>CM039619.1:36928938-39593938 GCA_022457165.1 Juglans mandshurica
ATATACATATACATCCTTACAAACACACACAAATATACATACATACATAAGTACATATATGCATAAATACATACAGATGCACATACACACTGTAAGGAGATTTTCCCCAATCAATCCTACTTGTAAGCCCATGAGGTATCATTGGGGAGTTAACGGGTCAGGGATGTTGGCCAAGCCCAATTGAGTCCAGCGATCCTTACCCTAAGGGAATTGGTGTGGCTATGCGAGATACTCGGCCCATGAACAAAATATGTTCGTAAAGCGATCCGCAATCGGCAATGACTAATGAGACTTGCTGACCTGACACCCTCAATGGTATCCAACTCTCAAGAACTTGTGCAAATAGGTAGGAGAAAAAGGTAGGGAACCCTTTATGACTCCCTGACATGATGCATGGAAGGGGGATAACAAGGAAAGTCGGCAAAATAAAGTACGTCAAAAAGTCACGCCGCATTAATGACGGTGTCCTAAAAGTCACGCCACATTAAATGATCCTGACTAAATTGAACAGTTGAAAGGACATGGGCCCTATGGAGACAGACATGAAAGTACTGCCCAGTATCCTAGTATAAAAGTTGATCTCCAAATACGAAGAACTCTTTAAGCTTATGCACAAACTCTTATGGTGATATACTAACTTTGGCATCGGAGACTTCTCGGCCTCCACCAAGGCTCCATTTTCTCTGAGTTTTCTTTGAGCGTGCAGGTGGAGGCCTAAAGGCCCTAGTTGTTGGAACCCAACCCAAAGACGTACGAAATATGACGTTAACAGTGACGTTGTCTGTAGGCTACCTATAGACTTCACATGTCTTTCATGTGCATTCGACAGCCTGTTCTCATAACAACTCGGAGACAAAGACTAGCAACGCCAACAAACATGGAAGCAAGGGTTTTTGAGATGGAACAGTTAGTAGGAAAGCTAGCCGTCGAAGTGGAAACTCTCTGAAAAGAGGATGAAAAACCTAGAGTAACCACCAACAGACTAGAGAATGAAGCAGGACTTAGTAATAGCATGTAGGGCCCAGTAACACAGGAGGGGGGAGGTGACATGGAGGAAAAAAGAGAAAGCGTGTAGGAAGTGAGTCCCAGAAGTGGTGGGGTATACATACCTACACACACACACATAAATACATACATACACACATAAATGCATACATACATACATACATACATGTAGACATACGTACACGCATACATGCACGCACACACACACATACACACACGCATATACATAGATACATACATTCATACATACAAACACACACACACACACATACATACATGCATACATACATACACATACACACATACATACATAAACATACATATACATACACACACACGCACACAAGTTGATGCTTCATCTTCCTAATACTCATTCCCTAGGTGACTTCTCATTTGCCATTCGTCTAAGGATAATCTAAGTGACAAGTGGCAACTGAATGGGGTGCTTGGGAGTGTGTTATCGGAAACCCTAAGGGCATATTTATCCTTTGATACAATAGTCCCTTCATCTAATCTTCTAGAAGCTTAGTATGCTTGACACTTGGTGAAAACTGACCAAATTTGAAATCCTTTGTGCCCCTCTTCAGTTCCCTATGCAAATTTTCTACAGAAGCTCTATTTCTCTTACCTAGGCTTCCTTTCCCAATAAATCTACCTTAGAACTCAAATTTGGGCCAAGACAAGGGTCTGGGCATGTGGGAAGATGGGCTAGCCGAAAATCCCTTAGTCTTCCTAAGTTCCTTTTATCCCTTGATTCATCTAGAAGGTTTCTAGCATGTTGACAAGTGTCAATTCCTCTAGGGTAGGCGTGCAAGCCACTTCTTGGTGCTTTCTTACACTTCTCTCTCCCCCTTATCCCACGATCAAGTCTAGATTCACAATGTAACACTTATGTGACACATGGCACTAGTGACTAAGATTTGGGTCATGGGCCTAAAGCCATTGGGCCTGAGTTTCTAAATGGGGTAAAAAATTACAAGGCAAATTTAGGGTCACTCCCTTCTTGGGCTCAAATCACTACATCAAAGACTCTAAGGCCTTCCAAAGTAACTAAGGCTTCTAAAATGTCATGGCAACCAAGAATGAATTCTAGTGGCCATGTTTAGACAAACTCCGGTCATCACACGCGGTTCAAGAAAGGCCTGCAAGGTATCCTCCGCATTGATGAAGCTATCCGCTCTGTCCATGAACTCTCTTAATGTAGATGGAGTCTGTCTGGCCAGCTCTGCCATGAACGGGTTTCGGGGCCAAATTCCTCCCAGTAGTGCGGCCAATGTGATTTTCTTATCCTGATCGTTAGTGGTGAGCCTCTCTTTATTGAAGCACATTAGATAAGTCTTCAGGTTCTCCCCTTCCTTCTATTTTATGGTTAACAGATAGGTTGTCGGCTTGCGATGCCACCTACTTGCCATAAACTGTGTAAGAAACTACTTAGCGAGCTCTTTGGAGCTGCTAATTGATTTGGGACGGAGGGTCCCGAACCATCCCCGTGTTCCCTTTAGCGTCAACAGGAAGGCGCGACAAGCCACCTCCCTTGGGAAGCCGTGGAGGGTCATGTGTGCATTGAAGTTCCCGAGGTGATCAATAGGATCTTTAGATCCATTGTATAGATAGATTTGTGGCACTTTGAACTTAGCTGGTAGAGGGACTGCCATGACCTCCTCGCTGTACGGGAGGTCAGTGCGCGTGAGGAGTTGCTCCATGGAGGAGGAGCCACCCATCCTCTTCGCCATCTCTTCGTATTTGTCTACTCAACTGCGTTGTAATGCCCTGTTCCAGGAGGTCCGGAGAGTTAGCTCTTAATACTTAAAATTAACTTAGATAACACAACTATAAAATCCAGAAAATCCCATAAAATATTAATCCACTTAATCAAACCAAAAATCTAAGTTCTTCCATGGCGACAATAAAGAAATCCCCAATAACATAAATTAGAAATTCTCCAAAAACTCGAAAACATCCTCAACTCATCAAATCAAATACCCGAAAAATAAATGAGTTTACTAACTACGACCCTCAAATAAGCATTTGTACTCTCAGACACTTATTCCACTACGATCATCACACCTTGCTAAACTTTCTACTCTTGTTCTATAGCTTAACCATCAAAATTATCTAAAAAATATATGGAGATAAGGGGTGAGTTATCAACAACTCAGTAAGTAGATGACATATATTAGTGTGTAAACATGAGCATTTACAGAGTTCAGAATGCAGAACAAAAATATTTTCTTTCAGAATACAGAATCAGAATAATGTTTTCAAAATGCAGCATCAGAACATGTTATAAAAAATATCAGAGTGAAAGTTCAAAAAATATTCATAATCAAAATCCCTTTGGCATAGCATAAACTGAAACATCACATCTTATCTTATCATATCAGAACAAATACCATGTTTAACTCTCATGGTAGGGTTGTGCAAACCCCGGTAGCTAACCGAGCAGAAACAGAATGTGAATCTTCCCCTTATTCATTCTTGGAGCCCCGAGTGTGCACATAGGAAAGACCACGCAGAAAACCACTTTGTTTCCAAAGTGGGTGCACCAGAAACAGAAAAGTTGGTACCAACCTGAACAGAGGCCACAGTTTTACACCCGTGGTGAGGTCAGAATGGAACAGAAACAGAAACAGAATGTTATGCCAGAGGTTTTCAGAAATCACATCAGATCATATTAGAGTACATAAAAATCTTCAGAACTGAACAAAATCATAACACAACATAGTTTATGCACAAAATTTCATATTCGCTCTCTTTTTCAAAGTTCAGAAACAGAATGTAAAAAATAAGCTCATGTCTACACCAGTCGTGACAGAAAATAATTTATTCTTAAACATAATCTTATGAGTAATGCAGAACAAATAACTGAGGTAGTTCAAATTTCTTTTCGACATCAAACATGTATATTTTCCAAAATAACCTCAGCTCATTTTATTTTAATGCAAAATCTAGCATAGGAACCCCGCTTACCTGAACTTATTAGTTATTTCAGAAATTCCTTCAAAATATCGAATAATAATTAATCGTCACCTATAAAATAATCACATAATTTTTGTAAATTTTCAATTAACCTCATACTTCTATATTCAGTCCTACGCTTCTAAAATAACCTATTAAAATCCTCAAAACCTAAAATTTCAAATCATCACTGATGATTTAATAACTATGACAAAAACATTTAAAAGTCAGACCTATTTATTATTGAAAAATAACTATAAAGTTTAATACTGGATAATATAATTATCCCAAAATATTTTTAAGATAAACCATAACTATTTTTTAAATAGACTAAAACATATCTAAAATGTAAAAATAACATTACACCAATATTGTTTACTCTTAGAATAAACCTTTACTTAATAACATGTTAAAATACTTAAGCGATTTAAGGTAAGTACAAGAAAAAATTTCGTTAAATAATAATAAAAAAATAGTTGTAATCGTAATTTAAATGTTTTAAAAAAAATACACAATTACTAAAATAATTTGCTACCAATAGTACAATTGAAAATCCTATTATTTTCTGTAAAATTTTCTTATACCACCCGTATAAACCATGTAAAAAAAGACTTAATATAACCAAAAATATCAACTTGAACACATTCAATAATAAGGGTAAAACTGTAATTCCTTATTCAAATACTATGCAAAAATATAAGTTCACGTAGACTGGAAACTCATTCATGCAGTCTCGGTAGAACTATCGGTGAGAACAGAGGCGCGAGGTACTCACCGCGAAGGGAGGAGCTGCGCGCAACGCGGCGAAGAAGGTCACGGTGGTGAGGCAGTAAGAGAGTGAGAGAGAAAGATAAGTGAGAGAGAGGTATGAGAGCACCGAGAAGGAGACGGAGACAGAGGGCTCCTTACCGAGAGACTTACATGCCGCGACGGCCCGGGTGGCTAACTACGGTGGCACGGCTAGGCGTGGCTGAGATGCTAGACTACGGGTTCCCTCTGCGCTGCAGAGGAGACGTCTGAAAGGGTTGGTAGTGCCGTGCTTGGAGGAGCAACCAAATGCTCTATTTTTCAGACCCAAAACAGAGGAGTTTCGGTCTACTAAGCAGGTCGTTGTTCTCGGCAATTGGTGGTGATGCAGTGGTGGTGAGGAAACTGGGAGAAAAGGAAGAAAACTGAAGCGGCAACTCTAGCTTTTGGTGGAGGATGACTACGGGTCTGTGTGCGACAAAACTTCTACGTTGGGCGGCTTAGTGTGGGGTACGGTGGTGCAAAACAGAGTCTTGCATGAGGCGTTGCCGCAGTGCACTGCTGTTGTTGTACGTTTCCTAGACGTGGAGGTAGTGGCTATCTTTCGGTGTTGGTGGTTAGCGGGTGGAGGGGCTCTGGCAAGGTTGACGAGTGATGAACCAAGAACGCGGAGAGGCAGTGAACGAGAGGGAGTTATACATGGGTTGCTGCGGCTAGAGTCTGGATAGTTTCTAATAGTATGGGAAAAACCTATGAGTGTCTATATATATATGAAGTGAAAACCCTAGAGAGCCGAGAGAGAGACGTGTGCGCGAATGTGTCGTGTGTGCATATGGAGTGGACGAGAGGAAACCTTACGGGAATTTAAAAAAAAAATATAGACGGAAAGAGAAATAAATAAATAAACATGCGGGAAAAAAATTAACGTGTGAAGAAAATATAAATATAACTAAAATGAGTTTGACTTGGTCCGGGTGTTATAGCGTAGTTCATCATGCATCTTTTTCTTCTCCATTTCCTCACTATTAACCCCCCCTGGGCACTGTGTGCATCTCCTTCAGGTTGCCCATTCTAGGCAGGGGGATTATCCCTCTATTGTTTTAATTCCCCGTTTTCCTTCTGCAGTTGTTCAACAACTGCCATCACTTATTTTAGTCTTTCCTCTGCTTCTGCTAACCTTCCTTTCGCCTCCATCATGCTCAATCTTGGATCTCGGTCAACTTGTGATCGTGTGACGGTTGCCATATGAAAATCATGTTGAAGTCTATATAGATACCAAAGGCTGCACCATTATAAAGGACGTGTTTCACATCACCAACTGTACGAATAACTTTGCGGTAATGAAGAGGCGGTGCTTGTCGCCTGCGTAAACTCCGACGCTTAAGTTAGTAATAATATAAGGATAAGTGTATATAAAATGAAGATGAATATGTTTGTTACCTCTACCGAGTTATTTATAGAAGGATGTGACGTGACGGCGATTAACTCTAGTTACCAATCCCGTGCGCTTATCCTTTGTGATCCCTTATTAATTGGAAAGGACGTCTCCTGTTTTGTAAGAGTCATCTCACTCAGGATATTTATGTCTAGTCCTGGGCCTCTCCTCAGTTCTTTGGGGTTATCTTATCCCGTAATTGTGGTTACGAGTCTTCTGTCTGTTGGGCTCTTAGCCTTAAGCTTTCAATAAGTTTTCTTGAACTTATGGATGGGCTTGGCTTTAGAGATGGACTCAACGCCCAGGAGTCTAAATGTACCAAACGTATTTTGATTGACAATGGGAGTTTCGTCGACATCATTTTATGGGACGCATACACTAGAATGGGGATCAGCACCGATAGGTTACGACCATTGCCTTCACCATTAAAAGGATTTTCGGGAGAAACCGTCCAACTGATCGGCGCCATCGCACTCCCAGTAACAATAGGGCAAGGTGCCCACACAGTCACCACCATGACAGACTTCTTAGTAGTAAGAGCCCCGTCGTCCAACAACGCTATAATAGGGCGTCCGACCCTAAATAACCTCAAGGCGGTTACCTCTACATACCACCTTAAAGTCAAATTCCCAACGAAAGCAGGCGACGGCGAAATTAGAGGCAAACTGACATTGGCTCAAGAATGTTATGTGTAACACCCCGATCCCGAAGGTCCGGAGAGTTAGCTTTTATTACTTAATATCAACTTCAATATCACAACTATAAAACCCAGAAAAATCTATAAAATATTAATTCATTTACTCAACCCAAATATATATGTTCCTTCATAGGGACAACAAATAAATTCTGAATAACATCAATTAAAAACTCCCCAAAAACTCGAAAATATCCTTAACTCATCAAATCAAAATAACCGAAAATAAATCAATCTACTAACTACGACTCTCAAATAAGCACTTGTGCCCTTATGCACTTATTCCACTACGATCATCACACCTTGCTAAAACTTCCTACTCTTATTTTCCAGATGAACCATCAAAATTATCTGAGAAATATTTGGAGATAAAGGGTGGGTTATCAACAACTCAGTAATCAGAGAACATATAGTAGTGTGTAAACATGAGCATTTATTAGAATTCGAAATGCTGAACAAAATATTTTCTTTCAGAATGCAGAATCAGAATACTTGTTTTCAGAATGCAACGTCAGAAACATGTTATAAAAAATATCAGAGCGAAAGTTAAAAAATATTCATAATCAAAATCCCTTTGGCATAGCATAAACTGAAACATTACATCTTATCTTATCATATCATAACAGAGACCATGTTTAACCCTCGTGGTAGGGTTGTGCAAACTCCGGTAGCTAACTGTGTAGAAACAGAATGTGAATCTTCCCCTTATTCATTCTCGGAGCCCCGAGTGTGCATATAGAAAAGATCACACAGAAAACCACTTTATTTTCAAAGTGGGTGCACCAGAAATAGAAAAGTTAGTACCAAACCGAATAGAGGCCACATTTTTACACCAGAGGTAAGGTCAAGACGGAACAAAAACAGGAACAAGATGTTATGCCAGAGGTTTTAAGAAATCACATCATATCATATCAGAGTAAATAACATCTTAAGAACATACAAAATCAGATCACAAAAACATAATATATGCACAAAATTTTATATTCGCTCTCTTTTGCACAGTTCAGAAACAAAATGCCAAAATAGCTCATGTCTACACCAGTCATGCTAGAAAAATACTTTTTTTTTAAACAGAATCTTATGAGTAATACAAAACAAATAACTGAGATAGTTCAAATTTCTTTTCATAACAAAACGTGCATACTTTTCAAAAATCAATCTCAGCCCATTTTATTTTTATGCAAAGTCTAGTATAGGAACCCCGCTTACCTGAACTTCTTAGCTTAACATAAATTCTCCACAGTAGTACTGAACAAAATCAATTGTCACCTATAAAATAACCATGTACTCCTTAAATTTCCAATCAAACTTGTATATCAATGCTTAGACCTAAAATAGTATATAACCTAATTTTCCTTAAAAGAATCAATCTACAACTCTTACAACCCAAAAATATAATCACTTCCTAAATAACCTCGATATCATGTAGCAGTTCCGACCTATACATTAATTCTAAAATATTTATGTAAAAAAATACAATTTTTGTACCAATATAAAGGAAAACTAGACCCGTTTAAAAGAATATAATTATAAATTTTCTGAGAAAACGTTGAGGCTCTGGCTTATAACTCAAGGGTAAAATCGTAATATCCTAGATCTAATCTTCCCTAACCTTACGTAAAGAGCAAAACACCTCTATATGCAAGGCAACATTTTTAATGGAACCAGAAATGCATGCGACGGAAAACTCACCTAAACCGTAAACTTAAACCAACTAAACGCTAACGGCACTATCGGGATCCACTAAAACTGAAACTTGTTTTCAAGTTTGAAAAAAGAGGCAACGACGAGGCTCACCGAGGAAGGAGGCTGCACCAGGGATTTAGTCGGAGTTGGGGGCTTCGGTGGATACGCTAGCGGTTGGGTGGCTGAGTACAGAGAGATAGAGTGATGAGAAAAGACCCACTGGCAAGAGAAAAAAAAGATTACGTGAAAAAGATAGAGTAAACCGAGAGAGAGTGACACGGAGGTGCTGTCGGTGGCTTACCAAGAGGGACGTGGCGGACTAGGAGCAGCGTGGAGTGACTGTAGAAGTTTTCTGTACCGGTGGTAACAACGTGGAGGGGCTGGCACTGTGTGTGGTGGCTTTGAACGGAAAGGGCACTAGGCTGTTGTTGCTCTGTTTTCGGGGGCTAAAATAGGGGATACCGACTAGGTTTTCCGTGAGAGGGGTGGCTCGCAGTGGTGGTAACGGTGGCTGGGACGCATGGGGTTGGATTTCTAACACAGCAACACCACGGACGTGCCACTAGTTGTCACGGTCAGGCCTTGCTAGTGGAAGCGGAGTAGGGGTCTCGGTTTGACCTTCTTTGATGAGGAGGACGAGCGGCGGCAACTCTAGTCTAAAGGTTGAAGGTGAAAACTATGTGCATGAGACTGAGGGCTAACAGTACGTGTATACATAGAGGAATGGATGACCAAAAGAAAACCTAGAGATGAGAGAATGGCGTGCATGCAGTGGGTAAACGGACGCGAACGTGCAGAACCGTGGAGTCTGAAATTATTTTCACGGGCTAGGGCTCTTTAACCTGAAAATATTTGGCCCACGTCTTGGATCTTGTATGGGGTTAATGCATGGGCTTATTCTCTAAGTTTTGGGCCTCAACTCAACCTAAAAAAAAAATTACACTTGTCCCATAAATTTTTTGGGTGAAAATCTACTTGGTCTATTAAAAGATTCAAAACCTAATTATCAAACCTATTGAAAAATATAATCCGCCAATAAAAAAAATCCAGGCTCGAAGTCCATAAAAAAATACTTGTTAACTCGAAGTGGGCTTTTCTTACTTATAAACCCAAAAATTTTGTAAAGCGGGTTTGGCTGGGCTCGGGTGTTACATTATGTCCAAGAATTGAAGATAGGGACGCTGGCAGTATGTATAATAGGTAGTCCAAGGGTGTGTCCGCCACTACCATCCCCTCCCCCCCGCCACCACCACTCCTAAGTGAAGAACTGAACATGGAAGCAAGGGATGAAAAGGATTTGTTGCAAGCTGAAGTGAACGAACCTTTAGAGATAGTGCAACTGCACCCGAACCTCCCAACAGCCACAACAAGGGTCGGTATGAGCCTCCCACCAGAATATCGAGAAGCTCTGAAACAATTATTGATTGAATATAGAGATGTATTTGCCTGGAGCCACGTAGATATGCCTGTGATTGATAATTCAATCATAGAGCACAGCCTCAGCATTGATCCAGAGGCTAAAATATATATGTATATTTTATACAAAAGATTTCTACAGGTGCTTTATTCCTGTTCACTACAGGACTCCATCAATTTTGCAATAATCTAGGGCCTCTAGGCATTTAACTCTTTATGGGTTAAGGATTTGCTATTTAAGTGATCAGTTTGAATGTAGGACCTAGGAGGTCCTTAGCCTGGTGCCATCATTAGAAGAACAAGCAGTACAACGTTCCATGTTAAATGGTTTTCATGTAAATTTTAAGCAACATTTTTAACCGTTGAAGAAAATGTCTAAGCTTTTTGGCATTCGTGAATGCAGTGCTCATGGGGCAGCAAGCCATCTCCTCTTGGGACAGCTTCAAATCCATTACCTCCTCCAACTGAGCCATATAAGATCTTTCCGACTGCAAGCATGAACCAAGGCTATCCATCAGCTGAGTTCTTGGCTTATCAGTGGCAACTTTCCTTGAGTCAGGCTGTTGCATCTGGTCTCTCAGGTCAAGCTCTTGTGCAGATGATTGGGCAACATGGCCTAGCAGCTATTTCCATGGGGTTGAGCTCTGGGAGATCGCAAGCCATCTATGATGGATATCCTAATAATTCATCGGCCCAACAGCTCATGTATTATCGTTCGTGGGTGTTTCCATGGGAATTCTGCCCTTGTCTGGGTAGGTTAATGGTAAATAATTTTCCTCTTTGTCCTGGTTAGTATGTCTCTTTATTAACTTTAAGCTTTAAGATTGAGATGAAAGTTAGTCTTCAATTACTTAAAACTTTTGGTCTCTCATGCTATATTGCGTCAGATTAGGTTTGCTTCACTTTGTAAGGGGTCGGATTTTGGAACCACCCACGCCCCCCCTCCCAAAAAATCATAGTACATGATTTATGGTGCTTTTGATGTGTTTAAGTTAAGATCATTGTTTGATAATTGTATTTTCTTTAGTGGTAACTTTTTTTAATCGACTTTGGGGCGTAAATATTATATTCATTGAAATGTTTCACCTTACAGTTACACCTGGGCGTTGGGCTGGGGAAACATGAACTCTCTCACGTAGATAAATAGTATCCACTTCTTTTTCATTTTTCGTCATTTGTAAACTCCAACCGGGACAAAGCGGTCTGGATTATTTGTAGGAAATGAAAGTAAATTGAGCTTCATTACTCGATTGCGGCATAATTTGCAAGAAATAGCTGTCTTCTTGAAACAAGACTTCAAGTATGACCAAGTAATCTCTTCGTACGTAATAAATTGTCAGGTTTTCTTGCTAAAAGACTTCACTTCACAAAGTTTTTTACTTTCCAAGCTCCCGATATCGCTCAAATGGAGTTATGAAACTAATTGTATATTAATGATAGTTGTGGGTGTATATTCATGTCTTATGAAGCACCAGGCTTTAAAGTATGTGGGTACTTGTTTGTGTGTGTTTTTCTTTTTAGTCTTGCTCTAGAACTAGAAGGAATGTGTATATGTGTACACGTTGATTAGGAAACTTGGAACTTCATCTTGATTCGTTGTACATGATATTGAAGTTTGCAAACATGTACGGCTTTGAGAATCAGAGATGCTATGAACATCAGCTTTTACCTCCAACAGTTGCATTTTTCCCTTGTTGGCACGATCATTGTAAACCAATTTTTTTTCCTCAGAACTTGATCTTTACTTGTAAGGGAGATGATGGAACTCTCTACAGAAAGTGAGGGTGGAAGATCCCCCTCCTGCAAAGAGTCAATCAATACATTTCTGATTAGGCTTTTCATCATGAGGTAGAAGTCAAACAAGCATTATTTGAATTCTAAATGAACCGTTACAGGAAATGACAATGAAATTGGAATAGTTTTGTGGTTTATGAAAAATAAATTGACCATGAAATATTTAACTAAAATAGAGTAAATCAAGGAGTCAAAAGTACAATTTAGGACCATTTCTCTGAATACTCGTCGAGTTAGTATTTGTCCAAAAAATGGATGAATTAATTTAATCATTAGATTATATTGTCAAGCTAACACAAACTTACTAGTTGCAGGGAAACTTGGCTGTGGCCTGGTGAGGAGGCTGGACTGCCATTTATCAAAGTGTAGTGCATGGTTTCCTCAGCAAGTTCTCT
Organism: Juglans mandshurica; assembly: GCA_022457165.1. Taxonomy (NCBI): domain Eukaryota; kingdom Viridiplantae; phylum Streptophyta; class Magnoliopsida; order Fagales; family Juglandaceae; genus Juglans; species Juglans mandshurica. The sequence goes on from CM039619.1 coordinate 36,941,069, forward strand.
AAATCTATTAAGTTCTGGAAATACTTCCTTGCCAAGATCTAGTCTATCCTTTTGCCTCAACTTTGCACACTTTAGTGCCAACTTGGCGAAGCACAAAGCCTCTTCAATTGGCCAACCAGGCACGGTTGGATCCAACATCTGAGTAAAAGTCCCTTTTTCGATAGCCCTTTCAACGTGGTGAGTCAAGCCCATCGGCGACTTGGCTATTATCATTTGTAGAAACATGATTCCAAGGGATATATATCAGACTTTTGCTGATATTCTAGATATATATAGCAGAATGTGCCTGCTTTCTAGCTACCAAAAGCTAAAGCTATAAGGTGATTTTTTTTGTTCTGGAAAATTTGGCAATATTTTATTTTCTACTAGGGCTTTGTTATGTTGTAGGGCTGCATGGCAGCCGGCACCGTAGAGGTAAATTGACGTCCATGCATTGAGCTTGTCTCTGTGATTCTGCAACCCATTCCTGAGATGCCCGTGCCTCATCATGGGCCAAAATATGTGGATGGTGAAATCTGTTTCCAGTTTTTTAAGGAGGAGATGGCAAGATCTACGGAACCATTTCGCTGTTCTATTGTTCTAAAGTTTCTAAGACAGAGACCTTCTTTGGATTCTATACGGTCTTTTATTCACAATCACTAGGATTATCACATGCCAGTTGTTTCTACTATGATGAGGTCACAGAATGTCTTTGTCCGAATGTCCAATGAACCAAATTTTTTAAAAGCTCTCTCTCGTGAAACTTGTGAGGTGAATGGTATTCAATATCGGGCTTTTCACTGGAAGCCAGAGTTCAATGAAGATGAAGAACCTTCGCTAGTTCCTGTTTGGATTGTGTTGCTAGGGCTTCCTCCAAATTTCTACCATGAATCCTTTCTAAAGATACTTATTGCCCCGATTGGCCGTTATATTCGAAGGGATAAAATCCTATGAAATGTGCAACTCGCACGGATGGAGCACGCTTATGTATGGAGATGGATGATGCGAAAGAGCTTATCCCTTATTTTTGGATTGGGATGCCGGGGCAGGAACGTAAACAGGAAGTGATCTACAAGATGCTCCTGACGTTTTGCTCTAGGTGTAAGTTGCAAGGGCACATTGCACGTACATGTAGATTAAAGCCACATAATACTGGAGACAAAATTTTGGTTCATAAGGATGCAAAAGACACAAATTCTAGAAAAGTAGATCAAGATTCTGGACAGAGTGAGATAGATAAAGGAAAAGGTGTGATGGTTGTTTCAGGCACTATAGAAGGACCTTTGAGTGAAACATTGAATACACAGATAGAGGAACCTTAGGATCATGTCCTTATTCCTAATGAAGATCGGTCAAAAGATGGACAGGTTGTATCTATCCAAGATTCAGAGAAGATATGTAGTAATGAGGGCAAGCATAATGCAGAAAAAATCTTAAAGGAAAGCGATTACCAAGTGGAAGAGGTTGAGGATGATATTCCAGAAGGTCCTGTGGAAAATAATGATGTAGTTCTGGAAGTAGATGACATTACCAATGAAACTGGTGTTGAAGACATGGCTATGGTAGACTTTTTTTCTGAACCTGAGTCGGAATTAAATGTTGAAATTTTTTCCAAAAATAAGGATTATGCCACTGAAAATGAGGGTTCGGAGATGAAGAAAGAAGGTGTCCAAAAAACTTTTGAAAAAGTTCACAGCTCGACCTGGGTGTTAGCCTGGCCAAATAAATTGTCCTTATGATTAGTCCGATTTTAGCATGGAATATTCGAGGTCTTGGAACCTCTCGTAGCAGATTAAAGAAATTGGTTATGAAAATGAAACCGAAAGTTGTCGCTTTAATGGAACCTTTTGCAGCAGTTGATAAGATGCAAGGTTTGCTTCACACTTTACGTATGGATAAGTTCATCACAAACGAAAGGGAGGCTGGCAAAATTTTGGTGTTATGGTAGGATGACATTTCAGTACAGCTCGTTTTATGTAGAGAGCAGTTCATTCTACTTCGATTTGAGGATGGTACGACAAATATTCTATACTACTTTGTATACACGAAGTGCAATATGGTGGAGAGACGAGACCTCTGGGAGCAATTAAATGACTAGGTACTTGGATCAGAACCTTGCATCATTATAGGTGATTTTAATATTATTAGAGAGGATTCGAAACATAGGGGTGGTAGACCTCGGCCGAGAGCAGCAATGGAGGATTTTAATTCCTAGATTGAGCATTGTGGATTGATTGAAATGAAGTCTTTGGGCAGGAGGTTTTCTTGGTGTAATGGACAGAGTGGTCTTTCGAGAAGTTGGGCGAAATTAGATGGATGTCTCTTGAATGCTAGTTGTTTGAACAGATTTCTGAATAAGACACTTAGTTATTTATCGAGATCCACATTGGATCACTCTCCCATGTTCATGGAACTTCAGACAAATCCTTTCTCTTATGGTCCTCTTCCTTTTCATTTTCAGCAAATGTGGATAGAACATCCAGAATTTTGGCCATTTGTGGAAACAATCTAGCAGGAGGATGTGGGTGGTATGGGCCTTTTGAAATTGGCTTTCAAATTGAAAAAGTTAAGGGGAGCTTTGAGAGACCATTTACAGGAGTTACAATCTCAAATTGACACATTAGAGTCAGTTTTACAGCAAGATTGGGATCCAAACATTGAACAAGAACTTGTGATGAAGAATGTATAGTTAGCTGATTGGAGGCATCGGGAAGAGACTAGATTGGCTCATATGGTGAAAATTAAATGGGTGTTGAAGGTGATCAAAACTCAATTTTTCCATGCTTATTTATCTTATAAGAGGTAGAAGAGAGTCATGGAGATAAGACTTCAAGATGGCACTTTTTGAGGTCACCTGAGGAAATTCATTTAGGAGCTGTTAATTATTTTTCTTCTTTCTTGCAAAAAGAGTCACATGGGAGTGCTCCAGATTTATCCCATATCATTTCACCTGTTATCACAGTGGAGGAAAATGCAGTAATCTATGACATTCCCTCTATTGAAGAGGTAAAAAAGGCTTTGGACTCTATTCCTTCTAATAGTGCTCCGGGTCCCGATGGTTTTGGAGCGGGTTTTTTTTTAAAAGTGTTTGTGATATAATAAAGATGGATAGCATGGCAGCTATAGAAGAATTCTTTAGAGGCAGAATACGGCCTAGATTTTATACTTCTTCTTATGTGGTATTGATACCGAAAATATATACCAACTGGGTTCGATAAATTTAGACCCATAAGTCTTTGTTCGGTATATTACAAAATTTGTTCCAAGGTAATTGTAAACCGTTTGGCATCTGTCCTTCCAAAAATGATATCTCTTGAGCAAGGTATTTTTATTCCTGGTAGAAGTTTTTTTGAAAATATCAGTCTTACTCAGGAAATGGTCCACTCGATTAACAACAACATTCATGGTGGGAATGTGGTTTTAAAACTGGATATGGCCAAAGCTTATGACCGTGTTGAATGGGAATTTCTTCTTAAGGTGCTTCTTGCCTTTGGTTTTCCCAATATAGTTTGTGGATTGATTGGTGAGTATATTTCCACGCCTTGGTATTCTATCCTGATGAATGGTACCATGAAAGGTTTTTCCAGGGTGGTTGAGGGCTGAGGCAAGGGGATTTGTTGTCCCCTTATTTGTTCATTATTTTACAGGAAATTCTATCTCGTCTTATAAAGCAAAGTGTGGAAGAGAAGAGTTTTGGCCAATTTTCACAAACCTATGGTACTAGTTTGATATCACACCTAATGTATGTAGATGATGTGGTAATTTTCACAAATGGAGGTCGCAATTCTATACGCAATATTTTAAGAATATTGGCTACATTTGAGAACTGAACCGGTCAGTTGATCAACAAAGAAAAAACCGCTATGTTCCTTTCTAATAACATTTTCACAGCGAGAAAAAGGAGCCTCAAAAGACTTAGGGGTTTCTTGGAAGGAAAATTCCTGTTTAAATATTTAGGGGTTCCCATTGTTTTTGGAAAACTGAAAATTGCGGATTTGGAGGAGTTGGTGAGAAAGGTTCAGTCCAAAATCAGCGGGTGGAAAGTGAGACTTTTATCTGTGGGGGGAAGAGTGATTTTACTGAGACATGTCCTTGCAAGCATGGCTTTGCACCTACTTGCGGTCTTGCAAGTTCCTAAACAAATTATTTCTTCTATAAATCGTATTATGAGTTCTTTCTTTTGGGGAGATAGTGATGGAAGAGGGAAGAAAAAATGGGTTGCTTGGAGGAACATATGTAGGCCAATTGCAGAAGGAGGTTTGGGCATTAGACCTTTTGAGGAGATGCAAAAAGCCCTTCAGTTAAGATTTTCATGGAAACTTATGCATGAAAACTCTCTTTGGGCAAATTTTTTCTGAAAGAAATATGTAGGCAATAAACCTTTCATGTTACTTGGTCCTCCAAAGGGTACAAGGTTTTGGCGTATGATTGTAAAAAATATTCCTATTGTTTTGAATTATACCAAATGGAAGATTAAAGATGGGAATGTATTTATTTGGTCTAATAAGTGGTTGGCGCAGTTGAAACTTTATCAGTGGTTGAGCAGCCTCTTTTAAAAATTACAGATCGCAATCTTGAGAATGGTTGGGATGTGGCTCTACAGAAAGGCTGGTGGGCATTGAACTTGTAGAGAATGCCCTTAATGTGCTTGCAAAAAGCAAAGAGGGAGAAGATTTGCTAATATAGACCAAAACTGAGAGTGGGAGTTTTACTACTAAATCAGCTTGAGATTGTTTTCGGGTGAGAAGTCCCATTCTAGAGGGACATAAATGGATATGGAATGGAATTCTTCCAAAAAAAATCTCTGTTTTTATGTGGAAGGCTTGGCATGGTGTTCTAGCCGTGGATGACAAAATAAGGCAGATTGGGATCCCTCTAGTTTTGAAATGTAATTGTTGTAGGCAAGGGAAGTATGAAGACCTTAATCATGTGTTATTTGAAGGGGAGTTTGCAACTGAGCTTAGGCAAAAATGTGGTTCTTTACTTGGTCTGCCGGTTTGAAGATCATGGCGTGAAACTTGTCTTAGTTGGTTTCGGAGAGCCTCTAATTCCTCTTAAATAGGTGTAGAAGGTGCTCTGCTCGCATGGAAAACAAAGTTGAGTCAGTGCAGGAGGTATGTCATTCTATCAAACACTGGATAGGCGTGCTCGACCAAGGTCTTGCGAAGTTTAAAAAGTTTAACCATACTGATTCTTACATTCTTCAGAGCCTGAATGTTCATCCTATTCCTATTCAACAACAACCCATTCAACTCATATCTTGGTCTAAGCCGTCTCAAGGTAGATTCAAGTTAAACATGGACAGAAGTTGTCTGGGTAACCCAGGAATTTTGGGGGCTGGAGGGGTGATTTGAGATATGCAGGGGTCTGTTTTGTTGGCATTCTCTATGAATTTAGGCTATGGAGGGGCTTAGATGTTGTAAACAATTAACCTTGGCTACTGGTGATATTGAAATGGATTCCAAGGTCGTCCTGTCATGGCTGCAGAAAGATCAGTGCAACATCTGGTATTTGGAGGATTATTGGGAGGAGCTTCAATAGCTGATAAAAACCATGGATTACATGTACTCTTATATTTTTAGAGAAGGGAATGTTGTTGCAGATTGGCTAGCTCAACGAGGTGCAAGAGAGGGAGATGTGGAATGGAGAAACTCAAATGAGCTACCTTATTTGATGCGTGGTTTGATCAGAGTAGATAAATGGGGCCTTCCCTCAATTTGGTGTCGGTGTAAATCGCATGATGTAAGGTTTTAATGTAGAGGTTTTGCGGGTTTAATGCAGAACGATTACAATGTTGATCTGTTAGTAAGGTCATTAAAATGTGGTCTTGTTAGGCTTGTTTAGAGGTTTTTTTTGGTTTTTATTTTATAGGCCTGTTTAGTTTTGTTCTTTATCTAGGCTTGTTTAGTTTGTTTATTCTTTATCTAGGCTTGTTTAGTTTGTTTATTTGCTTGATGTTTGTTGGTTTGTATTTGGGAGGATTTTACTTGCATATTAATAATCTCCCAGATACCTTGATTGTTACTACGGTATTCCTCCGTCATAAGTGAGGATTTATTAATAAACTTGGGACGGGACTGCTATGTGTGTGGCTACCGGCTCTTCTATAAAAAAAAATAGCAGAATGTGCTTGCTGTAGATGTCATTCAATATTGTGTCACGTTATTTGCCACAGATAGGGGTACTAACTTGGCCAAGCCAACATCACTAATCTTGCTAACATAGTAACATGTTGTCTGGTTTCAAGCCACGGTGCACTAGTGGCTCTGATTTGGTCTGGTGAAGGAACAATAAGCTAGTACCTACTTTGGCAGAAATTCTAAATCTAAGCTGCAAAGAAAGAGGTGGAGTGTTACCCCTGCAGAAGAGGCGGTCTTCTAAACTCCTTTAGCCATGAACTCGTACACCAAACAACCATACTCGGGGAAGACTCCTAGTAGGAGAACCTGTTTTGGAGGTGCTCTTCAATTGCTGCAACCCTTGCAGTACCTGGTATGTACTCTAGCCACCAGGTAGGGGGTAGCCATATAGTGCTTCAAAGGGGGATAATTTAGTAAACCCATGTGGAGTGGAATTGTATCACCATTCCACAAGTGGTATCCATGATACCCAATCCTTAGGTCTGTCACATGAGAAGCATCTTAGAAAACTTTCCATAGTTTTGTTTACAGCCTCTGTTTGCCTGCTAGTTTGAGGGTCATAGGATGTACTTAGTGCCATTTGGACCCCTTGTAAGCTAAATAACTCATGCCAAAACTTGCTTGTAAATGTCCTGTCTCTATCCTAGACTATTGAGAGAGGTAGGCCATGTAATTTAAGGATGTGCTTAAGGAATAAATTAGCTATGTCTTGTGCAGTGCATGGGTGTTTGAGGGGTGTATGTGGCTGTATTTTGTGAGCCTGTCAACAACCACCCACAGGCTATTAAATCCCTTAGAGTTAGGAATGCCTTCTACAAAATCCATTGTTATGTGGGTCTAGGGTTGAGTGGGTATAGGAAGGGGTTGTAATAACCCACTTGGTAGTGTGTTGGAGGACTTAACCCTTTGACAGAGATCACAACCTCTTATGAACTGTTTAACATCACTCTTGAGGCCTGGCCAGTAAAAATCCCTTCTCATCCTTTGAACAATTTTATCAAAACCTAAGTGACCCCCCCAAGGGTTGTTGTGGCCTAGCTCAAGCAATTGAGTCTTAAACTCTGTTTGTACAGGAGTAAATTTGACCTCATAATGTACTCGGGGCCCAATTTATTCTCTTTGAAAAGTGAAATTAGAGCTTGTACATTAGGATCAGTTGCATAGGCAACTTTTAGGTCCTCTAGCCAATTGACTGTGGGAAAGGAGATGAGCATTAGTGTCTCTTCCTCAATCTACTTTCTTGGATAGGGCATATGCAACTACGTTTTCGACCCCTTTTTTGTACTCCACCACAAAGTCGTAGCCTAGCAGCTTGGAAACCCATTTATGTTGCATTAGGGTTCCTACCTTTTGGTCCAATAGGTGTTTTAGACTTTGCTCGTTCGTCTTAATCTTGAAGGTCCCACCTAGTAGATATGGTCTCCATCTCACGACAACATTCACTAATGCGAAGAGTTCAGGTTGATATGTGTAGGGCCCTCCCTTTAAGTGCTTGGCTGAAATATGCAATGGGTCTACCTTGTTGCATATGGACAGCTCCAATAGTCGTGGCTGGAGCATCGCACTCGATGGTAATGGGTGCTGCAAAATCTAGTAAAGCTAGTATCGGGGGCAAGAAACAACTTCCTTCAATTTGTGGAAAGCGACTTTTGCTTCCTCGCTCCATTTAAATCCATCTCTCTTCAACATTCTGGTTAGTGGGCCAATGATGTCCCCATAGCCCTTAATGAACCTTCTATAGTATCCGATCATCCCTAAGAACCGTCGCAAGGCTTTGATATACCCGGGAAAGGGCCAGTCCTTCATGGCCTGTAATTTGTCTGGGTCCTTCACACCTTGGCCAGGAATTAAGTGTCCCAAGTAGGCTACCTCTTTGCACCCAAACCTGCATTTAGAAAGCTTAACATACAACTTGTGCTCCCTTAGAGTTTCGAGAGTCACCTGCAAATGTCTCAAATGGTTAGTTCAGATTTACTATAAATCAGTATATCGTCAAAGAATACCAGTATAAACTTCCTCAAATGGGGTCTGAATACCTCGTTCATCAAGCTTTGAAAGGTGGATGGGGCATTAGTTAGCCCGAATGGCATAGCTAAGAATTCATAGTGACCCTCATGGGTCTTAAAGGCTGTTTTGTGTATGTTTGAGGGTTTCACTCGAATTTGGTAGCAACCAGATCTTAGATCTAAGTTAGAAAAAACCATGGCACCATGTAATTCATACATCAACTCCCCCACTATGGGTATGGGGAATTTATCCTTAATAGTGACTGCATTAAGGCTCTTATAGTCCACACACAATATCCACGACCCATTCACCTTCCTGACCAGCAATACTGAGGAAGAGTAAGGGCTTTGACTTGGCCTTATTGCTCCCGAATGTAACAACTCCTGCACTATTTTCTCAATCTAGTCTTTTTGGAAGTATGAGTAACGTTTAGGTCGCATGGAAATGGGTATTGTGTTGGGTATGAGGTTGATAGAATGGTCATGGGTTCGGGTAGGGGGTAGGTCTTAGGGATCTTCAAACACTTCATGATATTCTTTAAGTACTCTTTGTATTGCTGCTGGTGTTTTGTCTTCGTTCTGTTTGTTTTCACCCTCCAAGACATGTAAAACTATGCCCCTCTTCTCCAATTTATTAAACATATTTAAAGAGCCTTCCTCAATTACTTTTGCAGCTGCCAACCCTTGTAACTGCACTGTTTTCCTCTTTACAGAAAATTTCATGATTAAATTTTGGAAATCCCACAAAACAGTTCCCAACTCTTGTAACCAATGGACTAGCGCATGCACTTCAACTATAAAGCTGGTGCCCTAAATTTTAACACACACCCCTTTGCACTTCCCTTCACTTGGGAGGACTTCCCCACTTACTACTTTCACTTTCTTGAAGTTGTGAATTGATCCAATGTCTATTAGTATTGTTACCCACTGAGGTCCAATCTTCCCCATCACACGCATGGTTTTTGGGTTTTGGGATCCTGTTAAAGCATGGAGAGAAATGTTTGGGTTGATGGGATTGTTTGGTTCTATTTTGAAAGATTATGGGTTCTCAACCTCACTCACTGGTTCCTCTACATCCCGTTCTTTTTCAGATTCAAACAAAACCTCTTCTAACATGTACAACTTGGGGTTTTGGCATTTATGCCCAAGTGTCCATTTCGAATCACAGTAATAACATAGCCCATTTTCTCTTCTTTCTTTCATTTGATTTTGGTTTATCTTGTGAATCTGTAGGTTTGGTTTGGGAAATGTTTTGGAAGGTTCACTAATGGGTAGGTTGGGTCTTTTTAGGATACCTGGGTCAGGAGAATACATAAGGCTAGACCTATTTGGTTTCTTGGACAAGTTCATGTTTTCCTCTTGTATTTTAGCTAGATTGTAGGTAGTAGTTAAGTTGGGTGGATTGAACATTCTAACAGTTAGTCTAATCTCATCCTTTAGACCATTGAGAAAACAACTTAACTTATATTGTTCTGATAAGCCCCTCAATTTATTAGATAAATATTCAAATTTATCCTAGTATTCCTCCACTATACTACTTTGCCTCAACCGAGTCAGAGACTCCATTAGGTCATCATACCCATTTGGACCAAACTTGGCCAGCAAGGCCTTAGCCATAGAATCCCATTCATGTGCTCGTCCTGATTCTTCCCAATCTTGGAACCAAGTTAAAGCTTTCCCATCCATATGGAATGAGGCTAACTTAACTGTGTTGTGGAAGGGTGTTATGGAAAACAAAAAAATTGTTGTACCTTGTAGATCCATCTCGTTGGATCATCTGCATGGAAAGTGGGAAAATCAAGTCTCACTGTTCTTGTCTGAACATCACCAGCAGGCCTCGGGTCCCCCTCTTCCTTGTGGGCATGCACTCCGTATGAAGATCCTCTAGGGCTATGATTGTGACCTCTCTCTGCAGCTCACCCGAGATTATTGTTAACTATTGTAGCATTGTATCAATTTGTCTTTTTAGGGCCAACATTTCGGTTTCTAGGGTTTCATATTGAGAATTTGTGGCCTTTTTTAGGTTGTTTAGCCCCTCTTGTAAATCCTTGAGTCTTGTGTTTTCTACCATCTCTGAAAAAAGGTAGTGTAGGTTTTTCACAAGAGGTGTCTCTAGTACCACTTTATAACAGGCCTAAGGTAAAGGCTATAAAAACTAGGGTTTTGCTCTCTTTGAGGGGAGCTCTTCCAGAAATGAGAGAATGAGAGAGAAGAGAGAGAAATAGAAAAGGACAAGAAATTTGTAATTTCATTCAGCAAACAACAGCAAAGGACATTGTCTAGCTTATAAAATGCCAGGCTAATGGTAAGGATAAAGCAAAATAGACAAAGCAACAAGCAACAAGCAACAAGCAGACCATGTAAGGCCCCCACAAATAAGGTAAGAAGGCTTGTCCAACATTAGGAAGCAATAAACGACGGGCTCAAGGGAACATACTCCCTACCCACTACCTAATAATGCTAGTAACAGAAATAAAAAGGCCTCCAACATTCCTGAAGCGTCCATGGGTCTGGGCCCAGCCCACTAGCCATCTGTTTGACCAACCTTCACTTACTTTACTTTAGTTCCAAGCTTTGACCGAAGCCCTCGACAACTACTCCTCCTTCTTCCCATAGAATGCCCCTTTTTCATCCCATCTGTTGAAACCCTAAGAATGGTCTCTAGTAAGCCGTGTGACATTTTGTTACAGCTCTAGTAGAGGGGACTCTGTGCGAAACCAAGTACCTACTTACCATGTTCTCCATTTAGCGTTGGTAACGGCAACAGATACAGAAGAGCGTCTCAGCATAAGTTTGACAGACATAGAATATCTTGCAGGATCTCAACTAACCATGCCAAGGCTAGGACATATTCTCATATTTTCCAAAGCTCTCTTGATGGTTCTCATAATGCTTTTCACTTAAGACCTGGGTTCCTAAATGTAACAGATCTATAAAATAAACTTGTATTGATAGCAAATCTCACTTCGAGGGTGAGTACCTCCAGAAAAAGTTGTAAGAGAGAAATAGAGATTTATGATACTTTTATGATAAAACCCTAATACATATAGACTAAACCCTTACATACTGATGCCCTAATCGTGGGCCAACTCTATTGGACTGAAACTAGGAAATTAAGTAAAAACCAAACCCAATGTTATGGCCCATGGCCCAACCTAGCTATAGTACTACTAATTAAGGATTACTAAACTACTATGACTTCAAACAGGCTGTAGCCCACAACAAGCCCATCGTAACCATGGCCCATCCCAGGCCTTTGTCTTCAAGTGAATAATCCCATGCAACAACAAGACTTCAGATCACTTCTCTTCAACAACAAGTACACCAAGCCCATCATAACCATGGTCCATCCCAGGCCTTAGCCAACAAAGTACTTTCCTCTGGAACCCTAACTCCATTCGTCTTCTTCCTTTTGCACGACCAGGCCTCTCTCATGAGTTCTTCCTCTTCACATGATTCTCATGTGTTCTTCCTATTCTCATAGTTCTCGTAGCCCGATTGTTACAATGAATTGCATGGTACCTCTTAGGTCTCGTTTGTTTTCACAACTCCTCTCAACTCATCTAATCATTACAACTTTTTCAAATCCCTAAACAAAAATAATATTAAAAAATATATATTCTAACAATATTTTATTCAACTTTTAACTTTAATCTCAACTCATCTCATCTGCAAAAACAAACGAGGCCTAAATAGTGTTATTTATGGGTCTCTAAACAGAGGTTTCAGGAGGAGTTTATCTAGTTATGGAAGCTTGGCTCAGACGTTTTTTTCTCAAGATGCAAGTTTAACAAATAGATATGAAAACATTGGCGTTTGTGGTAATGAGGATGATGGGAAGTCCTTGAGCTTCCAACCATTTAGTGAACACGGGAAACGATGCGAAGGATGCGAAGCTGGGATCAAATATTTCAGTTTGAACATTTAGTGGGAGATGGGAGTAAGGATGCGAAGCTGGGATCAAATATTTCAATTTCTCCTGTTAAAAATCATAGTCAGAACACTAAAGTTCATGGGAAATAGAAGAAGCACTCAAGAAGCAAGAAAAGCAAGGTGCATAAAGTTGTTGCTAATGCTTTAGAAGAAGCAGTTGAAGCAAAAGGACCCCAAAGTTCTTCTCAAGCAAAGATGCCAAATGTTGGCAAAAGATGCCAAATGTTGGCAAAAGATGCAAGAATTCCACACAGGCGTTAGAGGTTAGTGATTACTAATTTGTAGGATCACCAAATTGACTTATTTATATAAAAAAAATATGTAACCGCATCAAAGTTAAGTCCTTTATTTCATTAGAATATTTAAGCTAACACCTTAGTTTTTCAGAAGAGTTTAGTCAAGAAAACACATGTGGAAGTGCTTGATGGTTCTACTTCAAGAAAAGCTCAGTTGAATGAGAGAAATGGGAACTCTTGTAGATAGGTGAAATCTATCAAAGCAGCTAACAAGTCACCAAATAAACAGAATTCACAAGAGAGAGGCAAATTGAATAATCAGGGTCCAAAGACATTGAAACAGCTATATTCCCCCCTTGTGAAATCTGTAGTGGTGGTAGAGTCTGCAACAAAGGCTAAGGTTATTCAAGGCTACCTTGGTGATATGTATGAAGTATTGCCTAGCTATGATTGCCTAGCTATGGTCATGTAAGAGACCCGGTTGCAAGGTCAGGATCTGTGCAGCCTGATGATGACTTAGCATGGTGTGGGAGGTCCCATCAGCCGCCTGGACCCATTTGAAGTGCATCAAGGTTGCACTAAGTGGGTATGGTTCTCATTGCCTTCAATCACCTTGAACTATTCTAGAACAGACTACATAAGCACAGTGGAGCATTTAGCTTTTGTTATACATATCACCTTGTGTTTAATTTTAAGTTTGAGGTGTTTTTTCTGTGTGGTCATTTTCATAATAATTAGTGATGCTGATGCATTATGCTAATATTGTTAGTTTTTATTTGTGGTTTTTCATTATTATCTCTACTTTACTTGTGCTTTTGAATTTTCTTATTCCTGTTTCCTTATTTCTAAGAGCAAAAAATCTTATCCTTGCATCAGATCCAGACCATGAAGGAGAGGCTAATGCCTGGCACATCATTGAGATGTTGTAGCAACAGGATGCTTTACGTGAAGACATTAACATTGCATGGGTTGTCTTTCACAAAATAACGGAGTCCTCCATCAAAAGTGCTCTCGAAGCTCCAAGAAAAATTGATGTAAACTTGGTTGATGCTTATCTTGGACAGAGTTATTATCTCTCGTTCTTGGGAGGCTTACTAACTTCCTAACCTATGCAAAAAGGTCTCCCTAGGCTTTGTTCTAATCATTTTCCCCTCTTAATGGATTATGGGGGTCTTCATGAGGGGCGGAGATACATTAAATTTGAGAACATGTGGTTGAAGGCCGATGGGTTTACAAACAAGGTTAGATCTTGGTGGTCCTCTTATCAATTTTCGGGCACTCCTAGTTTGTTTCAGTTGGAAAACTGAAAGCCCTGAAAAATGACTTGAGAAAATGGAATATGGAAGTTCTTGGGAACATTAATGACCAACGGAACATTCAGTTTCAAAAGCTACAACGTTTTGATGAAAAAGAGGTTGATGGAGCCCTCCCGGTTGAAGACAAGGCAAGGAAAATGGTTGTTTTAATTGAGCTAGAAAAAATACTCTTATGAAGTATATCTCTTGGAGACAACAATCTCGGGCTCGTTGGTTGAAGGAAGGGGACAAGAGCACAAAGTTTTTCCATGCCAATTGTTGGCGTTTATATTATTGGCGTTCGTCTATGCGTCGATAAAATATATTACTGTCGACGCTTATTTTTTATGCCTGCAAATTATTGAGTTTCCCAGCATTTATATTGTTATGCCAGCAATAATATATAGCTTCGTCAACAATTGATCAATTATATGCTGGTAAATTAATAGTTTGCCAGCGTTTATATTGTTACGTCGGTAATAATATATAGTTGTGGTGATGTTTAAAACGACGCCGATAATTGATCAATTATATGCCGGTAAATTATTGAGTTTTTTAGCATTTATATTGTTACGCCGATAACAATATATAGCTTTGGCAATGCCGACAATTTATCAATTATACGCTGGTAAATTCGTAGTTTGCCGACGTTTACTTGTTATGCCAGTAATAATATATAGTTTTGGCATGATTTAAAAAAAGCTAATAATTGAACTAAACCTACGCAAGTAAATTAGTAGTTTGCTGATGTTTATATTGTTACGCCGAAAATAATATATAGTTTTGGCGGCATTTATAAAAACACAGCTAATTGAACTAAATTTACACCAGTAAATTAGTAGTTTGTTAGCATATATATTGCTACACCGGTAATAATATATAGCTTTGGCGGCGTTTATTAAAGTGCTGAAAATTGATTAATTCTATGCATATAATTTAGTAGTGTGTCAGTGTTTATATTGTTACGCCGGTAATAATATATAGCTCAAAGATGCAAGACTATTATAAATTTATTGGTAGTTAAAGAAATTAAAAAAAAAAGAATTAAAAAAACTAAATTAAATGATACGAAGAAAAAAAGTATTTAAGTTTTTGCCACAAAAAATGGAAAAAACAATCATAATGTATCACTGCCACCACCTCTCCTGGTCAATAAACAAAACCAAGATCACAAAAAAATCTTAAGGAAATTATAAAGAAAATATGATGCGTCAATATAAGGCATAACCATAAATATGATCTCAGTTAAGGAAAGTTACAAATACCATTAAACTAAAATATTAATATAATTTGATATTCTTCACTTATAATCCACCCAATCCTCGTCCTCGTCATTCTCTTCCTCTTTTTCATCTTCATCTTCTTCATCTTTATCTTCCTCTCTATTTGGCTTTGTCTTAAAGCCTGCATATAAATTCAAATGAATTCAAAAATCTCAAAATAAGGTTGATTGATATCAACTAAACATATGTGGCATGCTCACCTGTTCATGCACAAATGTGTTTGCTAAGTTTCACAATTCAGTTAATTCGTTCTGCATTTTATCAAACTCTTCCTTGGATATACCATCTTCTTGCTTAGAAGTTGGTAATGAATGTTAACAAGTTTGCCTTGTAGGGATGGCCCAAACTCCAAACCGTGCACACGTCCAGGCTGTTCTGGGCCCATAACTTTATAATAAACATCATCTAATGCCCAAGTCATGGTTCCTCTAGACCCCATTTCTATGGGACTTGTGTCCTATGTTAAAAGTTTTTTCATCTCAGCTTGTAATAGATACTAATACACATTCTTCATCTTATAAATCCATTAAAATTAGAAAGTAAAAAATTTGAAAATAAACATACTACTTTCTTCTTCGTCTCATCATTGTAGTGGATGCCATTCTTTCTCATATAGGGTGTAAATATTCTAGATTAAACACATATATCGAAAACAAAGAATTAACAAATATTCAACAATAAATAAATAAATACCACATCACGGGCATATCTTGCATAACTTTTTGATCCTCCACTGTAAACAACCACCTGCTTCTTACGACACTCATTGTTTTTATTACATTTTGACTACAACATCACAAAGATTATGAGAATTATGATTAAAATAACTAGTTGGTTGACTTTCTAAAGCTATAAGAGAAATGCACGCATTATTACCATATATTCTGGATCGAACTAAAGATTAGCTAACTCCGCTAGTTGCGATAAGTCCACCATATCAGGACTTGCCCTTGCCACAACTTGTCCTACAGATGTTTCTTTTTCATGAAGCAACTTTTTCTTCACTTCGTGCTTGTAGTCTTTCCATTTCTTCCCCAAGTCCTTTAGTAGCCCTTTTTTTAATGCATCTAATTTGTCATCAAAAACTTTAAACTTGCCCTACAGTCAAAATAAAATTGCACAAGTATATGTCTTGCTTTCTAACAAAATTTTCAAAATATACATATTTAATTAATAATAATGGTTTAATACAAGTTCAATACCTATAAGACCCCACGCTTCCTCCATTATGGTTGTAGGCACCGACCTCCAATCCTTGTAAATTATTGGAACCAATTTTTTAGTTCTCGCAATCAGGCCACCAAACCTTGCCACCTTTGAGTCTTGCTTTTTGATGGGTTGACAAAGACTATAGCTCCATATCAATTTGTTTCCCTTCTGGTAGATGCCAAATGTCATGAATCAAATGAAATAATCTCTTTACCTCCATTACTATCTGCATAAATGGATTTAGTGACATTGTTACTATTTTGTAAATGTGCATTCATAGTGAAATAAATAAGAAGTAAAACAAAAACATACCAACAAAACGATCTCCAATGTCATAACACAAATCGACATTTTCTGCTTCCGAATGTGGTTCTATTGGTACAAATGTGCATGGCAGGGTCTCTCTGTTGATCTCTGTATGTGTGGATAGTTGGCCTCCCATTTGTATCGATGTAGAAGGTTGGGTCCCTTTCTGTGAAGATAATGATGACTGGGAAGGAAAATATATAGAAGGTGATGACTCCACAATCCTATCAACGGAATGGGGTAGCCCATCGACATAGGGTAATGAATGGGCCACCCTATCAAGAGATGGGTATGATTGTGTCTCACTATAGACAGTTGATATTGAAATAGATTGTCTTCACGAGTGTGGTCTAATAGTCTTTGCCTTCTTTTTTGGACCCGTTGTACCTATACAAAAACAAGTTGTTATATTTACAAATCTATAGAAATAATAATATTTGGAGAACGATATGAGAGAGAAGTAAAGTTATAATAAGAGATATCATGTAAGTTAAAAATACCAAACAAAAAACCATTCAAATTAAAAAGTCTAAATATATATTTCTTACTCAATACTATTAAGGAATTTCGATCGTCATTTCGTCTATGTCATTTCACGTCGACATAACATCGTCAATAGTAGGTTCAATAGCATTACCATTGTAAGTGTTACAATATTCGTTGACTAAATATTCATCATCATCGTCGGCAGTCACTTCCTCTTCACCAATGTCATACATGTCTCTTAGTTTTGTCTTAATAAAGACAATCCAATTTGGGCATCTTTCATCTACCACATAATATACTTGGAGTGATAAAACGAACGGACCATCAGTAATTTGATTACCAGTATATACTAGATGAGAAAAATTTACAAGATTAAAGCAAAACTCGTCCTCCTTGAAACCTTTACCACTAGTAACGTTTTCCAAATCACATTTGAATAACACATATCGACACCAATCATAATACATAACCTCAATTATGTGTTAATTGGCCATACCAAGTAGAGCCATCTTCAGCACACACACTAACACCACAATTATGAGTTTTCTTCCCATTTTCGTGATTCCTAGTGCGATATTTTGTACCATTGATGACAATTCATTTAGATTCTTTGGCAACTTGCATGGGATCTTTAGAATGTATTACAACTTTATGGTCTAATTCACTTCTTCCATTGTCATCCATTTTCATTACTTGAAAGGTTGGATTATTAGCATTGATTAAAATGACGAAAACTAGAGAGACATAATAAATTATGTGATATAATATTGAATGAGGTGTAAATAGTACAGTCTTGAAACCAATTACAAAATTGGTCTTGGTGCCTCTTCTGTAGTTTGTCATTCGATAAATGATTCTCATCAATTGTATTCCTCAATATTTCCAAGTGCATCCTATATATGTACACGACATCACAAATGTACGTTTTGATTACACAAATATAAATAAAATATAATTTAATTCATACGTATTAAGCAATGCAACTCACATGCGGAATAGAGTGAAATCATCAAAGTTGAAGTGAATATAGTGATGTGCATGAGTCCACGATGTAAAATCGAGGCGAACGTCAAGAATTAGAATCATCTGGGTTTCTAGATGGTCTATTGAAAATCGTTTGAGCAGATTCTAAATAACGAGAACAAAACATCAATAAGTCATCTAGCAAATATCTATCAGCAATGGAACCTTCTGGCGCAGCTTTGTTATTCACATGAAACTTAAGTTGGTGTAGGTACCTACCACAAAAATCATGAGATGACTTTTACTATTTTTTAAAAAATATGTTTTTACTTTAATAGATTTATGTGTTTTTAATTCAATAACTATAGCATACCTTTCAACGGGATACATCCATCGATAATGTACGAGTCCTCCAAGTTTACATTCTGCAATTAAATGTATAATCAAGTGCACCATAACCGTGAAAAATGATGGCGGAAATATCATTTCCAATTGACACAATATGTAGGGTATTCTAGATTCCAATCGGTCCAAATCTTCAAGCCGCATCTTTTTCAAACAAATTCTCTTGAAGAATCCGGATAGCTCGATTAAGGGTTCTATTACCTTCTTAGGTAATGACCCACGTAATGCAATTGGCAGGAGTTGTTGCATCAATATATGGCTATCATGACTCTTCATGCCCACTATAGTACGGTGTTGAAGCTTGACACAACATCTAGATGGTCATTCTTCAAATGTTTCACGTTGTGTCAAGCTTCAACACCGTACTATAATGAGCATGAAGAGTCATGATAACCATATACTGATGGAACAGTTCCTGCCAATTGCATTACGTGGGTCATTACCTAAGAAGGTAATAGAAACCTTAATTTAGCTATCTGGATTCTTTAGGGGAATTTGTTTGAAAATGATATGGCTTGAAGATTTGGAGCGACTGGAATCTAGAATATCCTACATATTGTGCCAATTAGAAATGATATTTCCGTCATCATTTTTTATGGTTATGGTGCACTTGATTATATATTTAGTTGCAGAATGTAAACTTGGAGGACCCTTTCATTATCGATGGATGTATCCCACTGAAATGAATGCTATAGTTATTGAATTAAAAACACATAAATCTATTAAAGTACAAACATATTTTTAAAAAAATAGTAAAAATCATCTCATAATTTTTGTGATATGTACCTACACCAACTTAAGTTTCATTAGCATAACAAAGTTGTGCCAGATGGTTCCATTTCTGAAGGATATTTGTTGGAGGAATTATTGACATTTTGTTCTCGTTATTTAGAATCCGCTCAAACGGTTTTCAATAGACCATCTACAAACCTGAATGATTCCAAAGGGGAAGTTCTTGACGTTCACTCGATTTTACATCGTGGACTCAAGCATATCGCTATATTCTCTTCAACTTTTATGATTTCACTCCATTTCGCATGTGAGTTGCATTGCTTAATACGTACGAATTAAATTATATTTCATTTATATTTGTGTAATCATAACATACATTTGTGATATCATGTACATATATAGGATGCACTTGAAAATATTGAGGAATACAATTGATGAGAATCGTTTTTCGAATGACGAACTACAGAAGAGGCACCAAGACTAATTTTGTAATTGGTTTCAAGACTATGTACTATTTACACCCCATTCAATATTATATCACATAATTTATTATGCCTCTCTAAATTTCATCATTTTAATCAATGCTAATAATCCAACCTTTCAAGTAATGAAAATGGATGACAATGGAAGAAGTGAATTGGGCCATAAAGTCGTAATGCATTATAAAGGTCCCATGCAAGTTGCCAAATAATTTAAGCGAATTCTCAGCAATCGCACAAAATATCGTACTAAGAATCACAAAAATGGGAAGAAAACTCAGAATTGTGGTGTTAGTGTGTGCATTGAAGATGACCCTGCTTGGTATGGCCAATTAACACGCATAATTGATGTTATGTATTATGATGGGTCTTGATATGTGTTATTCAAATGTGATTTGGCAAACGTTACTAGGGGTAAAGGTTTAAAGGTGGATGAATTTGGCTTTAGTCTTGTAAATTTTTCTCATCTAGTACACACTGGTAATCGAATTACTGATGATCCGTTCGTTTTATCTTCCCAAGTATCTCAAGTATATTATGTGGCAGATGAAAGATGCCCAAATTGGGTTGTCGTCGTTAAGACAAACCAAGAGACGTGTATGGCATTGGTGAAGAGGAAATGACTGACGACGATGAGGATGAATATTTAGTCAATGAATATTGTAACACTTACAACAATACAGTTATTGAACATGCTATTGACGATGTTATGTGGACGCGAAATGACATAGATGGAATGACGATCGAAATTCCTTAATAGTGTTGAATAAGAAATATATATTTAGACTTTTTAATATGAATGATTTTTTGTTTTTATTTTTAATTTATATGATATCTCTTATAACTTTACTTCTCTCTCATATCATATATTATTATTTCTGTTCATTTGCAAATATAACGACTTGTTTTTTTATAGGTACACTGGGTCCAAAAAAGAAGGCAAAGACTATCAGACCACACTTGTGAAGACAATCTACTTTAGTACCAGCTGTCTATAGTGAGACGCAATTATACCCATCCCTTAATAGGGTGGCCCATTCTTTACCTTCTATCTATGGGCCACCCCCTTCCGTTGATAATCCGTTGGAGTCATCACCTTCTCTAGATTGTCTTTTCCAGCCATCATTATCTTCAAAGAAAGGGACCCAACCTTCTACATCGATACAAATGGGAGGCCAACTATCCACACATACAAAGACTAGCGGAGAGACCTAGCCATGCACATCTGTACCAATAGCACCACATTTGGAAGCAGAAAATGTTGACTTGTGTTCTGACATTGGAGATCGTTTTGTTGTCATTGTTGGTAAATTTTTGTTTTTCTTACTTCTTATTTATTTCACTATGAATGCACATTTACAAAATAGTAACAATATCACTAAATCCATTTATGCAGATAGTAATGGAGGTAGAATAAAGAGACCATTGCACTCGATTCATGACATTTGGCATCTACCAGAAGGGAACGAATTTATATGGAGCTCTAGTCTTGGTCAACCCATCAAAAAGCAAGACTCAAAGGTGGCAATGTTTGGTGGTATGATAGCAAGAACTAATAGGTTGGTTCCAATAATTTACAAGGATTGGAGGCTAGTACCTACAACCATAATGGAGGAAGCGTGGGGTCTTATAATGGTATAGAACTTGTATTAAACAATTATTATTAATTAAATAGGTATATTTTGAAAATTTTATTAGAAAGCAAGACATGTACTTGTGTAATTTTATTTTGACTATAGGGCAAGTTTAAAGTTCCTAATAACAAATTAGATGCATTCAAAAAATGGCTACTAAAGAACCTGGGGAAGAAATAGAAAGACTACAAGCACGAATTGAAGAAAAGATTACTTCATGAAAAAGAGACACCTGCAGCACAAGTTGTGGCAAGGGCAAGTCTCAATATGGTGGACTTATCGCAACTTGTGGAGTTGACCAATCTTTGGTTTGATCCAGAATATATGGTAACAACGCTCGCATTTCTCTTACGGATTTAGAAAGTCAACCAATTAGTTATTTAGTAACAATTCGCATAATCTTTGGGATGTTGTAGTCAAAATGTAATAAAAATAATGAGTGTCGTAAGAAGCAGGTGGTTGTTCACGAGCCATAAGAGAAATGATGGCACCCACTACAATAATGAGGCGCAATGATGAGGCGAGGAAAAAAGTGAGATGTTTATTTTCAAATTTATTACTTTTTAATTTTAATGGACTTATAAGATGAATGATATGTATTTATTATCTATTACAGGTTGAGATGGAGAAACTTTTAACACAGGACACAAGTCTCATAGACATGGGGTCTGGAGGAACCATGGCTTGGGCATCAGATGATATTTATTCTAAAGTTATGGGCCTAGAACGGTCTAGATGTGTGCACGTTTGGGGTTTGGGTCAACCCCTACAAGGTAAACTTGTCAACATTTACTACCAACTTCTAAGCAAGAAGATGGTATATCCTAGGAAGAGTTTGATAAAATGCAGAACGAATTAACTGAAGTGTAAAACTTAGTAAACACATTCGTGCATGAATAAGTGAGCACGCCACATATGTTTAATTGATATCAATTAACCTTTATTTTGGAATTTTTGGACCATCACTTGAATTTATATGCAGGCTTTGGGACACCAAATAGATAGGAATAGAAAGATGAAGAAGAGGAAAATGATGAAGATGAAGAAGAGGAAGAGAATGACGAGGACGAGGATTGAGTAGATTTATAAGTGAAGAATATCAAATTATATTAATATTTTAGTTTAATAGTATTTCCAACTTAATTGAGATCATATTTATGATTATGCCATATATTGACGCATCATATTTTCTTTATAATTTTCTTAAAATTTTATTGTGATCTTGGTTTTGTTTATTGAGCAGGAGAGGTGGTGGCAGTGACACATTATGATTGTTTTTTTCCTTTTTTTGTGGCAAGATCTTAAATATTTTATTCTTTTTAATATTTCTTTAACTACCAATAAATTTATAATAGTTTTGCATATTTGAGCTATATATGATTAATGGCATAACAATATACAAGCCGACAAACTACTAATTTATAGACGTAGTTTTAGTTCAATTATCGGCCATTTTTTAAATGCTCACCAAAGCTATATATTATTACCGGCGTAACAAATAAACGTCGGCAAACTACGAATTAACCGGTGCATAATTAATAAATTGTCATCGTTGCCAAAACTATATATTATTACAGACGTAACAATCTAAACACTGGAAAACTCAATAATTTACTGGCGTATAATTGAAAAATTATCGGCGTTGTTTATTATTACTAGCGTAACAATATAAACACTGGCAAACTTCTAATTTACCGATGTATAATTGATCACCAGTGTATAATTGATCAATTTTCGAGCTTTTTTTAAACGCTGCCAAAGCTTATATATTATTATTGGCGTAACAATATAAACGTCGGCAGACTCAATAATTTACCTAAGTAAAAAATAAGCGCTGGAAAAAATATATTTTTACCGGCACATAAACAAGTGCCGATAATATAAACACTGGCAAGTCTTAGTTTTTTTTGTAAGTTCAGTCGTATAATTACCTTTGAGAAATAAATAGGAATGACTTCACCATTTCAAGGCATTACAAATGATGATGTCAGGTTTTCATAACATTTTAAGCCACATTGCACACCAAAATTTACCGTAACGGGGCAGAACTAAACGCAACATTGGATTGGATATTAATATTGTGATGCCCGAGAATTGTAAAAGTATGATATAGGATGGGTGAACTGTGAAGGCATTGTGTGGGTACCAAGTCCCTTTTTGGTTATGTACTTATTGTCAGGGCCAAGGGCTTCAAATATAATAATATATGTTAGATCCCAACTCAGATCCAAAGAAACCAGGTTTTCTTTGAGATCAATGCTCCAATTGTAACTTCAACCACTCCTTCCGGGACGTAGTATCCTTGATCGTGGCATTTATGATATCAAGTAAAGACATGAAATGCCAAATGATACACACCAAAAGCAATAAAAACAAAATTCCCTATCGTAAAACACATACATGGAGCATAAAGGAGATAGAAGGTAAATAAAAAAATACACGGATTGATAATATATATCATGATATATATACACCTGAGACATAGCAGCAGTGATGACGCCAGGGTGGTACATCTGAGGCTGCTGAAGAAGGGCTTGTTGAATTAGGGCCTGTTGTTGTTGTTGTTGCTGAAGCTTCAGCCTCTGTTGCAGTTGCTCTCTCTTCCTGTGTATATTTTTGTTCCCAACAAACAGATAGATCACAACTTTCAAGACGATAAAATTATTATGATTCCCTACGTTTGTTTCTGGAACAAAACGTAGGAAAGTGTTCGAGCAAGAATGACGATTCCAAGAACTCTTTTCATTCCTTGTTTCCTTTTGTCGAGAGGTTTTTTCAGTAATATTATTAATTAACATTGAAAGTCGAAGAAGGAAGAGAGCCTGGAGAGCTGATCGACAAGAAATGAGTACTCCATTTCTCCAACTTTGACGTCGTAACATGTTTCTTCGTATAGGGTTCCGTATTTGTAATGTAGTTTATCGAAGCATCTCTAAGAACAGGGAAGACGCTCTCGCTTCGAGTTATTTGAGGTTTTTTCTTTATTTTTGTTTTGCTTTTCAAATTTCAAAATTATATTGGGACAAAACATGATAGGAAAATACTATTCCACAGAAATTTCTTACCAAAAATTTCCACCGAATTGGTTTTTTTATTTTTTTTACTTAACTAAGTATTTTTAAATGAATTTGTGATTTTTTTTATGTTTTTTAAAAATACTTTTAAGTGTTTAAAAAATGATTGAAAAAAAAGGAAAAAAAAAAAGAAAAAAAAAACATTTGCCTTTGGGTGAGGACATAACTGTTCCAGGAAAATGCTTTGTTGACCGACAAAGCATACCAATGACAACTCTTCCCCGCCCCCCCTAAATATGTGTTTATTTTTAGCATTTAAAAAAAAATCACAATACACCATTTGGTACTCAATTTGGTACCTTTTCTAAGTGATCCTAGCAGGGCCCATAATGTACATTTGATTATCAAATTCATCATTACAATTTTTTTAAATTCCAATACAAAATATAATAAACAATTCAACTTTTTCAAATACCAAAATAATAATAATAATATTAAAAAATAATATTCTAACAATATTTTATCATCCCAACTCAATTCAATTCAACATCCAAACACAGCCTAAATTATCTCTTTTACAATTATTTTATTTTACAAACGATAACTAATGAAATTATTTCATTTTATTAAAATAATTTTAAGTTTACATAACTGTTCTTAATTTGAAATAAAATTATAAAGATGGAAAAAGCATTAAATGTGTATTACTATTCTTAAAAATATTATTATAAGAACTTTTTTATATTAATATAATTACAAACATCTCATTAAATATTAATATTTATATAATTAACTTCTTAGATATAACAATTTGTGTTAATATGATAGAATTAAATTATTTATTTTCTAAGAGTGTAACAATTATCCAAGATAAAATGATTGATTTTTACTAGAAAAATTCGACTCATCATCCTTATCACACTTGCATGTGTGGTGTAAGAACAGTGTAGAACTCATTTTGCTATAGAAAAATATTTGATTTACAAAGGTATCTCATAAAAATAAGCTCACAATGTGATTTGTTTTAGTACATCAAATTCATTGTCCTTTTATTAAATAAAGCTGATAAATCGATGTGACTAAATGTAATATGTTAGATATATTTTACCTAAAATTAGCTCGCACCACTGTATCTTAGAAAACCAAAGAGGAAACAACGTCATAAAGGTAGTATTTTTATGCAATCCATTATTGGATGGTACTACCATAGCAAGAGGTAATAATTCACTGAAATCTTCACCTTTGAAAGCAAGAACTAGCTATGGTTTGCTTAATAAAAAAGAATCAAACACAGATCAATTTCATACCACAAAATACATCATTAAAATATTAAAAACTTGAAAGGAATGTTATTAAACTTGAATAAAACCAGACACTATTCTTCAACATTATTACTGAGGGGGGACAAGGGGATCAAATAAATGAATACGACAAACTAAACCTTGTTCGTTGGTTCTGTTCTCCAAGCAGACAATATTGCATGCAAAATGATTTCACCTGAAAGATTCACGAGCGTTTCCATATTCTGCATCTTCTAATTAACCATAAAGAAAAAGGAGAGAATAAGATTTCCATAAGAACAGGACTTGTTAAAAGCTTCAATAGCTGTTGAATACTCAATCACCAATATCATTTGGGTTGTTTGTAAAGTTAAAGAGCTTTCATATATATTCTAGGAACAAGGAATATATGCTTCTATAGAGAGAAAAAAACAGATTATAAAGACATCAAAACTCCGGGGATCAGACAGAAGCTCTTCCCCATATTCCGAATAAATGCTAGTTGCATATCTCAACTGACATCATCATTTTGACATAATGATGAAGTGGGATCAACATATGCATGATCCCAAAAGAATCTACAACAATTGTACATGATCATACAACAAGAATTACAAAAAGACTAATTACTATCACAGTTTGTGTGCGCACCTCTTCTTGATGCACAAAAGAGTCTCCAGGTGATGGAAATTGATGCTCCAGCATTGATCAAATATTGTTGCAGAGTGGACAATTTGCCACTATTTAGTATTCATAAGTTATTAGTCTGCAAAGAACTTGTACTCTTCTACTATTTGCCAAGGCTACATGGCATGTGCAGCTTCTTCAACCTTTGGTTTGTTCTTAGGTCGGCCACATCGTCTAACATCTTTACTCGACAAGAGCTTTAATGCTTTCTCGAGGGTGATTTCTTTTGGCTTCACATTCTGCACATTTCAGAACACAAATCCATTATTTTAAAATTAACCATGGTAAGCCTCACATTGATAATCACTTGAAGTTAATAGAGCCAAGTTTTGCAAAGACATCGCTAAAGAACGTGAGGAAATGGTAGTACAACAAGCTCCCACATACATTGGAAGCACTTATGTAAAGTTTTTAGTTTCAAGTAGGACTGTTCATCCGGGTTTCGGATTGGGTATACTTAGCCTAGAACCCGGATTTCAAACCCGGGCCGAGTTCCGGACCGGGTATACCCAATTATGACCCTTGAAAAGCATATTTTTTTATATATAAAACAACTAATTATCTTTTTAACTAAATGCATCTAAAAAGATGAAATTCAATATTTATCATATAAAATGCATGCAACATATAATGCAACTCACCACTACATATTGCATTATTTGATATTTTATATATTATATTACAAAACACAAAATTACAAGCCATGATCGATCATCAGTTTAATCAGGAAGAGCTTCTGGAATACTTGGTGCCAGATCTCCTTCATTGCTCCCTTTGCACATCGAGCTTCTATTACAATTCCAAAACATGTCGAGCTTCTAGAAACCAGAGGCATGCCACAACATCCCCTTGCACATTAATATATATAAAGCAAAAGACATGGATATCAGTTAAATAAATAGCTTGTAACCCCACAACATCCCACAAACTCCATCTCAATCCACCCTGAAAAGACTCCCAGAGAGATTAGGCATGATGTATAATTAATCCTTCTAGAATGCAACTAGCAATCAACTAATTAATGACTTATGGAGGGATAGAACCAAACAGACCCCTGTTTGTAGCAAATCAATCGGCCTAGACATGCATGCATACCTCAAAAATCACCTGGTCAATGCATGGTGACATTTAATTGGGAGCTTCATGACAACCAACTGGTTTTCAGTTGGTAGAAGTGATATTGATTCTAGGCATGTTACCAGTTATTTTTAAATTAGCAACAGCACCAGAGTTACACTCCCTTTTTGCATATTGCATCAACTTTTTTAAGCATCAGAAGAAAAGGTTGATTTCACTTTTTGAATTACACTCACTTTTTTTTTTTGGATAAGTAATCTAAGATTTTCATTATAAACTATCTTGAGGATAGAATAAGATCATATTGGAAGAAGTATATTAAGTGTCAAAGTTGTTCTGAATACCCTTTCCATAGGGATTGTATCATATTATATAGATAAATGTTTACATAATAGTGCCAAATTTCCTGGCTTATTTCCTAGCTTCATGTCTACAAGTGAGTGACAGAATTCCTGGCTTTGTGTCTACAAATTTCCTCGGTTTGTCTATTTACAATAGTTAGTGGGTGGCATGAGATAATGTACAACTAAGTGTTAGAGATAATGATATGAAATCCTATCTTAGTGACATCCCCCCTCAAATTGATGCTGGAAAATCTAGAAGCATCAATTTGTTAATCAAGAACTGATGTCGATGCCTAGGAAGAGCTTTAGTGAAAATGTCGGCCGTTTGAAGTGTGGTTGAAATGTGAGGAAGAGTAATCACATGTTTGTCAAAGGCTTCACAGATGGAATGACAATCAACTTCGATGTGTTTCGTGCACTCATAGAAAACAGGATTAGCAGCAATCTCGATAGCACTTGAAGCGCCTCTTGTGCCGCCAGGGTAACCTTAGTATGAACAATTGTAGAATATTCGCTCTAGAGATTAATAAAACCCGAGTAAAACTGTTCAATGGTCGAATTACCTTGACTGAAATTACTAATTTCCAACTCTAATTGAAACTTCCTAGCACTGTGATCTTGGTGATAAATACGGTAGAGATAGTTCCACATAGCCCAAGTCGTAATAAAACAATAAAGATTGGTCACAAGATAGGGCTCAATCCTCCCCAGCAGCCAAGAGACTACCTTAGCATCCTTGACCTCCTATTGTGCAAGTCCTTTTCATCAATGGGAACTTTAGCAGAACTATTAATATGATCTGATAATTCTTTTCCTTTCAAGAACATTTTAAATTGAAATTCCCACGTAGCAAAATTCTTTCCAATAAAACGTACAATAGTATTTTCAATGGACATGATTAAAGCCTAAAAAAAAAAATAGCCCAAGCAGTAAAAAAATAACAGCAATCCCAAATCAAATCAGTTCCAACTTCAAGTGAAAGAGAGGCCCAAACACGTAATGTAAGTTAGAGAAGCCCACGGACACAGAGTGATTAGGCCCAATCACGTAGTAAGAGGGCTCAAATAATACCTGCCCACCTATCACTTCACTCGATCAATTCGGCATAAAAACACTTCACTCCCAAGCACAAAGTAATCGGCAAACCAAGGATCCAAGATGCCGAGATCACGCGGACCAGCCAACCAGCACCAACCTCCCAATACCAACGCCAACAGAAGTCCCCAACCACCTTGTAGCCACCACAGAACAGCCACCAAGCCTCAAGCTCAGGACCGCCTCAGCCTCCCGATTCAAATAGAACACATCGAGAAGCCCATAGAGGAAGATTTGTGTCCTTCACAGCACCAAGAACAGCTCAGAAGACGTCAGATTATTCACCACAAAACATGCCGAAAACCACCACCGATGACCACTAAACCACCACAAAACAAAACGGACACCACCACAGAGATGGTTGACTGCCACAGAACAATAAATTCACAACATGGGTCACCCTCAAACGACGCCGATGACCACCAAAAATTGCCAAAAGACACCAAAACGGCAACCCACAACCGAGAACAACTACAGACAGCTTCAACTCCCACGAAGAGCAAAACAAATCTTGCGAAAACTGGTAACAAAATTCTCTCAAGAATAACAAAAAAAAATTGCACTCAATGATTAAGACCAAATCCGAGGAGGGGCTCTGATACCATGTCAAAGTTGGTCTGAATACCCTTTCCATAGGGATTGTATCTTATTATATAGATAAATGTTTACATAATAGTGCCAGATTTCCTGGCTTATTTCTTGGCTTCATGTCTACGAGTTCCAGAATTCCTGGCTTTGTGTCTACATATTTCTTGGGTTTATGTCTACGTATAATAGTTAGTGTTAGAGACAATGATATTAAATCTTATCTTAGTGACATTAAGCACTGGTCATTATTACATATAGAGTTTGATAGTAGCATTGATAGTAGCACTGCATGAACATCAAAACAAATTAAGCCAAAACACAATAAGGCAAGAAAGTCAAGTATGAGAAGCCCCAACACATGCCACTCCACACCCTTCTTTCTTGCTATGCTTAGCTGGCAAAGGGAACGCATTAGATATACATTGTCTGCTAGTATCCTTATATATCTATTTACAAGTATAGTTGTCTACTTAATCTCAAATGATTTGTTTTATTTACACAAAGACTACCATTTTATCAAACATATGATGTTTTTAATGGCAATCCCCAACCAAAAGTGTGGGCAAACCCAGCATAAGATCCAAATATCAATCCAACACTTGTAAATTCAAAAAACAGAACAAGCACCCACGTAAAGGAGATACTTTATTCAACCAGAAAATGCTAGCACCGAAAACCCTAAAAAAAGCCCATATTATTATGTTCTTAAACTATTTTTTTTGTTTGAAAAGCAGATCTCCACAAAATAATGCAAGAAACTGATTTTCTAAGAACATCAAAGTCATATACCAGATCTCCACGAGTCAAACAACCCAAAATAAATAAATAAATAACCTAGATATCAGAGCACATCAAGGATTCTAAAATCTACAAATAAATAGAATATATAATGCAAATTATGGGATCAGATCTAAGAGTAGATCTAGAACAAAAAAGCAAAACAACTCAAAGCCACGTCTTAGATCTAAGCGTAGATCTACGAGTATTAAGGTTTCGGCACTTGGCAGTGGAAGGCTAGGGTTTCGACAGAAAATACCAAAATTTCCCTCACCTAGTCGGGGAATGGAACCCTGACGACGCGAGAGAGAGAGAGAGAGAGAGAGAGAGAGAGAGAGAGACGACAGAGCAACGGAGGTGATGAAGGCAGAGGAGGCTAGGGTTTCGGCATGAGAGTGAGAGTGAGAGTGAGAGTGAGAGAGAGAGGACATCGGTGCAAGTTGCAGAGAGAGAAAGAGAGATTTGAAGGAGTGATTATAGTGAATTCGAGAATCTGAAGGGTTTCAACCCTTTGCCCTTTGGGCTTTTGAGCTTATGTCGTTTTGATATAGGGGTTTTTAAAAGAACCCGGGTACCGAGTTTTAAATCTGGGTTTCGGATTTGAAATCCGGTATCCGAACTGGATGAAACTGGGTTTAGTCATGCGGGTACCGGCCTGGGTATGTTTCGGGCCGGAACCTGGTTTTCCGGGCCGAGACCAAGCTGGGAAAAAATCCGGCTCGGATGAACAGTCCTAGTTTCGAGCTTATCATAAGCAAACAAACAAATAATCAAAACAACACACATTTCAGAACACAATCCATCAACAAGTTAAATATGCTACTGAACCTTTTTTTTTTATAAGACAGACAAAAACAAAATTTGGTATCAACCCTTATAACACACTAGAACTGCAAAAAAGCCGAATGGACCAATTAAACTGCAGAAAGAATACCATAGCATCATACTCCATACCCATTTGACCATAACTCACACCAAAGTTTGTCTAGTTAGTTAACGTCAAGAACAACGCTATCCAAAATGTGCTCTAATATCTTTAAATGTATTTCAAGGCACCAAATGCATTTAGAAGATGATTGATCAACATCATACAGAGGGATTTAGAAAAGCATATTTAACTGCTGCTAAAGAGATTGAACCATAAATTTTGCTAATGAGGCTCACATGTCACCCATAAATTAACCAGAATCTTTATCAAATCCACACCATAAGTGTGTACATCATCGGGAAGCCTCATAAGCATGTTTATCAAATTCAAGCCATACTTTATAACTTCTCTTTTTTCTTCTACTGGGTAAAATATTAACGTATCTAGTCAAACAAAGAGTTCCACCACTGATATGACAGGGTCCTAATGAATCAGGTAGCAATACCGTTTGTACCTTCCAACTTATCAAAATAAAATTTGTAACTTCCAAGTACAATCATGAAATTCAAACACACATAGGACCAACCAATCTCAAGTTAGAAATTACGAATGAAATGGTGATGTTATAAGCTAAACAAATATGATAAATAATGGCCCACTTGTCAGTTAAGAAACAAATTTTGCACAATATTTCTAGCTTTTAACCATCTGATAAATAACTTCTCTAGATACAATATGTAAACTTTTGTCGTCTTTATCACGTGTTATATGCCTCGACGCATTTTAGGTGAAGTATTATTTTTCCATGCTAGATCCCCTTTTACATTTCCCATCTAAACATTTAGTGCCTTTACATCATCACATCTCAGACACTGCAAAATGAATTTATAACAAAGCTTTGAACTGCATAGCGACTAAACTTATAAAAAAAAACCATAGCGACTAAACTTAAAAAAATTGTTTTAGACGATCACCACCATGTTAGAGCAAAATGCTAAACAAATAGAAGCATACCTTGGGGACTGGAGCATTTGAACTTCGATGTTTAATAGAAAATCCCAGCTTTGCAAGCCTTAACACCACTGGTTGGCCATCCTTTGGATGGTTCCCCTAAGAAGACGTTGAAATGAATAAGCTCAGCAATACATAAAGAAATAAACGAAGGAAAACTCAATTTAGAGAATGACAACCATACCAATATCACAGGGTAGCGCAGCAACTCAAGAGCATCTTCAATAGTAAAAGACTCCACATCCTTTATCTGAAAAGAACAGATTTTTAAAGTACATAAACCCAATTAAAAGTATCACAATAAGAGTGTTTGCATGGGAGAAACCGAGGAAGAAAAAGGTCAAAACAGTGGTAATGGTATGACAAGTAAATAGATGTTCAAGCATGACCACGAACATACAAAAACAGCTAATTAAGCAAGACCATGAACATTCAGTTTTACCATGGTTGATACAATTTAATCATACTGGGAGCTGATAATCCCATATAAGAGAACTCTGAAAAGAAAAAAAAAGACTGAATATGGATGGAAGCAGAAAGAAAGGGACCTGAATTCGAATTTGGTGAAAAATACCGCTTTAGAAAGGGTAATGGACCACCAAAAAAGTTGGGAAGCAGATGGACTACAAAGGTGATGTCCATTAAACAACATGCAAGAAATCCCAGGAGAGAATGATAAGTTGCTGTATTTATTTATTTATTTATTGTTTCAGGATGTGTAACCTTGCCAAGGAAGAACCCTCCAGAACACCCTTAGGGAGTAAACCCTGGATACATGACCCCAACCGCCAGAATGGTGTAGGCAATTATTAGTACGAATCGAACCCAAGATGTATGAGTCTACAGTTCATCCTAAGCTCACCCTTAGACCACTAGGTTGCACCCTGATGGTAAATAAGTTTTTTTTTAAAGTATAAGGTAATAAGTTACAGTTGATATGCTGCATCTGCATGGTTAATGGGATTCCTCGTAAAAAACAAATGCAGAACTTTAATTCCCGGTGATAATCATTTTGCAAAAAAGACAGATACAAACACAATTCATTTGTTGACAAGATAAACGATATTCCACACAGCATGACCAGAGAGGAATGGTCGTGCCAACAGACAACAAATGGGAATTATGAATTATGATATTTGCTTGAAACATGAAAGATGCAAAGATGCAAAGATATGTGCATATATATAATAGGATCCACTTCAATGCAAAAGCTTGCAAAAAGACAGGAGTCGGTTCCAAAAGGTCGTCAAGAATGATGTTACATACATGGGAAACAGAGGTTCTTTTAGGCGAGTATCCCTTCCTGTCTTCACCAAGCTGTACATAGAATCCATATGGACCATTCTTCAAAAGGACCTGAAAGGATAAAACATTTGCGCTTGACATGTACAATAAATATAACAATTGCATCAAAACAAATCAAACTCCACTGATAACATAAAACAAGTTATTCCAAGAACAAAATTCAATCCAAACCTTTTCGGTGGAACCAGGATTAATACCCAGCACTTTTGGCTCCTCTACGTTGTCCTTTTGAGGAGCAACTTCTTCATCATCATCATCACCATATAATGTCTTGGCAACATATCTATTCACAGCAACCAGAACAAATAACAGGTAATCAATAAGGAGTTTTTCGTCACTATTGACAATCTTTATCACTAGCACGGATTTCAGTAGAACATGTATGAAGAACTTTTAGGCATATAACACAGAAATTAAGCTGTTATCATGCAGTTTCGTACTCACTTGCACTTTGGCTGTTGATCACAACCAATAAAATATCCAGCACCGTATCTGCTTACTTTGAAAATCAAAGTGCCCTCCATACAACTGAGACATGTCCAGACAAAGATTACCATAAGACCATTGAAGAGTGAAGAAATAAAAAACGTGTAAGGAAATTTTAAAACAAAATATTAAAGCATCATATTAGTGCTAAGAACTGCAATAACTCCACAAAAACAAGAAATGAAATCATATTTAATTACATCAGAACAATTTCCAAGTGTTGCATCTGTGGTGGAATTTGCAATTACTCCACATCATTATTTAGAAACTGTGGAATAAATAATTTGGCAAGCTCATCACTAGTTTGTCTCCTTTCCATGCCCATCATGCTCACCAATATCAATTTGTCCATAAATTGAGTGCTTAAAATTAAAATTCTATTGAAGTATTTTATAATTAAATAACTGTATGAACAACAGTATATCCCGTATTTTGCTTGAAAGATGTGGGACGATAACATTTAATCCAAGTATACCACAAAGAAATGTCCTTTGGGTGTAAAATAGGAAGTTGCGTGCATGGTGTGCCTTTTTTTTTAGGGGGCTAGTGTATGTGCATATCTAGAAATCTCAATTATTTTCAAAAGCCTCTTAAAGCAGAAAATCAGGATTTTTTTATGTTACTACTTCATTGGGAGATTATCATGACTTTGTGGAATGAAAGTTTTTGCTCAATTGGGATTAGCTTGGGTGATGCCGAGAAGGGCAAGCGACCTCCTAGCTTCTTGGAGAGGCATTCGGGACAACTCTCAAATTGCATCAATATGGAAGATGGTACAAATATGTCTATTGCGGTGCATTTGGAGGGAGAGGAATGAAAGAAGCTTTGAAGACCAAGAGCGGTCAATGGATAAGTTTAGAACTTATTTTTTCCAATTTTTTACTCCATTGGTCGATTGTAACTGATTTTCATGGCATGACCTTCCATGAATTCCTTGTATCACTAACCTAGCACGCTTAGGCGTTGCTCTTATATATGTCCTGTATACTTGGGCTCTTGCCTACACTTTTGATCAATAAAAATTTGTTTACCGCTTAAAAAAAAATAAGTTAGTGATATGCTCAAGGCTTGACACACAGATGCAAGGAATTAATCAAATCAATGGAGCATATAATCTGATGGAAGAGGGATAAAAAGTAAACAAATTATTTTCCTCTGAAATCTGAAGCATCCAGCACAAATGTCAAATTAATCATTTTTAACAGTAAAGCAAATGGCATCATCTTCATCACCTTCCCCATAAACAGAAGGTTGAATGTGAGGTCATGGATCCAATCCCATACATGCATGATATTCACCATTAAAAAGCCAATAAATATTACCACTTCAGACAGAAGTCACTGCTCCTTTTCATAATTATGTACATTTTTCGGTTCCCACAGAACACAGAAATGGAAGCATGTGCCATATACATACCTTGGGCATGTTCTGCTTTTATCTGGGAGAGAATCGAATAAAAAAGCCCCGAACTTTTTCTCCAACATTTTCTCCACCTGAAAATATTTTTAAGCAATAGTAATTGAAAGTTCCTGCCATGGGGATGGCACACTCAGAACCTTCAACGAAAGAAAGCCAACCTGGTGAATATGGACGCTATTAGCACGATCACAATATGAGCTGAATCTTGTCCAATAATCTCTGAGAAGGCCTTTCCATTCAGTTAATCCAGCAGAAACATTATCAAGCTGGCGCAAGAGTTAAAGAAATCAATAATAGAAAAAAAAGGGCTGAAAAGCTATCCAATTCTGAATCAATTATGTGATAAGAGATAAGGTAAGGTTAGCTTTTTCTAGTTCCTAATGTTTAACTAGGTGTTTCCTTTGTATACTCCTGTGTACTTGGACTATGCATGTTTCTTTAATAAAATATTATTTTACCTATAAAAAAAATAGAGATAAAGTACAGTGAGTCATCATATAACTAAATGTATAAATCATAGAGCTACGCAAAGGAGGATGGTACGTTGAAAATTTCACAAAGAAACACTAACTAATTACAACCAGAGCAAAGTATGCAACAAAAAGTGTAACTATGTTACCTCAGTCTCCATGTCGGCAGTGAAACTGTAGTCTGTGACCTCTGAAAAATGGTGACAAAGAAATGCCGACATCTAGATAATCAAACAAAAGCAGATTATAGAAGAGGAAGACAAATATTTCAATAGCATTCCAGAAATACAACTTTAAGCATGATATAAATAGGAACTGTTAATCAATAACAAGGCATGAATGGAAAGGAATTGATCTCCTAGACAACTGTAGATGTTTCTATGGTAGTTTCCAAATTGCAGCAGCATGGAAGACGGCATCTATATGTCTATTGTGGTGCATTGGTTGGAAAGGAATTGCCAGAGCTTTGAAGATCAGGGATATTCTCTTAATGAACTTTAAAATTTCGTTTTTAATACATTGTTTCTCTGAGCTATAGCTATAGATTTCAATGGAATCAGTTTTCATGATTTCCTTGTATCCATCTCTAAGCCTTAATTGTCTTCTCTTGTATACGTCCTCTCATCCCAGGCAGTGGCATGGCACAGCAGCAACATGGGTATGAACCAGGTCCCAGGTCATGCCTGAGTAGCACAACCCATGAAGTCCACCTTTTTTTTCTAAATGATTTTTTATTTTATTTTTTATTTTCTACACAACACGTGGCATCTAGTCATAGCTGACATGGCATTTTTTAGTAAATTATTGATGGAAGAACTGATTGATCAAGATTGATTGAAAGCAAAGAGAGTACAAGATTTAAAATTAAAAACCATGAGGATGATTTTACTATGGGACCATATAGTTTATCTCAACATTTCAATGGGACCAGACCAACCAATCTTGAAGGCTTTGGTGAGAGGAATTACTGGTCAAAAAAGTTTTATGAGTAAGGAATTAG
This sequence comes from Juglans mandshurica, assembly GCA_022457165.1. Taxonomy (NCBI): domain Eukaryota; kingdom Viridiplantae; phylum Streptophyta; class Magnoliopsida; order Fagales; family Juglandaceae; genus Juglans; species Juglans mandshurica. Next base: position 36,977,576 of record CM039619.1, read on the forward strand.
ATGTTCCTAATTGGTTATAGGGACAACTTTCATACTTTTAGACAACACCTAGTCTTTTCATAAGAAATTTTCTTCTAAAGGGATTTGTTAGTTATTTTCTAACCTTCAAGCCCAACAAATTTTTATCTTTTCAAAAGTGGAGATGATAACAATTACATGGCAATAGTTTCCCTCTCTCATCGACCTTACATGTGAGAGTGTAAAGCCTAATATACCCATCCAGCAGCCACCCACTACCCATCATCGACCGGAGAGTGGCACCTCACCTCTGCCACAGACGAGGCCGACGATCCCCGGCGTCCTTGTTGAAGGCCACCCGACATCGGTCCTCTCCGCTTTTTGCGAGATCTCCTCGTCGGAGGTGTCATCTGCCTTCCACCCACACTTGCCGGTGAGTGCACCCTCAACACCTCCACAGACAAGGCCGATGGGCCCCTGAGACCTCGCTGAGGGCCATCTGGCGCCGGTCTTTCCATCGGCAAACAGGACTTTCGCTAGGTCCTTTTCTGCATCTTCCAGAGTGCTCCGCTGGCCGTGCTGCTGCCTCAAAAAGATTTGTATTTTCTAGAGGGCTACGGTAACAGCCCAACAGCCGCATCTTTCCATTCCCTTCAGCCGGCGATTTGGTCTTTCTCAGAGAAGACAATTCAGTGGTCCTTAGATCTGGTTTCTGATCTCCTTTGATCCTTGAGATGACAATTGGTTGTTGAGCAAGTTTATGATTTTTTCACGACTGGGTTTTGGGGCTGTCGGGCTCAGTATGGGTTCTTCTATGGAGTTGATGATAGAATCTAAATCCTTCACACTGGTGAAGGAGGGGAGCATGTTGGCCATTATTGAAAGGAGTCGAAAGGTGATATCAAAATTGGTTCTGGGCTCAACAACAGTACAGTGGCTGGCCAAGGCCATGGATGGGTGCACAAAGGACGAGAAACAGGATTTTTTCTCCACTGTCCGAGAAGGTAGACGCAATTTCACTGGGCATCGCTGCTCGAATGCTCGAGGATGTTATATGGCGGTAGAGAAGTATGGAGGTGGTGGGAGGAGGAATTTTATTTTCATTCCCAAGGAGGGGGGCAATGGTTGGAGAAGGATGGGGGAGGTGCTTCGTGATTTTTCCCTCGGCAAGGTCAATCCTGTGGATCAATCCTGTGGATCAGTCCCGTGTGTGTCATTTTGGGAGTGATGGCTTGGAAGGACAACGAGGTGTTGTAGGACATGGTCCTATCAGAGAGTCGCATCCAACTCAAAGATAGGGGGGCTGTAGCAGACACGTAGGTGGCATGGAAGAGAGGGTGAACTTGGAGGTGAAAGACCCAAGTACATCCTCAGTGTCGAGGTGATCCTATGCGGCAACTCTGAAGATGGGTCATGCCTCGAGGGTTCAAAGTGAGGGGGGTCTGCAAATCACGCCTCAGGACCAGCTTGTCGATATGCACAATTCTTTAAAGGAGATGGAAACCCAATTGGTCGAGTTGATGGAAGCGATAGCTTGCTTGTTTACGAAAATAGACTTGCTTTCAACTGGAGGCAACAGGGTTGTAAGAAACAAGATAGGGCCGATTTAAACTCTGATAAAGGAAAACGGAAAATCGGATTCGGCCATGTCCCTATAACCAGATCTAGGAGAATATAACGGGTCAAAAGGAAATCTGGGTTATTTGAAGTGGGGTCTACATCTGGTATCGGCGTTGAGACATCAATAATGGAATGTCATTCGCCTCGTCTCATAGGATAGACTGATAGTCGATATTACACCCTTGGTCCCCGAAGAAACTATGGCTCCCTCATTGGAGTTGAAGGAGAATGGTGTACTGCCGAGAGCTGAAGGAGTTGTAAAATCCACTACCACCCCAGAGGTGAAGGGACTTGCTGTCACCCCAGAATCTCTAATGGGGACCCTAAAACCATTGGAGAGAACCAATGGAGTTGCTGGAGAACCAATGGGTCTGGCGTTGGTGCCTCATATAAAGGAATGTCCAAAGCCGAGAGTGTAGTTGGATACTGTGTCTAGGGATAATGTTGCTCCCTTGATCTCTTTTCCTCCAATAGCGGATTGAAGTCTACCTAAAGTTAACGAGATTCAGCAGTTCATGGAAATTTCACATAGAGGATGTGAAGACCAATTTAAAGAACTAATCACTGCGATTGAGGCACGTCACGCGCTTGAAACCAAATCAAGTTTCAAGAAAAGCAAGGAGTTACAGTGTCTTTCTTGGGCAATCAACTACGACGCTAATGGTGGTAACTCAACTAGAGGAAAGTCTAAAGGGAGGACATTGTGAAGTTTTAGTTCTATGGAAAATAAGGGGCTGGGGTTGCGTTTTTTAGTAGAGTTTTGGGTAGAGTTTTTGTTCTACGGGAAACAAGGGACTGGGGTCAGGCTTGGTGTATTTTGAGTTGTTTTTCACGGGCTTTTTGGGTCAGTAGGAGTTTCTAATATGGGCAAGGTGTTTTCTTGTATACATTCAGTGTACTTGGTTACTCCTTTTCGATATATATAATACATTTACTTAAAAAAAAAAAAAAGTGGAGATTTTAGGTCTGACAAAAACTGGAAGCTCACCATCATCCCATGCTTTTTAGCAATTTCAGAAACACCCAATTTGCAAAAGAAAAAGAAAAACTAAAATGAAGGAATTTTGAAACTTCAACATATTAGAATCCTGAGAGTTTTAAATACCCATGACTAGAAAGCATCCTGATAAGACCAATCTGAAGTTTTTTAATAGTTTTTGTAGAAACTGACTTCTAACCCACATCTACACAACTAAAAAGATAAAATCCTTGAAATATTGCAGTTCCAAATAGCCCCTTATATAAGCAGAAATGAAACCCCCAGTAAAAGTAGTCTTTACAGACAAATGGCAATAGTATTAGACAGATCTAGCAAAAATGCGGTATTTCAATGCCCATACGATCATTGAAAGGATAATAAATCTAAGTATTTAGTGGCAAGGCCAGAACATACCATGCGACCACGAAATTCTGGATGCAATACACGGCTTTTCACATTCACATAGTTTCTGTCCTGATGCCAAGGATAAATAAGAAATAAAACAATGGAGAAAAATACAGATGAGACAAGTAAGTTCTCCACAAATTTGAACATATACAAATCAAAGATTACACATCAATGCTGATGAAGAATATCCAATAGATATATTTTTATTTTTGCACTGACTCACCAAAATTTCACTAGTTCATGAAAGCAGACAAGAATAATTTTCAAGTAATAATCATATGCTCCTATAAGCTCTCTCTGCGAGAGAGAATAGGTGGTGTGGGCAGTCTCAGTGTTCCTAGAACAGCCTGAGGGAATGATTCCCCTTAGTCCGATCCTGCGATTAAGGGTGGACGGGATGGAGGATTTGGAGAAGAAATGGGACCAGCTTAGTTTCACTGAGGATGAAAACTCGGTAATTGAAATTGACTCGAAAAGCTTAGAGACAGTAGCAGAAAATGGGAGAGGTGTTTGGTGGGTAAATTGTGGTCTGACCGCAAATTGGGGAAGGAAGTAATTAGATCGACAATGGCTAAGATCTGGAAAATTGGAAGCCCTTTCCAATTTCAGGAGATTAGCAAAAACCTGTTTGTAATAAGTTTTGAATGCCAGGAGGATAAATGGAGAGTGATGGAAGGGAGACCCTGGTTATTTGATTACTATTTGCTAGTTCGAAAACCCTTTGATGGTTTGGTTCCCCCTCAGAAGATGAATTTTGACTGTGAGAATTTCTAGTTGAGATGAATAACCTCCCACTTGCTTGTATGAATCAAGAAGTGGGCCAACAAATCGGAGGCACAATAGGTGATGATAAGGGGTAGATGTGAGAGAGGATTGAACTGGGTGGGGGAGCCATCTGAGAGTTAGAATTGGGCTAAATTTGAAGAAAGCAATTGCGAGGGGACGAACTGTCAATCTGCTTGGGGGAGAAAATGTGGATACCTCTATGAGAAACTGCCCTAAAAGTGTTTTAAGTGTGGATTTATTGTCCATGGTGGGAAGGGTTGTAGCAATACGGGAGCTAACACAACTACTAAGTGGGGGGGGGAACTTCAGTATGGTGTTTGGCTTCACGCACCAAGTATGGCGGGAAGAATGAATGGGAAACCACCTGATGGGGGAAGTAGATCTGGATCTGGTGAATGGAAGAAGGGGAAAATATGGCTAAAAATAGGTTTGATCCAGAAGTTAATGAAGCAAGAGCAGAGGGGTCTCAAAGCAGATTGTTTACATCAGTGTCTGGCTGTTCCTGATGTCACAATAGAGGTACCTGTGGAGATAGTAGCGAGACAGGCAGCGGATGGTGTTGAGGCTTGCCAGGTGTTTGAGGAAAGGGTAGAAAGACTAGAGGAAGGGAAGGAGGTAATGAAACAGAGTCGTTTTAAGAGTTTGGTCCAGAATAAACCTCAGAGAGCTACCAGCTTGTCGAAGGAAAGTCCCAAGATCCAAAATCTTGCCAATGGTGTGGAGCAGCAAGATCCAATGCTAGTGGGGGAAGGTGGATAGGTGAGCAGAGGAAGGTGGAAGAGAAGAGCTAGAACTGCAGGAAATTCTAAAAAGCTTGTTGTTTCCAGTAGTTGTAAACGCAGATTAACTAATGGTTGCATTGAGGGAAGCCCTCTGAAAAAAGAAAGACAGACGGTAGATTCACATTGTGTATCTCCTCAGGTATTGGCAGTGGCTGGAAGTCAGCCCCACCAAGCATCATGAAAATCTTAAGTTGGAACTGTCGGGGGCTTGGGAACCCCCAGACAGTTCAAGACCTTCACCTTTTGGTGAAGAAGAAGAGACTCGATATAGTTGTTCTCATGGAGACAAAACTATTAGCATGGAAGTTTGAAGTCATTAAAAAGAAGTTGAATTGTGAAGGTTGTTTTGTGGTGGAGCCAAGAGGACGTAGTGGGGATCTAGCTCTTCTATGGAGTCAGGAGGTGAAGTTAGAAATTCTTAATTTCTCTCGGCACCATATAAGTGTCAGTCTTATGCAGAAAGAGAAGAGGACTCGATGGGTGTTAACTGGCTTTCACGGCCACCTCGAGGCAAATAAAAGAAAAAAATACATGGAACTTGCTCTCTCTTTTGAAACCTTCAACAAGGACATCATGGTGTGTAGTTGGTGATTTTAACAAGATCGTAGCCCAATCTGAAAAGATGAGAGGTAAACCAAGACCAGAGGAGTTGATGGAAGATTTTAGAAGAAGCTTAGAGGGCAATGAATTACATGATATGAGATGGAGAGGAATGAAGTATACGTGGAGTAATAAACACTCTAATAACACATTTACGAAAGAAAGACTTGATAGGGTAGTTGCTAATTCCCAGTGGACTGACCTGTTTAGAGAAAGAAGGGTGGAGGTGTTGACAGCTAGACAATCTGATCATAAGCCTTTGTTATTGATGCTGTCAACATAAATGGTTCATGTAAAATTCAGAAAGAAAGATTTCAGGTTTGAAGCTAAATGGGTTTTAGAAGAAGAAGAGGGCAGAGTAGTAGAAGAAGCCTGGGGAAATAGTTGTGCAGCAATAGATACCCTAACAGAAATTCAGGGTAAGCTAAAGAAGTGTAGTGTTGATCTTTCCAGGTCGAGCTGTGATAAGGGTAGGAAGGGAGAGAGGGAAAATATGTTGCTGTCTAAGAAACTGAAGCAAGAATAGGAGGTAGAAGGTCAACGCAATGCTGATACTATTAATCATTACAGAAGGAGTTAGGGCTGTTGCTTGAGAAGGAAGATCTGAAGTGGAAGCAGAGAGCAAAGAGGAATTGGTATCTATTGGGTGACAGAAATACTAAGTTTTTCCGCGCGTGCCAGCCAAAGAAGAAAGAAGAACTGGATAAAGGAAATTAAAGAACCCCAAGGAAGATGTCTGACTGAACAGGCAGGTATTGAAGAGGTTTTTTTCCAATATTACCAAAACTTATTTAGAACCTCAAACCCTTCCTGTGAAGCCATAGATGAGTGCTTAAAAGATGTTGAACCTAGAGTTACAAGGGCCATGAATTCTGAGTCGCAGAAAAAGTTTGTTATGGCTAAAGTAGAGGACTCATTGAAACAAATGGGGCCATTAAAGTCCCCTGGGCCTGACGGGTATGGGGCTATTTTTTATCAAACATACTGGAGTGTGGTGGGGGAGAAAGTAGGTAATGGTGTTCTAGCTTTTTTAAATGGTGAAGGGGGGCAGGTTAGTTCCAGTCATTTTACCCACATTGCTCTAATTCCTAAAGTTGAGAATGCTTCAACAGCTAGTGATTTTCGTCCCATCAACCTTTGTAATGTTTTATACAAACTTGTCTCAAAGGTGCTTGCAAACGGATTGAAGAAAGTCCTTCCAGTTATTATATCAAAAAGCCAGAGTGCTTTTATACCAGGATTGATCACAGACAATGTCATCGTTGCATATGAAACCTTGCATACCATGAAAATAAGACAAAGGGGGAAGGTTGGAAGCATGGCCTTGAAGCTAGATATTTCAAAAGCCTACGATAGAATTGAATGGAGATTTCTGAAAACTGTGATGAGGAAGCTGGGTTTTGGGGAGCAGTGGATTTCTCTGATTATGGAGTGTTACTTCAGTAACTTACTCAATTTTGGTGAATGGCCAGCCTGGAAGAACAGTGAAGCCTGAAGCCTTCAAGGGAAATAAGAAAGGGCAATCCAATCTCCCCTTATCTATTCATTTTGTGTGTTGAAGGGCTTAGCTCCCTAGTTGAATCAGCTGAAAGAAGAGGTGAAATAAGGGGGGTAGCAGTGACGAGGAGGTACAAGGTTAGTCATCTTCTTTTTGCTGATGATTCTGTTATTTTTGGTAGGGCAATAATGTCAGAATGGGTTAAAATTCAAGGGCTGCTTAGTACTTATGAGAAGGCCTTGGGACAGATTTTGAACAAACAGGAGACAACCATTTTCTTTAGCTCCAATACCCCTATGGCAGTGATCACGTATACAGCAGGTAGCAGGAGTGACAACTTGCGGCAGTTATGAGAAATATCTTGGTCTACCACCTATTGTGGGGAGATCAAGGTATAATACTTTCAAAAGTTTGATAGAAAGAGTATGGATGAATGTAAATAGCTGGAAGAACAATTTCCTTTCACAAGCTGGGAAGGAAATCCTATTGAAGGCAGTCATCCAGGCAATCCCCACATACTCCATGAGTGTTTTCAGACTACCGAGAAGGCTGTGTAAGGAGATATCAGCTGTTATGGCAAGGTTTTGGTGGGGGCATATGCAAAATGATAGAAAAATTCAGTGGAAAAGCTGGTTCAAGATGGGAGATTCCAAGAAGAGAGGGGGATTGGGTTTTAGGGACCTTGAGAGCTTCAACGAAGCCATGCTGGCTAAGCAGTGTTGGAGGATCCTTAGTAACCCATCTTCTTTAGTTGCCAGAGTGATGAACGAGAAATATTTCAAAGAGGAAAGTCTTTTGGAAGCAAGGCTGGGGTATGCCCCTTCCTTAATATGGAGGAGCTTATGGTCTGCTGGTTTGGTTAAGGAAGGCCTTCTTTGGAGGGTGGGAGATGGGAGTCATATCAGAATCTGGAAAGATAGATGGGTACCATTGTCCTCCACTCACATGGTACAATCACCTGTGAAAATTCTTTTTGAGGATTCTTGTGTGCAACAGCTTATTGATGAAAGCACTGGTTCTTGGAAGAAAAGGCTGGTTGAAGATATATTTCTTAAGGATGAGACTGCAGCCATATGTAGCATTCCTATTAGCAGATTTGGAGCAAAAGACAAAGTGGTGTGGGGTTGTACTGACAAAGGGGCTTTCTCTGTCAAGAGTGCCTATCATTTGCCTATCATTTGTACTGAGCATTCAAATGTGGCAGAAGCTGAATCAGGTTGGAACTCTATCTGGAAGCTGAATCAGGTTGGAACTCTATCTGGAAGCTGAACGTACAGGGGGTAGTAAAACAATTCATTTGGAAGGCTTGTCACAACTTAATTCCTACAAGGTTGAATCTGGAGAAAAATATTTGTGATACAAACCTCTGTCCTATTTGTGAGAGGGAAGTGGAAACTATTACTCATTCTCTTTGGTGTTGTCCAGCAGCCTCGGACGTGTGGGCAGAAAATGGAAGTCCTGTTTGCAAAGGGGCTAACACAGAGGTAGAGTTCATGGAGCTGTGGAAGAAGTTGAATGTGTGCTTGGAAAATGAGGAGGTAGGGCTGGTAGCCTGTACAATGAGAAGAATCTGGCTGAGAAGGAATTCAGTGATTTTTTAAAAGAATTTTGAGAACCCAAGGAGGGTGTTATGTGCTGCTAGGGAGAGCAGAGATGATTTTATTGCAGCAAATACTTTGATACAGACTAGTCGTGCAGAAAGGGTAGTGACAAAGTGGAAAAAAACCCCTGATATGGTCTGTAAAGTTAATTGGGATGCAGCCATGGATGTGAAGAATAAGAGGGTGGGCATTGGAGTCATATGTAGGAATGCAGAAGGGGACATTTTAGCTTGTCTTTGTTTAAAAAGAGATGCTGTCATGAGACCAGTTATGGCTGAGGCATATGCATTGAAAAGAGCCATGGTCTTTTGCTTGGAGCTGGGGCTGTCCAGTGTTATTTTGGAGGGGGATTCAAAGGTGATAGTCAATGATACGAACAATAAGGAGGAGGTATGGGCAGATTATGGCATTTTAATTGAAGATACGAGAAGATTTCTTGCAGCAAACTCAAACTGATTGCTGTCTTTTACTTATTGAGAGCCAAATAACATAACTCATTTACTTGCAAAAATGACACTTAATTGTAATGATGAACTAGTATGGATAGAAGAGGGTCCCTTGCAGATCATGAATTCTGTGTTAAGGGAGAAATACTGTAATGATTAACCTTGTTGATAGTGAATGAATGAAAGATACCAGTTTATACTTCAAAAAAATAAGAAAAGTAATAATCATATGCAGTATTTATAGGCATACTGTGTCTTATGATAAATTCAAATACTGTCATTCTAGTCAATATAATATATTAGAAAAAGAGATTTTAGTGAAGAACGGAAAAGGCCCTTAAAAAGGAATTCCACCCATTAAAACCTAAAATAAAAGGGTACAACAAAGGAACGCAATCCTAAGAATATTTTTTTCATTTGGCACCGGGTGTCTAAGAACAGCGTCCCGACTAATCCCAGGGTGCACAGGCCCTCGGCAATGAGTTTTTCGCAAGTACACCTTGGATAATTCAAGGGGAAAATACCCCAGTCCGATGGCCCCTAGAGATTGTTTGCACCCAAGGGGATTTGAATCCTAAGAACATGATGCAAAGATCTGTCAATTTGACAATTAAATTACAGTATAACCCTCAGCAAAATATATTGATAAGTAACACTCATGCTATGTATATATAAATATCAATAGATATAATATATATTCGTTTGACCATTTGCGGACTACTTACCTGTAAAACTTTTAGTGTGCTGGCATATGTCGAAGGTCTTCCGATTCCAAGCTCCTCTAGCTTCTTAACCTATAAATTTCAAGATAGTATTAGAAGAAAAAGAGAAACCCAACATAAGACAGTAGTTCGTACATTAGATAGCAAAACCATGCATGTGTGTAAGTGGGACAGTTTCCACTCAAGCCACAGTATTATCACATTAGATAGCAAATGCAACTTTTGGGAGAGTAAATTATCAAAAAAAGAAAAATATTGTTATGAAAGATAAGTTTTTATAAGTAATAAAACCATATTAATAATGAGATGCGTCCAAGTATATGGGAAGTATACAAGAAAGTCACTTATCTGAGTATAAACAATATAGAAGAAAATCAAGTTCGTATATTAAAGTTTATAGAGACTGTCCAGAGGAAAAGAGCATTATAAAAATAAATTATTGAGCTCCTCCAGCATAAAAAATATAATAGTGCACAAAATATCTTTTAAATACTTCAGGAGAGCAAAAGAACAACCTATCACATAGACAAGGCCATCAACCTTTTTTTTCTTTTGATAGGTACATAGGCAAAGCCATCAACATTTCCAGGGGAAAGTTTGGATAAGGCTGCAAATGACTCAAAACAAGGCAAAATAGAGATTGTTTTAGGTTGGCCAGCTAGAAAGTAACTTTGTAAAGCCAGGCTTGAGCTCGAGACAAGCCATCCAGCTTTAATTCAAACTCAGCTCCAAAAACAAACAAGCCATTCAGGTTTAGATAATCCCATGTGTTTACAAAATATACCAATCATTTGGTGGAATGCTCATGGGGTTGGGTTGAAGCTAAAAAATTCAATTGTGGCATGTACAGGCTGAGTGCAGAATACCTAAATCAGCAAAGTGACATGATCGTGTAACAAAGAGGCAAACAATTGAGGCAGGCTAGTAGAATTGATTTCCTTGTATAATAAGTGTGTTCTTGCTGAAGACAACTCAGGAATTAAGTTATAAGAAATAAATGGTAGCAAATCTTTTCAAGCTGAAATCCCAATATTGCTCATGCTCAGCTCATTAAAAAATTAGCACTAAAATTGTGCTAAACTACAATTATAAAAGTTACAAGCAGGTTTAAAGGAGCCCTTGCAGCCTTAGTCTTGAGTAGCCATAAAATACAATACAAAATATGCAAGAACCAATGGGAACTGACCCTATTAAAAATATATTAAGAGAAGCCAATGAAAATATATTAAGAGGCTGTTGGCAGACAGATCAAAAAACCAAAAGAAGAAGAAAAAGTGCAGACATGCAACAGAACCTTTGCAAATATTGCAGGCTTGGCTTTCTACATCTTTGTTTATATTGTACTAGGCTGTCACAGAACAGTTATTACACAAAGCTTCTATTTGGGCATGACAAGATGAAGGCTACATCATTGGGGAACAACGTCATAGAGAGAAACACGTTCTTAAATGCTACAGATATCGAGAAGGGTGCTGATTATGTACCAATGATGCCTCAGAGTAGCGTGACGAAGGCTGGGTAAAGTGCTGCTTGAGCTCCACTTCACCAAGCCACAATGGGTCTCCACACTACAAACAAGTTAATAGAGTTACACTCCAGAGAACATGTATAAAAAATTACTAACGATAAAATAAATTTAAGAGACATTCATGCAAATCACATAGTCAAGTTAAGTATTGACCTCATGATCCATCAAAATCTGTGGCTAGCCTCATTTAAAGATACGAATTAGTATGGTACTGCGACCCATAAAAATAAAAAATAAAAAAAGAATGGTACTGTCTTTCCTAGCAGTCGGGAGGAGGCATATGCCACCTTCGGTACGTGAAGAACGGAATTAAGAAAGAACACCAATTCAAAAGTATAATTTAATATCATTCCGGTCATAACAAATACTAGGAATGAGAATTTACTACCTTCAATAAACTAAGAATTCCAACAGCCTCGTTGCGATCATTCTCTTCCTTTTCTTTACTTTGGATTGCTTCAACTTCCACATCCTAGAAAAATAAATAAAAGGACAAAGAAGACAATCTCACATATAAACAGGCAACAAAGTGCCGAGTTAAAATAAAGCTTATATAAATCACATGGAAGTCAACTGAATAAATGCATAAAGCGATGCAAATTCCAGATCAAGTAGAATATAATGGAAGGTAGGCATAGTGGCTATAAAATGTTACCCCGACTTCTTATACAGATTTGATTTTAAATCCCAACCATGATTATCAACAAAAAAACTCATGCAAACATATATACCCTGAGACATGTCAAAGCCAAGTACATGGAAGAAAGCGAAAGAAACTATTGTCACAATCACAAAATTTAAAATCAAAACTCAAGAAAGATGAGCACAATCACTATTAATTACCGAGGCATCTCCAATTTGTATGAATTACAGAAAACTATATCGAAAGAAAGTGTGTCATGGCCACCAAACTCAATACAAGTGGACTAAAAAATTATCTCCAGCAATGAAAATCCATCAATAGAACTCAGAGAACAACACAATAAATTGGCAGCCAAAGAATACACTTCAATGGGACCAAATGGATCTGATTAGGAACTGCAATATGACAGTGCATTATCTAGTAGGGAATCCAGAATCCCTAATAAACTTTGAACAACTCCGTTCCTTCTCATGACGAGCTCCTTTTAAACATCTCTGGGATGAGGTGTTTAAAAGAATGGATTTAGCTTGGGTTATGCCAGAAACTGTGTTGGATGTATTGGCTTGCTGGACTTCAATTAGAGGTGTTAGACAGATTAAAGCGGTCTGGAAGATGATCCCCATCTGTATTATGTGGTGTTTATGGCAAGAGCGCAATGGGAGGATTTTTGAAGACAAAGAGAGATCCTTGGCGGAGCTAAAACTGTTACTTTTTAGAACTCTTTGTACTTGGGCCATTGCTGTGGATTTTAATGGCATGGACTTACATGATTTCTTAGTTTCTAATGTCCCTACATAATTAGGGCTTTTCTATCTCTGTAATTGACATTTGGTGTTTTAATAAATTTTATTTTACTTATCAAAAAAAAAAATATTATAAATACGAATGAAATAGGCATAGCCCGTATACACAGGAGGTATACAAAAGAACACCTAAATACATTCTATGAACGGTAAATTAAAATGCGCATTGTTCCCATTTAGTACAATAGCTGAAAACCAAAGCATTAAAGTGTGAAAAGAAATTCTGCAGCTCTGCCATTGTGCACTCCTCGTCTTCAAAACAGCGCTCATTCCTTTCCGATCAAATATACCACATGATGCACAATGGGATCATCTTCCACACTGCCGCCACTTGGAAACAGCCTTGAATCTTTTTCCAACGGCCCAATAAATCTACCACCCTCGATGGCATTACCCAAGCAACATCAACCCTTCTAAAGATCTCATCCCACAACACCCTTGTCACCTCACAGTGCAATAAGAGGTGATCCACTGATTCTCCATTCTTTTTACAAATATAACACCAATCCATCACAACGCATCCCCTCTTCCTCAAATTGTTTGTGGTCAAAATCTTCTCAAGAGCAACAGTCCATACAAAGAAAGCTACTTTAGAAAGCACACGAAACCTCCAAATATTCTTCCAAGGGAAGGGAAGGGAACGTTAGCTTGTGATGTCAATATTTTGTAATACACTAGGACTGTACATTTCTTATTATCATTGGACCTCCATTGCATTCTCTCTCTCTGTGCTGTAAGGTGTCTCATGGAGTATATCAATCTGAAAAAATCTGAAACGGTGAGCAATTCTCAATCATGAAGGTACCTATTAAAAGGATATTCCACTGGTAAGTGCCGTGGGAAAATACTCATACATCCGCCGCTAAAGCATCCCTATTAACTGCAATACGATAGAGAGCTGGAAGGCCCTATCAAGAGCGCAATCTCCGTACCACACATCCCGCCAAAACCTTATTCTAGTACCCTTTTTGGCCACAAAACGGATATGTTTTTCAAAACATGTCCATCCCTTCTTTATAAATTTCCATAAGCCCACACCATACCCCCCCCTCTCCCTCACTCCATTAGAGCACTAACCCCCCCCCCCCCCCCCAACACATCGTGTCTAGAGTCCATCATTTCCTTCCCCCTCCAAGTGGTATCTCCATAACCATTTCCCCAATAAAGCTTTATTGAGTGTTCTCAAGTTGCACACTCCCAAGCCCCCATTCAAGATTGGGGAAGATATTGTTTACCAATTAACAAGATGGAATTTATTTTCCTCCCCCAGGCCCCCCCATAAGAACGCCCAAAATAATTTCTCAATCCTATTCACCAACCCTGCCGGTAAAGGAAACAAAGATAAAAAAATAAGTGGGGAGATTAATTCAGGCACTCTTTATTAAAGTGAGACGACCCTTTTTCGATAAATACACACTTTTCCAACCAGCCAGCCTTTTCTTCACCTTCTCCACTACCCCATCCCAAATAGCTCTAGCCTTAAACGTTGCTCCCAACAGAAGGCCCAAATATTTCATAGGCAATGAAGACACCTTACAATCCAAAAAGCTCGCTAAGCTATTGATATTGGGCACCACGCCTACCGCAACCATCTCGGACTTACCAAGATTCAACTTAAGCCCTGACACTACTTCAAAGCATAATAACAGTGCTCGTACAGTTCGAATCTCACTATGGTCCGCTTCACAAAAGAGTAAATATCATTTGCAAATAGGAGATGTGAGATGATAATAGCGTCACTAGTGCTATTACCCACCTGGAATTCAGATAGGAACCCTCCAACCGCAGCCTTCACCATCTGGCCGAGAGCCTCCATAACTATAACAAACAGAAGAGGACATAAAGGATCTCCTTGCCTCAAACCACGGAAACTGTCAAAAAAACCCGCAGGAGTGCCGTTTACTAGAATTGAGAAGCGAGCAGTTGAAACACAATGTCGAATCCATGAGATCCACCAAAAAACCAAACCTCCCGAGCAAGTATAAAAGAAATTTCCAATTCACATGATCATATGCCTTTTCCATGTCAAGCTTGCAAAGGACCTAGAACTCCCTCCCGCAATCTGTGATCCAAACACTCATTTGCAATGAACCGAGTCAAGGATTTGTCTCCCACGTATAAATGCGTTATGAGGCTTAGAAATAATTTGTTCCCACACAGGACTTAGTCGACTGGCAAGAACCTTTGAGATGATCTTATATACACCTAAAGAGGCCAAGACCGACCAGCCCACATATGGACACCCCCATAAACTACGAACAATTCTTCTATCAATAACCTTCATCTTTGTTTCCTGAAAACACACTACATCAACCTTCCACATCCGCAATAACGATTTGATACGAAGGCATTTATTGCGATTATTAAGCCATAGTAATTAATAGAGCAAGTGACCCTAGAAAGGATCTTAGGCTTCATGGAAACAAAGAGTGACCCTCCTTTTCGGTCTATCCCTTCTACCACTCCCTTCCTTCGCATCGTAATTAATAGAGCAAGTCTTTTAAGTTCCCTGTCTTGCTTTGTGGCTAACTTCAAGCGACCATCTTCAATTGATACAAGAAGGGCCCTAAACTGTTCTTCAAAGCCTACACAAGAAACCCCAACACGAGCTCCTTTGTGTTATAATCAACATGAAAAATAGCTTCAAATTCGAACATAAGAATGGCTTTATATGTTAGGGCTGTACAAAAACTGAGGAAACCGGCCGTCACCGACGAGAACTGGCTGCCAGAATACAAAACTAGCCGAAACCGGTGTAGAACCGATTGGCCAGCGGTAGAAATAACTCAAAATTGACGTTGGCCGATTTGGTTCCGGTTTGAACTAATATCAAACTGCCAAACCGGCCGATTATATATATATATATTATATATATATAAAACGATGTCATTTCACTTAAGTGAGTGAAGCGACATCGTTTTAGTTTTGACTTTTATAAAATAAATTACTTTAAGCCAACGACACCATTTCGACCTGGGATTAATAATCCCCCTCATTTCTTCTTCCCTCGTCTTCTTCCATATGCTTCTTCTTTCAAAATCGGCGCCACCGACAGTACAGCCCGCCACTCCCCTCCTTCACAGCGACACTGACGGCAAATTGAAAAACCACACCGACTCATGCCAACACCAAGGCTGCTAGTTTTCTCCCCCCTACTCGGTCAGTTCTGAACATCTCAAAACGTCGTCGATGTGGCATCGATTTTGGACCAAAACCGCACCAACAACATCGGTTTTCACCCCTATTATATGTAAATATCATGTCTGCCAGCATTTCCATACACTTGCACACAGCCATACATAGGTAGAACACGTTTGATTTCACTAGACAAGAAGTGTAGAAATAAATTGATGCAACTTTTAATGCAAATAGCAGAACAAAAAAGAAGAGCAACAACAAACTTAATTAATGAACTTTAGGATAGTAACTGTACTCGTCCTCTTGAAGGTTTTCGTGCTCCTTCCTTCTGTTTTTTCTTTCTAATGTTATTCTTCACTTCTTTATGATGAAAAAAAAATAACAGTAGAGAGTACACAATAAACACGATGTATAAATCTTACAAGCTCCATTTACTTCAATAAATGTGTCTTAAAAAATAAAGTTTCATGATCCACTAACAGGCATCTGTCAAAAACCAAAAATGGCAAACCACTTTAAACCTTGGCTAGACCAAGCATTCAACTCATTTATTCCATTCCACTCTTCTTTCTCAAGACACATTTACACATTTGCAGAAATATTACCAAACACATAGTCAAGATAGTAGTATAGGTTATAATACCTCAAATATTGCCTGATACCCAAGAAATTCAACTCGTGAGCATGCAGATCGCAAAATAATTGACTCATCATCATTTCCAACATTCAGTAGCATCTGGTTTGATAAAGAAAGAAATGTTAGCAAAAAAATGACTGAAATTAACAAGTACTGTTGGAAAGGAGAAACAAGCCGCAGTTGAAAACAAATAAGTCCAAGCAGAGAGTGCAATTCTTTTATTCAGAATCTAGCTTTGCTTACTTGAATAAGGATAATTTACATAAATACGGGAGCTTTTGGGGTGATTGGTGCTCTAATGCAGTAAGAGGGGCCTACGGAGTGGGGGTTTGGAAATTCATTCGGAATGGATGGGATGACATACTCAGTAATTCCAGACTTGAGATGGGAAGGGGTAAGTAAATCAAGTTTTGGCATGATATTTGGTGTGGTGATGTGGCCTTGAAAAGCGCTTTCCCCTCTCTTTATAGGATTGCGTCAGATAAGGATGCTTCTGTGGCTGATAATATGAGCATCACCGCTGCTTCCCTGCATTGGTACGTGAATTTTCCTAGAGATGTACAAGATTGGGAGGTGGATTACATTGTTGACTTTTACGATATTTTATATACGCTGAAAGTGCAAGCCGGAAGGGAGGACAGACTACTATGGACACATATAAGGAACAAGAAATTTTCAGTCCGCTCTTACTACAAGGTATTGACGGTTTACCCCTCTAATGTCTTCCCCTAGAAGAGCATTTGGAGGAGCAATGCTCCCCTCAAAGTAGCTTTCTTTGGTTGGTTGGCATCCCATGGGAAATTATTGACCATCGATAAGCTGAAAAAGCGCGGCCTCTAATTAACAGATTGGTGCTTCATGTGTAAACACAGCAGCGAATCAACAGACCACCTGCTTCTCCATTGTGAAGTAGTTAAGGTTTTATGGGATGACATCTTCATTAGGCTCAGTATTGCATGGGTTATGCCTAGAAGGGTGATGGATTTATTGTCATGTTGGAGAGAGATTCGGGGCCATCGTAACATTGCAGTTGTTTGGAAGATAGTGCCTCAATGTTTAATGTGGTGTACATGGATCGAAAGAAATGGTCGATATTTTGAAAATAGGGACGCTCTCTAGATGGTTTTAGGGCCTTTTTCTATCACACATTGTTGCTTTGGGCTTCATCCATAGTATGGAACGGAGCGAGTTTTAATGATTTTTATGCTACTTTTCGTAGCGAGTAGTTTGTAATTAGGCTTTTTTCTTGTATACTTCATGTGTATTCAGGCATTGTCTATTTATGTGGATCAATAAAACTTCTTACTTATCAAAAAAAAAATATTCAAAAGAAATTTATATTTGAACCTGCTCTATGATAGCGGGTTCCATTTGGCATGCAACTGTCCGTGACCAAATAAGAGTGTATAACTTGATGGAATCTTCATCAAGTACTCCATCCAGCATTGCTGAAAGCCAATTTGAAAAAAACAAATTGTGGTCAATTGACTCTTAAGAGTCCATTAGAGGGTAAAATCAGAAACATTAAATTTGCATTACAAACTAAAATTGTCATGAAAAATCAAATTATTTACATGGTAACCTCTGAATATCAGTGGGTCTAATTGCTTCGTGGGCCTCCTGAGCATTCTTCGCCTTCTTAAAATATTTGTGACCATGCTCTGATGCAAGCTCTTGTCCATATCTGCATTTACCCGAAATTTACTTTTCCTCAACAATTAGCAAGCTTGGCCCTTCAATGATTGTAAACAAGCATGACCTTTCAACATTGGTAAGCAGTTGCCTTTGCCACCACTTCCAAAACACCACAAAATATACATATCCAGATTAATAAAAACAACCAACAGCATAGTAAACCGTCACTCTTGTAGAGACCATGAATATACATGGCTACACATGCATATCATAATATTAAAAAAATGTAAATGTGGACAACTTTAAATGTCACCTTTCAATTACCAAAGCACGAATGTCCTTAACAGCTTCATCGGACATCTGAGATAGAAGATAAAAGGTGTTTTATCGGAGAGCAAACAAGAAGCATCATCACAATAGAATTAACAATATTGGCGGAACATGGAGCCCTAATGAACACATGCACACACATCAAAAAAGGGGAAAGGGGATCACATTGAAGCATCCATAATTAACATTCAATTACTATATTCTATAAAACTACAGGACGCATTCAGAATCATGAGGACTCTAAGGTAACAATGGCAATATACATTAGCGAATTCTCAAAACCGCTTCACCAGTTGGAGTGGCCATTTTTTCCCTTTTGTTATTTATAAGTAAAAGGCACAACCCAAGTACACAAGAAGTATACACGGAATACACCTAATAACCACCAAGCAACCATTATCACTTAAAGATGCAAAGAAGTAAATGACAACTTTCATAATTTACTCGCATCGCCTAGGGGAGGTCTTGGGGCGGATCATTACGAAAACCCAAAACTCAGTTGTAAGGGGAAGACAAATATTGGACTCAGTACTCATTGCCAATGAATGTCTAGAAAGTAGATTAAAATCTATCAACTTGGGTATCTTATGCAAATTGGATATGGAGAAAGCTTATGATCACATTAATTGGGACTTCCTACTATATTTGCTTGGGAGGTGTGGATTTGGGGAGAGGTGGCACTGTTGGATTAGATGTTGAATATCAACGTTAAGGTTCTCAGCTTTGCTGAATGGCAACCCAGTTGGCTACTTTAACAGCTCTCAAGGTCTAAGGCAAGGGAATCCTTTGTCCCCAATTCTTTTTGTCATTGTCATGGAAGCGCTTAGTAGAATGATCTCTGTTATGGTTAACAGTGGCTTTTTGGCTGGGTTTTTAGTTGGTGACACCAACCGGGGTACTCTTAAAACATTTCACATTTGTAGTTTGCAGATGATACTTTGATATTTTGTGAGGCAGAACAAAACCAGATTCGGGCGTTAAAGGCACTTCTACTTTGCTTTGAAAATGTATCAGATTTGAAAGTGAACTTTCCAAGTCAGAGTTGGTTCCAGTTAGTACTGTTTGCAACATCCGATTGTTGGCTAACACTCTTGGATGTAAGGTCTCCTCTTTTCCCATGAATTACCTTGGTCTTCCTTTCGAGGCCACTTCCAAAGCTAAATCTATTTGGGATGTAGTAATTGAGAAGATTGAACGTAGATTGGCAGGTTCGAAGATATTTTTTCTGTCGAAAGGTGGTAGAATCCCCTAATCAAGAGCACTATGTCAATTTACCAACTTATTTCTTATCTTTGTTCCCAATTCCAATGAGTGTGGCAATCGAATTGAGAAACACCATTGTGACTTCCAGGCTAGGGAATGAATTCAAATTCCATCTAGTCAAGTGGGACAAGGTATGCTCCCAAATCTCTTCTGGTGAGCTAGGAATTAGAAATCTTAGGGTATTCAATCGGGCTCTACTTGGGAAATGGTTGTGGCAATATAATATGGAATGGGAAGCTTTATGAAAGTTGGTGATTGACTTCAAGTATGGAGGTTTAGGGGGTGGAACACTAGGGAGGTACATGGGGTTTATGGAGTGGGAGTATGGAAGCACATTAGAGGTCGCCACGCTAGAATTTTGATGAGAGACGGCTCTAGAATAAAATTCTGGTACAACTTATGTTGTGGAGATAGCACCCTTAAGGACTCATTCCCTACAGTTGTCAAGATTGCATTTGAGAAAAGCATTCGTGGATGACCTCATGGAGATGTTTGGTAACTTAGTCCAATAGAATGTTAGTTTCACTAGGGCAGCCCAAGATTGGGAAGTTGGCAGCTTTTTGGATTTTTTCATACTCCTACTCTATGAGACCGAAGTACTCAAGAAATTGACACTTTGTGGCAGGTACCCGCTAGAAAAGGTACATTCTCGGTTCATTCTTTCCATAAGTCCCTCACACAACCGCAGAACAACCACTTTCCATGGAGAAGGATTTGGAGTAACAAGGTGCCTCCCAAGGCGACATTTTTTACTTAGACAATTTCTCTGGGTAAGATTTTGACGATGGATAATTTACGGAAAGACAGGGTGATTGTAGTGGACTGGTGTTGTATGTGCAAAAAAAGTGGAAAGACTGTGGATCATCTTCTACTGCATTGTGAGGTTGCTAGAGCGTTATTGTAAGATGTCTTCAAAAGGTTAGAACTAGCCTAGGCTATGCATGCTACGGTGGTTGAGGTTTTGGCCAGTTGGACAAACCTGGGCAGTATTCCACAAATCACAGTTGTGTGGAAAATGGTTCCTATTTGTATTCTTTGGTGCCTATGACAGGAGCGAAATGATCGAACTTTTGAAGACAATGAGCATTCATTGGAGGAGATTAGAATTTAAATTACTTTTTGTTAGAACTTTATTTCTATAGGCCAAAGCTGTAGATTTCAAGGGCCTCGATTTTTATGATTTTCTTGTTTCCATTTCTTCTTCCTAAATGGGTGTTACCTCTTGTATATCCCCTTGTGTACTTGGGTTATGCTTATTCTTATTGATACAAATGTTTACTTATCAAATAATAATAATTTACTCACTATATGTGAGTTATTATTTTTCCCTATGTGGGATTTGTGGTGTTACAATTATGCATGCTAATGACTACCAAACTGCTCTTTCTTCTTTTTTTTTTAAGTAAAAAGAATTTATTAAACCACCTAATTAGGCAAGGCCCAAGTACACAAAAGTATACAGAAAATGAACCTAATCACAAGCTAAGCGCTGTGAAAAACAGTATAAAAGTTATTAAAACTCATCCCATTCAAAAAAGCTAGTTTTCTCTCTGTACATGTGGCGAAAAGTATTCTCTGGGTAGAACCAGCAATGTTTTTTCTGTTTTAACTTGGAGGTGGTTCTGATGGGCTTCTCTAGGGAGCTATTGATAGACTCCAAACTTTTTTTATTAGTGAAAGAAGGGGGTCTATAGCACCATTAGAGAAGATTATCGCAGCTTTCTAGCTCAAAAGTGCCGAAATTCTCAGGGTCGTTATGTGGCGGTTACTGAATATGGTGAGGGTGGTAGAAGAAATTTCATCTTCATACCTAAAGGGGAGGGGGAAGGGGATGGAGAAGGCTGAGGGAGGCACTGGGCTAGTGCATGCAGGAAGGCAGAAGCAAGGCAGCAGAAGGAGGTGGTGCAGCCTGTGGTGCAGTCATACAAGGAGGCACTGGTACCAGAGGTGTTATACCGTGAACAGAGTGGGGGAGGAGGTGGCATCAGTTTCTCTGACAGTTATCAGTGTCGAGCCCCTCATCTTGTACGAAATGGTGGAAATGGCAGGGGGAGGAGTGGGACGTGCACAGGATGTAGGAAGAAGTGATTGAGTTTTTTGCAGTTTCTACAGAAGGAGATTGCTGAAATCAAATGGAGTGTCGAGTGAAATAAGGAAAGTGATGTTTTAAGGCAAGCAGGCTATAAAGGGAATGGGTTGGCCTGGAACAAAGGCCTTTTAATCAGAATAAGAGTGATTTTTTCCAGCTCAGTTAAAACAACCATTTTCCTTGCCTTGTCTTCAACAGGGAGGGCTCCATAACCTCTTTTTCATCAAAACGTTGCTGCTTCAGAAACAAAATGTTCCGCTCGTCATTAATGTTCCCAAAAACTTCTATATTCCATTTTCTCAAGTCATTTTTCAGGGCTTTAACTTTTCCAGCTAAAACAAAATTGGGACGAAAATTGATATGAGGACCACCAAGATCTAACCTTGTATGTAAACCCATCAGCCTACAGCCACAATTTCTCGAATTTAAAGTATCTCCGCCCCTCATGGAGACCCTCATAATCCAATAAGAGGGGAAAATGATTAGAACAAAGCCTAGGGAGACATTTTGGGCATAGGTTAGGAAAGTGAGCCTCCCAAGGAGAGACAACAAATCTGTACAACCTAGACCAAGCCCTCCCATTACCAAGTGAAATCTACCCCATCTAAAGGTAGGTCAACCAAATCCAACTCAAAACTTAAAGCTGAGAAGTCAGCCATGGCCGAACCCAAGTTGCCCTTTCTAATGAGCTAGAATACCCATCACCTGGAAGGGTATGACCCAAACAACCAAGAAAAGGCTGAAGACCATGTTCCATAAAGTACTACTCTTCTTGCAAATACAACACGAATCTATTGCTACAAGTCATCACTTTCTTACATTATCCAAGATGAGAACCTTCCTTAAAGCCATTGTACATACAAACAGGTTCGCTCACATGGGTGCTTTATTCAAGTATTCTCACAATGCCATCAAACATCCTTAATTGCACCATACCACCCATGATTTGACTCATGGAATTCTTTCCCATCAAGACATACCCACCTTCAAATGACTCATATGAGCTAAACCATGATCGATGTGGAGGTAAGTGGGGTTGCTACTAGCCACAAATACCTCTTTTCCAACAAATCAATGGGAAGTTTATTCAAAATAATCATCAAGTGGCCTTTGTTTCATAACCTAAAGCACTGGTCTTCTTATCAATAGCAGAAGCAATCCTATGGGAGTATCTTGGATTCTCCTTTATAATTGACTTGGGTATGTATACTTTTTTTTCTCTCTGGAGACATGGCTATCGTATGTCCACAGCATTACAACTCGAGTTTTGCTCTGCATCAAAAAATTCATCACATGTGTATTATGTATTCATCTTCCAAGCTAGATTATAATTTTTTTTTTACATTTACACTGGGGCTACCCATCATATGACAAGCAATCCAGCTGCATTTGTCTCATCCTCATCGTACCAAGGCAAAAGTGTCGTCTTCACTAGTGACAACCAAAGTTGCATTCCACAAGCCCTTAAGCAAGGTAGTAATGTGCTAGCTAAAAAATGTTTTGCTAAAAAAAAATAATTGACCGTCACAAGAATTAAATAGACTAGTTACTTATACTCCACAAAAAAATCAAAATTTTATGCAACTACATGAATTCAGCGACCAATAGACATCAGGGGAAACGATGAGTAGTAACCAAGCATTACATAGAAATATCCACGCAGCCAAAGTGATACCTACATGTAGTCCATCTGTTCTGATGTACGTTATCAAACCTGCTGCCTTAGAGTCAGATAATTGAACCCCCTCATAAAGTTTTTGTGCAAGCTGCATTCATATGATAACGTAAGTGAGAGGCTCCAGAATACATCTCATCTAGTGAAATATTGCTACTTATCAGCAACAAAAGTCAATGCTCAAGCAAGATTTTCCTCATACATTCATTACTTTTTTCAAGGCAATTTTATTGAAAGTGCAAAGGGGCACAACCAAATACACAGGATGTATACAAGAGAAGGCACCCAATTAGGGGGAGAGATTTTCAAAACGATTCTAATCAGATACTAGCTTAGACTTAAAGTTCTTTTATGGGTAGCTTAGCCTTATACTAACCTGTAAGCTTTTGATTCCTTATGGTAGCTTTTATTTACCAATGATTAACCATGTCAATTTGTCATTAGATAAGGGGATATGGGGAAGAGAATAAATTGCGTAAAGCCTTAAGCCAAGAGCATCTTCACAAAACGTAATAGTAATTTTATAAAACAAAAATGCTATGAATATAAAATCTGAAGAGATAGATGTACATGACTTTCCTAACCTTCATTGTATAGGTCGCAGTAAAATGTAATTTGTTTGCGGCATCCTGCAGAAGTGTTGATGTTATATATGGTGTCGGTGGGTTTTTCCGCATTTTGTTTCTTTTAGAGCTGACCACTTTAAATTTTACTGAACTAATCTTCCGCTCAATTTCCTTGGCCTCAGTAACAGAGCTGATTGAATACTGATTCAACTTTTTAGAATCATATTGCATCAAGTGTGCTGGGAAAGAAAAGCCATTCACTAAAGAACCCGGTCCATATTGGTTCATCTTCACCTCAATACTCCAATACTCCAGAGGTTTAAATTCATCAATTTCCATTTCCCTGTCACATATAAGAGCGAGCACGGCAGATTGTACTCGCCCAGCTGACGGGCAACCAGGTAGTTTCTTCCATAATAATGGTGAAATATTAAATCCAATCAAATACTCGAGAGCACGCCGTGCAAGATAAGCATGAACCAAGTTTACATCAATTTCTCTTGGAGCTTCAAGAGCACTTTTGATGGAGGACTCCGTTATTTCATGAAAGACAACTCTTGCAATGTTAATGTCTTCACGTAAAGCATCCTGTTGCTGCAGCATCTCAATGATGTGCCAGGCAATAGCCTCTCCTTCACGGTCTGGATCTGATGCAAGGATAAGATTTTCTGCTCTGAGAAACAAGGAAACAGGAATGAGAAAATTCAGAAACATAAAAGCACAAGTAAGGTAGAGATAATAATGAAAAACCACAAATAAAAACTATCAATATTAGCATAATGCATCAGCATCACTAATTATTATGAAAATGACCACAAAAAGAAAAAAACCCCTCTCGCCTCTAACTTAAAATTAAACATAAGGTGATAAGTATAACAAAAGATAAATGCCCCACTGTGCTTATGTAGTCTGGTCAATACTTCTGCTCTAGAATAGTTCAAGGTGATTGAAGGCAATGAGAACCATACCCACTTAGTGCAACCTTGATGCTCTTCAGATGAGTCCAGGCAGCGGATGGGACCTCCCACACCATGCTAAAGTCATCATCAGGCCGCACAGATCCTGACCTTGCAGCCAGGTCTCTTACATGACCATAGCTAGGCAATACTTCATACATATCACCAAGGTAGCCCTGAATAACCTTAGCCTTTGTTACAGACTCTACCACCACTACAGATTTCACAAGGGGGGAATATAGCTCTTTCAATGCCTTTGGACCCTGATTATTCAATTTGCCTCTCTCTTGTGAATTCTGTTTATTTGTTGACTTGTTTCCTGCTTTGATAGATTTCACCTTTCTACAAGAGTTCCCATTTTTCTCATTCAACTGAGCTTTTCTTGAAGCAGAACTATCAAGCACTTCCACATGTGTTTTCCCAACTGAACTCTTCTGAAAAACTGAGGTGTTAGCTTAAATATTCTAATGAAATAAAGGACTTAACTTGGATGCGGTTACATCGTTTTTTATATAAATAAGTCAATTTGGTGATCCTACAAATTAGTAACCGCTAACCTCTAACGCCTGTGTGGAATTCTTGCCTCTTTTGCCAGCATTCGGCGTCTTTGCTTGAGAAGAACTTTGGGGTCCGTTTGCTTCCACTGCTTCTTCTGAAGCATTAGTAGCAACTTTATGCACCTCGTTTTTCTTGCTTCTTGAGTGCTGCTTCTGTTTCCCATGAACTTCACTGTTCTGATTATCATTTTTAACAGGAGAAATTGAAATATTTGATCCCAGCTTCACATCCTTACTCCCCTCTCCCACTAACTGTTCACTAGAAGTCATCATGTCGACATCTTTAGAGGCTGAAATATTCAAATTTGCAGTTGTTTTTTTCCTGTGAGCAGCCAATGCTTTTGCTCGTTTCCCGTGTTCACTAAATGGTTGGAAGCCCAAGGACTTCCCAACACCCTCTTTGCCACGAACACCTACGTTTTCATATCTATTTGTTAAACTCGCAACTTGAGAAAAAAACCTCTGAGCCAAGCTTCCATAACTAGAAAAACTCCTTCTGAAACCTCTGTTTAGAGACCCATAAATAACACTATTTAGAGGTACCACGCAATTCATTGTAACAATCGGACCAGGAGAATTATGAGAAGAGGAAGAACACATGAACCATGCGAAGAGGAAGAACTCACGAGGGAGGCCTGGTCGTGCGAAAGGAATACGGATGGAGTTAGGGTTCCCGAGGACAGTTCTTTGTCGGCTAGGCCCTCATTTGGTTTTGTAACTCATTTCAATTTATTTCATTTCATTTCATTTAATTATTATAATTTTTTAAAATTTTTAAATAAAATAAAATAAATAATTCAATTTTTTCAAATCTCAAAATAAAAATAATATTAAAAAAATTATTCTAACAATATTTATTTTAATTCATCTCGTATCATCTGCCTAAATGAACGAGACACTTGCTGTTGAAGAGAAGTGATCTGAAGTCTTGTTGCTGCGTGGGATTATTCACCTGAAGACAAAGGCCCGGATGGGCCACGGTTACGATGGGCTTGTTGTGGGCTACAACCTATTTGAAGTCACAGTAGTTTAGTAATCCTTAATTAGTAGTATTGTTGCTAAGTTGGCAATAGGCCGTAACATTGGGTTTGCTTTTTACTTAACTTCCTGCATTCAGTCCAGTAGAGTTGGCTGAGGATAAGGGCATCAGGATGTAAGGGTTTAGTCTATCTGTATCAGGGTTTTATCATAAAAGAATCAGAACTCTATGTTTCTCTCTTGCAACTTTCTCTAGAGGTACTCACCTTCGAAGTGAGATTTGCTATCAATACAAGTTTATTTTATAAATCTGTTACATTCAAAAACTCAGGTCTTAAGTGGAAAGCATTCTGAGAACCATCAAGAGAGTTTTGGAAAAGATGAGAATCTGTCTCAGTCTTGGCATGGTTAGTTGAGATCCTACAAGATACTGTGTCTATCAAACTTAAGCTGAGACGCTTTTCTATATCTGTTGCCACTACCAACGCTAAATGAAGAACATGATAAGTAGGTGCTTTGGTTCGGACAGAGTCCCCTGTGCTATAGTTGTAACCAAATGTCACACGGCTCACTAGAGACCATTCTTAGGGTTTCAACAAATGGCATGAAAAATGGGTATTTTGTAGAAAGGAGTAGTTGTCGAGGGCTTCGGACAAAGCTTGGAACTGAAATGAAATAAGTGAAGGTTGG
Organism: Juglans mandshurica; assembly: GCA_022457165.1. Taxonomy (NCBI): domain Eukaryota; kingdom Viridiplantae; phylum Streptophyta; class Magnoliopsida; order Fagales; family Juglandaceae; genus Juglans; species Juglans mandshurica. The sequence goes on from CM039619.1 coordinate 37,004,464, forward strand.
TCAAACAAATGGCTAGTGGGCTGGGCCCAAACCTATGGACGCTTCAGGAACACTAGAGGCCTTTTTATTTCTGTTACTAGCATTGTTATGTAGTGGGTTGGGAGTATGTTCCCTTGAGCTCGTTGTTTATTGCTTCCTAATGTTGGGCCTTATTTCGAGGGGGGCCTTTTATGGTATGCTTGTTGCTTGTTGCTTTTTGTTGCTTTGTCTATTTTGTCTTATCTTTACCATTAGCCTGACATTTTATAAGCTGGACAGTGTCCTTTGTTGTGATATGTTGAATGAAATTACAAATTTCTTGTTCTTTTCTATATCTCTCTCTTCTCTCTCATTCTGGAGGAGCTCTCCTAGAAGAGAGCAAAACCCTAGTTTCTATAGCCTTTACCTTAGGCCTATTACAAAGTGGTACCAGAAAAAACCTACACTACCTTTTTACAGAGTGGCAAAAAACACAAGACTCAATGATTTACAAGAGAGGCTGAACAACCTAAAAAAGACAACAGATTCCTAATATAAAACCCTATAAACCGAAATGTTGGCCCTAAAAAGACAAACTAATACAATGCTACAACAGTTAACAATAATCTCGGGTGAGCTGCAAAGGAAAGGTCACAATCATAGCCTTAGAGGATCTTCATCTGGAGTGCATGCCCATGAGGAAAAGGGGGGACCCGAAGCATACTGGTGATGTTTAGACAAGGACGGTGAAACTTGATTTTCCTACTTTCCATGGAGATGATCCAACAGGATAGATCTACAAGGTACAACAATTGTTTGTTTTCCATAGCACTCTATCACAACACAAAATTAAGTTAGCCTCATTCCATATGGATGGGAAAGCTTTAACTTGGTTCGAAGATTGGGAAGAATCAGGGCAAGCACTTGAGTGGGATTCTTTGACTAAGGCCTTGTTGGCCAGATTTGGTCCAAGTGGGTATGATGACCCAATGGAGTCTCTGACTCGGTTGAGGCAAAGCAGTATAGTGGAGGAATACAAGGATAAATTTAAATATTTATCTAATATATTGAGGGGCTTATCAAAACAATAGAAGTTAAATTGTTTTCTTAGTGGTCTAGAGGATGAGATTAGACTAACTGTTAGAATGTTCGATCCATCCAACTTAACTACTGCCTACAGTTTAGCGAAAATACAAGAGGAAAACATGAACGTGTCCAAGAAACCAAACAGATCTGGCCTTATGTATTCTCCTTACCCAAGTATCCTAAAAAGACCCAACCTACCCATTAATGAACCTTCCAAAATATTTCCCAAAACCAAACCTACAAATCCACAAGATAAACCAAAATCAAATTAAAGAAATGAGAGAAAATGGGTTATGTTATTACTGTGATTCGAAGTGGACACCTAGGCATAAATGCCAAAACTCCAAGTTGTACCTGTTAGAAGAGGTTTTGTTTGAATCTGTAAAAGAAAGGGATGTGGAGGAAGCCGTGAGTGAGGTTGAGAACCCAAAATCTTTCAAAATAGAACCAAACAATCCCATCAACCCAGAAATTCCTCTCCATTCTTTAACAGAATCCCAAAACCCAAAAACCATAAGTGTGATGGGAAAGATTTGACCTAAGTGGGTAACAATACTAATAGACACTAGATCAACTCACAACTTTTTGGATCGAGCCGTATTAAACCAAGTCAAACTACCCATTAATCAAAAGGAAAAAAGTGAAAGTGAAAGTGAAAGTAGCAAGTGGGGAAGTCCTCCCAAGTGAAGGGAAGTGCAAGGTAGTGTGTGTTAAAATTCAGGGCACCAGCTTTACAGTTAAATGCATGTGCTAGTCTTAGCTAGTTGTGATATGGTGCTGGGTATCCATTGGTTACAAGAGTTGGGAACTATTTTGTGGGATTTCCAAAATTTAATCATGAAATTTTCTGTAAAGGGAAAAGCACTTAAAGAATATCTTGAAGTGTTTAAAGAGCCCAACGACCTACCCCATATCCGAACCCATGATCATTCTATCAACCTCATACCCAACACAAAACCCATTTCTATGTGACCTTACCGTTACCCATACTTCCAAAAATGCGAGATTGAAAAAATAGTGCAAGCGTTGTTACATTGGGGAGCAATAAGGCCCAATCAAAGCCCTTACTCTTCCTCGGTGTTGCTGGTCAGGAAGGCGGATGGGTTGTGGAGATTGTGTGTGGACTATAGGGGCCTTAATGCGGTCATTCTTAAGGATAAATTCTCCATACTTGTAGTGGAGGAGTTGATGGATGAGTTGCATGGTACTATGGTTTTTTATAAGCTGGATCTAAGATCCGATTACCACCAAATTCGAGTGAAACCCTCAGACATACACAAAACAGCCTTTAGTACCCATGAGGGTCACTATGGTTCTTAATTATGCCCTTCGGGCTAACTATTGCCCCATCCACATTTCAAAACTTGATGAACGAGGTGTTCAAACCCCATTTAAGGAGGTTTATCATGGTATTCTTTGACGATATACTGATTTACAGTAAATATGAAGCTGACCATTTGAGACATTTGCAGGTGACTCTTGAAACTCTAAGGAAGCACATGTTGTATGCTAAGCTTTCTAAATGCAAGTTTGGGTGAAAAGAGGTAGCCTACTTGAGGCACTTAATTTCTGGCCAAAGTGTGAAGGCAGACCCAGAACAATTACAGGCCATGAAGGACTAGCCCCTTCCTAGGTCTAACAAAGCCTTATGAGGGTTCTTAGGGCTGGCTGGATACTATAGAAGGTTCATTAAGGGCTACGGGGACATCGCTGGCCCACTAACCAGAACGTTGAGGAAAGATGGATTTAAATGGAGTTAGGAAGCAAAATTCACTTTCCACAAATTGAAGGATGCTGTTTTTTGCTCCCGGTACTAGCTTTACCAGAATTTGTAGCACCCTTTACCATCGAGTGCAATGCTTCAACCACGACTATTGGAGCTGTCCTTATGCAACAAGGTAGACCCATTGCATATTTCCACCATGCATTTAAAGGGAGTGTCTTACACTTACCAACCTATTGGAAGGAACTCTTTGCATTAGTAATTTCTGTAGTGATATGGAGACCATATCTACTAGGTGGGACCTTCAAGGTTAAGACGGGCCAACAAAGTCCAAAGCACCTATTGGACCAAAGGGTAGGAACCCTAATGCAATAGAAATGAGTTTCCAAGCTACTAGGCTACGACTTTGTGGTGGAGTACAAAAAAGGGGCCAAAAGCAGAGTTGCAGATTCTCTATCCCGAAAAGAGTAGATTGAGGTAGAGACACTAATGCTCATCTCCTTTCACATAGTGGATTGGCTGGTGCTGTGCTAAAAATATATGCAACTGCACAGAATCGTAACAAATAGTAAAGTATTTTAAAGAAAATGGATGTCGAACCCACATAGAATAATTATTCTATTAAGTACTGAAATTTACTAAATTAATTACTATTTGGAAAACTGAAATTTAAAGAATAGATTATCTAAATTAAACTGAAGAAAAGAACATTAAAATTTATATTTTTATAGATAATAAGAAGAATAAATCTATCCAACCTCCTCTATTCTATCTACATCGCACGAAATCACGTGCTAATTTTTTTTTCTCTTTTAAAATTCCATGCGCCCGCCCATTCCCAATCTCCCCCCCAACCCCCCTAACTTTCCCAATGAACTGCAAAGCTGCGCGAATATGGCCCCTCTCCCTACCTATGCGTCTTCCTTCAAAGCTGGTAAGCATGCTTCGATTTGGTACCTATATTACTCTTATTTTTATTTTACTATTTTTTTAGGCAGTGGTAGTATGATTTTTCTGGGGTTATTCTTGATTTTTGTGTTATTTGAACACTGATTTTCTAAATTGATATGAAAATTAGTGTCTGACAGTGCATTATTTTTGGGTGTTTTTTAATATTATGAGAAGTAAAATTTGTGTGGTTTGTGATTTATTGGGATTAAGTGTTTGGACAATTAAACTAGGATTTTTTCTTGAAAATAATTTTTTAAGTTCAGTGTGGTAAATGGTAAACCATTCGATTAGTTTCTTTCAGAAAAACTATTCAAGTAATCTCAGATAATGGATGAATTGGTACTCGTTCTAACATAAAATGTCATAACATATGTCTAAATTCTGAGACTATTTTATTTTATTGTGCTTTTTTGTAGTGTTTGTGCTTTTCTTTCTTTTTCATCAGTTTTTGAACTTTGCCCATTTATAATCTCACGGCCTATGGGTTTTGGAATTACTTGGCGATGGATTTTTTGTGCATCCATGATCCTTCCGTATAACTCAACTACTCCTCCTTTGTTGAATGGAATATGTTAATAATTTTATAGTTTACAGTCAATCTGTGAGTGCAGAAGAGGTACAGAACATTGAGACTAAGAAGAATTGCTTACTTTTCATAAGAAACACATTGCAATGGATGTAATTGAGAAAGTGGCCCCCAATAGCACATGGGATCCTTTACAGCAGAAATACAAAAAAATAGTTTCACTTTTGGATGTGTCATGGATCATTCTCGCTTGAGAATGGAATATATATTTTCATAGGCTGCCATTTTCATATTTTTGTGCTTTTTGAATTGCATTTAAATGTGTCATGTTTAACTATAAAATTCTTGACCTCAATGTAGGGAGAAACAATATGTCAATTTTTAATATGGGCATACATACTTCAATTGGTAGAAAATGCAGTTTGGAAGAGGGAGGATGATGTATTATTGCGCGAGTATGAAGGAATACTCACAAAATGCAGTCTTTATCTATTGTAATGATTTATTGTTGGTTTGGATTGTCAATGTATGGTGTTATAGATAGCCGTCCTCAAATTTTCAATTTGTGAGAAGGAATACTCACAAATTTAAATTTTTAATTAATGTCATTATGGATGTGTATGGTAATGGATGTTAAATTTTCAATTTGTGAGAAGGAATGCTCTCATGAGAATGGTAAATGTGTAAATGTTACTTATTTTTTAGAAGAAATTTTCTGAGAAGTCTTTCTTATTTTCTTATCCTCATCAACAAGTTTTTCCTGGATCGTTGCAATAATACATGTAAATATGGATAGTTTTAGCCCCCACATGCAGTTTGCTTGCAAAAAAGAAATGCATGTCCTGCAAATTCAGTCATGCTAATTAGCAAGCTTCTGCCCAAAAAAACTGGTCTAATTTTCTTGCACAAAATTTCCTAATTTAACATACGGTTGTCAATTCTGCACTTTAATCATGCCCAATTTCATAGCCCACAATCAGATAAGCATAATTTGAAAGCCATCAAATCTGGAAAAAAAAATTAAAGGGAGGACATAAACTATACACTAACAGATTATACAAAGTTAAATATTCACAACCAAACATATGGGTACAAACTCCCCAACAACCAAAAAATTTAATAATGGTACCAACTCTCCCAGAACTGCATAACCAAAACATTGGTACAAACTCCCCAACAAAAAAATACTCCAAAACCAGTACTGCCACACACCTTCCATGTAATGACATAACAAGCTTGCATTCATGTCTTTAGTTATATATGATCAGTACCAGCACATTGCTGTAAACAACATAATAAAATCATCAATTAATAACACAATATAATAGCACCCCAAAGAGATTAATATTATAACTAGTTTTTTAGATTTATCTAATTTTTCAATTTGTCCTGTTATTCTAATTTTATCTTTAAAGAGTAGTAATTTAAGGATATTAAAAAATGTTCTTTTATTTTAGATTTTTTTTAAAGATGACTAGAATTCCAATCTAATGTCCAAATTAAGTAATTATACTTCTTCCTTTGTGAATCATATGCATATTATCCATAATTGTACAGATTCACAAGTATACTTATGCTTGCATATTTAAAAGCTCTAGTACTTCAGCGACTGTTGTTACTATATTGGGTTAGCATTTTGTGTTATAATTAAAATCTTATTTTGTAATTAGAATTTTGACAACCTTATACCTCCTTATTGCTCGATGATATTGGCTGTGTGATATAACTACATTGGGTTCCAACAACAAAATTGTCCACAATAGTAACCGCTGCAGATTCCAGGCCCGCACGCAATTGTTCGTCATCATTGAATATTTTCCTGCATGTCTAAATTACAAGACAAAAACATAAACAACAATTACAAAGGTGATATCTCATACCAGTCCAATAAGCATAATATTAATATAAAAAATTATTAATGCAAAAAATTTGTTACCTGTTTCTTCTTTCTCTTTGTGACAGCGTTCTCCACAGCCCCTACCTTTCTCTTTGTTGGGGGTCTCCCTTTTCCCCTGACAACGTGGGGGCTTAATACTTTCTTATCCTTTTCTGGGACCATGTTCTTTCGCAACTTGGTTAAACCGTCATCGACTGTTAAGCTTGTACATTGCAGCTCAAACTCATCTAACAATCGCAAAAACGAATTGATATGCTCATCACTAGGGGATACGCGCGTGGCAAATTTCAAACATCTCTTAACCACAAGCTCATACCTCCGTGCGTCCGCATTGTTTCGCAGGTCATCATAACTACTTTTGACCAGTGTATATCTTCTCTTTAAGTCCTTTCACCATCGATCCAAGACATACTTGTTTGGTTGCAAATTAATGTTTTTCGCTTGACAGATTTTAAATATATGCCTACAAATAATCCCCCTCATCTCAAACAAGGCACACGTGCATTTAACGTCGCATTCATCTTCATTATAATAAACTGAGTACTGCACCTTTTTTACATAGTCATATGTGGAAATTTCGTAAAAAACATTGAAGGTAGAAATGCAACCCTGCGTGCTAACCAATATGCAATTATATAAAATCATCCCCAACACCTCTCTTTGGACCTCCATAAACTTAGCATTTGTATACAACGCCTGAAACTGCTTTTCAATGTGGAATGGTGATATGCATGGGATTGTTTGGTTGGAGGAATTAAAATCAGCAATCGCTTCGACCTCCACCTTCTTCCTCAAAGCATTGTCAAATTGATCGACAAATTCCTTCAACGTCGTACCAGAATGCACAAACTCGTCAAACCGTTGTGTAGTGCTCATACCTGCCTAAAATACACCCTTCAAATATACTAGTACCCAAAACTCCCTCTCGTTGTACAACCCTTGCAACCATGTATTCTCACTAAGGTCATACTTTTGAAGTAGCTTCCCCCACTTGTCCTCAAATTCTGTGCAACTTTGTGAATCATATGAAGCATTATGAATAGCAGTCTTTAACCCTGCGTTGAATTGGGAGTGAGATCTCAATTTCTCTGGCAATTTCAGCATGATATGCCAGAGACAATATCTATGGTGACTGTCTGGAAATACAATCGCAATAGCACTTTTCATTGCTCGGTCTTGGTCTGTTATGATTGCTTTGGGAGCCCGACCATTCATACACTTCAGCCATGCTCGGAATAACTAGACAAAAGTATTTGTATCTTCGCTTGAAATCAAGCCAGCCCCTAATAATATGGACTATCCATGATGGTTTATACCAACAAAGGGAGCGAAAGGCATACCGTATCTATTTGTTAAGTACATCGTATCGAAGGTGATAACATCTCTGAAGTACACATATGTCGCTCGACTTCGTGCATCAGCCCATAACACATTTCTGACTCTGCACTCTTCATCCACGTCTATGACTGAAATAAAACCATCATTCATCATCTCATTCTCTCAAAGTAGTCACTAAGTGCTTCCCCACCTCCTTTACCTAACCCTAAGTATCTGGCTTTATTAATAAAATTTCGTGCATCTTTCTCTTAAAATTCAAGATTCTCAAAACCCTCGACATCAACAACAAGTGCTTCGAAATTCTTGTTCATTCGAATACCTGCTTTGTCATTCAAGTCGAGCATTCTCTAACTGTATTCATCTAAACGCTTGTGGGTTCTAAAAAGTTTGGACTTCTGTGGCTTACAGTACTATGATTGTGAGCAATCTGAATCATCATCAAAACCCATACCCCCTTCACCAATTTCACATTTACCTTCGCCTTACAATTTGTTTTGGTTGTTGGTCGTGGCCTCGAGACATTATTGTGGCTAGGATGGTAGGTGCCACCACGCGCAAACCCAATGGTGAGATACTTTGCACTCCCATCTGCCTCTCTCTTCATCCTCTCACCATTTTAAACGAGTTTGATTTTAAGTAACTTTCCCTTAGGAGATGATCTGGGAATTTATTCCTAATTATTACGCGACATCCTCCTGCACTTGGGATAGCCTTTGTGCTACTCATTTTTGAGTGAGTCAAGTTTTTGACGCCATTGCCGGGGATTAGTTGCTTGACGTAAATTTAAACTCGTTATTTTTATTTTTATGTTTTTTATCTCAAATGTTTCTTTCACTATCTTATCTCTGATTATATGTTTCACTTGTCACCCACTACTCAGTCACTTGAACCTTACTTATGCTATTCGGATTGATATTTCATGTCATGGATTAGGGACAATTCAAATAGGTTGGTTAGAGTTACATCGAGCACTGAGAGTAGTATACACAGCCCAGAGATAGATAGCTCTTCTGTTTTTTCTACAGACGAGGAAATTGAAATTGAACAAACCATGGCTGCACCTGCACCACGAACTCTTAGAGATTATTTGTAGCCCACTCGCACCACTACACCATCATGCATTATTTTACCTGATGATGCACCTAATTTTTCTATTAAGCATGGCATGATGTCAGTGATACCTCAGTTCCACAGGATGGATTCTGGGAGTCCTTATCAGCACTTGACAGATTTTGAGTTGGCTTGTACTACTTTTATCAATAGAGTCACTACTGATGAATTTATTAGACTTTGTTTATTTTCTTTCTCTTTAAAGGATAAAGCGAAGATTTTGTTTAATTCTTTGAGGCCTAATTCTATCTCTAGTTGGTCTGATATGCAGTGTGAGTTCTTACAAAAAAAATTTCATTTTTAGAGAACTCAGTATTTACAAGAGCAGATCAGTCAGTTCAATCAGAAATCTGACGAGACTTTCCAGGCCAGTTGGGAAAGGTTTAAGGATTTGGTGAACATCTGTCCACATCACGGTTTTTTAATCTTGGAGGTTGGTAAATTATTTTTACACTGGTCTTACTCCACAATGCAAGCAGTTTGTTCAGACTATATGCAATGGATAATTCTTTAGTAAGGAACCTGATGAAGCATTACCATTTTTTTACTATCTTGCTGAGAGCGCACAACAATGGAATACTCAGACTGATCGAGTTTCTTTGACAGCACAGCCACTGAGGGCTATTGCTGGTGGGGGCAGATATGAGCTAAAAGAGGACACTGACGTTCAAACCCGAATAGCTGCATTGACTAGAAGATTAGAGGTCATGGAGATGGAAAAAGTGAAGGCCGTGAAAACAGTAGAGGTATGTTCTTTATGTGCTGATTCAAACCACAAGACCCAAGATTGCCCAATCATGCTAGTATTTCAGGAGAGTGGCTCTGAGTAGATGCAATTAGCAAATTGGGTAAATAGAGCACAGAATCAACCTTTTTCCAATACATATAATCCGGGGTGGAGGAATCACCCACATTTCTCATGGAGGAATGATCAGCCTGGTCGGTCTCCACCACCTTCTAAGCAGCCATTTCATCAGGCTGCTCCTCAGCACCAGTATCAGCCATATCAGAGTTCTCAGAACTATCCTTTTGTAGCACCTCCAGGATTTCAGTCTCATGTAGCTCCACCGAGTTCTCAACCTCAATCATCTGCGAAGAAGTCTCTAGATGACAGTATGGCACAAATGGCCAACACACTTAAGCAATTTATGCAGATTCAGGCCACCACAAACAATCAGAACACTTAGGCCATAAATGACTTGCGGGGCACTATCAATAAGATGAGCACGACATTGAGCACTCTAGAGAAAGGAAAATTTCCATCACAGTCTCAGCCTAATCCTCAAGTATACCGGCAACCACAACATCAAGTGCATAATGTCTCAGGGGAGGTTTTTGAGACAGCAAAGGTCGTTCTTACTTTGAGAAGTGGAAAGGAAATTCCCCAATCAGAGATGACTATAGACATACAGGTAGTTGCTCCTACACCTGAAGATGCAACAGAGACTGATGAAGCTGAAAAAGAACCGGAGGTAGTGAGATCAGAGCTGAAGAAGCTTGTGAGTGCAGATGCTGAAACTAGTAGAGGGTACCAACCTTTGGTTCCCTATCCTCAGAGATTGGCAGCTGGCCAAAAGAACAAATACCACACTGAGATTCAGGAGATTTTCAAGCAAGTAAAGATTAATATTCCACTCTTGGATGCCATACAACAAGTGCATTCATATGCAAAATTTTTGAAGGACTTGTGCACAGTGAAGAGGAAGCTGAATGTAAAGAAGAAAGCTTTTCTAACAGAACAAGTCATTGCATTAATATTGAGCGAGACTCCTCAGAAGTTCGGAGATCCCGGCTCTCCCAACATTTCCATTATGATGGGTGAGTCACGCATTGGGAGAGCTTTACTTGATTTGGGGAGTAGTGTGAACTTGCTACCATTCTCAGTGTATGAGTAATTGGGATTGGGTGAGCTGAAAAAGACCTCCATCAAGCTACAGTTGGCTGACAGATCAGTTAAGGAGCCGAGGGGTATTGTTGAGGATGTGTTGGTCCAGGTGGACAAATTTTACTATCCAGTGGATTTTGTAGTTCTTGATATGCAGCAGCCAGCCTCCACTATTTACCAAGCTCCTGTCATCCTTGGAAGACCATTTCTAGCTATATCAAATGCTTTGATTAATTGTAGAAGTGGAGTTCTGAAGCTTACTTTTGGGAACATGATACTTGAGTTGAACGTTTTCAATGATTGCAAGATGTCAGCACATTTTGATGACTCAAGTGATTTGAATGCTGTGGAGAGCTTGACACCAACAGAATTTATTTGCTCAACTTTTTCTTTCTCTGATAATGATTCCATTTTTCAGTCACATGAATTTTTATTTGATGAAAAAACTGACCATGTTGATGAAAATATCTTCGAATTTTTGGATTGTTTTGCAGATTCTTCTTTGCCACTTGAAGTACAATTTGCAAGCGCAAGATGGAAACCCCAGTTTGAACGCTACCACTACCAGACATACTTAAATCTTCAAAGGAAGAAGTTCCCCAGTTGGAACTAAAACCACTTCCTCAAGATTTAAAGTATGTGTTTCTTGGTCTTGAAGAAGGCACTTTTCCTAAGGTGATTTCCTCAAAATTAAATCAGAAGGATGAAGCCCAGTTGATTGAAGTTTTAAGAAAGCATCGAGGTGCAATTGGTTGGACAATAGCTGACATCAAAGGTATCGATGCTACTGTTTGTACCCACAGAATCCATTTTGAAGATGATGCTAGACCAGTTCGTGATGCTCAACGTAGGCTCAATCCTACCATGAAGAAAGTTGTCAAAGAGGAAGTGCTTAAGCTGCTCGCAGTGGGTATCATTTACCTCATCTCAGACAGTAAGTGGGTAAGTCCAACTCAAGTGGTACAAAAAAACTCTGGTTTAACTGTTGTAAAAAATTATAAAAATGAGTTGATTCCAACTAGAATGGTTACTGGTTGGAGAATGTGCATTGATTATAGAAAACTTAATTAAGCCAGTAGGAATGATCATTTTCCTTTACCATTCTTGGATCAAATTTTAGAAAGAGTGGCTGGTAATACATTTTATTGCTTCTTGGATGGATACTCTGGTTATTATCAAATTGTTGTAGCGCCTGAGGATCAGGAGAAAACCACTTTCACCTGTCCTTTTGGCACCTTTGCTTTTACCAGAATGCTTTTTAGTTTGTGTAATGCTCCAGCTACTTTTCAGAGATGCATGATGAGTATTTTTTGGACATTATTGATGATATTTGTGAAATATTCATGGATGACTTCTCTGTTTTTTGGAAATCTTTTGATAGTTGTTTGCATAATTTGGCACGTATTCTCCAGAGATGTGAGGAAAAAAATCTTTTACTTAATTAGGAGAAATGCCAATTTATAGTTACTCAGGGTATTGTCTTGGGACATATTGTTTCTTCTGAAGGTATAAAAGTCGACAAGGCAAAAATTGAATTAATATCTAAACTTCCTATCCCTAGGACGGTTAAGGATATTCGTTCTTTTCTTGGCCATGCTGGCTTCTATAGGCGGTTTATTCAAAGGTTCAGTTCTATTGCAAAACCTTTGTGCACTCTTTTACAAAATGATATTGAATTTGTTTGGACTGATGAGTGTCAAAAAGTTTTTGATACCCTTAAAGAATCACTTACCATTGCCCCTATTATGCAACCCCCGCAGTGGGACCTTTCCTTTGAAATCATGAATGATGCAAGTGATTATGCCTTAGGAGCTGTTTTGGGGCAGCGTGTAGATAATAGACCTTTTGTGATTTATTATGCCAGTAGAACCTTGAATGATGCCCAGAAAAATTATACCACTACTGAAAAAGAATTGCTTGCAGTAGTTTTTGCACTTAATAAATTTCGGGCTTATATTCTTGGTTCTCCTGTTACTATTTTCACTGACCACTCTGCTCTTAAGTATTTGTTGGCTAAGAAAGATGCAAAACCACGCTTGATTTGCTGGATTTTACTACTTCAAGAGTTCAACATCAACATTAAGGACAAGAAAGGAGTTGAAAACGTGTTAGCTGACCACCTCTCTAGATTGTCATCATCCTTCTCTTCAAATGTCAACCTTCCTCTTGACGATAGTTTCCCGGATGAGCAGCTGTTTGTGATTAATAGAGCTCCATGGTATGCTGACATAGTCAATTATCTGGTAACTGAGCAAATGCCTTCTGAATGGTCCACCCAAGATAAGCGTCGACTTCTTTCTGAGGGTTGAGAATATTGCAGATCAATGAATTAGATGAAGCTCGCCAGGATGCTTATGACAACGCTCAGCTGGCGAAGGAACGCATGAAAATTCTACATGATCAGAAAATTCATCCAAAGCATTTTACACTTGGCCAGGAAGTTCTTCTTTACAACTCTCACTTACATATTTTTCCTGGTAAATTGAAATCCCGATGGAGTGGGCCGTACATTGTAAATAAGGTTCATCCTCACGGGGCGGTAGACATTGTCAATCCAAAGAATGACAATAACTTCACTGTCAATGGACAACGTCTAAAGTCGTTTCTGAAGATTTTTGATCCAGACGAAGAGATCTTGCTTGTGCAAGATTCCAGGGAAGTGTTTTGATATTTTCACCCTTTACAGTTTTCTTTACTTGCATTTTGTTTTTTTTTATTTATTTGTTGTTTTGCTTTGATTTTATATTTCATGTGATTTGTCTTTTGTTTTTCTTTCTTATTTCTGTGCACTTTGTTTTCTTTCATTCGATTCATTAAGGACTATGTTTCTCACTAGTTGGGGGGTGACAAGCGTGTGTGCACATATTTAAAAAAAAAATTGCATTAATGTGATGTGCATTGATACACATATGATTGACATACATTCTATTTCTAGTATTTTGTGAAATCTGAGCATCTTGGTGGAGTAGTTGATCGGAATCATTTTGTGAAGATTTATTTTCAAGCTTAAGCATAGAGCATGATTTTGATGCATCATATTTTGTTGATGTGTGGCTTGCAACACTGGGATGTTATACTCATTGAGATGAGACTTGGTGAGATTTTTGTAGAATGAAGGGCAAATTTTGAAGGACATTTTGCACATGCTTACGCTTGTAGTGTTCTTTATTTACTGTTCATTGATTTAACACAGGAGAAGTAAACTGCAGGACTACCGAGCCAATTGTCAAAAAAATAAAAAATAAAAAAGAAAGAAAGAAAGAAAGAGAAAAAAATAAAAAAGAAAAGGAAAAGAGATTTGAAAAGAATAAAAAAAATGGATAAAGGTAGCTTAGTGAGATTTAGGGCTAGAAACAGTTACCCAAGACTTTGGGGGTTGAGTGTTCAACCTTTAAAAACAGAGCTGGCGTGAAAACTGCTAGTCCCTTGGGCTTTGAGGTAGTTAGAATCAGCAATGATTAATCTTAAGGTTGAAAAATCCTATAACAAATCATGGCTAGTAATGAGGAACACACAACTAGTTTAGCTCCATATACACATTTGAGTTCTGGGACATTTGCCTCAATTCTATGTGAAAGATTGTTGAGATAGTCTTGGTGGGTATAGCTTTTGGGGGTTGAGAAGTAATGTGTCACTTTTGTGAGAATTCAGAATTGTGTTTGATTGTTTCTGTTTGGATTTCGATTTTTATGCAATATTCATCTCAATTAATTTTCATTATTTTGCTCAAGGATTTGCAAAACGCTAGTTAGGGGGTGTGATTAAGCCGAATAATAATGTAATGAAATAAATAAAATATATTGGTTCTAAATGTATAAAATATGCAATAATTCAGCTTAATTATCTTCACACCAAAACTCGACTGTTTCGCATATCATTTGTAATAGGCAAGAAGGTCTTTCTCAGTGGCAAACTCCATACCAGATTTCGGCTCTTCAACTCTTTCATCATCATCATCATCATCATCCGATACTTCATTAGTCCCCTCCGCCTCCGTTACTTCATTAGTCTCATCCGCATTCAATACTTCATTACTCCCATCCACTTCATTCATGTGTGATATACTTTCAACATTATTTTCACTTTCATCAGGCACAGTTGATGATTGAACTGTGCATTGGGGGTCTCTTGGAATCGCTCTGGATTACTCGACAAAGGGTAGGGTGTAGTCGGCGGATGCTGCAATTAGGCACGATGTTAGAAAAAAGTGAACCTGCACATACGAGAAAGACTTTTTGAATGAATCTAAAATGCATGTATCTGGATAGTCTCTTGAAATCGGCTAAACTCTTCCGGATTACTCGATGGAGGGTAAGACATAGTTGGGGGATGCTGCAATTAGGCATGACGTTAGAAAAATATGAATTGCACATATGGGAAAGATTTTTACAAAAATATAACGCATCTACCTGGCTACTCAAATGGTATGGATATCGATTTGGATACGTATTTGAAGGGATCATATACACCGGGTGGTATGGATTTTCGGGACCAAAATATCCCTATCATACACAAATAAACAATATATTAAATAATTGGAAATATCGGACACAACGACGGACATGACAACTTATCCAAATGACAAACGTTTAGTATACCTGGATTGGTGAAATCACTGTAGAAGGCCTGGGTGACATTCTATCATCCTCTGTGCCTTCCATCTTGTACAATTCTTTTCTAACCTAACAATATTTACAACTAACCAACATCATAGTACCATTACTCAGAAGTGAATCCATGACATCCACATGGAGAAAATTTGTTATCAAAATAGCATGGCCAGACATTCATATATATATATATATATATATATATAAATTGATTTAACATTTTTTTAAGCAAGCTTCATAGATAAGCTTGATAAACACATAAATTTCTACAGAATAATATTACAAACTTCGGTTCTATCTCACTATGAAAATGAAGTAAGCAAGGAGATATCATGAAAAGGGAAATGCAATTCCTCCTTGCTAAAATCGTTCTAAACATATCATAACTCTCTTGACAAAATCTATTCACAACAAAGGCCAATTGACACGTATTTCAATCATGTTACACAAGATGGTTTGGTGTTTTCATGATCCTTCTGCCTTAACAGCTTGCGTTAAATCTTGTAATTATTTTCAGACTTTGAATAGAATTAATTACTTAATTGGTTATCAAAGTACTCATGTTCAACAACATAACTGAGCTAATTATATCAAGTAGCTAGCACAGAAAAAAGATCAAGAATATTTGTGCTATTTGTATGGCTTATTTTTCTCAAGAATTCATGCATTTTTTTATAAAAAGATCAAGAATATTGTTTGTAAGAATGATAGAAGTTTTAAATGAAAAATAGCATGGTTTGAATGCACATATCGCCCTAACACCATCAGAAAAGATTATACTCAATGCAAAGGCAACAACTTGTTGAGCCATAAATTCAGACATGTAAAGACATAACACTTTTCTCATCATCAATTTGTTCTTACAATCAATTTTAGTTCAACCCAGTGAGTACTTAACAGAAGCAAAGCACAGAAAATGTATTTTTAAATGAAGCACAACACAGCAAACTTACCGGTGGGGGAGGAGCTCGCATGGACTGGTGCAGGCAGGTGCGCTTCCTTTTGACGCAGGGGAGGGGGGGAAATGTTGGGGGTGGGACTGCGGAGTGGGGATGCAGGGGAGGAGGGGGAAATGACATGGGTGGGATGCGCCAGGGGCAGGAAAGGGGGGAGGACTGACGAGTAACTAGTGAAAGGGAGGGGAACATGTTTGTGTTGGGGGAAGTAACGAGAGAGAAAAAGGGGAACATGTTTCAGGAACGACTAACGAGTGGGGTGGGGTGAGGTGGGGTGGGGGGAGTCTGGGTGGGAATGAGTAGGAAAAAATAAATCGTGCTGTGTAGATAAAATGGGGTGGCTGTGTATCTTTACTCTAGTATTTGTGAATGAGCAAGTCTTGGCAGAATAGTTATTTGACTTGGGCTGGGCTTGACCTTTAAAATTTGGATAAGTATTTAAGTTGGGCTTGGGTACGTATTGGTCACAATTTTTTTTTAAGTGGATTGGGTTTGATTTTCTGTATCATTAATGATTGAGTGGAAATTAGGATTAAGTAAATTAAGTGGATATTGATGGATTTGATAAATGATAGTATTTTAGAATTATGAAGATTTTTGGATTCCAAGGAATTAAGATAGGATGATTTTTTTTCTAAAAGCAATTCAGGTTGAGATATTGAAATACCTGGATTAGAAATTTATAGAAGTTACGTGACTATTTTATAGGTGGCAGTTAATATTCGTTTAGCACTGTTGTGGGAAAATTCTGAAAGCTAAGAAGTTTAGGTAAGCAGGGTTCTTATGCTAGACTTTGCATAAAAATAAAATGGGTTGAGGTTGATTTTTAGAAAATATGCATGTTTTATTATGAAAAGAAATTTAAAATGACCTCAGTTATTTGTTTTGCATTACTCATGAAATTCTGTATAAGACTAAAGTATTTTATGGCAGGACTGGTGAAGACATGAGCTATTTTGACATTTTGTTTTTGAACTGTGCAAAAGAGAGCGAATATGAAAATTTGTGCATAAATAATATTTTTGTGATTTGATTCTGTTCTGTTCTGAAAATGTTAGGTACTATGATATGATGTGATGTGATTTCTGAAACCTCTGGCATGACATTTTGTTTCTGTTCCATTCTAATTTTACCACGGGTGTAAAACTGTAGCCTCTGTTTAGATTGGTACCAACTTTTCTATTTCTGGTGCACCCACTTTGGAAACAAAGTGGTTTTATGCATGGTTGGTACCAACTTTTCTACTTCTGGTGCACCCATTTTGGAAACAAAATGGTTTTATGTGTGGTTTTTCCTATGTGCACACTCGGGGTTCCGAGAATAATAACTGAAAAATTCACATTTTGTTTCTGCTTGGTTGGCTGCCGAGGTTTTCACAACCCTATCATGGGAGTTAACCATAGAATTATATGATGTTTTAGTTATGTTGTGTTAAAGGGATTTTGATTATGAATATTTTTTGACTTTCGCTCTGATATTTTTGATAACATGTTCTGGCTCTGTAGTCGGTGCAAAATCTCCATGTGCCGTCCTTCTTCACCAAGAGAACCAGACTTGAGAATGGACTAGTGCTTGACCGGATGAGCCCATTGGCCAACATCTCATTGACTTGCTTTTCAATCTCGATCTTTTGGTAGTAAACATACCGGTAGGGGGCCACATTAACCAGCTTGGCTTCCTCCTTCAAATGAATGTGATGATCAAATTCCATTGAGGGTGGAAGTGTCTTCGGGTCCTCCATCACTCTAGAAAACCTCCCCAACAACTCCCTCAAGTCACTAGGCATCTCGGCCCCTAACTCCCTCTCCAAGCCCCCATCTTCCATTTCATGCCCCTCACTCAAGCCCCTCGGTTGGGAGGCCAATGTGATAGCAAAACATTACCCCCTTGCCTCAAAATCTTCTCCATATCATTAGGCCCCACGGCCTTGCATCCCCCTCTTCCACTCATCCTCATGGTCACCCATTTGCCCCCCATCATAAACTCCATAGTCTTTTTTTTTTTATAATCCGACACTATCTTCCCTAGCTTCTCTAACCATTGCACACCCAACACAATATCTAACCCAACAATAGGCAAATAATACAAATTTACCACAATCTCAAGGCTTGTGTTTTCAAATATACTTTTTTATATACTTCTCAGCACATCAACTTCTCCCCACTAGCTACCTTAACCTCAAATGAAGTGATAGAAGTCATAGACAACCCCAAGCTCTCGGCCACTTTAGAATTGATGAAAATAGCCTTTTCACACCCGTGGGTAAGGGTTTGGTTCCACTTGATGCACCTCCACTAGAACCTCCCGGTTAGAAGTCCTTGCCAAAAGTTTTGTTTGCACCATACTTGGAAACCATTGGGGGTGGTTTCCTCACCTCAAACCGGCTACTCTTCTTCCAATCTTGAAGTTGATATTCCTTGATTCGTGCAACCTCCAAAGCTTGCATCAATGTCTTTGGTTTCTTAAGTTTCACTTTTGCCGCCAACTCACTCTTCAAACCACCCACAAAGGTCTCAATGAGGGCATTCTCTGACCACCCATGTGCTCTAGTGGACAAGTATTCAGAAAGTCTCATGGTAGTCCATATACTCGGTTGGCCCAAACCTCCTCAAAAACTCCTCGACAAACTTCCTCCATTTCAACTCCCTCCTTCGAGCCCCATAGGTCTTTCTCATCCATTGCCACCATTGGTTAGCCGCCCCCTCAAGGAAGTAGGCGGCATAAGACACTTTAGCATGGTTCTCCATGTGATTGTGCTTGAAGTATTGCTCGGCTCTACTAACCCAAGTGCTCGGGTCATCACCATTAAACTTGGGAAAGTCCATTTTTAGTTTGAGAACTTCCCCCTACGTGTACCTCTCCTCTCACCTCGGTTCCCTTCTTTCCTTTCACTTTCCCCGGTTGATTCCTCATTAGTGCTTGAGGAATCTTAAGTGGATGTGTAATACCTGAACCCTACTATGTAGGTCCTTACGTCATTTATTAATTCCAAATATTTTGAGATAAAGACTTATTATTTTATTATTATTATTTTAAGATGAGTATGCTTTTATTTTATGTGAGTTATTAAATAATTCAAGGGTATGATTTTTTCATAACCTTATAATATTTTCTTTCAGCTTTTTAATTTTATTTACTTAAGAAATGACCCAAGCTCTCTCTACCATTGGATGGGTAGGTAAAGGAAATACCTTTCTACATTTAATCTCCACCCTTCATTTTCCTAGCTTATGAGATAAGCCTTGATCAAATCCATTGGCTTTTCTTCCCCTTGAACCCGTAGCTTCCTCAATAAGCCAATTAATTTCCCTCTTTCTTCCATTATACGTTGGCTTACAAGAGAAGAAAACAAATCCTCTTTTCCTATTGCACCCACTGACGTAATGGAGGTAGAGTAAAAAGACCATTGCACTCAATTCATGACATTTGGCATCTTCCAGAAGGAGAGCGAATTGATATGGAGCTCAATAATCTTGGTCAACCCATCAAAAAGCAAGACTCAAAGGTGGTAAGGTTTGGTGGCTTGATAGCGAGAACTAATAAGTTGGTTCCAATAATTTACAAGGATTAGAGGTCGGTGCCTAAAACCATAAAGGAGGAAGCATGGGGTCTTATAATGGTATAGAACTTGTATTAAACCATTATGATTAATTAAGTAGGTATATTTTGAAAATTTTGTTAGAAATCAAGACATATACTTATGTAAATTTATTTTGACTGTAGGGCAAGTTTAAAGTTCCTGATGACAAATTGGATGCATTCAAAAAATGGATACTGAAGGACCTGGGGAAGAAATGGAAAGACTACAAGCATGAATTGAAGAAAAAGTTACTTCATGAAAAAGACACATCTGCAGCATAAGTTGTGGCAAGGGCAAGTCCCGATATGGTGGACTTATCGCAACTAGCGGAGTTAGCCAATCTTTGGTTCGATCCAGAATATAAGGTAAAAACGCGCGCATTTCTCTTAGATTTAGAAAGTCAACCAACTAGTTATTTTAATCATAATTCTCATAATTTTTGTGATGTTGTAGTCAAAATATAATAAAAATAAGGAGTGTCGTAAGAAGAAGGTGGTTGTTCACAACGGAGGATCAAAAAGTTATGCAAGGTATGCCCATGATGCGGTATTTATTTAATTCGTATTTATTTATTGTTGAATATTTGTTAGTTCTTTATTTTCGATATGTATTTAATCTAGAATATTGGACGCAGAAAAAATCAACTAGGACATTGCCAAGTCGAGCCCAATTGTTTGTTACGACCCATAAGAGAAAGGATGGCACCCACTACAATGATGAGACGAGAAAGAAAGTTGTATGTTTTTTTTCAAATTTATTACCTTTTAATTTTAATGGATTTATAAGATGAATAATGTGTATTTTTTATTATCTATTACAGGCTGAGATGGAGGAACTTTTAACACAGGACACAAGTCGAATAGAAATGAGGTCTGGAGGAACCATGACTTGGGCATTAGATGATGTTTATTCTAAAGTTATGGGGCCAGAACGGCCTGGACATGTCCGCGGATTGGGGTTTGGGCCAACCCCTACAAGGCAAACTTGTCAACATTCACTACCAACTTCTACGCAAGAAGATGGTATATTCAAGGAAGAGTTGGATAAAATGCGGAATGAATTAATTGAATTGCGAAACTTAGTAAACACATTCGTGCATGCACAGGTGAGCACCCCACATATGTTTAGTTGATATCAATCAACAATATTTTGGAATTTTTGGACTCTCATTTGAATTTATTTACAGGCTTCAGGACAAAATCAAATAGAGAATGAAGAGGAAGAGAAAGATGAAGAAGAGGAAGAGAATGACGATGATGAGGATTGAAGGGATTATAAGTGAAGAATCTAAAATTATATTAATATTTTAGTTTAATGGTATTTGCAACTTTCCTTAATTGAGATAATATTTATTTATACCATATATCGACGTTAGCTTCGTTTTGCTAAATTGGAATTTGAATGGATTCTAAAAGTTTTAAATTCAGGTATTAGGTGAAGTGGTGGATTATGCATTAGTTTTACTACTCTTTTTCTAAGTTGTGAATCTTAGTAAGATGTTATTTACTAGTTTGATTTATGACTCATTCTTTGAATGAAATTAGTGATTTTTAAAGAAAAATTATTATCCAAGTCCCTTGATCAATTGTCGACCTTTTTTAAAATGATGCCAAAGCTATATATTATTATCGATATAACAATATAAACGCTGGAACACTACTAATTTACCGGCGTAAAATTGATTAATTGTCGCCATTTTATTAAATGCCAACAAAATCTTGAGAAAGCTATATATTATTATCGGCGTAACAATATAAACGCCGGAAAACTCAATAATTTACCGGCGTAAATTTGATCACTTTAAGGCATTTTTTTAACGCCGGCAAAGCTATATATTATTACCGGTGTAATAATATAAACGTCGGGAAACAACTCATTTACCGGCGTAAAATATATAAATTTTTGGCTTTTTGTAAATGCCGTCAAAGCTAGATATAATTACCGGCGTAACAATATAAACTCCGGAAAATTCATTATTTACCGGCGTAAATAATAAGCGCCGGCAATAATATATTTTTACCGATGCATAAACAACTATCGATAATATAAACGCCAGCAATTCTTACTTTTTTTGTAGTGAAGGAAAGGAAGAAAACTCTTACAGCCCTCACTGTGCGACTACAACCCCTTCTCTCCCAATTCCATCTCTCTTCCAATCTCAAGCCAAGCTTCCATTTTTCCTTCTTCTCAAGAGGGAAATAGTAAGGTAAGAGCACCATCAACCCTCTCCCTTGGAAATACTCCACATGCCAAACGCAATGAACCATCTTCGTATCAAAGTTTTTCCAAAAATCACTATAATATTTATCACTATTATATATAAATAAAAATTAAAATCAATAATATTTATCACTATTATATATAAATAAAAAATAAAATCACTATAATTTTTATCACTATTAAATATAAATAAAAAATAAAATCACTATAATATTTATCACTATTATATATAAATAAATAAAAAATCACTATAATATTTATCACTATAAATATAAATAAAAAAGAAAATCACTATAATATATAAATAAAAATTAACATTACTATAATATTTATCACTATTATATATATAAAAATAAAATCATTATAATATTTATCACTATTATATATAAATTAAAAATAAAATCATTATAATATTTATCATTATTATATAAAAAAATTAAATAAAATCACTACAATATTTATTAATATTAAAAAATCACTATAATAAAATCACTATAATATTTATTACTAAAAATAAAATTACTATCATATTTATGGGACCCACACATTTTTCAACTACCTATCCAAAAGTTAACAACTCAACATACTTCATACATCCAAACAACTCAAAATACTCTCAATGGGACCCACAAACTCACTTCAATCTCTACTCATAACTATTCACAAACATTCTCAACACTTTTCAAGTATTTTCACTACCCAAACGTAGCTTAGTCATGGTTTAATCAAGTGGGTTTTTCTCTTGTTGACTATTGATGTTTCAGTTTTGGACTTCCAGCCAAGGGTTTCGTGTGCCCTCTATTTTCCTAAGCTGAATCTACCTTCCTCTTCACCATTTTCGTGTTTTGGGAAGAATTTACCCAAAGGTAAAAACCCTAATTTGACCCACTCGGTTTTAGTTGATTTTGGAGACCCATTGAGTTGTTTTAGCTTGAATCTTACTTTTTAGTTGTTGTCTATGTGTTGACAAACATCAATGCTCTGTTCTTTTGGCAAAACCGAGCATATTGAAGCTGTTTGTGCCGTGTATTCTCCTACCCTTCGAAATTGGTATTTTCTATTTAACTTGGTTAGTCACAAGTGATGATTAATTGATTTGTTGATATATATATATATATATATATAGATGAAGAAGCCGTGGGTCATGCTCTGTTTTGGTGTTCCAACCGTGTGTTTTGCAAGGCAAATTTTGTAGTCCTTTCTTGTATTTTCTTGAATCTAAGGCATGTTTTAATTATACCTTTATGTGTTAAATTAATGGAGTTGAGGTGTATAATTTTAGATATACTTTCCACAAGTTTATGGCCTAAGTAAGCCATTAAGAATTTCTAGTAAACTAGCAAACTTGTTTTAGGAATTTTAGTTGTAGAGTGTTGTACCCCTTTTATTATGTTATGTTTTCAGAAAATATATTACGCTTTTCTTAAGTTTTCTACAACTCTATTATTGCTTAATTATGTAGTTGGGATTTTGGTTAAGAGATGGATGTTTAAGACCATGAATGTACTAAGACTTGCTAGCTGCCCATGTACTGCAGAATTTCTGAAATATGTTTTGTTTTGAAGCCTAAACCAGCCCATTTCATCCCTTGTTTAATTTCACCCCTTTTGTTTAACCAAAGATAAATTTTAGTATGAAAAACCATTGAAAAACAAGTGACAAAAATCAACCCTCTTGTGGGCATTGGCCTTTGTTGGACTTACCTTCCAAATGATGTTACAAAGCTATCAAATGCCATCTTTAAACGAAAATTTCAGACTTGTAGCACTTCCTTATTCCCTTCCATTCTTAAATAAATCCCTACTATCTATATATTCCTAACTTATGATTTCTACCTATCCTTCATATAGAAAACGATGACATTTAAAAAAGGGACAGCAAACAAGTTATGTACTTTCATGGGTTTCTTAAATGTCAGAACGAGAATATTAATGTTTTGGCTTAGTGCCATGTATAGTGGGTAGCTAAATGAGTTAAGGAAAAACACTTTAATTCAAACTTGGAATTTAAGTAAGCATGTAGGGGTGTCGAATAGTAAAGCTTAAAGTGAAATGAATATTAATATGTTTATCCAATTTCATTGAATATGAGTTTATTTTCAAGATTTAAGGAACCTACTTGTAAAGCATCGAAGTAAGTAGCTATGACCATTCTCCTTACACAAAGCTCTCTTATGGAAGAATGTCTCTCTCTCTTCAAATGTTCTTCTAAAGAAAGAATAAACATATATATATATATATATATATATATATATATATTATGTGCAAGCTTTTCTTGGTAGCTCCTATTAAGCACCCTATTGATTATAAGTGTGTGTATGTGTATATGGTAATGCATCATGAAATTTTATACATGCTCTCTTAAATAACTACTCCTTATTTATATGTAGCATGACATGAAACAATTTATATACATGATGTGATATCATGTACACCACACATCTCCCAAATCTAAAAAAAAAATAGAGAATTAGAAGCAGTCATATAGTGAGTGTAAAGTGTATACTGCTACAATAACTTATCTCTAGTATTACTCAATTTTTTTTTATGTCTAAGTATAAAAACATAATGCTAAAGATTGAGAAGTTATTGTTCTTCGTAACAAACTCTACCTTAAATAGTATTTTAGAGTGTTTTTCCTTCGGAATTTTAGTATACCGACGTGTTGCTTTTTTCAAGAAAGGAAACAAAAAAATAGATTCATGAACAACATACCAGCCGTCTGATGACACGGACGTAAATTATTACAAGACAAGCACATTCATGTCTTATGAAGCACCAGGCTTTAAAGTATGTGGGTGCTTGTTTTTGTGTGTTTTCTATTTAATTTTGTTCTAAATGTAACACTCCGTATTTTAGTGTATTTTTATTGAATAAATTATTTTTATTGATTCAAAAATTTATTCTCTTATTTTAAAATTGTTAAATTTTTTTTAGTTGTGTTATTTTTATGATTTTTAGTTTATAAAAATTATTTTTGAAGTGCTTTCTCTAAATTAATTATTTTTATGCATTTAAATTTTTTCTCAAATTAAATTAACTTGTTGTGGGGTTTAATTATATATTTTCATTTTAATCACTGCGTTTGAATTATTTTATTTCACTTGCTGTTTTAAAATCGTTTCCGTTGGATTATTTTTGTGACCCAAAATGTGAGAATTGAATCTCATTTCTTTCCCTACATTTTCTCATTCCTCTTTCTTTTCTTTTTGTCTTCTTTCTTCTTTTTTTTTTTCTTCTTTCTTCCCCTGGCTCTCCCGCGCGCCGCATCCCCCCTCTCTCTCTGCGTCCGTTCCTTCGTCCACCCAGCCCCGCCGCCTCGCGCCGCCATGCGCGACACCGCCCGGCCCACCGTCCTCCCCAGCCACCGGCGACCACCCCCTGTAATCTCAGCCCCAACCGCGCCGCAGTTAGCTCCCACGCGCACCACCAAGCCGCGGCACTCCTTGCACCGCTGCGCCGCCATCGCGCCACCTCTGGCCACCATCTTCTCACCACATCATTCTCGACCTCCTAGCAACCCAATGGACCCAACCCCACCTCCGATCTGTCACCGGTGAAGCCACACCATCAATATTTCTGTTTTGGGTATTTTAGCCATCGACCGCCCTCTCCGCCGCCACCCACAACCAATCACCACCACCACTAGCTTCACCGACATCTCTAAGCCCTATCCTATCAATCTCGGGTTTTCGTTTACACCCGTTCAAAAGTGGGTTTTTGAGACCCACGACCATAGTGCATTTGACACTGTTTTTTTGCTGCGTTGCCGTTTCTAGCACCTCCGTGATCTTTCAAAAATTATATTTTAGCATTGTAAGTATTTTTCCCAAAGAACTTTTAAGATTTAAATGTATTTCTGCTCTAATTTATATTTATTGTGAATTTGTTGGTTGTACCGGACTGAGTCCGAGGAGTAAGGGGTCGGTCGGATTGGATGATGGAGTTGTTTGTGTGAGATTGGTTTATGCTATGAAATTTGTTGACTGTTTCGGGTTTAAATATTGGTGTTTTGAGTTTGACGTTGGTCATGGTGAATATTGATGATTTTTAGGAAGTGATGATATATTTTGGGATTATGAGGGTTTTAAGTTCTGAGATATTAAAATAGGTTATTTTAAAGTTTAGGATTAAATATCGAAATCCGTAATTGATTGAAAACTTACGGAAATTATGTGATTATTTTTTTATAGGTGACGATTTATATTCGACTCGACATTTTTGAGAAAAATTCTGAAAATCTAAGTTGTCCAAGTAAGCGGGGTTCCTATGCTAGGCCTTACACGAATTATTGAGACTGAGGTTGATTTTCTGAAAACTTTGCATATTTTTATGATGAAATGAGAACTTGAGAAAAACAAAACCAACTTCGGTCGTTTATTTGCATACTCATGAAATCTGTGTGGAAAAGGAAAAATATGTTCTAACATGCATTGTGTAGACATGAGCTAAATTCTGTCATGTGGTTTCTGAAATCTTACAAATGAGCGATATTGAGAATATGAAAAGTTGTGCATTTATTTGGAAAGATGTTCTGGCTTTTGTGTTCGTTGTGTGTAAACTGGCTGATTCTGTTTTGGTACTCTGTATTATTTTGATATAACATCTGAAAACCTTTGGCATGGTGTACTGGTATTTGTATCTGACTCTGTCTCTGCTTTGCTCTGCTCTGCTCTGTTATGCTCTGCTTTGTTTGGGTTGGTACCAACTTCTCTGTCTCTGAGTGCACCCACTTTGGAAACAAAGTGGTTTTATTGTGGTCTTTCCTATGTGCACACTCGGGGCTCTGAGAAGAATAAAGGAAAGATTTCACCTCTGTCTCTACCTGGTTTGGCCACCGGGGTTAGCACAACCCTACCACGGGGGTGAAACATGGTCTCTGCTCTGTTTGATGCTCTGTTTGGATCTGATGATGATACTCAGTTTATGTTATGCCAAAGTATTATGGGTTTTACTTGTCTTAAAACTATCGCTCTGTTACTTTTGAAAGTATGTTCTGTTCTGCATGATAACTCTGGAGAATATTTTGTTCTGCATGCTATATACTTTGTAAATGCTCATGTTTTACGCTAGCATATGACTTCTACTTACTGAGTTGTTGATAACTCACCCCCTATCATTATAATATTTTTCAGATGATGTGGAGAGTCCAAATGAGGACCTCTATTAGATTGGTGAACGTGTTTAAGCTGAGAAGATGTTGTTAGAAGAAGGACTTATGATTCTGATGTTCTTAGTTATAATGTTTTTGAGTTTTATTTATATCTTGGGTTTCAGTAAGATTTATGAAATTATTGGTTGGGTTGTTATGACTACTAGGAGATTTCGGACTCCTTAGTTTATTTTAGCTGCAGTAATGACTTTGTGGAGTTTTTAATGTGGTTATTTAGAACACTTGATATTGAGTTTTGCTATTAAAGATTTGAGTTTTATTTTAGTTGTGTTGGAAAATAAGTTCTTAACAGACAAGTAGTAAGTCTCCAGACCAACCGGGTTTGGGGCGTTACACTAGAACTAGAAGGAATGTGTATATATGTACACGTTGATTAGGAAACTTGGAACTTCATCTTGATTCACTATACATGATAGCGAAGTTTGCAAACACGACTTTGAGAATCAAAGATGCTATGAACATAAGCTTTTACCTCCAACAATTGCATTTTTCCCTTGTTGGCACGATCATTTTAAACCAGTTTTTTTCATCAGAACTTGATCATTACTCGTAAGGGAGATGATGGAACCTTCTCCAGAAAGTGCAGGTGGAAGATCTCCCTCCTGCAAAGAGTCAATCAATACATTTCTAATTAGGCTTTTCATCACAAGGTAGAAGTCAAACAAGCATTATGTGAATTCTAAAGAACCGTTATAGGAAATGACAATGAAATTGGAATAGTTTTGTGGTTTATGAAAAAGAAATTGACCATGAAATATTTAACTAAAATAGAGTAAATCATGGAGTCAAAAGTTAAATTTAGGACCATCGCTTTGAATCATCGTCGAGTTAGTAATTTTCCAAAAAAGGGATGAATTTAATCATTAGATTATATTGTTAAGCTAACACAAACTTACAAGCTGTAGGGAAACTTGGTTGTGGCCTGGTGAGGAGGCTGGGCTGCCATTTATCGAAGTGTGGTGCATGGTTTTCTCAGCAAGTTATCTTAATCTGTTAAGTTCTGGCAAGACATCCTTGCCAAGATCTAGTCTATCCTTTCACCTAAACTCTACACACTTTAGTGCCAGCTTTGTGAAGCACAAAACCTCTTCAATTGGCCAATCAGGCACGACTAGATCCAACATTTGAGTAAAAGCCCCTTTTTTGATAGCCTCTTTCAACATGGTGAGTTAAGCCCATCGGCGGCCTAGCTGTTATCATTTGTAGAAACATGATTCCAAGGGAATATATATTAGACTTCACTCCAAGCATGCATGTTTGTTGATATTCTGGATCTATATAGCAGAATGTGCCTGCTGTGGATGTCATTCGATGTTGTGTCACATTATCAGCCACATATGGGGTACTAACCTGGCCAAGCTGACATCACTAATCTTGCTAACATAGTTGCGATCAAGTATGATGTTGGCTGGTTGTAGGTCACGGTGCACTAGTGGCTCTAGTTTGGTCTAGTGATGGAACAACAAGCCAGTACCTACTTCGGCGGCAATTCTAAATCTAATCTACCAAGAAGGAGGTGGAGTGTTACCCTGGCAGTAGAGGCGGTCCTCCAAACTCCCATTAGCCATGCACTCGTACACCAAACCACCATACTCAAGGCAGGCTCCTAGTAGGAGAACCATGTTTGGATGTCGTATGCAACTCAATACCTCAACCTGAGAATGGTTGTTAGTGAGTCATAACGAAACTATTTCTAAATACTTAAATTAAACTTTCAAGCATAACTTTTTGATTTGATGCTTGTGTAGCCAAGTACTTCTATTTTCAGTATACCTCTTGTTGAAACTATGACATTCCTTGAGTTGCATCTCGGCAAAGAACCTTAATTACAGCAGGTGTATGGTTCAGATAACACTTGTATACAGGTCCATAACCCCCCTTCCCCAATCTTGTGGGAGATTGCAAAGAAATTTGTGGCAATTTTGATATCCTCGATTGTGTACCTCCTACACCGATTGTTTGATTGTGCTAAAGCATCAAATGCCTTTTTCTTCTCTTCTGTTTCTTGCAAAACTTTCATCTCTGCACACTACAAAAAATATCATTTTTTGCCGGGAGTACTTCTCGTGGGAAAAAGCATACCTTTAGTGGGGAAAAACTTGTTTCCACCAATTTGCTCGGCGGCAGACTCGTGGCATATAATTGGTGAAGAAAGGGTCTTTTCCCACCATTACCACAAGCTCATGGGAAAATCATTCTTTTTCCCATGACATCCATGGCGGTTAAAACATTTCCCTCTCATGGCAAATAAGGTCCCATTGGCATATGATGTGGTAGGAAATACCCTCATTCTATGGAAAGAGTGGTGGTAAAAAATATTTATCCATGACACCAACTCGTGGGAATAAGTTTTTCGCCATTCACAATATTCTTGGAAATATGATTTTTGCCACTATTTAGTTTGGTCGCAAACTTAAATTTCCCACGACATCCGTGGCAGTTAAAACATTTTCCTTTCATGGCAAATAAAGTCTCATTGCCATATGATTTGGTGGGAAATACCATCATTCCATGGGAAGAGTGGTGGCCAAAAATGGGTACCCATGAGGTAGGGCTCGTGGGTACAAGTTTTTTGCCATGCACAATATTTTTGGAAATAGTATTATTACCACAATTAAGTTTGGTCGCAAATATGTATTTACCATGAACACTAGTCATGGATAGTTCCAAATCCTCATGAAGTGGTTTCGTGGCAAAAAAATTCATGGACAACGGTATTAGTTTATGGCGGGAGTGAGGCTAGTGGGAAAAAATGTATTTTTAGTGGAAATAGTTATTTTCCCACCAAACTCAGTTGGTGGGGAAAAGTGTGACACCACGGCTAAGTTTGGTCAGAAATGTTCATGTTCTCATGAAGTTCCTTCCTCATGAACAGTGTCAATAACCATTATTTCCCATGAGAATCATTCATGAGAAGAGAGTTATTTAGATGACAAATGTTTCTAGAAATTATTTTTATCCCACCAACAATTGGGAAATATTCTAGTTAAAAGGCAAATTTTCCCAAGAAAATTTGTGGTGGGAAATACTATTGCTGGGAGCTAACCTATTTGTGACCACATCAACCCTTCTTAAAAAGAGAAATTGCCACCAACAACATCTGCCTGTAGGAAATGATTTCCATAAACCTGTCGTGGGATATTTGTTTGTGGGATAATTAATTATCCCACAATCTTCATACTACTTAGACATCATTTTATTACACCTCATCAACAAATAAAACCAACACCATATCAAATGATTTCCATCCAAATCTATTTCTTACCAACATTATATATAACATAATGTGAACTGTTAATTTACAATTCTTGTGGAGTACTGGGTATTAAGGCCATGACAATACAACATTTGTTGCAAATAGAACTCAAGTAGAGCAGGGGATTGCCAAACATGTTCAGTAATGAATCTAACAAATCCTTGGAAGGCAGTACATGTATGATTATAAAGCATCTCACATATATACATTACTCCACACAACAACATGTCGTTTAAGCTGTGTTCTCCAAATTTGTCGTAGTTCTACAACCCATCCTAATCCACACAGCATGGTGTCTCATAGTTACCTGAAAAAACCATGTATAATAACACAATTAGCCAATAAAAAACATTAATTTCCTAACTATTAGGACATTACTAAAGCAAATAAAATCAAATTGGTGACTAATATGGTTTTGGGAGATTAACCTACTGCCTAGCTAAACCTGACCCCATATCCAACCACTTTGATTTCATACAACTATTCCCAATTGTTCATATTGTGGTCCCACCAGTTTATGAATCATCCAAATACACATATAAATAAGTATAATATCGATCTACACTAGGCCACCATGGAGTTGCTGATTCAGAAATCTGTTTGGAAGAGGAAAAGATCAAGCAATTAAAAATGGCTACTCCACTTGCACCGAAAAATATCCATGACAAGAAAGCAACAAAAAGGACTGGTACTGAATAAAGTGTTTTATTTATTCAGGCTCAAGAAAATAGAAGGCAACCTTTTTAACTTTCACACACACACACGCACATTTATATATATATATATATATATATATATATATAATATTAACTGGAACTACTAGAGCCGCTGAAATAGATCACTTTGTTAGCCTACCTATCAAGAAGGAATATCTCCCCCAACAACATTGAATCAAAGTTTAAAATTCTCAAGTCTACAAGTAAAAGTGTACGTAGGGTGATGCATGGAAATGGCAAATGTGAAGAGTTGACAAAAACTGATTATCTCCCTGACGTGACCATACAATTGATTGAAACAAGAGATTTATCTTTACACAACAATCATGCACTTTATTAAATATGTCAACCTACTCATTGGGGTCTATTTCTCAGAGATCTACATTAACTAAACATCAAGAAAGACTTATGTCCGCTATTGGAGGTGCTAAACAATTGTGGGAAATAAATTCATGTCTGATCATAAATCCACAACATTTTTTGCCATAATCTACAAAGTGCACATCCTACACCATTGGATCGAGGTTGTAGTCATTATTAGATGACTCAGCCCCACTTGAAATGTTGCTAAGATTTCTCCCGGGAGTTAAGGAAAACTGATGGGATATGAGGAAGTTTAAGAGAGAAGGCATCAAATTAATGAGAAGAATTTGTTACTAGAAAATACCAGCCTAGTAAAGGGATCAATACTTACTGTTGCCTGTTTTTAAAACCAATTATAAACCAATTTGCAAGGTATGCCTGATATGGAGAAATCGGCAATGGCCTGTTATCATCAGCTTTGAAAGGTTTCCCTGTGCTTGTTTAACTTTTATGGGGATCTTACAAGCTTTCCCATCCAACAAAATAGATCATGTATATATTCATTCTGAAGTAAAATTATGGTTTGAAATGCCCATATTTCATTCTTTTTATACAAGCAAATGTTTCACTCTTACAATGATTTATTATTTCTCTTATTTTACTTTTATGAATAAACATATTTGGCCTCTTATCAAAGTACATATACTTCCTCTCTATCTTATATAGCCCATAGATCTACATGTATCTTATATAGGATACTCCAATTTTATAAGGCAAATCCTCTATATCTTATAACATATTCTAGTGACTTTCTCATACCCAACTTGATAAGTATCTCATAAAGGATACCTTCTCATACCCAACTAATTGTTAGAATATTGCAATCTATACTTGATTTATATAACCAAACTCCAAAGCACCTCAACATGAAAATATGTGCAAACAGAACAGAGATATAGGCTAAGCAATCACTATGTATTCAACAAATAACCAAGAATAAATAATGCCAATCTCAGCAAGTCCAACTTTTATACTTACTGTTGTCCAATGTTTGTAATATCTCACGTATTTATATTAGTTGAACTCCTCTTCATCACCACCAAGTGTGAATGACGCACTTCCATGAAATTTGGATGATTATGAGTTTGCTGAAACTTGCAAACCGAATGAAAGTCACTGACATTTGCCTCCCAAGTCTGGTTTAATGAATTCACAAGCTACAACCCATCAAGTAAAGGAAAAAGTATATTCAAATTACCCCTTCATAATGAACACAACTCTCTCTGAGTAGTTTTATAACCAAATACATCCACTGCCTTGAATCTATACAACCAATCAAAAGTTAGAACTTAGAACTTCCATTCCCAAAACAGAGGCAACTTTGTTTTAAAAACCAGCTTCATTTCCCTACCACTGGTTCTAACACATCCTACCTAAGATGTCCTACACTGCCACTAGCAAAATGATCTGGGGCCGTGTTTGAGATTGCCATGGCCATTGGATTGTTACATCCACAAAAAACCCTCTACAAAAAATTACAGTGGCTCCCAGCAAGCGAGATGCCTAAGCATCTCGCTGAGTCTCTCTATGAGACTCGCTATTACCCTCCAACTCAGAGACTCAAAAATTCATTGCTTTCTCAAAATCAGAAAAGCCCTTCCTCATAGCTTCAATTTCACCCATCATGCTGTCTAGTTTGCTCTTATACATTTCCGCATCACTCTTGTTCCGTTCATTTTCGTCCGCTAGCCGCATAAAAGATTTGTTCTTCTTGATTGAAGGAGAGGGGTCGGGAATGACCATATGCCCCATCCCTTGTGCGTACCCTGATTTGAAGCCTAGCACGTCTTTGAAAATAGCGTCAGCCGCTTCATCAATGTCCTCTCTATGATCTTGCTCATTCAATCTCTCTACCATCAGATTCTGAAAATAATTGAATAATAAAACCAGCTATGCAAATAACATTATAATGCAATATATAGTCTACCAAAGATCGAACACATTACTCACGTAATTGTATTCAGTCGTGATATTGATAAATTTGCCCGTCCGTGTTGACCAATGTGTTTCTTTATAAAATGCGACCATATTAGGGGTTGTCTCCCGCTGCCACACATCATGTCAGTTAAGGCTCAACCCAAAGCAGTTTTATTACTTATAGTATAATTCAGAATAGGCACAAACCTTCTATTCCAATATTCGTACAAATGACTTCCTCCCGCCTGTGTGTTTAACCTTTAGCTTTTGTCTGTTCGTAATGTTTCTTCGAGACTTCTCCTGCATGTTTTTAAAGGTTTCAAGTCCCATTTATTCAACTATATGGAATTTGTGCAATGGTCTATAAGGAGCCCTTTTATGGTGATTATGCCAAAAAAAACTTGTTGTAAATACTATAAGACAGCAAAAGAAATCATTTATATATACTTTTTTATATTAAAAGAATAGAAAAGAGAACATTGGTATCAATGAATGGCCTTTCATAGTCCTCTACTAGAGAACTAAACGGACCTTTGTGCAGAAGAATTAACTAATAACTTCTTGCGCTACGAGTTATTTAGCTCATTTTCCTGATTTGATAGATGACAAATAAATTTCCTATCGTTGCCTAGGCTTTGTATAAATATATAGGATTGGTATTCTAAGTCCTTTAAATGTGCTGTAAATCATATTAATCGGCAATTTACACTAATCATATATTAATGGTAATGTTTGCTGCTTCAGGTTAGTAATTACATATTTGGCCTGGCTCCTTCTTTATATAATTATTTATAAAGGCAGCAAAATAAAATCATCTCACATCTAACCTGAAACATGTCACCTATGCAATGTAAATATAAAATATGCAGAAGCTAAAATAAAAATATGAATATACCTTGAATGCCCCACTTGCCCACATTTCACAAAGCCACTGCCAAGCAGGTTTTTCCACCATCGATGGCCCACCACGTAGGGCCTCCTCATGCGATTCATATTTCTTGTATACTTTGTGAAGTTCATAATGATATGCATTGTATTTATCACACAAATGTGTTTGAACCATTTCACAAACATTGTCTTTTGTCCAATCTAGTACAAAGTCTGCCTGCAAGTTCAATATATTTTTTGTCACATATTGTCATCAAATGCATGTTAAAAGAAATGACATAAACATCTACATTTTAATGGGTTACTATAATTAGACATTCCTACCCTAACGCGGTCAACAAGCTCTTGCTTCTCCTCCTCAGGTATAGAACTCCAACTTGCATGCCTTAGTTCAGCATATACTTTAACGATCCATGTGACTCGCCCAATGAAAATGGAGCTATTTTCACACGATGGACCTCGATGGCCATCCTTTACAACCAAAGGAATCTTACCCACCTTCCGGAGGCGTTCAAAAAGTGTGCATCGCGCAGGCCCTCGACCCCGTTTCTTAATGGGTGGAACTATATCTAGAAAAATTATTGTGTTAAACCAATAATTAAAAAACAGCTCCAAAAACTAGATTAAATGCGCTTGTTTAGTTCGCATATATGAATTGAAGTAAAAGATGCGTAACTGTGTTATAACTGGATGGCATACCTGTATTAATATTCCCCTCTCCACCCTCTGCTGCATCCATGGACTCTTGTACAGCAGCACCTCCTACGTCCTGAGTCTCTTCATTTGAGTTTGGCTCGTCTCGTAAAATGGTTGTCGGAGGCAATGCTTCTGCCTCTGGGCTGCTGCTACGTATGATAGGTCTTGAGTGTCGAAGTCGCCCCCTCCTTCCCCTCTTGACAGATTGCCACATCTTTATGGTTGCTGGAATTCAATATACTTTTTAACATGCAACCAACAAAAGACGTCAATACTAGTTGTAAAACATATTATAACTAAATTGTCTATAATAATTTGGCATTGCCCACTATCTACCATTAGACACTATTTATTAAAATTGGATTCTCTTCTAGCATATGGCTATATCACGCTTGTTTTTTATTTTAAAACATACAGCTGATCCCTTTGTCTGCACTGTTTTAATTGTCTGATTTGCATTTGAATCACTTGGTTAAGGGTATGGTTCTCATTGTCAAATAAACTTTCTATATATATTGTTTGCCCCTTCATCATTTACTGTTGTTTGGCAGATTAAATTTGGCAACTAAAAGTTTTACCAAATATCTATATTAAGGCTGTGAAGGCACATTTGTTGTCAAGAATTGCATGCAATTTAAAAAACCACCATAGATTTGTTGTTTACAATGCATTGTTGAGTATATCTAGGATGGACCTGCAAACCTATATTTTTCCACTGCCCTTATGTGTATTATTAGTTTTAGTATCAAACTTTCAACATTGAGTGCATTCAAACTCTGGTTTTGTTTAACAATGCTAAGGTATCAGATTGCCATGTATTAACCATATTTAAAAACAACCAAGAACCTCTACTGAAAGTCCAACAACTAGGTAAATAGTACTTGGATAAGGTATTAAGCAACATGCAATATTAAAACCACACTTACAATTCCTACAATCATCTAGATTTGTGGTGCTTTTATACTAAGTTTGTCAGGAAAGATGTAGAGTGTTTACAAATGCATGTAGTGCCAGAATATCATGTAACAGGGGGATATGGATTATGCAAACCCATCAACCAGAGTCCAAGTATAAAACCATTTGCAAACTTATATGAGCAGAAATACATCCCCCGGTTCAAAAGTAATCCCTACCTCAAATAACAAAAAAATGGCTGGAAAGAAAACTATGGAAATACTCGAGTACTATGTATATACCATGTTAAAAGTTGTGCATAGTACTTCTCTAAACCATTTGAAGGGGCCGAAATCAATGGGCCCCTTCAAAACATGGGGCGCTGGTCACCCGATACTCACCCAGAACAGAGGTCAAGCAAAAGAAGTAGGGAGAAGAGAACTAGGGAGAAGAAGAGATGCACCTTCAGTTGATGATGAAGTTTGCCCAGACTTGCTCAGGGGATGATTAACTGGAACTTCCTTACCAATTTGGAGACAGCAGATAATCAGGGAAGGAATAGGCCTCTGGTTCACCAAATTGCACGTCCTTGTTATACCTTCTGCTTAATTTTCCTCCAGCAAAGTCACTAATCCCTCAATAAGAGGCCAGCTGTCCTTATGGACCCATGCCGTGTACTTATTTCTGGTCTGGAAGTGACCCTTTCTGGCGCCATTTCAGAGCCAATTTGGTGAATACAATTCGTGCCTACTAATTCAAGCTCTCCTTTCACCTGTGCGTATTTATAATGAAGGAAAAATAATTAGTACCCACATTTACAACAACGTAGCAGGGAAAACAGTTATAAAATTACTTTAATGTCCATGAAGATTTAAGCTTTTATTTGAATTTAATCAATGAATTATTATTGTGGCCTTATATCTTAATTTGCATCACAACTTCGATGTGATTAGTGAAAATACCATAATAATCAATGGTATTTTAGGGGAAAGGAGATTTAATTTATTTCCTTTCACTATACAAAAACCATCTGTGTGACCAATAAATAATTTAGTTCTCACCTAATCATAAAACCTCATTTAATGTGTTTACAAATCATCTGAGTAAGTTCAAAACTAAAACCATCTACCTGCAACTGTGTTATTTATTTTGTCCTCATATCTTAATTGGAACGTTGCAAACTCAAGGAAGCATTTTTCCCTTGATAACAGTACCCACTTCCAGCAAGCATAATTTCCCAAATGTTTGTGTTTTGCATTGCTCTTTCCAATGGAGAATACTCACCCATAAATCATTGCTAAGAAGGGATGCACATAATTTTCTGTTAATTGCCTGGATTGCTCCCCAACAGATATGTCATCCATACCAAGTGTGTGCATACATTTCATACCATATGTGAAATGAGACATGCAAACCTGATCAAGTGTGTGTTTCCAGTGTGTTTTAGTTACAAATTTGCATGACCCATACAGTGTGTTTCAGTTACACATTTACACATCATGGGTCAATTTGTGACATTGACCCCCATTTCATAACATACAGAACCCATTCAGGTACAACCCCTAGCTGGCAATTCAAATGTGTCCTTCCCACAGACTGACTGCATCATCAATTTGTGCCTCTCCCTTTGATTGGGCGTATTCCACAACATAAGCTCTGAGTTACCAAGAAAATTTGCACACAATATTAAAACTTTATGAGTTATTAATAACTATGATTGCCTAGCTAACAATCTCAATTGATTGTCAAGTATATATAGTTCGAAACCAGAATTGTAGATGGATCGATTGCTAAACCATCTCATAAGATGCAGATCCACTCCACAAACCATGGATGAGATGTGAAAATATTACACCATCTTGGATTTTTAACTTTGTTCCAAAGAAATTTTTCCACTTATGATTTTATCAAAGAAACAGTCCTAGCAGTTTTCAGCTATTTTCTGCACCTTCGCACACCCCACATGCGCAGGACTGAAATTCAGTACGCATTGTCTTTTACTCAAATTAAACAGTTTGTAGGATGGAACAGACCATGCTAAAAAAACCACAACTAGCCTAGATACCTACAGAGCCTTAAAGATCTTAATCGATTTACAGCTGCAATAAAATGTCAGTTGCTTCTTAATGGACTTCAAGTTTTTTCTCTCTCTCTCTCTCACATTAGATGACAAACCCAACTGGCTTGGATACTTGGCTACCGATCAACTAAAATCTCTTAACTTGTCTTACAAAAGGAGAAGCAATGAGAAATCATGATATCCAATACTATTACTGCTCCAAATAAAGAATCTGGTCACAACTTTTGATTACCATCCCAAATAGTCCAATTAAGGAACTCATGCAAAATCATACCTTTAGTGGGTCAATCGAGAAGACAACCCTATATATATATGCAGCTAGCCATTGTAGTGGAAACAAACTTTTCCATACAGGTTTTCCCCCAAACCAAGTAAAGATGTATGGTCAGTGCTTAGTCTCAAGGCTTGGAGATGTCATCTACAAGCCATGAGACAAAAAAGTCCAACTAAGTAGAGCTTATGGCTAGTGCCTATGAAGACATTTATCGCATATGCTGCAGGATGTATCATTAATTTTTTTCCCTACTCCCAGCTGCTCCATGGTTTGTTTTGGGCACCACAAAGGGTATGCCACTCTATTGTATTACTACCAATTATCTCTTGATGAATGACATGGAAGGTCCTAAGCAGGAAATCCCCATCAACTGGTCTGCACTTACAAGAAAAGGGGATCTTCTACTAGGCTACTGGGTAAAGGTAGAGAGAACCATACTCTACGTAAATATTAAGACAAGACACCAAAGAAAACTGCAAACCATGGATTATTTGATAATGAGAACAGGTGCTAGATGTGCAACACTTACAATGTACTGCTTTCATTATCAATTTCAGTATTGCGACCCATGATTCATAAGCATATTGGTTTAAACATTGCTGATGATCTTTGTGAAATTGAATAATTTCATAATTCGACTTAAAACTATGTTTATTTGGGTAATTAAAAATTTGTACCTTAGCTTCATTGACAATCTCCTCATCTTTTGTGTTTTGAGAATTGAAGTCATGTGCTATTTGTAATTAAGCACGTAGACAAAGTTGGTGACTATACATACATATATATATATATATCAATATATTATCACTGTGATTTCTAATACTTACGCTTATAAAGGGGATTGTGAAATGGGAACCATAAAATAAAATCATGAAAATATATTGAGTTTAAGCCTGAATCGTTTATCAAAACTAATCTCGGCAATGATAGGGATAAACATCCCTATTTGTCTAGCATAGGGCTTAAGCCAATACATAGGCTCTTAATTCAAAAAAACTGTGTATATATGGCCATTGTCATGAGTATATTATGAATTTCAAATTAAAAATCATAATAATCAATACAAATATGACTTACCCTCATCATTGTCTGACTCCTTGTGCATATGAGTCTCAGACTCGCTATCGGAGTTATCCTCGTCAAGTGGGTCATCATCAATGAAGACGTCATTGTCAACTGGTTGGGACGGCTCTTGAACTGATATGATTGATGGATCAATAGGCAAATGCTCTTCATCGACTCGACTCAATGGATCGCCCATGGTTGATTCACTCTCTAGAATTGGGGGATAGTTGTTCACATTATTGTGGAATTCATCTTCTGTTTCACCCCCCGATGATTCGTCATCATCAATCTCCTCCTCAACAGTAGTCATCGAGGGAATGTTGTAAACATTCCTATTTGTAATCTTATGGACGACATGCCAACTTCCACCCAATGTCAGATCCGTGAGATAAAATACCTGAGTAGCTTGGCATGCAAGGGCAAAAGGCTCATCTTTATACCATTCCCTAGCACTATTCACTAACGTTAAGTGGTCTCTAACACGTATCCCCCTTCTCGGGTCGCCAACGTCATACCAAGCACATTGAAAAAATATACCTTACGCCAACCCATGTAGCGTAATTCTATAATATCATGCAACACACCGTAAAAATCAATAGGGGATCCCTGATGTGACCCATGAGCCACCACCCCGCTGTTTTGAGTACGACGATGCCTTTCATGCTCTTTCGAATGAAAGCGAATACCATTCGATATGCATCCGGCATATGATGCTACCCAGGGATCTGGACCACATGCTAATGCATATATGTCATCGGTTATCGCAGTTGGACTACTTGCACGCAACTCTCGAATCTACCATACAAAATGACAGAAGAAAACCCAGTTATTGTTTTGTTCTTAATTTGTCTGAGGGATACAATGGAAACACAAAATATTGGTATCTTACATGAGATCTGAACCATGATGGGAATTCACTCTGGTGCCTACGATCGATGTTATGAGGGTCCTCTTATTTCATCTTGTTATAGTGTTCCCTGCATATATGGGAAGCTAACGTAACTAGGAGAGTAAAAAATAAAAATTTAATAACTTAAGGAACTTTCCAAGAATGTTGTACTTACTCTATGTAATGCTCAACCTCCATGCAATTATTAAGTACATACCAATGGGCCTTGGCCATTAGTGTATCTGCTAATTTGTGCGACCTTGCTGTCCCCAATGGTCGTGTCTTTTGTGAGAAAACAGATAAACTAGACTCACTTCCTGACCCAGTCGAACCGACAACATCACTGTTACGTTCCTCTCGGTTATATCTAGTCTCAATATCATTAAGGTACATAGAGCAAAATGTAAGGCACTCGAGATGAAGATATGTCTCAGCTATTGAGCCTTCTGGACGGGCTCTATTGCGGACGTACCGCTTGAACTTCCCTAAATACCTTTCAAAAGGGTACATCCATCTGTATTGCACGGGTCCTGCCAGTAATGCCTCCTCTGGCAGGTGTACAGCAAGGTGCACCATGATATCAAAAAATGTGGGAGGGAATATCATTTCTAGTTTGCAGAGAATGATTGGAATATTTGCCTGAAGCCGATGCAACACTGATATGTTCAAAGTTCGTGAACACAATTCTTTGAAGAAATAGCTTAAATCTATTAAGGCTTGACGCACGTCGGCCCGTAAGAACTCACCAATCACGACCGGCAACAGTGCTTGAATAAATATATGACAGTCATGGCTCTTCATTCCACTGATTTTCCCATCACTAACATTGACATACCGAGCAATGTTCGAGGCAAATCCATCAGGGAATTTCACATTTGACAACCATGCACAAAACGTCCTTCTCTCATTCAAATTTAACATGTGGCAAGCAAGACTCATACTAATACGATCGCCATCACGTTGTAAATGCAATTCTTTCCTTGGTCCAAGATTAGCCAAATCCCTGCGCGCATTGGCAAAGTCCTTAATTTTTCCTTCAATATTCAGCAATGTTCCCAAAACGTTATCGCATATGTTTTTCTCAATATGCATGACATCCAGGTTATGTCTCAAACCCAACTCTAACCAATATGGAAGCTCAAAAAATATAGATTTTTTAGTCCAATTTAGTTGATTGGGCGTTCGTTTCCTCTTCAAAGAAGATTTACCAAACTGGAGATGTGACAATCCACGTAATTGTTCAATCAAATTCTCTCCCTCGACCCTTGATGGTTGGACTCGGTGCTCCTCATACCCATTAAAGCATTTTTTTTCCGTCTCCAAGTGTGATCTGGGGCCAACCATCGTCGATGACCCATATAGCAATGTTTGCGCCCATAAACCAACCATTGTGAACATGTGTCAGATGTACATGAAGGGCATGCCATCTTGCCCTTTGTGCTCCAACCAGAAAGATTGACATATGCGGGAAAGTCATTTATAGTCCAAAGCAACGCTGCATGCAATCTAAACATTTGCCCACTGTATGCATCATAGGTATGAATACCCTCTTCCCATAACTCCCTCAACTCATCGACAAGAGGGCACAAGAAAACATCAATATCATTTCCTGGTGCCTTAGGGTCAGGGATTAGCAACGATAACATGGTATATGAATCTTTCATATATGACCAAGGGGGCAAGTTGTAAGGCACAAGTAGTACCGGCCATATGCTGTACGGTTTGCTCATGTTATTGAATGGGTTAAACCCATCACTCGCCAAACCAAGTCTAACATTGCGAGGATCTTGGGAAAACCAACCATGTTTTTCATCAAAGTCTTTCCATACCTTAGAATCGGCTGGATGACGCATGCATGTCGGATCGTCAACACGTGCTTCTACATGCCATCTCATGGCTTGGGCTATCTTCTTTGATATAAATAGCCTCTGTAACCGCGGCTTCAGGGAGAAATATCGGAGAACTTTTTGTGGTATTCTCTGTTTCTTACTTGTGCTTACAATCCACCTAGATGCTTTACATTTAGGGCATTCATTGTAGTCAACATTTTCCTTCCAAAACAAGGCACAATCATTTGGGCACACATGTATCTTTTTGTAACTAAAGCCCAAGTCATGCTCCAAGCGACGAGCGTCATTAAATGAGTCAGGGAATAGAGCATGGGGAAATGCAGCTTGCAGAAGCTTTAAAACCATGTCAAATGACTTCACGGTCCAACCACCAATGCTCTTGATGTGAAGCAGCTTGACTATAAATGATAGCTTTGAGAACTTAGCACATGAAGGATAAAGTGGACATCGTGCGTCGGGTACCAAATCCTCGAAATTAAGGTTTGTTGGAGTATTAGAGGTGGATGGTTGATCATTTGTGCTTGCATTTCCTTCATTTGTAGTTGAATTATCCACAAATGACCCATGACGAATGTCATCTAACATCTCGTCGAAATCATCGATGTAGTCATTGTAAGCTGATGCATTGTCACCTTCATCATCAGAAAATGTAGCATCTAGGAACGGATCATCTTCTCCACGGAATATCCATTCCGTATAAGTTGGATCAATCCCAATGATGAACAAATGATCTTCAACAGTTAGAAAAGAGTGGAAAGCTCTATTTCGACATCTCCTACATGGACACCTAATGTGATCAGATCCAGGTGTGTGGGCTTGAGCCATAGCCAGGAATTGTCTAACATCTTCACCATATTCATTGGAATGCAATCTATCTTCGATAAGC
Organism: Juglans mandshurica; assembly: GCA_022457165.1. Classification (NCBI taxonomy): domain Eukaryota; kingdom Viridiplantae; phylum Streptophyta; class Magnoliopsida; order Fagales; family Juglandaceae; genus Juglans; species Juglans mandshurica. Next base: position 37,047,250 of record CM039619.1, read on the forward strand.
ATCCAAGCCTTATCCATTAGAGCACTGACCAACTATGGGAAAAGAGATTGGAAAAGATACTGTTAGGGGGATAATCAATGAGAATGAAAAAATTAGAGTGGAGGTATTTATGGGGATATATGAAAAAATTAGCAGAGAATGGAAAATGAGAAACGCCATCAAGCTGAAATATGTTTGCATTGTGGTTTGTGGGTAGGTAGAGGTGAACATGTATGTTTAATTGGTGGGTTTTAAAGTCGAGATGCAACATGTGTTGTCAACTTGTTGTAACCTTGGCTATTAGTTGTACAGGTTCTCATAAATGACTAGCTAAAATCGCGTTGAATGAATGTAGCATTATGTTTTTTTTTTTAGGTTGAATCAAGGAAGAGGCCAGAGAATTAGGCACTATTATTGAATTAAGGAGCCCATACTCGAAAATTTAAGAGCTGCAGCGCATGTTTTTTTTCAGTTCAGTGACATGTCAATGCAGCAATTATAAAATAAAGAAGAATTTAAGTGTGACCAATACATGAGATAAATGAATTAATCAAATTATACTTGAGTTATTAACTTAACTTATAACTAAATATTATATATAGATTTTGAAATTTTAAGCATCGTGATATTGGTAAATATCATAACCCATCATGAAGGCTTAACTTGGAGGAGTACTAGTACGTATGAGATTCAACATATAATTCTGATCGATCAACAATATGAAGGTTAAATCGATCTCATGCACCAATATATTCCAACACAATATTAAGTTTGTGTAGGTGTTGACAAATATGCAGGAAAATCTTGTTAATTTTCCTTTATAGAAGCATTCTTATATTTCGGATACATCAATGATTATATCAACAAAGATACACGCAACATCTATAGCAAATATAGGAACATGGTATAAATGTAAGCTCTTCTTGAAATGCATAACCAAGATTCTCATGGGGTAGCAAAGGAAACTATAATATGAAAAGCATGAAAATGAATCAATGCACGGAACTAACTAAAAAGATAATGAAACCAAAAGAGACAACAGATTCACGGTCCATAGTAAATTAAAAAATGTAACATAAATTATATATGCATATATATATATATATATATGCAGATTCAGAAGGGCAGAAGATGCACAAGTAGGGAGTATACCTTAGTAAGATTTGGATGATTGAGTTTATGCCACACAGCAACGATCTTGCGTAAAAGCTGCCAACAAATGACGCAATACGAGGCTGAAGTCTGTCCTATGACCCTCCCACCCGATGACTCACAATTTAACTAAATATCAAGAAAGAAGACAGACCACAGAAGAAACTATTAACAGCGTATGGGAGTCACCTATGCAATGAAATATAACAAACGTAACCCATTTAGCATTACTAGAATAAAAAGAGGCTAACATAAGCAATAAAATAAATTTAGGTGATCTACTAAATTGTGATGGAAAAATGGAGAAAATTCAACTAATCGTATTGATTTAGATAAATCAATACACGTAGCTACTGCATGCACTCCAACTAACTATCACACAGACATGCACTGTCCCCACAGGAGTGTGAGACGCTACACTCATTGCCCATTACACGAGTCCCACATCCCATGACGAAAGAATTCATCAATAACATTCCCAAGCAGGTTTTCTTTTTTTCTTTTTTTTGTTGGGAGGAGCATACTAGTTGAATAGTGCAAAAGTGACAAATAAAATCAACGGTTCAAATTCTTCACAACGTTTTTCATACATATGCGTATGAAAAATGAGCTTCCCAACTCAAAGATGTTTTGGTTTTTTGGTACTATTGTCACTGTATTTAGTACTAGCCAAGTTTTAGTTCTTTCCAAAAGAATGTTATTGACAGTATTCCCTGGCCACCGAAAGACAGTAAAAAAAAAAGTTATAGTCGGGGGAATATGCACATTGCTAGGAAACTACTTTAGTTGTGCGCAATTTAATGCCTCAGTTGAAGTATATGAAACTTCTGTTTATAATTGAATCAAGTCCGTCTTTTATTAATAGTTATAATTCTAAAAGTAAATCACGTACATATTCCATGTTTTAGAAAACTTTCAAGACAAAGAGAAATTTTAATTTGAATCATCAGAACGTAATTCATTTTATTACATTTAGTCTTCTAATATAATACCATATTAGTTGCATTAACATTCACAATTTATAAGTACACTACAATAGTTTTATAAAATCAAGTGGATCTACTTTTGAATCGTGGCTATTTTAGTTTTGGTTTTTCTGACTGCTTTCTATGGAGCAGGCAACCAAACCACATTTACTGACATATGCTACAGCATGGAGTTAGTAATCCCATTTCTCGCTAGCAACTAGTAGTAGATATAGCTAGGCTAGGTAGAAGCAAATTAACTGGATGGATGGTCAAATATTAAAAAAGTGGAATCGTTTCGCTTATTTATAAAAATAACCTAGATAGCTATAACAACCATGTGAGGTTAGGTTTAGGGCAGTGTTTATTTGCCTTTGACCAAAGGATATATACTGAAGAATTAAGATATATATATATATACAAAGACGTATGAGTTAATCGAGTACAATCTGGCCAATATATATATATTTGCTTGTAAAATTCTCTTTTAGGCCAGCAGGATGGATATAAGATCTCTCCCAAGAATCATGCATGGCTGCACCTTGAATGTTTGGACAGTAGGTTGAAGGTGGGGAAAGCTGGATATGTAAAAGGCTTACGATCATGTAAGCTGGGATTTTGTTGCTTATTTATTGAGGAGATTTGGTTTTGGTGCTAAATGGAGCTCGTGGATTAAACATTGTGTTTCGACTTAGAAATTTTATATATTGGTGAATGGTGAACCAGCTGGTTTCTTTTGTTAATGCCAATCGCGGTTTGAGGCAAGGCAATCCCATTTCCCCCTTTCTTTTTGTTATGGTTATGGAAGCTTTGAGTAGAATGATTGAGAGGGCTGTGGAGGGTACTCTGCTGTCCAGTTTTGTGGTGGGTAAGGAGATTAGGAATTGTTTCAAGATTGATCATTTGTTATTTGATGACGGTACTTTGATTTTTAGTGAGGCTTCTTTTTAAGAAGAATGTGTTTTAAGAGCACATTTGCTATGTTTCGAAGCTGTTTCGGGATTCTGTTAATTTGTCGAAGTTTGAAATTGTTAATGTGGATGATGTTCAGAATTTATCAGACCTGGCTAATTTACTGGGCTGCAGAATCTCTTCTTTGCCTTTGAGGTATCTTGGGCTTCCTTTGGGAGCCTCTCTTAAATCTGTAAATAATAGCAGAATCTCTCAAGCTGGTTTTTCCTTCAATCTTTAGAATTGCCAGGGATCATAATGGTTCTATTTATGAAAATACTGCAGTAATAATAGACAAGTTGAATGGAATATAACTTATAAAAGGGATGTCAATGATTGGGAGGTGGATGAAGTTAAGGATCTGCTGATCAAACTCTACAGCTCAAAGTTGGTACTTGAAATAGAGGATAGTATGGTATGGATCCCTGCTGGAAAGGCTAAGTTTTCAATCTCATCTTATTATAGAGTTTTGTCAAGTCATATTAGTTGTGTTTTTCCTTGGAAAAGCATATGGAAAGTGAAAGAAAGCAGTAAGGTTGCTTTTTTATGTTGGGTGGGATCTTTGGGTTCAGTATTGACAAATATTAATTTTAGGAGACTAATAAATATAACTGATTGGTGTGTCATGTGTAAAAGGGCAGGAGATTCTGTAAAGCATCTTTTTCTTCACTGCGAAGTGTCAAGATTCTTGTGGAATGAGGTTTTGAGTTGGATAGGTTTACATTGGGATCATGCCTAGAGAAGCAATGCACATTATTGGAAGGGTGGAAGATTTTGAAGGGCTGTAAGAAGTGGGCGAGAGTTTGGAAATCCATACGTCTTTGTCTTATGTGGTGCACTATGGTTACTCAAGAAATGGGAGATGCTTCGAAGATAAAGAACGCTCATTGGGAGATCTACGAGATTTTTTCTTGTGTACTTTGAGTTATTGGGTTAAAGTGTTTGTGTAAAAGAGATAATTTTCTGCACATGTTTTAGTTTTCTTGCGTTTAGTTTCTTTTCATTTGAGGAAGTTTAAGAGTTTCCTTAAACGTACGTCATGTGTACTTAGGATTATGCTTATTTATTGAATAAATTATTACTTCTCAAAACAATTGCAATGGTCTTACCAATTGAAGAAGTATCAATGGCAAGCGAGTATAAATTTAACAAAAAAAATTGCAATGACCAGAGTCCTCTAATATTTTCACTGTATCCTACAAGAAGGAAAAGAAGCTGCCAAGTAGTGATATGTGCATTAGGAAAGCAAACTCGTTACCTTATTACTAGCTCCTTGTAAGGCTCATTCGGCAATGAACTGCTCTCACTTATATGTCCAGCATTGGCTACTCCACTTTTATCAGCACTTGTAGTTGCAGAGACATTTACTGACATTGAACCTAATTTGATTTGAGTCAAAAGTGAGGAATTAGAATTTGCACCAAAGTTGGGGGATGAAATTGATTAATTTATAGATATGTTTCCCAATACAAGAATTTATTAAAATCAACTAATGCCTTTCTTTAATGTTAACATTTTCAGTTCATAGATTAAGGAAATTAAACAGTTTACATCCATATGGTGTCCAAAAGGCCCTTTACAGATGAGATCATTAAACTTACAGTCATTGTCTCCCCCATCCTATTCGTTGACTAGCCAAATGCTGACCAAATATTTTGTCTCGTCGCAAATAAGGTCTGCAAGAGATTGTGATATTGTTATGGAAAAAGCACAAAAGTAATGGTTAAAATAATAAATAAATTAGGTTAAGCACCAGGTAGTAAGAAATAAGATTTATCATGAATCTAATGTTGTCAAATGCACCCAAATTAGCCTCAGTTGGATGGGAAATGGAAAGAAATAAACAAAATTGTCCAGTTTTCTCAGAAAGCCAAATTAGAGCCGTTGCTGCAGAAGCATGCGTGCATTAAGATAAGATAAAAAAAACTAATTGAGTAATATGGAAAAGCAGCAGGCAGTGATATGGAAAAGAACAAGTAGGGAGAAACAAGGCACCAACAACATCACCAAAGTAATTCGTGATGCAAAGTCCATGAGAATTAAGGATGGATTTTAACCAAAACATCACCAAAGTAAATTCAGAGAATAATGATTTTTTGGTCTAAAACCTTTAGGATATTCTAGAAGTATGGCTAGAAACCTATAGAAATAAAAACATTTACATTATTTAGCTTGACCTAATTAAAGCAAGTAACCAAGGTTGGTGACTCCAACTGTGGTGCCTTAAACTGTGATGATATCATCCTAGAGTAACCATATAATGCTAGTAACCAAGATTGGTGAAAGAAGAATAGAAGGATTATCCTTGGGGAAACAGTTGTTATTTTATTAAAATAAAATAAACTATTTTATGTAGAAAGGGCTGGGTTGGGTTTGAAAACTTCTCTACAGAGGGATAAGAAAGTGTAAAGAGGGATTTTTGAGGTAGGCAGGAATTTTTGATTTATACAGTTTAACGTCATTTATAACTGACAAGGAAAGTAGTGAGGTGAGAAAAAACAAAACTGGGTTTAGCACAAAGAAGTAACAAAAAAGTTGCAGAGTATGAATTTGTGGAGAGAAATCCTCCGATCAATACCTCTGACTCGACCTTCCTAACTATAAAGCATCACCACAACAGGGATCTCTCTATAATCATGTGGCATGGATAGTGGGTAACTGAACCAAAAACTCCATTAAATCATACCACTATTTGGAGGAAAATTGGTTATCAGGCAATATTTGAGGATTGTGAGGAAACGATATATGGGATAATAAAATACTTCTCTAATACCACGTTTCTTTAGTCAGCCCAGTGCACACTTTTATTGGACTGTGGAAAAAAGACTAAGATGTGAAAAATTAATTCCCTAGTTTGTATTCACCATAGAAAACAGTGCAAAAATCAAGTTATAACATTTACAAACTTTATAAATACAAGATAATTTACAATAGAGATGGGAAATAGTATTAAGTTCATAACCAATAAACATAATGTTGGCCACTATTTGAGAACTCAAGTTAAATCAAATAAAATAAAAACACCACAACAAAACAGAGATCTTCTCAAGATCTACATTCCCTGTCTAATTGGTTGCAATTTGTAAAAATATAATGCAAAATTAGTATAGATAGATATTTGTTAATAATCTTTAATTCTTTTGACAAACACGACTCATAACTTTGAGTACTCATAGCGAATAAAAATGGAACAGTAAAAGATGAACAATTAGAGGAGCGATTTTGCTTTCCCAAGTTGATGTTGAAAACCAGAACATGAATTAAAGACTAGGGTTTCTATTCGTGACAGGTGCGAGCCGAAAGACTTACCATTGCGAGAGTGGTGACGGCATCTACCAGTCCGTGGACAACTCCAACTTCAAACCGCGTGAACCCCTCTACTGATACCCACGAGGTGCCCTCAGCCAGTGACGCTACAAACAATGTGTTGTCTTCGGTGGAGCACAGGGTCCAACCAGCCACCAGACAAATCCACGAGGTCGGCAACGTTGGAAGCTCCACTGAGTCTTCTGGAATTGAATGTGGTAGGTGCAAGCCGTGGGAGTTGTTACCAACTCGTGTATGCCGATCCTCTCCTTTCTGCTAAATTATCTCCCTAATTGACGCAACATGGAAATGGTCGATCACTGGAGGATTTCATGAAATGGGAGAAAATAAGAGAGGCAGGGGAAAATTTTGTTAGATTTGGTCTGAGGTGAGAAGAAATTTCCCCGTTGAAATCGGACGAAAGGGAGAGAATGCGCACCAGGTCCAATTTCCCACTGTGGGTTTGCACATGTTTTTTTTTTCTTAACAAGGTTTGCACATGTGTTAAGCTATGTAAAATGACGGATTTTTTTTTTCGGCGAAATATGTTGGTGGGAAAATAACTTTGTTACAACAATTTTAAGTGAGCCGTCAGCATGTCGCTGCAACATCGCGAATCTTTTCCCATGAACCCAGTTTGTGACATAAATCAAGTATTTTCCACCATGGTTTGTCATGGAAAAGATTTTTGTGGCAAAAAGGCTACTTTGTTGTAGTGGCATGGATTCGTTTTTTCGCTTCTAGTTTTGCTATCCTTTTGGCTGCCTCAGCAACCTCAATGGCAGCCATGGACTTGGCCTTCTCCTTTGCTGCAATCACTAATGCAACTTCCTCAGCCATTCGTGCATCTTCCATTCTTTGTTCTCCTCTAATTTCCAACGTGGCAGCTCTACTGCCTGTTAAGTAAATCGTATCAGTGCTTGCTTGGACTTTATAGAAATTACAAGGCATAAAGTAGGTTTAATTTCACCTACCATTTGTTTTGTTGTGAGTGCTTCTTTGTAGGCAGTACTATACATTTCCATTGTCTGCTTGAGTTCTAACTTCAGCCTCCACTTCTTCGTGTATTTTTTTTTTCCAAACAAGGTTATTCGTCTTGCACTTTTTCTTCTGCCTCCCTCTGCCTTTGTCTATCTTGCCTCTCTCTATCTTTAAAGCCAAAGCAAAAAACAAGAACTGAAAGAATGGCAAGCGAATGAAACCGCCACTGGCGATGATTAATCTACAGAGGAAATCGTTATTGGTCAGCATGGTCACTTTCTCTTCATCCATGTTCTCAAAACCTTCCACTACTTCATCTCCTCGACTCAACTCAATGTCCAAGGTTACCTAATCATTCTCCATTCTCTCTTTCTTTATCACCTTTTCCATTCTGGTTTCCAAGAAATTGCCAAAATGGAAAAAAGAACGAAAAAGAAAAATAAGAGCCTGATGGTATTGACTCATTGAGACGACTATGTTCTATATTATTGTACCTAAAGGATTTTATGTTCTATTGGTTGCTAAGAAATTTTAATAATGCATTCCAATACCCATTACTTTTTATCTTTAGAAGACATGGTAATGTAAAGAAAATAAGAAATATAGAATCTTGAAATTCCTAGTGCTTTTCAACAAATTTCTATCAAGTTTCTTGTATTTCTTGTTAAAAGAAACATATCAAGTTTCTGTTATTGCCTTTTGAGAATATTTTAAAGTATTGGAATGTAAGAGTATTGGTTGTGTAATCTGCAAATGGTGGAGGTAGAGGATAGTGGCAGAATGGAAACAAGAATTGAGAAGAATTTGTGGACAAGGTGTTTGATAAAAAGCAAATGAGAATTTCAGATTGCCATTTGGGTACTTCGATGGATCCCTTAATCTAAAAGATGAACAATTCTTCAATATTTTTCCAGATGATTCTCCACTATTCTCTGGACGTACATAAAAGGGTGCAGCCATAACAAACTACTCTAATGACATTGCAACACGTGGAAAGTAAATAATAGAATGCAACATTGTAATTGAAAGAAATAAGTATAAAAACGACAAGTAGTTTATGGTTAACTAATTCCAAACGACTGGTAGCTTCCAGCCCCTTTATTAATCTCAAACGGTGTGTTTTCTCTTTCTCCTTAAACAGTGTGCTTAAGCCATCTCAAAGCACTGCGTTTTGAGTTTTCTTTGCATTAACTCTTCAGTTCCTTTCTCCCCAGACAAAATCCTACGAACCCTCCATGAGAGCTCCCTTCACCTTATTCTCCAGAGAGCTCCCTAACATGGAACTTATTTCCCTTTATTTCTTTCCTTTGATGTTGAAGGTATTCTTCTTTTTCTTCCGCTTCTTCTTCTTCTTTTTAAAAATAAAAATAAAAAATCCAACTTATTTTAAATTCACACTATTTTCAGTTTCCGTTTTATAAAACTTTGTTTCTTTGTCTTTATATTTGATCATTCTTGTTTCCTATTAATATGAATACACAAACTTTCTATGGGATCTATTTACTTGCTAAGTTAAATGCAGAAGAAAAGTGAAAGCGAAAGTACCGTTGAACTCACAATTTCATTTTCCAAAATAGAAAAGTATCAGAGAAAGTTAGGTTGATTTCCTTTACTTTGTTATCTCGGAAACTAGAGGCTGATATCGGTTCCTTATTTGGATTTATGTAGAGGTTTTAACTTATTTTAAAATTATGGTGCTATTATGTCCATCCACATTTGATGCGGAATATTCTTGTATTGATGTGTGGTTTTTGTCTAACAGGCCTAAGGTAAAGGTTATAGAAACTAGGGTTTTGCTCTCTTCAAGGGAGCTCCTCCAGAAATGAGAGAAAAGAAAGAGAAATAGAAAAGGACAAGAAATTTATAATTTCATTCAGCATACCACAGCAAAGCACACTATCAAGCTTATAAAATGTCAGCCTAATGGTAAGGATAAAATAAAATAGACAAAGCAACAAGCAACTAGCAGACCATAAAAGGCCCCCACGAAATAAGGCCAGAAGGCCTGTCCAACATTAGGCAGCAATTAACAATGGGCTCAAGGGAACATACTCATAGCCCATTACTTAACAATGCTAGTAACAAAAATAAAAGGCCTCCAGCATTCCTAAAGCGTCCATGGGTCTGGGCCATTTATTTGACCAACCTTCACTTACTTCACTTACTTCACTTCAGGTCCAAGCTTTGATCGAAGCCCTCAACAACTACTCCTCGTTATTCCCACAAAATGCCCTTTTTTCATCCCATCTGTTGAAACCCTACGAATAGTCTCTCGTAAGTCGAGTGACACTCCTCCCCCTTAAATACACCTTGCCTGCAAGGTGGGGAAAATCATCCCTTAGCTTCGAGTACCTTTCCCACATTGCCTCAATGTTCTCTTGCTCGTGCCAGCGCACCAACAGTTTGGCTCTTGCTTTGTTCCCCGCTTTCACCATTCGACGAGCTAGGATCTCGGCGAGCTCTGGTCAAATGACTCCGTCGTCGTCCACTGGTGGCAGATCTGGAACAGTTGTGGTGGAAGCTCCCGATTTCTTTTGGAGTAAAGATACATGGAAGGTGGGGTGAAACTGTGCATGGGGTGGTAGATCTAGACAGAAGGCCACCTTCCCTACCTTCTGTAATATCTAAAACGACCCAAAGAATTTGGAGCCAGCTTGAGACTACGACGAAAGGCCATTGTGGCTTGTTTGTACAGATGGAGTTTGAGGTAAACTCATTCCCCTTCATTGAATTCCCTTTCCTTCCTTCTCAAATTAGCATACTGTTTCATTCGATCTTGGACTTTTTGCATGTTGTGCTGGATTAATCGAGAAATTGGATCTCTGTTTTGGAGGTGCTCTTCAACTGCTGCGACTCTTGCAGTACCTGGTATGTACTCTAGCCACCAGGGAGAGGGATAGCCATATAGTGCTTCAAAGGGGGATAATTTAGTAGACCCGTGTGGAGTGGGATTGTACCACCATTCCGCAAGTGGTATCCACAATACCCAGCCCTTAGGTCTGTCACTTGAGAAGCATCTCAGAAATTTTTCCATAGTATTGTTTACAACCTCTATTTGCTCGTCAATTTGAGGGTGGTAGGCTGTACTTAGTGCCACTTGGACCCCCTTGTAAGCTGAATAACTCATGCCAAAACTTGTTTGTAAATTACCTGTCTCTATCTGAGACTATTGAGAGAGTAGGCCATGTAATTTAAAGGATGTGCTTGAGGAATAAATTACCTATGTCTTGTGTAGTGTAGGGGTGTTTGAGGGGTGTTATGTGGCTGTATTTTGTGAGCTTATCAACAACCACCCACAGGCTATTAAATCTCTTAGAGTTAGGAAGGCCTTCTACATAATCCATTGTTATGTGGGTCCAAGGTTGAGTTGGTATAGGAAATGGTTGTAATAACCCACTTGGTAGTGTGTTGGAGGACTTAACCCTTTGATAGAGGTCACAACCTCTTATGAACTGTTTAACATCACTCTTGAGGCTTGGCTAGTAAAAATCCATTCTCATCCTTTGAATAGTTTTATAAAAACCTGAGTGACCCCCCCATGGGTTGCTATGGCCCAGCTCAAGCAATCGAGTATTAAACTCTTCATGTTGGGGCATTTGTACATGAGTAAATCTGATCTCATTGTGTACTCGGGGCCCAATTTATTTTCTTTGAAAAGTGAAATTAGAGCTTGTACCTTAGGGTCAGTTGCATAGGAAGCTTTTAGGTCCACTAGCTAATAAATGTGATTTTTATGTGATTTTTATTACTCTTTTTATTTATGAAAAGTGTCAGTTCTCCATCAATATTATTGATTTTATTTTATTTCTACATATTTTTTTTTATTTTCTTGGATTTGAATGAATGAGAAGATTTAGTGCAAAATGAGGCATTTTGGTACAAAAGAATAGACTACAGATCCAGACCGACGAGAGGCAATGAGATTTGAAGAGAGCCGAGAAAGTTTAGGCGAGGAGACTCAATGGAGACTAGAATTGGCGACAAGAGTTAGGTGATGAGCAAGATATTTTACCTTTGGGGTGAGAAGACTTTGCGACAAGACTCTGGGTGGTTAGATTGGGCGACCAATCTAACCGACCAACTTAAAAGACCAACCTAGACGACATCATGGGCAACAACTAGCAAATGGCTTGAAAGTAATTTTGATCATGAAAAAGAGAAAGAAATCACAGAAGGAATCCATAAGAAATCCAAGTTTAGAATACACTGGGAGACAGCCTGGACATGCTTGAGTGTTTCGATCAAAGTTTTGAATACCGTACCGGAAGTCGTACCGGTCAAGGCACTGGAACGAAATATTTCGGTACCGGTACCGTTTCGTGTACCGTTTCGGGATAATATTTCTGTCCCGATACCATTTCGGTACCGGTACTGTTTTGTGTACCGTTTCGGAATAATTTATACCTGAATAAATTATATATATACAAGCGTTAACTGTATTCCAAAATAACAACAGAATAAGTCATAAACTCAATACTTCTCAATACAAGTCTTAAGTTTTAAGTTACAACTAACATAAAGTTATAAACATCAACATTATCATGATAAAGTCATTAACGTCACCACGTCATCAAAGATATTCATCCTCATCAAAAAGACAATAAGGATCAGGATTCGACATGTTAATCAAAATATTTTCATCAACGTCATCACCGTCATCAACATCAATACCAACATTATCATTGTCTTCCTCATTTAGTGAGGCTAATGGCTCCTCAATATTTGCCCAATCCAAATCTTCTCCATCAAGAAGCTCAGATTCTTCACCCACCCATTCTTCCATCAAATCAATGTTTTCAAGATTAATTGGATTTAAAGCATCTCTTCCCTTTTTTATGCTTCTGTAAAAATAAAATCAAACATAAGTGAAAATATTATATATTTTTCAAGAGTGAAAACATTAGTATTAAAAAAATTTACCTCTCTCTCAGCTTCAAGTTATAACGAACAAATACTAAGTCATTCAAACGTTTATGCACTAATCTATTTCTCTTCTTCGAATGAATAAAATCAAATGTGCTCCAGTTTCTCTCACATCCAGTTGCACTACAACATTGACTTAGTACTCGAACAGCAAACATTTGAAGCGTTGGAACCTCGCAACCAAATTGGGTCCACCATGCAACTATAACAATAATGCAATTATAAATTATTAATCAGTAAAAATAAAATAAGATAAAATTTAAAGTACAAAGTCACATTATTTAACAAATGATATTGATAAATGATAATATCTGGATTAATCTTATCACGTTGGCGGATTGCTAAAGAATGTCCAAACTCAACTATTGCATTCTTATACAAGTCAAGTTCTGCAATGATCTTATCTTGATTATCGGGATCAAGTTCCATCTTCATAACACAACTGTTGAAACCTCTTACAACATCATTTTTATTTTTAAAATTGGGGCTATAGTAAATTCCAGGATTAAGAAAACAACCCACCGCATGTAATGGACTGTGAAGCTGCCTATCCCATCTTGAATCAATGATCCTGGTGAATGGACTGAATAAACTAACTTTATTATTGCATCTTGCTTTTATGTTCTCTTTGGCTATTTCCATTGCATCATACAAGTATCCCATTGCAGGTTTCTCATCCCCGTCAACAAGTCGTAGAACACGAACCAAAGGCTCACTAACTCTAACAATAAATTGACATTAGCCCAAAACTTTTTATCTTCTAAAACGATCTTAGCTATCTCCTTCCCTATGTTACTCTTAGAATGACTTGATGCAATCCATTTATCACAAGTAAACATTTGTCTGAGTTCTTTCTTAAACAATAGCAAACATTGGATACTTAAAACATTTGTCGCAAATCTTGTAATTGCAGGACGACACAAATCATGACCTTTGGTAAAGTCTTTTCTCATCAATGCCAAAACCCAACCATGGTTATAGCCAACCATGGTATGGCTCTTTCTACTGGTTATAGATAAACCAGTAGAAAGAGCCATACTTCTGTTGTAACTTTTTTCCTGCAGCTTTATAACTTGCATCATTGTCCGTTATGAACTGCACAAGATTCTCAGCTCCAATTTCTTGAACAACCTCATCAAAGATATTAAACAATGTTTCAGCATCTTTTCTAAGGCCAGATGTATCAACAGACTTCAAAAACATTGTACCTTTCGGACAATAAACTAGAAAGTTGATTATTGATTGTTGCTTCTGGTTTGTCCAACCATCTGCCATTAGTGAACAACCGGTCTCATTCCAAACCTTCTTAATTTGTTGCAAATAATCTCGAACCTCATCTACAGCCATTTTTAACAAATTCCCTCTCAACTCATATAAAGATGGGCCCTTGAATCCTGGCCTGATGGCAGGCATGGCATCGATAGTTGGTTGATAAAACTTGGATTGAGCTGCATTGAAAGGTAGATTAACATCATACCACCAACGTGCTATAGTCATCTTTGCTTTTACAATCATCTCATTTGAAGACATAGAACTCTTAATTGAAGGTTGGGCCCCAGGAGTTGTTCTTGGAGCAAAAAATCTACTCAATCCACCCACTGACTTTCTAGTTCCAAATTCTTTCGACTTCCCCTTACCTTTTGAAAGCTGAGATTGTTCCTCTATACTATTACTATTATCAATATCATCAGATGTTAAATCTATATCGCCTCCAATCCCTGAACTTATTTTTCTTTTCTTCTCTTTACTTTTTTTCATTTCATTAAGTAACTCATTCATTTGCCATTTTACATCTTCAGTGACCTTTTTACATGCTTCTACATCGCCTGGAATCCCAGCTAGATGATACTTCAACCGAGTGATCCCGCCACCTTTAATTACTTTATTACAATATAAACATTCGGTATTATTTCTTGCCCCTGGCACTGCACATGCATGGGCCCAAGCTGGATCTTCTGATCTTACAGGAGCAAGTGCTGGAGTTGAACTTGAAGTCATACTACCGGTTGATTGACAACTAGACATTTATAACTATTAAAGTATAAAACATTAACACTTATAAGTAAACCATTAAGAAGAAACTCATCAAATCTAAACTATAAACAAACATCTATAAAATATATAAACAAACATCTATAAAAATATAATCTATCAAAATATAAACAATAAACAAACATCTATCAAAATATAATCTATAAAAATATAAACAAACATCTATCAAACATCTATAAAAATATAATCTAAAACATTTATAAAAATACAAACAAACACTATAACAATATAATCTAAAACATATACAAAAATATAATCTATAAAAATATAAACAAACATCTATAAAAATATAATCTAAAACATCTATAAAAACAAATACTATAACAATATAATCTAAAACATCTACAAAAATATAATCTATAAAAATATAAACAAACATCTATAAAAACATAATCTATAAAAATATAAACAAACATCTATAAAACATCTATAAAAATATAATCTAAAACATCTATAAAAACAAACACTATAACAATATAATCTAAAACATCTACAAACATATAATCTAAAACATCTATAAAAATACAATTATGATTTATTTATAAAAAAAGTAACAAAAAAAATCAAACTAAGTAATAAACAAAAAAAATAGTAAAATACCGAGATGAGGGCGGTGGTCGGCGACGTGCGGTGCGACGAGACGGAGGGCGGTGGACGCTGGTAGCTGGCTGGCCGTCTGCGGTTTGGGACTCAGGTGCTGGCGCTGCAGGCTGCAACTGCGTGATGAAGGAAGCTGCTGAAAACCGAAAGAAGTAACACGGAAATAGAGAAAGAAGAGAAAAGAAACTGAGGCCTTAGGTTTTAATTTTGAGGTGAAATTCCAACTTTGCCCCTAATTATTTGCCATAATTTCGAAAATGCCATCAGCTTTAACACCCTACTGACCCGGCCGAAATGTGTACCGGCCGAAATTTCTGTTTCGGCCGAAACATCAAATACCGGCCGGTACAGGCCGGTACACCCGGTTTTTAAACCGGTACAGAATAGTAGATTTTCGGTACCGGCCAGTACGGAACGGTACCAAAAACAGTGGTTTCAATCATAATTTTCTACTCACATGTTCGATTGATATGATTCTAGATGGGTTGGAAAGTTACCTTAAATGGCTACAACTTTGTATCTAATAAGGATTTTTAAATTTTGACTCTTGGAGCACGTACGAGCCTATCAAAATTAGTCCTAAAAGTTAGGTGATGTTTTAGGCGAAAATCATGAAAACATTAGGGTTTTTTTTTTTTTTAACCTTATATAAACATATCATTAGCACGAAATTGAGGAAGGGGGTTCTGAGTTTTAGAGTCAAATATTCCAGAGTTTATTCTTTAAGTTTCTTTCAAAGAGGCGGATCTGGGGAGCAGAGGCAAGAGTCTTATGTTTTATCAACCGACTCCAATGAAGAACACTAGTTCTATTCTTTTTCATTTCAGTTTTATTATGAAATAATTTTGTTTTTTAGAGTTTTGATGTAGTCTAGTATTGAACATACAATTTATATTTTAAGTTACTTTATTTTCAATATTTTCATGATTGAGTGTTTATTCATTGTTCTTAATGCTTGCAATTTTCTATCTAATTATTGTTCGATCTATTGAATCGCAATAAGATCGATAGGTCATTTTTTATTAGAGCCCTAGGATTAAACATCATTAGTTGAGCGAAAGTATAGATACTTTACCGCGATTAGTGTGATTTTCAAGAAAAATCCAAAAAACTTAATGAGTTTCCAATTAGTTAAATTCATATAGATATATGGAGTTATTAATTAGAGATATTTTTAATATTGTTCTTGAGAAAATATAGAATAGTTAAGGGATTTTTATCATCAATTTGAGATAATTGAAATTTTATAACAAGGAAAGAATAAATTGTGTAGGATTTACTAGATGAAATCAAACATTCTAGATCTATTCTTATTAGAGTAATGCTACTTATCTACTCAATTTCTATCATCCTTCCATCATTCTATAATGAGGTATTAGGTGATTAGAAATTATTTATTATATTTTACTTGTAAACGTATCATTTAATGTCACATCATAAGATGTATGAGATACTGAGAGGATGATAGGACTTGGGATGATGAATTTTCTTCCGGAAAAACAAGAAAACTAAACAAGATGACGAGAAGAAACTGAAAGTGAACAAACCTAACGTCGGGATGCAGGGTTTATCTAGAGGCAGATGCGGTGATCGTGGGTGGAGTAGGGTCTGAGCGGCGGTTGAAGGTGGTGAGCTTGGCGGTTAGGCACTGGGAGAGAGATTACGAAGAACCCGAAAACAGGCTTGCAATGAACTTATAGCTTATTCATTACAGATAGGACCTTACCCCATAAGGACTGGGTTTCTTTTGGTTCAACGCAGGTGCCTAGATGTGTCTATGCATATGTCTCTATAAATAAAGAATGCTATAAATTGCACTTAATTTTCATTTCATGCAGTATTGCTGCAGCATTCTACAAATCATAACATCCAGCAGTGGCTACCTGATAGGAATTTACCAGATCAAGAGCTTCCTGATAAACATGCAGCCTCTGCCCAAGCCATTCCGCCATCTCTAGCAACCAAGCAATTTCTTCCAAACTCAGGCCCCGGTGGTGCTTTTATGGGGCCCATGACCATATCAGCTTCTGTTCAACCAGCAAACCAACAGCCCACACCCCATTTATTGCCAGGCCCAACTGCTGGCAATGGTGAAAAATTGCCACCATATCCTTTGTTTCCACCAGGTCTTATTCCTGGAATGGTCAGAAAAATGCAGATTGGTAGCGGGGTGCCCTACTCTCCCATGAGCCCTTTGGACATACCAACTGTAATTCCTCCATCCAATGTTCCTCAATCTGAAATTCTTGATGGAGGTGTAGATCAGAAGTCAGGATCAGGAAGGTTGGGACTTGGTGCCACAGCTAATCCAAATGAAACAAGTCAATGTGATGATTTTTATACCTCCTACAGGAAACAAAGAAGCACCACCTGTCACTCGTCCATGAGTGCAAGAGCTGCAGTGAAGTAAGACACATGCAACTGTTTGTCACGAGAGATGGGAAAATGATGGGAAGCATGACTTTTCCGCTGTGATGATCATTTTCTTCTATCCAGTAGTACGTATTTGAACGATTCACCTGTGGTAGGCTGAACTTGAGTGACAACTTAACATGAAGCATCAAACTTGTCTGATCTATTATGTCGTTTAGAATTTTGATTTTGAGAAATGTTGATGGTTGCATTGCATGTACATATCCGATGTGCCATTTTAAATTTTTGTCGTGGGAAATGCTGACGTTTGCATGCGCTAGTCATGTTGTGTTGCAAACAGGCTTACATATTAGGAATCTATGCAGTGTTCCTAATTTATATAGACATTTTGGACTTGATCCGAGATTGATGATTCATGACCAAAATTCCCCATCTCAGATATGCTAAAAGCATTCTGCGCTCAGGCGAGATTACCGAATGCTGGTATGGCTTGCAGCCCACCTCTAGTAAAGATATTTTCATTAAAGAAAGAAGAAAAGCCTGCTAAGATAGCTGCAAAATGCAAATATTCTAGTGTCAGTGACAACATCCAAATGACGTTGGCATTATATGTAGTAGACATTATTCATGTTCCAAGAACAAGATTTTTATTTACTTAAAAAGGAAAAAACAGAAAAAGCTAGGAGAAGTGTAGTCTAGCTTTAGTTTACGAGAAGTATTATATGCATAAAGAGATTTTATAAAAGTAAATTTATAAACTGACGTAGTTTCATATGATATGTTATATTTATTTTAAAATCATGAAGTTATTTTTATAAAATTTATTTGTAAATTTTTCTTGCTTTATTGTTCTCGTAGACAAAATTATATTAACTTAGAAACTCAATGGCCAATGCCACTTGTTCAGTATTGTTCGCAAACACCAACCCAACGAGGTTTCAAGCCCAACCATGTTTGGGTTGGACCTTCCCTCTCACTTGATCTTGCCTTGCATGTATTAATCAATGGACAGAATTCTAAAATCGAGCCTCTCCTCTTAATTTGAACAAAATATCATAACAAAGGAGTAGGACTTGAACTTCAGTAGGGGTGAGATTCGGCCAGTCCAGACCGGAGAAACTTATTAGACTGGACTGAATTGAATTGGTCACGTCCAGTCCGGTTCAAGGATTTTTCACCTTAGACCGGACCGAATGAAAATTGAAACATATAAATATATTTTATTATTTATATAGATAATTGTATATAATTAATTATTAATATATCACAAGTATTATATTCTTTAATGTATAACTATAATATATAGTACTAGTATATATTAATATATTAACATATTATAAGAGTTACAGTATAAATTAAACTATATGTATAAATTTGTGATAGTATTAGTATAGTTAACTTAATATGTTAGTATTAAATCACTATAACTACATAGAGTATTATTTAATATAGTATTATTAGTGTATTACCAATTTATCACTAACATATAGTATATTAGTAATACTACTAGTATAGTTATTAGTTATAGTATTGGTAGTCTCTATAACTATATATATTTAGATCAATGTATTATTATATTCTTTAATGTATAAGTATAATATATAATACTAGTATATATTAATAATTGTACAATTTATTATGTAATTTTCATTTAATAAGTCACTTAATTTTAATTTAATATTTTAAATAATTTTTTTTATTAATCGATTTAAAAAAAAAGAAGGTTGGACCGAATGGACTGATCAGACCGGACCATCCCGAATGGTGACTAGACTGGATCGATCCTTAGGCTGTTCGGTCCGGTCCACAAAACCTCCTAGGACCGGACCAAACTCACCCCTAAACTTGAGCCCATTGAATCATAGCTTGTACAATGGAACAAGTTTTTCCTTGCATTCACTGAGTAGCTAGCTAAAAAGTAGACAAAAAGCACGTTGAAAAACAGCAATGTCTGTTACCAACAATTAATCACATTAGAACAAGTTGAAGAGGGTAACGAATCAATGATGTCCCCACTAGAACCTCGAAACTTTGCTAATTGCTCTGGTTTTGGGGGCGACAGCAATGGCGTCCATTCCACATCCGATGGCGATTGCTTCACATCTTTACACTTGCCATGTGATTGCCCGCCCTTGGACACTTCTTCGCTTGCTATTTCATCAAACCCACAACCCTCTGGTTTTTACTCATTTTCTTTTCAATTTATATATTCATTTCTCTCTCGTACTCCACACCCCACTACACGCGAGCCATGCTCCATTACACTCAGAAAATTCTCCCTTCCCCTTTTGATATCCGATCCATTAACCTAATCGTTTACAAAGCCCGCACCTATTGATCTTTTTCTTGTGCGACGATGTAATTTTATCTACTACTTTAACCTGGTTAACTTTTTTTTCCCCTTAGGCTCCGTTTGAATTCAGAGATGAGTTGAGATGATTTTAGATGAGTTGAATAAAATATTATTAGAATATTATTTATTATTATTATTATTTTAGGATTTGAAAAAGTTGAATTGTTTATTATATTTTGTGTGAGAATTTGAAAAAGTTGTAATGATGAGAAGAGATGAGATAAGTTGAGATGAATTTCCAATCCAAACAGGGGCTTAATCCTTGCCCACTTCGTTATTTTTCTTAATTATTTATTTTTGCTTGTTTTCTCGACGATTAATCAAATTAGGGTTACTGTTACACTACAGATCTATGAGTAGTGAAAATGGATGAGAAATTTTGGAAAATATGATGGACAACTATCATATTGTATTGAACTGATAGTGAAAAATACTATTCTTCGAGGGAGAGCTCCCCCAAATAGTCTGACAACACAGGAAAATTCTAGATGAAACAATAATTGTCTGCTTATAGGAATTATAGAGCAAATGAATGAAATTACTTAACTATCCTTATACTAAGGCCTATGGCCCATACAGTAAATACTTGAATTAAACATAAGCATCTGGCCCATCTTATTCCTTCATTAAACCCAGCTCCGTAGTTTGCTCCTAGCCTATCTGGCCCTTTCTGCACCTTATCTTCTAGGGTCTTCTTCACACGAGTTCCCCATTCCTGAATACCACTTCTGAATTCTGAACCTTTAGTGTCGTTAGTGTCGTCGCCCCTCACTTCCTCCATAGGCATGTAACAAAGCCCTCTTCTTCAGAACACCTTGCCTACAAGGTGAGGGAATGATTCACACAAGTGGTGGTAGGATTCCCATGATGCCTTTTCCTCCAGTTGCCCTTACCAATGAACCAGTAACTCCACCACATGTCTATTCTTCACCTTCTTCATTCTTCTAGTTAAAATTTCTTCTGGCTCTAGTTTGAAAACCCCCTTGAATCGACGGGTGGTAGTGTAGGTAAAGGACTGACCTTTTTCCCTAATTTTTTTCTTTAACACTGAAACATGGAACACATTATGGATATGGGTTATGGGTGGAAGTCGAATTTGATAGGCCGCCTCTCCAATTTTTCGCTCCACTTGAAAGGGGTTGTAGTATCTGGGTGAAAGTTTGAGATTTTGCCGTTGCTAGACTGAGGCTTGGCAATATGGTTGCAACCTCAAATAGACCCAATCACTTACTTGGTATTGTAACTCCTTTCTCTTCAAGTCTACCTTTTTTTTCATTCTTTCCTGAGCACTAACTAGATTTTGTTTTAGCAAGTGCCACAGTCTGTCACGCTCCTGTAAGGTAACACCCACTTCCTCTACCTTGACTATTTGTGAATTGTAGTTCATTAATCTAGGGGGTTTAAACTTGTAGAGGGCCTCAAAGGGAGTCATTTTGGTGGTTGCATGCTGTTTAGAGTTGTAGCACAACTCGACTAGGGCAATCCAATTTGACCAGACTTTAGGAGTATCATTGACATAACTCCTAAGATAGTTCTCGACCCACTTATTTACAGCCTTAGTCTACCCATCTGTTTGAGGGTGGTACGCAGTACTGAAGGCTAGTTGGACTCCCTGCAAAGCAAATAATTCCCTCCAAAATTTGCTAGTAAATGTGGGGTCTCTATCTGAGATGATGGAGTTAGGCAACCCATGGAGTTTGAAAATGTGTTTTAGAAATTGCTGGGCTATCACCTTGGCTGTGTAGGGGTGTGAGATGGGTACAAAGTGGGCGTATTTAGTGAATCTGTCCACCACCACGTATAGAGCATTGAATCCCCCAGATGTGGGTAATCCCTTCAACAAAATTCATGGTTATCTCAGACCATGGTTTTGAGGGTACAGGCAGGGGTTGTAATAGCCCACTTGGGAGTGTATTATCAACCTTGACTGCTTGATCCACTTCACAATCCCTAAAAAATATTCTCAAATCCTTTTTCTGACCTGGCCAGTAGAAGTCCCTTTTGAGTCTGTGGCTTGTCTTGTCAAAGCACAAGTGGCCCCCTATGGGGCTGCTGTGCACCAATTGTAACTGTTTGGTGATCATGATGGGGTTAGCAGGCACATACATCCTACTTTAGTATAACAAAATGCCATTTGTTTTTAGTAGTGCTGGGGTAAACTCCCCTCTCAATGTTCTTGCCATAACCCATATGTTACCTCATCCATATCATAAAGAGACTTGATTTCAGTCACCCAATCCCAGCTAGGAATATAAATCATAGCTATTGTATTCTCTACTGTAGTCTCCCTTCAGGAAAGTGCATCTGCCACTAGGTTTTCTTTTCCCTTCTTATACTCCACAATAAAATCATAACTCATAAGTTTGGTGATCCACTTTTGCTGAATAGTTGTTCCTACCCTTTGGTCTAGTAGGACCTTAAGACTTTGGTGGTCTTCTGTTTTGACCACAAAGGTTTGGCCCAACAAATAAGGTCGCCACTTTTGCATTGCTGAAACTAGTGCCAATAATTTTTTCTCATAAGTGGACAGATTTAGTGCCCTCCCTTTTATAAGTGCTTGACTGAAAAATGCAAGGGGTTTACCTTCTTGCATTAAAATAGCCCCAATGGCCTCCCCGGACGCATCACATTCTATAATGAAGGGTAGTTGAAAATTAGGTAAGGTCAAGACAGGAGGTTGAGTCATGGCTGTTTTGAGCTTTTCAAGAGCATTGTGGGCCCTTTCATCCCACTTGAACCCATCTTTTCTCAACAACCCAGTCAAACTAGCAGCAATGGCTCCGTACCCTTTCACAAACCTCCTATAATAACCAGTAAGGCCTAAAAACCCTCTTAAAGCCTTAATGGATTTCGGGGCTGGCCAGTCCAGTGTGGCCTTTAGCATCTCAGGGTTAGCCCCCTGGCCAGATATTAAATGGCCTAAATAAGCAATCTTCTCACAGCTAAAGCAGTCCTTACTCATTTTGGGAAAAAGTTGATTTTGCCTTAGAAGGTCAAAAGTCACCCTTAGGTGTGTTAAGTGAGTTTTAGCATCCCTGCTATAGATCAAAATGTCATAACAAAAATAAAAATGAAACGTCTAAGATGAGGTTTAAAAACTTGGTTCATGGGGCTTTGAAATGTCGAGGGTGCATTGGTCAAGCCAAAGGGCATGACTAGGAACTCGTAGTGCCCTTCATGAGTTTTGAACGTAGTCTTAGGCACATCTTCTGCTTTCACCCTGATTTGATGGTAGCCCAACCTCAAATCAAGCTTAGAAAGAATTTTGACCCCATGTAGCTCATCCATCAACTCCTCCACTACGGGTATAGGATATTTATCCTTGATAGTGAGTCTATTCAGCACCCTGTAGTCCACACACAATCTCCATGTCCCATTTGCTTTTCTCACCAATAAGATATGTGAGAAATAAGGACTTTGATTATGACAAATGACCCCCGAATCCAATAGTTCCTTTATTATTTTTTCAATCTCATCCTTCTGAAAACAGGGGTATCGATAAGGACATACTGAAATGAGTCTAGGGCCAGGTTGCAGGTTGATAGAATGGTCTTGGGTTTGATTAGAGGGAAGGCCATTTGGAAAAGAAAAATTATCTAGGTACTGATTTAGTAGTTGTTGTATGGGCTCAGGTAAGGTTGGTGTTTGAGTGGTTGAGCTCTTTTCAATTAATTGAAGTAAAATGCCTTTGTTCTCCAAATGATTGGATCTGTTTACATACCCCTCATCAATCCAAGAGTTGAAGGAAAATTGCATTGCCAATTCCTTAAAGTTCCATAGGATAAAGCCTAGCCCTTGAAGCCACTGCACCCCTAAAACCATGTCACATCTCGCTAGAACCAGTAAAAACAAATCCATGTTAAAAATCTGCTCTTGAATCATGACATTGACCCCTACCACTTTTCCCTCACTTTCCACCAATTCTCCATTTGCCACTTTAACCTTCACTCTCTCATTTGTTGTGACTGGCAACTGTACCTTGGCAAGTAAAACTAGGTCCAGAAAATTATGCATACTCCCCGAGTCAATCAGTATTGTGACCCCTTGACTGCCAATCCTCCCCTTGATATGCATTGTTTTTGGGTTGGGTAAGCCTGTGATAGCATGCAGGGAAATTTCAAGACACTTCCCAACCTTGTCTAGCCCTACCTCACCTTCTTGATCAGCCCATGTTCCTGACTCTTCCTCAATAGTCTTCACTTCTTCAACTACTTCTTCAATTAAGTATAATTTAGGGCTTTGACAACAATGTCCAAGTCACCACTTAGACTCACAGTGATAACATAAACCTTTCTCTCTTCTGTCATTCATTTGATTATTACTAATTTTTTGCACAGGTACTACAGCCCTTCCTGAGTTTTTGGGGTCATGGCTTTGAGGGTTTGGTTGGATTTTGAGTGAGGTTGGTTCATGGTGATAGTTGGTGTGGTTTCAGGTTAGGAGTTTTTTATGAAGGGAAACGTGTTCTTCTTGTATTTTGGCAAGGCTATAGGCTGAGGTAAGGTTGTTTGGATTGAACATACGCACTGGTAGTCGTTTTTCATCCCTTAGGCCACTTAGGAAACAACTTAATTTGTACTGTTCTGATAGACTTCTAAGTCTATTATAAAAGGGCTTCAAAGTGAACCTTGTATTCTTCGACTATCCGAACTTATTTCAGCCTAGTCAATTGTTCCATGGGGTCATCATAACTGATTGGCCCAAATTTAAACAACAATGCTCTCACAAACCCGTCCCAATCAGAAATCAAACCAGATTCATCTAAGTCTTGAAACCATACTAGGGTCTTGCCCTCCATATGGAAAGAAACAAGTCTCAAATGCTGATGTGGTAAAGTATTATAGAATTTAAAGAATTGATTCACCTTATATAGCCACCCATGCGGTTCTTCACCATGAAAAGTAGGAAAATCTAGTTGCACTGCTACTGGAAGTATTTCCTCTGTGTGTGGAGTCATCTGATCTTGTTTATATGCTTCTTCATGTCTGCCAGATCCACCTGACCTATGCTTGTTGTTTATGTGCAGATCTATCGTATTGGAGGCAAACTGTTGCATCATGCCTTCCATTTGGTGCCTCATTGCTTGTAGCTCCATGCCAATAGTAGAAAATTGGGATTTTGACTGTTTGATGTGAGCCTCAGTAGTCTTCTTGAAGGCTTGAAGTCCTTCTTGAAGATCACTCAATCTCGTGCAATCAGCCATGGAAGCAGGGGAGGAACCTGTCTTTGGATACCACTTGTTACATTACAGATCAATGAGTAGTAAAAATGGATGGGAAATTCTGGAAAATGTGATGGATAACAGTAATATTGTATTGAATTGATAGTAAAAAATACTCTTCTTCGAGGGATAGCTCCTCCAAATAGTTTGACAACATAGGAAAATTCTAGATGAAACAATAATCGTCTGCTTACATGAATTATAAAGCAAATGTATGAAATTACTTAACTATCCTTATACTAAGGCCTATGACCCATACATGAAATACTCAAATTAAACATAAGTAGTTGGCCCATCTTATTCATTCATTAAGCCCAGCTCTGTAGTTCGCTCCTAACCCATCTGGCCCATTCTGCACCTTAGCTTCTAGGGTCTTCTACACATGAGTTCCCCATTCCCGAATACCACTTCTGAAGTCTGAACCTTTAGTGTCGTTGCCCCTCACTTCCATCGTTCTCCATAGGAGTGTAACAGTTACTTTGATTCGCATAATTTTTATACTAATTGGCGGTGAGTTTGGGGCTGTGATTGGAGTTTTTTTTAGTGATGACGTCACTGGAGTGGTAGTGAGACCGTTCTCTATATCTGTATCTCGTAACTATGATCTCCTTGTTGACCATGGAAAATCGTAGTGACTCAGAAATGAGTCCACATTTGAGGTTCTTCCATTTATGATTATGATTATTATTTTTTCATCCAGATTCCTTTGCTACTTGTAGCTAAGTTGTTTCGTTTGCTGTCACTAAATCTCAATTTAAGCAACGTCTTGAAACCTTAGAATTTCATGGATTTGAATGATTAATTGTCGCAAAAGCATTATGAAGGCTATCACTAACTTTCAAGGACTAGAATAATGCCATATCTAATCCTAAGTAAAGCATTTAAGATTTCAAGGCTTAGTTGTTAGTTTTTAATTTTGGTGTACCATGTTCAAAATAGTTTATACAAGTTTGAGGTGATAAGAGTAAGACGTACTTTCTTTATGAAGTCCGTACAGATCTTTTTCTTGACTGCACGTGATCAATTATATGTTTCTTAATTAAATTACCTGTTATGTTTATGACTAATGAACAAATTATGTAATGATACAAAGAAGACCCAAACCATATCCGAGTTTATACTAAAAAAGGACTAGTCAATGTTGCAATTAGAATAGTGTGGGATCCCATTTACCACCTTTATATACACAATCTAAGATATTACAATCCCAATGGCTCAATTTCTAAATTGTAACAACTTCATGAAAAACCACATCTAAATCCATTATCTGATGGAACTAATTAATGTTGCAATTGGAGTCCATTGGAATCATTATAAAGGGTTCAAACTTCTCCATTCGGAACAATGTGGGATCCCATTTACCACCTTCTTATACAGAATCTAGAGTTTTACAAGTTATAATTCAACTGAACCATGGATATGATATATCCAAGTCTAAATGTCCTCTTGGCAATAGAGCAGTGCTCATATTTATGCCATTTTTGTGTGAAAGTGAATTTAATCATGTTAATGAGATGGTTGTGTATGAGATTGATCAGACATTGCTTTTAACAAATGGTTTTCCCACATATAAGATATTTTCTCATTGTGTCAGTTGTAAACTCTGTACCATCGCCCATTTAGTTTTTCTGCAGCCTTATCATATGGTATTGCTTCAATGGCGATGGTTTTTATCAATAAGGCCATAGTTATTCAATATGCACACTCAATGACCCTTCTCACTTTGCAGGTATGATTTTGTGAAAGTAAAATAGTGCACTTGCTCTTTCACTAAATTTATGATGGTTTTGTGATTGTTAATAGTGAATTTTGTTTGTTGTTCTTCATTATCTTAGCAATTGGCAACCACCTTGCTTATACACTTGGGTCAAAGAATGGGATACACAAAATCTGGATCTATAGATATGTTGACGGCTAGAAAGCTTCTTCCAATTTCACTATTTTACAATGCTAACGTGGCATTTGCATTGGTCAGTTTAAAAGGAGTTAATATTCTGATGTATATCGCGATAAAGAGACTCACGCCACTTGCAGTCCTGGTTGCTGGATTATTTTTCGGAAAAAGGGAGACCTATGACACATGTCTGTGATGATGCTTTTATTTTGTATATGCGAAGTTGCTTTTCTGGATTGATTATAGAGTTTTACTTCATGAAAGATTTCTGTCCTATTAGTTTGGTAGGCGGGATTTATAAAATTATTTCGAAAGTGTTAGCTAATCGTATGAGTTTGGTGATAGATAAAATTATTTATAAACCTCAAAATGCTTTTGTTCGGGGTCGGCAAATATTGGATTCAGTTTTGGTTGCAAATGAGTGATTGGACAACCAAATGAGGGAAGGTATTCCGGGGTTTTTTTGCAAGTTGGACATGGAAAAGGAATATGACTACGTGTGTTGGGATTTTCTTTTTTATATGCTGAGAAGATGTGGCTTTGGAGATTGGTGGTGTGGATGGGTTAAATACTGTGTTTCGACCGCTCGGTTTTCTGTTTTAGTTAATGGCAACTCTTGTGGATTTTTTCAGAGTTCAACAAGGGGATCCGTTATCACCTTTTCTTTTCGTTATAGTTATGAAGGTGTTGAGTCGCTTGGTAGAGGATGTTGTAGGGGAGGTTTTCTTGCTGGTTTCTAAGTGGGAAACAACAGTAATGGTGCTTTATCCATTTATCACTTATTGTTCGTAGATGATACACTTATTTTTTTTGTGGTCCTGACAGTGGACAGATTCAAGCTTTAAAGGCTATTCTATTGTGTTTTGAAGCTGTTTTGGGCCTTAAGGTGAACTTGAGAAAGTCAGTATTAGTTCCGGTGGGGGATGTGGAGAATATTAACCTTCTAGCGGATTTTTTGGGCTGCAAAGTTGATTCCCTTCCAATGAAATATTTAGGGCCATTGGGGGCATCTTCAAAAGCAAAGAATATTTGGAATGGTGTTGTAGAAAAGGTTGAGAAAAGATTGTCGGTTTGGAAGTGGCTATATCTAACCAGGGGGGAGATTAACCTTTATTAAAAGTATCATTTCCAATCTCTCTACATATTTTCTTTCTTTGTTTCCATTACCGGTAGGTGTGGCAAATCAGATTGAAAAATTGTTTAGAGCTTTTTTGTGGGGTGGCATGGGGGAAGAGAATAAATTTCATCTTGTAAGTTGACAAAGGGTGAGCAATCCGATTGTGTTGGGAGGTTTGGGAATGTGAAATTTGAACATTTTTAATAAAGTTCTATTAGAAAAGTGGTTGTAGAGATATTAATTGAAAGGGGATTTGTTGTGGAGAGAGGTTGTTGATCAGAAGTATGGAAGTGATTGGGGGGGTTGGCGTTCCAAGGAGGGTAGGGGGACTTATGGTGTGAGCCTTTGGAAATTTATTAGAAAGGGGTGGAACATTTTTGAAAAACATCTTAAGTTCGAGGTTGGGGAGTGTGCAAGAATACATTTATGGTTTGATGAATGGTGTGGTGAGAGAGCTCTTCATACTGTTTTTTTTAATGTCTTCAGCTTGGTTGGAAATCAGCAGACTGCTGTCTCAGAGGTGTTGTGTCGTGCTAATGAGACTGTGCATTAGAATGTGATTTTTACTAGAAATGCACAGGATTGAGAAATTGATGAGATATCAGGTTTTTTCAACTTTTTGTATTCCTTGAAAATAAGAGGAAATGTGAGAGATCAAATGTTGTGGAAACATACGGGGAGCAACAAGTTTTCTGTTAAATCATTTTATAAGATGTTGACAGATCAACAACATGTTTGTTTCTGTGGAAGAGTATTTGGAGGGTTTTTGTGCCGTCGAAAGTTGCTTTTTTTACTTGGATAGCTGCTCGAGAGAAGATTTTGACAGTTGATGTGGCGCCCCCAATCCCCCTTATAAAAAATCACGGGAATCGAGACACCGGGATGGTGACAACATGGTCACACATCCCAACAAAAGTGCCAAGTGTGTGTACATGCAATAGTGTACAATAAAATCGCAGCGGATTAGTCAACTAAGTACCAGAATTTAAAAATAATCTAAACATCAGTAGAGGTTTAAAAGCAGTTATACAGTCATCCAAAATAAAGTTTAACACATGTCCCAAAATACAAATGAGTAAAATAAAATAACAATAACCAGTGATCCCAGATCACTCCTCGGGTGGAGCGTCTCCTCAGGCTCGCCCTCCTCCTCCTCATCTGCATCAAAATCTGCGTTACCACAGAATGGTATCGCAGGTAAGTATAACCCAAATATTCATCAGGAATAAAATGCATTTAATGCAACCAACATGCATGCATATGACGAAATATGCATTTTTCCTCAAAACATCATTTTTCCCAAAAATGACAATTTTCTAACACACGCCAAAATCCCATTGGCCCAAAAATAATCCGTAAAACATTTTCTCAGAAAATGATTTACACAAAAATCCAACACACTATTTTCTCAGAAAATAGCCATTTAATCCGTTATTATCCTATGCACCATGGCCTCCCCTAGGGACCATCCGCACGTCTTGGCTTCGTAGCGATGCTTAGTTCCTCGCCTAGCGCGTTCGTAGCCAAGCACCCACTAGCAACGAGCGATGCCCAGTTCCGCGCCCAGCGCGTACGTGGCCATACATCCTCTAGTCCCCGCCAGCAGAAGGACCACGGAGTCGGCACGAATCTCTAGTCCGATCCCATTGTCGCCCGGCGACAATCCAGAGGACGTTACTCAGTTTATTCCGCTCCCGAGTAACCAGAGGAGCTCCACCGAGATAATGCCCCATCTCGGCTTGGGGTCATGATACACACGCACCCAAAAATATTCTCACATAAAATCATAACTTTCCAAATCACATATGAGCATGAATGCAATACATGAAAACTTAGTTTTCTTTACAAACATGATCATGCATGAAATAATGAAATGCACATGTATCAACACCAATCCAACGTCCATCAATAACCAGTCCCATCAACTCCAATCAAACAACTCATCAATAACCAATGACCAATTCAACCAAACCAACCAAACAACTCCAATCACAAATCTATCCGACCCCCGTACTCCTCGGATTCAGTCCGGCAAAACCAATCAACAGTTCAAATACAGTGAAATGCGTTAGTGCAAAAAATACATTAAATTCACAAGAATTCTTTGGAAAATACTTACAGTGCAATATAGCAATTTCCGAAGGATCACGAAGCTGCAAGAAGTGGAAAAACAGCTACAGAACAGTGTAAAATACACTGTGGTCGTGGGTCACAGATACCCACTTTTCAACGAAGATAAAAGAAGACCCAAAAATGATAGGGTAGGGCCTAGAGAGGTCGGTGAAGCCAATGGTGGTGGTGGTTTGCCGTGGATGACGGCGCAAAGGGTGGTTTTAGGCCAAAAATGCGGAAATCGGAGATGGACTTGGTTGTGCTTCACCGGTGACGGATCGGAGCCGGGGTTGGGTCCATTGGGTTGCCAAGAGATCGGGGATGAAGTGGTAGGAAGATGGTGGCCGGAGGTGGTGCGACGGCGGCGCTGGAGCGAATGGTGGCCGCGACTTTGAAGGGCTGTTGGTGGTTAACGGCGGCGCGGATGGAGGTGGAAATGGAGGGGTGGCGTCGCCGGCGGCAGGGGAAGACGGTGGGCCGGGCGGTGTCGACCACCGCCGGCTCACGGCGGCACTGGGAGGGGGAATGAAAAACGGACGGAAGAGAGGAGAGAGAGATCACGCGCGGGAAGGGAAACCAGGGAGGAGAAAAATAAAAGAAAAGAAAAGAAAAGAAGAAAAGAAAAAGAAAAGAAAAGAAAAATAGAGGGAAAAGAAATGAGGTCCAATCCCCATAACTTGGGTCACGAAAATGATCCAACGGAAACGATTTTAAAACAGCTAGTGAAATAAAATATTTCAAACACAGTGATTAACATGAAAATAAATAATTAAACCCAATAATAAGTTAATTTAATTCGAGAAGAAATTTAAACACATAACAATAATTAATTTAAAGAAAGCACTTCAAAAATAATTTTCGTAAACTAAAAATCATAAAAATAACCCAATTAAAAATCCAATAATTTTAAAATAAGATAATAAAATTTTGAACCCATAAAAATAATTCCTTCAGTAAAAATACACTAAAATACGGGGTGTTACAGTTGATAATTTAAGGAAACGTGGGATGATTATAATAGAGTAGTGTTTCATGTGTAAGAAAAAGGGTGAATTGATTGCTCATCTACTTCTTCATTGTGAGATGGCTAGGGAGTTATGGGTTGACATTTTTAGTAGAGCTAGATTGAGTTGGGTTATGCCAAAGAGTGTGGTGGAGCTTCTAGCATATTGTTGGAATAGGCATCATAGTAGTTTTCAACTGGCACCGGCATGGAGGATGATTTCTTTGTGCTTAAATGTGGTGTTTATGGATGGAAAGGAATGAGAGGTGCTTCAACAACAAGGAGCGAGATGTGAAGGAAATCTGGAATTTTTGTGTGTCTTCTTTGGTTCAATGGGTTTCTGCTATTGTACTAAAAGGAAGGAATGTTCATGAGTTTTTGTTTTCTTTTCAGCTTTATAGAATGTAATTAGGTCTCCTTTGTATACTTCCTCTGTACATGGGCTTCGCCTAGTTTCATTTGATCAATAAAGTTTCTTATTTATAAAAAAAAAAAAAAAAAAAAAAAAAAAAATCTTTTCCAACATGCCAATTGTATTTTGGTTGAACTTCATGTTAACATTGTAGAGTAGGTGTTTTTAACTTGTTCCTTTTATTTTGGTGTCTAAAGTTAGTTGCTTAGTTAAAGTTGTAATTGCAGTCTAAAGCTTGAGTGGATAGTACAAACAACAAATATTTCTTGATGTGATCTACAGTGGACAATACTTAATATTTCAATTAGCGGTGAACACTAGTGATTTCATGATATGTAGTATATGCACCATAGAACGACTCCTATATTAATAAGCATGGGCTTAAATTCCTTTAAGGAGATTATAAGTTTGTGACACTCAGCCATCATATCCTGAACAAAATCTTTTTTTGACAAGTTCCTGAACAAAAGCTAACCCATGGGAGTAGTATGCAGACAATATATTTGTCACAATCCAAGGATATCATAATTATTACTATGTTATCATCTTAAAGGTGTAATCATGATTGAAAGAGCGCCTTGCCCAACTAGTTAACATTTAGGAACGTTGAATTATAGTTGGGTCTTTTGAAATTTAGGTGCTTTAAAGGAGCTCGTATGTTAGATTTGTAGGCTCTAACTAAAAATTTGTTTTAAGTGCAATGGTTTTTCCTGGAATCTTTGATAAGTATTATGTTAAACTAGCAGAATAATCTTCATGACTATTATCTTCAATTAGTAAGTTCTAATATGTCATGGCTTCTTTATTAAATTTTAGGTGTCTCTGAGTCGACCGAAAGTTGCATGTGTTACCATTATGCTTCAGAAGATTGTGGGTGAGAAGGAACTTGCAGGCAGTAAGGTTAGGATGCTCTGAACCTACCTCCTCCAATGCTCATCGTTAGATGATGCAGCAGGACACCAAGATCCTCCATGCGTTAGGGTGAAGTTGAGTAGGGGCCAGATGGAGAAAATCTAGCACATTGTGAACCGAATGGCAGAAGGGGAGCCAAAGGCCGCTTGAAAACATGCTATGATATAGGGCCACTTTCATGGTATAACCCTTGGAGTCCACCGCCCCTTCATGGAGCTCAGGCACCAGTAACTTGATGATGTCGGGTACCTTGTAGGTTGACTTCAGCTACTCCAACTCACCTGAAGTCAACGCCGACTGCCAAGAACGACTGTCAAACTGTTGGGACTTGGTGCGAACCTCGGGAGGGTCGATACCCCCTGGGGTTTGGGAGGCACCAAGAGGATTAACATAGTTGGAGCTTCGGGGAGTAGCACAGGAAGGGTTCTTGGGAGCCATGAGAATATGAAGATAGAGGAAAAAGAGGCAAGAAACACATAGAAGACGGAAAGGAAGGAAAACACAGAACATGCAAAGGATTTGGAGAAGGGAGACGATGGCAAAGAATGAAAGTAGGCCCCAAATGACGAAGGGGTCGAGGCTTAAATAGGGCCCTGCAACAGTCGGGATCCCAGATTGTAGGAACGCACGCACCCCATGAGACCAGTAGAGGAAGAGCTTCCTATCACCATTCACGGGGGAGTTGTTAATAGAGAGTGCCATTTGTGTGTTTGAACATTGAGACAGTAACGAGTAAAGATGCAACGATTTTTTTCAGGAAATCCCCAACGAAAAATACACACTATACCTGGTAAAATTACAAGAGAGGAAAAAGGTGATTGACTCTTTTCTTGAAAGATATGCTGCTTCCTGGTCAAGCTGTCTTGTAGGGATCCAACATTGATTTCTGATTGAAATGTCTTCTTCTTGTTCCTTCTATTCAATAAGAATACAAGAAGAGGAATAACTGCCCATTTCAAAGGCATGGAAGTTCAACAGACACAACCACATAAAGGAAGGAACAAGAAGAGAAGGGTGAAAAGAAATTATCACCGAACTAGTCCGATAGGAATTGGCAAGGTACTTGAAGGGAATTTTCCTTCCTCTAGGCCCATGAAGAACCACGAGGGGCCTAACCTGACCCAATGATCCTTTTCTAAGGAAGTCCCTGCACCCCTTTGGAATACCCGACCCACAAGCTAAAGAAATCTTTGAAGCAACCCCAACGTGGAAAAGATGAATGATAGGGACAAATGGGAGTCGACGCCCTACCACCCCCGGTGACACCTAACACTCAAGGATTTGTACCTACAAGTGAGCGGAAAATGCGGATGGCCTTTGATACCCTGTCAGAGGGTATGGGGGAATGCAGTGCCTACCAGGCTCCACGCCACATTAAATGATCCTGACAACTCAGTAGAAAAGATGAGAACTCCCTGACAAGGAGGACGAGATGTCCCCCTAGTAACCTCGTATAAAAGCCGACCCCTAGGTACGAAGAAGTCTCTCTAAGTTCTCGCACTCTAGTACAAACTACTAAGGAGCTTTACTGATTTAAGCATAAGAAATTCCCTGGCCACCGCTGAGCCCCTTATGTTTTTTTGAGTGTGCAGGTATAAAGGCCCAGACCTGAGTTATTGAAACCAGGCCCAAAGGTGTACGAAATACAACGTTAACATATAGACTAAGTGATTAAAATGATTATTTTAATAGTTTAGATATAGGAATAGATAATACAATGTGGGTTGTATTTGAAATAGGTTATGCAAAATAGAAAAAACGTGACTTTTTAATCGTTAAATTTACTAAATTTTTGTAGTTTGAAAACCTGTCAATGACTGCTATTTGTAGATGCTCGTTTTTAAGATAACGATTCTTTTAAAAAATTTCAATTGTGATAAAATGTAATAACATTAAGCCATTTCAATTTATAAGATAGTTTTTAATAATTATTATTTTAGATTCAATATTCTCAGAACATTGAGGTGTAAATAACACATTCACGTTTTGATTTACGGGAAATATTTCAATTTCAGAAGAAATTTTGAAGTTTTGACTTGTACATTCCTCTTGCAGCCCAAGGAGCTAACACGAAATCGAACGTAATGAATGGAGCATTGCTTTTAAGAACTAAGGAAGATTTTGGCAAAATCTTGAAACCAAGACACGGACAATTACTCAAAGGGAAAGGGGTCAGATCCAGCCACTAGGTAGGGGCCGCCAGCTGGTCATCCGGCGGGAAGGGGGCAATCACAATTTTTATTTTTTTATTTTTTGAAAAATAAGTTATTATAATTTTATTTTTCATTTTCAAAAATAAGAGAAAAAAAACAGTTTTTATTTATAGACTGCCACGTGTCTTCCGTTTAGTATAATGGAGGAAATTTGTCAAAACATAAGCTGGAATTTATTTAAAAAAAATAAAACGCCTGATCAAGTATTCCTTAAATAAAGTTCCAATTGAAGCAGATCATGTAAGAAATGTTCCCTTAACATTCCTTCTCAACTCGGTTGATCAAATAAAAAAACATAAAAAAAATACCCAAAATTACAACAAATAATAGGACAGGAGCTTCTCATAACATCTTCAGAGTCATCATTGATACTTATTCTAGAAATAAAATATATAACCTATCGCCTCAAGGTGTGCAGAATGTACTCAGCATACAGGTCCCTGCATCAATTTTAACGTACCAACTTTAGTTTGTGCAAGTGTGGAAAATTGCTCAGCAAATCTCCCATGTTGCTAGACTTACATTGAGTACTGGATGGCTTCAATGGCAGTTGTTGAAGGTAAAAAGTCATTGACTGCAACCTCTTTGTTCTCATTCTTCTTGTCTGTCAAATATATATCACAAAACATCCCAACATGATACATTAACATCAAATAAACTTGCGAATCTAAAGTTGGGAAACAAGTTTTAGATGTAATAGTTTGAAAGGTTACAGTCTTCAAAGAAGCGGCGGATCTCGGACAAGCGATGAGGGGCAAGCTCTTTGATGTCAGTATAGTGCTTATACTCTGGATCATCAGCACACACTGCAATTATCTTATCATCTTTCTCTCCCTGGATTGAAGGCACAAAGCTGTTATTACCAAACTAAGACATGAAATTCCAAATGTTCTGTTTGTTCAGCTCTTTGAAAGTGTACCTGGTCAATCATAGGCATAAGTCCTATGGCTCTGGCTCGGAGAAAGCAACCAGGAAGGACGGGCTCCTATTCAAGTCACAGATGGTTTAGGATGGTATTGTTAACATGAAGCTCAAACATGCAAACACCAAGAACTCTAGTAAATTGACAACATAGTTCGTGGTGGCAAATTCTCGTCGTGGCAAATTCATCACTGGCAACTTATTTGGTAGATTTGTGACAAATTTGTTGAACTACTGCAATGGCTTGGAGAAAAGTGAAAAAAGAAGAAGTGAAGTGCAATGTGCACTTTGTGTCTCAATATATGAAAAACCCAGGAATTTACAGTTCGTATTCAGGGATCTCTGGAAATGGAATATATAGGTAAACATTGGAACTTTCTACAATAAATTATTCTTTTGCATACTCAGTAAGAAATATGTCGAGAATTTAACAATATCAGAATTATCTAGAAAATATGACAGTGAGATTTGCTTTTCAACACTCAAAGAATGAGAAATGAGAATTTTCTATTTAATACATAAAATAGGAACACTAAAAAATTACCTGCATTAGAACTAAAACATCCAATGGGTCATTGTCTTCACACAATGTGCGAGGAATGAAACCATAGTTATGAGGATATACTACTGACGAATACAAAATACGATCAACCTGAGCAATTGATGCAGATGGTAAGATCAATCTGATGGAAGATATCTAATCAAAGTACAAGGTAGCAAAATGCAAGAAGATTCTCCCGGAATAGAAGTATAAATCAAAAATCCTTCCAAAGATCTTACAGTCCCCATTCAGCAGAGACACCCAAAAAAGTATTTGGACTGGAAGCATTTTGAACCAACCTTTTCTAGTTAAGTATGCTTCAACACAAAGCCGAAAGAATATACTTTTCAGACTAGCACTAAAATCTTCCATTTAAGAGGACGAAATGGTCAATACCTTAATTAGTCCTGTCTTCTTGTCAAGCTCATATTTCACCTTACTTCCCTTTGTGATCTCAACAACCTGTATCATTCCAATTAGTAATACAACAACGAGATACATTAGAAAATGTGCCTGAAGAAAACGAGTTTCAATTTAAAAGTTGAAAATTCTTGCTAGGAAAGAGAAAGTACTGGAAATTTAAGAAGGCTGAGAAAAGTTGGCAGCTGGGAAATGGAGTCTAATTGATGTTGAGAATAATTTGCAAGGAAAGGGGTGATGGTCACAAAATTAGCCTGCAGCACTAATGTTTTACCCACTGGGATAAAAGGGAACGCTGCTGGATTGGGTTGCATGGGAATGACCATAAAGAAGGTGTAACTGCTTTGATAATTCTTATTGGACAAGTGATATTTGCATGCTGGGAAAGAGTTAGAGATTCATAAAGAAACATAAATTAGTGCTGAGATGGTGATCTTAACTGCATGCTAGAAATCTCACTTGAACATTCTTTTAGCATGTTACCACCCAAAAAATAAAAAAGCAAAGTTAATATCTTCTAGTAGGTCCCCCATCTAAAATTTGAGGGAGATTTTGGTTGCATTATTGGATGCGCTACAATCAATACAGAAAATACAGAAAAAAAATAAGGCAGACAAAATTCAAGGGCTGAACATGTTTATTCCCTTCACTAACAAAGCACTTCATATTGTAAAGCCAAGTTCGAAAACATACACAGTTGAAAACATTAGGTGCTCCAGGTCCTGCAGACAAAGTTTTATGGAACAGAATTAGTACCTTTAAGTTTATATGAACACTGAATATAGTGGGTTTATACATACCAATCTCGAGATCATGCCAAGGGTGTGCAGCAACTGATCTCCTTGACAAAGATGAAAGGATTCTCTCATTCAATCGGGGAACTGAACGTTGAGCATGATTTTCTTTAGCTTCAATTTCATGTGCCTCGTCACTCATCTCTAATAAGATGCAGAAAAAAGTATCACATGGAAAGCTTGATAAAATATTAAAATTAACGAAGCTGTGGATTCAAAAACTCTGGTTCTTAAATCAGGATGACAAATATGAGAATTAATTATTTCAGATGCAGGAGGTGGCAATGCCATAATCCTTATGCAGTCTGATATTTAGCAGCCGAGATTATATACAAATCACTCTAGAAGCAAATGCATTCAGATCAAATACACTACCTTTTTGTGAAAATAGAATGTAAGGTGATATCGTGGATCAAGAGCCCATTACTAAACATGTGTTTGTGTGTGTGGGCCTGATCCAAAATAACCACATTAAAGGCCCATATGTGTCATTTGTTATCATCAGCCCGAAACAAATCGGTGATGAATTTGGAAGTTCTGTAGTGAAAATGAAACAGAATGATTTAATCCACAATTATCTTAAAGGTATACGAAACTTTCTAACCATTGTGCTTAGAAATTGAGACTCGAGTGTTTTAATAAATAGAGTTATGCAACTTACAAGTCTAGTGTGTAACATACCACTTACTGTGGACCCATTTTATTCATAAAAAATGTCAAATTATTGTGAATTCTTCATAAGAGTAATTCTACATATAACCGTGAAATGCGTAAACGCCGCGTAACAGCTTTGAAAAATAGTGGAGTCCACTATTAAAAAATTAATTTTTTTAATGTGGGTCCCATGTTTTATTCACTTTTTTCAAAGCGATTACGCAGCGATTACACAATTCACGGTTGCAAATATATTTTCTTAATTACCAATACTGACATGACAGGCTTCCATATCATCTTGGTATGCTTGGAGCATCAATAAATAGGTTTGCAAATTAAAGTTATTCTTTGGGAATTCACCTCTCTAACAGATAAAAGATAAAACATTTATTGAATTCACCTAATTTTTCCTTTTAAATTAAAAGATAAAATTACATCAGAAAAAGCAAACCTAATAAATTACATCTATTAAATTAAAAGAAATACAAATTTTTCAACAAACGTTTTTTAAAATAAATATTTTTTAGAAAACAATTTCTTAAAAAATCACGTTTGTTACTTTTTATATTTTTTTGTTTTGAAATTAATTTTCAGTTTTTATGTTTTTAGTTCTTATTATTGTTTATTTAAATTCTCAACCTTATTTATTTAATTTTTTGTTTGAATTACATATCAAGGGCATTCATATCAACATATAAATTAGAGGGGCTACAATGTAATTTTCTGAGAGTTTGAGGTGGTGATTGTCAAAATTGATTAAAAAGAAAAGTTAGCCCCACTGGCCACAACCCACACGCTAAGAGTATTAGCATTGGTTTATGAATATGTATATGTAAAATTACCTCTTTTACATATCCATTTTACCATTGAAGCAAAATTTCTACATTGATTTATGCATATTTGAGACATAATAATAATAAAATATTATTATTTTATTATTATTAATTTTTTGCTACAATCAATTTTTTTTATATATATTTTACAATTAACATCCACTACATACATTTGACATTAATAATACAAATGCAATAATAAAAAATATAATTTTTTATATATTATATTAAAAATATAATAAAATGAAAAAAAAATATAATATATTATAATAATAAAATGAATGTGCAAGTGAATATTTGTTGTGTTGTTGAAGGAGAGAGAACAAGAAATGATTGTGAGAGAGAGAGTGGAAGGAGAGAGAAATAATGATTAAAATATGATTTGTAGGGTGAATAGTAGTTATCCAAATTTGGATAAACACTGTTCATAGGTAGCTAAATATTTGGATATACATAAGCCAATATAGAAGATTTTAAGGTCATATTATATAAATATGACTTTTCATATGCATATCATAGACCAATACTAACGTCCTTGGAATGGCAGAATATACAAAATGGAAATGGATCCACCATATTTAGGTGCAGATTATGACTTCAGAAATCTACTGTACATACTACCATTAGAGATCAATCATGACACCTACTCCAACATATGACAATAATCCCAATACAAAGAACTTTATCACGACTCTGCGAAAAGCAAGTAAAACCTAAGAACATATGCGAAATCTGGTATCTGGAAAAGGCGATCGAGAACATGCGATCCAAGAAAAAGACGGAAACGTAGTAGTGCAAGAAAAAAGAATAAATCAGCAGAAACATACCGAAAAATGTGGTAGATCGTGGGAGAACTAGAAATATGGTTTTGGAAGAGAGGAGAGATAGAATATAGATGGGCGGAGGTCTTAACCCAGCACTACGGCCTCTCACATTTATAGAGAGAGAGCGAGAGAGAGGGATGGGGTTGGTCAATTCTACGAAGCCCGCCTAGTGTCCGTTGGGGAGAGAAGTTAGCTGCGTCTTCCACTTGCTCTCCCCTCCAAATTTTCAGTTGGTTATTCTGTTAAAATAGTCCCTGTACTTTGTTTCTTGTGCAGATTAATTGATAAATTTTATACTCTTTTAAGTTCTTAACTTTATTAAAGGGTCGCTGCATGGCCACCCACTTTTTTTTTTTTTTTTCAATTTATTGTGATAGTTTTTAATTTAAAGAAATAATAGTTGTAATTATAGAGTACATTGTGTATTTTTTTTTAAGAGTAATGTTAGATACAGTCCTTATTTAGGGACTGCAATACAAATTTAGGTAATTTTATCTTTAAAATTTTTTTAAATTACAAAACTATCATTCCTGAAATGATGATTTTTCTCATTTAATAAAGTGCCTACACATGCAATCCTCAAGTGGAGATTGCAAATAGAATTTCTCTTTTTTTAATAATAAGTATATAAGAATTATATAAAAAGGTACATAAATGTTGTGTATTTATTTTAATAAATATATAAGAATTATATAAAAAATTAATTTTTTAATAAAAAATTTTATTTTTTAAAATAAATTAATGACATGTATATAATTAATGACTTTATTTATTATTATTTTTTAATTTAAAATATATTTTTTGTTATTTTTATTTATTTAAAAATGTATCAACATCGCATTGATGGTAATGAAGTAGTGTATAGCTAGTAGGTGGCAGTCTTCATTGCTGGAATTGACCTGATGTGAGACAATTAGGAAAATGTTCTACTCTAATTTAGAGAATGATTTATGTTAAAAATTTAGTTAATATCATATTTTTTATATGTATTTATTTTATTTAAATTTAAACTCTATATTAAATTAGCTATTCACTCTATATGTATTAATAAAATATTATTAAATTAATAATTTAATTTATTTAATTTATTTGTATCACATTTTATAATTTTATCAATTTAATATTAATAATAATTATATTCTAATTAAATTAATATTAAAAAAATCATATTTTCAAATATCATTTAATACTAATAATAAAAAATTGAGAGAAAATTTCTTATTCACTAACCAAATATCTAACAATTTACCCATTTCGGTGTCAATAAAAAATCTGCACCTAAGACTAAGATCCAACGCCATCTTAGTATGTCTAGCACTTCCAACATTTGATAAATCTGCACTTACCATGTCTAGCAACATACTGGTATTCATTCATGTTTATATCTTAATTTCCCTCACGTACATAAAATAACACTACCAGGTGTTTCCATGGGTCGTGGAGGGACTGCGAATTGGGAGTGGGAGTGAGAGAGACAGAGAGAAAGTGGAGAAAGAGTTACGGGTGAGAAATATTTTTGCGTTTTGTTATCGTTCCAGCGTGTGTAGTTGGAGTGAGAAATTATTATTTTAATGTTTGGTGAACTAATTGTAGTTCTCTATATTTGGTCAATCACTGTAACAGAAATTTAAATTATTTTAGAGATGACCAATCTAATGTAGAGTATTTTTGATACAACTTATCTAAATTTTAGCCATCCTTCCATTTTGACCAAGCCAATGAAAATATTCTTATATACGCTATATTCTATTCACCAGTTTTATATCGATTTATTTTTTTAATTTTTTTTTTAAAATATGTGGTTTAGGACTTTTAAGTAGAATAAGTTCTGATTTAGATACCAAAATGTTGTTAACTCGATTGGAAGCCATCTACACTATTATATATTATCTATATGATATAATTTATTTTAAGAAGTAATTTTTAAAATTTATATTTTATGACTATATGAATAATATATGACTATATATTTTCAAATAGCATTTTTGGAATGACTAATACCTTACAATTGGCGAAAAGCAATGCATAAAATTCTCCTCCACAACACCACTGGTTTGTCGACGTTGAAATGGCGACAGAGTCCATGTGATACGGAATGTATTCCAAAGCCTGGAAGATTTGCACTTGCTCGGGGGATTACAATGTCCGAAAACTGAGAACCTCTAATTAATAAATAATTATATTATTGGTCCAAATTACATCTCACCACGTTGCCTCTTGCCTGCACGTTTCAAAGGTTGCCAATGGCACTAATCTAAAAAATACTAGTTTCATAACGTGCCCTTATCATTAGTTCGCACTCAATTTTTTAGTCAAATTAATGTAAATTTAATTTTAAAATTTGGGTTTTCCATCGTTTGTATTCTTCAAATCATTTCAGGCTTCAGCATTGGTTCAATTAGACAGTCGGAATAATGTTTTCACAGCAAAAAGAAATTAATAAGCACGTACCTTTTAAATATAAGCGAGCTCGTTTGGTTGATGAGATGAAATGAGATGATTTTAAATTAGTTAAATAAAATATTTTTAGAATATTATCTTTTAATATTATTATTCTTTTAGGATTTGAAAAAAATTAAATTGTTTATTATATTTTGTATGAGAATTTGAGAAAATTATAATGATGAGATGGATTGAAAGTGTTTCTGTATTCAAATGAGGTCGCAATGTGGTGTTCCATTGTTCGGTAAAGAGCCTGACGATGATACGTAATGTCATAATTTCCAGCCGGTCGACAACTTGATATTACTGTCTGATCTATGTGGGTAATCATGAATTGAATACGTGGTAAATAAATTAAGTAACAGTGAAATAAGTAAAAGTTTAGTTAAAAAAAAATTAACTACTAATTGTACTAGAGGTTTAAATCGGTAAAGGTTCATCCATTAATAATAATAATATCCACATGTCATTGTTATCTCCCAAATAATCTTATACAATACCATCTGTTCATCACTTACATCCATGTACGATAAATCGAACATAGTTTGTCGCTTGATTAAATAGTATGATAAATCGAATATAGTTTGTCGCTTGACTAAATAGTACATCTTAATAAAATATAAACAACAAATAATTGAGATAGGCCTCTATTTCTATGACTCAGGCAGAATCGGTCCTTCTTCCACCAGAAACTCTTCTTAGGCTACGTCTGCATCAATGTCTACAATTTGGATAAATGAAACCATAGATATGTTAAACATCTATGCCAATACTACTAATGAGAGACAATGCAAATGAATATGCATGCACAATTTTATATAAATGGACTTGGAACACATATCTTTATTATGCATGGCAAGGAACCACCATCTAGATAAAACTCAAGTATATAAACATGATGAGGAATCACCCTCTGAGAAAATCTTATGCATACATAAATATCACCAAGGCAAGGAACTACCATCTTATCAAAGCACATAAAATCCATCATATCTCATGGTATAAATACCAAGTAAGGAATCATTCCACCATTAAACCCGGAGAATCACTCTACTTAGTCAATGTGCAAACTAATCCACCAATTTCAAATCATTCAACACGGAGAATCGCTCAACTCGCTCAACACACCCGAAGACAACATACATGATCAACCTGGAGAATCTCTCTACTCGATCAACCGACTCAAAGACAACATACATGATCAATTCGGAAAGTCTCTCTACCCGTTTATCAAGTGAAGCCAATTATATGAAGACGTTCCACCCCGATCGTCAAGGGGACTCTCTATACTCTTATGAAACTTGTGGCAACTTGTTGTAGGAATGGCATGGGGACTCTTCGACACACGGTAATACTCAAGCACCCAAAAATCACAATCACAACCAACCCACATCATTCAAACTCATAATCTCAAAATTACAATGTAAAGATAATCTATAAACTTAATAGAGAAGATATATATTATTTTCATGTAGAAAAATGGGAGAGTTACAGTAATGAAAAGTCTAATATTACAATCATACTCACAAAACATTACCCCACATTCCCAGTACATTCTTAGGAGCTAACCTACATGAACAATATTAAAATACTACGGTGGCAGTGGTGCTGCTCTCTCTATCGCACCCTTGAAGTCACTTGATTTCTTTGAAGACTCCAACTCCAAAGAAGATCCAACACTTTGGGTGGGACCAAAGCCTTTTATAGGGTGGGACCATTAGGTGTCATTCTCATTATTGATATGCTTGAATAGGAGATCTTTGATCTTGGTCGTCCTTTCATCCTCTGGACTTATTGGTAC
Source organism: Juglans mandshurica (assembly GCA_022457165.1). NCBI lineage: Eukaryota > Viridiplantae > Streptophyta > Magnoliopsida > Fagales > Juglandaceae > Juglans > Juglans mandshurica. Next base: position 37,090,999 of record CM039619.1, read on the forward strand.
CCACGTACGACACATGTTGCCTTTGAGCATCTCCACATATTCTCAGAGAGCCCTCACATCCATATCGATCTTATCCTTGACTAGTATTCATCCTTAGATTGTTGCTTGCCCTTGCCCATAGCATGCCTTTTGCTGCAGACCGTCCTTTTCCAGAACTACCATCCTCTTCAACTCTTCGTTCTCGCTCGAGTACGGTCAGCACAATTCTTGCTTACCGGACACAAGGTGAAAAATCTTTTATCACCTAGTACTAGGATATGTCTGCCAGGCTTTCTACATAGCGATGTTTGCCCTACTTTGGACTAGCTACACTTTGCTTGACATTTTGCCTCATCTTTCACCGTACCTTGCCCATGGGAAAATGTGTCTTACCTTGCTTCTACCCAGTCCTCACATAAAACATTGTCATTAAAACATTTTACCTCAATTTTTGTAACAAACAAAATAAAAAAGATTTTCACGAAATTAAAAAATAAAAAACTCACATAAATTTTCTTCATAGAACATGTTTTTAATAGGCCCACTTTTTTTCATACTCCAATAAAAAATATAACAAATACCTTATTAGCCCAAACATAGTTTTGCAAACCCGTAAATCAACATTTAACAGTTTCATTAGTTTGCTAGAAACCTTACGTCTAAAGATACCCTAGTGATAATGCTTCACCTTCATTATTTTTTAACCCAATGTAGAACTTTAACACAATTAATCCAAGGTGCAAAAGATCTAGAGCATGAGCATTTATCATGCATGCTTGAGTTTCTCATATGGGCCAAACCATGTAACTAGAAGTTCTAAAGCTTGAATCTACATGCATGTGCTCATTCGTGTTTAAACCATTAATTTAAGTAAGGAATTGAAGAGATGATGAACGTGCAAGACTTAGATCAAACATTCATTTACTTTTATGTAATAACTTGTTAGAAAGCACAGAGGAAAAATACCTCAAGCTCAGCTTATAAAATTACTCCACAAGTTTCTCCAGATTGATAAATCTCCAACGTTTCCTCTTAGTGGTGAAGTGTACTACGTAGTATAAAACTAGAGTAACACTATGAGTGGTTTGGATTCAAAGATGAGTTGAGGTGGGTTGAGATGGTTTGTGAATAGTAAAATAAAAGTTGAATTATTTATTATATTTTGTGTGGAAATTTGGGAAAGTTGTTTTGGGATTTGAAAAAGTTGAATTGTTTATTATATTTTGTGTGGAAATTTGAAAAAGTTGTAATGATGAGATGAAATGAGTTGAGATGAGTTGAGGTGGGTTTTGAATGCAAACGAGGCCTTAACAATTTCACAACCTAAATATCTTATCAAGAGAGAACAAAAGGAGAGAGAATTTTTATATATTTCAGATGGTTACCAAAAACCAATTGAGAAGGACTATATATAGTCCTCCTACAAACGGCTGGCCTTAAAGGCCAGCCTTCAATTGCCATATTGAATGGCAGTAACGCATGGCTTTAAGCCATGCGTAACAAGCAAATAACGCATGGCTTTACGTTACACTACGGTTAAGGAGGGGGTCGGCCCCACGTGGGCGCCCCTCCATCTAACATCTCCCACTCGCACACAGTGGGCATGACCCCAGGTCTGCACCTCTCTAATGTTCTCAATCTTGTTCATACAAGTAAATAGGCCGTGCGACCACCAAGCACATCTGTAGTGTGACGCCCCCAAATCCCGTTTGGGATTGGACGGACATTTGAAGCGTCGAGACATGCAACACAAGGTTACCTGCCCCCGTTCATGACATATAAGATGCAATATTCCTAACATGCATCTAGCATTATGCAATATTCGCAGCGGATAATTTTTTTTTTCTTTAGCAATACTATGCACCAAACTGAAATATCCCAAATACTTAAAACATACTTCATACATAATGACATACTTAAAAACTGATATCACAACACTAGTCCAAAATGGTTGTGATCAAAAGAGTGATGGAGATTGAACTCCACAAATACAAGTTGTAATCTGAGGTAACTACTGTACTAACACCTACATCACATTGTCGCTTAGTCGACCGTTTCCAGTTGGTCGATTCCCGATTCTCCTTCAAATCCTGTAATAAGATCTACCATTCGGGGGGAATGGTAGTTGGGACTACCACAGTGAGATTTGATTACAAATCTCAGCAAGTTAACAGGAAACTTCCACACAGGTTAATAATGCATGCATGGCAGTAAAAGCATGAATGCATAATCAAATCATAAGTAATCATAGCATAACTTGACATACAACATAACATAACTGGCATAACTTAAACTGAAACTGAAGCTTAGCATGAACGTGACTTGAAACATAACATGAACTTGAAACATAGCATGAACGTGAACTTGAAACATAACATGGACTTGAAACATAACATGAACGTGAACATGTATAATTTGAACATGAACTTGAGCATGACATACCATAAATGTGAACTTGGAACATAACGTAACATGAACTTGGAACATATTCTTGTCTCATGGGATTACCATGATTACGTGAACGTAAACTTGAACATAATATAACGTGAAACATGACTTGAACTTGGAATCTTATTCAATAGACTTAATCATTAAAGTGACCATATGGGTGCTACACAGGTCCCCTTGAGCCGTGTGTCCCTGCCGATTACCGCATCACATCACAGGTTTCTATACCAGCTGTGAGTGCGTTAATACGTACTCCACAGTTGTTGTGGCCCCACGTATTCTACGTGTCACAATTGCTGTGTCTCACGTAGTGTATGCTCCACAGTTGTTGTGGCCCCATACTTCATGCTCCACAGTTGTTGTGGCCCCATGACTTATCTGTTTGTGCCACACTTGCTGTGGACACACGTAACATAATGTGTGGCACCATCGGCGTTAGTGCCTGGCGCGCTCCGGTGACCAGCTAATTAGTCCCCATTCGCAACCTGTTGACTGTACTTCGTCAACCCAGGGAATTTCACACCTATTTAGACACTCCAGCGTGAACAAAGGAGTTCCACTAGGATATTACCCCATCCTACTGCTTAGGGTTGTGATTGACATGAATAACTTAACTGGGATACATGACATTTCGTAACGTGACGTAACATGAACTAAGACGACAGAGATGACATACCTCGAGACATAAATGTAACAGAAAACATTTCATAACATGGCATACTTGTAACATGCAACATTTCGTAACATGGCATACCATATAACAGACAATATTTCTTAACATGGCGTAACATGTGACAGTGAATATTACGTGACATGAAATACATGTAACAGATGGCATACTTAACTTAACATGACATACTTGCAATGTATAGCAATACGTGACAGAATATCTTGTATAACAGATGAATAATTCATGACAGAATAAATTCTGTGTAACAGATAAATATGTAATGATTTGGCATGGCACATATGGTAACATGCATACATACACTTTAGTTCCCTTACTTATCACTCATACATATTAAACTGATAGTAAGTTAAAAGCTAATTTACCTCGATCTTCGCGCTTCGAGACAAAACTCAAGTGCGATCACGAGAAACTGAAAGTAGCGATTTCTAAAAATTAAAACTTAATCACTAACAATTAAGAATATGGAGAAATATCAACTTCGAGTAAAATTACCATTTTACCCTCTACATGTGGAAAAATGACCATTTTACCCATAACTTAAGGATTTTGCATCCTAACTCCAAAAATCACCAAAATTTACATACATTATGTAAATTTTGTCCTAAGCTCAAATATCAATTCAAAAAAATTTAAAACTAAACGCAACCATTACAACTCTATAGGTCCGACACTTACAAGTGTATTTCCTTTGATTTTGTTGTAATTCTTTCAAATTTCAAAACTCATGATTAAACCAAAATGTTTTCTTCTACTATACCCATAACATATTCCTAAGAGTAATCATGTTTTGAATCATGAACAAAAGTCATCAAAATCACTAAAACCATACTTGAACTTTTTGGTTTTTCTTCTAAGTTCAAAACAGAATTTTGTTTCTAACTTGTTTTGATCAACCTCTAGATCCATGACTTATAAACATGTGATCTTCAAACCAAAACATCACATGGTTTAAAAAGATATTCTAAAACAGATCCAAGCATCAAACTCAAGATCACATGGTTAAACATCAACCAAAACATAAATTTAGCCAAGAACATCATCACTTTGGCCTAACTGAATACCTCATTGCATAAAATTTCATATCTTCGAAACTAACAGAAAATATCTTCAAAATAACATTTTAACATGTATATAAGAGGCTTAGGATCTTCCAATAAAAATATCAAAGCCATTGGAATAAGATTAAACCATAAAAGATTTAAACTTTCTCAAAACAGAAACTGTTTTGCCTATTCCAGTTTCTAAGTTTCTAGACCTAAGAAAATATTTCACTAAAACTTTTAATCATGCAACTCAACCAATAATCATATACACCTGTTAACAGTACTCCATAAAAATTTCGGACCAAGATCTATTCATTAGCTTGATCAAAAACTCCAAAACATAACACACTCTCCAGTTTATCGCCCAGAATGACCTTTCTAGGGTCTAAACAACTTTTCACCAATAAAATGATCTCCAAATGGAACTAATAAGATATCCACGTAAACTAGACTCCAAAAGAAACAACTTTAATGAAGAAAACTTTGCGAGAAAACACTTACCAAAGCTTCGAAACGGGCGTTCAAAAGAGGTCAGAAAAACTGTCCGAGAGTGTCTTTTGTGTTTTATGAAGTAAAAGTGTAAAGGAGAGTTGATTTTCGTGGGAAGTGGACTTGAGAGCTTCTTACACAAGCTATGTAAAGTGATAGGACTGAAGGAATGGTTGAGTGTTGGCCTTTTCTTCTCATAAAAATCAAACCAAGATCTTTTATCAAGGTGGAGTGTGAGAGTGAAAGAGTGAGGTGGCCCTTTAGCTTTGTCTTTCTAGAACCTTCTAGGCCCTTCTTGTACAGATCTGACCAGCCAAGTGAGGGTACAAAACTTAGTCATGAAGCAATCCTATAGTGACCAAATTCATGGGCCTTGATGGGCCTAAATTTTGGGGTTTAAAGAGGGTTTGGGTTGCTATCAAGCCCAAATCCAATATCACTTGGTCCAATCAATTTCTCAAGGTTAACAAGGTTGGATAAAGATATTCTAACACAAATTTGAAGGATTAATAGCATGTGGAAGTGATTTAATCAAGTGATTAAACACAATGCTATAAATCGGATTAGACAATGTTTAGAGACCAACTTTAGGGTTTTGGGGAAACCGTTTAGGGTTTCGATTTCAACAAAGCTTTTGGGCTTTCAATTGGATTCCCACCATTTAGGGTTTCACTAGGATTGAAAACCTCTTTGGTTTGGCACAATTTGGTTAACCAGATGAAACAAGGTTTTGCTTAAGTGGCATGATCTCACACCTTGATTCCTTCAAATCCAACAAACATTCCTCATGGTGCCAAGTGTCTAATATTATTCACTAAGTGTGGCTAAGATCTTGCCAAATGTCCAAATAAAACTTCTCTAATCTAATTTGGACATTCCACACTATGATTTTGAAACACTGCAATTGGTGCGCTTATCGAGGTTACTATTTACTCCAAAAAAAGTGAATCATAAACTTAGCACTAAAAATTCCTAAATATTCATATTAACCTACAGTGAAAATCGTTTACCGAAATTCAACCTCGAAGTGCCCCTAAAAAATAATTTCACAATTTCCAACAGACGTTTCGTCCGGAATTATGAAAATATGATATTGTGCCATAAAATTCTAAATAATCCACTGAGTCTAATGGCATGGACCATAATGCATTCTGACACTTCTAACCACCTCAAATAAATAAAACTTATATTTCTAGCACCCTAGTGAGTGATAACACTGACTATGTTGACAGACTAAAACCTATGAAATTGGTTGATTCGTAAAAACTTATGGGGTTTTCACGAGATTCCTAAAGTCAATAGAAATTCCACCAATGAATTTCTAGCGGGCTGTTACATGTAGAAAGGTGGGAGTACATACACCAAATCTCTCACAGAGAAGACCAGCATAGTAACATCCCTAAAGTGTCTGGTCATGTCCTAGACTCATTCGATCGTATCAAGATCAAGCATTTTCGAACCCTCTTGAGTTAAAAAAAAAGCTCAGAACAATGCTTGACTACCTCTAAATCATTTCAATGTGTTCACAAACTTTAGCCGCTACCAAGATGTAGCGTAATTTGTTTGACGTCAGCAAACACTATCGAAGATACGATATCGAAGAGTCTTCCCTTTGCGCTCATATCACTTAATTTTGGTCGAACCGCTTTCCCAACAATGCCTCTTTAGACCGTATCAATCATGGCCATAAACAGCATGCCAAAGTAGCAAACATCACAACCTCCATATCGTGACATAGTCAAAAGTAAAGGACATTTAAGAAAAATGAGACTCACATAGTGAGAAAGAGGGAAACATTTTACTCACTTACCAATATGGTCATATTAGCACATATAGTATTAAATACATGCTACGATGGATTTCTCTTTCTTAAAGAGCATATGTCTATATCAATACCGTACAGATCTTAGTCTAGCCGCTCCTTAAGCGTCTAATCCGAATTTCTCTATTTGCACGCCTCCAAGACGTCAAAGAGGAACTCACATCTGGCTAACTACAGGCTACATGGATGGTGGGGTAACCCATGCATAATCCTATCAATGGACCTCATCTTTGCTCCCACTAAGGCAACATAACTTTGTGTCAACCAACTTATTCCTTTGGACAAGTACCTAGGGACACAATGTCTCATCTCTACTCGCTACTCAAGCACTAGAGGCAATCACTCGTGTGAGTGAGCCGATCTTAGCCTGTTGACATATCTTGTATGTGTGTTTTAGAAAAACAATACAATAAAGAACTGAATCATATTGTATTAATATCCCAAAGGAAATGTTACATCTCAAAGTCCTAGATTCCTAACATGAGCCTCGAAGACATCTCTTGCTATAGGTTTCGTTAATGGATCAGCAACCATGTGACTCGTAGAAAGGTGTTTCAAAACCACTTCCTTTTGCGCTACCATGTCTCTGATGTAGTTATATCTGATATCTATGTGTTTGGTTCTTCCATGATACTTTGAGTCCTTAGCATATGCTAGAGCTGCCATGCTATCGCAGAATATCGTCACCGGATCTGAAGTATCCTTGCCAATGTCTAAATGCTTGAGGAACCTCCGTAACCAAACAGCTTCTTGAGCTGCTGCTGAACAAGCTATATATTCTGCCTCTATGGTGGATAAAGCTATACGGGGTTGTTTCTTGCTGCTCCATGTAATGGCGCCTTGGTTGAGTAGAAAGACATACCCAGTGGTTGATTTGTGCTCATCTAGGTCGCTGCCCCAATTGGCATCACTGTAACCTCTTAGCTGCAAATCTGAACCCTGATAGTACAACACATAGTCTGTAGTTCCCTTAAGATATCGCATAATCCTTTTGACCGCTTTCCAGTGAGCTAGTCGGGGGTTAGATTGGAATCTACTCACTAAGCCAATTGCATAGCATATGTCAGGCCGAGTACATATCATTGTGTACATCAGACTACCCATAGCATTAGCATAAGGGACACGAGCCATCTTTTCCTTTTCTCTTTGAGTCTGAGGACACAACTCTTTAGACAAGTTCTCGCTTCTTGCAACAGGGGTGTTAATGGGTTTACATCCATTCATTAGGAAGCGCTCGAGGACTTTCTTTATGTAAGTCTGCTGAGACAAACACAAAAGTTTCTTTGAGCGATCTCTGTAAATTTTAACTCTCAGAATGTATTCTGCCTCACCCATATCCTTCATCTCAAAATTGAAGGATAACCACTCTTTTGTGGCGATTGTCAACACTTTATCATTTCCAGCTAGTAGTATGTCGTCAACATACAATGACAACATAATAAAACTCTTCTTGGACCTTTTGACATAGACACGATGATCCTCTGTGATCATCGTAAACCCATTCGAGAGAATGGCTCAATGGAATCTGAGGTACCATTGTCTAGATGATTGCTTTAGGCCATATATAGATCATTTGAGCTTGCACACTTTGTGCTCTTGACCTTTGACCACAAAGCCCATTGGTTGATCCATATAGATCTCCTCATCTAGTTCTCTATTGAGAAATGCTATCTTAACGTCCATCTGGTAGAGTTCCAAATTCATGTTTGCTACTATAGCTAGAATCTGGCGAATTGAGGCAAACCTCAACACTGGTGAAAAAGTTTCCTCATAGTATATACCTTCCTGTTGGGTATATCCTTTCGCCACTAAGCGAGCTTTGTACTTATCTATTGATCCATCTGACTTGCATTTGACCTTAAGAACTCATTTGTTCCCAATAGTCTTACACCCTGTCGGTAGATCAACCAGACCCCAGACCTGGTTAGTCTTCATAGACTCAATCTCATCATTAAGAGCTTTCATCCACTCATCTTTAGTAGAAGATGAGAGAGCCTCATGAATTGTCCTAGGCTCGTCATTATCATGCGGAGCTACCATAAAAGCTTCCCCTTCAATCTCAAAACGACGACGGGGAATACTTTCACGTGTACTTCTACGCGGCCGAAGTTGTTGTGATTGATTGAAAAGTGATGTGCTCCCACTCGGATTCAAATCCTTTTTATAATTTGTAGGAGCTTGAAGAATTTATTCCTCATTCTCAACTAAATTTCTTGGAGCACTTTGCTCTTGTTCCCCAATCTCATGAAGTTCTAAACTCCTATCAACCTCACCTCTACTTGGAAACTCATCTTCAATGAAATCCACATCTCGTGACTCAATCTCAGTCACACTTTCATAAGATTGTTCACCTATTAACACATACCCTTTAGAATGTTTTGAGTACGTTATAAAGATACACTTCTTCCCTCTAGGGCCTAACTTCCCATACTTATGAGAAAGATCGTGAATAAAACCAGTTGAACCCCATGGCCGTAAGTTACTCAAATTGGGTTTCTCGCCGGTCCATAGTTCAAATGGGGTGAAAGTTACTGATTTGGAGGGCACTCGGTAAAGAATGTAGGCAGCAATCAAAAGTGCATCCCCCAAAAAAGAAATTGGTAAGTTTGCTTGCGCTATCATTGACCTAACCATCTCAAGCAGTGTTCGATTTCTCCTTTCCGCCATGCCATTTTGTTGCGGCGTACTCGGCATCGTCAACTGTCTTTTGATTCCATTTTCATCAGAAAGCCTTTTAAATTGCTCAGAGAGATATTCTCGTCGTCGGTCAGTTCTTAGAGTTTTTAAACTCTTGTCTAACTGATTCTCAACCATTCTTAGATATCGCCTAAAGCATTCCAATGCTTCAGACTTATGGGAGATAAAGTAGACATGACCGTAACGTAAAAAATCATCTATAAATGTGATGAAGTAGACACCTCCATGTCTTGCCCTCACGCTCATTGGACCACAAATGTCTGAGTGGACTAATTGCAGTGGAAAAGATGCCCTAGTAGTTTTTCCAAACGGTTTTCTTTTACCTTTTCCCATTAGACAATGTTCACATGTGGGCAAGATGACCTTAGCGAGATTGCCTATTAGGCCTTCTCTAGCTAACCTAGCCATTCTATCTTGCCCTATATGGCCAAGCCTAGCATGCCATTTATATGAATCCAAATTATTAGATGTAGAAAGAAAAACAATAGACTCATTTATATTTGAATAATCCAAATTCAATATCATAAAACCGTCTTAAAGAAAAGCATTGTCATTAAACACATGGCCCAAATAAAAGGAAACATAATTGTTTTCAAATATAATTTGAAAACCAACTCTTAATAGAGTGACTACATAAAGTAAGTTTCGTCGGATCTTGGGAACGTATAGCACATTGTGGAAGAAAAGAGTGCGGCCACCCTGCAAGTCTAGCTTGTAGGTACCAAGTCCCAGTACCTCCATGCTAGCTCCATTCCCCACCTTGATATCACGGCTCTCTGCTGGAATCCGGCGACACTTCACAAATCTGACTCTGTCTCGCGTTGTGTTCGGTCGCTCCTGAATCAACAGTCCACACAGGATAGGAGTGAGCAACCATCACATGGCTAGTTACAAAAACAATGCTAGAAAAGTTAAAGTGTACCTTCTTCGGCTCAGTGCAGTCACGAGTGAAGTAGCCATTCTTTCCACAGTTGAAGCACTCTAATTTTGACTTGTTATTCCCGTGCTTGCCCCTTTTGCTACGCTGAGAAGTTCCTGACACCTTCTTAATTTGTCCAGTAGCTACCCCATTCTTGGACTTCTTGCGCTTAGGCCTTGATGCCTTACGCGAACAAGAATCAGCCACATAGGCCGTATGATTGGGCTTAGCAGCCTCTAGGCGCTCAGCCTCCAATTCCAAGTGACGCCAGACATCATCAAAGTCTTTGATATTCTCGTTATGCGTCAGGTTCTGGCTCATATTCTCCCAAGAATTCGGTAGTGATCTTATAACTGCCTGGACTTGCTATTCATCAGTCAGGTTGTTTCCTGCCGACTTAAGTTTGCGGATAATGTTCTACATAGCCCTAAGATGCTGCTTCATCGTGTGGTTAAAGTGCATCTTATAGGAGTCAAGCCTCATGGTTAACCCACACAACCTAGTGGTTGAACTTCCACCAAACTTCAACTTTAAAGCCTCCCACATGCTTTTAGCAGTGTCATAGATCTCGAACTCACATATTAGATCATTGTGCATGCTGCTTATCATTATTATGTGTGTGTACTGACTTTTCTTAGCCCATTGAGTGTTGGCTAGTTGATCTATCTTATGTTGTTCTGAGGTCCCTACCCCGGGCGCAGTAAGGTAGTGAGGTAAGGCCTCCAAGACCTCTTGCTCATTTAAGACATGTTGGCTCTTGCGATGCCAAATGTCATAGTTATCCCCATCCAATTTCTCCCCTTTGTTTAAATCGACGACTATACTCTTGGATGCCATTTCACTACAATATGCAAAGAAGGGATATTACACACACACCTAAGAAATCTGCTGCGTCCATTCAAGCTAGAAAAAGAATAATTTAGATATGTCGCAAGATCGAAAAATCGTTAGGCTTCAGAATCATCTCTTGCGCCACAACATCCAATTATTAAATTTCTAACTTAATTCCTGCGCAAGTTTTAAAAAATAAATATGGGAGAATTAATCATCATAAATCTCAACCATACTCCCACTATCTTAAGTAGTCATCTAGTCCTAGTCACATGTAAAGACATAACCTACTAAAATCGCAGTAACCTTTTGGGCCAGTCTACAAGGACATCTACTCCAACCACAACAACCTGTTGGGCTAGTCTATAAACATGGTTCATATAAGATCATTACAATCTATTTTTCTTGTTCCATCAGTGCATTTACAGTTCTTACTGGGGTCACTGTGGTCTTTTGGCTATACAGTACATTTACAGTTCTTACTGGGGTCACTGCAATTTTTTCAGCCTATCATTTACACTAACAATTATAACTAAGACTACTTATTGGGAATTTTTCTATTTTATCATTAAAGACTAATGTATAAACATTCAAGTCTAACATTCATAGATGATAAAATAATCACATATCTACATGTTCAATTCACATATATATGTAATCACATCTAATCTAAAAAATTAAATAAAAGATCACATGTAAAATAACATAATGGAATAAAAAAATAGCATGAATATAACTATATATTCAAATGTAATCACATTTAGTCTAAAAAAATTAAAAGATCACTTGTAATAAATATATCTAAGCATATATTAAATCATGCAATTTTTTTTAATAGAAACAAAATAAATGCATAATAAATACATTTAAAAAACCCCACGTAAACCAAAGGTAAGTCGCAACCCAGTGGTGAGCGTTGCCTTTGGCCGGTGGTCCTGGGTTCGAGTCCCAAGGGTGCCATTTTCATCCCTTTCTTTTTATTTTCTATTTAAAAAAAAAGGGGGCTCAAATAAGGTTGGGCTTCGAAAATGGCCCGGACACATTTTTTTAAACACAAAAGGGCCAAAACAGCCCAACCCATATTTATTTGGTTTTTAAAAAAAACACTAATGGGCCATGAGGCCCAGGCCCATTGGAAAAAATGACCTAAGGTCATCTTCTTCCTTCAGTTGGCTATTGTTCACGTGAACAGTACCCGATCCACAGTAGCACCCAGTCGTCTGCCACAAGCAGCCTCAACTGCTTCTTCCGCTGGAGAAACACCTCCACACGGCAGGGTGGTGCCGCAACACATCGCTGGTGCACGTTGCGCCAAGTACGCGCAGCGCAGCACCACTGCGTTGGTGCTCGCAGCACCTTGTAGCGCGTTGCCATGGTTTTGTTTTGAATCCAGATAAAAAAAAAGAGGATAAAAAAGACACCAGACAAATCTCAAGCATATGCGAGAAAAGGTTATAAACTGGAAGCAACTATAAAAGCTCTGATACCAATGTTAGAAAGCACATCGGAAAAATACCTCAAGCTTAGCTTATAAAATTGCTCCACAAGTTTCTCCAGATTGATAAATCTCCAACGTTTCCTCTTAGTGGTGAAGTGTACTACATAGTATAAAACTAGAGTAACACTTAACAATTCCACAGCCTAAATATCTTATCAAGAGAGAACAAAAAGAGAGAATTTTTATATATTTCAGATGGTTACCAAAAACCAATTGAGGAGGACTATATATAGTCCTACACAAGGGCCAGCCTTCAATTGCCATATTGAATGACAGTAATGCATGGCTTTAAGCCATGCGTTACAAGCAAATAACGCATGACTTAGAGCCTTGCGTTACACTACGGTTAAGGAGGGGGTCGGCCCCACGTGGGCGCCCCTCCTTCTAACATAACTTTTGGATGAAAACGGGTATGGGAATATGAATCGATGCTTACGTGATATTGTTTTAAAGGAAAAAATGTCCGAACCTACATAAAGGCCGGTTATGGCTCATGAAGGTTAAAATGGTGTTATGAATGGAGAAATATAGATTAGCATGCATGTCTAAATCTTGATGTTAAAATGAAAATTTGAAGACATGAGATGAGATTTGGTTATTTGGCCAATAAGTTAAAAATGGGCCAAGGTTGTCCAACCAACATGCATTAGGATATATTATGTATTTAAAGAAGAACATTTTAAGTAGGAGGATAGATTGACAAACTAAAATGAAAATAGTGTAAAAAGATACCTTAGGGATTTTGGCTATAGTGAAAATCCTAGGCTTGAATGTCTAAAAATATATATAAAAAAAATAAGGAGTGTAGGAAATAAATAAACTAAGAAAAGAACATAACATATGAGTTTCTAAAATCGGGTCTAAAATGAAAATTTTGAGAAATTAGTGGTCAAAATGCAAATACCAAAAACTTTAGGGGTCAAACTATAATATTGAAAAGTTTAGGGCATAATATAAAATCAAAAGGTTTAGGGGCTATAATGTAATTATAAAAAATATAACATGTATATATTCACTCTAAGTCCATCTTTAACTATGATTAGATGAAAATTGTGCCAAAAGATACCGAGTGAGACAATACATCGAGCACTAGCAAGGAAAGCCTAAGTCCATCTTCAAGTATGAATAAGCTCTTTTATAAATGTTACCTGTTGTTTTATTACATATATATACCTGATTGCATATGGTTCTTTTCTTAAACAACTGAGTTTTATGTGTTTGATAAGAGGGCGTTTCCTCGCCTTAGTGACAATTGAGTATAATTGAGATTTGCTTAGAGGGTGATTCCTTACCACGCATAAATGTGTTCACAAATCATTTACATGAAACAGTACTTGCATCTTCACTTGCATTGTCTCTCATTCATAGTATTGTCATAGATGTTTAACCTACGGAACCATAGGCCTTGATGCAAGCGTAGTCCAAGATGAAATTTCCAAGGAGGAAGGATCAACCCTGCTCGAGTCATAGAAACAAAGGCCTATCTTCGCTACTAGTTAATTGCACTTGTGAAAATGTACTATTTAGTCAGGTGACTAATCGTTTTTTGTATGTCGTACTTGAATGAGAGTGATGAACAGTTGGTGTTGTATAAAATTATTTGGAAAGTGACAATGACTAATTGTGATGCCCACAACCCCTGCTTGTGATTTGTAGTAATTGAAGTATTGGGACATGCAACACTGAGTTACATACCCCTCATTCATGACAGTTAACATGCAATGCACCTAACAGGTTTCTAGAAGTATGAATAAATCGCCGTAGAAAAATAACAAGGGCTTGAGCAATAAACATGGTACCAAATCAAAAGTCTATTATACCCCAAAAGATTATGTTCTTAACATTCATACATCAAAGTAGGATCCTAAAATATTGACCCGTCATAACCTCAAAAGATTAGCATATTGTCTCATTCTACATAGTTAAAAATATTATCCTACTCCTCCTATGAGCTCTTGACTCTCTACCAGCAACTTCAAAAAAATTTCCATAAAATGATTCATAAACTTGAGACAATTCTTGAAGGTGAGTATTTCTTCCACTGCCAATGACCAGTAGGGCTTTGACTCACTAAAGAATGAGCAGCACAAAGGTTATCTCAAGTGCAGGAGGATGTCGCCTAATAATTAGGAATAAATTCCTAGATTGTCTCATCAGGAAAAGTTACTTAAAACCAAACTCGTTTAAAATAATGAAAATATTCACAAAGAGAAAATAAAAATGGTGATATGTGCAATGAATGGAAGAATGCAACGGGAATGAAAAGGGCACTAGTCATGGACTAGATTCATATTTTTAGATGTTTTTGAGTGTCGAAATGAAATGTAAGAGACTAACAAATTGAAATTAACAATCAAGGAATCAACTAAGCTAAACAATCTCAATTAATCAGAAAATTAATTAATAAAACATAATTTAATTCAGTCCTAATTAACCTAATATGCAATGGAACTAAAAGATTAACAAAATTAAACTAAGAACTAAGCTAGATTAGAAAATAATTAATGCAATATGAGCTGAAAATTGAAAAGCCCCAACATTAAAATTCCATGGTTCATCCTTGCATTTAAATCATAAATTCTCAAAATCAATCAATAATAATTGTAATGAATGTTTAATGGAAGCTTAAAGAAGCAAGAAAAACAACTAACTTCAAGGAAAATAAACGGCAAATAAAATGCCCAAAGGTCTAAGCCAAATATCTCAAAAATACATCATAAATTTTAATAAAGAAATAAATACTAAAATTAAATAAATAATAGAGAGTGGAAAGAGCAAGCCTAATGAATGTAGATGAAGATGGAAAGCAATGGAGGAAGCTAGAGAAACTACTGTTTGGACCCCTCAAGGTTCTTCAAGCCGCAACGTTCTTTCCTTTGTGCATCCGTTTCTAGCAAGCTGTTCAAAAAGAAAAAGAAAAAATAATTTCCTCTCTCATTTGCATCGTCCAAAACTCCTCATGAAAAAAAGGGATTCTTGCTTTTTTTTCAAAATGCACATAGCGTCTCACTCCGTTGCGTGCGTTTATTTATTTTTTCTTTTTTCCATGTGTTGCCTAGCGTGTGCGTTTTGAGAAAGAACCAAAAATTTTTTTCCTTGTTTCCATACAAATACCAAGAGAAAAAGATATGTTGGGTTGCTTTTTGACTTGCCTTTTGGTGCCTTGACTTTTCTCATGCTTTTAAAGGCTTGGAAAGGGAAAAAAAATCATAAAAAAATAAAATAAAAAGAAAAAAATAGAATATCAAAAATGTGTTGTGCATGTGAAGAAATATTACCTAATTAAATTACAACTTATAAATTTAAACATAAACTATGCTATAAATCAATTTAAATCACAATCCAAATTTATGCATCTTAACCATTTTTCATTTAAAACCAATAATAATGTAATGAAATAATTAAAATATATTGGTTCTAGATGTATAAAATATGCAATAAATCTACTCAATCACACCCCCCAACTAGCGTTTTGCTAAACCTTGTGCAAAATAATGAAAATTAATTGAGATGAATATTGCATAAAGATCGAAATCCAAACAGAAGCAATCAAACACAATTATGAATTCTCACAAAAGTGACACGTTACTACTCAACCCCAAGGAGCTATACCCACCAAGATTATCTCAACAATCTTTCACATAGAATTGAGGCAAATGTCTCAGAACTCAAATGTGTGTGTAGAGCTAAACTGGCTGTGTGTTGCTCATTACTAGCCATGATTTTTTATAGGATTTTTCAATCTTAAAATTAATTATTGCTGATTCAAACTACCTCAAAGCCCAAGGGACTAGCAGTTTTCATGTCAGCTCTGTTTTTAAAGGTTGAACACTCAACCCCCAAAGTCTTGGGTAACTGTTTTAAGATCTTAATTTAGGATAGCTCCATAAATCGCATTCATCTTTCATTCTTTTTTTTTCTACTTTATTTATTTTTTCGCTTTTGTTTTTGTTTTGAAAAAAAGTTTCGGTAGTCTTGCAGTTTACTTCTCCTGTGTTAAATCAATTAACAGTAAATTGATGAACACTACAAATGTAAGCATGTGCAAAATGTCCTTCAAAACTTGTCACATTCTACAAAAATATCACAAAGTCTCATTTTAATGAGTATAGCATCCCGATGTTTCAAGCTACACATCAACAAAATATGATGCATAAAAATTATGCTCTATGCTCAAGCTTGAAAATAAATCTTCATAAAAAGAATTCCGCTCAATCACTCCCCCAAGGTGCTCAAATTTCACAAAATCTTAGAAATAGAGTGTGTGTCAATCATTTCTGTATCAATGCACATCACATTAATGCAAAATTGTGTTGTCCGGTGCACACACGCTACCCCCAACTAGTGAGAGATATGGTCCTCAATGAATCGAACGAAAGAAACTAAAGTGCACAGGAATAAGTAAGCAAAACAGACAACCTAGCATGTGATATAAAATCAAAACAAAACAATTAAACCAAGTCGTAAAGGGAAGAAGAAGAAAGAAAAAAAAATCAAAATCAAACTCAAGATCAAGATACTTCCTCGGGGTCTTGCACAAGCAAGATATCTTCGTTTGGATCAAAGACAGTCATAAAGGGCTTCAGACGTTGTCCATTGCCATTCTTCAGATTAACAATGTCTACCGCCTCGTGAGGATGAACCTTCTTTACAATGTACGGCCCACTCCATTAGGATTTCAATTTACCAGGAAAAATATGTAAGGGAGAGTCGTAAAGAAGAACTTCTTGGCCAAGTGTGAAATGCTTGGGATGAATTTTCTGATCATGTAGAATTTTCATATGTTCCTTCGCCAGCGGAGCGTTGTCATAGGCATCTCGACGAGTTTCATCCAATTCATTGATCTGCAATTTTCTCAACCCCAAAGCTTCATCAAGTAAAATGTTAATATATTTTACAACCCAAATGGCTCGATGCTGAATATCAACAGGTAAATGACAATGTTTACCATAAACTAATTGATAAGAGGACATTCCTATATTAGTTTTAAAAGCTGTTCTATAAGCCCACAAAGCATCAAGAAACTTAATTGCCCAGTCTTTCCTACTAGGATTTATAGTTTTCTCAAAAATGATTTTGATCTCTCTGTTTGCCAATTCTGCTTGCCCATTTGTTTGAGGGTGATAGAGGGTAGAAAACTCAGTGTGTGATACCATATTTCTTCATGAGTGTAGAAAATGGTTTGTTGAAAAAATGAGAACCCCCATCACTAATGATAACTTTGGGCATGCCAAAGCGAGTAAACAGAGATTGCAAAATTTTAGGACAACACGATGGTCATTTGTTTTGCAAGCCATGGCTTCCACCCATTTTGAAACCTAATCCACAGCCAATAAAATATATATATTTCCAAAGGAAACCGGAAAAGGTTCCATGAAGTCTATTCCCGAACAGTCAAAAATTTCTAGAGTAAGAATAGGGGAAAGAGGCATCATGTTTCTTTTGTTAATGGATCTCAATTTTTGACAAGACTCACAAGTCTTACAATAATTGTAAGCATCTTTAAACATGGAAGGCCATTAAAAACCACTTTGCAAAATTTTAGTGATTGTTTTCTTTGGTGAAAAATGACCATCACATGCACTCATGTGACAAAATCTCAACACAGAAGAAAACTCATCATCAGGAATGCATCTTCGAATCAATTGGTCAAAAGAATATTTGAAAAGGTATGGATCATCAAAGTAAAAGTGTCGTACCTCATAGAGAAATCGATACTTATCTTGGGTGGACCATTCAGAAGGCATTTGCTCAGTCAGCAAATAGTTGACTATGTCAGCAAACCTGGTAGCTTTGTGAACCACAAATAACTGCTCATATGGAAAACTATCATCAAGAGGAATGATGACATTTGAAGGGGAGGATGGTGGAAATCTGGAGAGATGGTCAGCCACCACATTTTCGACTCCTTTCTTGTCCTTAATGGTGATGTTGAACTCTTAAAGTAATAAAATCTATCAAATCAAGCGTGGTTTTGCATCTTTCTTAGCAAACAAATACTTAAGAGCAGAGTAGCCAGTGAAAATAATAACAGGGGAACCAAGAATGTAAGTCCGAAATTTATCAAGTGCAAAAACCACTGAAAGCAATTCTTTTTCAATAGTGGTGTAATTGTTCTGGGAATCATTCAAGGTTCTACTGTCACAATAAATTGCAAAAGGTTTATTATCCACGCGCTACCCCAAAATAGCACCCAACGCACAATCACTTGCATCAGTCATAATTTCAAAGGGAATGTCCCACTGCGGGGGTTGCATAATGGGGGCGGTGGTAAGCGATTATTTAAGGGTATCAAAAGTTTTTTGGCACTCATCAGTCCAAACAAATACAATATCATTTTGTAAAAGAGTATACAAAGGTTTTGCAATAGAACTAAACCCTTGAATAAATTTCCTATAAAAGCCAGCATCGCCAAAAAAAGAATGGAGTACGTTCGAACGTAGAGGCCTACGTTCGAATGTTACTATACAATTTTATGTATTCACATTTGAACGTTGGTTTGAATGTGAACCAACGTTCGAACGTTTTTAATTTACATTCGAACGTACAGATCAGAAATACTAATTTCATAAAATTTAAAAATATATCAATTGTATCATATTACATACCATCAATTAATAACTAACAATGTCTTATAAAATTTTAAAATTAGATATTAAAACTAGCCACCACTATTGATAAAATTTATTTCTTCTTTTTTCTTTGCTCACCGCAATTATGTTGCAACGACATAACACGCTCCATTTGCACCATCATCTCCCGTTGCACTTGCTCTTGGACTTCACTGCATGTTCTTTCCTCCTGGTCTCTTTGTTGGTCCTGCAGATGCGTCTCCAAATGAGACTGTCGTTCTAAGAGAGACTCTAACTCTTGCTGTCTCAACCTGATATTCTTATTCTCAGCTTCTAAATCTTTGATAAGATTATTAATTTGTGAAGTCGATGAAGTTAAGGAGGATGAACATCTATGCTTGATAGATCATCCCAAACCTCTTGCCATACTGGACTGCAGCCCGAGCACTTGCTTGATTATGTCTATGTCACTAGGAGAGGATTCCCCAGAAGCCGACTGCATCTCCATCATTTTTTCCTGCAATTTTATAATTTATTCATATGTTGCATAATGTATTTAACAAAATTAAAACTGCTTACATAAATATCTGCAGCGACATGATCCATCCACTCACTATGCTTATTAGTGTGAGCAGTAGCATAGACATGAATGAGAGAAAAGTTTTCAGGATCATCATGTTTCTAACAAAGTGACATTAGCAATTTTAAAAGGATAATATTAGTACTTAAATAAAAGAACATAAAAAAATGAATTCTATAATTTTTTAATTACTATTTTTTCAGCAAGACGATTGAATGACCTTGAACCGACACGATGGTGGACAGTCAGAGCGGATCTATTTTGTGCATTTGTAAAACTCAAGTGCTACAAAATATATTAAGAATGTTAATTGTAATATGTATACATATAATATATATAACGAATATGAATGTAAATAATTAAAAGATACAAATGTAAAATACCTGATAATCTGGAGATGCGAAAAGACCACAACACTTTCTCTAATAATCTAAATTTATCTGCTGGAAAGGAGACTGCGCAACCTCTTCCAACGTCTCAAACTTCTTGAAGTAGTCATGACATCGTCCCTTGTGACGTTGGGATAATGTAGCCATCAACCCATTCACGGTTCTCAAATCCTCGCTATGGCCAAAGTCGATGTCGAATTTATTCTAACAAGTGAATCAACTAAAAAATATAATATACTAATCTAGGTGAAAAAAATGTACTCTCGAAGTAAACTCACCAGCATACGACTTCGAATGTGCTCCTTAATCTCATTTAGAACATCTCACCATGAGTGCATATAAAATGGAGCATAAGCTCGAACTACTATGCCAATATAGGAAGAAAGCGATGCTGCACTATCATCCACTAGTCCTCCAGTGGAATTATCATGAATGGTGATCTTAAGTTTTCTGTGCCTTCTATTCTTCTCAAGCGAGATGCCACGTGTATAGCCACGACCGCGATGTGCATATGCATTAACTACATGATAATAGTATAATTATAGTTATCTAGTTATTGAGAGAACAATATTAACTATATAATTAATTATCAACAACAATATTTCCTTACTGATAGGTGTCAACTGGCTGTTGTTCTCTTGCGTGTTAACTTGATCTTCAGGAGCAGATTCCTCGAGTGGGGAGTTCTCAATGGGTTTGGGACTTGGCGGAGTCATATTTCTTCGTTGTCATTTTGGCAGCATTCTTGAAAATAATTAATTATATCAAAGAAAATTAATTAGAAGAAATTATGAAAATTCAAGATATTTTATAGTCACCTATATGAATAAAATTTTTAGTACTTTTATTCTTCATCTTCGGATGTATTTTCCATGCTATAACTTGTACTCATATTCCCAAAATAGTTGAATCCATCGGTTGTGAGTCTCAGGTGCATGTTCCGTGCTTCTATCCCAAACTCTGAATATTGATTATCGAAAGACTGCCACACAAGTGAATCAGCTGGGTGTCTCATATATGCGTCATCGTTAACTCTTTTCTCCTCGTGCTACCTCATATCGTGAGCTGTTTTCTTACACATATATAGTCTTTACAACCTAGGTCTCAAGGGAAAATACCACAACACCTTAACCGACATGTTTTTCTTACCCTTCCACCTCGACTCTCCACATACAGGACATGCTTGTTTCTCCTCGTTCTCCTTCCAGAACTAAACACAATCATTCTTGCATGCATATATGGACTTGTACTCAAATCTTAATCCCTTTCTCAACTGTTTCGCTTCATAAAAGTTCTTGGGCAATGCAGACCCTTCGGGAAGCACCTCATTAAATAAGTTCAATACCATCTTTATTGCTTTTGTCTACGTCCCACACAATGACTTAGTATGAAACAACCGCACAATAAACGGTATTTTGGAATGTTTTGTACAGCCTGGATAAAGCTCGCGCTTTGCATCTTCCCACATTGAAGCGAAATTTTCACAATCAATCCCTCCGCCATTGGAGGCATTGTCGTCAACCTCATCCATAAACATCCCTGCTCCAATGTCACCCAATATCTCCTCCATCTCATCCTGCTCATAATTATCATCCATGTACATCAAATAATTGTGATGATCGACCAATACATCTACTGACTGTTCATACGGCTCACCAGGCAGTACCCATCGGGTATACTCCAGATCCATATCGTTCACAAATATATGACTTTCTACTTCATCCAACCCTATCGCACACAAATATTTACACCCTCGACATGGACACTTAATGTAACCCTGACTATCAGTAGAGGCCCGTGCAAAATCAATGAAGGTTCTTACTCTACGCGCATAGGGTACGTAATCATTTCTAATAACATCTATTTATTAATAACACGTACATAGAAAATTCACATGCATGTCATACTTAATTGAATGATTTATTTATTTATTTATATAGACAATAAGTATATAATTTCTATATATGCATTTATTTGATTCTTATTTTTTTTACTCTTTAGTTAATTATAACTAATTATATTTATTTATTCCAACTCTCTACTTATTTGGTAGGTTCAACACTTTTTTCTTAAAAAGTATTTTACTTTATTTATTTATATATATATTTAATAATATAATGGTTCGGAACCTCACAATGATAAGAATATTTAATAAGTAATTATTAATTATCATTATTGTATGTATATATTTTACTTTATATATAGTTAAGTTATAAACTTTTTTTCTTTTTTTTTTTAAATTAAGTTTTATACTATAGTTATAAATCGAATAATAATCATATTCTAACTAAATTAGTATGAATATATTATATATACTTATTAAATGTTAAATATTAAGTCTTATATTAAATGTATATTAAATGTTTTTAATCTTTACTTAAATTAATATCCTAAACTTAAAATTTTCTTGTTAAAGAACAAATTCAAAAAACGCAGAAAAATATTATATCAAAAAATTTATATAAATACTAAAAACTAAACAGAATATATTTCTAACTATATAAACATATTCAATAAAAATTCATAAACAATAATCACAATATTTCAAATCTCTATCACAAAAACAACAACAATATTCCTACAATAATATTTCTACGCATATTAATTCATCAATGAACACCATAAACACACAAACTATTCACAAAATTCACAAAAAATAATCACAATTATTTCAAGAGTAACCATAAAATCACAACAACATATATAAATATATTCCTAAACTTGAGAAATATAACTAGCACTCACAAATTCTTCAAAACCAAAAGATATTATGTCAAAATTTTCACATAAATCCAAAACCTAAACACAATATATTTCTAACCATGTAAATATATTCAAACAAAATTCACAAACAATAATCACAATATTTCAAATCCATATTACAACATATTCACAATATTCCTACAATTACACATATTAATTCATCAATGAATGCCATAAACTCACAAACTATTTACAAAATTCACAAATAATAATTACAATATTTCAAATCCATATCACAACATATTCACAATATTCTCACAAGAATATTTCTACACATTAATTCATCAATGAATACCATAAACTCACAAACTATTCACAAACTATATTAACAATAATCATAATATTTCAAGAGTAAGCATAAATTGTATAAACATATTGCTAAAGTTTAGAAATAGACCTAGCACTCACAATATCCTTTTACAAATCAAAAGCTTCCAACTTGCCAAAACAACCAATCATTCAAAAAAATACAACACTAACTTATTAGAAATATATATAACAAAAACACAAGAAAAATATAATAAAATTCAAGAAAATACAAAAGAAAAATAGTTTTTCCTTACCAAAACTCAACTCAACTCTCACTCTAACTCTCTCTCACTCTAACCCACTCTCTCTCTAACCCACGAAGACCCTCTCTCACATCTCTCTCTGTTGCGAGCACGGGAGAAGCACTCTAACCCTCTCTCTCTAGTTTATTATGACCCTCTCTCACGTCTCTCTCTGTTTGGGACACAGGAGAAGTAGCAGAAATGAGTCTACAACCTCCCGTGCATGTATTCATTCAATCATAAAATTATTAGATAAAACGTTCGAACGTTAATTTATCCCACCCAATTTTTAGATGATGTTCGAACTTTAAAAAACTCGGATAAATTTTCTATGGAGAATGTTCGGACGTTTTCTATACATGTTCGAAAGTATCTTCCTATGACAACGCCCGAAATCTAGAGGGAAATTTCCCCCACTTTTATTTTCATGTTCGAACGTTAAGAAATTTGGCGTTCGACTTTTATAAATTCCAAGTGATTTTCATCGACTAACGAACGAACGTAAAATTTAACGTCTGAACGTTTCAAATCATCACAGAGGTGCCTAAATCGAGCGGGAAATTTTTCACACTTTTATTTTCATGTTCGAACGTTGGAAAAATTTAAGTTTGAACGTAAATTTTTAACGTTCGAACTTGGAAAGATCATCACATATATGAGGAAATCGAGCGGGAATATATTATTAACATTCGAACATGAAAAATGCACATTCAAACGTTACTTTTATTCAATAGTTAGTATTTATTAATATAATAGTTATATATATGTATTTTTTTTCTAGATACTCATAATATTTCTCTTCAATATAATATCTTTTTATTTTTGAAAAGTTGAGAAAAATACTAACTTTTTGTAACTATTTTCTTCTTTCATATAACCCGCTTGTTTGAGATATTCTGTTACTTATTAAATTCTTATTTACTCGGTGTGTATTTGGGCATCATCTCCAATTACTTGTGAATATGTTGAAAAAAAAAGGTTCATTTTTAAGATTATGAGAGGTGCATGCCAAGGTGAGTAATCTAGATTATATATAGTATACTATATATAGTATATAATATACTATATTATATACTAAATTATAGTATAGTATATATGCTATATTTTATATATATATATATATATATATAGTATGATAGCATAATACTTTAAATGAAAATATAATAATATAGTATATATATGAATCAATAATATATAATTAATAAAACTAACAACAAAAATTATATATATATATATAATACACTATATATAGTCTATATATAATTCCCCGAATCTATGTGTCAAGACTCTGGGATCTGGTGTCAAGAGATCTAGTGTCAAAATTTTGAGATTTATTCCGAGAGATTGATATAAGAACATATTTGAGTGTATGATAACTAGAAGGTGCAAAGCCAATATTTGAGTATTTCTCTGGTTAAACTTGATGACTTCAAAATGGGAGTATTCTTCATAAACAAATTTATTATTCTCTCATTTAATCCATTGATTAGTAGATCTAAAACCATGTAAAGAAAGGTATATTAATCTATATTTTCTCTAAATACTCATAATATTTTTCTTGAATATAATATTTTTCTATCTATGTAAAAGTTGAGAAAAATACGAATCTTTTGTGACTATTTTCTTCTTTCATATAATTTTGTTTGAGATATTATTTTTTAATTTTAAATTCTTCTTTATTCAGGGTATAATTTGGGCATCATCTCCAAGTACTTGTGAATATATATATAGTGTATTATATATAAGAGTATTATATATAGTCTATATATAATATAGTATATAATACATTATATATATAACGCAATATATATATATATATATATATACTATATAGTAATTATTTTCTGGAATCACATTATCTGAGGGTTATAATTTGTATGACTTTCAACTTCATCCAACCCAGATTCATACCATTCATAAATATATGACTTTCAACTTCATTCAACCCTATCGCACACAAATTTTTACACCCTTGACATGGACACTTAATGTAACCACGACTATCAGCAAAGGCCTGTACAAGTTGCTCCGTAGGAATTCCTTGTTCGGGCCAATTGGGGGGTCTTGTGAGAAGAAAAGCTTGTGAAGTCCCAGCGACCCTATAAGAGGTCCAACGCCTTGAGGTCGTACGGGCCTAGGTTGTTGCGCACTAGGCCAAAGTTTTTATTTTGCACAACATGGAGGTGTAAGAGCTGGCTACAATTCTCAGAAGTTGGACTCAATAAGTTCCTCATCGAGTTTCATACAAAAAAGGATATGGTGCAAGTGATCAATGGTAGGCCGTGGTCTTTTGATAGATGGCTTCTGTGTCTTCACGTTTTCGATGGCTCCATGTCTATCAATGAAGTGCCTTTTAACAAAGAGGAATTCTAGATCTAAGTTTATAACCTGCCCTTTGACTGTATGAACCAAGAGTTTAGTCACTAGCTTGGTAAGAATGTGGGAAGGGTGATCACAGTCCATGTAGATGATAGAGGCATTGGTTGGGGGAAGTTCCTTAGAATATGGGTTGAAGTCGACATTAATAAAACACTCTTAACATGCATGTTTCTCACAATGGATGCGAAGAAGTCATGGGTACATTTTAAATATGAAAGATTGCCCTCTCTATGCTTTAAATGTGGAGTCATCAAACACTCCCAGAACCCATGTCCTAATGGTCCGAGTGGGGGTGGTCAGTTTCAACATGGGGTTTGGTTAAGAACTCCTGCAGTTAGGGAGAGTGAGCTACAATATAAACAATATGGAGAAGGGAATACTCAGTCTATTCAACTTGAATCTTAGCCATGGAGGAGGGAGGGGAGGACAGGGATGAAGCTATAAAAGGCAAAGCAGAAATTAAGGAATGGTGTCAGGTGACTGCTAAGGGAACTACTGATCTTGAGGCTAAGGCAGCTAGCATGAACAATATGTAGGAATTCAGAGATTTGATAGAGTCAAAGCCAAAGCTAGAAAAGAAAAGTGAGGTAAAGCTTAATAAGAAGGTCAATGTACCTTCAGACCCAGTTGAGGAGGCATGTGATATGCTTGCAGTGATGGAATTAGGACTGAGCAAGGAAGACTCTGATGCTAAGCAGACAATACAAGACCCTAACAATGGTCACACACTACCAAAGGGAACTGAGGCCTCGATTGATCTGGTGGACCAATTTAATTCACTTGATCAGTTCATTTGCAAACAAGTTAGAGTGCTCCAATATTACAAAAAAATGCAGCTAGAAGAGAAGGGCCAGGGACATCTGTTTTGAGAGCTTCTCCTTGGGCTTGGGGGGAAGCATAGGATTATCTGCTAGGAACAAGAGAGTAATAAGTCGACCCTTTGCTAGTGATGACCAGATCACAGGCAAGAAAGCCAGAATTGAGGGAAATGGCAACAATGGTTCCAGTAATTCAGAAATGGTGGAGGCTGTTGAACAACCCCACCAAGCCCAATGAGTTGCCTCAGCTGGAACTGTCGAGGGCTTGGGAACCCCAAGACAGTTCATGACCTGCATCAAATGGTGCAAAAAAAAAAAAAAACTCTCATCCTTTGTTTTCCTGATGGAAACAAAGTGTAAAAGAACAAAAATCGAAGCCATCCAAAAACGATTGAGTTTTGACAACAACATTGTTATTGATTATAACGGTATGAGTGGAGGGTTAGCTTTCCTCTGGAAAGAGGATATTGAGGTAGTAGTGCACTCTTATACCCAACACCACATTTCTCTTATGGTGAAAAGGGTTGAGGAGGGAATGGAGCAGCTGCTAATTGGGTTTTATGGTAGCCCCATTACAATTAAGAGGAAGGAAAGCTGGCAACTACTCCAAGCTATCAAACTAGTGAGTCTTAGAGGGTGGATGTGTGCAGAGGACTTTAATGAGATACTCAGCTTTGGTGAGAAATGGGGTGGAGCTTTGAGACCACATAGTCAAATTGAGGCATTTAGAGTTGTTGTTGATGCCTGTACTTTGTGACATGGGATCCATTGGCAATAAATACACCTGGACTAATGGGAGATATGGGGGGATTTCACTAAAGAAAGGCTTGACAGAGCCCTATGCAATGCCTCTTGGGCTGAGACTTTCCCTAATTTGAGGGTGTATACCCTCCCTGCTTTGAGTTCAAACCACTGTCCATTACTTGTCACCATGGAGGTGAGCCAGTCTTACATGAACAGGAAGGACAAGCCCTTTAGATTTGAGGCAAGCTGGTCTTTAAGGGAGGAATGTTATAGACTGGTAGAGGAAGCCTAGAATTAGCCTAGAGTGGCAGAGAACAAACTGAATTTTACTAATGAGGGACTCAATTTGTGCAAGCAGAAAGTAATGCAGTGGAGTACAGGAGCCTCGGACATCTCAAAAAAAGAGATGGATGACCAGTTAGCTCTCTTATTTGAACTCCAAAAAGAAAACGGAGGTCATCTCAATTAGGTATGTTCATAAGACAATAAATGATTGATAGAAGAAGAAACCTTCAAATGGCAGCAGAGAGCTAAGCAAAAGTGGCCTAGGGAGGGAGACATAAACACAAAATTTTTCCACCAATGTGCTTCTCAAAGAAGAAAGAATAATGTGATCAAGAAGCTGGTGGATGAAAATGGGTAGGAAGTGCAGTCTAAAGAGGGTATTAGTTCCCTCATCCAAGGTTACTATAGAGAACTATTTACCACCTTGACACCAAATAATATTTCTAAGTGCTTAGAGTCAATGGAGCCTTGTGTAACAGATGCACAAAATGTCATGCTTACAAGACCATACACCCGACAGGAAGTAGAAGAGGCTCTCTTCCAAATGGATGGCCTTAGTTCCCTAGGCCCAGATGATTTCCATGCAGCATTCAATAAAAAACATTGGTCTCTCATTGGAGCACAGGTATGTGAAGCTATTTTATTTGTACTAAATTCTAATGGTAGCCTCATTGAAGTCAACAACACTTTTATCACCTTAATTCCCAAGAAAAAGAACCCTTCTAAAGTGACTGAATTCAAACCCATCTCTCTTTGTAATGTGATGTATAAGGTTATTTCTAAAGTAGTGGCTAACAGGTTAAAGATAGTTTTGCCTCTTATTATTTCTAGTATTCGAGGCCTTGCATACTAAGAAATGTAAAATGAAAGGTAAGGAGGGCTATATGGCATTGAAGCTTGACATGAGCAAGAACTATGATAGGATTGAGTGGAGTGAGTGGAGTGTTTTAAGAGCTATGCTGCACAGGATGGGTTTTTGCAGTCAATGGGTTGAGTTGGAGATGAGGTGTGTTCGCATAAAAATATATCTATAAGTGCACAAAATCGTAACAAGTAGTAAAGTGTTTTAAAGAAAACGATTATTGAACCCACAGGG
This sequence comes from Juglans mandshurica, assembly GCA_022457165.1. NCBI lineage: Eukaryota > Viridiplantae > Streptophyta > Magnoliopsida > Fagales > Juglandaceae > Juglans > Juglans mandshurica. The sequence continues at coordinate 37,119,593 of CM039619.1, forward strand.
AATAATTATGCTATTGAGTATTGAAATTGACTAAATTAATTGCTATTTGGAAAACCAAAATTTGAAGAATGGTTTATCTAAATTAAACTGAAGAAAAGAACATTAAAATTAAGATTTTAAAAATAATAAGAATAGATCTAGAACGTGACTTCACCTAGCAAATCCCACACAATTTATTCTTCTTCGTTATAGAATCCCAATTATACCAAATTGATGATAAAAAACTCTTAACTATTCAATATTTTCTCTCGAACAATACCAAAGATATCTCTAACTAATAACTCCAAATCTGTATGTGAATTTAACTAATTGAAGACCTATAAAGTTCTTTAAATTTTTCTTGAAAATCACACTAGTCGCGATAAAGCATCTATGCTTTCGCTCAACTAATGGTGTTTAATCCTAGAGCTTTAATAATAAATCACCACTCGGTCTCATTTCAATAAAAAAGATCGAACATTAGTTAGCTAGAAAATTGTAAGCATTAAGAATAAGGAATAAACACTTAATCATGGAAATACTGAAAATAAAATAACTTGAAAAATAAACAGTGTGTTCAATGCTAGGCTACATCAAAGCTCTAGAAAATAGAATTAATTCATAATAAAATTAAAAAGAAAAAGAATAAAATTGGTGTTCTTCATTGAAGTCGGTTGATGAAACTTGCGGCTCTCCCCTCTACCCTCTAGTTCCGCCTTCTCGAAAGAACACTTAAAGAATAAATTCAAGAACTCTAAATTCAGACTCAAACTCTAAAACATAAAAACTCTCGACTCCGATTCAGAACTCTAACTCAGACCAAGACTAAAACTAAAACTAAGATTAAGAACCCAAACTCCCTATTCATCCCACAAGATGGGATTAAATAGATGTCAAAACTTAAATCCGGAAACAAAATAAATGCAGCTACAATCTAGCCTAAAAATCTAGAAAATAGTTTCTAAAGATAGATGTTAACATAAAAGGAAATTATCCCAAGAATATCAGAATTATCTAAAACGGAAGATTCTGTGATATGCGGCTAGATTTGCAGAGTTCAGGTGGATTTGGTGGTCAGCAGATTGATTGCAGAATTCGAAATGGTCCCATGGGTATATGGCGTGTGTGTTGAATATAACTGGCAAGAAGGTCACAAGTGAACGGGCTTGGTGGTCACAAAGACCACACGACCCTCTCCTCGCCTACCGAGTGGAAAGACTCCCGACCGGGATGAAAAACTCCTATCGCCTTTTCAATTTGTTGCCCACGATGTCGTTTAAGTTGGTCTCTTAAGTTGGTTGTTTAGACTAGTTGCTCAATCTAACTGTCTAGAGCCTTGTTGCTAAGTCTTCGCGCCTTCAGGTTGTACCTTCTGGTCGCAAGTCTCCTCGCCTACAGAGAGGTAAGTCTTCTAGCCTTTGGGGGAGAGAAATATCTTTACTGCCCACGAGACAAATCTCCTCGCCTAAATTTCATCGGCTCTCTTCAAATCTCGCTGCCTCTCATCAGTCTGGATCCGTAGTCTCTTCTTTTGTACCAAAATGCTCTCATTTTACACTAAATCTTCTAATTCCTTCAAATCCAAGAAAATAAATAAAAATATGTAGAAATAAAATAAAATCAATAGTATTAAAGGAAAAATGACACTTTTCATAAATAAAAGACTGATAAAAATATATAAAAATAACACTTATCAAATACCCACAAACTTAAGCTTTGCTCGCCCTCGAGCAAAGAGAAAGAAAGACAATTAAAATAAGCATTGGTTTGATTCATAAAATTTATGGCCTCAAAGATTGCCTTAAGTCTATAATTCAAATGAATCATTCAAGATCAATTGAGTCTAAAAGTTAATTCAAAACTCAATTCCACCGCATTATCCATCCCCACATTCATGTATACCCATCATTCTCACTTCATCATTAGCTTCTCAGATAGTTTTATGCAAACAAGTAAATACATAATGGATCTGTAGAAACTCCATAGGCTTGCTTTTCAAATCATTCTCCACTAATGTAGAGCAGAAACTATCAACAGGAATCAATAGGTTTTATTAAGCTTGTGATGTAAGGCTAGGTGAGGGCTACAAAGAATATATAGGATTCAAACAAAGCAAGAGAACTTAAGTTTGAACACTAACAGAATAAATAAAGCATTCTCACTTCTAACTCAAACATATATTCTCAATCTTTGTAAATCTCTCAACATACCTCTCTTTACCCCTTTATTCGGTAGGTCAAACAATTTTTTTTTGGAAATATTCCATACTTTTTTTTACTGCTTTTGTGTATGACTCACGTTGGGCTTTTTCTTATTGGCCACACAGTAGACGAGTTGACTCTTCACACCCCCAAACTTATGATTTTGATAATATTTCTATACTTAACTTTACTTATAGACCTTCTACCTCTCTTGCCTTTCATGCATGTGAGTCTGTGATTTTGTGTAAACTTAGTTCTCTTGAAAAGTAAGGAAATTAGTGCTTAAGCTCAAGTAGGGTAGGGAATATGAGGTTTACAAGAAAGAAAAATATAAGGCCTAAATATATTTCAATAAAGCTCAAAAGGGAGACTAGAGATAAAAAGAATAAACAAGTATGCTTGAAAGGCTCAATCAGTCCAAAGAATGCCTTAATCATTTCCCCAGTAATATTCTGTCTAGGATTTCACCTCGAGTGTAATCAAACAAGTTCTAGAGGAAGTTGAGACCATATAAATTCACATAAAATTTCTCTAAGTACTCAAAACAATTAATGATCATAAGAGGCATTTATTGAACATAGAAAATATCAAATTGAGTAAGACTAAGTAAAAAAAATTAACAACTAGACTTAAGCAATGAGAAATTTTCCTAAAATTTATAATCAATTTCAATCATATTCTTATCATAGGCTTTTTTATTCATCAAACCATACAATTTTTATCATCATCATCATCATCATCATCATCATCATCATCATCATCATCATCGTCATCATCATCGTCATCATCATCGTCATCATCATCGTCATCATCATCATCATCATCATCGTCGTCGTCGTCATCATCACCATCATTATTATTATTATTATTATTATTATTATTATTATTATTATTATTATTATTATTATTATTATTTATATTTAAATAAATAAAATAATATCCTTTACCCCCCCAAACTTAAATATCACATTTTCTCCAATGAGAAAAAGGAAGAAAAATTAAAGCAAAGAATGAGAGAAGGTAAGAGATGCTCCCACGATTTTCTATTTTTTTTTTTCTCTGGTTTTCCAATTGAATATTTTCCTTGAAGGTGCAGCCATGTGCTCCTTGGAGATCTCCTCGGCCTCTTAGTTCCTTAAATTTGATGGAAGCGATTTGAGTTCAAGTTTGGGTGGTTCCTTACATGGTAGCTTTGGGAATTTAGCTCCATAAGTCTCGTCGCCGATGACGACGTCTCGGTTGCTTATTTGAAAACAAGATTGTACCTCGGAAGGGAATTTCAAAGATTTAAATACGTCATAAGTGACTTGCTCCTTGCCGACCCTCAAAATGAGTTTCCCTTTCTAGACATCAATTAAAGTTCTCCCCGTCGCAAGGAAAGGTCGGCTTAGTATCAAAGGGATGGGCTTAAAGGCTTATTTGGCAAGGCTCAAAGGATGGCAGCTTTTCAGTTAGAAGTGCATACCACAAGGCACTTGAGAGGAGCCTGTTTGAACCAGATCATGCCTCGAGTAGTACTTCTTTCAAAGAAGTCTGGTAACAGTTATGGCAGATTAAAGTGCAGCCTAGGGATAAAGTTTCCTTGTGGAGATCTTGCCTCGAGGCTCTCCCTACTCAATCTAACCTATTCAAGAAGAGAATTGTGGAACACCCTATCTGTCCTATCTGCTTAATGGAGGAAGAAGATACAGTCCATGCTGTATGGAGATGTGAGTCTGCTAGGGACATGTGGAGTTAGTGCTCTAAAAGCTTACATAAATGCTATCTCCCACATATGTCTATGTTGCAGCTACCTGAAGCCTTATTAGGGTCCATGGATAGCCAGATCATTCAATAGTTTTCTGTTGTGGCGAGAAAGATATGGTGGAGGAGGAACAATTTCATGTTTAAGGGAGAGTTTTTTTATCCTAATGTACTTATTAAGAAGGCTAGAGGCATCCTCGACTTGCTTAATGAGGAGGACACTAGTCGGGTTCTCAGAGCAAGTAAGGTATGCACATCTACAAAGGATTGGCAGGCCCCTCCTTTGAGCTGGTTCAAGATGAATTGGGATAGTGCAGTGGATAAGGTTAAGAGTGTTATGGGAGTGGGAGTGGCAGTAAGGGATAGTGTAGGTCAAGTCATTGCTACTATGAGGACAAAGAAACATCTCTTCCCAGACCCCTTGCTTGCAGAGGCATTTGGAGCTCTAGAAACTGTATAGTTTGGATTGGAACTTCGCCTAACACAAGTGATTCTTGAGGGGGACTCATTACAAGTTATCAATGCTCTCACAAGGGACAAAGAAGGCTGCAATAGCGCTAGTATGTTTGTATGTGTAGCAAAATAGTTAATAAAAAAATTTTCTGAGTGGGAGGTTTCTCATGTTAGGAGAAATGGCAACTCTATGGCTCACTTGTTAGCAAAAGATGCACTTTCCATCTATGATCTCATTGTAACTTTGGAGGACATTCCTTCTTGTATCTCTTCTTTGTTTTAATAGAATGGAAATGAGTTACTCCTTTAGAAAAAAAAAGAGAAATGGTCACTACAACGAAATCACAATTTAGGGACAAAAATTTTCATCCCAAAAAAAATTTTTTGAGACGAAATTTTGATTTTTTCCTAAAAAATATTTTTTGAGACAAAATTGATCATTTTTGTTTGAATCGATTTGTTTTAGACGAAACAAATTTCATCCTTAATAATTGTTCAAATGCCAAAAGTACCATTCGAATGTATTGTTATTTTACAATAAATGCCTTTTTCGACGATCATAATTCGCCCGATATAGTAATTTTTGGCGACTTTTTACGCGAGAAAAGTCTTGTGAGAAATAAGATTTTCTGGCGATTTATAATCACTAGAAAAAGTCTTTTACAAAATTATAAAAAACAATTGTACTAAACCATTACTGAGGTGTCTTTTACAAGACATATACAGAAAATAAAAAACGTATTCATTTAGTCTTCTCTCTGGACCATTGCAAAGCTTGAATTAATTTTGATGCAATTTGTGTGCAACATGATGAACCCATCTTGGAGGAGGTGAGTCCAAGTGAGGTGAATAAATCTAAAAGAAAAGTATGTATCAATAATTCAGAGGTTAGGGGTCACTAAGCAAAACACTTGTTTTCACATGCAACTTTCTAATTGATCAACAAATCATCAACTAGATTTTGTATAATCTTACAAATTGTTGAAAGTAAAAGTAGGAGAAGAGATAAACTCCAACTCACATAGCCAAAAAGCATAGAGATGACTAAGCCAGTTTAAGCCAGCAAGTTGGTGTTTCATCATCTTCCCTTGTATACCTAAAAATTTGAATCAGCATTGAAATGTTAATGGAAAACACAATAGACTAAACCAAATGCCACATCTATATATAAAACGTAACTAGCACAGGTGGCTTATTATATTATATGCAGCATATATTTACTCAAATAGAGATGTCGTTGAGCTTTAATTTGGTCTCTGTTGAGCCATTTACTAACTTAAAAAAGCATATAAACAACAACAAAAGCCACATCCATATAATATACAGAGGAAGTATTCATTAAAAATGCAAATAATTGGATATGCAAGGAATGGCAGTATTAAAATTGTTGTATTGGCTGAAGGCCATTGTTATGAGTAATAACAAGAATATATGTTCTATTTCAAGCAAAAACAAAAAAAAAATAAATAAATAAATTCCTAACTGATCAACTATACCTAGAAAAATTGATCAACCATGCCTAGACATATCAATAAGTACCTAAAACCAGTGAACTATTCAAGATACTATCACATATGTATCTATGTCAGTTAACTAGACACACCAAGTCGTTTAACCATAAGTTTCAAGATACTATTACATATGTACATATATACATGAAAAACTTTGTATATATGTATACATATCATCATTGAGTTTTAAAAAAGAAGAGAATTCTCCTTAGCATCTCTTTGTAAGTTCCAGATGCAGGTTTTTTCTTCAAAACATCAATAAAATCCATGGCATAAAGGGCATATTTGGCAACCCTACAACAAATGAAAAATCAGCTATTGTCTATTACATAGCACAAGAAATTACATAAAACACCCACACATAATGAAGGTGGACAATAAGAATCTAAGATTAAATCATTAAAATGAAACTCAACACAGCCATGCTATGGTAGCCTGCAAGCATGATTGTTTAAGAGACTAAAAAATCTAGTACCAAAACAAAAGCTCCACCTTCAAGGAGTCATTATACACCATCAGTTGTACAAGGTCCTCACACTAATACTAGTGTGTGGTAGGGGTGTGACTATTATGGCATCTTTCTGGGTGTCATTTTCAAAGATATTAACATGAGGCAATGAAACCTAATTTTTGTTGACCGCGCCACATTGTGCGTTTCCAAAGTTTCATGCTGACGTAAGCAATGCTTCCATTAATAGCGTAGATTACAGGTTATTTCCTAACAGATGATGAAACTACAAACCAACACAACAATAACACCATCAATCTCTAATTGTAAATTAAATTAAAAATGACACCTCCAATCTCCAACAATCACTTCCAGACTAATAATTTATAGGAAATTCATAAACCATTACAACATTAGTACCGCTAAACAAAAACATCAAATAAATCAAGACGGCAAGACTCGCCAAATCCAAGAAACTCCCAAATAAATAAACAGAAGAACTATTTGCTAACAACTTCACCTACGTATTCCACTAAATTCATGACGATAGACCATATTAAAAAAACCCAAAAGAACATATCGGCCAAAATTTTTAGATTAAATAAGGACAACATATTCAAACAAGAAAATACAAGAGTAGCAATTATCATGTCAAAGGAAATGAATAATGTTAATAGTAAAAGAGGAATTTCAGATGTAGTATTTGGACATTTCTAGGGACGAAAACAGAAAGACATGAGATCTATGTAGCAATTTCAAATGTAGTATTTGGAAGTTCTAACCTTGAAAGGCCCATTGTCTGTTTTGAAATGTACTTCAGCCAAACAAGTGACTGTCACGCAATGGAGATGCAACGGGCTGTGGCATGTCTTCTTCCAATCCCGGTGGTTAGCCTAAATCAGAGAGAGTGGGACAATATAAAAGGGAACTTGAGAGAGAGTGAGAGAAATAGACAGGGAGATAGATGCTGTCCAGAGTAGGGGATGGGGGGAGGGGGCACTGGAGGAGAAGAGGGAAAATTATTTTAGGTTTTGGGGGTATGGCTGGAATTTGGGCGGGCATGAGAAAAGATGGCGCGTTCTGCTTCCCAGATAATATTTGATTGAAATTTGTGTTGACAAGGATATATATCGTTCGAATGGATTTAAGATGGTTTGAATGTATTTGTAATATTGTTCAAACATGTTTGTCGTTGTTTGAACATATTTGTTACCGTTCAAACGGGTTTTGTACCATTTGAACGAAATCTACACTGTTCGAACGGATATAATAAACCGTTTGAACAAATGATCACTTTTAGGGATGACTGATTTCATCCTTAAATATTATCGTTCGAACGAAAAATTATGGTTCAAATGGTTTTTACAACTTGGGCTGTTTTTGGGACAAAATTTGAATTTTGTCCCTAAAAATCACTTTTAAGGACAAAAAAAAAAATCAACCCAAATAAATTTCATCCCTAAAAATAAAATTTGTCATAGTGGGTTACTTATAATATAAAGATAAACGTACAAAAAAAATGAACTAGGAAACAAAAGCATGCATGCATGCATGTAATTTTTTGTAAGACTGCTATATTTAATATATCAATTAGTAGTGCAAAAAAGACTTGAGGCTCCGTATTTTGCGAGAGGCTAGTTGGCAATTTTCAAGCAATTGGTTTGACGATTCTGGTTTGCCAATTTGAGTGTGTGTTTAGGGTTGTGCATGGCAGCCGCCGGTGGCCCCCAAGCCACTTTGGTGGTCGCCTCACATCAACGTTTGTTTGCTGATATGCTGCTTGAATCTCCACAACCTCTTCTATAGGTGGTGGTGCCTTTCCGGACTCATGAAAATTTAGAAGGGGAGGTGTGCGTGGTCTTTTTGAAGGTTGAGATTGATCGTTCAGGGCACGTCGCAGCCCGAGTGCACGTCCAGGGCATCCACCGCGAGCCATCATGGCACGTCCACAAACACCCCTGTTTTTTCTCCCCGAAACAGAGCAAGTTTTTGCTCAGTTGCAATTCGTCGATTCTTGGGTTTCCGTGGCTGGTGATTTGTAGTCTTGGATTTTCGATGTTCGGCTTCTTGTGTAACTCATATAAACCATTACGGGAGAATTTTTATTTTCGTTGGTAAGCCATTCTCGTTCTTGGTCTCATACGCACACACACACACTTTTTCTTCAAGGCAGTTTATTGTCACTTCAATGACATACTTGAAAGTGTTGTTCGTGAGTTCTTGGTCATGTAAGTGAGTAAGCCAACACTTTGTTTTGGAATGGAAAGAAGTGTACTTTGTGTAGTGTTAATAGGTTAAGTTGGCAAAATCTGCGTATATCGCTAGAGCGGACTGTCGAGCACGACTCGAGCGAACAACTAAATGAACATTGGCTCGAGCAGAGTGTCGAGCGAACCTCTCTGACCTGCCTTCGCTCGAGCGGAGTGTCGAGCGAGACTCGAGCGAACCTCTCTGACTTGCCTTGGCTTGAGCGGTATGTCGAGCGAACTTGGCTCGAGCCAACTGTCGAGCCAACTTTCAGCAAACACTTTTTCAGCTCCAAACCAGTTTCCACATATACCCTAACATACTGAGTTTGGTATAGAATATTTTGGGTCGAAATGTGGGCTGTCCGGATTGTTATTTGGCTATTTAAGTTTGATTAAACTCACTGAATTATGGTCTAGAGTTTGGGTCTTGAGTTGTTTAAGACCAATTGTGTATTATTGGACTTTAATATTTAGTTTATATTATTTTATGAATAGGTGACGAGACGGATAAAGACCGTATTCAAGTCATAGATAATACGCTGCAGGAGTTAGGTAAGCAGGGTTCTTATACTAGGCCTTATACAAATTATTGAGGCTGAGGTTGATTTTCTGAAAACTATGCATATTTTTGTGGTGAAATGAGAACTTGGGAAAAACAAAACCAACCTCGGTCGTTTATTTGCATACTCATGAAATCTGTACGAAAAAAAGAAAAATATGTTCTGACATGCATTGTGTAGACATGAACTAAATTCTGTCATGTGGTTTCTGAAATCTGAAAAGGAGCGATATTGAGAATATGAAAAGTTGTACATTTTTTAGAAAGATGTTCTGGCTTTTGTGTTCAATGTGTGTAAATGGTCTGATTCTGTTTTGGTACTCTGTATTATTTTGATATAACATCTGAAAACCTTTGGCATGGTGTACTGGTTTTCGTATCTGACTTTGTCTTTGCTTTGCTCTGCTCTGTTTAGGTTGGTACCAACTTCTCTGTCTCTGAGTGCACTCACTTTGAAAACAAAGTGGTTTTATTGTGGTCTTTCCTGTGTGAACACTCGGGGCTCCGAGAAGAATAAAGGAAAGATTTCACCTCTGTCTCTGCCTGGTTTGGCCACCGGGGTTAGCACAACCCTACCACGGGGGTGAAACATGGTCTCTACTCTATTTGATACTCTGTTTTGATCTGATGATGATACTCAATTTATGTTATGCCAAAGTACCATGCCAAAGTACCATGGGATTTACTTGTTTTGAAAATATGTTCCGTTTTGCATGATAACTCTGGAAAATATTTTGTTCTGCATACTCTACTTTATAAATGCTCATGTTTGCACGCTAGCATATGATTTCTGCTTACTGAGTTGTTGATAACTCACCCCCTATCATTATAATATTTTTCAGATGATGTGGTGAGTCCGAGAGAGGACCTGGATTAGAATGTTGTTTGTGTTTAAGTTGAGGAGATGTTGGAAGAAGAAGGACTTCTGGTGTTCTTAGTCTTAATGTCTTTGAGTTTTATTTATGTCTTGGGTTTAGTAAGATTTATGAAATATTTAGTTGGTTTGTTATGACTATTGGGAGGTTATGGACCCCTTTGATTTATTATTATTGCATTAAAGATTGTGTGGAGTTTGTAATGAGATTATTGAGAAGATTTGAGATTGATTTCATTTATGAAGTTTTTTGGAGATTATTCTTTGGATGTGTTGGGAGACATGTTTATGAGTGACAAGTAGTAATTCTCCAAGCCACCCGGGTTTGGGGCGTTACACAGGAACCTTTGATGACAATCTGGATAGGGACTTCTTTAAATCCACAGAGTTTCTCTCAAGAAATTTTGTTCGAAACGTTACCAACCTACTGTATGAAATGTCATGTGCAAGGACATAATGCGAGGACTTGCAAATGGGAAAAAAAGAGTCGTGATGGGCTTTAGAAAGGGCAAAAAGTGAATGGAACTTGGTTTCGAAAATGAAAAAATGAGGAAAAACCAGTTTTGCAACAGGGTGAATCTAGTAAGATGGGAGCGATGACTTTGATGACTAGTCGTTTGTTTTCAGAGATGAGATGAGATGAGTTGAGATTAAAATTAAAAAGTTGAATAAAATATTGTTAGAATATATTTTTTAATATTATTGTTGTTTTGGGATTTGAAAAAGTTGAATTGTTTATTTTATTTTGTGTGGGGATTTGGGAAAGTTGTAATGATGAGGTGAGATGAGATGAGATGAGATGAGATGTTTTTGGAAAACAAACAATTACTTAAGGAGAATGTCCCAACCATTGATGAGACTCAGAGTATGATGAATAGCATGGAACCAAATAGTGATATGGTGGATATAGATGTCGACCTTCAAAAAAATGATTTTGTTGGTGCAGGAAGTGTGTTGGGTGCAACAAGGGATGTGGATGTTAGGGTGAATGTCCTACTGTAGAGTGAGAATGGAGTTCTCGATTCTGTTGCATTACCGGTGGGAAGTGTGATGGTGGAGGACAAGGAGGTGGTTAATATGGTGGATGAACAACTAGGTGATGCGCCTGTTGCTCTAAGGGCTGAAAAGTGTGTGGAAAATGTGGTACGGCAAGAGGAAGTGTTGAGAGGTGAGGAGCTGCTCAGAAGGGCAAAGGATTTTGATCTTCAGGACTGCTCAGATGCTGAAGCTGAGGGGGTCTCTACGCACTTAGTCAGTTACCGAATGTGGAGGAGGCACAGGATTTTGGTCAGCATGTGAGTTTGGAGTTAGTCGAGGGTGAGTCAGGGCAGATGGGCATGCATATAGTTTTGGAGGTTAGTAGGGAGGGTCTAGAGGGTGGTACTTCGATTGAGAATATTGGTGATGCAGAGAGTGTTAAATGTGGAAAGTCATGATATTAAGGTCCTTATGGAGACACGTTCAGAGGGGGGGGAAGCTGACTTTATTGAGCACATGGGGAACAATAAATTGTGTCATTCCGAATCTGAGAATCATAGTGTACTTGTGGAGGTTAGACCCCAGGTAAGGAAACTGAGGAGTTCGGTCAGGGCCCTAAGCAGGCATTCTCGATTGAATTTATGATTGGTAATTTATTGTTCTGGAATGTGCGAGGTTTACAAACCTCGAGGCGAAGGTTAAGGATGTTAGTGAGGAAATTTAATCCGGTATTGTTGCTAGCCGTTTGCATCCGATCAAAGTTCCAGTCATTTAGAAGTCAGATGAATGGGGTTGATGGGTGTACTAATGTGGAATTGGGAGGTAAGTTGTAGGTTGTATGGGGTAGTGGATTTCACGTTGAGCTACATGGGAGGAGTAATTAGCATATTTCACTGTTGGTAAGGAAGGAAAGTTTTCGAATGATGGTGTCCTTTGTATACTCGAAATGCTCTCAACAAGAGAGATGATAGCTTTGGGAAGTTCTAACGGTGGAGAGCCAATGCAGTTATCCATGGTTGATTAGTGGTGATTTTAATATAATTAAGATCAGATAATGAAAGAAGAGGGGGTAATCCAAGAGGTGCGTCGGCCATGGAAAAATCCAACTCTTTTATTGATAGTTGTGGGCTCGGCGAAACCGTACATTTAGGAGGGCATTTTTCTTGGTGCAATGATCATGCAAGAAGGACTCGAAGGTGGGCACGGTTGGATCACACTCTACTGAATGTGGCTTGTTTGGAAGGTTGTCCGAATATTTCAACAAAGTATTTAGCTAGGACTTCTTCTGACCATGCTCTGTTAGTTATTTGCAGTGAATCAGTGCTTGCCAAGTATGGCCCATCTTTGTTTAAGTTTCAACAAATGTGGAAAACACATGATGATTTCTTGAGATGTGTTGCGGAAGTGTGGCTTATGGAGGTGGTGGGTTCGGGTCTATGGAGTTTGGCCACGAAGTTGAAAAAGCTTCAAGCGGTTTTGCGAGGTGGAATAAGGAGGTTTTTGGTTTTACTAGGGTGCAGATCAAAAATCTGGAGGACAGGATTGAGTTGTTGGATGGTTCTCTTCAGGAGAATTATTCAGAGGATGTAGAAAGTGACTTGCTGGCGTCAAAGCTTGAGTTGTCAGTTTGGCTTCAAAGGGAAGAGTCTCGTCTTGCGCAACAGACCAAGCAAAGGTGGGTGGAAAATGGGGAGGCAAATGTATAGTTCTTTTGTGCGTTAATGTAAAAGAAACGCGTTTGGGGAGTGCTAGGCTCCTTGTTTCTCCGGAAACCATCCATAATGGGGCAGTTCAGTACTTTAAGGAGTTTATGGAGTCAAGACCTAGGGAGTGCTTACCAGATTTATCAGAATTGGTGGTGTCGGTGGTATTAGACATGGATAATGATTTTATTTCTCAGTTTCCCATGCCTCAGGAAATGAAGGATGTGATGTTCTCTTTACCGGTGAATAGTAGCCCGGGGCCTGTGGGTTTGGAGCTGGTTTTTTTCAAACTTATTGGGAGATTGTGGCAACAGATGTGGTGGAAGCAATTTGGGATTTCTTCCAAGGAAGTTCGTTTCTGAGATTCCACATGGTGTCGTTTATAGTGCTTATTCTTGGATGGAAAGCCCTACTGGTTTTGATAAGTTCTGTCCGATCATCTTTGTTCTGTGGTGTATAAGGTATCCTCTAAACTGATGGTAAATCGATTATCTTCTATATTGCCTACAACCATTTCTTCTGAGCAAGGTGCTTTTATTCCTGGGAGAAATATTTGTGAAAATATTAGTCTTACTCAAGAAATGAATCATAGTATCAATAAGCCTTGCAGGGGTGGGAATGTGATGCTTAAAATAGATATGGCCAAGGCATATGATAGTGTGGAGTGGGATTTTCTTTTTCATGTGTTGAGATCCTTTGGTTTTTCACAGGCTGTTTGTCAATTGCTTAGGCAATGTGTAACAACCTCGTGGTTCTCAGTGGTAATGAATGGAACAACTAAAGGTTCCTATAAAAGTGGTAGAGGATTACGGCAGGGGATCCTCTGTCTCCATATCTTTTCATTGTCTTAGAAGAAGTTCTGACAAGATTATTGAAGAAGGAGTTTGCTCGGGGTAGGATTGGTGCGTTTCTACAAGCCAGAGGCACTCCACATATCTCTCATTTGCTATATGCAGATGATATTGTGATCTTCTCTAATGGTAGCAGATCGTCCATAAAGAGGATTACAGAAGTCCTTAGTACGTATGAGAAGTGGTCTGGACAGGTTGTGAGTAAGGAAAAATCATGTATCTTCTTCTCTAAACTTATTTTGCCTCAATGAAGAAGGGCAGTGTTAAGGCAATCAAGTTTTAACCAAGGAAATTTTCCTATTAAATATCTGGGGAGGCCCGATTGTGTTCGAAAGATTGAAGATTATTTATTTTGAGGAGCTTATTAGTAGAGTAAGGAATAAGATTGGAGGTTGGATGCATAAAATTCTCTCTAAAGGTACTCGAGTTCTTCTTCTTCGCCATGTACTTATGAGCTTACCTATGCACCTGCTAGCATGCTGTAGTGTTCCAAAGGCAGTCATCTCTCGTTTGAATCGAATGTTAAGCACATTTTTCTGGGGTGTTTCTAACGGGAGAGAAAAGAAAAAATGGATGGCTTGGGGCAAGATTTGTTGGCCTACGAACGAAGGTGGTATTGGTATCCGAAGCTTCCAAGAGGTTAAAAAATCTCTTCATATGAAGCTAGCATGGAGTCTCATATCACATAAGTCACTTTTGGCGCAGTTCTTTAGAGCAAAGTATGTTAAATCTAGGCATGTGTCTTTGGTCAAAGCAAATTGTGGTACTCATACCTGGAAGATGATTGCTCGGTGTGTACCAGATGTCCTACAGCACACACGCTGGAAAATTAAGCAAGGTGATGTTTTCTTTTGGAAAGATAAATGGCTGAATTCTGGTGCTCTATGTGAGCAAATGAGTATGGTAGGTAGAGTTGATCTGAAAGTTTTGGAAGTGTCGGTGGAGAATGTATGGGATCAAGAAAAAATTGCTTGGCTAGTTGGGGTGGAGAAGTTGGAGGAAATATTGGAGATGTTGGGAACAAAAAAAGCAGGGGAGGATTTACTTATATGGGAAGAAACAAACTCTGGAATGTTCAGCACCAAGTCGGCGTGGGATTGCATTAGAGTAAAAGAGCAAAAGGGAGTTCTCATGTGGGGTTCTTATAGGTGTGTTGCCATCTATTGTTACATGGGAGTTGTGGAACTGGCGATGTGCTGGTAGAATGGAAGGGACGTCTGTGTCTATTGAAGGTACATGGCGATCAATTAAATTTTGGTTGGGGCCTGTAGCAATGAAACTTACAGAAGCCAAGAAGCTGTCCATTGTAGATGAAAATATTTTGAAGGGGCTGAATATTCGGGTTCAGTTGCCAAAGATTGTCAATATTCAATTGGTGAGTTGAAGTAAACCACAACCACGTTGGTATAAAATTAATGTAGATGGCTGCTGCATTGGAAATCCTAGAAGAATCGGTGCAGGTGGAATATTGAGAAATCATACAGGAGAGCTCTGTATGGCTTTTTCACATACGCTTGTGCAAGGTACAAACAACTCTGTTGAAATTCAAGCCTTGCTGCATGGACTACAGAGATGTAAAAGGATGGGAATGACTTGGGTGGAAATAGAGATGGACTCAATGTTAGTGGTAGACTGGATTAAGCAGGCTAGATGTGGTGTATGGTACTTATAAGATTTTTGGGATGAGATCATGCAGATTTTGTCTCAAATTAATTATTCTATTCGGCATATATATAGAGAAGCGAATGCTGTGTCAGATTTTTTGGCAAAGAAGGGTGCGGATGGGGTATCCCAGCAATGGACAGATAATGTGGGCCTTCCTTATTATGTGAAGGGGCTTATGAATACTGATAAGGTATGGCTTCCTTATGTACGGAGAAAATAGATTATGTTCATAGTTGGGTTATTTGGGAGATTGTTTTCTTTGGAAATTTATTGTTTGAAATTGATGGATAGTAAGGTTATATTATAATCACGGTATTCCTTTGTCAAAAGTAAGGGTTTTTAATAAAGCTCGGACGTGCCGTCATCCTTCTCCAAAAACAAAATAAAAAAAAAAATTATGCAACACTGATCTCAACAAAGACAAAAACTTTCACATAAGTATGATGTTCTCTTAACCCTTTTTTTGACCTTTTGAAAATATGGTTTTCAACTTTGTCGATCTTCCCCTGGCTCGACAGTCAAAACTAAAATATTATGACTTCAGTTAAAAAACTGATAATAATATTTTTGTTATATTCTAATTATTTAGATAGATAAAAAAACAAAAAACCCAAATATCTGACTTGAAACAATTTTGATATTAAATCTTAATATTTAAATAATAAAATAGATAAAAAAAAAAAAGGCTTTGATCTCTAACATTTCTTTTCATTTCGAAATTAGGTTTGCATGATCCTCAAACTCTAAATTATCAAAACAAAAAGATTATATCTAAATTTTCTAAATTATGTATTAGAAAAATTAAAAAAAATACATATTCAAAATAAAATGTCCTTCGAAAATACAGAAAGAGAAACACTAAAAGCCTAGATTCATTCTTTTCGTTTCTCTAACATCTTAATTATATCAAATTGGTGGTGTACTGTACGTAATTAATTGTATAATTAATTCCTTAAACAAAATAATTAATTGTGTACTGGAAAGTCCGCATGCAGGAGTCACGGGTAGTGGAAAGGTTAAGTTTGATGATGAGAAATTGCAAAGACAGAAAGTTGGAGCCAAAATTTTTTACGGGTCATGAAGTGCTCAAGATTGTTAGTGCAGTGGCCAGTGGGAAAGTGCTCGGTCCAAAGAAGTCAGCATGCGTGGGGTATTTTTTGAGGAAAATGATAGTTTGCTTACTTATTTTGTCCACTCATTTTGATTACTTGTGTATTTAATTTTTTAAAATTATTTTTACTTACTGATTAAGAAAGTGATTTTTAATATATTGTTATATTTTTTATTTTTTAAAAATATTTAAATATGATAAAAAATATGAAAATAAAATAAAAATACACATTTAAACCATCAGTCAAGTTGAGCGGGCTACTCTGGGTGACAGAGTAGCTTGACTCATTTTTTGACTGCTTGGAGGAGTCCATAACCAATCGGTATCCACGAACTGAGTTGACTCGTAGGACTTTGAAGTTGTACTATAATGCTATGTGTCGATCGAGACTTTTTCTACTACGATCATAAGTTCAAAAAATTACCCAAAATGTATATGTACTCAAAGCATCAATTTGATTCCCATAAATTCAAAGGTGGCCAGCAAATTTTTATTCAATTCGTTTGCATATAATTATCATCAATATAAATTTTATTATGGTTTAATTTACAGTATAATAATTATAGGCAATAGAGAGAGGGGGGGAGAGAGAGAGAAAGTTCCCCAAATAGGCTGTGGCACAATTGACAAATCGAGCCCAAATGAGATCTCTAATCAAACTAGCTAGGAATGTCATGAAATGATCCTAACATGAGTATTGCTCTGATAAAGATGGATTAAAACCCCATTTTCAACCTATTTAAAACGGATTAAATATTAAAATAATGGGATAAATGGTTAGGGAGCTCACATACATGTTGTGGGTTGAAGAGTGGTGGTGGACGGTGGCTTTGACAGCGGTGTGTGGCAGTGTTTGGATTCAGTGCAGCGAAGAGAATGACGAGTACGTTCTAACGGCGCTAGGTCTGGACTCGATGCCTAATTTTTATTTTTTTCCGTTCGAACGGGTAGTTATTACATTTAAACGTTTTCCATAAATATTTTATCCGTTCGAACGTCCTACGAATCCCGTTCAAACGGTAAAAAATATTTCATTAGTTATTATTATATTTGTTATATAACATAGTATTTATACTATATATACTTATACTACTTATATAATATAGCATTTATACTTTTTTTATTAAAAAATAAAAAAAATAAACAAATAAAAAAAAGAAGAAGAAGAAGAGCCGATAGCCACAATTCCAATAATGGCCCCATCCCAAGTTTATTAAAGAAGCCCTCACTTGTGGCAGAGAAATACCGTGGAACAAAAAAACTTTGGGAGATTATATCAAACACTCCCAAACACCAAACACCAAAAACCAAAACAAAAACAACTCTAAACAAGCCTAATAACCACTAAATAAGCCTAGAGAACTGACCTCTAAACATGCCTAAACAAACCTCTCAACATGCCTAGCAAAAAAAAAAAGCTAAATCCGAATGTAAGCTAGACCCAATTTGTCCAGCCTAGCAAGGCCTCTAATATGATGCAGAAGACTCTGAATATCCAGGTAATACATAACTACACCCAGTGCGCCCTCCTTAGCTAAGGAATCCGCCACTGAGTTCCCTTCCCTAAAGCAATGGTGACACTCATTTCCCATCACCTCAAGATGATCAACAATAAGTTCCCAAAAATCCCACAAATACCAAAGGGAACTTCTCCTGGAATTAACACAGGAAACAACCACTTGAGAATCACAATCAACATCCACCTCTCTCCAACCGACAATTCTGCAGAGACGAAGCCCTTCAAGCAAGGCACGAAGTTCAGCCTCTGTATTGGTACATGATCCAAAAGATTTAGAGAAAGCAAAAATAATTTTACCATCCCTATCACGAAGCAAACCACCACCACCACCTCTCCTCGGATTTCCCAGACTACTCCCGTCTACATTCAATTTGACCCGGCCATGGGCTGGTTTGGACCACCAAACCACTCTTTCACTTTTGTGCTTAGGAAAGACTAGTGGAATTTCAAGACGCTTGAGAAGCCTAGAATCCCTGATGCTCAACTTAGCAACTTTGGAGATATTGTCCATCACCACATGCACCCAGAATTTAATCGAATGCCAAACTTCATTCACTGACTCGCTCCTATTTTCCATCTGGGCCTTACATCGACGTTGCCACAATCTCCACACAACAATGGATGGAAGTAAGCTGGTGAAGATCCTTACTTGAGATTGATGCGTAGCACGTCGAAACCAAATGGAATAGCCACAAACGGAATCCCCATCTCAGCGGACGCTTTCCTCCAAAGGGCGCTAGCAAAATCACCACTACCCAGGACGTGATCAAGATCTTCACATTGCCTGTTCTCACAACAATTACAACAAGAGACAACTGGAATACCAATCTTGTGGATTTGATCGTCCAGACTTATACAATTAAAGTAAGCTTTCCACACACATATAGATATCTTAGCAGGCAACCATTTATTTGAAATCCACGACGCAACTTCCATTTTTGGGACTCTAACATGAATAATCTCCCAAGCCGACCTGGTATAAAAATCCCTGTGTTTATCTGGAGTCCAAATCAACACGTCTTCTTTAGTATTTATACTATATATACTTATACTATTTTTTTTTTAATCAAAGAGCCGGTAGCCATATGGAAGTGGCCCCGTCTCAAGTTTATTAATAAACCCTCACTTATGGTGGAGGAATACTGTAGTTACAAGCCAAGTATAAGGGAGTTTACAGATGAGAAATAAAACCAAAAACCTCCCAAATACAAACCAACCAAAAAACCAAAACAAAAGAAACAAAAAGACAAACAGTCTAAACAAGCCTATAAAAAACACGGAAAAAACCTAATAGGCCTATACCAAAACATAAAACATCTAAACAAGCCTAGCATAAACAAAAAACAAAAAAATAAAAACAAACCTGGAAACGCCGACTAACGATGGAAATACGGAATGCCTAGAAAATCCAGCCGCACAATACCTTTTAAATACGTGGGAAGATCTTGATTGCCATTATACATGATATTCGTACCCATTTCACCTTCTCTAACAAGAAAATCCACTGCACTGTTACCTTCCCGAAATTGATGAGCCACTACAAAATTTATCCCCTCAAGCTCCTTGTGCAAAACCTCCCAAAAATCTCAGAGATACCACAAAGAGCATTTACCCTTACAAAGCCAATCAACAACAATTTGTGAATCACTTTCAATAATCACATTAACCATATTGAGTCGTTTGCACAATCTAATACCATCCAGAATAGCCTTTCACTTCAGCGCCCTTATTAGTACCCACCCCATAATGAACAGAAAAAACCCCTTTAACCAAACCATTTCAATCTCTAATAATGCTGCCCCCTCCCGAATTACCAGGATTACCTCTACAACTCCCGCCGCAATTAAGCTTCACCCATCCCGTAGGAGGTCTAAACCATTTAAAATTTTTACTAGGTCTCATAGAAATGCGAGGCCTCTCTAAATTAAAATCTTCCAAAATCTTCAAGTCGTGCAAGGATAAATTACGAACTGAATTGATATTATTTGCCAAAGATTTAATCCACACTCGAACACTTCTCCAAACAGTCACAACCGAATCCTACTTCCCATCCATTCTAGCCTTACATCTACGCTTCCAAAGGCACCAAGTGATGATACAAGGAATTAAACCAACAAGAGTACCTTTAAAAGAGGATCTTTTAGCGTAAGAAAACCAGGCAGCTACTCTATTTTTCCACAGTAAACTGCGCCTACAAGGAATACCAACAGCAATACTGGCATACAACCAGACCTCAATAGCCACAGCCCCCATAGAACAAATATGGTCGATATCTTCCATACACCTCCTATCACAACAATCACACGCAGAGGCCAGAGATACACCTTTCCTTTGAACTTGAACATCCACTGGCAAACAATCCATCCAAATTTTCCACAAGCATATAGAGATTCGTTTAGGAAGAAGCTGGTGCCAGAACCAATCATGCCAAGGTAATTCCTAAACTTGTTTTCTCACCACCTCCCAAGCTGTACGAGTAGAAAACCTACCATCAGTCGAAGGTTTCCACACAAATAAATCTGGACCACGAGTATCATTAATAGGCATCTGAAGAATTTCCTCAACAACCTCCTCACTAACCAGCTCCCTAAGAAAATCCTCATCCCAAAAATTATTGGACCAACAATCTTGAAGACACAATTTCTTATTAATAACATCTTCCACCTGTATTGAAAGGGGACCCGAAGCCAACCATCTATCAAACCAAAAAGAAGCATTACCACCACGCACTAGGACATTCACATTATCCATAACTTCTGGCAGCATCTTAACAATCGATCTCCAGAATCTAGAATCAGTTGGTCTCGCCATATATGTAGAAAAATGGCCATGACGAAGGTATTTGGCACGAAAACAAATCAGAACAAAGATTATTGGAAGACAAAATACGGAAGGCAAACTTCATATGAAGAGATTTTTTAACCTCTTTAAGATCTCTCACGCCCAACCCTCCTTTAGTAGGCAAACAAATACTACTCCACAACCTCCAATGATATTTTCTTTTACCATCATTCTCTCCACAAAAGAAATTAGCTAACAAAGCTTGAATACGAGACAAAGATATGGAAGGCACACTCATCACAGACAATAAGTGGATAGGCATACCATTTAAAACATGCTTGACTAAAATCAATCTACCACCCGGCGATAACAGTTTAAACTTCCAGCCGGCAACTTTTTTCCTGACTTTATCAATTAACGGTTCAAAAACCTGGGTTTTCAATCTACCAAAGACCAACGGCACACCCAAGTAGGTAGCAGGAAACTTACCTTCCTTAAAACCAGTAAGATTCAACAAACTCCTCTTTCTTGAATTCAAGATCAACTTAGATAAAAAAAAAAAAAATAGCAGATTTGTTTTATTTTTGCTAATGGGGGTAAGAGGTCTATTAAAAATCTGATGCATACTCTGGATATTTATGAGAGGTGGTCTGGTCAAGAAATTAGCAGGAACAAATCTGCTAATCTGTTGACCAGACCACCTCTCATAAATATCTAGAGTATGCATCAGAATTTTAATAGACCTCTTACCCCCATTAGCAAAAATAAGGATGTCATCAGCATAAAGTAAATGAGAAACCAAAGGAGCACCAATAGGATCACTAAATTTGCCAATCCAACCTTCTTCCACGAGGATGAAAAGATAAAGAGAAAGAGGATCCCCTTGATAAAGTCCCTTGGCAGACTGAAACAAACCCTTGAAGGAACCATTTATCATAACAGGAAACCACTGAGACTGCACACAATTAGCAATAATCTGGCAAACATTATCAGAAAAAACAAAAGCACGGATTACATGCATTAAAAAATCCCAAATCACCCTATCATATGCCTTGGCCATATCAAGTTTTATCAAAACATTACCACCAACAATTTTTTTATGCAGCGACTGAACCATCTCATGAGCAAGAGTAATAGTCTCAAAAATACTATGCTCAGGAATAAACACACCTTGTTCATGAGATACCAAACTATCAAGAATAGAATTAAGGCGATTCACAATAATCTTTGAAAAGATTTTATAAGCCACAGAGCACAAACTAATAGGACGGAATTTATCAAAACCGGATGGCTCAGGCACTTTCGGAATAAGAACAATAAAAGAGAAAGAATAAAACCTGGATAGAGGAGCACCCCTAAAAAAATCTCTAGTAGCCTCCACCACATCCTCTTTGATAATATCCCAGCAAGACATATAAAAACCATATCCAAAACCATCAGGCCCCGGGCTACTATTCTTTGGAATAGAAAAAATAGCTTGTTTCACTTCCATTTCAGTAGGTGCCACACATAACCAAGGATTTTCTTCATCTAAAATTTTCTTCTCAATAATCATCGACATATCGTAATGTTCCACCGTAGAAACGTCGGAAAGGAAATTACGAAAAAAAACCACAGCCTCCTCATGAACCTCTTCAGCAGTATTCAAAACTCTCCCATTAGCAAGGACCATTTTATTAATATGCCCCTTAGTACGCCTCTGGTTAATAACCGAATGAAAAAACTTCGAGTTTTGATCAACCTCAATCAACCATTTCTTTTTAGCAATTTGGCCTATACGAGAAGCTTCCCTTTTCTGCCATATATCGATCTCGGTCTTAGTAGCCACAAAATCATCCTCAAGCTCCTCAGAAAACCAGATTGAAGCTGGTTTTCTAGAAAATCTAACCTATCTTCCAGCGCACGAATATTCACATCCACCCTACGAAAAACATTTTTGTTCCAAGCACAAAGTGCAAGCTTGGTTCTTTTCAGACGAATAGCTAGCTTAAGAAGCCCAGACGCCACATCCTGTTTATTCCAAGCTTCCTTCACACACATTAAAAACCCATCATGTAAACACCACATATTCAGAAAACGAAACGGAGAAGGGCCATAGGAAGTAGCAAGACGATATGAGAACACTACCATCGGACAATGGTCAGAATATTTACGGCTCAAATAATTAAAGTGAACAAAAGGAAAGAGGCTGGCAAAAACATTATTCATGAGCACTCTATCAAGTTTTGCCCAACTTCTGGACGCTCCCCCATGCCCATTACACCAAGACATGTTCTGTCCAGAACTACATGTCTCCAACAAACCACAATGATCTATACAGTCGTTAAACTGTAACATCGAAATAAGAGGTTGAGGATTCCCACCAACTCTTTCCAAATCCCTACGAATAACATTAAAATCACCCAACACCAACCAAGGCTAATCCATATCGACCCTCTCTTCTAAGTCATGCCAAAGTTCTCTTCTATCAACATATGAGCACTTAGCATAGACAAAAGTAACAAAAACACAGTGCGCATCCCATTTAAACCAACCAGACATGGTTTGAAAATGTTTGGGTTATTCCAGAACACCCACAACTTACCCCCCTGATTGACATTTGAGGCAAAATGATTAAAATCCAAAAAACACCCAAGAGAAGCCATATGATTATCACCCATAAAAGGTTCCGAGATAGCAAATAAAGAAACCTTAGGATTAATAAGCAGCTTCTTCAATCTTCCTCTAGAACTGCCCAGCCCTCTAATATTCCAAAAAAGAATTGTATCAGTCATAAGTTCAACTTTTGGGAACGGGTGTGAACCCGTTGTGATTTTCTCATAGTCATGTCCTCTTTCATATTTGATTTCCCATTTGTCGTAACATGGTCCATAGCTAATTCATAAATTTTTTCTTTTCCCATCACAACATGTATAGCGTCCTCTTCATTATCAGAAACATAAACTCATTCCCTCTCCCCCTGGTAAACCTACTTACGCGAGTTCTCCAAACCCTCCTGCAGCTTTTCAAAATCAACTTGCACCTGCGGAACACGATCACACCAAACTTCCTCGCACTCATCGTCACTATCTTGGGTGCGGACATCATTCAATTTCTGGCCAATATCCATTTGTGTAACAGTAAGAACTTCCTTGAGTAAATAACCAACCACATTTTCCTCCACAAGGATTTGAATAACAGACGCATGCTGGACATCTAACACGTCGGATCGTTGCTTCATTGAATCAGATGCTGGGTTGTTCACATCAGGGAGACCTGGGACAGGAGAAGAAGAGCCCCCTGCCCACTAACACGCTCCCCTTCTCTGCTAGCCATCAGAGATGGTTTACTTACATTCGTAGTTTCTTTTCCACCCTCCTATGCTTTTTCCCCTGCCTTATTGGACTCGACTTTGTTCGTAGACTCTGGGATTGTCTCAATAGTTAATTTCACAAGGCCTTCTTCATGATTTATCACAATAGTAGGGTCTTCCAACCCACTTCCTTCCAAGTTTTAGCATCTTCCTTGTCCCTATCCGCTTTTCTATGCTTTTTCCCGTCGTGACCACGGTTTACACGATGCACCATTTTGCAAGCCACTTCAGTATGACCTTGCCTAAAACATTTGTTGCAATAAAAATCTGGCTTCTCATAGACCACCAACTAATGCGATCCAAACATCATAGGAAAGCCTTTTATCTGCTCGTCTCTGAGATCGACTGCAACACATAACCATGCCCTTGTGGCTCGGGTTCTATATACGGTTGCATTATCCGTTCCCAAAAACTTAACAAAACGTGTAGCAAAACTCTGGAAGCAATCCAACCTGTACATATGCAAAGGGAGACCAAGCAAAAAAATCCATTGAGACGCAATGGATGGTTCCTTTTTTAGATCAAAACCCACTGACCAATTGAACAAACGAAACGGAACACCTGCCACCACCCTGCCTTCACGTGCCCATGCATGGAAGTAATCTTTCTCATTCGCAAGGTGTAAAAGGGCGTGAAAGTTATCCATAAAACTGATCATCGACACCTCACTAAACCCCCAAGTTTTGATAATATGTTTCTGTAAAACATCAATGGATGGTCTGGAGGACAAAAACTTAAGAACTAAAGCAAATTTCAAATCTTCGGCTGCCTTTTCCATCTCAATATCTGAGAAAATGAATCCAAGTTCACCATTGATTACCTCAGGACACCAGACTGAAAGCTTAAATTTTGGATGAGGGATAGGCCGCTACAACGCCTCCACAAATGTTCGCCGCTCACTATTCTCATTACCGGCAAAAAGTTCTAGCCCCACCAGAGGGGGCCCTACCAGAATCTTGTCCACCCTGCCAGTACTAAAGGCCACTGGAGAGCCGCTCATCACTGCACACAAAGACCTGCGCCGCACATGGTAAACCCTAGCAGAGCATGCAACGTTCACATAAGGAAACTTTTTTACTTACACTACTTATATAAATACTTATACTGCTTATATAATACTTATACCACTTATATGATACTTATAGATAATATACTTATATAATACTTATATAATACTACAATATAATATACTACTATTATTTATACTTAAAAATATACTTACATTTATACTAATACTTATATACTACTTATGGGAGAAAGTGTTGCGGACACATAAACTACAAGTGAGGCGGGTCATAACACGTTCCAACGCCTGTGCAAGGATTCACAACATCAGCAATATCCAGGATGCAAAAGACATAGTAAATTGTCTTTTATAGTGAGACTACTTCACATAAAATTTATGTGTAGAATATTTGTTAAGACGGTTGATATGTTACTCGAACTATTTCAAGAAGAACTTCCATTGGATAATACATTGCTCGAAACTTCTATGAAGCTAAGCAGTTGAAGCGAGGTCTAGGGTTTGACTATAATATCATACATACATGTAAGAATAATTGTGTCCTATTCTGGCAAGAGAATGAACAGTTGAACGAGTGTCCCATGTACCATGAATCAAGATGGACATTAGAGAAGTAAAATATACCGTAAAAGGTGGTACGCCACTTTCCATTGAATCTGAGATTGCAACGGTTATTCATGTCACGTGCAATAGCTATAAACATGTCATGGCATTCGTCAGGATAATATTTTATCACATCCTGCCGATTCTGAAGCATGGAAGGAGTTTGACTTCGAACACCCATGGTTTGCTGCAGAACCTCGTAATGTGCATCTTGAGTTGGCAACAGATGGATTTAATCCGTTTGGAAATATGAGCACTTCACATAGTACTTGGCCGGTTGTACTTATGCCGAACAATTTACCTCCATGGAAATGTATGAAGGATCCATATTTCATGATGAGTTTGCTCATTTCTAGTCCAAGATCACCCAAAAATCATATAGATGTACATTTACAACCATTGTTGCTGAGTTGAAAGATTTATGGGACAATGGGGTCGACACATTTAATGCATCAACACATACTTTGTTCAAGATGCATGTTGCAGGCTTATGGACAATAAATGATTCTCCTGCACATTGAAACTTGTCAAGTTGGACTACTAAGGGGAAACTGGCATACCCAACATGTAACAAACACACACAATTTGAGTGGCTTACGTATGAGAGGAAACTATGCTTTATGGATCATCATCGCTATTTACCTGTTGATCATAGATGGCGTGGAAACTCTAGAATGTTTAATGGGATTGTTGAACGAGGGCACCCTCCACCATATATGTTTGGACAAGATGTAATTGCACAACATTTTATGAGATTGTTGAACAGGGGCGTCCTCCACCATATATGTCTGGGCAAGATGTACTTGCACAATTGGTGCATGTGGCTAGTAATGGATTCGGTAAAAAACAACGGAAGCGAAAGTGAACTAAGAATTACTTGAATTGGACAAAGAAGAGTGTTAACATTGTGTTTTGCACACCTTTGGGCCAAGCTCTAACAACTCAAGTCTTCTACAACGAGCCCTACACAGAGGAGAATACAATGCAGCTTTGAGAGGGCCGTCTCAGGGCCAGGGAACCTCCGATGCCAAAGTCAGTAATTCCTCTTGAAGTTTAATAAATAAGTAAGAAAGTCTAGGGATTAGAGAGAGTTTCCTCGTACCTTGGATAAACTATTTATACCATAGGCTTGGGGAGCAGATCATGCCTGCTACTATGCAGTTGGTGTTCCTCATACTGTTCATTTTGTCAAAGCTTTTAAATGCGGCGTGGCTCTGCGACGACCCCATTAATGTGGCATGGCTCTGTGATGGCATCATTAATATGGCATGTCGTCCGGGTGGCAGAGCCATTAATGTGACGTGGTTATCCAACCTTCTCCTCTCACTTTGCCTTTCTCCTGGTCCGTTCATGCTTCCTTTGTCAGTTGATCAATGGCTCTTCGTATGTTACGCCTGCCGTGTGGGTGGGCATTTGATGGTTGGACACTACCCAAGGGACCTTAGACTGACGAGTCTCATCCCTTGCTGCACCATTCCTCCTACAGGTCACGTTCAAAGGATTCTCCCAGTGAGCCAGATTCATGGCTTTTTGTCCCAGGCTAGGCTTAACTGGGCCTCCTGGGCCTTTGGGCGGGGGGGAATCCCCTTACAGTTACTCCATTAATTCTCATCGGACGAGACGGTGGGAATTTTATCATGATTATTCTTGCCTTCCTCCCAAGGTCGGGTACTCTATTTAGGTTCTTGTCGTTCTGGGAGCTCCTGTGGATTGGTCACTCCTGACGGTGGCTTCCATTATGGGCTTATCACATCTTTTCAAACTCATTAATGAAGGGGTGTCAGGCGGCTCTTCGTGTTGATATCGCCTCGTGAACCGCATATCCTGTAACCGAAGCGACGAGTACACTGATCGTCACGGTTTATGGGAGTTTAATTGTCACCTTCTTTTTATAGATGATGGGAGTGAGACCTAACTTGCTCCGACTATATTGTGATTATCCCGCCATTCTTGTCTTCTTGATTTTCCTTTTCTCCGCCCAATCTCCTCTATTACTTAGCGTTCTGATAGTGATGAGTTCCAAAAATTTGTTCAACCTCGTGTCACTGCTGACATTGTGCCAGTGTTTTTGGGTAGTGGGTGGCGCTTGACTGCTGACAAGTCAACATTGGCTTCGTTAGCCTTCACCTATCGAGTACCAAAAACCGTTTCCTTTTAAGTCCCCGGCCCTGACGAGGGCACCGTTGATGCAAAGGGCCACTCTAGTAAGGTAGCCCTATATCCTGCTATGATTTCGTGTGGCCTGAGATTGCCATCTCCTCGCCCCATACGTGACCTTCTAGACCGTCTTGGTTTAGCCCCTTCCCAATTTCATCCGAACGCCTAGCGATTATTGGTTTGCTGCAACATTATATGGCAGAGAGCTTTGTTGGAATCCTACCCAGATGACACGGACCTTATTGGCTGTGAGTTTCTTCTTGCGCACAGGGTGCTGCACCTTAAGGGGACTGTATGTAGCTTCAAGGCACCCCATGCTGTAGTTACCTTGGAGAAGTGATACAACAAGGTGAAAGACTGGTCCCCCAAGTTCTTCTTTGGTTGGGAGTTTCCAGTAGGCTAGGTGAACTGTCGGGATTTTCCCATATGAATGGATTGGGGAAAATTTTCGGAGGATAAGGCAATGCATCCAATGACCACTCCCTATGAATCGAAGCGTCTTGCGATCTTGAGAGAATGGGTGCAGAAACATCCCGACGGCGTCCATTCTGAGGTCCTCCTTTCTGAGGGGAGTTTGGAGGGTTCTCTCCCTCCCCTAGGGTACCTTCCTTCTGAAATAGGCAGATGGTAATGTGGCCATAGGTTGCTCTGCTCTAGAAGCGTTCCTTGGACCTTCCTACTCCAAATACAGGGAAGAAAACCCATTGGAAAGGTGTTCAGGTTGTGGACAGACCTCTTCCCAAGGTTCAGGACCGTTCATTACAAGAAGTGGCTACCTTGGAATCTAGCCATCTGATTACTGAAGCAGCCTCTTTGCTGGTTGTAATGGGCAAACTGGCGGGTTGTTTCTCTACGGTGCCTTCTCCCAAGATGATTAGCAAGGTGCCCAGGGTTGTGGCTAAGATGGGCCCTCTCTTCGAGAGTATTTTCACGTCGTCCCCTCCTAGTGAGGGGAGGCATTCTTCTTCTTAGATCTCTCTTGCCTCCTCTTCTCGTTCAGTCATTGGGAATCACTCTCTTGTGGTGGCTGATGACGAGGGCAGAGCCTCTTCCAGAAACAGCGCAACGGCAAAAGATCACACAGGAGGTCGATCTTCTCCGTACATGGAAGTCTTCGAGAGTGAAACAAATCCCGTTCCTGACTCTCTTGTTCTGGCCGACGAGGGTTTGAGGGGCCTGGTCATTCCTCCACTCATCTAGGTGGAGCCTTTCGTGAGTTGCGATTCTGTAGGTGATACGATCGATGCGGGTCTGCGTAAGGAATCGCTAACCCGAGTTGACGGTCCCATGGCAGACAACTTTCCTCCAGAAGCTGCAGTTGACCCCCTCTTCGAGCATTTAAGTGAGGAACTGCCCACTCCTCCCAAGGTGTCTGGCGAACCTCCTGAACTCATGGGTCTTGCGGAGGCCTTCCTTCTTTGTCTCAACTAGCCATGGAGGGAAAACAAGAGGAAGCTATCGGTCGGGTTATCAAATGCCTATCGGCTTTCTTCCACGAGGTTTGATTCTGCCTTTTATTTTTACGCCTATCGGAAGCAAGAGGAGACGAGGCAATTGCGGGGAGAGGTTGACCCGTTGGGACAGCTGCACACAAGTCTTTAAGACGCCAACCTCTCCCTACAAAAGCAGCTAAGGTGGTTCACGACGCTTTGTGATAAGGCGTGGGGACATAGGATTTCTGAGGGCCGCAAGTCAATGCTGTCATTTATTCTCCAAAGTCCAAAGTTGCGTTCAAGGTCTTTCGCTAAGCACCTTCAACGACTTGCACCTAGCGACATTTCCACCAGCAAGGCATCTTTTAAATACAACCGCAATGTGGGGAAGGTGGAGATGCAAAACGCTTTCCTTGACCCAACTATACCCTTGTCGGTGCCAGTGGATCCGGCCATCCTTGTTCCTACAGTCGTTGAGTTGGGTTACCCCACTTCTGTTGTCATTGAGGCTGATACTCCCTGAGCCGAAACTGAGCGATTTTATGCATTTTGCTGTACTTTCTCTTCTTTTTTTTTTCTCTTTTTTACATCTATCTGCATTTTTCTATTCCGCGGCCTACACATAAGAGATATATCAATTAATGCATGTATCTTTGCTTGCCATGCCTTCGTCGTTGCCTCTTCTATTTTTGTTGTGTGGCCAACTTGGGCAACCAAGGTAAAAGGGTCTACAGAGCCCCTATCTACCCCTCTAGCCAGTCACATTGTGCTTATCTGCCTTTATTGGATAGTTATTCTTGATATGTTGCAATCTTTGCAGCCGTTATTTGGGTGGTTGTGTTCGGTTATACCTTTGTATTCCTCTCAACCTACCTCGCTGATGTCCTTCGCTTCATTGATGGAGATTTTGCTCTTCGAGTGGCCAAGGACTGTCCCGCACTCCTCTGTGAGTGGGACAAGGCAACCTTTTAGGCCTACCTTCCCTTTTTGCTACACGAGGACGTGAGTTGTTGATGGAATTCCTATTGATAAATAGTTTGTTGATGGAGACTCCACTAATAAGTATGTCGGGTGGCCGAAGGCCGACCCGCACTCCTTTGTAAGAGGGATAGAGCTGCCTCTAGCGTCACTTGTCCCTTCTACCTCGCGGGGAGGTAGGTTGGTGCTGGTGGAGTTTCCTCTGGTGGAGATTCTATTGTTGAAAATTTCGCAGATGTAGAGTCCATTGGTAGATATGTCGGGTGGTCGAGGGCCGACCCGCACTCCTCCAAGTAAGGGGTAAGTTGTACCACAGAAAATAATTGTGTTAGCAAGACAGAATTCACACAAGTTTTTAAGGAGACAAATCGCAACGTGTAACTGCCACAACGGATTTTGCTCGCTGTTGCTTGACCAAAATTGCCCGCAGTTGTTTGGTCGTTTCTTCTCTTCCTTGCTCCTCCTTTTATTTTCGCTTCCATTTTTTCCTCTTTTTTTTAAACCCTTACGAGTCTGAGCAGATAAGTAGATGCCCTAGTGTATGGTGCACATGTAGTGGCCGCTTTGCCTTTGCTGTAGGGTGTTGTCTTGCCCGCTGTTGGTTATTCAGTGTCCCCAAGCTGGGTAGTACTTTAATAGTAAAACTAAATCCCTTATAATATAGTTACCCTACTAGTTTTTCTGGACGAGTCAGGGAAAAATTCCTCTTACACCCTGCCAACTTCCTGGCCTGCTTGGTCACATGCTGAGCAAGGGTTTGTATTTTACATATGTGGCGATATGGTGCCAGTTACGTTTCCACATTTAATGACGTCCCTTCGATTTCTGCATTATGGCTCCGTTCTTTGATGGCATTAATTATGTACGTTGTATTAGCAAATACGTTCTATGGCAGTTGTGATAATTGAGGGATCCTAGCTCTCTGGAAGGATACACGTGGTGTCTTATGGTGATTCGTGGAGTTATGGCTTTTGGGCAAGTTAAGCACCCCTCCCACCTATATAAGGATCCTTCTCCCAGTTTAGAATTTCCATCATACTCACTTCTGCCTCTCTTTTCTTCTAAAGCCCCTTCGTATTGTTTCTCTATCTTCCATAGTTTTGATGGGCTCTTCACATCCTAGCAGGCAACAGGTCCTCTGGTGGCGCTCGGGCCACTGTTGGTTGTGGTGGTCCGTGTGTCGGAGGGTGGAACCATCCATCCTTTATTGTCGGGGTCTCGGACCCTTCGTTTAGGTTCTTGCCCTTTTGCTTATTGTGCTTCCACATTCTAGCCCCTTTGCTTACTAGACTCAACTTCAAAAGCTTCTCTGGATATCAAAATCTCGTCGGACCCAAACTCGCTGTTTGCTTGATCACAGTGGAGAAGCCCATATGTCGGGAAATCATTTATGGTCCACATTACCACAGCATGCATCTAAAAAGATGTCGACGTAAATGAATCATAAGTTCTAACGCCTGTTTCTCATAACTCTTTCAGCTCTTTAATCAACAACTGCGTGAATACGTCAATATCATTCCCAGGTAATCTAGGGCCAGGGATGAGTAAAGTTAACAAAAAGTTTAGCGCCTTCATAACTTGTACTCATATTCCCAAAAGGGTTGAATCCATCGGTTGTGAGTCCCAGGCACACGTTCCAAGCTTCTATCCCGAACTCTGGATATTGATTATCGAAAGACTGCCATGCAAGTGAATCAGCTGGATGCCTCATATATGCGCCATTCTTAACTCTTTTCTCCTCGTGCCACCTCATATCATGAGTTGCTTTCTTACACAAATATAGTCTTTGCAACCTAGGTTTCAAGGGAAAATACCGCAGCACCTTAACCGGCACGTTTTTCTTACCCTTCCACTTGGACTCTCCACATATAGGACATGCTTGTTTCTCCTCATTCTCCTTCCAGAACAATACACAATCATTCTTGCATGCATGTATGGACTTGTACTCAAATTCTAATCTCTTTCTCAATTGTTTCGCCTTATAAAAGTTCTTGGGCAATGCAGACCCTTCGGGAAGCACCTCGTTAAATAAGTCCAATACCATGTTTATTGCTTTTATCGACATCCCACACAATGACTTAATGTGAAGCAACCACACAGTAAACTACATTTTGGAATGTTTTGTACAACTCGGATAAAGCTCGCGCTTTACATCTTCCCACAGTGAAGGAAAATTTTCACAATCAGTCCCTCCACCACTTGAGGCATTGTCGTTAACCTCATCCATAAACATCCCAGCTCCAATGTCACCCATCATCTCCTCCATCTCATCCTGCTCATAATCATCATCCATGTGCCGCAAATAATTGTGATGATTGACCAATACATCTGCTGACTGTTCATACGGCTCACCATGCAGTACCCATCACGTATACCCCAGATCCATACCGTTCACAAATATATGACTTCCTACTTCATCCAGTCCTATCACACACAAATTTTTACACCCTCGACATGGACACTTAATGTAACCAGGATTATCAGCAGAGGCCCGTGCAAAATCAATGAAGGTTCTTACTCCACGTGCATAGGGTATGTAATCATTTCCAAGTCTATCGCCCAGACGCATCCAATTTTTGTCCATTTCTAAAAACATCTATATATTAATAACACATACATTGAAAATTCACATGCATGTCATGCTCCAATTCTCATTGTTTTTTTTATAAGGTAGTTGGTCCTATCCCATTCAAGATTATATTCTCCATATTGCACGAATCTCGTCACTCTACTACTTTCCACGTTAGTAGAAATTTCAGCAGCACCTCCCCATAGTTCTCCAAGTATACATGTTCAAATATCGAGATTGTGACCCTACGAACAGTATACCCGAAGAACAATAGAGGAAGACACCTAAACTTCATATTAAACGTGGAAAGTAGCGAGTAACAAAAATGTGCAATACAGATAATATAATCTCAAACTGTCCACACTGGACAATTCAGGAATTAGTGGACACATAAATGTACACTAATTCCCAAATGGGTCTAAGGTTATTTATGCAATGACATACCATATCTAAATGTTAGTCTAATTACTTAATTGTCGTAGACTCTCCAGTCCTGATAACTCTCAATTAGTGTATGTCAAGACCGGAGGAGACTATAACAGTCAAGCAATTAGACTAAATACCAAAAGATTTTACATAATTATAATTATTATCATTCCACAATTATAATCTTAATTGTTATACTCAATTGAGTGAGTTATTTATTTATATAGACAATAAATAAATAATTTTTATATAAGCATTTATTTGATCCTTATTTACTTACTCTTTAGTTTATAATAAGTAAGTATATTTACATATTCCAACTCTACTTATTTAATAGGTTCAAGACTTTTTTATTGAATAGTATTTTAAAGGTTATATTATACTTTTAATTATTATCATTCTTAAAGTTGAATTTTAATTATCATACTTAATAAGTAATTATTTATTATATTTATTGTATGTATATATACTACATTTTATATATAAATATATATATACTACATTTTATAGTATGATAGCATAATACTTTAGATGAGAACATAATAATATAGTAAATAAACTATACCATATATATAAATCAATAATATATAAATCAATAATATATAATTCTTTGTTACTTATTAAATTCTGCATTATATACTATATTATAGTAAAGTATATATACATCATTTTATATATATATATATAGACAATAAGTATATATTTTGGACACCTATCTTGATGTCTGAAGATACGTACGACCCACTTCATAACCACAAATGCAACAAATGAAGGTACACAACTACAACGTGGTCACCAAGCTAGCTAGCTTGTCGGTCCTTTATTTTTTATTTTTTTAAGACATAATTTATATTATACTTATAATTTGAATAATAATCATATTCTAACTAATTTAGTATGAATATATTATATATACTTACTCCATGTTATATATTAAACTTCATATTATCTGTATATAAAATGTTTTTAATCTTTACTTTAAATTAAGATCATAAACTTATATTTTTCTAGTTAAACATATTCAACAAAAATTCAAAAAAAATAATCACAATATTTTAAATCCATATCATAGAATATTCACAATATTCTCACAACAATATTTATACACATATTAATTCATCAATGAACACCATAAACTCACAAACTATTCACAAAATTCACAAACAATAATCACAATTATTTCAAGAGTAAGCATAAAATCACAACAACATGTATAAACATATTACTAAACTTTAGTAATATGTTTATACATGTTGTTGTGATGGTCACGGACGAGTCCTTTTCTCTCTAAAGAATAGGGTTCTTGCTGCTGAACGGGGTCTGGGTTTTACGTGAGGCTGCATGGCAGCCGTCGAGGGTGGCACCAGTCGGCCTTCCTTTGCCGATCTGGTGGGTGTCGTTCCTCAACCTATACCAGAGATGCTTCTTGCACCCAGGCTTCCAAAGATGTTGGAAGGTGAGGTATACTTTCAGTTTACCAAAGAGGAAATAACAAGATCAGCGGAACCTTTCCGCTTCTCTGTAGTCCTCAAGTTCTTGAAGAACCGTCCGTCGTTGGATGCTGTGAGGGCTTTCATTCAAAGTCGATGGGGCCTTACGGTTAGTCCAGTAGTTTCTGCCATGAGGAGACCGCGTAACGTCTTCGTTCGCATGGCTAATGAAGTTGATTTCACCAAAGCATTATCACGGGAGGTTTGTGAAATAAATGGGCTCTTCTACCGTGTATTCAGATGGTCCCCAGAATTCAATGAGGATGCTGAACCATCAAGGGTCCCGGTATGGGTTTCTTTGCCGGGTCTTCCTCTAAACTTTTATCAAGAATCTTTCTTGAAGATTTTGATGGCACCGATAGGAACTTTCATTCGCCGTGATAATCCGACATGGTGCGCAACAAGAACGGATGGTGCAAGGCTCTGTGTGGAAGTGGATGCTGCAAAACCGCCACTGTCTCATTTCTGGATTGGAGCGCCTGGACTGTCTTCTAGTCGAAAGCAAGAAATATGTTATGAAACGCTACCGGCTTTCTGTACGTCATGTAAGATGCAGGGTCATAATACACGGACTTGTAATCCTGGAAAAGCTGCTAAGAAAGGTGGAAGAAAAGGGAGTAGGAAAGGCCTCTCGGATGATCAAGGGGTAGAGCAGATTGATGACAAGGTTGAAACTCCTCCGCTGGTTCTTGTGGAAAATAATGCTGTTGGTGATCATTCTATGCGGACGGACAAAGAAACAGAGGAGGCTGGGGTGGAGAAGGCGACGGAAGTAGAGTTTGCAGTTCATGTGCAGTTGGAGGCTGAGAAGGAAGAATTGCCAGTGCAGGTGGCAGACCAAATGGTGCAATTGGGTTCTGTGAATGATGAACAGCCTGAGTATATGGGAGAAGTAATTCCTCCTGTGATTAATAAGGTGGTGCAGTTGACACCTCTTGATGAAACAGAGGAAGAAACAGCTTTATTGTTACATGTTGGGGACGCAGATGGTGCAGGGATTTCCACGGGTGCGTGCTATGAGGCATCGGATATGAACGTAAATCAGAGTTTGTGTGCAGAAGAGAATGGCCCGATTATGGAGAAGACACAACCAGTGGTGGAAGAGAAAATAGCTGAGGACGTTGATGAAGAAATCATGATGGAAGAGAACTGTTCTTCAGAACCGGAACCGGAACAGCATCCAGAGGTTTTTTCACAAAGTAAAGACTACTTTACTGAATCTGAGTTGAATTATGGTAAAAAGAGGTATAATAAAAAACAATTATCAAAATGCGTAGTTCTTCTAGGGTTCTTGCCCGAAATTCTAACATTGCTTAATGGTTGATTCAATATTGGTATAGAATATTAGAGGGGTGGGAACATCTAGAACCAGACTAAAGACATTGGTGGGAAGATATAAACCAAAAATTGTTGCACTTTTAGAACCGTTTCAAAATTTAGAGGGTGCTCGTAAATTGGGTAGAAGTCTAAATTTTGATATGGTTATTTCTAATGAGGTGGAAGGGGGGAAAATATGGCTTTTGTGGGATAGCATTTATAAGGTGCAAGTTGATAAGTTGGGTAGGCAATTTATTTCTATTGTTGTAGAGAATGGTGTGGATAAAATTTTGATTCATGTAATTTATGCTAAGTGTTCCTGGGTGGAGAGGCGCGAGCTATGGCTAGAGCTAAGTAATAATCATGTGGGTGTAGATCCTTGTGTTGTTGTGGGGGATTTTAATATTATCAGGAATGATTCGGAACGGAGAAGAGGAAGACCTCGGCCAACTGTGGCTATGGATGACTTTAATGTTTGGATTCATCAAAGGGGTCTTATGGAAATGGCTACGAAAGGGAGTTGTTTCTCATGGTGTAATGGGCAGTCAGGATTGGCCCGTTCGTGGGCTCGGCTTGATCGTGCTCTAATGGATAATTCATTCTCTAATTTGTTCCCTAATACTATTTGCTCTTATTTGTCTAGATCTACTTCAGACCATGCCCCCATGATCATTGAGTTCAAGAAAGATCCTTTTTCCTATGGGCCGTCTCCATTTCGGTTTCAACAAATGTGGGTGGATCATCCTGGTTTCCTGGATTGTGTTAGAGCTGCTTGGAATTTACAGATGGTAGATTCGCCGATCCTGTGTTTAAGTAAGAAATTAAAACATACGAAGGTGGTGCTTCGGGAATGGAATAAAAGAGTATTTGGTCATACAATAGGGCGTATTGATGCCCTTGAAAAACAGATTGAGGAGCTTGAGTTAAAGCTTCAATCAAATTGGGAGGTAAATTTGGAGAGAGAATTAAATGAGGCAATCTCAAATCTGGCTGGTTGGAGGCATCGGGAAGAGATGAGGTTGGCACAAATGGCTAAGCTTAAATGGAAGTTGGAGGGAGATAGTGATTCAAAATTTTTTCATGCTTGTCTTATCAATAAAAGAAGGAAGAGAGTGCTGGAGATGAGATCGAATGGAATAACTTATGAGAGCCCAGAGAGTATTCATCAAGGGGCGGTGGAATTTTTTCAAGAATCACTTCGAGGAGAACCGCCCATAGAGCAATCTAGACTGGAAGGTCTTATTGAGACGGTCATACTAGAGGAGGAAAATGATTCTTTGATGAGGCCGCCTACTTTAGAGGAAGTGTATGAGGCAGTATCATCCATTCCAAATCAAAGTACTCCGGGTCCTAATGGGTTTGGAGCGGGTTTTTATAAAAATTGTTGGGAAGTGGTTAAGGTTGATGTTTGGATGGCAGTAGTGGAATTCTTTATGATCAAGGATCTTCCAAGATTTTTCACAGCCTCATATTTGGTTCTTATACCAAAGATGGAGTCACCCACAGGTTTTGATAAATTCCGCCCTATTAGTCTTTGTTCTGTTTTTTATAAAATTTGCTCCAAGATTATTGTTTCTCGTTTAACTAGTATTTTACCTCGCTTGATTTCTTTGGAGCAAGGCGCCTTTATTCCTGGAAGGAGTATTTTTGAGAATATTAGCCTCACCCAGGAGTTGGTGCAGTCTATTAACAAAAAAATACATGGGGGGAATATCTTGTTAAAAGTGGATATGGCGAAAGCTTATGATCGGGTGGATTGGGGATTCTTGATAATGGTTTTGAGAAGGTTTGGTTTCTCTTCTCATTTCTGTGAGTTGATTTATTCGTGTATCTCTAGCCCTTGGTATTCAGTCATGATGAATGGAACGGTTAAGGGTTTTTTTCCGGGTGGTCGTGGGCTCCGTCAAGGTGATCCTCTATCTCCTTATTTGTTTATCATCCAACAAGAGGTTCTTTCCCGTTTGATGCATAGGAGTGTGCAAGAGAATCAGTTTGGCCTATTCTCTCAGGCCCGAGGTATGCCTATTATCTCTCATTTGATGTATGCTGATGATGTTATGATTTTTTCTAATGGAAGTCAAAGATCGGTGCGGGTTCTTCAAAAAATTTTGATTCAATATGAGAGGTGGTCAGGACAAAAAATTAATGTTCAGAAATCTGCTTTGTATTGTTCTAATAAAATTCCAAATCAGCGTAAGGAAAGGATTTTAAGGCAGACGGGCTTTATGGAAGGAACTTTCCCTTTCAAATATCTAGGTGTGCCAATAATTCGAGGGCGTTTGAAACAGGTTCATTTAGAAGAAATGGTAAATAAAGTGAGGCAAAAGATTAGTGGATGGAAGATGAGGCTTCTTTCTTCGGGAGGAAAACTTGTTCTTTTGAGGCATGTTTTATCTAGTATGAATATCCATCTACTTGCTGTTTTACAGGTACCTCAAGTTATTATTGCTAAGATTCATAGATTGATGAGTTCTTTCTTTTGGGGAGAAGCTGATGGACGGAATAAAAAGAAATGGTTGGCTTGGAATAAGATGTGTAAGCCGGTGGAAGAAGGAGGAATTGGGTTACGAAGCCTTGACGATGTTCAGAAAGCCTTGCATATGCGTTTCGCTTGGAACCTTCTTCAAGGTAATTCATTATGGGCAAATTTTTTCAAAACCAAATATGTTGGAACCCGGCCGTGGTATTTTGTAGAAAATAATAAAGGATCTCGATTTTGGAGAATGGTTGCTAATTGTATTCCGTTGTTGTTAAATAATTCAAAATGGAAAATTAGAGAGGGTGATCTTTTTTTCTGGTATGACAAATGGAGGGATAATGGTCCATTAATTAATGAACTGAATGTTATGGGTTCTCCTCTTTTGAAAGTTAAAGATTGTAGGTTGGAGAATAGTTGGGATGTGGAGTTATTGGAGGAGTTAGTAGGACAAGATAAGGTGGATGAGATAATAACTGATTTAGCTGGACTGAAGAATGGAAATGATGTTCTAGTTTGGACTCCTACGGATACAGGTAATTTCTCTACAAAATCAGCATGGAATTGTATTCGTATTAGAGGTAATTCTATGGGTTGGCATACATGGATTTGGCATAAGAATCTTCCTTTAAAAATGTCGATCCATTTTTGGAGGACATGGTTTATGGCCTTGAGTGTGGATGACAGATTACGCCGTATTGGTATTCCTATTGTATCTAAATGTAATTGTTGTAACCATGGTCATATTGAAGATATAAATCATGTGCTTTTTGAGGGAGAATTTCCATACAGAGTGTGGTCTTTATTTGGAAATCTTATTGGCATATCCCTTGGTAGAACTTGGAAACAGAATGTTGAGACTTGGTTTAGGCGGGCTAGCTCTTCCTCACAGGTGGGATTTATTATTGGCATTATTCCCATTATTATTACTTGGCGCCTATGGAGAAGGAGGTGTCTTGCTCGAATGGAAGGTATATTGGAATCGCATGAGTCTGTTGTTCATTCTATTTGTGTGTGGTTAGGATCCATCTCACAGGCGGCTAAGCAAAATAAAAATCTGTCTCGTCGAGATGGTATGATTCTGGAAGCTTTGCGGATAGTTCCGGTGGTTCAGAAAGTTCCAAGTTGTAAAGTGGTGAGGTGGGATAAACCGCCGCTGGGATGGTTTAAATTGAATACGGATGGTAGTAGTCTTGGTAATCCAGGTTCTTGTGGTATTGGTGGGGTGATTCGGGATGCTTCTGGTGGGATGGTTCAGGCTTATGCTTCTTATATTGGGTTTGGTTCTAATAATAAGGCGGAGCTTATGGCCCTCTTGTATGGGTTGAGAAGATGTAAATCGTTGAATCTCTCAAATGTGATAGTGGAAATGGATTCTATGGTAGTTATTTCTTGGTGGAGTAGAGGGAGATGTGGAGTATGGTACCTTGAGGATTTTTGGGAGGAAATTGTTGAGTTAGCTTGCATGGTTCAATGTCGGTTTCAGCATGTTTTTCGTGAAGGTAATAGGGTGGCGGATTGGTTAGCAAGGGCAGGGGCCTTAGGTTCTGAGTGGGATTTTTCGAGTAGTTATAATTTGCCTCGGGTTCTTAGAGGCCTGATCCGTTTAGATTCTTTGGGTTTTCCATCTTTGAGATGTTGACTGTAAAAATGTAGGGTTATTTGTAAGCCTTGGTTTTTTGGGTTGTGATGGGTTTTGTTTAAATAGTGGTCTATTATTTTTGTTCTAGTTTTTTCTTGATTATGGGCCTGTTTTTTCCATGGTCCTTTCTTGTAACCACGGTATTCCTCCGCCATAAGTGAGGGCTTTATTAATGAACTTTGGGAGGGGTCACTATTGGACATGTGACTTCCTGCTCTTTTTAAAAAAAAAAAAAAAATATTACTAAACTTTAGAAATATAACTAGCACTCACAAATTCAAAAAAACCAATTAAATTGTCAATAATATTATATAACATTATAATATATAACATAAGCATTTATAATAGAATATATTATAGTTAATATTTTGAAAAGTAAATTGCAAACGTTCGACGTAATAATAATTACGTTCGAACGTTTTGTATATATAAGGCCAAAACTGAACGTCGAAACGACATTTTCAATAGCTTCATCGTCATTCTGTTGCACGCCGCCACGCCTCCTCCCCACCGTCGTCAAACTCCACCACAACCGTCACTAAAATGTAGGCATTCATCTTTTATTCAAATAACAAGTATTTTATTGATATTTGGCTTGAGTTTTGTTTAAAACGGGATAAGTGGTGGCCGGATTTTCAACTCTATTTTCCAGCCACCACGGCTTGCCATTGGCCGAATAATCACCGAAGAAATGTTTCTTGAAGTGTATACTTCATTTCTACGGTGACATTTCGGCATTTAGAACCTTGTAGAGTAATTTTTGAGATTTCAATAATGGCTGAGTCGACTCAGCCTGTGTCGTAACGCTCGAACGTACGAACTTTCAATTAAATAGTCGTTATGGCTTCTACGTTCGAACTTTCATTGTCTTACATTCAGACGTCATTTTCATAAATTTTACGTCCAAACGTTTAATGTATCCGTCTGAACGTACTACTTTTTAAACATTATTAAACGACATTCATTCGAATGTGAATATTTTACTTTCGCACGTAATCACATACGGTCGGACGTTTAATTATAATGTCCGAACGTACTGATTTTCTACTTTATTCATGCTTCGACGTTCAGACGTTCATATTTACGTTCGCACATAAAACAAATACGTTCAAACGTATAACATAAATGTCCGAACGCACGTCAGCCAATATTTATTTACTGCTTATGCTCGATGGTCTATGTTTTACGTTCGAACATATATGTTTTACTTGCGAACGTAAATCAAATATGTTCGAATGTAAATTTATTTACATTATTTTACGTGTGAACATATGAAATAAACGTCCGAACGTTTTATCTTAACGTTCGAACGTTTATTTTGCTATGTTCGAACATTAATGCAGAGCAGCTTAAAATTAACACAAAAAAATGCATTAATGTAAATATTTTTTTTTCCTTTTCTATTTTCAGGATATAGCTTATCTACTGCATACTAGGAAATGAGGGAGGGAAGGAGCCACTCAGGACACTGCTCGTATTGGGGCTCGTACTGTTATGGTAGAGTGAGAGCTCCTGATTAATGAGTTCGATGAACTCAAATGGCAGCAGACGAACCTGAGAGATGTTTTCCTCAGTAGAGGCTAGGGAAATATTTGCACATTGAGGGGGAAGGTATACCCCTCAATGGTTCAAGAGTTCTATATGGGGATGTGTCACATGCCTCAGGACGCATCCTCTCACACCGTGATTATACGCGGTGTTTCCATTGAGGTATCACTAGATGTCATCAGCGAGCACCTCGGGATTCGTCGAGGAGTTGAGACATTTGCACACTCAACACCTAGTGAGTATATAGGCACTTCTACATCATTTACTGGCCGCCCATTTGAGCCAGCATCAGCCAGAGATGCAAACCAATCAGAGGCCGAGGATACTGGCGTCGAGGCTTGGGATGATGACCGAGACGAGGATTTCTACATCCTCACCGGGAGGGACCACATGCAGATCAAGCGGAAGAATGCCTTCAACCAGAACCATCTGCTACATTTCTTCCGCATGTTGCACCTTATTGTTACAACAAATGTCAATCTTGTGGCACATAAAACCACATTTAGTCAGCTTCGGGCACAGTTTTTTATACGAGTGGCACGTGGAGATCCTATAGATTTGTCACTGCACATCTTTGAGAGGATCCTTTACGAGGAGAGCATCGTCTCTACGGATAATCTCTCATACGGTGTCCTAATCAACCTACTATTACTTGCACGGGGAGTGCCGACCCAGCCAGAGGAGCGGGTCAAAAATCAAATGTGCCCCCTCGACATGACCACGCATCGACGTAGCATTGGACAGGCGAGGGGACGTCAGCCACCCCTGTAGAGGATCTAGTTCCTCCAACGCAGCCTGAGCTAGGTCATGTGGGGAGTAGTAGTCAGCATACGCCGAGTACATCTACAGGAGATGTGCGGCCTACTTGGGTTGATGCGGTCATCTCACAGCTGACTGCACATATCAATCATAAGATCGATCGATCGCTCGAGGCTATATCGGCGTCTGTTGCCGAACTCACCCATCGTGTAACTATCCTCAACGACAAAGTTGATACCTTGACTGAGGAGGTAC
This sequence comes from Juglans mandshurica, assembly GCA_022457165.1. Lineage (NCBI taxonomy): Eukaryota > Viridiplantae > Streptophyta > Magnoliopsida > Fagales > Juglandaceae > Juglans > Juglans mandshurica. The sequence continues at coordinate 37,162,247 of CM039619.1, forward strand.
GGAATTCGACTTTCGCGGACAACGTTATCATTTGACTGTTGTTTACTACATTCTATCAAATTTTGTATTTTCTTTTTAATATTTGTAAAGAAAAATATTATTGAATATTTCTATCGTTTTTTATTTCAATTCTTAATCTTCTTTAATGTTATATTTTCAAACTTTAATACTAAATCACTGCATTTCAAATATATATAAACATAAATATATATTTATATATTACAAATTATGTATATATAAATATATACAAGTCAATTTTTTAGACTTGTTCACAAATTATGCACAATAAAAATCATATAATTTTTAAATTAAAGTCATATTTAATTTAAATTTACAATGAACGTTTGAACGTTATTAATTAACGTTCGAACATTGGCGCAAACATTTCACATTCGAACGTTAATTAATAACGTTCAAACGGTTGCGCCAAAACATTTCACGTTCGCACGTAAACAGCCACAACGTTCGAACGTATATGTAACGTTCGAATGTAAATTTCCCATACGTTGAAACGTAAAAAAAATCTCATCTGTCTTTAGTGATGGTTTCCAAAAACTGTCACAGAAAATACCTTTTAGTGACGATTTAGGAACTGTCACAATTTTCCAACCGTCACTAAAAAGTAATTGTGTTGGTAGTGGTAGCAAATTAACACAAAATGAATATACTATCTCAAGAGTCAAGAGACTCGACATCAGACCAAAACAATCTATTAAAATAAGTATTTTCACCTATCTTTTTTCATTAGATTTGTTATTATTCCATTCCGTTTAGAAATGATTTGATTATATTTAAGTTTAATTTTAAATGAATTCCTTTGGTTTCGATATTCCTTAGCATATCGTTTTGAAAAGAACTAAATATTCAAATACTAAGTATATAATTTTATTTTTTGAAGAAAGATAAAAGATTACGTTACCTTATCATCATAATCAGTTGGAAAGCTTTTACTTGTTAAGACGTGATGAGCATTCTTGTTCTTTTTGTTGAAGACCATTTTGTCAACTCTCGGAGAATTCAGGACACGCTTCTCGTAACCAAAATAATTGCAATAGCGATGGAGAGGTGTATTCCCGTCATTGTCCTTCTGATTCAAAAGATGCCGGAGAGACGAATTATCTTGGATCATTAGCGCTACATCTGGCCACAAGTTGGTTATCACGGCGAGATGGAGTGCATTGCGGCCTTTTTTGTCAACCACTTCGCAACAATCTGGACACATTGCTATAATCTCTTTCGTTACATTGTGGAAGTTGCGATGAGCTGCAAGGTGAAGAGCTATTCTACCCTCTGCGTCTTTCATATATGCTACCTCTCTATCAGATTCCAGCAATAGTTTTGTTACGTAGTAGTTGTTCATGTATGCAGCCATGTGAAGCGGAGTCCAACCATTTTGGTCTGCTTGTTTACATAGATCGTGTCCGTATCTTTCCAAAATGTTTTTGGCCATTCCTTAAAGAAGTTAAACATGATAAATTAATGTAGAAGGACAAAAAAAAAAATTAATCTAAAACCGTACCTGTGCATATCAAACATCTTTATATTTCATGAATTCGATGTCCTGTCATATTTCATACCACCACATAAATATTGTTTTAAGCCGATTGGACCATCTATATATAGGCTATACCTTTATGATTCCAAAATGCGGAAAAGATATATAGGCAATACCTTCATCATGCCAAAATGCTGCAGCATGCAAAGCCGTTCTACCCAAGGAGCCATCATAAGCTGGTGACTTCAGTTTGTTTAAAATTTTTGACACCAAACCTGGAAAGTGTCTCTCGACAGCCAAGTAAAGTGGGGTCTCACCAGCACCATTAGCACCAAACGAAAATTCTGGATCTACCTCCATTAGTAACTGTTTTACAACTTCAATGCGATTGTGACGTACAGCCTCATGTAAGGCCGTGTCTCTCTCTTTGTTCAACTTCCCAATCATCTCCGTAGTAGCTTAAACGACTCCCCACTTTCGAGATCTTGATGTTGGGATTTTCAATGTTCAAAAAGAACTTTGACTATGGAAGCATGCCCATACCTTGCCGCCACATGTAACGGAGTATCACCCTCCGCGTTGGCTTTCAATAAAAGTGACGGACACTTGTCTAGTACATCTTTCACAAATTTTGCCGCTGAGGTTTTGTTAGTTCCTCCAACGGCACTAGACTCTTCTTCAATGAGGATACTTGAAATGCAAATATGTAGGATTGTATTTTTATTAACGGTCAAAAATCCATCAAGTGGATGGGAGATATCATATAGTTCTAAGGCCTCCAGGTTGCCTAGTGCCCGCTTTATAGATAATAGGATCCATTGCAGTGAGGCGCGTTTGTTTGCTACAAGAGAGTACGTACGCTAGAAAATCCTATGTTAGACATAGGCATTATAGTTGATGTTACACTTAACATTTTTCTATTAACGAGCAAATCCTATCCATATTATGACAAAATGGCTTTTTGACAATTTCCGCCTCGATCCGTACGATGAACATGGGTTTGGAAATTGGAATTCTGGATAACGCTGAGTTTTCATCTTCGGAAGGACTAAACTGAAATAGATGCACTTGAGAACTTGAAGACAAAGTTGAAGTTATATAAAAGAGAGTAGTAATCATATATTAATTTAATGAAAATCAAAATGTAATTAACTCAAAGTAAAGCATATATAACCATAGAATCAATTAGAAATATTAAAACGGTCATCTAAGATCAAACAGAAGTTATATATATATGTTAAGAGATCATATAAAAACACAAGAAGTAAAAGTAATCTTACTTCCGAGTTAGTAAGCAACGCAACCTCCAGCACCTTAATTTAACTCCTCCACCTCAAATGTGGTTTGGGATAGCTTGGGACTGGAGAGTTGGATCAGTTGTGATATTTATAGGGAAGGCTTATTACTAGCTACTCATTGGGCATTTAGCATTAGACGTAACCATTACGCGGTGTCATGTTGTAGTTTTTACAGAACTAAAGTGGTAATGCTTCTTTTTTGCCATATTAATAAAGTAAATATAAATGCTATAAGAAAAGCTTATACCACACACCTTCACTTTTTTAGCATATGATTTGTTATTTTTGTCATTATATTTAAACAGACACATATTTAAGTATTAAAATAGAATGATAAAATTGGATCATATGTGTGGTGTAAGATTTTCTTGTAAAATTTCTCTAAAATAAATACTATAAATACTTTCAATTTTTTATTTGTTTTAAAAGAGAGAAAATTTTTTTAAAAAGAATTAGAAGAAAATTAATAATGAAGCAAGAATATAAAAGAACTTAAAAAAGGACCCGTGATCTGGCGAAATGGGAGGGAAAATATTTTATTCATATTTTAAAGATTTGTAACATTGATTTTTTTTTTAAAAAAATCTAATTTTTTGGAATTAATTAATAAATATTTTTATTTAAAAAGTGTTTATGGTTTTAAAATTATTACCTTTTTAAGTAGTTAATTAATTAATTTTTCTTGGATTAGCTACAAAATTTATTTGCTTTATATTTTTCTTTGCTTTTATGTTTATGTCATTTTAAAAATAATTCTGGATCTTTGTTATAAATTGAAGTTCATTCCTATATGTTTTAGTCAAAATTATTCAGATACAATTGATGATATAGACAACTAAAAGATAGACTGAGGTAATATATTTAGAGATTTTTTTTTTAGTTTTTGTTATATATCTTGATTTTGTCATTTTGTGATATTAATTTATTATATTTTAACATCTTAACATATAATTAACCACCCATATGATGAATATACTACATGAAGATGATTGAGGTTTGAGGTGCATTTGTGAAATTGTGCAAGTGTTGTTTGTTCAATTTTATTTCATTATTTTTATAAATTGATATGGAGCTATCTTATTTCCTTACTAAGTATGTCCTCTTTTCTTGACATAACTTGAAATGGTACCCAATATTTGGTTCTCTTTTGTTGTTGGAAATAGAAATAGGAACATTTCATTTGTGTTGGTTCAGAAAATGTTGATTGTTGTTGTACTTTGGAACAAATAATAATATTTGGTGGCATGTTGTGTTTCAGCAATGTGTTATTGGATGATGGATGATGAATTGATTGTGAAATTCAACAGTGAAGTATTGAGTGGTTGGCTTGTATTTGGTTATTGTAAACGATTGGGAGGCTAGCTGTGTTTCAGCACAACTTGGAATGAGAACAAACACCCGAGATTTGGTTTTGTTTTGTTGTTTGAATAGGAACAGATAATTAATTTTAATTTATGTTTTTGGTTGTTGTAGTTGGGAAGAAATGACAATATTTGGTGGCCAATTGTTTTTCAGCAATTTTGGTTTGTTTGTTTTTTTATAGTGGTTATGTTTTTTCAATGCTGGTAATGTTGTTTCCAACTTTGTTCCCTTGATGACATATGGCTAACAACTGATATGGCATGCAGTAGCTAGATTTTAGTTAAATCTTTTTATAGTTAAATATATATTATAAATACTGATGTGGAATGCCTATTAATAGGGACAGTTTGTTGCCCATATTCAAAGAGTTTTGGTTATGTTTTTAGTAAACTTGAAATTTGAAAGTCTAAGGTCCCATTTGGAACTTGGATTGAACTGTCAACTCTCTTTTTTATATATAGAACTTGGAAGACAGAACCTCCTGTTTTATTGAAGCTCACTTATGGCTAAGAAACCATGGTAGAACAAACAAAACAACCAGCTACAACTCAGCTTTAACAACAAAACAATACAACCAACCAAGAGGAAAACCAAAGTATGCCAAAGTATAAAAATTCAACCAATTACAAGACATTTCTGAAATAAGGAAAACCAAGTTTATCTGTCCTAATCAATCCCCTCAAAAGAGGAGGAACCTGATTCATCTCAGACCATGACCCTGCACAATCTTCTGAAGCCATGCGGGCTAATAAGTCAGCAGGAGCATTTCCTTGCCTGAAAACATGATTGATTGAAAACGCCTTACATCTCAATAAGACCATCAATTCTTCCCAAAAATCTTCAATGTACCAAATAGGACACTTAGCTCTTCGAAACCAATTAACCACAGTTAATGCATCCATCTCTAACTTTATTTTATCCAAACCATATAAACAAATTGTTCTCACTCCAAGAAATAAAGCCATGAATTCTGCATAATTGTTTGTGCCATGCTAAAGAGGAGAAGAGAAAGCAAATCAGTGGTTGAAGATGATCAACAGAAAGAGAGATAGAGAGATAAGAAGATGATCAACAAACGGATGGATAGAGAGATCAAGGGACGAGAAACAGACGGACAGATCAAGAGGAATTTTTGAGACAAATAGGAAGAGCTTCAACCTTCTCTATACAGTGAAATGTGAGGATCTATGAGTGATTGTAAATAGATATATTATATTTGAGACTTCCCTCCCCAAACCTCCGTGGACGTAGGCATATTGCTGAACCACGTAAATCTTAGTGTCATCTCTTTATATTTTCACAACACTTATTTTTCATTCACAACCATGAACATACAAAACGCCACCATACAGCCGCACCGACACTGTCGGCATAGAGTCGCCCAGGCCCCGCAAAACACAACATCAACAACACTGTTGAGTGCAAACATAACAAAAATAGGAGGCTTTTGTGTATGTGGGGGGGCCTAGGCAGATGCCTTACGTGATATTTTGATGTAAATGCTTGGGTTGTTTGGCAAATATTCTATGAATAGTGAAAATATAAAAGTTGAAACAAAAACTTTATAGGGTTTTGTGAAAGTTGTGGACATAGCTTAAAAGTTTTCCTACACCGCGTCTAGGCAATGTAGTCACATTGTCCAATCAACTGGGGTGAGCACCAATCCCAATCCAAATGGTGTCCAAATTTCGAAGATCTATTTTGATTCTAATTTTGTTGTAGTCCGAATCAACCACCACTCTAATTTGTGTAGGTTTCGACTCAATTTAACTTAAAAACAGAGTTAGATTTAGATTTTATTTTTTATGAATTTTTTTAATTTTATGTTTAGTCTATTTTTAAATAAAACTTTTAGGTCTCGTTTGTATGTTGAGTTGAGTTAAGTTGAGATGAGTTGAATTCTTTATGAATATTTGTGAGTTGGGATGGTGGAGTGAGTTTTATAGGGTCTACCTAAGATGAGTTTAGATATATTTAAATGTTAAGATGAGTTTATATGTATTTATGAGAAATTAAAAAAGGTTGTAAGTCCAGCGTGTAAAGAGGTGCTAAGTTGAAAAAGATTGTGGGTCCCATATGTAAAAAGGTTTTGAGTTGAGATGAGTTTAGTGATTTGAGAATTAGATGTTTAGATGTTAGATTTAGTTTAAAATTAGACTGAACTGAGTTCTAAGAAATGACACATAAATATAAATCTATCATATTTTAGTTCCAAAATCGAGTGGGCGCAAATGGCAAAAAAGTTTAAACTCAAACCTGCCACCCTTACTGACTTCTCTTGTCTTCACTAGATACTTATCACTCTCTACACCCCACCTCTTTGTATACAATAATTTATGAAGCTGTCCCCAAAGCACTTATACTCTTCACAAGTGTGAAGATACATTCCCAACTAAGTGTACAAACAAGAATACACATGTTATAGTATTTATTTTCGACATAGTGTACAAGAAAAAATACAATCCCAACTAAGTGTACATTCCCAACCGTTAGTTAATCGTTATGGTATTTTACCCGTTAAAAATTTATTGGCATGTTGTCTATTCTACATAAACTCTTCGTAGGTGGATAGGTCTTCCTCATCTGAATATTCCTCATCCACATAAGCATCATTTGAACTAGATGTAACCATGGTGTCGTCAATAAAGTCTGCTGGATTTATGCCTTGACTACCCGTCTCCATGACTTCATGTGGAGTTGACACTGGACATGCATCGCACTACAAAGGTGCATAATCATATGATGATTCATCATCTTGATAGGCATCATCGTCACTTGATTCGCCATCAATATCTGATAAAGCCTCGGCGCTGGAGGAATGTCGTCCCTTTGGCCCGTATATCCCTGATGTAAAAATAGTGAGAAGCCTGGCATGCCAACACAAATAGTTCGTCCCTATACCAAGTCTTGTCCATGTTGACACTAGTCATATGGTCATCCACTTGTACCCCTCGTTTCCAATCACCAATGTCAAACCAATCACAGCTGAACAAGTACACCTGACGCCATCTCATGTAGGGTAACTCCACGACATCATTGATAACACCATAGAAGTCCACATTATTTGACTAATGGTCACCAGTTACCAACACCCCTGAATTTTGTGTACGCCACTGAAGTTCACATTGCTTCTTATGGAATCTTTTCTCATTTATAATGCAAGCAATATATGATGCAACCCAACGGTCAGGACTGCAAGCTAACACATATAGATCAGCGGACACATCAAGTGGGTGGGTGGTACACTGTCTTGAACCTACAAGAATATTGTTGGAAATTCATCACTTATAGTTTTGCCAACTTAGCCATATCAGGGTCGAGTTTATCCTAAGTAGACATGGAGTAAGCTAACTTACACGTTTCTTGAACCAAGTTGGAAACTCAATTTGATGTGTGCGATCGATAGAATCTGGGTGATGCACCTTACATTTCTCTTAGTGCTCCCTGCATTTGGAGAACACAATAGGATAAGCCATATAAGTAAGAAAACATTTGAGATATCATGGATGCTTACTCTAGATAGGGTTCAATCTTAGCACAGTTGTTAAGCACGTATGAGATGGTTGAGTTAAGGAGTTTATCTTCTAATTGCACATTAGAAGCTATACCCAAAGGACGAAGTTGCTGTGTGAAAATTTTTAATCCATCTATAGTCTCCTCTTGTCCACCATCAATGTTGCGGTCCAGTTGAGAGAGGTTTGGATTCAGAGATGAGTTGAGATGGTTTGTGAATAGTAGAATAAAAGTTGAATTATTTATTATATTTGGGGTGAGAATTTGAAAAAGTTGTTTTGAGATTTGAAAAAGTTGAATTGTTTATTATATTTTGTGTAGGAATTTGAAAAAGTTGTAATGATGAGATGAGATGAGTTGAGATGAGTTGAGGTGGGTTTTGAATCCAAACAACTCCTAAACTTCATCTCAACATCTTTTAGTTACATCGAGCAAAATGTCAAGCATTCGATGTGAATGTAGGCTTCCGCTATTGAACCTTCTAGCGGTGTTTTATTCTTAACATACCGCTTAAATTTGCCAAGATACCTTTCAAATGAATACATCGACCTATATTGTACTGGAACCCCAAGAATGGCCTCACGGGATAAATGGGCAGCAAGGTGGACCATGACATCAAAAAATTATGGAGGGAATATCATCTCCAATCTGCATAGAATGGTGATGATATCACTTTCAAGCCGAGATAGGTGATTAATATAAGTGTTCAGGAGCACAACTCTTTGATGAAACTGCTAAGTTCAGTCAACGCCAAGGCAATATCACTTCTGAAGTACCGTCCAACAGCAATAGGAAGTAGTCTTTACAAGAAAACATGCCAATCAAGGATCACTGGCCAAATGCTATAAGGTTTAGTCATATTGTTGAAGGAATTGAAGCTTCACTTGCCAAACTGAGCCTAACATTGTGAGCATCCTTAGCGAACTGACTGTGTTCTTCATCAAATGTCTTCCAGACCTCAGAGTCGGCAGGATGCCTCATTTTAGTCTCATCTATCGCTTGTTGCTCTTTATGTCATCTCATATCACCTGCTATCTTTGTTGAGACAAATAATCGCTGCTATTTTGGCTTCAACAGAAAATGCCGCAACACCTTTTGAGGGATCACTCATGTCCCATGTGTATTTGACATCCATCTCGAAGCCTTACATATAGTGCATTCATTCAAGGCAGCATTTTCCTTCCAAAATAAGATGCAGTCGTTGGGGTATGCATGAATTTTGTGGTAACTGAAGCCCAAACCTCACTTTAATGACCTTGACTCCTCATATGATTGTGGCAATTCAGCATCAGGAAAGGCAGACTGCAACAAGTCAAGAAGCATATCGAAGGATTTTATTGACCATCCACCAAGTGTTTTAATGTGTAACAACTTGACAACAAATGACAGTTTTGAAAATTTTGTACGACCCTCGAAAAGAGGATGACGGGCATCCTTCAATAGCTGGTCAAAAGATGACACTGGTAAAGCTTTAGGTATTGATGGTCGAGTTGGCATTGGAGTGTTGTCTTGGGGTACATGAGCGAATGTGCCTGCCCGGATGTTGTCCACCATTTGGTCCATGTCATCGATGTATTCTTCTTCATTCTTAACCTTGTGATCGTCATTGTTGTCATTGACATTAACTATTTCCTCCTCCCCATGAAATATCTACTGGGTGTAGTTTGGGTTGATCCCTTTATGAGAAAATGAGTCTCCACCTCAAATATAGGCAGGGAGAGATTATTATAGCATATACGACATGGACACTAAATGTGATCACTTCCACTTGCATGGTTTCGTGCTTGTGTGAGGAGATTGTTAACCCCTTCGGCATATGCAGGTGATAGAAGTCTATTGGTCTCCTTCATCCAGCTTTTGGCCATCTAAAAAGAATGATACGACATTATTAGTTAACCAGAGACCGTCAATTTAGCTAGAACAATCTCCTGGTCATCCATTGAGAAAGTACACTGGTGAAAGAAATTTCACGTATACAGTCGAAGTAAGTTGCACATGTAACCAAAATGAAGGATGAAAATATTTTGTTTCACGTAAAATATAAGTCCCAACATGATATTTGTTTATATAGAGTACATAGAGTATACCGTTATAAAACTAGCAGGTATAAAGGAGATGGGAGTCATGGGACTACGTTGGAGGTTGTATTGCAATTAGTTGATATAGACAGCTAGCTTAGCTAAAGTATAGGAGCTAAGGATATGCAAACCTTGCAAAGATGGCTGGGTATTATTACCATATCACTCTATGGTTTGCAGGTACCAGTAAATTTACCTAAGATATGAATTCCAATTCCTAAATATTTCGAAGCTATTCTATTATCAGATTCAATTCATATATTGACATTATATATATATATATATATATATATATATATATATATATCAGAGGCATGAGGTAAAAAGGAAAACGGAAAACGGACCCTGTACAGTGGCCCTCTTCTCCTTTTGATATAAACAGTGCAGATCAAAACTGGTTGTGTTTTGAATCTTCATATCAGAAGTAAAATAGAAAGTAAAAACAAAATTCTGCTAATTAGTTTACACAGATGATGTCAAAGGTTGAAGCACTTCACATCAATATTGTCATCATCCTATATAAGTTGCAAAACTCTCCAGACAGATTCTATAAATTTGAATACAAGCTATTCTAGTTTGCTTGACGATATCAGAGCTTCAAGGTTTCAATTTTAACTTTTGATTCTAATGTCTACTGAATCTATTTGGGAAATATTGAAATCAACTGTCCAAAAAGATATAAACATAAATTTGAGGAAAAGATAAATTTTCATTTTCTAAGTACTGCATGTCAATGTTCATGATTCTTAAGCACAAAACTCCTAAAGTAAATGTTTGCTTGTCGTTAGATCGATATCCTTTGAAAAAAATCTTGTAGTCATTGAAATGATTTTAATGACAGAAACAACTCGTCAAATATCCTGATCAGGGCATTCTTTCTGTTTGTGAAAAGTATTCAATGTCACTTACAAAAACATTGAAACTACAAACTCAAAAAGTAATTGCATTAGAAATTAAACATTTAATTCTAACTTTCCATTCGCTTACTGAATTTCTCCAAGTAATATCTAAATCAATACTTCCAATTTAGTTTCTTTACATTCCCAGGAATTTAATGATCAAGAAGATTCAGAAAATCAACCATACAAAGTCAATCTGATAGTCATGGGAATGATACTTAACAAAATGTCAAAGAAAAATGACTATCCAAAAAGACATATTAATGAATATTCAAGGCAAAAATGAATTTTGATTTCCCAACAAGAACCATCAGATATCTGTGTTCATGATTCATAACTACAAAATTTATTAAAATAAAATTCTTATCTAATTTTAGAATGATAATCTAAAAAATAGGAACTTCCAATCTTAAAACAGTTTTGGATAACAAGATAATTACAGCCAGTGCCCCCTGATTGCCATGTTTGTAGTCCCATAAATTTAAGGAGGGGAGAAATTTTTCCGCGGGTCTCCACAAGAAAGTGCACTGTTTCACAGTAATTCTATTTATGTATATGTTCTACTCTTTATAATTTTATATACGTCATTAGTTTTGTATATATCTATATATATAAAGACAAACTTGAAATAAGACAATCAATGAACTTGCCAATTTATATATTCTAGGTAAAAATCAGGGTTCCTCACATCTGTTGCTAAACAAAATCACTTTCTCCTGTTCTCATGGACAACCTAGAGAGATCTCAGGCTTTCCTTCTATCTGATCATCTGAATCCCCAACAGAAACATGAAAATTTCTGAATCTAAAAGAGCTAGGCAGCAGTCCGAAAGCACTAAGTGGGAAGTAAATGCACTTAGAAGCCACAAGCCGACATCATATACTCTATTGATAACTAAACTCCTTATTATTCACCACTAAAATCCACCAAATCATATCTGGAGTTATTCTAAAATACTAGTTAGTTGATCTACCCAACCATACTCAACAACATACTATTTTTGTTGCTGGGAAGACAGCTTCTTACTTTTGTGTTGTCAAATCTGTGGTGTTGCTATTTCTGCAATGCACTTGTTGTAAGTGAAATCTGAGTTGGCTCTATATAGGTAAAACTAATGCTCCTTCTAGGATGTTAAACTTAATGTATGGTATTAACTTTGGATCCAATAGATGGGCATGGAAGCAGGTTATCACAACTATGTATGTTAACCTAATGCTCTGCAATTGGCCTTATTTCTTGTAGTGGCTCTGGGTATGGAACGAGGTTATCACAACTATTAGATAATTAGGAAACTGTAGAATCTTTTTGGCAACTAATTTTTGTCAACTCATGGTCATCCATGTTTCTTAAATAGTTTTGCAATATCTGTCTAATTGACTTGGAAGCATTCCAAGTCTCCCAAGTTTTTTTACATCTCCTTTAATTTGCCTCTCTGTCCCTAGCTCACCTTAAATCACAACCCACATGCTTCTAGACTCACCTTAAATCATCCCTACCACCACCTTTTGCATCTGCCTGCTGCCACCTCTGGTGGTGGTTGTGACCAGGTGCACCACCATATTTTCAAGCATAAAAAATGTTGGTGTTCATTGGTTGTGCTCGAATCCAAGGCCCAAACTGCTGAGACTTCAAATCATCCCCTTGGTGCTCAAACCTTTGCCCGGAACAACCCCTCCCCTTTATGAAATAAAGTACCACATTGAAAGCAAGAATTCTACAGCCTCTCATATTTAAAAGAAATCCAATACTGTTGCTCCTCAAACTTCAGCCACCTTCCTCTCAGTAAAAGCGCATGGAGGTCCAGTGCAACCCTCACTCAAAGACATCTCCCCCATGTCAAACCATCAGACTCAACATCAACTCTAATGATATGACCAATTGAGAATCCAAATGGTCCCCCACCTCTTCTGTCATAACTGCCTTATGAAGTTAAACCCAAAAGAGTTCAAAGTTAAACTGCAACACATTGATGGACACAATCTTATCCACTTCTAGCAGGGTTAAGAGGTTACTATCAAAAAACATGATAAAAAGGATAAAAAGATGAGAAAAAATAGAATGAATGAGGTCCATTTATTTTCTTTTTAATTTTTTATTGAGCGATTGATATTATTTTATCAACAGAGAGATATTGTGTTCATATTTAAAAAAAAAATAGATAAATTGATGTATAGTGTATTGTAAAAGTCATTAGATAAAATAGAAAAAATGAGTTTTACTAATTATTTCAGATGAAAATTTAGATAAGCCATTAGGAATGATGCTCAAAGTGGGACAGAGTGTTGCATGCCATATGGCAAAAAAAATTGTCAAGGAAGTCCAACGAAAGTTGCAAGTTGTAAAAGCTTGCATTTTACAACTCCTAATATTGAGCGTTATATCCTTGCATTTTATACCATTTCGGAAAGTGGTATAAATTTTCCAAGTTAAGTAAACGAGTTGTCATTTTGGAAACCGACAAACACTAGGTTACAAAATTTGCAATTAAACCCTATAGACATGATCAAATATTTCAAGCTTTAAAAAAAAAAAGTTCCGTACTCCTAATTTTTTTATTGATCAAATCAGAAATATCCTTGCATAGCGCTTACATCATAGGTACAACCGTAGTTTTAAAAATATAAAAACAAGGATGGTAATGAAGGATAAGCAAATAATACAAGTGGGAATTGCAATGTTTGAATGCTCCAACACAGCATAAGTTCCTGTGACAAATGCCAAAACCATTGGTACCATGGACGAAATAAGGAACCAAAAGGCCATTTGAAGAAAACATAAGCGCTGTCTGAAGAAGGATTTAGAAAGGATAAGTGGAATAAAGAGGTAGATAAAGACAGCAGAACTAGATAGCATCAATGCTAGGGCGTTTGTAATGATGAATGCTTTAAAAGCAATACTTTTTTCCAAAACTGCAGAGCCTGGATGTGGATGATCATCTCCACCAATGAAGCCCCCTGGCATGGTAATGCCTGCTGCAAAGGTCACGATTGTAATGAGTGCAGCAACCACCACATGGGCTTGAGCCGCTTTATCCATCTCTTCATCCTTTTTCTCCTCCTCCTGCCACTCCTCTTCCCCCTCTGGCTGTTTCTCCTTCTCAATTTCATCATACCCAGTTTCTAATACCCTTCCATTGAAAAGGAACCAATGATTTTTTTGGCCTATATAAAATTCGTCCCGCTTCCTCTGTAAAGCGGAATATTTTACCTAGCTCACATAATATTTGTTTGATAAAGCAAGGCGGCTCAGTATAAAATAATAACAAAAATCAGAATATGTAAAGACAGTTAACTTCATATTTAAATACATCTTATAAAAATACATTTAGAAGTTATAAAATGAATAGAAAAATATTATCGTTCCTAAGATGCATCATTATAAAGAAGATATATCAAATCAAATATGTTTTGAAACGAAACAGGTTTTGTATAAATCAAATATGTTTTGTAAAAAATTATTTTGATAAAAAAATGAATCGTAGTCTCTTTTTTTCCTTCAATGCCTTGTAGAAATATCTGATTTATTTTAATTTTAAAATAAAATAAATAAAAAATCCAATTTGATAAATTATGATTCTAAGAATTCCTTTGGTTTCAGTAGTCCTTAGCATATATTATTGAAAAGAACTAAATATTCAAATATTAAGTATATAATTTTATTTTTTGAAGAAAGATAAAAGATTATGTTACCTCATCACCATCGGTTGGAAAGCGTTTACTTCTTAAGATTTGAAAAGCAGTCTGATTCTTTTTGTTGAAGACCATTTCGTCAACTCTTGGAGAATTCAAGACACCCTTCATGTATCCAACAGAATTGTAATAGTGATGGAGAGGTGTATTCCCGTCATTGTCCGCCTGATTCAAAAGATTCCGTAAAGACGGATTATTTTGGATGATTAGCGCTGCAGTTGGCCAGAGGCTGTGCACAGCAAGATGGAGTGCATTGCGGCCTTCATTGTCAACCACTTCGCAACAATCAGGACACATTGATATAATCTCTTTTGTAACTCCTTCTTGGTTGCGATGAGCTGCAATGTGAAGAGCTGTCCTACCCTCTGCATCTTTCATATATGCTACCTCTCTACCATATTGCAGCAATAGTTTTGTTGGCTCAATGCAACCCAAGTATGCAGCCAAGTGAAGCGGAGTCCAACCTTTTTGGTCTGTTTGTTTACACAGATCGCGACCATATCTTTCCAAAATGTTTTCGGTCATTCCTAAAAGAATTTAAACATGCTAAATTAATGTAATAATTTTCTGATGGACAAAAAGGAAGACATAGGTTAGGAGACAGAAAAAAGACTATTCAGGTGGTCATTTAATGTGGTAAAATGCAGGACAAGGCAGACATGATCAAATATTTCAAGCTTTAAGTTAAGCACGAAATTAATCTAAAACCGGCTCTGTGCATATCAAACATCTTTATATTTCATGAATTCGATGTCCTGTCATATTTGATACCACCACATAAATATTTTTTTAAGCAAATCATATTCTACAATGCGGAAAATATAACATAGCAATACCTGCATCATTTGAAAATGTTGCAGCATGCAAAGCCGTTCTACCCAAGGGGCCATCATAAGCTGGTGATTGGAATGTGTTCAAAATTTCAGATACCAAATCTCGAAAGTGTCTCTCGGCAGCCAAGTAAAGTGGGGTCACACCAGCACCATTAGCACCAAATGAAAATTCTCGATCTACCTCCCTTAGTAACTGTTTTACCACTTCAATGTGATTGTGACGTACAGCATCGTGTAGGGGCGTGTCTCCCTTTTTGTTCAGCATTCCAATCATCTCCCTAGTAATCATCTCCTTAGTAGCAACAACATTTTCGAGATCTTGATGTTGGGATTTTTTACAATCAATCAGAACTTTAACGATCGAAGCATGCCCATACCTTGCCGCAACATGTAACGGAGTATCGTCTTCCGCATTGGCTTTCAATAAAAATGATGGACACTTGGACAGTACGTCTTCCACAAATTTTACCGCTGAGGCATGGTCAGTTCCTCCAGTGGCGGGAAACTTTTCTTTGACCAGGATACTTGAAATGCAAATATGTAGGATTGTATTTTTATTAACGGTTAAAAACTCATCAAGTAGATGGGAGATATCATATTTTTTTTCTAAGGCCCTCAGGTTGCCTTGTTCTGCCGCTTTATAGATAATAGGATCCATTCCAGTGATGGCCTCTGTATGCTGTACGGTCATCATTACTAGCTGCGGAGGCCTCAATGCAAAGCAACAGAGTACTCCAGAAAATCCTATATATTTTAGCCACAATTGTTGATGTCACATTCAACATTTTTCTATTAGCGCGCAAATCCTATGTATATAGATTACAGAGTATATAGATTATTGGTCTTGAAACACGACTAAATGATCAACGTTGTAAACAAAACAGAAGTTTTCTTATTAAAAGAGGCCGAAAACGTTCAAAACAAAAGTTCCATTAATTATTCCAAAAAATAAATTGAATAAACTTGGGAAAAAACATTGAAACGCCACAAGAAAACACTCTAAAATGAAATTACTTCCTATTGAAGTAATCTTTAATAGACATATATATACATTAATAAGACTGTTCATCCGGACTGGATTTCCATCCGGATACAGAACTACCAGGTCAATGAACCAGAACATAGCAATGGGAATGGACCACAAGAGGAAGGCTACAACTTCTAAAATCTGAAACTGGATTGGACCTGGCTTAACTCTCTAAAGTCTTTGCTTTTCCTAAAACTATTTTGGAAACCAAAGGCCCCAATTTTTTTTTCCAAACTCCACCAAGAAACACAACTAATTTTTTTTTAAAAAAACAATCAAGAAAAATCAAAGATACAACATCCTAAAAATCATTTCTTGCAAATAATACAAATCTTCATTTTACACACACACACACACACACACATATATATATATATATATACGTTTTCGGATATAACAAATCTTCCAAATAATAATAACCCACGGCTCTAGCATTTTGCAGCTAAACAGATCTAAACAGATACTCCTCAAACATTCAAACATTTAAACAGATCTAACCCATAAAAATACTCCTCAAACATTCTCATAAAAAAAAACCCAAAATCAACAAAGAGAACAAAACAGAGGGAAACAGAGGGAAGAAAGGAAACATAGCCAAACGGAAATACGTTCTAATCTCTTGGATCCCAAGCTCAAGCACTTCCACAAAAATGGACATGCTTTTGCGGCAAACTTCATGGACATCTACGTATTACCCACTAGAACATTTCGTGGAAAAAACTTCTTCCGGCAAAGAAATAGTATTTGCCGCGAGAACATCTCGTGGCAATTGCTAAAAGAATTCAGAAAAAGAAAATTGTGAAAGCAAAAAAAGATGAGACTGAGCCAAAAATAAACACACAAAATTGTCTAATATAACCTAAAAATAATCATACAAAATAATCATCAAGACAATAGGGTTAATATCCAATAGTTATTTATGCTATAGAAATATAAATGAAAACAACTCCAATTCCCAAAAGGGGTTGTGTTTATATAAATTAAAATGCAGCTGGACTGAATATCAGGCTGTTCATAAAGAGTCAATGACCACTTTCCACAACCATGTAACTCAAAAGTTAGTTACATCAAGAGAACACTGAATAACCAAATGACACGAAAAAGTTAGCCAAAAATTGTTGGTTTCTAAATATCAACGCTAACAACACATCAACATAGTGAACTTCAGGTATTGGCACCAAATTAGCTTTTGTAGGAAGCCATATATGTGGCAGTGAATAAAAACGACTCCAGTTAATAACATCATTTTATCGCTCTTGATCAAGAACGATAAAATGATTTTATTACATCATATTGACTACTTGACTACTTAGCACCAAAGTCACAAATTTCTCTACACATTTCCATATACATAATTCAATTAATAAAAAATAACACATGCTTGCTGTCCATGTAATTTAATTTAGCAAAATTACACATACTCCATCCATCTAGCACTTGAGTTCAACACAAACCCATTACACAACAATATAACCATATAACTAATTATACAAACCCAAACCATAATAACATTGATACACACCAATCACAATTAATCATAAAGCTTTATAGCTTCTTACACACCAATCACCAATTATACAAACCCAAACCAAAATAAAACTCCACACAATACGCCAAAACTACATGGCACATCCCGGTTATCGTATGGCCAAGTAATTCTTGTACTTGTTTTGACAAAAAAAGCAAGAAAGGAATATCATGGGAAAAGGCCATGCATGAGAGCTGCCCTAAGTACAATCTGCATAGCTGATAGCTCTGCCATTTACTTCATAAATCCGTTATTTTTTCCAAAAAAAAAAAATGCTCACGAGAAGCACATAAAGATACGGATAATTGCATGCCTCCAAGAATATACACCGTTGCTACAGTCCCCTCAACACAGCAAATCCATTCCAAGAACCAAGAAACAGATATATTTGCATTGCAGTTCACAAGTCTTGAAACTACACATCCATTCTACCAAGCAAGAACGTTTTTAGTTCCTATTTCAAATTCCTCATTTTAGGTTAATTTTTCGTTTCCACATAATTCCCAGATAAACTTCACATAGAGAGAGAGAGAGAGAGTAATATATGATGAAATCAAGTCCTCAAAAACATCTTCTACAAGATCTTTACAAATATAAAGCACTATATTTTTCTTGGCATAATCATCCAGATACCTTATCTCCAACATTCTCTTGTTGTTCCTTCACTTTCTAACGATTAATCAAAACATTAATCATATAAAAAATAAATCAGAGCATAGAACAGAGTAACAGGATTAACAACTACAGCGACGAAACCGAGAGAGATGATTAGGGCAAAATTGAGAGTGGGAGAAACGGACGAACGAATAGGAAATAGAGAGGAAAAGAGCTTACTTCAATAGATACCGAGCGGAGGAGATGGAGGCTGACCTTGGGCTTCGGCAGCGCTGGGAAGTTTGGGAAGGGGCAGCAGAGACGCAAGAGAATGAGGTTTTATCGATCGGGCTACGAAGAAAGTAAGGGGGAAAAGCGTATTTTTAGTGATTTAAAATTTAAATGGCAGACTTTTGGGGCGATCTAGGGTCGCCACAAATTAAAAGTTGAGAAGTTTATTTGCAGCGATATAAACTCACCACAAAAGATCCGAACACCCTGTCGCAAAAACTAAAAATCACGATTTTGGCAATACTATTTGCGACGTTAAAAGGTTGCCGTAAAAAGATCTTTTTTCCGACGCAAAAAACTTTTTCTCCCACAAAGTTGTACTTGTGGATGGTAAAAGGTCATTAGCCAATATTAATTCGCGACGAGTGTATATCTTAAAAAAAAAATTCGTGATAAAAGGCCATATTTCTTATTATTTATTATTTATTATTTATTAAAATTTAAAAATATTGATATATATTTTTTAAGATATTGTGGTTATTAATAAATATAGATTTTAACTTTTATGTAAAATTATATTTATCAAGTCATAAAAGTTATGCATTTTAATTCAACCCATAAAATGAAATATATGGATTTAAATTAGTCATGTCGTATTAACATACTTTAAATTAATTCATAAATAGATCGAAATGAATGATAAGATATAATTCGTTATTTAAATAGATCGAGTTAAGATTTAAAAATTTGAAAAGTTTAATTTAACGAATTGGATTCAAATTAATCTATTTGAAAATTTTATAAATAATAATAAAATAATTTATAACTAATAGTGAGACGTTTAAAAAAATGAGAGAAAAAATTTTAAATAAAAAATATTATAAAATTAAATTATTATTAGAATATAATTTTATAATATTATTTTTATTTAAAAAATTGAATTATTTCTTATTTTATGTTTGAAAATTTGAAAAAATTGTAATAATTAATTTGAAAATGTATCAATAATTAGTTTGAAAATATTTATATTTAAATTATATTTGAAAATGAGATATGATAAGATAAAATAAAATTTTTGAAATCGGATATATTTTCAAAATTAAGGCTATTGTACGGTTTGATGAACCCTTTTCTTTACACGGTAGTATTTGGTAGTCAATAGCAATCTCTATATGACTTGTTTAATATAAATAAATGGTATAAAATAGGGAAGATAAAATAAATAAATAAATATATATATATATATATTTCGATAACGTGGACCCAGTATAAACTTGCCAATTTATATGTTCTAGGTAAAAATTAGGGTTCCTCACATCTGTTGCAAAACAAAATCACTTTCTCCTGTTCTCATGGATAGCCTAGAGATCTCAGGCTTCTCCTATATCTGATCATCTGAATCCCAAACGGAAGAATGAAAATTTCTGAATCTAAAAGAGCTGGGTAGCAATTCGAAAGCACTAAGTGGGAAGTAAATGCACTTAGAAGCCTCAAGCCGACATCATATACTCTAGTGATAGCTAAACTCATTATTCACCACTAAAATCCACCAAATCATATATGGAGTTATTCTATAATACTAGTTGATCTACCCAATCATACTAAACAACATGCTATTTTTGTTGTTGGGTAGACAGCTTCTTACTTTTGTGTTGTCAAATCTGTGGTGTTGCTATTGATCACTTGGTAAATCAATGAGATGATCCCCCTATTTTTGCAATGCACATGTTGTAAGTGAAATCTGAGTTTGCTCTATATAGATAAAACTAATGCTCCTTCTAGGATGTTAAACTTAATGTATGGTATTAACTTTGGATCCAATAGATGGGCATGGAAGCAGGTTATCACAACTATGTATGTTAACCTAATGCTCTGCAATTGGCCTTATTTCTTGTAGTGGCTCTGGGTATGGAAGGAGGTTATCACAACTATTAGATAATTAGGAAACTGTAGAATCTTTTTTGGGCGACTAATTTCTATCAACTCATGGTCATCCATGTTTCTTAAATAGTTTTGCAATATCTGTCTAATTGACTTGGAAGCATTCCAAGTCTCCCATGTTTTTGTGCATCTCCTTTAATTTACCTCCCTATCCCTAGCTCACCTTAAATCACAACCCACATGCTTCTATACTTGGAATATAAACTCTTATATATATATAGGGTTAATTACACTTTGTCCCCTCAAACTTTCACTTAATTCACAATGTGCCCCCGAAACTAATAATTGCATCAAAGCGGACCTGCTTACTTTCAAAACTTATAAATCCCCCCTTTCCGTCTACCAGCAGTGTCAAATGTAACGAAAAGTTCCTCCATGTGTTGCCCACGTGCATAACATTCACTGTAAAGACAAAAACACCCCTGATGTTATTGTCCCCAAACTGAAGGAGAAAATTCAAAAACACTAAGTCAGTGCCTTTTCTTCTCTCCAAACCAGACCATTGATTGTTGTTCTCATGGTGCAGATCTGAAGGAGAATTGATGTTTCATGGTAAATGCACCAATCTAAATGGCTTCAAACATTTTGGTTCGTCATCATCGAATTGCTCTCTCTCTCTTCTTCGCACAGTGCGTGTCGTAGAAGTGACTCCATCTCTGTCTTCATCAAATTTGCATGTTCTTCCTTTGAAAATGAGTAAGTTGGCATCTGTATATACTGTTAGAGGGATGGACATTGTTAACTTTAAGCATAGGAAAAGCTAGGGTTTACAGCATAAAAAATTGGGGTTTCTATTTTTCGGGCTTATTTATTGTTCCATCTGTGCGTATCTTTAATATTTGTGCATGGACATATGTTCAATTCATTATACGAGAATGTTGCATGGCAAATGTTTCAGTTTTGAGGATGTCTGTGTCCAATGTTTCACATGGGTGGGTCCAATGTTGTATGCTTCCTAATATGATGCTAGTGTATTGTTGAGTGGCTTTAGTGGTCCTAGTTTGAGAACAACTATAGTGTGGAGGTGTTTTCTGTTGTCGGGTTGTGACAGAGGTGGTCCCTTGTGAGTACGTTGGAGTTCATATAACATGGCAATTCACAATTCACCTTCACTGTGATTTCAATATGGTGCACCCACTAGCGTTAGGTGCTACTTCACTCTGGAATCCTTTAAGACGGACACATTTAAGTCCGTGGATCATTTTTCATCAATTTAGGTGTTACCACTCCAATTTAAGTACTCTAGACTAGACAGAGAACTTCCACTAGGATATTCCCTCATCCTAGCATTTGGCATCGTGATAAAACATGTATTAACTTTCTTTTCCAAAAACACAAACCCAAAATGCATGTGACATGTGCTTCTAACAAAACCTGTTTTCCTTTAACGTAAGACCCGAATATGTATGTCATGAACTGCGTGACTCTCATGCAACAAAATCATGTACTCATGCCATACATCAAAGTGCATCACGTTTACGGCTTGAAAGAATTAGAACATGCAATATATTTATACCTATAAAACAAAATGTAAAGGCTCAACCAAGGCATGCAACGTTACGCGGAATCAAAACATGGCATTTAAGTCTACAAACAATATTTGAGCATGACATTAATGAGCATGGCTGAAACGTAACATGCATAAAGCAACAATTCCATAATCCAATTAGACCAACAACATGAAAGTCTGCATGCTACATACGAATGTTATCCAATTGTATGTTGGAAGCTAACTTACAAATATCTCGAAGCAAAGAAATACCAACAATCAAGCAAGCTAACAATGTATTGTTTAAATCATTAGACTTATTGAAACCAAGAAACCCTAATCCAAGAATGCGTGTGTGGTGTGCTAGGGTTTACCCTATTCGATTCTAGGTTTCAAATCTCACTCTGTGTGACTTTCATGAGCTTGTACCGCTTTCAAAGATTCGGTCTTTTCAACCATAGTGGTTGTTAATACACGTGAGGTATGTGTGCGTGAAAAGTGTATGTCGTGCTTGTGTTCATCCATCCCTATGGCCGAAACCTCACTAGAAGGAAATCCCCACTCCGAAATCCAAATGGTGATCATATCTCTCAACCTTTCACAAGTTCCCTCCACTCTTGCTCTTGGCTAGTGGAGTTTGAATCCCCTTTGAAGAAAACCTTAGTTTC
Source organism: Juglans mandshurica (assembly GCA_022457165.1). Taxonomy (NCBI): domain Eukaryota; kingdom Viridiplantae; phylum Streptophyta; class Magnoliopsida; order Fagales; family Juglandaceae; genus Juglans; species Juglans mandshurica. The sequence goes on from CM039619.1 coordinate 37,184,892, forward strand.
TTATGCTTTGGAAAAGCTCATCAAGATGGAACCCAAACACTCTTATTATCTTCATAACTTGAGATAAGGTGGTTTCCTTATTCACTCAAACCGAACCCTCTCATCCCAAGAAAACCCTTGTGAACATGTGTGCTTTGAAGAAGTGGGTGTAGAAGAAGGCTTTGTGGTTCTTATCATGCAATTCTCTCTAAAGTGGGGTTCCTTGCTCTCCTTCCCAAGTCGTGCTTGGAGTGTGTTTAGATGGAAGGAAAGAATGGTGGTTGGTATTCTACTGAGGTGGGCGTGTTAGAGAGAGAAGGAGAAAGGTGAGGAAATCTGAAAAATGATAAAGTGACCTTTGGGTGTCTCTTTGGGGGTCTTGGGCACTAAACCCCTTAAAGAACCCCTTATATACTCCTTCATTTCCCCACACACTCTCTCTCTACTATCATTATTTCTGACATTGGAAACCCAAGAGTCTAGGTGCATGGCCGCCATGTGGCATACCCTTCCTCCCTTGGCCGAAACTTCCCTCTTTCCCTCTTCATCATTGACAAATGGCATGACCTTGCCCTAATCCGAAACCCTAAATTCCCCTTGGTGTGTTCCTCAAGTGGTCTAGGTTCAATGAACCTTCAAGGGCGTGTAGGTCTTTATGGTTGAAACCCTAATGTTGTCTCCTTAATGCTAGAGCCACTCTTGCTCCGAAGAGTGTACATGGTTGCCATTTGGCATGGGCTCCCATACCATGTGCATAAAAGACAAGTGATGAAAATGAGGGTTGGATCTTCATGGTAGGTGTGTAAGCCCTTAACCGAAACCCTAGAGGCTTGTGTCTTCAAATTTTGAGTTCCCCCATGCGCCTCTTCCAATTTCCCATGCAATAATGCTTAGTGGGTGGCGTGTGGCCCTTAGGAAACTAAAACCCTATTCTCTCTATGTTCCCTTCTTCCATCTTCAAGTCTAGATTCATTGAACCTTAAAGGCATGCTTGCATGTTGGCCATGCAACGTGTTGGTGAGGGAGATGGGCATGTGCCCTAAGTGTGTTGTGCCCTTATCTTCCTTTCATTCTCCCTTGCTTCCTCTAGAAGCTTCCTTGCATGACATGCCAAACCGAGGTGCCCCATCCCAGGTCACAATGATTGAGCTTAGGGAATCTCAATGGTACTACCTCCTTCTAGGCACCTCCCTCCATCCTCAAAACCCTAATTAGTGTTTCTAAACCCTAGGTATTTTAGTGGTCGAATATCACTTGGTCCTTTGGGCCTCTCATGTGGGATTGGGCGCCTAATGTACTAAGGATGAGATGGGCCCCATGTCCCTCTCTAAATACGCACCTCATTAATCCTATTGGGCCAAGTTTCTAATCGGGCTAAGGCTAAAGGCATTGAAAATAATAGACGAGGACTTGTCTGAGTCCGGGTCGTCACAACATAAAATGAATAGAAAAATATTATGGTTCCCCAGATGCATGTTACTCCTTTCCATTCTTTATGATATATCAAATCAAATTTGTTTCGAAACAGGTTATATATATGCCCGAATTACAGGAACATTGTCTTCAAAGTTGTTAGCAAAATTGAATACTACAAACCCTTAATGTCTTACCTCAGTTTCAATTAACATAACATTTTATTCCAAACTCTTCTTCACGCTTATTAGAGACTTAGAAAAAAGTATATATTTTCTATAGGGGAGAAATTTAAAAAGAAAAGGTCAATCGATTGATAGCTTAAAAAAAGTGAGTAGTTTTTTTTTTCTAGAAAAATGTCATTAATATTTATTACAAATGACAAAGTATTTATTTTCTTTCTACAAAGCATTGAAGGAAAAAAAGAGACTTCGTTTCATTTTTTTATCAAAATAATTTTTTACAGAAATAAAATTACAGAACGGCATTTTGTTAAGTTTATATATTCTTTAAAGGTTGTAAGAGTACTGAAATCTAAGCCATGGGTTGGAAAGCGAAGCTAAGCTAGCCGAGTTTCAGGTTAGCGACCATTTTTGCCTCTTGATTTGCATGAGACACTGTCCATGAAGCACAAGAGTCCATGATCTGTCTAGCATCCTCAATCAACAAACCGCCCAAGCTCCAATTAGAGTTTTGCATCTACAACAAGTTAACAACTTGCTTTGAATCTCCTTCTAACCAAACCTGCTTCAGAGCCAAGTCCTTGCAAAAAAAAAAAAGTTGCATAAGACCATGAGCTTAAACATCAAAAGGGCTGCCTCCCAGGTTCCTCAAAGCCCGAAGAGTACCAATTACTTGGCCCTGATGATTCCTTATAATCACACCAACACCAATTTTGCCCTCAACTACCTTCACTACAGCATCCCAATTTACTTTAAAAGTCCCCTCTGCTGGTTTTGTCCACTTGTGATTCACCTGAGCCATTTGATGAGGGATTTGCTGAGCAGCTTGGTTTGATTCTTTGAAATTTTCTAACTCTACTCTGACCTTTTCCATGTGATACCTCATTTCTACTAGTCCAAATCCATCTCAATGTAACAACCACTTCCTCCAACTCATCGGTAGTAAGATGATTAACTAAATGAGTCCAAATGTTAATGAATAACTCAATCTGACAAGTCATCTTTTGCACTTTTTTGCAACTATGATTCCACACGTCCCTAGCTTAGGTTCTTGCCTGCAGATGGAGCACAAACTATCTTCAATAATCTTTCTTATGTTAAAATTAGCAAGGGTGGGAAGGGCTTCACTACAAGCTCTCCAGATAAACTGCTTAGCAGTAGGAGCCACCTTCATTTTCCATAACACCTTCCACCCTACTTGTTCTCTTGATCTGCTTGAAGATTCCCTTCCAATTCATTCTCCAAGTCTTTATGAAGATGATATCCATTTCTTACTGAAAACTGACCATTATTAGTAAAACTCCATAACAGTTTATCTTCTCTCCCCTCAAGACTAATAGGAATGGATTTAATGGCCTCAATCTTCTGTGATGAGAATAGCTCTTGAAGGAGGTCCCCCTTCCATTGCTTCAGATCAGAATCAATCAAATCACTATTTCATATCTACAACCTTTAGCTCGAGAGGATGTAGTCTGACATAATGGGAGAATTGGAACCCATCTATCTGACCAGATATGCACCCTTTGGCCACTCCTAACCCTCCACATGAGACCCTTCTTAAGCATAGACCTCCATACAAACTTCTCCAAGCAAATGATGGCCTTGACCCCAGTTTAGCATCCAACAAGTCCTCCTTGCTAAAATACTTCTGCTTTAACACCTTGGCAACCAGAGAAGATGGATCCTACAATATTCTCTAGCTTTGTTTTGAGAGCATGGGCAAATTCAGACTTCTAAATCCCTAAAACCAACACCCCAGATTCTTTTGCATGACTAAGTTGTTTCCAATTCACCCACTAGATTTTTGAAGCACCTTCATTATAGCCCCACTAAAATTTCTTAAGCAGCTTGTTTAGTCTTTTAGTAATAGAGGTGGCAAGAGAAAGATCCCCATTGAATAAGTTGGAATAGCTTGGAGGACAGCTTTAAGGAGAACGTCTTTACCTGCTGCTGAGAGGAACTTTGTTTTCTAGTTGGCCACCCTAGCGCATGTTCTATCTATGAGAGAATAAAAAGCTGCAATTTTAGCCCCCCCCCCCCCCCCCCCCACCACTGCACATTTCAATAGTCCCAATAGTTTTAACCCCAGCCAATTGCAAAATCTGTTTTTGTACCTCAACATTAGTGTTCTTGCTAAAAAAACAGATGACTTGTCATTATTCAATACTTGACCCGATGCCTATTCATATGAATCATGAATCTTGAGAATTCTAGTCAACTCCTCAGTGTTACAGTGGCAAAAGAGCAGACTATCATATGCAAAAAAGAGGTGATTGACACTAGTAGGGCCTTTCCCAATTGGAACACTAGTAATGGCATCACACTGCTCAGCTTTATGCAACAAAGATGATAAGGCCTCAGCACAAAGGATGAAAATGTACGTGGATAAGGGGTCACATTGTCTAAGGCCCTTAGAAGGATAAAATTTCTGTTGAGGCTCACCATTAACAAGAATGGAATAAGAAACTAAGTTTAGATATTTTTGAATAAGGGACACCCAATGCTGTTGAAAACCAATCTTCTTCATCACTGCCTCTACAAAACTTCATTCTACCCTATTATAAGCATTGCTCATATCCAATTTTAGGGCCATAAAACCCTTCATCCCTTTCATTCTTGAGCTCATAGAGTGGAGAACCACATAAGCCACCAAAGTGTTGTCAAAAATAAGCCTCCCAAGCACAAAAGCACTTTGGTTCAAGGAGATTATGTCAGGTAGGATAACTTTCAGCCTATTAGCAAGTGTTTTTTACACTATTTTATAAATAACATTACAAAGGCTTATAGGCCTGTACTCAGCCACTCTCTTTGGATTCTTAACCTTAGGAATGAGTGAAATGAAAGTGTCATGTACTTCCTTGAGAGAATCACCATGATTAAACACTTGTAGAACAAATTTGCATACATCCCCACCCACCACCTCCCAATGCTTCCGATAGAACTGTGCTGGAAACCCATCAGGACCAAGAGATCCCAAGGGATTCATTTGAAGCACAGCTGCTTTAACTTCCTCTTTTGTGAATTGCATCATAATACTAGTGTTCATTTCTTTCGAGATCTTGGGAACCAAAGAACTCAAACAATCCTCAAAATTAGTAGGCAAAGAGTTAGTAAAAAGATTAGAAAATGAACCTGTGAAAACAACACCAATATCACACTGCTTAGTCACTACCTCTTCATTCACATCAACAATACTTTTGATTGCATTTGCCTTTCTCCTTTGATTTGCCTGCAAGCGAAAAAACTGTGTTCTTATCTCCATTTTTTAACCAATGTTGCTTGGCTCTTTGCCTCCATTTCAATTCATTTAATGCTAAGGATTGTTCCACCTCTCTTTGTAGCTTCTGCATGTGGGTCATGTGAGTACCATCACCAGTATCTTGAAGATGACCAATGCTAGCGAATCCTAGAGAAAGGGCCCTTTAATCCTTCTGTTTGTGCTTCTGCTTCTAGTGCATAACGCCTCTTTGACACTGCTTGAGCTTAAATATCATCAGAGATGCCCCATTCCCTCCCATTGGTCCTTTATCCCATGCTTCTTTCACAATTCCTAGGCATTCTCCCCTCATTTCCCAAGCTGCCTCATATCTAAACACCACATTTTGCTTGCCCCTTCTAGACTCATGTTTCTGTAAGTTGATATGAAGGGGAGAGTGATCTAATTTTATAGCAGGAAGTGCAGTAAATGTAGCACTATTGAACAAATCATTCCATTCTTTGTTGGCTAAAGCTCTATCAATCCTTTCCTTAGTGAACTCCCTTCCACTCCTATTATTGGACCACTTGAATCTCTGCCCTTGGGAGTGAATGTCATTGAGGCCACAATGGTCTACAACCTATCTGAAACATTCAATCTGTTTGTAGGGCTTGGTAGCAACTCTCATCTTCTCCCTTTGAAGCAAAATTTCATTGAAGTCACCTAGACACAACCATGCCATTGATGAAGAAGGTTTGAGCATCTTTAGAAGTTGCCAACTACTGCTCCTTTTAACTGTATCGGGTGGACCATAGAAACCTGCAAACTACCATTTAGGACCATCTTCCGCCTACTACACAGCTGCACTAATGTGCCATCATGTATAGTTGGTAACTTTCACACTCCAACCTTTCTTCCAAAGCAAAGCAATGCCCCCGATGACCCCCACACTATCCAAAACAATTGTCAAACTTCAAAGATCTTCTAACCTCATCCATCAAGCTAGTATTACACTTAGTTTCCACAAGGAAACCGAGTGGGGACACTTTTCCTTAGTCAATTGCCTAAGGATTCTAACTGTCTGAAGGTTCCCAAGCTCTAGGCAGTTCAATACTAGGAGACACATTAATATCGGTAGGGCTGGTAACTAGCATCTGCCATTGAATTATTAAAGGAATTGCCTCCGCTGAAAGACACGTTGGAAGACTCACCCTTCTCTCGAGGTCCAGTGGGCTTGGGAAGTATTGTTGTTTTAGAAAGACTTTCCAAGTCTATTTGGGAAGTTTCCAACTCCATATGGCAATCAGTCTCCCCCTTTTCTTGCTCCACAGACTCATACAAGGAAACATCTATCCCATTTAGACTCGCTATCTTCTCCACATCAGGTGGTCTGCTCTCCATTGTCTCCTTTTGGAAACTCCCATGATTAAAGGAATCCTTCACAGTTGTAGCCCCTCTACCATCATCCTCTTCTTTTGACTGTTCTCCACCAATTACTCTAGATTCCTTATCCATCTTCTGCACAATAGGAAACTCCTTCATAGCGGCCGGAGTATCCTTCTTATCCTCCTTTCCTAAATTGGCATCATCCCTATCACCACCTTTTGCATCTACCTGCTCCCACCTCTGTTGTTGGTTGTGACCAGGTGCACCACCATATTTTCGAGCATAAAAAATGTTGTTCATTGGTTGTGCTCAAATCCAATGACCAAACTGCCGAGACTTCAAATCATCCCCTTGTTGCTCAAATCAATGCTCGAAACCCCTCCCTTTATGAAATAAAGTACCACATTGAAAGCAAGAATTCTACAGCCTCTTATATTTAAAAGAAATCCAATACTGCTGCTCCTCAAACTTCAGCCACTTTCCTCTTAGTAACAGCTTATGGAGGTCCAGTGCAACCCTCACTCGAAAACATCTCCCCCATGCCAAACCATGAGACTCAACATCAACTTTATGACATGACCAATTGAGAATCCAAACGGTTCCCCCACCACTTCTGTCATAGCTGCCTTATGAAATTAAACCCAAAAGGGTTCAAAGTTAAATTGCAACACATTGATAGACAGAGTCTTATCCACTTGTAGCAAGGTTAAGAGGTTCCTATCAAAAAATCATAGACAACCAATACACACCATTTCTTTATCAGTCAACTTCTGAAACTCAATCAAGAAACTCTGATGACCCAATTCCTTAAACCCATCCCTCCAACCTCCAAACTTGGGACAGGGTCACCCAATTACTATAGACAATGATATTTATCTTAAAAAAAGAAAAGTTCCGTACTCATAATATTTTTATTGCTCAAACAAGGATGGTAATGAAGGATAAGCAAATAATACAAGTGGGAATTGCAATATTTGAATGCTCCAACACAGCATATGTTCCTGTGACAAATGCCAAAACCATTGGTGCCATGGAGGAAATAAGGAACCAAAAAGCCATTTGAGCAAAACTTAAGCGCTGTTTGAAGAAGGATTTAGAAGGGATAAACGGAATAAATAGGTAGATAAAGACAGCAGAACTAGATAGCATCAATGCTAGGGCGTTTGTAATGATGAATGCTTTAAAAGCAGTACTTTTTTCCAAAACTGCAGAGCCTGGATGTGGATGATCATCTCCACCAATGAAGCCCCCTGGCATGGTAATGCCTGCTGCAAAGGTCACGGTTGTAATGAGTGCAGCAACCACCACATGGGCTTGAGTCGCTTTATCCATCTCTTTATCCTTTTTCTCCTCCTCCTGCCACTCCTCTTCCCCCTCTGGCTGTTTCTCCTTCTCAATTTCATCATACCCAGTTTCTAATACTCCTCCATTGAAAAGGAACCAATGATTTTTTTGGCCTATATAAAATTCGTCCCGCTTCCTCTGTAAAGCGGAATATTGTACCTAGCTCGCATAATATTTGTTTGATAAAGCAAGGCGGCTCAGTATAAAATAATAACTAAAATCAGAATATGTAAAGACAGTTAACTTCATATTTAAATGCATCTTATAAAAATACATGTAAAGACAGTTCCTAAGATGCATCATTATAAAGAAGAAATATCAAATCAAATATGTTTTGAAACGAAACAGGTTTTGTAGAAATATCTGATTTATATATTATGTGATGTGATACATGCATAAATCAGTTTAATTTTAAAATAAAATGAAAAAAAATCCAATTTGATTAATTATGATTCTAAGAATTCCTTTGGTTTCGGTAGTCCTTAGCATATATTATTGAAAAGAACTAAATTCAAATATTAAGTATATAATTTTATTTTTTGAAGAAAGATAAAAGATTATGTTACCTCATCACCATCGGTTGGAAAGCGTTTACTTCTTAAGATTTGAAAAGCAGTCTGGTTCTTTTTCTTGAAGACCATTTCGTCAACTCTTGGAGAATTCAAGACACCCTTCATGTATCCAACAGAATTGTAATAGTGATGGAGAGGTGTATTCCCGTCATTGTCTGCCTGATTCAAAAGATTCCGTAAAGACGGATTATTTTGGATGATTAGCGCTGCAGTTGGCCAGTGGCTGTGCACGGCGAGATGGAGTGCATTGCGGCCTTCATTGTCAACCACTTCGCAACAATCAGGACACATTGATATAATCTCTTTTGTAACTCCTTCTTGGTTGCGATGAGCTGCAACGTGAAGAGCTGTCCTACCATCTGCATCTTTCATATATGCCACCTCTCTACCATATTGCAGCAATAGTTTTGTTGGCTCAATGCAACCCAAGTATGCAGCCAAGTGAAGCGGAGTCCAACCTTTTTGGTCTGTTTGTTTACACAGATCGCGACCATATCTTTCCAAAATGTTTTTGGTCATTCCTAAAAGAATTTAAACATGCTAAATTAATGTAATAATTTTCTGATGGACAAAAAGGAAGACATAGGTTAGGAGACAGAAAAAAGACTATTCAGGTGGTCATTTAATGTGGTAAAATGCAGGACAAGGCAGACATGATCAAATATTTCAAGCTTTAAGTTAAGCACAAAATTAATCTAAAACCAGCTCTGTGCATATCAAACATCTTTATATTTCATGAATTCGATGTCCTTTCATATTTGATACCACCACAAAAATATTTTTTTAAGCAAATCATATTCTACAATGCATAAAAGATAACATAGCAATACCTGCATCATTTGAAAATGTTGCAGCATGCAAAGCCGTTCTACCCAAGGGGCCATCATAAGCTGGTGATTGGAATGTGTTCAAAATTTCAGATACCAAATCTGGAAAGTGTCTCTCGGCAGCCAAGTAAAGTGGGGTCTCACCAGCACCATTAGCACCAAACAAAAATTCTCGATCTACCTCCCTTAGTAACTGTTTTACCACTTCAATGTGATTGTGACGTACAGCATCGTGTAAGGGCGTGTCTCCCTTTTTGTTCAGCATTCCAATCATCTCCCTAGTAATCATCTCCTTAGTAGCAACAACATTTTCGAGATCTTGATGTTGGGATTTTTTACAATCAATCAGAACTTTAACGATCGAAGCATGCCCATACCTTGCCGCAACATGTAACGTAGTATCGTCTTCCGCATTGGCTTTCAATAAAAATGATGGACACTTGGACAGTACATCTTCCACAAATTTTACCGCTGAGGCAAGGTCAGTTCCTCCAGTGGCAGGAAACTTTTCTTTGACCAGGATACTTGAAATGCAAATATGTAGGATTGTATTTTTATTAACGGTTAAAAACTCATCAAGTAGATGGGAGATATCATATTTTTTTTCTAAGGCCCTCAGGTTGCCTTGTTCTGCCGCTTTATAGATAATAGGATCCATTCCAGTGATGGCCTCTGTATGCTGCACGGTCATCATTACTAGCTGCGGAGGCCTCAATGCAAAGCAACAGAGTACTCCAGAAAATCCTATATATTTTAGCCACAATTGTTGATGTCACATTCAACATTTTTCTATTAGCGCGCAAATCCTATGTATATAGATTACAGAGTACATAGATTATTGGTCTTGAAACACGTCTAAATGATCAACGTTGTAAACAAAACAGAAGTTTTCTTATTAAAAGAGGCCGAAAACGTTCAAAACAAAAGTTCCATTAATTATTCCAAAAAATAAATTGAATAAACTTGGGAAAAAACATTGAAACGCCACAAGAAAACACTCTAAAATGAAATTACTTCCTATTGAAGTAATCTTTAATAGACATATATATACATTAATAAGACTGTTCATCCGGACTGGATTTCCATCCGGATACAGAACTACCAGGTCAATGAACCAGAACATAGCAATGGGAATGGACCACAAGAGGAAGGCTACAACTTCTAAAATCTGAAACTGGATTGGACCTGGCTTAACTCTCTAAAGTCTTTGCTTTTCCTAAAACTATTTTGGAAACCAAAGGCCCCAATTTTTTTTTCCAAACTCCACCAAGAAACACAACTAATTTTTTTTTTAAAAAAAAATCAAGAAAAATCACAGATACAACATCCTAAAAATCATTTCTTCCAAATAATACAAATCTTCATTTTACACACACATATATATACGTTTTCGGATATAACAAATCTAAACAAATCTCCCAAATAATAATAACCCACGGCTCTAGCATTTTGCAGCTAAACAGATCTAAACAGATACTCCTCAAACATTCAAACATTTAAACAGATCTAACCCATAAAAATACTCCTCAAACATTCTCATAAAAAAAAACCCAAAATCAACGAAGAGAACAAAACAGAGGGAAGAAAGGAAACATAGCCAAACGGAAATACGTTCTAATCTCTTGGATCCCAAGCTCAAGCACTTCCACAAAAATGGACATGCTTTTGCGGCAAACTTCATGGACATGTACGTATTACCCAATAGAACATTTCGTGGAAAAAACTTCTTCCGGCAAAAAAATAGTATTTGCCGCGAGAACATCTCGTGGCAATTGCTAAAAGAATTCAGAAAAAAAATTGTAAAAGCAAAAAAAGATGAGACTGAGCCAAAAATAAACACACAAAATTGTCTAATATAACCTAAAAATAATCATACAAAATAATCATCAAGACAATAGGGTTAATATCCAATAGTTATTTATGCTATATAAATATAAATGAAAACAACTCCAATTCCCAAAAGGTGTTGTGTTTATATAAATTAAAATGCAGCTAGACTAAATATCAGGGTGTTCATAAAGAGTCAATGACCACTTTCCACAACCATGTAACTCAAAAGTTAGTTACATCAAGAGATCACTGAATAAGCAAATGACACGAAAAAGTTAGCCAAAAATTGTTGGTTTGTAAATATCAATGCTAACAACACATCAACATAGTGAACTTCAAGTATTGGCACCAAATTAGCTTTTGTAGGAAGCCATATATATGGCAGTGAATAAAAACGACTCTAGTTAATAACATCATTTTATCGCTCTTGATCAAGAACGATAAAATGATTTTATTACATCATATTGACTACTTGACTAAGCACCAAAGTCACAAATTCCTCTACACATTTCCATATACATAATTCAATTAAAAAAAATAACACATGCTTGCTGTCCATGTAATTTAATTTAGCAAAATTACACATACTCCATCCATCTAGCACTTGAGTTCAACACAAACCCATTACACAACAATATAACCATATAACTAATTATACAAACCCAAACCAAAATAACATTGATACACACCAATCACAATTAAAATCATAAAGCTTTATAGCTTCTTACACACCAATCACTAATTATACAAACCCAAACCAAAATAAAACTCCACACAGTACGCCAAAACTACATGGCTCATCCCGACACTTCACATGACATCCAACCACATCACAACTGCACAATGATGCACACTTACACATCCACACTTACTCCTCAATCACAGCCACACCTCACTTCTTCTAAGTCTACCACAATCAACACAGTCAATACATATAGAAAATCTATACAATTCAACACAACACCATTTCAGCTTCACAACATAACATTTTCTAAATGTAAAGGGATAAAAAATATACCATAAATCGAAGGGATTCACAAACTAAAAAAAGCCCCAAAGGCATTCACAAACTAAAAAATCCGCCAAGGCATTCACAAACTGAAAAATCTATGTAAGCACACAAGAATCCTCAGCAACATTTTCCCAAGAAAAGAATAACAATACAAGAATGTTTGCGACACTAGAAGATATTAACTTTCACAAAGTGTTTGGGCATCATATTGCAAACCATATAAACAAGATAGATAGTTCAGTTAAGATAACTAGTCCAGCTGTGACTAAAAGCACAGAAAGCTTCATTGACATTAAGAGATTTACAGTTTTAAGCGGGAATTATGCCACATTGGGTTTGAAACACTCACAATAATATTTGTAGCCTCAAGCATAATTTTAGATATATCAAGAATGAGAGAGAAAACACATGTTAGATATAGTAAATCCATCAAATCATATGAAGCAGCAAAACTACATGTATAAGAAAATACTTTTCTTTTAGAAGTAAGAAAAGGAAAACTACATGTATCACTGACAGAGTAAAAAAGAAAAACAATTGGACATAGAGACTGTAGAATAATATTTAATTCAAGTTGGCCTTCAACCGTGAATAATTTTCAGCTGGAATCAAAATATATGGCCATAATTATGCCTCCCTTTGGTAGTGCTGCTTCATGAAAGTAGGTTAAATTAATTCTCAAAACTGATGTGGTGATCAGAATGTGTTTTAATAAGATGGTTAACCGTGGAAAAGTCAACAAGGTGTATGATCTAGAACTTTTTATTTTTTATTTTTTTGTTATCTTGAGAAAAGTATGGCCAAGTAATTCTTGTACTTGTTTTGACAAAAAAAGCAAGAAAGGAATATCATGGGAAAAGGCCATGCATGAGAGCTGCCCTAAGTACAATCTGCATAGCTGATAGCTCTGCCATTTACTTCATAAATCCGTTATTTTTTCCAAAAAAAAAAATGCTCACGAGAAGCACATAAAGATACGGATAATTGCATGCCTCCAAGAATATACACCGTTGCTACAGTCCCCTCAACACAGCAAATCCATTCCAAGAACCAAGAAACAGATATATTTGCATTGCAGTTCACAAGTCTTGAAACTACACATCCATTCTACCAAGCAAGAACGTTTTTAGTTCCTATTTCAAATTCCTCATTTTAGGTTAATTTTTCGTTTCCACATAATTCCCAGATAAACTTCACATAGAGAGAGAGAGAGAGAGAGAGTAATATATGATGAAATCAAGTCCTCAAAAACATCTTCTACAAGATCTTTACAAATATAAAGCACTATATTTTTCTTGGCATAATCATCCAGATACCTTATCTCCAACATTCTCTTGTTGTTCCTTCACTTTCTAACGATTAGTCAAAACATTAATCATATAAAAAATAAATCAGAGCATAGAACAGAGTAACAGGATTAACAACTACAGCGACGAAACCGAGAGAGATGATTAGGGCAAAATTGAGAGTGGGAGAAACGGACGAACGAATAGGAAATAGAGAGGAAAAGAGCTTACTTCAATGGATACCGAGCGGAGGAGATGGAGGCTGACCTTGGGCTTCGGCAGCGCTGGGAAGTTTGGGAAGGGGCAGCAGAGACGCAAGAGAATGAGGTTTTATCGATCGGGCTACGAAGAAAGTAAGGGGGAAAAGCGTATTTTTAGTGATTTAAAATTTAAATGGCGGACTTTTGGGGCGATCTAGGGTCGCCACAAATTAAAAGTTGAGAAGTTTATTTGCAGCGATAAAATCACGATTTTGGCAATACTATTTGCGACGTTAAAAAGTTGCCGTAAAAAGATCTTTTTTCCGACGCAAAAAAATTTTTCTCCCACAAAGTTGTACTTGTGGATGGTAAAAGGTCATTAGCCAATATTAATTCGCGACGAGTGTATATCTTAAAAAAAAAATTCGTGATAAAAGGCCATATTTCTTATTATTTATTATTTATTATTTATTAAAATTTAAAAATATTGATATATATTTTTTAAGATATTGTGGTTATTAATAAATATAGATTTTAACTTTTATGTAAAAATATTTATCAAGTCAAAAAAGTTATATATTTTAATTCAACCCATAAAATGAAATATATGGATTTAAATTAGTCATGTCGTATTAACATACTTTTAATTAATTCATAAATAGATCAAAATGAATGATAAGATATAATTCGTTATTTAAATAAATCGAGTTAAGATTTAAAAATTTGAAAAGTTTAATTTAACGAATTGGATTCAAATTAATCTATTTGAAAATTTTATAAATAATAATAAAATAATTTATAACTAATAGTGAGACGTTTAAAAAATGAGAGAAAAAATTTTAAATAAAAAATATTATAAAATTAAATTATTATTAGAATATTATTTTATAATATTATTTTTATTTAAAAAATTGAAAAAATTGAATTATTTCTTATTTTATGTTTGAAAATTTAGAAAAATTTTAATGATTAATTTGAAAATGTAGCAATGATATGTTTATTAAGGTCTAGTTTTGGTTAGTTTTGACCAAACATAGCTCTATTTCTATAATATGTTTATTAAGGTCTAGTTTTGGTATTAAGAATATCTAATAAAACATATCACTATTATTCATTATTTTACTATTATTTTCACTTATTATTTATTATTTTATCATTATTTTTTTACAACTATTTACAAAATACTTAAAAATACCTCACTATCCAAACCCACCTAACTCACCAATTATGTAATCTATTTTAATTGCATTCATCTCTTTGATTTAAAAAATGCGTTTATTTTTCTCTGCATTATGTTGAGTAGTTTCTCTGAAGAAGTCGGAACTTCATGGTAAAATATGGACATAGGAATGTAAAAGTGAAGGACTTGTTGTGTCCACCGAGCGAAAGTGCATTTTGCACTCTCTTTTTTTAAAAGTATTTTTTAAATCTTTTTAACTATATTTTTTAAAAAATTACAAACTCATTCAAAATACTTATTTAAACATTAAATAAAAGAATAAGCCGAAAAATGAGTCCGAACCGAAACTAAAAAAAGTGAAAGTTTCAATTTCAATGATGAAACAATCTGTATCAGTTCTTAAATTTTTAAAACTAATTTATATCGGTTCGGTTCTAAAACTTATCCAAAATCGAATCGAACCAGACAGATTATTCCACTAAAAAGCACATGCTAATTAAGGTGATCTTAAGAAGGTCAAAACGGATGACAAGACATGACCCATTATTTAAATGTGTTAGGTCAGGATTTAAAAATTTGACATGTTTAGCTTAATAAGCCAATTTCGGATTGACCTATATAATTAAATGTTTATGACTTTACATAGGGATGTAAATTTGAATCGAAAAACCGGACCAATTAGACCAGTTTTGAAACGGTCCGGGATCGATTCTTGTAACCGTAAAACCGGCCGGACCCGGTCCGGTTCCAGTTCCATGGTTTCCATGACCGGACTGGACCAAACCGGCTCGGTTGGAGAAAAAAATAAAAAAAATAAAAATTATATATATAAGTTTTATACATAATTAATATTATACAAAATATTTTTTATATATAAGTTTTATATATAATATTGTAACAACCCAATCCTAAGTTTAGACTATAATATAAATTTTATGTATTTTTTTTCATATAGCTATAAATATTTTTTTATTATTATTATTATTATTTTATCATATTTTACTAAAATTTTGATTTGAATTTAAATCTTATTTCTTCCTATCTCGACCGAATCTAATCTCTTGATTTTAGCCTCTATTTAAACACTTTAAACCTCAAAACCCGTACGTCTCTCAGCGTTAGTTGTTAGTATTCTAATGGAAACCGACTCAGTTGGTGATCAATTTCTCCACTCCACGTTCTCCCTCTCCTCTCGACGTTACTCAATTCCGTAACCCACGAATTAAAACTAGTATTTATCTTTATACTCTTTCTCTCCTTCAGAAATCCTCCCAAAAACCGTAGCAATTTATCCACATGGCAGCACTCTCCATCATCACGCAACAACATTCTTCCTCGGCAAACAAAACAACAAGCCTTCCCCCACGTCTCAGCCCTTGCTTAGCCATAAACCACAGTGGAGACACCATCAAACACAAGCAAACAAATTAAACCATGGAGACCACCATAAACAGCCAACACAAATCCCCTATTTCCTCTTCGTCAGAACAAAGCACGGCCGTGCTCAAGAGAAACCACGAGTCTCCATCACAAGCTCATTTTTATTAGAAAGTGTTTAAAGAGTTGGAAATATATTTTAAAGTATACTATTGAGCCTAATATTTTCATTAATATTTCCTTTGTCAATTTAGTAGGATTTAATAAAATTATTATGTTAAGAATATTTAAACAATATTTGAAATTATTAGGTTTCTTATAAGATTTAATAATTATGTTAAGAAATGAAACTTAGTTTAAGAATTTAAGTTTTATGAATTATTTTAAAATAGCTCGAGTATTCTACTAAATTATAAATTAGTATTTTAAGTAATTTAAATACTAGGATTTATTAATTATAGTGTTAAACAAAAGATTTATTTGACTACCTTTTAGATTGTGAATTTGATTTAGTAGGATATTAGTAAATATTGTTTCCAAACAGATTTAGTAATAGTTTTTATTGCGTATAGGTGTTGAGTTACGAAGTGATATTCAGGAAGAAGTACAGTGAGGTAAGTAATTTGATCATAAATTAGAATCATCACAGTTTAGCTTATATATAAATATTATTCAAGTCAGTTCATTGACAACCATTATTTATGAACCACTCATGTTATATGCAAATATGTCATCTAGCATAGCATACGATCATGTCATTCCGCATCATGTTCATATTCAGAAATTATAATTATGTATGTATTATGTCATGCATCTCATGTGTATAAGACATGTAAGTTATCTTAAGTTCAAAGTGCAAGATAATATCAGATCAGTTAATAATCAGATGGTCATTCATACGCATGGTACCAATGCAGTTCAGTTTAGGGTGGATGTGCAAGCCACGAACTCAGTCATGGTCCACCATAGTATGCCAGAATACTATTAGCGGCTCCCCTTGCTGCAACGGGACGTGGGGCCAGTGCACAACCTTGCACACATGGTTAAGTGTGTTGGCCAGCCAGATAAATCAGTCAAATCAGTCAGTTAATTAAGTTAAATCAGTCATACATAGCATAAACATCAGTATGAACAGTCATGGATTTTAAGCTCTCAGCATGAAAGTTTTTATGAAAATCTTATGTTTATTACGTTTACGTTGTGATGGATTTCTTACTGAGTCTTCGACTCATTTTAGTTTGTTTTCATTTTTTTTAATCACCCAGATGAGGATGATGAATACGAGTAGGCAAGCCAAGATTAGAAGGAGCAGTTAAATTAGTTTTAGACCTTCTAGAATAAAGCATACTTTTATGACATGAATTTATTCAGTTTATTCATTTAATGTTTTTGGAAAAAAATTTTATTAGATAGTTTTTCTACAAAATAAATCCTAAGTTCATTTTATTAAATATGAGATCTCTTGCCGGCTTTATTTTATGAAAAACACGTGACACTCTTAGCGTACAGGAAGGGGGTGTTACAAATATATAATTATATATGAAATAATTTCATATTATAATTTAAAAATTATAACATAAAATGTTAATCTTAAATATGAACATATGTAATTTGTTTGATCATATGTTATTAATATAATTATATATAAGATAATGTTATTATAATTTATAAAATAAAAGTTTAATCTTAAATATAAAAATTTAATTTATCATATGCTTTAAACATAAAATATATATTTAAATTATTAATAACATTTTATTTATACTAATATATAACTAATTATACTGATATATTATATATAGCTAAATAATCACTATACTAAATAATCACATATAAAATAAAGATATAGTAATTAATTAATACTAATTACTAATACTAAATTACTATACTAATACTATCACTATAATAAATTACTATACTAATACTATCACGATAATACTATCAATAATATAGTTATAATAAATTAAACTCACTGAATTAACAAATACTAATATAACAATTAACAAACTCACTATAGCTATAGTTATACTTATAGTCTAATATAGACTATAGTTATACTTACATTATATAGATATACTAATAGTATAATAGAGTCTAACTAATACTAATAATCTAATATAGACTATAGTTATATACTTATACTAATATAGTTATACTAAATCACTAAGACTAATACTAATATATAACTAATACTAATATATAGCTATACTAATAGTCCGATTTTAATACTATTATATAGTCTAATATATTACATAGCTATAACTAATATTAATATATAACTAATATTAATTGTCTAATATAGACTATAGTTATATTAATATAGTTATACTAAATCACTATAACTAATACTATACTATAGTATATGATAAAAGTCACTATAATTTTTTTTAATAGATTAAATCACTATAACAAAAAATATATAACTATATATAGTATTAGTATTAGTATAGTATATGGTATTATTATGATAGTATCACTATAATAGTATAATATATAGTTAGTATTATAATATATAATATAGTATACTATATATTAATATCACTATATATATTATATATATAATTAATATATATAATATATACTATACTATATATTATATATATTATGAATATAGACTACATTTTAGTCCCAAAGGCCAAACGTGTCGTTTAATGGGATATATATACATATATATATATATATATATATGTATATATATTACGGTTCCCCCACCCCCCTCCTCTCTCTCCCTACTCGACCATCTCTGCTCTGCCACTTGAGTCCCTGAGTCGCTGCAACCGTCTCTCACGCCGTCAACAGCCCCTCGTCGTCGACACTATTGGTTCGTTCTGTTCTCCTCCGCTTCTAGTTGTTCCCGAGGCTACAGAATGACAGATATGCGAGCTAATCAGTATGTGAACGTATATATGCTTTTTAATTTTCAAAATCTTACATTCACTTCATGAATCATTGCAATGTTTCAATTCATTGCTAATTGATTCATTTCATTTAGGATTTTTTTTTTATCGAATTTACAGATTTGAGATTTAGGGTTTTTTAGTATTTTTACAGATTTCGAAATATGATTAGGGTTTATATTTATAGTTTTTTTGTATAGCTCCCCATCAAGCTGAATCTGTATTTTATAATTGTGGAATATAATTTTATATTTTAGGATTTATATATGTTGTATAGCTCCCCATCGAGGATGAACATGTATAGTTCCCCATCCAACTGAAAATAGCTTGATTTCTTTCGTTTTTGTTTTTTTGGATAATTTTGTTTGTTTGTTCATATATATCTGGTAGTAGATTTGAACCTGATAAATTTTTTTGGGTTGCATGGATGTCAATCAGTGATTCTATTGGTTTGGTTTCTTGTGTGTTCTGTGTTGTCTTGAATCATTACAATGTTTTCTTGCATTGTGTCTATTCTCTATTTGAATTTTCTGCTATTGTATTGATAACTTTTCTTTCTCTATTAATCTTTATTTTGTGTGTATTGATATAAGGAACCCATAAGCTTTTTCTCTTGTGCTATGTAACGAGAGGCTGGGTACTTTACCCTTTTGGCTTGTCGTTGCAGTACATGTACTTAAGATTATTTATATCAATTTATTTGGTGTCCATTGAATACTTATAAAAAAAAGTCAGTTTTGGTTGATCTTTTTTTTTGTTTGTGTATTTTTTATGAACTAGCATCAATACACGCATAACTGCATATTGTAAAAACTTTAATATGCTTCTGATTTAAGGTTTATTTTGTTGTTACAGGTTTTTTTTTTAATATCAGATTTTATATTTTTATAGCAGATTTTTTCTATAGCATTTTTTTGTTATAGCAGATTTTTTTATAGCACATTTTTTATGGCAGTAGATTTTTTACATGGGAGCAGTTTTTTTAATGGCAGAATTTTTTTATGGTAGATGATTAAAACCATAAAATCGGATCGAATCGGAGCGGAATCGGTAAAACCGGAAGTACTGGTTTACGGGGGTAACCGGTGCGTAATCGATTTTTGAAAATACAAAACTGGTATATACCGGTTCGGTCCTAAATTTTGTTTAAAACCGGACCGGACCGGACTGGTTACACCTCTAACTTCACACGACTCAAAAACACAATTTGCCACCTCTAATTCTAGCTAAGGTTGGGAGGTCGAGAAGCTCTCTTATCCAGTCTCGTTTTGGAAAATGAAATTATTTTAACTTATCTCATTTCATCTACTTTAATCATTATAATTTTTTAAACTTTCAAATAAATATAAAAAATAATTCAATTTTTTTATAAATTTTAAAATAAAAATAATATTTTATTTAACTTTTATTTTATCTTATTTCAACTCAACTATTTCAGGATAAAAACCAAGTCATCTCTCTCAAAAGAATTATGATAGAGTTATTATCCTACTACTACTTATCTACTAACTAATTTGTATTAGATTTTTTTTTAATTTTTAATTCTACTTAATGATTAAAGAAATGAGTATTAGTAAGGTTATATGTTTTTTTATTTTTTTTAGTGATTAAAGATGTTAAAAAAGTACTTAAAAATGATAAAAAAAAAAAAAACCTAAAATATACTTGAATAGTAGATGAATAGTCTCAAAAATAAATCCCATCACCAAACCTTTAGAAAAAAAAAAAAAAAAGAATGAAGCTAGTCTGCCCTCCAAAATTGATCGTTCCATTTGACCACTCAGTAAAATTGTTTTTTTTTATTTAATAATAAATGAAGTGATTTTAAGTATATTAGTATATTTTTTTATTTTTTAAAAATATTTCAATATATTAAAAAATATAAATATAAAAAAAGTACTTTTATAATTATCGATTAAGTAGAGCAGGCTACTTTGCACCAACTAAAAATGGTAATGGTAGAGCAGGCTACTCTACCGGAATTGAAGGGTGCATCGATAATGTGCATGCATTTTGTTATTTATTTTTAATAATTAAAAAAATACACACAAAATGCATAGTAGTGCACATTATCTGTGGACCCTTTGGATGCGCTTAGCATTTCCCTTAATACAAAATGGGTCCGTGTCCTTGCATATTTTATATCCAACACTACCCAACTTACCAAAGATATGTATATATTAAATGGAAAAGAAAACATACCGAAGTTTAATATTGCAAATAAGTTTAAACTTTTTCGTTTAAATTTTCATTTTATGTTAATGAGCAACTCACTTGATATTGAAGCAAATCCGAGTTTGATCAGAATCTACGGGATGCAATTGCACCCACTCACATACATGTGGTCTCGGCCTCTCCACGTATTAATGATTATATTCAATAAAAGATTCAAGCAACATGTTTAGTATTAGGATATGATTCTCTTTCTAAATGTAGCTATACTAAATTGTAAGAAAGATTTTACAAATTACACTCTCATTTCACTCGCATCTCACTTTCATCTCATTATAATGAGGCGACATTGCCCATCAGTCTTTGAATTTCTTCTTTAAAATAAAATAGGATCATCCAAATGTAGTAAAAGTGTCACATTTTACCTAGTAAAATCAAAGTAGGATAAGTATTTGTAACATTTCTCAAGTAATAAATATGAATTTATTTTGGTTTATACGAGCTTATAAGAGTCCAGTCGAGTTTTATATGAGTTGTATCATTTAATAATCGATCATAATTTTAGATGCTAATAGCTCGTTAAATTAATGAATCGAGTGAAACTCGAATTTGATCGAGTCTATCAAGATTATTTGATGAAATGTGAAAGGGGTATCTGGTGGGATACCATGAGACAACTATTAATAATAGAATTGGGAAGCTTGACAGCTCTAACCTGGGAGAGATTTAAGTAGAATTTAAAAAATAGGTTATTTCTTGAATTGGTTATGTAGCAACCCTACTTCAATATTTGTAGAGTCAAAATATGGATAATTTTAGAAGATCAAAAATATTTATTGGACGAGTTGGTTCATTTTGAAATTTAATATCAGTCCAATGGACCTGTTAAGTGACTTGGCCCATAAAACCCTTGTAATATTGTAACGATATCGAGAAAACAAAAACAAAATTGGGTAAGCCTATTCAAATTATAATAAAAATTTCAAAAAACTTTTAAAGGATTTAAGAAATCAAATTAGACAAAAAGAAAAGTGAATGAGATTTAATTAGAATATCTAGAATTGAATAATAATAATAATATATTGTAAATACATAAATGTAGTAAAATATATTCCATATATTAGATAGATGACCATTAGAATTCTTATACATCCATATATTCCTATTTCTCATGTATCATCTTATGCCTATAAAATGGAGTATTGATGAGCATTTGTTGTAAACACCCAACAAGGAAGTTGAGAAACAATATTGAGTTCCTGAAGAACTAGTTTCATATATTGTGGTCTTTCAATTCTCTTATTACTTTTCTTTAGTTTTACAACACGTTATCAGCATGAGACTTTCTCTGATCAATGTGGGATGCTTAGGGAATGAGATGAGACGAGAATTTTGAGAATAGTAGTAAGATGGTTTGTAAATAGTAGTGAGATAGTTTGAATTAAGTATTTATTAGGTTTTGGAAAAATGAGAGAGAAAAAGTTGAATAAAAAATATTATAAAGTTAAAATATTGTTAGAATATAATTTTTAATATTATTTATATTTTGAAATTTGAAAATATTGAAATATTTTTTATTTGAAAGTTTAAGAAAGTTGTAATGATTAGTTTGAAAGTGCTTGTATTTAAATGATGTTTGAAAAGGAAATGAGATAGAATGAGATGAGATAAGTTAGGATGAAATGGAAACATTTTACAAACATCCCCTAAGTCTCTCTACAATTTTATAATGTTACTTTCTAATCATTATGTCATCATCATGTGTTTATAAATATTGATATCTATTGTGAATTATGTTATAACGTATGTTCTATGCTCTTTGAAGCAAAATATTATAGAATTCAAATGACTTCATAGAGTTTATGAGTTTTGTAAATTCTTTTCTTAATTTCATAATACCTACTTATTTGATTTTAATATATTTGTTATAGATAATGTCAAATTTTACAAAATTAGAATTTGTTGCTCTTGACGTTTCTAGCAACAATTACTTGTCTTGGATTGGATGAAGAGATATATCTTGATGCAATGAACCCTGCAAATGCTATCCAAGAAGAGAATGAAACGTTCCTGTAAAATCGCACCAAAGCAATGATTTTTCTTCGCCATCATTTATATGAAGAATTGAAAACTGAGTATCTCAATATAAAAAAATCCATTGATTCTATAAAATAGTCTAAGGGAGAGATATGAGCACCATAACACCGTAATCCTGCCAAAAGCTCACTATAATTGAATGCACCTGGGGTTGCAAGATTTTAAAACATAGAAATAAGCTCATAGTTGAAATTATGTGAAGAGCAAATCACTTATGAGAATATGTTAGAAAATACATATACCACATTTCATACCTTGAATGTACTCCTGCAGCAGCAATATTAAGAGCGCAAATTCATTAAATATTATGAACTAATATCCTGTTTGTTAGTGGCTGAATAGAAAATGAGCTTTTAATGAAAATTCATCAGTCTCATCCAACCAATTCTACTTCATTCCTTGAAGCGAATGAAATCTCATTTTATAATCATAAAGGAAATCGTGGACTTGAACATGGTAAGAAAAGCTATAAAAATATATCGTACTAAAAATTATTCAAAGAGGAACTCAGTATACTACCAGAGAAGGAACCCACGGAGACAAAAAATGATGAAAATAAAAGCTTATAGAATAAGCCTGCGAAAAACTATGAGGATAAATGTTATAGATATGGTATGAACGTACATTGGTCACGTACTTATTGTATATCAAAATATTTGGTAGACCTATATCAGACCTATATCAAAGAAAAGGAAAAAGAGGGTCGAAATGAATTTTGTTAATCACAAGAATTCAATAGATCCCACTTATACCCCAAATGGAATGGATCTCACCCACCTAGATGTTTCTGATTTCTTTGTGAACCCCAACAAAAATAATATTTTTTTATTGGTGATGATTATGGTTAGAACAATTAATTTTCCTTCTTTTTGTTGTAATCACATTATATTTCAGTTATTATCTTCAAATATATTTTGTAATTTTCTTTTAAATTAATGAAGTTTTATATATGTTTTGCTTTTACAAGGAAGCATGAATTTTATTGATGAATTAATCAATTTGAAGAAAATTGGTGGAAACGTATGTCTATCAGACAATTGTACCACACATACAATTCTTAAAGATAAAAATTATTTTCAATGTTTAACATTGAATAAAACTAATGTCAATACTATATCCAGTTCTTCGAACCTAATCAAAGGCTCTGAAAGATCAAATATAGTGTTACCAAATTGAATACAATTTTGTATTGATGATACTTTGTATTCTTCAAAATCTAGAAGAAATTTACTTAGTTTTAAAGATATACATCGTAATGATTATCATGTTGAAATATCAATGAAGGCAATAATGAACATCTTTATATTACTTCTATGATTTCGGGTTAGAAACTCATATTAGAAAAACTATCAGCTTTATTTTTGATGTTGTATTAAACAATTATGAATACAGTCGAATCAAATATTGTAATGCATCGGAAGTGCTCTGATCCAAAGATCTTTATGCTTTGGCATGATCGCATTGGACAATCGAGATCAATTATGATGCATCGAATAATTGAGAACTCACATGGACATCAAAAAAGGGAAAAATTCTTTTACTAAGTGATTATCCATGTGCATTATGTTCTCAAGGTAAACTAATTACCAGACCAACCCATTCTAAGATAGTAATTGAATCCCTGTTATTTCTAAAAATAATTCATGAGGACATATGTGGGCCAATATATCTACCATCTGCACCATTTAGATATTTTACGATCTTAATAGATGTATTAACTAGGTGGTCACATCTTTGTCTATCTTTACTCGTAATGTTGCATTTGCTAGACTTTTTGCACAAATAATTAGATTACGAGCTTAATTTCTTATTTATTCAGTCAAGTCTATCAGATTAAATAATGCAGAAGAATTTACATCCTAAGTCTTTGATGATTATTGCATGTTAATAGGAATTCATGTTGAACATTTAGGCTATGTTTGGGTACCAAACTATTCTCAATACTTTCCAAGTATTCTCGTACTTTTGAAAATACTTCACATGCCAAACAACTTAAAATACTCTCAATGGAACCCACAAACCCACTTCAATCTCTACTCATAACTATTCACAAGTATTCTATGATACTTATCACTATTATATATAAATAAAAAATAAAATTACTATAATATTTATTACTATTAAATATAAATAAAAAAATCATTATAAATATAAATAAAAAATATTTATCACAATTGTATATAAATAAAAAATAAAATCACTATAATATATAAATAAAAAATAAAATCACTATAATATATAAATAAAAAATAAAATCACTATAATATATAAATAGAAAATAAAATCATTATAATATTTATCACTATTAAATATAAATAAAAAATAAAATCATTATAATATATAAATAAAAAATAAAATCACTATAATATATAAATAAAAAATAAAATCACTAAAATATATAAATAAAAAATAAAATCACTATTATATATAAATAAAAAATAAAATACTATAATATATAAATAAAAAATAAAATCACTATAATATATAAATACAAAATAACATTACTATAATATTTATCATTATTATATATATATATATATAAATAAAATCATTATAATATTTATCACTATTATATATAAATTAAAAATAAAATTATTATAATATTTATTATTATTATATATATAAATAAAATAAAATCACTACAATATTTATTAATATAAAAAAATCACTATAGTAAAATCACTATAATATTTATGGGACCCACACATTTTTCTACCTACCCAAAAGTCAACAACTCAACATACTTCACACATCCAAACAACTCAAAATACTCTCAATGGGACCCACAAACTCATTTCAATCTCTACTCATAACTATTCACAAACATTCTCAACAATTCTCAAGTATTCTTACTACCCAAACGCACCGTTACCCATGTACATACTCATAATGGTTTGGGGGAATCGTATATTAAATGACTACAATTAATTGCTTGACCTTTGCTTATGAGAACAAAACTACCAATTTTTGCTTGGAGACATGCAATTTTATATGCTACATCATTAGTTCGGATTAGACCAACTGTCTATAGGAAATACTCCCTGTGATAACTTGCTTTTGGTCAATCACCATATATTTTTCATATATTTTTTGTTGTGTTATCTATATTCTAATTGCAGCTCCTAAACGTACTAAGATGGGCCCTCAACCAAGACTTGGAATTTATATTGGTTTTGATTCTCCTTTTATTGTTATACACCTTGAATGTTTAATTGGTGATATTTTTAAAGTACGTTTTAAATATTTTCATTTTGATGACACAATTTTTCCACCATTACGAAAAAAAAATGTGCCTGAAGCACAAAGAGAAATAACATTGAATGCTTCGACATTATCTCATCTTTATCCTCATACAAATTAATGTGATTTGGAAGTTCAGAGGATTATTTAATTGCAAGGTATTGTGAATCATTTACCAAATGCATTTACTGATAGTAAGAAAATAATAAAATTTTATATTTCAGTTGTTGATATCCCTGCGATGATTGAAGTCCCTATAGGACAATTAAGAAATCTAATAGCAAACGAATCAAAGACATGCCTGAAGCATGGAAGACCAATTGGTGCAATTGACAAGATTCTTCAAAAGAGAAGACTAAAAGAAAAAGAAACTGGTGTTCATGAAGAAGTCATACCCACAAAACATGCAATAAAATCAATTGATCCATCCAAACTCTCAATACCGAATTTTTCTAAAAACGAATCCCCTGAAGAGGAATAAGAGGAACAACTACTTGAAAATAATAAAGTTTCCCTAGACATTACAAGGAGCAACGATGAAATTGAACTATAAACAACCACAAAATGCTGACATAGAAATGATTGGTCAAAATAAAAATATGTAAATCATGCAAAATTGAGTTCGCTTTCAAAACGTAAAGTATTTGTACCTGTAGTCTAAACACCTAAAGGTGTGATGCATGTTGGATAAAAGTGGGTATTTGTACGTAAATATAATGAGAAAAATGAAGTCGTGAGATATAAAGCATGACTTGTTGCACAAGGTTTCTCGCATAAAGCTGATATTGATTATCAAGAAACATATTCTTCTTTAATGGATTCATTTATATTCATATTTTTTACTAACTTGGTAGTCATAGAAATCTTAGATAGCGTTTAATGAATATGGTTACCGTATATTCGTATGGATCACTAGATAATGATATATACATGAAAATCTTTGAATGATATAAATGCTCGAAGCATATAATTTAAATTCCGATATAATTTATTCTATCAAGTTACAAAAATCATTATATAGTTTAAACCAATCCGGACGCATGTGATACAATCGTCTTAGTTAATATCTATAAAAAAATGATTTGAGAATAATCTAATTTTATATGTGTTCTCATTAAGAAGTCATCTAGATTTGTAATTATTGCAGTATATCTAGTATCTAGTATCTACTATTATCCAAACAACATGTGGTACAATCTGGTAGAATTGGTAGGATGCCTATGATGAGCAAACCTCGGGCCAAGGAATTACCCTTTTGGCTAGGGAAGGGCCATGGTTTGTTCTCAAACAGGGAGAGAGTACCATAATCGAGAATCAGATTAAATAATGAGTTATCGTCCTTGGATGATAGAGATGCCAGAACACTAGGGCAATATGTGGGGTCATGGCTTGTAGAAAGTAAAGTATAAAAGAAAAAGAAATGAATGAAAGTATTTATTGTTTATGAAATGAATGTTCATTGATAAAGTTATGATGAACAATCAATAGAATCAAGTGTGATGAGCGAACCTCGGGCCAAGGACTTAGCCTTTTGAATGGGGAAGGGCTTCTTAAACGGGGAGAGTACCCACAATCGAGAACCAGGTTAAATAATGAGTTATCGTCCTTGGACAGTAGAGATGCCAGAACACTGGGATAGTATGAGGGATCATGGCTTATGTATGAAGTAAAGTATAAAAGAAAAAAAAAAACAAATGAAAGTATTTATTGTTTATAAAATGAATGTCTATTGTTAAGGTTTATGGAATTAATGTTTTATTGACAAGTTATATAATAAAGTAAAGAGTAGGAATTAATTCCGAATTAAAGATTGGTTATGTTTATTGCTTTTATGATTAATTATGTAATGAATTGTGCTTCTTAATATAATGTTTATTCATTCTTTATATATATATATACATATATATATATATTTATGCATTAAAATCAATTGTTAAATACAAAAATCCATAGCAATCACAAGTCTAATTTATAGTCTAATCCAAAGCAAAAACCTTTGGGAGCAAGTGCGAATTTTAACAAGGTACTAGGGAGGGGTCAAGGTCAGTAACATACTTTTAAAAAAAAAAAAAACTGATTCTAAATGGATTCAAGATGTACGCATCAGGTCAACGCCACATGCAAACATACAGCTGCTGCATGCCATCCCATTCGATATTGATGCTATAAAAACATATATATGTAAAGCAATTTGGTGCTGGAAGAATAGCAACAGATCATATGCGAGTTTCAAGCACCATCCGAGGTAAGGGTAGTTTGTATGTTAGAAGGCATCAGGATGTTAAAACCATCTGCTGCAGTAGATACGACCATTCCTGGAATCTGCGAATGCCAATGTATTTCTTTCTAGTCTTTCTGACCCTGTTTAAAGTCAAAGCATTGCTGAGTTAACACACTGAATCAATAGAGAAATTTCTAAATCCATCATCTCACTAAGAGGCAAGTTCAAATAAAAGAGGAGGGGAGTGGGTTACCTGATGAACAAATAGAAGTTGTGGAGGTAGATCTTCAGGGGCATTTACTTGCTCTTTTGTTTTAGCTCTAAACTCTGCCTCCTCTTCGTCATCGTTTTCTAAGGAAACGTCCCATATTCTACGCAATGAAGCCAAACGATTAAAAATAAAAAAACGAAACTCAGGAAAATTTAACATAAGAACTTCTATCAAAAGAAGAATAATAAAACTACAAACATATATATTTGGTTGACCACTTCTTATTTATGATCCAACCCAATCTATCGTGCATATTACTTACGTTAGCTGATTGTCTAATGATGAAACAACCAAAGTAGAGGCTTCATGTGGACTCCACTCAATGGACGTGATAGGGTGTTTATGGTATTCAAAATGTGCCACTACAGAATCTCCTTCCTGCCCATAGAAAAATCGCATTTAACATCAGCATTATCAACATCAAGAAACCCATTTCATAACTTACAATCCTTCTTTGCTAGCAAAAGAAAAAGAAAGAGAGGCAGAGAGAGAGGGAGATCAATCATTTCTCTTACTCCAAAAAATATATACTTGTGTATTTAGGAACATAATACACATACATACATGCACATATAAAACAAGGCCTTGATCCCCACAGAAAAAGGGAGAAAAACACAAAGTGCCTTATCCCCCATTTTTAGCAGTCTCAAGTATCATACATTGCACTAAAGAGGCAAAGTACTTTCTTTTCTTTTTCTTTGTTATTTTTATTTTTTTTATATCAGGGAACCTCTCTAAGGCATGGGGGCCTTCAGACTCACCCCTGCAGATTAAACAGGGGGTGTGGTCCCAAATGATTGTTTGCACTCACGAAGTATTGAACTTTAGACCTTAAAGAGAGTGATATCCAAAGAACAAGGCCTTCAGCACTTGGGCCAACCCCTTGGGGTTAAAGAGGCAAAGCACTTTCTTTAAAGAATGCAGCTGGTTCCACCTTTCTTTTGTTAGTTAACCAACTTTTTTTAAATAGGGATTGTAGTAATTGTGTGTGATCAATCTGAATACATGCAAGTCACGATATAAGTTATTCAATCAATGCAGAAGAATGACAACAATAAGATTGAAGACATACTATTCTAACAATGGCCCTTAACCTGATAACTTTTTGACGATGGAAGCATGCCCATACCTTGCCGTAATATGTAATGGAGTATCGTTATCCGCTTTGGCTTTCAATAAAAGCGATGGACATTTGTCCATCTGTAAGAGGAACATGGGTCTGGAAATTGGAATTCGGAAGGACTAAACTGAAATAGATGCACTTGAAGACAAAGTAAACCATATATACCCATACAATCAATTAGAAATATCAAAACGGTCATCTAAGATCAAACAGAAGTTATATATGTTAAGAGATATAAAAATACTACCAAATATTTTAGTATCAATGATTGAAAAGGACAATAATCTTACTTCTGATCGAGTTAGTAAGCAATGCAATGCAACGCAACCTCCAGCTCCTTAATTTAACTCCTCCACCTCAAATGTGGTTTGTGATATCAATAGGGAAGGCTTACTACTCCTTAGGCACTTAGCATTAGACGTAACCGTGATTACGTGTCGTCATGTTGTAGGGCATCACTTTAAGCTTTTACTTTTTTCAAAACTAAAGTGGTAATGCTTCTTCGCTGCCATATTGTTTAGATTAATTTTAAAGTCAGCATTTTTTATTTTATTAATATATATATTAAAATTCTTTAGATTTTGAAATCTAAAGATTAGTTCTTTTAATTTAAGCGTAGAAACACGTCAACCATCTTATTAAAGTAAACAGAAATGCTATAAGGTCTGGTGGAATGGGAGGGAAAATATTTTATTCATATTTTAAAGATTTGTAACATTGATTTTTTAAAAAATTTTCTAGTTTTTTGGAATTAATTAATAAATATTTTTATTTAAAAAGTGTTTATGGAATTAAATAATTAATTTTTCTTGGATTAGCTAACAAAATTTATTTGCTTCGTTTGCATTCAAAACTCACCTCAACTCATCTTATCTTATCATTATAACTTTCTTAAATTCTCACACAAAATATAATAAACAATTTAACATTTTCAAATCTCAAAACAACTTTATCAAATTTCCACACAAAATATAATCACTACAACAGAATGTGTGCTTTGTGACAGAGGAAACTGTCACAAAAAAATGGTAAACCGTCACTAAACATATTTGGTGACGGTTTGAAACCGTCACCATGACCGTCACCTAAAGTGCATCACAGAAAACATTTGGTGACGGTTTACTGTTCAACCGTCACAAAAAATATTTTTAGTGACGGTTGGAAGTGTTCCGTTCTGTACAACGTTCGAACGTTCCTTTTTTTGTGACGGTTATGAACTGTCACAGAAAATAACGTTCGGACGTAAAATTAAACGTTCGGACGTTATACCCGACCGATTGACGTTCGAATGAGAGAAGTTGACATTTGTTGTATATCGTTCGAACGTATCATATTTACGTTCGAATGTTAATGCGGCCGAACGTTAATTACAACAAACGTTCGAACATTTGTTCGAACGTAAACGTAAATGTTCAAACGTAGCGCGTTTAATGTTCGGACGTTATTTTGAATGTAAACGAAGGAGCGTCCGAATGCAAGTTTTTTGTTCGAACGTTAGTCGGTTTAACGTTCGAACGATTCAATTGTATTTACGTTCGAACGTTTGTTACAGTGTGAACCAACGTTCGAACGATTTTTATTTACATTCGAACGTACAGATCAGAAATACTAATTTCATAAAATTTAAAAATAAAATACCAATGGTATCATATTACATACCCAATTAACAAGTAACAATGTCTTATAAAAGTACAAAATTAGATATTAAAACTAGTCAGAAATATTGATAAAATTTATTTCTTCTTTTTCCCTCGCCCACGGGGATTCTGTTGCAACGACATAACACGCTCCATTTGCACCATCATCTCTCGTTGCACTTGCTCTTGCACTTCACTGCGTATTCTTTCCTCTTGGTCTCTCTGTTGGTCCTGCAAACGCGTCTCTAAATGAGACTGTCGTTCTAAGAGAGACTCTAACTCTTGCTGTCTCGACCTCATATACTCATTCTCACGCCGTGCAGCTTCTAAATCTGCTGTAAGATTATTAATTTGTGAAGCCGATGAGGTTGAGGAGGATGAACATTTATGCTTGATAGATCGTCCCAAACCTCTTGCCATGCTAGACTGCGGCCCGAGCACTTGGGTGAATATGTCTATGTCACTAGGAGAGGATTCCACAGAAGTCTACTGCATCTCCAATATTTTGCTCTGCAATTTAAAAGGTAATGATCGTAAATAATTATTAACGTATTAAAAGAAATAGAAATAAGAAATAAACTATTAAAATGTTCTATAAAAAATTTATTTAACAAAATTAAAACTGCTTACATAATTATCTGCAGCGACAGGATCCATCCACTCACTATGCTCATTAGTGTGAGCAGCAGCATAGACATGAATGAGGGAAAAGTTTTCAGGATCATCACGTTTCTAACAAAGCGACAATATTAGCAATTTTAAAAAGTTAATGTTAGTACTTATCAGAAAGAATAGCAGGAAAATAAATGAATTCTATAATTTTTTAATTACCATTTTTTCAGCAAGACGGTGGAATGACCTTGAACCGGCACGATGGTGGACAGTCAGAACGGATCTATTATGTGCATTTGTAGAACTCAAGTGCTACAAAATATATTAAAAATGTTAATTGTAATATGTATACATATAATGTATAAAACGAATATGAATGTAAATAATTAAAAGATATAAATGTAAAATACCTGATAATCTGGAGATGCGAAAAGATCACAACACTTTCTCCAATCATCTAACTTCATCTGCTGAAAAGGAGACTGCGCAGCCTCTTCCAACGTCTCAAACTTCTTGAAGTGGTCATGACATCGTCCTTTGTGACGTCGGAATAGTGTAGCCATCAACTTATTCACGGTTCTCAAATCCTCGCTACGGCCAAAGTCGAGGTCGAATTCATCCTAAAAAGGGAATCAGGTAAAAAATATAATATATTAATCTAAGTGAAAAAAATGTACTGAAAAGTAAACTCACCAGCACACGACTTCGAATGTGCTCCTTAACCTCATTCGGAACATCTCGCCATGAGCGCACATAAAATGGAGCATAAGCTCGAACTACTGTGCCAATATAGGAGGAAAGCGCTGCTGCACTATCATCCACTCCTCCAGTGGAATTATTAGGAATTGTGATCTTCAGTTTACCGTGCCTTCTATTTTTTTCAAGAGAGATTCCACGTGTATAGCCACGACCGCGACGTGCAGATGCATGAACTACATGATAATAATAGATATACTATAATTATAATTATATAGTTATTGAGAAAAAAATATTAACTATATATATAATTATCAACGACAATATTTCCTTACTGGTAGGTGTCGACTGGCTGTTGTTCTCTTCTGTGTTAGCTTGATCTTCAGGAACGGATTCCTCGAGTGGGGAGTCCTCAATGGATTCAGGACTTGGACTTGGCGGAGGCACATTTCTTCGTTGTCGTTTTGGCGGCATTCTTTAAAATAATTAATTATATCAAAGAAAATTAATTAGAAGAAATTATGAAAATTTAAGATATTTTATAGTCACCTATATAAATAAAATATTTAGTACTTTTACTCTTCAGATGAATTTTCCATGCTTGTTTCAGAATCCCCATCAATAACATCTTCATCATCATCATGCACCTCTTCTTCATCATCTTTATCCACCTCCTGCCCCGATTCTGATTCGTATTCATCTTCTGACTCGTCTTCTTCATCTTCCTCCAAACTGACTTGAATTGAATGATCATTTAATACAGACGGGTTGAGATGTACGGGTGGGACATTATCTCTACACAAGGGGACCAACTCGAGTGCACCGAGGTCAACAAACAAGTTAATACCCTCTCCATCTTCCTGGTATGCCTCAACAATCGGATTGTCATCTTCATCTCCATTATTCTCGTAATCTGCACTCGTTCCTGCTTCATATATATTTCGAGGAACAAATTTTTGTACGACTCGCCAAGTTATCTCCCCACTATCTTCATCAGCACTTTTCATTGGATCAATCAAGTAATAGACTTGGGTAGCTTGACAAGCCAATACGAATGGATCATCTTCGTACCATTTAGATGCAGTATTGACACTCGTAAAGTGATTATCCCTATGTATCGAAACCTGACCACCGCCTAGATCCCACCAATCACATTTGAAGACATATGTTACAGACCCACCCAAATATTTCAATCCGATAATATCACGTATGACACCATAATAATCAATATCATCTGTTCCATGACTCCCCTCGACCAACACACCACAATTTTGAGTCTTTCTATTACGTTCACGGTCCAAAGTATGGAATCTATAACCTCGAACCGTGCATGCAGTATATCGAAGTGCTCTATTTGAGGGACCACGGGCCAATGCATACAATTCAGAAGAAATTGATCCGGGATCACGAGCACGTTGTTCCAAAATCTAAAAATTGAAATAGTATATATTTATTATTTTATTATCCAGAGTTAAAAATTTCACAATATAACATATATATAATTTTAGTTCATACACATTCTTCAAACCATCCGGGAAATTCTTCCTCGTGTCTTGCCTCTATATTTTCTACGCCTTCCGTTCTAAGTTTGTCCATGTGGTCACTGTTATAACATGTTGCAAAAGAAGTATATTTTGAGCACAACAATTCTAATTAATTTAAAGAAAACTATAATTATTCAAATAAATTAAATGACATACCTAAGATAATCATCAATCTCTCGGCAGTTATTTAGCACATACCACCGAACTTTACCCAACTCTCCATCAATTAAATCGTAACCTGTTTGTGCACCCAAGGGTCGTACATTCTGGGAAAACACTGATAGCTCACGAGGAGGCGGAGTAGCAAGATCAGCATTTCGCTCTTGACGACTAAATCGTGTCTCAACACCACGAAGATATAGAGAGCAAAATGTTAACCATTCATCGTGTATATAAGCCTCTGCTATTGAACCCTCAGCTTTGGCTTTATTCCCAACAGTGCGCTTCAATCGACCCAAATATCTTTCAACTGGATACATCCAACGGAACTGCACCGGTCCACCCAGAAGTACCTCTCGCGGTAAATGTGTTGCTAAATGGACCATGACATCAAAAAATGATGGTGGAAAGATCTGCTCGAATTTACATAGTATATTAGCAATGTCTTCTTCCAATTTCGACAACACATCTCGATTTACTACCCGAGCGCACAAATCCTTGAAAAACATACATAGTTCTGATATGGCGACACGTACATTAGATGTCAGCTTCCCACGAATTCCCACAGGTAATAACTTCTGCAAAAATACGTGAAAATCATGACTTTTCAATCCATTGATTTTCCAATCATCAGGACTCACGCATCTACCAATATTTGAAGCATAACCATCTGGCAACTTCACACCTTGCAACCATTTACAGAAATCAATCCTTTCCTCCCTCGTCATCGTAAAACATGCATGCGGCATGACCACCCTGTTGCCTTCCACCCACAAATGCAGATTATGTTTAATTCTCATTCTCTCAAGATCTTTCCTCGTCTTGATCGTGTCTTTCGTCTTTTTGTTAATACTCATCAATGTACCCAGTATATTATCACAAATATTCTTCTCTATGTGCATTACATCCAAACTATGTCGCAACTTGCATGACGACCAATACGGCAAATAAAAAAAAATACTACGCTTTGTCCAATTCAATTCTGATACGGCTCGTTTTCTCTTGTTCTTTCCCCGACCTTTGCCAAAATTGTTCGCTCTAACATGTTGCAGTTGTTCCACTATCTCTTCTCCAGACAACTCTTTTGGTGCAATCCTATCCTCTACTCTCCCATCAAACTTGGCACATTCTCTTCTCCATGCATGATTTGCTGGTAAATAACGTCGATGACCCATGAAACACAACTTCTGAGAAAATTTTAGCCACTCACTAGCAGTTTCTTTATTACACGTCGGACACGCTAACTTCCCTTTCGTACTCCAGCCGGAAAGATTCCCATATGCCGGAAAATCATTTATGGTCCACATTACCGCAGCATGCATCTGAAAAGATGTCGACGTAGATGCATCATAGTTCTAACCCCTGTTTCCCATAACTCTTTCAGCTCTTCAATCAACGGCTGCATGAATACGTCAATATCATTCCCAGGTGATCTAGGGCCAAGGATGAGTAAAGTTAACAAAAAGTTTGGCGCCTTCATGCACCTCCATGGTGGAAGATTGTACGAAATCAATACAACGGGCCAAGTGTTATAACTTGTACTCATATTCCCAAAAGGGTTGAATCCATCGGTTGTGAGTCCCAGGCGCACGTTCCGAGCTTCTAACCCGAACTCTGGATACTGATTATCGAAAGACTGCCATGCAAGTGAATCAGCTGGATGCCTCATATACCCGTCATCCTTAACTCTTTTCTCCTCGTGCCACCTCATATCATGAGCTGTTTTCTTACACATATATAGTCTTTGCAACCTAGGTTTCAAGGGAAAATACCGCAACACCTTAACCGGCACGTTTTTCTTACCTTTCCACCTCGACTCTCCACATACAGGACATGCTTGTTTCTCCTCGTTCTCCTTCCAGAACAATACACAATCATTCTTGCATGCATGTATGGACTTGTACTCAAATCCTAATCCCTTTCTCAACTGTTTCGCTTCATAAAAGTTCTTAGGCAATGCAGACCCTTCGGGAAGCACCTCGTTAAATAAGTCCAATACCATGTTTATTGCTTTCGTCGACATCCCACACAATGATTTTATGTGAAGCAACTGCACAATAAACGACATTTTGGAATGTTTTGTACAACCTGGGTAAAGCTCGCGCTTTGCATCTTCCCAAAGTGAAGGAAAATTTTCACAATCAGTCCCTGATCCACCACTTGAGGCATTGTCGTTAACCTCATCCATAAACATCCCAGCTCCAATGTCACCCAACATCTCCTCCATCTCATCATGCTCATAATCATCATCCATGTGCCGTAAATAATTGTGATGATCGACCAATACATCTGCTGACCCTTCATACGGCTCACCATGCAGTACCCATCGCGTATACCCCAGATCCATACCGTTCACAAATATATGACGCTCTACTTCATCCAATCCTATCGCACACAAATTTTTACACCCTCGACATGGACACTTAATGTAACCACGACTATCAGCAGAGGCCCGTGCAAAATCAATGAAAGTTCTTACTCCACATGCATAGGGTACGTAATCCTTTCCAAGTCTATCGTCCAGACGCATCCAATTTTTGTCCATTTCTAAAAACATCCAGATATTAATAACACGTACATTGAAAATTCACATGCATGTCTTGCCTCCAATTCTCATTACTTTTTTGATAAGGTAGTTGGTCCTATCCCATTCGAGATTATATTCTCCATATTACACAAATCTCGTCACTCTACTAATTTCCACGTTAGTAGAAATTCCGGCAGCACCTCCCCATAATTCTCCAAGTATACATGTTCAAATATCGGGATTGTGACCCTACGAACAGTATACCCGAAGAACAGTAGAAGAAGATACCGAAACTTCATATTAAACGTGGAAAGTAGCGAGTAACAAAAATGTGTAATACAGATAATATAATCTCAAACTGTCCACACTGGACAATTCAGGAATCAGTGGACACATAAATGTACACTGATTCCCAAACGGGTCTAAGGGTATTTATGCAATGTCACACGCATCTAGCAAAAAATCATACAACAATATCTCCATGTTGTTTAAATTAACAATGTCACCTTCAAGTAGTGTTATATTGTTAAACTAAAGAGGGATGGAAGATTATGTGACCCTACGTTTCGTGTCTTGTACACAACGAGGGAGAATGATCTTGAAGAAATGTTTAAATTTTAGTCTAATTACTTAACCGTCACAAACTGTCCGACCTTGACAACTCTCAAGGCCGAAGAGACTATGACAATCAAGCAATTAAATTGAAATTTCAACATTTCTTCAAGATCATATTCCCTCGTTGTGTACAAGATCATTATTCTTAAAGTATAATTTTAATTGTTATACTTAATTTCAAAGGTTATACTATAATTTTAATTATTATAATTCTTAAAGAGTTACTTTTATGCTTGTTATTACTTAATTTCAAATATTATTATAAATATTTAATTATCATACTTAAATTTCAATGGTTATACTATAATTTTAATTATTATAATTCTTAAAGAGTTACTTTTATGCTTGTTATTACTTAATTTCAAATATTATTATAAATATTTAATTATCATACTTAAATTTCAATGGTTATACAATAATTTTAATTATTATAATTCTTAAAGAGTTACTTTTATTTGTTATTACTTAATTTCAAATATTATTATCACAATTTTTCAAATCCATATCACAACATATTCACAATAACTCACAATATATTCACAAAATAACATGCCACATGTATTAACAAAGCCTAATGACAATATATTTCTAATAATAAACACAATATTTCAAATTTATATCACAACATATTATTATAACTCACAAACAATATAGAAACTATACCAACAATAATCACAATATGATAAAAAGTAAGCATAAAATAACATGCCACATGTATTAACAAAGCTTAAGGACAATATATTTGTAACAATGTAAACATATTCAAACGTCATTCACAAATAATAATTTAAATATTTCAAGTCTATATCACAATAACTCACAATATATTCACAAAATAACATGCCACATGTATTAACAAATTTCTAAACTTTAGTAAGCAATAAGCATGTATTAACAAAGCCTAATGGCAATATATTTCTAATAATAAACACAATATTTCAAATTTATATCACAACATATTTAAAATAACTCACAAACTATTTACAAACTATACAAACAATAATCACAATATGATAAAGAGTAAGCATAAAATCACAACAACATATTGATAAAGTTTAGAAATATACCTAGCACTCACAATATCCTCTTACAAATCAAAATCTTCAAACTTCCCAAAACAAGCAATCCTTCAAAAAAATACAACACTAACTTATTAGAAATATTCTATAACAAAAACACATTCTATAAATATCATAAAATTTAAATAAAGACAAGAAATAAAAATATTATCTTACCAAAACTCAACTCTCTCTCACTCCAAAACTCAACTCTCTCTAACTCAACTCTCTCTCACTCTAACTCTCTCTCTCTCTCTCTCTCTCTCTCTCTCTCTCTCTCTCTCTCTCTCTCTCTCTCTCTCTCTCTCTTTCTGTTGCGCGCACGGGAGAAGAAGAAATAATGCGCTTCCTCCCGTGCGCGTACTGATTAAGTTCTAAAATTATTAGTTTAAACGTTCGAACGTTTAATTTTTACGTCCGAACGTTATATTCTAAAATTATTCCCGCCCAGAACGTTCGGACGTTTACAATACACGTTCGAACGTACCCTTCTTATGATATAACATAAAATCTAGCGGGAAAGTTCCCGCACTTTCCTCATATATGTTCGAATGTATCACAATTTCTCGTTCGAACGTTTGTAGATTTATAGATAAACGTTAGAACATTTAACTTAAACGTCCGAACGTACATTTCATGAAAGTGTTACCATATTTGAGCGGGAAATCTCCCGCACTAATTTAACTAACGTTCGAACGTTGACAGATTTGGTGTTCGAACGTATAGTATAAACGTCCGAACGTCTGAATAATCACACAGATACCTTAATCGAGCGGGAAAATTCCCGCCTCTTAGTTTAACGTTCGAACGTTAACTTGAAACGTTCGAACGTACGATTCCTACTATACTTAACTTATAGTATAATAACTATACTACATTTTATATATCTATAACTATATACTACATTGTATAGTATGATAGCATAATATAATTTAAATGATAAACTATACCATATATATAAATTAATAATATATATTAAATTGTTACTTATTAAATTCTTTATTATATACTAACTTATAGTATAATATATATACTATATTTTATATATCTATAACTATATACTACATTGTATAGTATGATAGCATAATATAATTTAAATGATAAACTATACCATATATATAAATCAATAATATATATTAAATTGTTACTTATTAAATTCTTTATTATATACTAACTTATAGTATAATATATATACTACATCTTATATATCTATAACTATATACTACATTGTATAGTATGATAGCATAATATAATTTAAATGATAAACTATACCATATATATAAATCAATAATATATATTAAATTGTTACTTATTAAATTCTTTATTATATACTAACATATAATATAATATATATACTACATTTTATATATTTATAACTATATACTACATTGTATAGTATGATAGCATAATATAATTTAAATGATAAACTATACCATATATATAAATCAATAATATATATTAAATTGTTACTTATTAAATTCTTTATTATATATTAACATATAGTATAATATATATATTACATTTTATATATCTATAACTATATACTACATTGTATAGTATGATAGCATAATATAATTTAAATGATAAACTATACCATATATATAAATCAATAATATATATTAAATTGTTACTTATTAATTCATCAATAAACACCATAAACTCATAAACTATTCACAAAATTCACAAACAATAATCACAATTATTTCAAGAGTAAGCATAAAATCACAACAACATGTATAAACATATTGCTAAACTTTATAAATATAACAAGCACTCACAAAAAAATCAATAATCTAATTGTCAATAATATTATATAACATCTTAATATATAACTTAAACATTTATAATATAATATATTATAGATAAAATTTTAGAAATTAAATTGACAAACGTTCGAACGTAATAATAAGTACGTTCGAACGTTCTGTGTATATAAGGCCAAAACTGAACGTCGAAACGACATTTCGGTGCCCGTTACCATCGTCTTCTCCGTTATTTGCCACCACGCCTCCGTCACCGCCGCCGTCAACTCCGCCATAACCGTCACTAAAAGGTAGGCATTTATCTTTTATGCAAATAACATGTATTTTATTGAGATTTAGATTGAGATTTAGATTGAGTTTTGTTTAAAACCGGATAAATATTACCGGATGTTCAACTTCATTTTCCGGCCACCACGGCCAGTCATTGGCCAAATAGTCACCGTAGAAATGTTTCTTGAAGTGTATACTTCATTTACATGGTGACATTTCGGCATTTAGACCCTTGTAGAGAAATTTTCGAGATTTCAATAATGGCTGAGTCGACTCAGCCATTCTGCGTCGAAACGTTTGAACGTTTCACCGTGACATTCGAACGTACGACGTTTAAATTACAGAGCCGTTACGGCTTCCACGTTCGAACGTTAATCGTCTTACATTCGGACGTGAATATTATTAAACGACATACGTTCGAACGTGAATATTTACTTTCGCACGTAAATCACATACGGTCGGACGTTTAATTATAACATCCGAACGTAGTGATTTTCTACATTATTCATGCTTCGACGTTCGGACGTTCATATTTACGTTCACACGTAAAACAAATACGTTCGAACTTAAATTCGAACGTATTTGTTTACTGCTTATGTTCGAACGTACATCTGTACATTCGAACGTATTTGTTTTACGTTTGAACGTAAATTTATTTACATTATTTTACGTGCGAACGTATAAATTAACGTCCGAACATTTTTATCTTTAACGTTTGAACGTTAATGCAGAGCATCATAAAATTAATACAAAAAAATGCATTATTGTAAATAATTTTTTTTTTCCTTTTCTATTTTCAGGATATGGCTCTTCCACTGCATACATGAAAACGAGGGAGGGAAGGAGTCACGTCGGACACTGCCCGTATCGGAGCTCGTACTGTTATGGTAGAGAGAGAGGTCTTAATTAATGAGTTCGACGAACTCTGTTGGCAGCAGACGAACCTAAGAGATGTTTTCCTCAGTAGAGGCTGGGGAAATATCTGCACATTGAGGGGGAAGGTATACCTCTCAATGGTTCAAGAATTATATATGGGGATGTGTGACATGCCTCCAGATGCATCCTCTCACACCGTGACTGTACGCGGTGTTTCTATTGAGGTATCGGCAGATGTCATCGGCGAGCACCTCGGGATTCATCGAGGTGCTCAGACATTTACACACTCAACACCCCGTGAGGATGTAGGCACTTCTACATCATCTACTGGCCGGGGATGTGAGCCAGCAT
The DNA here is from genome assembly GCA_022457165.1 of Juglans mandshurica. NCBI lineage: Eukaryota > Viridiplantae > Streptophyta > Magnoliopsida > Fagales > Juglandaceae > Juglans > Juglans mandshurica. Next base: position 37,226,805 of record CM039619.1, read on the forward strand.
CAGCCAGAGATGCAGGCCAGTCAGAGGCTGAGGATACTGGCGTCGAGGCTCGGGATGATGACCGAGACGAGGATTTCTACATCCTCACCGGGAGGGATCGCATGCAGATCGAGAGGAAGAACGCCTTCAACCAGATCCATCTGCTGCATTTCTTCCGCATGTTGCACCTGATTGTTGCAACAAATGTCGATCCTGTGGCTCATAAAACCACATTTAGTCGGCTTCGGGCACAATTTTTTATACGAGTGGCACGTGGAGATCCTATAGATTTGCCACTGCACATTTTTGAGAGGATCCGTTACGAGGCGAGCATCGTCTCCACGGATAATCTCCCATATGGTGTCCCCATCAGCCGACTATTACTTGCACGGGGAGTGCCGACCCAGCCAGAGGAGCGGGTCAAAGATCAGATGAGCCCCCTCGACATGACCACGTATCGGCGTAGCATTGGACAGGCGAGGGGACGTCAGCCACCCCCTGTAGAGGATCTAGTTCCTCCGACGCAGCCTGAGCCAGGTCATGTCGGGAGTACTAGTCAGCATACGCCGAGTACATCTGCAGGAGATGTGCGGCCTGCTTGGGTTGATGCGGTCATATCACAGCTGACTGCGCATATTGATCATAAGATCGATCGATCGCTCGAGGCTATATCGGCGTCTGTTGCCGAACTCACCCATCGTGTAACTATCTTCAATGACAAGGTTGATACCTTGACGGAGGAAGTACGGAGTTTGACTTTTGCAGATAACGTTATCATCTGACTGTTGTTTACTACGTTCTATCATTTTTTGTATTTTATTTTTAATATTTGTAACGAAAAATATTATTGAATATTTTTATCGTTTTTTAATTTCAATTTTTAATCTTCTTTGATGTTATAATTTCTAACTTTAATACTAAATCACTGCATTTCAAATATATATAAATCAATAATATATATTTATATATTACAAAGTGTGTATATATAAATATATACAATTCAATTTTTTAGACTTGTTCACAAATTATGCACAATAAAAATCACATAATTTTTAAATTAAAGTCATTTAATTTAAATTTACAATAAACGTTCGAATGTTATTACTTAACGTTCGAACATTGGTGCAAACATTTTACGTTCGAACGTAAAATTAATAACATTCGAACGGTTGCGCCAAAACACTTTACGTTCCAACGTAAACAGACATAACGTTCGAACGTATATGTGACGTTCGAACGCATATGTCCCATACGTTCGAATGTAAAAAAATCTCATTCTATCTTTAGTGACGGTTTCCAAAAACTGTCACAGAAAATACCTTTTAGTGACAGTCTAGGGACTGTCACAATTTCTCAACCGTCACTAAAAACCAATTGTGTTGTAGTGAATAAATAATTTAACTTTTATTCTACTAGTCATAAACCATCTCAACTTATCTCAATTCATCTTTGAATCCAAACCACTCTTATATTTTTGTTTGTTTTTATGTTTCCATCTTTTTAAAAATAATTCTGGATCTTTGTTATAAATAGAGGGGTTTAATTACAAAAAATTATAGGCCTAAGGATTTAAATTGCTAAAAGCTGGGTTTTTTGCAATCATCTTTATTTGTTCTTTAATTCCACCTCAGACAATCGTCTTCTGCTCTTCTTTCTTCTCTCTTTTCTTTCCTTATTTTCCTCTTTATTTTTTCTTTTTTTTTCTTTTCTCTCTCTTTCCACGTGCCTTCAATTACTTTTCATCTTAGTTGTTGCTTCCTCTTCTTCATTAATGTATTCTACCTCCTCTCTTTCTTTACTATTTTTCCTTCTTTGCCTTATTTTTATATGTAGATTTATTCTGCTTTTCATATTATTTGATAATTTTGATTTTGATATCATTGCATGACTGAGAATCTATATTGTTATATGTTAATAGCATGAAGTAGTTCTTACTGTGAGAGACACTAGGACGAGTAACATATCATCATTCTAATTATAAGAAAAAAAAAATTGGAGTTTGAGTTGGTAATGAAACTTACTCCTTAGGTTTAGTTACTATTTTTACATCTAGTCTATATTAATTTTGAGAAAATGTGCCAAGAGGCCAATGGTAGAATGACAAGTGACATATTGAAAACTTGCCACCCTTGTGGGCTAAGTAACTTGGTTAAAATACTAGATAGATTTGAAGAAAGCCCAAGGATTGGTTAAATAAGGGCTCTAACTTATTAAGATAAGAGGGCCCAGGATAGACATAAGACTCAATGCCCAACTTGGTAGACTCAAGACTCTAGACCCAAATTAGTAGACACAGGATTATTGGGCTCAACTTGGTAAGACCCACGACTAAGATCGAACTTAGTGAACTATTGAGGCCAAAGAAAGGCCCAATAAAAAATCTTAACATGGGGCCAAAGTAAAAGTCCATTTCAAAGCTATTGGAATTCTTTCATATATGAGCTGCAATCTAAAGAGCTGTCCTACCCTCTACGTCTTTCATATATGCTACCTCTCTATCAAATTCTAGCAATAGTTTTGTTGGCTCAATGTTTTCCATTTATGTAGCAATGTGAAGCAAAGTCCTACCATTTTGGTCTGCTTATTTACAATTTCTAATCAAGCCTAATTATATTGTGAAAATTTTCATTTCAGGGTTCATAGATACTGGAGGAGCAAATATTCTCTTCTTGTGAAGTGGATCAAGCCCCACACCATAAAGGTTCATGAATCCAAAATCACATGCCCGCCTAACAAAAAGCCAAGGTCGTGACTCCCAAATGCACTGATACAGGTCTAGCCATCATTAATAGCTATTTAATGATGTATCGGCAAGGAATGGTATGAACGATCTCAAGCATGATAATTGCCCAAAATACTCATCCAAGATATCAATCCAGCCCAGCACGATAGTGGAGAAAAGTACTAACAACCTGCACTCGAACCATGATTGGAGAGGATCAAAGCCGTTAGCAAGTCTTACCAATTAAACACTCAATCTATATAAATGGGGGTCAAAACTCACGCCAGATGTAACTTCCAAAACAATCTGAAAATTGAAATACTAAGTATGTTTTATTCTAACTTATAGGCGTCTGAGGTGTCCTATACCATACCGAGCCGCTCTTATTTGCTTGATACAAGTCATCATAGACCATTAGCAGGAGTACAAAACATGTCCACAATAGATACAGTATAAATTTTACAAGCAAGCAATCTATTTAAAAAACTCCATGACCTGGAAACTATAAACAAGGCATTCGTATTTGATGCCTTTAAATCCAGCTTTGGTTGCCAAGGCCTCAAATTCTTGCCGCGTCCTTTCCTTCCCTCCTGGGTGTTGAGCCATCATAAGCACATCAAGTTGAGAGTTGCGCTTCATATAAGTGCTGACCTCGGGCATCATTGGAAGAAATATCTCCACAACAATTACCTTCCCATAATCTGGAATGGCTGTATAGCAATTTTTCAGAAGCTTCAAGCACTGTTCATCACCCCAATCATGAAGTATCCCCTATAAAATTATCCATAGATGGGATCACAGATATCTTCTTGAACAAAGCTGGAATGTTATATTCATCATGTATTTATCAATCTCAGTCATACTCACTGATTTGAGAGTCTTTCAAGTTGTTTCATAAGCCAACCACTTTATCAGGTGAAGATGGATGATAAAATCTAAATGTTGAAGAATAACATTTCACACCTTGAACTCTGTTATGCATTTTTGTGAAAGTTTTATGCCAAACGACAGTACAATCTCCAAAAATTTGAAAAAGAAGTCTGCAGTGCCCTTAATTTTCAAAATAATGTTATATATAGTCGTAGCATTGTGCCGTTGGCAATAAATTTGCAATGTATTTGGATGATGAAGTCAATACGTATGGGTCATACAAGATAGAATCCCTGCAAGTTAAATATTTCACTCACCTTCATGAAGATTGCATCTCCTTTGGGAACGCTTTTGAACATATCTCCTCCTACATGTTCCACACCTGCAACTTCAGCTAGTTAATAACCGCCTTTTATCTACATAGCTCTTATTTTTCTAAACCATAATGTTATCTAGCGATATTTGATACGACCTCATGTGTGAATCTGAGAAGTACGATCCAGTGTTGCTAGGTTCGGGTCAAACGGCTGCAGGTTGACTCAATTAGGCATGAGTAATAAAAAGTTAATTAATTGCACCCCAACCCTTAAACTTGCAATTAATTAATTAACTGAATAGCTGTTTAAGTTAAAATTATATTGTTATACAAATCTTAACCTTAAAACTTTAAATTAAACCCTATTATTGCTACGTGTTAATTTGTTTGTGTATTATACTGATTTAATGAATTTAATTAGATTTTCTGTAACATTTTTGGATTATATTCTTAATTACTCTTATGAATTTTTATTTGTTTTATTATGAATAGAGGTGTAAACAATCGTAATTGATACATATATATATATATATATATATTATATAATATGATTCCAAGTTATAAAAGCTTGATCCAATTCAATCCAATTACATATTAATATATTTACAAAAAGATCGATTTAATTGCCACTTAATTAGCTCCTAATTGTTTTAATCAAATTTTAACTTGGTAAAATAAGAAGATATATAGGTAAACAAGACTGGAAATTTGGTGGAGATCATTTATGAATTGAAATCAAACCTGGATAAGATGGGGCTTGTTGTACGACATGAGGCAAGTCGAAATTAATGCCCTTGATGTGGGGATACTTTGAAGTAATTGAGTGAAGCGCGACACCTAGACCACCACCAACATCGACCAATTGCTTGAGTGGCTCGAAGCCCTTGTAGGACTCAAGGATCTTCTTAAAAAGCATTGTAGTGTGATTGAGCATAGCTGTGTTAAAAACCTTATTAAACCTGGGGTCCATGCCAAGATACTCGAAGGCACTCGTGCCATGAACCCTATCGAATGGAATTCCTCCCTCAAGAATTGCATCTTTTAGCTGGGACCTATGAATAGATTAGGATTTAATACCATGATCCATCTAACCATATTAATTTTATATCTGAGACACACAAAAAAGAAATAAAAAAATTGCACAATCTTAGCAGAACTTGGCTAATAGTGAGAGAATAGGTCTCGTTTGGATGTTGAGATAAGATGAAATAGCCCTTGTAGTTTCACTAGATATATCATTTATATGTTAAGAAAAGCTTTTATTTTTTATTATTAATTATTAGCAATTCAGAAAAGCTCTTTACAAATTAGTTTATAATAAAAATAATTTTACAGTTAATTTACAAATTATATTTTACGACATTTTTTTGTAACCAAACCATTTCACTTATTTTTAAGTATACACTATGGATCAAGACAAAGCTAACTAAACTATGCATATATAAATAGAAGTAGAAGATATAAATAAAAAAACGAAGGGAAATAGGTACAGACCAGCTAGCTAAGAAGACCTTGTCTTGGAGGAGGGCCATCAAAGGGCGGAAGGAGACTCCGTCTTGGTCAGGAACGAAGTGTTTAGACGCAGGTGAAAGAGAGTAGAGCCTCTGAAAAGACCCAGCATCATCAGCACCCGCGGAGCAACTCAGCACAGAATGGCTGGTTAGCATCCTGAGGATGCGGTCCAGCATCTTGGGTGCCTCAGGATTTGTGGTGGGCATCTCTGTTGAAATCTGTGAGGGGGAGAGCTTAGCTCCAGGACCTGATTTAGCCAGGATTTCGAAAACGCCGAGCTCAATGGCCGTTTGCAGGGCCATGGGCAGCACAAGTGAGTTTGCCAGTTGGCCGGCGTAGACAAAGCTCTCATCTTCTTCTTTTTGGTCACCATCAAGATTGCTTGGGTGGGGTGCCGTATGAGATGCCATGATAGAATCTGAACTGAACTCTGTTTTGCTCACAAATTGGAAATTTATTAGATCAATGGTAGACTTATAAGAGCAAATTATTATTCTTATTATTTACAAAGAGTGGTGTCAGATTGGGGTGCACCCTTTCGATGCACTTAGCAACATGGGTCCTTAAATGTCCTTGCATATTTTATATCCAACACTACACAACTTCCCAAAGATATTTATATATATTGCATGGAAAAGAAAACATACCTAAGTTTAATATTGCAAATAGGTTTAATCAAAAAATTTACACAACCTCCTACTATTCAATCAACTTCCACACACCACACTTTTTTTAATTTTTATTATTTTTTTCTTTTATCAAATATTTAATATATGGATTTTTTTCTTTGCTCTGTTTTTCACATGAGATTTAGTTTTAATCACTATTTTATGTAATACTCTTTTTGTTTGGTTTATATTATTTTTCCTTTGCTCTATTTTTCACATGAGATCAGTTGAATATAAATTTGAGCCGTGTTGGAACAGGTCTACGTGCGTACCTACATTTCCAAATAATAGTTCAAAGACTAACAATATAAAATTACTAATTCCTTGGAAGTTTGCTTTGTCTTGATTTGCAGTGAAAATATCAGAATTTTCATGAAATTAGGATGATAATTGGGAAATTAAACATGGACCCATGATCCCTAGAAGCTCCAGATTTGGTGGTTTCTTGAGATTCCTCGATTTGGATTAAACTAAAATGGGGTTCATTAAGGCACAATTAAACTATAATTAAATTAGGCCCCTTGCCAAAATCCATTTTCTTGACTTGGGGCTTTCTTGGTAGTTGTTCTTTCTAAAAGCTGTCTTCCCTGTAAAACCGGCAATAAGCCACAACAAAAGTGTGTTACCTACACACGCGGTTGCAAATGATATTGGTAAAAATGTTTTCTATCTACTCGATCTTAAATAAAGTCTTGGGGTGTGTGTTTGTTTGTTTAATTTGTTTTCCTTTTTAGCTTCTGATCATGATGCGATCAAATGTAATAATATTGTAAATCAGTTAATTGCTGATGTGAAGTCTTTTGCTAATTCTTAAATTGTTCTTATGAACTAAGAATCATGGCGTCGCTATTGGATCTTTGTAAGAATTGAGAGCTCGTACAAGTTTTGCATCCACCCAATGAAACAAACTAAAATCCTTGAGTGACTAATTTTTTCTATAATTTGCTTTGAGATTGTCATTAAAGGGGTCTTCTTGGATAAGATAGTATTATTCACTTAGAATGGTATTTTCTTCTTGGATAAGATAGTATAATTTGCAGTAAGTTATTGGAACCATGCCATATTTAATTTAACCAGATCATGAAACCAGATTTATCCGATTATAACCCGGATTAAATCCGGTTATAATCCAGATCCAGATTAAATCCGGATATCTGGTTACAATCCGGATTGAATCCGGTTATCCGTCCAGATTAAATCCTAATTAATCTGCGCAAATAACCGCCCAGATTTTAGTATCTAGATCCGAGTCCGATTATAGCTAGATATCCTGATCCGGATCCGGTTGAGCACCACTAATCCTCAACCAAACCATTACAGCCTTCCTCACCACGCCTAGCCAAAAAATTAGCTACCATGTTCATTTTATGTTTCATTTTAAGTTTATGAACAACTTGATAGTAGGTAAGTTCGAATTTGTTCACGAACTGCACATGCATTTCGACAAAATAAATTAGTTATAATGTATTTTATAACTTTCTGTACAAATTCTGACAAACACATACTTTAACTTTTTCCTAATATTTTTATATAGTTTATAATACATATATTTAGATGTGGAGCTAAAAGTTGAGTTGAGTTGAGTTGAGATGATATGAGTTAAGATAAAAATTGAATAAAATATTATTAGAATATTATTTTTAATATTATTATTATTTTGAGATTTGAAAAAAATTAAATTGTTTCTTAAATTTTACGTAGAAATTTAAGAAAGTTTTAATGATAAGATGAAATGAGATGAATTGATATCACTTCTCAATCCAAACAGGACTTGGGTGCAAAGTCTATCTAAACTCAATAAAAAAAATATTAAACTCATTCGGGTAAGATTTTCATATTCTAAAAGTTTTGCACAATTGTTCAATCAAACATTCCATTTTGGCTATGGTTTTTTGTTTATTTATTATCTTTCTATTTCTTTGATCTATCCCCTCTTTTTCACTTTTTGTTATGATCTTCTTGTTACCAATTGTAAATAAACCAAGAATATGTTATGTTTGACTCCAAATCATCCATATGGCATATATAATAGTTCACACATCATTCATATGATATGTTTTACTATACATGAACTACTTTATAACATTTCAATAGTTATTTACCATATGACATTGTACGTTGAAACATAACTTCCTTTTTCGTTTGTCTTCAATATATCTTTATGGAAACCACACTATTATAAGATCAATGTGCATAGGAATGCATTTCACGTCAATTTCAAACAATCTCAACCAACCAATAGGGGATTCCAAAAAACAATTATAACAGAAGAGTACTTTTTTAAAATCTATAATTAGTTTTGAAATAGTTTTAAGAGTACTTTTTAAATTTTCAATTAACATAAATAGAAGAGAGTAAAAGTAGTGTAATTTATCTATAAATTTTAACAGTATTTAAAAAACACATTCCATCATTTTCGTAAACTTTGGATGCTTTCAGTGGCAACCAAATCTAGCCAAGTTATCTTTTCCATATCACAAAAAACAAACTACTGAAATATAACAACCAACCAAATAGGGAAACCGAAACGAAATTATTACATAAAACAAAAACAAAATTTATGAAGCAACTACAATATTATTTTCCCTTCTGAACAGTATTATATGAAATATCAACGGTTTTCAAAGATAAGTTTTTCCTGTATCACCATGGCTGTAACGCCTGTCCTTGTGGTAAGACTTTAGAAAATAGTTTCTTAAAATGATACATGAATTATTGACTCTTTTAAAACTTTTTCCTTTCATCCCTAGGATATAAAAGATTCTAAGTTTTAAACTAAAATCTACTTTATAAATTTAAAAGAGAGTTTTGCAGCGGAAATCATTAAATTAAAATTAAAAGTCCTTTTACAAAAATACTCTTTCATACGTTACATAAAACTTGCCTAGACTTTTGTCACATTTCCCTTAGGCCACGTCTGTCCTGACGATTCTTCTTCATTTTGTCTCTGGGAGGAGGAGGGATATACATAAAAATTAAAGAGAATCGAATACTTAGCAATTATTACTTCATACTATAAAAGTATACTAACATAGATTTTCATTCATGTATTTGACATTCATCTACATACTTTGGATAAAACATTCACTTTCTTTGAAAACATTATAAGGTGAGATTTTCTTTAAAAATGTTTTCCTTTCTCATAAAACATTCCCCACACCATATACATCCTTCATAAAGAGCTAAATGATTACACAACATTCAATTTAACTGTTATCACTTTTCCTCTGGTCGGTACACAGTACTGTTACGCCCCGTGTGTTTGGGTTAGTGATCTTTTGGACCTGGATTCCACCCGTGGCCACAGGTTGGGAATCCCTTTCAGTCAAGGGGCAACACTTGTAACAACCCACTCCTTTCTCTCTCTGATGGGCATGAGTCTCATTACGCATGCCGAACCTCGATGGCGTGTTTTTAAGGATATTAAGTGATTTCTAAAGTATACCCAGTGTTTTAAAGCCACGGGTATTTTAAATAGGATGTTCCCAGTGTTATTTGACTAAACTTGATTTTATGTAAGACAATTATAATTAAGAGCTCCAAAACTATTATAATTGTAGAAATTCATTTTATTAAAATGATTTTAGTTATATATAATATTATGAGATTTAAATTATGTTAAAAACTCTAAATCAATTAAATGGTTTTATTCTCTTAAAAGTAATTAGCAAAACTTCATCATTTAATTAATGATGAAAGATTATATTTTATAAGCTAAATTTTAGTTTAAATTATATTCTATCTTAATTTTCCTCAGTGTTTTAATTAAATCAATGTTTTAATTCCCACCGTTAGATCGTTTTGACGACTCCAAGATAAAGGGTTGGGATTAAAACCCTAGCTCCCTCTCTTTTTCCCTCATTTTTCCGTTCCCTATCTCTCTCTCCTTCCTCTCCCTCAGCTCCTGCATACTCCCCTCTCCCCCTAGCCCTATCAATTCCTTTATCCCAACCCGGCGCCACTGTGCACCACCCAGCCTCACCGCCACTACCGGCGACTCTCCCTCACGCTGACGAGCTCCCACCATCAAACCCAACTTTCATCTTGCAGCCCTCTCTCTCCTCCTACGAGAGCCCAACCGAAATGGGTTTTACCCATTTCTCTCCCCTTTGTGCCACCGTATGTGGCCACCCAGGCCACCACACCGCCACCAACAATTGTCCCCTCTCACCGATGACGCTTCCCTCCTCCAAGCCCAGCCCCCCTCTCCCTCTCCATCACACACACGCACACCACCCATAAATAGGTCTCACATGGCTTCACCACCACCGACAGCCCTACTGCTACCGTGCATCGGTTCTAGCCCCACCGAGCACCTCTCCTGACCACCATGACTCCTCCCCGAGCTCCTCCATGCCAGCCAAGCCCTCCACCTCTCTCAAGCTCTCTCTTCCTCTCTCACAGACTCTCCCTCACGCACGGCTTAGATCTGCCGTTGCACCACTTTACTGACGCCACCACCACCTAGCCAAGGTCCTCCCAAGTCCCTCCATGCTCAGCCCCTTCTAGACCCGCACCTTTAGCCACCTCCAGTGGCCACGTACAGCTACTGTATGTGGATAACCACCACTGTTCTGCCCCTTGCTGCCACCATGAGGTCACCATGAGCCCTTCCAAAACCACACCTAGCTATCCAAACTAGAGGTGTAACCAGTCCGGTCCAGTCCGATTTTGGACAAAATTTAAGACCGAACCGGTATGTACCGATTTTGCATTTTTTAAAACCGATTACGCCCCGGTTACCCCTCCTAAACTGGTATCTCCGATTTTGTCTGGTCCGGTCCGGTCCGGTCCGGTCCCCTTTTTTGGTTTTTTTAAAATGTAAAAAACATATAATAAAGTTACTTCTTATTATAAAATGTTATTAATAATTTAATATATATATATATTTTATGTTTAAAGCATATGATCAATTAAATTTTCATATTTAAGATTAAAATCTTAATTTATAAATTATAATAACATTATCTTATATATAATTATATTAATAACATATAATCAAACAAATTACAAATGTTCATATTTAATATTAAGATTTTATGTTATAATTTATAAATTATAATATTAAATTGTTTCATATATGATATATAATTATATATTATATATAAAAATTTAATATATAATTATATATTATATATAAAACTGATATATATAATATTTTGTATAATATATAAAATTAATTTATATATATATATATTTTTTCCAACTGGTCTGGTTCGGTCCCGTCTGGTCCCGAAAACTACGGAACTGAAATCGGACTGGGTCCGGCCAGTTTTCATAATATAGGAACCGGTTCCAGACCAACCAGTCTGGTTCAGTCCGGTCCGGTCTGATTTTCCAGTTTACCGGTTTAAATTTACACCCCCAATCCAAACACCCAAACAGCCACCATATAAGGTGGATGGCCACTACCTGCCACATACAACCCTTCCAACGTCATTGACCGTGACGATCAGCCAACAACATACGGGTCAACCCCAACAATGGTATAACTCTCTATTCCTCGTTATTTATGTTAAATGTTAGTTGGTTGATTGTGGAGTTCGCTGTATAGTGAAGTGTTGGGCATACTGTGTAGTGTGTTGTGAGTGTTGTGGACTGTGCTGTGAAGTGTTGTGGACTGTGTTGTAAAGTGTTGTGGACGTGGCATGTACTCCATGTTGTGTAGCGATGCACCGTGTGGTGTGCATCGTAGTAGCGTGTGGTGTAGCTTAAGAGTAGTCTCGAGCTACGTGACACGGTGTAGAGTGTAGTTGGGAAGGAGTAATGTCATGTTAAGTGTTGGGATGAACTTGTAAATGGGCAGGGAAGTAGGAAAAGTCCTACCGACCGGTTTGAGCAAGTTGGCATTGAAATATGGTGCTTGTCTACACAAGCATGTGATGAATGGATTATATGTTGGTCTTAGGTGATAAAGGGGTAGGGTACATGTGCATCTGGTTAGACACATGCCGGACTGATTCACCATATATAATGGGTAATCTGTCCAAAGCATGGGTACACGATGATTAAGCCTCAGAGTTAGCTTAAAGCTGTGTGGCGTGTATGGATGAAAATGAGGATTTAGTGTGAGCTAAGATGCATGAAGGTAGTGATAGGTGTATTGTCTAGGATTGAGATGCATGACTTCGTCGATCAGAATCATGCGTCAGAATATGGTCAATAGGAAGAGTAAGACGAAAGTCTTGGTATCTTATCCCTAAGGTGAATCGTGGAGGTTCACTGTAGTGGATAAGCACTCGAGATAGAACATTGAGTTTGGAAAAGATAGTGACCGTAAATGGGTCTCTGAAGGTTTTAACATAGTGAAGGGCACGTAAGAGGCCAGGGATGGAATGAGAGTGTTCCAAGTGAAGTGTAGTTCTATTCTAAGTTTAGTTGCTTATGCACTAGATAGAAAATGATGTCAAGGTTATGTGTATACATGTAGGTTGCTATCTGACATGCACATGAATGGACTGCATGACATGAAAGTAGCATGGTGTCTAAATAAGTATTATGTTCATACTCTTCTAGAGTTTTCTGAACGATATGAAATGAAAAAGAAATGTTTTTCCATATGATGCTTTACAAAATGACACGAACAATGTTTTATGAAAAAACATGCTTAGTGTTTAAAGGTATACATATGTATAGCCCTTCTTGGCAGCCCCTTTTTACGCACCCCAAGTATCTAAGTGTATGCATGTGATGGATGACTATAAGTAGTATCTATTATCTTTATTTTCACAAAAGAAATGTTGAGGCTTATGCATTTTGCTTTGAGCGATGCTTTAAATACCTTGAGAATGAGAACTGATGTTTTAAAATGTCCCTATAAACTGACGCTTTAAAGGATGCCATGAACTAATGTTTTAAGGATGCCATTAACTAGTGTTTTAAAAGATGCTATAAAGATGATGTTTAAGCTCATTCTTTTAAATTACGTTTTTTATGAATGAACTGTTAAATAAAAAGGACTGAAAAGGAAATGACTAAACTGAAAGAAAGGACTGAATGCTTTAATATATGAAAATACATAACGGCCATGACTGAATGAAAAGGGTACCAAAGGATTTGATTGGATAGATTACAATGCCAGGTAAGTAGTACTGGTAGTGCAGCGAGTGCTGCCCCTAACAGAAAGGGATTCACAACCCGTGCCCATGGGTGGAATCCAGGTCTGAAGGAAGACTGCTAACCCCAGCACATGGGGCGTAACAATGTGCAACGGCCAAAGGAAAGTGATAAGAAAGAATGTATGAATACATGAACTCTTTAAGAAATGAAGGCACCAATGGGATAAATGTTTTACGAAAAGAAAGTCTCTTTTTAAGAAATACCCCGCCTAGTGATGTTTTCAAAATGAATGTATGTCTCATGTACGTATAGTATGTATGGAGTGATGAATACATGAATGAAAACCTTGTTATTATATTTTAACTGTATGAAGTAATGCTTACTGAGTGGTCGACTCATTTTAGTTTTTATGTATGCCCCTTCCCCCACAGGAACTAAATAAGCAGTACGCATCAAGATAGACATGGCCCAAGGGAAAGAACACGGAAGCCTAGGCATGACATTGTGTATAAAAGACTGCAATTCATAAAGTTTAATGTTTTCCATTGTAACCCTTTAAATTAAGAAACACGTTTTATTTTATAAACATGGAGTCTTTTGTATCCCAGCATTGCAATCTGTCCAGTCCAATGATACCATCATTCATTCTTTCAGTCATGGCCATTACGTATTTTCATATACTAAAATATTCATTCATTTCATTTTATTCATTCATTTCAATCATTTCCTTTTCATTCATGCAGTCATCAGTCCATTTTGTTTCATAAACTTCATTTAAAAGCATAGGCATAAACATCATCAGTAAACATCATTTCATAGCATTCTTTAAAAATCCTTTCATAGCATCCTTTAAAATTCATTTCATAGCCTCATTTAAATACACTTTTATAGCGTCATTTAAATACATTTTCATCACATCATTTAAACATCATATAAAAGCATCAAGCATAAACCTCAACATTTCATTTCATGGAAAATAAAGACAATGGATACTACATATAACATCTATTTACATGCATACAATTATTACTATGGGTGCATAAATAGGGGATACCAAAGAAGGCATTTACATACATATACCTTTTAAACCTTAATACTTAGCATATTTTCATAAAACGTCATTTCATTTCATTTCATAAAGTATTATAAAGAGAAACATTTCTTTTTCTTTTTCATATAATTAGAAAACTCTAAAAGAGTATGAATATAATACTTACCTAGACTCCATGCTATTTACATTTCATGCAGTCAATTCATGTGTGTGTCAGATGACAACCTACATGCATACATAACATTAACATCATTATATTTTCTCAAGTCCATAAGCAACTAAAACTTAGAAAATGCATAAACTACTCTTGACTTGGACTTTCTTCACTTAGACATATTCTTTTATCAAATTCCATCTTCTATGCTTTCCTTTATCACTTTTCCAAATTCTCAAACCCATAACTGGGGTCCCACTTGAGGTCACATTTCCAACATATAGCATTCTACTTCAAGTTCTTATCCTTTAAAGTGAACCCGATTCACTTTAAGGGTTAAGACACGCTATCACCCTCATAAAACTCTTTACCTTCCAAACCATCAATCTCGATGCGTAACTTAAACCAACTAAGTTATATATCTCAATCTTAGCCAATAAATACATCTCTTCTACCATTCATGCATAATCTAACCAACACTTCACCATAATCTTAACCATGCATAATACACAACTTTAAACCAACCTTGAGGTTTAAACCTCGTGTACTCATGTTGTATAAATAAGCATCCAACAAAATTACATACGGTAAATCTGTCCGGCACATGTGTCCAACCAAATTATACATGTACCATACCCATTTTTATCACCTAAGATCAACATATAATCCACTAAAACGGCCGCTTGTATAAACAAGTTTCATACACCCGACACTAACCTCCTATTCAAACCCATACAATCATCACGTTTCATAGTCTTCCCCAACCTTCACAATCCCAATACTTCACTTATTCGAATAATTATGTAACCATTCAAATGTAGATTAGAGTACTGTTCGAACGTGTTTGTGAACGTTCGAACGGTTTTTTTTAGACGCTATATTTCGTCTTGAAATAAAAATAGACATGGAGGGTTGTCTGACTTTATAGGAATAATTTCAGATAATAATAAAATGAAATATTGGATGATTCGTCTTGAAACACGACTAAATTATGATCAACAAAATATGGAGACAACATATTACAAACAACACACAAAAGAAGTTTAATTTCTTTTTAAACGACGAAAGCATTCTAAATAAAATTAGTTCCAGTATTAACTATTCCAAAAAATAATTGAGGAAACCTACGGGAACAAAAATTGAAACACCACAATAAAACATTCTCATATTAAATGATCAGCCATTTACGTTAAATGTGTCAATCGATTCGTGTCAAAGAAATATTCTTTAATAGACCTCATACGTACGTACCCCATATATACATTTTTTAATGAATCTATTTGGAAATATTGTTTTCACATACTTTTTAAGTTGTTACTATGCAATGATCGAAAATCATCTACTTTCTATATAATTAACACTTATTAATTAAAAAACGTACAGGTAAAATTGACAATAAAGTATAAACTTTTTATATGCGAGGAGCTATATATGCAAGAAAGCCAAGATTAATAACATTAATTTCTATTAACTTTTTTCACACTTTAATAATACATGAAATAAATAAAAAGGTTTAATAAAAAATCACGTTTGGTCATAAGATATTACTTCGGCATAACGAAGTTGATCTCTTTTCAGAATGCAAAGATGTCCAAAACATTGCACTCCACTCCAACCTATGTTCATATATATAAAAGATTTTATTTTTTCAGACAAATTCATCACCACAACTACGTATACGTACAAGACATTTCACCACTGATGAACTTTTTAGAGAGCACAAGTACTTGTAAAGAACCTTACTTCCAAGTAAGTAATGGAACCAGCTCCTTTAAATATTTCGCTGAAACAAGCTTTCGGTCTCAACAGTAAACTCTACAATATTAATGACGAAATGGAAGAGAGAAAGAAAAGGAAGGAGGGTTAAAGGGGATAGGTGGTGGAGATACAAGCTTGGAGGAAGCATACCGTGTGGAGGAAGAAGACCAAAGCATTGACATTGGATTGATCATTCTAATCTTCAAAATTTGACGAATAGGTAACTTTTTAACTTTGAACTAATCATTTAACACTTAAAATCTATATTGGATTAGCCATCACATTCTCTTATTATTTTATTATTATTTATATTTTTTAATTATTTTTTTATTTTATTTTCATAATCTTCAATAACCTCCTGTTAAGATATAAAATAAATAATAAAATCTACCTCTTCCTATCAGCTTAAACTTTTGGGGCAAGTGGTGATTGCACACCTCCAACAATCATATTCATTTTGATCATTTTCACAATCCAATAATAATCTATAATATAATAATCTCATGTGTACATATTTGTGCATTATCTCATATGTAAAATAAAATAACATATATACAATCTATAAAAATCCCATATCTATAAAATAATAATCCTAAAATATAACAAAATAACATAAGATAGAAACATTGATCAGATTTCCTATGTGTGAACGGTTAATTATAATACAATTGATAAAAGGTGTGAACATAAGAAAAAATTAAAACCTGATGATCATGAAATTAGATGCAAAACAAATATATATAGGATGAAGACAGAATCTAAAACAAAGAGAGAATTTTTTTAAAATAAAAAAACAGAGACATAATCTAAAAGGAAAGCATTAAGAAAAGACGGCGAAAGGGTACCTTGAGAATGGTTAAGATTACAAGTTTTTTTTTTTTTTTTTCAAAAGTTGTGTGGTGACTTTTCACACGGTAGTGGTACCATTCATGCTACTTTAGAGGTACTGGGATTTAGTTTTTTCTTAGGTTTCTTTGGTATAAGAGTGTGCTTAAGGTTTTTAATTTGATTATTATTCAGATTTGATAAATTGCAGTGAAGAAAGTTATTTTCTTTCTTTTCCCTGGCTGTCTAACCTGAAGACCATATCACTGGCAATGGTTTTTATGTCTATCTCGAGTAGCAACTTAGGGTCGTCTAAACTGCCCGCGAGTGGTTTGATCAAAGCTTGGTCAATTGCTCAGCTCATTTGTGGGGTTTTCCTACCTAAGAGTTAGTGTGACTGTTGTAAACATGATAGCACTATATTTGCAAGAAGAAATTGCTTCTTAATGCTGTAAACACATTTGCTGTGACAGACTAGCAAGCTAGGATGCTTGAGCTAGTTTGTCACCTGTGAGGGCTAATTCCCAAGTCCTTAGTTGGAGGCTACAGTGGCCACACTAGAATAACCTTTCCAATTCCCATTGCCTTTTCTTAAACTGTAACAGATTTCAAATTTGATTCTAAAACTTCTTCTAGTGCCATAAAAGGTTTCCAATTCCCATTGCCTTTTATAAGGTACTATGTATGCTGATTAGTACTTGATGTAAGAGTAAACTAGTCACGATCACATTTGTATACTCTGGCACTAACAAGTTACTGTGAGATTAGACTCGACAAAACTCATATTCTCAGTCTATTTCATTGGTATAATTTAGAAGTTGTGAATCCAAATTCTCAATGACCTAATGTAATAGATTACTAAAGGACTACTAAGTTATATGTTCTTTTACTTACCCAAACATATGATAAATAAAAATCTATTCTCTATTTCTATATGGAATATTCTCCTAGGTGGTTATTTTCATGTTTGTAACCATTTAACATTTGGAGTTGATTTGGACAAGATACGTTGGCTAGGTGCTTTACAGGTAACATTCTTCAATTATCAGGTATATTAGTTTAATTGTTCTATGCATGGTTAATTCATTAATAAGGGTTCAAACATCTACCAAGCATTGTTTCCTTGTGGTTCATCTGCTTTGGTCTTATTGTTTTTGCATTGCGCCACTTGGTACTTAGCATTTGGGATAAATGATACTTTCTAAAACTCTGTTCTGCCCTTGACAGATTACTGACACTTGCTGTCTTCAGAATGCCTCCACAATGCTGATCTAGATGTGGGCATGGTTTGTTCTGGCATGTTTACAGGCCAATGTGAAAACTGTAAAAGTTGACATTTAAAGTCTAGGGAAAGGTTTTACTAGACTGGTCTCGCCATTATTAAGTGGACTTATAACAGTGCCTTACTGTGTTATAAATGCTTCTAGGCACACTATTACCTACAAAGCTTTCTGCTAAGATGTGATGAACCATATAGTTGATCTTCTAGGCACACTGTTGAACGATTGAACATGGACCCTTCAGTTGTTATCTAGGGTTTAACATGTGGCGCCCCCAGCCTCCGTTTGGGATTAGACAATGACTAAAATGCCGAGACATGTAACACAAGACTACACAACCCTCGTATATGATAGATAATATGCAATATACCTAAAAACACTAGCAGTATACAAGAACATAGCAGTAGAAAAATAATTAAAGTCGGATAGTCTAAGCAATGCCATAAGCAATTGCAAAGCACATGGTACCGTTACTAGGGCTTAAGAAGTCCCAAACCAATCGGCTTCTAGGGTTTTGAATCAAGAAACCCTTCAACTTCTTTGTATTTTTGACTAATCTCGAATAAGTGTGAAAATACATGAGGGTGGCCAAATATGTAGAGGATTCGTGCCCTCAAACTTTCGGCTTCTACATTTCTAGAAAGCCCTAGGTTGCTTCAAATGAGAAAACCTTGAAATCATGTGTTTTTACCAAACTCGAACCCGTTGGAGATTTCAACCTCTCCTTGAGTTAGATGTGAGTTGTGTGTGAAGAAAGTAAGGAGAAATCTAAATCCTTACCTAGCTTCTCCTTACTAAGGCCAAAATCCCCTTTTTTTGAATAGCTTCCTTCGTTTGGTTGGAAGGAAAGTGAGAGAAAGTGAGAGATCTTCAAGTGAAGGTGTGAGAAAATGTGGAGAAAATGAGAGTACATGCAAAACTCGAAAATGGCCAAGAAGAAAAGCCTTTGGGCATGTGGCTCTCTTCCCCTTTTATACAACTTTTCTCAATCCCTCATTGGTTGCTTAAAGTCCATTGCATGTAAGATAAGTGGCATTTCCCTCTTCCTTCTTCTCTTTAGCCGAAAATGACTCTTGTTGTTCCCCATCTTTGGATTGCATTAGGAAGGTAAAAAGACTTGTGGGTGGCATGTGGGTCTTTCCCTTGGTCGAATCCCTCTCTTCCATTTATGCCCATTCCAATTCTCAACTAAGTGCATTGTGCCTTAAGGCAAAGAGGTGAAACAACTCCTAGTCTCTTCCTTTCCCCAAAAGAAAAGCTTTGCATGAGTGACACATGGCATAGACGTGTGTCATGCCCCAGCTGTCTATTCCCATTTCTACTTCCCAAGTCGATGCTTCAACTTCTAGTGCTACTTCCCTAGGTGACTCTCCACCTATCATTGGTCCCTTTTCTGTCCTAAAGTGACAAGTGGCAAGTCATGGTTAGGCTTAGAATAGTAGTGGCCAAAATCCTAAGGGTATATTAGCCCTTTGATGCAAATGTCCCTTCATCTTTTCTTCTAGAAGCTTATTGCATGATTGACACTTGGTAAAATCTGACAAATTCGAAATCCCCTTTTGTCCCCATCAGTTTCCCATGTAAATCTCCTAGAAAATCCTCCTTTCTCTTCCATAGGCTCCCATTTCCAAGAACATTTATCTTGGAACTCGAATTTGGGCCAAAAACAAATGGTCTAGGTGTGTGGGAGTGGGTTGGCTGAAAATCCTTTAGTCCTCTTAGGTTCATTTTGTCTCTTGTCTCCTCTAGAAGGTTTCTAGCTTGCTTGACAATTCCCCTCATCCATTATCAAGACTAGATTCATAATGTAACACCTGTATGGCATATGGCACTAGTGACTAGGGTTTGGGTCATCGGCTTAGGTTTTCTTCATAGGGCCGAAATTTACACAAGGCATTCTAGGGTTAATCCCTACTTGGACTCAAGTTGCTCAATCAAAGATCCTAAGGCCTTTCCTTTAACTAAAAAAATACTAAGGCTCTTAAAATACTATGGCAACTTAGAATAAAATTTATGAACCATGCTTAGTCAAACTCAAGTTATCACACACCCACAATGGCAAACTAAAGTAAAAGCAAGCACGGTGAAGCACACGACACAATTTACATGGTTTGGCAGATTGCCTGTAACACTCGGACCCAATCAAGCTCAATTATTTATTTATTTATTTTATTTTATTTTTCACCCCTAAGTCTTCCTCTTGTCCATGGCATGTTTTAGCCCTCGAAAACATAGCAACGCACAGCCGGTGCCCTTGTTGTTCAAAGCCACCACACATGGTGCCAGCGCATCCACGTCGTTACCACCAGCACAGAGAACTCCGACGGTCACTCCAAGCCACTTCTATCACTCTGTGTCCCTACTGTGTTCTGCTGCCGCCCCCCACCATCGTAAACAACCACCCAGCTGTGCCATCGTAGACTTCTACCCAAGCCACTGCTACACATGGTTTCGGTATGCATGGCCCCTGTCACGTAAATTTTGATTCTAGGTTTTTTTTCTCAAAGATTTATGAGTTTTCTTTCCCAAAATGCCTTTGATTGGGTATGTAGCGATCATGGTTTTATCATCTGCTATGCGTGGGATTTTATTTGCAGTATAAGAATTCATGTTTAGGGATAGAAATTAAATTACTAAATATATGAGTTTTAAAATATGATTAAGTTAATTACCAAAGTGAATCTAAGTTGTAGTTGTTTAATTCTAAAGTATTTTAGTATAAATATATTAGCTAGTATTAAATCTTATAATTTGATTTCATTAGTAAATAAGTTAGATTTTGTGTTTTAGTCGGACTAATTATTTAGGCATTGATGAATTGAGAAATGTGATGATATTTGAGGATTATGTGAATTTAGTTTTTTTTTTTTTTGAGGAAGCAAATAGGTTATTTTAGAACCTTAGGATTAAATACTGAAACACGTGATTAATTGAAAATTTACGAGAATTACGTGATTATTTTATAGGTGAAGATTAATTATTGTTAGACATTTTGAGAAAAATTCCAAAAGAGCTAAGAAGTCTAGGTAAGCGGGTTCCAGCTAGACTTTGCATTAAAATAAAATTAGCTGAGGTTGACTTTTTGGAAAATATACATATTTGGTTATGAAAAGAAATTTGAACTACCTTAGTTATTTGTTCTGCATTACTCATGAGATTCTGTTTAAGAAGAAAGTATTTTTTTGTCATGACTGGTGTAGACATGAGTTTATTTTTCACATTTTATTTCTGACCTATGCAAAAGAGCGAATATGAAAATTTGTGCATACTTATGTAAATATGCTTTGGATTTGCTTTGATTACGAAGATGATATGATTTTGTTCAGTACTTTGTTTGGATAAGATATGATTTCTGAAAACCTTTAGCATGACTCTCTGATTCTGAATTTGATTATATTTTTACAATGTTTAGTTACGGCCCTGCCATGAATGATAATAGTGGCATACGGCCCAACCACTGGTTACAATAGTGTATGCAGCCCAACCACGGGTAATAATAGTGAAAACGGCCCAACTACTGGTTATAATAATGGATACGGCCCAACCACGAGTTATAATAGTGGATATGGCCTTGCCACGGATTATAGTAGTGGTCTCTATTTTGAGTGCACACCTTGGTGACAGAGTGATTTATGTTATGCTTGGCTATCCGTAGATGCACTACCCTACCACGGGGGTTATACATGGCTTCTATTCTGATATGATGTTTTGATGATGATGATGATCATTTATGCTATGCCAAAGGATATTTTTGAATGAATTTATTTCTAAATCTTCGCTCTGATATTTTGATAACATGTTCTGCTTCCGCACTCTGAAAATGAAAATGTTTTGTTTTGCATTCTGATATCTGTAAATGCTCAAGTTTACACACTAGTATATGTCTTCTGCTTACTGAGTTGTTGATAACTCACCCCTTATCTCCAAATATTTTTCAGATAATTTTGATGGTTCAGCTGGAGAACAAGAGTAAGAAGTTTTAGCAATGTGTTATGATTGTAGTGGAATAAGTGCCTGAGGGTACAAGTTTATTGGAGAGTCTTATTGAGTAGGTTTATGATTTTCGGATTTTGAATAAATGGATTTGTACTTTTTGAAAATATTGGAGTATTTAAATATGTTATGGAAGTTGGATTTAGGTTACAAGAGCTAACCCTCCAGACCTCCGGGAACGGGGCGTTACATTGCCTATGTCCATAGTGCTGCAAAAATCCTATTAACCAGATGAGATTATAATCACTCAATCTCAACTCATACTCTCTAGGCCCTTTTTGCTCTCTCACATAACATGCACCCACTTGACAATTATTCTCTCCCAAAATATGCTGAAAATTGCACCAAACAAGTCAAATATAACATATTTATAGTAAACGGCGTTAGAAACCCAATCTAGCAAAAAATACGTTATTCGCTCGAGTAGCGTGTTGAACGCGCATCGAGTGAACACAATCAACATTGGCTCGAGCTGGGCTTGAGTGAACACTAGGGTTTATGTCTAGCTTGACCCCACTGTTGCACGAGACTTGAGCAAACTCACTGGCTGAGCTTCGCTCGAGCCCACTGTCAAGCGCACATCGAGCGAACTCACAGGTTTAGCTTCGCTTGAGTGCACGTCGATCGCATGTCAAACAAACTCTCTATTTCTCGATTTTCAGCTCCAAAACTAGTCTCCACTCTAACAATCTCCCACTTAAAGACTGTGTCTCCACATGCCAGCCACTGTTTCCAGTCAAGCCCTATCATCTTTACAGCTCACAGCACCCGTCTTCAAGCTAGAAGACACACTGAAGTCAAGCCAGACTTCAGTCTTCCACATTCATCGCCCTTTGTCAGCACATCCACTAGGCGACTCACAACTCCCACTGCACTAGCAGTATCCGATTTCAAACCGATCTTAGCAACCTTAGCAAACTTTCCCAGGCTTTCATGAGGAACGGCAAAACTGACTCCCTTTGGCTTCTTCACATGTTCGCATGATCTAGCTACCTTTTTACACTCTTGTATTTCCCTACACATCACTGGACCCTGATATTAAATACAAAGAGTTAGATCTCTTACCATGCTCTAAGACCAGCGTACCCTTAGTGATCTTCCAAGCGCCTCTAGAAAACATTACTGCATAACCAGTGTCATCAAGCTGTCCCATAGAGATTAGGTTTTTCTTTAGGTCTGGAACATGTCTGACTTGTTGTAAAGTCCACAAATCCCTATTTGAAAGTGGGATGTGTACCAATGTTTTGAATACCGTACCGGACGCTGTACCGGTCAAGGCACTGGAACGAAATATTTTGGTACCGGTACCGTTTCGGGATAGCATTTCGGGATAAGATTTCGGAATAGTCGATATATAAATAAATTATATATAAAAATTATATTTCAAAATAATAGTCTATATATAAATAAATTATATATAAATACATATATATATAAATTATAAATAGTCTAGTCTAAATTGAGGGTTAAAAAATAAATTTGTACTTTGAAAAAATGAAAAAAAAATACTGGCCGAAATATCGGCCGGTATCGGCCGAAATTGAGGTCGGTACAGGCCGAAATTTAGGCCGGTACGTCAGGTACCGGCCGGTATTAAATGGATATAGTCCCTGTACCGGCCGGATGGCCGGTACGAAAAATTTCGACCGTACTGGCAGGTACAGAACGAAATTCAAAACTTTGATGTGTACATCACCCACTCCCACTACATCCAGTGCCTCTCCATCAATCGCATACATCTTCCCAACATCACCAGTAGCATAATTCTGCATGATTTATCGATGTGAGGTACTATGGAACAAAGCCCCCAAATCCAACACCCAATCATCAATCGGACTGTCCACTGCAAGAAGTAAAGCATCATAAATTTCTTCTGCCACTATATTCACTAAATCATCTTCAGCAGTTTCTTGATTCCTGCAGTTTTTCTTAATGTGGTCCAGCTTGCCACAACTCCAACATGTGATTTGCTGCCCAGATCTCATCTTACTCTTCACCTACTCTTGGAGCTTGACCTGTCATGTCCTCTGCCTCGATTGTCAAAATTCAGGGCCGATCCTGAACCCGAGAACTCACCCGAGTCTCTTCTACGTACCTCTTCAGCAAGGATCATTTAACGTATGTTGTCGTAGTTCTGTTTCATCTTGCCGATTGAACTTCTCATATCAATCCTCATGGCCTCTCGACTATTTGGCAGCTATGCCAACAGAATCAATGCTTTGATCTCATCAACAAACTCAATCTCTATAGAAGACAGTTGATTTGTGATCGTATTGAATTCATTCAAGTGCTGGGCCACAGACATACCTTCTGATATCTTCAGATTGAACAATTTCTTCATCAAGTGTACTTTGTTATTGTCAACGGAATTTTATACATACCTAACAAAATCGCCATAAGATCCAATGTGGTTCTCTCCTTACTGACATTGTGTGTCATTGTTCTGGACAAGGTCAGCTGAACAATCCCAAAACCCATCGATCTAATAGGGTCTACTCAGCATCATTCTTCCTCTTTCCCAACAGTGGAAGGTGGAGCCTCTTCCCATAGAGATGGTCCTCGATTTGCATCTTCCAGTACCCAAAATCAGTGCCGTCAAACTTCTCGATCCTGGGTGCTTCAACTTTATCTCCAACCTTCATTCTCCTTCAGATCCAACCTTGGCTCTTGATACCAGTTGTTGTGCATAATACACACACACACCAATGATGGCAAACTAAAGTAAAAGCAAGTACGATGAAACACATGACACACAATTTACGTGGTTCAGTAAATTGCCAACATCCACAGAGCTGCAGAAATCTTATTAACTAGAGGAGATTACAATCACTCAATCTCAACTCACATTATCTAGGGTCTTTTTACTCTCTCACACAATATGCACTCACTTGACAATTGTTCTCTCTCAAAATATGCTGAAAATAGTACAAAACAAGTCAAATATAGTATATTTATAGTAAACGGCGTTGGAAACCCAATTTGGCAAAAAATACATTCTTCGCTCGTGCGGTGTGTCAAGCACGCATTGAGCAAACAACCGATCAACATTGACTCAAGCGGGGTTTGAGCAAACACTAGGGTTTGTGTCTCACTCGAGCCCACTGTAGCATAAGACTCGAGCGAACTCACGAGTTGAGCTTTGCTCAAGCGCACGTCAAGCAAACTCTTTATTTCTCGATTTTCAACTCCAAAACCAGTCTCCACCTGAACAAGTGTACTGTTAGACACGGCGCAGGGACAACTTTTAAGTTGTGTCCACAACTTTCACAAAACCCTATAAAGTTTTCATTTCAACATTTATCTCTTCACTATTCATAGAATATTTTCCAAAGCATTACATCAAAATATCACCTAAGGCATCTGCCTAGGCCCCACATACGCGAAAGCCTTCTATTTTTATTATGTTTGCAATAGTGTAAAATGTTTAATGAAAACAAAAATGTGAGAAAAAAATCCATGAAAAAGGAAATATAGAAAATTAATATTTTAAACTTTTAACGAATACATCTAATTTTTATCGAATTATTTTTATCTTTGTTTTAATTTTAAAAAAAGCAAACTAAATAGCATGTCAAAGAATTAAATGGAAAGATAAAATGTGGTTGTTTGAGACTGTATAACAACAAAGACTAAGCAGGTGGCATCACGTTAGAGAAGATTAAACGAATACATCTCGTTAAAGAAGATTAAGTAGGTGTCATCACGTTAAATATAAAGGGAATTTTTACATGACTACCCAACTAAAAAATGTGGAACTGCCATGTGAAATTGTTACTCTTAGGTGTCGTTTGGAGAATGAGATGAGATTATATGAGAATTCTGTAAATAATAGTGAAATAGTTTGATTAAAGATGTCTTACTGGATTTTGAAAAGTGAGAGAAAAAAAAGTTGAAAAAAATATTATGAAATTAAAAATTTTTAAAATATAATTATTAATATCATTTTTGTTTTGTAATTTGAAAAAGTTGTATTGTTTTTTATTTGTTTGAAAGTTCAAGAAATTGTGCGAGAAGTCCTCTCTGGTGACGTTTCTAGAGGTGGCGAAAATAGTCTTCTTAAGTGAGGAGAGGTTCAATGGGGAAGGCTTGGTGGGTTCTCAATAGAAGAAATTGAGGATCTGTGTCATAACTTACGTTTAACTGATGAAGAGGAAACAATAGTTGAATGTTCTCATGGTAGTGAAGAGGAAGTTCTATGGAAGGGTGAAGGGAGTTTGGTTGGGAAGATTTGTGCTGATCGGGCAGTAGGGAAGGAAATTGTTGCCAACACTATGGGGAAAATATGGAGAATAAGCAAAAGGGCCAGTTTTCTTGAAGTTGAAAAGAATGTTTTTATAATCACCTTTGCAAACCAAGCAGACAGGCAGTGTGTACAAGAGGGAAATCCATGGTTGTTTGACAATTTTCTCTTCATACTGAAGCCTTATGAGGGTGGTTTACAACCCGGTAAGATAAAATTTAATGTTGAATCTTTCTGGTTGCAGATTTATAATCTGTTGTTGGGCCACATGAATCTTTCTGGGTCAAAGAAAGGTAAGCTTTCTTCTCTTGAATCTAGTGATGATTGTATTTTTGAAGCGGTGCAAGCTGGGGTCCAACCTCACCGAGCATCATGAAAATATTCAGTTGGAACTGTTAGGGGCTTGGAAACTCCCAAACAATTCAAAGCCATAGTTGAACAATGTGAGTGCTTTAAGAATAGTAAGGAAAATGGATTAGAAGGGCTGTGTTGTCGTGGATGCTATAGGAAGGAGTGGTGGTCTAATGATCATGTGGAAACAAGATATAAATCTGATGTTGGTCAGTTATTCCCAGAGACATCAATTTAATTGTGAGACCAAATGACAATAAACCATATTGGTTGTTGACTTTCTTTAATGGGCATCCAGATTCGAGTAAGGGAAAGGGAGGTTTGGCAACTTCTGAAAACCTTTAATCTGAGGAATATGGGTTGGTGCATTATAGGTAATTGTAATGAAATACTTTCACATGATGTGAAAGTAGGTGGTAAAGTTTAAACTGAATCACAGATTGGTATGTTCGGAAAGGTTCCTCAGGATGGGGATCTTTATGACTTGGGGTGGAGAGGTTGTAAGTTCACTTGGAGTAATAGGCACGAGGATTCCTCTTTTACTAAAGAGAGGTTAGATTGTGCATTGGCAAAAAACATGTGTAGGGATGAATTTTATGATGTTAAAGTAGACACATGCAATGCTATGTGTTCAAATCATCGTCCAATTGTTCTAGTCTGCTCACAAAACAGAGGCCCAAAAACTAGATTTTAATTTTCTTTTAAGTATGAAGCTAATTGGTCTAAAGAGCATGGGTGTAAAGAGGTTATATATTAGTGTTTCTTGGCAGAAGGGGGGAGGTTTGCAGTCATACACTGGTCTTGTACAACAGAAATTGGAGATATGTAGCAAAGAATTGAAGACTTGGAGCAGAAATCTTAACAAAAATAGAGATGCTGCAATTAAACAGAAAGTTAGATCAAACAGTAGGGAATAGTGGAATGTTCAGAAAATATGCAAGCCATTAAAAGGATTCAAAATGAGTTAGGTGTGTTACTGGACCAAGAGGACTTGAAATGGAAACAACGTGCAAAGGCTCATTGGTTGGCAAAAGGTGATAGAAATACTAAATTCTATCATACTTGTGTCAATCAAAGAAGGAAGAAAAATATGATTAAAAAGGTGGAGGATGGCTCAGGGTAGGTGTTGCAGACAAAGGAGGACAAAGCTAGTGGATTTTGGAACCATTTTCCCTAGATTTTTTAGTCTTCTCATCTATCTTCAGACTCCATTTAGGCTTGTTTACATGGGGTGGAACAAAGAGTCACTTCTGACTTGAGGGAACAACTGGACCGAACCTTTGTTAAAGAAGAGGATGTGTTTGCTTTGAGACAAATGTCTCCTTTCTAGTCTCTAGGGTCAGATGGCTATAGTACAAGTTTCTTCTAGGACCATTGGGATGTTGTTGGTGCAGATGTAACAAAGGAGGTTCTGGGATTTCTTAACAGTGGTAGTATGCAACAAGTTTGAATCACACTCTTATAGCTTTGGTTCCAAAGGTCAATCCCCCAAAAACAGTAAATGAATTTCAACCTATTAGTTTATAACTTTATGCAATGTATAGCACAATATCATATCTAAAGTAATAGCTAATAGGTTGAAATCAGTTTTGACTAAGCTAACTATTCACTCCAAAAAATAGGAAAATAAAATATGCACAGTAAAATCCTAAATAATCATACTAACCTCAAAGTAGTTTTTTTTTTTTTGTAAATTTCGAATCTGAAGTGTCTTGAATAAATCAAAATGCGTTTTCAAACAACTTTTGTTCCAGAAAACGAAAATCGTTTTATTGCGCCCTAAAATTATAAATATTGATATGAGACTAATGGCGCAAGCCGTTTCTTATTCTCACACTCCTAAGTGCCTCAAATATATAACATCACATTTTTGGCATCATAATGAGTTAATATTTAAAGATTTATAAGTGTTATAGCCTTGAGGTTTTTTTTTTAATTAAGCATATTATAGATATATAAAAATAGTTGCGAGATACAAGAGATAACAGGGTGGGAGACCCCGACATTCATCTCAAACCAACTGGTACGACACAGGAAAAGAAAAAAAAAGGGGAGGATCTAGGGCCAAGGACCTGACCCTCACCCATTTCGAACAAAGGGAAGCCGCCTAAAGTAGTTTTACCCCCATTTATGATAGTTAACATGTAATGCACCTAACATATTTATAACAATATGCAATAATTACATAGGAAAAAGTTTGATTCTAACTAAAGATTAGAGCAATTAACGCATCGTACCATTATAAAGTAATTAAAAATCCCAAAAGGATTTGTCCAACATCTCATAGTACAAAAGAGGGGTTAAACCATAACTCTCGAAATACCAAGTTCATAAAATGTAATGACTTTCACATGGCAAAGCTAGAAGGATCCTATTTGACTTTGTCATTGTCAATAATTTTTCATAGCTCCTTAAATAACTTTAGTACAACAAAAATAAAGCAATCTATTGCCTCTAGTCTCTCTTCTACAATCAGTTCCACTGAGCACTCAGGCCTCGTAGGGGCTTCCTTAGTGGTCAGGGGGATGGTAGTGAAAACTACCACGGTGAAATCTCGAAATATCTCAGCAACTTCACCAGTAACATACAAGAAGATAATATAAGCATGTAGAGGCAGGCCATGAGAATGAATGCATGAACATCTACCAAACCCAAAACTTGTTTCATGCTTGTACCCTTTTGAAAATCATTGATCGTGTATGCATGTAAGAGAGTTGCAACTTAAAATATAAAAGTTTTGTTTCCAATTCACATTAGTCATTTATAAGAATTTATAACATGTACAATATGAGTGGATACCTTACGGCTCCCCTACGCACCGCAGGCTCCCTGCTAGTTACCGCATCACATAATCAGCCCTCTTGACTGAGTGTATGTTGGAGTTCATATCACATAGAAATTCATAATTCGCCTTCATCGTGACTTCAATGTGGTGCACCCTCTAACATTAGGTGCTACTTCACTCTGCAATCCTTTAAGAATGACCTATTCAAGTCCGTTGACTGTTCTTTGTCAATTTAGGAGTTACCACTCCAATTTAAATACTCCAGACTGGACAGAGGGCTTCCACTAGGATATTCTCCCATCCTAGCATTTGGGATCATTATAAAACATCTATTAATTTTTTTTCCAAAAACACACAACCCGAAATGCATGTGATAAGTGCTTGTGACAAAACCTGTTTTCCTTTAATGTAAGACCCGAATATGTACATCATGAACCGTGTGACTCTTATGCAAAGAAATCATGTACTCATGCCATACAACAAAGTGCATCACGTTTGATGCTTGAAATAATTAGAACATGAAATATATTTATACCTATAAAACAAAATGTAAAGGCTCAACCAAGGCATGCAACATTACGCAGAATCAAAACATGGCATGTAAGTCTATGAACAATAGTTTAGCATGGCATTTAAGTCTACGTAACATACATCAAGCAACAATTTCATAATCCAATTTGACCAACAGAACGTTAGAAGCTAACTTACAAATATTCAGAAACAAAGAAATACCAACGATCAAGCAAGCTAAAAATGTATTGTTTAAACCATTAGACTTATTAAAACCAATGAAACACTAATCCAAGAATGCGTGTGTAGTGTGCTAGTGTTTACTCTATTCGGTTCTAGGTTTCAAATCTCACTCCTTGTGACCTTTCATGAGCTCATACCTTAAGGGAAAAGCCCTAGGCTAAGTGGTGGTTGTACCTCCTTCAAAGATTTGGTCTTTTCAACCCTAATTTTTGCTAATACACATGAGGTATGTGTGCGTGAGAAGTGTATGTCATGCATGTGGGTGACCAGAGCTCTCAGCCTTTCACGAGTCCCCTCCACTCTTGCTCTTGGCCAATGGGGTTTGGATTTTCCCCCTAGAAGAAAACCTTAGTATTCCATGCTTTGGCAAAGCTCATCAAGATGGAAACCAAACATTCTTATTTTCTTCATAACTTAAGATAAGGTGGTTTCCTTATTCACTCAAACTGAACCCTCTGTTTCCAAGAAAACCCTTGTGAACATGTGTGCTTTGAAGAAGTGGGTGTAGAATAAGGCTTGGTGGTTTTTACCGTGCAGTTCTGTCCAACGTGGGTTCCTTGCTCTCCTTCCCAAGTATTGCGTGGAGTGTGTTTGGATGGAAGGAAAGAATGATAGTTGGTTTTCTCCTAAGGTGGGCATGTTAGAGAGAGGAGGAAGGTAAAGAAATCTGAAAAATTACAAAGTGACCTTTGGGTATCTCTTTGGGGTGTGTTGGGCACCGAACCCCTTAAAGAACCCCTTATACACTCCTTCATTTTTCCCACACACTCTCTCTCTCCTATCATTATTTCTGACTTTGGAAATAATGTCATGTGGCATGAGCGCCATGTGGGATACCCTTCCTCCCTTAGCCGAAACTTCCCTTTTCATCATTGCTTTCCTTTGGGAAAACCAAAAGACCCTCTAGCATGCATGACAAATGGCGTGCCCTTGTCCTAAACCGAAACCCTAAATTTCCCTTGGTGAGTTCCTCAAGTGGTCTAGGTTCAATGAACCTTCAAGGGCATTTAGGTCTTTATGGCTAAAACCCTGATGTGTCTCCACAATGCTAGAGCCACTATTGCTCCTAGGCATGTGCATGGTTGCCATTTGGCATCAGCATGTGCGTGTGTGTGTGTGTGTGTGTTTGCCCTAGCTACCCTTTCTTTTATCCTCCTCCCAAAAAAATTCTTCTTGAAACCTTGAGAAATGTGTGTGCCTCTTTCCTAAGCCACTCTTCATCATCGTCATGATTGCCTTCTTTTAGAAACTCTCATACCATGTGCATGAAAGACAAGTGGCGGAAATGAGGATGGATCTTCATGGTAGGCGTGTTGTAACACCCGGACCCAATCAAGCTCAATTTTGTTTTCTTTTTCGCTGCCACGGACAATTGCAATCCCATGCATGTACGCGTCTATTCTCCTCAGCTTTAGGGTTTTTATTTTTTTTCTATTTCAATCACCTATTTTTTTTTTCACACGTTAACTTCCCCGCATGTTTTATTTTCCATCTATTTTTCACCCTTAGAGTTTTCCTCACGTTCTCGGCATGCATGATCTTGCACGTCTCTTGCCTATTTTTCTCTAGGGTTTTTGCCAATCAACTCTTTATATACTTGTACTCCGCTCCTGAAAAAGTAGTAGCCGCAGCAACCCATGCATAACTCCCTCTCATTCATTGCCTCTCCACGTTCTTAGCTCAACGCTCGTCAACTTTGCACCCATAAGCCAGGCCACCATAAACCTCCATCGGAAACCACCAACACCGAAATATAGCCCATTGCAGAAAACTCCTCCGCCTTTGTCATGCAAACACACCCCAAGCCATGCAGCACCCCCAACCACTGGCCAAGCCAAAACGCAACACAATTTTATTTTCAGTGACGTCGTTGCCCTGCCACATGAAGTCATTGTCAGCAACTCCTCCTTGCAAACAGCGCACCACCATCCGGGTCATCCTCACCAACACGGAAAGCGAACCACCATCGCCCAACCGTTGAAGGAAGAACACCCATGGCATACTCTGTTTTTTACCTCCGAAACAAAGGAAGTTACTTTCCCCATCGTGTGCAACCAATCTGCCACCTTACATCGCCAACCTCCTCCTTGACATTGCCGTCGCACAGGGAGCTTCGTCGGGCATTGCACTCCATCCAAATCCGTTGCTCTCCTCTCGGTATTGTTCCGCCGAACTCACCCAGTCTTCTCTCCGTCTCTTTCCGCCTCTATCTCTCATTAGTTGGTCTCTCTCTCTAACTAGTGTTCTACCTCCACCCCCAGCTGTGCCGCCGGGACAACCACCTTCCTCTCCGCACTGCACATAGCTCCTCCTTTCTCAGTGAGTATCTCACGTCCCTGCCTCGCCAACGGTTGCACTACGTAGCACATTTTTCTTGTACTAAGTGTTATAGAGGCTATGTAAATATAGTTTTGCATAATATTTTGGTATAAAATTACAATATTGCCCTTTTTATTGGATGGTTTTAGTTGGGAATTTTGTTTATACTAAATCTATTTTACATGGTCTTTGTGGGAAGTATAAGATATTCTATAGAGAATACATAGGATTCTTAAATTGTACTTAGCATATTATTTTTACAGTAGGTGTGGAATCTTATGTTGAACATTTTAATTATGATTACGGAAAATCACTTAAGTATTTTAACATGTTATTAAGTAAAGATTTATTTTAAGAGTAAACAATATTGGTTTAATGTTATTTTTACACTTTAGATATGATTTAGTCTATAAAAAAATAGTTATGGTTTATTTTAAAATATTTTGGGATAATTATATTATCTAGCATTAAACTTTATAGTTGGTTTTCAATAATAGATAGGTCAGACTTTTAAATGTTTTGGTCAAAATTATTGAATCAATATTGATAATTTTAGAAAGTGATGATTCATAATTTGAGGTTATGAAATTTTTGGTTTTGAGAAATTAAATAGGTTATTTTAAAAGCTTAGGATTAAATATAGAAATATGTGATTAATTGGAATTTTATGAGAATTACGTGATTAATTGTAGAAATATGTGATTAATTGTATTAAGGGACAAAACACTCAACAGGCAAATTACTTAGAGAAGTGCTATATCACACTCTACTGTATATTACACTCTCCAAACACCTCACATAGTTTTTTTTTTTTATTTTTTATTTTTTTTTATTTTTTCAACCCAGCACGTTAGGTGTGCTGGGGCTTCTTCACACAGTAGAGTGTGAAGAAGATTTTTTCAATTACTTATAATTAAGACAGATTCATCACCACAACTACGTACGAGACATTTCACCATTCATGATCTACTTTTAGAGAGCTCGAGTGAAAACGAACCTTACTTCAAAGTTAGTAAGTAATGTAACCAGCTCCTTTAATTTCCCTGAAATAAGCTTTCGGCCTCAACAGTAACTTCTCGATCGACCTGACCTAACCTGACCTGACCTGAATCCCAATGGAGCACATGAATTTAATCAGCAAACCCTAGTACAATAATAACGTAACGGGAGAGATAATTAAGAAAAGGAGGGTCTTGGGTTTGTCGTCTTCGAAATAGTACTGGGGAAAAGAAAAGAGGCGGTGTTAAAGGGTAG
Organism: Juglans mandshurica; assembly: GCA_022457165.1. NCBI lineage: Eukaryota > Viridiplantae > Streptophyta > Magnoliopsida > Fagales > Juglandaceae > Juglans > Juglans mandshurica. Next base: position 37,260,694 of record CM039619.1, read on the forward strand.
GTGGTGGAGCTACAAGCTAGCTTGGAGATGGCATACCATGCGAAGGAAGAGGACCTTATCCTTGAAGCTGGAGAAAGTGATGGAGGTGATCGATATATTTATATACAAAGGCTTGATCATTCGGCGTCATGCATGGTGGTAAAAGAGGAAGACCTTTGTCTACATACGCGTTTTGTCAACGCGCGCTTTCTCAACTTTTTAAATTTTAAAATCCATCGTTAGCTTTTGCTAGATGGAAGGGAAAGCTATAAAAAAAAATATATAAATAAATAAAATATATAGAACGATCATTTTCTGAGAAAGACATTAAAATCTTCGTTTAGATTTGTGAAAAAAACGTGGAAATCTCTTGCAAGATAGGGCACCATGAGCAAAGTTAAAATAGAATTCGGCTCCCATGAAGATTCTGGTTTAAATATTGGAATAAAAGATTTCATATATGTATTAGCATTAGGGATAGTAATATGTGACACGATCTGTGAATCAAATCAAACATGACACAAAATTAATGGATTCGAATCAAAATAGATTGATATGTTAAGATACGATTTATAAACGGATCAATAACGGGTCAACCAGATTAACACGAAATCAGTCCGTTTTGATCCGTTTAGAATTTATTTCAAAATTAGAATTTTATTACTGTTAATTTATAATATTGATATTTTTCAGTATACTTATATTTTTATTGTTTTTATTTTCGAGATTTTAATTTTAGACCTATGCCCATATTTGTTATTGTATGGTTTGTAATATTGGTTTTATTACATGTTAAAATTTGAAAAATATTGATACATATTTTTTAAGATATTGTGGATTATTATTAAATATAGATTTTAACTTTTATATGAAAATATGTTAATCAAGTTAAATGAGTTATGTATTTTAGTTCAAATCATTTACATGAAACAAATGGATTTAAATGAGTCGTGTCGTATTAACATATTTTTAATTAATTATTAAACATGTCAAAATGGATGACACGACATAACCTGTTATCTAAATGAATATAGTTAGAAATTAAAAATTTGACACGTTTAATTTAACAGATTAGATTCAAATTGACCTATTTGTTTAATATTTATAACTTAACACAACACAAATTCGAATACAATTTGCAATTTGCCATCCCTAACAGAGTTGGGGGTCAAATTGGATGTCCGTTGTGAGACAAGGCGCCAAATTATTGAAGTAGGTAAATTGTGCCCACAAAAGTAACCGTACACGAATGTCCAATAAAAAATAAAAAGTAAAACTATTTATACGGACTTTTTTTGAGAGTGAGATAAGATAAAAGTTTTATAAATAATAATAAAATAATTTATAAATAATAGTGAGATAGTTTGAATTAGATATTTTTTAAATTTTTAAAAAAAAAGAGAAAAATTTGAATAAAAATATTATAAAGTTAAAATATTATTTTATAATATTATTTTTGTTTAATATTTGAAAAAGTAAAATTGTTTCTTATTTTTTATTTGAAAGTCTGGAAAAATTATAATCATTAATTTGAAAAAATTGTATAATTAATTTAAAAATATTTATATTTGAATTATATTTAAAAAGAAGATGAGATAAAATGAGATAGCCGATTAGATTTTTGAAATTAGATATATTTTCAAAATAAAGACTATTGTACGGTTTGATGACCCTTTTTCTTGCGGGGTAGTATTTTGTAGTAAATCTCTATGACTTGTTTAATATAAATAAATGGTATGAAATAGGGAAGATAAAAGAAAAATAATTTATGTAGAGGGCTACATGACCTTCAATGGGAACCCATTAACTGACCTCATTAAGATTGATACCATTGATCTGACGGGTGACCAAACATGATGGAAGATTGATATTATTTTACCCCAGTTTGGTTAGTTTTGACCCAATATAGTTCTATTTTTATAAGAGTTCTGTTGGAAGCAGTTGGAAGTTACACCATCTCTAGTAAATTTTTTTTTTTCATCCAACACATGGTGTGTTAAGGATGTTATGCACAATAGGATGTTTTTTATATTTTCTGTTTTTATAATATGTTTATTAACTCACCAATTATGTAATCGCTTTTAATTTAATTTCATTCATCCCTTTGATTTTAAAAATTGCGTTTATTTTTCTCTGCATTATATGTTGAGCAGTTTCTCTGAAGAAGTTGGAACTTTTTTTGGATCATCACAGTAAAATAAGCAGTGGACATAGGAAGGTAAAAGTGAAGGACCTGTTACGTCCACCGAGAGAAAGTGCATTTTGCACTCTCTTTTTTTAAAGTATTTTTTAAATATTTTTTAAAAAAATTACAAACTCATTAAAAATACTTATTTAAACGTTAAATAAATAAATAAATAATAAATAACTAAAATAAATACTAGTCGGTAGAAATTATCTATTAGCACGTTCAGTAACTTTATCATATTCCAAGCGAGAGCTGGGAACGGTAGATGTAACAATATCATCCTTCAAACATATAAATCATTACTCGATTCTATTTTTTATGGGAAAATTAATATCAGGCTAGAATATATTTTTTATATTTGGAAAATGTTAGTTTACTCCTTAATTTTGTCACTAAAGTTTTTTATTAATGATTATTGGTGTATTTTTATATTTTTTTTAAATATTAACAAAATTTTATGAAATATTTAAAAGAAAAAAGAAAAATAATATAAATGAACTAGGGAATCTTTATATTTTCTAGCCCTGCTTCCACTTGACAGCTTCCGGTACTTGTTTATATAGTAGTGTTAGGCTATCGACCAGCAAAAACCTTGACCGAGTCGTCTAGTATAAATTTGTTATTTTATTTTTTTCTATTTTTTTAACACATTTATATTTATTTAAAAATAAAAAAATATATCAATACATTAAAATTTATTTTTTAATCATTAAGTAAAAAATCAATAAATACATGATAAACGGTCAAAGTAAGTAGAAAAATTCAGATAATGGCCACAATTATTGAAGTATGTAAAGTGTGCCAACAAAAGTAGTCGGCAAGGACAAATATAAATGTGCAGATAAAAGTGTGTTCCTTATTTCATTTTGTGGGGAAGTTTGCTATTCCCGATGGATGGTGAGAAAACCGACTAGGGCGTCCCTCGCTTGTTGTCTAACCTTTCATAATTTTCATTTCATAGTCACGTCCAATGTGTACAGATTAGTAATATTAAATATAGTCATAAAATGTATAAGTGTCATGTAACTCTTTTTAAAAAAAAATTAAATTAACTATTAAAATATGAACATTTATTTTTCAAGTAGATCTTTTTTTTTTCAAAAGAATTGCACGCATGCACACTTACGATTACAAATATAATTTTTTTGCATCGATTCCTTAAAAAACTTTTCTGTTCACAGTTTCAAATTTCATTTAAGTGATATTTCTCTTTAAATAATTAAATGAAATATTTTGATATTGGTACATTTCGATGTATTATTTCAAATTTAGCTATATGAGATATGCTATATATGATGAGCCACTATTCACCCCGCACCACACACTTGATGTAGCTTTTTTTTTTCTTTAATGTTAGACCCATCACAGACCTCTCTCTCTCTCTCTCTCTCTCCTCAAGGGAGGAAGAAAAATCCAGAACTGGTTCACTTATTAGAAAATACGATTCACACGTAGGGTGTGGGGTGTGGGGTTTGGCATAGTGAATTATGAGAAGATTTATTCTTAGCTATACACACACCGCACACCACACACACATATATATATATATATATATATAAGAAAAAATGAGTGTACATTAAAAAATTTTTAAAGGGTAAAGATATTGACGTGAAAAGATAATATTAAAAAAACTATAAATTTGAGTTGAAACACAAAAAATAAAATAAATAAAAAGAGCCTAAGAATATTAAAAATAATAATATTAAAAAAAATATATCGACGTATTTAAGATTACAAAAGAATTCAAATTATATAAATACCATACTATCCATTTTTTTTATTTTATGGGAAATTTAATCTCTTAAGGCCAGAAAATATTTTTTATATTTGTATGCTTACAACAACATGCCATGCTACAACTGCTACTTTGAATGGAGCATATTGTGGTACCACTTGGTAGCTGCCAGTTGGTATCTGTTCATGACTTCAACTAGAGGAGAAAAGAAAAGAAAATATCCTGCCTTCATCGTCTGATCTTTTTGTGTCCATGCATTACCTCATTATTATTATTTTTTTTTTGTAAGAGATTAGCAAGAATAATCTAATTTCTAGACCCAGTATGTGAGGGTCCGCCTAACGTAAATGGGGACAGACCATTTCTGATGTCGAGTGGAAGGAAAACATGAGAACTGTTCTGGTGGACTATTCAGTGGGCCCAACTTCGTAAGATTCAAGGCTATTGGCCCAGTTTAGGAAAGACCCATAGTTAGACCCAACCTAATGGACTATTGAGGCCAAGGAAAGACCAAATAAATCTAGACATGAGGCCAAGCAAAGGACCACTTCTAGGCCCACCAACCCCAGCTCCGATCCGCCACCGGTGAAGCTCCATCATCCACATTTCCGATTTGGGTGTTTTAGTCTTCTACCGCAGCCCACGCCGCCACCCACTGCCAACCACCACCACCACTAGCTTCACCGACCTCCCTAGGCCCTAACCTATTAATCTCGGGTCTTCGTTTACACCCGTTCAAAAATGGGTTTTTGAGACCCACGGCCACAGTGTATTTGACACTGTTCTGATGCTGTGTTGCCGCTTTTTGCACTTCCGTGATCCTCCGGAAATTGCTATATAGTACTGTAAGTATTTTCCAAATAACTCTTGTGATTTAAATGTATTTTTGCACTAACACTATACACTGCACTAACACTATACACTGCATCCGAGGAGTAAGGGGTCAGATCGATTGGAGAATGAAGTTGTTTGATTGATTGGATTGTGTTGACATTGTTGGTTGTTGGATACTGTTGTCGTGTTGTGTTCATTGCAATCGCACGCATGTTCATGTTTGTAACTGGAAACTGGGTTTTTGCATGATTGCATGTATGTTCATGTGTTTATTTGAAACCGGGATTTTCATGTGAGTAATGATTTGAATATGCTTGAAATGTTTGGATTGACTGGTTTGAGATGGTGGTAAGCAGGGACGGTGGTAGAGTCCCGCCTGTGATTCCAGCCTACGGTGCATGCAGTAGGGATGGTGGTAAGCAGGGATGGTGGTATAGTTCCGCCTGTGAGTCCCGCCTACAGTGTCCGATAAATGGTTGGGTTTTGTGTAAAACATTTTCTGGGAATCACAGGCGGAACTATACTTTTGGGTATTTTTGGCCTTAAACCACCCTTTACGCCACCACTCACGGCCAACCTTCACCACCACTAGCTTCACCGACCTCTCTAGGCCCTACCCTATCAATTTTGGGTCTTCGTTTATCACCGTCGAAAAGTGGGTCTTTGAGACCCACGACCACAGTATATTTTACACTGTTGTGTTGCTCAAACGTCACTTCTTGCAGCTTCGTGATCCTTCGAAAATTGCTATATTGTACAGTAAGTATTTCTTCAAAGAACTTTCGTAATTTAAATGTATTTTTACACTAATACATTACACTGTATTCGATTGAACATGCCGGACTGAGTCCAAGGAGCTCAGGGGTCGGATGGATTTGTGATTGGAGTTGTTTGGTTGGATTGATTGGATTGGTTATTGGTTATTGATGGTTGTGGAATAGTATTGGTATATGTACATCTCATTATTTCATGCATGTTCATGTTTGTAAAGGAAATTGGGTTTTCATGTATTGCTTTCATGTGCATGTGTGATTTGGAAAATTATGATTACATGTGTGAGAAATGATTTGAATATGTTGAAGTGTTTTGATTGATTGATTTGAGAAAAGGGGAAGGAACTGTAGGGATGGTGGTAAGCAGGGACGGTGGTAGAGTCCCGCCTGTGATTCCCGCCTACGGTGCACGCGGTAGGGATGGTGGTAAGCAGGGATGGTGGTTGTGTCCCGCCTGTGATTCCCGCCTACGGTGCACGCGGTAGGAATGGTGGTAAGCAGGGATGGTGGTATAGTCCCGCCTACAGTGTCCGATAAATGGTTGGGTTTTGTGTAAATCATTTTCTGAGAAAATGTTTTACGGATATTTTGGGCCAAATGAGATTTTGGCGTGTGCTGAAAATAATCATTTTCGGGGAAAATGATGGTTTGAGAAAAATGCATATTTCTTCATGTGCATGCATGTTAGTTGTATTTAATGCATTTTTATTACGTGGTTATTTGGGTTATACTTACCTGCGGTACCGTTTTATGGTATCGCATATTTTGATACAAATGAGGATGATGAGTCTTAGGCTTTGGCTCCATTGGAAGAGCGATCTGAGATTGCTCTCGTGCATCGATATTTATTAACCTCCTCTTTTATGTATTTACCTTTTGTAATATATTTGGGATGACTGTATAACTTTTTAAAGATAAATTATTTTGGATACCTTATTTAAATTTCTGGTACTTAGTTGACTTATTATAGTATCCGCTGCGACTTTTGTTGTGCACTTTTGTATGTTGCACACACTTGGGCACATTTCGTTGAGATGCGTGACCCGTGTTGTCACTATCCTGGCGTCTCGATCCCCGTGTTTTATATAAGGGGGGTTGGGGGTGCCACAAAGCAAGAAAATTCAACATAAGCTTCTCCAATGAAGAGAGAGATAGTTTTACATTTACTTCATAGAGCAACTTGTGAGCAATTTATACATCTCTTTTTGTTTTGTTTTTTTTTTTTCAACAACCCCCAAACTTTTTTTTTTATATATAATTCAGTTTGAATTATTTGTATTATTATTTTTTTCATTTTTTTCTCATTTTATTTTATTTTATTATTATTATTTTATTTTATGATAGAATAACAAAACTTGCTCTTGCTCTTTTAACTTTTTAACAAACTTTTTCTCTTCGCCAATGATTAAGCAAGTAACAAAATTTCTTGAAAAGATAGGATGATTGTTTATGGGTTAAAAGGTGTGGTAAATGTGGGTTAATGAAATAAAAATGACCAATGTGTTTAAGGATCAAAGGGGTGACTAGAGATGGATAATTAGGGTAGGCTAGAAAAGCTCAAACATTCCGAAGATGGACTAGATCATTTCTCTAGTGGTGTGGTGCCTAGGATTTCGCCTCAAGAGATTATCAAATAGGTTCTAGAGTTCAGTGAGATCTTAAAAAATATCTAATTTACATAAATATACTCTAAGTCAACAAAGTAACTTATTAATCATGGTATTGTGCAAAAGTGTTCAAAGGAATTCAAATAACCCAAGCTAACACAAGAATTGAGCACAAACAAGACAAATTTAGAATTTTCCAAGAATCAAACTCAATTTCAATCAGGTAATATCATAGGCTTGTGATCATCAACCCAAAAACAAAACAAAATGAAAACAAAATATTTTTGCGATTTTCAAAATTTTTCAATTTTTTTTTTTTTTTGTGAAAATAACTAGATACTCCCAAAATAAATGACACCTACCCCCAAACTTAAAGAGCACATTGTCCCCAATGTGAAGAATCAAAAAAAGATGAGAAATTGAAAGGATAAAAGTAAACTTCCCTGAAAATGTTACATGAGTGCAATGCTAGGTCTGGGGAACATTTGAGGCAATCATTTGGGTGCTGCGGTGCTGACTCTCAAGTGTGTGCGCCTGGGTATGTTTCAAAGGAATGCTGTGGAAGGCTCTTCAAGCACAGCGGCACAGAGTTGCACTATTTGAAAAGTGAGAGCATGAAAAACAAAAAAAAAATGGAATAATCAGAAAAATAAACGAAAATAAAATAAAATAATGGAAAGAAATTTGGGTTGCCTCCTAAAAAGCGCTTGGTTATAGTCTTTAGCTTGACATTTTCTTCTTTGAATCACCGATCAATCAAATCAATTGAGACTTTTTGTTTGTTGAAATCTCCTTCGAAGTAAGACTTTAGACGTTGACCATTAACTTTGAATGTGCCTTTTGAGTAGTTAGAAACCTCAACGACACCATATGGGAAAACTCCTGTTACCGTGAATGGTCCGGACCATTGGGATCGTAATTTTCTTGGGAAGAGGCGAAGTCTAGAATTATAAAGTAGAACTCTTCGGCCAACTTCAAAGTTTCTCTTGAGAATGTGTCTATCATGTCATATCTTGGTTCTCTCCTTGTATATGCGAGCATTCTCATAGGATGCATGTCGAAACTCATCCATCTCGTTAAGTTGTAATATCCTCTTCTCACCTACTGCCTCCATGACAAAATTAAGAGTCTTGATAGCCCAATAGGCTCTGTGTTCCAACTCCACCGGTAAGTGACATGCCTTCCCGAAAACTAGAAGATAGGGGGACATACCAATTGGAGTTTTGAAGGCTGTCCGGTATGCCCATAGTGCATCGTCTAACTTTTTGGACCAATCTTCTTTGAGTTGCTCACGGTTTTCTCCAATATTCGTTTCAGCTCTCGGTTGGAAATTTCTACTTGTCGACTAGTTTGAGGATGGTATGGAGTGGCAACCTTGTGTGTAACACCATATTTGCTCAAGAGTGCCTCAAATTGCCGGTTGCAAAAATGTTTTCCCCCATCACTAATTATTGCTACTGGAGTTCCAAACCGAGTGAATATCTGCTTTCTCAAAAAATTTATCACAACTTTAGAATCATTTGTAGGGAGGGCCACGACCTCTACCCATTTGAAAACATAATCCATAGCTACTAAAATGTATTGATTAGAGAAATAATGAGGGAATGGCCCATGAAATCTATGCCCTAAATATCGAATAGTTCAACAACAAGTATATTATTTAATGACATTTCATTTTTCTAGGAAATATTACAACTCCTTTGACAGTTAGAACAAGAAGAAATAGAAGCATAAGTATCTTTAAAAATGGTGGGCTAATAGAAACCTGATTGGAGCACTTTAGCTACCGTTTTGTTCACTCCTTGGTGCCCACCAACCTCTAATGAATGGCAAGGTCTTAGGATCGACTCTATCTCTTCCTCAGGTACACATCTCCTAATCACTTGATCACTACAATGCTTGTAGAGGAAAGGTTTCTCCCAATAGTAGTGCTTGACCTCCAAAAAGAATTTCTTCCTTTGTTGGTATGTAAAATCCGGATTGATCACATTGCCTACCAAGTAGTTTACATAATCTGCATACCATGGAACTTGTTTAGAGATACAACAAAGAGTTGTTCATCCGGGAATACCTCATTTATTGGAGAAAGTGGGGCTCCCTCTTCGGTTGTGTGCTCAAGTCTAGAGAGATGATCGGCTACTTGATTCTCGGTTTCCTTTTTGTCTTTGATCTCCAAATCAAATTCTTGTAGGAGTAAAATCCACCTAAGTAACCTTGGTTTAGCTTCCTTTTTAGTTAACAAGTATTTAAGAGCAGAATGATCGGTGTAAACAATTACTTTTGACCCAATTAAATATGATCTAAATTTATCAAAAGTAAAGACCACGGCTAACAATTCCTTTTCCGTAGTAGCATCATTTAATTAGGCATCCGTCAAGGTACGACTCACATATAGATAACATGGAGAACCTTGTTCGTCCTTTGTCCAAGCACAGCTCCTATTGCGTAATCACTTGCATCATACATCAATTCAAATAGAAGTGCCCAATCCGGTGCACATATAATTAGAGCTGAACTTAACTTCTTCTTCAAAAGTGCAAATGCCTGCAAACAATCATTGGAAAAGTTAAATGAAGTATCTTTGACCAAAAGATAACAAAGGGGTTTAACAATCTTAGAAAAATCTTGAATAAAACGACGATAAAACCCCACATGTCCCTAGAAACTTCTCACGCCCTTGACCGTGCTAGGTGGAGGTAATTTTTCGATGACCTCTACTTTGGCTCGATCTACCTCAATGCCCTTGGAAGAAACTTTATGCCCCAGTACAATTCCTTCCTGCACCATAAAATGACATTTTTCTCAATTAAGAACAAGGTTAGTTTCTTCACATCTTTGTGGAACTAAAGATAGATTATTTAAACAATTATCAAATGAAGAACCAAAGATAGAAAAATCATCCATAAAAATTTCAATAAACTTTTCCACCATATCCGAAAAAATGGCCATCATGCATCATTGAAATGTGGCTAGAGCATTGCACAAACCAAAGGGCATCCTCCGGTAGGCAAATGTTCCATATGGGCAAGTGAAAGTGGTCTTTTCTTGATCTTCCGGTGAAATGTGGATTTGATTGTATCCCGAGTATCCATCTAGGAAACACTAATAAGCATGACCGGCGAGCCGTTCCAACATTTGATCACGAAAGGAAGTGGAAAGTGATCTTTTCGTGTGGCATCATTGAGCTAGCGGTAGTCTATGCACACTCTCCAACCCGTGACTGTTCTTGTTGCGATGAGTTCATTATTTTCATTCTCTACCACTATCACTCCTCCCTTCTTGGGCACTACTTGCACCGAACTTACCCATGAGCTATCAGAAATAGGGTAAATAATTCCGGCATCCAACAGTTTGAGAACTTCATTTTTTACAATTTCTTGCAAGTTTGGATTAATTCTCCTTTGTGGCTGCACCGTAGGCTTATAATTGTTTTCCATTAAAATCTTGTGCATGCAAAGTGAAGGGTTCATTCCCTTAATGTCAGCTTTAGTCCATCCCAAAGCTTGCTTGTGAGCTCTCAAAACTCGAAGTAACTTCTCTTCTTCAAGACCTATCAAAGATGAAGAAATTATTATGGATAAAGAAGAATCATGTAAATAAGCATATTTAAGATGAGAAGGAAGATGTTTAAGTTCTAAAGAAGGGGCCTCAATAATGGATGGCTTTTGTGGAGTAGTGCTTTCGCCCAATGTTATGTTTTCCGACTTCCCTTTAGGCAAGTAAGGTGGAGATGCTTCCAAATAGTGTGCACAATTGCTTATCTTGGAATTCTCAGAATCGGAAGTGCCAGATTGAACAAGACATGCCTCAAGTGGTTCCTTAGGATAACTCTCTTAAAAAATTTCTATCACAAGTTCGTCAATCACATCTATGTTGAAGCATGTATCGGTTGTTGGATATTTCATTGCCTCAAACACATTGAATGTAACTTGTTCATCTTGCACCCGTAGTATTAGTTTTCATTGTTGCACATCTATGAGAGCTCTTCCCTTGGCTAAGAATGGTCGACCAAGAATAAGTGGAGTTTTTCTATCTTCCTCCATATCTAAAACAACAAAATCTGAAAAGAAACTTGCCAACTTTAACAAGAACATCCCCTACTATGCCTTTTGGTCGTTTAATGGATCGGTCCACCAATTGAAGTGAAACGGTAGTGGCCTTGACCTCTACTATCCCCAATTGCCTGAAAATAGAAAAGGGCATCAAATTTATGCTAGCACCTAAATCACACAACTTTTTTGAAATAAGAGTTTCCAATGGTGCAAGGAATAGTAAAACTCCCTGGATCTTTAAGCTTTGGTGGCAACTTATTTCCTCTTGTTTGATAGAATCTCCTTCATGAACTTCACATAACTAGGCATTTGTTTAAAGGTATATGCAAAATGAATGTTAATATGAAATTTTTTGAAAACATCAAGGAATTTAGAAAATTGTTTATCTAGCTTATTTTTCTGAAGTCTTTGAGGAAAAGGTATAGGAGGAACATAATGAGAAGTAAGAGAAGAAGGCTTGGGAGGATTTCCCAAGTTTTTCACTGTTGGGCTCGAAACAGGGGTGGGCAATGCGGCTCTCATAGTCATTTCCCCTTTTCCAGAATTTTTCTCTTTCTCCTCTAAATTAAGCTCCCTTCCACTTGTTAAAGTAATGGCCTTCACTTGCTCTTTCAGGTTGTTTTTTGTGGTGCTTGGAAGTGATCCTTGAGGCCTTTCAGACATAAATGTTGCCAATTGACTAAGTGTCCTTTCAACGCTCCGCATAGTGTTCTCATTGTTCCTTAGAGCAATGTCATGTTCTTGAAATTTAGCATCTACCTTGGCAATAAATTGTGCCATTACCTCCACCATATTCATCTTCTTCTCTTGTTGTTGATTTGGAAAACTTGGTGGAGGCTTGACAACATTCTGGGAGTTGCTCCATGAGAAATTGGGTGGTTTCGCCATCCTGGATTGTAAGTGTTGGAATAAGGATTGCTTTGTCATTGGAAATTCGACACAAAGTTTGCTTGCTTCGAACTATTGTTGGCGAATGGATTTCCCACTTGACAATCTACCCCCATATGATTTCATACACAAAATTCACAAATTGCACTAGTAGATTGAATGGAACTCACATTGACATTGTCTAATTTCTTAGATAAAACTGCAACTTGAGCAGCTAAAGCAGATAGAGAATCAATTTCGTGAACTCCCTGAGTTCTTTTTGTTGTCACTCGATCCACTGGCCATTGATAATTGTTGGTTGTCATCTCCTCTACCAACTCATATGCGTCTTCCGGTGATTTCTTCATCAAAGTCCCTCCCGCTGCTGTATCAATCATTGTACGTGTTGTAGGCTGCAAACCATTGTAGAAGGTTTGCACTTGAATCCAAACAGGAAGTCCATGATGCGGACACTGCTGACACTGCGGACACTTTCTAAGCAATTCTTTATACCTCTCCCAAGCTTCATAAAGCGACTCCATATCAAATTGGACAAAAGTGGTGATATCATTTCGCATCTTCACAGTTTTGGCTAGGGGAAATAACTTTCTAGAAACGTTTTAGACAAATCGTCCCATGTAGTTATGGTTAATGGTGGAAGTGAGTTTAACCATGCTTTTGCCTTGTCTTGGAGGGAGAATGGAAAGAGTCTCAATCTAATAGCATCATCAGAAACCCCATTATGTTTAAAAGTATCACATAACTCCAGAAAATTAGCTATGTGAGCATTTGGATCATCATCTGGCATGCCATTGAATTGTACCGTTGAAACCACCATTTGAAGAATAGCTGATTTTATCTCAAAGTTATTGGCTTGAATGGCAGGTCAAGTAGCTCCGGTGACCAAAGGGATAGCATAATCTCCCAAAGTTCTATTGCCAACTTGATCTTCCATTGTTTCGTTCTCGGTTGTGGAATCCTTCTTCTCCTTGTTCAAACGATGAAGGCTGCGTTCAATTTCAGGGTCGAAAGGTACTAAATCCAAGCTTTGAGTACGTCTCATGCACAACTCGAGAATACTAAAAAGAAAAAAAAATTAACTTAGAACTAGTTGGTATCAAAAGTAATAGAAAATAAATAGTCCCCGGCAACGGTGCCTAAAATTTCTTGTGAAATTTCGCAAGTGTACGAAATCGTACCAAGTAATATAATGATAAGAAAGATGGCAAACCCACAAGGACTATTTACTTATTAACTATTGAAATTGTTCTAATTCTAAGTTATTTGAAAATCAAGAAAAATGGTGGATTTTAAATTAGAAAAATAGCAACAAATTAAATTAAATCAACAACTAAAGAATTGACCAAACACTTGAAAAGAATAAGATTTCACCCAAGAAGAAAACACTAAGGCATCCGACTCACCTAACCAATCCAATCCCAAATCCTAACCATACAATCAGTCAATTATCATTCTTTTTTACGGCGAAATATTCTAACTTGTCTAAGACCATCTCTCGAGTAAAATTAGAATTACTCAACATACGATATCCCGCGATATGTCTATGCAAATTTAAAAGCATTTGAGCACATTAAGATTAATAATATTTCACATAAAAGCCGCACAAATCACATTGGCACAGTCCTGTCTTTCTTTCAATTCATGGCATACATCATACGAAGCTAAACTACATGCATCATCTCTCGAATTAACATGTACAACAAATCATTCAACTATTGGCCAAATAATTGAAGGCATTAAACTCAATGATATATACTCAAAAGGAATGCTAAAATTATGATCACAACGAAATAAGATTTGGGATTGTCATGGAGAGGCTACAGCGTAGCCTTAGCAATAGAAATTAGTTCATAATCTAATCAAAACAAATCATAATAATTTTGGAATTCATAATGAGAATTATACAAAGAGAAGATTAAAGAATTAAGAAGGAAACTCTATGTAGATCAAGAATCTCTATCGTTGATGAACTCCAATTCTGTAGATTTTCAACCTCCTGCTTGAGGCGTTGTTTCATCCCTGAAGATGTTTGTTTTCAGCTCTCCCTTTAACACGAAAGTTGTAGGTTTTTCTCTTGAATTTCTGTGGACACCAAAATTGCCCTTATTGGAGTTGTATAGAAAAATTTATCCTCCAATTACCGAAGGGTACTTCAGAAATTTCGAGAACTGAATGTTTCCTATTCTCTTGATGACTCATTCAATTTATTTATTCCTAAACAAAAATAAACAAAATAAATAAAAACTCTAATAAATAAGAAAATTAAACATAAACTAGCATAAAATTAAGAATAAAAGTATGAAGAAACTTATATAGAAATTAAGCACATAATATGGCTAATGAATGCTAGAAATGGATGATCAAAGAAGAGAAGTTTGAACAAAACTCGAGGAAAGAAATTGAATAGCCGGCCTAGCAAAAGTCAGTCTTCCTCTAAGTGAGCGAGCTAACCTTCTAAAATCTAGGGTTAACCTAAGAGTTAACCTAATGGGGTAAAGAAGTGGGGTGTTACACTTATGAACTTACTCGCTCGTTGTATTCCTATTTCACTTACCTTATTGTACAAGTGAACTTACTCGCCTGTTGCATTCCTATTGCATTTACCGTATTGTACTTGTTTATATTTGCTGCTTGTGTCGTTGCTGACATCGTATCGCCTATCTATCCTCTACTCGCCTGATGTCAATCTCGCATATCCTTTGGTCACCTTAATTTTGTTATCCACACTTTCCCTGATCCTTTGCCCTCCTAGGGCCATGCTTGCTTGGGTCTTTGTTCATCTAGGTTTTTGCTCCCCTGGACTATTTGGCAGGGCTTTCTCCTTTTACTCTCGGAACGAAAAATCTCTTAGTCTCGTACTCAGGATGTTCTTTCCTTCTAAGGGCACAACTCTCACACGCTTGGCCGAATAAAACTAGGGGTGTAAAAAAAAGGAAAACTAGTTGGACCGGACCGGGTTCGATCTGGTTTGTAAGTAGTTCGGTGTGGTACCGGTTCTTAAGAACCAAAACCAGTCCTAAATCGGTGTGGTACCGGTTTTCATATTTTGAAAATCAGCTTAAACTGAACCAAACCGATATATTATATATTTATAATTTTTTATATTATATATAACTTTTTATATTATATTATATATATTATATGTTAAATTGTTAATTAATACAACATGAAATTCTAATCTTATTATTCAAGTCTATTAATCTTATAACATAAAATTAATATAACATGTGATATAACATAAAATTAATCTTATTATTTTTAATATAACATATAAATTTTAATCTTGTAATATAAAGTTAATATTAAGAATTGATATCGAACCGAATCACTACCGAAACCGAAACTTCTGGTTTTTCCGATTTTGGTCCCCTTTTTTTGCTTTTACAGATTATCTATGTTACTAGTATGTGTTAACTATTATAAGATAATGTACTTATACTATAATATAAATAGACTAATAGTTTAGCCTATTACTATAATATAAATAGGCTAAAAGACGATATAAAACAAAAAGACAAACTCCTCAGCCAAGTGACTTGGAGTTGGAGAGGAAGCCATGATTATATATATATAAGACCCTACTTCTCCTTAGTGTTCTCTAGTGCGCGCATTACGTGTAAGGAGAATTCTTGAGGGGTTCCCACACAGCTCTTGGCCGATCCTCATCTAAGAAATATGTAAGGAGTTCGATCTCTTGGCCGTTAAAAGTAGACATGTAGTAGTGTTTTTAGAGGTGAAATATGATTCCTTCCCATCCACTTCCAAAAAATAAAATCCCTGACAAGACCCGTAATATTCATCTTCTTCTAATTTTACAAATGTTACTAATTTTCTTAGAATCTCTGAAAAACATACACATGTTTACACATGCAAGTTACACACACTAGCAGAATCAGCGACATTCACATCCTTAAATTGAGTTCCCAAATTCAGTAGAGTCTCAGCTTTTTGTTGCTGACATGAACAACCAATTTTGAACGATTCAGGGAACGTGTATAGAATCAGGAGACGTTGATATCATTTGGAGGAGGCTGGAATTCGAAAATGTTTCCTCTAGAGCAGGACCCCTCCTACTACCTCCATCAATGCTTTCTTTAGTAATATGTACCAACTCCCTTGCAACATCCATCATACCAAGTTTTCCATCTCTACCAAACAACAAACACCTCGTTGCAAGGTCTGCAACTATCTCTATTTGCTCTCGACGAAAAGGTGGTTGCTCGTGATAGTAAAGGAATGGATCCACAATCTCCTCTAGCTTTCCACACTTAATTTTTTGCAAAGCTACAGTTGGCATGTCAAAGTGATTTGAGCCTGAAATAATCTGGAGAAGAAGAACTCCCAAGTTATAAACATCACTTTTGTGCAAATCAGACCCATTCCCAATGCTTGAGGTGAGTAGACCGAGCCCGGCAATCTTCACTGAAAAATCATCGTCTAAAAACAAGCAACTGGATCTGAGATAATGGTGGTAGATGGGAGGAGAAATCTCACTTTGCAGGAATGCAAGAACACTAGCTGTTTCAGCCGCAATGTGCAACCTCTTGTACCAGTCAAGACCAATGTTATGTTCTCTACTATGAAGTAAATGTTCCTCCAAAGTACCATTTGCAGGATACTCATAGACCACAAGTGGGGCATAGCCAGCGTCGATACAGCATCCAAGGAGACGGGCCATATTACGGTGTTGAATGAGGGATAAAACCTCGATTTGGGATAGAACTTGAAGTAGATCTCTTTCATTGTCACAGTGTAACTTAAGCACAGCTATGTGGGATCTATCCCCAAGAATCCCGGCATAAATTGAGCCATTACTGCCAGCTGCAAGTGTTTGACCCTTTTCAAACCCTTTAGTGGCATGATCCAGCTCATGGTAATTGAATAATCGTGTCCTACATGCTTTGCGGAATGAGATGGTGCTGTGAAAGTATGCCTGGTCCGTGTCAAATTTCCCCTGCTTAACATGCCGCTTGATTAGATAGAGAAGTGCAGTCAATGAGGCAACTATCAGAACGGAAGCCAGAACTCCTGCACGATTAGGAGGCCATGAAATTATTTGTTATTCTCTAAAGGACAAGAAATGCTGCACATTCATGATGTGGGGTATATATCCAAAAGTGGGAAATTTTTTGGTTGACTCTGCAGTCATCACCAAAAAAATTCTATTATATCAAAAATGCATTTGCTGTGTGGACAGGATATATTTTCAGTACCATCTTTCTGATTGAACATATATTGCAATTTTTAATCAGAAAACAAAATCTTCAAACTACCATTTCATACTAAAACGGCAAAAAGATGAGAGTCTGATTCTTGGATACTTACCAGCCACAATCACGACTTTCCTTCCACTGGTTTGTTCATTGTAGCAGTCAGTCCCGAATGCTTCCCGTCCGTCCTTAATGCATGCTGTCAAGACAGGTCTAATACACGTGAATACATAGCTATCAGAAGGTATCTTAAGCAGTTTCAGTAGCAATGACAATGTGACAAAATTCAAGCAAGTAGAGGAAAAATGTGTACTTGTAGTGATTTGGGACCCTTGCAATTGGATTTCCAAAAGGATTAATAGCCTATCATCATAAAGAATACACGGATTATATTTATTTATTTTTGTTATGTTCAGTGAATTTAAGGAGAGGGTGTATGGATTCCATTGGTTCATACAAATCTCATTTCCTTGGATATGTAGTTAAATCACCAGCTCCTGCCAAATGCCTGAATGCATCCGTTTATACTGGTACATTCAGATACTTATCATCATGCAGCATTCAGACAAATTATTATCATGAATTTGACATAATGGAGATCAGAGTGGTCCAGGCAACATACACATACATATTATCTTAAATTTTTATGGTGTCTTCTACTAATGAATCGCAGCACAAAGGTATATAATGATGACTGATGGGCCATAGTCTTCAAAGATAATTATATGCAATAATGAGGTGAGTGATATTTCACTGACACGTTTCATGTACTTCTACCATGAACTTTAAAATACCCTTCACCCTTGTTAGGGGATGCAACTTAAACGCACAAGACTGGCTGAAAGCTCTGTAGATGATAGTTGCGACAAATCAAACACATAGGATGCTTAAAATGAAATTTAATTCATAATCACTTTCCAAGGAAAAGCTCATGATAGATGTGCTAAAGTTGAACATAAAAGAAAGCAGTTGAAATAACAACTCACACTTCAAGCACCCTACTCCATTTGCAAATCCATCGCCAGAAAACCCATCTTGACACAGGCACCTTACCCCTGCTTCAATTCCTGTAGCATTCACAATATATCCATTGCTAGCACATGCTCCCCTTGATGAATTCCTTGGAATAGCCCATTCCAACTTAACTCCACGCTTACCTGCATTAGTCCCCCTCAGAACAGCCCAACTTCCGAACCCTCTGCACCCAAACTTGGAAAAAACGGTAAAGTCATCTCCAATACGCCATATACTATGATCAGAAAGTGGATAGCAGCAGGCAGGGGAAGCATCACTGCCATCACAACCTGGCATGTTAATTGTTTCGCATTCTGCTTTGCATAAAGAAGAATCCTCGCAATCATACAACCCAATGACATTGTCAACCGACACACTGAAGTAATTACTTCTGGAAAAACTGAAGGCATGCAAATCATTATACTGACGACAGGAAGAGAGACCTGGAAAGTCGACCAGTACACCATCAGAGAAGAATTCGAGAATCCGATAGCTTTCAGAAGCAATATTGAGGTAAGGAATGGTGGAGTTGGAGCATGAGAGATGAAAAGCATCAGAAACCGACCCACATGAAGTGTTCAAATAAAATGGGAAAGGGATATGAAAGCTCCCACATTTCTCATTGCACTGAGTTGGTAGCAAAAGCGGTTGTCCCAGTTCATGTTGTTGAGGTTCAGGGACAGACAGAGACACGGGCAGTTGTTTAAGAAGCCCAAGAATAATAACGAAACTAAAGAGCAGAGGAAACATTTGCTATAAAAGGGTGGGCGTACCAGAGAGAGTAATAAAAGAAGTGAGTAATAAAGAGTTAAATAGGATACGAACATTGCCTTTTCGCTGCCATAACAGTAGTTGTTGAACAATGTGAGGTGTAAGCAGATATATAACTGACTGTCATATCTCTAACCAAGATATACTTGGCCATGTCAGAAGAGAGCTTCAGACAGATAGAAGGAGATGATAACGTGGCAAGATCACAGATAAAGTAGAGAATTGAGGAGGGCATAGAAGTTGGGAAAGGGTGAGAAGATTGGTCTGTGGAATGGCCTACAGCTTGTACCATATGGGAGGGTGTGCTCTATGTAACCATGGCCGATGTGTTTCATTTCCTTTAGTGACCCTTACATTATGGAATGGTTTCGAGATTAATTATATATAAAATGATAATTGCAGTTATAAGTTTGAAAGTGTTGTGCAATCATTTTAAAAAAAAAAAAAAATACGGGATCCATATAAAAAAAATTAAAACTCTATATAAACATGGCCAATGTGAGTTTGTTCCATTTCCTTTTAGTGACCCTTAAATTATGGAAATGGTTTCGAGGTTAATTATATAAAAAAGGATAGTTACAGTCATGAGTATGAAAGTGTCGTGTAATCACTTTGAAAAAAAATAAATAAATACAAGATCTAGATAAAAAAAATTAATTTTTTAATAATGGGATTTCACTTTTTTTCAAAACGACTATACGACACTTGTACACTTCATGACTGTATGTAACATTACTCTAATTATATATATATATATATATATTCATATTAGTATAGTAATGTAAAATTAAAGTAATGTTGTTTGAGAGTTACGGTGTGCCAGATCTATAATCTGTGTACTATATATTAGTCTCGAAAATGCAAATTTGCTTGTATTGTAACTAACAAAGACCCCCAAATTCCAAGACCACGCGTGTTGGGTACTCTTTAACTCGCTTCTCCAGTCACTATGCAGCGACATTTGTGCTCACACAACGTTTGGTTTGGTTTGCTTTGCTTTCATCTCACATGCAAATGGTCAAAACGGAAAGACGATTTTCCTGGGTATTCTCTTCTTGGTAGTGTTGTTGTGATTGTGACCTTGTATTGGGATGCCAAATTTGCTGGGTCATGTGGCCGAATTTCACAGGCTCGTAGCCTCATCACAAGGTCTCCGTCACTGTGCTTTCGTCTACCTCTCCGGGATTAAGCCGGAGATGAGAGAACCGTCCATGGTGTCTGACGGATTTTCAAGAATTTCCAACCAATTATTTTTTAAAATTTTTAAATATTTTTGAACTTTTCTGGTAACTAATTCACTAATATTACTTAAACACCAAACAACTTATTAACTTTATCAATCAATTTTCACAAACTCTAATACAATGCTTATTTAAAAAAAAATTATTCAAAAATTTCAATTTCTTTTCCCAAAAATTAATCTCAAATAAATCCCCAATTTCTCAAATATTTCTAAACATTTCTTGTTATCAAGTAGTTCTAGTCTTTGTACTTTTCCTTACGATTTTGGAAGGAAAAAAAAAAAAAAAAAAAAGGCTTTTCAGACGGTAAGGTTGCTCTTGAGATTAGGGATGAACGGTGAACCTAGGGAATCTGGATTCCGGAATCCGGAATCCGGGGTCCATGAACCCCACGCCTCCCAGTTCCTATGGCCATATCCTTGTACGATTTAAAGTTTATTAAAGATAAAGATAGACAGACATGTTAAAGAAATTTTACATGTTTATTAAATTTTTAGTATTAAAGTTTCTCTCTTTGACATAAATAACATCCTCAATTTTTTTCCAACTCCAAACCCCTACTTTGGGCCAATTAGAAACTCTCGACTCGGTCTATGCATTGAAATCATATATAGCCTCCTATCCAAATCCTAGTTGGATGACTTTGGTTAGGTGTGTAATCGGTCCGGTCCTGGAGAGTTACGAATCTAAAATTTCGGTTTATCTTTTTTTTTTAATTGGATTGGACTAATTACCTCTTGAAACTGGACCAGACCATTAACTATCGGTCTGGTCAGTCCAATGGTCTGATTTGCTCCATATGAATTAGGAATACTTTTTTCTTCTTTTCATTTTTTGGGAGATAAATTAATACAAAATCTTAATTAAATTAGTAAAATTACAATTAAGTGAGCTCTTTAAAATGGATTATGTAACTAATGAATTAAAAAATAATTAATTATAATTATATTTATGATGTTAATAGTCTCTAACTTAGTACTTTAGTATTCATATTGGCCTATTTTAAAACTCTATCATTTTATATATGGTTAATGAATATTAAATAATTTAATTATCCATAAGTTATTCATGTTTACTTGCAACTTAGGTATCTTAAAAAAGAATTATCTATTACTTTTATTAGGTGTAAATAGTAGAGTCTACATATAAGAACATATATTATCTCACATAATTTCTCATGTGATATATTAGTTCATTGATAGCATATATTATTTTATATCTTATATGGTAGATGAAAATTACATAATTAACTTATATAATTATTATATAAAATTATATTATATATATAAATATTTAAAAAATTTATATGTAAATAATTCGATCAGTTTCGATCCGATCAAGTCTAATAAAACCACACCCCGAAACCGAAAGTGATTATTGATTTTTGCAAAGGGTAAGGATTGAAACTGACCAAATCCCTTATCAATTCGGTCTGTTATGGACTAAACCATTCGGTTTAGTTGGTTTTTTGGGTCCGGACCGAAACACTTACACCCCTAACTTTGGTACTCTAAATCAATAATATAAGATACAAATATATTAATATAAGTAGGTTTAAGTTTTCTCACATGACCTTCTTAAACAAGACATGGCTGCCATTTGGCTACAAATTCAGTCATTATAAATTACTTCATCGTCATTCTTAATGTACGAACAATAATTTATAGAATTTTAGAGTGTAAGTATCACATACTTCCTTTGAAAAAATAGAAAAAAAATTAAGATCCACAAAAAAAAAAAAATCAACTTTTTCATGGTGGACCTTATTTTTTTCAAAGAGTGTGCAAAACTTACATATTGTAGGACTGTATCTAACATTACTCTAAATATACTCCTTAGTTCTTTCATAGTTGCTTCATCCTCTTTGCAAAATAAAAGGATTGTCTCGCCTCTCTCTACCAAAACCAAGGAAATACTAATAGCTAACTTGTCTTTCCGATTATTATTTTTTGTTTTTGGTTCTTTTCCTTTACATAAAAAATGTCAAACTTATTGCTTTTCGCCCACCTAGTGATACAAGCACCCCGTTAGAAGATTCAGAAGCCTCTGATCTACAACCTCGAGCACTCTCATTCGATTAGCTAAAATTAAATGACAGTTTTGATGAATGTAAGAGAAATTTAACTTTTGACTATTCCATTCACATAAATCTCCACATTGAAATAGTTATTTTTTCATTATATAATAATAAAATAATATAAGATAAATTTGATTTTAATTATTCACATCAAATCTCCACATTAGATTATACATTTATTTATGGTAATGAATAACTAATAATTTCAAAAATATTTAATTTTTTTAATTATTAATTTATTTAATTTTATCATATTTTACTATTTTACTTATTATATGTTAATTAATAATCATGTTCTTATTAAATTAATATATCACTAAGTCAAATTAATATATTAATTATGATAAAATATGTGATAGAAAGAAAGGGAGAGAGAAATAATTAATAAAATATGTATTTGATGTATGTACAGTAACTTTCAAATTTAAAAAAACTTTTAAAAGTCACTGTAGCTAAATTCTAAATATTTAGAATTTGACTAATCCAATATGAGCATATTTTAACATTTAATAGTTAAATACTCATTAGATTTAACTTTTAACTAATCCGATAAGTGCTCTAAAAGTGTCCCAAAATGGAGCCGCTTGTGAGCCTTTCGTAATGCCGCATATCCGAGCATGCAAAACATTACACACACCATACAATTCGACCCCTCATCATCAAGTATTTCCAAAATAGCTTTCGCTACCCCTACGCTGGCAGCGTGTAAGTCTCACAGACTAGTATAGTTTCATGCACTACAGATGAGCCACCGAAGATCTTGTCGTTCCTCTAAATATCTTGTCTGTCCTTGCTTTCCCAGAATGAGGACATGGAGGCAGTGTTAAATAAGTTGTGGTATATGTAAATATTATATTATAATTAACATAAATAATCCATAAAATCAAAAAAAGGGACCGGATTGGATCGGATCGAAATCAGAAAATTCAAAAATTTCAGTTTCGGTAGTAAATCAGTCTGGTATCGGTTTTTAAATTTTTAAAATCGATGTATATCGTTCAATTATAAAAATATATAAAAAACTATATCAGTTACACCCCTAGTTAAATCCATCTCAATGGGATCCATAAAATACTACTATTCACAATTTAACTCAAATCATCTCAACAGCTAAACACATAGGCCATTTTAGTATTTAACCCTTTTCTATATTAGGTATATTTTATAGCTTTCATCTCTCTCTGCCATTCTGCCGCTTGGAACTAAATAACTTGAACTGCATTCATTCACATAATGGACAGAGTGAGGGAAGAGCTGCATGCATGTCTTACAAATCGAGTTGGTTTCCTTGCCAAAATTTCCTGTGTCATTAGCCAGCAGAATCACTTGATGTTGCCTGCCTATCTCACTAAGGTCAATTTCAAATCCAACTCTGAGCTACCAAGAACAGAGGTCGATCCCGCCACCATTTATCTAACTTATGCAAGACCAAAAGGTGCTTCTAAACACATCATGGAACAGAAAGATTACGGTTTTTATCACATCAGTGAAATTCTTGTGCAATGGGCAATGAGCTACAAGAACGACCGATTAGAAGTATTCGCTACCCCAACAGACTTCAGCTCACCTGTGTGGGGCACAATCCCTATGGGAAGAAGAGGAAAATTAACAAATACCTTTAGGGAGAAGTGGCCGAATCAAGGCCTATTCACTACTTAAAAACGATTCTTCTCTAATCTATTTAACTTCAAGTCTTCAAGCGCAGTTTGCACGACAAGTTTCAAGATAGTCTATGAGCAAATGTAATATAGTACATACGCCTACACGACAAGTTTCGTGAGTGGACTTGAAATTAAAGACTAAAATATACACAAGGGGAAAATCAGAAATCTCATGCAACAAAGGTTTCCTTTAATTGCATAGAACATATCAAAGCTTAAGTTCTAGCAGCCCCTTCCAAGCGTATTCGCTTGGGACCTTTTTCTTTTCCCTGGCTGCTGGCATTTATCACCTTATTTTCATTAGCCTCTACTAAACACCTTTTGTACGGCTTAAACACCGTTCGTCGAGCCTTGAGTTTTCCATGTCCAAGCCCTATTGTCAACAGCCCATCATCTCCATTGTTGTTGCCTCCTTGATGGCCAGAACAAGAACCGCATGTTTCACTGATGAGGTCTAACAGTGATGCATTTCCATCTTTCTCATCTTCTGTTTGCTTCTCTTGTTGGATAGTGTCTTTTTGATGCCCCTTGTTCTTCACATCATTTAGAGGTAAAAAGCTTTGAGGTAACACCTCTCTAGAGAAGAGAGCTTGAAAGGCCAGCCGTCCCTGAGAAATAAAATCATGCAAAAAGAGCAACAATTCATCTATGTGTCATATAATAAGAAAATAAGTTAATTTTGAGTTTATTTAATAAAGTATTCATTACAAAAAAATACTGTGCTATTACCCCTTCAGAGACTGACTTCCAGGAATCACTCATGTTGCAGGCACTTCTACAGCGACGATTACCGCTCTCAGAAGCTAGATGGTTTGCATCAGGTTCTTCTGGCTCTTCCTTTCCTTTCTCATGCGTCTCAAGCATTCCTTTCTCATGCTTCTCCAATGCATCAGTCTCTACTTCGCTGCTAGAAGTTGTGTTGGAACCACATGAGGAACGGTCAACCAGTTTTCTGCCTTTTGCTTTGTTTGAATCGTGGAGCTCAGTGGCTGATATAGCCTTCTGTTGATCAGCAGCCTTTGACCCAGTGTTTAGCTTTACACCTCCACTCTCCTCAGAATCCGACAATGACAGAGTTGGTGATTTTGAAGCTGAATGTTGAACCTGTCCAATTTCTGAATAGTCTTGCTCCAGCTGCTGCAATGGATGATTTTGAAGAGTACTCTCTTCTCTGTCTGTCTTGGCTGCTGGGGCTTGACCATCTATAGGTGGAACTGCAAGGGTGGATGCAGGAGTGCAGGTATAAGGAGCATGAAGTGGAGCACATATGGGAAGCAGACCATGGGCTGCCCACCATGCAGTTGCAGCCGCTACAGTAGCAGCAGCAATAGCTGCCATACTTGGAGTAGAACCCATTTGCCTCAAAAAACTTCCTCGGATCCCTGCTTGAGAATCTGCAGAATTCTCAACATTTGCATGGGGCCAAAATGTTGCAGCAAAACTCGCTGCAGCATGGGCTGCCGGATTTTGATACAAAGCAGATACAATAAGACGTGGAAAGGTGGAGGAAATGTGAAATGATTGGTAGTCCTCTTGGTTATGGAAAGTTGAGGTGGGAGGAGGGAAAGCTGGAAATGATTGATCGGCAGAAGATCTGGGAATGTTAGTTTGATGTTGAGCAGTTGCAGATGCAGCTGGATTTGTGAACAGGTTAGGGTGTCCATGAACCTCTCCCATTGGGTGAAATATGGAATCTTGGAACGACATGTCTGAGGAAGGAGTTTGAGTACAAGTTCCTAGGCTCCCATCTACAACGTGCACAGGGACATGCCGTGGGTAATTTTGAGTGGCTAGCTTCTCATCCTTAGGCATTGCACAATTCAAATCATCTGTTTTTTCACCTTGAACCGATTTCTCATGTGGAACATTAGAATTCTCCAACTTTGTGCCTTTATTAGTGCAAGTACCCTGAATTGTTAGTTTGGCATCAGCTTTCTCTGTCTTCTGATTTCCTTTATGTTCACTCGTGACATAGGATTCATTTGCTTCATCCTGAGTTATTGAACCTTTAATTGAAGGGATAAACTCCCTTAACGTGGATGAATTTCTGACTGGAGCAGGAGTTGGTTTGGAACTTTTGCTTGGTGAAGAAACAGAGGAATGATGCGTTTCTTGGAGAAGGGTACAAACCTCTGAGAAAGAGTCATCCTGATCATCTTTTGCACTTTTTCGTTTCTCATCTCCAATAGGTTTCTGTTGCAAAAAGAAAAATGCACATGTGATGTTTATTGAGAAAAGAGAGAAAGCTAAGTATGGCAAACGAATTTAAGAGAACAAATGAGATATATCAACAAATTCAGGCAGTGGCTCTTTCTCGAACTCAACTGCTTGTTTAAAATGAAAAGAAGAAACTGATGTCAAAAGGTTTCCATCCTTTGCTCCCCACCTGTGATGTGGGAGCACCAATGTTTGTCTTTCGAGGATAAGGATTAGTTGGTCTCCTTTTAGGGCGTGGTGGCGGAATGTCTATTTCAAGAGCTTGCCCTATTGGAACACCTTTAATGACCGCCTCCTTCTCCAACTGAAAGCGAAGAGGTTGTTAGCAAAGCCACCTGAGTTGTATACTCAACAGGAGATAATGTTTAAATATGGAAGTCATTTAATGCACTAAAAGCAGCAGTGCAACTTCAAAGGTAATCTAATGGAAGAATTCAAATGCTTTCGAAAGGTCTGATTCTGTGTTCTAAAATTTTACATTGTCTGCACACATTAGTACCAAAACAATGACAAAGCAGAGAGTTAAAACTTTGGAAACAAACTACCTAATGTATAAACGAAGAACAATGTTAAGAGATCTGTAACCCAGGATGGAACAAAATAAAATATTCACCTTGTGCCTTGTATAGAAGTTTTAAAATGCAGGAGAACAGGGCTAGACAATTTCAAAATGATAGTGGTTTGCACATATAGGCCACTACAAACGACTTTAGAAACTCACAATCACATCTGGAACTTTTGAGCTGAAGTTAAGAGATCCATCTCAGGAAATGCACTAATGGTAGAAAACTAAAATGAGAAGGGAGATCCATTGATACATACAAAAATTTTCACATCCACATTATATAATATATATTAACTCGTGAAATATCTTGTCAGACCAAAGGTATCTGTTGTAAGCACAAACTTTGGTGGCAAGTACTTCATTTGAATTACTCTATTCCAGACTCTATCACATCAATGGTACAGACTGCTCATGATTGGCTTTGCTAATTGATGAGATTGAGACACAGTATCAATGATCCTAAAGAAGGTAGCACAAATCTCTGCTTAATTCTTCAACAAGACACATTTAAGATCAGTTCTTCCCACATTTTCGAGATAGAAGCATTTCCATACACTTCAATTTGCTTAATTATTATTTTTTTCAACCTGCTCTCAAGAACAGATAGAAATCCAAGACACTGCACCATGGATTCATTAGGATTGACCTTTTAAGTGTGAACCCACAAAACCTATGTCCTGAATGACTAATGTATATTTATTTATGCTTTGGCCTCGCAATTTTATTTGATTTAATGGTACAAAAATCCAAATACATAATAATTTATTAGTACTACTCAGATGGTATATTGTTTCTGTTGGGTTTAACGTGAAGCATCCGCAATATTATTGAATGGATGGTCTTCCTATGAATCCTATAATTATGTCTATGATGTGATTTCAAACAAACAACAGTCCCCCAAAGTTCTCAGTGAACTTGAAAATAAAAAGGACGTAGAATCAGATTTACTCTTTCTGCCATATGAAGGTGGCTTTCAGTTACGATAAGTGGTAGGCCCCTTTGGTTTCACATACAAATGTTCCAGCCCTGGTGGAATGAGAAAAGACACCATTATTGCACTGCTAACTTGAAGGAGGACTACACCGAGCTCTTGTTTCCCTCAGTACAAGAGGTCTATGAGTAATTTAAGGTATAGTTGCATCCTAGATGTAGTTGAATTAAGTTCAATTTAAGAGTATGATTTTCAATTAAAAAATTGATTTGGGGGGAGAGAGAGAGAGAGAGACAATCAACTTCAAACTTGTGCCAGCGAGGTCTGAGTGAGATTCTGGCGACGCCGGTGCTCGAGATCTACAAATAGACCTGACGCACAGGTCTGTGGAGGATGGGGGAGGCATGGCGTTGCACTGGGAGGGCCGATACTCTGTAGGCTGTCACAGAACATTCCGTCGAGCTCTGGGTTGCAGTCTGACACCACGCCGGGAGTGCTGCCACTCTGTGGGCTGGCACAGAACACGTTGGTGACTAAATTTGTGGAGGATGAGGGGGTCGTAATGGTACCGGGAACTCTGCAACAAGGAGAGACAACACAGAATGGGTCGCAGGAGGGGTTTGAGCAGGAGCAAGGGCCACAAATGTACAGTATGGTGCTTGGAAAAAATATATTAATGGGAGAGCGAGAAATCCTGGCAGATTCTGCTAAAGTTCTTGTAGTTTTTGAGAGTGAGAATGGGAAGGAGAAGGGGGAGGTAGAAGGGGAAGGAACTTTGATCCTATTTGGGTCAAATAAAAATCGAACAGAGGGTGAGGAGCTTACAGGGGATGATCCTATGCCAATATGTACTATTTCTCCTTCTCTATCCTCCGATTGGGTAATGCAAAAAGTGGAGGAGGAAATTCAGAGATGTGTAGGGATATCATGTGAGGGTTATGAAGATCAATTGAAGGTACTTCTAACAGCAATTGAGGCAAGACATTATCACCATGGAATAGGGTTAAAAACAAATAGGGAGTTGAGAAGGCTAACTTGGTCTATTAACTATGATGGAAAGAAGGGGAGTGCAAGCCATGGAAGGAACAAAGGGAGGGCTAGAGTAGTTGATAAATGAAGCTTAAGATTCTTATTTGTAATGTTAGGAGGTTGATCGAGATGAATAAACGCCTTCAAATAAGATCTTTGTTAAGACATTGGAAGATGGACATCATTTGTTTGATGGAAACTAAATTGAAGCTTATCACAAGAAGTACTATCCGGAGTATTTGGCGCTTGCCAGTACGTAGGCTGGTCATATCTACCCCTCGAATGGGGCATTGGGTGGAATATTGGTAATGTGGGATAAAAGGGTGATGAACCCCAACGATTGTTATCCACCCCCATCTGATGTAGCAATGAAATCACATCACCTGCCACCCCTATACTTTGCCAACCTCCCATATAGTGACTGTGAGCATTGTGACACCTGTGTGAGATATGCTCTGTTTCCGACACAATGGGTTTATTTAAACTCCATCCTTCCTCCCAGCTTTATGCACTCGTCCACCATGGCTGCCAACCATTCCACACTAATTCTCCCCAACAACACGACTCAACCCTTTTCTTTTTCTCATTTATGCTTTGCACAATGACACCATCATCCACCAGGAACTCAAAGACCTTTCGATCCGACCAATAGATATTTCAATATCACCAAATTCTTCCATTGAATCAAAGATGTCAATACCACAGAAATAATTGTTGAATCGTACCACAAGCTATAAAATCCACATGAACATGATTCAGAATAACCGCGATCTATGTGACAAAAGAATGCTTGAGAGTAGTCACTATTATCTTATGCTAGTATAGAACTACTAGATATTTCTTCTGCATGTGAACTAAACTGTGAATTATAATGTAACACCCCGATCCCGAAAGTGTGATTTTATTATTATTATTATTACTATTTTATTGTTATCTTTATTGTTATTATTTTATTAGATATGTTTTGAGGTAGTAATTTGTTTTGAATAGGATTTCTCTACTATATGCCTCTTTTATCTTTCTGTTTGGTCTGGGAGTTTCCTGATTTGAAATTATCTCTAATTCAAATACTTCAAAAAACTCTAATATCCTCTCAAGTGTTCCTTTCCTGGTGGGAGTAGTTTTCCAAAGTTTAGTCAAACTCAAACCCCTCTAGATCACTCACGATAGCTTCCTACTCCTCATCTTTAAAACTCACGAGACCCTTAGCAAAAACCATGAAACTCTCACACACTAGCCACCATAGCACACACTAGCCACCATAGTAGCCTCGGCAGACAAAGAAAACCACTTCCCAACAGCCACCCTAGCACTACTCTACATACCAAATCAACCACCTCGCCGGAAACTACCACAGAACATGTCGACGCCCTCTGTTGACCATTAAAAGAGTCGAATCACCTCACGACAGCCACAGAACCCGCCGACCAGGCACCTCCCTCCGCCTCACACTCCCTTCCGAGGGCCCAGTCGCGTCACCAATCGATTCCAGCCACCCGAGAGCCGCCGTCTCCTCAGCCTTCTTCCCTCGGTGAGTTCCATGTTATCGCATGACTCTCTTCCACTCTCCCGTAAGCATGCCTTTCCATCTTTTGTTTCTTTTACTTCAGCCTTCCTAAAACACCCATGCAATAATATTAGTTTTACACAAATACCCCTCCATGTAGTCTTGCCGTAAGATGTGTTTCCCTTTATGTGTTTGGTTTTCAGCCTTTCCCAAAAAGTCCCTCCACTAATTCTGTAATTACTTACATGCATTTTTGACCCTTGATTGTGTAATCTGCCTTAGGCCCAATCGGCTAGTGTTGTCTTTAAAGGATTTTAAAGTATGTTTTTAGAGTTTGCTTTGAAGCCTATTATTTTGATTAAGCTCCATTATCCGTATTTAATTACTTGGATTATTACGACACGCTTTTCTAGGAAATTAATAACGTCTAGAACCTCGTATAGGTAACGCGCTAAAAGGTTGAAAATTAGGAAGCAGCGCTAAGAGGTAAATAGTATGATCTTATAAATGCATGCGTACTGTGAATATTATTGCTATGTATGAAAATATGATGTGCTTATGATGGTAATCTACGTTACGCTAAGAGACAAGTCAATGTTAGATTCCTTTCATGATCTTGAGGAAATATGAGATTATGCTTGAATGAATGAATTTGTTTGATTAATTGAATGTTACTAAAATCATATGAAAGCAATGAGATATTCATGTAGTAATTCAAGTCAAGTATGCCATGTAATAGAATAGCCAGATTATGCAAGCCATGCTCATGTAATACCTAGATTATGTATGCCATGTTCATGTAGTACTTAAATTATGTATGCCATGGAATGTCATAAAATATTCAGATCATATTATGTTATGCCATGTATAAGAAAGTGCCATGTTATGTTATGCCATGTATAAGAAAGTGTCATGTTATGCTATGTCATGCTATACCATGTACTAGAATATGACATGCTATACTATGCCATGTACAAGAATATGTCATATTATGCCATGTTATGCTATGCCATGTACAAGAATATGCCATGTTAGAACTATTCATGAAACCTAATAAATTCTGATGCATTAAGAAAGATAAGAAATATTATGGTGAAACACGGACCCAAGCGTGTTTAACTCCATATTATGCAAGTTAGGTGAAACACGGACCCAAGCGTGTTTTACATCATGTTATACAAGTTAAGTGAAACACGGACCCAAGCGTGTTTCACATCATGTTATACAAGTTAAGTGAAACACGGAACCAAGCGTGTTTCACTCCATGTTATGCAAGTTAGGTGAAACACGGACCCAAGCGTGTTTCACTCCATGTTATGCAAGTTAGGTGACACATGGACCCAAGCATGTTTCACATCATGTTATGCCAGTTAAGTGTAACACGGATCCAAGCGTGTTTCACTCCATGTTATGCAAGTTAGGTGAAATACGGACTCAAGCATGTTTCACTCCATGTTAAGATAGGATAAACAAGATATTATGCATTCACGTTACATGTTTGCCATGATTATATATGCTTCCGTTCATGTTAATGATGAATATGTATGTTATATGAATCTGTGACGATATATGTATGTAAAGTCTTTCAGAAAGTCATGTTAGGTGTATGATTGTAAATCTATGAAGTTGTATGTATGTTATGAAGAGTCTTAAGAAATTAAGTCAATGTTAGGCCAAATTATATTTTACGGTATGATGTGCTACTTACTGAGTATTCGACTCATTTTCTGTTTGTATTCTTGTTTTTCTTCCATGTTTAATTCTCACAAATGGTGATTACGATGACGCAGAGCTGGATGACCAGGATTAGATATAGTACAAAGTCTGAGAAAGGAATAAGTGATATTCACACAAGAATTAGATTTCTTTTACGTCATTCTTAGGATTAGTTTATATTCATTTACTTTACGTTCAGTTTTCGAAATAATCATGTTCAATTCAATTTTAATAGTTTTGATTATTTTAAATAATTGAGGTATTTCAGGATATGAGTCTCTTTACCGGGTATTATGTTATGAATGTTAATAACATCTCTATCCTACGGGAATGGGGTGTTACATATAAAAACCTAAGAAAAGTTATAAATTTAGTGAAATTCTCAAGTATGTTGCAACCTAGAAAAAGTAGGTTGTTATATGAAGACAACAATAGAATCTACAACTACACTCCATCAACTCACAGCATCCAAGAGTTTAAACTCTGCCTAACCCAAGTACCAGCAGGCCACCTCATATCATATTACCTCACAATCCTTACAAGTAGGTCTTTACTATCCATACATCCATATAGTTAAGCCACCTTTACCATAAAAATGAATACAATATACATTTTTTGCCTACCAATTTCCACCAGCAGCCAGCTCAATAGCTCTGTAGCCTATTGAATGACTTTCTCATCAGAAAACAAGGGAACACCCGATTTTATCCAATTATCCTAGTAGCTGCATTTCCAACACTAGTCTTCATTTCTATTAGCACTTAATTACCGAACGCTTGGATAAAAAGTTGCTAGCATTTAATTCAATGAGAAAAAATAAACTTTATGCTAGATTTGTTGACCTTGTGGGGAAATACAAGAAAAGAAAAGAGGTATAGTCCAAACACACCATTGCCAAAAAGGCTTGGATCAGGAATCAAAAACAAAAATGAAATTACAAGCCTGAGGGAGTTCAAGGCATCTAGATAAAGAAATCTGCTGCAGCTTGAGTGGAAGGATGGATATCATCCTTCATCCAAAACCATAGTACCAAGAGGTTATTGAATGACAACCATTATATTTGCATGTTAAATCACCACTTGTTCCTAATATTAAACTAATAGGAAATTTTAATATTCTAATGCTCCAGTTTCATGAGAACCCAAAAATAGTGTCAAAAGCATAAACTTCATAGATAAGATAGGGTATATTTAATCATTTAATTGTATCATAAGTGAAAGTAACTAGTTATCCATAACAGAACCTCTCATGCAATATCTCACATGCTCTAAACATTTTTTTAATGATTCGGTTTAGGCAAAAACAGGAGATTCTGTTTATGCAGATTTTGCCCATTCCTTATACCTCAGTGTTCATGAGCTATATATTCTATATACAAGAAAAAAAACCTCCACTATGATCACCTTGAATAAGAGTCATTGTTTACCTCGAACGAAACAGGCTTCCTAGAATAACTCAAAACTTGAGCAATATATCTGCACTTGCTTATGTCAGTTTATTCCACTTGATGCTCAACTCAATTGCCAAGGCAATAGAGGAACCAAAGATTTTTACATAAACCTTTTTCCTATCGAATTCCAATTTTATTTTATTTTATGCTTCCTTCCCTGATTGAAATGAAGTATAAACAAATATGGCAACAGTTCTCTTCAAGCTATGAATTTCTAAGTCACTATATTCATTTTTAGACTTCTTGCTATATAGTTTTTTTTTTTTTTTATTGGCAGCGGGAGTCCGGCAACTGCGTCTCGACTAATCTCGGGGGTGCACAGACACTCGGCAAAGAGTTTCCTGCAAGTGTACCACGGGTAATTTAAGGGAAAAATCTCCCGGTCCGATGGCCCCTAGAGATTGTATGTACCCAATGGGATTCGAACCTTAGACGTAGAGGAAGCATACCTACAAGCCCAAGGCTGTTACCACTTGAGCCAACCCCTAGGGGTTTCTTGCTACATAGTGACCCCAATCGTTTGAACATCTATTTTAAGGGATATGTTTTGAACTAGAGGGGAACTGAGGAGAAATCTTGTAAGTGAACCTAATCCCATTCCCGTCATCCTGAAATAGGCAGCCTTGGAAGGAAATATACAGCCTCTACTGCTGTTGTAGAAGTATTTTATCATTGTGACTCTGTCAATGAATATAGTGTTTTCAGATAAAAAGCCTTACAACAAGGCTTTTTTATTCCTTACTGTTGCACATATTTGTAACGACCCAAGAAAGGCCCAAGGCATATCTGGGATCATATTCCAAAAGGACTAGTTAATCATACAATTGAAGTCCATTGGAATCATTATAAAGAGCAAGAACTTCTCCCTCCCAAGTAATGTAGGATCCCATCCACTACCTATCCTCATTCAATATGGGGTATCACACGCACTCAGTGATTTCAAAACCCTCAACTTACTTTCACTATGTTCTTATAAAAGAAAGTGTTATTTGAGACAGCAAAAGCTCTCAACAATTTTAAATGATTATCATTGCGCATAAGAAGCAAACATAAGAAAAACAACATAATATTTCCCCTTACAAGCACTAAACTTGCTGTCAGGGTGTTTCATAGTTAAAAGAGAACACAAGTTATGCACATGACAATCAAGCTGAAAGGATATAGTAAGGCAATAAAACAATTAAAAAAAGTAGACAGAACTATAACTGTGAGCAAAAGTATAAGTATTGTTTACAACTAGCAAAAAGCCATCCCATACAAGCATGATGTGAGAAGCTAGCGATTGACCTTTGAAAAGAATTTCTGTGCATGACTCCTGATCTGCACAGCAGTCTTTGTTCCTATATGTTCTGCGCACCACCAAGTAAAACACAAAAGGAGAAAACAACGAATCTCCAATTAAGAGAAAAAAATACATTACAACAGAATTTGATGGCATTTCATGGTAGGAAATATCCAAGGGATTCATTCAGCTTAAGACATGTTTCCAAATATCCTAAGTTTGAACCATAGATAGCATACATTTCAATTTGCATTCCCCACCCGACTAATAAATAACGGTATGTACAACAATAAAAAGAAAAAAAAATTAGGTGCAAGGGAAGTAAAACCTTCTATCCGCTGCCAAGCTCGCCCATAAAGCTTCAAGGCTTCTAGAAACCTATTATGCTCCTCCTCTGTCCATCGCTCTCGTTGCTTCGTAATTGTATATGGTTTTCTTGTCTACCATTAACAGAAATTCGTAATTTACATATTTAGCTTCTAACATATGGATTCAATTTCAACAAGCAGCCAAAATAAAAATAAAAAATTGAAGTTAAATCATCCCCATATAAATCGTCTATTATCACCTTAATAGCAAGTTCTTCACCAGAGGAGTATGTGTCCATTGCCGGACTCGGGCAACCAGCGGCTGCTTCAAACCCTCTCTAATGAGCAACGGGTATAACGAAAATGTCCATTCATTTCCAACCACATCGAAAGCTACGATTATTAAAGCCACCGTCGTCAATAACGAAAGCTGATATGCCGATGCTACTGCAAAAGAAAAACAAAATGGACAACAATCCGTAGAGATCCACCTCTGTATTGTATAGGCACAGTTTGGAATTCCAATTCACAAGCACCTTTAGTTTGAATCATACTATCAGATAAATAAATAATTAAACCCTTTTAAAAATATTAAGAAACCACCGGAGCATAGAGAGACGCTTCTCGGAAATAATTACTTAAAGAAAATTTCTTAATCAGAATCCTCACCAAAACGAACCCGAAGACGCCAAAACCTTAAGAAATGTAGAAAAGAAAGAGAGAAACTTTAATCAGTATACATGAATCCATCCACCTCTGATATAATTCTTTAATACGCATACACTACCGCTTCAGTAATGGTTTTCCTTTGTTTGTTTACCGGGAAACGTAAAGGAAAAAGAAAAAGCAAAGGAAGAAGAGTTCCAAATCTCAGATTTTTCAATCCACAGCTCTGCGCATAATAACTCTTTAACTCGGTTGAGGTGGGTTTTCAAGATGAAAAAAACATAAAATAATAGACTCTGCATATGGTTTCCACTTCCTTTGCTTGTAATTTCTCGGTAACCAAACTGAGAGCAATAGTTGAAAAGAGATCCATAAATTGGAAGAGAAAAAAAAAAAAAAAGAGGAAAGTACTTTCGGAGAACGCCATGGTGGATGTGAACTCTCGAGACAAGGACGGTGATTCGGATCGGGCATGGGTGGGAAGTGAGCTCACCGGAGACATTGTGGCGGAGAACCCATGGTTTCCGGCAATGGTGGATCGGAATGCGTCAAACTTCGATCGGTCAATCAGAAATAATCGAATTCATCGGAGAGAGACAAAGATAGAGAGAAGGAGAAGAAGAGAGCTACAGAAGGAAGAAGAAGAAGAAGAAGAAGAAGTAGTAGTGAGAGTTGCCGTGAGACAAACACACCAGAGACCTTTTACAGTTGGAGAGTCCCTCCGCAAGCAATCACAGCCACTATCTATTTTATCGTGCGGATTTTATTTTCTTTGTTATTTATTATTTTCGTTTTTATTTGAGGCTGTGAAGCACAGACACGAGTGGGTCACGAGATGACGCCAAGTGGCGACGATCTAGTGGCTGATTCTGACGACGCCCAACCTCTAAATTTCTTTTTTTTTTTTTTTTTTGGTTCCGAAATTTGTCTTTTAAATCTCATCCACAAACTGAACTTGGGTTCCGATGTCCGTAAAAGCGCCTCCAGTTGTCTCGTGGGGCCCATAACTGACGTGGAATCGGAGAACCTGTGGTTGCCGGTCATACCTGTGAAGACGTATGTTTTTTAATCTACGTAGCAGATTGGGCAGCTGGTACGTGGCGTTTGGTGAGTTACTAGAAGCTGATAATGTTAGGTCAAAATTCTGTTTTTATTTTTTTTTAATTTTAAAATATTTTTAAAAATTCTAAAAAAATATCAATTCCTTAATATTCATTTTCTTAATTATTAAATAAAAAAAATTAAAATACATGAAATATCAAATTAAAAAAACAAATTAAATAGATAAAATAGCATTTTTCTAATGTTTCGCTTGAACAAGACGTGGCGTTGTACGTACAGGTACAGAGGAATTCTGGGTAGACGACGTCCGACACTATTTGTGTGGTTTGAATAAAATGGGACTAGAGAAATGATTTACAATCACACGTTTGTACAAACACTTTATAAAATGTCTCATAATTAAAAAAAAAGTGATTTTTTTTTTTTATAAATCTGTATTTTTATAAAAAAATTGTATAAGACTTGAACATTAAAGATTTATACCTACCATTATTTATTGGATAAATAGATTATCATTATTAAATGAAAAAAAATATATTCTTGAGTCCATGTGTATGTTACACTTAATAAAGTATTTATATAAAAACCAAAAAAAATAAAGTATTTATATAATATTTTTTCATTTCGAAGATAAGTTTTAAAATTTTAAATTTTACAAATCAAAAATTATCATTTTAAGTTATTTGGATGATATATTATATACACCGATTCGAAAATAGAATAACTCTTAGGCCTCATTTAGATAGCGAACATATTTTATCTTATCTCATCTTAATACTATAACTTTCTTAAATCCTCATACAAATATAATAAATAATTCAATTTTTTCAAATCTCAAAACAATAATAATATTAAAAAGTAATATTTAAATAATATTTTATTTAATTTTCAACTTTCATCTCAACTTATAATTTAGCGGTGTAATACGAATAAAATGAAACTTTGTTTGTAGCACTTTAATCTTCAAATTTAAAAACCTTTTTATTTGTATGTGTATGCTTGTTTAGAAATTAGGTTATATATATTAATTACAAATGGATACGGACTTTGTTATGAATTTGATAGGTGAATGTGTATAAGTAATTATAAATATTATTAGGAGTAGTGATTTTCATGAGACGACTTGTTTATATAGCAATTTATACGAGGGTTAAGAATTTAACTCTTTTAATGAAATCAATCTGATTAGGATTATACCATATAATCACTTCCCCTAGCATAAAACAACATAAATTTGGATATGAACCCAAATTGTCATCCTTGCTAAGCATCATCTACTAATAGTTTTTCCACTCGAAATGAAAGGCTCCACTCCCAAGACCCGGAGAATAATCAATCAAACTACTATTAGGTATGCCATATAACAAATGGAGAGGACATTCTTCTCGCCAATACAGTATGAGTCTGGGCCTTCACCTATTCATGATTTAAGTCCCAATACCGAAAAGGCCCATTAAATCCGAGAAGGGCCCAACCCATTTCCCATTGTCGACTAAATAACCAACCAACGACGATAAAAGATAAGAGTAGTTATTGTAACAATCCATTAAAGCAGAAGCCATCATCCCCAAGTTTGAATTTGAATAATAAATATATCTATTATCACTTAAACAACAGAATGGTTCAGAAACTCTATAAAAGGGGAGAACCCAGGTATGTAAAAGGGATCAGATTCTTGGAGATTATTATTGTTCTCATACTGTTACTGACTTAAGCATCGAAGGCTTCCCATCGAACCCCAAAGCCATCTAATCTTTGGTTGCAGGTGATCGCGAGGTGGTGGCGGTGAAACACGTCCATAACAGTTGGTGCCGTCTGTGGGATTCTCTTTGTCTCACACTTAGCGTGCTTTTTACATGCCTATCACCACTCGATCTCACACTTAGCGTGCTTTTCACAAGATAAAAGAATTACCCACCAAGGCGAGAGCAACAGTCTAGGAGAGATTGGGTAAGTGAGAGAGCTTTCTTGAATTACACGAAGTGCTCAGAAAAGTGTCTGTACTGCACACAGAAGCCCCCACTCCATCCAAAGGGTCACATCCAGAGTGGTTCTACAGTGAAAGGTGAAGACTTGATGGGTCATGTCGTCTAAACGCAATACTACGACTAAAACCAAGGGCCATGTCAGAACACAATACTGCTCGTCTGAACGCAATACTGCACGCAAAAGACATGGCTCAAAAAAGTCTCAAAAGTGTCAATGCTAAGAGAGCTTTCTTGAATTACATGAAAGTTAGAGGACTGAGCATGCAGACATCGCTTGGCAATCTGTCTTTGTCATCCTGCAATATGACAGGGAAGGATTAAAGAAAATCCTTATATCAAATATGAAGTCAGAAAGGACATATGAAAATTCCACCCTGTTTAAAGAACCTGAAAGTGGGATGAGATATCACTTTCGAGACTTTATTCACCAAAGAGCTTGTGAAGTCAAATGCTTCAAAAAATAAGGAGTAGAAAGACGACGAGAGGATTTTCAACGTAGAAAGGTAGTTAGCTTCAAAGACAGTGCTAGGAAATGTGGGGTTAATGTTGTGAGTAAGAGGCATTTCATTATCTCTGTAACGTCTCTCCCCCATCCTAAAATTACGAATAAATATTTCGGTAATTATGTTTATGGCTATATTTACGCACTGATTTACAATATTTTAAATGTTTGAATGTGTTAATTGTTTTCAATACATGACTCTGAATCCCTATGTGGGAATCCAATATCTCTGTGTGAGAATATCTATCTTTATGTGAAAATTCGATTGCGTAAGTATATAATCATAGGACGAGTCAAAGAATTCTTCGGACCATCCCTGTGAAATGTTGCCACATGCTTCACATGAGAAGGAGAATGACACGTGGTGATTGGGGTGGAGCGGTGTTGTGATTGGCCTCACCTGGTAGTTGAGATGTAAGATCCCCTAGCGTATCATGTATTGGTTGGTCAGATAAAAGCATCTCTGGTGCAATAAGTATTTATGTGGGAGAAGTCTGTATGAAGAATATCTATGTAATGAGCACATGTGTGGTACAAGAATGCTACTGGGCTACAATAGGCCAAATACTGGTTTTTACGACATTTAATACTTATATTGGACACAGATTATTCCTTGCCAAATTAATACTAATGTGTTTCTGTATTTTGCACAAAATAATGGGCACATCCCAATAGGGTGATTCCTCATCGTGCCTATGTATGTACTTGCGTTATCTCAAAAAGTGATTCCTTGCCACGTTTGAGGATGCAGATAGCTATAAGAGTGAGGGTGATTCCTCGGTAGGCATATATGTGTCTGCCTGGTTTTCTTCATGAAAATGTTCATAGCATCTTCGGTAGCATGATCTCTCATTAGCATTCTTGTCATAGCGGTCTAACCTACCTATGGTTTCTTTCCTGGAACCATAGATTTTGATGCAAATCCAAATCCCGACGTGACGCCCAAGGGAGAAGGGCCAAACCCGCTCAAGTCTTGAGTATGGAGTCCAGTAACCGCTGTAGTACCTTGTACCTACCGTTAGAATATACTATGTTCAATCTGGCAACTACTTGTATTCAATCCGCTATTTTAAGGCAACAAACTTTATGTACATTTAGATGATGTAATATCTCGGGATTTAATGAACGACGAAAGGCCCCCTTTTGTTGTGAAGATGAGTATTCTGGTAGTTAATAGTTAGCATTGTCACTACAACGTATTTTGCTTAAATTTATACTACGATTACATGGATAAATATCTTTCACGTAGGAGTTAATAATATGAAAGTACCAAAAAGTAGGAGTTAATCTAGTACCGTAAGCTGAAATTTAGTGTTAGACTTGAACTGTGCTTAGGACTGAGAAATGGGATAACATGTAAGAAGCTTGGGTTATGTAGCAAGATTTGAGGATGGTGCAACCAAGAGCCCTGGTAGGAGAGGAACCTCTGAGTGGTCACAAGGGAAGATCGTCCGGCAAAGGAAGAGACGAGAAACTAACAAGAGCGCTAAACAAAATATTGGACGTGTTCGAACAATATCATGAGATATGTGTACGCACCATGGACCAAAAGGTGTTTTATGTTAGCTACCTGCTCCAGCAAGAGACAACTCTATGGTGGGATACCAAGAAGCAACTCCTTACCATGGAATTGGGAGCCACAAGGAGGATCTCACAAGAGAGGATCAAGAAAGAATTTGACTAGCGGTGTTTTTCAGAGATTATAAGGTATCAAAAGACAAAGGATTTTGCTAATTTGGTCCAAGGAAGTATGACGGTAGAGCAATATGCCGCCAAAATTATGGAGTTGGGATGGTTCGCCCCTCATCTTATCTCTACGGAAACCATGAGGGAATAACGATTTCAGGATTGATTGTAGACCCAAATTAGGAGACAAGTAGCCTAACTGAAAATCATGGATTTCCTGAAATTAGTTCATAAGGCGTTTATAGCCAATACATAACAGCAAAACTCATTGGTTGTATCCCCGAATCTAAAGAGATGAATATTGGCAGGCGAAGGATGCAATGCAGGAACCCCCACAGAAATTTGTGACAAGACTAGTGGGCGACCACCAATCACTATAGGTTCACGAACGGTCGGAAGAATGACAGTGTGTCATTTGCCATAGATCTCAAGAAGGGGACTGTTGATAAGCCCAAAATGTGTGCTACAGGTGTAGGCAGAGAGGACATTACGCTCGAGATTGTCCCCAAGCACCACTAGTGTAGGGAATGGTGCCAGGAGGAGGAAGTGGAGGCCTAAGGTAGCCCATGCAAGCCAGGGTATACACACTTACCCTGGGAGTGGTCCACAAAGATGCCATAGAGACACAGGAAGCCAACGTCATCACAAGTATGGAGCCATAATTCGCCTTAGTTAACTTCCTTCGTAGGAGTTCTTTACGTATAACAAGTAGTGATGGTTATCATAGGAAAAGTTAGAGTATTACAAGTCTACGCGAGCGCATTATTTGACTCGGGAGCTTCCCAGTCAATTGCATCTTCCACATTGGTTAGGATGGTTGACCTTCGAATGCAGCCGATGAGCCAGGGAGTCGTGGTGGCACTACCGAACGGAGAAATAGGGTTGCACCAAGGTAGTTAAAGAATGTCACTTGAAAACAAAAGGAGTCTCTTTGGAGGCAAATCTAATAGTGTTCGGTATGCTCTCAATGCATGGATTCCATGTGGCATCCCCTTGCTAATGTCGAGTATTACTTTCTCGTGTTCAGTGTGTGTCTCTTCCCCTTCCCAACCGTTGGTTTCAAATGGGCCAATAAGAAACCTTATGTCGCCAATGATTACACTAACAAATATTGAATCCAATTAGCTCCTAGATACATGCACAAATTCTTTGCTTGGCGTTATTGTTTCCTTATGTATCTCTCAATGGCTTCTTATTTAAGCATTAAGCATGCACCCCATTGGTGGATGATAGGCGGCAACCATAGGTGGGTTTCGGCCCACCTCTTTTTCAATTTCCTACAAATGAATCACAAGTGATCCCATCCTCTAGCCGTTCAACCTCTACCAAATGGAAAAAACAATCAAGAAACCCTAAACAGCTTGGGCAACCACCTCTTATAGATTCCATGGAACATAATTAATAGATTCTAAAAGTAATTATTTTGCTTGCCACGCACGTGTCATAAGACTTACTACTAAAATCAGGACTCCTATTTCAGAAAACCAATAACCTTGGTTTATACGTGTGATGCCCCCAGACCTCGTTTGGGATTTGACGGAGACTGAAGCGTAGGGACATGTGACTCAAAGCTACACACCTCTTGTTCATGATAGTTAATATGCAATGCACCTGACATGTTTCTAGCAGTATGCAATAATCACAGTAGAAAAAGGTTTAAGTCTACATAAACATAGAGCAATTTATGTATAATACCAAATGAAGTAACTAAAAAAATCCCAATGTACTAAGAAATTTCCAAATCACATCCTAAATAGGCTTGTCTTTCTCTATGATCTTCTACAAGTCCTCAAAGAGCTTAAATACTTTGTTAATGAACTTATCAGCTACCTCTAGCCTTTCTTCTATCATAGTGAAATTTTGTGAAATCTCAACAAGTTAACCAAAAACATACAAGAAGATAACATAAGCATGCAGAGTTAAACCATGAGGATGACATGCATGGACATTAACTCGACCAAAAACCTTGTTTTA
Organism: Juglans mandshurica; assembly: GCA_022457165.1. Taxonomy (NCBI): domain Eukaryota; kingdom Viridiplantae; phylum Streptophyta; class Magnoliopsida; order Fagales; family Juglandaceae; genus Juglans; species Juglans mandshurica. The sequence goes on from CM039619.1 coordinate 37,303,607, forward strand.
CTCTTGCATTCTTTTCGAAAGCATAACCCAAGTATTTTTGTAAAGAAAACAGAAACAATCATGAGAAATATGGTTTTTAAATCATATTACTCACTTTTAGCCATTTAAACCATATACAATACGGGTGGACACCTCACGGCTCTCCTTCGCGCCGAGGACTCCCTGCTAGTTACGGCATCACATGACCGACCCTCTTAACCGGGTGTGAGTACATCGGAGTTCATATAACGCTGCAGTTCCCAATTCGCATTCACCACAATGTCAATATGGTGCACCCACTAGCGTCAGGTGCTACTTCGCTCCGAAATCCTTTAAAAATGACTAATTCAAAGTTCATTGACCATTCTTCATTAATCTAGGGGTTACCACACCAATTTAAGCACTCCAAAGTGGACAGAAGAGTTCCACTATGATATTCCCCCATCCTAGCATTTGGGGTCGTGAAAAAAATAAATTTCTTTCTTATTTTAAAATGTACAATCCAAAATGCATGTGACATGTACTTATGAAAAAAATTTGTTTTTCTTCAATGCATGACCCGAATATGTACATCATGAACCATGTGACTCTTATGCAACGAAATCATGTGCTTGTGTCATATAATGAACTTCATCGCTTTTACGGTTTGAAAGAATTAGAACATGCAATATCTTTTATTAAACATAACATGTGAAAGCTCAACCAATCATGCTACGTTACTCAGAATCAAAACATAGCAATTAAATCAACAATCTATATTTGAACATCCAATAAACATTCATGTAACACCCTGCCTAAAAAGCTCCTTAAGCCTTGACCTTAGTAACCTTAATCCTAATTATTCAGAAGTTAGGCTATTTGAGAATAAGAACAATTTTAGATATTTGAGTTGCAAAAGGACTATATACTTTGGGTTTAGAAGAATTATTAGAAGATTCTAGTGCAATATTGATTTTTGAGAAAAAATAAATTTTTTGGAGGTTAATTGGTTTAGTAATACTATTTTGGAGAATTTTTTAGCGCTTTATTAATTTTGAGGAAAGGTGCCAAGAGGCCAATGTTAGAATGACAAGTGGCATATTGGAGATTTTGCCACCTTATTGAGCCAAGTAATTTGGGTAAAATTTTTTGTGGACTTAGGAAAGCCCAAGAGATTGATTTATTAAGGGCCCAAGCTTTTTGGATATAAAGGCTTAGGAGAAGCAATAAGCTTTTAGGCCCTACTTGATGGACATAAGACTTTAGAGGCCTATTACACTAAGGATGTGATGGGCTAAGGATAAGATATTAAAAAGCCTTAGACCCAACTTGGGAGATATAAAGTTTTAAGCTTTTCTTAGAGGGCACTAGAAAATACGCCCAATGAAAAAGACATAAGGTCATTGGTCTTAACTTAGTAAGAGTGAATGTATTAGGCCCAACTTATTAAGCATGAAGGATTAGAGAAGCGAGCTCATTAGTAATCTTATTAAGGCCTTTAGAACCTTAGAACATTTATGGGCCAATCCTAAGAAGCCCTAAAACAAGCCTCATAGGAGTACAATACTTGGTAGAATAGCCTTGACCTAAGTATGAGAAAGAAATAAGGCCTTTGGGCCAAGATTGGCATATATTTGACCCATGGCCCAATTATGTCAAGGTAAGTTTTTCAAGCCCCATCTTAGTGGATCTTGAGGTCTATTTTAATCCTTCAAAACTTAGAAACAAGGCCCCCATTCATTCAAACCCAAAAGCCCTTGGACCATTAACCCACACCCATGATCTTTTTAAGCCCACAAGGTCTAAAACCTTGTTTTGTTCTATTTCACTCTTCAATTTAAAAACCCAATACATCATATCATGAGTTTCCTCAAGCCCATGTCATATCCTAAATACCCAAATTAAGTTTTAAAATTGGTTAAGACCATTAATCAATTTACCCAAGATTAGTGATCTTTAAACCATGCTTTGAAGCTTAATTTTCTTTCTTAATCATTTTTAACCTTTTGATATGAAATTTTCTTGTTTTATTACTCAATTAAATCATTCTTAGATCATATTAGGACCCTTGATAACACTCCACACATGTCATTAAAGGAAATGACATATCAAACTCCAAACTACACCAATTGGTACACATGGTTAAGCCAATTGGACCACCCATCTGCCATGGTTAAGCCACCACCCTATGCCACCTCCAGCACCACCCAATCCCCAAGAGGCCCTCATGACCATTATGAGCCTTTGACAAGGTTTTTCCACCCAAAGAAGGCACCAAAACCATATGGCTTTTGTGCAAACTCCATTTCAGCAACTACCCTCCATTGCGTCATCTTCTTTGAGCTGCACCTCCATGATCAGTTGGTAGCCAACCCTCCACCTTATACCACCTGAAAAATCCTTTAAAAAGTGACCTTGCACCTACACAAATCACCATGATGATGAGTCAAGGCAATGAACAAAACTGTCCGAAGAAAACCACTTTGAACCCGTCAGTCCCATGGTTTGTTTTTGTTGGTTTTCCTTCTATTTCTTCTACACCACGACCAAACCAGCTTCTTTAGGCTCGATGTAGCACTTGACTTGATGATGTCATGGTGATTTTAAGCCACTATTCCTCTTGCACAAGATGACACAAGCTGATGAAGGCAATTTGAAAAATCAACCCTCTTACACCACCTCCCACCTCAACCAATCCCCATGGACCAAGGCCAACGTCCCCTCCCCTTTGGCTGACTATAAAAAGCCCATTCACCCCCTTATTTCCTCCACACCTCAACTCTAGCTCCTCTTGAGCATTTAAGAGCCATCTCCCCCATAGTTCTTGAGAAAAATCGAAAAGTGTGTGAGCTTGAGTGTTCTTGAAGTTCTTGGTGTTCTTGTGTTGAAAGCTTGAGTGGACCACGAAATTTGTGAGTTTTCTTTCCCTAGATCTTAGTTTGCAAGTCAAGTCTTGTTTTCTAGTGTTAGAATAAATTTTGGTTAAGTTTAGATAAAGTTACCATGCTTGATTCAAAACCAGGTTCATTAAGGATGGGTTAAATCTTTGAATTATTTTAAGTGAAAATTTAGCTATGGCATGTTTTAAGTATATTTTGATATGATTTATTAATGTCTTAGAATGATCATGGAAGGTTTGATTTTTGATTAGAAGCGTGTCATGATAGGTTTTGATTCTATCTTGTTTTGATCATCAAAATATGCATGGGTTTTAAGTAAGTTGTGATTAAGGCATGGAGCTTGATTTGTTCCACCTAGGCTTGATGATTAAGCATTTAGAAACCTTCTGATCGAGATTAGAATGAAAATGCATGTCTTGGGTAAGTTTTGAAAGCATGCCTTTGTGATTTACACTAGAAACATTAAGCTTGATTAATGAAGGATTAATGAAGATTAAAATTTTTAGCCATGATTAAGTGTTGGGATGAACTTACTCACCAAAGAATTGGACTTTATCATATCATTAAGGACTATAGTGATTATTTGTGACTAAAGAAAATTTCATATGCATACATTCATAGGGATCAATAATTGAAATCATACTTAGGCATCAACTAGAGTGTATGCCACGGGTTGAGAGTGTTTGAGCTAATTCCACTTTGAATTTCGCAATTCTAAAGATATGGATGGTTTTAGAATATGAAAAATATGAGGTCCATGAAGTTTGGTTGAATTTTAGGTGTTTGCAAATAGTGAAAAATTAATGCTTTAGTGGCAATTTTTGAGAGTTTATAGGTATTTTTATAAATACTCATTTTTGAAACATTTTGATTATGAATCTCATCCATAGTAATATTAATCCTAACTTAGTACGGATTTGATTTCAGCCGCTACGATATTTCCAAACTCGGGAAGTTTGTAAGTTAGCTTCTAACTTACTCGTAGATAATTTATTTATGATTATTGTGTTAACACCACATTCATATTAAATGTCATTTTGAGCATGAAATATCATATGATACATCATTGAGCATTTGATTACTTGTTTACATGACATGTGAAATTCTTACTATTTTTAGCATATTGCATATAAATGTCATTTTCACATGAAAGCTTGCCACATATGCACATGTCATGAAATACATATTTCAAGTATAGCATGAAAATAATTTTTGTCACGACTCCAAAGGCTAGGATGGAGAATTATCTTTAGTGGAACTCCTCTGCCCACTCTGGAGTGTTTAAGAATGGAGTGGTAATCCCTAGGTTGACAAAGAACAGTCAACGAGTTTCGAATGGATTCTTTTTAAAGAATGTCAGAGCAAAGTCAAATGTTATAATACCTAATACTGGTGGATGTATATGTTATGATGTTATGATAATTTTATGTTATATTACCAATGCATTGAGAACGATGTCTGCAGACAAAGAGAGTGCACAACGTGGGAAACCAAGCTAAAGGGGATAGATAGGATGCGTCGACTCTGACATCCTCTGTGACACCTAGCATTAAAGAACCTGCACCAGCAAATGAATGGAAGACGTTGACAGCTCCCCATTCTCTAACGAGGGTGACTGAAAATGACCGCATTGCACACCCACCATCGGGACGCACCTTGGAAGCCATGCTGCATTGAAAGCCTTACTTTAGAACACAACATCGCATTAAATACCCAGGCAAAACAGCTATGAGCGGGACGGCCAAACCTTGACACCGGGTATAGAATGTCCCTTTTGAAACCTCATATAAAAGCTACATCTCAGGTACAAGGAATGCTCTCTGGACTCTATTATTCGAAAAAACCAATACTATAAACATGTGAGATTGATTTAAGCATCGGAGGATTTCTATATTGCCCTGAGCCCACCTTTGTCTTTGTGTTTGCAGGTAAAGATCGTGATCCGAGTTGCTGGAATCTCGTCTAGGCATACAAACACGACATTAACACATGTATTTGAATTATTTTTGAAAATTAACATATTAAAATGACATTCAAACCTTAAAAATCTATTCCAATATGTTGGGATTATTTCAATTAACACAATTGTGCGATAATTATTTTCTTCCAAAGGTAAGATAAATTTATAGTTCAAACAATTTTTGGAGTATCTATAGACAAAACTGCTGAATTAGATTCATGTTGCTCCTAGAATTAAATCTAAATTCTGTTAAAGACCTAACAGTAACCATTAATCCAAATTTCTTAAGACTGTTGGATACTAATTTAGTTAAACATTTAACTTTCAATGTCATAACAAATTCCGTACCTAAAAACATGATTTAGGAAAGATTTTCATCTCATGATACCAAGAATTTTGGTTGATCCAAAAGCCAATTTATCTGTGGTACTCTGAAAGTTTTCATCATTTATAAGTTCAAAATTGAAGCTTAGATCAGAGGAATTGCTTGACCGAGCAAAAGTACTCCTTATTCTAGAAATTTACCATCTCAAATAATCGATACACTGCATGTCAACATTTAAGTTTGACACGGTCGATGGATCTAGCTAGGTCGCCAACCATGAAAATGGGCGAAACTCTTCTTGTGTGTGACGAAGGTCTAATGACGTGATACTTGTAGAATTAAATGTGCGTAAGCCATGATGATAAAGCTTTTCAGGGCCGGTTATGAAATCCTGCCTTCGATAAGAATATATACATGTTAAATTTCTCACCTGCACCGACAGATTTTATAGCATATGCCTGTCTTTCAGAGGTACAAGATTTTGTACTTCCAATATTAAATTATAAAATTTGACCCTTTGAATTGAATGAAGAGTAATGCTATATACAGTTGTAGAATGCGCAAGTGCCATTCAGTCATTTTGAAAAAGAGTGAGATCCACTGTTAAAAAATTAATTTCTTTTCATATAGGTCCCATATTTATTTACTTTTTTCAAAACGACTATACGGCGTTTGTACATTCACAACTGTAAATATAATTTCTCACTAAATGAATGCCATTTTTTTCGTACGTTCTCTCCAATTAAATAACGTTTTTTTTTTTTTTTGTGTTGAAAGAAAGTTCTAGTGCGAAATTTAAGCAAACACGACGGTCAAAATGTAAGAAAGTTTGGTTGTTGAATATCGTCAGTTTGTACTTTTCAAAGATGGCACAACAGCTTTGTACCCACTTCATCGTTACAAATATCGTCAGTTTAGACATTTTGGGTAAGTTATAATAATTTAGTGCTAATATATTTTATATGGTAACGTAATTTCAATACATTGATGACACGTATTATATATAAGCCTTAATAGTCAGAGAATACTTTTGTAATACATCAGTCACTATTTATTTTTACACTCTGCACTTAATAGTTTTTAATTTTTTTTCTTTTTTTATAGAATGTGAGATGTAGAGTAGTAACTACTTACTAATGAGAAAAATTATTCATTTCGACAAGCATTTGGTTGGGTTGGGTAAAAAAAAAGTTGGTGAAGGAAAGCTACTATAATATCGTGATGCGTCAAATTAAGAAAATCAGTGACGTTATCCATCTATACGTGGGTTGTGCATAATTATCGCCTTATGATGTCAATCCAGCAATTAAGAGATTCAACATAACATGAAGGTACAGTGTCCGGCTAGAAGCTAGACATTGAGTTGGATAATATGGGTCAGATTTTTATTTTGATGTTTTAATAATTCTATGACTAAAATATTTGTATAATTTGAAAATAGATAGATATAATATGCTATCGCTATAGTATTTATAAACATTATCAGTCAAGAGTACTGTGGATCTCAAGATTCTCAACATTTAAGACTGTCAAGTTCATATATAATCCTCCTCAAATTACAAAATATTTTGACTAAAAATTTATAGTAAATTGATCCAAATAACGCTACAATGAAGATCCAACGTCCAAAAAAAAAAGTGGAATTAGTTACACTATAAGAAAACTGCTTATTTGCGACCAGTTAATTCCAGCGAAATGACTATTTGCAACTAAAATTGGTTGTGAATAATCTTTTAGTTACAATTAATTGGTCACAAAAGTTTATTTTTCTTATAGCGAAGAAGATTTCATCCCGTTCGAGATTTGAGAGTTTGAGAGAAATAAATGCATGTAGACCTTATACTAATATTTAATTATAGCTTCGCTATTCATTATCGTCACACACTATTTTTTTATTTGTATTCTTCCTAAACTAAATGAATTCTTCTACTCATGATCTATACATTTCACATTTGGTAAGAGAAACAATAAAAAATGAAAAAATTATGTGTGGTGTATGGTTAGGGGTGTAACCGGTCCGGTTCGGTCTGATTTTGGACAAAATTTAGGACCGAACCGGTATGTACCATTTTGCATTTTTCAAAACCGATTACGCACCGGTTATCCTCCTAAACCAGTACTTCTAGTTTTATCAGTTTTCGATCTGATTTTCCGGTTTATATATGTAGTAACAAAAATAAACATCGTAATAAAAGCAGCTATAGCCTAAAACTATATAATTATTAATAACTAAACCAAAGGTCGAGCTTAATGCAAGCAACATGTCCAACTACTATATTTTGCTTCATTCAGTGTCAAAGACCAAGTACAACCATTCTTTTAACTATAAACATCTATATGCTATAGTGGGTTTATATATGCTATAATATATATATATATATATATCTTAATATTATAAGCTCCAATTAATTTCTTCACCCAATCCATATATGAAAGTCTCCTATCTACATTCATATGTTAATTTTAAAGTAATTTCTTATATATTATTATTTATTATTTTATTTTATTTTATTTTATTTTTTTGAGCCTTCACACTTTAAAATAATATGAGATGTTGTAATATGCAGATGCAGATGATAAAATCATTTTGGAACATACAAGAGAATAATGGGATTTTTGACTTAGCAGATGAATCGATGATAATGATATGCAGATGCAGATGATAAAATCAATTTAAAACAGATGATATGCAATGGAGCAAAGCCACTTGAAAGCTTTCATTCAACTCAGAATCTTAGATGCTTAATCAAACAAAACAAACAGAGCTTTAGGCTAACGTGGTCCTTAGAAAAAAAAAACTCGGAAGTCCGCAACCCAAACATATCATTGCAGATTAAACAAACAGAGCTTTAGTGCTTTACTATTGAGTATTGACGTTAGACAAATAAAAATCCTCAAGAAAAATTACCGTCGAAGAAGAGAGACGTGAGAGCCGGCTGCGTGAGAGATGGGAGGGCTGCGTGAGATACTGAGAGAGTGAGGAAGAGAGGTGAGGCCTGGAATGTTGGATGCAGAGAGGCCGTGAGAGGGCAGAGATGGAGGCCGTGAGTCGTAGAGAGGCGGAGAGTGAGGAAGAAAGGGGTGTCAACAGAGGGACTGGAGGATGCGACTGTTACGTGCGGCGCAGTTCTTGGAGAGGCGGGGGGATCTAGGGTTTCTAAGGGAAGGGGTGGGAAACTAAAACTGAAAGTGAAAGTAAAACTTGAGGGGGAGGGGGGTGGGTTTGGGGGGAACGAAATCAAGGCCGGGGGGGAGGGAACGACGCCATTTCTTAGAGTAATTTAATACCATATAATATATATATATACAATAGTTATAGTGATTTAATATAGATTAGTATAAGTATAACTATAGTCTATATTAGACTATTAGTATAGTTATATATTAATATTAGCTATATATTAGTGTAGCTATATAATATATTAGACTATATAATACTATTAATATTAGACTATTAGTATTAGTATATATATTAGTATCAGTTATATATTAGTTATAGCTATATAATATATTAGACTATATAATAATATTAATATTAGACTTTTAGTATAGATATATATTAATATTAGTTATAGTGATATAGTATAAGTATAACTATAGGCTATATTAGACTATTAATATATATATATTAGTATTAGTTAAATTATATAATATATTACACTATATAATAGTATTAATATTAGGTATTAGCAATTTAGCATAGCTAATTAGCTATATATTGGTATGGTATTAGTTATAGTGATTTAGACTATATATTAGTATTTGTTAATTGTTATAGTGAATTTAATTTATTATAACTATATTATTGATAGTATTATAGTGATAGTTTTAGTATAGTAATTTATTATTTAGTATAGTGATTTATATACTAATTTATACATAAACTTAAAGTATATTACTAATAGTAATATAGTATTAGACTCTAATATTATTATAAATATTAGTATTAGACTATTAGTTCTAGTGATTAGAATAACTATATATTAGTATTTATTACTTGTTATAATGAGTTTAATTTATTATAACTATATTATTGATAGTATTATAGTGATATGATAGTATTAGTATTACTATATCATTATTTTATATGTGATTATTTAGTATAGTGATTTATATAATAATTTATACATAGATTTAAAGTATATTACTAAATTACTATAAGTATAACTATAGTCTATATTATATATTAGTATTAGTTATAAATTTATAGTGATTTAGTATAGCTATATAATATATTAGACTATATAATAGTATTAATATTATACTATTAGTATAGTTATATATTAGTATTAGTTATAAACTTATATATTAGTGTAACTATATAATATATTAGACTATATATAATATAATTTAATATATATTTTTATGTTTAAAGCATATGATCAATTAAATTTTCATTTTTAAAATTAAACTTTTATTTTATAAATTATATAACATTATCTTATATATAATTATATTAATAACATATGATCAAACAAATTACAAATTTTCATATTTAAGATTAACATTTTATGTTATAACTTATAATTTATAAATTATAATATGAAATTATTTCATATATGATATATAATTATATATACAACTTTCACATATAATTATATATTATATATAAAACTTATGTATAAAAAGTATTTTGTATAATATTAATTTTGCATAAAATAATAAAATATATATATATATAATATTAATTTATATATATATTACTCCAACCGGTCCGGTTAGATTCGAGAAAGTGTAAAACCGGAATCGGACCGATTCCTGCCGGTTTTCATAATACACGAACCGGTCCCGGACCAGACCGGTTCAAAATCGAAAATATCGGTCCGGACCGGACCGATTTTCTAGTGTAAATTTACACCCTTATGTATAGTGTGAGGATGATAAGTATAATTCTTCATTTAATATCTATGTGTGAAATGTTTTAGATAATATGAAAGAATAGTGCTACATGTAGTTATATTTTTATTTATGAGACTCATTTTGTTAATTCTTTTTTTAAATTATTTTAAATTTCATAAATTTCATATGTCAATAACTAACTCGTAGAGAAAAGTAAGTTTTTTTTTGTAAATTTTTCTTATTTTCCAAACAGATATAATATCATTAATCACTGCATTCACTACAATACAATCGCATTTTAGTGACGGTTGGAAAATTGTGACAGTCCCTAGACCGTCACTAAAAGGCATTTTCTGTGACAGTTTCTGGAAACCGTCACTAAAGATAGAATGATATTTTTGTACATTCGAACGTATGGGAAATATGCGTTCGAATGTCACATATACGTTCGAACGTTATGTCTGTTTATGTTTGAACGTAAAATGTTTTGGCGCAACCGTTCGAATGTTATTAATTTTACGTTCGAAACGTAAAATGTTTGTACCAATGTTCGAATGTTAAGTAATAACATTCGAACGTTCATTGTAAATTTAAATTAAATGACTTTAATTTAAAAATTATGTGATTTTTATTGTGCATAATTTGTGAACAAGTCTAAAAAATTGAATTGTATATATTTATATATACACACTTTGTAATATATAAATATATATTATTGATTTATATATATTTGAAATGCAATGATTTAGTATTAAAGTTGAAAAATATAACATCAAAGAAGATTAAAAATTGAAATTAAAAAACGATAAAAATATTCAATAATATTTTTCGTTACAAATATTAAAAATAAAATACAAAATTTGATAGAATGTAGTAAACAACAGTCAGATGATAACGTTATCCGCAAAAGTCGACCTCCGTACCTCCTCAGTCAAGGTATCAACCTTGTCGTTAAGGATAGTTACACGATGGGTGAGTTTGGCAACAGACGCCGATATAGCCTCGAGCGATCGATCGATCTTATGATCGATATGCGCAGTCAGCTGTGAGATGACCGCATCAACCCAAGCAGGCTGCGCATCTTCTGCAGATGTACTCGGCGTATGCTGACTACTACTCCCGACATGACCTGGCTCAGGCTGCATCGGAGGAACTAGATCCTCTACAGGGGGTGGCTGACGTCCCCTCGCCTGTCCAATGCTACGTCGATGCGTGGTCATGTCGAGGGGGCTCATCTGATCTTTGACCCACTCCTCTGGCTGGGTCGGCACTCCCCGTGCAAGTAATAGTCGGCTGATGAGGACACCATATGGGAGATTATCCGTGGAGATGATGCTCGCCTCGTAACGGATCCTCTCAAAAATGTGCAGTGGCAAATCTATAGGATCTCCACGTGCCACTCGTATAAAAAATTGTGCCCGAAGCCGACTAAATGTGGTTTTATGAGCCGCATGATCGACATTTGTTGCAACAATAAGGTGCAACATGCGGAAGAAATGTAGCAGATGGTTCTGGTTGAAGGCGTTCTTCCGCTCGATCTGCATGCGATCCCTCCCGGTGAGGATGTAGAAATCCTCGTCTCAGTCATCATCCCGAGCCTCGACGCCAGTATCCTCAGCCTCTGACTGGCCTGCATCTCTGGCTGATGCTGGCTCACATCCCCGGCCAGTAGATGATGTAGAAGTGCCTACATCCTCACGGGATGTTGAGTGTGTAAATGTCTCAACTCCTCGACGAATCCAGAGGTGCTCGCTGATGACATTTGCTGATACCTCAATGGAAACACCGCGTACAGTCACGGTGTGAGAGGATGCATCCTGAGGCATGTCACACATCCCCATATAGAATTCTTGAACCATTGAGGGGTATACCTTCCCCCTCAATGTGCAGATATTTCCCCAGCCTCTACTGAGGAAAACATCTCTTAGGTTCGTCTGCTGCCAACAGAGTTCGTCGAACTCATTAATTAAGACCTCTCGCTCTACCATAACAGTACGAGCTCCGATACGGGCAGTGTCCGACATGGCTCATTCCCTCCCTCGTTTCCGTGTATGCAATGGAAGAGCCATATCCTAAAAATAGAAAAGGAAAAAAAAATTATTTACAATAATGCATTTTTTTGTATTAATTTTAAGATGCTCTGCATTAACGTTCGAATGTTTTATCTTTAACGTTCGAACGTTAAAGATAAAAACGTTCAGACGTTAATTTATACGTTCGCACGTAAAATAATGTAAATAAATTTACGTTCAAACGTAAAACAAGTACGTTCGAATGTACAGATGTACGTTCGAACATAAGTAGTAAATAAATATTGGCTGACGTACGTTCGGATGTTAAAACAAATACGTTCGAACGTATTTGTTTTACGTGTGAACGTAAATATGAACGTCCGAACGTCGAAGCATGAATAATGTAGAAAATCACTACGTTCGGATGTTATAATTAAACGTCCGACCGTATGTGATTTATGTGCGAAAGTAAATATTCACGTTCGAACGTATGTCGTTTAATAATATTCACGTCCGAATGTAAGACGATTAACGTTCGAACGTGGAAGCCGTAACGGCTCTGTAATTTAAACATCATACGTTTGAATGTCTTGGTGAAACGTTCGAACGTTTCGACGCAGAATGGCTGAGTCGACTCAGCCATTATTGAAATCTCGAAAATTTCTCTATAAGGTTCTAAATGCCGAAATGTCACCATGTAAATGAAGTATACACTTCAAGAAACATTTCTACGGTGACTATTCGGCCAATGACTGGCCGTGGTGGCCGGAAAATGAAGTTGAAAATTCGGTAATCACTTATCCGGTTTTAAACAAAACTCAATCCAAATCTCAATCCAAATCTCAATAAAATACATGTTATTTGAATAAAAGATGAATGCCTACCTTTTAGTGACGGTTGTGACGGAGTTGATGGCGGCGGTGATGGAGGCGTGGCGGCAAAGAACGGAGAAGACGATGGATACGTTTTGGAAATGTCGTTTCGACGTTCGGTTTTGGCCTTATATACACAGAACGTTCGAACATACTTATTATTACGTTCGAACGTTTGTCAATTTAATTTCCAAAATTTTATCTATAATATATTATATTATAAATGTTTAAGTTATATATTAGGATGTTATATAATATTATTGACAATTAGATTATTGGTTTTTTTGTGAGTGCTTGTTATATTTCTAAAGTTTAGCAATATGTTTATACATGTTGTTGTGATTTTATGCTTACTCTTGAAATAATTGTGATTATTGTTTGTGAATTTTGTGAATAGTTTATGAGTTTATGGTGTTTATTGATGAATTAATAAGTAACAATTTAATATATATTATTAATTTATATATATGGTATAGTTTATATATTATATACATTGATGTTCTCATTTAAAGTATATTATGCTATCATACTATACAATGTAGTATATAGTTATAGATATATAAAATGTAGTATATATATTATACTATAAGTTAGTATATAATAAAGAATTTAATAAGTAACAATTTAATATATATTATTGATTTATATATATGGTATAGTTTATATATTATATATGTTGATGTTCTCATTTAAAGTATATTATGCCAACATACTATACAATGTAGTATATAGTTATAGATATATAAAATGTAGTATATATATTATACTATAAGTTAGTATATAATAAAAAATTTAATAAGTAACAATTTAATATATATTATTGATTTATATATATGGTATAGTTTATATATTATATATGTTGATGTTCTCATTCAAAGTATATTATGCTATCATACTATACAATGTAGTATATAGTTATAGATATATAAAATGTAGTATATATATTATATTATAAGTTAGTATATAATAAAGAATTTAATAAGTAACAATTTAATATATATTATTGATTTATATATATGGTATAGTTTATATATTATATACATTGATGTTCTCATTTAAAGTATATTATGCTATCATACTATATAATGTAGTATATAATTATAGATATATAAAATGTAGTATATATATTATACTATAAGTTAGTATAGTAGGAATCGTACGTTCGAACGTTAAACTAAGAGGCGGGAATTTTCCCGCTCGATTAAGGTATCTGTGTGATTATTCAGACGTTCGGACGTTTATACTATACGTTCGAACACCAAATCTGTTAACGTTCGAATGTTAGTTAAATTAGTGCGGGAGATTTCCCGCTCAAATATGGTAACACTTTCATGAAATGTACGTTCGGACGTTTCATGAAATGTTCGAACGTTTATCTATAAATATACGAACGTTCGAACGAAAAATTGTGATACATTCGAACATATATGAGGAAAGTGCGGGAACTTTCCCGCTAGATTTTATGTTATATCATAAGAAGGGTACGTTCGAACGTGTATTGTAAATGTCCGAACGTTCTGGGCGGGAATAATTTTAGAATATAACGTTCGGACGTAAAACTTAAACGTTCGAATGTTTAAACTAATAATTTTATAACTTAATCAGTACGTGCACGGGAGGAAGCGGATCATTTCTTCTTCTCCCGTGCGCGCAACAGAAAGAGAGGGTCCTGCACAGGGAGAGAGAGAGAGAGAGAGAGAGTGAGAGAGGGTTGAGTTAGAGAGTGAGAGAGAGTTGAGTTTTGGTAAGAAAATATTTTTATTTCTTGTCTTTATTTAAATTTTATGATATTTATAGAATGTGTTTTTGTTATAGAATATTTCTAATAAGTTAGTGTTGTATTTTTTTGAAGGATTGCTTGTTTTGGGAAGTTGGAAGATTTTGATTTGTAAGAGGATATTGTGAGTGCTAGGTATATTTCTAAACTTTATCAATATGTTGTTGTGATTTGATGCTTACTCTTTATCATATTGTGATTATTGTTTGTATAGTTTGTAAATAGTTTGTGAGTTATTTTAAATATGTTGTGATATAAATTTGAAATATTATGTTTATTATTAGAAATATATTGTTATTAGGCTTTGTTAATACATGTTTATTGCTTACTCAAGTTTAGAAATATGTTAATACATGTGGCATGTTATTTTGTGAATATATTGTGAGTTATTGTGATATGGACTTGA
The DNA here is from genome assembly GCA_022457165.1 of Juglans mandshurica. Classification (NCBI taxonomy): domain Eukaryota; kingdom Viridiplantae; phylum Streptophyta; class Magnoliopsida; order Fagales; family Juglandaceae; genus Juglans; species Juglans mandshurica. Next base: position 37,318,656 of record CM039619.1, read on the forward strand.
AATATTTAAATTATTATTTGTGAATGACGTTTGAATATGTTTACATTGTTACAAATATATTGTCCTTAAGATTTGTTAATACATGTGTCATGTTATTTTATGCTTACTTTTTATCATATTGTGATTATTGTTTGTATAGTTTGTAAATAGTTTGTGAGTTATTTTAAATATGTTGTGATATAAATTTGAAATATTGTGTTTATTATTAGAAATATATTGTCATTAGGCTTTGTTAATACATGTTTATTGCTTACTCAAGTTTATAAATATGTTAATACATGTGGCATGTTATTTTGTGAATATATTGTGAGTTATTGTGAATATGTTGTGATATGGATTTGAAAAATTGTGATAATAATATTTGAAATTAAGTAAAAACAAATAAAAGTAACTCTTTAAGAATTATAATAATTAAAATTATTGTATAACCATTGAAATTTAAGTATGATAATTAAATATTTATAATAATATTTGAAATTAAGTAATAACAAATAAAAGTAACTCTTTAAGAATTATAATAATTAAAATTATTATATAACCATTGAAATTAAGTATGATAATTAAATATTTATAATAATATTTGAAATTAAGTAATAACAAATAAAAGTAACTCTTTAAGAATTATAATAATTAAAATTATAGTATAACCTTTGAAATTAAGTATAACAATTAAAATCATACTTTAAGAATAATGATCTTGTACATGAGGGAATATGATTTTGAAGAAATGTTGGAATTTCAATTTAAAATTGCTTGACTGTCATAGTCTCTTCGGCCTTGAGAGTTGTCAAGTCGGACAGTTTGTGACGGTTAAGTAATTAGACTAAAATTTAAACATTTCTTCAAGATCATTCTCCATCATTGTGTACAAGACACGAAACGTAGGGTCACATGATCTTCCCTCCCTCTTTAGTTTAACAATATAACACTACTTGAAGGTGACATTGTTAATTTAAACAACATGAAGATATTGTTGTATGATTTTTTGCTAGATGCGTGTGACATTGGATAAATACCCTTAGACCCGTTTGGGAATCAGTGTACATTTATGTGTCCACTGATTCCTGAATTGTCCAGTGTGGACAGTTTGAGATTATATTATCTGTATTACACATTTTTGTTACTCGCTACTTTCCACGTTTAATATGAAGTTTCGGTATCTTCTTCTACTGTTCTTCGGGTATACTGTTCGTAGGGTCACAATCCTGATATTTGAACATGTATACTTGGAGAATTATGGGGAGGTGCTGCTGAAATTTCTACTAACGTGAAAATTAGTAGAGTGACGAGATTTGTGTAATATGGAGAATATAATCTCGAATGAGATAGGACCAACTACCTTATCAAAAAAGTAATGAGAATTGGAGCATGACATGCATGTAAATTTTCAATGTACGTGTTATTAATATATAGATGTTTTTAGAAATGGACAAAAATTGGATGCGTCTGGACGATAGACTTGGAAAGGATCACGTACCCTATACATGTGGAGTAAGAACTTTCATTGATTTTGCACGGGCCTCTGCTGATAGTCGTGGTTACATTAAGTGTCCATGTCGAGGGTGTAAAAATTTGTGTGCGATAGGATTGGATGAAGTAGAGCGTCATATATTTGTGAACGGTATGGATCTGGGGTATACGCGATGGGTACTGCATGGTGAGCCGTATGAAGGGTCAGCAGATGTATTGGTCGATCATCACAATTATTTACGGCACATGGATGATGATTATGAGCATGATGAGATGGAGGAGATGTTGGGTGACATTGGAGCTGGGATGTTTATGGATGAGGTTAACGACAATGCCTCAAGTGGTGGATCAGGGACTGATTGTGAAAATTTTCCTTCACTGTGGGAAGATGCAAAGCGCGAGCTTTCTCCAAGTTGTACAAAACATTCCAAATGTCGTTTATTGTGCGGTTGCTTCACATAAAATCATTGTGTGGGATGTCGACGAAAGCAATAAACATGGTATTGGACTTATTTAACGAGGTGCTTCCCGAAGGGTCTGCATTGCCTAAGAACTTTTATGAAGCGAAACAATTGAGAAAGAGATTAGGATTTGAGTACAAGTCCATACATGCATGCAAGAATGATTGTGTATTGTTCTGGAAGGAGAACGAGGAGAAACAAGCATGTCCTGTATGTGGAGAGTCGAGGTGGAAAGGTAAGAAAAACGTGCCGGTTAAGGTGTTGCGGTATTTTCCCTTGAAACCTAGGTTGCAAAGACTATATATGTGTAAGAAAACAGCTCATGATATGAGGTGGCACGAGGAGAAAAGAGTTAAAAATGACGGGTATATGAGGCATCCAGCTGATTCACTTGCGTGACAGTCTTTCGATAATCAGTATCCAGAGTTCGGGTTAGAAGCTCGGAACGTGCGCCTGGGACTCACAACCGATGGATTCAACCCTTTTGGGAATATGAGTACAAGTTATAGCACTTGGCCCGGGTATTGATTCCGTACAATCTTCCACCATGGAGGTGCATGAAAGCGCCAAACTTTTTGTTAACTTTACTCATCCCTGGCCCTAGATCACCTGGGAATGATATTGACGTATTCTTGCAGCCGTTGGTTGAAGAGCTGAAAAAGTTATGGGAAACAGGGGTTAGAACTTATGATGCATCTAAGTCGACATCTTTTCAGATGCATGCTGTGGTAATGTGAACCATAAATCATTTTCCGGCGTATGGGAATCTTTCCGGCTGGAGTACGAAAGGGAAGTTAGCGTGTCCGACGTGTAATAAAGAAACTGCTAGTGAGTGGCTAAAATTTTTTCAGAAGTTGTGTTTCATGGGTCATCGACGTTATTTATCAGCAAATCATGCATGGAGAAGAGAATGTGCCAAGTTTGATGGGAGAGTAGAGGATAGGATTGCACCAATAGAGTTGTCTGGAGAAGAGATAGTGGAACAATTGCAACATGTTAGAGCGAACAATTTTGGCAAAGGTCGGGGAAAGAACAAGAGAAAACGAGCCGTATCAGAATTGAATTGAACAAAGCGTAGTATTTTTTTTGATTTGCCGTATTGGTCGTCATGCAAGTTGCGACATAGTTTGGATGTAATGCACATAGAGAAGAATATTTGTGATAATATACTGGGTACATTGATGAGTATTAACAAAAAGACGAAAGATACGATCAAGTCGAAGAAAGATCTTGAGAGAATGAGAATTAAACATAATCTGCATTTGTGGGTGGAAGGCAACAGGGTGGTCATGCCGCATGCATGTTTTACGATGACGAGGGAGGAGAGGATTGATTTCTGTAAATGGTTGCAAGGTGTGAAGTTGCCAGATGGTTATGCTTCAAATATTGGTAGATGCGTGAGTCTTGATGATTGGAAAATCAATGGATTGAAAAGTCATGATTGTCACGTATTTTTGCAGAAGTTATTACCTGTGGGAATTCGTGGGAAGCTGACATCTAATGTACGTGTCGCCATATCTGAACTATGTATGTTTTTCAAGGATTTGTGCGTTCGGGTAGTAAATCGAGATGTGTTGTCGAAATTGGAAGAAGACATTGCTACTATACTATGTAAATTCGAGCAGATCTTTCCACCATCATTTTTTGATGTCATGGTCCATTTAGCAATACATTTACCGTGAGAGGTACTTTTGGGTGGACCGGTGCAGTTCTGTTGGATGTATCCAGTTGAAAGATATTTGGGTCGATTGAAGCGCACTGTTGGGAATAAAGCCAAAGCTGAGGGTTCAATAGCAGAGGCTTATATACACGATGAATGATTAACATTTTGCTCTCTATACCTTCGTGGCGTTGAGACACGATTTAGTCGTTAAGAGCGAAATGCTGATCTTGCTACTCCGCCTCCTCGTGAGCTATCAGTGTTTTCCCAGAATGTACGACCCTTGGGTGCACAAACAGGTTATGATTTAATTGATGGAGAGTTGGGTAAAGTTCGGTGGTATGTGCTAAATAACTGCCGAGAGATTGATGATTATCTTAGGTATGTCATTTCATTTATTTGAATAATTATAGTTTTCTTTAAATTAATTAGAATTGTTGTGCTCAAAATATACTTCTTTTGCAACATGTTATAACAGTGACCACATGGATAAACTTAGAACGGAAGGCGTAGAAAATATAGAAGGAAGACACGAGGAAGAATTTCCCGGATGGTTTGAAGAACGTGTATGAACTAAAATTATATATGTTATATTGTGAAATTTTTAACACCGGATAATGAAATAATAAATATATACTATTTCAATTTATAGATTTTGGAACAACGTGCTCGTGATCCTGGATCAATTTCTTCTGAATTGTATGCATTGGCCCGTGGTCCCTCAAATAGAGCACTTCGATATACTGCATGCACGGTTGGTCGAAACTGTGGTGTGTTGGTCGAGGGGAGTCATGGAACAGATGATATTGACTATTATGGTGTCATACGTGATATTATCGGATTGAAATATCTGGGTGGGTTTGTAACATATGTCTTCAAATGTGATTGGTGGGATCTAGGCGGTGGTCGGGTTTCGATACATAGGGATAATCACTTTACGAGTGTCAATACTGCATCTAAATGGTACGTGATGATCCATTCATATTGGCTTGTCAAGCTACCCAAGTCTATTACTTGATTGATCCAATGAAAAGTGCTGATGAAGATAGTGGGGAGATAACTTGGCGAGTCGTATAAAAATTTGTTCATCGAAATATATATGAAGCAGGAACGAGTGCAGATTACGAGAATAGTGGAGATGGAGATGACACTCCGATTGTTGAGGCATACCAGGAAGATGGAGAGGGTATTAACTTGTTTGTTGACCTCGGTGCACTCGAGTTGCTCCCCTTGTGTAGAGATGATGTCCCACCCGTACATCTCGACCCGTCTGTATTAAATGATCATTCAATTCAAGTCAGTGATGAGGAAGATGAAGAAGACGAGTCAGAAGATGAAGACGAATCAAAATCCGGGCAGGAGGTGGATAAAGATGATGAAGAAGAGGTGCATGATGATGATGAAGATGTTATTGATGGAGATTCTGAAACAAGCATGGAAAATTCATCTGAAGAATAAAAGTACTAAATATTTTATTTATATAGGTGACTATAAAATATCTTAAATTTTCATAATTTCTTCTAATTAATTTTCTTTGATATAATTAATTATTTGAAAGAATGCCACCAAAACGACAACGAAGAAATGTGCCTCCGCCAAGTCCAAGTCCTGAATCCATTGAGGACTCTCCACTCGAGGAATCCGTTCCTGAAGATCAAGCTAACACAGAAGAGAACAACAGCCAGTCGACACCTACCAGTAAGGAAATATTGTCGTTGATAATTATATATATAGTTAATACTTTTTTCTCAATAACTATATAATTATAATTATAGTATATCTATTATTATCATGTAGTTGATGCATCTGCACGTCGCGGTCGTGGCTATACACGTGGAATCTCTCTTGAAAAAAATAGAAGGCACGGTAAACTGAAGATCACAATTCCTGATAATTCCACTGGAGGAGTGGATGATAGTGCAGCAGCGCTTTCCTCCTAAATTGGCACAGTAGTTCGAGCTTATGCTCCATTTTATGTGCGCTCATGGCGAGATGTTCCGAATGAGATTAAGGAGCACATTCGAAGTCGTGTGCTGGTGAGTAGTACATTTTTTTCACTTAGATTAATATATTATATTTTTTATCTGATTCCCTTGTTAGGATGAATTCGACCTCGACTTTGGCCGTAGCGAGGATTTGAGAACCGTGAATGAGTTGATGGCTACATTATTCCGACGTCACAAAGGACGATGTCATGACCACTTCAAGAAGTTTGAGACGTTGGAAGAGGCTGCGCAGTCTCCTTTTCAGCAGATGAAGTTAGATGATTGGAGAAAGTGTTATGATCTTTTCGCATCTCCAGATTATCAGGTATTTTACATTTATATCTTTTAATTATTTACATTCATATTCGTTTTATATATTATATGTATACATATTACAATTAACATTTTTAATATATTTTGTAGCACTTGAGTTCTACAAATGCACAGAATAGATCCGTTCTGACTGTCCACCATCGTGCCGGTTCAAGGTCATTCCACCATCTTGCTGAAAAAATGGTAATTAAAAAATTATAGAATTCATTTATTTTCCTGATATTCTTTCTGATAAGTACTAACATTATCTTTTTAAAATTGCTAATATTGTCGTTTTGTTAGAAACGTGATGATCCTGAAAACTTTTCCCTCATTCATGTCTATGCTGCTGCTCACACTAATGAGCATAGTGAGTGGATGGATCCTGTCGCTGCAGATAATTATATAAGCAGTGTTAATTTTGTTAAATAAATTTTTTATAGAACATTTTAATAGTTTATTTCTTATTTCTATTTCTTTTAATACGTTACTAATTATTTACGATCATTACCTTTTAAATTGCAGAGCAAAATGTTGGAGATGCAGTCGGCTTCTGCGGAATCCTCTCCTAGTGACATAGACATATTCACCCAAGTGCTCGGGCCGCAGTCTAGTATGGCAAGAGGTTTGGGACGATCTATCAAGCATAAATGTTCATCCTCCTCAACCTCATCGGCTTCACAAATTAATAATCTTACAGCAGATTTAGAAGCTGCACGGCGTGAGAATGAGTATATGAGGTCGAGACAGCAAGAGTTAGAGTCTCTCTTAGAACGATAGTCTCATTTAGAGACGCGTTTGCAGGACCAACAGAGAGACCAGGAGGAAAGAATACGCAGTGAAGTGCAAGAGCAAGTGCAACGAGAGATGATGGTGCAAATGGAGCGTGTTATGTCGTTGCAACAGAATCCCCGTGGGCGATTGAAAAAGAAGAAATAAATTTTATCAATATTTCTGACTAGTTTTAATATCTAATTTTGTGCTTTTATAAGACATTGTTACTTGTTAATTGGGTATGTAATATGATACAATTGATATTTTATTTTTAAATTTTATGAAATTAGTATTTCTGATCTGTACGTTCGAATGTAAATAAAAATCGTTCGAACGTTGGTTCACACTGTAACAAACGTTTGAACATAAATACAATTGAATCGTTCGAACGTTAAACCGACTAACATTCGAACAAAGAACTTGCATTCAGACGCTCCTTCGTTTACATTCGAAATAACGTCCAAACATTAAACGCGCTATGTTTGAATATTTACGTTTACGTTCGAACAAATATTCGAACGTTTATTGTAATTAACGTTCGGACGCATTAACATTCGAACGTAAATATGATACGTTCGAACGATATCCAACAAACGTCAACTTCTCTCATTCGAACACCAATCGGTCGGGTATAACATCCGAACGTTTGATTTTACGTCCGAACGTGATTTTCTGTGACAGTTCATAACCGTCACAAAAAAGGAACGTTCGAACGTTGTACCGAACGAAACACTTCCAACCGTCACTAAAAATATTTTTTGTGACGGTTGAACAGTAAACCGTCACCAAATGTTTTCTGTGACGCACTTTAGGTGACGGTCATGGTGACGGTTTCAAACCGTCACCAATTATGTTTAGTGACGGTTTGCCATTTTTTTGTGACAGTTTCCTCTGTCACAAAACACACATTCTGTTGTAGTGATTGTCATCTTTCATAAAGCCAAACTAATACTATCTCGAGAATGAAAAATGGTGGGACGCACGAAATAAAGAGGTTGCCGTTTAAATGAATTATTTATTGACGTGCATGAATTATTTATAAGCTCAGGAATTAGCTTAACCCTGTTAAAATCGGAGCGCCATTACAAAGCTTGTTGGAAATATTCAGAAATCAGGCTGCAGGAAGTTTGAGCTGTTGAAATGGCTACGACGACAAAACCACTGTTGTCTGACCTCGTTGCCGGCATGTCCCGTGTTCCTCCGAACTACATCCGACCCACATCTGACCGTCCAAATCTTCATGAGGTTGAATCAATGGATGGTGCCATTCCTCTCATCGATCTTCAAGGCCTTAATGGTCCTAACCGTTTTAATATAATCAAAGAGATAGGCCTTGCCTGCAAAAGCTATGGTTTCTTTCAGGTGCCTTTACATATATATTTGATTTCATTCTGAGCAGATACACACACACATATGCATGCATTCATTCGTTCTTGATTTTGAAGGTTAAAAACCATGGAGTTTCTGAAGCAGTGATCGATAATATGTTACGCGTATCGAGGGAGTTTTTTCATCTGCCAGAAAGTGAGAGGCTAAAAAACTATTGTGATGATCCGATGAAGACGACGAGGCTATCCACTAGTTTCAACGTCAACACCGAAAACGTATCCAGCTGGAGGGATTACTTAAGACTCCATTGCCATCCTCTAGAGGATTACATGCAGGAATGGCCCCTCAACCCTCCATCTTTTAGGTATACAGAAAACTGACGATAAATGTGATTTTATTTTATTTTTTTACTAATTAAAAGTAATTGGGTCTCAAGTAATTTTGCTACTTTAATTTGCAGAGAAGTTGTCGCTGAGTATTGTAAAAATGCAAGGAGTATAGCACTGAGACTGCTTGAAGCAATATCAGAGAGCTTAGGGCTGGAAAAGCAATACATAGATAGGGCTCTGGGAAAGCATGGGCAGCACATGGCCATCAACTACTATCCGCCATGTCCCCAACCAGACTTGACCTTTGGATTGCCGGGACACACCGATCCGAACGCCATAACCATACTCCTCCAAGATGAGGTTCCTGGATTGCAGGTCCTTAAAGATGGCAAATGGGTTGCTGTCAATCCCATTCCATATACCTTTATTGTCAACATCGGCGATCAGATACAGGTAAGAAATTTATACGCTAAATTATTGTTTGTTTTATTTAAAGAAAAATAACTTAATGACTTACAACTCTTTCACAAATCTACGTTAAATTGAGGGTAGTTTTATAAATAATAAAAAAATTGAATTAGAATTAAGTAATATGATCATTCTATTCATGTTGATTATAAAATGAGTTATGGATAGTTGTAAAAGTGAATGCGTAATTACTAATTATAATGGGTAAGTAAGTTTCACTTTAAGACTTTGAATCTGGATTTGGAATTTAGAAATCAATTATGATATTATTAGGCATACAAATCCAGATCCAAATCCAGATTTTAATTAATATATATTCCAAACAAGAGATTTGAGTTTTAAAACCCAAATTGAAATATTCTTCCTCCCCAGATCTAACCCTCTAAACTTAGAGTTCACATGAACATTGATTGCATGAACAGAAGTAAAAAAAAAAATAGTGCTATTTGAAAGCTTTACACCACATATCATCTGCATGACATAATTTGATTTGCCTCTCATATTTTTGTCTTGTGCTACTTTGTCGTGTGTTTAACATTTCTGCATCAAATTTCTTCTATGTTTGTTAAAATATGAATTTTATGCATCAGTCACTATGTATTCATCTTCACACCTCACATTTATATTTTTTTTCCATAGAGTGTGAGAATATCTTTCATAAGGTGTTAAATGTGGGGTAGTAAATGTGGTGCTGGCTGTATTCATTTTCAACCATCAAGATTTGACCGTTGTTGAATGGAATGGAAGTCAATTACGAACGTGGTGCTGGCTGTATTCATAATTAATTTGGACTCCGCTTAATTGGTTAGTCGTTATATATAATTGAATCCATTGAATTAGAGACTTACGATTGTCAACGTGTACCAATATATTAAGTCGTACATGATCTGATCATTAATTAAGGGTTCAATTCTTACAAAAAAATAAAATATATATATATATTTGACCTAAACTAAGTACTTAAGTTTGACAAGTCTTTCAAAATATATTTATATATATATATTTTCTCCGTGGTCTACCTGTTTATTAATCATTTAATTTGTCGGCATTTTTTTCTAAAAATAAAAACATTAACAATATTTGAAAATTCTCGCCGAATTTCAAAAGAGGTGGCCGGACTGCCGCCACCAGTTGATTTTTTTAACTCGTGACAACGTACATACGTATGCATGCTGCAGGTACTTAGCAACGATCAGTACAAGAGCGTGCTGCATCGGGCAGTAGTGAATTGTGAGCAGGAGAGGATCTCTATCCCAACCTTCTATTGCCCATCGCCTGATGCCATCATAGGACCAGCTCCACTGCTCATCCACGTTGACCCTCCTCCCAACTACAGAAATTTTGCCTATTCTGAATACTACCAGAAGTTTTGGGATCGTGGTCTCACTACTCAAACCTGCTTGGATGCGTTCAAGACCTCTCGTACTCCTTAACCCATATATATGTATATATATGGAATAGTCATGTCCTTTTTATGTGATATATGCTTAATCGGAATTTTAAATTCTAAAATAATAATAATAATAATAATAAAGAGAAAGTGCGTCTAATTTATATTTAGGTTATTATAAAGAGGTGCATAGTTTAGTTTTCCTGAAAATTAATAAATGTTTAGTGCAATATTTCTTCTAGATGTATCTGTACTGATTTTAATTTTAATAAAACTTCTGAAAAAGAATCACTGCACGTTGAAAAGTAGTGTTATATGTACTTACAATTTTATTTACGTTTTTACTTACAAGACTCATTTTATTAGTTTTCTTTTGAAATTCAAATTTTATGAATTTTAGCATATCAATAACTAATTACATGTATAGAGAAATAAATTTTTGTTAAGGGTCCTCCTCTAACTGGAGATTCATGGGGTTAAAGGTTGGAGCTTTAAGGGGTGAAGAGAGAGAGACGGAAGGGCAGAAGAAGAATGAGATGAGAAGTTGAAGACAAGGGTTTCGGGTTAAGCAGTTCGGGGGGTTAAACGGCACAGTTAAGTAATTACTTGCAAACGGCACAGTTTAAGCAATACACTAGGAATGTGTTGTTGTAAACCGCACCGTTTAGTCTATAAAAACGGTGTGTTTTGGTTTTAGTAATAATCCTGCTTTTCAAAGGGCTTTTATGTAATTTCAATATGAAACAGTTAAGTATCATGCCAGAGGTGTTTCTACGGACATTCTGGAGCATTTTCATCTACTAGTTGTAATTCATCTATGGAGGAATTTGGGGACCTCAAATACCCCAATACGTATGAACTCTGAGGTAATTGTCATCATCATTCAACTCTTGTTTGTCATTTCTCATACTGTTACGTAAGAAAGCTCTAGGAAATCAAGGGAATTCTTACAAGTGGTATCAAGTCACCGATCCTGGCCATTACATCCAAACAGATTCATTAAATCACCATTTCCATACCCAGCCAAACACTACATTCAACAGAACCAGTCCAGCTAACATCGGATTGCATTACCCAGACATTACACTTTCACTACCCATTTTACAAGCCAAACACCCACCCAAACAGCACCACACAATATCATTTACCATGGCCGAAAATACCAGATCTAAGCACCAGCAACAGGAGCACCTTCAGCTTCAGGTTGAGCACCAGCAACAAGAAATCCTGGAATTAAAATCAGATGTCAGTAATTTGCAGACTGATGTGAGTACGGTGAAAGTAGATGTAAAGGAAATCAAAGACATGTTACGCACACTTTTTGCCCAGCAACAGATCCAACCACCACCACCCCCTCCACCCTTCAACCATGAAATTCCTCCAGAAAATGAACATGCAGACCCGAGAAGATTCAATCCTAGGGGGGTCCGACTTGACTTCCCTCATTTTCACGGTGTTAACCCGGCAGCATGGCTTTTCAAGGTTAACCATTACTTTGAATTCCATCAAACACCCCTACCACAGCGGTTGTTGATGGCATCGTACCACATGGAAGGGGATGCCCTTGTGTGGTTCCAAAATGCAGCAGATGGGGGCTTATGCAGGGATTGGGATACTTTTTCTAGATCATTACTACTTCGTTTTGGTGCAACAGCTTATGACGACCCGATGGAAGCGTTGACACGGCTCAAGCAAACCAGCTCTGTTGCTAGTTATATGGCGCAGTTTCAAACAGTATCTAATCGCTTGAGGGGCCTCTCGGACCTCCATAAGCTGAGTTGTTTTCTCAGCGGACTGAAAGATGAACTCCGCATACCAGTAAGGATGCTGAATCCAGTGAATTTAAACGCAGCGTATGGCTTGGCAAAAATGCAAGAAGAGTATCACAGCAGTACTGAGTTGTTGATAACTCACCCCTTATCTCCATAATGTGTTTCAGATAATTTTGACGCAACAGCTGAGAATCAGGAATAGGGAGTACTTGCAAGTTTTGTAGATCATAGAAGACTAAATGCCTTAGGGTACAATGACTTTTGGAGAGTCTTTTGGCAGCGTTGATTTTTTATGTGACTTTGGTATGTTGAGTAATGAATATTTCTAGTCTTTGTGGAAAAGTTTATGTATATCAATGAGACACCACTGATGTGCCCTTATGTAGGAACATGGATATTTGTGTTGAACGAATAGGTTAATATGTTATGGAGACTCTGGTTTATTTTAAAATTATTATTTGGAAATGATTTTTAGGTGATATGAGTTAACTCTCCGGACTCTCGGGGACGGGGCGTTACATCTATAAAAGGGGAGAACCCAGGTACATAAAAGGGATCAGATTCTTGGAGATTATTATTGTTCTTATATTGTTACTGACTTAAGCATCGAAGGCTTCCCATCGAATCCCGAAGCCATCTAATCTTTGGTTGTAGGTGATCGCGAGGTGGTGGCGGTGAAACACGTCCATAAAGTTGGCGCCGTATGTGGGATTCTCTTTGTCTCACACTTAGCGTGCTTTTCACAAGATAAAAGAGTTACCCACCAAGGCGAAAGCAACAGTCTAGGAGAAGACTTGATGGGTCATGTCGTCTAAACGCAATACTACGACTAAAACCAAGGTCCATGTCAGAACACAATACTGCCCGTTTGAACGCAAAAGACATGGCTCAGAAAAGTCTCAAAAGTGTCAATGCTGAGAGAGCTTTCTTGAATTACATGAAAGTCAGAGGACTGAGCATGCGGACATCACTTGGCAATCTGTCTTTGTCATCCTGCAATATGACAGGGAAGGATTAAAGAAAATCCTTACATCAAATCTGAAGTCAGAAAGGACATATGAAAATTCCACCCTATTTAAAGGACCTGAAAGTGGGATGGGATATCACTTTCGAGACTTTATTCACCAAAGATCTTGTGAAGTCAACTGCTTCAAAAAATAAGTAGTAGAAAGACGATGAGAGGATTTTCAACGTAGAAAGGTAGGTTAGCTTCAAAGACAGTGCTAGGAAATGTGGGGTTAATGTTGTGAGTAAGAGGCATTTCATTATCTCTGTAACTTCTCTCCCCCATCCTAAAATTACGAATAAATATTTCGGTAATTATTTTTATGGCTATATTTACGCATTGATTTACAATATTTTAGATGTTTGAATGTGTTAACTGTTTTCAATACATGACTCTGAATCCCTGTGTGGGAATCCAATATCTCTGTGTGAAAATATCTATCTTTATGTGAAAATTCGATTGCGTAAGTCTATAATCATAGGACGAGTCAAAGAATTCTTCGGACCATCCCAGTGAAATGTTGCCACATGCTTCACATAAGAAGGAGAATGACACGTGGTGATTGGGGTGGAGCGGTGTTGTGATTGGCCTCACCTGGTAGTTGAGATGTAGTATCCCCTAGCGTATCATGTATTGGTTGGTCAGATAAAAGCATCTCTGGTACAATAAGTATCTATGTGGGAGAAGTCTGTATGAAGAATATCTATGTAATGAGCACATGTGTGGTACAAGAATGTTACTGGGGCTACAATAGGCCAAATACTGGTTTTTACGACATTTAATACTTATATTGGACACAAATTATTCCTTGCCAAATTAATACTAATGTGTTTCTGTATTTTGCACAAAATAATGGGCACATCCCAAGAGGGTGATTCCTCATCATGCCTATGTATGTACTTGCGTTATCTCAGAAAGTGATTCCTTGCCACATTTGAGGATGCAGATAGCTATAGAGTGAGGGTGATTCCTCGGTAGGCATATATGTGTCTGCCTGGTTTTCTTCATGAAAATGTTCATAGCATCTTCGGTAGCATGATCTCTCATTAGCATTCTTGTCATAGCTGCCTAACCTACCTATGGTTTCTTTCCTGGAACCATAGATTTTGATGCAAATCCAAATCCCGACGTGACGCCCAAGGGAGAAGGGCCAAACCCGCTCAAGTCTTGAGTATGGAGACTAGTAACCTCTGTAGTACCTTGTACCTACCGTTAGAATATACTATGTTCAATCTGGCAACTACTTGTATTCAATCCGCTACTTTAAGGCAACAAACTTTATGTACATTTAGATGATGTAATATCTCGGGATTTAATGCACGACGAAAGGCCCCATTTTGTTGTAAAGATGAGTATTCTGGTAGTTAATAGCTAGCATTGTCACTACAACGTATTTTGCTTAAATTTATACTACAATTGCATGGATAAATATCTTTCACGTAGGAGTTAATAATATGAAAGTACCAAAAAGTAGGAGTTAATCTAGTATCGTAAGCTGAAATTTAGTGTTAGGCTTGAACTGTGCTTAGGACTGAGAAATGGGATAACATGTAATAAGCTTGGGTTATGTAGCAAGATTTGAGGATGGTGCAACCGAGAGCCCTGCTAGGAGAGGAACCTCTGAGTGGTCATGAGGGAAGATCGTCCGGCGAAAGAAGAGACGAGAAACTAACAAGAGCGCTAAACAGAATATTGGACGTGTTTGAACAATATCATGAGATGTACTCTTGTCACATGCCAGTTCAGTCTCTAGGATCCCCTAGGGAAGTAAGGGGATGTACGTATAAGCGATTACTGTCTCACAGTTACATGGGATTCTTTTGAACCAAGTGACTAGTGAGGGTAGAGAGATAGATATTCGACATTGAGAGGACCTTTGAGGTGTGTGTACAAACCATGGACCAAAAGGTGTTTTATGTTAGCTACCTGCTCCAGCAAGAGACAGCTCTATGGTGGGATACCAAGAAGCAACTCCTTACCATGGAATTGGGAGCCACAAGGAGGATCTCACGAGAGAGGATCAAGATAGAATTTGACTAGCGGTGTTTTTCAGAGATTATAAGGCATCAAAAGACAAAAGATTTTGCTAATTTGGTCCAAGGAAGTATGATGGTAGAGCAATATGCCGCCAAATTTATGGAGTTGGGAAGGTTCGCCCCTCATCTTATCTCTACGGAAACCATGAGGGAATAACGATTTCAGGATTGATTGTAAACCCAAATTAGGAGACAAGTAGCCTAACTGAAAATCATGGATTTCCTGAAATTAGTTCATAAGGCGTCTATAGCCAATACATAACAGCAAAACTCATTGGTTGTATCCCCGAATCTAAAGAGATGAATATTGGCAGGCGAAGGATGCAGTGCAGGAACCCCATAGAAATTTGTGACAAGGACCAGTGGGCGACCACCAATCACTCTAGGTTCATGAACGATCGGAAGAATGCCAGTGTGTCATTTGCCATAGATCTCAAGAAGGGGACTGTTGATAAGCCCAAAATGTGTGCTACAGGTGTAGGCAGACAGGACATTACGCTCGGGATTGTCCCCAAGCACCACTTGTGTAGGGAACGGTGCCAGGAGGAGGAAGTGGAGGCCTAAGGTAGCCCGTGCAAGGTAGGGTATACACACTTACCCTGGGAGAGGTCCACAAAGATGCCATAGAGACACAGGAAGCCAACGTCATCACAAGGATGGAGCCATAATTCGCCTTAGTTAACATCCTTCGTAGGAGTTCTTTACGTATAACAAGTAGTGATGGTTATCATAGGAAAAGTTAGAGTATTACAAGTCTACGCGAGCCCATTATTTGACTCGGGAGCTTCCCAGTCAATTGCATCTTCCACGTTGGTTAGGATGGTTGACCTTCGAATGCAACCGATGAGCCAGGGAGTCGTGGTGGCACTACCGAACGGAGAAATAGGGTTGCACCAAGGTAGTTAAAGGATGTCAGTTGAAAACAAAAGGAGTCTCTTTGGAGGCAAATCTAATAGTGTTCGGTATGCTCTCAATGCATGGATTCCATGTGGCATCCCCTTGCTAATGTCGAGTATTACTTTCTCGTGTTCAGTGTGTGTCTCTTCCCCTTCCCAACCGTTGGTTTCAAATGGGCCAATAAGAAACCTTATGTCGCCAATGATTCCACTAACAAATATTGAATCCAATTAGCTCCTAGATACATGCACAAATTCTTTGCTTGGCATTATTGTTTCCTCATGTATCTCTCAATGGCTTCTTACTCAAGCATTAAGCATGCACCTCATTGGTGGATGATAGGCGGCAACCATAGGTGGGTTTCGGTCCACCTCTTTTTCAATTTCCTACAAATGAATCACAAGTGATCCCATCCTCTAGCCGTTCAACCTCTACCAAATGGAAAAAACAATCAAAGAAACCCTAGACAGCTTGGGCAGCCACCTCTTATAGATTCCAAGGAACATAATTAATAGATTCTAAAAGTAATTATTTCGCTTGCCACGCACGTGTCATAAGACTTACTACTAAAATCAGGACTCCTATTTCAGAACAACCAATAACCTTGGTTTATACGTGTGATGCCCCCATACCTCGTTTGGGATTTGACGGAGACTGAAGCGTCGGGACATGTGACAAAAAGCTACACACCTCTTGTTCATGATAGTTAACATGCAATGCACCTGATATGTTTCTAGCAGTATGTAATAATCACAGTGGAAAAAAGTTTAAGTCTACATAAACATAGAGCAATTTATGTATAATACCAAATGAAGTAACTAAAAAAATCCCAATGTACTAAAAAATTCCCAAATCACATCCTAAATGGGCTTGTCTTTCTCTATGATCTTCTGCAAGTTCTCAAAGAGCTTAAATACTTTGATAATGAACTTATCGGCTACCTCTAGCCTTTCTTCTATCACAGTGAAAATTTGTGAAATCTCAACAAGTTAACCAAAAACATACAAGAAAATAACATAAGCATGCAGAGTTTAACCATGAGGATGACATGCATGGACATTAACTCGACCCAAAACCTTGTTTTACTCTTGCATTCTTTTCGAAAGCATAACCCAAGTATTTTTGTAAAGAAAACAGAAACAATCATGAGAAATACCGTTTTTAAATCATATTACTCACTTTTAGCCATTTAAACCATATACAATACGGGTGGACACCTCACGACTCTCCTTCACGCCGAGGACTCCCTGCTAGTTACCGCATCACATGACCGACCCTCTTAACCGGGTGTGAGTACATCGGAGTTCATATAACGCTGCAGTTCCCAATTCGCCTTCACCACAATGTCAATGTGGTGCACCCACTAGCGTCAGGTGCTACTTCGCTCCGAAATCCTTTAAAAAGGACCAATTCAAAGTTCATTGACCGTTCTTCATTAATTTAGGGGTTACCACACCAATTTAAGCACTCCAAAATGGACAGAAGAGTTCTACTATGATATTTCCCCATCCTAGCATTTGGGGTTGTGACAAAAATAATTTTCTTTCTTGTTTTAAAATGTACAACCCAAAATGCATATGACATGTACTTATGAAAAAATTTATTTTTCTTCAATGCATGACCCGAATATGTACATCATGAACCATGTGACTCTTATGCAACGAAATCATGTGCTTGTGTCATATATCGAACTTCATCGCTTTTACGGTTTGAAAGAATTAGAACATGCAATATTTTTTATTAAACATAATATGTGAAAGTTCAACCAAGCATGCTACATTACTCATGATCAAAACATAGCAATTAAATCAACAATCCATATTTGAACATCCAATAAACATTCATGTAACACCCTGCCTAAAAAGCTCCTTAAGCCTTGACCTTAGTAACCTTAATCCTAATTATTTAGGAGTTAGGCTATTTGAGAATAAGAACAATTTTGGATATTTGAGTTGGCAAAAGGACCATATACTTTGGGTTTAGAAGAATTATTAGAAGATTCTAGTGCAATATTGATTTTTGAGGAAAAATGAAATTTTTGGAGGTTAATTGGTTTAGTAATACTATTTTGGAGAATTTTTTAGCGATTTATTAATTTTGAGGAAATGTGCCAAGAGGCCAATGTTAGAATGACAAGTGGCATATTGGAGATTTTGCCACCTTATTGGGCCAAGTAATTTGGGTAAAATTTTTTATGGACTTAGGAAAGCCCAAGAGATTGATTTATTAAGGGCCCAAGCCTTTTGGATATAAAGGCTTAAGAGAAGCAATAAGATTTTAGGCCCTACTTGATGGACATAAGACTTTAGAGCCCTATTACACTAAGGATGTGATGGGCTAAGGATAAGATATTAGAAAGCCTTAGGCCCAACTTGGGAGATATAAAGTTTTAAGCTTTTCTTAGAGGACACTAGAAAATACACCCAATGAAAAGGACATAAGGTCATTGGTCTTAACTTAGTAAGAGTGAAGGTATTAGGCCCAACTTATTAAGCATGAAGGATTAGAGAAGCGAGCTTATTAGTAATCTTATTAAGGCCTTTAGAACCTTAGAACGTTTATGGGCAATCCTTAGAAGCCCTAAAACAAGACTCATAGGAGTACAATACTTGGTAGAATAGCCTTGGCCTAAGTATGAGGAAGGAATAAGGCTTTGGCCAAGATTGGCATAGATTTGACCCATGACCCAATTATGTCAAGGTAAGCTTTTCAAGCCCCATATTAGTGGATCTTGAGGTCTATTTTAACCCTTCAAAACCTAGAAACAAGGCCCCCATTCATTCAAACCCAAAAGCCCTTGGACCATTAACCCACACCCATGATCGTTTTAAGCCCACAAGGTCTAAAGCCTTGTTTTGTTCTATTTCACTCTTCAATTTAAAAGCCCAATACATCATATCATGAGTTTCCTCAAGCCCATGTCATACCCTAAGTACCCAAATTAAGTTTTAAAATTGGTTAAGACCATTAATCAATTTACCCAAAATTAGTCATCTTTAAACCATGCTTTGAATCTTAATTTTCTTTCTTAATCCTTTTTAACCTTTTGATCTGAAATTTTCTTGTTTTATTACTCAATTAAATCATTCTTAGATCATATTAGGACCCTTGATAACACTCCACACATGTCATTAAAGGAAATGACATATCAAACTCCAAACTACACCAATTGGTACACATGTGTGCCATTTGTGTGTATGGACTGTTTTGCCCTTAAGCCCAATATTTTTATGCCTTTTTCTCAAGGACACTATGGTCCTTAAATACCTCATATGATCCCTTTTAACCCAAACCAAGCCTTCGGAAAAATTACTTTAAAAAACCAAACCAAATAGATAAAACCGATTGCACCTAGGAAGCTAGTTGGATACAAACTGAATTGGTTGAGTTTCAACCACCCATCTGCCATGGTTAAGCCACCACCCCATGCCACCTCCAGCACCACCCAATCCCCAAGAGGCCCTCATGACCATTATGAGCCTTTGACAAGGTTTTTCCACCCAAAGAAGGCACCAAAACCAAATGGCTTTTATGCAAACTCCATTTCAGCAACTACCCTCCATTGCATCATTTTCTTTGAGCTACACCTCCATTATCAGTTGGTATTTTACCCTCCACCTTATACCACCTGAAAAATCATTTAAAAAGTGACTTGCACCTACACAAATCACCATGATGATGAGACAAGGCAATGAACAAAACTGTCCAAAGAAAACCACTTTGAACCTGTCAGCCCCATGGTCTGTTTTTGTTGGTTTTCCTTCTATTTCTTCTACACCACGACCAAACCAGCTTCTTTAGGCTTGATGTAGCACTTGAATTGATGAGTTCATGGTGATTTTAAGCCACTATTCCTCTTGCACAAGATGACACAAGCTGATGAAGGCAATCTGAAAAATCAACTCTCTTACACCACCTCCCACCTCAACCAATCCCCATGGACCTAGGCCAACGTCCGCTCCCCTTTGGCTGACTATAAAAAGCCCCTTCACCCCCTCATTTCCTCCACACCTCAACTCTAGCTCCTCTTGAGCATTTAAGAGCCATCTCCCCCATAGTTCTTGACAAAAACCGAAAAGTGTGTGAGCTTGAGTGTTCTTGAAGTTCTTGGTGTTCTTGTGTTGAAAGCTTGAGTGGGCCACGAAATTTGTGAGTTTTCTTTCCCTAGATCTTAGTTTGCAAGTCAAGTCTTGTTTTCTAGTGTTAGAATAAATTTTGGTTAAGTTTAGATAAAGTTACCATGCTTGATTCAAAACTAGGTTCATTAAGGATGGGTTAAATCTTTGAAGTATTTTAAGTGAAAATTTAGCTATGGCATGTCTTAAGTATATTTTGATATGATTTATTAATGTCTTAGAATGATCATGGAAGGTTTGATTTTTGATTAGAAGCGTGTCATGATAGGCTTTGATTCTATTTTGCTTTGATCATCAAAATATGCATGGGTTTTAAGTAAGTTGTGATTAAGGCATGGAGCTTGATTTGTTCCATCTAGGCTTGATGATTAAGCATTTAGAAACCTTCTGATTGAGATAAGAATGAAAATGCATGTCTTGGGTGAGTTTTGAAAGCATGCCTTTGTGATTTACACTAGAAACATTAAGCTTGATTAATGAAGGATTAATGAAGATTAAAGTTTTTAGCCATGATTAAGTGTTGGGATGAACTTACTCACCAAAGAATTGGACTTTATCATATCATTAAGGACTATAGTGATTATTTGTGATTAAAGAAAATTTTATATGCATGCATTCATAGGGATCAATAATTGAAATCACACTTAGGCATCAACTAGAGTGTATGCCACGGGTTGAGAGTGTTTGAGCTAATTGCACTTTGAATTTCGCAATTCTAAGGATATGGATGGTTTTAGAATATGAAAAATATGAGATCCATGAAGTTTGGTTGAATTTTAGGTTTGTTTGCAAATAGTGAAAAATTAAGGCCTTAGTGGCAATTTTTTAGAGTTTATAGGTATTTTTATAAATACTCATTTTTTAAACCTTTTGATTATGAACCTCATCCATAGTAATATTAATCCTAACTTAGTACGAATTTGATTTCAGCCGCTACGATATTTCCAAACTCGGGAAGTTTGTAAGTTGGCTTCTAACTTACTCTTAGATAATTTATTTATGATTATTGTGTTAACACCACATTCATATTAAATGTCATTTTGAGCATGAAATATCATATGATACATCATTGAGCATTTGATTACTTGTTTACATGACATGTGAAATTCTTACTATTTTTAGCATATTGCATATAAATGTCATTTTCACATGAAAGCTTGCCACATATGCACATGTCATGAAAAACATTTTTCAAGTATAGCATGAAAATAATTTTTGTCACGACTCCAAAGGCTAGGAGGGGGAATTATCCTAGTGGAACTCCTCTGCCCACTCTAGAGTGTTTAAGAATGGAGTGGTAACCCCTGGGTAGACGAAGAACAGTCAACGAGTTTCGAATGGGTTCTTTTTAAAGAATACCTGAGCGAAGTCAAATGTTATAATACCTAATGCTGGTGGATGTATATGTTATGATGTTATGATAATTTTATGTTATATTACCAAGGCATTGAGAACGATGTCTGCAGACAAAGATGTAGTGTCAACATGAGTTGTGCTACGGTCACCGGTAGGTGCTCACGGTACATATGGGGAACCATGTTGCTACCATACGTATATTAATGATGGCTTTAATAACGATGAAATGCTATGATTTTTTAAAGGAATGAGGTATGAAATATTCGCTTTCGAAATGTCATTTTTTTAAATGAGAAAGTGAAAATGTTCTCTGAAAGAGAAAGTGAATCAAAGTTTTTCTGAAAATGTTTAGGAACCTGGATGGGAGACAAATACAATTTTTTTTTCTGCATATCATTGCATGCATCTCATGTTTATCATTAATCATGCATATCTTATCTCTGTACAAGTTGGTTGTTTAACTTACTGAAATTTCAAGTAAATCTCACCCTTACGGACTTACTATCATTACCCTTGGAATGATAGAAGTTGTGTCAGGACAGTAGAGGAAGAACAGGAAGGACAGCTGGATTACAAATGGTTGAAGAGGAGCCAGACCCTGAGTGAAGACTAGATAAAATTTTGATACTCATAAGCATTGTCTCTTCATACTTCAGAGCGTATGAAATAGTTGATCTAACCATGAAACTTGGATTAAGTATTTTGTATTAAGGATATTTTATCTTTAAGTTGAACTTATGATGGTTATTAATGCTATTAAGATGTTTTTAGTTCATTCTGGCATGAATTATAATTAATTACCCTTATTCCGCTGCGGTTATTACATACTGCTAGTTGCATACTAGGATGCATTGCATATTAACTGTCATGAATGGAGGTATGTAACCTTGTGTTGCATGTCCTGATACTCCAAGTCTCCATTACATCCTAAGCGGGGGTTTAGAGGCGTCACAATTTAACATCCATGGCCCACTCGCGGGCCATAGGAACCTCCAAGGCAACGGGGTCTGGGAGACCACAGGTGGCCTTTAGCGATTGCAAAATCGCGGAAGTGACCTCTGACCTCCCGTTGGAGCCCTCAAAAAGTTGGGAGGCGTCGCGAGCCAGTAACAGATTAGTTCCTCAAGGGTTTTGGAAGGATACGATGGGACGGCCAGAGCCCACGCCTCAGGTGGCGGTGTGAGAGGTATTCTTAGCAACCATTAGACCAAGAACACAAAATTAGTTAGAGACAAGAAGAAAGGAGAGAAAGGAGTGGAAAAGAAGGGGAACAAGAGAACGGTTTCTAAGGCACCAAAAGAGAATAGAGGCAAACAGACCATAAATGGGAAAGGGAGGGGCTTTAAATAGCCCACCCGTGCCAGTTGAACTAACCCAGGTAACGGGCGAGCATGCGCTGTAAGAAGGAAGGTGGACGCGTGCGGACCCCACGATACAATCTACACGAAGCGACATGGGAAAGGAACCATCAACCGGTTAGCCCACTCAAGGAGAGCTAGACGGGCGCA
Organism: Juglans mandshurica; assembly: GCA_022457165.1. NCBI lineage: Eukaryota > Viridiplantae > Streptophyta > Magnoliopsida > Fagales > Juglandaceae > Juglans > Juglans mandshurica. Next base: position 37,341,545 of record CM039619.1, read on the forward strand.
ATCAAGAGCACTTCAATCTATCAGAAGTGTGCCACCAAAATGACCCGAAAAACAAAGAAATTCCCATTGAAGTTATTTAGTGAGAATTGGCGGGGTAACTAGAAGGGTTATTTCCCACCTGGTCCACGTTGGTTAGGCTTGGGCCGGACTGTGAGGTCCATCTCAATCTAGGCCTTACCCTCCAGGGGCCTCGGAGTCGCCTAAAGGGCACAACCCTTTAAGTTGTATAAGATAAAGAGAGTGCACAACGCGAGAAACCAAGCTAAGGGGGATAGATAGGACGCGCCGACTCTGACATCCTCTGTGACACCTAGCATTAAAGAACCTGCACCAGTAAATGAATGGAAGACGTTGACAGCTCCCCATTCTCTAACGAGGGTGACCGAAAATGACCGCATTGCACACCCACCATTGAGACGCACCTTGGAAGCCATGCCGCATTGAAAGCCTTACTTCAGAACACCACATCGCATTAAATACCCAGGCAAAACAGCTACGGGCGGGACGGCCAAACCCTGACACCGGGTATAGAATGTCCCTCTTGAAACCTCATATAAAAGCTACATCTCATATACAAGGAATGCTCTCTAGACTCTGTTATTCGAAAAAACCAATACTATAAATAGGTGAGATTGACTTAAGCATCGGAGGATTTCTAGATCGCCCTGAGCCCACCTTTGTCTTTGTGTTTGTAGGTAAAGATCGTGATCCAAGTTGCTGGAATCTCATTTAGGCATACAAAACACGACATTAACACATGTATTTGAATTATTTTTGAAAATTAACATATCAAAATGACATTCAAACCTTAAAAATCTATTCCAATATGTTGGGATTATTTCAATTAACACAATTGTGCGATAATTATTTTCTTCCAAAGGCAAAATAAATTTATAGTTCAAACAATTTTTGGGGTATCTATAGACAAAACTGCTGAATTAGATTCATGTTGCTCCTAGAATTAAATCTAAATTCCGTTAAAGACCTAACAGTAAGTTTTCATCATTTCTAAGTTCAAAATTGAAGCTTAGATCAGAGGAATTGCTTGACCGAGCAAAAGTACTCCTTATTCTAGAAATTTACCATCTCAAATAATCGATGCACTGTATGTCAACATTTAAGTTTGACACGATCGATGGATCTAGCTAGGTCGCCAACCATGAAAATGGGCGAAACTCGTTCTTGTGTGTGACGAAGGTCTAATGACGTGATACTTGTAGAATTAAATGTGCGTAAGCCATGATTTTTTTTTTTGAGTAAACAGGTGTCAACCTTCATTAAGAGAGGACTTACAAAGTTGATTTGAAAAACAAATCAATTATAAACGTTAATAACTCCCCAGTACACTTTCGTGACTGACATGGTCTAGTCCAGACAGTAAATCTCTAAAGACCTAAATCTTCAGAGAAAATACACTCTCTGTCCACGACAGAGATTACAAAGTCCCATACCCTGACTAAGCAGGGTAGGGTATCCCAAACCCCAACAACTCCGTCAACGCGGAGGGGGGACTAATACTCCATTCGGACCAAAGTCCGAAGGTACTAATTTTTTTGGATTTTTATTTAACCTAGAGACTACATAACACAAAGAAAACTACATAGAAAAAACACTACAACAAAACAGAACACAGGGGCTGCTGTGGCGCGTGCAGTACACGCGCCACTCTGGGGAGGGAACCGCCAGTCGACCTTGGAGGTCTCGGACTCACAAACTCCAGAAACGCCGCTCGTGGTGTTGGCAGAGGGCTCCCGGGTGGTGCGTGGAGGCCACGCGCCTAACGACGCCGAAGCTTCGAGCCGCGCATGCGGGCTACTCGCCGCTCCGTTCGGTGCCGTATTCGGTGGTCTTTAAGATCGGCGGCAGGGAAACACCATGGCGGGGCGCGTGCTGGCTTGTGGCGGCGGGAAGACCCAGATCGGCGATTCACACTTATTTCCCCTGAAAAAACACAAAAACACAAAACAAAAAACTACATAAAAGAGAAGGGAAGGAGGAGGAGGAGGAGGAAGGGAGGGGAAGGGAGCCGAAGCTCCCACCCCTCAAGCCGGATCTATCGAGTTTCTTGGTTTCGGTGGTCTTCAATAAGAATATATACATGTCAAATTTCTCACCTGCACCGACAGATTTTATAGCATATGCCTGCCTTTCAGAGGTACAAGATTTTGTACTTCCAATATTAAATTATAAAATATGACCCTTTGAATTTGAATGAAGAGTAATGTTACATACAATCGTAGAATGTGCAAGTGCCGTTCAGTCGCTTTGAAAAAGAGTGGAGTTCACTGTTAAAAAATTAATTTCTTTTAATGTGGGTTCCATATTTATTCACTTTTTTAAAGTGATTATATGGTGCTTGCACACTCACGACTGTAAGTATAATTTCTCATTGAATGAATGCCATTTTTTTCATACGTTCTCTCCAATTAAATAAAGTTTTTTTTTTTTTTTTTACTACATTTTGTGTTGAAATTAGTTGAAAGAAAGTTCTAGTGCGAAATTTAAGCAAACAAGACGGTCAAAATGTAAGAAAGTTTGGTTGTTGAATATCGTCAGTTTGTACTTTTCAAAGATGGCACAACAGCTTTGTACCCACTTCATCGTTACAAATATCGTCAGTTTAGACATTTTGGGTAAGTAATAATAATTTAGTGGTAATATATTTTATAGAAAAAAGATATTTGTAACCGTGAATTGTGTAATCGTCGCATAATTATTTTGAAAAAAATGAATAAAATATGAGACCCACATGAAAAAAATTAATTTTTTAATAGTGGACCCCACTATTTTTCAAAGCGGTTATGCGATGTTTACGCACTTCACAGTTGTATGTAGAATTACTCTATTTTATATGGTAACGTAATTTTAATACATTGATGACACGTATTATATATAAGCATTAATATTCAGAGAGTTTTGCTATACATCAATTACTATTTATTTTCACACTCTGCATTTGACAGTTTTTTTTTTTCTTTTTTCATAAGATATGAGATGTGGAGTAGTAACTGACTAATGAAAAAAATTATTCATTTTCAAAGAGCATATATATTTAAGTGACAAGCATTTGGTTGGGTTTAGTAAAAAAAAAGTTAGTGAAGGAAAGCTACTGTAATATCGTGAGGCGTCAAATTAAGAAAATCAGTGACGTTATCCATATATACGTGGGTTGTGCATAATTATCGCCTTATGATGTCAATCCAGCAATTAAGAGATTCAACATAACATGAAGGTACAGTGTCCGGCTAGGAGCTAGACATTGAGTTGGATAATATGGGTCAGATTTTTATTTTTATGTTTTAATAATTCTATGACTAAAATATTTGTATAATTTGAAAATAGATAGATATAATATGCTATCGCTATAGTATTTATAAACATTATCAGTCAAGAGTACTGTGGATCTCAAGATTCTCAACATTTAAGACTGTCAAGTTCATATATAATCCTCCTCAAATTACAAAATATTTTGACTAAAAATTTATAGTAAATTGATCCAAATAACGCTACAATGAAGATCCAACGTCCAAAAAAAAAAGTGGAATTAATTAATTATAAGAAAACTGCTTATTTGCAACCAGTTAATTCCAGCGAAATGACTATTTGCAATTAAAATTGGTTGCGAATAGTCTTTTAGTTGCAATTAATTAGTCACAAAAACTCATTTTTCTTGTAGCGATGAAGATTTCATCCTGTTCGAGATTTGAGAGTTTGAGAGAAATAAATGCATGGTAGACCTTATATTAGTACTTAATTATAGCTTCGCTATTCATTATCCTCACACACTAGTTTTTTTTTGTATTCTTCCTAAACTAAATGAATTCTTCTACTCATCATCTATATATTGCACATTTGGTAAGAGAAAAAATAAAAAATGAAAAAATTATGTGTGGTGTATGGTTAGGGGTATAATCGGTCCGGTACGGTCTAGTTTTGGACAAAATTTAGGATCGAACCGGTATGTACCAGTTTTGTATTTTTCAAAACCGATTATGCACGGGTTACCCTCCTAAACCGGTACTTCTGGTTTTACCAGTTTCCGGTCCGGTTTTCCAGTTTATATATGTAGTAACAAAAATAAACATCGTAATAAAAGCAGGTATAGCCTAAAACTATATAATTATTAATAACTAAACCAATGGTCGAGCTTAATGCAAGCAACATGTCCAACTACTATATTTTGCTTCATTCAGTGTCAAAGACCAAGTACAACCATTCTTTTAACTATAAACATCCATCTGCTATAGTGGGTTTATATATGCTATAATATATATATATATATATATATATATATAATATGTATATATCTTAATATTATAAGCTCCAATTAATTTCTTCACCCAATCCATATATGAAAGTCTCCTATCTACATGCATATGTTAATTTTAAAGTAATTTCTTATATGTTATTATTCATTATTTTATTTTTATTTATTTTTGTTGAGCCTTCACACTTTAAAATAATATGAGATGTTGTAATATACAGATGCAGATGATAAAATCATTTTGGAACATACAAGAGAATAATGAGATTTTTGACTTAGCAGATGAATCGATGATAATGATATGCAGATGCAGATGATAAAATCAGTTTAAAACAGATGATATGCAATGGAGCAAAGCCACTTGAAAGCTTTCATTCAACTCAGAATCTCAGATGCTTAATCAAACAAAACAAACAGAGCTTTAGGCTAACGTGGTCCTTAGAAAAAAAAAAAAAAAAACTCAAAAGTCCGCAACCCAAACATATCATTACAGATTAAACGAACAGAGCTTTAGTGCTTTACTATTGAGTATTGACGTTAGACAAATAAAAATCCTCAAGAAAAATTACCGTCGAAGAGAGAGACGTGAGAGCCGGCTGCGTGAGAGACGGGAGGGCTGCGTGAGATGCTGAGAGAGTGAGGAAGAGAGGTGAGGACTGGAACGTTGGATGCAGAGAAGCCGTGAGAGGGCAGAGATGGAGGCCGTGAGTCTTAGAGAGGCGGAGAGTGAGGAAGAAAAGGGCGCCGACGGAGGGACTGGAGGATGCGACTGTTACGTGCGACACAGTTCTTGGAGAGGCGGGGGGGGGGGGGGGGGGATCTAGGGTTTCTAAGGGAATGGGTGGGAAACTAAAACTGAAAGTGAAAGTAAAACTTGAGAGGGAGGGGGGTGGGTTTGGGGGGAACGAAATCAGGCCAGGGGGGAATGGCGCCATTTCTTAGAGTAATTTAATACCATATAATATATATATAATAGTTATAGTGATTTAATATAGATTAGTATAAGTATAACTATAGTCTATATTAGACTATTAGTATAGTTATATATTAATATTAGCTATATATTAGTGTAGCTATATAATATATTAGACTATATAATATTATTAATATTAGACTATTAGTATTAGTATATATATTAGTATCAGTTATATATTAGTTATAGCTATATAATATATTAGACTATATAATAATATTAATATTAGACTTTTAGTATAGATATATATTAATATTAGTTATAGTGATATAGTATAAGTATAACTATAGGCTATATTAGACTATTAATATATATATTAGTATTAGTTATAACTATATAATATATTAGACTATATAATAGTATTAATATTAGGTATTAGCAATTTAGCATAGCTAATTAGCTATATATTGGTATGGTATTAGTTATAGTGATTTAGACTATATATTAGTATTTGTTAATTGTTATAGTGAATTTAATTTATTATAACTATATTATTGATAGTATTATAGTGATAGTTTTAGTATAGTAATTTATTATTTAGTATAGTGATTTATATACTAATTTATACATAAACTTAAAGTATATTACTAATAGTAATATAGTATTAGACTCTAATATTATTATAAATATTAGTATTAGACTATTAGTTATAGTGATTAGAATAACTATATATTAGTATTTATTACTTGTTATAATGAGTTTAATTTATTATAACTATATTATTGATAGTATTAGTATTACTATATCATTATTTTATATGTGATTATTTAGTATAGTGATTTATATACTAATTTATACATAGATTTAAAGTATATTACTAAATTACTATAAGTATAACTATAGTCTATATTATATATTAGTATTAGTTATAAACTTATAGCGATTTAGCATAGCTATATAATATATTAGACTATATAATAGTATTAATATTATACTATTAGTATAGTTATATATTAGTATTAGTTATAAACTTATATATTAGTATAACTATATAATATATTAGACTATATATAATATAATTTAATATATATTTTTATGTTTAAAGCATATAATCAATTAAATTTTCATTTTTAAGATTAAAATTTTATTTTATAAATTATATAACATTATCTTATATTATATTAATATAATATGATCAAACAAATTATAATTTTTCATATTTAAGATTAACATTTTATGTTATAACTTATAATTTATAAATTATAATATGAAATTATTTCATATATGATATATAATTATATATACAACTTTCACATATAATTATATATTATATATAAAACTTATATATAAAAAGTATTTTGTATAATATTAATTTTGCATAAAATAATAAAATTTATATATAAAATATTAATTTATATATATATTACTCCAATCGGTCCGGTCAGATTCGGGAAAGTGTAAAACCGGAATCGGACTAGTTCCGGCCGTTTTTATAATACACGAACCGGTCTCGGATCAGACCGGTTCAAAATCAGAAAAATCGGTCCGGACAGGACCGATTTTCCGGTGTAAATTTATACCCTCATGTATGGTGTGAGGATGATAAGTATAATTTTTCATTTAATATCAATGTGTGAAATGTTTTAGATAATATTAAAGAATAATGCTACATGTACTTATATTTTTACTTATGAGACTCATTTTGTTAATTTATTTTTAAAATTATTTAAAATTTCATAATTTTCACATGTCAATAACTGACTCGAGAAGTAAGTTTTTTTTTGTAAATTTTTCTTATTTTCCAAACAGATATAATATCATTAATTACTGCATTGTCATCTTTCATAAAGCCAAACTAAGAAGAAAAAAGCTACTTACAACCGGTTTGGGAAACCGGCGCGGAACCGTATCCTACGTGGCACAGAACGACGTCGTTGGCATTTTGAATTCAAAACGGGTTTCCTGCATAAAAAAATCTCACTTTCACTTTTCACTTTTCACTTTTCACTCCCTCACTTTCTCTCGCTCGAAAGTAGCCCCTTCTCCCCATTCCCGTCGTCTTCCCCAGAAACGAGTAAGCGAGTTTGTCTTCTCCACCAGCGTCTTCCCTTCGAATGAATCACTTCCCATAGTTGAGGAACTTGGTCTACTTAAATATGTTTACTTCCCTTTGAAGACATGGTTCCTTGCTTTGACTGTACATATGCCATTCCTAGACAGAGAGGTGGAAGGAGAGCATGTTGACCAAACAGAGGTATACCCTAACTTAAATCACCCATCATTGTCTAGACGAAGAGATCTAGCCCTCTAAATTAAAAGCTTGTTGTTGAGAAGTTGAGATATTCCAATTTTTTTTTTTTTTTGTGTCACATATTTCATTTTTTCTGTAGGTTTTCTCATGTGCAGAATTGAGAAGTTGAGAACCGGCCCACTCATTTATTTATTTTTTTGACAATAAAAGGTGATTTGTTTTTTGAGTTTTTCTTTATATTTTCTTACTAATCTTATATTGGTAGCTTGGAGATTTTGTTTCACTCTATAATAGAGCTTACCACAAGAAGATTAGGGACTTTGTCATGAAATGATGCAACTAAGTGTGTTTGATTTGTGTACACATTCTTACTCTGGCTCATAAATTGCAGTCAATTTCATTCTTTCATATGATGTTGATATATAATGAAGGATCCAAGCTAACAAAGGTTACTATGGAAAGGATATAAAATTGTGATGTTGTGTTGTTTATGTATTATAATTGGTATTGTACTTATCTCTCTCTTTACTTTCCTTGTTTGTGTATTTTATTTTGCTTGATAGGGTTGATAACAGAGGTATACCCTAACTTAAATCACCCACCATTGTCTAGACCAAGAGATCTAGCCCTCTAAATGAAAAGCTTGTTGTGAATGGATGATTGATAGCATCAGCTCACATGTTCATGAAACAACATGTTACCATTTTCATAGACCTTTTTTATTATATATATATATATATATATATAACTGACTAGACATCAAATATTTGAATTGGGGCTATTTGAGTAAAGGTAAAATTGAGCTCACACCAAAGTCATATTGATCTCCACATCTTGGGGTTATTTGTGGGTGTTGGCATTTACTGCCAATCTCCATATATTCAACAAGCCAAGAAAAAGGGACTGGAAAGGTTAATAAGGTTAACAGTTTTATAATGCTATATGTTGTATTTGCTATGTTGAAAAACTGAGCTCACATCATTTGTACAACATTTCATATATGTGTTCATAGTCATATGGTTAATATTATGTACATCTAACATTTTTTAAATATGTATAAAATGATCAGGGATTCTCGACGATATTAAGAAAGGAGGAAGAACTTCAAAAAAGAAAAAATGGACTGCTAAGAAAGGAGGACGAGCTCAAAAAGATACTCGGACTAGTGTATTGGGTTGTTTTCATTGTTGTTTCATGTTACTTGGTAGTATCTAAATGATTTCGGACTAGTGTTAGAAGTTATTTGCTATGTAGTATCAATGTATAAAAGTATTTTAGATTTTAGATTGTGGACAAATATTATGTCAAAGTCAATGTATAAAAGTATTTCAGATTTCAAATTGTGTACAAATATTTTGTCAATGTCAATGTTATATACATATTTTAGATTTTGGAAGTTATTTACTATTTATGTAAATGTATCATTGCACAAACTACTAGCACAAACTCCCATCATTGCACAAACTCAAATTTCAGATTATGTAAAGCTGCTAGCACAAATTCCACAAACTCAGATTTCAGATTGTGTAAAGCTGGTAGCACAAACTCATATCATTGCACAAACTCATATTTCAGATTGTGTAAAGCTGTTAGCGCAAACTCATATCATTACACTCATGTCTTTCCACACACTCATATCATGTCTTTCCACACACTCATATATATCATTACACTCATGTGTCCATGAATTAAGCCATCTCATTGCGCGGGTTGTGATCCATCGAAGTCAAGTTGCGTCGGTTGTGATTCATCCAATCCAAATTGCATCTGTATCAAATAATATTCAAATATTATTGTGATATTGGAATTACTATTCAAATACTTTAAATTCTACTTAAAGCATGGAAATGAAATCAATTAAACTTCCAAAAATACATCAAATACATCCAGCCAAGCTTATCTAGTGCAATCAATGCCTCCAAACAGCATGTCCAACTCCCAAACGAGAGCAATAGGTAGGTTCAGTTCAGGGTGGTAAAAATGCTAGCTTTTAGCCTAATTCTTACAAAAATGATGCTAGGTTTTGCTACTGAATGAAACCTACAAAAAATGATCTTTCTGATAAAGGACTATTGCAATTTGACCTGTAACCCGAGAATCTGAGGGCTGGCTTTAATGGAGACAGAGTCACGCAGTGTGAGAGTGGTCTTGAGTATGCTTCTTCAGGACTGCAATGTACACAAAACATATACCCATCTTAATGAAATCTTCACACAACAAATCAAAATCTAAATTACCATCATGCTTCAAACTTTGTGAATTTATATTCAACGAGGACCTAAATAATCTTTTGGCTGCTGATTAATTCTCTAATGATTATAAGAAAACATAAAAAGATTTTCATATCAGATAAAATTATAAATGTTTCCTGAGAGTTAAAAAGGAAAAAAAAAAAGAGACAAAGGGAAAATTTGGCAATGAGATTTTAATATTGCAGAGTAAATGCTTAAACAATATAAATATAAAGCATTTACCAGCAACACTTATCTTCCTAATAGCCATATTCATGGTGTCTGCAATATAAATGTTTCCTTTGTCATCAACTGTAAGCCCCTTTGGCTGGTTCATCCTTGCCTCTTTGGGTTTATCATCTACATGTCCAGAATAACCTTCAGGTGATCCTGCAACCAGCTTTGGTCTGGTGTCTACAGTTTTCTCACGAATTTAAGAATAAACAAGTCAAGCCCATTAAAATTTTCAAAATAGCATGACCATTAGACGCAGCAACTTAATGAAAAAAAATACAAAAAATAAAAATCTCGAGCAAAACAGAAATGAATTCATTAAAACAAGATGAACCAATCAATATTTGGAAGCCATGACCAAAAGCACCCACTTACAGAGAGAAAGAGAGGCCGATATTCTGTAGATATTACTATTAGCAGAGTCCAGAAGCAAAAGTTCTTCATTGGGCAACACTTCAACCAAATAAGGCTCAATCCCAAGCTTGATTCCATCAAACACCGTCCCCACAGTATACCCACTCTCAAACTTCATCATCGGACGGGCAGAAACCGCTGCACACACAAATCCGATAAGCCTACCATTTCATATTACATCTCCACAAACCCCTCCATCAAGATAACGACTCAGAACATGAAACAAAGAAAATGTATCTGCATCCAGAGATCTATACCTGTTATGGTTGTTGCTTTGAGTTTGAGTGACCACAACCGTTTCGTAAACACAGACACAACATTTGAGAATAGCCCACTAACAATCTCTGCTTTAAAAAGAAGATAGATAGCAAACTCAGATCAAGTAATTGAGAAAAAAACACTTCAGCAGTTAAGCTCATATTCACATAGAAACACAAACAAAATAGGCTAACTCACTTGCAGGAGTAGTAGAAGCTGACTAGGCACCTCCAAATAGAACCAAAAGAGCAAGACCCATAACCAACACATTCTTCCCCATTCTATCTGTGCTCAAAGCGATCCCTTAGAACAGCTCAGAACGGCAAGGTTTAAGCTTTAGCATCACTTGAAACCCTAGTCCATTAGCGGAAATGGATCTGATAGGTAATGAGAGTATAGAGAGATGCTATAAAGTGTGTGTGTGTGGCTTTGAGTTCCAGTGAGAGTAAAGCGTTTTGTGTGAGACTGGGAACTGGGAAATGGTAAACAAAAAATCTACTTACAACCGGTTCAATGAGACCCTCGTCGACGGCGGCTCAGGTCCGGAATGTGTGACAAATGGTGACCGCAACAGTTGGTTCTTCAGTCCACGACGGCGACCACAGACGGAATCGTTCCGAGGATAGCACCCTGGGTTCAGCTCGAGCAGGGCTTCAAATTCTTCTTTTTGTTTCATTTTCCCTCCCTTCTGCACATTTCATTCGTTTTTTTTTTTTTTAAACTGACGTGGCAATGCCACGTCAGCCGGTTCCGCACCGGCGGTTGTATATAGAAGAATTGAACTAAGAATGGAAAATAGTGGGACCCACGAAATAAAGAGGTTGCCGTTTAAATGAATTATTTATTGACATGCATGAATTATTTATCACAAAATATAAAAAACATCCTACATCCTTAACACAGGTATGAAAAAAAAAAAAAAAAAAAATATTTTGCTGGGATGCCGCGGCTTCCGTCTGCTCCCAGCAAAACTCATTATTTATAAGCTCAGGAATTAGCTTAACCCTGTTAAAATCGGAGCGCCATTACAAAGCTTGTTGGAAATATTCAGAAATCAGACTGCAGGAAGTTTGAGCTGTTGAAATGGCTACGACGACAAAACCACTGTTGTCTGACCTCGTTGCCGGCATGTCCCGTGTTCCCCCGAACTACATCCAACCCACATCTGACCGTCCAAATCTTCATGAGGTTGAATCAATGGATGGTGCCATTCCTCTCATCGATCTTCAAGGCCTTAATGGTCCTAACCGTTTTAATATAATCAAAGAGATAGGCCTTGCCTGCAAAAGCTATGGTTTCTTCAGGTGCCTTTACATATATATTTGATTTCATTCTGAGCAGATACACACACACACATATGCATGCATTCATTCCCATCTCTGAATTAATCAGTAATTTTTGTACAGCACACTTTGCACTGTTTATATATAATTTTCCTGTTACGTTCTTGATTTTGAAGGTTAAAAACCATGGAGTTTCTGAAGCAGTGATCGATAATATGTTACGCGTATCGAGGGAGTTTTTTCATCTGCCAGAAAGTGAGAGGCTAAAAAACTATTGTGATGATCCGATGAAGACGACGAGGCTATCCACTAGTTTCAACGTCAACACCGAAAACGTATCCAGCTGGAGGGATTACTTAAGACTCCATTGCCATCCTCTAGAGGATTACATGCAGGAATGGCCCCTCAACCCTCCATCTTTTAGGTATACAGAAAACTGACGATAAATGTGATTTTATTTTATTTTTTTACTAATTAAAAGTAATTGGGTCTCAAGTAATTTTGCTACTTTAATTTGCAGAGAAGTTGTCGCTGAGTATTGTAAAAATGCAAGGAGTATAGCACTGAGACTGCTTGAAGCAATATCAGAGAGCTTAGGGCTGGAAAAGCAATACATAGATAGGGCTCTGGGAAAGCATGGGCAGCACATGGCCATCAACTACTATCCGCCATGTCCCCAACCAGACTTGACCTTTGGATTGCCGGGACACACCGATCCGAACGCCATAACCATACTCCTCCAAGATGAGGTTCCGGGATTGCAGGTCCTTAAAGATGGCAAATGGGTTGCTGTCAATCCCATTCCATATACCTTTATTGTCAACATCGGCGATCAGATACAGGTAAGAAATTTATACGCTAAATTATTGTTTGTTTTATTTAAAGAAAAATAACTTAATGACTTACAACTCTTTCACAAATCTACGTTAAATTGAGGGTAGTTTTATAAATAATAAAAAAATTGAATTAGAATTAAGTAATATGATCATTCTATTCATGTTGATTATAAAATGAGTTATGGATAGTTGTAAAAGTGAATGCGTAATTACTAATTATAATGGGTAAGTAAGTTTCACTTTAAGACTTTGAATCTGGATTTGGAATTTAGAAATCAATTATGATCTTATTAGGCATACAAATCCAGATCCAAATCCAGATTTTAATTAATATATATTCCAAACAAGAGATTTGAGTTTTAAAACCCAAATTGAAATATTCTTCCTCCCCAGATCTAACCCTCTAAACTTAGAGTTCACATGAACATTGCATGAACAGAAGTAAAAAAAAAAATAGTGCTATTTGAAAGCTTTACACCACATATCATCTGCATGACATAATTTGATTTGCCTCTCATATTTTTGTCTTGTGCTACTTTGTCGTGTGTTTAACATTTCTGCATCAAATTTCTTCCATGTTTGTTAAAATATGAATTTTATGCATCAATCACACCTCACATTTATATTTTTTTTTCATAGAGTGTGAGAATATCTTTCATAAGGTGTTAAATGTGGGATAGTAAATAGTGACTTGTGAAAAGAATTTTTCTTATCAAAATAAGCTTTAAAGCATGTGTGGCGCCATTTTCAACCATCAAGATTTGACCGTTGTTAATGAATGGAATGGAAGTCAATTACGAACGTGGACTCCGCTTGGTTAGTCGTTATATATAATTGAATCCATTGAATTAGAGACTTACGATTGTCAACGTGTACCAATATATTAAGTCGTACATGATCTGATCATTAATTAAGGGTTCAATTCTTACAAAAAAATAAAATATATATATATATTTGACCTAAACTAAGTACTTACGTATACCAGTTGATTTTTTTTACTCGTGACGACGTACATACGTATGCATGCTGCAGGTACTTAGCAACGATCAGTACAAGAGTGTGCTGCATCGGGCAGTAGTGAATTGTGAGCAGGAGAGGATCTCTATCCCAACCTTCTATTGCCCATCGCCTGATGCCATCATAGGACCAGCTCCACTGCTCATCCACGTTGACCCTCCTCCCAACTACAGAAATTTTGCCTATTATGAATACTACCAGAAGTTTTGGGATCGTGGTCTCACTACTCAAACCTGCTTGGATGCGTTCAAGACCTCTCGTACTCCTTAACCCATATATATATATATATATATATGGAATAGTCATGTCCTTTTTATGTGATATATGCTTAATGGGAATTTTAAATTCCAAAATAGTAATATTAATAATAATAAAGAGAAAGCGCGTCTAATTTATATTTAGGTTATTATAAAGAGGTGCATAGTTTAGTTTTCCTGAAAATTAATAAATGTTTAGTGCAATATTTCTTCTAGATGTATCTGTAGTACTGATATTAATTTTAATAAAACTTCTGAAAAAGAATCACTGCACGTTGAAAAGTAGTGTTATATGTACTTACAATTTTATTTACGTTTTTACTTACAAAACTCATTTTATTAGTTTTCTTTTGAAATTCAAATTTTGATATTCAAATTTTATGAATTTTAGCATATCAATAACTAATTACATGTATAGAGAAATAAATTTTTGTTAAGGGTCCTCCTCTAACTGGAGATTCATGGGGTTAAAGGTTGGAGCTTTAAGGGGTGAAGAGAGAGAGACGGAAGGGCAGAAGAAGAATGAGATGAGAAGTTGAAGACAAGGGTTTCGGGTTAAGCAGTTCGGGGGGTTAAACGGCACAGTTAAGTAATTACTTGCAAACGGCACAGTTTAAGCAATACACTAGGAATGGGTTGTTGTAAACCGCACCGTTTAGTCTATAAAAACGGTGTGTTTTGGTTTTAGTAATAATCCTGCTTTTCAAAGGGCTTTTATGTAATTTCAATATGAAACAGTTAAGTATCATGCCAGAGGTGTTTCTACGGACATTCTGGAGCATTTTCATCTACTAGTTGTAATTCATCTATGGAGGAATTTGGGGACCTCAAATACCCCAATACGTATGAACTCTGAGGTAATTGTCATCATCATTCAACTCTTGTTTGTCATTTCTCATACTGTTACGTAAGAAAGCTCTAGGAAATCAAGGGAATTCTTACAAGTGGTATCAAGTCACCGATCCTGGCCATTACATCCAAACAGATTCATTAAATCACCATTTCCATACCCAGCCAAACACTACATTCAACAGAACCAGTCCAGCTAACATCGGATTGCATTACCTAGACATTACACTTTCACTACCCATTTTACAAGCCAAACACCCACCCAAACAGCACCACACAATATCATTTACCATGGCCGAAAATACCAGATCTAAGCACCAGCAACAGGAGCACCTTCAGCTTCAGGTTGAGCACCAGCAACAAGAAATCCTGGAATTAAAATCAGATGTCAGTAATTTGCAGATTGATGTGAGTACGGTGAAAGTAGATGTAAAGGAAATCAAAGACATGTTACGCACACTTTTTGCCCAGCAACAGATTCAACCACCACCACCCCCTCCACCCTTCAACCATGAAATTCCTCCAGAAAATGAACATGCAGACCCGAGAAGATTCAATCCTAGGGGGGTCCGACTTGACTTCCCTCATTTTCACGGTGTTAACCCGGCGGCATGGCTTTTCAAGGTTAACCATTACTTTGAATTCCATCAAACACCCCTACCACAGCGGTTGTTGATGGCATCGTACCACATGGAAGGGGATGCCCTTGTGTGGTTCCAAAATGCAGCAGATGGGGGCTTATGCAGGGATTGGGATACTTTTTCTAGATCATTACTACTTCGTTTTGGTGCAACAGCTTATGACGACCCGATGGAAGCGTTGACACGGCTCAAGCAAACCAGCTCTGTTGCTAGTTATATGGCGCAGTTTCAAACAGTATCTAATCGCTTGAGGGGCCTCTCGGACCTCCATAAGCTGAGTTGTTTTCTCAGCGGACTGAAAGATGAACTCCGCAATACCAGTAAGGATGCTGAATCCAGTGAATTTAAACGCAGCGTATGGCTTGGCAAAAATGCAAGAAGAGTATCACAGCAGTACTGAGTTGTTGATAACTCACCCATTATCTCCATAATGTGTTTCAGATAATTTTGACGCAACAGCTGAGAATCAGGAATAGGGAGTACTTGCAAGTTTTGTAGATCATAGAAGACTAAATGCCTTAGGGTACAATGACTTTTGGAGAGTCTTTTGGTAGCGTTGATATTTTATGTGACTTTGGTATGTTGAGTAATGAATATTTCTAGTCTTTGTGGAAAAGTTTATGTATATCAATGAGACACCACTGATGTGCCCTTATGTAGGAACATGGATATTTGTGTTGAACGAATAGGTTAATATGTTATGGAGACTCTGGTTTATTTTAAAATTATTATTTGGAAATGATTTTTAGGTGATATGAGTTAACTCTCCGGACTCTCGGGGACGGGGCGTTACATCTATAAAAGGGGAGAACCCAGGTACATAAAAGGGATCAGATTCTTGGAGATTATTATTGTTCTTATATTGTTACTGACTTAAGCATCGAAGGCTTCCCATCGAATCCCGAAGCCATCTAATCTTTGGTTGTAGGTGATCGCGAGGTGGTGGCAGTGAAACACGTCCATAAAGTTGGCGCCGTATGTGGGTTTCTCTTTGTCTCACACTTAGCGTGCTTTTCACAAGATAAAAGAGTTACCCACCAAGGCGAAAGCAACAGTCTAGGAGAAGACTTGATGGGTCATGTCGTCTAAACGCAATACTACGACTAAAACCAAGGTCCATGTCAGAACACAATACTGCCCGTTTGAACGCAAAAGACATGGCTCAGAAAAGTCTCAAAAGTGTCAATGCTGAGAGAGCTTTCTTGAATTACATGAAAGTCAGAGGACTGAGCATGCGGACATCACTTGGCAATCTGTCTTTGTCATCCTGCAATATGACAGGGAAGGATTAAAGAAAATCCTTACATCAAATCTGAAGTCAGAAAGGACATATGAAAATTCCACCCTATTTAAAGGACCTGAAAGTGGGATGGGATATCACTTTCGAGACTTTATTCACCAAAGATCTTGTGAAGTCAACTGCTTCAAAAAATAAGTAGTAGAAAGACGATGAGAGGATTTTCAACGTAGAAAGGTAGGTTAGCTTCAAAGACAGTGCTAGGAAATGTGGGGTTAATGTTGTGAGTAAGAGGCATTTCATTATCTCTGTAATTTCTCTCCCCCATCCTAAAATTACGAATAAATATTTCGGTAATTATTTTTATGGCTATATTTACGCATTGATTTACAATATTTTAGATGTTTGAATGTGTTAACTGTTTTCAATACATGACTCTGAATCCCTGTGTGGGAATCCAATATCTCTGTGTGGAAATATCTATCTTTATGTGAAAATTCGATTGCGTAAGTCTATAATCATAGGACGAGTCAAAGAATTCTTCGGACCATCCCTGTGAAATGTTGCCACATGCTTCACATAAGAAGGAGAATGACACGTGGTGATTGGGGTGGAGCGGTGTTGTGATTGGCCTCACCTGGTAGTTGAGATGTAGTATCCCCTAGCGTATCATGTATTGGTTGGTCAGATAAAAGCATCTCTGGTACAATAAGTATCTATGTGGGAGAAGTCTGTATGAAGAATATCTATGTAATGAGCACATGTGTGGTACAAGAATGTTACTGGGGCTACAATAGGCCAAATACTGGTTTTTACGACATTTAATACTTATATTGGACACAAATTATTCCTTGCCAAATTAATACTAATGTGTTTCTATATTTTGCACAAAATAATGGGCACATCCCAAGAGGGTGATTCCTCATCATGCCTATGTATGTACTTGCGTTATCTCAGAAAGTGATTCCTTGCCACGTTTGAGGATGCAGATAGCTATAAGAGTTAGGGTGATTCCTCGGTAGGCATATATGTGTCTGCCTGGTTTTCTTCATGAAAATGTTCATAGCATCTTCGGTAGCATGATCTCTCATCAGCATTCTTGTCATAGCTGCCTAACCTACCTATGGTTTCTTTCCTGGAACCATAGATTTTGATGCAAATCCAAATCCCGACGTGACGCCCAAGGGAGAAGGGCCAAACCCGCTCAAGTCTTGAGTATGGAGATTAGTAACCTCTGTAGTACCTTGTACCTACCGTTAGAATATACTATGTTCAATCTGGCAACTACTTGTATTCAATCCGCTACTTTAAGGCATCAAACTTTATGTACATTTAGATGATGTAATATCTCGGGATTTAATGCACGACGAAAGGCCCCATTTTGTTGTAAAGATGAGTATTCTGGTAGTTAATAACTAGCATTGTCACTACAACGTATTTTGCTTAAATTTATACTACAATTGCATGGATAAATATCTTTCACGTAGGAGTTAATAATATGAAAGTACCAAAAAGTAGGAGTTAATCTAGTATCGTAAGCTGAAATTTAGTGTTAGGCTTGAACTGTGCTTAGGACTGAGAAATGGGATAACATGTAATAAGCTTGGGTTATGTAGCAAGATTTGAGGATGGTGCAACCGAGAGCCCTGCTAGGAGAGGAACCTCTGAGTGGTCATGAGGGAAGATCGTCCGGCGAAAGAAGAGACGAGAAACTAACAAGAGCGCTAAACAGAATATTGGACGTGTTCGAACAATATCATGAGATGTACTCTTGTCACATGCCAGTTCAGTCTCTAGGATCCCCTAGGGAAGTAAGGGGATGTACGTATAAGCGATTACTGTCTCACAGTTACATGGGATTCTTTTGAACCAAGTGACTAGTGAGGGTAGAGAGATAGATATTCGACATCGAGAGGACCTTTGAGGTGTGTGTACGAACCATGGACCAAAAGGTGTTTTATGTTAGCTACCTGCTCCAGCAAGAGACAGCTCTATGGTGGGATACCAAGAAGCAACTCCTTACCATGGAATTGGGAGCCACAAGGAGGATCTCACGAGAGAGGATCAAGAAAGAATTTGACTAGCGGTGTTTTTCAGAGATTATAAGGCATCAAAAGACAAAGGATTTTGCTAATTTGGTCCAAGGAAGTATGACGGTAGAGCAATATGCCGCCAAATTTATGGAGTTGGGAAGGTTCGCCCCTCATCTTATCTCTACGGAAACCATGAGGGAATAACGATTTCAGGATTGATTGTAAACGCAAATTAGGAGACAAGTAGCCTAACTGAAAATCATGGATTTCCTGAAATTAGTTCATAAGGCGTCTATAGCCAATACATAACAGCAAAACTCATTGGTTGTATCCCCGAATCTAAAGAGATGAATATTGGCAGGCGAAGGATGCAGTGCAGGAACCCCATAGAAATTTGTGACAAGGACCAGTGGGCGACCACCAATCACTCTAGGTTCATGAACAATCGGAAGAATGCCAGTGTGTCATTTGCCATAGATCTCAAGAAGGGGACTGTTGATAAGCCCAAAATGTGTGCTACAGGTGTAGGCAGACAGGACATTACGCTCGGGATTGTCCCCAAGCACCACTTGTGTAGGGAACGGTGCCAGGAGGAGGAAGTGGAGGCCTAAGGTAGCCCGTGCAAGGTAGGGTATACACACTTACCCTGGGAGAGGTCCACAAAGATGCCATAGAGACACAGGAAGCCAACGTCATCACAAGGATGGAGCCATAATTCGCCTTAGTTAACATCCTTCGTAGGAGTTCTTTACGTATAACAAGTAGTGATGGTTATCATAGGAAAAGTTAGAGTATTACAAGTCTACGCGAGCCCATTATTTGACTCGAGAGCTTCCCAGTCAATTGCATCTTCCACGTTGGTTAGGATGGTTGACCTTCGAATGCAACCGATGAGCCAGGGAGTCGTGGTGGCACTATCGAACGGAGAAATATGGTTGCACCAAGGTAGTTAAAGGATGTCAGTTGAAAACAAAAGGAGTCTCTTTGGAGGCAAATCTAATAGTGTTCGGTATGCTCTCAATGCATGGATTCCATGTGGCATCCCCTTGCTAATGTCGAGTATTACTTTCTCGTGTTCAGTGTGTGTCTCTTCTCCTTCCCAACCGTTGGTTTCAAATGGGCCAATAAGAAACCTTATGTCGCCAATGATTCCACTAACAAATATTGAATCCAATTAGCTCCTAGATACATGCACAAATTCTTTGCTTGGCATTATTGTTTCCTCATGTATCTCTCAATGGCTTCTTACTCAAGCATTAAGCATGCACCTCATTGGTGGATGATAGGCGGCAACCATAGGTGGGTTTCGGTCCACCTCTTTTTCAATTTCCTACAAATGAATCACAAGTGATCCCATCCTCTAGCCGTTCAACCTCTACCAAATGGAAAAAACAATCAAAGAAACCCTAGACAGCTTGGGCAGCCACCTCTTATAGATTCCATGGAACATAATTAATAGATTCTAAAAGTAATTATTTCGCTTGCCACGCACGTGTCATAAGACTTACTACTAAAATCAGGACTCCTATTTCAGAACAACCAATAACCTTGGTTTATACGTGTGATGCCCCCATACCTCGTTTGGGATTTGACGGAGACTGAAGCGTCGGGACATGTGACAAAAAGCTACACACCTCTTGTTCATGATAGTTAACATGCAATGCACCTGATATGTTTCTAGCAGTATGTAATAATCACAGTGGAAAAAAGTTTAAGTCTACATAAACATAGAGCAATTTATGTATAATACCAAATGAAGTAACTAAAAAAATCCCAATGTACTAAAAAATTCCCAAATCACATCCTAAATGGGCTTGTCTTTCTCTATGATCTTCTGCAAGTTCTCAAAGAGCTTAAATACTTTGATAATGAACTTATCGGCTACCTCTAGCCTTTCTTCTATCACAGTGAAAATTTGTGAAATCTCAACAAGTTAACCAAAAACATACAAGAAAATAACATAAGCATGCAAAGTTTAACCATGAGGATGACATGCATGGACATTAACTCGACCCAAAACCTTGTTTTACTCTTGCATTCTTTTCGAAAGCATAACCCAAGTATTTTTGTAAAGAAAACAGAAACAATCTTGAGAAATACCGTTTTTAAATCATATTACTCACTTTTAGCCATTTAAACCATATACAATACGGGTGGGCACCTCACGGCTCTCCTTCACGCCGAGGACTCCCTGCTAGTTACCGCATCACATGACCGACCCTCTTAACCGGGTGTGAGTACATCAGAGTTCATATAACGCTGCAGTTCCCAATTCGCCTTCACCACAATGTCAATGTGGTGCACCCACTAGCGTCAGGTGCTACTTCGCTCCGAAATCCTTTAAAAAGGACCAATTCAAAGTTCATTGACCGTTCTTCATTAATGTAGGGGTTACCACACCAATTTAAGCACTCCAAAATGGACAGAAGAGTTCCACTATGATATTTCCCCATCCTAGCATTTGGGGTCGTGACAAAAATAATTTTCTTTCTTGTTTTAAAATGTACAACCCAAAATGCATATGACATGTACTTATGAAAAAATTTATTTTTCTTCAACGCATGACCCGAATATGTACATCATGAACCATGTGACTCTTATGCAACGAAATCATGTGCTTGTGTCATATATCGAACTTCATCGCTTTTACGGTTTGAAAGAATTAGAACATGCAATATTTTTTATTAAACATAATATGTGAAAGTTCAACCAAGCATGCTACATTACTCATGATCAAAACATAGCAATTAAATCAACAATCCATATTTGAACATCCAATAAACATTCATGTAACACCCTGCCTAAAAAGCTCTTTAAGCCTTGACCTTAGTAACCTTAATCCTAATTATTTAGGAGTTAGGCTATTTGAGAATAAGAACAATTTTGGATATTTGAGTTGGCAAAAGGACCATATACTTTGGGTTTAGAAGAATTATTAGAAGATTCTAGTGCAATATTGATTTTTGAGGAAAAATGAAATTTTTGGAGGTTAATTGGTTTAGTAATACTATTTTGGAGAATTTTTTAGCGATTTATTAATTTTGAGGAAATGTGCCAAGAGGCCAATGTTAGAATGACAAGTGGCATATTGGAGATTTTGCCACCTTATTGGGCCAAGTAATTTGGGTAAAATTTTTTATGGACTTAGGAAAGCCCAAGAGATTGATTTATTAAGGGCCCAAGCTTTTTGGATATAAAGGCTTAAGAGAAGCAATAAGATTTTAGGCCCTACTTGATGGACATAAGACTTTAGAGCCCTATTACATTAAGGATGTGATGGGCTAAGGATAAGCTTTAGAAAGCCTTAGGCCTAACTTGGGAGATATAAAGTTTTAAGCTTTTCTTAGAGGACACTAGAAAATACACCCAATGAAAAGGACATAAGGTCATTGGTCTTAACTTAGTAAGAGTGAAGGTATTAGGCCCAACTTATTAAGCATGAAGGATTAGAGAAGCGAGCTTATTAGTAATCTTATTAAGGCCTTTAGAACCTTAGAACGTTTATGGGTCAATCCTTAGAAGCCCTAAAACAAGACTCATAGGAGTACAATACTTGGTAGAATAGCCTTGGCCTAAGTATGAGGAAGGAATAAGGCCTTTGGGCCAAGATTGGCATAGATTTGACGCATGACCCAATTATGTCAAGGTAAGCTTTTCAAGCCCCATCTTAGTGGATCTTGAGGTCTATTTTAACCCTTCAAAACCTAGAAACAAGGCCCCCATTCATTCAAACCCAAAAGCCCTTGGACCATTAACCCACACCCATGATCGTTTTAAGCCCACAAGGTCTAAAGCCTTGTTTTGTTCTATTTCACTCTTCAATTTAAAAGCCCAATACATCATATCATGAGTTTCCTCAAGCCCATGTCATACCCTAAGTACCCAAATTAAGTTTTAAAATTGGTTAAGACCATTAATCAATTTACCCAAAATTAGTCATCTTTAAACCATGCTTTGAATCTTATTTTTCTTTCTTAATCCTTTTTAACCTTTTGATCTGAAATTTTCTTGTTTTATTACTCAATTAAATCATTCTTAGATCATATTAGGACCCTTGATAACACTCCACACATGTCATTAAAGGAAATGACATATCAAACTCCAAACTACACCAATTGGTACACATGTGTGCCATTTGTGTGTATGGACTGTTTTTCCCTTAAGCCCAATATTTTTATGCCTTTTTCTCAAGGACACTATGGTCCTTAAATACCTCATATGATCCCTTTTAACCCAAACCAAGCCTTGGGAAAAATTACTTTAAAAAACCAAACCAAATAGATAAAACCGATTGCACCTAGGAAGCTAGTTGGATACAAACTGAATTGGTTGAGTTTCAACCACCATCTGCCATGGTTAAGCCACCACCCCATGCCACCTCTAGCACCACCCAATCCCCAAGAGGCCCTCATGACCATTATGAGCCTTTGACAAGGTTTTTCCACCCAAAGAAGGCACCAAAACCAAATGGCTTTTATGCAAACTCCATTTCAGCAACTACCCTCCATTGCATCATTTTCTTTGAGCTACACCTCCATTATCAGTTGGTATTCAACCCTCCACCTTATACCACCTGAAAAATTCTTTAAAAAGTGACTTGCACCTACACAAATCACCATGATGATGAGACAAGGCAATGAACAAAACTGTCCAAAGAAAACCACTTTGAACCTGTCAGCCCCATGGTATGTTTTTGTTGGTTTTCCTTCTATTTCTTCTACACCACGACCAAACCAGCTTCTTTAGGCTTGATTTAGCACTTGAATTGATGAGTTCATGGTGATTTTAAGCCACTATTCCTCTTGCACAAGATGACACAAGCTGATGAAGGCAATCTGAAAAATCAACTCTCTTACACCACCTCCCACCTCAACCAATCCCCATGGACCTAGGCCAACGTCCCCTCCCCTTTGGCTGACTATAAAAAGCCCCTTCACCCCCTCATTTCCTCCACACCTCAACTCTAGCTCCTCTTGAGCATTTAAGAGCCATCTCCCCCATAGTTCTTGAGAAAAACCGAAAAGTGTGTGAGCTTGAGTGTTCTTGAAGTTCTTGGTGTTCTTGTGTTGAAAGCTTGAGTGGGCCACGAAATTTGTGAGTTTTCTTTCCCTAGATCTTAGTTTGCAAGTCAAGTCTTGTTTTCTAGTGTTAGAATAAATTTTGGTTAAGTTTAGATAAAGTTACCATGCTTGATTCAAAACTAGGTTCATTAAGGATGGGTTAAATCTTTGAAGTATTTTAAGTGAAAATTTAGCTATGGCATGTCCTAAGTATATTTTGATATGATTTATTAATGTCTTAGAATGATCATGGAAGGTTTGATTTTTGATTAGAAGCGTGTCATGATAGGTTTTGATTCTATTTTGCTTTGATCATCAAAATATGCATGGGTTTTAAGTAAGTTGTGATTAAGGCATGGAGCTTGATTTGTTCCATCTAGGCTTGATGATTAAGCATTTAGAAACCTTCTGATTGAGATAAGAATGAAAATGCATGTCTTGGGTGAGTTTTGAAAGCATGCCTTTGGGATTTACACTAGAAACATTAAGCTTGATTAATGAAGATTAAAGTTTTTAGCCATGATTAAGTGTTGGGATGAACTTACTCACCAAAGAATTGGACTTTATCATATCATTAAGGACTATAGTGATTATTTGTGATTAAAGAAAATTTTATATGCATGCATTCATAGGGATCAATAATTGAAATCACACTTAGGCATCAACTAGAGTGTATGCCACGGGTTGAGAGTGTTTGAGCTAATTGCACTTTGAATTTCGCAATTCTAAGGATATGGATGGTTTTAGAATATGAAAAATATGAGGTCCATGAAGTTTGGTTGAATTTTAGGTTTGTTTGCAAATAGTGAAAAATTAAAGCCTTAGTGGCAATTTTTTAGAGTTTATAGGTATTTTTATAAATACTCATTTTTGAAACCTTTTGATTATGAACCTCATCCATAGTAATATTAATCCTAACTTAGTACGAATTTGATTTCAGCCACTACGATATTTCCAAACTCGAGAAGTTTGTAAGTTAGCTTCTAACTTACTCTTAGATAATTTATTTATGATTATTGTGTTAACACCACATTCATATTAAATGTCATTTTGAGCATGAAATATCATATGATACATCATTGATCATTTGATTACTTGTTTACATGACATGTGAAATTCTTACTATTTTTAGCATATTGCATATAAATGTCATTTTCACATGAAAGCTTGCCACATATGCACATGTCATGAAAAACATTTTTCAAGTATAGCATGAAAATAATTTTTGTCACGACTCCAAAGGCTAGGATGGGGAATTATCCTAGTGGAACTCCTCTGTCCACTCTAGAGTGTTTAAGAATGGAGCGGTAACCCCTGGGTAGACGAAGAACAGTCAACGAGTTTCGAATGGGTTCTTTTTAAAGAATACCTGAGCGAAGTCAAATGTTATAATACATAATGCTGGTGGATGTATATGTTATGATGTTATGATAATTTTATGTTATATTACCAATGCATTGAGAACGATGTCTGCAGACAAAGATGTAGTGTCAACATGAGTTGTGCTACGGTCACCGGTAGGTGCTCACGGTACATATGGGGAACCATGTTGCTACCATACGTATATTAATGATGGCTTTAATAACGATGAAATGCTATGATTTTTTAAAGCAATGAGGTATGAAAAATTCGCTTTTGAAATGTCATTTTTTTAAATGAGAAAGTGAAAATGTTCTCTGAAAGAGAAAGTGAATCAAAGTTTTTCTGAAAATGTTTAGGAACCTGGATGGGAGACAAATACAATTTTTTTTTTTTCTGCATATCATTGCATGCATCTCATGTTTATCATTAATCATGCATATCTTATCTCTGTACAAGTTGGTTGTTTAACTTACTGAAATTTCAAGTAAATCTCACCCTTACGGACTTACTATCATTACCTTTGGAATGATAGAAGTTGTGTCAGGACCAGTAGAGGAAGAACAGGAAGGACAGCTGGATTACAAATGGTTGAAGAGGAGCCAGACCCTGAGTGAAGACTAGATAAAATTTTGATACTCATAAGCATTGTCTCTTCATACTTGAGAGCGTATGAAATAGTTGATCTAACCATGAAACTTGGATTAAGTATTTTGTATTAAGGATATTTTATCTTTAAGTTGAACTTATGATGGTTATTAATGCTATTGAGATGTTTTTAGTTCATTCTGGCATGAATTATAATTAATTACCCTTATTCCGCTGCGGTTATTACATACTGCTAGTTGCATACTAGGATGCATTGCATATTAACTGTCATGAATGGAGGTATGTAACCTTGTGTTGCATGTCCTGATACTCCAAGTCTCCATTACATCCCAAGCGGGGGTTTAGAGGCGTCACAATTTAACATCCATGGCCCCCTCGCGGGCCATAGGAACCTCCAAGACAACGGGGTCTGGGAGACCACAGGTGGCCTTCAGCGATTGCAAAATCGCGGAAGTGACCTCTGACCTCCCGTTGGAGCCCTCAAAAAGTTGGGAGGCGTCGCGAGCCAGTAACAGATTAGTTCCTCAAGGGTTTTGGAAGGATACGATAGGACGGCCAGAGCCCACGCCTCAGGTGGCGGTGTGAGAGGTATTCTTAGCAACCATTAGACCAAGAACACGGGATTAGTTAGAGACAAGAAGAAAGGAGAGAAAGGAGTGGAAAAGAAGGGGAACAAGAGAACGGTTTCTAAGGCACCAAAAGAGAATAGAGGCAAACAGACCATAAATGGGAAAGGGAGGGGCTTTAAATAGCCCACCCGTGCCAGTTGAACTAACCCAGGTAACGGGCGAGCATGCGCTGTAAGAAGGAAGGTGGACGCGTGCGGACCCGACGATACAATCTACACGAAGCGACATGGGAAAGGAACCATCAACCGGTTAGCCCACTCAAGGAGAGCTAGACGGGCGCAATCAAGAGCACTTCAATCTATCAGAAGTGTGCCACCAAAACGACCCGAAAAACAAAGAAATTCCCATTGAAGTTATTTAGTGAGAATTGGCGGGGTAACTAGAAGGGTTATTTCCCACCTGGTCCACGTTGGTTAGGCTTGGGCCGGACTGTGAGGTCCATCTCAATCTAGGCCTTACCCTCCGGGGGCCTCGGAGTCGCCTAAAGGGCACAACCCTTTAAGTTGTATAAGATAAAGAGAGTGCACAACGCGGGAAACCAAGCTAAGGGGGATAGATAGGACGCGCCGACTCTGACATCCTCTGTGACACCTAGCATTAAAGAACCTGCACCAGTAAATGAATGGAAGACGTTGACAGCTCCCCATTCTCTAACGAGGGTGACCGAAAATGACCGCATTGCACACCCACCATTGAGACGCACCTTGGAAGCCATGCCGCATTGAAAGCCTTACTTCAGAACACCACATCGCATTAAATACCCAGGCAAAACAGCCACGGGCGGGACGGCCAAACCCTGACACCGGGTATAGAATGTCCCTCTTGAAACCTCATATAAAAGCTACATCTCATATACAAGGAATGCTCTCTAGACTCTGTTATTCGAAAAAACCAATACTATAAACAGGTGAGATTGACTTAAGCATCGGAGGATTTCTAGATCGCCCTGAGCCCACCTTTGTCTTTGTGTTTGTAGGTAAAGATCGTGATCCGAGTTGCTGGAATCTCATTTAGGCATACAAAACACGACATTAACACATGTATTTGAATTATTTTTGAAAATTAACATATCAAAATGACATTCAAACCTTAAAAATCTATTCCAATATGTTGGGATTATTTCAATTAACACAATTGTGCGATAATTATTTTCTTCCAAAGGCAAAATAAATTTATAGTTCAAACAATTTTTGGGGTATCTATAGACAAAACTGCTGAATTAGATTCATGTTGCTCCTAGAATTAAATCTAAATTCTGTTAAAGACGTAACAGTAAGTTTTCATCATTTCTAAGTTCAAAATTAAAGCTTAGATCAGAGGAATTGCTTGACAGAGCAAAAGTACTCCTTATTCTAGAAATTTACCATCTCAAATAATCGATGCACTGTATGTCAACATTTAAGTTTGACACGATCGATGGATCTAGCTAGGTCGCCAACCATGAAAATGGGCGAAACTCATTCTTGTGTGTGACGAAGGTCTAATGACGTGATACCTGTAGAATTAAATATGCGTAAGCCATGATGATAAAGCTTTTCAGGGTCGGTTATGAAATCCTGCCTTCAATAAGAATATATACATGTCAAATTTCTCACCTGCACCGACAGATTTTATAGCATATGCCTGCCTTTCAGAGGTACAAGATTTTGTACTTCCAATATTAAATTATAAAATTTGACCCTTTGAATTTGAATGAAGAGTAATGTTACATACAATCGTAGAATGTGCAAGTGCCGTTCAGTCGCTTTGAAAAAGAGTGGAGTTCACTGTTAAAAAATTAATTTTTTTTATGTGGGTTCCATATTTATTCACTTTTTAAAAGTAATTATATGGTGCTTGCATACTCACGACTGTAAGTATAATTTCTCATTGAATGAATGCCATTTTTTTCGTACGTTCTCTCCAATTAAATAAAGTTTTTTTTTTTTTTTACGACATTTTGTGTTGAAATTAGTTGAAAGAAAGTTCTAGTGCGAAATTTAAGCAAACAAGACGGTCAAAATGTAAGAAAGTTTGGTTGTTGAATATCGTCAGTTTGTACTTTTCAAAGATGGCACAACAGCTTTGTACCCACTTCATCGTTACAAATATCGTCAGTTTAGACATTTTGGGTAAGTAATAATAATTTAGTGGTAATATATTTTATAGAAAAAAGATATTTGTAACCGTGAATTGTGTAATCGTCGCATAATCATTTTGAAAAAAATGAATAAAATATGAGACCCACATGAAAAAAATTAATTTTTTAATAGTGGACCCCACTATTTTTCAAAGCGGTTATGCGATGTTTACGCACTTCACAGTTGTATGTAGAATTACTCTATTTTATATGGTAACGTAATTTTAATACATTGATGACACGTATTATATATAAGCATTAATATTCAGAGAGTTTTGCTATACATCAATTACTATTTATTTTCACACTCTGCATTTGACAGTTTTTTTTTTCTTTTTTCATAAGATGTGAGATGTGGAGTAGTAACTGACTAATGAAAAAAATTATTCATTTTCAAAGAGCATATATATTTAAGTGACAAGCATTTGGTTGGGTTTAGTAAAAAAAAAGTTAGTGAAGGAAAGCTACTGTAATATCGTGAGGCGTCAAATTAAGAAAATCAGTGACGTTATCCATATATACGTGGGTTGTGCATAATTATCGCCTTATGATGTCAATCCAGCAATTAAGAGATTCAACATAACATGAAGGTACAGTGTCCGGCTAGGAGCTAGACATTGAGTTGGATAATATGGGTCAGATTTTTATTTTTATGTTTTAATAATTCTATGACTAAAATATTTGTATAATTTGAAAATAGATAGATATAATATGCTATCGCTATAGTATTTATAAACATTATCAGTCAAGAGTACTATGGACTCAAGATTCTCAACATTTAAGACTGTCAAGTTCATATATAATCCTCCTCAAATTACAAAATATTTTGACTAAAAATTTATAGTAAATTGATCCAAATAACGCTACAATGAAGATCCAACGTCCAAAAAAAAAAGTGGAATTAGTTACACTATAAGAAAACTGCTTATTTGCGACCAGTTAATTCCAGCGAAATGACTATTTGCAACTAAAATTGGTTGTGAATAGTCTTTTAGTTGCAATTAATTAGTCACAAAAACTCATTTTTCTTGTAGCGATGAAGATTTCATCCTGTTCGAGATTTGAGAGTTTGAGAGAAATAAATGCATGGTAGACCTTATATTAGTACTTAATTATAGCTTCGCTATTCATTATCCTCACACACTAATTTTTTTTTGTATTCTTCCTAAACTAAATGAATTCTTCTACTCATCATCTATATATTGCACATTTGGTAAGAGAAAAAATAAAAAATGAAAAAATTATGTGTGGTGTATGGTTAGGGGTATAATCGGTCCAGTTCGGTCTAGTTTTGGACAAAATTTAGGATCGAACCGGTATGTACCAGTTTTGTATTTTTCAAAACCGATTATGCACGGGTTACCCTCCTAAACCGGTACTTCTGGTTTTACCAGTTTCCGGTCCGGTTTTCCGGTTTATATATGTAGTAACAAAAATAAACATCGTAATAAAAGCAGGTATAGCCTAAAACTATATAATTATTAATAACTAAACCAATGGTCGAGCTTAATGCAAGCAACATGTCCAACTACTATATTTTGCTTCATTCAGTGTCAAAGACCAAGTACAACCATTCTTTTAACTATAAACATCCATCTGCTATAGTGGGTTTATATATGCTATAATATATATATATATATATATAATATGTATATATCTTAATATTATAAGCTCCAATTAATTTCTTCACCCAATCCATATATGAAAGTCTCCTATCTACATGCATATGTTAATTTTAAAGTAATTTCTTATATGTTATTATTCATTATTTTATTTTTATTTATTTTTGTTGAGCCTTCACACTTTAAAATAATATGAGATGTTGTAATATACAGATGCAGATGATAAAATCATTTTGGAACATACAAGAGAATAATGAGATTTTTGACTTAGCAGATGAATCGATGATAATGATATGCAGATGCATATGATAAAATTAGTTTAAAACAGATGATATGCAATGGAGCAAAGCCACTTGAAAGCTTTCATTCAACTCAGAATCTCAGATGCTTAATCAAACAAAACAAACAGAGCTTTAGGCTAACGTGGTCCTTAGAAAAAAAAAAAAAACTCAAAAGTCCGCAACCCAAACATATCATTACAGATTAAACAAACAGAGCTTTAGTGCTTTACTATTGAGTATTGACGTTAGACAAATAAAAATCCTCAAGAAAAATTACCGTCGAAGAGAGAGACGTGAGAGCCGGCTGCGTGAGAGACGGGAGGGCTGCGTGAGATGCTGAGAGAGTGAGGAAGAGAGGTGAGGCCTGGAATGTTGGATGCAGAGAAGCCGTGAGAGGGCAGAGATGGAGGCCGTGAGTCTTAGAGAGGCGGAGAGTGAGGAAGAAAAGGGCGCCGACGGAGGGACTGGAGGATGCGACTGTTACGTGCGACACAGTTCTTGGAGAGGCGGGGGGGGGGGGGGGGGGATCTAGGGTTTCTAAGGGAATGGGTGGGAAACTAAAACTGAAAGTGAAAGTAAAACTTGAGAGGGAGGGGGGTGGGTTTGGGGGGAACGAAATCAGGCCAGGGGGGAATGGCGCCATTTCTTAGAGTAATTTAATACCATATAATATATATATAATAGTTATAGTGATTTAATATAGATTAGTATAAGTATAACTATAGTCTATATTAGACTATTAGTATAGTTATATATTAATATTAGCTATATATTAGTGTAGCTATATAATATATTAGACTATATAATATTATTAATATTAGACTATTAGTATTAGTATATATATTAGTATCAGTTATATATTAGTTATAGCTATATAATATATTAGACTATATAATAATATTAATATTAGACTTTTAGTATAGATATATATTAATATTAGTTATAGTGATATAGTATAAGTATAACTATAGGCTATATTAGACTATTAATATATATATTAGTATTAGTTATAACTATATAATATATTAGACTATATAATAGTATTAATATTAGGTATTAGCAATTTAGCATAGCTAATTAGCTATATATTGGTATGGTATTAGTTATAGTGATTTAGACTATATATTAGTATTTGTTAATTGTTATAGTGAATTTAATTTATTATAACTATATTATTGATAGTATTATAGTGATAGTTTTAGTATAGTAATTTATTATTTAGTATAGTGATTTATATACTAATTTATACATAAACTTAAAGTATATTACTAATAGTAATATAGTATTAGACTCTAATATTATTATAAATATTAGTATTAGACTATTAGTTATAGTGATTAGAATAACTATATATTAGTATTTATTACTTGTTATAATGAGTTTAATTTATTATAACTATATTATTGATAGTATTAGTATTACTATATCATTATTTTATATGTGATTATTTAGTATAGTGATTTATATACTAATTTATACATAGATTTAAAGTATATTACTAAATTACTATAAGTATAACTATAGTCTATATTATATATTAGTATTAGTTATAAACTTATAGCGATTTAGCATAGCTATATAATATATTAGACTATATAATAGTATTAATATTATACTATTAGTATAGTTATATATTAGTATTAGTTATAAACTTATATATTAGTATAACTATATAATATATTAGACTATATATAATATAATTTAATATATATTTTTATGTTTAAAGCATATAATCAATTAAATTTTCATTTTTAAGATTAAAATTTTATTTTATAAATTATATAACATTATCTTATATTATATTAATATAATATGATCAAACAAATTATAAATTTTCATATTTAAGATTAACATTTTATGTTATAACTTATAATTTATAAATTATAATATGAAATTATTTCATATATGATATATAATTATATATACAACTTTCACATATAATTATATATTATATATAAAACTTATATATAAAAAGTATTTTGTATAATATTAATTTTGCATTAAATAATAAAATTTATATATAAAATATTAATTTATATATATATTACTCCAACCGGTCCGGTCAGATTCGGGAAAGTGTAAAACCGGAATCGGACTAGTTCCGGCCGTTTTTATAATACACGAACCGGTCTCGGATCAGACCGGTTCAAAATCAGAAAAATCGGTCCGGACAGGACCGATTTTCCGGTGTAAATTTATACCCTCATGTATGGTGTGAGGATGATAAGTATAATTTTTCATTTAATATCAATGTGTGAAATGTTTTAGATAATATTAAAGAATAATGCTACATGTACTTATATTTTTACTTATGAGACTCATTTTGTTAATTTATTATTAAAATTATTTAAAATTTCATAATTTTCACATGTCAATAACTGACTCGAGAAGTAAGTTTTTTTTTGTAAATTTTTCTTATTTTCCAAATAGATATAATATCATTAATTACTGCATTGTCATCTTTCATAAAGCCAAACTAAGAAGAAAAAAGCTACTTACAACCGGTTTGGGAAACCGGCGCGGAACCGTATCCTACGTGGCACAGAACGACGTCGTTGGCATTTTGAATTCAAAACGGGTTTCCTGCATTAAAAAATCTCACTTTCACTTTTCACTTTTCAGTTTTCACTCCCTCACTTTCTCTCGCTCGAAAGTAGCCCCTTCTCCCCATTCCCGTCGTCTTCCCCAGAAACGAGTAAGCGAGTTTGTCTTCTCCACCAGCGTCTTCCCTTCGAATGAATCACTTCCCATAGTTGAGGAACTTGGTCTACTTAAATATGTTTACTTCCCTTTGAAGACATGGTTCCTTGCTTTGACTGTACATATGCCATTCCTAGACAGAGAGGTGGAAGGAGAGCATGTTGACCAAACAGAGGTATACCCTAACTTAAATCACCCATCATTGTCCAGACGAAGAGATCTAGCCCTCTAAATTAAAAGCTTGTTGTTGAGAAGTTGAGATATTCCAATTTTTTTTTTTTTTTGTGTCACATATTTCATTTTTTCTGTAGGTTTTCTCATGTGCAGAATTGAGAAGTTGAGAACCGGCCCACTCATTTATTTATTTTTTTGACAATAAAAGGTGATTTGTTTTTTGAGTTTTTCTTTATATTTTCTTACTAATCTTATATTGGTAGCTTGGAGATTTTGTTTCACTCTATAATAGAGCTTACCACAAGAAGATTAGGGACTTTGTCATGAAATGATGCAACTAAGTGTGTTTGATTTGTGTACACATTCTTACTCTGGCTCATAAATTGCAGTCAATTTCATTCTTTCATATGATGTTGATATATAATGAAGGATCCAAGCTAACAAAGGTTACTATGGAAAGGATATAAAATTGTGATGTTGTGTTGTTTATGTATTATAATTGGTATTGTACTTATCTCTCTCTTTACTTTCCTTGTTTGTGTATTTTATTTTGCTTGATAGGGTTGATAACAGAGGTATACCCTAACTTAAATCACCCACCATTGTCTAGACCAAGAGATCTAGCCCTCTAAATGAAAAGCTTGTTGTGAATGGATGATTGATAGCATCAGCTCACATGTTCATGAAACAACATGTTACCATTTTCATAGACCTTTTTTATTATATATATATATATATATATATATATAACTGACTAGACATCAAATATTTGAATTGGGGCTATTTGAGTAAAGGTAAAATTGAGCTCACACCAAAGTCATATTGATCTCCACATCTTGGGGTTATTTGTGGGTGTTGGCATTTACTGCCAATCTCCATATATTCAACAAGCCAAGAAAAAGGGACTGGAAAGGTTAATAAGGTTAACAGTTTTATAATGCTATATGTTGTATTTGCTATGTTGAAAAACTGAGCTCACATCATTTGTACAACATTTCATATATGTGTTCATAGTCATATGGTTAATATTATGTACATCTAACATTTTTTAAATATGTATAAAATGATCAGGGATTCTCGACGATATTAAGAAAGGAGGAAGAACTTCAAAAAAGAAAAAATGGACTGCTAAGAAAGGAGGACGAGCTCAAAAAGATACTCGGACTAGTGTATTGGGTTGTTTTCATTGTTGTTTCATGTTACTTGGTAGTATCTAAATGATTTCGGACTAGTGTTAGAAGTTATTTGCTATGTAGTATCAATGTATAAAAGTATTTTAGATTTTAGATTGTGGACAAATATTATGTCAAAGTCAATGTATAAAAGTATTTCAGATTTCAAATTGTGTACAAATATTTTGTCAATGTCAATGTTATATACATATTTTAGATTTTGGAAGTTATTTACTATTTATGTAAATGTATCATTGCACAAACTACTAGCACAAACTCCCATCATTGCACAAACTCAAATTTCAGATTATGTAAAGCTGCTAGCACAAATTCCACAAACTCAGATTTCAGATTGTGTAAAGCTGGTAGCACAAACTCATATCATTGCACAAACTCATATTTCAGATTGTGTAAAGCTGTTAGCGCAAACTCATATCATTACACTCATGTCTTTCCACACACTCATATCATGTCTTTCCACACACTCATATAATTGCACCTGGAACCAACACCATATTTCCACATATAAATAACTACAAATAAACTTCTCTTCAACCAAAAATAATAATTGTCCAATATAATTTAGTCATTCTACCATTGGTTTCAATACACAATACATAGTTCCAATACATAATGCACAAAAATGTGTTCTGTCATGTGTCCATGAATTAAGCCATCTCATTGCGCGGGTTGTGATCCATCGAAGTCAAGTTGCGTCGGTTGTGATTCATCCAATCCAAATTGCATCTGTATCAAATAATATTCAAATATTATTGTGATATCGGAATTACTATTCAAATACTTTAAATTCTACTTAAAGCATGGAAATGAAATCAATTAAACTTCCAAAAATACATCAAATACATCCAGCCAAGCTTATCTAGTGCAATCAATGCCTCCAAACAGCATGTCCAACGCCCAAACCAGAGCAATAGGTAGGTTCAGTTCAGGGTGGTAAAAATGCTAGCTTTTAGCCTAATTCTTACAAAAATGATGCTAGGTTTTGCTACTGAATGAAACCTACAAAAAATGATCTTTCTGATAAAGGACTATTGCAATTTGACCTGTAACCCGAGAATCTGAGGGCTGGCTTTAATGGAGACAGAGTCACGCAGTGTGAGAGTGGTCTTGAGTATGCTTCTTCAGGACTGCAATGTACACAAAACATATACCCATCTTAATGAAATCTTCACACAACAAATCAAAATCTAAATTACCATCATGCTTCAAACTTTGTGAATTTATATTCAACGAGGACCTAAATAATCTTTTGGCTGCTGATTAATTCTCTAATGATTATAAGAAAACATAAAAAGATTTTCATATCAGATAAAATTATAAATGTTTCCTGAGAGTTAAAAAGGAAAAAAAAAAAGAGACAAAGGGAAAATTTGGCAATGAGATTTTAATATTGCAGAGTAAATGCTTAAACAATATAAATATAAAGCATTTACCAGCAACACTTATCTTCCTAATAGCCATATTCATGGTGTCTGCAATATAAATGTTTCCTTTGTCATCAACTGTAAGCCCCTTTGGCTGGTTCATCCTTGCCTCTTTGGGTTTATCATCTACATGTCCAGAATAACCTTCAGGTGATCCTGCAACCAGCTTTGGTCTGGTGTCTGCAGTTTTCTCACGAATTTAAGAATAAACAAGTCAAGCCCATTAAAATTTTCAAAATAGCATGACCATTAGACGCAGCAACTTAATGGAAAAAAATACAAAAAATAAAAATCTCGAGCAAAACAGAAATGAATTCATTAAAACAAGATGAACCAATCAATATTTGGAAGCCATGACCAAAAGCACCCACTTACAGAGAGAAAGAGAGGCCGATATTCTGTAGATATTACTATTAGCAGAGTCCAGAAGCAAAAGTTCTTCATTGGGCAACACTTCAACCAAATAAGGCTCAATCCCAAGCTTGATTCCATCAAACACCGTCCCCACAGTATACCCACTGATCTCAAACTTCATCATCGGACGGGCAGAAACTGCTGCACACACAAATCCGATAAGCCTACCATTTCATATTACATCTCCACAAACCCCTCCATCAAGATAACGACTCAGAACATAAAACAAAGAAAATGTATCTGCATCCAGAGATCTATACCTGTTTTGGTTGTTGCTTTGAGTTTGAGTGACCACAACCGTTTCGTAAACACAGACACAACATTTGAGAATAGCCCACTAACAATCTCTGCTTTAAAAAGAAGATAGATAGCAAACTCAGATCAAGTAATTGAGAAAAAAACACTTCAGCAGTTAAGCTCATATTCACATAGAAACACAAACAAAATAGGCTAACTCACTTGCAGGAGTAGTAGAAGCTGACGAGGCACCTCCAAATAGAACCAAAAGAGCAAGACCCATAACCAACACATTCTTCCCCATTCTATCTGTGCTCAAAGCGATCCCTTAGAACAGCTCAGAACGGCAAGGTTTAAGCTTTAGCATCACTTGAAACCCTAGTCAATTAGCGGAAATGGATCTGATAGGTAATGAGAGTATAGAGAGATGCTATAAAGTGTGTGTGTGTGGCTTTGAGTTCCAGTGAGAGTAAAGCGTTTTGTGTGAGACTGGGAACTGGGAAATGGTAAACAAAAAATCTACTTACAACCGGTTCAATGAGACCCTCGTCAACGGTGGCTCAGGTCCGGAATGTGTGACAAATGGTGACCGCAACAGTTGGTTCTTCAGTCCACGACGGCGACCACAGACGGAATCGTTCCGAGGATAGCACCCTGGGTTCAGCTCGAGCAGGGCTTCAAATTCTTCTTTTTGTTTCATTTTCCCTCCCTTCTGCATATTTCATTCGTTTTTTTTTTTTTTAAACTGACGTGGCAATGTCAGCCGGTTTCGCACCGGCGGTTGCATATAGAAGAATTGAACTAAGAATGGAAAATAGTGGGACCCACGAAATAAAGAGGTTGCCGTTTAAATGAATTATTTATTGACATGCATGAATTATTTATCACAAAATATAAAAAACATCCTACATCCTTAACAAAGGTATGAAAAAAAAAAAAAAAAAAAAAATTTGCTGGGATGGCGCGGCTTCCGGCTGCTCCCAGCAAAACTCATTATTTATAAGCTCAGGAATTAGCTTAACCCTGTTAAAATCGGAGCGCCATTACAAAGCTTGTTGGAAATATTCAGAAATCAGGCTGCAGGAAGTTTGAGCCGTTGAAATGGCTACGACGACAAAACCACTGTTGTCTGACCTCGTTGCCGGCATGTCCCGTGTTCCCCCGAACTACATCCAACCCACATCTGACCGTCCAAATCTTCATGAGGTTGAATCAATGGATGGTGCCATTCCTCTCATCGATCTTCAAGGCCTTAATGGTCCTAACCGTTTTAATATAATCAAAGAGATAGGCCTTGCCTGCAAAAGCTATGGTTTCTTTCAGGTGCCTTTACATATATATTTGATTTCATTCTGAGCAGATACACACACACACATATGCATGCATTCATTCCCATCTCTGAATTAATCAGTAATTTTTGTACAGCACACTTTGCACTGTTTATATATAATTTTCCTGTTACGTTCTTGATTTTGAAGGTTAAAAACCATGGAGTTTCTGAAGCAGTGATCGATAATATGTTACGCGTATCGAGGGAGTTTTTTCATCTGCCAGAAAGTGAGAGGCTAAAAAACTATTGTGATGATCCAATGAAGACGACGAGGCTATCTACTAGTTTCAACGTCAACACCGAAAACGTATCCAGCTGGAGGGATTACTTAAGACTCCATTGCCATCCTCTAGAGGATTACATGCAGGAATGGCCCCTCAACCCTCCATCTTTTAGGTATACAGAAAACTGACGATAAATGTGATTTTATTTTATTTTTTTACTAATTAAAAGTAATTGGGTCTCAAGTAATTTTGCTACTTTAATTTGCAGAGAAGTTGTCGCTGAGTATTGTAAAAATGCAAGGAGTATAGCACTGAGACTGCTTGAAGCAATATCAGAGAGCTTAGGGCTGGAAAAGCAATACATAGATAGGGCTCTGGGAAAGCATGGGCAGCACATGGCCATCAACTACTATCCGCCATGTCCCCAACCAGACTTGACCTTTGGATTGCCGGGACACACCGATCCGAACGCCATAACCATACTCCTCCAAGATGAGGTTCCTGGATTGCAGGTCCTTAAAGATGGCAAATGGGTTGCTGTCAATCCCATTCCATATACCTTTATTGTCAACATCGGCGATCAGATACAGGTAAGAAATTTATACGCTAAATTATTGTTTGTTTTATTTAAAGAAAAATAACTTAATGACTTACAACTCTTTCACAAATCTACGTTAAATTGAGGGTAGTTTTATAAATAATAAAAAAATTGAATTAGAATTAAGTAATATGATCATTCTATTCATGTTGATTATAAAATGAGTTATGGATAGTTGTAAAAGTGAATGCGTAATTACTAATTATAATGGGTAAGTAAGTTTCACTTTAAGACTTTGAATCTGGATTTGGAATTTAGAAATCAATTATGATCTTATTAGGCATACAAATCCAGATCCAAATCCAGATTTTAATTAATATATATTCCAAACAAGAGATTTGAGTTTTAAAACCCAAATTGAAATATTCTTCCTCCCCAGATCTAACCCTCTAAACTTAGAGTTCACATGAACATTGCATGAACAGAAGTAAAAAAAAAAATAGTGCTATTTGAAAGCTTTACACCACATATCATCTGCATGACATAATTTGATTTGCCTCTCATATTTTTGTCTTGTGCTACTTTGTCGTGTGTTTAACATTTCTGCATCAAATTTCTTCCATGTTTGTTAAAATATGAATTTTATGCATCAATCACACCTCACATTTATATTTTTTTTTCATAGAGTGTGAGAATATCTTTCATAAGGTGTTAAATGTGGGATAGTAAATAGTGACTTGTGAAAAGAATTTTTCTTATCAAAATAAGCTTTAAAGCATGTGTGGCGCCATTTTCAACCATCAAGATTTGACCGTTGTTAATGAATGGAATGGAAGTCAATTACGAACGTGGACTCCGCTTGGTTAGTCGTTATATATAATTGAATCCATTGAATTAGAGACTTACGATTGTCAACGTGTACCAATATATTAAGTCGTACATGATCTGATCATTAATTAAGGGTTCAATTCTTACAAAAAAATAAAATATATATATATATTTGACCTAAACTAAGTACTTACGTATACCAGTTGATTTTTTTTACTCGTGACGACGTACATACGTATGCATGCTGCAGGTACTTAGCAACGATCAGTACAAGAGTGTGCTGCATCGGGCAGTAGTGAATTGTGAGCAGGAGAGGATCTCTATCCCAACCTTCTATTGCCCATCGCCTGATGCCATCATAGGACCAGCTCCACTGCTCATCCACGTTGACCCTCCTCCCAACTACAGAAATTTTGCCTATTCTGAATACTACCAGAAGTTTTGGGATCGTGGTCTCACTACTCAAACCTGCTTGGATGCGTTCAAGACCTCTCGTACTCCTTAACCCATATTTATATATATATATGGAATTTTTATGTGATATATGCTTAATCGGAATTTTAAATTCTAAAATAATAATAATAATAATAATAATAATAATAATAATAATAATAATAATAATAATAATAATAATAATAAAGAGAAAGTGCGTCTAATTTATATTTAGGTTATTATAAAGAGGTGCATAGTTTAGTTTTCCTGAAAATTAATAAATGTTTAGTGCAATATTTCATCTAGATGTATCTGTACTGATATTAATTTTAATAAAACTTCTGAAAAAGAATCACTGCACGTTGAAAAGTAGTGTTATATGTACTTACAATTTTATTTACGTTTTTACTTACAAGACTCATTTTATTAGTTTTCTTTTAAAATTCAAATTTTGAAATTCAAATTTTATGAATTTTAGCATATCATGAATAACTAACATGTATAGAGAAATAAATTTTTTTGTAAATTTTTCTTAAATACATTTAGTATGCATATTCCGCATGCTGAATGTCATGTTAATCTTGGTTCATTTTCAAGTTTTCTTGAGTTCAAATTCATGTCAGCGTTAATTATCTTATTGGGGAAATATATATTGATCTTGACATCAAAGAGTACGCTAGCTAATCTCGCCATTCGAAACACTTGCCTTTTAGTAAATGAAGCTTAATTACTTTATATCGACGATTAATAATTATTAGTACAGTAAACATTAAGCTGCTATTAACTATTTTGATTCATATGAAGTAGAAATCATCAGTAGCGTCACAGTTATAAATCCCATTCTTTCCTGTATCCCTTGTTTTATTTTTGTATATCTGCCCCAACAAACGTAATTTTGGAGCCGTACTCATCGAGTTTCGTTTTGCTATTAGAGACAGATCACTAATATATAGCACTTAACTATTCATTAATCCAGGATGTATTCCTCAGCTAAATGGGAAAAACTATAGTGTGCGGAGTACCCACAAGAGCTGTTGGGGAAATTAACACAGCGGAAGGAATAAAAGCGGAAATAAAAGAGTAAACTTACGCACTCAGTGATACCAAGAATTTAACGTGGTTCGACAACTGCCTGCATCCACAACAAAGAGTTTCACTAATAAATAGTGGAACACAAGAAAATATTACAGAAGAAGATGATCATACTCCACTCAACTCAACTCTATTCTTTTCTTTCAGAGCTCTCTCGGCTTTCTCTCTTTTCTTTCCTCCTTGGATGTGTTTGAAGCTATCGCATGGAGCTTCACTTTATAGACGAACATCGCCTCATATATGAATGCATTAATTTGTTGCATTCAATAGGTAACTGCAAAATCCGCTGAAGGTTGAGCAGCAAGCAGTCTTGCTTGGACAGGGACTTCAACAAGAGCTAGTTAGGGTACTCTTTGGTTGTTAAGAAAGTTTCCACATAGACCAAAAAAAAAAAAAAAATGAAGTTGTAAAACTCCCAGAGAATTCAACAATAAGCCTGGATGAACAGGTACTATTCCCCTCTCAAAAGTGGGCCGAGTACCCGTACCATAAAAGGGGCCGTACACCCAAGATCACAAGCCCACTAAATAAAAACCAAGGCCATGACCACAGACGTGTCCATACAAGATTGTGGCTGGATCGTGATCACTCGTACCGAATTAATGATGTAAATGAAAGGATCACCACGAACCATTCTCAGCAAGATAAGACCCGCCTGGAATATGAATTCTCTCCGACACGGAAGCAAGTTCAAATTACTAACAGCCCACAATCCTATCTAGATCGGGAGGGAAGCTAAACTGTCAAGCAAGCCATATATATAAGTTGAACGCTCACTCTATATATATGGAGGAGAAGCACGTACCTGAACTAACTTCTAAATCATCTTTGCTAGAGTTGAGATATCGCACAAACTTATCTTGACTTAGGTATCGGAAGTATCCCATACTACCTCGAGCCTTTTCTTGGTTTTCTTAGTGCAGGTCATTGGACATCGTTGGCAGGAGTACGAAACACGTCCTGAACAAAGCCGATCTCGAGAACTAAAAGAAGCATTAGCAATATAAGAGAGGACATGTTGGAGAGTTACAACTAAACAAACATATATAACATGTATAAGGATCTTTTAAAGCCAAGAGTGAAGATGATTGAAGGGTTCAAAAGATGACTATTCAAAATTTACCATAAGAGCTTGAACTTTCACAAATGGAAAACTTTGAAACTAGTTTTGACTTCGTATTTGGTGAAAAAAATATTGTGCTAACAATGAGATTTGAACACTTTAACTTAGCAATTGAAATAAGGGTCTGCCTTTCTCACAAAATAAGATGTAATGAGAAGAATTGCAAGCAAGAAGGACATGAGGACACTGAGCATCAAAGCTGCAGCACACAAAGCAACACATGCAGCAGCAAAAGCAGACATGAAGTACACTGCAACACTCAAGAAATACATGCAGCAACAAAAGCAAATAAAGCATACGGCAGCACACAAGAAGCAGAAGGCAGCAGCAAAAAGGAAGAAAGCTTTGGGTCTGAAAAGATTTGTGAGAAGCATGGCTACACACATGAAGTGTCAAGAACTTGACATAAAGCACTGTCTAGACCATATTGCCCATAAAAGTTGCAGATTATTTCTTGTAAATGTATAGAAGATTTAAAGTTAGTTTTTAGAGCTTTTTCTTTCAGCTTTTGTGATGTATAAATAGCAATAGATCATGTGTCATTAAGGATGATGAATGAGAATGAGATTTTTCTCTAAACTGCCTATGCATTTCGAGTTTCTCTTCATGTTTTAACATGGTATCAGAGCAGGACATCTCTCCTGTTGTGTTTCCTTGACTTGCAAACAAACTTCATCTCAATAATCATGACATCTTCCTCCTCTTCTTCTCCCTCTTCCCTTGAAGATCAAAATAGTCCCTTCTTCCTACATCACAGTGACAATGCTAACACTATCATTGTCTCACCCCCATTAACTGGTTCAAACTACATTTCTTGGAGCAGATCATTTCTGCTTTCTATTTCCATAAAAAACAAATCAGGTTTTCTGGATGGCACGATCACCACTCCTGATTTATCAGATTCTTCCTATGTTTCATGGCTAAGATGCAACAACATCCTTCTTGCATGGATCCTACACTCTGTCTCAAAGGACATTGCATCTAATGTCTTTTTCATGACTTCAGCCAAACAAGTATGGGACAAGCTTAAGGAGCGTTTTGCACAACCTGATGAGGCTCGGATCTATCACCTCCAACACAAGCTAAGTGGCATTGTACAAGGACACCTCTCTGTAAGTGATTACTTCACTCAACTTAATGCTATTTGGGAAGAGTTGCATACCTATAGACCTCTTCCATGTTGCTCTTGTGGGAAGTGTACCTGTGATGCCTTGAAGAATGTGGGTGAAGTTCAACAAGGGGATTATGATTTTAAATTTTTAATGGGGTTAAATGACAGCTATGATGCTGTGAGGGGACAAATCATTTTGTTAAGTCCCTTGCCTTCATTGGATAAAACCTTTTCATTAATTTTGCAAGAGGAAAGGCAAAGGCAAGCAAGGAATACAGCTTTGCCCATCTCAGAATCTTCTGCCTTACTTGCCTATAAAAAATTTCTAAAGAAAAAAGACAAGTCAGACCTGGTTTGCCACCATTGTGGCAAGGTTGGACATACAAAGGAGAAATGTTATAAGTTGGTGGGATTCCCACCAAACTTCAAGTTCACCAAACCAAGATTTGGAAACACCTCTGCTGCACCTTATTCTGCAAATCAGGTTGCTGCTCAGATTAATGTCCCAAGCCATGATGCACCTGTTCCAAGTGTCTCTCAATTGAACCTCTCTCAAGCACAAGCACAACATCTTGTGGATCTTGTCAATGCTCAATTTCCTCAGCTCAACTCAGGACAGAACCAACCTATACTGCCTACTCCTGCTCCTATCAAACCAGCAATTTCAGAACCAAATTCCTCAAACACATCCTACTCGAACCTAGCAGGTAATCACCATTGTCTCTCCTCTCTTTCCATGCCCAGTAATTACTCTCATTTCAATGATGTGAATCCTTGCAACTACAACTCATCTACTCACCTTAAACAATCTGATGTTTATGCCACACCATGGATCATGGACACAGGGGCCACTGATCACATGGTATGCTCTACCTCTTTCCTTGATAAATTTTCTTCTTGCATACAAGCATTTGTGCAACTCCCAAATGGTACAAGGACTCAAGTCACACACATAGGAACTGTTAAGCTATCGGGTTCTTTGTTTCTGACTGATGTCCTATGTGTACCCTCATTCACCTTTAATCTCATCTCAGTTAGCAAGCTCACTCAAAAACCAGATACATGTCTGTTTTTCTTAAAGGATCTTTGCTTCATTCAGGTCCTCTCTTCATGGATGACGATTGCACTTGCTAAAGTTCATGATGGCCTCTATCACCTTCTGCCTCCCTCTCAAGACAGCAACATCAAACCTTTCTTAAATCTTCCAAATCAAGCTCGAGTCAACCAAGCAACTGTTCAACAGGATTTTGATCTATGGCACTTTAGATTAGGACATTTATCTTCACAAATAATGGGTTTAATCCATTCTCTTGTTCCTAATGTAAAGTCCAATGACCTGCCTCATTGTAAAATTTGTCTTTTGGCCAAGCAGAAACATCTTCCTTTTCTTCCAAGTGTATCCACTAGTTCATTTCCTTTTGATTTAATCCATTGTGATATATGGGGCCCATATTCTCAAGCATCAATTCAAGGTTTTCACTATTTTTTAACCATTGTGGATGATTATTCAAGAATCACTTGGGTTTTTTTAATGAAATTGAAATCAGACACAAGACCTATCCTGCAATCATTCTTCCAGCTAATACACACTCAATTCAATAGCAAAATCAAGAAAATCAGAACTGACAATGGCATTGAATTTGACATGGCTGATTTTTATAAAATCAATGGCATCATTCACCAAAAATCATGTGTGTATACCCCTCAACAGAATGGTGTTGTTGAAAGGAAACACCAACACCTTTTGAATGTTGCAAGGG
The DNA here is from genome assembly GCA_022457165.1 of Juglans mandshurica. Classification (NCBI taxonomy): domain Eukaryota; kingdom Viridiplantae; phylum Streptophyta; class Magnoliopsida; order Fagales; family Juglandaceae; genus Juglans; species Juglans mandshurica. Next base: position 37,386,522 of record CM039619.1, read on the forward strand.
CACTCCTCTTCCAAGCTGGATTGCCTACTCCTTTTTGGGGAGATGCCATCTTGACAGCAGCCTACATCATCAATAGGATCCCTACACCCCTCCTATCTAATAAATCACCCTATGAAAGGCTCTTTTCATCACCACCCTCCTATGATCATCTTCGAGTTTTTGGTTGCTAAGTTATGCTAGCACTCCTAAGCACTACAAAACAAAGTTTGAACCTCGGGCTAGGCCTTGCATTTTCTTAGGATATCCTGCAAACATAAAGGGCTACAAGCTTTATGACATAGAGAATCATTCCACCTTCATCTCTAGGAGTGTGATCTTCCACGAGTCTATCTTTCCATTTCACTCCTCCACTCCCTCTTCTCATTCCTCTTTAGACATTCATTCCTCCTTTCCTCAAAATCTGGTTTTACCTCCTCCACCACTAGATGAATCTTTTTCACCTTTTCAAAATCTGGCTTCACCATCTTTTGAACTACCTCATCTTGAACCACCTTATCTTGAACCACCTCATCTTGAACCAGACCAATCTGAACCACCACATCTTGAACCATCTCAGCCTGCTACTTCACCTCCCTTTTCACCTCCATCAATACCTCTTCGAAGATCCACTAGAGATAGGCATCAACCTGCCTATCTCCACCAATACCATTGCCAAATAGCAGAATCCATACCCCTCAAAACAGCCTCTTCATCTTCTACACTTCATCCACTAGATCATCACCTCACATACAAACACCTTTCCCAATCTCACCAATCCTTTTCTGTTTCCCTCTCCCTACTCTCTGAACCTAACTCCTATAGTGATGCTGTGAAAATAAAACATTGGCAAGATGCCATGCAAGTTGAACTCAGTGCTTTAGAGGACAATAACACTTGGACTGTCACTTCCCTTCCCCCCAACAAAAATGTCATTGGCTGTAAATATGTCTACAAAGTAAAGCTCAAATTTGATGGCTCTCTTGAAAGGCACAAGGCAAGACTTGTTGCCAAGGGATATACCCAAAGAGAAGGTTTTGACTTCCAAGAAACATTCAGTCCAGTGGCTAAACTCACCACAATTCGTGTCTTCCTTGCCTTAGCTTCTATTCACAACTGGTCTTTATCTCAAATGGAAGTCCATAATGCCTTTTTACATGGGGATCTTAATGAGGAAATCTATATGGAGATGCCACCAGGTTACCACATACACAGAGAGCAGATTGAGGGGGAGAAATTAGTGTGCAAACTAAATAAGTCCATCTATGGACTTAAACAAGCATCAAGGCAATGGTTCTCAAAATTTTCTAACTCCCTCACTTCTATTGGATTTTGTCAATCTAAGTCTGACTATTCTTTATTCACCAAAGTTAGTCAAAAAGGGGTTTACAGCACTCCTAATGTATGTGGATGACATCATAGTGGGAAGTAATTCTCAAGATGAAGTTAACTCACTCAAAGCCTACCTTCACAGCAAATTCAAAATCGAAGACCTTGGAACCCTCAAATATTTCTTAGGCCTAGAGGTTGCAAGATCATCTTCTGGAATCAACATCTGTCAAAGAAAATACAAACTCGAAATTTTGGAAGATGCAGGGCTGCTGGGCACCAAAACAGTCTCCACACCCATTGAGTTAAACCACAAGTTAAGCCACACCACAAATGCAATTCTGCAAGACCCCACAGCCTATAGGAGACTCATTGGAAGGCTCATTTACTTAACAATTACAAGGCCAGATATCACTTATGCTGTGAATGTTTTGAGTCAATTCATGGATAAGCCTTCACAAACTCATATGCAGTCAGCCTATAGAGTTCTTAGATATCTCAAAGGATCCATAGGCCAAGGCATCTTCTTGTCATCGAGATCATCCTTGCACCTAAAGGCATATAGTGACTCTGATTGGGCTGCTTGCCCCAAGACTAGGAGGTCTGTTATAGGTTTTTGTGTATTCATTGGAGACTCATTGATAAGTTGGAAATCAAAGAAACAAATAACTGTCTCTAGGTCTTCAGCTGAGGCAGAATATAGGGCATTAGCTTCCACATGTTGTGAAATCATGTGGCTTCTTGGTCTGATAAAAGAATTTAACATCAATCATGGACAATCTGCTCTCCTGTTCTGTGATAATCAAGCAGCCATCCACATCACAATGAATCCTATCTTTCATGAAAGAACTAAGCACATAGAACTGGACTGCCACTTTGTTCGAGAAAAGGTCCTAGCTGGAATCATCACTCCAGTCCACATAGCTTCAAAGTTTCAATTGGCAGATATTTTCACTAAGGCTCTATCAGCTTTTACTTTTAATTTCTTATTGTCCAAGATGGGAATCCTAAACATCTATGCCCATCTTGAGGGGGAGTCTCACAAAATAAGATGTAATGAGAAGAATTGCAAGCAAGAAGGACATGAGGACACTGGGCATCAAAGCTGCAGCACACAAAGCAACACATGCAGCAGCAAAAGCAGACATGAAGTACACTGCAACACTCAAAAAATACATGCAGCAACAAAAGCAAATAAAGCATACGGCAGCACACAAGAAGCAGAAGGTAGCAGCAAAAAGGAAGAAAGTTTTGAGTCTGAAAAGATTTGTGAGAAGCATGGCTACACACATGAAGTGTCAAGAACTTGACATAAAGCACTGTCTAGACCATACTGCCCATAAAAGTTGCAGATTATTTCTTGTAAATGTATAGAAGATTTAAAGTTAGTTTTTAGAGCTTTTTCTTTCAGCTTTTGTAATGTATAAATAGCAATAGATCATGTGTCATTAAGGATGATGAATGAGAATGAGATTTTTCTCTAAACTGCCTATGCATTTCGAGTTTCTCTTCATGTTTTAACAGCCTTACCTCCAGTTCTACTTTTAACAAGACATTTCCGTTTCAAAATTAATGGCCGGACAGTGATCAACAGATCATTCTTAAACAAATCGATGGTCATAAATGGTCCAAAAAATATTCAAGTTTATTTGACATGATGTCTTTAATCACAAGTTGGGGGCCGCAAATGATAGCTTTCGGCCCAATGAAGATTAGTTACCCATGTAACTAGGCCTGTGCAAATGACCCATGAACCCGATGAACTCGTTTATAATGACCCGACTCGTATTTAACGGGTTATGATATGATCGGGTCTGTAACCCGACTAATTAACGGTTTTATATCTTGATTTCAACCTATCCATATATGTGTTAAGCTGGCGGACGAAGCTGGAGAAGTTGAGTTTGAAATAGTTAGGCAGCAAATCATTGGAGAAACCTGCAGTCTTCCACACCACAAAATCACCCAACGATATCACATCATCCGTGCCCAAATCATCGACCAACTGATACGTCTTCGTTATGAACAGCGCTGGAACTGACCTCTGCGCCATTTTGTCCTCTGGATTTTTCCCCTCACCGACCTACCTTTGAAATGACCTCCCTTAACCCGAAAAGAAAAGAAAACCAAAAAAGAAAAAAGAAAAAGATGCAAAACTGGAAAGGATAAATAAAATGAAAACGAGAACGAGAATGATCGGTTTCCTACCATAGGGATTAATTGTGAATTTTTCAGCAACTGAAAAGCAGGAGAGCTGTCAAGAACTCCCAACCCAAGCAGTAGAAACCTGATCAGAGAAAGAACCGAGAGTGAACCGGATTGTTGCTCCAATTAGATTCCATTGGTCATGAGCAACGAATCCGGTACTTGGGGTTGATAGAAAAATACAATAACTCCTGAAAAAGCCTGGGATATTATTCTTCTTCAAAGTTCTGAGGGAGCTACACTTTTATAATAGGAGAGAGAAGGGAAAAAGAAGATGTGGGGTTCTAGACATCTTGAGAAACGGCATTAGAAGAAAGACAAAAGCGAAAAAAGCACACTGTTGTTCAGTCTTTTCAAAAAAATTGTAAGAGAGAGAAGAGAATTCTGAAATGGGATTTGGTTGAATTTTCTAAACTTTTAGTTGTGAGGGAAGATTCCAATACATTTCAAAAAGGGATTTGGGGACGAGTGTTATTTGAATTTTAAAATCGTGGATTGCACCGTTTTTACTTTTTTGAGAAGAAGAAGAAAGAGCAGCTGGTCGGGTCATATGGGTCCAACCCGGTTTTAGTTTGATCGGGTCGGGTTGTCTCCTGACAACTTTCATTCCAGGTCGGGTCGGTGATAAACCTGACTATTTCAAGTCGGGTTGTAGGCCTACTTGTAGCAATTCTATGGTAAAAATTGGCATTGTAGACTCCTATCATATTTGACGGTATGAATAAATACTAATGAGATAGAGAAAATAAACTCTGCAACAAATTACAAGACTAAGTGATAACAGGCTAAAGTAAGATTACAACAAAACTAATAGCAGAGCACACAAGATAGAAAGGACACGTGTCTGAGAAAAGTGTGGTTGATTCGAAACTGGTGATATTCGGAGAAAGAAAATTCCCATCGACACACGTGTGGTGAGAATTTACAAGGTTGTTGGGTACAAATATATGTTATTGGGGGAAGAAAGACTAATGAGAGAGTAAAGAGTGAGCAAGGGCGAAATCATGTGGGAATCACATGATTGAGGGCAACTAAAGGATAAAATGCATCATACGGGCCTATAGATAAAACCTAGGAAGAAATTTCACTTGATATGGGAACTCAACTGATTGTATCCCGTTAAGATCAAAATCTATAGAGATAAGTCAAAGCGAGATACCCGCGCTGGATGGGCATTATCAACTACAGAACCATGCTCTAGAAAGTAACCTACCAAGCTGAGTGCCATGAATGTAACACCTCAAACCTTCAGTTGTGGCCGCTAAGGGCCTTAGCATCTCGTGGGTAACAACCAGAGGGAAAACTCCCATCAGCTCTATCGAGTTGTTCGGCCTGTGGCTAGGGGTGTAAATTTAATCCAGGAAACCGGAAAACCGACCCTAACTGGTTGGTCCTGTTTTGAACCGGTCTAGTCTAGAACCCATTTTTGTATTATGAAAACCGGCTGGACTCGGTCCAGTTTTGGTTCCGTAGTTTCCAAGACCATGCAGGACCGGTTGGGAAAAATATATATATTTTTTATATATAAATGTTATATATAATATATAATTATATATGAAATTTTTATATATAATATATATAATTATATATCATATATGAAATAATTTCATATTATAATTTATAACATAAAATGTTAATCTTAAATATGAATATTTGTAATTTGTTTGATCATATGTTATTAATATAAAAAATATATATTATAATATTAATTACATTTTATAGCTTAATAAATTCTCAACACGATATATATTATTAATATATATGAATATATTATAAGAGTTATAGCATAATATAGTTAACTTAATATGTTAGTATTAATACTATGATATTAGTATAGATTTTTAATGACAAATTTACAGTTAAAAAAAATAGAAAAAGGGGAATGGACCGGATCGGAAACCGGTAAAACATGAGGTATCAGTTTATGAGGGTAATCAATGTGTAATTGGTTTTAGAAAATGTAAAACCGGTACATACCGGTTTGGTCATAAATTTTGTCTAAAACTGGATCAGACTGGACTGGTTGCACCCCTACTGGTGGCCGGACCTGTGCCAAGCCATGCACGGCGGTGGCAAGCAGGAAGCCCTCTGTTTGAAGCTCTTGAGTATTGCACATTACGTGCTTGTGCATGGCATGCACAATTCATGCACCATGCACAATGCGTTGTGGATGTGCCTAGTGCATGCTGCACGTGCACACTGCATGCCACCCTTCCCTTGAGTTCTCTCTATTTTTCTTAATCTAATAGTGCTAACGAAATAAAAATAATAGGTAAAAACTTGAAAGACTTTTCTAATCTTCTTTGGAGACAATCTCGTGAGTCGGAGAATCATCCTGCTTCCATTACAGGGAAGAAAGAAGTCGATGGTGTAGGTTCAAATCACACAGACAGTGTCAAACTGTTGATGCACAAATCTGTCCAATAGGGTAGACGAAAGAAAGCGTCATCCCCCGCCCACGATAGTGGCTTGGTGGTCGCTCATGGGTCGATATGGCATGCTTGGATTCATCCATGGCAATAAATAATATATGAAGTGTAAATAATAGGGAGACACATAGATTTATGTGGTTTGACATAAAACTTACATCCACATGGGTGTTTGGAGGGCAAATCCACTATAATGGGTGATTCATATAGTCTCTCATGGTCTCTCGCATCTCACAGTACAGTGGAGATCAATGACCCCTTTATCTAGAGAAAATAACCGCCCTGGAGTCTCTTGGATTGAAGTTAAGTACTCGTCCGTCCTGGGCACGTCACTGGGTAGGGAACACCATATCGCGACAAACAATTCTGGTGGGTCCAATTGTGGCTGCTGGTGGCCTTAACAACTCGTGGGTAGCGATCGAGTAGTAACCCGCACAACTACTGTACTTTCGATGGCGAGGAACCAGCAGGAAAACTCCTGTCGCCCCATCTGGCCTGGTGGCCGGAGTTATTGATTACATGCTTGTGTATGGCATGCACAACACATGCACTGTGCACGCTGGGGGAAATAACAGGTAAAAAGTTGAAAGAATCATCTAATCTTCTTTGGAGACGATCTTGTTAGCCGGGGAATCATCCTTCTTCCATTGATGCAAAGAAGAAATCGATGGTGAGGCCCAGATCCCACAAACGGTGCCATACAGTTGATGCACAAATTAGCACCAACAAGTCGAATGGAAGAAAGAGTCATCCCCGACCCATGATAATGGATTGGTGATCGCTCGTATGTCGATACGGCGTGCTTGGGTTCATTTGTGGCAATAAATAATAAATGGAGTGCAAATAATAGGGAGACACTCAGATTTACGTAATTCGGCATAAAGCCTACGTCCACGGGTTCTTAGAGGGTAAATCCACTATAATGGGTAATTCGTTTAGTCTCTCATGGTCTCTCTATCTCACAGTACAATGGGGGCCAATGACCCCTTTGCCTAGAGAGAATAATCACTTGGGAGTCTTATGGATTGAGGTTGAAGAAGCCTCCCGAGAAGGCCTTCCAAAAGTTTCACGGTGTCTCTCTTTGTCTTGGGTAGGAAAGCCTCCTTTATTGAGGTCTTGAGGATAGTTGGTGAGGAATGTCAGTTTTATATCACTTCACCATTCTTCTTTGTGTGTCTGACTTCACTTTCTCCCACAATTCTTGCCCTATCTTTTCCTCCCTTTATTTTTCCTCCTGAAATTACCAATGGTTGTACGATGGACTAGGACTGGCATATTTACCCCCTAACAAATATTATTTCTAATGCTTTATGTTTAATTTTCTTTTGCTTGACGCTGAGGTAATTTCTTATTGCTTTATAGTTAATGTTTTACATATATTATAGTTTTATTTAGGCTTGAAGTTGAGTTTTCTAGAGAACGCTGATATTAAATAAAAACCTTATGTTTATATTATGTTTATTTCCTAATATGGTTCTTATTAAATATTCGATTCATTTTAGTTGTTTTTAAATATTTTTCTGCCCCAGGTGGGGAAGAGTTAGAGGATGTCGTTTAGGAGGTTGACATTGACAATGAGGCTTGCGGCTTAGAAAAAGGATTTAGATTTTTATTTTTACTATTACATAATTTATAACAAGTTAGACTTTAATATTTTAATTAAGTGTTATTGAACAAGACGTTTATTTTTTAGAGATTTATTTTATTAAAATATTTAGAGAATATTTTATTTATGGGATCTCTTATGCCTGATGCAAATAATGTATGTTTTAATGTTAGCAGCATCCGGTTTCTCTTGCTCAACAAGCCTTAGAAGGACTAGTGTTACAATGAATCGTGCCCCTAAAGGGGTCATGTCATAGTAGAACATATAAAGCCTTATAAATAGGTTACTAGGTACGCTCGGGAGATAATTCATTCATTATTCACTAAGAAAAGTCCATTCCTCTTTGACTTAACCATTGGAGACGTCCACAGGACTCTTGAGGCTTTGTATCTAGTTACAGGCTGTTGATCGTGTCACGGGCATTGCTGGAAATTACATCAATAGAATTTCTTAAAGATTCTTCATTTTGCAAGGTTGTTATGTCCATAGGGAAGTGAATAATGTTGCTCATGTTTTAGCTAAATTGCATTAAAGTTGGCATATGCAACTACAAAGATGGAAGAAATTCTTGAGTGTATTCGGGCTGCTCTGACTTGGGATGCAATGTGGTAGAAATTATCTGAATGAAAGTATTTATTTGTAAAAAAATACCATTGGATTTATGAAAATATGATGGTTAAATAAAATAAAATTTTAATTATATAATCATTAAAAAATAAAGAAAGAAGATGTAAATAAAATAGAAAAAGAATAAAAAATGGGAGGACTCACTATTTCACTTTGTAGAGTCAGAAGGTTGGTTGAGGGCAATTCAGTTAAGCAATCACCTATAGGAGGATAGCATGACTTGGGCGAAGGAAGCCAGGCGCTAGACAAGTGCTTCAAAAGAAGAGTTCACATAGCGTGAGCTCAATTTTGAGGCTTAGGCGCCATCTCTAGTTATTCTCTACTAGCCTTTTATAGTGGACTTTGGTGTCAAGGGGTGCCTCATCATAAATGCGATTACAGTGACCAAGCCAGGGTGACTGTTTATAAAAAATATAGGTCTCCACAAAGTCATGAGATCATGTATGGGAGCTCACGCCTACCCAATGCCAGAAGGTCAAGGAAGCTAGTGACCTGATGATAGTGATCAGAACCAAACTGTCTTCCGTTGTCCGAGATGATAGTGTGCGAGATGCCAAACCTGCTAACCATCACTTGATCACTACAACATATACCCCTTTTTACGTCCAATATATTTGCGGTGCCATGTATATTTAACGCAACAGCAAGCAGTTGATCATTTTAGTGTGGCGATCCTAAGAATGTCATGATAAGTGATTAATTGCGTTGAATGTGCTATCGCCGCATTAAGTTTGGACCTATTAATGTTTTTACCGCATTGGGGTGATATATCACGGCAATCTTGGGCTGACACAATAGCTATGCAGCTGGGAAATATGCTTGCAACGAATTTCGTCGCCGTTAAAGGAAATTTTGTCAATTTTATCACTCTATTTCTTCTCCCCCAACTTGATACCCTACAATTTCCCATTAGCCTGTGTATACATCTCACAAACTGCCCTAAAGGCCCCTTCCCACCTCGCGCCGTCACCTCCTCGCGGTAGCCCTCTCTCTCTCTCTGCTTTTGCATCCCAAGAGTGCTGATCTGGTGGATTGGTTCGGCTCTCTCACTCCAATTGACACCCACAATCACGCACACACCAGTATGTGGTAAATGCAGACTCACTCCCGTGATTCTCCTCTATCCCTCTCTCCCTCTCCTCACTGACCTTCAATCGGTCTATCTCACCCCCGTACATCGGGCTTTATACCCCTATCATATGGTTTCTTTTGAACTCTTGTGTGTTTTCTTTGGTTAGTGATGGGATAATTAGATGTTGCCAACAATTTCCAATTATGAGATCCACCATATTTTCTGTTTTCAAAAAGCTCTGCTGTCTTTGTGCATCTCCATCAGTTAGTGGAAGGGTTAATATTTTGCATGTATTTGAGTATCAATTGTGATAATCAAATCGGGTTAAAGACCGTATGGAATTTCATGGTTAATATATTTCAATGGTAGATGTCAGACCATTTCAATTGGGATAGTCAAAGACCTCATGAAATTTTAAGCACTCGCATCACTTTTCGATCTGTGTCATTTCCCCAATATCTCTCATCTAAAATTGCATCTATTTCTTTGTAACAGTTTTCACCCCCGCCCCAATCTTCTCCACTGCAATATGCACTGAATGTTAGGTTTTATTTCCATGAACTATTATTTGGGCCACAATCCATCCCTATTTCATCAAGATTTCTTATTCTAAAAAGCAATAACTGATTGCATGGTGTGTCTATATGTATATGTGTATATATATATATATATAACTAATAGCAATATATGTATATGATGAAAGTTAGATAATAATTACTTAGTATATTTTCTTCTGTTATTGGTACGTACTGTGTCTCAAGCACTAATGTATATATATTTTTGGGCTATGCATCATTAATTTATTGAGAATATAACTTTTTTTTCTGATCCATCATTTTTCATTATCCTAGAAATTCTAAGAGGTACATTTCATGAGTTGGTGGCATGCTAACAAAAAACAATTGGGTCTTGATTCTATTATACCTGAACTTCCACCCAATCTGCTTGCTGTTCTTAGAGCCTGATTTCGCGAAGCATCTCTATTTCTTTATAATAGCATCATCTGGACTTTCAAATGATCCCCACCTACTCATTGCCACCAAAAATTATTATTGTAAGATTAGATTGCTAATTAAGTTGATATTGTGACAAATGATCAATTAAGGAGCTAACTATCTAGCTGCTAATGTTGGCCTACTTTTATCATGTATCGAAGATACTTACAAAACTTTCATGTATGGCCTTCTCCACCATAAGTAGGAGTCAAACACCAGTATGCTTGCGTCCGTCTGATGCCTAGCATGCTTCTCTATCGCCTTGACTCTAACAATCTAGAATTATGGCTTTAAAATTTAGTTGTATCTTAAGATCAGCCTTTTAGGTATATATTATTTCTTTAGACTATTGCTAATCCAATAATTCCTATCTCAATTCTTGGGTTGATAAGGCAGAGCTACATGTTAGTAAATTTACCCAAATATATATATTACTCATAATGGCCTTAAAGGTGTTCAAAGAGCCATTGTGTTGCATGGATTTGAGTTTTGGTGAAATCCATGAATCGAGCAAGCAGACCATTGAAACCCACTGACCCAGCATCATCTTGATGAAATGAATTCGAGTAATCACTGTATTTCTTTATTGTTCATTCACAGCTTGTGCCCTCAGTTATGCCGGATTTATGCCACACAAAGAACACATACATGCATATAAAGGCATCATTTTAACAGGAAACTGGTTCACTTTACGAGCAAAATACATTGTAACCCGTACCTATTTTCTTTACTAGAAAGGGGAGTGTAATCACGAGGAAACTGGATCAGCATGATTTCCCAATTAACTTGTGCTTTTCGACCATGATTTACAGGCCATGCTTTCATTGTTAAGACAACATGTGACTCATAGTTAACTAATATAGAGCCTTCTCAATATTTCCAACTTCGTTGCCCCTTTTAGCAAAAATGGCCCTTTCATATTATCTTTTCATAACTTGATGTTTTCAGCTTCACATGATATTCCTACTATATAGAAATTTTGCTCACCAATTAAAAATGAGCCATTAACATTTTGTTAATTAAGGGAGGCATTCACATTATGTTTTTGAAATAATAATGGGTAGTTTTGACATCGAACTCCAATTCATGTTTTTTAGATTGGTGTGCTTTTATAATAAACCTAGTGTTCAAATATTTAATTTTTTAGATGGACAAAACTTGGATGCACCTCATTGATAGGTTTAGGTCAAGGGAATATGGCGAAGGAGTTAGGTAGTTTCACATAATGGCTCGAGCTCATGCCCTCGGAAACAACAATATTAAGTGCCCATGTTGTAATGTCATAATAACTTGTTCCTGCCTATAAGCCAAGTAGAACGACATTTATTTATTACAGGCATAGATCCAACTTACACTGATTGGATTTTTCATGGGGAGTAAGAACCCCTGAATTTCATGGGCCCTAACGAAGAGGAGCCTGATAATCTTGATGATAGTTACGTTGATGACATCGATGATATGTTGGGTGACATTCATGCAGCAACCACCGTTGGGATTGATGAAGACGCAACTCCACATATCTCGGGAACCAGCACGGTTGAACCCGAACCAACCACTTTTGAGAAGCTCTTGGAAGATGTTCGGCGTCCACTTTACGATAGTTGCACAACATTTTCTAAACTATAATTGTGAAGTTGCTCCACATCAAATCAATTGGGGGTGGAGTGTAAAATCCTTTTACATGCTACTTAAACTATTGAAAACAGCTTTTCCCGAAGTGCTCTTAACAGATTCTTTCCATGATGCACGATCATTGGAGCGCGGGTTGGGATTTACATACATTAAAATTCATGCATGTCCAAACGATTGTGTACTATTTTACAAGGAAAATATCAACAAGCAAGAGTGCCCAAATTGTAAAGCATCTAGGTGGTTTTCCTTCTCCACACCTTCTAAATGACCAGTACCCCAAAAGGTAATGTAGTATTTTCACTGAAGCTAAGGTTGCAAAGACTATTTATGTACAAGAAAACTGCATCATCCATGAGGTGGCATCGATCAGAAAGGGTGCACGATGAAAGCACTTTGCGACATCCTGCAGTCAGAGGTGTGGATCACATTTGACAGAGAGCATCATTGGTCTGCTGAAGATGCTCGTAATGTCAGGCTCGGTCTTGCTAGTGATGGATCTAACTCATTCAATAAAATGAGCAAACCATACAGTATATGGCCAGTGATTCTAGTTCCATATAACTTGCATCCATGGTTATGTATAAAAGATCCGTTCTTTATGTTGTCTACACTCATTCCTGGGCCTAAATATCCTGGCAATGAAATTGATGTTTACTCAAGTCCTTTAGTTGATGAACTAGTTGATTTTTGGGAAAATGGTGTTGATACATATGATGCCATGGTTGTACAAAGATTTCAATTACACGCAGCATTATTGTGGACAATTAACAATTTCCCCACATACAGTAACCTTTCTGGCTAGAGCACTAAAATAAAGTTGGCATGCCCTTGTTGCAATTTGGATACAGAATTTCAGTGGTTGAGACATGGGCGAAAACATTGTTACATGGGTCATCGGCACTTCCTACCAGTAGGTCACATCTGGAGATCCAAGAATAGCTCTTTAATGGCGAATAAGATCATCGGATACAACCTACGCAGCTTTTGGGAGAGGACATACTGCAACAATTAAATGGAATCGGTCATGTAGATTTTGCCAAGGCCAGTTGAGAAGGAAACGCACCCCTGAGGAGTTAAATTGGACAGAACGAAGTATCTTCTTCGATCTACCCTATTGGTCATCTCTAAAACTTCGACATAATCTAGACGTCATGCACATCGAGAAAAATATTTGTGACAATGTGTTAGGTATATAGATGAATATTCCAGCTAAAACATAAGATGGTATCAATGCCCAATGGGACTTGGCCGAGCTCTGTATAAGAAAAGAGTTACATTTGAGAGAAGTTGGTGATCGAGTTATAATCCCTCATGCATATTTCATGTTGCATGGAGATGAGAGAAAAGAGTTTTGTGTATGGCTAAACTCGGTCAAATTTCTTGATGGTTCTGCATCTAATATTTCCAGATGTGTTAATGTTACTGACTGCAAAATATCTGGTATGAAAAGCCATGATGCCCACATATTCATGCAAAGGCTATTGCCAGCTGCAATCGGAGGGTACTTAAGACATGACATCCAGGTGGCATTGATAGAAGTTAGCACATTCTTCAACGAATTATGTGCACGAACATGTAAGAAAGAAGCAGTAAAACGTCTTGAGACTAACATTGTCCTCATTATTTGCAAGCTGGAAATGATATTTTCACCTAACTTTTTTGACGTAATGGTCCACCTAGCTATCCACTTGCCCCGACAGTTGATACTTGGAGGCCCAGTTCAATATAGATGGATGTATCTGTTCAAAAGGTATTTGGAGAAATTTAAGCGGTACGTGAAAAACAAAACCCGCTCAAAAGGGTCCATTGCTGAGGCTTATATTCATGAAGAATGTTTGACTTTCTCATCGATGTATCTACATGACGTATTAACTAGGTTCACTCGAGAGGATCGAAATATTGATGGTGGTGTGCAAACATCCGAGATAACTGGCTTCTCAATATTTTCTCAGAAAGTACAGCCACTCGGTAATGTAATAGCCATCCACTTAGAGAAGAAACTATTTAAAACTGCCAGATGGTATGCCCTCAACAACTGCACTGAGATTGTCCAATATTTGGAGTAAGAACCTGACATCGACTCTGGCTCGTTACCTAAACTTTAATTGTGGTGGCCATTCACCATCTTCGCACTTTGGTTGGAACTAATGAGTGGTTTGGATTCAGAGATGAGTTGAGATGGGTTGAGATGATTTGTGAATAGTAGAATAAAAGTTGAATTATTTATTATATTTTGTGTGAAAATTTGTGAAAGTTATTTTGGGATTTGAAAAAGTTGAATTGTTTATTATATTTTATGTAGGAATTTGAGAAAGTTCTAATGATGAGATAAAATGAGTTGAGATGATTTGAAGTGGGTTAAGATGGGTTTTGAAATCATTTTATTACACGTTGCAGGGAGCATAATAACATTTTGAAGGAGGAGAGCATATCTAACATTGAAATGAGGCATGAACCTGAATTTCCATCGTGGTTCAGGAAACGTGTAAGTTCTATTAATGCACCTATCTATCAACTTTGGTATGGATGATCATTAAGCCTTAGTCATTATGGTTGCATTTTCACATACTTTTCTTCATCATTTCTAGATTCAAGCGCTTCGTGCTACGGATCCTCCAAGTGTCTCTGATGATTTTTATGTAATAGCTTGTGGACCAGACCCTTGGGTGTGTTCATATTCTGGCTGTATAATGAACGGTATACAGTTTCATACAAAGCTTCGGAAAGTGAACCATTGGACACAAAATAGTGGTGTATTAGTTATAAGTGAACCCCAAGGGACTATGGTTGACTTCTATGGTGTTCTGAATGATATATTGGAGGTGAGGTATATGGGATGGCGACGAGTATGGTTATTTTTCGTGTGATTGGTTTGATGTTGGCGATACAATTAGAGGTATCAAGATCGGTGACCATCTTACAAGTGTCAATATGTCCAAAACTTGGTATAAGGATGACTCGTTCGTATTGGCATTCCAAGATTTGAAAGTATTTTACCTCAAAGACACAAAACTATCTGGCTCTTGGCATGTCGTGCAGAAGATTGCATATAGGAATGTCTATAATGTTAACTTAGTAAACTTAGATGATGAAGGGGATGACTCTACTAAGGCCAATGTGTTTGAAGAACAATCTTTTGATGTTCTTAGACATGTCCAGATAGACCACAATGACATTCAGTCCCCATGGCTAAGGGCAGATGTTCAGCCCAACATTGTATGCACTGATGCATTATATGGGGGAAGTCATCATATTGCCGAGGACCAGACTAATATGGAAGGTGTATTAGGGAGGAAGAGTCTTATTCTAGTGATACTATATCCAACCCTTCCATTGATGAAGACCTACTTGAAGACACTGATGTAGAGACCGATGATGAAAATAGTTCCACTGATGACACCAATCGACCATCTAATTCAAACTAAGGTGTGGTTTGCTAGACACTGCATGTCTAAGAACATCAATTATTAGAAAAATGTATTGCAATATCTGTTTGCCCTTTGTCCCCAGGTTAGAAGGTTGGGGTTAGAGCATAATGTGCTTATTTTTCCACTGATCAAGTCATGGCTTTATTGGAATCTAGATATTGTGTCTATCTATATGTGTTTTGTGCATTGGTTTGCTTTTGGAGGTAACTTTATTTTCTGCAATAAGACTATTAGTGTTGTCATTTTGCACTATTACATCTTTTGTTAAGTTGCAAAGAAATGCATGCTTTCATCTATCTTATTTTAAAATTTCTTATTGCTAATTACTATCATGTCTTTACAGGAGAAAGTCCCAAATCTTAACAATTTTTTTTTTCTTTTTTAAGTCTAAGCATTAACACTTTTATAGTCTGTTTCTTTTCAGAACAAAAGGTTCTGGGCTATGAGAGCATTGCTGGTGGGCATGGACTATTTTTATTTCTCAGTTATGGTACGTACCATTAATTTTATATATAGAAGCTTTTGGATTGAGTATTGCATTTATTGAATATTAGTGTGGGTTTTATGTGTTCTTGTTTTTTTCCCCTTTTAAACAAGAACCCTGTTACATTTATCCCTTTGGATTGAGTATTGCATTTATCCTAGTTGTGCAATTATTAAATAACACCTTCGAAGAACCCTTACTTTTCTTAGGGTCAAAGTAGATACATGATATTCAAAAATTGGCACCAACTCTAATAAGTTGGTACAAGTAACATTATAATAGGGAAATGATATATTAAATAATATAATATATCATTTCCCTATTGAGTATCCCATCCAATAGAGCCAACTTCATAAAATTGGCATAGGGTAGGAAATAAATTATTAGAAAGGAAAATAGGTTAAATATTTTTCATAGCTAAATATTTTAGATGGGATATTCCTAAATACTCATAGGCGGGAAGGTAAAAAGAAGGCAGGTAGAGCACTATATTATTTAAAAAATTAAATGGTAAATGATAATAAATTAGATGACAGAAGAATAATATAACAGGCTAAAAATGAAAAACAATCAAGATAGCCCTGAGAAACATCTAATAGAGCCAACTTCATAAAATTGGCGAAGGGTAGGAAATAAATTATTAAAAAGAAAAATAGGTTAAATATTATTCATGGTTAAATATTTTAGATGGGATATTCCCAAATACTAATAGGCGGGAAGGCGGGAAGGTAAAAACAAGGCAAGTAATGTGGCGCCCCCAATCCCCCTTATAAAAAAAACACGGGGATCGAGACACCAGGATGGTGACAACACGGTCACGCATCCCAACGAAAGTGCCAAGTGTGTGTACATGCAATAGTGTACAATAAAAATACAGCGGATAATTAAGTCTACTAAGTACCAGAATTTAAAATACAATTTAAATATCAGTAGAGGTTTAAAAGCAGTTATACAGTCATCCAAAATAAAGTATAACACAAGCCTCAAAATACAAATGAGTAAAATAAAATAACAATAACCAGTGATCCCAGGTCACTCCTTGGGCAGAGCCGTCTCCTCAGGCTCGCCCGTCTCCTCAGGCTCGGCCCTCCTCCTCCTCATCTGCATCAAAATTTGCGTTACCACAGAATGGTACCGCAGGTAAGTATAACCCAAATAATCCTCAGGAATAAAATGCATTTAATGCAATCCAACATGCATGCATATGATGAAATATGCATTTCTCCTCAAAACATCATTTTTCCCGAAAATGATAATTTTCCAACACACGCTAAAATCTCATTGGCCCAAAAATAATCCGTAAAATATTTTCCCAGAAAATGATTTACACAAAAATCCAACACACACTATTTTTCCAGAAAATAGCCATTTATCCATTATTACCATATGCACCATGGCCTCCCCTAGGGACCATCCGCACGTTTTGGCTTCGTAGCGATGCTCAGTTCCGCGCCCAGCGCGTTCGTAGCCAAGCACCCACTACGCAACGAGCGATGCCCAGTTCCGCGCCCAGCGCGTACGTGGCCAGACATCCTCTAGTCCCCGCCAGTAGAAGGACCACAGAGTCGGCACGAATCTCTCGTCCGATCCCATTGTCGCCCGGCGACAATCCAGGGGACGTTACTCAGTTTATTCCGCTCCCGAGTAACCAGAGGAGCTCCACCGAGATAATGCCCTATCTCGGCTTGGGGTCGTGATACACACGCACCCAAAAATATTCTCACATAAAATCATAACTTTCCAAATCACACATGAGCATGAATGCAATACACGAAAACCCAGTTTTCTTTACAAACATGATCATGCATGAAATAATGAAATGCACATGTACCAACACCAATCCAACGTCCATCAATAACCAGTCCCATCAACTCCAAACAAACAACTCATCAATAACCAATAACCAATTCAACCAAACCAACCAAACAACTCCAATCACAAATCTATCAGACCCCCGTACTCCTCGGATTTAGTCCGGCAAAACCAATCAACAGTTCAAATACAGTGAAATGCGTTAGTGCAAAAAAACATTAAATTCACAAGAATTTTTTGGAAAATACTTACAGTGCAATATAGCAATTTTCGAAAGATCACGAAGCTGCAAGAAGTGGAAAAACAACTACAGAACAGTGTAAAATACACTGTGGCCGTGGGTCACAGATACCCACTTTTCAACGAAGACAAACGAAGACCCAAAAATGATAAGGTAGGGCCTAGAGAGGTCGGTGAAGCCAATGGTGGTGGTGGTTTGCCGTGGATGACGGCCCAAAGGGTGGTTTTAGGCCAAAAATGCCAAAATCGGATATGGGCTTGGTTGTGCTTCACCGGTGACGGATTGGAGCCGGGGTTGGGTCCATTGGGTTGCCAAGAGGTCGGGGATGAAGTGGTAGGAAGATGGTGGCCGGAGGTGGCGTGACGGCGGCGCTGGAGCGAATGGTGGCAGCGGCTTTGAAGGGCTGGTGGTGGTTAACGGCGGCGCAGATGGAGGTGGAAATGGAGGGGTGGCGTCGCTGGTGGCAGGGGAAGACGGTGGGCTGGGCGGTGTCGACCACCGCCGACTCACGGCGGTACTGGGTGGGGGAACGAAAAACGGACGGAAGAGAGGAGAGAGAGATCGCGCGCGGGAGAGAGGAAAAATAAGGAAGAAAAAGAAAAAGAAAGAAAAGAAAAGGAGGAAAAGAAAAATTGGGGAAAAGAAATAAGGTCCAATCCTCATAACTTGGGTCACGAAAATGATCCAACGGAAACGATTTTAAAACAGCTAGTGAAATAAAATATTTCAAACACAGTGATTAACATGAAAATAAATAATTAAACCCAATAATAAGTTAATTTAATTCGATAAGAAATTTAAACACATAACAATAATTAATTTAAAGAAAACACTTCGAAAATAATTTTCGTAAACTAAAAATCATAAAAATAACCCAATTAAAAATCCAATAATTTTAAAATAAGAGAATAAAATTTTGAATCCATAAAAATAATTCCTTCAGTAAAAATACACTAAAATACGGGGTGTTACAAGTAAGCTGGTAAGGCACTATATTACTTCATAAATTAAATGGTAAATGATAATAAATTATATTACAGTAGAAAAAATGTGGTGAACAAAACACATTAAAGCATTTGATCTCATTGGTTTGGCCAAATGATAATGATAACCAAAATTAGGATAATCTGTACCAAAAAGACCCCACATTGGGTTCGGCATATCTAAAATAATTTAGATTTCAGCTACAGTGTTTGACTAAAGATAAAAGACTACTGTTGATCCATCAAACATTAAAATACTAGTTTCTCACTCCAAGCAAAAATATTATTTGGTTTGTAATTAAGAAATTTAGATAGAATTTTGGATGAATTTAATCAAATATTTTTTTTGTTAGCATTAAATGACTTGAAAATATGATTTTTTTTAATATTAATTTACTTAGAATATAAGTATCATTAACATTTAATTGATAGAACTACAAACTGTGATAAAAATATATTAAATAAAAAAATTATTAAATTAGTAATATTTTATTATTATATCGAGTGTGAATGGATAATCCAATGTGGGGATTGAATTTAAATAGAATAAACAAATGCATGTCGTTATGAAGATTATTCATGTCATTGGATTATTAGATGAAATATCTCCAAATACTAATAGGCGGGAAGGTGAAAACACTTTGGCGGGTTAAGGAAATAAAGTGGAGGGGCAAAAGTGTAATCATGTCAGTAAAAAGCACGGTAGACATCACATAAGAGGCCAGTTCTTTCAACACACAACTCAAGGCAAGTTCTTTACGCTTTAGCCCACAAGAAGCTAAAAACATTTCTGAGAGAACCCGAGCGAACCACTTTCAATGCACAATTTTCAAGGAGGCGAGGAAGGTAGCATTTCGAAATTGTTGCAGCCTACGACTTTGCTACTAACGGCAGGTAACATCTTTTCTCATTCATGCGTAATCTGCGAAATAGAAAAGGTTAGACCCACTCAATCGAGTTTTACTTGCCGTGATAGATATCCATAACCTTTTTGTGAGAGTCTGCAATGGTATCATGTGGGTTTCGCAAGCAACGCTATAAAGGAGTTATAACTTTAGTAGTTTAATAAGTTGAAGGGTATTTTTTCTGGTATACTCTTAGTATAGCAAAACAACATCCTGTGGGTAGCTAGCTTGTGGGTTTTTGGCAAAAAGCTTATGACTTTTTGGGTGGCATTGTATGGACGACCTTCGTCACTGGTTTGGGAGGAAATTAAATAGCATTGGTTGGAATTAAAAAATGTGTTATTTTGACTTGTTCCATAAATTTTTGTTTCACAAATGTTCAGTTTTTACGAGGGATCAGAATATGGTTGTGCGGATTTTTTTAATGACATTCTTCAATATTTAGAGAAGAGGTTACACATCATTAAGTATTTTTGTTGCAATTATTGAAAAGCGTATAAGATATGCATCTGTTTTTCAATAGTCATAATACTTTATGAATTCAACTAAGATAGCATCATCCTGTAGTTTCTCAACCACGATAGACATGGTGCGAAGTATACGAAAAGGAGTACGTGGACCGGGGGGGGGGGAGGCTTTAGGGGGAATTCAGTGCACAGGCCAATTATACAAGATGAGCCATCTCCACCACAAAATGTACCGGCGCTAAGAGACGATCCCTACTCCTCATCGGATGACTCAACCCAACCACCCGATGTCGTATTTGAAATTGAGTTCCCGAAACCGCCCTCAACAACAGGTAGAGATGGTCCAATTACCATTGCTTTTTAGCTGAACTTTGTCATGTAACCAGCTTGTTGAATTTACTACAATCTTCAAATTTAATATCCTTGATTAGAAGAGTTTTGTTGGGATTACTTCATTGTAGTATTGACCTTTGTTTGCTACTGTTCATGACAATTCAGAAGCTGTGAGTAAAAAACAAGGTCGAGGACAGGCAAAGATGACAAAATTTGACATGCTTCGGAAGATTGGACCGATTCCGTTACTGATCAAGGATGGGGACACTAAGGTGTCATGCCAGAATGCAAGCGTATTTAGTGGAAAGGTCACCTGGATCATCAAGCATTATGCTGACGTGGGTTACCAACGTTGGAATGAGGTGTCAGAAGCTGAACAAGAAGAGTTGTGTGCTTGCGTCTGAGTAGGTGAATTGCCTTTCATGCATAGTGAAGTTGATGTTGAATAAATTTTTGGGGGAATGTGCTAATAATATATGGTTTTCTATTGGTGTATAGGCTGACTTTATCATACAATGGGAAAAACAAAACCATCGTCAGGCTGTTACCGAGCAACTACGTATGAGATTCAATTCTTTCCACTACGAGCTACACAAAATCTACCTCGGCTATGGAAGTCATAAAGTTGCTATTGCAAGAGGGACGAAGATGGTGATGAAGCAGTTTGGAGGAAATTGTGCATGCGCTGGGGCAGCAAGGAGTTCAAGGTAAATCCTTAGGTTGGGGTAGAATGAAGTTGTTTAATGTTGATATAAAGTTTATCAAGAATTGCCATATATTATTAGTTGAAGAAACATATGTTTTTGAATAAAATATGGCCGGTTTGATGTTACATTGATGTTTTGAATGCCTATTATGGACCATGCCTTGTCATTGAAAACAAGGGGAATAGGGCACTACAGCGAACCAACCATACTACCGGCAGGAAGTCCTTTGTTCGAATACTCGAAGAGCAGGTATACATTTTTGTGGTTATGCCTATGAGTACTAAATTCACCATTATATTATAATATGTTGGACAATTATGGCACCCAATCAGGCTGGTCCATGAAAATGATATTATAATTGAATGTTTCAGCATGATGGTGTTAATAATCTGGTGGATTTTTTTAAAGAGACTCGCTGGTCAAAGAAGAAAAAATGGTTTGTGACCAACATGACTGAAGAGTTGCATGTGAGTGACATGTGCTACTCTCGACTTAATTATACCTAATCTTTTTTAAGTATTTATTAGCTGTTGGATATTTACTACCTTTGCCTGATCATGTTTTGTTATAATCTATTGAATCCAACTTACACTTTTGAATATTCATATATTATTTTGGAAGGAAAAAATGGGAGAAAAACTGAATGATTTGGAACTGGAACTGCATACTAAGGACGCAACTGCTGCAATGTTCAAGGAGGTTCTAGGGAGAAGATTAGGCTACGAAAGGGGTTTGGGCGAGAAGGTGGTGCCCGAGACATCAGGAACAACGAGTAATCTGTCAAATAGAGGTGAATTGTCAGAGGACGCGTTGTTTTACAAGGCCCAATTTGAGGCTTTAAAGGCAAATGTCCAAGAAATATTGGACAAATTTGACAAATTTATGACATACTCAATGTCACAGCAACTGTCCCAGGGAAAGTCTCCGAGGGAGACACCTGGACCTGTCTAATAATGGTAGACAACACTTTTTTGGATATTTTGACTTTTGATAGGCAACTAGATAAAGTACTAGTAGGTGGTTGTCTGTGGTACTTTTGTGATTGGCTTCTCTAGATAAGCTGGTTGGGACGGGACTTGGCCATATCTTTACATGAATCATTAGAGGAATGTTTATTAGCCTTGCTGGACTGTAAACTAAGTATTGCTTAGCAACACCCTGGTTGAAAAGAGGAATGTCCTGGGTGGGTGGCTTGAGACATTGATTTTGTTGTAGCCATGGATCAGCACTGAAATCGGACTGGAAACTAAGTATTGCTTTTGCAACATCCAGATCTGAACAAATATTAGTAATGGGCAATGGCTTCTATGAGATGCCTTTGTAGCCTTGGTGTCACTCAAGAGGGATAGCTTGTGGGGTATTGCATGTACTACATGGAGATACTATGAAGTGTACTGTTGTGGGGCCGACAACTTTTGAAACAAGTATCTCCTCAAAACTCCAGTGACATGGATGAGTTACATTTGATATTTATTATATACTTTGGTGGCACTAATAATGGGTAGGCATTAAGATAATTTAGTCTTATAAGTATTGGCCTTAACTCAGCTTTAGATGACTCTCATATAAAGGCATCTTCTTCTGTTCATTATAGTGGTTCAATGATATAATAGTTGGGAACAACATATTTAACTGTAAATAGTTTAATACTTGTAGTATGTTTCTTTAGCAATGAGCTAGTTTAGTTTTCTGATGGTCTAATGGTCTTTTTTCTTTTAATCAGCATTCTGTATAATGATGGTTGGAATGAACTATTCTGAGATTTAGTAATGAAATGTCATATATTTCATTAATATGGCCTAAGTACAATGTTCTTGGGTGCAGAGCTAGTCCACTACATGATGAATTAGATTTGCGGTATTTATTAGTTTTAACATAGACATGGGGTTAAATATGATATGTCAGTTTATTTAACTGGTTGGAAGTGATGATAGGCTCTGATGTTGATGCCATCTATTTCATTAGTCTTATAATTTATTTAAACTTGGATTATTGGTCTTTCATTCCCATTTATATTACTTGGTTTCTTTAATTCTTTGAAAGCATGGATGCAGCAAAGGGTATATTACACTGCCATGATGGGTCATTGCTAAAGAGATGGGATGTACAGGTTCTGAGCTAATTTATATCGCACCATGCTTCCAAGGGCTAATTTCTATCTCACCATGCTTCCAAGATAGAGAGGACAAATATGTTGTCTACCACATGACTATAGAATATATTAATGTTGCCTTGTATATATTAAATGTTTCCAGTTTGCCGTTGCTTGAGTATTAGTTACATGTTGAACATGTGCAACTATATTGGGATTTTCTTGCATGTATTTCGCAGTTGTTGAACATTTCCAAGTGAGTGATTGGTACAATATCACTCACTTGGATGACGAAATACAAACTGCAGGAAATATTATAATTTATGTGCACACTTTGATGGTTGGCCTCTGCATGAAATATTGATGAATATATATTATTAGTTGGCTTTGAATCTGTTTTAAAATTGTAAGTACATTGGCCTATATGTATATAGATTAGTAAGTGGCCATAGAGTTTACGTGTACTACTGGGATGGCTTGATGATTTTCAGATTTTACAAAAACAATGCAGCTTGGGTTTATAGTCAGGGTTATGGTCATGAAAAATCATGTGTATGATTGTTTTTCATACACTTTAATTTGCTTATCCTCATTCTTTATAATAATATTTACAGCTTATAAAAGAGGGCAAATTATGTAAAGCATGATTCTTTATTTTATTTTATTTTTTTGAGAAAAGGTATCTTCATATTAATATCTCAGAAGAGATGATTGTGAATACATTGAGGATAATCCTCTACATGAATTGAGACCTCAGATAGGTCTAGTGAACTCTTAGCCAGGCAATGAGCCACTACATTGGCTTGTCGAGGTACATAACAAACAGACCAAGATAGGTATGTGCGTAGTAATTTCTTGATGTCTTGAAAGATCAGTCTCGCAGTACTCCAGTTTTCAGCTAAATCATTTATGTCGTTTACCACCTGCTTTGAATCCCCTTCGAAGATGACATTGTTAAGTCCAATCTCGATGTCGAATTGCACTGCTCTCAAAGCAGATAATGCTTCTCCCAGAAGTGGATCAAGAAAAGAGTAACAAGGGCTCCTGAGTGTTGCTGTCACAAGGCCATCCCAATCTCTAATTGGCACACCGATGCCCACCTTGCAGTTATCCTTGTCGATGGCTGCATCCCAATGTATTTTATAACTGTTGGTAGGAGGCTTACACCACTTAGCAGGAGACTGGCTTTTGGGGGTTATCTTCTGTTGGTGTCTTTCTAGCTCATCCAAGTCTGATATGCTGGTGGAGACAAGCTTTAAAACCTGTTGAGGTGAGGTGAATCTGGATTCAAAGATAAATTTATTCCTTCTGTACCAGAGTTCCTTAGCTATGAGAGCTTGCTTAGTGTGTTCCTCTATAGGAAGAGTAGATAGAAGCTCTGTGAGCAACTTGTAAAACGGAGCCTCCTATGTCCTGTTTTTCTGTAATCTTCTCGAACTATTGCTTCATATATCCTGGGCAACTTTGCATGTCCATAGAACATGGGACGTGGTTTCTGGGTGAGTTAGACATATTGGGCACATGGGTGAATCTATGATCTTCCTTTTGTGCAAGTTTACCCTGGTAGGAAGAATGTCCCTTGCTGATCTCCAGAGGAACATTTTGACTTTGTTTGGCACTCTAAGCTTCCATAGTAATTTTCATAGGACCCCTTCATTAGTTGTATGGCACCTTGATGCTTGCCCTTTATTGATGTCATTCACAGAGACTTGGAGATGGTATGCTGACTTAACTGAGAAGGCACCATTTGTAGTGCATCTCCATACCACCTTGTCGTCGTTGTTGCAAGGACTAATATGAATTCTAGGTATAATTGTAGCCTCCTCAGGGATGAAGACACTCTGAATAAGAGGTAAGTTCCAAGAGTGAGTGTCTTGATCGATGAGAGAGCTCACAGTTGCTTCTGTGCTGAGCTCCTTGGGAGGAGACTGAGTCTTATAGGACATTGGAATGGGCAACCATTGGTCTGACCAAGTCTTCACTTTGTTTCCATTTCCTATCTTCCATAAAAGACCCTCAAACAGTAATGGTCTACCTGCTGTGATACTTTTTCACGCAAAGGAATCACCCCTTCTAACTCTTGCTGAGGAAAATTCAGTTGAAGGGAAGTACTTGGCTTTAAGGACTCAAGAGGCCAAGGGCTGAGTATTGATGATGAGCTTCCACCCTTGCTTGGCTAATAAAACTTTGTTGAAGTCTTCAAAATCTCTGAATCCCGGACCCCTAACCTATTTGCTCTTTCCAATCCCTTTCCAATTAAGCCAATGCATCTTGGAAGTTTGGTTTCTAATCCCCCACCAAAAGGATAGCATCAGTTTATTAATGTTCTTCAGTATGCCCTTGGGAATTAGAAAAATGCCCATTCAATATGTGGGGATGGATTGAATGACTGATTTCAGCAAAATCTCCTTACCAGCTGAGGATAGCAGGTTTGTTTTCCAGTTGTTCATTTGAGCTTTGATTCTATCCAGGATGGGAAAGAAAGCCCTTGATTTGTTCTTACCAATATAAGAAGGTAATCCTAGAGTTTTTCAAATGGTCCTGAGGCTTTAATCCCAGTAGTGGACAGAATGGAATTTTGGATCTCTAGCCTTGTATTATTGCTAAAGAAGATTGAAGACTTCTCAAGGTTGAGCCTCTGACCCAAGGCTGCTTCATACAAATTTAGGATGTTATGAAGCCTGCTCCATTCCTGCAACTGAGCTTTACAAAAAACCAAACTATCATCTGCAAAAAAGAGATGATTAATAGTGAAGGAGCCTCTAGTAATGGGGAAGCCAGAGATCAAGCCCTTCTATTCAGATTGGTTTAATGCAAAGGTGAGTACTTCTGAGCATAGAATGAACAAGTAGGGAGAGAGGGCGTCTCCTTGACATATACCCCTTGAAGTCTTGAAGGGTGTTTGAGGTGAACCATTGAGTAGGATTGAGTAAGACACGGTTCCAATACATTGCATAATTAGCTCGATCCACTCCTTATCAAAACCCATACGTTGAAGCACATACTGAATAAAAGTCCACTCTAGCCTATCATAGGCCTTGTGCATATCGAGTTTGAGGGCCATGAAACCTTCTTTGTGGTTCCTCCATCTATTCTGCATTGAGTGCAATAGCTTATAAGCCACTATAGTGTTATCAGAAATCATTCTTCCTGGGACAAAGGCACTTTAAGTGTCTAAAATTACTTGAGGCAAGATGGTTTTTAGGCGATTTGCAATAAACTTTGCAATGATTTTGTAGGAAACATTGCAAAGGCTAATGGGCCTATAATCTGTGACAAACAAAGGGGACTTCTTCTTGGGAATGAGGGTGATGAAATTTTGATTGATTCCTTGAAAACCAGACTTGGAGTTAAGGAGCTCTAGAATACCAGCTACCACATCACCCCCAACAATGTGCCAATGATTTTGGAAAAAGATAGCAGGGAAACCATCTGGGACTGGGGAACCTAGAGGCTTCATTTGAAAGATAGCTAGCTCGATCTCCTCTCTAGAGTAAGCCTTTGTTAGGGAAAAATTCATCTCAGGGGTGACAGTAGCTCTGAAATTATCCAATAGAGGGTTAGGGACAGTAGGATTGGAGGAAGTGAATAGGTCCCTAAAAACTGATTGGAGTTCTCCCCCAATGTCTTCAGGAGTAGTCAAGATCTACCCCACCCTAGTTTGGAGTTTTTGAATTAGATTTTTTTGTTTTCTAACCGAGGCACATTTGTGAAAATATTTGGTATTCCTATCCCCATACTTGAGCCATTTCATCTTGGCTCTTTGTCGCCACTTTAGATCAACTTCCTCTAGGGAAGCATCCAAATCTTTCTGTAATATTCGAATCTGATTATTGACCAAACTAGTATTGGAAGCTTGCAAAGATCTCAGAAGCTCAATTTTGGTAGTTATGGTCTGTTGGTGAGATCTTCTAGAGAGGTTACTCCACTCTCTCAATTAGTATCTACACCTCTCAAGTCCCCTTCTTGTGACATCTGCCCTTGAACCAGATTGGAGAGAGCCTTGCCAGGCCCTTTTGATCACAGTCTCACACCCCTCCTGTTTGGCCCACAAGGCCTCATATCTGAAGACCCTTTTGTTAATGGAAAAGGAGGAAACAAAAGACTTGCTCAAGATAACGAGGGGGTTGTGGTCAGAACTTATAGTAGGTAGAATGGTGACTGAGTTAGAGTCATATAAATCCTGCCACGCACAGTTTGCTAAGCCCCTATCCAATCTTTCTTTTGTGAAATTTGGTCCCTCACGATTCTTACACCAGGTAAATTGGGAGCCCTCAAACCCAACGTCTCCAAGGTCACAATCAACAAGAGTTGGCTGAAGTCTTTCATTTGATTAAAAGGTTTGGGGGGGGGGGCACCCATTTTTTCTCTATGAGAAGTGATTTCGTTAAAATCTCCCATGCACAGCCAGGAAGTGTCACAGTTCACTTTTAGTTGTCTTAAGAGGTTCCAGCTTTCTTTTCTTTTGGCAGTAATAGGCTGACCATAAAAACCAGTGATGATGAATTGTTTTGCTGCATTACTCATTTGGACATGGAGAGATATATGGCTAAGAGAATAAGACAACATATTAGCAAATGTTTCTTGCTTCCAAAAGAAAGCTAGGCCACCACTTCGACCTATGCAGTCCACTGTGAAACTACATTCATAAACTAACTTGTTTCTTATGAATTCCATTTTTTCTCTTTTACACTTGGTTTCTATTAAAAAGACTAGAGATGGAGACTTAACACTCACCAACAGGTGGAGTTCTCTAATTGCCCGAGGGTTCCCAAGCCCTCGGTAGTTCTAGCATAGGGTGATCATGGAGATGGGCAGGGCTGTTGAACAACCTCTGCCATAGTGTTGAGTTTGAGTCTTTTTTAAGATCTCGTGGGTTTTGTAGTCAAAGCAGTGGATCTCTTTTTCTTTTTACTGGTTACAGTTTCAGTAGTGAGATTGGCCATGCTTGTCTCAGTATTTAATCCTATCTTGTCTCGGGCTCTACTTTTCCAATTTGACAAAAAGGGATTTTTTGTTTGTAGCTTTGGGTCTAGCTGGGAGTATAAAGAAGAAGGACTTACTAGGGGACTGTTTTCTGTGCGGGCCATATTGGTATCCAAAAGTGTAGAGCCAACCTGCCTGTTGAAAAATGTGGTCCTGACCGCTGCTGTTGGTGACACTTTGAGACAAGTTGGTGTTTCCTTATTTGATAATTGACAGCTAACATTGTACCTCTTTGACAAAAGGTCGTCAACTCCTCTTTCCTTTTCCAACGCACCGTCTGGTTGCATAAGTTCACACGGGCTTGTTTGCGCGAAATCAGCTGACCGTTAAAAAGTGTTATTCCTGCCAAAATCAGATCCTTGGTCATCAGAAGTAGCCTGCCGACCGTTGCCTGAGGCCTTTGCCTCTGGACTGTTTGATTGAGCTTTGTGAAACCTTGGCTTTTGAGTAGGGTCAGCTCTGAGCCAGGAACCATATTGGAGCTGAGAAGTAGCATGAGTACTACCATCTGAGACATGTCTTGTACAATTGAGTTGTGTATGCAGAATTATACCACAATGGGAACAAAAGGAAGGTAGTCTTTCGTATTTGAAAGGTATCCAGGATCGAGAGTCCCCTACGTTGATTACACATCCCCTAGTCAAAGGTTTTGATAAGTCAAGCAGCACCTTCACACGTAGGACTCCCCCCCCCCCCCCCCCCCCCCAAGCTCTTCCTTTTTCATCAACATCCACAATGATGACCTTTCCAACACTATATCTTTTAAGGCAAGCTTGCCAGTACATTCTTGAATACAGATCAAAATTCTGTCGAAAGACTAAGGTCGACCCGTTAACACCCTGGTCCGCACGATGGAACTATGGAACTCGAGCAAGAATTTGTTCCTTCCTATGTCTTTGAAGGATATCCCACCTTCAGCACCTGTACATTGTTATTTTGAATGCCCCTTTATTCACTTCCCTGTCTGAAGCTACCAGAGCAACAACACAGGAGTTGCTGATATCTTGTGCGAGCGTAATCTCCTCCTCTGGTAGATCAGATTCTTTTTGTTCCTCCTCTATGAGCTTGAGGCCCTTGCATAAATTTCTGCCTCCATGGATGCTTAAATCTCGTGAGTGGTTAACTGAACTACTGAGATGAAACCAGAACCTTTATGTATCAAGGAGATCCAAGAGACAAAACTCTATGTTCCTAAGAAGCAAAGAGAGAAAACCCCATCTGCTCAAGAGAGAGGACCGTACACCAAATAATTTTTCGCCACGGGGAAAACTGAAACAAATAAGCATGATTCTTTATAATTGCAATTACTTGTTGCGAAAATATTTATATGGACACAAAGGAGAAAGGCATTAATCAGTCCATTTGTGTTGAAGGTTCTAATGTAATGCAAAATAAATATCACCACTAATATTCATAAGGGGGCAACTTAAATTTATTTGCGTCCCTAGGCCTACGCCAAAAAAAATGGACTCTTTATGACTCAAAAAACTTTTTGTGACACATGACTGGGTGTCAGTTACACTCACCATTGGCGTCATTGTGAAATTCTTTTGCTTTACCTATGGGTGTATTAATTGTGGTGGTAGATGAGTTATTTACGACGTAAAAAATGGATGGTAATTGGGCTATTTGCTGCACCACTATCGCTGCTAAAATATTTGCCGCGACAATTCCATATTAGTGTCCATGATGATTTTCGCCGCAAGTTTTACAAATTTTCAAACTTGACATTTGTGTAACAAAGGAAAGTTGTTGTGACGTTAAGTGTACCATTGTAAAATATACTTTACGGCAAATTATGTGTATTTGTGACCCTTACATTTGGAAGCTAATATTTATTATTCCTATCATTTACTTTTTTTTTGCGTCATAGGGAAGAAATTTTGCGGCGCCCGATTTTGCTGGAAAGAGAAGCGCTTTTGCATGCAAAATATCTTGTGTTGTTTAAAACTTTTTTGGACGAATCTTTATTGACCATGTAGTGGCAAAATCAGTTGGACATTAAAAATAATTTGCGTCTACAATCAATGCTATTGCAGTGGTTTTTTTGGACACAAAAAGAGTTATATGTTGTAGTGGATATTGCTCACGGTGATAGTACCTATGGCATCAGCTTCGACCCACTTGGTGAAGTAGTCCATGGCCACTACTGCGAACTTGACTTCTCCTTTACCCGGGGGTAGTGGGCCGACCAAATCGACTCCCCATTGGGCAAACGGCCAAGCATTTGTAGGTTGATCTTGAGACGAATCTGTTGAGGGCGACTACTAGCCCAGGTAGCCTTTGCACTTCATTTATATTTTTCGGTGGGGCCATGCTGAGGATGGCTTCCACCTTCTCAGGATTGACGTCGATCCCTCGTTTGGACACCATGAACCCTAGGAATTTTTCTGACCTGACACCAAAGGCGCACTTTGTCGAGTTCAACTTCATTTGGTAGTGCCGCAATTTCGCAAAAGCTTCCCTTAAGTTGTTCAGATGTTGTTCTAACGTCTTACTCTTGACCAACAGGTCGTCCACATAGACTTCCACATTTCTTCCTATCTGATCTTTGAACATCCGGTTGACCAACTGTTGGTAGGTGGCCGCCGCAGACCGAAGGGCATCGCCTTGTAGCAGTACAATCCTCGGTCTGTGATGAAAGAAGTTTTCTCCTCGTCTTCACGCTTCATACGGATTTGGTTATACCCCGAGTATGCATCCATGAAACTGAGCATGCGATGACTCGCCGTTGAGTCGACAATGAGGTCGATGCAAGGAAGTGGGAAGCTGTCTTTCGGACAGGCTTGTTGAGGTCAGTAAAGTCGACGCACATTCTCCATTTGCCACTCGGCTTCTTCACTAGCACTACATTAGACAACCACTCCAAGTAGTGAACTTCTCGGATGAACCCTGCCTATAGCAGTCGGTCTACCTCCTCGGCTATGGCGGTATTCTTTTCTGCACTGACGCTTTGGCACTTATGTCATACCCCTTTGGCCTTTGGATCTACATTCAAGCTGTGATGTATGATTTCAGGTGTTATCCCGGGCATGTCCCCGTGGTTCCATGCGAACACATCCAGATGTTCAGCGAGGAGCCACTGCATGGCACCTCAGACTTCGGATGTCATTTCACTGCTAATCGTCAACGTAGCTTCTGGTCGATCTGGGTGGAGGATAACGAGTTCCAATGGTTCGATTGGCTCTGCCTTCCGAAGCTCCTGCTCGTCTCAAACTTCACTTATAACCTTCGCGCGATCGGGGCCTTGAGATACAGCGCTGGTATCCTTCGCTACATGTTGTGCTTCATCTACATATGCATGGTCTTCTCCCATCGCAATCTTTCCATTTATGCATGCCTAGTCCTCCTCTTGGCCTGTCTCCATGTCTCAGATAGCTTTGGCAAACCTCTGAATTTCCAGGAACGGGTTGCCTCAGGTATGAGAAGGACATGCAGGATCTATTACGATCCCACAGACGGTGCCATTGTTAACATCGTATTTCGCACACCTTTTGGCCAAGCTCCAACAACTCAGGTTTTCGAAAACGGGCCCTGCTCAAGGTAGAAAAGATTGCGACTTTGAGAAGGTGGCCTAGGGACCGGGTAACCTCCGATGCCAAAGTTAGTAAATATTCTTGGAGGGTAGCAAATAAGTAATAGAGTCTAGGGATCATAGAGAGATTTTTTGTACCTGGAGTTGGCTATTTATTCTGGAGTAGGGGGTGCTAATTGCCTCTATCTCCACAAAGTTCGTGCCTTTCTTTCTATTTATGCTGTCAGACCTTCTTTAATGTGGCGTGACTCTACGTCATCTCCATAAATGTGGCGTGTCACTTAGCAGCGCATTAATGCCACGTGGTTCCCTAACCCCACGTGTCTATACAAGCCGTAGATGATCTGTTGCTGATGGATCGAGGGTCATCCGCATTTAATGCTCGCTCTGTGCAGGTTTCTGGGTTTCAAAGGCGGCCGCAATATTTTAGGCTGATATGTCTAGTCGACCATTCGACACCCTTTAGTGGTGGACGTTCCGTCCCCTACGCGGAGAAAATCCCCTTACAACGTTTATTTTTTACAGATTTATTTTTATTAAGATATTTAGTCAATATTTTATTTATGGGATCTCTTATGTCTAATACAAAGAATGTATGCTTTAATGTTAGTAGCATTCGGTTTCTCTAGTTCAACGAGCCTTAGAGGGACTAGTGTTACAATGACTCGTGCCCCTAAAGGGGTGATGCCATAATAGAACATATAAAGCCCTGTAAATAGACTACTAGGTACGATCAGGAGACATTTCATTCATTATTCACTTAGAAAAGTTCATTCCTCTCTGACTTAACCATTGGAGACGTCCACAAAACTCTTGAGGTTTTGTTTCTGGTTATAAGTTGTTGATCGTGTCACGGGCATTGCTGGAAATTGCATCAATAGAATTGATTAGAGATTCTTCATGTTGCAAGGTTGGCATGTCCATAGGGAAGCAAATAATGTTGCTCATGTTTTAGCAAAAATGAATTAAAGTTGGCATATGCAGTTACAGAGATGGAAGAAGTTATTGATTGTATTTAGGTTGCTCTGACTTGGGATGCAATGTGGTAGAAATTATTCTGAATGAAAGTATTTATTTCTAAAAAAAAATACCATTGGATTTATGAAAATATGACGGTTAAAGAAAATAAAATCTTAATTATATAATAATTAAAAAATAAAGAAAGAAGATGTAAATAAAATAGAAAAAGAAAAAAAAATGGGAGGACTCACTATTTCACTTTGTAGAGTCAGAAGGTTGGCTGCTGGGAATTAAATTAAGCAATCACCAATAAGAGGATAGCATGACTTGGGCGGGGGAAGCCAGGCACTAGGCAAGTGCTTCAAAAGAAGAATTTGCGTA
The DNA here is from genome assembly GCA_022457165.1 of Juglans mandshurica. Lineage (NCBI taxonomy): Eukaryota > Viridiplantae > Streptophyta > Magnoliopsida > Fagales > Juglandaceae > Juglans > Juglans mandshurica. Next base: position 37,419,707 of record CM039619.1, read on the forward strand.
GCGTGAGCTCAATTTCGAGGCTTAGGTGCCATCTCTAGTTATTCTCTACTAGCTTTTTATGGTGGACTTTGGTGTCAAGGGGTGCCTCATCGTAAAGGAGGTTACAGTGACCAGGCCAGGGTGATTGTTTATAAAAAAATATAGGTCTCCACAAAGTCATGAGATCATGTATGGGGTCTCATGTCTGCCCAATGCCAGAAGGTCAAGAAAGTTAGTGACTTAATGATAGCGGAGCCGGCTTACAAGTATAGCTTAGGTAAAAGCCCTCTTACCAATGAGACAACGCGGTAAAGTGTGACCATTCAAAAACCTCTAAGTGAGCCTCCATACTTTACAAAAGTAAATAAAAAAGTAAGGTAGAATAGCATCAGTCAAGCTCTCATAGCAGGAACGGTGCCGATTCTCATTCTCATTCCCATTCCCATTCCCATTCCTTAGAAGCCGGCGATGGAAGTCCCGGTGAACAACGGTTGTAACTATAGTCTATAACGGTCTTAAGATAGTAAAATTCTTTATTGCACAAAAGGCATAACGATCTAGATACTATTTTAGGGAAAGACTCGGTGAAATAAACATGTATGTGAAGATACATACTACATCCGAACATAAAGAAAATAAATAAAGTGACAGATAAACTTTAGTGAAAATTTCACAGAACCTGTAGCAAGAAGATTAGTAACTCAACTGACATGTTACGCTTAAAGAAATATTTTAAAATAACTTCATGGACGGTGACTATGAATAAAAAATAAAGATAAACTAACAACTAATTGAAAACTCAATTCTTTAAATATTTTATTTTGATTTGATGTATTCGTAGTTTTTTTTTTTATTTAAAAAATCATATTTTATAAAAAGTTGTAGGTCAATGGAAAGGTTGTTATTGCAACGATTGCTCATAAAAATAAGCATTTTTATTTTTTAATATTATTAATATAAAGCGAGTTTTTATTTTTTCTCTCCGAGCCGAATAAGGGCAGGCAGTGTTTTAAATCCCGTACCGTATCGGCCGGTACGGCCAAAATTTTTCGTTTCGGCCGTACGGCCGGTACAGGTACTATATCTGTACCGTACCGGCTAAAATACCGGCCGTACCGGCCTGTACCGGCCATACCAGACTAAATTTCGGCCTGTACCGGCCTATATTTCGGCCAATACCGGCCGATATTTCGGCCTGTGTTTTTTTTTTTTTCGGTTTTTTCAAACTACAAACTTATTTTTAACCCCTAATTCAAATTAGACTATTTATAATTTATATATATATGTATTTATATATAATTTATTTATATATAGACTATTATTTTGGAATATAATTTTTATATATATTTATATATATAATTTATTTATATATTGACTATCCCGAAACGTTATCCCGAAACGCTATCCCGAAACGGTACCGGTACCGAAATATTTCGTTCCAGTGCCTTGACCGGTACGATGTCCGGTACGGTGTTCAAAACATTGAGGGCAGGTGCTCCCTCAAATGGTATTTTATTTTCAACGACATTCACGTTAGGTAAGGTCACCTACTCACCTTTCATTTTATATGAATCATTTGCCTTTTTTAAAACATTTATCAGGCTAATAATTGAATTTTTGAACTTAGAATGAGAGAGAAATAAATATATATATTAGATTTTATAATATTTATAACTAGTTTGAGTGGATTTTTTTAATAGTATTAAATGATTAATAAATATTGTATAATTCATTTTATATGTATATCTCTCTCATACTCTAGTTACCTCAACACATAATAAAAATCGTTCTTTTCTTTTTATGTCACTACCAATAAACCGTTTTTCTTACTCTTAAAAAAAATGAAATTTTGGTTAACTTATTGTACATACATTCAATACAATTTAGAGTTCCTTTTTATCATTTTAATTTTATAGTAACACTACTTGTAAGGGGATTTTTCCCCTAGGAAAGTCCCATCGGGCCTCGGCCCAGAATCCGACCCACAGGGTTCCCTATCCAAGCAAGGAACAGAACGTCAACCAAGGAGGGAAGCCATCTAGTCGACAAGACAGATCGATCTGACATTCTGCGGCCGCCCTAGGGAATAGTATATGCACAAAACACATGGAAAACACGGAAGACCCTCGATTCATCGACATTAGGTCATCTACGACTCATACCAATCGGATCAGAGGTCAGAGAACCACACCGCATTAATGACTCTATTAATTAAGTCACACGTCACATTTATAGAGCCGATGTAGAGCCACGCCACAGTAAAGAAAGTCTGACAGCAGACACAAAAGAAAGCATGGACTTTGTGAGAAAAAGACTATATGCACCATCTCCAGACACGGTATAAATAGCAAGCTCCAGGTACCAAAAAAGCTTCTCTGATCCCTAGACTCATTTACTTATTTGCTACCCTCCAAGAATATTTACTAACTTTGGCATAGGAGGTTACCCGGCCCCTAGGCCGCTCTCTCAAAGTCGTAGTCTTTTCTACCTTGTGCAGGAACCATTTTTGAAGACCTGAGTTGTTAGACCTTGACTCAGAGGTGTGCAAAACACGACGTTAACAATACCTTAAGGACATATTTGGATTTAAAATAAGATCATAAATGGTATAGAAATGTTTGTAAATAGGTATAAAAAGAATTTTGAGACGACATCGGTTTGATGGATAGTAAAAAAAAAAAAATCTTCCATTAATATAATAAATAATTTTAGAAAACTTTATATATATATATATATATAATTAAAAAAGAAGAAGAAGATAACACAGCAGTTAGACACCACAGGTTTATTTTCCAAAATATCTTTGGTGAAAAGAGAAAATATCTTTTGTGTTTGATGTATCCAAATACCCTAAAAATTAAAAGAAAAATTCAAGAACAATTTATTTTCCAAAATAAAGAAATATAGTGCCTTAATTAATACTTTCATGTATCTCATTGATGTAAGACATTTGGTTGCTATACATGGTGCCATAAGATATGTATTTTTAGTAAAAGTTTGGGGCATTTATTTTCTATAAATTCATAAATATTATTATATATAATCTTTATATAGTGGTTATAAGACTTGAATGATGATATTTGTATGGTCATGTATGGGGAATTTGCTCAAGGAAGCTTCAGAAAATGAAAGTCAGATTCCATTCTTTCAATGACTTATTGAGCCACCTAGAATCAGAAGTAAGCGAGGGAGACTTCGAAGTTTTCGCAGCCACAGTGTACCAAGTTTGGAAGAGAAGGAACGAACTGGTGTTTGAGAAGAAATTCGAGAACCCCTCCAAGCTCATCTATAACAGCTACCAGAAACTGAGAGATCTTAAAGATGCAAACGCAAGCTGTCCCTCCAGACATAGTGACAGGCCCCAAGCAGCAGAATGGACTCCTCCACAAGTGAATGGCTTCAAGGCAAACTAGGATGCGGCTGTTGACAGATCAAGGTGCAGAATAGGCATAGGGGTGGTGGTGAGGAACTGGGAAGGTAAGGTAATTGCTACCATGAGATCTCAAAGGACTTTGTTTCCGGAGGTGAAGCTGGCTGAGGCTTTGGAGGCTCTAAAGGCTGTAATCTTATGTAATCATCTACAGCTTCAAAACCTCATATTGGAAGGTGACGCACTCAATGTGATTCAAGACATTAACGTAGAGAGAAGAGATTGGAGCACAGTAGGTCTGATGATTCAAGATATTAAAGCAGAACTTAGAGGATTGAAATCCTGGTCATTTCATCATGTACCTAGATCATCAAATTGTATGGCCCATAGTTTAGCAAAGGATGCTGTAAAACTCTCTGAGGAGAGCATCACTCTGGAAGAAGCCCCTCCATGTATCCAACATTTGCTGTAGTAATGAGAAACAAGTTTGGTTTCAAAAAAAAATAATCAAACGGTTGACTAAATTCAAACGTATCCGACAAATTTGAGGTTGGTAAACAGTTCTATCTTGACTAACAACAACAAGTATAAAAGAATCTAAGCTTGAATTTTCAATGAAGAAGCGTCAATGACGTCCAAGAACATAAAAATTCAAAGAAAGAGCTAGCATAGGTCCCATAACCACTCTTTGTCAATCAAGTAAATGTCATCGAAAAGATTAATTAAGCACTTAAGGAAATAAAAAAAAATAACTTTAAATAAAAATGATATAATTAATTGAGAATTTATTACGCGATTGAAATTAAATGCTCAGAAAACTATTTGACGTTATTTTTACGTGCATGATTGCTAATTGTTTGAAGTCATATAAAAAGATAAAAAAGCATCATGCCCGTCGAAAGTCTTGTGAATATAATTTTAATTTATTATATTGGTATAACAACGCTACGTGTATGTTATCTCACGTTATATCACCAAAACATAACTATTAAGTCGATCGGAAATTTATATTGAATATTTAATGTTGCGTATAGATAAGTTAATATAAACAATAATATATTACCCAATTCATATATTTATCTTTTAACAAATTTAAATTTGGATTTTGGTGCAAACTCTAGAAAATCTCAATCCTTTGGCATTACGGATGCTTGCCAGGTCCCTTATCGAGGAATAGAACGCCACAATTTGGTATCAGAGCACACTTATATGGGCCGGACTCTAGGTAAACCTATATGTTACGAAGGACGGAGGACGGTTCCAGAACTGTAGGAGCTGATTTTAGTATTATAAGCTTGAGATTTTAAGTACCCTAGGTTTGATCCACATTTAGAAATGAGTGATGGGATAGAAAGTGATAGTTTTAGATTATATGGCAGGATTTGAGTATGGTGCGACCGAGTCCCACGAGAAGAGCGACCACTAAGTGGTCATGAGGGAGGACCATCTAGTGAGAGGAGAGATGAAGAGCTAGCGAGAATGCTAAACTGTATTTAAGATGTATTGGAACAAAAATGTGAACTACATTCACATCACCTGCAAGTTCAGTCATTAGAATCTTTCTGGGAGAAGCAAAAGGGATGTACGTATGAATGATTCTTGTATTAACGCTACTCAAGATTTTTCGATAATGAGGGTTTGATAAAGGCGGAGAGGTGGATAATGAACATCGAAAGGACTTCGAGATGTGAGGGTGCACCAAGAGTCAGAAGGTATTGTATGCAAGCTATTTGCTACAAGGAGATGCACCATTGTGGTAGAGTGCCAAGAGGCAGTTACTTACCATGGTGCTGGAGCTATGGTAAAAATCTTGTGGAAGAAATTTAAGAGAGAAATTGACGATCAATACTTGACTACTATAGAGTAGCCAAATTCGAAAGATTTCGCTAACTTAGTTCATGGTAGTATGATGATAGAACAATACGCCACTAAGTTCATGGAATTAGGGAGATCTGCCCCTCATCTTATCCCTATGGAGAGTATGAGGACGGATTGCAAACCCGAGTTAGGATCCAAATAGCATGTTTGGAGATTAAGGATTTCCAAAAGTTGGTAAATGTAGCTCCATTATTGAGCATGAGCAACACAATTTGTGGGTTGTGCCCACGAGTCTAAGGTATAGGATGTTTCTGGTGAGGGAAGCAGCTCAGGTGCCCCTTAGAAGTTTGTGTCACTAACAAGTGGACGACTACCAACTACTCCCAAAGTACACATGGGAGGAAGGATGCCAGTTTGCAGTAGTTGCCATAGAGCTCACGAGGGAGACTGCTGATAGGCCCTGATCTCAAGTTATCGTTATAGACAAACGGTAAATTATGCCAATGATTACCCTCAGGCACCACTAATGTAGCGAGCGGGACAGGGTGGACAGGGTGGAGGATGTGGAGATCATAGACAGGTTGTGCAAGCTAAAGTTTATGCCCTCACTCCAGGAGACTCTTGAGACAGGCATCATCACAGGTATGGAACCGTAACTTATGATTAACTGGCTATGTTCATAGGAACTTAGTATAAGTACTAAGTCAAAGTTGGTCGTTACAGGATGAGTTAGGATATCACATTTATATGCGAGTAAACTATTTGACTCAGGAGCTTTCCAGTCATTTGTGTCTACTACATTAATCAGGATGATTGGTCTTCGGGTAAAACCAATGTGTCAAGGAGTCTCAGTAACGCTACCCGATGTAGGAATAGTGTTTTACACTAAGGTAGTTAAAGAGTGCCCTTTGGAGATAGATGGGATCCCTTTGGAAGCACATCTGATAGTGTTCGACATGTTGGGGTTCGATGTCATTTTAGGAATAGATTGGTTGTTTAGGCACTTTGCAAGAATAGATTGTCGAACAAGGACAATAACATTCCACATATCTGGAATGGAAGATAGGATCTTTTGTAAAAGCAAGTTTAGGTCGATATTGGAAGTAACTACCTCGTTACAGGCCAAGAAGAATTTGGCGAATGGGTTGAAGCCTATTTAAAGTGCTTAGTGTTTAAGGAGAAGGAACCTAAAGATATCGAGAACATACAAGTGGTAACATAATTCCTGGAGATCTTTAGAGAACTGTCAGGGTTACCCCCTTTTAGAGAAATTGATTTTTTGATTGCGACAAAACTAGGAGCAATTTCGGTACACAATGCGCATTACAGGATAGCCCTAACGAAGTTAAAGAAATTGAAAAGTCAACTACATGAATTATTGATGAAAGGATTTATTAGGCCTAGTATCTCACCTTGGGAGTATCGATACTAATTGTGAAAAAGAAATATAGAACCCTTAGGATGTGCATCAACTATTGAGAACTGAATAAGATGACCATAAAAAATAGATACCCGTTGTCGAAGATAGACGAATTATTTGACCAGCTAGAAGGAGATACAACATTTTCTAAAATTGATCTTAGGTCAGGATATCACCAATTGAAACATCTCTTCGCCCAGAAAAGTCATTTTTCGCATTGCACAACACAAGGGTGTCAGACAAGTCATCGTATTTTGTGTTGTATGATAAGATCGTGATGGTGTCAAACGAATCTCGTGATTGTGTCAAACGAATTGTCAAGCAAAAGGAACGTCCCAAAAGATAGATCATGCACAATGTAGAAAAGACGTCTGGGAGAAGTGTGGTTGATTTGAAATCGGTGAAAATGGGTGGAAGAGAATTCCCTTTGACACGTGTGGTTAGAATTTACAGGGTAGCTGTTAGGTACATTACATATATATGTTACTGGTGAGGAAAAAGAAACTGGCAAGTAAAGAGTGAGTTTGGGCAGGTGGGAATCACGTGATTAAGTGTGAATAAAGGATAAGGCTACGTAAAATACACCGTACGAGCCAAAAGATAAAACCTAGAAAGCATTGCATCGGACATGGACACTAAATTGATCGTATCCCATTAAGATCAAAATCTACAAAGATAAGTTCGAGTGAAAGATACCCACATCAAATGAACATTATCAACGACAGAATCATGCTTTGAAATGTAACCTACCATTTCAGTGCCATGAATCGTGCACTCGAATGGGTAATGCCATAGTAGAACACCTCAACTTTATAAGTAACAAACCAAGTATGTTCTAGAGATGATTCATTCATTATTCACTAGGATAAGTCCATTCCTCTCTAACTTAGTCATTCCCCCACAGGATCCCAAGGTTTGTTTGTAGTTGCAGGTTGTTGAGTACGTCGTAGGCAATACGGGAAATTGCATCAATAATAATGATGTGAAAAGACTCTATAAGCTGATTTGTATGATCAAGGGACAGTGCTCCAATTTCATCTCCCCGTTTTCAATGATCATGTTTTGGAGACTTGCATGCTTTGACGTTGCCTTTGAGCTCATCGGTTTTGATTATTCATGTAAGTTCACACAGTGGCAGGACTACGTTAAGCTTGGCCCCAACAAATTTCTAAAAATTCAAAGTATCCTTGATTTTATTCATAATTCTATAAATATAAAAAATGACCCCTCAAAAAATTTATAATCCACATATGCTCTCCAAAGTTTTTTAAAATTTCAATATATCTAGAAATGTCTATCTCCAAGTTTCTTCCTATAGTCTTAAAATTTTGTAAAATTTTTATATATTATCTATTTTCAAAGATATGGCCTCGCCAAAATTAAATTAAAATTAATCTTAGGAGAAATAATAAAATTATTAATATGGATCCCAAAGTTTTTGTTATATAATATTAGGTTTTTTTATATGGAACCCAAAGTGAAAATACAATAAAAATAATTTAAGGTTGATGATTTATATGAAAAATAGTTTAGAGGTTTTATCATCTAGACTACATTGAACAAGAAAAAAATTTATCTAAGGTCTAAATTATAGCATTATATGCTTAATGTAACACGAAAATATTTAAATTTAATTTATATGAAACTTGATAAACTAGCTTACATACTAGAATTATGGGTGTAACCGGTTCAGTTCGATCCAGCTTTAGATATATTTTGGAATCGAATCAATATGGACTGATTCATCACCAAAACTGAAACTTTCAGTTTTTCTAGTTTCAGTCTGGTTCGGTTTGGTTTAACCGGTGTTTCGATTTTCTCACCCCTTACTAGTAGTGTCTAACTTATCTCTATACTAGACTTATACTAATGTCTAATTACATGTTATTATACTAGTGTCTAACTTATTTATATACTTTTTGATCAACTTATTTTTATACTTGATTATATATGGTAATAATACTATAAGGTTTACATATACTAAACTATTAGTCTATTTACATTATAGTATAATATACATTATTTTATAATAATTAACACATACTGGTATAATATTGAATTTAAATATAGTCTATATAAATCTTAAAATTTTTATACAAATATATATGATCAAATGTGTAAGAATGTATTTATAAAAAATAATATATATATATATATATATATAGTTATAATACCAAAAATGTATTTATCATTGGTGTATATATATTATAAAGTTATAATATAAAAAATGTGTATATCATTGGAAAAAGAGAGAAAAAGTTGCATAAAAATATTATAAAATTAAAATATTATTAGAATATAATGTTTTATATAATTTTTGTTTTAATATTTGAAAAAATTGAATTATTTTATATATATTTCAAGAAAACTCCACTCTACTCGGTCATAAGCCTTGCTCATACATATTCAATTTGATGGACATAAAACCTTTTTTCCTCTTCGTCTTATGTTTTAAGAAATGCATTACCTCATAGGTGATTAACACATTATCCGTTATCAAACGCTCCGGTACAAAGGCACTTTGACTCTCTCCAATTACATTTGGCAAAATGGTTTTCAACCTATTGGAAATAACCTTAGCAATCAACTTATAGGCCACATTACACAAGCTTATAGGCCTATAATCAGCAACAGAAACATGATACTTTTCTTTGGAATAAGCGTGATATAAGTATGATTCAGAGATGGAGGGAAATAACCTGAATTTAGAACTTGTAGAGCTATCCTAGTAACAGATTTTCCAACCACATGCCAGTACTTTTGGAAAAAAGCTAGGGACATCCCATCGAGGCCTGGTGCTTTTGTAGGATTCATTGCTAATAGAGCCACTGAAACCTCATCTTCTGTATAGACCCTGGTCAGTTCTTCATTCATAACGAAGTAACTCTGCCAGCCATTGACTCTAGAAAATCAGTCTCACCAGTAGGGCACGAACTCTGAAACATTTTATGAAAATATTGTAAAACAACTCTATCTCTCTGCTCTCCAAACTGCTAAATCCCCTCCTCATCCTTCAATTTCCCCAATCTATTCTTTCTCATCCTCAGAGAAGCCTTCATATGAAAATACTTTATGAGTTTTTGTCCCCATCTATTAACCATAAAGCTTTTGATCGTTGTCTCCACATAACTTCATCCCGTTCCATCCACTTTTGCACTTCTTCTCTGGCTCTATTGTGATCAGCTGGGCAGTCCAAAACTGGATCAGTAACTAGCAGCTGTTCCATATGTTGCCTTGCTAGGTTTAACTGCTTCTGAACATTACCAAACTCGTTTCTATTCCATCTATCCAACTTGTACCACACTCCTTAATCAAACCCATAACATCAGACATAGTATTATTCCCATCCATACTCCTCCTCCATGTTTCCTTTATGATTTCCTCACAGGCTTTCACCCCTACCCACATTTCTTCAAGCTTAAATTGCCTTCTAGTGTGAATAGAACCTGCCTCACCTTCAGTGATAATCCATATAGGGACATGATCAGAGTAAGCAACCAAGCCATGAGTAACTGAGGCATGTCGAAACCTACTCCACCAAGGCATATTTACGAAAGCTCTATCCAGCCTCTCACAAACACCATCGTTCCCTCCCCTTCTGTTGCTCCAAGTATACTTGTTACCCTGAAAACCTAAATCCCTCAATTCACAGTCATCTACCATATCTCTAAAAGATGCAATTTGCCAATCTGGCCGTATCTGCCACCCCATTTTTCGTGATGATGCAGTATCTCATTAAAATCACCAACCACCAACCAAGATTCCCCATTTTTCCTTCCAAAATATCTCAGCAAGTCCCACAACCTAGCTCTATGGCTAACTTCAGGGAATCCATAAATACCAGTCAAAAACCAGGGACCCTTTTCAGGATCATTGTCTATTATCGCATCAATATGGCATTGCGAATAATTCAAGATAGATAAATTTAAATCCTTTCCCCACAACAACGCAAGACCCCCCTTTCAACCGCGGCAATCAACCAACAAACAATTACCAAAACCTAATCTGTGTTTACATACCTCGAATTCATGAACCTTCAATCGAGTCTCCTGTAAAAATAGAATGTCAAGAGCTTCCCTCTTCACAAGGTCACAGAGAGTTCGAATGCTCCGTGGGTTCCCAAGCCCAAGGGCATTCCAACTCAATATTTTCATTGATATCGGCGGGGTTGTTCAACAGCCGCCGCCGCTTCAATAATCGTACTCTAAGTAGCAGTCGTCGCTTGGACACCACCGGAGTAGCCCCTCTTCGAAGGTCTGTTGTCCCCATCGTCTTCACTAACCAATCCCTTTTTTTTTTAGAACCCTCCAACTAGGGGTGTAACCGGTCCGGTCCGGTCCGGTTTTGGACAAAATCTAGGACCGAACCGGTATGTACCGGTTTTGTATTTTTCAAAACCGATTACGCACCGGTTACCCTCCTAAACCGGTACTTCCGGTTTTACCGGTTTCCGGTCCGGTCTGGTCCGGTTTTTCGATTTTTTTAAAATGTAAATTTCACAATTTATCATCATAAATTTGTTTATAAAAAAAAAAACTAATTTAAAAAATATTGTTTTATACTTTTATTATAAGTTATATATTAGTATTAGTTATAAACTATATATTTAATATTAGTACTAGTTATAAACTTTTAGTGATTTAGTATTAACATTTTATGTAATAATTTATAAATTATAATAAAAAATTATTTCATATATAAATATATATAATTATATATAAAACTTTCACATAAAAAATTATAATTATACATAAAATAAAAAACTTATATATATTAATATATATATATATATATAATAATTTGTATAAAACTTATATATACAATAATATAAGTATTTTTTTATATTTTTTTTTATCAACCGGTCCGGTCCGGTCCGAAAAATCTTAAAACCGGAACCGGACCGGAACCGGCCGGTTTTCACTTTCTAAGAACCGGTCCCAGACCGGACCGGTTCAAAACCGGTAAAACCGATCCGGTCCGGTCCGGTTCGGACCGGTTTTCCGGTTTACCGGTTTCAACTTACACCCCTACCTCCAACAGTTGTGCTCTGTCACTCGCAATATGAAGAGAGCTGGATAAAATTGAAAGCCTTTTCCACTTTCGACTGGTAAGCCCATCGGGCTTGTCTTTCCCCACTTGGCCCAATTGCACTGCCTCATTAATCAAACCCAATTGAACCTGCCCCTGAGGCCCAGCTTTTGGCATAACCTGAAACGACCCCGTATTGGACACTTCCTTTCCCGCTGAAACTTTATTTCCAGAATTCATGTGTACGTTCCCCCCATCTATAACGAAAACAGTATTTTTCACCCCACCCTCAACTAGTTCCGTCTTGTTCTCCGCAACACACTCCATATTATGAGTATCCTCTATCACTGTCTCCTTTAATCTAGCCGAAGAATCAGGGACCCGTTCAACTGCAGTCGCCATCGTTGCCATCTCCTCCAACCCTGCAGACTACACCGGAGAGATTCGTCGAACCCTACTCTGAGCATCCTGTCTTACCCACTATCTACCATCTCTGAATTGATCACCATAACTGGTTGCTCTCAACCAATCACCATACTGGATCACTTCTTCACCATCCACCTGTGAAACATTTTTCTTTAACCCACACTCCTTATCTCCATGCCCTTAACAGCCACACCAGTAGCAAAAATTTGGGAGTCTCTCGCAGGAGAATTTAACCCAGACTGTATTGCCATCCCCCAAAGCAAGTTTTGTGCCCCTTAACAGAGGTTTAAGGACATCAAGAGTCACTCGAACACGTAAAAACTCCCCCCATGCCAACTCCCCCTTATCCAAATCCACTTCTTCAACCCTCCCAATCTTCTTTCCAGCTAGATTCCCCACATACTTATTCCTCGCCCGCAACAGGAGATCATGGATTTGGACCGAGAAAGTGGCTTCGTGAATCTTTATTTGACGCACCTGCTTGCTTCCATCTATTTGGAATATAGTTAATTCAATATGAGCAATTTTATGACCTAATAGCTAAATTCTCATTAGATTTAGCTTTTAGTTAATCCAATGAGAATGCTCTAAGAGAGGAGACCTTTCCTCAAGTACATGGGAATTGTTCAACCAGCCACCAGGATTGACTTACCTTCACAATTTGGCAATATATAGCTTGGACTGGTTGGCTTTTCCACATGAATGGGCATATGGAGGAAAGACCAATGATACATCAACCATAAAGCCAATTGATGGAATAGACTAATCGATTGGTTGCTTTCTTGTTTCCACGTCTCTTTGTCTAGCTTGTCGCTGTCGGGCCCGAGTCCTCGCCACACTTTACCAACTTCAATAACTTGGCGCAGCTTATAAATCAAACCAATCAATTAAACCTTCACAAGACAAGACGGAGTTCAGTTTAAGTTCCTATAATGGCGTCTCTGACGGAATCCAACAGCTTAAACAATCTTGATGATCATGACCAAAAACAAGAAGATGAGAGCTTCCTCTATGCCGGGTAACTCGTAAATTCACTTGTGCTGCCCATGGCCCTGCAAACGACCATTGAGCTCGGCGTTTTCGAGATTCTGGCCAAAGCAGGTCCTGGAGCCGAGCTCTCCTCCACGCAGATTGTGTCAAAGATGCCCACCACCAATCCTGAGGCGCCCCAGATGCTGGACCGCATCCTCAGGATGCTGGCCAGCCATTCCGTGGTAAGATGCTCTGCGGGTGTTGATGACGCTGGGGCTTTTCAGAGGCTCTACGCTCTTTCTCCTGTGTCTAAACAGTTCGTCCCTAACGATGATGGGATCTCGTTCGGCCCTATGATGGCTTTGCATCAAGAAAAGGTCTTCGTAGATAGCTGGTCCGTATCTATCTTTACTCGTATTGTTTTTATTATTATTATTATTATTATTATTATTATTAAATGAAATTTATTATTAAAAATTTTATTTTTTTAATATAAATTTTGTATTTGTCGTAGCTTTGTCGTGATCCAATACGTAGAGTTAAAATTCTTTATAGGATTTGGTGAAATATTGTTCGGGTGACAATCTAATTGGAATGTGCATGAAACAAGATAAGATGATTAGCATTAGTGCTTTCCTGACACTCTGTTCTTGGTTGCTCTCTATTTGTTCGAGGTCGTCGGGTCTGCTTGTTTGAGAATGATACATATACCGACAAGGTTTACTATCATTTTTTATCAAATTCTTAGTTTTAGTATTTATGTTTGTTTATTGTTTAGTAATTTTAAAATACACAGAAAAATGTTTTATAAAAATAAAAAAATAAATAAACACAATGTACTAGGGAGTACCCAATTCGATGGGAATAGCACTCCCCTTTGACGTTAGGCTACTTTCAAAAGCCTTTTCTAGTATTATATTCTTAATATTTCCCTCATTTGTGGGCTAGACTCTCCTTTGATGGGTGGCTGAACACGTGAAATATTAAAATGGGGTAGAATGTAGAGTCAGGGCTTAAATTAAAGACATATGCTCTGATGGCATGTAAAATTATCCCTTGTCCCAAAAGTTTAAATTGATGAAAAGAAGTAAATTTAATCATTTGTATTATATTCTCTCCATCTACCATATGCTATTACAATTGATGCATCCTTGTTTTTGTTTCTTAGCCTCTGATATAATTATGCTTCAAATCAAATAGAAAAATGTTATACACCACACCACCATCTCACTTTCATCCCACTATACATGATGTGGAACATTTATTACCATTAAATGATCATTTATTAGATAATTCTTTATTATCTAATAGTGATAAATATGTCACATCTTACATAATGAGATGAAAGTATGATAGTGGTGTGGTGTATAGCATTACTTAATCAAATATAGTATCTAACCCTAATATAATAATATTCATAGGTTCCAATTGAAAGGTGCGATTCTTGAGGGAGGAATTCCATTCGATAGGGTTCATGGCATAAATGCTTTCGAATATACTGGTTTGGACCCCAAGTTTAATCAGGTTTTTAACAAAGCTATGCTCAACCCCACTACAATGATTATTAAGAAGATCCTTGAGTGCTACAAGGGCTTCAAGACACTCGAGCAATTGGTTGATGTTGGCGGTGGTCAAGGAGTTTCTCTCAACTTAATTACTTCCAAGTATCCCCATATTAAGGGCATTAATTTTGACTTGCCTCATGTTGTACAGCATGCCCCATCTTATCCGGGTATGAATTTTAATCATAATTCTCCACCTTTCCAATTTTGTTTAATTCTAATCCCATCCATTTAATTAATCACGTCTTACCCCTCAACACTGCATGATACTTGAAATAACCTGGTTGTATCATAACTCCCTTAGTAAACCTATTACTTTGAATTAATTGACTTGAAAGTGACATGTTTCAACCTGTTTTAATGGCATGTTTAATATAAATGGGTTGATTAATTCAAACGATTGACTTGATTCGATTAACACAGTACTTCCATGTGATCTTAGATCACATATTATACATACAGATATTATCATTTACACAGACTCGTCACAGTATGAGTAAATCTTCATGACAACAATTAAGAATATACCCTAAATTTTGAGTGCATGACTAAATTAAATTTGACGATTTTTTTTAAACCAACAACCACAAAGCAGTAAAAGGATTTTTAAAATTTCAAGGTTCATATTCGCAATATATAATTTTAATTTATACAGGTATGTTGGTCAATTGTTTGTTTAAGGGTTGACCTATAATTGACTTGTTTATTAACCGTGTCTTGTCAAATTGACCCATATCGATCCAAAGTTGATAACATGAAACCGTAACCTTTAATGTTTAGCTCATGTTAGATTCACATGGGTTAATTCGGTCAAATCTTTCTAGCCTTAGATATCACTATATAATATTATAGGTTGTGAGAAACACCACGGTTTGTAAAATCAAGAGCTGTGTAGATAAAAAAGCGTGTAACTCTTGTTGCAGGTGTGGAACATGTAGGAGGGGATATGTTCAAAAGCGTTCCTAAAGCAGACGCAATATTTATGAAGGTGAGTTTCATATTCTGCTGGGATTTTGTCATGTATGACATGTAACTAGCTAGTATGAGGTGACGATTCTGTCTAGTTTGGGTACTGAGGAGGTATTCTCAGAATACCTCACTATTATTCGTAGTATTACTTTTCATTACTATTCACAGAATACCCAAAAATACCTCATTACCCAAACGCAATTTAATTCCCTTAGTCATCCAAATACATTCCAAATTTATTGTCATTCATATATAGTCGCACCAGTTTGGAGTGTCACATTTTAAATGACTTCTATATTATATATAAGTATTTGATTTATAAAATATAAGATGAAGAGCAGCGTTTCTTATTCCCAAGATGTGTGATGCCATATATAATTGGATAATATTGCAGTGGATACTTCACAATTGGAGTGACGAACACTGCGTGAAGCTTCTGAAAAACTGCTATGCAGCAATTCCAAATGATGGGAATGTAATATATAGTTGTGGACGCAGTTCTTCCCAAGATGCCCGAGGTTAGCACTTCTATGAGGTGCACCTCACAACTTGATGTGCTTGACTCAAATCCCAGGAGGAAAGGAAAGGACAGAAGAAGAATTCATGGCCTTGGCAACCAAAGCTGGATTCAAAGGAATCAGATATCAAGAATGCTTTGTTAATACTTTCTGGCTCATGGAGTTTTTTAAATAGTCGATTTCTTTCTTGTAATATTCGGAAATGCATCGCTCATGAACATTGAAATAAAAAGCCAGTACTAAAGGTAAGTTCCCGTGATATGATAAAATATTGTTAGAATATTATTTTTTAATATTATTATTATTTTGAAATTTGAAAAACTTGAATTATTTATTATATTTTGTGTTTGAATTTGAAAAAGTTGTAATGATGAGTTGAGATGAGTTTGAGATCCAAAAGAGTTGATTAAGTCTCCGTTTGGATGTTGAGCTGAATTAAGTTTTTTATGAATAGTAATAAGTTGAGATAGTGGAGTGAGTTTTGTGGGACTCACCTAAGATGAGTTTAGATGTATTTAGATATCAATATGAGTTTAGATGTATTTATAAGAAGTTGAAAAAGTTTGTGGATCTCATGTATAAAAAGATGTTCAGTTGAAAATGATTGTGGATCCCAAGTGTAAAGAGGTTTTGAGTTGAAATTAATTTAGTGATTAGAGAGTTGGGATTTAGATATTAGACTCAATTTAAAATTAAACTGAATTGAATTAATCTCAAATCAGTCTAAATTCCAAACAAGACCTAAATCCTCACGTTCAAACATAACAATTTTGTGACTGAACTACTACAGTACACTCTCTATTTTTTTTTTTTTTTTTTTATGCTTTTTAGTGTTACATAACAAGGCCATTGGTGCAATATTGTTGTTACATAATAAAAAGAAATGGAAATGCACATACAAAATGAATGTAACGTTCTTAAAGTAAATAAAGTTATGCAAGACATTTTATAATTTAATAAATCAAATTAAATAAATAAATAATACCTGGAACTAAATTGACTCCTCCATCTCAACCTGATTTGCCTGCTCGTACTCATCATCATCCTTACTTGGGTAGTTTAAAAACATGATATAAAACTAAAATAAGTTGAAGACTCAGTAAGAAACCCATCAAAACATAAACATAATAAATTTAAGGATTTTCGTAAAAGTTTTCATGCTAAGAACTAAATTTATGACATTTCATATCGATACTCATGCTATGTATGACTTGCCTTGATTTATTTGAATTAATTGATTGATTTGATTTATCTGGCTGGTCAACACACTTAATCTTATGTGCAAGATTGTGTACCGGCCCCACATCCCACAACCGTAAGGGGAGCCACTGAGTAGTATTCTACCAAACTACAATGGACCACGCTTTTGTTTGTGGCTTGCACATCAACCTTGAGTCTGCATTGGTATCATGCATCTAAATGACCATCTTTTTTTTATGTTTTCTTCCTTATCTTTTTTTTTTTTTTTTTTGTGGAAAATAGACTTCATTCATTCATGAAAGAGAAATGACAATTGTGATCTGATACATATAGGGAAAATCCTAGATTACAAGTAAACTACATATGGTTGAGGCTCCACCAATACACAAATTTCTTTGTAACTGGTATGGTCTTAACTTCCATAACTTTCTACAGACAAATCGTTTGAGAGACCACATTCTGCCTAAACTAGAGATTTCAAACCTCACCCTCCAGAGGAGGAAATGACTTTCACTCTATGGACAAAATGTCTAAAAGACTATTTCTTTTTCATTTTTACCTAATCAAAAGGAAATAGCAATAAATATAAAGATAGATATGAAAATGACGAATTACAATTGTAGATCCGAATTTTCAGCTTGAAGGAAAGAAAAATATAAGAAACAAAGAGACTCTGGTGGCTTGTGAGGGACGCACCACGTTAGGAGTGAGATGGCCAGTTGAGTCTGAAGAAACCAAGGTCCATCGTACCAAAAACAACGCACATGGCGATAGTAGAAGCTTCCTGGTGTGGTCTCGCGTGGATCTCACGCGTTGCTTTGACTCGTCTGTATGACTCACACGTCCCTTCATTCGACGAAAGCCTACGGCCGTCCGAAGCATTGGCAACCTGGGAATCGGTGGGATGCATGGTGGTCGTTGGGCTCCGAAAAATAGCAAATCGGCATCTCGCCATACTTTGGAAGGAAAAATAAACGAAAACTGGAAAATAAGGGCTACACAATCTCTGGTCTAACCAGATGGGAGGAGGGAGGGAGGAGCCAAAGGTCCCCCCCCCCCCCTCCCCTCCCTAAACCCCCTAAAAAAAGAAGTCTGTGTTGGGTTTTTGCTGGGGGCGAGTCTCTGGAGAGTAAAGGGAGAGACAGCTCTCTTGGTTATCTAAATGATCATCTGATTAAATTGATCTTATTTTATATTACACTTAAACTTAAGAAAACTTACGTGTCTTATGCGATGTGAGATGCATGACATGCATACTAATATAAATAACTGTAAAATGTTGAATCTAAACATGATACGAAAAATTAACATAATCGTGTGTTATGAGGAATGACATGTTTACAAAAATCATGGCATGCGTGGTACATAAAAAGTGGCTATCGAATAACTGGCTTTAATAATAATCTATCTAAACTAGCTAATATGTGCTAATCATAATTTATGATCAAGTTACTTATCTCGTTGCACTGCTTCCTGATTTTTACTTCGTAATTCTTCACCTATACGAAATACGAATCGTCACTAATTTTTCTAGAAAAAATTGTTGTAATATTTTACTTAATTGAATACATACTGGAAAAACTAATCTACTAAAATCTTCAGTTATATACTATTATTACTAAATATTGATATCATATAATTATTTAAATACTAATATCATAACTAACCTTTCAAATATATGTAAGTAAACTACATATGGTTGAGGCTCTACCAATACACAAATTCCTTTGTGACTGGTATGGTTTTAACTTTCATAACATTCTACAGAAAATCGTTTGAGAGACCACATTCTGCCTAAACCAGAGATTTCAAACCTCACCCTCCAGAGGAGGAAATGACTTTCACTCTATGGACTAAATGTCCAAGAGACTATTTATTTTTCATTTTTACCTAATCAAAAGGAAATAGCAATAAACATAAAGATAGATATGAAAATGTTAGATTACAATTGTAGATCCAAATTTTCAGCTTGAAGGAAAGAACAATATAAGAAACAAAGAGACTCCGGTGGCTTGTGAGGGACGCGCCACGCTAGGAGTGTGACGACCAATCGAGTCTGAAGAAACCAAGGTTCATCGTACCAAAAACGACCCACATGGCTGTAGTAGAAGCTTCCTGGTGTGGTCTCGCATGAATCTCACGCGTTACTTTGACTCGTCTGTATGACTCACGTGTCGCTTCGTTCGACGAAAGTCTTTAGCCGTCCGAAGCATTGGCAACGTGGGAATCCTGAGGTGGGATGCGTGGTGGTCGCTGGGCTCCGAAAAATAGCAAATCGTCATCTCGCCATACTTTGGAAGGAAAAAAAAAAAAAAAAAACTGGAAAATAAGGACTACACAATCTCTGGTCTAACCAGATGAGAGGAGGGAGGGAGGAGCCAAAGCTCACCCCCCCCCCCCCCCCCCCCATAAAAAAAAAGTCTGGGTTGGGTTTTTGCTAGGGGCGAGTCTCTGGAGAGAAAAGTGAGAGACAACTCTCTTCGTTATCTAAATGATCATCTGATTAAATTGATCTGATTTTATATTGTACTTAAACTTAAGAAAACTTACGTGTCTTATTCGATGTGAGATGCATGACATGCATACTAATATAAATAACTGTAAAATGTTGAATTTGAACATGATACGAAAAATTAACATAATCGTGTGTTATGAGGAATGACATGTTTACAAAAATCATGGCATGCGTGGTACATAAAAAGTGGCTCTCGAATAACTGGCTTTAATAATAATCTATCTAAACTAGCTAATATGTGCTAATCATAATTTATGATCAAGTTACTTATCTCGTTGCACTGCTTCCTGATTCTTACTTCGTAATTCTTCACCTATACGAAATACGAATTGTCACTAATTTTTCTAGAAAAAATTGTTGTAATATTTTACTTAATTGAATACATACCGGAAAAACTAATCTACTAAAATATTAAGTTATATACTATTATTACTAAATATTGATATCATATAATTATTTAAATACTAATATCATATCTAACCTTTCAAATATAATTTAGTAAATAATATATTTTTTTATCTAACTTTATAAAAATAATGGTGTAAACATTTAGTTCGTAAAATAGACTTAATAATATTTAATATTATATCTTGTAAACTATTACTATAGTTTAATAATAATTCAATGCTTAATAATTTAATTTAGGGTTAATTACACTTTACCCCCTCAAACTTTCACTCAATTCATAATATGCCTCCGAAACTACTAATTGCATCAAAGTGGATTGTCGAACTTTCAAAACTTCTCAATCTCCCTTTCCATCTACCAACATCATTAAATGTAACGACAATTCACTACACGTGCTGCTCATGTGCATAATATTCACTGCAAAGATGTAATTTTCATCTAATTTATTATCATTGACCATATAAAATATAAAATAATATATGCTATCAATTAATAATAAATCATTAAATAAATTTTTTATTAATTTATATATGGTTAATGAATATCAAATAATTTCATTGTGTACATAGATTTTTCATACTTGCTTGCAATTTAGGTATAAAATAATTTTATATATATTTAATGATTAATGATTTATTATCAATTAATAGCATATGTTATTTTACATTTTATATGGTCAATCATAACAAATTAGATGAAAATTACATCTTTGCAGTGAATTTCCATTAGATTTAACGCTGCTTGTAGACGGAATGAGGGATTAGGAAGTTTTGAAAGTTTAAGGGTCTACTTTGATGCAATTAGTAGTTTTGAAAGCACATTGTGAATTGAGTGAAAGTTCAAGGGGGCAAAGTGTAATTAACCCTTTAATTTAAAAATCCTTAAATATTTTTTGTAAAAAGTAAGGTTTTTGTACTAACATATTTATTGGATGAAAATTGAGCCTATATAAAGCATTATAAAGTGGTTTTGTGTAAATAAATATAAACCAACTCAATAACACACATGTTTATTTAATAGGTTTTGTTATGCATCAGCCACTCACTACAAGAAAAATGGGCTTTTGTAGCCATTTAATTGCGGCGAAAATGTTATTTGTGACCAAAACATACTCATTTTGGCTGTAAATAGTCATTTTGCTGGAATTAAATGGCCACAAATAAGCAGTTTTCTTGTAGTGACTATTCACCTCCACACTCTACACTGACAAAATTTATTTTTTATTTTTTCATAAGATGTGGGGGTGTATATAGCGAATAGTGGGTGTTGAGAAGAATCATTTAATAATCATTTCACATAACCCAACTCCAATTAAAACCAAGCTCAATCCGTAAATAAAACCCTTGTGACATGTGAGTCCAAGCCCACCTGGAGTATTAGGGGCATAAATGTAATATCTATTCAAAACTCATCATAACATGCCTTTCGAGAGACCCTTTTTTTTTTTTTTTTTTTTTTTTTTTTTTTTTTTTTTTTTTTTTTTTTTTTTTTTTTTTTTACAGATGAGATAAACTAAGTTGAGATTAAAACTAAAAGTTGAATAAAATGTTGATAAAATATATTTTTTAATTTTTTTATTTGAGAATTGTTTATTTTATTTTGTGTGAAAATTTGATAAAGTTGTAATGACTGGTTGAAATTAATTGAAAGGAGTTGTGAAAACAAACGAGACCTAAGAAATAAGTCATTTTTAAAACAAAATTAACCACTGAGGCAGAAAAGGGTCGTGCTACGGACTCACCAAGAGAGCAACGTGTAGTGGCGGGTTTGGGTGAAGATCGACAGCAGTGCGGCTGGGGTTGATTGTGGCGGAACTTCTGAGACAAAGATAGTTTAAGTGCTATAGGGAAGAAAAGTGATGGAAAAAGGAGATAATGGTGTGCAATGGAGACTCACCGAGAAAAGTTGCGTGTAGGATCTGAGGGTTGTTTGGGTGGTTTCTGATGATATGGGGGTGGCTACCTTGGGTTCACGCTCATGGGTCCTTTCAGTGTTTGATGGCTCATGGTGGATGTCGTGATTTAATGGTACTTCTTCTTTGTAACAATAGCAAGATGTGGAGACTTTGGCAACGGCTTGCCGTGGGAAGGGATGGAGTCATGATGGTGTAAGATAGTGTAGGGCAGAGCTAGCTTCTTCTCTTGGTGGTTGAGCGATGGCGACATGCTCTGATCTTGATGTCGCCAAATAGAGTGACAGGTGTTGGTTGGGTTGCCGTGCATGGGCTTAAAGGCGACTACACTGTCATGCGTGATGATCTCTTGGTGCTCTGATTTGTTTATGGTGGTTTGCAGAGGTATAGGGACCGTGGTTGCATTGGGTTCTCTACTGGTAGTGGGTTTTAACGGTGAACTGCCATGCGGGGCCGAGGAGTACTTGCCAGGAAGATAACAAGAAATTGCTGCGATTTTTTGGGAAGATTTCTGAATGAGAGGGAGAGTTTTAAAAGTGTTCAACACGGTCCAATTTCAGTTACAACCGATGGAACGACTCACTCACCAAAGAATCATCCGAGAGAAGGGGAAGAGTGACAAAAGTATAAACCATTTAACTTAATTTTTAATAATAATGATAATAATAACCATCCTAAACAACTTGTTAATGACATAAAATTTGATAAAAAAAAATATAATAGTAATAAAAACAATAATAGAATGTTGTTAAAGATAATAAACATAAAATTATTCACATTCTATTCCTAATAATATTGGGGTCGGGTTTTTACAACATATGAGACAAAGAAATACATACATTTGAAATGAAAACAAGAAATATAACTATTAAATATTTTTTTTTTTTGGAAAATTTGATCCAAACTCCCTATATCGTCTCTAGATTGAGATTTGCCCATTATAACTGACGGATAATATGTTAACAAGTCAGAGGTAGGGCTACTACCCGCATACCCCAAACGGGGTTGCACCAGCCCCGTCCACCACCCACCGGGGGGGGTGGCAATTTGGGCCCCAGGCCATTCCAATTGGCCCCCACGACCGTCCGCTCACCTTCATCCACCTTCCACCCACTACCAAAAACCAAAACCAACATAGAGAGAGAGAGAGAGAGAGGGAGAGAGAGAAAGAGAGAGAGAGAGAGACTAGCTGGGGGTGATGGAGAGGGGGAGAGAGAGACTATGACAGCGACTGACTGGGACGACGGTGCCTTTTCTTCCTATAGTCCTAAAATTTTGTATAATTTCTATGTATTATCTATTTTCAAGGTATGGCCTCACCAAAATTAAATTAAAACTAAGTTTATGAGAAATAATAAAATTATTAGTATGGATCCAAAGTTTTTTGTTATACAATATTAGGCTTTTTTTATATAGAATCTAAAGTGAAAATACAATAAAAATCATTTAAGGTTGATGATTTATATGAAAAATAGTTGAGAGGTTTTATCATCTAGATTTCATTGAGCAAGAAAAATTTATTTAAGGTCTCAATTATAGCATTATATGTTTAGTGTGACATGAAAATATTTAGATTTTATATGAAACTTGATAAATTAGCTTACATACAAGAATTATGGGTGTAACCGGTCCGATTCGATCTAGTTTTAGACAAATTTTAGAACCAAACAAATATGGACCAATTCATCACCGAAACTGAAACTTTCAGTTTTTCTAGTTTCAGTTTGGTTTGGTTTGGTTTAACCGTATTTTGGTTTTTTTTTTTTACCCCTTACTTTTAGTGTCTAATTTATCTCTATACTAGACTTATACTAGTGTCTAATTACATGTTATTATACTAGTGTCTAACTTATTTATATACTTTTTTATCAACTTATTTTTATACTTAATTATATATGGTAATAATACTATGAGGTTTACATATACTAAACTATTAGTCTATTTACATTTTAGTATATTGTACATTATTTTATAATAATTAATAAATACTGGTATAATATTGAATTTAACCATAGTCTATATAAATCTTAAACTTTTTATATGAGTATATATGATCAAATGTGTAAGAATGTATTTATAAAAAAGAATATATATATATATATATATATATAGTTATTATACCAAAAATGTATTTATCATTGGTATATATATATATATATGTCAAAATTAAATTTATATTAATAACTTAAAATTAATATTCATGTTTAAGATTAAAGTTTCATGTTATATTAATTATATATATCAAATAAAAATATTTTATATAAAATAAAAAATATAGATATATATTCCGGTCCGGTTCGATACAAGCCGATTTTCGAAATATGAAAAGCAAGACATAACTCGTTCAACTGGTTTTCTGGTTTTTTTTCACCCCTAAATAAAATGAAAGATGACATTTTAAAATATCACTTGATAATCTCTATACAGAAAAGAAATTTTCAATATTACAAAAATAAAAATGGATGAATATTATTATATGAAACATTATCGTTAGAAATCTAAAAATATTTAAGTTGTGTTTTTAGAATTTTATTTCTACGTGTATATATCAAATTATTGAGATCTAATTTTATATATAGTTATGTTTTTATGATTTTTTAATCTCTTTTTAATATACATAATATGTCACACGGTAGAAAAGTTGACCTCCCTCCTAAAATTTATTGGCTTCGCCACTTAGTCCGAGCATAATTGCATATCATGTTGGGAACACTAGTCTAAGGCCTGGTTTGGATACTGATATGAAATGAGATGATATGTGAATAGTAGTGAAATGGTTTGTGAATAATAGGAAAATGATTTGAGTTAATATGTTTTATGGTGTTTTGAGAAAGCAGAGAGAAAAAGTTCAATATAAATATTATAAAGTTAAAATATTATTAGAATATAATGTTTTAATATTATTTTTGTTTTAAGATTTGAAAAAATTGAATTGTTTTTTATATTTTATTTGAAAGTTTGAAAAAGTTGTAGTGATTAGGTAATGATTAGATGAAAAAATGAATATTTTGAAATTAAAAATGTTTGTATTTTTGATATTTGGATATTAAGATGAGATGCTATAGGATGAATTGGAAGCACTTTGCTATCCAAATCAGCCTTGGGTGCAAATTCTCACTTCAAAATTATGACTTGTTAAGAGGCTATTTTTTCAAAATAGGGCGATGAAGAAGGAAACTGTTTTTCAAAATTATGTTAGAGAAGGAGTAAAACAGGACCGTCTAAAGTGGGGAGCATTAAAAGAATAGAATTAGGATGATTAAAAAGGTTGATAGTTGAAACAGTAAAATGTTAATTAAAATTGGGTAACCACATGTGAATACTTAGATGGTTTCAAAAAGAATGTCCTTTCGGACGAGAATTTTAGCAATGAAAGTCCAAGCTGGTAGTTGGTTTGGATAGTAAGATGAGATGAGATGAAAGTTTAATAATATATCGGTATGTTTTCATTTTGCATATATGTTGATGATTAGGGCCATTGACTGTATTCATTTAAGAAATGATTTATACCGTATTAGATTGTGTAATGTTTTGTATATTCTTATTAAAAAAAAGTACGAAAAATTTAAAATTTACATGAAAAATAAACTTTCTTTTTTATGATAGACCTCTCATTTAAAAATAAAAATGTTCCAAACTTGCATATTCTAAACGATATCTAGGATAACTCTTTATATAATTTGATTTGTTTCCTTTGATGTATATTTTTTATAAGCTTTTCTTTTATAACCCTTTTTTAATATAATATTATTTTTTATTTAAAAGTTTAAAAAAATTGTAATAATTAATTTGAAAATGAATTATGTATGGAAATGAGATAGGACGAGATAAGAATTTTGGGAAGAGATCTATTTTCAAACAAGCTCAGAGCATGTTTAGAGAGTGAGATGAGATGCAAATTTTGTGAATAGTAGTTAGATAGTATGAATTGAGTATTTTTTGAGTTTTGAGAAATGAGAAAGAAAAAGTTAAATAAAAATATTATAAAGTTAAAATATTGTAAGAATATAGTTTTATAATATTATTTTTGTTTGAGATTTGAAAATGTTGGAATTATTTTTTATTTGAAAATTTGAAAATTTGAAAAAGTTATAATGATTAGTTTGTAAAAGTTGTAATGATTAGTTTAAAAATTTTATATTTGAATTATATTTGTGAATAAAATGGGATCAGATAAAATGAGATTAGATAAGAATTTTATATCTCATCACATGCTCCAAACCAGGCCTCGTTTGATTACGCAGTTCAAATGAGATGAGATGAGATGTTTTGTTGTAAGTTGAATAAAATATTGTTATAATATTATTATTTTTTTTAGATTTGAAAAAAATTAAATTATTTATTATATTTTATGTAAGAGTTTAGAAAAGTTGTAACGACTATATGAGATGAGATAATTTAATTTTGTATAACCAGACCAGCCACCACGCCCAGACCCTCTACCTAGCTTCCTGCATGGCCGAAGCAAACACCACAGGTTTATTCTCCAAAATATCTTTGATGAAATGAGAAATTATCTTTGGTGTTTGATGTATCGAAATACCCAAAAAATTAAAAGAAAAATTCAAGAACAATTTATTTTCCAAAATAAAGAAATATAGCTTAAATACTTTCATGCATGTCATTGATGTAGGACAATGGGACGTTGATATACTTGGTGCCATACAATTCTCCAACAATGGATGTGTGGAGTAAAGGGTGCAGCAAGGTCCAAAAGATGTCATACCAAAATGATTTGTTCTTCAATATATGGATGCCTCTAGTGCAGCAACTGGATCGAAATGATTTGGAAGAGGTGGCTGTAACATTAAAGGGGATATGGACTAGAAGAAATGAGTTTATGCATGGTAAAGGTTTCAGGCATCCCACCAGCATATCCCAAACAACAAGAATTGAGGTGGTTTCTTTCAATGAGGCAATCCAGTCCCACCAACCCAATCTAATACAGAGTAATAAAAAAGAACTCATGTGGCAAAAACCAGCAGCATGCCTCTTTAAAGCAAATTGGGATGCAGCCTTGAGTTTTAATACAGGTAGAATGGGGATGGGAGTAACCATTAGAGATCACAATGGTCGGGTTATAGGTGCACTCAGGGCATCTCAAATAATCACAGAAAATCCTTTTGTTGCTGAAGCTCAAGGTCTCCTTTTAGCAGCAGTATTTTGCAAGGAAATTGGCTTGAAGCAGTTAATACTGGAAGGGGATTCGAAACAAGTCATTGATCTCCTACAAAAGGAGGGATCCAACTGGAGCAAAGGGGGAATGATGATTGAAGATGTAAGAAAAATACTGAACACTTTCAGTCAATAGACAGGATCACATGTGTGTAGAGAAGCTAATATGGCTGCACACTATTCAAGAATGCCCGCTTTGCATTCAATCAATTGTAGCAACTGAGATGTTATGAGTTTGATTTTAATGAAATCAGTTTATTTAAAAAAAAAAAACATGGTGCCATAAAATATGTTTTTTTCTTTTTTTTGAATAGGACATCTCATTCATAAAATAGATCAATTACAGAGTTTTACTAAGATATGTATTTTTAGTAAAAGTTTGGGGCATTTATTTTCTATAAATTCATAAATATTATGATATATCTTGATATAGTATAAGTTATAAGACTTTAATGATGACATTTGTTTTCTGTGAAAATAAAAATTATATACAAAAAAATAATCAAACGGTTGACTAAATTCAAACGTATCCGACAAATTTGAGGTTGGTAAACAGTTCTATCTTGACTAACAACAACAAGTATAAAAGAATCCAAGCTTGAATTTTCAATGAAGAAGCGTCAATGACGTCCAAGAACATAAAAATTCAAAGAAAGAGCTAGCATAGGTCCCATAACCACTCTTTGTCAATCAAGTAAATGTCATGGAAAAGATTAATTAAGCACTTAAGGAAATAAAAAAAAATAACTTTAAATAAAAATGATATAATTAATTTAGAATCTATTACGCGATTGAAATTAAATGCTCAGAAAACTATTTGACGTTATTTTTACGTGCATGATTGCTAATTGTTTGAAGTCATATAAAAAGATAAAAAAAAATCATGCCCGTCGAAAGTCTTGTGAATATAATTTTAATTTATTATATTGGTATAACAACGCTACGTGTATGTTATCTCACGTTATATCACCAAAACATAACTATATATTAAGTCGATCGGAAATTTATATTGAATATTTAATGTTCCGTTATAAGTTAATATAAACAATAATATATTACCCAATTCATATATTTATCTATAACAAATTTAAATTTGGATTTTGGTGCAAACTCTAGAAAATCTCTATCCTTTGGCACTACGGATGCTTGCCAGGTCCCTTATCGAGGAATAGAACGCCACAATTTGGTATCAGAGCACACTTATATGGGCCGGACTCTAGGTAAACCTATATGTTACGAAGGATGGAGGACGGTTCCAGAACTGTAGGAGCTGATTTTAGTATTATAAGCTTGAGATTTTAAGTACCCTAGGTTTGATCCGCATTTAGAAATGAGTGATGGGATAGAAAGTGATAGGTTTAGATATATGGCAGGATTTAAGTATGGTGCGACCGAGAGTCTCACGAGAAGAGCGACCACTGAGTGGTCACGAGGGAGGACCATCTAGTGAGAGGAGAGATGAAGAGCTAGCGAGAACGCTAAACTGTATTTAAGATGTATTGGAACAAAACTGTGAACTATATTCACATCACCTGCAAGTTCAGTCATTAGAATCTCCCGGGGAGAAGCAAAAGGGATGTACGTATGAACGATTCTTGACTTAACGCTATCCAAGATTTTTTGATAATGAGGGTTTGATGAAGGCGGAGAGGTGGATAACAAACATCGAAAGGACTTTGAGATGTGAGGGTGCACCAAGAGTTAGAAGGTATTGTATGCAAGCTATTTGCTACAAGGAGATGTATCACTATGGCAGAGTGCCAAGAGGCAGTTACTTACCATGGAGTTGGAGCTATGGTAAGGATCTTGTGGGAGAAATTTAAGAGAGAAATTAGCGATCAATACTTTCCTACTATAGTGAAGCAGCAAAAGTTGAAGGATTTCTCTAACTTGGTTCATGGTAGTATGACGATAGAACAGTACACCACTAAGTTCATGGAGCTAAGGAGATCTGGCCCTCATCTTATCCCTATCGAGACTATGAGGACGGATTGCAAACCCGAGTTAGACCCCAAATAGCATGTTTGGAGATTAAAGGATTTCCATAAGTTAGTACATGTAGCCTCCCTTGTTGAGCATGAGAAGCACAATTTGTGGGTCGTGCCCACGAGTCTAAGGAATAGGGCGCTTTTTGGTGAGGGAAGCAGCTCAGCTGCCCCTCAGAAGTTTGTGTCACTGACAGGTGGACAACTGCCAACTACTCCCAAAGTACGCATGAGAGGAAGGATGCCAATTTGCGGTAGTTTCCATAGAGCTCACGAGGGGGACTACTGACAGGTCCCGATCTCATGTTATCTTTATAGACAGACGGGACATTATGCCAAGGTTTGCCCTTAGGCGCCACAAAGTCAAAGTTGGTCATTAAGTCAAAGTTAGGATATTGCATTTCTATGTGAGTAAACTATTTGACTCAAGAGCTTTCCAGTCATTTGTGTCTACTACATTCATCAGGATGATTGGTCTTCGGGCAAAACCAATGTGTCAAGGAGTCTTTGTAATGCTACCCAATGGAGGAATAGTGTTTTACACCAAGGTAGTTAAAGAGTGCCCTTTGGAGATAAATGGGATCCCTTTGGAAGCAAATCTGATAGTGTTTGATATATTGGGGTTCGATGTCATTTTAGGAATAGGCCGGTTGTTTAGACACTTTACAAGCATAGATTGTCAGATGAGGACAATAACATTCCACGTATCTGGAATGGAAGATAGGATCTTTCATAAAAGCAAGTTGAGATCGATACTGGAAGTAACTGCCTAGTTACAGGCCAAGAAGAATTTGGTGAATGAGGTTGAGGCCTACTTAAAGTGCTTAGTGCTTAAGGAGAAGGAACCTAAAGAAATCAAGAACGTACCGGTGGTAACAAAATTCTTGGAGATCTTTAGAGAACTGCCAGGGTTACCCCTTTTTAGAGAAATTGATTTTTTGGTTGAGACAAAACCAAGAGCAATTCAGTACACAAGGCGCATTACAGGATGACCCCAACGGAGTTAAAGAAATTGAAAAGTCAACTACAAGAATTATTGATGAAAGGATTTATTAGGCCTAGTATCTCATCTTGGGTGTACCGATAATATTAGTGAAAAAGAAATATAGAACCCTTAGGATGTGCATCGACTATTGAGAACTGAATAAGGTAACCATAAAAAATAGATACCTGTTGCTGAGGATAGATGACTTATTTGACCAGATACAAGGAGCTGCATCATTTTCTAATATTGATCTTAAGTCAGGATATCACCAATTGAGAATTAAGGAAGGCAACATACCAAAGACAACCTTTCAGACTAGGTATGGTCATTATGAGTTTACAGTGATACCCTTCGGATTATCTAATGCCTAGCAGCTTTTATGGACATCATGAAAAGAGTGTTTCAACCGTTTTTTGGACTTGTTCATGATAAAGACTACGAGGTGTACACCGATCACAAGAGTCTAAAACATCTATTCGCCCAGAAAAGTCATTTTTCGCATTGCACAACACGAGGGTGTCAAACAAGTCGTCTTATTTTGTGTTGTACGATAAGATCATGATGGAGTCAAACAAATCGTCAGGTAGAAGGAACGTCATAAGAGATAGACAGTGCACAACATAGAAAGGACATCTGGGAAAAGTGTGGCTGATTCAAAATCGGTGAAAATGGGTGGAAGAGAATTCCCTTTGACACATGTGGCTAGAATTTACAGGGTAACTATTGGGTACATATATATGTTACTGGCAAGGAAAAAGAAATTGGCAAGTAAAGAGTGAGCTTGGGCAGAATCATGTGGGAATCACGTGATTGAGTGTGAATAAAGGATAAGGCTACATAAAACGCACCGTATGAGCCAAAAGATAAAACCTAGAAAGACATTGCACCATACATGGACACTGAATTGATCGTATCCCATTAAGATCAAAATCTACAAAGATAAGTTCGAGTGAGATACCCGCATCGAACGAACATTATCAACGGCAGAATCATGCTTTGAAAGGTAACCTACCATTTGAGTGCCATGAAGCGTGCACTCGAATGGATCATGCCATAGTAGAACACCTCAACCTTTATAAGTAACCTACCAAGTATGTTCTAGAGTTGATTCATTCATTATTTACTAGGATAAGTCCATTTCTTTCTAACTTAGCCATTAGAGACTCCCAGCAGGAGCCCAAGGTTTGTTTATAGTTGCAGGTTGTTGAGTGCGTCGTTGGCACTGCTGGAAATTGCATAAACAATAATGATGTGAAAAGACTATATAAGCTCATTTGTATGATCAAGGACAGTGCTCCAATTTCATCTCCTCGTTTTCAATGATCATGTTTTGGAGACTTGTGCATGCTTTCACATTGCCTTTGAGCTCATCGGTTTTGAACATTCAAAGTATCCCTTGATTTTATTCATAATTCTATAAATATAGAAAATGATCTCCACAAAAAGTTTATAATCCTCATATGCTTTCCAGATTTTTTAGAATGTCAATATAATTAGAAATGCCTAGCTCTCTCCAATTTTCTTCCTATAGTCCTAAAATTTTGTATAATTTCTATATATTATCTATTTTTAAGGATATGGCCATGCCAAAATTAAATTAAATTAAAACTAAGTTTAAGAGAAATAATAAAATTATTAATATGGATCCCAAAGTTTTTTGTTATACAATATTAGGTTTTTTTTTATATGGAATCCAAAGTGAAAATATAATAAAAATTATTTAAGGTTGAAGATTTATTTGAAAAATAGTTGAGAGGTTTTATCATCTAGATTTCATTGAGTAAGAAAAAATTTATTTAAGGTCTCAATAATAGCATTATATGCTTAATGTGACACGAAAGTATTTAGATTTTATATGAAACTTAATAAACTAGCTTATATACTATAATTATGGGTGTAACTGGTCTGGTTCAATCCAATTGTAGACATATTTTAGAACCGAACCAATACGGACTGATTCATCACCGAAACTGAAACTTTCAGTTTTTCTAGTTTCAGTCTGGTTCGATTTGGTTTAACTGTGTTTCGGTATTTTTTCACCCCTTACTAGTAGTGTCTAATTTATCTCTATGCTAGACTTATACTAGTGTCTAATTACATGTTATTATGCTAGTGTCTAACTTATTTATATACTTTTTGATCAACTTATTTTTATACTTGATTATATATGGTAATAATACTATGAGGTTTACATATACTAAACTATTAGTCTATTTACATTATACTATAAGTACATTATTTTATAATTATTAACACATACTGATATAGTCTTGAATTTAACTATAGTCTATATAAGTCTTAGATTTTTTATATGAGTATATATGATCAAATGTGTAAGAATGTATTTATAAAAAAGAATATATATATATATATATATATATAGTTATTATGCCAAAAATGTATTTATCATTGGTGTGTGTATATATATATATATCAAAATTAAATTTATATTAATAACTTAATATTAATATTTGTGATTAAGATTAAAGTTTCATGTTATATTAATTAGCATATAATATATATATGTATATATCATATAAAAATATTATATATATTTTGGTCTAGTTCGATACAAGCCGGTTTTCAAAATATGAAAATTAGGACAGAACCAGTTCAACTGGTTTTTCAGTTTTTCTTTTCACCCCTAACTAGAATGAAAGATGACATTTTAAAATATCACATGATAGTTTCTATGAAGAAAAGAAATTTCCAATATTACAAAAAAAAAAAAAATGGATGAATATTATTATATGAAACATTATTGTCACAAATCTAAAACATATATTAAGTTTTGTTTTTAGAATTTTATTTTTACGTGTATATATCAAATTATTGAGATCTAGTTTTATATATAGTTATATTTTTATAATTTTTATAATTTCTTTTTAATATATTTAAATATGTCACACGGTAGAAAAGTTGACTTCCCTCCTAAAATTTGTTGGCTTCGCCACTTAGTCCGAGCATAATTGCATATCATGTTGGAAACACTCTAAGGCTTGGTTTAGATGGTGATATGAAATGAGATGATCTGTGAATAGTAGTGAAATAGTTTGTGAATAATAGGAAAATTATTTGAGTTAATATGTTTATGGTGTTTTGGAAAAGGAGAGAGAAAAAGTTGAATAAAAATATTATAAAGTTAAAATATTATTAGAATATAATGTTTTATATAATTTTTGTTTTAAGATTTGAAAAAATTGAATTATTTTTTCTATTTTATTTGAAAGTTTGGGAAAATTATATTAATTAGGTAATGATTAGATAAAAAAATTAAATCTTTTGAAATTGAAAAGTGTTTGTGTTTGTGATATTTGAATATTAAAATGAGATGAATTAGAAGTACTTTGCTATCCAAATCAGCCCTGGGTGCCCATTCTCACTTCAAAATTATGATTTGTTAAGCATTAGCATTGGATTGGTCATTTTATTTTTCAAATTTTGACTAATATGTAGTTTTTTCACATTTAGTTAATCATTCAAAACTTGAAGTCTACATTGAATTAGTCATCACACTCTCTATAAGAATAAAATATTATTATTTTTTATTATTTATATCTTTTTTATTTTATTTTCATAATCTTCAATAACCTCCAACAAATCATATTCATTTTTATTTTCATAATTTAACAATCTATAATATAATAACCTCATATGAATAAAAATTTCATATCTATAATATAATAATCTAAAAAAATACTTTTAGACTTGGTATAGTTCTTTTCATATTTGAAAAGAAGAATAGATTTACTGTAACTTATAGTTTAGATGAAAACAATTTAGTTAATTCAATGTGGAACAAATATGGATGATATTTATTAAATTTGAAGATGAAAAGACATTTGACTAATCCAATACTAATGCTCTTAAGACAACTTTTTCAAAATAGGGCGATGAAGAAGGAAACTGTTTTGCAAAATTATGTTAGTGAATGAGTAAAACAGGACCGTCTAAAGTGGGGAGCATTAAAAGAATAGAGGTAGGATGTTTAAAAAGGTTGATAGTTGAAACAGTAAAATGTTAATTAAAATTGGTTAACCAAATGTGAATACTTTGAAAGTTTCAAAAAAGAATGTCCTTTGGGACGGGAATTTTAGCAATGAAAGTCCAAGCTGGAATAGGTTGGTTTGAAAGTTTAATAATATATCGGTATCTTTTCATCTTGCACAGATGTTGATGATTATTTATTCATTTAAGAAATTATTTATACTGTATTAGATTGTGTAATATTTTGCATATTCTTATTAAAAAAAAGTAAGAAAAATTTAAAATTTATATGAAAAATAAAATTTTTTTACGATGGACCTCACATTTAAAAAAAAAAAATGCTCGAAACTTACATATTCTAAACGATTTCTAGGATAACTCTATATATAATTTGATTTGTTTCGTTTCATGTCTTTTTTTTATAAGCTTTTCTTTTATAACCCTTCTTTAATATATATTTTCATGCAAACTAATCTAGGCTAACATCCCAGCTGTCACTCTTAAGAGTCAAATTAACTCAAATCACGTTGAAAATTTTTAGTTAATAAAGACTATTAAAAGAAAGGCTATCGCACCCAGCCACCAGGATTGACGGACCTTCACCTAATTTGGCAATATATAAAGCTTGGATTGGTTGGCTTTTCCACGTGGATAAGCATATGGAGGAAAGGACAATGCTACATCAACCATAAAGCCAATTGATGGAATAGACTAATCGATTGGTTGGCTTTTTTGTTTGCACGTCTCTGGGTCCAGCCTGTCGCTGTCGGGGTACTTTCGCTCGAGTCCTCGCCACACTTTTCCTACTTCAATAACTTGGCGCAGCTTATAAATCAAACCAATCAATTAAAAACCTTCACAAGACAAGACGGAGTTCGGTTTAAGTTCCTATAATGGCGTCTCAGACGGAATCCCTCAGCTCAAACAATATTCTTAATGGTCATGACCAAAAAGAAGAAGATGAGAGCTTCCTCTATGCCGGGCAACTCGTAAATTCACTTGTGCTGCCCATGGCCCTGCAAACTGCCATTGAGCTCGGCGTTTTTGAGATTCTGGCCAAAGCAGGTCCTGGAGCCAAGCTGTCCTCCTCGCAGATTGTGGCAAAGATGCCCACCACCAATCCTGAGGCGCCCCAGATGCTGGACCGCATCCTCAGGATGCTGGCCAGCCATTCCGTGGTAAGATGCTCTGCGGGTGCTGATGACGCTGGGGCCTTTCAGAGGCTCTACTCTCTTTCTCCTGTGGCTAAACAGTTTGTCCCTGACGAAGATGGGATCTCGTTCGGCCCTATGATGGCTTTGCTTCAAGACAAGGTCTTCGTAGATAGCTGGTCCGTACCTATCTTTTACTCGTTTTTATTATTATTATTATTATTATTATTAAATGAAATTTATTATTACAAATTTTATTTTTTATATAAATTTTGTATTTATTGATTTATATTTTTTTTAAAAAGTAGCACTACATAATTTATGTGTATATATTCTAACTTAGCTTTGTCGCGATCAGAAGAGTTAAAATTGTTTATAGGAGTTGCAAATCCGACAAGAATATCAAACAAGATAAGATGATTAGGATTTGGTGAAATATTGTTCGTGTGAAATCGACTTGCCACAATCTGATTGGAATGTGCATGAAACAAGATAAGATGATTAGCATTAGTGCTGTCCTGACACTCTGTTCTTGGTTGCTCTCTGTTTGTTCGAGGTCGTCCGGTCTTTTTGGTTAGGAATTTTGGCCTAGGAGAATGATACGTATACCGACAACGTAGTTTGTGACGGGAATATTTTATTAATATTTATTAATATTATTTATTACTATTTAATATTCTATCATTATTTTTTTATTATTTTTATTACTGTTCATATAATATTACAGCATACCTCACTGCCCAAAAAAAAACTCAAATCGGATTGTTATTTATAGTATTTCTGTTTGTTTATTTTTTAAATACACAAAAGAAATGCTTTATAAAAATAAAAAATAAATAAACACAATGCAAACCCAATTCGGTGGGAATAGCACTCCTCTTTTGACTTTATGCTACTTTCAAAAGCCTTTTCTAGTTTTAATATAACAAATATTTCAAGGTCAATATGATAATTTTCCAAATCATTATTTAAGGTTTTAGTTTCTCTTGTTTCCTTTTAATTACCAGCTTGATAATAATTGTTATTTGCTTAAAAGTTGAAGATCAAATTGATCTAATTATTACTTTCATAGTTG
Organism: Juglans mandshurica; assembly: GCA_022457165.1. Lineage (NCBI taxonomy): Eukaryota > Viridiplantae > Streptophyta > Magnoliopsida > Fagales > Juglandaceae > Juglans > Juglans mandshurica. The sequence continues at coordinate 37,456,162 of CM039619.1, forward strand.
AATATAGGGGTCGGTCCATTAAATTATCTACCTGAAAAATTACCATTTGTCTCAAAAATTTAAATTGATGAGAAGATATAGATTTAATTATTTGTATTATATTTTTAACACTCTTCCTCACTTGTGGGCTAGACTCTCTCTTAATGGGTGGCTCAACACGTGAAATATTAAAATGGGATAAAATGTAGAGTCAGGGTTTAAACTCAAGATTTTTACTCTGATACCACGTGAAATCACCACATGTATCAAAAGTTTAAATTGATGGAAATATGTAGATTTAATTATTTATATTATATTATAACCATCTACCATGTGCTATTACAATTGATGCATATCCTTGTTTTTTTTTTTTTTTAGCCCTCTGATATAATTATGCTTCAAATCAAATATGGTATCTAACCGTAATATTCATAGGTTCCAACTGAAAGGTGCGATTCTTGAGGGAGGAATTCCATTCGATAGGGTTCATGGCACGAATGCTTTTGAATATCCTGGTTTGGACCCCAAGTTTAATCAGGTTTTTAACAAAGCTATGCTCAACCATACTACAATGGTTATTAAGAAGATCCTCGAGTGCTACAAGGGCTTCGAGACACTCAAGCAATTGGTCGATGTTGGCGGTGGTCTAGGAGTCGCTCTCAACTTAATTACTTCCAAGTATCCCCATATTAAGGGCATTAATTTTGACTTGCCTCATGTTGTACAGCATGCCCCATCTTATCCGGGTATGAATTTTGATCATAATTCTCCACCTTTCTAATTTTGTTTAATTCTAATCCTATGTCCATTTAATTAATCATGTCTTACTTTGAATTGACATCCCCATAACTCTCTTCAAAGTAAACATATTACTTTGAATTGACTTGAAAGTGACATGTTTCAACCTGTTTTAATGGCATGTTTAATATAAATGGGTTGATTAATTCAAACGATTGACTTGATTCGATTAACACAGTACTTTCATGTGATCTAGGATCAAATGTTATACATATAGCTATTATCATGTACACAGACTCATCACAGAATGAATAAATATTCATGACAACAATTAAGAATATACCCTAAAATTTGAGTGCATGTCTAAATTATATTTGACTATTTTCTTAAAACAAATAAACACATAGGAGTAAAAAGGATTTTTAAATTTCAAGGTTTAAATTTGCAATATATAATTTTAATTTATACAGGTTATGTTGGTCAATTGTTTGTTTAAGGGTTGATCATGCATAATTGACTCGTTTATTAACCGTCTCATCGAATTGACCCATTTCGATCCGAAGTTAATAACAAGAAACCGTAACCTCTAATGTTTAGCTCATCATGTAAGATTCACATGGGTTAATTCTATCAAATACTTCTAGCCTTAGATATCACTATATATAGGTAATTGTGAGAATTAAACACCAGGGTTTGTAAAATCAAGAGCTGTGTAGATAAAAAGCGTGTAACTCTTGTTGCAGGTGTGGAACATGTAGGAGGGGATATGTTCAAAAGCGTTCCTAAAGCAGACGCAATATTTATGAAGGTGAGTTTCATATTCTGCTGGGATTTTGTCATGTTTTGCATGTAACTAGTATGAGGTGACGATTCTGTCTAGTTTGAGTCCTGAGAAGGTGAGAATACCTCACTACTATTAATTTTTTTATTATTACTTTCACTACTATTCATTATTATTCAATATTCCATCATTTTTTTTTCACTATCATTCACAGAATAACCGAGAATACCTCACTACCCAAACGCAATCTTAATTCCCTTAGTCATCCAAAAACCTTCCAATTTATTGTCATTCATATATGGTCGCACTAGTTTGAAGTGTCACATTTTAAATGACTTCTATATTATATATAAGTATTTGATTATAAAACTTACTTAAAATATCACATGATGATCAGTGAATTTGACAAAGAATTATAAAATATATGATGAATAGCAGCATTTCTTATTCAAGATATGTGATGCCATATATAATTTTGGATAATATTGTAGTGGATACTTCACGATTGGAGTGACGAACACTGCGTGAAGCTTCTGAAAAACTGCTATGCAGCAATTCCAAATGATGGGAAGGTAATAGTTGTGGAGGCAGTTCTTCCCAAGATGCCCGAGGTTAGCACTTCTATGAGATGCACCTCACAACTTGATGTGCTTATGCTGACTCAAAACCCAGGAGGAAAGGAAAGGACCGAAGAAGAATTCATGGCCTTGGCAACCAAAGCTGGATTCAAAGGCATCAGATATGAATGCTTTGTTTATAGTTTCTGGCTCATGGAGTTTTTTAAATAGTCGATTTCTTTCTTGTAATATTCGAAAATGCATCGCTCACGAACATTGAAATAAAACGCCAGTACTGAAGGGAAGTTCCCGTGATAGTTTTGCTAAATCGAAACAAAAGAGTTGACTAAAGCATCCGTTTGAATGTTGAGTTGAGTTAAGATGAGTTGAGTTTTTTATGAATAGTAATAAGTTGATATGGTTGAGTGAGTTTTGTAGAGCTCACTTAAAATGTATTTGGATGTTAAGATGAGTTTAGATATATTTATTTGAAGTTGAAAAAAGTTGTGGATCTCATATATAAATAGATGTTGAGTTGAAAAAGATTGTAGATCCCAAATATAAAGATGTTTTGAGTTGAGATTATTTTAATAATTTGAGAGTTGGAATTTAAATATTAGAATCAACTTAAAATTAAATTGAATTGAATTAATCTCTCAGTCTAAATTTCAAACAAGACCAAAATCCTCACGTTCAAATATAACAATTTTATGACTACTGTCTACAGTACACTCTTTTTTTTATGCTTTTAAGTGTAAAGTCCAATTCATGCTCGAACATGGTCTAGGGGGAGTGCCGGCCCATTCAACCCCAAGGCCATTGGTGCGATATTGTTATTACATAATAAAAAGAATAAAATTGTGACACGTATATACTCCATTTATCGTGTATGTGGTTGCGTTGCAGCGGATTGGGAGAAACAAGACCAGACTCTCGTGTATGATTCGTTCCTCTCAATCTCTCGCCCTTAGGAAGAATTCTCTCAAGCCCTAGCCGAATACCCCCTCCTTCCATCCTGTCGAGCCACACCACCACCCGCCAAATAACCCCTACTTCCATCCCGTCGAGCCACACCACCACCCCATCCTTCCCTCTCGTCGAGCCCTAGCCCCACCCCCTCTTTCCCTCCCGTCGAGCCCTAGCTCCACCCCCCTCTTTCCCTCCCTCTCTCTCTCTCTCGCTCTCTCTCTCTCTGTATTTGCTGAAGCCGTGTGGATCATTTATTTTGTAGAAGATCTGTCTCGCTGCTCCTTTGAACAAGGTAATGGTTCTTCGACAAACTTGCCGAAACATGGCTGTGGTCTCTTTCTGGATTTGGCTTCATGTGTTGGGTTGCTTATTTAATTTTTGAGTTCTTAGATTTATTTATGAATTCTTAATTAAGATTTTACTTACTTGTTCCCATGGTGCTTAATGCATTTGGGATTTTGTTCCCAGCATGTCTGGCTTGGCTTAATGTTGATCCTTTTATTTTTGAAATGGTTTGGCTTAACGATGACATTACGAAACTTGATGATCGAACGGTATGCTTGATAATTATATCTGATTTTTATTGCTTCTTTCTCTAGATTAGAAAGATTTTGGTTCTTATTGTTTCTGCATAAATTGGTGAATGCCAAAGGAATAAATGCATTGCTTCAAGTAAAAGGATTGTTTGGATAATCTTGTTTCTGCATAATTCGTATTATGGCTTTATGTAAAAGGATTTCCGTTAAATGTTTTCACCATTTTTGAGTGTCTGATTGTTTATGTGAATTAGCATCAATGGAAATGATTTCCATTAAATGTTGGAAATGCAAGCAGCATTGTTTGTCACAGAAATCATTTAACCTGGAACCTCATACGTCATTGTTTGGAAATGCAAGCAGCATTGTTTGACAAGCAAACTAAGTTGATACCAAACTGTTAAACCCTTTTAGGACTCAGAAATCATGCATTTTCATGGTCTCCTTGCATACCAATGTCACAAGTGGCCAACTAAAAATTGGTGATAAGTACGTGTGACATTTGGAACCTCATCAGTATGGTGTGTTGTATAAATGGTCAAGGATTGTAATAATTTTGTGGAAGTCATTATGTCATTGTGGAAGGGTCTGAAAACTGGAATAATTTTCCAGTTTCATTGTGTCATTGTGGAAGTCATTGTGTATATGACTGATGCTATCAAGTTGTTCTTGTACTGTTCTTCTGGCAGTTTCAACTATTGAGTGTACTTCATTTCTTGTACTGTTCTTCTTGCAGTGACATGTTCCAGAATCAAGCAATATGAAATACGATGATAGCAGTGCCAATTCAAGTTCTTGGACGCAGAGGCCATTTTGCTAGTGTGGGATGCCATCCAAGCTAAGGGTTTCGGGCAAGGCTACCAGTTTTGGCAGGCGATTTTACAACTGTATAAATTATAAAAGCAACAAGTAATGTGAATTTTTTCAATGGATTGATCTTCAAGTGGAACTAAACACATGTTGCAAGATGACATTGGACCTAGCTCAAAGAAGGAACGACATAATAAACCAAGAACGTATAATGACTGAACAAGCTAAATTGACCGCTTTGGAGAAGAAGTATAAGAAAGTTTTATTATTATCATGGTCCTGTTTTGTTGTGATTTGGGTTGTAATCATAATTGTATCCTAGTAACAATTATGGTGTGTTGTAGGCCATTTCTATCTTTTGTAGTGTTGTACTTTTGAAATGTAGATACTTATATTTTAAGAAATGTAATGAAGCTTAACTTTATATATTCCAGGATCTGAATATTCCAAAAGTTTAATCATTTCCATAATATAGAAATAACATTCCCATTAACTAACATGATCCAGAATCTGGAAAAACAACTCCATTACATTTCCCAAAACGTTTTCATGAACATAACATTAACATGAGGATGATCCATAATATTTCCGTAAACTTGTTACATAACATCACATTAACTTGCTCCATTAATTGAGCCATCACCGCAGTCCTCCATTAATTGAGCCATCACCGCAGTCTTCCATTAATTGAGCCATCATCGCAATCCTCCAATTCTTTACTCTCATTAACTGTAACATAGAAAAAAAAAACAATTACACACCAACTTAAACAACATCATCACGTTTGAAGCACCAACTTAAAGACCAGCCAACCTCATGTTTGAAGCGACGGGTCGAAGCTTTGAGATATGTTCCCAGATGTATTTCCAAGATCCCTACATAAAAGATAATAAACCATAAAAAAATATTTAAGTACTGATTAAAAGAGAAAATATGAAAAACACAAATTTGCATTTTATAAACAAACCTCACTGAAGGAGGGTTGTTCTTAGCATGACCAGTTGTTTGAAGCGATGGATCCAAGCTTGAAGTCTTGTTCCCAGTTGTATTTCCAAGATCCCTACATAAAAGATAATAAACCATAACAACTATTTAAGTAGTGATTAAAAGACAAAAAATTAAAGCACAAATGGCCTAACTTTATAAACAAACCTCACTGAAGGACAATTGTTTTTAGCATGACCCTCAGTCTTACAAATGCTACAACGCCTTTTCTTCATGGTTTGAGTTTCTTTCGGATTTTTTGCTCTCAACGATTTTGGTCGGCCTTTTGTTGGCACCCGTGGAGGATCCAACAAAATTTGTGTAAAATTTGATATAACTTGTTATCTTAACATTTGTGAATCATTCAGTGACATGTCACCACCTTCTGCAATTTCTTTTCCTTCAATGTCTTCCATCAAGAGCAACTCCTTCTGAACCCTGTCTAAGGCAAGACAGAGATGGTTACATTTATGCATTGATTGTGATCCAAGTTTTGCAATATCGTAGAATTGCATCATCAACTTTTTTTTTCTCATGATTGGATCATTCACTAACAACGCACAACCAAACATTATAGTTTGGTGATGATGGTTAATTCTTGAAAATGGCACAAATGGTATTTTATAAATATTTGTCAAGTACGTCGCATCAAATGTGACAACATCTCCAAAATATTGATATGCTCGCCTTGATCTTGCATCCGCCCAAAAGCAACTGCCCATACATCCATTCTCATCAACTTGCATGGAATACACAAACTCAGGTTCTTTACACTGTCGATCAAGGAAGTAGGCATACAACCTTTGCGCATTTCCTTCTTCAAATAATTTCCTTCTTTGATTTCCCAAATAATTCTCGACGTCCTTACCAATACATCCAATGTTAAAATCACCACCTGATTCTTTAGTCAACACTGACATTATTTTTCTTGTTGGTACACCGGACTCATTCAAAGTCATAATGAGTTTTTTTTGGACACGCATCACTCCTCTATGTCCACGAAGTAAACTAATACTTCTCGGTGTAAGTAGCTCATGGTTGTGTTCAACAACGAACTTGAATACTGTCCACTTCTCACCATCCTTTTTTATACACATTGTTGCTTTACACACAATCTTTGTCTCAGCAGGTTCAGGAATTTTTCGTTCTTTTTGTTTTCGACTTTCACGCCGAAATCCCTCCCTTGAGCAAACATACTCTACTAAAATTTGTTTTATGTCCTCTTTTGATAATCGAGTATGGTTGGTCCTCATTGCAAAACCTTTTCGTCTTGCATACGCCTTGTAAAAGGCTTGGGCGTCTTCTACCTTATCGAACTCCTTCCCAACAAATGGCTCAAAAAGATCACTACTCAAACTAGGAATCGTATTTACTCCATCTTCATCCCCCACATTATCTCCATCTTCCACATTCTCTCGGTCTTCCACCGATCGATCTTCTACATTCACTCGATCTCCGATATCCACTCCCTCTTCCACATTCACTTCATCTCCCACATTTGGCACATGTAGCACATTCATATCACATTGTTGTACTCCAATTTCTACCCCGATGCTATCATCTTCAACTTCTCGACAGTTTCTACTCATCATTATCTCAACTTCATCACTATCGGAACTTGAGAGAAAATCCTTTATTAAAACATAAAACAATGACAAAAGTTAAATGATAGAAGTCACTCCAATCATGGGATTTTTGTTGTTGTTGGGAAAAAAGAAAAGAAAAGAAAGAGAAATAAAGATTATTCAAATCTAATGGAGTTGGTCTTTTTATTAGCTCATGTTCAGAAGAATTAGGATCCCACTGAAAAAAAGGCAGAGTGTGTAGATTCACTTATATAGCCTTAAAGGGAAATGATCAATACAAGTGATCAATTCTGGCTGGCTTGACCCCTTTTTCTATGTATCTTAATGTATAATTCGTCTGGTAACATTGTATACCTCTCGGTAGTACAATTACTTTCCTCTATTTTGTGAGGTGTGTTCATCAACCCAAGGCCTTTTCGCTGTACTCTGTTTCTAAACATGACATGCTATTACATACAAGTATATTTAACTTGAGGACATGTTGTAATTTCTATTTCCTGTGTAGGTGGTTGATCACACGACACAGCTTCATCCGCGAAAACGGAGTGATCTTTACCATCAATGACTACTTAACCTTCAACTACTCGGAATAATCTAGATACCTCACACAAATGCACTCATCTTGCTTTGTCTTTAATGCGTAGTGTATACAATCGTGATTTATTTTCCCTATGGGCTCTAGATAGATGCCCTTCTAAATTTGTCAACCTTAATGAAGTTCGTGATAGCAAAATCCCACAATTATTCTATGGTTGGAATATATGAATTTTCTTCAACAAAACAACGACTGAAACACAGGAAGTAAAAAAAAATTAAATATGATCTGAAAATGCAAACCATGTGCGACGGCAGGGCTGCGACGGGTTGAGATGTGCGACGGGCTGAGACGTGCGACGGGTTGCGACGGGCTGAGACGAGTTGCGATGGCTGACGGGTGCGACGGGCTGAGACGACTTGCAACGGGCTAAGACGGGCTCCCAAGGGCTGAGACGAGTTGCGACTGGCTCCCGAGGTCTAGGTTGCGACAGCTGGCTACGGCTATGACAGCCTGAGACGGGTTGCAAAGGGTTGCGACGGGTTGTGGAGTGCAGAGGGGGTATCGGCAGCGTGGTGAGCAGAGGGGACTCGGGAGGAAGAGCAGAGGGGGAAAAGAAATTGTGTATTTGAATTTTGCTATCCTACAGCGTGGTCCATGATAATTACATGAAGATTGCTGACGTGTATGAAAACTATTCGTTGCTGCTGAAAGACTGAGAACGTCTTACCCGTTCTGAAGAGGAACTGATTGTTATTACATAATAAAAAGAAGGGAAATGCTAGGTACATGCACTTTAGCGCACCCATCCCGCGGACGAAGCACACATGGCGTCAGCTTTAGCTTTTTTCTATTAAAAAAAAATACAAAGGAAGAAGAAGAAGAACTTGGTATCGAGAAGAAAGAGCTGGGAAGAATGACAAGGAATACCGCACACTTTTATTACATTGGCAAATCGGAAGAAAAAACCATAAATTGGATCTGCCCCTGTTCTCTTCCCCTTGCCCCCCTCCTCTCTCATTCTTCCATGGTTGGTTGTGCTTTGCTAGTGATTGGTGAAGTCGAATATGCGATTTTTTTTAAAAAAAAAAAAGGGTAAAAGAACATATAGGTTTTGGAAAAAAAATGAATCTAGTAAATCTTGGAGAAGGTGAAGGTGAATCTCCCGTTTTGGAAAAAAATCAAAATGGGGTGTAAGTTAATCTTACAAGTTCTCAGCTTAGAATCTCAGGTATATAGTTCAAGTTCTGTTTTGTTCTGTAAAGATCATTTTGGTTTCTATAATTTCTACAAGTGTGAGCATCTTGCTGCCTGAACTTAATATTTAGATGATATTTTTACAAAAGCATTCATGGTTCTAGAATCTAAATTTTGTTGTCGCTGGAGACCCAGATTGAACAACCAATGAACCAACACTTAAACAAAGCATTTCATAGAGAGAGAGAGAGATATTTGGGCATTTTTTTTTGTTTTTGCGGGGGAAATTTTACAGGAGCTTCGTCGTCCTCTTTAATGGGGAGATTTTGCGGGAGAAACTTGTGGTTTTGGCAGGAGCTTCGTCTTCCTCTTTAATGGGGAAGAAAATGACTTTCTGGTTCACAACATCTAAGAGGAGGGAGGGGTAAATGGGGAAGAAGAAAAGGATGAATAGGAACTCTCAGTAATGATTAAATCTAGCCCATTCCACATCAACGTCGGTGCGTATGGGTGCGCGATTTCGCTTCCAACAAGAATTTTCCTAAAAATAAAAAGAAATACACATACAAATATTACGTTGATCTTATAGTAAATAAAGTTATGCAAGAGATTTTATAATTTGATAAATTAAATTAAATAAATAAATATTACCTGGAACTAAATTGACTCCTCCATATATATCTGATTCGCCTATTCGTACTAATCATCATCCTTACTTGAATGGTTTAAAAACATGATATAAAACTAAAATAAGTCGAAAACTCGGTAAGAAACTCATCACAATATAAACATAATATATGTAAGGATTTTCATAAAAGTTTTCATGCTAAGAACTAAATTTATGACATTTCATACCGATACTCATGCTATACATGATTTGTCTTGATTTATTTGAAGTAATTGATTGATTTGATTTATCTGAGTGGCCAACACACTTAATCCTATGTGTAAGGTTGTGTACTGGCCTCACATTCCGCGACCGTAAGGAGAGCCGCTGAGTAGTATTCTAGCATACTACAATGGACCACGCTTAGGTCTGTGGCTTGCACATCTAGCATCTACATTGATACCATGCATCTAAATGACCATCTTTTTTTATGTTTTCTTCCTTATCTTTTTCTTTTATGGAAAATAGACTTCATTCATTTATGAAAGCGAAATTATAGTTGTGACCTGATACATATAGGGAAAATCCCAGATTACAAGTTAACTACTCACGGTTGGGGCTCCACCAGTACACAAATTCCTTTTTGACTAGTATGGTCTTAACTTCTATAACTTTCTATAGACAAATTGTCTAAGAAATCGCACTCTGCCTAAACCAGAGATTTCAAACCTCACCCTCAAGAGGAAGAGAGGACTTTCACTCTATGGACAAAATGACCAGAGACTATATCTTTTTCATTTTTACCTAATCAAAAGGAAATAACAATAAACATAAAGATAGATGTGAAAATAACGAATTACAACTGCAGATTCGAATTTTCCGTTAGAAGGAAAGCAAAATACAAGAAACAAAGAGACTCTGGTGGCTCGTGAGGGACGTGCCACGCTAGGAGTGTAATGGCCAGTCAAGTCTGAAGAAACCAAGGTCCCTGGTCCCAAAAATGTTGCACGTGGAGTAGTAGAAGCTTTCTAGTGTGGTGGTACATGGATCTCACGCACTACTTTGACTCGTGCATATGACTCACGCGCCGCTCTATTCGACGAAAGCCTTCAGCCGTTCGAAGGATCGACAGCCTAGGAATCCTACGATGGGGCACGTGGTGGTCGCTGGGCTCTAGAAAATAGCATATCGGGGTTTCGCCATACTTTGGAAGGAAAAACAAACAAAAACTGGAAAATAAGGGCTACACAATCTCTAGTCTAACTAGATCGGAGGAGGGAGGGAGTCTCTGGAGAGAAAAGGGAGAGAGCTTTCTTTATTATCAAAATGATCATCTGATTAAACTGATCTGATTTTATATTGCACTTGAACTTAAGAAACCTTACTTGTCTTATGCAACGTGAGATGCATGACATACATATTAATATAAATAACTGTAAAATGTTGAATCTGAACATGATACAAAAAATTAACATAATCGTGCTCTATAATGAATGGCATGCTTGCAAAAATTATGGCATACGTGGTACATAAAAAGTAGCTATCAAATAACTAGCTTTAATAATAATCTATCTAAACTAGCTAATATGTGCGAATCCTAATTTATGATCAAGTTACTTATCTCGTTGCATCGCTTCATGATTCTGACTTCGTAATTCTTCACCTATACGAAATACGAATCATCACTAATTTTTCTAGAAAAACTTGTTGTAATATTTTACTTAATTAAATACATACTGGAAAAACTAATCTAGCTAATAAAATATTCAGTTATATACGATTATTAATAAATATTGATATCATATAATTATTTAAATACTAATATCATATCTAACCTTTCAAATATAAGTTAGTAAAGAATATATTTTTTTTAAATAACTTCATAAAAATAATGGTGTAAGCATTTAGTTCGTAAAATACACTTAATAATAGTTAATATTAATTCTTGTAAACTATTACTATAGTTTAAGCATAATTCAATGTCTACTAATTTAATTTAAAAATCCTTAAATATTTTCCGTAAATAGTAAAGTTTTTGTACGAACATATTTATTCAATGAAAATTGAGCTTATATGAAACATTATAAAGTGGTTTTGTGTAAATAAATATAACCCAACTCAATAACATACATGTTTATTTAATGGGTTTTGTTATGCATTAGTTACTTTTCACCTCCCTACTTCACACTTCACACTTGACAACTTTTATTTTTTATTTTTTCATAAGCTGTGGAGTGTATATAGTAAATAGTGGATGATGAGAATAATTATTGTTGCTTAATAATCATTTAACATAACCCAACTCCAATTAAAACCAAACTCAATACGTAAACAAAACCCATGTGACTTGTGAGTCCAAGCCCACCTGGAGTATTAGGGGCATAAATGTAATATCTATTCAAAACTCATCCTAACATGCCTTACGAGAGACCTCTTTTTTTTACTGATGGGATGAGATGAGATGTACTGAGTTGACATTAAGCTTAAAAGTTGAATAAAATATTGATAGAATATATTTTTAATATTATTATTTTTTTTTTGGATTTGAAAAAGTAGAATTGTTTATTTTATTTTTTGTAAAAATTTAAGAAAGTTGTAATGATTAGATGAGATGAGTTGAGAGGAGTTGTGAAAACAAACGAGGCCTTAAGAAATAAGTTGTTTTTAAAACAAAACCACTAAGGCAGAGAAGGGTCGTGCTATGGACTCACCGAGAGAGCAACGTGCAGTGGCGGGTTGGGGTGAAGATCGACGGTGGTGCGGCTGGGGTTGACTATGGCGAAACTTCTAAACAAAGATAGTTTATGCCGTTAGGGAACAAAAGCGATGGGAAAATGAGATAATGGTTTGCAATTGAGACGCACCGAGGGAAAGTTGTGTGCGGGATCTAAGGGTTGTTTGGGTGGTTTCCGACGATATGGGGGTGGCTGCCTTGGGTTCACGCGCATGGGTTCTTTCAGTGTTTGATGGCTCACGGTGGATGTCGTGATTTAATGGTACTTCGTCTTGTAGCAATAGTAGGATGTGGAGGCTTTGGCAGCGGCTTGCCGTGGGAAGGGAATGAGTCATGATGGTGTAAGACGGTGTAGGGCTGAGCTAGCTTCCTCACTTGGTGGTTGAGCGATGGCGTATGCTTTGTTCATGGTGTCACCAAATAGAGAGTGCCAGGTGTTGATTGGGCTACCGTGCATGGACTGAAAGGCGACTACACTGCCATGCGTGATGATCTCTTGGTGCTCTGATTTGTTTATGGTGGTTTGCGGAGGTATAGCGGCCCTGGTTGCATTGGGTTCTCTACTGGTAGTGGGTTTTAACGATGAACTGCCTTGCGGTGCCAAGGAGTACTTGCTATGAAGATAACAATAAATTGCTGTGATTTTTTGAGAAGGTTTCTAAAGGAGAGGGAGAGTTTTAAAAGTGCTTAACACGTTCTGATTTTAGTTACAACCGATGTAATGGCTCACTCACTGAAGAATCATCCGAGAGAAGGGGAAGAGTGACAAAAGTATAAACCATTTAACTTAATTTTTAATAATAATAATAATAATAATAACAACAACAATCCTAAACAAGTTATTAATGTGATCAGCTTTTAATTTTGACTTCCAAGCGTAGAAGCTGTCAAAGTAATACAAGGGTAAATCCCAAGATCGAATTCACAGGGACAATGAAAACTTAGCAAACATTTCATTTACGCAAGACAACATATTACCATTTGTAGTGACACGAAAGTTTAAAATAATAAAAAAAAGAGTAAACTAAATGAGCTAGCAATGAACAAAAAATATGAAACGAGAAATAAATTTCAAAACTTAACCACTAACAATATTAACATCTAAATGGGCTATTTACTAAGGGAGCGTGGAATGAATTATGAGAGAAATTATTGGGATGATCAAACATAAGTAAAACTGAAAATAAAAGTAAATCTATTTTTTTTTTCTTTTTCTAAAATTGCTAAGAATCGAGATTTAAAGAAAATGTGCAGAAGTTGACTTAAACTTGTAAGAAGCAATTAAACAAACACTTGGGATGCAATTTTCACCCACTAATTTGGTGATGGATTTACTTCTCTTTTCATTTTCTCTCAACCATTCTCTCATTCCTAGAGATTATGGTTGGATAATATAGCAATGAACCACAATTTTTATTTTAATAAAACTATTTGACAAATTATATGACAATCATAGAAAAAATGAAAGAAAAACATCAAAGTCGTGTTACTTGTTCAAGTATCAATTGTGCCTAACGTCTACAATTGATCTAAACCAAGAACAAAGAACTTTAATCTTTTCTAGATGCACATTGAAATATAATCCATCAAGTTAATCATCAAAAGCACTAAATATTGAAGAAAATCCAATCCCAAATAGTCATGGGTTACTCATTGAATCCCAAGCTAAAAATCTAGCCTATCATCTTTAGATTAACAAAATGTGCAAAAAGATTCAAATTCAACATCACTAATTACTGTTTCTAAGGAAAATGACTGAATGAAAATATACTATATCCCTCAAATCTACTGAAATCCGAAACTATGAAGAACAAACACAGACGGAATAAAAAGAACTGAAGTAATGAAAAGAACTGAAAATAAAATGAAGAGGAAGAACTGAACGAAAAAAATGGAAATGAAAAACCCAGAAAAAAACTAAGAGAAAATGCAGAAGAAGAAAAGTAAGGAGGAAAAACTAAAACTAAAAAAATCGAATTGACGACGCATGAAAAAAATCCCTTTCTTTTATCCTCTCTCTTTTCCTCTAAACCTTCTCAGCTGTACGTTTTGATCTCAGTGCAGTGCGCACGCAGCCCCTGCGTTTTGCTCAGCACCTCTCCAGCCCAACACCGCGTTTCACGCCTACGCTTCGTGCATTTCACGTCTTGCTGCAATGCGTTTTGATCTGCCCCTCTGCTGCGCGTTTCATGCCTCTGGTCCTGCTGCGCGTTTCATCAGCTCAGCACCATGCCGTTTCATCCCAGCAGCTCTCGCGTTTTGATCTGCCTGCAGTGCACACGCAGCTCCTGCGTTTCACATCCCTGCAGCTTTGCGTTTTGATCTGCCTGCAGTGCACACGCAGCTCCTGCGTTTCACATCCCTGCAGCTTTGCGTTTTGATCTGCTTGCAGTGCGCACGCAGCCCCTGTGTTTCATGTCCGCAGCATAGCATTTCGTTCCAGCCCAGCACCGCATGCGAGCTCGCAGTGAGGCAACGATCGTGCCTCCCCTGCAGTGCGTGAAGCACTTTTTTCATATCTTTTCTTTGTTTTGTTTCCAATCCCTAGCTGCTGTGCATTTCTTTTGTTGCTGTCATGCTAGTTGGGTACTTCCAATAATACCCATATATTTTTAATGTATTTCCCAAAATGCCCTGCAACATAAGTAAATTATCAGAATAAAATTTGGGATATTAATAAGAATTTAACATTGAGTTAAGTATTAAAATTTACTATATAATTAAGTGCTTACTTCATTTTTTGGTTAAACAAATCATTTATTTAGCAACTTAATCATGTAATTTTTAACACTTTATCGTAATGATATAAAATTAAAAAATATAATAGCAATGATAAGAATAATAGAATGTTTATAAAGATAATAAACATAAAATTATTCATATTCTATCCCTACTAATATTGGGGCCAAGTTGTTACAACATATGAGACAAAGAAATACATACATCTTAAATGAATACAAGAAATATAAATATTAAATATTGTTTTTCGGGAAATTTGATCCAAACTCTCTATATTGTCTCTAGATTGAGATTTGCCCATCATAACTGAATCAAAAATTCTATCAACTCTAACAGATAATATGTTAACAAGTAAGAGGTAGGGCTATTACCCCGCATCCCCCAAACGGGGTTGCACCTGCCCCGTCTGCCACCACCGCATGGGGGGGGGGGGGTGGCAGTTTGGGCCCCGAGCCCGTCCTGATTGGCCTCGACGGCCGTCCACTCACCTTCGCCCACCTTCCACCCACTACGAAAAACCAAAAACCAAAAGCAACATAGAGAGAGAGAGAGAGAGAGAGAGAGAGAGAGAGACACTGGTTGGGGTTGATGGCGAGGGGGAGAGAGAGACTATGACAGCGTGTCAACGACCGACTAGGACGATGGTGCCTCTCTCCAATTTTCTTCCTATAATCCGAAAATTTGTATAATTTCTATATATTATTTATTTTCAAGGATATGGCCTCGCCAAAATTAAATTAAAATTAAGAAACAATAAAATTATTAATATGGATCCAAAGCTTTTTGTTATACAATATTAGACTTTTTTATATTGAATTCAAAGTGAAAATACAATAAAAATCATTTAGGGTTGATGATTTATATGAAAAATAGTTGAGAAGCTTTATCATCTAGACTTCATTGAGCAAGAAAAAATTTATTTAAAGCCTCAATTATAACATTATATGTTTAATGTGACACGAAAGTATTTAGGTTTTAAATGAAACTTGATAAACTAGCTTACATACTAGAATTATTGGTGTAACGGGTTCAGTTTTAGACATATTTTGGAACCAAACCAATACGGATCAATTCATCACCGAAGCTGAAACTTTAAGTTTTTCTAATTTCAGTTTGGTTCGATTTGGTTTGACCAGTGTTTCGATTTTTTTTACCGCTTACTAGTAGTGTCTAATTTATCTCTATACTAGACTTATACTAGTGTCTAATTACATGCTATTATACTAGTGTCAAACTTATTTATATACTTTTTTGATCAACTTATTTTTATACTTGATTATATATGGTAATAATACTATGAAGTTTACATATACTAAACTATCTATTTACATTATAGCATAAGTATATTATTTTATAATAATTAACACATACTGGTATAGTATTGAATTTAACTATAGTCTATATAAATCTTAAACTTTTTATATGAGTATATATGATCAAATGTGTAATAATGTATTTATAAAATATATATATATATATATAGTTATTAACCAAAAATGTATTTATCATTGGTATATATATATATCAAAATTAAATTTATATCAATAACCTATTATTAATATTCATGTTTAAGATTAAAGTTTCATGTTATATTAATTAGCATATACTATATATATCAAATAAAAATATTTTATATAAAATAAAAAATAAATATATATATTCCGGTCCGGTTCAATACAAGCCGATTTTCGAAATATGAAAAGCAGGACATAACTAGCTAGTTTTCCTTTTTTTCATCCCTGAATAGAATGAAAGATGACATTTTAAAACATCACTTAATAGTCTCTATGAAGAAAAGAAATTTCCAATATTACAAAAATAATAATGGATGAATATTATTATATGAAACATTATCATTAGAAATCTGAAACATATATTAAGTTGTATTTTTATAATTTTATTTCTACGTATATATATATATATATATATATATAAATATATCAATTATTCAGATATAATTTTATATATAGTTATGTTTTATGATTTTTTTAATCTATTTTTAATATACATAAATATATCACTGTAGAAAAGTTGACCTCCCTCCTAAAATTTGTTGGCTTCGCCACTTAGTCCGAGCATAATTGCATATCATGTTGCAAACACTCTAAGACCTGGTTTGAATAGTGATATAAAATGAGATGATCTGTGAATAATAGTGAAATGGTTTGTGAATAATAGTGAAATGGTTTGAATTAATATATTTTATGGTGTTTTGGGAAATGAGTGAGAAAAAAGTTGAATAACAATATTATAAAGTTAAATTATTACTCGAATATAATTTTTAATTTTATTTTCGTTTTAAGATTGGAAAAAATTGAATTGTTTTTTTATATTTTATTTGAAAGTTTGAGAAAGTTGTAGTAATTAAGTAATAATTAGATGAAAAAATTGAATATTTTGAAATTGAGTTATTTATGAATAGTAGTGAGTTGAGATGGTAGAGTGAGTTTTGTGGGTTCCACCTAAGATGAGTTTAAATATGTTTGGATGTTAAAATGTATTTATGGGAAGTTGAAAAAGGTTGTGGGTCTCACGTGTAAAGAAGTGTTGAATTGAAAAGGGTTGTGGGTCCCACATGTAAAGAGATTTTGAGTTGAGATGGGTTTAATAATTTAAGAATTGGATGTTTGGATATTAGATTTAGCTTAAAATTAGACTAAACTAAGTTGAATTCAGATAAATTTAACAACCAAATAGGGCCTAAGAGAATAGAGGTAGCAGGATTAAAAAGGTTGATAGTTGAAACAGTAAAATATTAATTAAAGTTGGTTAACCAAATGTGAATACTTTGAAAGTTTCAAAAAAGAATGTCCTTTGGGACGACAATTTTAGCAATGAAAGTCTATGTTGGTATAGATTTCCTTTGGATAGTGAGATGAGATAAAATGAAAGTTTAATAGCATACTAGTATCTTTTCATCTTGCACAAATGTTGATGATTAGGGCCATTAACGTTATTAAAATAAATAAATAAAAATTTAAAATTTACATGTAAAATAAATTTTTGTATGATAGACGTCACTTTTTAAAAAAATGCGTGAAATTTACATATTCTAAACAATATATGGGATAACTCTTCATATAATTTGATTTGTTTCCTTCGATGTTTTTAGTTTTTATAACCTTTTCTTTTGTAACCCTTTTTTAATATTTTCATGCAAACTAATCTAGGCTAACATCCCTGTCACTCTTAAGAGTCAAAACTCAAATCACGTTGAAAGTTTTTAGTTAATAAAGGCTATTAAAAGAAGGCTATGTTTAGTTTGCTTTTTTTTTTTTTTCTAATCTCAACTTCAATTGAATTCATAAAATAAAGGCCGTCGCACCAGCCACCGGGATTAACTGCTTCACCTAATTTGGCGATATACAGCTTGGAGTGGTTGGCTTTTCCACGTGAATAAGCATGTGGAGGAAAGGACAATTCTACATCAACCATAAAGCCAATTGATGGAATAGACTAATCGATTGGTTGGCTATTTTTGTTGCACGGCTCTTTGTCCAGCTTGTCACTGTCGGCCCACTGTCGTTCGAGACCTTGCAACACTTAATCTGTTGATGACTGAAAAAATCGCTCAACAAGTCCAAAGGGAAGAGTCATTTTTGGTCCATTGGGACGACTTGGACCTCATTCGGTGTTGTTTATAGGCCCCAACAGTATTCCGGTGCAGCTATATAGTGGTGATGCGTACGTCCATGGCAGTGGATGGAAAACATAAGTGCAACGAAATAAAGAGATGAACACATAGATTTATGTGGTTCAGCATAATGCCTACATCCACGGACGTTTGAGAAGGATAAATCCAATATAATATTCTTGTTTACAGTCTCTCATGATCTATCATATCTTACTGTACGATGGTGATGCTGAATATAAGTTTACTGGATAAGAGACTTTCATTGGAGCTCCCCTGTTTGAAGCAGCCGTCGAAGAGGAAGAAGAAGCACTGAAGAAGAAGAAGATCTCCGAAGAGAGAGCATCTATTTATCTTGATTACCTTTTCCCGCGTGCACCCCTGCAGATAAGGCCACACTTTTGCATGTATGTCTCCTCCCTGACAACCTCATCCGCCCTGGTTCCCCGTGATACCCTTCTTCCCCCCCCCCCCCCTCCTCCCCTAGCTTCTAATCCTGGCGTAGTGGAAGACGTTCAAAGTTAACAAACAGAGAAAGTGGAGTTTATGAATAAAATAGAGGAGCAACAGAAGAGCTGTGTCTTCCAAAAGTTGACGTCGAATTGCAGAATAACTTAACACTACTTTCTTATTCCAAACTTGTTCATTATCCCCATTACAACGATAGCCGAATACATATGAAGTCACAAAAGGAAAGTTGATAATTGACAAAAAAGGAAATACTTAGTAAAGGAAACAATAAACCAAAGTAAATCATCGTGAGAACGGAAACAATTCCAAAGGCAAGTTGACGTCGTATCCCTCAATTAACATGGTGCATGGTTGGAAAGCCAATCACTTAAATGTTCCAAAATCATAGGAAGCAGCTGCCACGTTAGTTGTATCCACGTCCTGCATCAATTCCCTGCCACTTAGAATAAAACTCGTCTCAGAGTTTGCGTCTGCGTTAAGTTGCTCATCAGGAGGGCGATACTCAAACAAATCAGCTACATTAAAAGTGGGGGAGATGGACATGTCTTCTGGAAGTTCCACCACGTAGGCATTATCGCTAATTTTTTTTAAGATGCGACAAGAGCCATACTTTCTGTTTTGTAATTTGTCGTAGGTGCCTGCGGGAAAACGATTCTTCCGTAAATGAATCAACACTAGGTCCCCTTCTTTGAATATTTTGGCTCGCCTATGCTTATCTGCAGCATGCTTGTATTTCATGTTGGCCTTCTCCAGGTTGTCACGCACCTCGGCTTGCATCCCTCGAATTGTTTTTGCCAAATTTTCAGCTGCCGGGCTTATCCCATGGGTCTTTGGAAGAGTAACCAAATCAAGGGCAAATCTTGGAGGTCTAGTGTAGACTATTTCGAAAGGGCTCTTCCCAATTGATCGATTGTTCATGCTATTGAAGGCAAACTCAACTTGCGGAAGACTCACATCCCACTGCTTCGGCTTGTCACCAGAGAGACAACGCAACATGTTACCCAGTGTCCGGTTGGTTACCTCAGTCTGGCCATCGGTTTGTGGGTGACAGGTACTGCTATACTTGAGGGAGGTCCCAAACTTTCTCCACAATGTGATCCAGAAATGACAAAGGAATTTGGTGTCTCGGTCAGAGGTAAGTGTCTTTGGGACACCATGTAAGCGGACAACTTATTTGAAGAACAAATGAGCGACGCTTGATGCATCCGACGTCTTTCGGCAAGGAATGAAGTGTGCCATTTTTGAAAATCTGTCAACGACTACAAAAATAGAATCAACACCGCGTTGAGTCCACGGCAACCCGAGCACGAAGTCCATAATCAAATCCTCCCAAATGTTCTGAGGAATAGGCAATGGCGTGTAAAGTCCCGTGTTTTGCGCTTGACCTTTCTTCACTTAACAAACGGGACACCTTTGCACAAACCTTCCGACATCTCTTCTCAATTGAGGCCAAAAATACCGCTCGGTCACTAGGGAAATCATCTTATCGCGACCCACATGGCCTCCTAATCCTCCCCCATGCAATTCACGTAGAACATATTCACGCAACGATGTCCGAGGAAGGCAAAGTTGATTCCCACGAAAGAGGTATCCCTCTTGTATATGAAAATCTGCTTGTGGATGCCCAGACGCACACTACTTCCAAATTTCAACAAAGTCTTCATCGTCAGGATACATTTCTTTGAGTTGCTCAAAACTAGTGATCTCGGTCTTCATGGTTATGAGCGTGGATGCACGTCGACTGAGAGCGTTGGCTACTTTGTTTTGCTCCCTAGATTTATGTTTGAGCACCATCGTGAATTTTTGCATAAAACCAATCCACCTAGCGTGCAAACGGTTCAAGCTGTTCTGGGTGTTGATGAACTTCAGTGCGTGGTGATCGCTGTAGAGAACGAATTCACGCTGAATAGGTAGTGCTCCTAGTGTTTCAAAGACCTTATAACTGCATAGAATTCTAGCTCATAGGTGGTCCATTTGCGCCTGGCTTCATTTAATTTTTCACTGAAGAACTGCACAGGATGCCCCTCTTGGAACAAGACAGCGCCAATGTCGACTATGGAGGCGTCGCACTCAACTTCAAAAAGTTTATCAAAACTTGGGAGGGCGAGCACTGGTGCAATTGATAGCTTTTCCTTAATAATGTTGAAGCTATCATCTTGCTCTTTTCCCCACAAGAAATGCCCTTTCTTCATACATTCAGTAATGGGGGCTACCAAGGAACTGAAATTCCGTATAAACCTACGATAGAAGGTTGCTAAGCCATGGAAGCTGTGAACCTGGGTGACAGTGGTGGGGGTCGGCCAGTCGCGTATCGCATGCACCTTCTCTTCATCAACGTGTATTCCTTCGGCACTCACCACAAACCCCAGAAACAACAACCTGCTACTCAAGAATGTGCATTTTTTCAAATTAATAAACAACTTGTGATGGAAAAGTGCGGATAAAACTTCTCTGAGATGACTCAAATGATCATTCTCATTACAGCTGTAAATGAGAATATCATCAAAATAGACCACCACAAATTTTCCGATGAAGGGCTTGAGGACTTGGTGCATGACGCGCATGAAAGTGCTTGGCGCATTAGAGAGGCCAAACGGCATTACCAGCCACTCATACAAGCCTTCTTTGGTTTTGAAAGCCGTTTTCCAATCATCGCCCAGTCGAATGCGTATTTGATGATACCCGCTTCGTAAGTCAATCTTTGAGAAAATATTGGACCCTGCAAGCATGTCCAACAAATCAGTTAATCGGGAAATGGGGAACCGGTATTTTACCGTTATTTTGTTGATGGCGCGACTGTCTACACACATCCACCAACTCCCATCTTTCTTTGGCGTGATCAATGCGGGCACCGCGCATGGGCTCATACTCTCTCGTATCAGTCCCTTGCGAAGGAGGTCTTCCACTTGTCCTTGCAAGATATTGTGTTCATTGGGGCTCATCCTGTAGTGCGGCAGATTCGGCAAACTTGCCCCAGGAACTAAGTCAACATGATGTTGGACATCCCGCATTGGTGGCAATCCCTCGAGTAGTTCAGGTGGTGCGAGGCCTTCAAACTTAGTCAATAGATACTGTATCTGTGGGGGTATGTCAGGGGACCCAACAACCTCTTCTCCTTTTACTACCAATGTCCATATTTCTCCCAACTCTTTGGCCTCTTCAAGGAAGTGGTTCTCGCTTACGGTAAACAGAGTAGTTTTTTCTTCAACCTGCACGGAGTTGGGACCTTTGTCCCCCATGGGCATCAACACTATCTTCCGGTCACGCCACCAAAAGGAGTAAATGTTGTCGCATCCCTTGTAGATGGCATCCACGTCTAACTGCCAAGGCCTCCCGAGTAGAATATGACAGGCATCCATATCAACCACATCGCACATGGCCTCATCTTGGTAGAATTTCCCGATGGAGAAAGGCACACAACAAATATTGCTAATCTTGGTTTTTGCTCCCTTTCGGATCCAGCTGATCTTATAAGGACGCGGATGTTTGTCCACCTTTAATTCCAGTGCATTAACAAGGGCTCTTGATACTATATTTTTGCAACTTCCGCTGTCAATAATTACATTGCATACCTTGTTTCTAATAGTGCATCGTGTCTTAAAAATAGAATGTCGTTGATTTTTTTCTTCTATTTTCGGGGCTAGTAGGACTCGCTGGACGACACAACCGACTGGTTCTCCTTCATCTCCTTCAACAAATTCCTCTACTTCGTCTTCTTCACTGCTTTCCCCTTCTTTCGGGTCCTCTTCACCCTCTTCTATTACATGGACCGAACGGCGTGTGGGGCACTCATTGGATCGATGCTCTGGTTGGTTGCACCGAAAGCATTTCCCCGTACGTAATAGGTCGAGTGTAAGGATTATTGCTTCCCCCTTCTTTACGTACTGGAGCTTTTGTGTTTTGCGTACTGCTCTCTCCTCTTTGCAACCTGCTGTATGGTGGAGGCCGTGAGTCGCTAGATTGTTGTTGGATGGCAGGCATTACTTGTGGTACTTGGTTCGGTATCCTTGGTGGTGGCCTGGCCAGTTGCATTTCAATCTTCATAGCTAAATTAACTGCTTCCGAAGGAGACCACACAGTGTGCAAAGAAACCTTGTCCTGGATGGCCACACGTAAGCCCCCCATATATCTTGCAATTTGTTGTCCCTCTGTCTCCGAAAGATTATTACGAGCATTTAGCCGATAAAACTCTTCCGTGTAGTCATTTACAGTCCTCGCCCCTTGCTTGCAGTTTTGATATTGTTGGTAGAGAATTTGTTGGTGAGGTTTGTTTCATATTGCTTGTTATGTATGGCTATGGAACCATATATTCAGTATAATCTTTTTCATGTGTAAAGTCGTTATTGATCTCTACACAGTGCAGTTGCATCAAGATCAGGATTCAATTAGGTTTCCCTAATAGACGTAAGGATTATGTTACTCCAGTGTGCAATACAGATTTCCCAAGGATTACCATAGTATCAAGTGTGGTTTATGTATACAACTTAGGCACAACCTTTTGTTTACAGTGGAAGAAAAATTATAATACAGATCTATCTGAATATTAGGAAGAGGAATACTTGGGTTTTTTTTACCTCTTTTTTTATAGTCCGTTGTCCTTTTCTCATCACATTTTGTACATTGTATCTCTACATCATGGTTCTTCTGCAGGCAGAGAAAGCTTGTTGGAACTCTACTTATCAAGAAAAGAAAGCTTCTTCGAACTCTATTGGAATATTTAAAATATCCAACATCACAGGGAAAAGACGTGAGCTAGTGCCTTCCAAACCTGCAGCTGAAAACTCTGATATGGAGAGTGACAGTAGTGATAGTGACAAGGAAGATGAGGATGTGGAGCTTGGTGGATCTGGGAGTCCGAGTTTGCAGGCAACATCTTGTTTCTTTTCCCATTTTGCTAATTTCACAAAAACAGAGATCCACATTGCTTGTTCCTCCGATTATCTATTTAAACTTTTCATTTATCTTGTTTGCTTTTCTAGTTGCGCAAGGTTGCTCATGAAGGATGTATAAACCGTATAAATCCCCATATATGCGCATCTTGGGCAGATATTAATGGTCACGTGCAGGTTAGAATTCATGTCTTTCTGTCTTGCTGTCCATGTAGCATATGACGTTATGGAATGTGATAATATGTCTTCAGTTTCTGGAATTTTTCGGTGGTTTTGGGGGTAGTTTTTCGGTGGCAGCGACCGAAAAAGATATTCTATCAAGTACTCGAAATTTTTGCATCACTTACTGTATTGTCCTCACAGTTTTCTAATAAAATCTTGTCATTTGTAACATAAAATGAAGAACATTTTATGAAGATTACTTTCCTATTTTTATATTTCTTCAATAGTTGTTCCATTTCAAACCAAAACATCCATTTTACGACAGAGTAATTAGGATAAGGTAAAATAGATAATTGAGATTTAACACTTGTCTTAGAAATTATTATGACATTTTACTTATCAAAAACAATTATGGCACGATTAATATCCAGGTATGTGTGAACTTGAAATTTGATTTTCTAGATACAGATTACAATAACAATGATAATGCTCTGTAGGTATAAGACTTCAGCTCTCATCTGAATGCTTTAGCAGAATCAGAAACACAAGGTGCCCAGGAGGCTTCGTCAGATTTCAATCAGGCCCCATTAGTTAAGTTTAAGCACAAAGATGAAGGCTATGCTATAGACTGGAATCCTATTGTTCCGGGAAGGCTTGTATCTGGTACTGTTAGACTGGAACCTTAATTACTAGCTGTTTAACGCATTTAACATGGTCTAACGCTTTGATAATGTTCTTCATGAGTGAAGGGGATTGCAACAATTGTATTTATCTGTGGGAGCCTACATCTGATGCGACATGGAATGTGGATACCCAACCATTTATTGGTCATGCTGCGAGTGTCGAGGATCTACAAGTATATAGTTAACCCATGAATCTATAGTTGTTTGGGTTTTCCTATATGCAGTTGAATCTTGTGCTTTGAGCAGAACTGTTTTCCTTTATTTTTTCAAACTTGTAACCATTCTTGTTCCATCTCTTCTCCTGTAGTGGAGCCCTACAGAACCTCATGTATTTGCCTCTTGTTCTGTGGATTGGACTATTGAAATATGGGATGCCCGTTTAGGGAAGTCAGCAGCAGCATCTTTCAAGGCTCATAATGAAGATGTGAATGTCATATCGTGGAACAGGTTGCTAATAGTTCTGGTTGTTGCTCTATTAGAAAATCCTTACGTCCATATACATATTTATGTGGTGATCACTCTTGGCACTTCCTTGATTCTGATTAGGCTGGCTAGCTGTATGTTGGCATCTGGCAGTGATGATGGGACATTTTCTATTCGTGACCTCAGATTGCTTAAGGTATGGTCCAGTATGGATATTCCATCATATTTTCTAAAAAAATAGATGATCTACAATAAATTATCAGGTTAAGGGCCTCTAACACCCTGGTCCTGCACGAGTCGGAGAGTTATTTCCTAACACTTAAACTCATATTTCAACAATATAAAAATAGACTCCAAATTCTCAATATCATGTAGAAAATTTGATTCAATCTAATTTCCTCAATATAACTAATTTTCCAAAATGTCAAGTCATCATAACACAATAAAACTTCTTAATAAAAATCGACAATACTCATAAAAAACTTCCTATGCTTAATCCACTATACTTAAATCATCTCACCTAATGTCTTATAGTCTTGATCCTCAGCTAAACCATCAAAATATCTGAAAAAATATTATGGAGATAAAGTGTGAGTTATCAATAACTCAGTAAGCAGAGAGCATATACAAGTATGTAAACATGAGCATTTATAAAGTTCGGTATGCAGAACAGAATTTTACTCTCAGAATGCAGAAACAACATATTTACTTTCGAAATGCATAAACAAAACTTGGTACAAAACATCAGAGCGAAATTTTCAGAAAAACAAACTTGTTCTCAAAAAGAAAATCATTTGGCATATCCAAACTGAAACATTATATTCATATCATCTCATAGCATCACATCGGGACAAATACCATGTTTCATCCTCGTGGTAGGGTTATAAACCACCATTATACTCGTGGCTGGGCCTTAACAGAAACAGAAAGGAACATAATCAGAATCAGATCACATTCAGATATAGAATCAGAACTTCATGTAAAGGTTTTCAGATGACACATCATATCAAAACAAAATACTAAATAGTTTCAGATCATTTCACATGTTTGAAATAAATAGAATCCAAAACATTTTCATTTAGTCATAGCAAGAAGTTTTAGATTTTCATATTCGTTCTTTTTGCATAGTTCAGAAACAAAATGCACAAAATTAACTCATGTCTACACCAGTCATGACAGCAAATACTTTCTCTTATATAGAATTTATGCATATGGACAATAAACATTTGAGGTCGTTTTCAGATTTCTTTTCAAGAACAAACATACTTATTTTCAAAGTCAACCTCATTTCATTTCTTTTATTCAAAACTAGTATATGAACCCCGCTAACCTGGAGTTTTTATGTAACACCCTCCCCGAAGGTCCGGAGAGTTAACTCATGTCGCCTAAAAAAAAATCATTTTTCCATTCACATTGTACATAATCAACTTTTTCTCGATCTCACAAAATACTCATTAATTCACATCAAATACTCCAATATTATTAATCCAAGACAATAAAAAGTCTTAATAAACACCAACCTCCCAACAAATCATATCATCATATTGCAACAAACTACTGAACAAAAATCCTCAATACTCATGTAAACCTTCTATGTTTAAACCATCATTCTTAACTCTTCTCACCCATGCTCCATATCCTTGATCCTCAACTAAAACATTCAAATCATCTGAAAAATATTGTGGAGATAAGGGGTGAGTTATCAACAACTCAGTAAGTAGAGAACATATACTAGTATGTAAATATGAGCCTTTTCAGAAAGTTCAGTATGCAGAAACAAAAACTTTTTATTTTTATATGCAGATCTCATAAAAACGTGTTATCAGAAAATCAGAGTGACTTTTCAATCTTTTCATACTCAAAATCAACAATTCATATTTAAGGATCCATTTCATATTAAAAAACGTTTTGGCATAACATAACTGAACATCTTCATCTTATCATATACTATGTTTAACCCCTTGGTAGGGTTGTGCTATCCCCGGTGGCCAAACCAGGCAGTATCATGTGGTGAACTTTCCATTTTTCAATCTTGGAGCCCCGAGTGTGCACACAGGAAAGAACACGTAAAAAGACCACTTTGTTTCCAAAGTGGGTGCACTCATATCATATCATGGTGGTACCAACCATATCACGTGAACAGTATCATCATATCATAACCATATTCAGAACAGATAAGTATGCCAAAGTTTTATCATATCCATATCATATCAAAACACGTGCGAAACATATTCATATCATTTCTATTTGATAAAAAACAGATCCAAATCATTTCATATCACATGCATAAAAATCTCAATAATATCATATTCGCTCTTTTGCATATTTCAGAAACATGTCAAATATTGCTCATGTCTACACATTTCATGTCAAAAATATTTATTTTCTCTTTCATACGTATCTCATAAAGGAATACGAAAACATATACTGAGGTTGTTTTTCACTTTTTCTTTTTAAAACAACATGCACATTTTACAAACCAACCTCAGTTCATTTATTTTTATGTAAATCTAGGAACCCCGCTTACTTGGACGACTTAACTTTTCCAAAATTTTCTTAAAAAATGTCGAGCCGACTATAGATCGTCACCTATAAAAACGACGTAATTTTCGTAAGTCTCCAATCAATCACGTGTTTCGATATTTAAGCCTAAACTTCAAAAATAACCTATTTTAATTCCTCAAAACTTAAAACCCTCATAATTCCAAAAATATGTCATCACTTTCTAAAATCATCAATATCCACCATAACCAAAGTCAAACTCAAAACACCAATATTTAAACCCGAAACCATCAATAAATCTCACATCATAAACCAATCACCCAAACAACTCCATAATCCAATCCAACCGACCCCTTACTCCTCAGGCTCAGTCCGGCACAACCAACCAATTCACAGTAAATATGAGTTAGCGCAAAAATACATTTAAATCTCAAAAATTCTTTGGAAAAATACTTACAATGCTATAATATAATTTTTGAAAAATCACGGACGTGCTAGAAGTGGCAGCACAGCAACGGAATAGTGCAAAATGCACCGTGGCCGTGGGTCTCAAAAACCCACTTTTGAACGGGGACAAACCAAGATCCGAAATTGATAGGGAAGGGCTAAGGGATGTTGGTGAAGCTAGTGATGGTGGTGGTTGGCCGTGGGTGGCGGCGTAGAGGGCGGTTTAAGGCCAAAATGTTCAAATTGGAAAAGTTGACGGTGGGGCTTCACCGGTGGCGGATAGGAGCTGGAGTTGGGTGCAGTGGGTTGCTATGAGGTCGAGGATGAAGTGGTGAAGAGATGGTGGCCGGAGGAGGCGCGACGGCGGTGCTGGAGTGAAGATGCCACCACGGCTTGGTGGGCTCGTGGTGGCTAACGGCGGCGTGGCTAGGGCTAGAAACGGAGGGGTGGCGTCGCCGGTAGCTGGGGAAGCTGGGGAGCCGGGCGGTGTCAGTCACCGCCGGCTCGCGGTGGCGCTGGGGGAGAAGGAGG
Organism: Juglans mandshurica; assembly: GCA_022457165.1. Classification (NCBI taxonomy): domain Eukaryota; kingdom Viridiplantae; phylum Streptophyta; class Magnoliopsida; order Fagales; family Juglandaceae; genus Juglans; species Juglans mandshurica. Next base: position 37,484,653 of record CM039619.1, read on the forward strand.
ATCGGATGGAGAAAGAGAGAGAGGGAGGCTAGACGTGCGCGGGAAGAGCCCAGGGAAGAAAAGAAGAAAGAAAGAAAGGAAAAGAAGAAAAAGAAAAGAGGAAAGAGAAAATGTAGGGAAAGAAATGAGGTCCAATCCTCGCATCTTGTGTCACAAAAATGATCCAACGGAAACGATTTCAAAACAGCAAGTTAAATAAAATAATTCAAACGAAATGATTAAAATGAAAATAAATAATTAAATCCCACAATAAACTAATTTAAAATAAAGAGAAATTTAAATACATAACAATTATTAATATTCAAGAAACATGTCAAATTAAATTTTTACAGATTAAAAATTCATAAAAATCTAAAATTTGAAAATTTAAAACAAGAGAATTAATTTTTAAATTAATTACAAATAATCATTCAATTAAAAAAATACATTAAAATACGGGATGTTACATTTTAGCTTTTCAGGAATTCTTCACAATGGTACTGAACGAAAATCAATCATCACCAATAAAATTAATCACGTAATTCTCGTAAATTTTCAGTTGAACACGTATTTCGATATTTAAACCTGAAATGCTATAATTAACCTATTTTAATATCTCATTACCTAAAATTATCATAAACCTAAAATATCAGCATTCCCAATCCATCAATAATCACTTAATTTCTACGACTAAGATATTAAAATTTAACTTATTTACTAGAGAAATCAAACTATAAAATTTAATACTAGATAATATAATTATACCAAAAAAATCTATTACAATAAATATTAAGATTTCATTTAATAAAAAAAATAAACTAGATTAGAATTATAGTGTTCAAAATAACATTACACAGTTACTGTTCACTTCTAAAATTAAAATATAAAAATTAATGCTTAACAATATAATTTAAATCCCTTAAATATTTGCTGTAAAAAAAAATAAAGTTTCTAGACTATTTTAAAATAAAAATGATCCCACTTAAAATATAAAAAATCACTATGTAAACAAAACAGCCAAACCCAATTAAAAAAAAAAAAAAATTAAAGAAGGGCATTTTGGTAATGAGGAAGACTTGTATGTGAAAAATTGGAACTAAAACACTAGAGGGAAACAGTGACTTACGGGAGGAACCAACGTGCGACCCGGGGCAACACTCCACAACTCAACGAGAGCGAAGGAGCCGTGACGGGTCTAGGTGCGGTGGATGGTGGTGCTCACGACGACAAGGCACTCTGAGAGAGAGAGAGAGAGAGAGAGAGAGAGAGAGAGAGAGAGAGAGAGAGAGAGAGAGAGAGAGCAGCGTGTGTGAGAGAGAGAGAGGGAGGCTTACGGTGCTGATGGTCGAAAAAGGAGGTGGGACCTTGAGGACTCCGAGAAGCACCTTGGGGTTGGGGGGGTGCATAACTGACGACGACAGTGGCTAACCCGTAGCGGTTGGTGGTCTGAACGGTGAAACAAGGGCTGGTTTTGGTGTGGAATTGGGTATGGTTTTTTTTTTTGCTCTATTTTTAGAGCTTGAAATAGGGGCTGGCTTACGATTTTACGTGGGGTAAGGCAAAGGTTGGTGGCTTCCATCGTTCAGGGGAAAAAATCCCACAGGATAGTTTCCATTCGGCTGAACGCACACTGGCTTGGGTTTCGTGGCTGTAATGGTGGCTTCCGTCTTGAAGGTTGGTGGTTATCTCGGGTTCACGTCTGCAGCAACTGGTTCATGGTGGGTTTCCAGGTGCCTTGCGACTTGGTGTGGAGAAGATAAAAAAAAAAAAAAAAAAAAAAAAAAAAAAAAAAAAAAGAGGTAGGGAGCACTGATCTACAAGGCGAAGTGTATTCCTGGCATCGAAGGAGCGCACGGGAAAGGGTGGTTACGTGCATGGGGGCAGCGGTTACCATGCAGTTGTTGTGCTTGATGCGGGTAGCTTCTTGTACGTGGGCAGGAATGGATGTGTGATAAGAGAAATGATTGGGAGAAAAAATAAATAAATAATAATAAAAAATCAATGCTAGCTTCGTGCTAGACCCGGGTGTTACAGGGCCATTGTTATAATAGTATGTCTTCAATCTTATTGCTTTCATTCTTCTGCATTGATTGTATAACTTATATTGTGACTTGCATGTATTCAGATTGGTCACACAATTACTACAATCCCTGTTTAAAAAAAGTTGGTTAACTAACAAAAGAAAGGTGGAACCAGCTGCATTCTTTAAAGAAAGTGCTTTGCCTCTTTAACCCCAAGGGGTTGGCCCAAGTGTGAAGGCCTTGGTCTTGAGGTATTACTCTAATCAAGGTCCAAGGTTCAATATCTCATGGGTACAAACATTCCTTTGGAGACACACTCCCAGATGCAAAGTTAGAGATTTAACCAATTTCATGTAGAGAAACTTTTGAGGGTGCTGTGCACGGGACTGGAGTTTATTTTGCAGGGGTGGGTCCGAAGGGCCCTGCCTTGGAGAGGTTCCCCAACATCATAAAAAGAAAAAAGAAAGTGATTTGCCTCTTTACTATGCATTGTATGATACTTGAGACTGCTAAAAATGGGGGATAAGGCACTTTGTGTTTTCCCCCCTTTTCTTTTAGGAGGGGTGAAGGCCTTGTTTTATATGTACATGTATGTATGTGTATTATGTTCCTACATACACAAGTATATATTTTTTGGAGTCAGAGAAATGGTTGATCTCCCTCTCTCTCCGCCTCTCTTTCTTTTTCTTATGCTAGCAAAGAAGGATTGTAGGTTATGAAATTGGTTTCTTGATGTTGATAATGTTGATGTTAAATGCGATTTTTCTGTGGGCAGGAAGGAGATTCTGTAGTGGCACATTTTGAATACCATAAACACCCTATCATGTCCATTGAGTGGAGTCCACATGAAGCCTCTACATTGGTTGTTTCATCATCAGACAATCAGCTAACATAAGTAATGCGCACGATAGATTGTGTTGGCGCATAAATAAGAAGTGGTCAACCAAATATATATGTTTGTAGTTTTATTATTCTTCTTTGGATAGAAGTTCTTATGTTAAATGTTTTTGAGTTTCGTTCATTTATTTTTGATCGCTTGGCTTCATTGCATAGAATATGGGACCTTTCCTTAGAAAAGGATGACGAAGAGGAGGCAGAGTTCAGAGCTAAAACAAAAGAGCAAGTAAATGACCCTAAAGATTTACCTCCACAACTTCTGTTTGTTCATCAGGTAACCCACTCCCCTCCTCTTTTATCCGAACTTACCTCTTAGTGAGATGATGGATTTAGAAATTTCTCTATTGATTCAACTCAATGTGTTAACTCAACAATGCTTTGACTTTAAATAGGGTCAAAAAGACTTGAAAGAAATACATTGGCATTCGCAGATTCTAGGAATGGTCGTATCTACAGCAGCAGAAGGTTTCAACATCCTGATGCCTTCTAACATACAAACTACCCTTCCCTCGGATGGTGCTTGAAACTCACATATGATCTGTTGCTATTCTTCCTACACCAAACTGCTATTCATATATATGTTTTTATAGCATCAATGGGATGGCATGCAGCAGCTGTATGTTTGCATGTGGCGTTGTCCTGATGTGTACATCTTGAATCCATTCAGAATCCGTGTTTTTTTTTTTTTGAGTATGTTAACGACCTTGACCCCTCCCCAGCACCTTGTTAAAATTCGCACTTGCTCCCAAAAGTTTTTGCTATGGATTAGACTATAAATTAGACTTGTGATTGCTATGGATTTTTGTATTTTCCAATTGCTTTTAATGCATGTATATATATATAAAGAATGAATCAACATTATATTAAGAAGCACAATTCATTACATAATTAATCATAAAAGCAATAAACATAACCAATCTTTAATTCGGAATTAATTCCAACTCTTTACTTTATTATATAACTTGTCAATAAAACATCAATTCCATAAGCCTTAACAATAGACATTCATTTTATAAACAATAAATACTTTCATTCATTTTTTTTTCTTTTATACTTTACTTCATACACAAGCCATGATCCCTTATACTGTCCCAGTGTTCTGGCATCTCTATCGTCCAAGGACAATAACTCATTATTTAACCTAGTTCTCGATCGTGGGTACTCTCCCCGTTTAAGAAGCCCTTCCCCATTCAAAAGGCTAAGTCCTTGGCCTGAGGTTCACTCATCACACTCAATTCTATTGATTGCTCATCATAACTTTATCAATGAACATTCATTTCATAAACAATAAATACTTTCATTCATTTTCTTTTTCTTTTATACTTTACTTTATACAAGCCATGCACACATTGCTCTAGTATTCTGGCGTCTCTATCATCCAAGGACGATAATTCATTATTTAACCTGATTCTCGATCGTGGTACTCTCTCCTTGTCTGAGAACAAACCATGGCCCTTCCCCGACCAAAAGGGTAAGTCCTTGGCCTGAGGTTCGCTCATCATAGGCATCCTACCAATTCTATCAGATTATACCACATGTTGTTTGGGTAAATAGTAGATACTAAATATATTGCAATAATTGCGAATCCAAATTCTGACTTCTTAATGAAAACACATATAAAATTAGATTATTCTCAAATCATTCTTTTTATAGATATTGACTAAGACGATTGTATCACATGCGTCCGAATTGCTTTATACCATATAATGATTTTTGTAACTTGATAGAATAAATATTATCGGATTTCAAATTATAAATTAAATGCTTCAGGCATTTATATCATTCAAAGATTTTCATGTATATATCATTATCTAGTGATCCATATGAATATGCGGTAACCATATCCATTAACGCATATCTAAACTTTCTATGACTACAAAATTAGTAAAAAATATGAATGTAAATGAATCCATTAAGGGAGAATATGTTTCTTGATAATCAATATCAGGTTTATGCGAGAAACCTTGTGCAATAAGTCGTTCTTTATATCTCACGACTTCATTTTTCTCATTATATTTACGTACAAATACCTACTAATATTCAATATGCGTTACACCTTTAGGTGTTTGGCAGGTACAAATACTTCACGTTTTGCAAATGAATTCAATTTTGCATGAATTATATTTTTTTCATTTTTACCAATCATATCTATGTTAGCATTTTGTGGCTATTTGTAGTTCAAATTCATCGTTGCTTCTTGTAATGTCTAGGGAAACTTTAAATGAAAATAGGTTGTCGACATCAATTTTATTTCTATCCCATAATTTTCCTGTACTTACATAATATATCTACATCTCATTATTTTCTAGTTGTTCCTCTTATTCCTCTTCAAGGAATTCTTTTTTAGAAGAATTTGGTATTGAGAGTTTGGATCGATCAATTGATTTTATTGCATGTTTTGTGGGTATGGCTTCTTTATGAAAACCAGTTTTTTTTTTTTTTTTTTTTTCTTTTAGTCTTCTCTTTTGAAGAATCTTGTCAATTGCACTAATTGGTCTTCCATGCTTTAGGCATATCTTTGATTCATTTGCTGCTAGATTTCTTAATTGTCCTATAGGGACTTCAATCATCTCAGGGATATTAACAGCTGAAATATAAGATTTTATTATTTTCTTACTATCAATATATGCATTTGGTAAATGATTCGCAATACCTTGCAATTGAATAATCATCTGAACTTCCAAATCACATTAATTTGTATGAGGATCAAGATGAGATAATGTCGAAGCATTCCATGTTATTTCTCTTTGTGTTTTAGGCACATTTTCTTTTCGTAATGGTGGGAAAATTGTTTAATAAAAATGAAAATCTTTGAAACGTACTTTAAAAATATCATTAGTTAAGCATTGAAGGTATATAACAATAGAAGGAGAATCAAAACCAATATAAATTCCAAGTCTTCATTGAGGGCCCATCTTAGTACATTTGAGAGCTGCAATCAGAAAATAGATAGCACAACAAAAAATACGAAGATGATTGACCAAAAGTAAGTTATAACAAGGAGTATTTCCTATGGACAGTTGGTCTAATCCGAACTAAAGATATAGCATATAAAATTGCATGTCCCCAAGTAAAAATGGGTAGTTTTATTCTCATCAGCAAAGGTCTAGCAATTAATTGTAGTCATTTAATATACGATTCCACCATTCTGAGTATGTACATGGGCAACTAAATGTTCAACATGAATTCCTATTAACATGCAATAATCATCAAACACTTAGGATGTAAATTCTTCTGCATTATTTAATCTGATAGACTTGACTGAATAATTAAGAAATTGTGCTCATAATCTAATTATTTGTGCAAGAAGTCTAGTAAATGCAACATTACAAGTAAAGATAGACAAATATGTGACCACTTAGTTGATGTATCTATTAAGATCGTAAAATATCTAAACGGTAAATGGTTCACATGGTAGATATATTGGCCCACATATGTTCTAATGAATTCCTTTTAGAAATAAAAGGGATTCAATTACTATCTTAGAATGGGTTGGTCTGATAATTAGTTTACATTGAGAACATGATGCATATGAAAAATCACTTGGTAAAAGAACTTTCACCTTTTCTGATATCCATGTGAATTCTTAATTATTCGATGCATCATAATTGATTTCGATTGTCCAAGAAAATCATGCCAAAGCATACAGATCTTTGGATCAGAGCACTTTCGGTGCATTACAATATTTGATTCAACTATATTCATAATTGTTTAATATAACACCGAAAAGAAGGCTGACAGTTTTTCTAACATGAGTTTCTAGCCCAAAATCATAGAAGTAATATAAAGATGTTCATTATTACCTTTATTGATGTTTCAACATGATAACCATTACGATGTATATCTTTAAAACTAAGTAAATTTCTTTTAGATTTTGAAAGAATACAAAGTATCGTTAATACAAAATTTTGTTCAATTTGGTAACACTATATTTGCTCTTATGGAGCCTTTAATTAGGTTCGAAGAACTGGATATAGTATTGGCACTAGTTTTATTCAATGTTAAACATTGAAAATATTTTTTATCTTTAAAAATTGTATGTGTGGTACAATTGTCTGCGAGACATACGTTTCCACCAATTTTCTTCAAATTGATTAATTCATCAATAAAATTCATGCTTCCTTATAGAAGCAAAACATATATAAAACTTCATTAATTTAAAGGAAAATTACAAAATATATTTGAAGATAATAACTGAAATATAATGTGATTACAACAAAAAGAAGGAAAATTAATTGTTATAACCATAATCATCACCAATAAAAAAAAAAAAAATTTTGTTGGGGTTCACAAAGAAATCAGAAACATCCAGGTGGGTGAGATCCATTCCATTTGGGGTATAAGTGGGATCTATTGGATTTTTGTGATCAACAAAATTCATTTCGACCCCCTTTTTCCTTTTCTTTGACATAAGCTTGATATAGGTCTACCAAATATTTTGATGTACAGTAGGTACATGACCAATGTACGGTCATACCATATCTATAACATTTATCCTCGTAGTTTTTCGCAGGCTTATTCTATAAGCTTTTATTTTCATCATTCTTTGTCTATGTGGGTTCCTCTTCCGGTGGTATACTGTGTTCCTCTTTGAATAATGTTTAGTACGATATCCTTAATTTTTATAGCTTTTCTTACCATGTTCACGTCCACGATTTTCTTTGTGATTATAAAATGAGGTTCCATTCGCTTCAAGGAATGAGGTAGAACTAGTTGGATAAGACTGATGAATTTTCATTAAAAGCTCGTTATTCAATTCAGCCACTAACAAATAGAATATCAGTTCATAATATTTTATGAATTTGCACTCTCGATATTGCTGCTGCAGGAGTACATTTGAGGCATGAAATGTGGTATATATATTTTCTAACATATTCTCATAAGTGATTTGCTCTTTACATAATTTCAACTGTGAGCTTATTTCTTTGTTTTAAAATCTTGTAACCTCAAGTGCATCCGATTATAGTGAACTTTTGGCAGGATTATTGTCTTATGGTGCTCATATCTCTCTCACAAACTATTCCATAGAATCAAGGGATTTTTTTTTTATATTGAGATACTCAGTTTTCAATTCTTCATATAAATGATGGTGAAGAAAAATCATTACGTTGGTGCGATTTCACAGGAAAGTTTCATTCTCTTCTTGGATAGCATTTCTAAGATTCATTGCATCAAGATAGATCTCATCATCCAAGATCCAAGATAAGTAATTGTTGCTAGAAACTTCAAGAGCAACAAATTCTAATTTTGTAAGATTTGACATTATCTATAACAAATATATTAAAAATAAAATAAATATGATATGAACCCACGGGAATGAAATCCCTTGAACCCACAATCAATTTGAAAACTCTCCAAGAAAGCCAAAATCAAGTCAATAGATGGAGAACCTAGACCCGATGAGAACTCGTTTCAAGAACCTAGATTATATTAAAATCTAGACCCATTGAAGAACCCGTCTCAAGAACTCAGATTACAAAGGAGGAACGCTACAAATGTTGTGATTTACCTTTGATAAGTTCAAAAGTTCAATCAAGAACAAGAGGAGTAAAACTCAACTCACAATGAATAAATTCATCAAATTTCATAAACTTCTCAACATGAGGCAACAAAGAGTATTTAAACCAAAACCTAATTAAAACCCTAACCAAAATAATGCCCAATCTTCCAAAAATATCCTTGAGTGAACAGTGTCACGGCTACAGTATGGTGCTACAGTAACTCGGCTACAGTACCTCTTCAAAACCCTAGTTTCTAAAAAGTAACTTTCTAAATAAGCCCTTGGCCAAAATATAAGGTCTTCCCAAAATCCTTAGTTCATAAAAAATAATAAATTTTCCAACTTGCCCTTGAATAGGCTCCCCCCTTAAATCATTCTCATAATAAATCTAATTATTCTAAACTAATAAAATGCGTCATTTAAATGAATTAAACAAATTGGGCTCTTGCTAGACTCGTCCCAAGTGGATTGTATCGCCTCATTGATTTTCTTGATTCTTGATCTTGTGATTGACCCATCTGGAACTTGTAAAAGATCTTTAAGATTAGGCCCACTTTGGTTCCTATCAAAATAGGTATTATCAAATTAAGAAAATAATTTACAAAACTCATAAACTCTATGAAGTCATTTGAATTCTATAATATTTTGCTTCAAAGAGTGTAGAACATACGTTATAACATAATTCACAATAGATGTCAATATTTATAAACACATGATGCTGACATAATGATTAGAAAGGGACATTATAAATTGTAGAGAGACTTAGGGGATGTTTGTAAAATGTTTCCATCTCATCGTATCTTATCTTATCTTATTTCATCCTATTTCATTTCCTTTCTAAATATCATTTAAATGCAAACACTTTCAAACTAATCATTACAACTTTCTTACAAATAAAAAATATTTCAATATTTTCAAATTTCAAAATAAAAATAATATTAAAAAGTATATTCTAATAATATTTTAACTTTATAATTTTTTTATTCAACTTTTTCTCTCTCATTTTTCCAAAACCTAATAAATACTTAACTCAAACTATTTCATACTATTCACAAACCATCTTACCACTATTTCTAAAATTCTCATCTCATCTCATTTCCCAAGCATCCCACATTGGTTAGAGAAAATCTAACATATAGCTTTCAATATCAAAGATCAAAAGAACACTACAATTGGCTAGAGTCTCATGCTGATAACATGTTGTAAAATTAAAGAGAAGTAATAAGAGAATTAAAAGACCACAATATATGAAACTAGTTCTTCAGAAACTCAATATTGTTGTTTTTCTCAACTTCCTTCTTGTGTGTTTACAACAAATGCTCTTCAATACTCCCTTTTATAGGCATGAGATGATACATGATATTAAATGAATATATGAACTTAGACAATGAAAATACATGAATCAAAGTGATATATGAACATGAGAAATAATAATACATAGATGTATAAGAATTATAATGGTCATCTATCTAATATATGGAATATATTTTACTACATTTATGTATTTACAACGTATTATTATTATTATTAAATTCTAGATATTCTAATTAAATTCATTCACTTTTCTTTTTGTCTAATTTGATTTCTTAAAGCCTTTAAAAGTTTTATTATTAAATTCTAGATATTCCAGTTTGTTTCCGTTTTCTCTTGGTCGTCAGAATAATACGAGTCTTGCCTATAATTTCGTGGGCCAAGTCACTTGACGAGTCTAATAGGCTGATTTTAAATTTCAAAATGAGTCGAACTTGTCTAATAAATATTTTTAGAATTTTAAAATAATTCATCAGTCCTAATATCAATTAAATATGGACCCATGTGCTCAATAAAAATTATTTTGTTTAAATCATTAATTTTTTAATGTTTGGTGCCTTTATAATTTTTTTAAGTTTTGTTAACTCATCATTATTATTATTACTATTAAATTCTAGATATTCTAATTAATTCTCATTCACTTTTCTTTTTGTCTAATTTGATTTCTTAAAGCCTTTAAAAGTTTTTTGAAATTTTTTGTCTGATGCAATTTTTATTATTATTTGAAAAAGGCTTACCCAATTTTGTTTTTGTTTTCTCGCTGTCGTTACAATATTACAAGGGTTGCCTATAATTTTACAATTCTGCTAGGTACAACCGGGTGTTAAAACCGCGGTGTAACCGGCTGCTTTCTTTATTGTTTATTTTATTTCTTGGATTAAATAAAAGGAAACCTACCAAAAAGAGAGGGACCCACCTCTTCCCCTCTCTTTATCTTTCGGTACGAGTACAACTCCATGAGACCAACTCCATGGGACCTGCTCCAGCCACTCTGGCCTCTTCATCTTCTTCACCCTCCAGGCTCAATCCGAAGCAACTCAGAGCCTGATTCCATTTCTTGAAGCCCTTCTCAAATAGCATGAAAACATCATGGTAGATGCAGCAAAAAAATTTTCACACCCACCTGTTAAAGAAAAAAGTAGTTGTGCTAGTTTCTCAACCAAATGGGACTCTTTTCTAAGAAGCTAAAGACCATCTCTCGAGTGAGTGAGATGGAATTGGATTTTTTTTCTGGGTATTTGTTTCTAGCTTTCCCTAGAAAATTGATTGACAATTTTAGCGACAATTAATTTCATTTTGTAGCATTTGGTTGCTCAGCAAAAATTGATTTTGCCAATGTAACATATTTATTTCCTTTTGCATGGTTCGCATTTCTAGATTCTTTTAGTTGAGTTTGATGAATTTTTACTTCGAATCTAAACAGAGATTGAGAGAGAGATCAACTAAGGAAGAGAGAGAGAGAAATGTAGTGAGGCTTGCGGCTTCTTGGTACAGAGGAGATGGGGAGGGAAGGAAAAATGGGGAAAGGGAGCTTTCGATGGCCTTGCTGTCGTGGGATGCTTGACTCTAGATGGACGGAGCACGACTTGCATTGGAGTGGTTCTTGGCTTGCCATGGCTTGAGGTTGACGGTGGTGGCAAGGGAAGAAATTGAGAGAGAGAGTCTGAAACTAGAGAAAATTGAGAAGGAAGAGCCTCTGTGTTGATGGCTAGGGGAAAGAGAAAATGATAGAGTGGGGAGAAGAAAAAAAATCTGAAGGCAAGAATGAGTAACGAAAAAATTGATAGAGAGAGAGGGAACGAAATGAGAGGGTGTGAAAAAATAAAATTTTTTATGCAACCGGTTACGCGGGGTTCCCCCAGCCGGTTGCAAGTAGAGTTTTTCATAATTTTATGGGCCAAGTCACTTAACAAGTCCAATGGACTGAAATTAAATTTCAAAATGAACCAAATCGTCCAATAAATATTTTTGATCTTCTAAAATAATTCATTGGGCCTAATATCAATTAAATATGTGTCCAATAAAAATAATTAATCTAGCATATAAATATTGAGTCGGTAGCCTATTTAAAATTATCTGAAAAATATTAATTGGGTTTTTCAAAAAATATTGGCCCATTAATTCCATCCAAAATGCTTTTCTAAACCTCAATGGGCCTTAAAAATAAACTTTTGGGCCTACAGGCCTAATTAAAAACTCATAGCCAAACTCAATAAACTATTGCTTCTTATCTAAAAGGAAAATGTTAATATGACACTTGAGTTTGCTCCCTTATTTTGACAGTTCATGTATTTTATTTTATTTTTAATGATTAAGGAAATGACTTTTAGTGTATTGGTGTATTTTTTTTTATTTTTTTAAAATATGTCAATATGTTAAAAAATATGAAAAGAAAAAGAAGAAAAAAATAAAAATGCAAATTTGTGCTAGGCAGCACGGCACGCCCATCAGTCAAAGCTGGAAGGTAGCCTAGCACAACTCTATCCAAAATAGCCCATTAAACCTAATTTAGGCATAATAAAATTATCCATATTTTGACTCTACGAATATTGGAGTAGGGTTGCTACATAACCAATTCAAGAAATAACATGTTTTTTTAAATTCTGCTTAAATCTCTCCTAGGTTAGAGCTGTCAGGCTTCCCAATTCCATTATTAATAGTTGTCTCTTGGTATCCCACCAGATACCCCTTTCACATTTTATCAAATAATCTTGATAGACTTGATCAAATTCGAGTTTCACTTGACTCATTAATTTAACGAGCTATTAGCATCTAAAATTATGATCGATTATTAAATGATATAATTCATATAAAACTCGACTAGACTCTTATAAGCTCGTATAAACTAAAATAAATTCATATTCATTACTTGAGAAATGCTACAAATACTTATCCTACTTTGATATTACTAGGTAAAATGTGACACATTTACTACATTTAGATGATCTTTTTTTTTTTAAGAAGAAATTCAAAGATTGATAGGCAGTCACCTCATCATAATGAGGTGAAAGTGAAATTCCAGTGAAATGAGAGTGTGATTTGTAGAATCTTTCTTACAATTTAGTATAGTATTATTCTACACATTTTAAGAGAGAGTATGATTCATATCCTAATACTAAACATGTTACTTGAATCTTTATTGAATATAATCATTAATACGTGGAGTGGCCGAGCCCACATGCGTATGTGAGTGTGTGCAATTGCATCCCGTAGATTCTGAACAAACTCGGATTTGCTTCAATATCAAGTGAGTTGCTCATAAACATAAAATGAAACATTACGATGAGTTTGTGCTTGACTCGTATTCGAGTAAAAATTAAACGAAAAAGTTTAAACTTATTTGCAATATTAAACTTCGGTATGTTTTCGTTTCCATTTAATATATACATATCTTTGGTAAGTTGGTAGTGTTGGATATAAAATATGCAAGGACATTTAAGGACCCATTTTGTATTAAGGGAAATGCTAAGTGCATCGAATTAAGGGTCCACCGATAATGTGCACTACTATGCATTTTGTGTGTATTTTTTTAAATATTAAAAATAACAAAATGCGTGCACATTATCGATGCACCCTTCAATTCCCGTAGAGGGACACTTGAATTAAAAGCCCACCCGTAGGATGGAAGGAAAAATTGAAAAGAACAAAAAGAGAGAGACAAAAAATTAATTTGTCAAGAAATGACCTAAAGCAAGTCACTTGACTTCAACACGAAATTTAAAAGAGAGCAATGATGAAGGATTTTTTTTTTTTTTTTTTTGAATCCGGTCTACTTGACCGATAGTTGCAAAAGCAACTTTTTTTTTTATTTTTATATTCACATTTTTTTAATGTATTTAAATATTTTAAAAAATAAAAAAAATACATCAATACACTTAAAATCACTTCCTTCATCATTAAGTAAAAGAAAAAAAAAAATTTTACTGAGCGGTCAAATGGAGCGGTCAATTTGGAGCAATAGACTAGCTTTATTCTTTTTTTTTTAAGGTTTGGTGATGGGATTTATTTTTGAGACTATACATCTACTATTAAATTGTATTTCAAGTTTTTTTTTTATCATTTTTTAAAATACTTTTATAATATCTTTAATCACTAAGAAAAAATTAAAAAAACATATAAATTTACTAATACTCACTTCTTTAATCATTAAGTAAAATAAAAAATAAAAAATAAATCAAATTCAGATTAGGTAGTAAATACGTAGTAGTATGATAGTAATCCTATCATAATTCTTTTGAGAGAGATGACTTGGTTTTTATCCTGAAATAGTTGAGTTGAAATAAATTAAAATAAAAGTTGAATAAAATATTTTTTTTATTTTGAAATTTAAAAAAATTGAATTATTTTTTATATTTTATTTGAAAGTTTAAAAAATTGTAATGATTAAGTTAGATGAAATGAGATAAGTTGAAATAATTTCATTTTCCAAAATGAGACTGGATAAGAGAGCTTCTCATCCTCCTAACCTTAGCGAGAATTAGAAGTGGCAAATCGTGTTTTTGGATCGTATAAAGTCATAAACATTTAATTATATAGGTCAATCCGAATTTGGCTTATTAACTTAAACATGTCAAATTTTTAAATCCTGACCTAACACATTTAAATAATGGGTCGTGTCGTGTCATCTGTTTTAACCCTTTTAAGAACACCTTAATTAGCATGTGCTTTTTAGTGAAACTCAGTATAGATGATTATATTGATGCATAAAAGATTAATTAAAGACAATAATATAGTACTGCAAGAGGCAAGTTGTACTACCTTCAAAACTTAAATATATCAAAGACTAGAACAGAAAAATCCTCTTCCCCTTCTTTTTGTCTGGATCTCCTACCACTTCATTATATGCTCTCATAATGTATTTGTAGAACAATATTGACTTTTTATTATTTACTTCAAGTCTTTCAACATATCTTTGATAATGCCTGTGTACTCATATGGAGGGAGACTTGAAGAACTTACATATTTTTATAGTGCTGAACATTTTGGATTCCTATGTTGTTGCTTTCAAGATTCAATCTAATTGTATATAAATGAGAAAAAACATTCAGTTTCCAAGTTATCATTTAGATTATTTAGTTTTCAGTTTTCAAACTGCAAGTAGAAAATAATTACTTAAATCACTAAACTCTTTGTCCATTTCCTCTATTGCTTACTAACTCGGAAGTAAGATTATTGTCCATTTCAGTTGTTGATACTAAAATATTTGGTAGTTGTTGCCGTCCGTAATAATTGTGTTTTTATATCTCTTAACATATATAACTTCTGTTTGATCTTAGATGACCGTTTTAATATTTCTAATTGATTGTATGAGTATATATGCTTTACTTTTCATGAGTTAATTAGATTTTTATTTTCATTAAATTAATATATGATTACTACTCTCTTTTATACTTAAACTTTGTCTTCAAGTACTTCTCAAGTGCATCTATTTCAGTTTAATCCTTCCCAAGATTAAAACTGATCAGCGTTATCCAGAATTCCAATTTCCAGACACAAGTTCCTCTTACGGATGGAGGAGGAAATTGTCAAAAAAGCATTTTGTCATAATATGGATAGGATTTTCGCGTTAATAGAAAAATGTTAAATGTAACATCAACTATAATGCCTGTGTCTAACATAGGATTTTCTAGAGTACTCTCTTGCTGCGTACAAATGCGCCTCACTGCAATGGATCCTACTATCTATAAAGCGGCAGCACAAGGCAACCTGGAGGCCTTTGAACAATATGATATCTTCCATCCACTTGATGGATTTTTGACAGTTAATCAAAATACAATCCTGCATATTTGCATTTCAAGTATCCTCGTTGAAGAAGAGTTTCCTGCCGCTGGTGGAACCGACCCAGCCTCTGCGGCAAAATTTGTGAAAGATGTACTGGACAAGTGTCTGTCACTTTTATTGAAAGCCAATGCGAAAGACGAGTGGCGGCAAGGTATGGACATGCTTCCATCGTCAAAGTCCTGATTGAACATCAAAAATTCCAAAACAAAGATCACGAAAGTGGAGTCGTTGAAGCTACAATTAGGAGATGATTGGGGAGCTGAACAAAGAGAGAGACACGGCCTTACATGAGGCTGTACGTCACAATCATACTGAAGCGGTAAAACAGTTACTAATTGAGGTAGATCCAGAATTTTCGTTTGGTGCTAATGTTGCTGGTGAGACCCCACTTTACTTGGTTGCCGAGAGACACTTTCCATATTTGGTGTCAGAAATTTTAAACAAATTGACGTCACCAGCTTATGATGGACCCTTCGGTAGAATGGCTTTGCATGCCGCAGCATTTTGGGATGATGAAGGTATTGCCTATATATCTTTTCAGATGCACGAACACCACCGGCTCCACTCATCAGATGCACGAAGTCCCAATAGATTGATGTAGGGGTGTGCAGAATTCCGATAATTCCGACTCCGTCCGACCTCCGCTCCGATGCCGACTCCGACGGAGTCGGAGTTGTCGAAATTCGGAGTAGCTCCGAATAATTATTCGGAGTCGAAGTCGGAGTTCGGAGCTCGAAGGAGCTCCGAACTCCGACTCCGAATTTTTTTTTTAAACCCAGCTCCAAAACGACGTCGTTTTGGAGCTGGGTTTAAAAAAAAAAATTATTGAACGACACCGTTCCACTTAATATGGAACGGTGTCGTTCGGAAGTTCCTTCTTGAAGGGGCTTCTTCTTCAGAACGACTCCTTCGGCCTTCCTTCTTCACTTCTTCTTCCTTTTCACTTCTTCTTCCTTCTTCACTTCTTCAGTTCTTCTTCCTCCTTCACTTCTCTCTCGTATCTCCCATCCCAGTGCATGAACCAGTTAACCCTCCGTCTCGCATTCTTCAGAACACCGTTCGTTGTTGCTCCTCCCTGCCACCGTCCCTCTGTTCAGCTTCCACCTACAGTGAGCCCTAAATTTAATTCAAGCACGTCTCTTATGAATTGGAGCCAGCAGTTGTGATTCTTGTGTATTGAATATTCAATATAGTCCCCAACACGGCGCTCAAAAACATGAATTTTATACTGTTTTGAAGACTTGCGCTCGAGCGAGATGTCGAGCGCAAGTCGAGCGCACGTTGTATTGAACATTGCTCGAGCGATATGTCGAGCGGAAGTCAAGCGAACCTCTCTGGAAGAGTTCTGCTCGAGCGTTGCGTCGAGCGCTCATCGAGCGAACCTCTCTGGAAGAGTTCTGCTCGAGCGCTACGTCGAGCGCTCATCAAGCGAAACTCTCTGTATGGATTCTGCTCGAGCGCGACGTCGAGCGCAGGTCGAGCGATCCTCTCTGTATGGATTATGCTCGAGCGCCACGTCGAGCGCACGTCGAGCGAACCTCTCTGGATGGATTCTGCTCGAGCTCCACGTCGAGCGCACATCGAGCGAACCTTTCTGGATGGGTTCTGCTCGAGCGCTACGTCGAGCGCACGTCGAGCGAACCTCTCTGTATGGCTTCTGCTCGAGCGCACGTCGAGCGCACGTCGAGCGAACTCATTTGGATGGGTTCGTCTGAGTCAAGCGCACATCAACCGAACCTCAATGTAATAATACATCGATACATGTATTATTATGATACAATAATACATGTCCTATTGTATAATACAATAGCCTAGTTTATTTTTAAACTAATTTTTTGCTTCTAATTTAATTTTTTCAGCTTCATTGATTGTGATATGGATCGTAGACATAGTGGAGATGATCGTCCACAAGGGGATGTGACGGATGCCAATGCTACAACTCCTACACCGATGGGTACTTCCACCCCTAGAGCCACATCTAGGGCAGCCACATCTAGGGCAGCTACATCTAGAGCAGCTACATCTTGTGCGAGTAGTCGACTCCCACTCCCAGTTGATATAGAGGATGAAGATATGTTCAACGAGGAGGAGGAGATGCCCATTGAGCAAGATCAACCACCACGACCTTCTAAAAAGAGGTCGTGGACATGAGAGCATTTCACCAAAATTCCTGGTGAAATTGCGAACCCAATGGCAAGATGCCATTACTGTGGATCACTTTGTGGATGCCATTCGAAGAAGCAAGGTACCAGTGTGTTAATAGCACATCTAAATGGTTGCCAACGATATAAGATAGCGAAGGGATTGAAAGCCACTGATCAGACCAACCTCAGTTACCAAACTTCTACAGCCACTGATGGTACACAGACTAAGAAATTGGTCATCCCTCAATACAGTGAGAAGATGTTGAGGAACATGCTTGCAGAGATGATAATTACTGATGAGATGCCATTTACCACAGTCGAGAAAAGAGGCTTTCGAAAGTTTCTAAATTTTGTTGAGCCACGATTTCCCATTCCATCACGGTATACAGTGATGCGAGATTGTATGAAGAGGCATGTGAAGGACAAGGAGGAGATGAGGAAGATGTTTATTACCACTGGCCAGAGAGTGTCTTTTACGACTGACACATGGACTTCCATACAGAACGTCTGCTACATGTGTATCACAGCACACTACATTGACAGTGAGTGGATTTTGCATAAAAAAATTATTGGTTTTAAAGAAATTGTGGATCATAAAGGTGTATCCATTGGGGTGAAGATGGATGATTGTTTAAAGGACTGTGGAATTCGAAAAGTGTTGTGTATTACAGTTGACAATGCCAGTGCGAATGAAACAGCAATTGATTGGTTTAAGCGGAACACGACGGTGAGAGATGATGTCATTCGGGCCCACGAGTTTATTCATGTTCGATGCTGTGCTCATATCATTAACCTCATAGTTGTTGAGGGATTAAAAGAGGTTCATGATTCCATAACCCGAGTCCGCAACATTGTACGATATGTGAGGGGTTCCCCTCAAAGGCTTGCCAAGTTTAAGGCAATAGCAGAAGATTTGAAGATTGAATGTTCTAGTATGCTGTGCTTGGACGTTCCGACTCGATGGAATTCTACATACATGATATTGGATGTGGCACAGAAGTACCAAAAAGCATTCGAGCGGATGGAGGTCGAGGATGGGGGCCTGAGGTATGCTTTGTTGGAGCCAGCAGGACAGGGGCTCGGTGCGCCAGACGCACATGATTGGACCAGTGTGAGTTATTTTGTTGAATTTTTAAGAACTTTTTATGAGATAACCATGCGACTATCTGAATCCAAATATACGACTGCGAACTCATTTTTCAGTGAGCTCTCGGAGCTTCAATTCCAGTTGGAAAATAGTTGTACTGACTCTGCTGGATTGTTATCTGATATGGCTACGAGGATGAAGATCAAATATGATAAATATTGGGGGAATATTGAGAAGATAAATATATTGCTATTTGTGGCTGTGATCCTTGACCCCCGAGTTAAGTTGGCCGTTCTAGAATTTTGGGTAAATTCCATCCTCGGGGCAGTGAAGGCTGGAGAGTTTATTAGATTGCTAAAAAGTGATGTTGATGACTTATATCATCACTACAGTACTAGTGCTCAGCCTTCATCCGCAGTTGGTAGCTCCTCACATTCGAGGCCGACAGGATCGACAGTTCCCTCAGGTGATACTGAGCCATCTGTAGGGGTTAGAGGCAATCGTGTTATACGGCAGTATCATCAACTCATGTCAACAAGGAATATTATGCATTGTACATCTGAGGTTGAACGATATTTTATGGAAGCTGTCGAGGCACCTAGTGATGTATTTCAGTTATTAACTTGGTGGAAAGTTAATTCCACCAAGTATCCAGTCAAACATTCAAATTTTAAGTTGAGTCTAACATTCAAACATTCAACTTTCAAATTATTAAACTTATCCTAACTCAAAACTTTCTTACACGTGGAACTTACAATTTTTTTTAATTTAAAACACCTTTATACATAGAATTCACAATCTTTTTCAATTTCTTATAAAAAGTAAATAGCTCATCAACAGCCAGACAATCAATTTCCATTCCAAATGTAGGGCCCGATGGTGGAGAATGACAACATCGCAACTGTCATGCCGAAAGCTTTATGGGTTTCAGGTTTGCTATGCAACGGGCAAGGGTTGGGCAATAGGGACGGTGGCGATGGTAGGTGGAGGGGAAGCTCTGGCCGGTACTCATGCAGAGGTAGTTTGATGGAGGAGGCAGCCTGCCAAGGAAGAATATATTACTAAGGCTCTGTTTGGTTACTGAGCTAGCTTAGTTTAGTTCAATCTAATTTTAAGTTGAATCTAACATCTAAACATTCAATTCTCAAATTATTAAACTCATCCGAACTCAAAACATTTTTCAATTTAAAACATCTTTATACGTGAAATTCACAACCTTTTTCAATTTTTCATAAAATGTACTAAACTTATTTTAATATCCAAATACACTTTAAACTAAGTTTAGATAAGTTTCACATAACTCATTTCACTATTCAACTCATTATTATTCATAAAGAACTCAATTCAGCTGAGCTCAGCTCAATATCTAAACGTAACATAAGCCTTTTGATCTTTAACACTGTGATCTTTGCCTTAACCGATCCTCCATCATCATCACTCATTATTATATAGAAATTTATAAAGCTATCCAGTTTGAAGATTGAGATGCCTATCCAGTATTTGCCAACTAATTGCTGAGCCAATTACTCTCTAGACTATTTGCTTAGTAAGTAAATTACTTGACCCCACAAATACGGTTTTGAACAAAAACTACTATACTGATAATTAATTCCATTGTGAACTTAATTTAGACCTTTGATTCTTCTTAATTAATTTATTGATTTTCTCAACAGCCTTTCGGATCGAATCGATCACCGAATGGATCACGAACGTTGAAAGAGCATTATTGTTGGAAGTCACAAAAGTCTATCATTGTAAAGTTCACTAATTTGCTCTCGGCGGGACCGAATGGATCACGAACGTTAAAAGAGCATTATTGTGTCATGATGGCTGCCTCAAGCCAACTTTTCTTCCCTTTTTGTGGCGTAGCTCCCTCAAAAGTTCAAAACCATCCTGGGTCCTGATGCGTTGTGTTAGGCCAAGCTCTCCAATATTGGATATTGTCATGATTTAAGATCTTCGATGCAGTTTCATATTGCTCTTTTAACGTGATTAAAGAAACTTTGCAGACAACTTTTTGCGTTTGGAAAACAGTACTGATCTTCATACGGGATTTTCAATGTAAAGCTGGGCCACTACTGTCTGTAAAAATCACATGAGTTTGGTTTTCTCGTCTTAGGCCTTTACCTCGTTAAAATCTAAAGCTAAGGGAATTTTTTTTTTTTTTTTTTTTTTTTGTCTAGATTTACTTCCTAAAGGATTAATGTAAATGTGTCTTTTAATTTATATCACTCTGTTTTGTTGTCTTGATGTGACATCATCGTAATTTATTAAAAAAATTAAAATTTATATTTAAAACAAAATAACACTCAAAAATATAAAAAGATAAAAATTAAAACTCTAAATTAAAAAAGAAAAAGAAAAAGAGGTGATTGATGTTACAAAGTTCGGGGCTATAGAACGGCATGTATTAATTGTAGAGAAGCAAATAAAGTGTCTACACTTGGAAAAAACTTCTCTTTATTTCTTTACCATGTCTCCCATGATCCCATCTCCACCGAAAGCTAGCTTTTCATTTTTGTTTTTCTTTCGCGTGCGTGGGTTCTTTAATTTCAGCTGTGTATGTAAAGTTCAAAATGAAAAAGTAACCAAAATGCATGCACACTGAAAAGTCACTCACTCACTGTCATGCACTACTACTCTCTCAATAGTCACATTGGATTTCTCTCATGTAGTTTGACTGTTGAGTACATATATATTAGATCTTGATCAACTATCAGTTAATTAGCAGCATATTCTGCCTATAGATTCATTAAATTACATAACCTATAAAGGCTTTTAATTATCTGATTAATTTTAATATATATATATATAAAGACATTAAATAAATTTTATACTATTTAACATTATCCATATACAATCTCATAAGTACAATAATCATAAATAAAAAAAATTACATAAAAATAAATATATAAATTAACATTATTTCATATCATGCGCTAAATTTATTTTATAATAACCAGCTTACTGTGAGAAAGACATGAAACTCGAGGGTTTTCCAACGAAAGCATTGATCGCACTCTCTCGTCATCTGTTGGTATTTTTTTAATAAATAGAGTTTTTGTAACGTTTCTTTTAGTGCTCTTACGGTGGCATTTGATATTGATGAGAAGGGCCTTTAAAGTGTTTTTATTCCGTTAATAGTTTTAATGGTGAAACATTACTGTACGTTATGATATTTATTGCTTGAATGTTATTCGGGCCCACCTTTATTCTCTTGTTTGCCAGTAACATTTTTTAATATGCTCGCTATAAAGTAACCGTTTGGTATCTTCATTATGGAGGTTGGTGGGCTGCTTGTGTTTTATTGTTTTTGCCCGTTAGTCTTGACTCTTTTTAACTCCTGGGACGTTTATTGTCCATATGGTTTATATATATGTTCATTTGGTCATTGGTTACGGATATGTGAACATTAAGAGAAAGTGAGATATGAAAAATAAATTTAGTGAGTATATATTTTTGAGAATATTTTTAGATAAAAAAAAATGTGATCTTTTAGTCACTACAACACAATTGGTTTTTAGTGACGGTTGAGAAATTGTGACAGTCCCTAGACCGTCACTAAAAGGTATTTTCTGTGACAGTTTTTGGAAACCGTCACTAAAGATAGAATGAGATTTTTTTACATTCGAACGTATAAGACATATGCGTTCGAACGTCACATATACGTTCGAACGTTATGTCTGTTTACGTTGGAACGTAAAGTGTTTTGGTGCAACCGTTCGAATGTTATTAATTTTACGTTCGAACGTAAAATGTTTGCACCAATGTTCGAACGTTAAGTAATAACATTCGAACGTTTATTGTAAATTTAAATTAAATGACTTTAATTTAAAAATTATGTGATTTTTATTGTGCATAATTTGTGAACAAGTCTAAAAAATTGAATTGTATATATTTATATATACACACTTTGTAATATATAAATATATATTATTGATTTATATATATTTGAAATGCAGTGATTTAATATTAAAGTTGGAAATTATAACATCAAAGAAGATTAAAAATTGAAATTAAAAAACGATAAAAATATTCAATAATATTTTTCGTTACAAATATTAAAAATAAAATACAAAAAATGATAGAACGTAGTAAACAACAGTCAGATGATAACGTTATCTGCAAAAGTCGAACTTCGTACTTCCTCCGTCAAGGTATCAACCTTGTCATTGAGGATAGTTACACGATGGGTGAGTTCGGCAACAGACGCCGATATAGCCTCGAGCGATCGATCGATCTTATGATCAATATGCGCAGTCAGCTGTGATATGACCGCATCAACCCAAGCAGGCCGCACATCTCCTGCAGATGTACTCGGCGTATGTTGACTAGTACTCCCGACATGACCTGGCTCAGGCTGCGTCGGAGGAACTAGATCCTCTACAGGGGGTGGCTGACGTCCCCTCGCCTGTCCAATGCTACGCCGATGCGTGGTCATGTCGAGGGGGCTCATCTGATCTTTGACCCGCTCCTCTGGCTGGGTCGGCACTCCCCATGCAAGTAATAGTCGGCTGATGAGGACACCATATGGGAGATTATCCGTGGAGACGATGCTCGCCTCGTAACGGATCCTCTCAAAAATGTGCAGTGGCAAATCTATAGGATCTCCACGTGCCACTCGTATCAAAAATTGTGCCCGAAGCCGACTAAATGTGGTTTTATGAGCCACAGGATCAACATTTGTTGCAACAATCAGGTGCAACATGCGGAAGAAATGCAGCAGATGGATCTAGTTGAAGGCGTTCTTCCACTCGATCTGCATGCGATCCCTCCCGGTGAGGATGTAGAAATCCTCGTCTCGGTCATCATCCCGAGCCTCGACGCCAGTATCCTCAGCCTCTGACTGGCCTGCATCTCTGGCTGATGCTGGCTCACATCCCCGGCCAGTAGATGATGTAGAAGTGCCTACATCCTCACGGGGTGTTGAGTGTGTAAATGTCTGAGCACCTCGATGAATCCCGAGGTGCTCGCCGATGACATCTGCCGATACCTCAATAGAAACACCGCGTACAGTCACGGTGTGAGAGGATGCATCTGGAGGCATGTCACACATCCCCATATAGAATTCTTGAACCATTGAGGGGTATACATTCCCCCTCAATGTGCAGATATTTCCCCAGCCTCTACTGAGGAAAACATCTCTTAGGTTCGTCTGCTGCCAACAGAGTTCGTCGAACTCATTAATTAAGACCTCTCTCTCTACCATAACAGTACGAGCTCCGATACGGGCAGTGTCCGACGTGGCTCCTTCCCTCCGTCGTTTTCGTGTATGCAGTGGAAGAGCCATATCCTGAAAATAGAAAAGGAAAAAAAAAATTATTTACAATAATGCATTTTTTTGTATTAATTTTAAGATGCTCTGCATTAACGTTCGAACGTTTTATCGTTAACGTTCGAACGTTAAAGATAAAAACGTTCGGACATTAATTTATACGTTCGCACGTAAAATAATGTAAATAAATTTACGTTCAAACGTAAAACAAATACGTTCGAATGTACAGATGTACGTTCGAACATAAGCAGTAAACAAATACGTTCTAATTTAAGTTCGAACGTATTTGTTTTACGTGTGAACGTAAATATGAACGTCCGAACGTCGAAGCATGAATAATGTAGAAAATCACTACGTTCGGATGTTATAATTAAACGTCCGACCGTATGTGATTTACGTGCGAAAGTAAATATTCACGTTCGAACGTATGTCGTATAATAATATTAACGTCCGAATGTAAGACGATTAACATTCGAACGTGGAAGCCGTAACGGCTCTGTAATTTAAACATCGTACGTTCGAATGTCACGATGAAACGTTCGAACGTTTCGACGCAGAATGGCTGAGTCGACTCAGCCATTATTGAAATCTCAAAAATTTCTCTACAAGAGTCTAAATGCCGAAATGTCACCATGTAAATGAAGTATACACTTCAAGAAACATTTATACGGTGACTATTCGGCCAATGACTGGCCATGGTGGCCGGAAAATGAAGTTGAACATCCGGTAATATTTATCCGGTTTTAAACAAAACTCAATCCAAATCTCAATCTAAATCTCAATAAAATACATGTTATTTGCATAAAAGATGAATGCCTACCTTTTAGTGACGGTTATGGCGGAGTTGACGGCGGCGGTGACGGAGGCGTGGTGGCAAATAACGGAGAAGACGATGTAACGGGCACCGAAATGTCGTTTCGACGTTCGGTTTTGGCATTATATACACAGAACGTTCGAACGTACTTATTATTACGTTCGAACATTTTTCAATTTAATTTCCAAAATTTTATCTATAATATATTATATTATAAATGTTTAAGTTATATATTAAGATGTTATATAATATTATTGACAATTAGATTATTGGTTTTTTTGTGAGTGCTTGTTATATTTATAAAGTTTAGCAATATGTTTATATATACATGTTGTTGTGATTTTATGCTTACTCTTGAAATAATTGTGATTATTGTTTGTGAATTTTGTGAATAGTTTATGAGTTTATGGTGTTTATTGATGAATTAATAAGTAACAATTTAATATATATTATTGATTTATATATATGGTATAGTTTATCATTTAAATTATATTATGATATCATACTATACAATGTAGTATATAGTTATAGATATATAAAATGTAGTATATATATTATACTATAAGTTAGTATATAATAAAGAATTTAATAAGTAACAATTTAATATATATTATTGATTTATATATATGGTATAGTTTATCATTTAAATTATATTATGCTATCATACTATACAATGTAGTATATAGTTATAGATATATAAAATGTAGTATAGTTATTATACTATAAGTTAAGTATATAATAAATAATTTAATAAGTAACAATTTAATATATATTATTGATTTATATATATGGTATAGTTTATCATTTAAATTATATTATACTATCATACTATACAATGTAGTATATAGTTATAGATATATAAAATGTAGTATATATATTATACTATAAGTTAGTATATAATAAAGAATTTAATAAGTAACAATTTAATATATATTATTGATTTATATATATGGTATAGTTTATCATTTAAATTATATTATGCTATCATACTATACAATGTAGTATATAGTTATAGATATATAAAATGTAGTATAGTTATTATACTATAAGTTAAGTATATAATAAATAATTTAATAAGTAACAATTTAATATATATTATTGATTTATATATATGGTATAGTTTATCATTTAAATTATATTATACTATCATACTATACAATGTAGTATATAGTTATAGATATATAAAATGTAGTATATATATTATACTATAAGTTAGTATATAATAAATAATTTAATAAGTAACAATTTAATATATATTATTGATTTATATATATGGTATAGTTTATCATTTAAATTATATTATGCTATCATACTATACAATGTAGTATATAGTTATAGATATATAAAATGTAGTATAGTTATTATACTATAAGTTAAGTATATAATAAATAATTTAATAAGTAACAATTTAATATATATTATTGATTTATATATATGGTATAGTTTATTTGAAGACTAAAAGTACTAAATATTTTATTTATATAAGTGACTATAAAATATCTTAAATTTTCATAATTTCTTCTAATTAATTTTCTTTGATATAATTAATTATTTTAAAGAATGCCGCCAAAACGACAACGAAGAAATGTGCCTCCGCCAAGTCCAAGTCCTGAATCCATTGAGGACTCCCCACTCGAGGAATCTGTTCCTGAAGATCAAGCTAACACAGAAGAGAACAACAGCCAGTCGACACCTACCAGTAAGGAAATATTGTCGTTGATAATTATATATATAGTTAATACTTTTTTCTCAATAACTATATAATTATAATTATAGTATATCTATTATTATCATGTAGTTCATGCATCTGCACGTCGCGGTCGTGGCTATACACGTGGAATCTCTCTTGAAAAAAATAGAAGGCACGGTAAACTGAAGATCACAATTCCTGATAATTCCACTGGAGGAGTGGATGATAGTGCAGCAGCGCTTTCCTCCTATATTGGCACAGTAGTTCGAGCTTATGCTCCATTTTATGTGTGCTCATGGCGAGATGTTCCGAATGAGATTAAGGAGCACATTCGAAGTCGTGTGCTGGTGAGTTTACTTTTCAGTACATTTTTTTCACTTAGATTAATATATTATATTTTTTACCTGATTCCCTTGTTAGGATGAATTCGACCTCGACTTTGGCCGTAGCGAGGATTTGAGAACCGTGAATGAGTTGATGGCTACACTATTCCGACGTCACAAAGGACGATGTCATGACCACTTCAAGAAGTTTGAGACGTTGGAAGAGGCTGCGCAGTCTCCTTTTCAGCAGATGAAGTTAGATGATTGGAGAAAGTGTTTTGATCTTTTCGCATCTCCAGATTATCAGGTATTTTACATTTATATCTTTTAATTATTTACATTCATATTCGTTTTATACATTATATGTATACATATTACAATTAACATTTTTAATATATTTTGTAGCACTTGAGTTCTACAAATGCACAGAATAGATCCGTTCTAACTGTCCATCATCGTGCCGGTTCAAGGTCATTCCACCGTCTTGCTGAAAAAATGGTAATTAAAAAATTATAGAATTCATTTATTTTCCTGATATTCTTTCTGATAAGTACTAACTAATTCTTTTTAAAATTGCTAATATTGTCGCTTTGTTAGAAACGTGATGATCCTGAAAACTTTTCCCTCATTCATGTCTATGCTGCTGCTCACACTAATGAGCATAGTGAGTGGATGGATCCTGTCGCTGCAGATAATTATGTAAGCAGTTTTAATTTTGTTAAATAAATTTTTTATAGAACATTTTAATAGTTTATTTCTTATTTCTATTTCTTTTAATACGTTACTAATTATTTACGATCATTACCTTTTAAATTGCAGAGCAAAATGTTGGAGATGCAGTCGACTTCTGTGGAATCCTCTCCTAGTGACATAGACATATTCACCCAAGTGCTCGGGCCGCAGTCTAGTATGGCAAGAGGTTTGGGACGATCTATCAAGCATAAATGTTCATCCTCCTCAACCTCATCGGCTTCACAAATTAATAATCTTACAGCAGATTTAGAAGCTGCACGGCGTGAGAATGAGTTATGAGGTCGAGACAGCAAGAGTTAGAGTCTCTCTTAGAACGACAGTCTCATTTAGAGACGCGTTTGCAGGACCAACAGAGAGACCAAGAGGAAAGAATACGCAGTGAAGTGCAAGAGCAAGTGCAACGAGAGATGATGGTGCAAATGGAGCGTGTTATGTCGTTGCAACAGAATCCCCGTGGGCGAGGGAAAAAGAAGAAATAAATTTTATCAATATTTCTGACTAGTTTTAATATCTAATTTTGTACTTTTATAAGACATTGTTACTTGTTAATTGGGTATGTAATATGATACCATTGGTATTTTGTTTTTAAATTTTATGAAATTAGTATTTCTGATCTGTACGTTCGAATGTAAATAAAAATCGTTCGAACGTTGGTTCACACTGTAACAAACGTTCGAACGTAAATACAATTGAATCGTTCGAACATTAAACCGACTAACGTTCGAACAAAAAACTTGCATTCGGACGCTCCTTCGTTTACATTCGAAATAACGTCCGAACATTAAACGCGCTACGTTTGAACATTTACGTTTACGTTCGAACAAATGTTCGAACGTTTATTGTAATTAACGTTCGGCCGCATTAACATTCGAACGTAAATATGATACGTTCGAACGATATACAACAAACGTCAACTTCTCTCATTCGAACGCCAATCGGTCGGGTATAACGTCCGAACGTTTAATTTTACGTCCGAACGTTATTTTCTGTGACAGTTCATAACCGTCACAAAACAAGGAACGTTCGAACGTTGTACAGAACGGAACACTTCCAACCGTCACTAAAAATATTTTTTGTGACGGTTGAACAGTAAACCGTCACCAAATGTTTTCTGTGACGCACTTTAGGTGACGGTCATGGTGACGGTTTCAAACCGTCACCAAATATGTTTAGTGACGGTTTACCATTTTTTTGTGACAGTTTCCTCTGTCACAAAACACACATTCTGTTGTAGTGAGTGAAATTTTGGGCTTAACTACTTGTACAGAATTAGTTCGGACTATACTACGATGAGTTGAGTTGTTGTATCCTCAAGGAGTCAAGTCAAGAGAAATTTTACTGTATCGATTAATTTGAGAGTTTGTACATCACAACTAGCTTGAATCTTATTAAAAAGAACGATGTATTCGTACCTCAATTCAAACTGATTTTATTTTAATTTTAATTTAATTATAATTTTTATTATATTATTTTATATTTCACCAACACAACCTGCCTACACAAAGTCAGAAAAACACCTCAACCGCCACTTAGGTCCTTAATTCATCCCTCGAACAACAAACGAATGGTCACAGATTTCTCTCTTTCCCTCTCTCAATTATTAGTCAAAACACGACCACTACGGCACTACCCAATTTTTGATGCCACGCTTTTGGAAGAGAATATGTCTCCTGTGCGGTTATTTTACCCTAAAACGCCACATCAGACTCTACTGGGCGGTAATGATTATGATTCTAATGATGATTTTATATGCATCACTTTACTTTATGCACCCCACTTAAGTCCGACGTGAAACTGCACTAATTTATGAACATCAAAATAATCGTGGCTAAAGTGGGGTAGCTCTTCTTAAATTATATGAACATCTGTGTCTTTTGGTCTATTGGGAGCTCTTCTATAGGCTATAGCTTTGGGTAATGAATTTCACTGCTTCTTTATTATTTATATTATATTTAAAATTTTTTTATCATTTTTTTAAATATTTTTTAACATCTTAAATTTTTTTTTTTTTTAAACTTCTCTTTATATTTAACGTGATGCCACCTACTTTAACGTGATAATTACACGTTAATCTTCTTTAACGTGATGTATTAATCTTCTTTGACATGCTATTTAGTTTGTTTTGTTTTAAAATTGAAACAAAGATAAAATAATTCGATAAAAATTAGATGTAATCGTTAAAATTTTAAAACACTAATTTTTTGTATTTCCTTTTTCATGGATTTTTTTCTCTCACATTTTTGTTTTAATTATACATTTTACACTGTTGCAAACATAATAAAAATAGGAGGCTTTCGTGTATGTGGGGGCCTAGGCAGATGCCTTGGGTGATATTTTGATGTAGAGCAATGTTATACAATTTTCCAAGCTCTACACATCATATTTTTTTAAAATTTTTAAATTTTTTAATATTTTTTTTTAATTTCTTTTGAGTTTATTCTTTTTAAATTAATTTAATTTTTCTATTCATTATTCATATATTAAAAATTTGATAAAAGAAAAAAATAATAAAAATAAAAAAAGTGTGGTGTGTGGAGATTGTGTGAATAGTAAAAAGTTGTGTAGATTTTTTATTTGATGTAAATGCTTTCGCAAATATTCTATGAATAGTGAAGCAATAAAAATTGAAACGAAAACTTTTACACTCATTTGTTTTCGGAAATGAGATGAGATGAGATGAGTTGAGATTAAAATTAAAAAGTTGAATAAAGTATTGTTAGAATATATTTTTTAATATTATTTTTATTTTGAGATTTGAAAAAGTTGAATTGTTTATTATTTTATATTAGAAATTAGAAAAGTTATAATGATTAGATGAGATGATTAGATGAACAGTATAGTCACACCGTCCATGACTGGTGTGATCCCAGAAAAAGTGCTTTTATCGGTCATTTTGTGTTCAACGAAAATAAAATCATCGTAAATACACGTTATTTTCAGCAATTTCTTTTTCACTGCTGAGTTCTTACATTAATTTTTTCCCGTGTCCTTTTGAAGCGATTTTAGTTATTTTAGCGGCAAAAGTAATTGCCGCAAAATTACTCTACCTTTTTGCGACGTTTTTAATCGCTGCAATTGGGTCCTTTAATGAAAGAGACGTGTTTGGTGCCCTTTTGCAGCTATTTGAGTTACTTTAACCTTGAAAATAATCGCCGCAATATTACTTTGCCTTTTTGTGACGTTTTTAACCGCTATAATTGGATCCTTTAATGAAAGGGCACCAACACAAAGAGAAGTTATGATTTTCTCCCCATCCTTGGATTTTTTCTCCCACCCTCTGATATTTCTGTTTTTTACCCAAGTTCTTCGACAGCTACTCTTCGACCTGCAAACTATCAAATGCTCCCACCCACCCCTGTTGCGACTATAATGACCACTAACTCGCATTTGGTGCCCTGAGCTTCTACGATTTATTCCACAAAAATCTTCATTTTTTTATTTTTCTAATCATTTTATTATTATACAATTATTTTTTTTAATAAAAATATTACACGATATTTATACACTCTGATATTTATCATTACTAAGAGCATTAGTAGTGGCTTCTTCATCTTCATCTTCAAAGAATGTATATTTAAATTCATCTATATTGACTTATGCATCTCTAAATTTTTACATAGCTATAAATAGTACTTCTTCAAATTTGAAGAAGCACTATTAATTCTTCAAACATTAATTTACTTTTTTTTTTTCTCTCCTACCTATTAAAATCAACTTTGTAGAATTTATATTAATATGATTTTGATACATAAAATTTGTATTAAATTAATAATACAAAGTGGACGTTAATTGTAAAATATATATAAAAAAAATAATTTTAGAAAATAAATAAAAAATAAAAAAATAATAATAATATTTTATTATTATTTAATTTAAAGATGCATAATTTCATATGCAAAATTATTTTTCAAAAACGATAATTTTACATAGGTGCATGAACCTTTACCATAATCCGTGGACGTTGGACATGACAAAGAAATGAAAAGCTACAGTACTACAAGCGAGGGACGGCCTTGTCGGTTTTCTCACCATCCGTCTGGAATATCAAACTTCCGCTGACAATATTAACGTTGGGTAGGTTAGCTATCAAATCTAAATAAATGCGAGAAAAACGAAATAAAGAACACACTTTTAGCAGCACATTTATACCTGTCCTTGCCACCTATTGCTGGCACACTTTACATACTTCAATAATTGTGCCATTATAAACAACTGGCAGCTATCATGTGGAAGCAGCGCTAGAAAATATAAAGAGCTCCTGGTTTATTTATATTTTTTTATTTTAAATATTTCTTAGAGTTTTGTTAATATTTAAAATAATATATACAAATACACTAGTAATTATTAAAAAAATCTAGGTACAAAATAAGGTGGAAATTAACACTTTTCAAATATAAAAAATATTTTCTAACCTAAAGATATTAATTTTCCATAAAATAAAAAAAATAGAATCAGAGTAATGATTTGTAATTTTGTATGTCTG
The DNA here is from genome assembly GCA_022457165.1 of Juglans mandshurica. Lineage (NCBI taxonomy): Eukaryota > Viridiplantae > Streptophyta > Magnoliopsida > Fagales > Juglandaceae > Juglans > Juglans mandshurica. The sequence continues at coordinate 37,516,711 of CM039619.1, forward strand.
AAATATTATTCATCCGAATATTTCAGACACTGTCCGGCCCTTTCAAACTAAAAAAGATAAAATAAAAGAGTCTGTCTTTTTCGTTACAATTTTCTCAAACTTTCAAACAAAACATAAAAAATAATAATATAATTTTTTTAAAATTATAAAACAAGAATGACAGTAATAATTATATTTTCAAAATATTTAAGTTTATAATATTTTTTCAACTTTTTCTCTATTATTTTTCAAAATCCAGTAAAACATCTTTAGTCAAATTATTTTACAACTATTTACAGAATTCTCATATCATATAATCACATCTCATTCTTCACATGGCAGTTCCAAATCTCATGAAGTTTCTATATTTTTTTACAACTAGATTTTGGTAATAAATTGTAAGTGTTTAATCTTTTATTTTAAATACTTTAAGCCTATTATATAGAAATAAATCTTTTATGGTTTTAAATTAGATATGATTAGTAGTTTACATTGATTTTTAATGTAAGTATTGTTAGGGATATTTTATGAACTACTATTTTTTAAGAGATTTAAGATTTCCTACTACATGATATGTTAGTAATATTAAATTATGATTTCAATAATAGTTTATAAAGATATGAGTTTTAAATATGGCTAACTTGATTTACGAAATGAATTTTTAAGTTGTTTTTCCATATTTGATAAAATTATATTAACAAGTTAAGAATATATTTACTAGTAGTAACGTTTAGTATTTCATATAGGTGATTAATAAGTTAAGAATATATTTAATAGTAGTAATGTTTACTATCTTATAAATAAAAGTGACGATTGATATTCGTTTAGTATGGTTATAGAAAGATTTAGGAAAGTTAAAAAAATTTAGGTAAACGAGGTTTCTATATTGTGGGTTTGGAACATAAACTACTCTCAACTCATCTCAATTTATTATTACAACTTTTTCAAATTCCAATATAAAATATAATAAATAATTCAACTTTTTCAAATCTCAAAATAATAATAATATTAAAAAATAATATTCTAATAATATTTTATCATCTCAACTCAACTCAACTCAACTCACTTTAACATCCAAACTTACCAGTTTTGTATAAAAAAAAAATTGGGGTTAATTTTATGAAAAATATACATGTTATATTTTGAAAAAAAATGTGAAAATAATCTCAATTATATCTCATTGAAGGTCATGTTGCAGATTGAATGTCCTGGTGAATGGCGGGTGGAACACGTCCCAAAAAAATTAAAATAAATAAATAAATAAGAAATGTATTGATTAATGGAGTGTGGAATAATAAATAAATTACCACCTAACTTGAAATTGTTTTTTTTATTTTCGACTAAAAATACTCTTCATTTAAAATATTATTATATAATATTATATAATGGATTGTGCGTAAATCATTTTTCCTCGTATATTAATGTGGTAATGGCAACATGATCTGGTCGTCTGGTACTGTGGATCATAGCCTACGGCCCTTTGGCAGTTAATGAGCCATATGCAGCCCACGTGATTGGGTACAAGAATTGACTGCTCATTGGGTACATTTTTGTCACATATGTGCACGCCCAATTTATCTTCTAGCCTTGGAATATGGTCAAATTACCTGCCTATAGGCTATGGATAATTTCTACCGACTAGTATTTATTTATTTTATTTATTATTATTTTATTTAATGTTTAAATAAGTATTTTTAAAGAATTTGTAATTTAAAAAAATTTGTAATTTAAAAAAAAATATTTAAAAATACTTAAAAAAAGTGGGGTAAAAAAATATCAATCTTCCACTATGTTTGGTCAGAATCAATGGCATCATAGCACAGTAATCTTAATGAGGTCAGTTGGGTTCCCATTGAAGGTCATGTAACCCTCTACATTTATGTTGGGTACACATTATCGAATTATATATATATTTTTTCGGAAATGCTAAACCTACCTAATTCTGGTCCCGAAACAATTTTTTTATTTTTTATTTAGTGATTAAGAAAGGTTTTTTTTTAATGATGTTGTGAATTTTTTATTTTTTTAAATGTTTATAAAGATTAAAAAATACATAAAAAAAAGAAAAGAAAAATTAAAAAATAAAATGCACTTTTCATAACATTTCTTTCAGACATTTTTCGGCAGCTGTACTGCCGCTCATATTTTCTTATCTTCCCTATTTTATACCATTTATTTATAGAATAATGCTAGAGATAAGTTATTATAGAAGTGCACACTTTGCACTCATTGCGTAATTGCTTCTAGTTGATTGTTTCCAACACTCACTTAGGGAGATGTGTAGTCTAAATGATATCACATCATATGTGTAAAATGGATGCTCTCAATAATAACTTCTATCTATATTCATTCTTATTTATATTAAACAAGTCATAGAGATTGACTACCAAATACTACCGTGTAAAGAACAGGATTCCACAAACCGTACAATAGCCTTTATTTTGAAAAAATATGTCTCATCCTAAAAATTTCAACTCATATTATCTTACTTCTAAATATAATTTAAATATAAATATTTTAAAATTAATTATTAAAACTTTTTCAAACTTTCAAATAAAAAAATAATTTAACTTTTTCAAATCTTCAAATAAAAATAATATTATAAAATTATATCTAATAATATTTTAACTTTATAATATTTTTTATTCAATTTTTTCTCTCTCATTTTTTCAAAATTTGAAAATACTCAACTAAAATTACCTTACTATTATTTACAAAATATTTTATTATTATTTACAAAATTCTTATCTTATCTCACTTCTTTTTACTTTTTTTTTTGGTGGACATGATATACGGTTACTTTTTTAGGAAAAATCTACTTTGCTGCCCAAAGTTTATCACTCTATTTGACCGTTATGTGAAAAAAAAATTAATAATAATATTTTTTTTCCTTAATGATTAAGGAAGTGATTTTTAATATATTGATGTATTTTTTTTATTTTTTAAAAATATTTAAAAATAAAAAAATATGAATAAAAGAATTGGATTAAAAGAAAACATTAACACTAGCAGTCACAAGCGGCACGCTAGCTTTTCTCTTACTTTTATGGGCACAATTTACCTACTTCAATAATTTGGCGCGTGGTGTCACAACGGACAACCAGTTCGAACCCCCACTCCGTTAGTGGTGGTAAATCGTGTTATCAAGTTATAAACATTAGACTAAATAGGTTAATTCAAATCCAACCCATTAAATTAAATATGTCAAATTTTTAAACTCTAACTTAACTTATTTAAATAACGGTTTATTTCGTATTATCCATTTTGACCCGTTTAATAATTAATTAAAAATATGTTAATATGACATGACTAATTTATCGATGCACCCTTCAATTCCGGTAGAGGTACACTTGAATTAAAAGCCCTGTAGGAAGGAAGGAAAAATTGAAAAGAACAAAAAGAGAGAGACAAAAAATGTCTGAGAGTTAATTACGTTTTAACTTTCATACAATTTAGGATTTTGCTAGATACGAGTTCGTGTATCATATCTCGTATCGATAATTTTTTTTATTTAAAAAAAATAAAAAAAAATTGAAAGAAGAAAAAAATCTCATATATCATAAAAATTATTTTTATCTTTAATTCACATCGTTTCGTTAAACATACATATTACATATCAATATTGGTGCACGAATTGGTGCACAAAATTGCTTGCAATAAGATTTTTCCTACAATTTATAATATACCTTTCAAACTAATAATTGTATCAAAATAGGCTCTCGAACTTTCAAAACTTCTTAATCCTCTTATTTCATCTATCAACAGAATTAAATCTAACGAAAATTCATTGTACATACTGTTCATGTGTATAATATTCATTACAAAAATTTAATTTTTATCTAATTTATTATCATTATCCATATAAAATATAAAATAAAATATACTATTAATTAATAATAATTCTCATCTAATTCATCTACAATGACGCATAATGATTACGTTGACAATGACGCCTAATGATCTAGCGCTTGTATATAAAAATCTCAGCTCCATCACTCGCTACTTCAGTATCAAGGATAAGGTCTTCTTTCTTCACATGGTATGCATCTCCAAGCTTGTAGCTCCACCACCTACCCTTCAACACCGCCTCCTTTCTTTTCTTTTACCCAGTACTATTTTGGAAGACGACAAACCCAAGACCCTCCTTTTCTTTTCTTTCTCATTATTGTAGAGTTTGCTGATTAAATTGTGCTTCATTGGGATTCAGGTCATGAGGTCGATCGAGAAGTACTAAGCTTATTTCAGGGAAATTAAAGGAGCTGGATCCGGTCATTACTTGCTAACTTGGAATTAGTAAGGATGAAAACTTGGAATACATTCAAGAGAGTATGAATCTTCGATCTACACAATTAAGGGCATCCTTGGCTAGCAAGTGAGCAGCCATATAACATCCCTCCATATATGTCCAATGCTCCACCCAAGGAAAGACTTCAGGATAGCTTTAGCATCTTCAAGGATTAGACCACCTTGGCTCCAGTCCCTGACTGAGTTCTGCATCTGTTGAACCACTTGCAACAAGTCCCCTTCAAGGACAAAGTTTGTAACTCCAGAGTCTTTGCAGAAAAGAATTGCCATCAACATTGCATAGGCTTCAGCAGTAGAAGGTGAAACTCTCAAGCTTCTTCTTGACTTGATTGTTTCCAATACAATACCTTGGCAGTCTCTGAGAATGGCTCCGATGCCTAACACTCCCAATGAATCATTTAAAGCAGCATCTCAGTTAAGTTTGTATTTCCCTTCCGGAGGTTTTTTCCATGTAAGCTTATCTTCAAGACAGGTTAAAGCAACAAGAGAACTGACTTGGACCTTAGTGGCTTTGAACCACCTTGTATTCTCATTGGCCGTATGGAGTATAGAGTTGGGATGTCTGAGTTCCTTCCCATGCACTACTTCATTTCTTCTATTCCATATGAGCCTTACAGTTGATCCTTCCATATGAGCCTTGCAATTAACCCCACATAACCCACTAAATTTTGGAGTGACCCTCGTTGGAACCCCACCAAAACTTCCTCAAGAGTTGGTCTAGCCTCTTTGTGATGGATTGAGGTAGGAGGAAGATGCCCATGGTATATAAGGTAGGGATGACTTGCAAAACTAACTTGAGTAAAGTCTCTTTTCCTGCAGCTGAGAGGCATGTTGTTTTCCAATTTGTGATCTTTGCCCAAGCTCTATCAATAAGGCTGTGAAAGGCTGCAGTTTTGGCTTTGCCAACCATGGTAGGGAGCCCCAGATATTTTTCAAATGAGCCTGAAGTCTTGACCCCAGCAATTCTCAAGATTGTTTTCTGGTTTTCAAGTGGGGTGTCTTTGCTAAAGAAGATAGAGGATTTTTCCTTGTTTAGTACCTGTCCAGAAACACTTTCATGGATGCCAAGAAGCCTCTTCAGGTTGCTCCACTCAAGAGAGTTTGATTTACAGAAAACTAAGCTATCAACTGATGAATTTGTCTTAATTATAAGTAATTTGCATGTTGAGTGTTTATTTTTTATTTTTTAGTTTTGGATATATGAGATGCTTTATTGCTGATTAACTATAAATGTCTTAAAAAAATAAATCATATAAAATATATTATTTATATCAACATACGTATGATGGAGTGGGATGCAATCTTGGACATTTTTACATTCTGAAAAGGAAACCAACTTCGTTATCCAAAGTATATATCTAATGCCTCGTGATTTCTTATTTTTCCTATTAATTATCAATTTCTTGCATTATCAAAGTGTATAAAAGCTTATTATATAGAAATGGTTAATAATCTTGGCTTTCTTGCGTAGCTCCTCACATTAATTAGCTAGCAATTAGAAGAAAAAAACATTACTCAATTTAGAAGAAAATAAACTATCATTTCCTATGATCTCTCACGGAAGAAATGAGACATGAAGATAGAGGGTCATGTTTGGTATTTCAAAGAATTAACAATCACTTTATTGTCAATTTTAATTGTTTATTAATAAGAAAACTTCTGTTTTGTTTAGAACGTTGATCGTTTAGTCGTGTTTCAAGACGAATCTATATACATGAATGCTTGTGGCTAACATAGGATTTTCTGGAGTACTGATCTGTTGCTTTGCATTGAGGCCTGGCCTCCGCAGCTACTAATCACAACTGTGCGGCATACAAAGTCCATCACTGCAATGGATCCTAAAATCTTTAAAGCGGCGGCGAAAGGCAACCTGCAGGAAGTCTTGGAACATGGAAGTCGCGATCCACTTGATGAGTTGTTAACAGTTAATAAAAATACAATCCTACATATTTGCATTTTAAGTATCCTCGTCGAAGAAAAGTTTCCCGCCACTGGAGGAACCGACCCAGTCTCAGCGGCAAGATTTGTGGAAGATGTACTGAACAGGTGTCCGTCACTTTTATTGAAAACCAATGCGGAAGGCGATACTCCGTTACATGTGGCGGCAAGGTATGGGCATGCTTCCATAGTCGAAGTCCTGATTAAACATAAAAAATCCCAACATGAAGATCTCGAAAGTGGAGTACAAGTTGATCAAGCTACTACGGAGATGATTGGGAAGCAGAACAACAAGGGAGACACGGCCTTACATGAGGCTGTACGTTACAATTACATTGAAGTGGTAAAACAGTTACTAACGGTGGTAGATCCAGAATTTCCTTTTGGTGCTAATGCTGCTGGTGAGACCCCACTTTACTTGGCTGCCAAGGGACGCTTTCCAGATTTGGTGTCAGAAATTATAAACAAATTCATGTCACCAGCTTATGATGGACCCTTGGGTGAAACGGCTTTGCATGCTGCAGCATTTTGGGATGATGAAGGTATTACCTATTTTATATTTTCCGCGTTGTAGAATATGATTTGGTTAAGAAAATATTTATGTGGTGGTATCAAATATGATATGACATCGAATTCATGAAATTTTATCCTGCATTTGCCTTTTGTACATACAAATTTTATTTCATGAAATTACAAAACACGGCTTCCACATTAAATTTTATCCTGCATTTGCCTTCTTCTTTCTCCTAACATCTTTCCATTTAACTTCTTGTAGGAATGACCCAAAACATTTTGGAAAGATACGGAGGCGATCTATGTAAACAAGCAGACCAAAAAGGTTGGACTCCGCTTCACATGGCTGCATACAAGAACAACATTGAGGCAACAAAACTGTTGTTGAAATCTGATGTTGAGGTAGCATATGTGAAAGACGCAGAGGGTAGAACAGCTCTTCACATTGCAGCTTATTGCAACAACAGAGTGGTGACGGAAGCGATTATATCGATGTGTCCGGATTGTGGCGAAGTGGTTGACGATGAAGGCCGCAATGCACTCCATCTCGCCGTGATGACCAAGCTGCGGCCAGATGTAGCGCTAATCATCCAAGATAATTCGTCTCTCCAGAATCTTTTGAATCAGAAGGACAACGACGGGAATACACCTCTCCATCTCTATTGCAGTTCTGATGGTTACCACGAGCGTGTCCTGACTTCTCCAAGAGTTGACGAAATGGTCTTCAACAACGAGAACCAGACTGCTTATCAAATCTTAAGAAGTAAAAACTTTCTAACTGGTGATGATCTTAAGGTAACGTAATCTTTTATCTTTCTAACTGTACTTTCTCACTCCGAGCACAATATTTACCATTATTTCCCTTCGTTTGGCCCACAGAGTCTCTAAATCAGTGTGAAGAAGAGTTTGAAATAAAATGTCATGTTAATTGCAATCGAGGTAGACATTAGGTTTTGTATATTCAATTTTGCTTTAGTATTGTGTTTTACTTGTTTCGGGTTATAGGGCATGGGTCCAATTCCAATAGAAACCGGACCCGGTCCAATTCCATCCAAGCTGAATCCTTTTAGCTAGGTTATGACTTTAATTTGAAGATGATGTGACAAAGAAACCACAACCTTTCCTTTGATGTAAACTTTATCCATTTATCAATTTTATGTGAACTAGGTACGTACAATATCGTTATGACACAAATTATAATAAACCTAGCTAACAACTTTCAAGAACATGTTCCTATAATTCTGGCATACATAACTTGTTCCGTTTCAAAACATATTTGATTTGATATTTCTTCTTTATAATGATGCATCTTGGGAATGATAATATTTTTCTATTCATTTTATAACTGCTACATGTTTTTTTGTAAGATGCATTTAAATATGAAGTTAACTGTCTTTATATATTCTGATTTTTGTCATTATTTTTTACCGAGCCGCCTTGCTTTGTCAAAAAAATATTCTTTGGATTTGTTTTCTTTTCTCGCTTTCTTTCAATCTATAGAAAAATATTGAATACTCACGATTCAGCCCAATAACTATTTTACAGAAGATGAAGAACATTTTTGAAGGCAGAGAAGATTATAGGTTCTTTAACAATGGACGAGTATTAGAAGTTGGGTATGCTGACATTAATATGAAGGAGCTGAAGGGGGAGGATGTGAAGTTGAAGCAGGAGAGGGAGAAAAAGATGGAAGAGGAGGATAAAGCGGCTCAAGTCCATTTGGTTGCTGCTGTACTCATTACAACCGTGACCTTTGCAGCAGGCATTAACATGCCGGGGGGCTTCATTGGTGGAGATGATCATCCACATCCAGGCTCTGCAGTTTTGGAACAAAGTGTTGCTTTCAAAGCGTTCATCATTACAAACGCCTTAGCGTTGATGCTATCTAGTTCTGCAGTCTTTATCCACCTATTTATTCCCCTTATGCCTGCTGAAGACTTGTTCAAAACGCGCACACGTTTTCTTCAACTGGCATTTTGGTTCCTTCTTTCCTCCATGGCACCAATGGTTTTGGCCTTTGTGACAGGTACATATGCTGTGTTGGAGCATTCAAATATTGCCATTCCCACTTGTATTATCTGCTTATCCTTTATTCCCATCCTTCTTTATATATTTCAAAAAATAAGGGGCAATGTCCTATGACTTACCACTATGCAAAGATGTTTATGTTCTAATCAATATAATATTAGGAGTACGGAAATTTTTTCTTTTAAGATAAATGTCATTGTTTATACGGTTTAATTGCAAATCTAGTAACAACCTGCAGCATGCAGAGGCGCCATCATTGCAATGGATCCTAAAATCTTTAAAGCGGCATCGAAAGGCAACCTGGAGGTCTTGGAACATGATATCTTCCATCCACTTGATGGGTTTTTAACAGTTAATCAAAATACAATCCTATTTGCATTTTAAGTATCCTTGTTGAGGAAGAGTTTCCTGCCATTGGAGAGGAACCGACCCAGCCTTAGCGGCAAAATTTGTGAAAGATGTACTGGACAACAACGGGAATACACCTCTCCATCACTATTCCAAGTCCTTTTGGTACCACGAGCGTGTCCTGAATTCTCCAAGAGTTGACAAAATGGTCTTCAACAAAGAGAACCAGAATGCTTATCAAATCTTAACAAGTAAAAGCTTTCCAACTGATGATGATGATGATAAGGTAACGTAATCTTTTATCTTTCTTCAAAAAATAAAATTATACACTTAATATGAAGTTAACTGTCTTTATATATTCTAAGTTTAGGCCTTATTTTATACCAAGCAGCCCTGCTTTCTCAAGCAAATATTGTTTGGATTTGTTTTCTATTTTTGCTTTCTTTCAATCTATAGAAAAAATACGTACTTTCTTTCAATCTATGGAAAAATATGGAATACTCACAATTCAGTCCAATAAATATTTCACAGAAGATGAGGGCTTTTGCAGAGAGGGAAGATAATGGCCTTTTCCAAGTGCATAATCGACTATTAGAAGTCGGGCATGATGAAATTGAGAAGAAGACACGAGAGACGGAGCGCCAGGAGATGGAGATGGAGGCGAGGAAGAAAATTGGAAGGAAGAAAAAGATGGAAGAGGAGGATAAAGGGGCTCAAGCCCATTTGTAGTTGCTGCACTTATTACTACCGTGACCTTTGCAGCAAGCATTACCATGCCCGGGGGCTTCGTTGGTGGAGATGATCATCCACATCCAGGCTTTGCAGTTTTGAGAAAAAGTGCTGCTTTCAAAGCATTCGTCATTACAAACGCCCTATCGTTGAATTCTCCAAGAGTTGACAAAATGGTCTTTAACAAAGAGAACCAGACTGCTCTTCAAATATTAAGAAGTAAAAGCTTTCCAACTGTTGATGATAAGGATAAGGTAACGTAATCTTTTATCTTTTTTCAAAAATAAAAATTATATACTGAATATTTAGTTTTTTTCAATAAGATATGCTGAGGAATACCGAAACCAAAGGAATTCTTAGAATCATAAAATTAAACAGATTTATGTATCACATCAGATAAAATATAAATCAGTTTGATGTGGTTTAAATTTTAAATTTTAAACTGATTTAAAATTAAAATGAGTTTATCTATTTCATCAATATTATCTAAATATAATCAAATCATTTCTAAACGGAAGGGAATAACAACAAATCTAATTAAAAAAGTATTTGAAAATACTTTTTTTTAATAGATTGTTTTTTGGTCTGATGTAGAGTACTCTCTTGACTCTTGAGATAGTATATTCATTTTGTCTTAATTTTCTACTGAAATAGCTTAGCTTCGCTTTACAACCTTTGAAGAATATATAAACTTAACAAAATGCCGTTCTCTAATTTTATTTCGGTAAAAAATTATTTTGATAAAAAAATGAAACGAAGTCTTTTTCTTCTTCTTTTTTTCCTCATTGCTTCGTAGAAAGAAAAAAAAATACTTTGTCATTTGTAACAACTACTAATGAAATTTTCTTGGAGAAAAAACTACTCACTGTTTTTAAACTATCAATCGATCTTTTCTTTTTCAATTTCTCCCATATTGAAAATATATACTTTTTTCGCTCTTTTGTAAAATTTTTAAGCCATACCTTTTTTTTAAAAAAACAGAGGTAGACCTCTGTGATTTATTGCAAATGACCCCCTTTATGGTAGGGGAAAACCATTACAAAGTTCCTATTACACCCAGCAAAGCCAGTACCGAAAGCAGAAACACCAGACAAAAACAACAACAAAACCAATACCGAAAACAAAACAAACACCAAAAAAAAAAAAAAAAACAGCAGCAAAACCATGGCTATACCATCCGAATAGTGGGACACCCATTTTTTTCCAGACGCATGATGCCTCTGAGGAGAGAAGGCAACTTCCGATTGGACCCCCACAACCTGCTAGTACCTTCCGCCCCCCAACCTTGCCAGATAGTCCGTAGATTTATTTCCTTCCCGGAAAATATGAGAGAAATGATCGTTAAGACCATGTGAAATCACCATTACCTCTTCTCAAAAATCCTCAAGGTATCAATTTGCACATGTTTTTTTTTCTTAGCCATTGCATTACCAGCAAAAAGTCTAACTCAACATCTATATCAATTATGTCCATCTCATTAACCAACCAAAGTCCATGAATTAAGTAGACCCATTAGCTTTGCATAGTTGTTGGTACCGAAGCCATACTTCAAGAATCTCAATTTCTATTGAATTCTTGAAAGCAAGCTTTTACCTTCCATATATCTCAAGTGATTTGTTATATATTTATGACCAACCACAACTTTTATTTTTCACTTCAAGCAAAATATTTACAATTATTTTTCCTTTAGTGTGATGCCTTTTTTTTAAAGGCTTGGTGAAGGGATTTCACTTATGAGAGAGATGACGTTTTGGAAAAGAGTAATCTGGACAGCAGCCCTGTTCACGCATCAGCCGTTGTACTCCTTACGTGTTAGATCGGATTCATTAACAACGAATCGGTTCTGACTTCAGCCCCCTCATCCTGAAGCCTACCTCTTGAATTCGAAATCCTCTTCAACGAAAATCCCATGAATTTTCTTCTTCTTCTTCTTCTTCACGTCGAAATCATCAATCCCCCTCACGTCGTGACCTTTCTTCTTCTTCACTATGAAGGCCTCAGTCCCCTCACAAAACCCAACCCTTCTTCGCGTCGAACCCATCCTAGAATTTTCCATCCGTCCACATCGTCCGGTCGAACCCATCCCCCATCGTCGCGGCGAACCCATCTTAGAAAAAGCTTCGTCGCTTCACCGTCGAACCCCATCGTGCCGTCGAACCCTCATCTACGCCGGTGGTCGATTTCTGTGTTAGAGAAAATGTCGTCGTGCCGTCGTGGGTAGACTTGGGTTTATGCTGTTTTTGCAACAATGTGCCTCTGTTTGATGCAGTTTTTGCTTCTATTTGCCTCTGTTTGATGCTGTTTTTGCTTCTATTTTTCTATATCTTCGATTATTTGAACAATGGGTAGACTGAATGTTGATTGTATTTTCTATTTTTTGCTATTTTTGCCACTGCATTTCTTTACATAATTTCCTTTTTCCCCCTTTTGGCCGTGGGTTTTAAAGGAATGTAACTTGCAAGCAAAAATCCTTCTACTAAATATTAAAGTGAGAGGGCACAAACAATTTTTTTAAGTAGTAAAGTAAAAGCGAGAGCCCCTTTTGAGCTAAGTAAAATGATGCATATAATATTATGGGAGCTTGGAGTGATCTGCAGAGAGTTTATGGTCATAATAATCTGTAGAGAGCTAAGTAAAAGGATGCATATGTTATACAGGTCGTAATAATCTAAAGAGTGTTTATGGTTGTTCATATTTGTGCTTGGGAAGGTTGCTGTGTTCCGTGCGGGATTCGATGGCCGTGTTCCTTGCTGAGGTGAAATTGAGGTGAGGTGAAAACGAGTGGTGCCGTTCAAGTTTAAGAAGTAAGAACTGCAGAATCAAAAGGAAATGAAATGGGTATTCGAGTTTCAGGGAGGCCAAACGACGAAAGGGTATTCGAGTTTCAAAATGCCGAAAGCGCACCGTTTAATAATCCCACGTGGAACTACAGGTACGCGGAGGTACCCCTCCTGGTACAAGTAGCATTTTTGTTTTTTATTATGAGAAAAAATATTTACAATCGTGAATTGTGCAACCGCTGCGTAATCAATAAATTATCTAGCCTAAAAATTCCCATCCTTTGGATCGCATCAATTCAAATTAAAAAAAGAAGAAGATAAAAATCTAGCCTAAAATGTAATGTCGTTTAATTAAGCGACTAATATAAATTATCGACTTTCTTTCACTTTGTTTTTTAATTTTACATTGTTTGAGCCAAACATAACATTAACATAAAGTCATGAAGCATTATTTGTCCGGGGCCTAGGTACGACCCTAGTTATGTCCCCCCACCCCCCACCTTTCTCCAAAAATTGTTAGGTCCCGGTTGAATATTGATACGGTCTCAATCTATCTCATCTTATCTTAATATCTAAATAGCATTTAAATACAAACACTTTTCATTTTTCATTTTTTCTATCTAATCGTTACTTAATCATTACACATTTTCTAAACTTCCAAATAAAACAAAAAAATCATTCAAGTTTATTATTATTTTTATTCAATTCTTTTCTTTCCAAAATTCCATAAAACATTTCAACTCAATTCATTTTACTAATATTTACATACTATTTTACTACTATTCATGAATTTTTTATTTCATCTCATCTCAACATCCAAACGAGAGCTATTCTCTCACCATTTGCCAAGTTCTGCTAAGATTGTGCAATCTTTTTTTTTTTTTTTGTGTCCCTGATATAAAATTAATATGGTTAGAAGGATCATGGTATTAAATCCTAATCTATTCATAGGTCCCAGCTAAAAGATGCAATTCTTCAGGGAGGAATTCCATTCGATAGGGTTCATGGCACGAGTGCCTTCGAGTATCTTGGCATGGACCCCAGGTTTGATAAGGTTTTTAACACAGCTATGCTCAATCACACTACAATGCTTTTTAAGAAGATCCTTGAGTCCTACAAGGGCTTCGAGCCACTCAAGCAATTGGTCGATGTTGGTGGTGGTCTAGGTGGCGCGCTTCACTCAATTACTTCAAAGTATCCCCACATCAAGGGCATTAATTTCGACTTGCCTCATGTCGTACAACAAGCCCCATCTTATCCAGGTAGGATTTCAATTCATAAATGATCTCCACCTAATTTCCAATCTTGTTTACCTAATACCAATTGTAGAATAATAATTCTGGATCTTAAGTTTAAAAGCTAGATAACATTATGGTTTGGAAAAATAAGAGCTATGTAGATAAAAGGCGGTTATTAACTAGCTCAAGTTGCAGGTGTGGAAAATGTAGGAGGAGATATGTTCAAAAGCGTTCCTAAAGGAGATGCAATCTTCATGAAGGTAGTGAAATATTTAACTTGCAGGGATTCTATCTTGTATGACTCGTACGTATTGACTTAGCCATCCAAATACATTGCAAATTTATTGCCAACGGCACAATCCATCAGTACAAAACACTGATCATGTTGCTACGACTATATATAGCATTATTTTGAAAATTAAGGGCACTGCAGGCATCTCTTTCAAATTTTTGGAGATTGTACTGTCGTTTGGCATAAAACTTTCACAAAAATGCATGACGGAGTTCAAGGTGTGAAATGTTATTCTTCAACATATAGATTTTATCATCCATCTTCACTTGATGAATTGGTTGGCTTATGAAACAACTTGAAAGAGTACTATCAAATCAGTGATTGATAAATATATGATGAATATTACATGCAGCTTTGTTCAAGAAGATATCTGTGATCCCATCTATGGATAATTTTATAGGGGATACTTCATGATTGGGGTGATGAACAATGCTTGAAGCTTCTAAAAAACTGCTATACAGCCATTCCAAATGATGGGAAGGTAATCGTTGTGGAGATATTTCTTCCATTGATGCCCGAGGTTAGCACTTATATGAAGCGCAACTCTCAACTTGATGTGCTTATGATGGCTCAACACCCAGGAGGGAAGGAAAGGACGCGGCAAGAATATGAGGCCTTAGCAACCAAAGCTGGATTTAAAGGCATCAAATACGAATGCCTTGTTTATAGTTTCCAGGTCATGGAGTTTTTTAAATAGATTGCTTGCTTGCAAAATTTATACTGTATCTGTTGTGGACATGTTTTGTACTCCTGCTAATGGTCTATGATGACCTGTATCAAGCAAATAAGAGCGGCTCGGTATGGTATAGGACACCTCAGACGCCTATAAGTTAGAATAAAGCATACTGAGTATTTCAATTTTTAGATTGTTTAGAAGTTACATCTGGCGTGTGCTTTGACTCCCATTTATATAGATTGAGTGTTTAATTGGTACGACTTGCTAACGGCTTGATCCTCTCCAATCATGGTTAGAGTGCGGGTTGTTAGTACTTTTCTCTGCTATCATGCCAGGCAGGATTGATATCTTGGATGAGTATTTTGGGCGATTATCATGCTTGAGATCGTTCATACCATTCCTTGTCGATACATCATTAAATAGCTATTAATGATGGCTAGACATGTATCAGTGCATTTGGGAGTCACGACCTTGGTTTTTTGTTAGGCGAGCATGTGATTTTGGATTCATGAACCTTTTATGGTGTGGGGCTTGATCCACTTCACAAGAAGAGAATATTTGCTCCTCCAATATCTATAAACCCTGAAATGAAAATGTTCACAATATAATTAGGCTTGATTAGAAATTGTAAATAAGCAGACCAAAATGGCTGGACTTTGTTGCACATTGCTACATAAATGGAAAACATTGAGCCAACAAAACTATTGCTAGAATTTGATAGAGAGGTAGCATATATGAAAGATGTAGAGGGTAGGACAGCTCTTTAGAGTGCAGCTCATATATGAAAGAATCTCAATAGCTTTGAAATGGACTTTTACTTTGGCCCCATGTTAAGATTTTTTATTGGGCCTTTCTTCGGCCTCAATAGTTCACTAAGTTCGATCTTAGTCTTGGGTCTTACCAAGTTGGGCCCAATAATCCTATGTCTACTAATTTGGGTCTAGAGTCTTGAGTCTACCAAGTTGGGCATAGAGTCTTATGTCTATCCTGAGTCCTCTTATCTTAATAAGTTAGAGCTCTTATTTAACCAACCCTTGGGCTTTCTCCAAATCTATCTAGTATTTTAACCAAGTTACTTAGCCCACAAGGGTGGCAAGTCTCCAATATGCCATTTGTCATTCTACCATTAGCCTCTTGGTACATTTTCTCAAAATTAATATAGCAATAGATCTAAAAGTACTAACTAAACCTAAGGAGTAAGTTTCTTTACCAACTCAAACTCCAATTTTTTTTTTCTTATAATTAGAATGATGATATGTTACTCGTCTTAGCGTCTCTCACAGTAAGAGCTACTTCATGCTATTAACATATAACAATATAGATTCTTAGTCATGCAATGATATAAAAATCAAAATTATCAAATAATATGAAAATCAGAATAAATCTACATATAAAAAAGGCAAAGAAGGAAAAATAGTAAAGAAAGAGAGGAGGTAGAATACATTAATGAAGAAGAGGAAGCAACAACTAAGATGAAAAGTAATTGAAGGCACATGGAAAGAGAGAGAAAAGAAAAAAAGAAAATATAAAGAGGAAAAGAAGGAAAGAAAAGATAGAAGAAAGAGGAGCAGAAGACGATTGTCTGAGGAATTAAAGAACAAATAAAGATGATTGCAGAAAAACCTAGCTTTTAGCAATTTAAATCCTTAGGCCTATAATTTTTTGTAATTAAACCCCTCTATTTATAACAAAGATCCAGAATTATTTTTAAAAAGATGGAAACATAAAAACAAACAAAAATATAAGAGTTGTTTGGATTCAAAGATGAATAGTAGAATAAAAGTTAAATTATTTATTATATTTTGTGTGAAAATTTGAGAAAGTTGTTTTGAGATTTGAAATTAATGTTAAATTGTTTATTATATTTTGTATGAGAATTTAAGAAAATTATAATTATGAGATAAGATGAGTTGAGGTGAATTTTGAATGCAAACGAAGCAAAGAAATTTTGTTAGCTAATCCAAGAAAAATTAATTATTTAATTCCATAAACACTTTTTAAATAAAAATATTTATTAATTAATTCCAAAAAACTAGAAATTTTTTTAAAAAATCAATGTTACAAATCTTTAAAATATGAATAAAATATTTTCCCTCCCATTCCACCAGACCTTATAGCATTTCTATTTACTTTAATAAGATGGTTGACGTGTTACTACGCTTAACTTAAAAGAACTAATCTTTAGATTTCAAAACCTAAAGAATTTTAATATATATATTAATAAAATAAAAAATACTGACTTTAAAATTAATCTAAACAATATGGCAGCAAAGAAGCATTACCACTTTAGTTCTGTAAAAAGTAAAAGCTTAAAGTACTGATGCCCTACAACATGACGACACGTAATCACGGTTACGTCTAATGCTAAGTGCCTAAGGAGTAGTAAGCCTTCCCTATAGATATCACAAACCACATTTGAGGTGGAGGAGTTAAATTAAGGAGCTGGAGGTTGCATTGCTTACTAACTCGGAAGTAAATATTTGGTACTAAAATATTTGGTAGTAAATTACTTTTACTTGTTGTGTTTTTATATCTCTTAACAAATATAACTTTTGTCATAATATGGATAGGATTGGAACGTTAATAGAAAGAATAATTATATATACAACCGTGAAGTGCGTAAACGCCGTGTAATCGCTTTAAAAAAGAGTGAAGTCTACTATTAAAAAATTAATTTTTTTCAGGTAGGTCTCATGTTTTATTCACTTATTTCAAAACGATTACGCGGCGATTACACAATTCACGGTTATAAATATATTTTCACTAATAGAAAAATGTTAAATGTAATGGATCCTATTATCTATAAAGCGGCGGCACAAGGCAACCTGGAGGCCTTACAACGATATGATATCTCCCATCCACTTGATGGATTTTTGACCGTTAATCAAAATACAATCCTGCATATTTGCATTTCAAGTATCCTCGTTAAAGAAAAGTTTCGCGTAGCTGGAGGAACAGACCAAGCCTCAACGGCAAAATTTGTGAATGTTGTGCTGGACAAATGTCCATCGCTTTTATTGAAAGCCAAAGCGGATAACGATACTCCATTACATATTGCGGCAAGGTATGGGCATGCTTCCATCGTCAAAAAGTTATCAGGTTAAGGGCCATTGTTAGAATAGTATGTCTTCAATCTTATTGATGTCATTCTTCTGCATTGATTGAATAACTTATATCGTGACTTGCATGTATTTAGATTGGTCAAACACAATTACTACAATCCCTGATTAAAAAAAGTTGGTTAACTGACAAAAGAAAGGTACGTGGAACCAGCTGCATTCTTTAAAGAAAGTGCTTTGCCTCTTTAACCCCAAGGGGTTGGCCCAAGTCCTGAAGGTCTTGTTCTTTGGGTATCACTCTCTTTAAGGTCTAAGGTTCAACACTTCATGGGTGCAAACAATCATTTGGGACCACACCCCCTGTTTAATCTGCAGGGGTGAGTCCGAAGGGCCCTGCCTTGGAGAGGTTTCTTGATATAAAAAAAATAAAAAAATAACAAAGAAAAAGAAAGAAAGTGCTTTGCCTCTTTAATGCAATGTATGATACTTGGGACTGCTAAAAATGCGAGATAAGGCACTTTGTGTTTTCCGCCCTTTTTTTAGGGGGATCAAGGCCTTGTTTTATATGTGCATGTATGTAAGTGTATTATGTTCCTACATACACAAGTATATATTTTTTGGAGTCAGAGAAATGGTTGATCTCCCTCTCTCTCTGCCTCTCTTTCTTTTTCTTATGCTAGCAAAGAAGGATTGTAGGTTATGAAATGGGTTTCTTGATGTTGATAATGCTGATGTTAAATGCGATTTTTCTGTGGGCAAGAAGGAGATTCTATAGTGGCACATTTTGAATACCATAAACACCCTATCACGTCCATTGAGTGGAGTCCACATGAAGCCTCTACTTTGGTTGTTTCATCATCAGACAATCAGCTAACGTAAGTACTATGCACGATAGATTGGGCTGGATCATAAATAAGAAGTGGTCAACCAAATATATATGTTTGTAGTTTTATTATTCTTCTTTGGATAGAAGTTCTTATGCTAAATTTTTATGAGTTTCGTTTATTTATTTTTAATCGCTTGGCTTCATTGCGTAGAATATGGGACCTTTCCTTAGAAAAGGATGACGAAGAGGAGGCAAAGTTTAGAGCTAAAACAAAAGAGCAAGTAAATGCCCCTGAAGATCTACCTCCACAACTTCTGTTTGTTCATCAGGTAACCCACTCCCCTCCTCTTTTATTTGAACTTGCCTCTTAGTGAGATGATGGATTTAGAAATTTCTCTATTGATTTAGTGTGTTAACTCAGCAATGCTTTGACTGTAAACAGGGTCAGAAAGACTTGAAAGAAATACTTTGGCATTCGCAGATTCCAGGAATGGTCGTATCTACTGCAGCAGATGGTTTTAACATCCTGATGCCATCTAACATACAAACTACCCTTACCTCCGATGGTGCTTGAAACTCGCATATGATCTGTTGCTATTCTTCCTGCACCAAATTGCTATACATATATATGTTTTTATAGCATCAATATCGAATGGGATGGCATGCAGCAGCTGTATGTTTGCATGTGGCGTTGACCAGATGCGTACATCTTGAATCCATTTAGAATCAGTTTTTTTTTTTAAAGTATTTTACCGACCTTGACCCCTCCCTAGTACCTTGTAAAAATTCGCACTTGCTCCCAAAAGTTTTTGCTTTGGATTAGACTATAAATTAGACTTGTGATTGCTATGGATTTTTGTATTTAACAATTGATATTAATGCATAAATATATATATATATATATAAAGAATGAATAAACATTATATTAAGAAGCACAATTCATTACATAATTAATCATAAAAGCAATAAACATAACCGATCTTTAATTTGGAATTAATTCCAACTCTTTACTTTATTATATAACTTGTCAATAAAACATTAATCACATAAACCTTAACAATAGACATTCATTTTATAAACAATAAATACTTTCATTCGTTTTTTTTTTCTTTTATACTTTACTTCATACATAAGCCATGATCCCTCATACTATCCCAGTGTTCTGGCATCTCTACCGTCCAAGGACAATAACTCATTATTTAACCTGGTTCTCGATTGTGGATACTCTCCCCGTTTAAGAAGTCCTTCCCCATTCAAAAGGCTAAGTCTTTGGCCCGAGGTTTGCTCATCACACTCGATTCTATTGATTGTTCATCATAACTTTATCAATGAACATTCATTTCATAAACAATATATACTTTCATTCATTTTCTTTTTCTTTTATACTTTACTTTCTACAAGCCATGACCCCACATATTGCCCTAGTGTTCTGGCGTCTCTATCATCCAGGGACGATAACTCATTATTTAACCTGATTCTCGATTATGGTACTCTCTCCCTGTTTGAGAACAAACCATGGCCCTTCCCCAGCCAAAAGGGTAAGTCCTTGGCCCGAGGTTTGCTCATCACAGGCATCCTACCAATTCTACCAGATTGTACCACATGTTGTTTGGGTAATAGTATATACTAGATATACTGCAATAATTACGAATCCAGATTCTGACTTCTTAATGAGAACACATATAAAATTATATTATTCTCAAATCATTCTTTTTATAGATATTGACTAAGACGATTGTATCACATGCGTCTAGATTGCTTTAGACCATATAATGATTTTTGTAACTTGATAGAATAAATTATATCGGAATTTAAATTATATGCTTCGGGCATTTATATCATTCAAAGATTTTCATGTATATATCATTATCTAGTGATCCATATGAATATACGGTAACCATATCAATTAAACGCATATCTAAACTTTCTATGACTACCAAGTTAGTAAAAAATATGAATATAAATGAATCCATTAAAGGAGAATATGTTTCTTGATAATCAATATCAGCTTTATGCGAGAAACCTTGTGCAACAAGTCATGATTTATATCTTACGACTTCATTTTTCTCATTATATTTACGTACAAATACCCACTTTTATCCAACATGCGTCACACCTTTAGGTGTTTGGACTACAGGTACAAATACTTCACATTTTGAAAGTAAACTCAATTTTGCATGATTTACAATTTTTCATTTTGACCAATCATTTCTATGTCAGCATTTTGTGGTTGTTTCTAGTTCAATTTCATCGTTGCTTCTTTTAATGTCTAGGGAAACTTTATTATTTTCAAGTAGCTGTTCCTCTTATTCCTCTTCAGGGGATTCTTTTTTAGAAGAATTTGGTATTGAGAGTTTGGATGGATCAATTGATTTTATTGCATGTTTTGTGGGTATGACTTCTTCATGAACACCAGTTTCTTTTTCTTTTAGTCTTCTCTTTTGATGAATCTTGTCAATTGCACCTCTTCCATGCTTCAGGCATGTCTTTGATTCGTTTGCTGCTAAATTTCTTAATTGTCCTATAGGGACTTCAATCATCGCAGGGATATTAACAACTGAAATATAAAATTTTATTATTTTCTTACTATCAGTAAATACATTTGGTAAATGATTCACAATACCTTGCAATTAAATAATCCTCTGAACTTCCAAATCACATTAATTTGTATGAGGATCAAGATGAGATAGTGTCGAAGCTTTCTATGTTATTTCTCTTTGTGCTTCAGGCACATTTTCTTTTCGTAATGGTGGAAAAATTGTTTCATCAAAATGAAAATCTTTGAAACGTACTTTAAAAATATCATCAGTTAAACATTCAAGGTGTATAACAATAGAATGAGAATCAAAACCAATATAAATTTCAAGTCTTCGTTGAGGGCCCATCTTAGTACGTTTAGGAGCTGCAATCGGAACATAGATAACACAACAAAAACTATAAAGATGAAAAATATATGATGATTGACCAAAGCAAGTTATCACAGGGAGTATTTCCTATAGACAATTGGTCTAATCCGAACTAATGATGTAGCATATAAAATTGCATGTCTCCAAGCAAAACTGAGTAGTTTTGTTCTCATAAGCAAAGGTCTAGCAATTAATTGTAGTCATTTAATATACGATTCCACCAAACCATTCTGAGTATGTACATGAGTAATTAAATGTTCAACATGAGTTCCTATTAACATGCAATAATCATAAAAGACTTAGGATGTAAATTCTTCTACATTATTTAATCTGATAGACTTGACTGAATAATTGAGAAATTAAGCTCGTAATCTAATTATTTGTACAAAAAGTCTAGCAAATGCAACATTACGAGAAAAGATAGACAAACATGTGACCACCTAGTTGATGCATCTATTAAGATCGTAAAATATCTAAATGGTTCACATGGTAGATGTATTGGCCCACATATGTCCTCTTGAATTCTTTTTAGAAATAACAGGGATTCAATTATTATCTTAGAATGGGTTGGTATGATAATTAGTTTACCTTAAGAACATGATGCACATGGATAATCACTTGGTAAAAGAATTTTTCCCTTTTTTAATGTTCATGTGAGTTCTCAATTATTTGATCCATCATAATTGATCTTGATTGTCTAATGCGATCATGTCAAAGCATAAAGATCTTTGGATCAGAGCACTTTCGGTGCATTACAATATTTGATTCAACTGTATTCATAATTGTTTAATACAACACCGAAAATAAAGCTGACAGTTTTTCTAATATGAGTTTCTAGCTCGAAATCATAGAAGTAATATAAAGATGTTCATTATTGCCTTCATTGATGTTTCAACATGATAATCATTACGATGTATATCTTTAAAACTAAGTAAATTTCTTCTAGATTTTGAAGAATACAAAGTATCATCAATACAAAATTTTATTCAATTTGGTAACACTATATTTGCTCTTTCGGAGCCTTTAATTAGGTTCGAAGAACTGGATATAGTATTGACATTAGTTTTATTCAATGTTAAACATTGAAAATAATTTTTATCTTTAAGAATTGTATGTGTGGTACAATTGTCTGCTAGACATACGCTTCCACCAATTTTCTTCAAATTGATTAATTCATCAATAAAATTCATGCTTCCTTGTAAAAGCAAAACATATATAAAACTTCATTAATTTAAAAGAAAATTACAAAATATATTTGAAGATAATAACTGAAATATAATGTGATTACAACAAAAAGAAGGAAAATTAATTGTTCTAACCATAATCATCACCAATAAAAAAAATTATTTTTGTTGGGGTTCACAAAGAAATCAGAAACATCCAGGTAGGTGAGATCCATTCCATTTGGGGTATAAATTGGATCTATTGGATTCTTGTGATTAGCAAAATCCATTTCGACCCTCTTTTTCCTTTTCTTTGATATAGGTCTACCAAATATTTTGATGTACAATAGGTACATGACCAATGTACGTTCATACCATATCTATAACATTTATCCTCATAGTTTTTCGCAAGCTTATTCTGTAAGCTTTTATTTTCATCATTTTTTGTCTCCGTAGGTTCCTCTTCTGGTAGGATACTGATCCACTTTGAATAATTTTTAGTACGATATATTTTTATAGCTTTTCTTACCATGTTCACGTCCACAATTTCCTTTATGATTATAAAATGAGGTTACATTCGCTTCAAGGAATGAAGTAGAACTGGTTGGATGAGACTGATAAGTTTTCATTAAAAGCTCATTTTCTATTCAACCACTAACAAACAAGATATTAGTTCATAATATTTTATGAATTTGCGCTCTTGATATTGCTGCTGCAGGAGTACATTCGAGGCATGAAATGTGGTATATATATTTTCTAACATATTGTCATAAGTGATTTGCTCTTCACATAATTTCAACTATGAGCTTATTTCTATGTTTTAAAATCTTGCAACCCCAGGTGCATCCAATTATAGTGAGCTTTTGGCAGGATTACGGTCTTATGGTGCTCGTATCTCTCTCTCAGACTATTTCATAGAATCAATGGATTTTTTTATATTGAGATACTCAGTTTTCAATTCTTCATATAAATGATGGCGAAGAAAAATCATTGCTTTGGTGCGATTTTACAGGAACGTTTCATTCTCTTCTTGGATAGCATTTGTAGGGTTCATTGCATCAAGATAGATCTTATCATCCAAGATCCAAGATAAGTAATTGTTGCTAGAAACATCAAGAGCAACAAATTCTAATTTTGTAAAATTTGATATTATCTATAACAAATATATTAAAAATCAAATAAGTTGGTATTATGAAATTAAGAAAAGAATTTACAAAACTCATAAACTCTATGAAGTCATTTGAATTCTATAATATTTTGCTTCAAAGAGCATAGAACATACGTTATAACATAATTCACAATAGATGTCAATATTTATAAACACGTGATGATGACATAATGATTAGAAAGTAACATTATAAAATTGTAGAGAGACTCAGGGGATGTTTGTAAAATGTTTCCATTTCATCCTATCTTATCTCATCTCATCTCATCTCATTCTATCTCATTTCTTTTTCAAACATCATTTAAATACAAACACTTTCAAACTAATCATTACAACTTTTCTAAACTTTCAAATAAAAAATATTTCAATATTTTCAAATTTCAAAACAAAAATTATATTAAAAATTATTTTCTAACAATATTTTAACTTTATAATATTTTTTATTCAACTTTTTCTCTCTCATTTTTCCAAAACCTAATAAATACTTGACTCAAACTATCTCACTACTATTTACAAACCATCTTACTACTATTCTCAAAATTCTCATCTCATCTCATTCCCTAAGCATCCCACATTGATCAGAGAAAATCTCACATATAGCTTTCAATATCAAAGATCAAAATAACACTATAATTGGCTAGAGTCTCGTGCTGATAACGTGTTGTAAAACTGAAGAGAACTAATAAGAGAATTGAAAGACCACAATATATGAAACTAGTTCTTCAAGAACTCAATATTGTTGTTTCTCTCAACTTCCTTGTTGTGTGTTTATAACAAATGCTCATCAATACTCCCTTTTATAGGCATGAGATTAAACATGATATTAAATGAATATATGAACTTAGACAATGAAAATACATGAATCAAAGGGATATATGAGCATGAGAAATAGGAATACATGGATGTGTAAGAATTCTAATGGTCATCTATCTAATATATGGAATATATTTTACTACATTTATGTATTTGCAATTGCATCCCGTAGATTCTGAACAAACTCGGATTTGCTTCAATATCAAGTGAGTTGCTCATTAACATAAAATAAAAAATTAAACGAAAAAGTTTGTGCTTGACTCGTATTCAGCTCATCACCCAAGATGTGAAGAAAGAGGGACCAAATGTTTCAGTGATTTAGGTTTGGATAGTATACAGCTCACGCAAGATGTGACCTAAAGCAAGTCACTTGACTTCAACACGAAAATTGATGAAGGGCCTTTCTTTTTTTATTTTTTATTTTTTAGTCGGCACATAATAGCTTGCTCTACTTGACCGATAGTTATAAAAGTATTCTCTTTTTATATTCACATTTTTTTAATGTATTGAAATATTTTTAAAAAATAAAAAAATATATTAATATACTTAAAATCACTTCTTTCATTATTAAGTAAAAAAAAAAACCAATTTTACTGACTGGTCAAACGGAGCAATCAATTTTGGACGGCTTCATTCTTTTTTTTTTCAAAAGGTTTGGTGATGGGATTTATTTTTGATATACTATTTCAAGTATATTTCAAGTTTTTTTTTTATCATTTTTAAGTAATTTTTTAACATCTTTAATCATTAAGGAAAAATTAAAAAAACATATAACTTTACTAATACTCACTTCTTTAATCATTAAGTAAAATAAAAAATTAAAAAAAATCTAATACAAATCAGTTAGTAGATAAATAGTAGTAGGATAATAACTGTATCATAATTCTTTTGAGAGAGATGACTTGGTTTTTATCCTGAAATAGTTGAGTTGAAATATAAAATAAAAGTTTAATAAAATATTATTTTTATTTTCAAATTTAAAAAAATTGAATTACTTTTTATATTTTATTTGAAAGTTTAAAAAATTATAATGATTAAATTAGATGAAATGAGATAAGTTGAAATAATTTCATTTTCCAAAACGAGACTGGATAAGAGAGCTTCTCGACCTCCCAACCTTAGCGAGAATTAAAGGTGACAAATCGTGTTTTCGTGTCGTGTAAAGTTAGGGGTGTAACCGGTCCAGTCTGGTTTTAAACAAAATTTAGGATCGAACCGGTATGTACCGGTTTTACATTTTTAAAAACCGATTACGCGCCGGTTACCTCCTAAATCAGTACTTCCGGTTTTACAGGTTCCGGTCCGGTTCGGTCCGGTTTTCCAGTTTTAATCATCTACCATAAAAAAAATTATGCCATTAAAAAAACTGCTCCCATGTAAAAAATCTACTGCTATAAAAAAATGTGCTATAAAAAAATCTGCTATAACAAAAAAATGCTATAGAAAGATCTGCTATAAAAATATAAAATTTGATATTAAAAAAAAAAAAAACTGTAACAACAAAAAAAACCCTAAATCAGAAGCTCATTAAAGTTTTTACAATATGCAGTTATGCACGTATTGATGCTAGTTCATAAAAAATACACAAAAAAAAAAAGATCAACCAAAACTGACTTTTTTTTATAAGTATTCAATGGACACCAAATAAATTGATATAAAGAAATCTTAAGTACATGTACTGCAACGATAAGCCAAAAGGGCAAAGTACCCAGCCTCTCGTTACATAGCACAAAAGAAAAAGTTTCTGGGTTCCTTATATCAATACACACAAAATAAAAATTAATAGAGAAAGAAAAGTCATCAATACAATAGCAGAAAATTCAAATAGAGAATACACACAATGCAAGAAAACATTGTAATGATTCAAGACAACACATAACACACAAGAAACCAAACCAGTAGAATCACTGATTGACATCCATGCAACCCAAAAAATTTATCAGGTTCAAATCTATTAATAGATATATATATATATATATATATATATATATGAACAAACAAACAAAATTACCCAGAAAAACAAAAAGGAAAGAAATCAAGCTATTTTCAGCTGGATGGGCAACTATATATGTTCATCCTCGATGGGGAGCTATACAACATATATAAACCCTAAATCCTAAAATATAAAATTATACCTTCCACAATTATAAAATACAGATTCAGCTTGATGGGGAGCTATACAAAAAAACTATAAATATAAACCCTAATAAGATTTCGAATTCTGTAAAAATACTACAAAACCCAAAATCTCAAATCTGTAAATTCGATAAAAAAAAAAAACCCTAAATGAAATGAATCAGTTAGCAATAAATTGAAACATTGCAATGATTCATGAAGTGAATGTAAGATTTTGAAAATTAAAAAGCATATATACGTTCACATATCGATTAGCTTGCCGAGAGAGGGGAAAACAATATTTGTCATTCTGTAGCCTCGGGAACAACTAGAAGCGGAGGAGAACAAAACGAACCAACAGTGTCGACGACGAGGGGCTGTTGACGGCGTGAGAGACGGCTGCGGCGACTTAGGGACTCGAGTTGCAGAGCATAGATGGTCGAGCAGGGAGAGAGAGGAGGGGGGGGGTGAGGGGACCGTAATATATATATATATATATCTATATATATGTATAACCCATTAAACGACGCCGTTTGGCCTTTGGGACTAAAATTTAGTCTATATTCATAATATATATAGTGAATTAATATATAGTATACTATATTATATATTATAATACTAACTATATATTATACTATTATAGTGATACTATCATAATAATACTATATACTATACTAATACTAATACTATATATAGTTATATATATATATATATATATTTTGTTATAGTGATTTAATCTATTAAAAAAAATTATAGTGACTTATATCATATACTATAGTATAGTATTAGTTATAGTGATTTAGTATAACTATATTAGTACAAGTATAACTATAGTTTATATTAAACTATTAGTATTAGTATATATATTAGTATTAGTTATAGCTATATAATATATTAGACTATATAATAGTATTAATATTAGACTATTAGTATAGCTATATATTAGTATTAGTTATAGTGATTTAGTATAACTATATTAATATAACTATAGTCTATATTAGACTATTAATATTAGTTATATATTAATATTAGTTATAGCTATGTAATATATTAGACTATATAATAGTATTAATATTAGACTATAAGTATAACTATAGCTATAGTGAGTTTGTTAATTGTTATATTAGTATTTGTTAATTGTTACAGTGAGTTTAATTTATTATAACTATATTATTGATAGTATTATTGTGATAGTATTAGTATAGTAATTTATTATAGTGATAGTATTAGTATAGTAATTTATTATAGTGATAGTATTAGTATAGTAATTTAGTATTAGTAATTAGTATTAATTAATTACTATATCATTATTTTATATGTGATTATTTAGTATAGTGATTATTTAGCTATATATAATATATCAGTATAATTAGTTATATATTAGAATAAATAAAATGTTATTAATAATTTAAATATATATTTTATATTTAAAGCATATGATAAATTAAATTTTTATATTTAAGATTAAACTTTTATTTTATAAATTATAATAACATTATCTTATATATAATTATATTAATAACATATGATCAAACAAATCACAAATTACAAATGTTCATATTTAAGATTAACATTTTATGTTATAATTTTTAAATTATAATATGAAATTATTTCATATATAATTATATATTTGTAACACCCCATTCCTGTAGGCTAAGAGTGTCACGTGTTTTTCATAAAATAAACCCGGCAAGAGATCTCATATTTAATAAAATGAACTTAGGATTTATTTTGTAGAAAAACTGTCTAATAAAATCTTTTTCCAAAAACATTAAATGAATAAACTGAATAAATTCATGTCATAAAAGCATGGTTTATTCTAGAAGGTCTGAAACTAATTTAACTGTTCCTTCTAAACCTGGCTTGCCTGTTCGTATTCATCATCCTCACCTAGGTGGTTAAAAAACATGAAAACAAACTAAAATGAGTCGAAAAGTAAGAAATCGATCACAACGTAAACGTAATAAATATAAGATTTTCATAAAAACTTTCATGCTGAGAGCTTAAAATTCATGACTAGTCAGTATGAACACTGATGCTTATGCCATGTATGACTGATTTAACTTAATTAACTGATTGATCTGACTAATTTATCGGATTTAACTGATTTATCTGGCTGGCCAACACACTTAACCATGTGTGCGAGGTTGTGCACCGGCCCCATGTCCCGCTGCAGCAAGGGGAGCCGCTGATAGTATTCTGGCATACTATGTTGGACCATGACTGAGTTCGTGGCTTGCACATCCACCCTGCACTAAACTGCATTGGTACTAGGCGTCTGAATGACCAAATTATTTAGCCCACAAGGATGGCAAGTTTCCAATATGCCACTTGTCATTCTACCATTGGCCTCTTGGCACCTTTTCTCAAAATTAATATAGCACTAGAAGTCTCTAAAAATACTAACTAAACCTAAGGAGTAAGTTTCTTTGCCAACTCAAACTCCAAAATTTTCATTTTTCTCAAGGATCACAACTTCTACTTGGCTAGAGTCATGGTTACTATGGTCAAGTGCTAAAGTTCTTTTAAGTGGGGTGTTACAAGTATAACCTTTCATAGTATTCCATTTCTATTCTTTTCCAAATCAGAATTAAAAATCATATCTAAAGCATGAAAATTACGCTTACCCAAGAATGAAGGTTATCTTTTTGTTATCATTCTCTTAATTTCAAACATAATAGTAAGTGGGCATTTTTTTCCCTTTGCGATTGCAGAGGTTAGTTCGCTGTAAGAGGAGGAGAGAGAGATTGAAGCGGATTGAGGAGAGAGAGAGAGGGAGAAAAATGAGCGCACATATCAAGGAGGCCGATTGTTTGAATGTGGCCGTCTCATTTTTTTTCTTATAATTAGAATGATGATGTGCTACTCGTCCTAATGTCTCTCCCAGTAAGAGCTACTTCATGCTGTTAACATATAACAGCATAGATTCTCATTCATGCAATGACTTCAAAAATAAAATTATCAAATAATATGAAAATCAAAATAAATCTACAAATAAAAAAAGGCAAAGAAGGAAAAATATTAAAGAAAGAGAGGAGGTAGAATAAATTAATGAAGAAGAGGAAGCAACAACTAAGAAGAAAAGGAAGGCACCTAGGAAGAGAGAGAAAAAAGAAGAAGAAAAAGAACAAATAAAGAGGAAAAGAATGAAAGAAAAGATACAAGAAAGAGGAAAAGAACACGATTGTATGAGGAGGAATTAAAGAACAAATAAAGACTATTGCGAAAAAACCCAGCTTTTTCCAATTTAAATCCTTATAAGGCAAGGAATTTCATCTTTTGCGGGGCGCGAGCTCACCGCAATTCCCCTAATTTCTCGCAGCAAAATTACACACGCTGCGATTTCCACTCACCGCAAATCGGCCAGGAGTAATACGTCTGGTCAGAGAAATTTTGGTGAAAAGTGAAGTTGGCCGCTGTTCTTGCAGATTTTACCGCCGATCTTTCTCGCAGCAAAAGTCGATGGACAAATATGGTTTGAAGGGCAATTTCGGCTGGGACATCATCGAAAATCGTGGTCATTTTCGGCCAATTTTTGGGCACCGCAATTGCGGATGTCGGCGACTTTTGGGGCACCGAAATTGCTGAAGATGTTGCTACCTACATCTCCCGCAGCAACCACGGTCGATCCCAAATTGGTTTGAAGAGCAATTACTACCAAATTGCTGGGACGCCGCCATTATGAACATACGGAGAGTTTGGGTCACCGCAAAAGGGAACTTTAGATTTTGTCAATCAGATCCCAATTGCGGTGAATTTGGTTACGTCGAAATTTGTAGTAGTGCATGCAGGAAGGGGTGAATCCGCAGCAAATGCCATTTTTTCAGCCTTTCAAAATCATGGGTATTTGCAGTGAAATATTTCTCAGTAGCGGCTTCAAACCAACGCAAAAACTGGTTGGAGGATTTACACGAAACTCATGGAAATTATCCTGGTTATAATTTTATGCTTTTTTTGAATACATTGAAAGGTATTATATATGATTGGAACTGGATCTCAGAAACCAACCTAGGTAATTGTTTCTTAATCTCAATTGTCACGCCCATATGCATTTCATACAATAAATCTAGAGAATGCAGGCAAGATGATCTGTACAATTTACACATGATTTCCCAATAAACCCATTTTTACAATATGTATCAATTGAACAACCCTGTAAAAAGATGTGGCCTTATTTCTCAATAGCGAATTGGACAGCCCAACTTGTATCAATTTCTTGTCATTTTTTGTTTGAATTAATTTGTCTGT
Organism: Juglans mandshurica; assembly: GCA_022457165.1. Lineage (NCBI taxonomy): Eukaryota > Viridiplantae > Streptophyta > Magnoliopsida > Fagales > Juglandaceae > Juglans > Juglans mandshurica. Next base: position 37,547,832 of record CM039619.1, read on the forward strand.
GTTTTAGGACTTTTTGTTTTAGATGTAATGTAGGAAATTGACATGTTCGACAAAATAAAACACCATTTATTTTACTTGCATTTCCATGTACAAGATTGCCATCCAATTTTCATACAAGCTTGAATAATTAACATCTCATTTATAAGTTGTATGATCATACGTTATAGCAGGTAGAAAGATTAAATGTCATGCAAAATAAGCTTAAATTCCTAAATACATACTGCCACTAAACACATAAATTCCATGTGCCACTCATTGGTCTTGTCTAAAACATGGCTATGCATTTAAACCTGGGAGTGAAGTCAAGCATATAGCATCCTGCAGGCAGGCGCATTGGTGCATTAAAAAGTTACAACTGAGCTCATATCAACCTGGCCCAGAGCTACCTACATATTACAGAGATGAAAGTTTTTAGTGTGAAAAAACAAGTGTAGAGCCTACATGACGTCATTCAATATTCTTATTGAAAATAAATAGTATATCCACCTATACTCCATTACAGAAATACATAGATAAAAGTTGATTTTTACCTAGTAAGCTATATTTTCTCAAGGTGTAGGTTTTAATATCAGAAACATAATTAAAACTTGTCTTACAACTTTTACTTGCCATCACAGTATCTTGGAAAAAGAGAATAATATACAAGCATCAAGAAATGTAAGAAAATGGAAAACGTGCAATATGAAAGTATTAAACTGCATCTAGTTTTAACTTATGATATAAGTGCCTTCTAGAAAAGATTGTTTTATTTTAACAAGTAAATTCATTGAGAGTCAGTGTACTAATTTCTACTGAACTAAAAAATAAAAATCAGATTTGCAGTGGAAGAACTTGACTCCTATCAAAGCTAAGAAATGCATCCCGTAGAAGATATGGGACAATCATGCATTTTGATCACACCAAATAATTTTCTCTGAATTCCATAGTCAAAACAATTACATGCATAGTGAACATATATCCACCACCTATACTTCATTACATAAATGCCTAAAGAGAATTTTCTTTTTACCTAGTAAACTAGCTTCTCTCAAGTTGCAGGTCGTCATTATCACAAACATAATGAATTATTAAACTCTCTTAAACATTACAAACAAGACATGTAGTTGGAAGGGGTTTTAAAGCATACTTACATAGTGTTAGACAAACCTTGAACAAAATATAGACACAGCACCATTTTGCAACAAATTCACATCATGACTCTGCTGTGATGCCATTTTGCAACAAACTTCAAAAACCTGCACCCTTTTCCCTTGACAACTATGTAATAAAATATGTAATTGCCACCAAAAGTGATTAATACTTGACAAAATTTCAAAAAACTCCTAGTTTAGAGGCCCATCCAACTAAAGATCTCCTTGAGTGTCTATATTAGACACTCTTTGAGATGTTAAGTCATTCATCCTCTGGTCATAGGACATTTGCCAAACCAATAATTGTCTTACATCCCTTTTAAGCTCATCCAACTCGGTCTTGTACATCAATGCCTCGTGTTTATGCTTCTCATTTTCTTAGGCTAGGTGCTCAAATTGTGCCGACATAGCTGATGGTCTAGTCTCGGGTATAACTGAACCACCAACTCCCTGTGTATAACCAGACCTGTGTCCTAGCACATCTCTGAATATTGTATTTGCAGCCTCATCTGTGCGCTTCTCAGACTGTATCTCATCTAATTTCTCACACCTCGTGTTCTGATGCAAAAAGTTCTCTTATATGAGTTATAGTTGAAGTAAACTAAGTAAAATGATAATCTATGAAAAATCTCAATTTTCTTAAAATGAGTAAGTTAGAGGCCACGCACATTGTAGGTTTTTGTCATGGAAGTGAAAAATGCCCATTTCTTCTTTGACCAATGAGTTTCTTCTTGCATTAACCTCACAACCATTCAAATAAGACTCATTTATTGAAAATAAGCACTACAACATTCAACCATTTTGTTGAAGTGCCTGTACAGAGGATGCCAAGGTAAATTTTCTGGTAAAAATTTTGGTCCCAACTTTTCTCTTCTCTGTTCTAACATGAATGTAAATTTGCAAAGGAACTAACAGTCCCAAAATTATATATATTGATCGTTTTCCTTCTTTTCTATTTACATTCATTTGCAAATGTAGACATGGGTATTTCCATGTGGTGAACAATGACTATAAACAGCCAAGGGAACAGCTTTCTCGCCCCCAACAAAAATGTAACAAGGAGGTGAGAAATCACATACAAGAAAACAAATATGTGGGAAAAATTCCTTACTTGGCAGTTACATCCTATGCACTTATTCAAGTATGTGAAAATATTTCAGGTTACCAAACACGTGGATGCACCAGAGAGCCAGTGGAAGAACTGGAATTGGAGCATGTAGGAAAATACTTACATGGATCTCTTAGTGCTTAAAAGTAAAAGTCTGACTGCTCCACCGAGTGAAAGACTGACTCTAGAGGGGAAATCCAAATTTGTTTGGTTTCTGAGGTCTGTGCATTACACTGACGCCTTTTTACACTAAAGTTATTTTCATAGTACTTAAAGTTGACATCCATTTTGCCGTTTAGATATTTCACACTCCCTCGCGCGTTTTATTTGTAATGCTTATTGTACTCTGCCTTTTTGTACAGCCTGTGGGACCTAGTTGAAAAATAAACATGATTTTATTGTCAGCATGCCTTCTTGCCGCTTACAATACCAAGCAAATGATGCAATTACCATTGAGATTAATATACTACCTGTATTATGTAACATTTGGACATATTGAAAATCCAATATACTACTTGAATATTACACATGATCTGATTAATATATTAATCATTTGGCTTTCGGTGCAGATGAGGATCAACTCACGCATGGATTTTTGGATGCCTCATCATGGCAATTATCAAATAGTCATTGTTCCCTTTTCGGTGCAGACCAATTTCTAAATGTACTGCAACTTTATATTTATATATCATGACAAGAATAGTTCATGTCTGTAGGGTAAAATGTAATTGTATATATATGACATACATAAATATTGTTTTATGTCTCTATTGAGAATCTTATGGCTTAAGTATACAAGCACATACATATTTTGTATTTGTCAAAAATTCATACCAATCCACAGATCCATTCCTTGTTCATTGAAAGGAATTCCTATATATGCCTCCAACGAACAAAGCTAATACAAGCATAGGAAATAGCATAGTACTATTCAAATCATACCTAGAGAAAAGCTGTTCTTAATACCAAAATGAACATCAATAATCAAGGTTTTTGCCATTCATCTGTCATATATTAATATCAATTGGACACTCAATCTTTCCCAAAAACCAAATCCTTTCATTGTTTCATATATATCTAAAGATAATTGGCACATGTTTCATTAAACCACACCCAAGGGAATAGCATTTTGACTTTTATCTAGAGAATATCCAACAATAGCCTACATTAAATATTTGATTGATCCAGATGTAAAAAACAACATTAATGCTAGCTAATTGATTAAGCATTAATAAGCAAATAGCTAATTTCATTTTATAATAGTAATGTTATTATACAATATAATTAGGCAATTATATTCATTCTGTAAAGTATAATCATTAAAAAAAAAAAAAAAAAAACTCCTCTTCTTGAGAATCTAGTCATGCACTCAGTATAAACCTCATCAAAATGGAGCAGCCATAAGATTCTCAATATATATAGAGAGACATAAACAAAGTGTTCAATTTGCTATACAAGATGGCTGACTTATGGCAATAGATGCCTTTGACCAACGCCTGCAATAGATTGTACATTTTATGACAATTTTCCCAAAATACTGTATTCATTTTTGCATTGGATCATCCCTGTAGTGACCTGAATATGCACTATATTCATTTTTTGCCATGACAGTCCATGTGTAAAAATTCATGATTTTTTATCCTGTACTTTTAAATTTAATAATTAATATCTAATGGGTGATCCTATATGCCATTCATCTCATCTGAAGTAAATGGCCGAGTACATATATATATATATATATATATATATATATATAGTTGATGGAAAGTTGGTATTACAAGAATTTAGTTCCAGATATTCAAAGTCAAATATTGTTGAAAAAGGTTACAATTGAAAAGTAATTTTCCATACATATCCAATTACAATAAATAGCAGTCGGCAACACTACTAGAATGCAGCTCTTCTCGACCAATTTCTCCAATATAATTGAAGGAACTCGATGCACTGCAGAAAAATAAAGATGCAACAACTCAGTAAATAAATAAAAGAAATATGAAATTAATAGAAGCAGCACAAAATCAAATATTCCCACTAAATTATGTATAGCACATTCCAGAGGACCAAAGCCAGTTAAAGTAGATGCAAACAAAGGAAACTGTATATGTTCATCAAAATATCTAACCTATCAGATGCAAAAAATCAATTGTTTCCCTGCAATTCGAACATGACTTATTGTGATTTATCCTTCATCCCCACACCAAGCATGATTTATAGTACTAGACATTCACATGCTTAATGAGGATTCCAATAAAAACTTAATTGAGATTAAAACTGCATAAAATTGATATAAAATGGTTCCTGGTAACTTACAAAAATTATGACCACCTGCAGTAATACAGATTTCATCAATAAGAGTTACACATGTAGTCTTAAGAAGATACTTATAATTCTCAAATACAATTATACTTTAAAGCCTATATGCAACTACCATTCTCTTTCAGAGCCAATGGCACCAGCAAGAGTTGAAAGCAGATGTCAGCACAACGATTGTATATTTTATGAATGGCATCACAGCACGTCCAACAAAGTCTGCATAACCTACCACTAAAAAGTAAGATATAAATTTAAATGTAATTAGGGGATACATTTATTATAATCACACACACACACACACATATATATATATATATATATGTTAGAAAATACAAATGCAGCCATATTGTGAACTATAATAATATTTGACTTAATCATTAGAGTCAGTCTAGTACATGATTTTTGTGATGCCCGCAAATTTCGCTTGGGATCGGACGGATATCTGAAGCGTCGGGACATGCAACACAAGGTTACCTGCCCCTGTTCATGACATATAAGATGCAATGTTCCTAACCTGCATCTAGCATTATGCAATATTCGCAGCGGATAAATTCTTTTTAAGCAATACTATGCACCAAACTTATGATATCCCAAATACTTACAACATACTTCATACATAAAGACATACTAAACAACTGAGATCACAACACTAGTCCAAATTGGTTGTGAACAAAAGAGTGCTGGAGATTGAACTCCACAAAATACAAGTAGTAACCTAAGGCAACTACATCTAAGTCACACCATCGCTTAGTCGACCGTTTCCAGTTGGTCGTTTCCCGGTTCTCTTTCAGATCCTGAAACAAGATCTACCATTCGGAGGGAATGGTAGTTGGGACTACCACAGTAAGATTTGATTACAAATCTCAGCAAGTTAACAAAAAACTTCACACAGGTTAATGATGCATGCATGACAATAAATGCATGATTGCACAATCAAAGTTAATAGTAAACATAACACAACCTGACATAACATGGCATGAAATAATAAGCATAACATGACTTGACATAACATGGCATGGAATAATAAGCATAACGTGACTTGACATAACATGGCATGAGCTGACATAACTTGAACTGGAACTGAAACTTAGCTTGACGTGACATAAACTTGAAACTTGACATGAACGTAAACTTAAACTTAACATAACGTGAAACATGACTTGAACGTGAAATACATGAACTTGGAATCATTCTCAGTAGACTTAATTAAAAAGTGACCATATGGGTGCTACACAGGTCCCCTTGAGCCGTGTGTCCCTGTCGATTACCGCATCACAACACAGGTGTCTATACCAGCTGTGAGTGCGTTAATATGTACTCCACAGTTGTTGTGGCCCCACGTATCCTACGTGTCACAATTGCTGTGTCTCACGTAGTGTATGCTCCACAGTTGTTGTGGCCCCATACTTCATGCTCCACAGTTGTTGTGGCCCCATGAATTGTTTGTGCCACACTTGCTGTGGACACACGTAAAATAAAGTTTGGCTCCATCGGCGTTAGTGTCTTGCGCGCTCCGGTGACCAGCTAGTAAGGCCCCATTCGCAACCTGTTGACTGTACTTCGTCAACCCAGGAAATTGCACACCTATTTAGACACTCCAGCGTGAACAAAGGAATTTCACTAGGATATTACCCCATCCTAGCACTTAGGGTCGTGATTGACATGAATAACTTAATAAGATTGTTCTCGAGATTCACAAACTGTATTCGAGACGGGATGACATGAATATGAAAAGACAAAAGTCCTGACGTAGCGTAACGTGACGTGAACGTAAGATGACAGACATGACATACTTGAGACATAAATGTAACAGACAACATTTCATAACATGGCATATATGTAACAGACAATATTCCGTAACATGGCATAACATGTGACAGTGAATATTACGTGACATGAAATACATGTAACAGATAGCATACTTAACATGACATACTTGCAATGCATAGCAATGTATAGAAATACATGACAGAATATCTTGTGTAATAGATGAATAATTCGTGACATAATGAATTCTATGTAACAGATAAATATGTAATGACTTGGCATGGCACATATGATAACATGCATACATACACTTTAGTTCCCTTACTTATCACTCATACACATTAAACTGATAGTAAGTTAAAAGCTAACTTACCTCGATCGTCGCGTTCTACTAGAATAAAGAGCGAAACACGAGGAACTGTAGGAGGGTATTCTAAAAGTTAGAAATTAACTACTAACAATTAGAAATGTGAAAAGTGACAATTTAGAGTAAAATTATCATGTGAAGGCATAATCTTGTGAAAATACCTACAAAGGGTCTAAAATGGCCACGTAAAATGTCTCAGAAATCTGCCCGAGAGAGCTCTTTTGGGTTTCTCTCTAAGAACGGGGGAAAAGTAGTGATAAAATGGAATGAAAAGTGCCTTGCACGACTATAGACTCCTGGAGGGGGAAGTTGTGGGCTGGAATGACCCTTGGTTGGAGGTGGCTATGTGACATAAAGTGGAGAATAGTGAGAGGAATGGACTGCCTGCAGCAGCTGTGAAAGATGGAGGTTGATGGAGTGGATTTCTCTTGCACATCAAGGCACTATTGGGTGCAGCCAATGGCAGTGGATGGTCTACCATGTGGGGGAGGAAACTTCTCCAAGAAGCTTTGCCAAGGTGGCCAATTTCGTGGGCCTTGGTGGGCCCCAACCAAGTGGGCTTCAATTTGGGGTTTAAAGGGGGTTTGGTTAGGGTTTAAGATGCTATCAAGCCCAAAACAAATTTTTATTGGCCCAATCAAATTTCCAAGGTTTAAAAGGTTGGATAATGATTCATAACAAGGATTTGATTGATTAATAGCATGTGGAAGTAATTTAATCAAGTGATTAAATACAATGCTAGAAATCGGGTTAGAAAGGGTTTGAAGGCCAACTTTAGGGTTTGGAAAACCGTTTAGGGTTTTAGTTTCAATCAAGCATTTGGGGTTTCAATTGGGTTCCAACCTTTTAGGGTTTCGCTAGAATTGAAACCCTCTTTGGTCAGGCACAATTTGGCTGAACAGATGAAACACAGCTATGCTTAGGTGGCATGATCTCACACCTTGATTCCTTCACAAATCTATCTAATGGTTCCTCTTTGTACCAAGTGTCTAATACTATTCACTATATGTGGCTAAGATCTTGCCAAGTGTCCAAATAAAACTTCTCTAACCTAATTTGGACATTCCGCACTGTAATTTTGAAAACACTGCAATGGGTGCGCTTATCGAGATTACTATTCACTCTAAAAAAAATAATAAACTTAGTACTAAAACATTCTAAATATTCATATTAACCTATAATGAAAATCATTTACTGAAATTCACTCCCGAAGTGCCCCTAAAAATAAAATCACAATTTCAAACAGGCGTTTCGTCTGAAATTATGAAAATGGCCTAATGCGCCATAAAATCCTAAATAATCCACCGAGTCTAATGACGTAGACCATAACGCATTCTGACACTTCTAACCACCTCAAATAATTATACTCATAATTCTAGCACCATAGTGAGTGATAACACTGACTATGTTGACACACTAAAACCTGAGCGATTGGTCGATTCGTAAAAACTTATGGAGTTTTCACGAGGTTCCTAAAGTCAATAGAAATTCTACCAGTGAATTTCTAGTGGGCTATTACAATTTTTCATGCATATCATTGAAAACTTTATTAACATGTGTGGAGATGGAAAGAAACACCCTGATCGATATATGTGGAAAGGGGTGTTAGGGTGTTTCCATATAAAAAATCTCATCCACCGCAAGTGGTCCTCTCTAGTTAATAACATCATGTTAATCGACCATTCATATGTATTGTAATTGGAGAGCCATAATTAGGTGGCATCTAGGTTCGAAACATATATATTCCTTATTTGTTTTCCACTGTTCAAACATGCAATGCATGAGATTTCAACAATCAAGTACCTCTATGGACATATTAATTGAACAGGTTTTTTAATAAAAGAACTAAAGGTCATTTAAAAAGTATTTTAGACAACTACATTTCTTTGAGCCTAGCTGTTAGAGTGGAATCTGTCGTGCAAAGTGAAGTGTTGAAACTGAAATGTTAGAACTTAAGTGATTAAAGTGCGAACTGAAGTATCTAAAGTGGAGTAATATGGTGCGTTAAGTGAAGTAATTAAAGATGCTGAAAATGATGCATTGAAAGAGGAGGATACAGTGCATTGCAGTGAAGTGCTAAGGAATAAACAAGGCAGGGTGATAGGCTGCTCTATTTCTTCCAAGTCATGAAGGCCAGCGTTGCGCTGCATTTTGACATCTTCTTTTTTATTTGGACCCTTCTACAGCTATTACCTATCCTGCAGGAAGGTGTTTCTGAGGTCGCCTTTACCAATCCTTAGTCTGTTAGTGAATGTCAGAGAGGAATAAGTCAAAAGAGTCCATCTAGGTACAATCCTAAATTGGGGACTCTGCATGTACTCTAACATAATTTAGTCATTTCCTATCTTGATGTTTGACACTAATGCCCCTATCCTTGATTTAATCTGAAATATAGTTTTTCAGCGCAAGAATCTCTCTCAAAATTACATTTTCTCTTCAATCTATTTAACTTTAGCTTCTGGCCAGAAACTAGTAACCATGGTTATATAATACAAGGTGCAAATTTCTAGTACTTATCACCATTTTTTGGGTGTTACTATGAAACTGGTAACTTGGTTTTGGAAATGAAATATATGTTTCCTATCTTGCTGCCAAGTATGCATACCATTGTACTTATCAAAAAAAAAAAAAAAAGTATGCATGCCATTGTACTGATTATGAAGTTTGTGACTATTTTCTACCTATTTCTACTGATTATTACATCTTCTTTGCTTTACACACAAATACACTTATTCCAGTAGCTGGTAATCTGTTGGGGAGCTAACATTAGTTATTATTAAAGGCATCCAACATAATAATAGAAATCCATATTAGGTTGATCAACTCCATCTGCTACCAAAATCATACAACAACCCACATACATAAACTTTCATATGTATATCCCGCAACAACATCACCCAAACCTCCAAAACAATTCCCAATACTTATAAATCAGCATCAAAAAATTGTTCAAAACAAACCCTTCAGCAAAATAAAAGTTTGTAATGTGGATAACTTTTGCAATTTTACCTATTAGTTGCAAAAGAACAAAAAACCTAGCTAAATAAAAATACCCAAAATTTGAGAGAGATAGACACGGATTGAGGGAGAGAATTGTACCACCCGGATTGAAAGGAGAGGAGATAGCTTGCTTCAAATAGCCACCGCGTGGAGGAAGTGGCGCGCAACGCTGTGGCAGCTTTGATTGCGGAGGAAGAGAGAGGGAAAGAGAGAGAAGACGGCCAAAGATAAAGAGAGACAGAGATGACTTACCGGAGGCGTGGAACGACGGTGTGCAGGAGGTGGACGGTGATTGGTGTCGTCGAGGTCGAGGGTCAACGAGAAGACAGGAAAAAGATCACAAATTTCTTATCATTTGCGGAGAGAGTTTTTTCTAACAGGAAGAACAGAGTTTTGCGGAGAGAGTCGAGGGCATTTGCTTTAGATTTTAGATGTTATCGTTTAATGAGGCGAGGAAAATGTCGCTGCAACAGGTCCATAAGTGTATTTTAATTCCTGTTGCCGAAAACATAAGTTGCGACGAGTCCAAATCGCCGCAAATAGTGAAGTTAACCGCGAATATATGACCCGCCACAACAAAAATGCTACTACAGTAATACAGGGTCTGTTATGTTAAATACTCGTTTGCAGCAACAAAAACTGGCTGCAATAACCGATTTTTCTTGTAGTGAAAGTACATATTACGCCTTATAATGCTTGATAGTGCTGCAAGATATTTGCTTCAAAACTCAGTACTTCACGAATCATCTCAGCAGCATTCTGTGTTGGATCCTTCTAGCTGCTCCAGATTATCTCCTTGTATGTGTCTCATCTTTTGTATTAAACTTTCCCTGAAATTCATTGATTATGATTTAATTATTTAAACAGAAATATTCATTTAAAACAATGAGCAGAAGCATTTTTTAAGGAATCGATGTAGAGAAATTATATTTGCAGTCGTGAGTGCGCATACGCTCAATTCTTTTGAAAAACAAAAAAGTGAGAACGCGGGATCTACATGAAAAAAGTTATTTTTTTTTTTTTATAGTTTAGATAGTGTGTGCATTTTGGATGTTTGTGATAAAATTCTTGACAAGATCTTGATCTGATATTTTTATGATTTTTACTTAACATGTTAATATACGATTTTGATAAAAATTCGTTGCATGTTAAAAAGTTTTGATAGGAGTATTACACAAATCTATAAAGTTGAAAACTGGGAGTATGAAAACAATTTTTGTTTTGAGAAAGCTAAGGTCTTTTATTATGAAAGCATGCTCCAATGACTTTGATATTCACCTATGTTACTCTTAGAACTTTGATTTACGTGTTATAATGTTATTTTGAAGATTTATGGTGTTGAGCGTGAGGATATGAATTTTTATGCATGCAAAGGCCCAATTACATCTTGAATTTGAGGCTCACGGATGGATTTATGTTTCTATGCAGTTTTTGTCCTGTGATCTTAGGTTTGATGCTTAGATCTATTTTAGGACTTTAATATGAAGCAGATGATCTTATTTATTGATTATTTACTTCATGAAAAATTCAGATCTAGTGGTTTGACAAAAAATCAAAACATATAGTACTCGATTTTGGAGTATGGCTACAAACTGATTGTGTTGAATATGATTTTGTGACTTTTTGTGGTTTTGATTTAATTATTCAAAGCATGATAATCCTTAGGAATCTTTTTTGAACATATTTAGAGTATGTTATTGAACTTTTGGAGTTCTTGGAGTTATTTTAAAAAGAGATTGACCAAGAACATCAAAAGTTGATCATATGGTAAAACACTTGAAATTTTGACATGAAGGAAGTTGTGATGTTTATGATGTAAGTTTTTGTAGGATTGTTTATTCGGATCGGGTTATTTTCTGGCCCGGTCTGGAGCCCAGAAAACCGGATTCCATCTTGGATCAAACCTGGGTTGCCAAAACATGAATCTGTCCAGTCCGGGTACGGGTTTTTTTCAAGGACGATAGCCCAAGAGTCCTTAAAGTCCTCAAAGCTCTGAAAGAAGCCTCGCACCAGTTACAAGCTCACCCGAACCCCAGCTCCTACGAGCTCAACTCTTCCTCCCCCATTATTGCTCTACTTGAGCTCCAAAGTCCAGACCGAGTCCGACACCATCCTCTCCAAGGACTCGAAACTCTCCACCCTCTCCCAACACCTCTTCGAGACTTTGACCTCAAAGGCCACATCGAGACCCTCCAGGATTCTCGCGGCCACTAAGGCATCAAATCTTTCCTGGTCTGCCGGGTTTAAACAGTCAAATATTCTGGACCATTGGGTTTCAATGATTTTCTGAGTCACGGATTTTTGCCAGGGTTCTTGGAATTATTTTGTAACTCCAATTTGATTAGTTTTTCTAATCACCTCTTCTTACTTTCTCCCAACAAAAAAAAAAAAGGGAGACCATAAGAAACGAAGATTTATTTCTACCATTAGCGCTCTAATCAGGTTCAACAAGGATGTGTTCGTGGTCCAAGTACTTATGGGTCCGACAATTGGCTCCCTGGTTACAATGGCTTCCCCGGCATCAATCAAAGTTCTATGTTGTTTGATAAGGTCTTCGCCCGTGGTCCATTTCCTCTGTTTTTTATTTGGATGGGTGGTCCATTGTCTTTGTCAGACTTGTCTCCCTGGTAACAAAGTCTCCGCTCGTGGAAGTATAGATCTGACTTGAAAACTGGGTTCAATTCGGAACTTAGAATCTGGGTTTTTAAAAACTCGGATTCATTCAGGTTTTGGCCAGGGTCTGACTCGAGCTAATCCGGTCTGGTTTCCGGCCCAAGTTTGAAACCTGGGTTTCGGTCTGGGGCGTAACCCGGATGAACAGTCTTAAGTTTTTTGTATTTTTTCTAGCATGTTATTAAAGCATAGGATGATATTTTGTATGTTGCATATTTAGGTTTTAGCATGAAAGATAGGGTGTGATCCTATCAAACGACAGAATCACAGAGATAGATGGCTAGGGTATGGTCTGCACACTCCTACGGCCTACCATCTCCTCAATCCTTCCTTACCACGTGGCGTCGGGCCATACTTCTAAGTCTAGACAACACGACTTGCCTTGCCCTCACTTTTCAATGCATACCCACTTTGGATGTGACACTTCAGATGGAGTGTGGGCTTCTGCGTATGACATTGTAACCTTTTCGAGCCCTTATGTGTTATCTCGGGAAGTTCCCACGTCTAGGTTGGTCTAGCATTGACCGTTGCTCATCCTAGGCATGTAATCCTATTTCGCCTTTGGGCAGGTAACACTTCATCCAAGTTTGCCAACCTCTTCAACTCCTCGCCGTCTTCACAGCAAGCGGCTTTTCTAGCTTACCTGCTATGGTCGAGACATTCATCTCCAACTTGCTCTAGGACATGTCAACCGGGCCTCCTACAAGGTGCTTGCTCATCCAAATGTTGGACTAGCTGCACTTTGCATCACCCACTGCTAATTCCTTTGACCACTGGAGCGGTTCTTATGTTTTCCTTCCACTCGACATAAAAAATGGTCTGTTCCCATTTGCATTAGGCGGGCTTGAGGGGAGAGAGAGGGAGGGAGGGAGGGAGGGAGGGAGGGAGGGAGGAGAGAGAGAGAGAGAGAGAGAGAGAGAGAGAGAGAGAGAGGTATGTGATGGCTTAGACATTAAAAAAAAAATACTATATTAGATGTGGAGTGTGGGGTGAATAGTAACTGATGTATAACATATTTCATATAGTTAAATCTGAAATAATACATCAAAATATACTGATATCAAAATATTTCATTTAATTATTTAAACAGAAATATCACTTAAAATGAAATTTAAAACAGTGAGCAGAAATAATTTTTAAGGAATCGATGTAGAGAAATGATATTGCAGTCGTTAGTTCGCATGCACACAATTCTTTTGAATAAGAGGTGAGAATACTGGATCTATAAAGGAAAAAAAAAATACTTCAGTAATTATATCTTTCCTTGCCGGCTACTTCTGTTGGCACACTTTACATACTTCAACAATTGTGCGATTATAAATATAAAGATCCCCTGGTTCATTTATATTCTTTTTCTTTTTCTTTTAAATATTTCTTAAAGTTTTGTTAATATTTAAAAAAATATACAAATACACTAGTAATTATTAAAAAAATCTAGGGACAAAATAAGGGGAAAACTAACATTTTTCAAATATAAAAAATATTTTCTAATCTAAAGATATTAATTTTCCCATAAAATAAAAAAATAGAATCGAATAACGATTTTTATTTCTGAAAATTAGACCAATAAAAAAAAAGTATAAAAATCATTTTATTCTAGTGAGAGTCTACTTTTCTATAACGGAATCATAAGAAGATTGTACAGCTAAAACTCTTACGCAACGTTATTCATTGGAAGAAAATCCGCAACACTGTACGACCCTTTTAAACTAAAAATAAAAAAAATAAAAGAGCGGGTCTTCTCCGCGCTGGCAAAAGATAACCTACTGATGATATAATGCACCTCAATTGGAGGAAATTTAAGTCCCATTTAGAAACACAAATTATATCATCTTATTTTTAAACTTTTTAAAATGTTTTTCCAAATATCACACTTTTCAATTTCAAATGTTAAAATTTTTTCATTTTTTCATTTAATCATTACAATTTTCTTAAACTTTCAAACAAATCATAAAAAACAATACAACTTTTTCAAATTACAAAACAAAAATGATATTCATAATGATATTTTAAAAATATATAATATTATAATATTTTATTTCAACTTTTTCTCTCTAATTTTTCAAAATCTAGTAAAATATCTTTTGTTAAACTATTTCATTACTATTTACAGAATTCTCATCTCATCCTCCAAACGATACCTTAGAGTAATAATTTCACGTGGCTGTTCCACATTTTTTAGTCGGGGAGCCAACTAAGGCTACATTTGGATTTTGAGCTGAGCTGAGCTCAGTTCTTAGTGAGTTGAGTAGTGGAGTGAGTTATGTGAAACTCATCTAATTTGAGTTTAAAGTGTGTTTGGATGTTAATATGAGTTTAATACTTTTTATGGGAAGTTGAAAAAAGTTATGGGTACCACGTATAAAGATATGTTAAGTTAAAAAATATTGTGGGTCCCACATGTTTTGAGTTGAGATGAGTTTAGTAATATAACAGTTGGGTGTTTTGTAACACCCGGACCCAGTCAAGCCCCATTTTATATATTTTTGGGGTTATGCGTATGGAAAAAAACCCAATCAACGCTCAAAACCAAGCCCATGAAGCAAGGAACCACCTAACGTTCCATGTTTGATGCCATGCACGTCTCACATGCACGGTTACCCTCCTTTTTGTTCTCATCTAGGATTTTTCCAATCAACTCTATAAATACATGTTTTTCTCTACAGCAAAAGAAGTTGCCTCAGCAACCCACGCATAGTAGCCTCTCCACACTGCCATCCACAACTACACCGTCCTCCGCCCCGCACCGTGCACTTCTACAGTGCACCACCCACGGCCAGCAGAGGTCGAACTCCACCACGAGCACTCAGATTACACGGCAAGAGACCCACCCACCGAGAGCCACTCCACAAAAGCCCAATCCTGTGTATGTCCACCACACGGAACCACCCTACCCAAACCTCACAACCACGACCAAAGGGCAGTTCCACTGCCAAGCTCTTCCACGCCGCAACCCACACGGCACGCCCCCTACACAACGGAAGACGCTGCTTCACTACCACCAAAGGACCTCTGTTTTTGCTCCCCGAAACAGAGCACTCTTGACTCAACCAACCCACCGCCCACGCTGTTTGCCTCAACCGTAAAAGACGACACTGTCGCCACTCCCAGCCACCTTGTCTCCGTTTTGTCGCTGCCCCCACGGTGAGTCCCTCACACGTTGCTCTCTCTCTCTCTCTCTCTCTCTCTCTCTCTCTCTCTCTCTCTCTCTCTCTCAGTGTTATTTCACATCGCCGACCACCTAGTACCTCCTCAATCTGCTGTCGCGAGCTTCCTTCTAGTGAGCAAGGATCCGCCGCACGTCTCCCTTCCCTCTCGGTAAGCTTTCAAAATAGGAAAGTTTTTCACACGTAAAGCCCTCACGTAGAAAGAAGAATAATTTTGAAATGATATTACAGTTTTGCCCTTTTAGTTGTAAGCCATCCAAACCTTATTGTGTTAACATGCAATTTCGGTTGGGCTTGTTTTATATGGTGCGCTTGGCTTACGTACTGTGTTTGTTGTTATTTGGAAGTAGGTTAAGTGATTAGTAAGCAGATACCAATGAATTTGAAAAGTGATGATATTTAAGGGTTTTGATAATTTTAGAAGTTTAAGAAAATAGGTTATTTTACCATTTTAGGTTTAAATATTGAGATACGTGTTTGATCGGAATTTTACGAAAATTACGTGATTATTTTATAGGTAATGATTTATAGTTGTTCGGCAATTTTGAAGAAAACTTCTGAAATGCTAAGAAGTCCAAGTAAGCGGGGTTCCTATGCTAGACTTTGCAGAAAAATAAAATGGTTTGAGGTTGATTTTTGGAAAATCTGCATGTTTTTATATGAAACGAAATTTGAAACGACCTCAGTTATTTGTTCTGCATTACTCATGAAATTCTGTATAAGAATAAGGTATTTTTCTGGCATGACTGGTGTAGACATGAACTTAATTTTGTGCATTCTGTTTCTGAACTATGCAAAATGAGCGAATATAAAAATTTGATAAATTTGCATGTGACGTGAACATGTTCTGAATCCGTTTTGGAAAATGAGAAATTATCTGAATTTCAGTACTCTGTTTTGATATGATGTGGCATCTGAAAAACCTTTGGTATAACTTTCTGATTCTGTTTAGACTCTAATTCTGATATGGTGATTCTAATTCTGTTTTGCTCTGATATGTAGCTCGGTCACAGAATATAATAGTGACCTCAGGCCTTGTCACGGGATATAATAGTGACCTCTAGCCCTGTCACGTGATACAATAGTGACCTCTGGCTTTACCACGGGATATAATAGTAACCTCTGACCCTGTCACGGGATACAATAGTGACCTCTGCCCTGTCACGATATAATAGTGACTTCTGGCCCTACCACGAGATATAATAGTTGTCTCTGCTCTGAGTGAAATCTCTTTGATAACATGGTGATTTATGTTCTGCTTGGTTTTTAGTAGAATGCACAACCCTACCAAGGGGTTAAACATGGTCTCTGTTCTGATATGATGCTCTGATATGATAAGATGAAGATATTCAATCATGTTGTGCCAAAGGAGTCTTTGAATATGAAAAGTTAGTTTCTGAATATGAAATGTTTGAAATATCGCTCTGCTTTTCTGATAATATATATTTTTGAGATTTGCATATTGAAATTGAAATGTATTGTTTCTGCATTCTGTACTCTGTGAAAATGCTCATGTTTACATACTAGCATATGTTCTCTGCTTACTGAGTTGTTGATAACTCACCCCTTATCTCCATAACATTTTTCAAATGATTTTGAATAGTTCAGCTAAGGATCATGATTATGAAGTATCGGTGAGATGATTATTTAAGCATAGTGGATTACTCAGAAGATTTGTGAGAATTGGCTGATTTTATTAAGAGATTTTGTAGTATTCTAATGATTTTATATTTTGGAGTCTGTAAATGTATTGATGAATTGTGAGTTTTAAGTTACAGGTTGTAACTCTTCGATCCCTACGAGACCGGGGCATTACAATTGGTATCAGGGCCTATCCCAATCAGAAATATTAGACTTGAGCCGTGCCACCTACGATGGACTGACATGAGGAGGACGTCGGGAATTTAAGGGGGTAGAGTGTGATACCCCATAAGATATGGATAAGGGTAGGTGGTGTATGGGATCCGACATTGCTTAGGAAGGAGAAGTTTTTGCTCTTTATAAGGTTCTAATGGGGCTCCAATTGTATCATTGACTTGTCCTTTTAGAGTATAAGTCATGTGGTTTGGGCCTTCCATTCAGGCATTACATGTTTGGATGTTAGATTCAGGTTAAAATTAAACTGAGTTCAGCTGAATCTTGAACCCAAACGCAGCCTAAAGCTTTCTTTTATATTTAACGTGATGCCACCTACTTTAACGTGATAATTTCTTGTTAATCTTCTTTAACGTGATGTATTCGTTTAATCTTCTTTGACATGCTATTTAATTTGCTTTGTTTTAAACTTGAAACAAAGATAAAATAATTCGATAAAAATTAGATGTATTCGTTAAAAGTTTAAAACACTAATTTTTTGTATTTCCTTTTTCATGGATTTTTTTCTCTCACATTTTTTGTTTTAATTATAAATTTTACACTGTTGCAAACATAATACAAATAGGAGGCTTTCGTGTATTTGGGGCCTAGGTAGATGCCTTAGGTGATATTTTGATGTAAATGCTTTGGCAAATATTCTATGAATAGTGAAGCAATAAAAATTGAAATGAAAAACTTCATAGGTCTTGCGAAAGCTGTGGACACAGCTTAAAAGTTGTCCCTGCACCGTGTCTAGGTAGTGTAATCACACTATCCATGACTGCTATGATTTACTATGTCATACACCGAAGTGCAGAGAAGAAGAGATGAAGTGAAGGCTTCGAGGGGAGTTAGGGTTGTTGTCATGCGCTGTCGTTTGGGGAAGCTTAAGGTTAATTGAAGGGTGCGGGCTTACCATGGGCCAAGTTGAGCAGTATAGACCATGAGGCCCAATGTCTCTTTTCTAGTGACTTTATCTTATTTACTTCTTAGTCAGTCCAGTGGGCCAATCAGTCCATTCTAGTTCAGTTTAAGTCTGTATTTCCATTTCCTTTAATTCAGTATTCCGTTTGCTTGTTGTGTCGTGTAGTGAGTGTCTAGAAAGGGAATATAATTCTATTAGTTGTTGACGTGCAGGGTGGTCAGTCCCGTATGTAGGACAGTGTACGCACTTTCCTTTTTTCATGCAAAAACCTGAATGAATTTGTCTGTTTCCTTTCTTTCTCTTTTCTCCTAGAAGACCTCACCCTTGAAGTGAGCTATCATTCTAAATTCAGTCATCTATCAACTTCTCTTTTTCGTGTATCACATTTATTTACAATTTACAAATACAAGAAAAGCGTTACAAATACAAGGGTGTTACAATCTTGGTATCAGAGATTGGATCCCAAGTGTCCAATCATGGCTGAAGGAACACGGCTGAATCAACTTCAGGATGGGCTCACAGCTTTGAAGAAATCCACTGATTCACAAATGAAGACCTTAGAGACCAAAATGCTAGCCCTCAAAAAGCAATCAAATTCGGTGATGCAATAGTTGACGGCTTTGACAGTAGAGCTGCAAAAGAAAACAACAACTATGGAAGAGGAGAATCTTCGAACAATCAGGAGTCTAGAGAGGAGCACGTGGACCAAAACAGGGATAATCATCCTAGATAGGTACGGATTGACTTCCCATTTTTTCATGGTGAGGGTCCAAGGGGTTGGTTATAAAAGGTAAACCACTATTTTACTTATTACAATACCCTACCTCCACATAGACTAAGGCTGGCATCCTTTCACATGGATGGTCAAGCTTTAATTTGGTTTCAAGATCTACAGTCATGGGAAATAAGGGAGTGGGAGGATTTCACTAAGGCCTTGTTGACCAGATTCGGGCCATCATCTTATGATGATTCCATGAAAGCCTTGACAAGGCTTAAACAAATAGGATCTGTGGAAGAGTATAAAGCCAGCTTTAATGGGTTATCTAATAGATTGAGGGGTTTGTCGGAAGGGTATAAGTTAAGTTGTTTTCTCAGTTGTTTAAAAGATGAGATTAGACTACAAGTGCGTATGTTTAATCCCAAAGACTTGTTAAGTGCTTATAGTCTTGCAAAAATGGAAGAGGAGAGTGTGTTAATGTAAAAAAAAAAAAAAAACAGTTTCGGGGTGGGGGTTACCATGAGTCAGGCATCCTTAAACACAACCCCAACATTAGCCCAAACAGCCACCTATCCATCTAAAAACACAGCTACAACCCCAACCCTAACCCAAACAGTAACCACTCTAGCCAAAAAGCCATTGTCCCAGTTCAGAAAATTAAACCTCACCAAATGAAAGAAATGAGGGATAAGGGTTTATGCTATTATTGTGATTCCAAGTGGAATCCGGGTCACAAATGCCAGCGACCCAAATTATTTTTGATAGAGGAGGTGGAGGAGGAAGATGTTGTAGTGGAAGAAGAGAAGATAGAGTTGGTGGATGAAAAGGTTCTGGATTTTCTGGATAATCCTAACCAACCTGAAATTTTATTACATGCAATTGTTGGGTCCATTAGCCCAAAAACTATGAGAATTAGAGGGAAGATAGGAAATCAGGAGCTGGTAGTTTTAATTGACTCGGGGAGCACCCATAACTTTGTGGATCCCTCGGTTATTAAAAAGGGGAATATTCCTATCAATCTACTTGAAAAGGTAGGGTTAAAGTGGAGAATGGGGAACAAGTTAGTAGTGAAGGGGGGGGGGGGGGGGTGTTCTGACCTGATAGTGAAGTTACAAGGCACTGTTTTCCTCATTGAAGCATTTGTCTTAGTGTTAGCAAGCTGTGATATGGTGTTAGGGGTTCAATGGTTGCGGGAGTTGGGACCTATTCTATGGAATTTTAAAGATTTATCCATGAAGTTCCAGCAAGGGGGTAGAGCAGTAGCATTACAAGGTTTGTGGGCTTCCAACCTAATTGAGGAGGGAAATTTGAACATGAATCACAAATTGGAAAAAAATGGACTGATACTGCAATTAGTAGAAGTGTCCAGTGAAAAATCAACAAGTGAGATACCCTCACTTGTGTAGAAATTGTTGGGACACTATGCTGATGTGTTTGGAGATCCGAAGGGTTTAACCCCACAAAGAAGTCATGACCATTGTATCACCCCAAGCCCAAACACCAACCCAATCTCAGTAAGCCATACCGCTACCCTTATTTTCAAAAAGATGAAATTGAAAAAATTATGAGGGAACTATTAAGCTCGGGAGTGATAAGACCAAGCCACAACCCTTATTCATCCCCTGTTTTACTTGTAAGAAAAGCCGATGGGTCATGGAGAATGTGTGTGAACTATAGGGATTTGAACAAGGTAATGATGAAAGATAAATACTCCATTCCCGTGGTGGAGTTATTGGATAAACTCAACGGGTCTAAGATGTTTTCTAAGCTGGATCTTGGTTCGAGGTATCACCAAATAAGAGTCAAACCAGATGATATTCACAAAACTGCATTTCGGACCCATGAAAGGCATTATGAGTTTTTGGTAATGTCGTTTGGGTTAACTAATGCCCCTTCGACCTTCCAAAGTCTAATGAATGATATATTCAGACCATACCTGAGAAAGTTTATCCTAGTGTTTTTTATAACATTTTGGTCTATAGCAAGACCTTGGAAGAACATGTGCAGCACTTAAGGGTGACTTTGGAGCTTTTGAGAAACATAGTTTGTTGGCTAAGCTTTCTAAATGCAGATTTGCTACTGAAGAAGTGTCCTATTTGGGCCATTTGATTTTTGTTGAGGGTGTAAGGACTGATCTAGAAAAACTGGCAGCAATGAAGAGTTGGCCTTTTCCCACTACCCTTAAGTCACTTAGGGGGTTCTTGGGATTAACTAGGTATTATAGAAGATTCATTAAGGGGTACGGAAGTATTGCAGCTCCTTTAACTCAGTTACTTAAAGAAAAATCAGTTAATTTCGACCAAGGAAGCTAGAAAGGCCTTTGAGGAGTTAAAAGGGACAGTGACTCAACCCCCTGTTTTAGCATTGCCGGATTTTACATTGCCATTTGTGGTGGAGTGTGATGTGTCAGGAACTGCTATAGGGGTTGTCCTTATGCAAAGAAAGAGGCCTATAACCTTTTACAGTTAGTCTCTAAAAGAAAGGATTTTATCGATGTCCACATACGAAAAGGAGCTCTATGCCTTAGTGATGACAGTTCAAAAACGGAGGCCTTATTTACTAGGTCACCCCTTTGTAGTGAGAACAGATCATCAAAGTTTGAAGCATATGTTAGAGCAGAAGATTGGGACTCCAATGCAGCATAAATGGATCACAAAGTTGTTAGGCTATGATCTGGTTGTGGAGTACAAGAAGGGACAGGACAACAAGGTGGCGGATGCATTGTCTAGTAGGGCTAAGATGGGGGAATTTGATGATGGGGCAGCTCTAACAGTTATTTCTTTACCTACCTTTGAGTGGTGGGAAGACATAAAAAATGCATATAATCAAGACCCAAATATGCAAGAATTATTAAATAAATTCCAGCAGGGAAAATTGCCTCTTGCCTATACTATGAGAGAGGGAGTTTTGCTCTATAAACAGAGGGTCGTAGTTGCTGATGTTGGGGAGTTGAAGAACAAATTATTACAGTTACTGCATGATAGCCCAGTTGGGGGCCATTCGAGTTATGATAAAATCCTTCACAGATTGAGAAGGGATTTTCAATGGACAGAGATGAAGGCAGATGTAAAAAGGTTTATTAGAGATTGTGACATTTGTCACAAGGTTAAAGCAGACCAGTCTAAACCAAGTGGCTTGTTGCAACCACTTCCCATTCCTTCCCAGCCATGGACGCAAATTTTCATGGACTTTATTGAAGGGTTGCCCTCCTCCCATGGACTTAGTTGCATTTAGGTTGTTCTGAATAGATTAACTAAGTATGGGCATTTTACACCATTGAGCCATCTTTTTTCTGCAAAGATTGTGGCTCAGTTATTTACTAAGCACATTCTCAAGTTGCATGGAATGCCTAATTCCATAGTTTCCGATCGGGACAGTACCTTCACAGGGCAGTTTCAGAGGGAGCTATTTAAGATTCAAGGGGTGCAACTTGCTTTCAGCACTGCTTATCACCCCCAATCAAATGGGCAGAGTGAGGCAGTGAACAAATGTGTCAAAAACTATTTGAGTTGCTTCTCAAGTGACAGACCCAAAGATTGCTCCACGTGGATCCCATTGGCTGAATGGTGGTACAACACCACTCAGCACTCATCCACAAGGACTACACCCTTCCAGGCTCTATACGGTTATTCCCCTCCCAAGTTACTCAGTTACACGCCAGCAATAGCTAGAGTTGTTCTAGTGGAAGAAACCTTGAAAACTACGGAGGAAATGCTGGAAATCCTTAAGCACAACCTCAAGAAAGCACAAGATCGCATGAAAAAAAATATGTGGACCTTAAAAGAAAAGACCAAAGCTTTGGGGAAGGGGAATGGGTTTATCTCCGTCTACAACCCTACCGACAATTATCAGTAGCCAATCGAAAACATTTGAACCTTGCCCCTAGGTTTTATGGGCCATACCAGGTCATACAAAGGGTCGGGTCAGTGGCCTATAAACTGAAACTTCCACAAACAGCAACCATTCATCCAGTTTTTCACATATTGCAATGCAAGAAGAAATTAGGTCAGAGAAATATACCCCTTCCAGAGCTGCCACCCACGGATGCAGTAGGAGTGCTGAAGCCCGAACCAGAGAAAATCATTAGCAAATGTTTTCACAAGTCACGGCACAATTTACCCATCACCGAGCATCTAGTGCAATGGCAAGGGCAGGGTGAAGACGATGCAATGTGGGAATCCTATGAATGGTTGAAAGGCGCTTATCCTCACCTTGGGGCCAAGGTGATTTGAGAAGGGGGGCTCTGTCATATACCAAAGTGTAGAGAAGAAGAGATGAACTACTGAGATGAAGTGAAGGCTTCGGTGGGAGTTAGGGCTATTGTCATGCGTTGTCGTTTGGGGAAGCTTAAGGTTAATTGAAGGGTGCGGGCTTACCATGGGCCAAGTTGAGCAGTATAGGTCGTGAGGCCCAATGTCTCTTTTCTAGTGACTTTATCTCATTTACTTCTTAGTCAGTCTAGTGGCCCAGTCAGTCCATTCTAGTCCAGTTTAAGTCTGTATTTCCATTTCCTTTAATTCAGTATTCCGTTTGCTTGTTGTGTTGTGTAGTCAATGTCTAGAAAGGGAATATAATTCTGTTAGCTGTTGACGTGTAGGGTGGTCAGTCCCATATGTAGGACGGTGTATGCACTTTCCTTTTTCATGCAAAAACTTGAATGAATTTGTCTTTTTCCTTTCTTTCTCTTTTCTCCTGGAGGACCTCACCCTCGAAGTGAGCTATCATTCTAAATTCATTCATCTGTCAACTTCTCTTTTTCGTGTATCACATTTATTTACAGTTTACAAATACAAGAAAAGGGTTACAAATACAAGGGTGTTACACACTACTAGAAAAAAGTACTTTTATCGGTTATTTTGTGTTTGACAAAAATAAAATCATCGCAAATACCCGTAATTTCCAGCAATTTCTTTTTCGCCGTGTAGCCATCTACATTAAGCCCTAAGCCCTAAGCCCTAATGAGGTCGGTTGGGTTCCCATTGAAGGTCATGTTGCCCTCTACATTTATGTTCGGTCCACATTATCGAATTATATAATTTTTTTTCTTTTATCTTCCCTATTTTATACCATTTATTTATATTAAACAAGTCATTGACTACCAAATACTACCGTGTAAAGAAAAGGGTTCATCAAACCGTACAATAGCCTTTATTTTGGAAATATATCTCAATTCCAAAATTTCATCAAATCTCATATCATCTTATTTTTAAACATAATTTAAATATAAATATTTTCAAACTAATCATTACAATTTTTACAAACTAATCATTATAATTTTTTTAAATTCTCAAATAAAAAATAAAAAGTAATTTAACTTTTTCAAATCTACAAACAAAAATAATATTATAAAATTATATTTTAATAATATTTTAATTTTAAAATATTTTTTATTCAACTTTTTCTCTCATATTTTTAAAAAATCTGAAAATATCTAATTCAAACTATCTCACTATTATTCACAAATTATTTTTATTATTATTCATAAAACTCTGATTTTATTTCACTCTCCAAATAGCTCTTATGAATAGTTTTACTTTTTTGGTGGACATGCATGTACGGTTATTTTATGGGCACAGTTTACCTACTTCAATAATTTGGCGCCCGGTCTCACAACGGACATCCAATTCGAACCCTAACTCCGTGGCAAATCGCAAATTGTTTTTGTCTTCGTGTCGTGTTAAGTTCTAAATATTAAATTAAATAGGTTAATTTAAATCCAACCTGTTAAATAAAACGTATAAAATTTTTAAATTGTAATCCAATTCATTTAGATAATGTCGTATTATGTTGTGTCATTTATTTTGACTTGTTCCATAATTAATTAAAAATATGTTAATATGACACGACTCATTTAAATCCGTTTGTTTCATGTAAATGGGTTGAATTAAAACACATAACTCATTTGACTTGATTAACATAATTTTATATAAAATTTAAAATTTATATTTATTAAAAACCCACAATATCTTTAAAAATATATATAAATATTTTTCAAATTTTAACATATAATTAAACCAATATTACAAACCATACAATAACAAATATGAGCATAGGTCTAAAATTAAAATCTCGACAATAAAAGCAATAAAAATATAAGCATACTGAAAAATATTAATATTATAACTAAACAATAATAAAATTCTAATTTTGAAATAACTTCTAAACGGGTCAAAACGGGTTGATTTCGTGTTAAGCAAGTTGATCTATTATTAACCCGTTTATAAATCGTGTCTTAAGGGATCAATCCATTTTGATCCGAATCCGTTAATTTCGTGTCGTGTTTGATTTGATTCACGGATCGTATCACATATTGTTATCCCTAATGCTAATACTTATCTGAAATCTTTTATTCCAATATTTAAACTAGAATCTTCATGAGAGCCGAATTCTAATTTAACTTTGTTTGCCCTATCTTGCAAGAGATTTCCACCATCCTTTTCACAAATCTAAACGAAGATTTTATTGTCTTTCTCAGAAAATGATCGTTCTATTTTATTTTATGTTATAACTTTCCCTTCCATCTAGCAAAAACTAACAATGGATTTTAAAATTTAAAAAGTTGAGAAAGTGAGCATTGACTAAATGCGTATGTAGACAAAGGTCTTCCGCTCTTACCACTATGCATGACACCTATTGATTACGTCAACAATGACGCCTAATGATCAAGCGCTTGTATGTAAGAGTTCTTCTATACACCTACCCCTTCTTCTCATACTCCACACGAAAAGTGACGTGGCTTTTTTTTTTTTTTAAGGTTAAATGCAAGTCTTGAATTTCCCCAAATTATACCCAAAACCAAACAAACGCACGTACGTTTCCAATTCCCACCTCCCCCATCCCGCGTTCACCTTCTTCTTACTTGGCAACATTTCTACACGCCAGCAACCTCTTCTTCCTCCGCTAGCTTGCCACTGTCTGGGACTGCCAACGAGAACCTAGCGACGACGGACACACTGCCAACGTATGTATTGGGACAGAATATTTTTTTTGAGTCTTTTTTACAAACACTTGATATTCATTTCTCAAAGTGGCGTTATCAATCCATATCCCCACATATTATCATAGCCCAGATTACAAGCACCATAACAAAGAGATACAATCACTAAAAATATTACATGGCATTTGAAAAAATTACCCAGAAAATGAGCATGAAGCCTCTCTCGGGGTCGAGAGATGTGATTTTTCTTTCAGATCAGCGCAGTCCATTATCGCGGCTTTGGGAGTCGAGCTCCGTCAAGTTGTCTTCGTGGTATTGGTAGTCAAGGTCTTGAGAGAGGAAGAAGTTGATTCAGGGAGGGAGGGGCGAGAGAGAGATTGTCGGGGAGGGAGAGGCGAGAGAAGGAGTGTCGAGGCAAGAGAGAAGAGGAATGTCGGGGAGGGAGTTGATTCAGGGAGGGAGAAGCAAGAGATGGTGAGGGTGATGCGAGAGGTGGAGTTGATTCAGGGAGGGAGAGGCGAGAGATGGCAAGAGGTGGAGTTGATTTGCGAGAGAGGGAAATGTTTTTGGGGGAGAATCAGATGAATTTGGAATTGGACTAGAGAAAGAAGAACCAGTTTGCCAGTGGACTTTCGTGTGGAGTGTGAAAATGTCGACCGGACTATAACTAGAATTTTTGTGTATGTAAGTGTTCTTCTATACACCTACCTTCGCATACTCCACACAAAAAGTGACGTGGCTTTTTTTTTTATTTTAATGTTAAAAGCATGTTTTGAATTTCCTCAAATTATACCCAAAACCAAACAAACACACGTTTCCAATTCCGCTCCCCCCCAGCCGTGTTCACGTTCTTCTTCCTCGGTAACATTTCTTCACGCCAGCAACCTCTTCTTCCTCCGCTAGCTCGCCACTGTCTGGGATTGCCGACGAGAACCTAGCGACGACGGACCTACCGCCAATGTATCTATTGGTGCTGAATATTTTCTTTGAGTCTTTTTTTCAAACACTTGCCATTCATTTCGCAAAGTGGCGTTATCAATCCATATCCCCACATTTTTTTCATAGCCCAAATTACAATCACCATAACAAAGAGATACAATCATTCAAAATATTACACGGCATTAGAAAAACTTACCTAGAAACTCAGCAGGAAGCCTCTCTCGGGGTCGAGAGATGTGATTTTTCTTCCAGATCAGCACAGTCCTTTGTCGCGGCTTTGGGAGTCGAGCTCCTTCGAGTTGCCTTCGTGGTAGTGGTAGTCAAGGGCTTGAGAGAGGAAGAAGTTGATTCAGGGAGGGAGAGGCGAGGGAGAAATTGTTGAGGAGGGAGAGGAGAGACAGGGAGTGTCGAGGTGAGAGAGGCGAGGGAGGGAGTTGATTCAGGGAGGGAGAAGCAAGAGATGGTGAGGGTGAGGCGAGAGGTGGAGTTGATTCAGGGAGGGAGAGGAGAGAGATGGCAAGAGGTGGAGTTGATTTGCAAGAGAGGGAAATGTTTTCGATGGAGAACTAGATGAATTTGGAATTGGCCCGGAGGAAGACAAATCGGTTTGCCAGGTGGACTTTCTGAGTATGTAAGAGTTCTTCTACACACCTACCCCTTTTTCTCATACTCCACACGAAAAGTGACGTGGCTTTTTTTTTTTTTTTTTGTTAAACGCACGTTTTGATTTTCCCCAAATTATACCCAAAACCA
Source organism: Juglans mandshurica (assembly GCA_022457165.1). Classification (NCBI taxonomy): domain Eukaryota; kingdom Viridiplantae; phylum Streptophyta; class Magnoliopsida; order Fagales; family Juglandaceae; genus Juglans; species Juglans mandshurica. The sequence goes on from CM039619.1 coordinate 37,575,483, forward strand.
ACCAAATGGAAGTTTCCAATTCCCCCCAGCCCGCGTCCACATTCTTCTTCCTCGACAAAATTTCTTCACGCCAGCAACCTTTTCCTCCTCTGCTAGCTCGCCACTATCTGGGACTGCCGACAAGAACCTAGCGACGATGGACCCACCGCCAATGTATGTATTGGGGCAGAATATTTTCTTTGAGTCTTTTTTACAAACACTTGCTATTCATTTCTCAAAGTGGCGTTATCAATCCATATCCCCACATATTTTCATAGCCCAGATTACAATTACCATAACAAAGAGATACAATCACTCAAAATATTACACAACATTTGAAAAAATTATCCAGAAACTCAGCAGGAAGCCTCTCTCAGGGTCGAGAGATGTGATTTTTCTTCCAAATCAGCGCAGTCCGTTGTCATGGCTTTGGGAGTCGAGCTCCATCGAGTTGCCTTCATGGTAGTGGTAGTCAAGGTCTTGAGAGAGGAAGAAGTTGATTCAAGGAGGGAGAGGCGAGAGAGGGAGTGTCGGGGAGGGAGTTGATTTAGGGAGGGAGAAGCAAGAGATGGTGAGCGTGAGGCGAGAGGTGGAGTTGATTCAGGGAGGGAGAGGCGAGAGATGGCGAGAGGTGGAGTTGATTTGTGAGAGAGGGAAATGTTTTTGGGGGAGAACCAGATGAATTTGGAATTGGACCCGAGGAAGACGAACCAGTTTACCAGGTGGACTTTCGTGTGGAGTGTGAAAATTTAGATCGGACTATAAATAAAATTTCTGTGTATGTAAGGGTTCTTCTATACACCTACCTTCACATACTCTACACGAAAAGTGACGTGGCTTTTTTTATTTTAATGTTAAAAGCACGTTTTGAATTTTCCCAAATTATACCCAAAACCAAACAAACACACGTTTCTAATCCCCCCCCCCAACCCGCGTTCACGTTCTTCTTCCTCGGTAACATTTCTTCGAGGCAGCAACCTCTTCTTCCTCTGCTAGCTCGCCACTGTCTGAGTTTGCCAACGAGAACCAAGCGACAACGGACCCACCGCAAACGTAACTATTGGGGCAGAATATTTTCTTTGAGTCTTTTTTACAAACACTTGCTATTCATTTCTCAAAGTGGCATTATCAATCCATATCCCCACATATTTTCATAGCCCAAATTACAATCACCATAACAAAGAGATACAATCACTCAAAAAATTACCTGGCAATGGAAAAAATTACCCCTAAACTTAGAAGGAAGCCTCTCTCGAGGTCGAGAGATGTGGTTTTTCTTCCAGATCAGCATAGTCCGTTGTTGCGGCTCGGGGAGTCGAGCTCCATCGAGTTGCCTTCGTGGTAGTGGTAGTCAAGGTCTTGAGAGAGGAAGAAGTTGATTAAGGGAGGGAGAGGCAAGAGAGGGAGTGTCGGGAGGGAGGGGCGAGAGAGGGAGTGTCGAGGCAAGAGAGGGGAGGGAGAGGTGAGAGAGGAAGTGTCAGGGAGGGGGAAGCAAGAGATGGTGAGGGTGAGGCGAGAGGTGGAGTTGATTTGCGAGAAAGGGAAATGTTTTCGGGGGAGAACCAGATGAATTTGGAATTGGACCGGAGGAAGACGAACCGATTTGCCGGGTGGACTTTCGTGTGGAGTGTGAAATGTAGACCAAACTATAAAAAGAATTTCTGCGTATGTAAGAGTTCTTCTATACACCTACCCCTTCTTCTCATACTCAACCCAAAAAGAGACATGGCTTTTTTTTTTAATGTTAAAAGCATGATTTGAATTTCCCCTAATTATACCCAAAACCAAACAAACGCACGTTTCCAATTCCCTCCCCAGCCCACATTCTCGATCTTCTTCCTCGGCAACATTTCTTCACGCCAGCAACCACTTCTTCCTCAGCTAGCTCGCCATTGTCTGGGACTGCCGACGAGAGCCTAGTGATGACGGACCCACTGCCAATGTATGTATTGGGGCAGAATATTTTCTTTGAGTCTTTTTTGCAAACACTTACAATTCATTTCTCGAAGTGGCTTTATCAATCCATATCCCCACATATTTTCATAGCCCATATTACAATCACCAAAACAAAGAGATACAATCACTGAAAATATTACATAGCATTTGAAAACATTATCCAGATACTCAGCAAGAAGCCTCTCTCGGGGTTGAGAGATGTGATTTTTCTGTCAGATTAGCTTAGTCCGTTGTCACGGCTTTAGGAGTCGAGATTCGTCGAGTTACCTTCATTGTAGTGGTAGTTAAGGTCTTGAGCGAGGAAGATGTTGATTCAGGGAGGGAGAGGCAAGAGAGGGAGTGTCGGGGAGGGAGGGGCGAGAGAGGGAGTGTCAAGGCGAGAGAGGGGAGGGAGAGGCGAGAGAGGGAGGGTCAGGGAGGGAGTTGATTCAGGGAGGGGGAAGCAAGAGATGGTGAGGGTGAGGCGAGAGGTGGAGTTGATTCAAGGAGGGAGAGGCGAGAGATGGCGAGAGGTGGAGTTGATTTGCGAGAAAGGGAAATGTTTTCGGGGGAGAACCAGATGAATTTGGAATTGGACCGGAGGAAGATGAACCAGTTTGCCAAGTGGACTTTCGTGTGGAATGTGAAAATGTAGATCGAACTATAAAAAGAATTTCTGCGTATGTAAGAGTTCTTCTATACACCTACCCCTTCTTCCCATACTCGACACGAAAAGTGACATGGCTTTTTTTTTTTTTTAATGTTAAAAGCATGTTTTGAATTTCCCCAAATTATACCCCAAACCAAACAAACGCACGTTTCCAATTCCCCCCCCAGCCCGCATTCTCGATCTTCTTCCTCGGCAACATTTCTTCACGCCAGCAACCATTTCTTCCTCAGCTAGCTCGCCACTGTCTGGGATTGCCGACGAGAGCCTAGTGACGACGGACCGGGGACGAATATTTTCTTTTAGTCTTTTTTACAAACACTTACTATTCATTTCTCAAAGTGGCGTTATCAATCCATATCCCCACATACTTTCATTGCCCAGATTACAATCACCATAAGAAAGTGATACAATCACTCAAAATATTACATAGCATTTGAAAAAATTATCCAGATACTCAGCAGGAAGCCTCTCTCGGGGTTGAGAGATGTGATTTTTCTATCAGATCAGCATAGTCCGTTGTCACTACTTTGGGAGTCCAGCTCCGTCGAGTTACCTTCATTGTAGTGGTAGTCAAGGTCTTGAGCGAGGAAGATGTTGAGAGAGGGAGTGTCGAGGCAAGAGAGAGAGTGTCAAGGCGAGAGAGGGAGTGTCAGGGAGGGAGTTGATTCAGGGAGGGGGAAGCAAGAGATGGTGAGGGTGAGGCGAGAGGTGGAGTTGATTCAAGGAGGGAGAGGTGAGAGATGGCGAGAGGTGGAGTTGATTTGCGAGAAAGGGAAATGTTTTCGGGGGAGAACCAGATGAATTTGGAATTGGACCGGTGGAAGACAAACCAGTTTGCCAGGTGGACTTTCGTGTGGAGTGTGAAAATGTAGACCGAACTATAAAAAGGATTTCTGTGTATGTAAGAGTTCTTCTATACACCTACCCCATCTTCTCATACACGACACGAAAAGTGAGATGGCTTTTTTTTTTTAATTGTTAAAAGCATGTTTTGAATTTCCCCAAATTATACCCAAAACCAAACAAACACACGTTTCCAATCCCCCCGCCCCCCAGCCCGCATTCACGTTCTTCTTCCTTGACAACATTTCTTCACCCCAGCAACCACTTCTTCCTCCGCTAGCTCGCCACTGTCTGGGACTGCCGACGAGAACCTAGTGACGACGGACCCACCGCTAACGTATGTATTGGGGCAGAATATTTTCTTTGAGTCTTTTTTACAAACACTAGTTATTCATTTCTTAAAGTGGTGTTAGCAATCCATATCCCCACATAATTTCATAGCCCAGATTACAATCGCCATAACAAAGAGAAACAATAACTCAAAATATTACACAGCATTTGAAAAAATTACCCAGAAACTCAGCAGGAAGCCTCTCTCGGGGTCGAGAGATGTGATTTTTCTTCCAAATCAGCGCAGTCTGTTGTCACGGCTTCGGGAGTCGAGCTCCGTCAAGTTGCCTTTTGTGGTAGTGGTAGTCAAGGTCTTGAGGGATGAAGAAGTTGATTCATGGAGGGAAAGGCGAGAGAGGGATTGTCGGGGAGGGAGAGGTAAGAGAGGGAGTGTCGAGGCGAGAGAGGCAAGAGCGGGGAGAAAGAGGCGAGAGAGGGAGTGTCGGGGAGGGAGTTGATTCAGGGTGGGAGAAGCAAGAGATGGTGAGGGTCAGGCAAGAGGTGGAGTTGATTCAGGGAGGGAGAGGCGAGAGATGGCGAGAGGTGGAGTTGATTTGTGAGAGAGGGAAATGTTTTCGGGGGAGAACCAGATGAATTTGGAATTGGACCGGAGGTGTAACGCCCCAAACCCGGGTGGCTTGGAGAATTACTACCTATCACTCATAAACATGTCTCCCAACACATCCAAAGGATAATCTCCAAACAAACTTCATAAATGAAATCAATTTCATATCCTCTCAATAATCTCATTACAAACTCCACACAATCTTTAAAGCAATAATAATAAATCAAAGGGGTCCATAACCTCCCGATAGTCATAACAAACCAACTAAATATTTCATAAATCTTACTAAACTCATAAAACCCAAAGACATTAAGACTAAGAACATCAGAAGTCCTTCTTCTACCAACATCTCCTCAGCTTAAACACAAGCAGCATTCTAATCCAGGTCCTCATTTGGACTCACCACATCATCTGAAAAATATTATAATGATAGGGGTGAATTATCAACAACTCAGTAAGCAGAAATTATATGCTAGCGTGCAAACATGAGCATTTATAAAGTAGAGTATGCAGAACAAAATATTTTTCAGAGTTATCATGCAGAACAGAACATATTTTCAAAATAACAGAGCGATGGTTTTTAAGACAAGTAAAACCCATAGTACTTTGGCATAACATAAACTGAGTATCATCATCAGATCAAAACAGAGCATCAAACAGAGCAGAGACCATGTTTCACCCCCGTGGTAGGGTTGTGCTAACCCCGGTGGCCAAACTAGGCAGAGACAGAGGTGAAATCTTTCCTTTATTCTTCTCAGAGCCCCGAGTGTGCACACAGGAAAGACCACAATAAAACCACTTTGTTTCCAAAGTGGGTGCACTCAGAGACAGAGAAGTTGGTACCAACCCAAACAGAGCAGAGCATAACAGAGCAAAGCAGAGACAGAGTCAGATACGAAAACCAGTACCCCATGCCAAAGGTTTTCAGATGTTATATCAAAATAATACAGAGTACTAAAACAGAATCAGACAGTTTACTCACGCTGAACACAAAAGCCAGAACAAATAAATGCACAACTTTTCATATTCTCAATATCGCTCTTTTTCCAGATTTCAAAAACCACATGACTGATTTTTGCTCATGTCTACACAATGCATGTCAGAATATATTTTTCCTTTTTTTACACAGATTTCATGAATAATGCAGATAAGAGACCGAGGTTGATCTTTGTTTTCACAAGTTCCCAACACAAAACAAATTATGCAAGTTTTCATAAAATCAACCTCAGTCTTATTAACTTGTATAAAACCCAGCATAGGAACCCCGCTTACCTGACTCCTGCAGCGTATTATCTATACCTTGAAATTGACCTCTATCAATCTCGTCGCCTATTCATAAAAAATATAAACTAAGTATTAAAAGATAATAACACAACCTCCATCTAAATAATTAAAACCCACAATTCCAAACCATTTTATAGCAAAAATAGTTTACTAGTCAACCAAGTAGTAATCTGGACAGCCCTAAATTCAATCCAAAATATCATATACTAAATCTTAATATTTACTAAAACACCCTCTAAAGTCAATGTCTAACACCAATAATAAAAAAATTCTAAGACCACTCTAATACAAAGTGTTGGCTTACTCACTTAAAAGACCAAGAATTAGGAAACACAAGCCACGGAAGCCCAAGAACTGACGAAATGCAAACTCAACTCACGACAACAACAAACTACAGAAATGAGGATAAAATCAAAATAAATTCAAAGAAGAAACTGCATGAGTACGTTACAGCAAAAGAAATTCCAGCAAAGGTTTCAATGCCTACCCGAAACACACCAACCCGAAATACTCCCACGCACAGCAACCAGAAAACTCACAAAATGCTACTCAAACTCACGGCAACAATAATTTCCAGCAAGGCTTCAATGCCGACGAAATGCACCAACCCAAAGACTCACCACACACAATAATCAGAACCCACGGCCACAAACAAAACTGCAGAAAATGAAGATAAAACAAACCGAATGCTAAGAAGCAGAATCCGCACGGTTACAATAGGAGAAACCAAAACTCCAAGGGGTGAGAAAGAAACCCTTACCAGTCGGAAATGGAGGGATCGCTCGCTGACTTGCAGAGGAAGGACCGAAATGCATAAAGGAGAGAAAAACAGAGGAATGCAGTAACCGAAACCAGTGCTGCGCAAGAAAGAAACCGAACTTGAGGAAACTTGGGCAGAGAATCGGAACCCACAGACTAACGCAGCAACAAGAAATAAGAATGAAACCGAAAAGGAAAAATGAGAGACGTGGGAGAAAGAGAGTTGTGGAAGAAACTGAAAATGAAACAGAGAATGCGGAAAGAAAGGAGAGAAAGGAATGGAAGTTGAAGAAGAAACACTCACCACCACAAAAACGACGTCGTTCGGGACCCTTACTAAACACTAAAATGGTTGGGCCATTTTCCATGCACGGTCCGGGCTAGTGATGAAGAAACTGGGCCTTACAGGAGGAAGACGAACCGGTTTGCCAGGTGGACTTTCGTGTTGAGTGTGAAAATGTAGACCGGACTATAAATAGAATTTCTGTGTATGTAGGAGTTCTTCTATACACCTACATTCACATACTCCACATGAAAAGTGTTGTGGCTTTTTTTTTATTTTAATGTTAAAAGCATGTTTTGAATTTCCCCAAATTATACCCAAAACCAAACAAACGCATGTTTCCAACTCCCCCCACCCCCCCCAGCCCGCGTTCACTTTCTTCTTCCTCGGCAACATTTCTTCACGCCAGAAACCTCTTCTTCCTCTGCTAGCTCGCCACTGTCTGGGACTGCCGACGAGAACCAAGCGACGACGGACCCACCGCCAACGTATGTATTGGGGTAGAATATTTTCTTTGAGTCTTTTTTACAAACACTTGCTATTTATTTCTCAAAGTGGCGTTATCAATCCATATCCCCACATATTTGCATAACCCAGATTACAATCACCATAAAAATGTGATACAATCACTCAAAATATTACCCGACTTTTGAAAAAATTACCCAGAAAATCAGCAGGAAGCCTCTCTCAGGGTTGTGAGATGTGATTTTGCTTTTAGATTAGCACAGTCCGTTGTCTCGGCTTTGGGAGTCGAGCTCCGTCGAGTTGCCTTCGTGGTAGTGGTAGTCAAGGTCTTGAGAGAGGAAGAAGTTGATTCAGGGAGGGAGAGGCGAGGCAGTGTCAGGGAGGGAGAGGAGAGAGAGGGAGTGTCGGGGAGGGAGTTGATTCAGGGTGGGAGAGGCGAGGGGTGGAGTTGATTCAGGGAGGGAGAGGCGAGAGATGGCGAGAGGTGGATTTGATTTGTGAGAGAGGGAAATGTTTTGGGGTTGAATTTAGTTTTAAAAAGTTAAATTGTTTAGATATGGATTGTAATTTTGGATTTGTATTAAGTTTTATATTTTTTATAGATATTGAGATTTTTACATTTATATAAAATTATGCTAAACTTAACTAGGTCAAACGAGTTAATTTCTAGTATGTTCAACCCATTTATATAAACGGGTCAAAACTGATTGACACAACACGACCTGTTATGTTAACGGATCGTGTTAGAGTTTGAGATTTTGTCACGATCGGTTTGGGTTGACCCATATAGTATAATATACTTGTCTTGACACTACCCGTTAACACGATTTGACACCCCTACTTTTAATTGCATTCATCTCTTTGATTTAAAAAAATGCATTTATTTTTCTCTGCATTATGTTGAGCAGTGTCTCTGAAGAAGTTGGAACTTTTTTGGATCATCACAGTATAAGCAGTGGACATAAGAAGGTAAAAGTGAAGGACATGTTACGTCCACCGAACGAACGTGCATTTTGTACTCTCTTTGTTTTTAAGTATTTTTTAAAATCTTTTTAAATATTTTTTAAAAAAAAATCAAAATACTTATTTAAACATTAAATAAAAGAATAAGCCAAAAAATTAGACCGAACCGGAACTAAAAAAAGCGAAAGTTTCAATTTCAATGACGATTCGATCTATATCAATTATTAAATTTTTAAAACTAATATACATCAGTTCAATTTTAAAACTTACCCAAAACTGAATCGAATCAGACAGATTATACCACTAAAAAGTAAATGTTAAGGTGTTCCTAAAAGAGTTAAAATGGGTGATACGACATGATCCATTATCTAAATATGTTGGGTAAGAGTTTAAAAGTTTGACACATTTAATTAAATGAGCCGGATTTGAGTTGACCTATATAATTGAATATTCATGACTTGACACGATTTGAAAATACAATTTGCCACTTCTAATTGTCACTAAGGTTGGAAGGACAAGAAGCTCTTTTATCCAGTCTTGTTTTGAAAAATGAAATTATTTCGTTTCATTTCATATAATCGTTATAATTTTTTAAACTTTCAAATAAAATATAAAAAATAATTTAACTCTTTTAAATTTTAAAATAAAAATAATATTTTATTTAACTTTTATTTTATCTTTTTTCTTCTCAACTATATCAAGATAAAAACCAAGCATCTCTTTCAAAAGTGAAAGAAAAAAGATACTGTCCACCATTTTTTTTCACTCTACTTGATCATTTGAGAAAAAAAATTTATTTTTTATTTTTATTTAATGATTAAAGAAGTAATTTTAAATATATTGATATATTTTTTATTTTTTTAAAAATTTAAATATATTAAAAAATATTAATAAACAATTAAAAAATAATTAGTACCGATGAGGGGTGCCACTCAGTGACTCAGTCGGACAAAAGATACCAATGAGCACCGAAATCTCTTCTACCAAACCTTTAAAAAAAATAAAAAAAAATTCAATTAATCGTTTCTCTCTTAAATTTCGTGTTGAAGTCAAGGGACTCGCTCTACATCACATCTTGCGTGAGCTATTTCCATTCCCTACCATTTAGGACAGGTTTGTAAATAAGATGTGACATAAAATTTTTATCTCTTTTAATTTTATTATTACATATTTTTTAAATCTTTATATAAAATATAATAAATAATTTAATTTTTTTAAATCTTAATTTAATTTTTTTAAATTTAAATATAATAATAATACTAAAATATAATATTTTAAATACTAAAATAAAACATAAAATTCTCATCTCACCCTAAACTTATCCTAAATCACTGCAATATTCTGTCCCCTTTTTCGAGACTTTTTTTCGTCTCTTTCTCCTTTTATTCTTTCAATTTTAAAAAATAAAAACGCATCACTTCTTACAAAACAGATTATATTTTAAAATAAAAAGTAATATAATAAAACATTTAATAAAATAACATTATCTTGTATGGATATCACTATTCCGAATCTCAACAATAAAAATATAATAATAAAAATATTACAAAATATACAATAATATAAAATTATTTTATTTTATATTACTATTTAAACTGCATATTTATTCTCTTTTACAGAAAATGATCGTTTTGTTTTTTTTTTTATTTTTTATTTTTTGTTATAGCTTTCCCTCCCTTTTAGCAAAACTGACGATTTCAAATTTTAGATTGTGTTTAGATATTGAACAGAGTTGAATTAAATTGAGTTAAGATGATAAAATATTATTAGAATATTATTTTTTAATATTATTATTATTTTAAAATTTAAAAAAATTAAATTATTTATTATATTTTATGTTAAAATTTAAAAAAATTATAATAATAAATCGAGATGAATTGAAAGATTTAATATCCAAACGAAGTCTTAAAATTTAGATTGGATTTGAATATACTCTTGAGAAGATTAGTTAATGAGCCTTAAAAACATGTGAAAGCGCGCGTTACCTAAACTGAATGGAGACAAAGCTCTTCCTCCATGGCGCGTAATGATTACGTCTACAATGACGCCTAATGATCAAGCGCTTGTGTATAAATGTCTCACCTCCATTACTCACTACTTCAGTATCAAGGATAAGGTCTTCTTTCTTCACATGGTATGCCATTTCCAAGCTTGTAGCTCCACCACCTACCCTTCAACACCGCCTCCTTTCTTTTCTTTTACCCACTACTATTTTGGAAGACGACAAACCCAAGACCCTCCTTTTCTTTTCTTTTCTTTCTCATTATTGTAGAGTTTGCTAATTAAATTGTTCTTCATTTGGATTCAGGTCATGAGGTCGATCGAGAAGTAAGCTTATTTCTGGGAAATTAAAGGAGCTGGTTCCGGTCATTACTTACTAGCTTGGAATTAGTAAGGTTCTTTTTCATTTGTGCTCTCTATAAATAGTTCATGAATGGTGAAATGTCTCGTTCGTAGTTGTGGTAGTGATGAATTTGTCATAATTATAAGTAATTTGCTTGTATAGTGTTTATTTTTTATTTTTAAGTTTTGGATCTGAGATATTGCTTTATTACTGATTAACTATAAATGTTTTTAAAAAATAAATCATAAAATATATTATTAATATAAACATACATATGATGGAGAGGGATGCAATCTTGGACATTTTTACATTCTGAAAAGGAAACCAACTTCGTTATCCGAAATATATATTTAAAGTCTCGTGATTTCTTATTTTTCGTATTAATTATTAATTTCTTGCATTATTAAAGTGTATAAAAGCTTATTATACAGAAATGGTTAATAATTTTGGCTTTCTTGCGTAGCTCCTCACATTAATTAGCAACTAGGTGAAAAAAAACATTACTCAATTTAGAAGAAAATAAACTATCATTTCCTATCTCTCACTCACAGAAGAAATGGTACATGAAGATAGAGGGTCACGTTTGGTATTTCAAAGAATTAACAATCACTTTATTGTCAATTTTAATTGTTTATTAATTAATAAGTGTTAATGTAGAAAGTAGATATTTCGTCATTCTATGTTTCCAAATATTTGTAAGAAAATATTTGTTTAAAAATGTATTCAATTTATTTGTAATGGAATATTTAATGGAACTTTTGTTTAGAACGTTTTCTGCTTCTTTTAGTAAGAAAACTTCGGTTTTGTTTAGAACGTTGATCATTTAGTCGTGTTTCAAGACGAATCTATATACTCTGTAATCTATATATATATATATATAGAGGATTTGCGCATTAATAGAAAAATGTTGAATGTGACATCAACTACATGAATGCTTGTGGCTAACATAGGATTTTTTGGAGTACTGATCTGTTGTCTTGCATTGAGGCCTCCGCAGGTACTAATCACGACTGTGCGGCATACAAAGTCCGTCACTGCAATGGATCCTAAAATCTATAACGCGGCGGCACAAGGAAACCTGGAGGCCTTGGAACGTGATATCTCCGATCCACTTGATTGGTTTTTAACAGTTAATCAAAACACAATCCTACATATTTGCATTTCAAGTATCCTCGTTGAAGAAGAGTTTCCTGCCACTGGTGGAACCGATCCAGCCTCAGCGGCAAAATTTGTGAAAGATGTACTGGACAAGTGTCCGGCACTTTTATTGAAAGCCAACGCAGAAGATGATACTCCGTTACATTTGGCGGCAAGGTATGGGCATGCTTCCATCGTTAAAGTCCTAATTGAACATCAAAAATCCCAACATCAAGATCTCGAAAGTGGAGTCGTTGAAGCTATGAAGGAGATGATTGGGAAGCTGAACAAAGAAAGAGATACGGCCTTACATGAGGCTGCACGTCACAATCACATTGAAGTAGTAAAACAGTTACTAATGGGTGTAGATCAAGAATTTTCGTTTGGTGCTAATGTTGCTGGTGAGACCCCACTTTACTTGGCTGCCGAGAGACACTTTCCAGATTTGGTATCTGAAATTTTAAACAAATTGAAGTCCCCAGCTTATGATGGCCCCTTGGGTAGAACGGCTTTGCATGCCGCAACATTTTCAAATGATGCAGGTATTGCCTATTTTATGTGGTGAAATAAGCTATGACAGGACATCAAATCCATGAGATATAAAAATGTTTGATATTCACAGGGCCAGTTTTAGATTAAATTCGTGCTTAACAAGCTTGCAAATAATTTTGTTTGGTAAATAAAGACTGATGTCTGCCTTGTCCTGCATTTGCTTTTTATTTGATGATAAAGGACTGATTACTAAACACGGCTTCCACATTAAATGATCACCTGAATAGTCCTTTTTCTGTCTCCTAACGTCTTCCTTTTTGTTCTTCAGAAAATTATTACATTAATTTACCTTCTTTAAACTTGTTTTAGGAATGACCGAAAACATTTTGAAAAGATATGGACGTGATCTATGTAAACAAGTAGACCAAAATGGTTGGACTCCGCTTCACATGGCTGCATACACGGGTAACATTGAGCCAACAAAACTATTGCTGGAATTTGATAGAGAGGTAGCATATATGAAAGACACAGAGGGTAGGATAGCTCTTCACATTGCAGCTCATCGCAACCAAGGAGTAACAAAAGAGATTATATCAATGTGTCCTGATTGTTGCGAAGTGGTTGACAATGAAGGCCGCAATGCACTCCATCTCGCCGTGCACAGCCGCTGGCCAACCGCAGCGCTAATCATCCAAAATAATCCGTCTTTACGGAATCTTTTGAATCAGGCGGACAATGACGGGAATACACCTCTCCATCACTATTGCAGTTCTTTTGGCCGCCACAAGCGTGTCCTGAATTCTCCAAGAGTTGACAAAATGGTCTTCAACAAAAAGAACCAGAATGCTTATCAAATCTTAACAAGAAAAGGCAATAGAGTTCTTGATGAGGTAACGTAATCTTTTATCTTTCTTCAAAAAATACTATTATAGAATGAATATTTGAATATTTAGTTCTTTCAATAAGATATGCTAAGAGCATCCCATCTCATTTCTCATATCACTATTATCTCTAAATTATAGGGAAAAATTTAGGAAAAAGCTAAAAAATCCCCTCCCATCCCATTCCCTATTTTAGGATTTTGATTTAGGAAATGAACAGTAGTTCCCTAAATATAGGGAATCACTATTCATCCCCTAAATCATTTTTTATTAATATTTTATTCAAATAAATAAAATAAATTCTTTTTTCAATCAATTACATTTTCTCTTATATTCATATTTATTATACTTTTAAATAATATTTTTAAAAATAATTTAAATAATGACTAAAATATAAAAATAATAATTTTAAAAATATTATTAAACCCTTAAAAAAATAATTTAAATTTTTATTTAAAATATTTACTATAATAATAGTTCAAAATATAAGAAAAAATATTAAGTAGTTAAGTTTGAAAATGGATGTGAGAGAAAAAAGTAATAAACAAATAATAGAATAATATTATTTTAATAGAATAGAGAAAAGATAGAGAATGAGATGTAGAAGGTTTTTTAAGAATGAGTAAAATTTAAGATAAAATTATAGGGAATGTTCTTTTTAGCTAAAATTTAGGAAAAAATTTAGGGAATCGGATGTGAATGCTCTAAGGAAGTGAATGATAGCAAATCTAATGAAAAAAAATATTTGAAAATATTCAAATCTATAGTACTTTTTTTAATAGATTCTTTTGGTCTGATGTCGTGTCTCTTGACTCTTGAGATAGCATATTCATTTATGACCAGCCACAATTTTTTTATTTTTTTTATTTTTTTTTATTTTTTTTTATTTTTATCACTTGGAGCACAATATTACCATTATTTCCTTTCATTTGGCCCAAAGTCACTAAATCAGTGTGAAGCTCCCTCGTAGAAGAAGAGTTTGAATTAAAATGTCATGTTAATTGCAACCGAGGTAGCTATAGACATTACGGGTTTTAGTATTCAATTTTGCTTTCATATTGCGTGGTACTTGTTTTGGGTTATAGGGCGTGGGTCCAATTCCAATAGAAACCGAATCCCGTCCAGTTCCATCCAAGCCGAATCCTTTTAAGTTATGACTTCAATTTGAAGATGATGTGACAAAGAAACCACAGCCTTTCCTTTGATGTAAACTTTATTATTTTCTGAATATCATGCGAACTAGTACAACCTAGCTAACAATTTTCAAGAACATGTTCCTACAATTTTATGAGTAACATGCATCTTGGGAATGATATATAATATTTTTGTATTCATTTTATAAGTGCTAAATGTTTTTTTAGAAGATACATTTAAATAGGAAAAATCTTATTACAAGCAAGTTTGTGCACTAATTCGTGCACCAATATTGATATGTAATACATATGTTTAACGAAACGATGTGAATTAAAGATAAAAATAATTTTTATGATATAGGAGATTTTATTCTTCTCTCAAAATTTTTTTTTTCATTTTTTTTAAATCATTGGTACGCGATGTGGTGCACGAACTCGCTTGTATCTAAATGTTTTTTTAGAAGATACATTTAAATATGAAGTCAACTGTCTTTATATATTCTGGTTTTAGGCCTTATTTTATACGGAGCTACCTTGCTTTCTCAAACAAATATTGTTTGCATTTGTTTTCTTTCCTCACTTTCTGTCAATCTATAGAGAAATGAGGAATACTCACAATTCAACCCAATAAATATTTTACAGAAAAAGTGGCAAGTTATTATTAAAGTCCAGGAAAATTATGATTTCTATGCCAATGGGCGAGTATTAGAAGTTGGGCATGATGAAATTAAGAAAAGTTATCCGATGGTGGAGAGTGAGGAGGAGTGGGAGAAGAAGATGATAGAGGAGGATAATAAAGCGGCTCAAGCCCATTTGGTAGTTGCTGCACTCGTTACAACCGTGACCTTTGCAGCAGGCATTACCATGCCTGGGGGCTTTGTTGGTGAAGATGATCATCCACATCCAGGCTCTGCAATTTTGAGGAATAGTGTTGCTTTCAAGGCTTTTATCATTACAAATGCCCTATCGTTGATGCTATCTAGTTCTGCTATATTTATCCACCTATTTATTCCGCTTCTGCCTTCTGAAAACTTCTTTGTAAAGCGCATGACTTTTGTTCGAATAGCCTTTCTGTTCCTTCTTTTTTCCATGGCACCAATGGTTTTGGCATTCATCACAGGAACATATGCTGTGTTAGCGCATTCAAATATTGCCATTCCCATTTGTATTATTTGCTTATCCTTCTTTCCTATCCTTGCTTATATATTTAAAAAATTAATGTACTAAGCGCTATGATTTAGCCGCTATGCAAAAGGTTTCTGATCTAATCAATAAAAATATTATGTGTACAAGACTTTATTTAAGATAAATATCAGTATATTAATTGCAAATTTAGTAACGTAGTTTTCGCCAGTTTCCAAAATACCACCTCGGTTACTCAACTCATAACATTTATACCAACAATCTCAAACTTTTACAACTCACAACTTCCGTTGATCTCTCGTAACAAACTTTTTGCCTCATGGCATGTAACACCCTGTCCCATTTGAGCATTTCTTCCCAATGGCTTATCAAAATTTTCATATGAAATAACTAACTAAAACTGACTATTTCTATTTTAGCCAACTACTTTTACAATACACCATATATTAGTTTGCCAATTCTTTCTATATATCATTTAAATATTCTTTATTTTTTTTTCCTTTTTTTATTCATTTTAAATATTTTAGATAACAGAGGGACCATAATGAAACTCGACTTTAAAAGAAATTTCTTAATGAAGCATCGGGTATACAACATCCCCTTTCAAAAGATAAAACAGACTTTGTGAAAAATAAAAAGGGAGTTTGCGGAAGCTCTTGTGAAAAAAATTCTCAAATCTTATTGTATTAAAATCATAAATGAAAAAAATATATGTACACGATCTAGGCATCTGCCTCTTCTCCATGAGCTAAGTCCCGTATTGTGGCTCAAACCTCTCTTTAAGCATTTATTCGGACAACCATTCATTGAAACAAAAATAAGTCTAATGCTCAACAAGAACTACTTCATACAGTAAACGTATAAAAATATAGGTTTTCGCAAGAACTTTCAAAGTCACATTCATCACATTAAGTCACATTAATCAGTATGCATACATTCCCTTGATTTCTCATGGCCTCAATCATACAATTCAGTTGTGCAGCCACATCAATCTCATTTATGTTGTACTAGTCTTTCCTCTTTTAACCTCATGGTCAGTACATACTATTAAGTCCCATGTGTTAGGCCGTTAGTGAACCTTGCAGTCATGTTCTTCCATATATAGCTAGTGGATAAGAACCTAGCTTCGAGAATAGGCATCACTAGGTCCACCCCTTAGCATCATGGTACCATCCTCATTGTTATGGCACTTTATATGATTTTTTCTTTGAACAGACAAACATGCAATTCAGTTCATTTCATGTTATTTTTCATTTAGTCTTTCATTTCCTTATCCTATCTTTGATTTATTCCTTTAATATATGGAAATACTATATATAACAGTCAGAAATATGTAATCCATTACATTTCATACATCACATACAATAATAAGAGGGTATATAAAAAGAGGCTATCGATGAATAGTCTATACACACACAGATAGATATTATATATAGATATATATATATATATATATATATATATATATATATATATATATATATATCGTATATATATATCGTTAAAACATGTACACATAATATAGCTTGCAAAAATGACACTTTTGTTTGCAATAAAATAGTAAGAAGGGTATGAACATAGTCATTTACCTCGAGCTTATGCAAAATCACCTCCCTTCAATCAAATCTCATTCACTTTAGTGCCACGCCATTTTCCTTGTTAAGCACACCATTAATAAAAAGACATAGAACTCTACTTAATGAGGCTATCCTTGACCTTAGACCCATAATACTTCCTTAAAGAATTCCCACAAGACCTTGTAATTACTCAAATATCCAACTGGTGACACAATGACAAATACTTGACCATCGTTTTCGATTGTAATCCACCATAAGGTCGTAATCATGCTTGTTCATCTGGGCCAGATTTTTTCTTGGCCCGGTCCGGAACCCTAATAATCGGGTTCCGGCCAAGAACAAACTCGGGCCGATACCCACATCCAGGTAGAGGGTTTTAAACCCAGAACCTGATTTTTTTTAATTATTTTTTTTGTTTTTTTTCCCCTCTTGTTTTGAATGTTTTGATGTTTCCTTTTTCTTTTTCTTGTTCCTTTCTAGCAATTAAATGGATAGAAACTCAAGGAAAAAGTTGTGGGTCTCGATAATAGGTCTCGAATGTCTTTTTTATTTTTTTA
This sequence comes from Juglans mandshurica, assembly GCA_022457165.1. NCBI lineage: Eukaryota > Viridiplantae > Streptophyta > Magnoliopsida > Fagales > Juglandaceae > Juglans > Juglans mandshurica. The sequence continues at coordinate 37,592,823 of CM039619.1, forward strand.
CTTAATGATTAAATAAATATTTTTTAATGATATTGTGAACTTTTTTAAATGTTTAAATGAGTTAAAAAAAATGCATGAAAAAAAACACTCAAATAGCCTTGTTGGTGTAGCAGTGTTCAACTCAAAATATTCTTTGTGAAGTTTGTTTGTAATAGAAGCATGGACATGACAAAGTTTGTAGAAAAAATAGATGACAAATACATGCATACATATATATATATATATATATGTATGTATGTATATACACACACACACACACATGAAAGACAAATAATATACCAAAGAGAAATTCTTCTTGTAATAGCCTGAATTCAATGGTTGAATATAGGCTTTAGGAACTTCATGAAAATACCGTAAGTTTTCACGATTTGATCAATCGCCTAAGTTTTAGTATGTCAGCATAGTTAGAACTATCACTCACTATGGTGTCAGAAGCAAAATTTTATTTATTTGAGATAGTTAGAAGTGTCAGTTTGAAATCTGATCTGCGCTATTAGGCTCAGTTGATTATTTAGAATTTTACGCCGCAATAATCTCATTTTTAGTTTTCAGATAATACGCTTGTTCGAAAACGTATTTTGCTTTTTTCGAGGCATTTCGGGGTAGAATTTCAATAAACAAATTGCAGAGTTAGGTTCTATGAATATGTAGGATTTTATAGTTCAAAATTTATTTTTCACTTTCCCGAAGTGAATAGTAACCTGAATAATAACATCTGGTGCAGTGTTTTCAAAATCACAGTGTGGAATGTCCAAATTAGGTTAGAGAAGTTTTATTTGGACACTTGGCAAGATCTTACCCACACTTGATGAATAATATTAGACACTTGGTAACATGAGAAACCATTAGATGGATTTGTGAAGGAAATCAAGGTGTGAGATCATGCCACGTAAGCAAAACCCTATTATCCAATCAATCAACCAAATTATGCCAAACTAAAGAGGGTTTCAACCCTAGTGAAATCCAAAAAATTTGGAATCCATTTGAAACCCCAAAATCTTGGTTGAAACCAAAACCCTAAATGATTTCCCCAAATCCTAAAGTTGGCTTCCAAACACTTTTTGATCTGAATTCTAGCTTTGTATTTAATCACTTGATTAAATCATTTTCACATGCTATTAATTCATCAAATTATTGTTATGACATCATTATCTAACTTTTTAAATCATGGAATTTGATTGGACCAAGAAAAACTAGATTTGAGCTTATTAGCATCACGAACCCTAACCAGACCCCTTTTAAACCCCAAATTGAAACCCACTTGGTTAAGACCCACAAATTTTGGCCACTTTAGCAAATATTCTTGAGGAAGTTTCCTCCCCCACATGGTAGGCCATCCTCTGCCCTTGACAGCACCCAAATAGTGACTTGATGTGAGAGGAAGGTCCACCTTACCACCCTTCATACCTCACGGCAGCAACAACAGCCCTTCTCCCTCACTATTCTTTACTTTTTGTAACATAGGCACCTCCAATCAAAGGGTCATCCAAGCCCATACCTCCCCCCCTCCAAAATGCTAAAGTCTTGCAAGACACCCTTCATTTCATTTCATCACTTCTCCACCCCGTTCTTAGAGAGAAACCCAAAAGTGTTCTCTCGCTTAGATTCCTGAGTCATTTTGCAGGGTGATTTTCGATCACTTGTAAGTATTTTCTTGCGATGAATCTTCCATGAAAGTTGTTATTTTTTTTAGTTTAGTTTCTGTGGATATCTTATTCATTTCATTAGTAGTCATTTGATCAGCCAAAAGTTATTTTAACCATGGAAATGTCATTTTGGGTGTTAAACTAGAGAGTATGTTATATTTTGGAGTTTTTGACCAAGCTAATGGACATATCTTGATCCAAAATTTTTATGGAGCATTTTCAACATGTGTATATGAATGTTCATTGAGAATTTGTTGCATGACTAAACCTTTTTATGAAAGATTTTCTTAGATCTAGAAACTTAGAAACCGGAAGAAGAAAATTTTGTGGTTTAATCTTACTCCAATGACTTTGATATTTTTATTTGATGATCCTATGCATGTTAGGATGTTAGTTTGACGAGTTTTAGTACTAATTTCAAAGATATGATTTTTTTTTATTATGCAAGAGGACATTCGGTTAGGCCAAAGGATTGATTTTTTTGCTAGATCCAAGTTTTGGGTTCATTTTAGCCATGTGATTTTAAGTTTAATGGTTATATCCTCTTTAAGACACATTTCTAAACCATGTGTTGTTTTGGTTTGAAGATCTCACTTTTTTTAAGCCATGGATCAAGTGATTGATCAAAACTAGTTAAGAAAAAGTTTCTGTTTTGGGACCAAAAGTGGAGCCAAATACTCCAAGTGTTGTTTTGTGATTTTTGGTAACTTTTGTTAGAGGATACAAAGCATGATTGTTCTTAGGATGATGTTATGTATATGTTTGAAGTAAGATTTATTGTTTTGGAATTCTTGGAGATGTTTTGAATAAGGTCAAAACTTGTGATTCAAGCATTTGTTTTTAGTTAAAAAGTTTAGATCTTTTTACTAAAAATATTGGTGGTGATTAGAATTTTTCTAATGGATGTTTTAAATATGTTTTTAAACTTTGGACAAAAATATCTTTGTTGCAAAATTTTAGTTTAATCCTGCGTTTTGAAGTTAGAAGAATTGCAACAAAAATTAAGAGAAATAGCCTATGGATGTTTTGGTCATAGTGAGTTTTTCATAGTTGTGTTTTATTTTAAATTTTTCTAAATTGATATTTGAGTTTAGAAAAAATTTTTGTTGATTTTTTAAGTTATTTTTAAAATCTTTAAGTTAGAGGTAAAATAGTCATTTTTCCACATATAAAGGGTACATTGGTAATTTTACTCTAATTTAACTTTTTTCATGTTTCTAATTGTTAGTGATTAAAAGCACTAAAAAGCACTTGAATTCTTGTAAAACGTGACAAACAAGGTAAGATAGCTCTTAACTTACTATCTGTTTACTGTGTATGTGTGATGGGTAAGAGAAGTACAATTTATGTGTTTATGTTATCATATATGCCATATCATGCTATGTCATTACATGTTTATCTGTTACATATGATTTATGCTATCACAAAATACTTATCTTTTACACAATCTATTATATCACATATTGCTATCTGTTGCAAGTATGTCATGTTATATTATGCCATCTGTTATATGTATGTCATGTCACCTAATATTTTTTGTTACATGTTATGCCATGTTATGAAATATTGTCTGTTACATGTTATGTCATGCTACGAAATGTTATCTATTTCAAGTACGTCATGTCTTTCAAAGTACATTCATGCCATGTTACGCTACGTCAGGACTTCTGTGCTTTCGTTTCATGTCATGTTTCGTCTCGAGTACAATTTGTTTACCTCAAGAAAAGTCTTTCAAGTCATGTCAAGCTCATGTTCATGTACACCCTCGTGCAATTAAGTTATTGTTGTTAAGTTATCATTGTAATCCCATGAAATAAGACTACTCTATCATCGTAACCCCATGAGATAAGACTACCTTATCATGGTGACCCCATGAGTCAAGAATATGTTTCAAGTTCATGTCCATGTTATGTTCCAACTTCATATATTTCACGTTCATGTCATGTTTCAGTTCACATTCATGTCTAAGTCAGTTAATGTTCAGTTTACATTCAATTTCACATTCAGTCATGTTTCAAGTTCATGTTCATGTTCATGTTCAAGTCAGTTCACGTTCAATTTCATGCTCAGTCATGTTTCAAGTTCACATTCATGTCCAAGCCAGTTTACGTTCATGTCACGTCAAGTCAAGTCTCAGTTTCAACTTCATGTCATGTCAAGTTTCCAGTTTAGTTCACATTTTAGTTCAAGTTATATCAGTTCATGTCATGTTATGTTTATTATTGACCTTGATTATGCATTCATGCCTTCACTATCATGCATGCATCATTAACTTGTGCGGAAATTTCCTGTTAACTTACTGAGATTTGTAATCAAATCTCACAATGATAGTCTCAACTATCATTTCTCCCGAATGTTAGGCAATTTGTCAGGAACAGAGCAAGGAGCGCACACTGGCAAACTAAAGGAAGTTGATTAGACGCCTCAAATGCGATGCAGAGCTTACAGACTCCATAGTTAGGTTTTTGGACAATATTTTGACATCGTTAGTCGAGTTACATGAGTTACTTGATGAACTAGCCCAATAGTATATTTTGGTGATGTACTTATGCAGCCCAATCTCCCATTTTGAGATTACAGTCAGTTGGGACCCATCTCCCATAAACATCCATGATTACAGTACGAGTTTTATAACGAAAATTTTGCAACAAAGATCTTCATACCCTAAGTTTAGAAACAAACTTAAACATCCATTAGAAAAATACTAATCATCACCATTAAACTTTTTAGTAAAAAGATCCAAACTTTTTATGTGGCGCCCCCAATCCCCCTTATAAAAAAAATACACGGGAATCGAGACACCAGGATGGTGACAACGCGGTCACACATCCCAACGAAGCGCCAGTGTGTGTACATGCAACAGTGTACAAATAAAATAACGCAGCGGATAGTCAACTAAGTACCAGAATTTAAATACAACTAAACATCAGAGAGGTTTAAAAGCAGTTATACAGTCATCCCAAAATAAAGTTAACACATGTCCGAAAATACAAATAAGTAAAATAGCATAATAAAGCTAGTGATCCCAGATCACTCCTCGGGTGGAGCCGTCTCCTCAGGCTCGCCCTCCTCCTCATCTGCATCAAAATCTGCGTTACCACAGAAGGGTACCGCAGGTAAGTATAACCCAAAATAATCATCAAGAAAGAAATGCATTAAATGCAACCAACCTGCATGCATATGATGAAATGTGCAATTTTCTCAAAACATCATTTTTTCCGAAAATGACAATTTCCAACACACGCCAAAGTCTCATTGGCCCAAAAATAATCCGTAAAACATTTTTCCCAGAAAATGGTTTACACAAAATCCACGCACACTATTTTCCCAGAAAATAGCCAATTTAATCCTTTATTAACCTATGCACCATGGCCTCCCCTAGGGGCCATCCGCACGTCTTGACTTCGTAGTGATGCTTGGTTCCGCGCCCAGCGCGTGCGTAGCCAAGCACCCACTACGCAACGAGCGATGCCCAGTTCCGCGCCCAGCGCGTGCGTAGCCAAGCATCCTCTGATCCCCGCCAGCAGAAGGACCACGGAGTCGGCACGAATCTCTCGTCCGATCCCATCATCGCCAAGCGACAATCCAGGGGACGTTACTCAGTTTATTACGCTCCCGAGTAACCAGAGGAGCTCCACCGAGATAATACCCCATCTTGGCTTGGGGTCGTGATACACACGCACCCAAAAATACTCTAACATAAAATCACAATTTCCAAATCACACATGAGCATGAATGCACAACACGAAAACCCAGTTTTCTTTACAAACATGATCATGCATGAAATAATGAGATGTACATGTACCAACAGAGATCCACAACTATCAATAACCAATCCCAACAAATCCAACCAAACAACAATCACCAATCCACTCCCAAACTCCTCGGACTCAGTCTGGCAAAACCAATCATCAGATTATAAACAGTGAAATGTGTTAGTGCAAAAATACATTAAATTCACAAGAATTCTTTGGAGAAATACTTACAGCGCTATATAATAATTTCCGGAGGATCACGAAGCTGAAAATGGCGACGTGTGAGCAACACCACAGTGTAAAATACACTGTGGCCGTGGGTCACAGATGCCCACTTTTCCACGAATACAAACGAAGACCCCAAAATGGTAGGGTAGGGCCTAGAGAGGTCGGTGAAGCCAATGGTGGTGGTGGTTTGCCGTGGGTGGCGGCGCAAGGGGCGGTTTTAGGCCAAAAAAGTGCAAATCGGAAATGTACTTAGTGTGGCTTCACCGGTGACGGATCGGGGCCGGGGTTGGGTCCAAAGGGTTGCCAAGAGGTCGGGGAGGAAGTGGTAGGAAGATGGTGGCCAATGGCGGTGCGACGGCGGCGCAACGGCGGAAAGAGTGCCGCGGCTTCGTGGGCTTCGTGGGGGCTACCGGCGGCACGAACGGCGGTGATATTGATGGGGTAGGACGGCCGGTGGGAGGGGAACACAAGGGGACGGGCGGTGAGAGTCACCGCCGGCTCACGGCGGCGGGCTGGGTGGTGGCCGAAGTCACACGGGGAGAGAGAGAGGGTCGGCTCGCGCGGGAGAAGAAGGAAACCGAAGGAAAAAGGAGAAAAAGAAAAAAGAAGGAAAAGAAAAGGAGAGGAAAGAAAAAGAGGGGAAAAGAAATGAGGTCCAATCCTCATAACTTGGGTCACGAAAATGATCCAACGGAAACGATTTTAAAACCACAAGTTAAATAAAATAATTTAAACGTAATGGTAAAGTCAAATTGAAATAATTAAATCTCTCAGTAATTAATTTAAATATCAAAAGAAATTTAAATGCACAACAATAAATAAATATTAAGAAAGCACATAAAAATAATTTTCACAAAATTAAAATCATAGAAATAAACCCACTAAAAATCCGACCAATTTTAAAAAAATAAAAGGATAAATTTTTGAATAACTAAAAATAATCCTTCAGTAAAAATACACTAAAATACGGGGTGTTACATCCTCCCCCCCTTAAATAAAATTTCGTCCTCGAAATTAGCAAGGTCAAATATCAAACTAAGACAGGATTAAGATTCAACTAAGAGCAGACTTAGAACATACCGTCCAGATTAACCGAACAAGTAGGGATATTGTTCTCTCATATCAGCTTCTCTTTCCCATGAGAAATCTTGAGCCAACGGATCACCCCATGACACCTTCACCAAAGGTATTGTCTTGGACCTTAATCTTTGCTCTTTCCAATCCACAATCTGAGTTGGAGCAACTTCATAAGTAAGGTTAGGCTGCAGTTGGATACGTCCAGGGTCTACAAAACGTGGCTCTTGCTGTCCAAAACTCTTCTTCAATGAGGACACATGAAACACATTATGAACATCCCCAAAGTAATCTGGCAAGGCCACTCTATAAGCAACAAGCCCAACCTTCTCTATGATCTGAAAAGGGCCAACATATCTAGGACTAAGCTTTCATTTCTTACCAAAACGCTTGACACCTTTTATAGGAGAGACTTTAAGATAAACCCAATCACCTTCTTCAAATGATAAGTCTCTTCTTCTTGTATCTGCGTAGCTCTTCTGGCGACTTTGCGCTTCAGCCATCTTCTTCCTGATAAGCTGAACTTGGTCCTTCATTTCTTGGATTATCTCAGGCCCAATTACCTTACTCTCGCCGACTTCATCCCAACACAAAGGCAATCTGCACTTCCGCCCATATAAAGCCTCATACGGGGCCATCTGAATGGAGGAATGAAAACTGTTGTTGTAAGAGAATTCAATGAGCGGTAGGTGATTCTCCCAACTTCCTTGAAACTCCGTGACACAAGACCGCAGCATATCCTCTAGAGTCTGAATAGTACGCTCTGATTGGCCGTCTGTTTGGGGGTGATACGCAGAACTAAACTGCAACTTAGTGCCCAATGCTGCCTGCAAACTCTTCCAGAAACGGGACGTGAACCGCGGGTCCCGATCCGACACAATACTCTTGGGTATCCCATGCAAGCGCACTATCTCCTTAACATATATCCGAGTTAACTTACCCAAAGAGTCAGTATTATTAATTGGTAAGAAATGGACACTCTTGGTCAACCGATCCACAATCACCCAAATTGAATTCTTTCCACTAGGAGTCCTCGGTAAACCCACAACAAAATCCATGGAAATATCATCCCACTTCCACTCAGGAATTGGGAGAGGTTGGAGTCTACCAGCAGGTCTTTGGTGCTCAGCCTTCACCTGACGGCATGTGTCACATTTTTCAATAAACAAAGCGATGTCCAGTCTCATTCCTTCCCACCAGAAATTTCTCTTTAAATCTCTATACATCTTTGTGCTTCCTGGATGAACTGAATAAGGAGCCGCATGAGCTTCTGCCAAAATCCGCTCTTTAAATTCAGAATCTCGGGGAATTACTCTACGATCCCGAAATCGAAGAATACCATCCTTATCCAAGCTGTAGTGCAAGGGTCCTCTAGACTTCCTGACTCTTTTCCTGATAGCTAACAATTTAGGATCCCTTCTCTGAAGAATCTTCAATTCTTCAAAATCCACTACTCGGACATTCAAAACTGAAGATAATAATCCCTCTTGTTGAGAACTCTCGATAAGAAGTCTCCTCATTCCATAAAGGAGAGAGCCCAAATCCGATGACTCTGCTTCATCCACTTGTTGAGACTTTCTACTCAAAGCATCAGCGACTAGATTTGCCTTTCCGGGATGATACTTGATCTCACATTGGTAGTCGCTAATCAGCTCTAACCACCGTCTCTGCCTCATATTGAGATTCTTCTGAGTAAACAGATGCTTCAAGCTCTTGTGGTCAGTAAAAACTTCACAAGCTTCGCCATACAAATAATGCCGCCAAATCTTAAGTGCAAAAACTATTGCCGCCAACTCCAAATCATGAGTGGGATAGTTCCTTTCATGAACTTTCAGCTGACGAGATGCATAAGCTACAACCCGTCCCTCTTGCATAAGAACGCATCCCAACCCAATTTTGGATGCATCACTAAAAACCACGAATGGCTTGTGTGGCTCCGGAAGTGCCAAAACTGGTGCCGTTGTCAATCTTCTCTTCAACTCCTGAAAACTTCTCTCACATTTGTCAGACCATACAAACTCAACATTCTTCCTTGTCAAAGCAGTGAGAGGTCCGGATAGCCGAGAAAAACCTTCCACAAATCTTCGATAGTATCCAGCTAGTCCCAAGAAACTTCGTATCTCACGAACTGTTGAAGGACGAGGCCATGACAAAACAGCTTCCACTTTACTAGGATCCACAGCCACCCCTTCTTGGGAAATCACATGCCCAAGAAACTTAACTTCTTCTAACCAGAATTCACACTTGCTTAGCTTAGCATACAACTGATGTTCCCTTAGTTTCCCAAGTGCTAGACGAAGATGACAAGCATGCTCTTCCAAGTCTCGAGAATAAATCAAAATGTCATCGAGAAATACCACCACAAAAGAATCCAAGAATGGTCGAAACACCCGATTCATTAAATCCATAAAAGCGGCAGGAGCATTCGCCAACCCAAAAGACATCACTTTAAATTCATAATGCCCATACCTCGTTCTGAAAGCAGTCTTGGGCGGTGCGACGGCGGCGCAACGGCGGAAAGAGTTGGGTCCAAAGGGTAAATCGGAAATGTACTTAGTGTGGCTTCACCGGTGACGGATCGGGGCCGGGGTTGGGTCCAAAGGGTTGCCAAGAGGTCGGGGAGGAAGTGGTAGGAAGATGGTGGCCAATGGCGGTGCGACGGCGGCGCAATGGCGGAAAGAGTGCCGCAGCTTCGTGGGCTTCGTGGGGGCTACCGGCGGCACGAACGGCGGTGTTATTGATGGGGTAGGACGGCCGGTGGGAGGGGAACACAAGGGAACGGGCGGTGAGAGTCACCGCCGGCTCACGGCGGCGGGCTGGGTGGTGGCCGAAGTCACACGGGGAGAGAGAGAGGGTCGGCTCGTGCGGGAGAAGAAGGAAACCGAAGGAAAAAGGAGAAAAAGAAAAAAGAAGGAAAAGAAAAGGAGAGGAAAGAAAAAGAGGGGAAAAGAAATGAGGTCCAATCCTCATAACTTGGGTCACGAAAATGATCCAACGGAAACGATTTTAAAACCACAAGTTAAATAAAATAATTTAAACGTAATGGTAAAGTCAAATTGAAATAATTAAATCTCTTAGTAATTAATTTAAATATCAAAAGAAATTTAAATGCACAACAATAAATAAATATTAAGAAAGCACATAAAAATAATTTTCACAAAATTAAAATCATAGAAATAAACCCACTAAAAATCCGACCAATTTTAAAAAAATAAAAGGATAAATTTTTGAATAACTAAAAATAATCATTCAGTAAAAATACACTAAAATACGGGGTGTTACATTTTAAATAAAAGCAAACTCTTGAATCACAATTTTTGACCTTTTTCAAAACATCTCCAAGAATTCCTAAAAAACAAATCTTACTTCTAACATATTCCTAATATCATCTTAAGAACAATCATGGTTTGAATCATTTAACAATAGTCACCAAAAATCACAAAACTACACTTAGAGTATTTGACTCCACACTTGATCCATGGTTTAAAAAGATGATATCTTCAAACCAAAACATCTCATGGTTTGCAAATGTGTCCTAAAGAAGATCCAACAGTAAACTTAAAATCACAGAACTAAAAACAACCCAAAACTTGGATCTAGCTAAAACCATCAATCCTTTGGCCTAACCGAATATCCTTTTGCATAAAACAAAAACTCACATCTTTGAAACTATAACTAAAACTCTTCAAACTAAAATCCTAACATGCATATAAGAGGCTTAAGATCATCAAATAAAAAAAAAATCAAAGCGATTGGAGTAAGATTAGATCACAAAATATTTAAATTTTCTCAAAACAGAAACTATTTTTCATCTTCCAGTTTCTAAGTTTCTAGATTTAAGAAAATATTTTATCAAAAGCTTTAGTCATGCATCAAACATTAGCTTGGTTAAAAACTCCAAAGTATAACACACTCTCTAGTTTAACTCCTAGAAAAACCTTTCCATGGTTAAAATAAATTTTGACCAATCAAATGACTATGAAATTAAACGAATAAGATATCCACAACAATTAAACTAAAAAAAGAACAACTTTCATGAAAGCATTGTTGTAAGAAAATACTTACAATGGGTCAAAAGCACCATGCAAAATAACTCAAAAATCTGCCCGATAGAGCTTTTTGGGGTTTCTCTCTAAGAACGGTGTGGAAAATTGATGAAATGAAATGAATGGTGTAAAACCAAAAACTCCAAGTGTTGTTTTGTAATTTTTGGTGACTTTTGTTTGATGATTTAAAGCATGGTTGGTTTTAGGATGATGTTATGAATATGTTAGAAGTAAGATTTTTCTTTTGGAATTCTTGGAGATATTTCTATTAAAGTAGTAAGATTTATCTTTTGGAATTCTTGGAGATATTTCTATTAAAGTCAAAACTTGTGATTTAAGGATTTATTTTTTATTAAAAAATTTGTGTTATCTTACAAAAAGTTTGGTGTTGATGATTGACTTTTTTTAAATAGATATTTTAAGTGTATTTTTAAACTTAGGATAGGAAGATCTTTGTTACAAAATTTTGGTTTAATCATGAGTTTTGAAGATTGAAGAAATTGCAACCAAAATCAAGATAAATGACCTATGCATGTTTCGGCCAGAGTGAGTTTTCCATAGTTGTGAATGATTTTAAATTTTTCTAAGTTGATATTTGAGTTTAGGACAAAATTTACATGAGAAATGTAAATTTTGATAATTTTTGAAGTTAGAATGTCAAATTCGTAAGTTAGGTGTAAAATGGTCATTTTCCAACATGTAGAGGGTAAAATGGTAATTTTACTCTAAATTTTTTATTCTCACATTTCTAATTTTTAGTAATTAAATTTGTAACTTTTAGAATACCCTCTTACAGTTCTTCGTGGTTCGCACTTTATTCTAGTAGAACGCGACGATCGTGACAAGTTAGCTCTTAACTTACTATCAGTTTACTATGTATTTGTGATGGGTAAGGGAACTACAGTTTATGTTCATATATTGTTTATATGTCATGTCATGCTATATCATCACATGTTTATCTATTACACGAATTATTCTATCACGAAATACATATCTGTTATACAATATATTCTGTGTCATGTTACTATCTATTGCAAGTATGTCACATTACGTATGCTATTCGTTACATATATGTCATGTTACGTAATATTCACTGTCATATGTTATGTCATGTTACAAAATATTGTCTGTTATATGTTATGTCATGTTACAAAATATTGTCTGTTACATGTCATGCTATGAAATGTTGTCTGTTACATTTATGTCTCAAAGTATGTCATGTCTGTCGTCTTACATTTATGTCACGTTACGCTATGTTAGAACTTCTGTCTTTTTGTATTCATGTCATCTCATCTCGAATATAGTTTGTGTATCTCAAGAACAATCTTGTTAAGTTATTCATGTCTATCATGACCCTAAGCACTAGAATAGGGTTCGTGGAACTCCTTTGTTCATGCTGGAGTGTCTAAATATGTAGAAAATTCCATGGGTTAACAAAGTGCAGTCAACATGTTGCAAATGGGGCCTAACTAGCTGGTCATCGGAGCCCGCCATACATTAATGTCGATTGAGCCACACTTTATTTTACATGTGTCCATAGCAAGTGTGGCACAAACAATTCATGGGGCCACAATAACTGTGGAGCAGATACTATGGGAGACACAATTATTATGACATGTAAAATACGTGGGGTCACATCAACTGTGGAGTACGTATTAACGCACTCATAGCAGGTATATACACCTGTGTTATGATGCGGTTATCGACAGAGACACACAACTCAAAGGGACCCATGTGGCATCCGTATGCTCACTTTATTAATTAAGTCTATTGAATAAGATTCTAAGTCCATATATTTCACGTTCAAGTCATGTTTCATGTTATGTTATGTTCAAATTTACGTTCATGTCAAGTTTCAAGTTTATGTCACGTCAAGCTAAGTTTCAGTTTCAGTTCAAGTTATGTCAGCTCATGCCATGTTATGCTTATTATTTCATGCCATGTTATGTTATGTTTACTATTAACTTTGATTGTGCATTCATGCCTTTATTGTCATGCACTTTATTGCCATGCATGCATCATGAACCTGTGTGAAGGATTTTTGTTAATTTGCTGAGATTTGTAATCAAATCTCATTGTGGTAATCACAACTACCATTCTACCCGAATGGTAGATCTTGTTACAGGATTAAAAAGAGAATCGGGAATCGACCAACTGGAAACGTCGACTAAGCGATGATGCAACGTAGATGTAGTTATCTCAGATTACTACTTGTATTTGTGGAGTTCAATCTTCAACACTCTTTTGTTTACAACCATTTTGGACTAGTGTTATGATCTCAGTTGTTTAGAACGTCTTTATGTAAGAAGTATGTTTTAAGTATTTGGGATATTATAAGCTTGGTGCAAAGTATTGTTTAAAAAAAAAAATTATCCGCTGCGAGTATTGAATAATGCTAGATTCATGTTAGGAATATTGCATCTTATATGTCATAAACAGGGACAGGTAACCGTGTTGCATGTCTCGACGCATTAGATGTTTGTCCGATCCCAAGCAGAATCTATGGGCGTCACATGTTTCAACCAAGTTTTTGGGGTTTCAAATGGATTTCAAATGGGTTTCACTAGGGTTGAAACCCTTTTTGGTTTGGCACAATGTGGTTGATTAGATGGAAAATAAGATTTTGCTTAGGTGGCATGATCTCACACTTGATTTCCTTCACAAATCCATCTAATGGTTCCTCATGTTGCCAAGTGTCTAATACTATTTACCAAGTGTGGCTAAGATCTTGCCAAGTGTCCAAATAAAACCTCACTAACCAAATTTGGATATTTCATACTGTGATTTTGAAAACACTGCACTGGACGCTATTATTAAGGTTACTATTCACTCCAGGAAAGTGAAAAATAAACTTTGTACTGTATAATCCTAAATATTCATACAAACCTAACTTTGCAATTCATTTATTGAAATTCTACCCCAAAGTGCCTCGAAATAAGCAAAACGTATTTTCGAACAAGCGTATCGCCTGAAAACTGAAAATGGAATCATCGTGCCATAAAATTCAAAATAATCAACTGAGTCTAATGGCGTATACCATAAGTTAGGGAGAAAATGTTGCTCACCAAACCTAATGTCCATCACTGGACAAATCGTCACTGGTCGTCTCCAATAGGGTGCATTGATGTCCATCGACAGTTGTGTTGGGGTGAGTAGTAGCACACCTCATCCTCTGAATCATATGCCACTTTGCTGAAATGACCTAGGTCGAGGTGCTGCACGACCTCTTCATTGTCGTTATCTGGCTGCTTACCCTCTACCAGCAAACGTTCGCAGTGAGTTGATGGCATAAATGATCTTGACGCTATGGCTCAGTGTTGGCGGCTACGACACACCCTTCTACTACTCTGCTGGACTCAGCACCATCCCGTGCCAACTTCGCTTTGACGCTCTCCTGATCTAACCACATAGACGAGTGTTGAGGTAGGTACGTTCTTCATGAGGTAACGTCATCAAATCCCACACCATTCTTATCTATATCTATCGATTGGTTAAAAAAAAACTACCACCATATAAGAGAAAAGTACGTTCTTCATGATCAGCCATATGCAGCAGAACGTGATTGGGTACAAGTATTGAATGCTCATTATATGTGCACGCCCAATATTTTCTCCTTGGAAGATGATAAAGTTACCGAGCGTGCCAATAGATAATTTCTTATTTATTTTATTTATTTATTATTCTTTTATTTAATGTTTAAATAAGTATTTTGAATGAGTTTGTAATTTCTTTAGAAATATATTTAAAAAGATTTAAAAATATACTTAAAAAAACAAAGAGAGTACAAAATGCACGTTCGGTGGACGTAACATGTCCTTCACTTTTACCTTCTTATGTCGACTGCATATTTTACTGTGATGATCCAAAAAAGTTCCAAAGAAACTACTCAACATAATGCAGAGAAAAATAAACGCATTCTTTTTAAATCAAAGAGATGAATGCAATTAAAACCGATTACATAATTGGTGAGTTAGGTGGGTTTGGATAACGAGGTATTTTTAAGTATTTTGCAAGTATATCAATCTTCCATTATGTGTGGTCACCCGTCAGATCAATGGTATCATAGTACAATAATCTTAACGAGGCCTCTACATGTAACCCTCTAATAAGTTATTTCATCTCATTTCATTTTATTCTCAAATATAATTCAAATATAAATATTTTAAAATTTTTTTAAACTTTCAAACAAAAATTAAGAAACAATTTAACTTTTTTAAATTTCAAACAAAAATAGTATTTTAATAATATTTTAACTTTATAATATTTTTATTTCTTATTTTTTAAAAATTTAAAAAATACTTAACTCAAACTATCTCACTACTATTTATAAATTATTTTATTATTATTTATAAAATTTTGATTTTATCTCACTTTTAAAAAAAAGTCCATATAAATAGTTTTATTTTTTATTAGACATGCATGTACGGTTACTTTGATGGCACAGTTTACCCACTTCAATAATTTGGCGCCTTCTCTAAATAATAATAATAATTTGGCACCTGGTCTCGGACAACCAATTCGAAGCCCCATTCCGCTAGGATTATAAATTGTGTTTCCTGTTCCAAGTTATGAATATTAGATTAAATCGATTAATTCGAATCTAATTTGTTAAATTAATGTGTCAAATTTTTAAATTTTAACCTAATTTATTTAGATACGGATTATGTTATGTCATTTATTTTGATCCGTTTAATAATTAATTAAAAATATATTAATACAACACGACTCATTTAAACTCAATTGTTTCATTTAATGAGTTGAACTAAAACACATCACTCATTTAACTAGATTAACATAATTTTACATAAAAGTTAAAATTTATATTTATTAATAACCACAATATCTTAAAAAATATATATCAATATTTTTCAAATTTTAACATATAATAAAACAAATATTACAAATCATACAAAAACAAATATCAGCCTATGTTTAAAATTAAAATCTCAATAATAAAAATATAAGCATACTAAGATATACCAATATTACAACTTAACAATAATAAAATTCTAATTTTGAAATAAATTTTAAAATGGTTAAAACGGATTAATTTCGTGTTAAGCAGGTTGATCTGTTATTGTCCCGTTTATAAATCTTGTCTTAACGGATTAATCTGTTTTAACCCGGATCCGTTAACAGAAAATCCAAACACGTTAATTTCGTATCATATTTGTTTTAAATTTACTAATCGTATCACATATTATCACCCCTAATACTAATACATATATGGAATCTTTTATTCCAATATTTAAACCAAAATCTTCATGATCCGAATTCCAAATTAACATTGCTCATAGTGACCTATCTTGCAAGAGATTTCCACTGTCTTTTTCACAAAGAGTCATACTAGGCGCCTAGCATGAATTTATATTTTTTTCATATTTGTTTAACATATTTAAATATTTTAAAAGAATAAAAAATACATTAATACATTAAAAATCACTTTCATAAACATTAAGTAAAAAAAATAAATTAAATACATGAGTGGTCAAAATGAGGGGCCAAACTCAGGCGGCATATTAGCATTTTTGTTTCACAAATCTGAACGAAGATTTTGGTCTCGTTTGGATACAAAATGTGTTTTATCTCATCTCATCATTATAGCTTTTTAAAATTTTCACATAAAAGATAATAAATAATTCAAAATTTTCAAATATGAAAATAATAAGAATATTAAAAAAATATTTTAATAATATTTTATTTAACTTTTAACTTTTACTTAAAATCATTTTATTTCATCTCACTGTCCAAACTGCACGTTTATTGTAGGGGTGGGCAACGAGGCCCTGCACCCCACTACCCCGCCCTTGTTCACCCTGCCTCTGCATGGTGGGGCGGGCAACCTCGCTCTCCCCATGTGGGGGCAGGGCCCCCCACCCCGCATCTAGAGCCCCTAGTGGGGGCAGGTGGTGGGGAGGGCCCAACCCCGCTGCGCATTTCTCCTGCCCTACCCTGCTTGCATTTATATATATATATATATATAAACATAAATTTATATTTATATTTTACAAATTATATATATAAATATAGATTACAATTTGTTAGACTTGTTCACAAAATATGTATTGGCAAATTTAAAAACTATATAATTTAAAAGCTAATACACTACAATTTACATAAAATATACGCTAACAAATTTAAAAATTACATAATTTTTAAATTATAGTCATTTACAAAATTCAAATTTATAATTTGTGTCTAAAAATATATTTTTATTTATTTTTACACTTATAAATAATTTTTAAACTAAATAAAATGTAATATTTTTTTTTAAATATATAGAGGCGAGGTAGATTGAGAATTCACCCGGCACCCCACCCCTGCATCCCGGGGGCAGGGGATGGGGTGGGCCCGCCCTGTAGGGGTGGGTAGCACACCTAATTTATTGTGTTTTACAGAAAAGGGTCGATCTGTTTTATTTTTATTTTTTCGTTTTTGTTATAGCTTTCCCTTCCATCTAGCAAAACTGACAATGGATTTCAAAATTTAAAATTTAAAAAGTTGAGAAAGCGCGCGTTTCCTAAACCGTATGGAGACAAAGGTCTTCCTCCATGGCGCGTAATGATTACGTCTACAATGACGCCTAATGATCAAGCGCTTGTGTATAAATGTCTCACCTCCATCATTCACTGGTTCAGTATCAAGGATAAGGTCTTCTTTCTTCACATGGTAATTGGTATGCCATTTCCAAGCTTGTAGCTCCACCACCTACCCTTCAACACCGCTTCCTTTCTTTTCTTTTACCCAGTACTATTTTGGAAGACGACAAACCCAAGACCCTCCTTTTCTTTTCTTTCTCATTATTGTAGAGTTTGCTGATTAAATTGTGCTTCATTTGGATTCAGGTCATGAGGTCGATCGAGAAGTAAGCTTATTTCTGGGAAATTAAAGGAGCTGGTTCCGGTCATTATTTACTAACTTGGAATTAGTAAGGTTCTTTTTCATTTGTGCTCTTTAAATAGTTCATGAATGGTGAAATGTCTCGTTCGTAGTTGTGGTAGTGATGAATTTGTCTTAATTATAAGTAATTTGCTTCTTGTGTGTTTATTTTTTATTTTTTAGTTTTGGATCTGAGATATTGCTTTATTACTGATTAACTATAAATGTTTTTAAAAAATAAATCCGATAAAATATATTATTAAGATAAACATACATATGATGGAGAGGGATGCAATCTTGGACATTTTTACATTCTGAAAATGTTAGAACATGCACAGAAATTTGAAATGCACAAGCATGAAGAAAAATCTCATTCTCATTGATCTAAATAAAATGATACAACACTTACTACTATTTATACATTACAAAGGCAGAAAGAAAATAATTTTAAACTTTCTACTTAGTTACAAGTAATCTATAGCAGCTTTATGGATATCATGGTTTCTGCAGTGCTTTACAAGTTGATTTCCTGACTTTGTTTTGTGTGTGCAGTCATGTATTTCACAGATAATCCCTTGCTTTTCTGTGACAACACTTTTCTCCTTTTTCTTGTTGCTTTTCTTCTTCCTTTTGCTGTTGCTTTTCACTTCTCTTTTTCTGCAGTGTACTTTATCTCAAATTTTGTTGCTGCATATATTTCCTCATGTACTGCAGCTTTGTTGCTCAGTGTCTTCATGTCTTCCTTGCTTGCATTCATCCTTCTTTTTATGTTTTACTTCGTGAGACTCCCCCTCAAGATGGGCATAGATATTTAGGATTCCCATCTTGGATAATAAGAATTGAAAAACAGAAGATGATAAAACCTTAGTGAAAATGTCTGCCAATTGGAACTTTGAGGCAACATGGACAGGAGTGATTATTCCAGCTAGGACATTTTCTCGAACAAAATGACAATCCAGCTCTATGTGTTTAGTCCTTTCATGGGAGATAGGATTCTTTGTGATGTGAATGGCTGCTTGGTTATCACAGAACAAGAGAGCAGATTGTTCATGGTTGATGTTGAATTCTTTTAAGAGACCAAGAAGCCATACAATTTCACAATTTGTTGTAGCCAATGCCCTGTATTCTGCCTCAGCTGAAGACCTGGAGACAGTCACTTGTTTCTTTGATTTCCAACTTACCAATGAGTCTCCCATGAACACATAGAAACCTGTGACAGACCTTCTAGTTTCGGGGCAAGCAGCCCAATCAGAGTCATTATATGCTTTTAAGTGTAGATGTGATCTTGATGACAAGAAGATGCCCTGACCAATGGACCCTTTGAGATATCTTAGAACTCTATAGGCTGAGTGCATATGAGTTTGTGAAGGTTTGTCCATAAATTGGCTTAGAACATTTACAACATAAGTGATGTCTGGCCTAGTAATTGTTAAATAAATGAGCCTTCCAATGAGCCTTCTGTAGGCTGTGGGGTCTTGCAGAATCTCATTTGTGGTGTGGCTCAACTTGTGGTTCAACTCAATAGGTGTGGAGATAGTTTTAGTGCCAAGTAAACCTGAATCTTCCAATATTTCGAGAGTGTATTTCCTTTGACATATATTGATTCCAGAAGATGACTTTGCAACCTCTATGCCTAGGAAATATTTTAAGGGTCCAAGGTCTTTGAGTTTGAATTTGCTGTGATGGTAAGTTTTGAGTGAATCAATCTCATCTTGAGAATCACCTCCCACTATGATATCATCCACATACACTAGGAGTGCTGTGAACCCTTTTTGACTAACTTTAGTGAATAAAGAATAGTCAGACTTAGATTGCTGAAATCCAATAGAAGTAAGTGAGTTGGAAAACTTTGAGAACCATTGCCTTGATGCTTGTTTGAGTCCATAGAGGGACTTATTCAGTTTGCATACTAATTTCTCCCCCTCAATCTGCTCTCTGTGAATGTTATAACCTGGTGGTATGTCCATATAAATTTCCTCATTTAGATCCCCATGTAAGAAGACATTGTGAACATCCATTTGAGATAAAAACCAGTCTTGAATAGATGCTAAGGCAAGGAAGACTCGAACTGTGGTGAGTTTGACCACTGGACTGAATGTTTCTTGGAAATCAAAACCTTCTCTTTGAGTGTATCCCTTGGCCACAAGTCTAGCTTTGTGTCTTTCAAAAGAACCATAAGATTTAAGCTTCACTTTGTAGACATATTTACAACCAATGGCAATTTTGTTGGGAGGGAGGGTGGTAATGGTCCAAGTATTATTTTCCTCTAAGGCATTGAGTTCAGTTTGCATTGCATCTTGCCAATGTTTAAATTTCACAGCTTCACTATAGGATTGAAGTTCAGAAAATAAGGAGAGGGAAACAGAAAAGGATTGGTGAGATGAGGAGAGGTGTTTGTAAGTGAGGTGATGATTGAGTGGATGAAAGGTGGAGGATGAAGAGGATTCAGTGAGAGGCAGGGATTCTGCTATCTGACAATGGTATTGTTGTAGATAGGTAGGTTGATGTCTATCTCTGGTAGACCTTCGAGGAGGTGGGTCAGGAGTGGAGGTGGCATGAAGCTCATCAAGATGAGGTGAAGGAAGAGGTGGATCAAAAGAGGTAGTGGGCAGTGGTGTTTCAAGAGGAGTTTGAGATTGGAGAGTAGAATTGGTAGATTGTAGCTCATTAAGAGGAGGTGGAAAGTAGCTATCTGGTGGTGGAGGAGGTAAAACCAAATTATGAGGGAAGGAAGAGTGAATGTCTGAAGAGAAATGAGAGGAAGGAGTGGAGGTTGAGGAGTGGAATGGGAAAACAGTTTCATGGAAGATTACATTCCTAGAAATAAAGGTGGAATGAGTCTCTAGATCATAGAGCTTGTAACCTTTGATGTTTGCAGGATACCCTAGGAAAATGCAAGGTTTGGCTCGAGGTTCAAACTTGGTTATGTGGTGCTTAGGAGTGCTAGCATAACTTAGGCAGCCAAAGACTCGAAGATGATCATATGAGGGTGGTGAGGAAAACAGCCTTTCATATGGAGTTTGGTTAGAAAGAAGGGGTCTGGGAATCCTATTGATGATGTATGCTGCAGTTAAGATGGCATCCCCCCAAAAAGGAATAGGTAAACCAGCTTGAAAGAGAAGTGCTCTGGCAACATTCAAGAGGTGTTGGTGTTTCCTCTCAACAACACCATTCTGTTGAGGGGTATACACACATGCTTTTTGGTAAATGATGCCATGATTTTTATAGAAGTCAGTCATCTCGAATTCAAGGCCATTATCAGTTCTGATTTTCTTAACTTTGCTATTGAATTGAGTGTTTATGAGCTGAAAGAAAGACTGTAGGATAGTTCTTGTGTTTGACTTTAGTTTCATTAAAAACACCCAAGTGATTCTTGAATAATCATCCACAATGGTTAAGAAGTAATGAAAGCCTTGAATTGATGCTTGAGAATATGGGCCCCATATATCACAATGAATTAAGTCAAAAGGAAATGAACTAGTGGATACACTTGGAAGAAAAGAAACATGTTTCTGCTTGGCCAAAGGACAGATTTTACAATGAGATAGATCCTTGGTCTTTACATTAGGAACAAGAGAATGAATTAAATTCATCCTTTGTGAAGATAAATGTCCTAATCTAAAGTGCCATAAATCAAAATCTTTTTGTATAGCTGCTTGGTTGACTCGAGCTTGATTGGGAAGAATTAAAGAGGGGTTGATGTTGTTGTCATGAGAAGGAGGCCGTAAATGATAGAGTCCAGCATGAACCTTAGCAAGTCCAATCGTCATCCATGAAGAGAGGACCTGAATGAAGCAAAGATCTTTTAAGAAAAAAAGACATGTGTTTGGTTTTTGAGTGAGTTTCCTAACTGAGATGAGGTTGAAAGTGAATGAGGGCACACATAAGACATCAGTTAGTGATAGTGAATCTGATAACTTAACAGTGCCAATGTGTGTGACTTGAGCCCTTGTTCCATTTGGGAGTTGCACAAAGGCCTGTATGCATGAGAGGGGACTGTCAAAGAAGGAGGTGGAGCACACCATGTGATCAGTGGCTCCTGTGTCCATGATCCATGGTGTATTATAGATATTAGAGTGTTCATGTTGGGAAGGTGAACTGTGTTTGTATTGGTTCACAGTACTGGAATGAGAGTGATCAGCAGGTATGGAAAGAGTGGAGAGGCAGTGATGATTACCTACCAAGTTTGAATATGGTGTGGTCGAGGAGCTAGTCTCAGTAGTGTCTGGTTTGGCAGGAGCAGGTGTGGGCAGAATTGGTTTTTGTCCCAAGTTTAGCTGAGGAAATTGAGCATTGACAAGATCCATGAGGTGTTGTGCTTGTGCTTGAGAGAGGTTCAATTGAGAGGCACTTGGAACAGGTGCTTCATGACTTGAGGCAGTAATCTGAGCAGCAACATAATTTGCAGAATAAGGTGCAGCAGAAGCATTCCCAGTTCTTGGTTTGGTAAATTTGAAGTTTGGTGGGAATCCCACTAACTTGTAGCATTTTTCCTTTGTATGTCCCATCTTTCCACAATGTCCACAAGCCATATCTGTTTTCTCCTTTTTCTTTGGGAAATTTTGATAAGCAAGCAAGGCAGATGGTTCTGTGGTAGGAACAGCTATGTTTCTTGCTTGCCTTTGCCTCTCTTCTTGTAAAATAAGTGAGAAGGTCTTATCTAGAGAAGGCAAGGGGCTCAACAAGATAATTTGCCCTCTAACAGCATCATAGCTATCATTTAAACCCATTAAAAATTTGAAAACATAGTCCTTCTGTTGAACTTCACCAACATTCTTTAAAGCATCACACGTACATAAACCACAAGAGCAACAAGGAAGTGGCCTATAGTTATGCAGTTCTTCCCAAATGGCATTAAGTTGGGTGAAGTAGTCACTTACAGAAAGATGCCCTTGAACTATGCCACTGAGTTTGTGTTGAAGGTGATATATCCTAGCTTCATCAGGTTGTGCAAAGCGCTCCTTGAGTTTATCCCATACCTGTTTAGCTGAAGTCATGAAGAACACATTAGAGGCTATGTCCTTAGAAACTGAATTTAAAATCCAAGCAAGTAGGATGTTGTTGCATCGTAACCAAGACACATAAGAGGGATCTGCAAGGTCAGGAGTGGGGATGGTACCATCCAAGAATCCTGACTTGTTTTTGATAGAAATGGAAAGAAGAAAAGATCTGCTCCAAGAAATGTAGTTGGAGCCAGTCAAGGGTGGTGAAACAATGACAGTGTTTGCATTGTCACTGTGATGCAAGAAAAAGGGACTATTTGGATCTTCTGTAGGAGAAGAAGAAGAGGAAGATGAGGAGGCCATAGGTTGAATGAAAGATGGTTAAAAAAAAAAAAGGAAAGGTTAAGTGTTGCAGGAAATTATTCCTGCTCTGATACATGTTAGAACATGCACAGAAATTTGAAATGCACAAGCATGAAGAAAAATCCCATTCTCATTGATCTAAATAAAATGATACAACACTTACTACTATTTATACATTACAAAGGCAGAAAGAAAATAATTTTAAACTTTCTACTTAGTTACAAGTAATCTATAGCAGCTTTATGGACAGCATGGTTTCGGCAGTGCTTTACAAGTTGATTTCCTGACTTTGTTTTGTGTGTGCAGTCATGTATTTCACAGATAATCCCTTGCCTTTCTGTGACAACACTTTTCTCCTTTTTCTTGTTGCTTTTCTTCTTCCTTTTGCTGTTGCTTTTCACTTCTCTTTTTCTGCAGTGTA
Organism: Juglans mandshurica; assembly: GCA_022457165.1. Lineage (NCBI taxonomy): Eukaryota > Viridiplantae > Streptophyta > Magnoliopsida > Fagales > Juglandaceae > Juglans > Juglans mandshurica. The sequence goes on from CM039619.1 coordinate 37,616,178, forward strand.
CTTTATCTCAAATTTTGTTGCTGCATATATTTCCTCATGTACTGCAGCTTTGTTGCTCAGTGTCTTCATGTCTTCCTTGCTTGCATTCATCCTTCTTTTTATGTTTTACTTCGTGAGAGAAAAGGAAACCAACTTCGTTATCCGAAGTATATATTTAAAGTCTCGTGATTTCTTATTTTTTGTATTAATTATAAATTTCTTGCATTATTAAAGTGTATAAAAGCTTATTATACAGAAATGGTTAATAATCTTGGCTTTCTAGCGTATCTCCTCACATTAACCGAATTTAGAAGAAAATAAAGTACTATCATTTCCTATGATCTCTCACAGAAGAAATGATACACAAAGATAGAGGGTCATGTTTGGTATTTCAAAGAATTAACAAGTAGATATTTCGACGTTGTATGTTTCCAAATTACATAGATTCATTAAAAATGTATTCAATTTATTTTTAATGGAATAATTAATGGAACTGTTGTTTAATTAGAACGATTTCGGCCTCTTTTAATAAGAAAACTTCTGTTTTGTTTAGAACGTTGATCATTTATATACTCTGTAATCTATATATATATTGGATTTGCGCCTTTATAGAAAAATGTTGAATGTGACATCAACTACATGAATGCTTGTGGCTAACATAGGATTTTCTGGAGTACTGATCTGTTGCTTTGCATTGAGGCCTCCGCAGCTACTAATCACAACTGTGCGGCATACAAAGTCCATCACTGCAATGGATCCTAAAATCTATAAAGCGGCGGCGAAAGGCAACCTGCAGAAAGTCTTGGAACATGGAAGTCGCGATCAACTTGATGAGTTTTTAACATTTAATGAAAACACAATCCTACATATTTGCATTTCAAGTATCCTCGTTGAAGAAGAGTTTCCTGCCGCTGGTGGAACCGATCCAGCCTCAGCGGCAAAATTTGTGAAAGATGTACTGGACAAGTGTCCGGCACTTTTATTGAAAGCCAACGCAGAAGATGATACTCTGTTACATTTGGCGGCAAGGTATGGGCATGCTTCCATCATCAAAGTCCTAATTGAACATCAAAAATTCCAACATCGTCAAGATGTCGAAAGTGGAGTACGCATTGTAGCTACTACGGAGATGATTGGGAAGCCTAACAAAGAGAGAGACACGGCCTTACATGAGGCTGTACGTCACAATCACATTGACGTGGTAAAACAGTTACTAATGGGTGTAGATCAAGAATTTTCGTTCGGTGCTAATGCTGCTGGTGAGACCCCACTTTACTTGGCTGCCGAGAGTCACGTTCCAGATTTGGTGTCAGAAATTTTAAAAACATTGAAGTCACCAGCTTATGATGGCCCCTTGGATAGAACGGCTTTGCATGCTGCAGTATTTTGGTATGACGAAGGTATTGCCTATTTTATGTGATGGTATCAAATTTGACAGGACATCTAATTCATGAAATATAAAAATGTTTGTTATGCACAGGGCCGGTTTTAGATTAATTTCATGTTTAACAAGCTTGCAAATAATAAAGACTGATGTCTGCCTTGTCCTGCATTTGCCTTTTGTATATACAAATTTTATTTGATGATCAAGGACTGATTACTAAACACGGCTTGCACATTTAATGATCACTTGAATAGTCCTTTTTCTGTCTCCTAAGGTACGTCTTCCTTTTTGTTCTTCAGAAAATTATTACATTAATTTAGCGCGTTTAACTTCTTTTAGGAATGACCATAAACATTTTGGAAAGATACGGACGCGAACTATGTAAACAAGCAGACCAAAATTGTTGGACTCTGCTTCACATGGCTGCATACATGGGCAACTAAACGGCAACAAAACTATTGCTGCAATTTGATAGAGAGGTAGCATATATGAAAGACGCAGAGGGTTGGACAGCTCTTCACATTGCAGCTCATCGCGGCCGAGGAGTAACAAAAGTGATTATATCAATGTGTCCGGATTGTTGCGAAGTGGTTGACAATGAAGGCCGCAATGCATTCCATCTCGCCGTGAGCAACGACAGGTGGAATAGAGATGCAGCGCGAATCATCCAACATAATTCGTCTCTCCGGAATATTTTGAATCAGAAGGACAACGACGGGAATACCCCTCTCCATCACTATTGCACTAATGATATTGGTTATTACGACGAGCGTCTCCTGAAATCTCCAAGAGTTGAGAAAATGGTCTTCAACAAAAAGAACCAAAAAGCTCTTCAAATCATAAGAAGTAAAATCTTCCAACTTAATTTGGATAAACGTCAGGTAACGTAATCTTTTATCTTTCTTAAAAAAATAAAATTATATACTGAATATTTGAATATTTAGTTCTTTTCAATAAGATATGCTAAGTTATACCGTAACCAAAGGGATTCATAGGATAATAATTAATCAAATCGGATTGTTTTTTAGTTTTTTCGAATTAAACTGATTTATGTATCAGTACATCAGATAATATATAAATTTCGTGTTAATTTGCCACTGAAACTCGGCTAGCTTAGCTTCGCTTTCCAATCCATGGCTTAGTTTTCACTCTTACAATCTTTGAAGAATATATAAACTTAAGAAAATGTTGTTCTGTAATTTTGTTTCTGTAAAAAATTATTTTGATAAAAAAATGAACGTAGTCTTTTTTAAAAAATATTTTTTAAGCCATATAGAAATATTTTTTGATAAAAAAAAATTAATTCTTTTTCAATTTCTCCCATATAGAAAATATTTTTTTTTCTCTTTTATCAAATTTTTTAAGCCATACTTCAAGAATCTCAATAGCTATGGAATTCCTCAAAGCAAGCTTTTAGCTTCCAATATTTACCATTATTTCCTTTAGTTTGGCCCACAAAGTCTCTAAATCAGTGTGAAGAAGTGTTTGAAATAAAATGTCATGTTAATTGCAATCGACGTAGACATTAGGGTTTGTAGTATTTAATTTTGCTTTCGTATTGTGTGTTACTTGTTTCGGGTTATAGAGCGTGGGTCCCATTCAAATAGAAACCGGACCCGGTCCAATTCCGTCCAAGCTGAATCCTTTTTGGTTATGATTTTAATTTGAAGATGATGTGACAAAGAGACCACAATCCTTCCTTTGATGTAAACTTTTTCCGTTTATATATCAATATTTTGAGGACTAGGTACTATAGCGCTATGACCGAAATTATAATTATAAATCTATCTAACAACTTTCAAGAACATGTTCCTATTATTCTGGCATACATAACTTGTTTAGTTTCAAAACATATTTGATTTGATATATCTTCTTTATAATGATGAATCTTGGGAATGATAATATTTTTCTATTCATTTTATAACTGCTACATGTTTTTTTGTAAGATGCATTTAAATATGAAGTTAATTGTCTTTATATATTCTGATTTTTGCCATTATTTTTTATCCAGCCGCCTTGTTTTCTCAAACAAATATTCTTTGGATTTGTTTTATTTTCCCGCTTTCTTTTAATCTATAGAAAAATACGAAATACTCACTATTTAGCCTAATAAATATTTAACAGGAGTGGTTGATGTTATCAAAAGATGAAAACAATTTTCGGTCCTCCATCAATGTACGAGAATTGAAAGTCGGGTATTTAGACATTAATATGAACATGACGGCGGAGGATTTGAAGTTGTGGCGGGAGAACCAGAAGCAGAAGAGGAAGAGAGAGATAGAATTGGAGGATAAAGCAGCTCCAGCCCATTTGGTTGTTGCTGCACTCATTACAACTGTGACCTTTGCAGCAGGCATTACCATGCCTGGGGGCTTCATTGGTGGAGATGGTCATCCACATCCAGGTTCTGCAGTTTTGAGGAATACTGTTGCTTTCAAAGCATTCATCATTACAAATGCCCTATCGTTGATGCTATCTAGTTGTGCTATCTTTATCCACCTATTTATTCCGCTTATCCCTTCCGAACGCTTCTGCAAAGTGTACGATAATTTTCTTGAAATGGCTTTTTGGTTCCTTCTTTCCTCCATGGCACCAATGGTTTTGGCATTTGTCACTGGTACATATGCTGTGTTAGAGCATTCAAATATTGCCATTTCCACTTGTATTATCTGCTTATCCTTTGTACCCCTCCTTGCTTATATATTTCGAAAAATAAGGTGGTGCACTACTATGACTTAACCATTATGCAAAGATGTTTCTGATCTAATCAATAAAAATATTATGAGTACGAAACTTTTTTTCTTTTAAGATAAATATCATTGTATTATAGGGTTTAATTGCAAATTTTGTAGCTTAGTTTTTGTCGGTTTCCAAATTGCCACCTCGGTTTCTTAACTCGTAACATTTATACCTGCAATTGCAAGCTTTTACAACTTGCAACTTCTATTGAACTCCCTTGACGATGTTTTTGCTGCATGGCATTCAACACTCTGTCTCACTTTGAGCATTCCTTATCTAAGTTTTCATCTGAAATAATCAACTAAAACATTTTTTCTATTTTCACTCGCACAATAAAAATTAAAAAGAAAATAAATAGAAAAATCTCGTTCATTCTATTTTTTTTTTTTTTTTTTATCTTTTTATCCTTTTTATCATGTCTTGCACAAATGGTAGCATGAGTATTTTCCTTTTTATTAAGATAAAATATTCTAATAATATTGACATTTGGATATTTTTACAAATAAAAGTATAAATGCGAGAAATATATAAATATAAATATATATATATATATATATATATATATATATATATATATATATATATAAGACTATGAAAAGTAAGAAAATAGTGAAGAATGATACAAAGATGAATATGTTAAATGTACGGAAGCACTTTAGCTTATATGTTGTGACGACTCGGACTTAGACAAGTCCTCCCCCATTATTTTCAATGCCTTTAGTCCTGTTCCTATTAGAAATTTGGCCCAAAAGGATTAATGAGGTGAGTATTTAGATAGGGACACAAGGCCATCTCATCCTTAGTACATTAGGCGCCCAATCCGACATGAGAGGCCCAAAGGACAAAGTGATATTTGGCCACTAGAACACCTAGGGTTTTGAAACCTTAATTAGGGTTTTAAGGATAGAGGGAGGCATCTAGAAGGAGGTAGTATCATTTAGATTGCCTAAGCTCCATCATTGTGACCTAGGGATGGGGCATCTCGGTTTGGCATGTCATGCAAGGAAGCTGCTAGAGGAAGCAAGGGAGAATGAAAGGAAGATAAGGGCTTGGCACACTTAGGGCACATGCCCATCTCCCTCACCAACACGCCACATGGCCAACATGCAAGCATGCCTTTAAGATTCAATGAATCTAGACTTGAAGATGAAAGAAGGGAAGATAGAGAGAATAGGATTTTGGTTTCCTAAGGGCCACGCGCCACCCACTAAACATTATTGCATCGAGAATTGAAAGAAGTGCATGGGGGAACACAAAATTTTAAGACACAAGCCTTTAGGGTTTCGGTTAAGGGCTTACACGTGTAACACTCCGTTCTCGGAAGTCCGGAAAGTTAGCTCTTAATATCTAATATCAACTTAAATAACACAACAATAAAACAAAGATTGAAAGACTCAAGTGAGAGTAGAGTAGGTGCATAAATCTAAACATTCCAAAACATTGGAGAAAATCTCATTAAATATAATCAAGAGTTAGACTTCTTGTCTTACTTCTGCTGTTGCTCCTTCTTCTGTTGATTTTCTTTCGTTTTATGCACATTGGAGAACTATATTAGCAGCATAAATGTCTTCACACATAAAGACAAAAAAAAAAAAAATCACGATTGTTTGTTAACGTACCTTGATTATATTCTCAGTTTTCTCCTCCTCCTTCACTTTTCAGAAGCTGAAGGCCTCATGCTTTTGAAGTTTCATCTGCTCTTCCTCTTCCTTTATGAGGTTGACACTTCTTCATCTTTCTTCTACTTGGAAGCTTCCATTTCTTGCAAATACATTTCCTTATTCTTCTTTGCCATCTATAAGTTTCAAATAGAGAGAATAGTGAGACTCGAGCTAAAAAGGAATTTAAGCCATGATTACTTGGGGCACAAAATTTTTCTTTGAAAATGAGTTAACTGTTAACCTCTTCATAAGGTCCTTTCTATTCTTCTATCATGTTTTTCCACTCTTCACCACTGATCCTTGGAACCTATTACAAAGCCAAAATTCATCAAATTAGAGGAGAGCAAGTGGCTTAAAAACTGGAATAATATTGAAAATGAGAATTGTGATAATAAAATACCTCTAAACACTCTTCTTCTCCGCAAGCAGTGCAACTTGGCTACTGTTTGTGAACAAGAAGAATGCTAACATTGGATGCTTAGGTTTCAATGGATCCTTACCCTTCTTGTGAACAAAAATCAGAAATGTTAGTAACGTTGTTAACATACATGATTCTCATGTTAATAATGCTTTTATTATTTTTTTTAAAGAGAAAAACGATCTAGAAAGTAGTCATAATGAAGCATAGAAAAATATAAGCTTGTTTGGAGAATGATATTTTAAGGTATATAAAACAACATTTTAGTTGCATAAATTTGTTTGAAAACTGTGATTACAAAGACTTCATTGTTGAGGCCTTTCATTTGCTCTGATGTCTCCCATCGTGTGCCCCATTAAAACCCATTTTCTATAAGTTGAATGTTAAGCAGAGTGAACTTTTGATTTCATGAATGCACATGCAACATCTCAAAGAACTCCCACAAAATTATTCACACTTTAGTTAGCAGTGACTTTTTTATAAACGATTCACACTTTAGATAGATACACAAACCTTCTGGTGCCTAGTCTCCTGGTTCAACCTCTCATCTAACCCAAGAGTTAGGCTAATGCAGAATTGCTCTGAAGTTTTGGAATCACTCCAACAAAAATTCGAAAACTTCGAATGGGCAACAACAACTGCCTTCATTATTTTCATTCTTTCCTTAAGTATCAAACCAATATTACAATTTCCAACTCCAACTATGAAAGCAGTAAACTCAAAAAGAAATAGACAAAATTGATCCAAAACAGAAACCTAATAATTAGACATTCTGAAAATGCAGACCTTCTAAAATTCCTCTGCATATCATATCAGCTCCATCAGCTCCTTGATTACGGATTTAAATTATCCCTTTCCGGATTTGCCTCAGCATTAATATTCCCGTCCTGATTTGCATCAATTGCCGACTCTCCTGAAGAACTTGACTCCGACAAGTTTTGCTAAATGTAAACGGCAAATAGATGTGGTTGTAAACACTTGAGTTTTGAAGCTTGCAACCAAATAGAGTTTGAATTCGGATGATTCTTCCACTAGACTAAAAACTTGTAATATCCTCCTCAACGAGTGGAAACAAACTGATTGTCAAGAATGGCAGCAATCTCATCTCGTGGCGCTGTATTCTCTGGAACTTGCAGAACTGGTGTTACCTCCAAACCTGGTAGTGCAGAAAATTCACTGATATCACCTTTGAACGCAGTAAGATCTTCTATGTTAAACACGAGGCTAATACCAAAATCATATGGTAAATCAATGACATAGGCATTAGTTCCAAATTTCTTGGTTACTTTAAAAGGACTTGCTCGGCGCGCATGAAGCTTGGTAAAACTAACCAGAGGAAAACGTTGTGGTCTTAAACGAATAAGAACCATATCACCTTTGTTAAATTGCCAATCCTTACGTTTGGAGTTTGCTGAAGCTGCGTAAGAATTTGTATGGAAAGTAAGGCGCCATTTGGATTCTTTGTGGACATCTCGCATATAGCTAGAAAAATCCAGTGCGACCTCGCTTGGCCTGGGTGGCAACGGTAATGAGTTGATATCAAGTGGGGTGCTAGCTCAAAACCCATAAACCACTTCAAATGGAGTAGAGCCTGTTGATCTGTTAACATAATTATTAAAGGCAAACTCTGTGGCGCCCCCAATCCCCCTTATAAAAAATACACGGGGATCGAGACACCAGGATGGTGACAACGCGGTCACACATCCCAACGAAGTGCCAGTGTGTGTACATGCAACGGTGTACAAATAAAATAACGCAGCGGATAGTCAACTAAGTACCAGAATTTAAATACAACTAAACATCAGTAGAGGTTTAAACGCAGTTATACAGTCATCCCAAAATAAAGTTAACACATGTCCGAAAATACAAATAAGTAAAATAGCATAAAAAAAGCTAGTGATCCCAGATCACTCCTCGGGCGGAGCCGTCTCCTCAGGCTCGCCCTCCTCCTCAACTGCATCAAAATCTGCGTTACCACAGAAGGGTACCGCAGGTAAGTATAACCCAAAATAATCCTCAAGAAAGAAATGCATTAAATGCAACCAACCTACATGCATATGATGAAATGTGCAATTTTCTCAAAACATCATTTTCCCCGAAAATGACAATTTCCAACACACGCCAAAGTCTCATTGGCCCAAAAATAATCCGTAAAACATTTTTCCCAGAAAATGGTTTACACAAAATCCACGCACACTATTTTCCCAGAAAATAGCCAATTTAATCCTTTATTAACCTATGCACCATGGCCTCCCCTAGGGGCCATCCGCACGTCCTGACTTCGTAGTGATGCTTGGTTCCGCGCCCAGCGCGTGCGTAGCCAAGCACCCACTACGCAACGAGCGATGCCCAGTTCCGCGCCCAGCGCGTGCGTAGCCAAGCATCCTCTGATCCCCGCCAGCAGAAGGACCACGGAGTCGGCACGAATCTCTCGTCCGATCCCATCATCGCCAAGCGACAATCCAGGGGACGTTACTCAGTTTATTACGCTCCCGAGTAACCAGAGGAGCTCCACCGAGATAATACCCCATCTCGGCTTGGGGTCGTGAAACACACGCACCCAAAAATACTCTCACACAAAATCACAATTTCCAAATCACACATGAGCATGAATGCACAACACGAAAACCCAGTTTTCTTTACAAACATGAACATGCATGAAATAATGAGATGTACATGTACCAACAGAAATCCACAACTATCAATAACCAATCCCAACAAATCCAACCAAACAACAATCACCAATCCACTCCCAAACTCCTCGGACTCAGTCCGGCAAAACCAGTCATCAGATAAAATATAGTGAAATGTGTTAGTGCAAAAATACATTAAATTCACAAGAATTATTTGGAGAAATACTTACAGCGCTATATAATAATTTCCGGAGGATCACGAAGCTGAAAATGGCGACGTCTGAGCAACACCACAGTGTAAAATACACTGTGGCCGTGGGTCACAGATGCCCACTTTTCCACGAATACAAACGAAGACCCCAAAATGGTAGGGTAGGGCCTAGAGAGGTCGGTGAAGCCAATGGTGGTGGTGGTTTGCCGTGGGTGGCGGCGCAAGGGGTGGTTTTAGGCCAAAAAAGTGCAAATCGGAAATGTACTTAGTGTGGCTTCACCGGTGACGGATCGGGGCCGGGGTTGGGTCCAAAAGGTTGCCAAGAGGTCGGGGATGAAGTGGTGGGAAGATGGTGGCCAATGGCGGTGCGACGGCGGCGCAACGGCGGCAAGAGTGCCGCGGCTTCGTGGGCTTCGTGGGGGCTACCGGCGGCACGAACGGCGGTGAGGTTGGTGGGGTAGGACGGCCGGTGGGAGGGGAACACAAGGGGACGGGCGGTGAGAGTCACCGCCGGCTCACGGCGGCGGGCTGGTGGTGGCCGAAATCACACGGGGAGAGAGAGAGGGAGAGCTGGTCGCGCGGGAGAGGAAGGAAAAAGGAGAAAAAGAAAAAAGGAAGGAAAAGAAAAGGAGAGGAAAGAAAAAGAGGGGAAAAGAAATGAGGTCCAATCCTCATAACTTGGGTCACGAAAACGATCCAACGGAAATGATTTTAAAACCACAAGTTAAATAAAATAATTTAAACGTAATGGTAAAGTCAAATTGAAATAATTAAATCTCTCAGCAATTAATTTAAATATCAAAAGAAATTTAAATGCACAACAATAAATAAATATTAAGAAAGCACATAAAAATAATTTTCACCAAATTAAAATCATAGAAATAAACTCACTAAAAATCCGACCAATTTTAAAAATAAAATGATAAATTTTTGAATAACTAAAAATAATCCTTCAGTAAAAATACACTAAAATACGGGGTGTTACATCCTCCCCCCCTTAAATAAAATTTCGTCCTCGAAATTAGCAATGCCAAATATCAAACTAAGACAGGATTAAGATTCAACTAAGAGTAGACTTAGAACATACCGTCCAGATTAACCGAACAAGTAGGGATATTGTTCTCTCATATCAGCTTCTCTTTCCCATGAGAAATCTTGAGCCATCGGATCACCCCATGACACCTTCACCAAAGGTATTGCCTTGGACCTTAATCTTTGCTCTTTCCAATCCACAATCTGAGTTGGAGCAACTTCATAAGTAAGGTTAGGCTGTAGTTGGATACGTCCAGGGTCTACAAAACGTGGCTCTTGCTGTCCAAAACTCTTCTTCAATGAGGACACATGAAACACATTATGAACATCCCCAAAGTAATCTGGCAAGGCCACTCTATAAGCAACAAGCCCAACCTTCTCAATGATCTGAAAAGGGCCAACATATCTAGGACTAAGCTTTCCCTTCTTACCAAAACGCTTGACACCTTTCATAGGAGAGACTTTAAGATAAACCCAATCACCTTCTTCAAATGATAAGTCTCTTCTTCTTGTATCTGCGTAGCTCTTGTGGCGACTTTGCGCTTCAGCCATCTTCTTCCTGATAAGCTGAACTTGGTCCTTCATTTCTTGGATTATCTCAGGCCCAATTACCTTACTCTCGCCGACTTCATCCCAACACAAAGGCGATCTGCACTTCCGCCCATATAAAGCCTCATACGGGGCCATCTGAATGGAGGAATGAAAACTGTTGTTGTAAGAGAATTCAATGAGCGGTAGGTGATTCTCCCAACTTCCTTGAAACTCCGTGACACAAGACCGCAGCATATCCTCTAGAGTCTGAATAGTACGCTCTGATTGGCCGTCTGTTTGGGGGTGATACGCAGAACTAAACTGCAACTTAGTGCCCAATGCTGCCTGCAAACTCTTCCAGAAACGGGACGTGAACCGCGGGTCCCGATCCGACACAATACTCTTGGGTATCCCATGCAAGCGCACTATCTCCTTAACATAAATTCGAGTTAACTTACCCAAAGAGTCAGTATTATTAATTGGTAAGAAATGGGCACTCTTGGTCAACCGATCCACAATCACCCAAATTGAATTCTTTCCACTAGGAGTCCTCGGTAAACCCACAACAAAATCCATGGAAATATCATCCCACTTCCACTCAGGAATTGGGAGAGGTTGGAGTCTACCAGCAGGTCTTTGGTGCTCAGCCTTCACCTGACGGCATGTGTCACATTTTTCAATAAACAAAGCGATGTCCAGTCTCATTCCTTCCCACCAGAAATTTCTCTTTAAATCTCTATACATCTTTGTGCTTCCTGGATGAACTGAATAAGGAGCCGCATGAGCTTCTGCCAAAATCCGCTCTTTAAATTCAGAATCTCGGGGAATTACTCTACGATCCCGAAATCGAAGAATACCATCCTTATCCAAGCTGTAGTGCAAGGGTCCTCTAGACTTCCTGACTCTTTTCCTGATAGCTAACAATTTAGGATCCCTTCTCTGAAGAGTCTTCAATTCTTCAAAATCCACTACTCGGATATCCAAAACTGAAGATAATAATCCATCTTGTTGAGAACTCTCGATAAGAAGTCTCCTCATTCCATAAAGGAGAGAGCCCAAATCCGATGACTCTGCTTCATCCACTTGTTGAGACTTTCTACTCAAAGCATCAGCGACTAGATTTGCCCTTCCGGGATGATACTTGATCTCACATTGGTAGTCGCTAATCAGCTCTAACCACCGTCTCTGCCTCATATTGAGATTCTTCTGAGTAAACAGATGCTTTAAGCTCTTGTGGTCAGTAAAAACTTCACAAGCTTCGCCATACAAATAATGCCGCCAAATCTTAAGTGCAAAAACTATTGCCGCCAACTCCAAATCATGAGTGGGATAGTTCCTTTCATGAACTTTCAGCTGACGAGATGCATAAGCTACAACCCGTCCCTCTTGCATAAGAACGCATCCCAACCCAATTTTGGATGCATCACTAAAAACCACGAATGGCTTGTGTGGCTCCGGAAGTGCCAAAACTGGTGCCGTTGTCAATCTTCTCTTCAACTCCTGAAAACTTCTCTCACATTTGTCAGACCATACAAACTCAACATTCTTCCTTGTCAAAGCAGTGAGAGGTCCGGATAGCCGAGAAAAACCTTCCACAAATCTTCGATAGTAACCAGCTAGTCCCAAGAAACTTCGTATCTCACGAACTGTTGAAGGACGAGGCCATGACAAAACAGCTTCCACTTTACTAGGATCCACAGCCACCCCTTCTTGGGAAATCACATGCCCAAGAAACTTAACTTCTTCTAACCAGAATTCACACTTGCTTAGCTTAGCATACAACTGATGTTCCCTTAGTTTCCCAAGTGCTAGACGAAGATGACAAGCATGCTCTTCCAAGTCACGAGAATAAATCAAAATGTCATCGAGAAATACCACCACAAAAGAATCCAAGAATGGTCGAAACACCCGATTCATTAAATCCATAAAAGCGGCAGGAGCATTCGCCAACCCAAAAGACATCACTTTAAATTCATAATGCCCATACCTCGTTCTGAAAGCAGTCTTGGGCACATCCTTATCCCTTATTCTCAGCTGATGGTATCCTGATCTCAAGTCAATTTTCGAAAAGACAGCTGCTCCCTGAAGCTGATCAAACAAATCATCAATCCTAGGTAGAGGATACTTGTTCTTAATAGTCACCTTGTTAAGCTCCCGATAATCTATGCACATTCTGAGCGTACCATCTTTCTTCTTGACAAACAATACGGGCGCTCCCCACGGTGAAGTACTCGGCTGAATGAATCCCTTGTCGACCAATTCTTGCAATTGAATCTTCAACTCTTTTAACTCCGCCGGTGCCATGCGGTAAGGAGCCTTATGCACAGGAGCCGCCCCAGGTTCCAGATCAATAACAAATTCCATATCACGAACGGGAGGCAATCCAGGTAACTCATCCACAAACACATCGGGAAATTCTTCCACCACGGGAATCTCCACTAAAGATTTCTTCTCAGATGATGTAGACATGACTTGAACCCAAAAAGCATCCGCTCCACAAGCTATATCTCTCTTAGCTTGAATTGCTGATATAATTGATGGTCTTGCCTTTAACTTACTTCCCACGAATTCTAAATAATCTTCATCCGAGAGTTGAAAACCAATCACTCGTCTTCTACAATCAATATTCGCAGAATAGCGATACAGCCAATCCATTCCCAAAATTATATCAAAGCCAAGCAACTTGAATACAATCAAATCTGCATCTAGTGTCCTTCCACCAAAATCCAAAGGACAACCCAAAGCAACCTTGGAACAACACACAATCTCTCTATTGGGAAGAGCCACAACTAAAGATTGAGGTAGAGGTTCTGTAACCAAATTGCACATCCGTGCAAACGTGGCAGACACAAACGATTGGGATGCCCCAGAATCAAACAAAGTACAAGCATAAAAATCATATAGACGAACTCTTCCTGAGGCAAACACAACCACCAAACAAATTCAAAAAATCCAACCACACCAAACATTAAATCAAAATAAAACAGCTAAATACGTACCAGTAATCACCCCAGCGTCGTGGGTCTCAGGAGCCTCATAGTCCACATCACCAGGAGTCACTGCATAAACCCGGGCTTGTACCAATTGTCTCTGGCCGCCCCTTCCACCTCGTCGACCTCCTCGCGCTCCTTGTTCCCCTTGAACTCGACTAGGACACTCCCGAGCAAAGTGACCCGGCTGGCCACATTTATAACACTGAATTCCCCTTTGACCACAATCGCCCTCATGGGCTCTACTACATCTAGGGCATACTGGAGTCCGGCCTCCTGCACGAACACCGGAGGTTGTCTGTGAACGAGCCCCGGTCCTCTGAACAAATTTCTGTGGCGATCCAGAACTACTTCCTTCACCAAAATAACTCCGCCTCTTCTGCCCAGGAGGGGAACCTACTCCAAAACTATTTTCCCGCTCTGCAATGCTAGCCAAATCCACTAACTTCTGAAATTCCGTAATCTGAAGGCAGGCCACATGTCTGCGTATCTCGGGGCGTAGTCCCTCCATGAAACGCTCAACCCGCAATTCTTCGGTAGCAATAAGATGAGGAGCGAACCGTCCAAGCTCCATAAACTTCCTTGCATACTGCTCAACAGTCGTGCCTCCTTGAACCAAATTATTAAACTCTCTAGCCTTTTGCCGCCTCACCGAAATAGGAAAGAATCGATCATCAAATTCCTTCTTAAACTGCTGCCAAGACACAGCAGCCAAGGACCCCAACTCCATCTCCAAAAGTGGCCGCTTGGTCTCCCACCAATTTGCCGCTTCACCTTGCAACATATAGCTTCCATATAACACCATCTGGGTCTCAGTGCATCCACATACTTCAAATGTCCTTTCCAAGTCTTGAATCCACCTCCTAGCTCGCATTGGGTCCTCCTCCCCAGTAAAGGCAGGAGTCCTATGCGCCAGGAAGCGCTCATAAGTGCACCCAACTTGGACCGCTCTATTTGGATCTACTTGAGGCGGTCGGAAATTCTGTTGTAGAAACTCCGTCATCCTATTCAACGCCCTCGCCATGGCATAATTTCCATCACCCCTAGGTAGCTCATCCTCAGGCACATCAGCTTGTCTTCTCGGTCTCACCATATTCCTGTCATAGAGCAATCTCCAACCCCGCTTAAATTCAGACAAAACCAAACTCAACTAAAAGCAACATAAAATACAATAAAATAAACTATATTTAAATAACATCAAATAACATAAAAAAAATAAAATATCGTTAAACCCATAAAATAAAATAAATAGCTTAACTTACCACACAAAAAAAAAAAATAATAAATAATAATAATAATTAATAAAAATAATTTTCTGGTACTATCCTAAGGGACATGTGGTTTTACCCAGAGCCGAACTGCTCTGATACCACCTGTGGCGCCCCCAATCCCCCTTATAAAAAATACACGGGGATCGAGACACCAGGATGGTGACAACGCGGTCACACATCCCAACGAAGTGCCAGTGTGTGTACATGCAACGGTGTACAAATAAAATAACGCAGCGGATAGTCAACTAAGTACCAGAATTTAAATACAACTAAACATCAGTAGAGGTTTAAACGCAGTTATACAGTCATCCCAAAATAAAGTTAACACATGTCCGAAAATACAAATAAGTAAAATAGCATAAAAAAAGCTAGTGATCCCAGATCACTCCTCGGGCGGAGCCGTCTCCTCAGGCTCGCCCTCCTCCTCAACTGCATCAAAATCTGCGTTACCACAGAAGGGTACCGCAGGTAAGTATAACCCAAAATAATCCTCAAGAAAGAAATGCATTAAATGCAACCAACCTACATGCATATGATGAAATGTGCAATTTTCTCAAAACATCATTTTCCCCGAAAATGACAATTTCCAACACACGCCAAAGTCTCATTGGCCCAAAAATAATCCGTAAAACATTTTTCCCAGAAAATGGTTTACACAAAATCCACGCACACTATTTTCCCAGAAAATAGCCAATTTAATCCTTTATTAACCTATGCACCATGGCCTCCCCTAGGGGCCATCCGCACGTCCTGACTTCGTAGTGATGCTTGGTTCCGCGCCCAGCGCGTGCGTAGCCAAGCACCCACTACGCAACGAGCGATGCCCAGTTCCGCGCCCAGCGCGTGCGTAGCCAAGCATCCTCTGATCCCCGCCAGCAGAAGGACCACGGAGTCGGCACGAATCTCTCGTCCGATCCCATCATCGCCAAGCGACAATCCAGGGGACGTTACTCAGTTTATTACGCTCCCGAGTAACCAGAGGAGCTCCACCGAGATAATACCCCATCTCGGCTTGGGGTCGTGATACACACGCACCCAAAAATACTCTCACACAAAATCACAATTTCCAAATCACACATGAGCATGAATGCACAACACGAAAACCCAGTTTTCTTTACAAACATGAACATGCATGAAATAATGAGATGTACATGTACCAACAGAAATCCACAACTATCAATAACCAATCCCAACAAATCCAACCAAACAACAATCACCAATCCACTCCCAAACTCCTCGGACTCAGTCCGGCAAAACCAGTCATCAGATAAAATATAGTGAAATGTGTTAGTGCAAAAATACATTAAATTCACAAGAATTATTTGGAGAAATACTTACAGCGCTATATAATAATTTCCGGAGGATCACGAAGCTGAAAATGGCGACGTCTGAGCAACACCACAGTGTAAAATACACTGTGGCCGTGGGTCACAGATGCCCACTTTTCCACGAATACAAACGAAGACCCCAAAATGGTAGGGTAGGGCCTAGAGAGGTCGGTGAAGCCAATGGTGGTGGTGGTTTGCCGTGGGTGGCGGCGCAAGGGGTGGTTTTAGGCCAAAAAAGTGCAAATCGGAAATGTACTTAGTGTGGCTTCACCGGTGACGGATCGGGGCCGGGGTTGGGTCCAAAAGGTTGCCAAGAGGTTGGGGATGAAGTGGTGGGAAGATGGTGGCCAATGGCGGTGCGACGGCGGCGCAACGGCGGCAAGAGTGCCGCGGCTTCGTGGGCTTCGTGGGGGCTACCGGCGGCACGAACGGCGGTGAGGTTGGTGGGGTAGGACGGCCGGTGGGAGGGGAACACAAGGGGACGGGCGGTGAGAGTCACCGCCGGCTCACGGCGGCGGGCTGGTGGTGGCCGAAATCACACGGGGAGAGAGAGAGGGAGAGCTGGTCGCGCGGGAGAGGAAGGAAAAAGGAGAAAAAGAAAAAAGGAAGGAAAAGAAAAGGAGAGGAAAGAAAAAGAGGGGAAAAGAAATGAGGTCCAATCCTCATAACTTGGGTCACGAAAACGATCCAACGGAAATGATTTTAAAACCACAAGTTAAATAAAATAATTTAAACGTAATGGTAAAGTCAAATTGAAATAATTAAATCTCTCAGCAATTAATTTAAATATCAAAAGAAATTTAAATGCACAACAATAAATAAATATTAAGAAAGCACATAAAAATAATTTTCACCAAATTAAAATCATAGAAATAAACTCACTAAAAATCCGACCAATTTTAAAAATAAAATGATAAATTTTTGAATAACTAAAAATAATCCTTCAGTAAAAATACACTAAAATACGGGGTGTTACAAACTCGGCATGAGGAAGTACCATATCCCAGCTGGTAACATGATCCGCGACAAGGCAGCGTAATAAATTTCCCAAACTCCTGTTAGTTACCTCAGTTTGGCCTCCAGTTTGGGGATGAAATGCACTTGAAAACATCAGCATTGTCCCCATTTTCGTCCACAAGGTCTTCCAAAAATAACTTACAAATTTCATGCCTCTATCAGACACAATGGAAACTGGAATACCATGCAAACGAACTACCTCTTGCAGGAATATCGTTGCAACTTTGGATGCGTCATATGTTTTGTGACATGGAATAAAATGGGGCATCCTGGAAAAACGATTTACCACTACCATAATTGAATCGTGTTGCCGAAGAGTTTTTGCCAACCCAAGAACAAAGTCCATACTAATATGTTGCCATGGTTTGTCTGGAATGGGAGGTGGCGTATTGAGCCCTACTTGATGGTTGGTTCCTTTATTGAGTTGGAAAATCCGACAATGATCAACCACTTTTTGTACATCCCTCTGCATCCGAGGCCAATAGAATCGATCAGCCACAATAGCATAAGTATTATCATACCCGAAATGCCCTTCTAAACCCCCACTATGGAGTTCCGAAATTAGAAATTCCCGAAAGGACCCACGCGGAACACATTTGCGTGACTTGAAGAATAAAAATCCCTCACGCAACATATAATCACTATTAGATGGGCAGTCATGATTGGAGAGTTCACTCCATACATTGCCGAAATCTTCATCGTTGGCATACTCTGTTTTTAGAACATCGAATCCTGCAACATTAGTTGAAGATATATGTAACAAATGAGGTCTCCTGCTCAAGGCTTCAGCCACCTTATTCTCAGTCCCTGACTTATGCTTAATAACAAACTCAAATTGCTGCAAATAATCCATCCAACGGGCATGTTGTGCATTCAATTTACTTTGAGAATTTAAGTGCTTCAAAGAATCATGATCTATAAAAACAATGAATTCTCTGTGGATTAAATATGGTCGCCAATGCTTAAGAGTTTGTATTAAAGCATAAAATTCCATATCATAAACCGGGTAGCGTTGGCGAGTGTCGTTAAGCTTCTCACTGAGAAAAGCAATGGGATGGCCTTCCTGACTTAACACACCTCCGATTCCCACATGCGTAGCATCACAGGCCACTTCAAAAATTTTAGAAAAATTTGGCAACTTGAGCACTGGTGTTTGCCCCATCTTTTATTTTATTTTGGTGAACGCTTTGGTTGCTGCAGCACTCCAAAAAAAAAAAAAAATCCTTTCAAACACTCAGTGATCGGATCCATTATAGTGCTAAAACTGTGAATAAATCGTCGATAGAAAATGGCCAAGCCGTGGAAACTTCTAACTTCGGAAAATTTCCGGGGAGTAGGCCATGTCTTGACAGCGTGCACCTTTTCAGGATCGGCCTTGACTCCATGATTTGAAATGATAAAACCCAGAAACTTGGCACTATTCTTCATAAACGAGCACTTGTCCTTATTAATAAATAGTTGTTTAGCTCTCAAGACCTTCATTACCTGTTCGACATGGCTCAAATGATCCTACACACTTCGGCTAAAAATTAATATATCATCAAAGTAAACAATGACAAATTTTCCCAAAAATGGTTTGAGAACTTGCATCATGATGCATATGAAAGTGCTTGGCGCGTTGGTTAATCCAAAAGGCATAACTAGCCATTCAAACAACCCGTCTTTTGTCTTGAAGCCGTCTTCCATTCATCACCCAACTGGATACAAATTTGGTGGTAACCACTCCGAAGATCGATCTTAGTGAAAATAGAAGAGCCACTTAGTAAATCCAACATGTCGTCAAGACGTGGAATGAGAAATCGGTATTTCATGATTATTTTATTGATTGCTCGACTATCCACACACATCCTCCAACTACCATCCTTTTTTGGCGTAAGCAAAACCGGGACAGCACAGGGGCTAAGGCTTTCTCGAATAAAACCTTTGTCTAGCAATTGTTGAATTTGTCTGTTAAGCTCTTCATTTTCTATTGGACTCATGCGGTAGTGCGGTACATTAGGCAAAGTCGACCCAGGGATCAAGTCAATAGCATGTTGCACCTCTCTCATTGGAGGTAGTTGATTCGGCATTTCATCTGGCATGATATCCTGGAATTCTTCCAGCAATGCCGAGAGCTCCACTGGAACATTACCGTCCCCTTGCTTCGCCTCACGTCTGACTACCATTAACACCAGATTGTCCTCATGCGTAACTCAAGTGAATTGTCACATCGTCAAAACTGGGACAACCTCCTTCTTTGTCTCAAATTTTGAAACCTGTAGAGGATCCAAAACAAACTTTTTACCTTTGAAATCAAAGGAGTAAGTGTTAGCATACCCATCATAAAGAACCCTCCGATCATAGAGCCATGGACGTACCAATAACATGAGGCAAATGGTCATGGGAATTACATCGCACCAAGCTTCATCCACATATTTTTTTCCCAATGAAAATTTAATCAAGCAACGCCGCTTCACTAGCATTGAGTTGGTTTCATTAACCCAACTAATAAGATAAGGAGTGGGATGCTTCTTGGTTTTTAGTCCCAAATGTTCGACAACAGTCTCAGAAATCACATTCATACCACTCACATTATCAATAATGACATTCAAAGCACGAACATTATGCTCCGTTCGTGTGTGAAAGATATTGGTGTGCAACCACTTGAGATTGGCCTGGAGTTCTCTCTTTGATCCTGTCAATACTCTCTTGATCACGCAGCTAGGTAATTCTAACGCACCCAAATGCTCTTCTTCACCAGGACTATCCCCATCGGACTCCTCCCCCTCCGTGTCTTCATCAACTTCTACCACTAATAATTCCTTTTCACATATAAAGGCTAGTTTCTTATCTCTTGTTGGACACACGACATCATAGTGTCCAAAGCCTTTACATTTATAACATTGGGGGTCCTTCACTGGTAACTTTTGTTTTCCCTTTCAGATCTCCACTCCCCGTGGCTCTAAAATGATCTTTCGGCAATAGTGCTCTTTGGAATGGAGGTGGATGGACATGTTCTGGTATTGCATCTGTCGACGTCATTTTCCTCCCAATCGTAGAACCTGTATGTTTCTCAATACGGAGTGCCAACTGATACACCTCCTCTACGTTGATTAAGCGAGCAGTCCACATTTCTTTGTGTAGCTCGCTCCGTAAGCCAGTGCGGTATCGAGCTAAGGTTTGTTGTTCAGTTTCC
Organism: Juglans mandshurica; assembly: GCA_022457165.1. Lineage (NCBI taxonomy): Eukaryota > Viridiplantae > Streptophyta > Magnoliopsida > Fagales > Juglandaceae > Juglans > Juglans mandshurica. The sequence goes on from CM039619.1 coordinate 37,636,547, forward strand.
ACGATCTTGCTGTAGAAAGTCAACTCATGGAAGCAGTTTTTAAATTGATCGACACTCAATGACCCTTGCCTGAGCTACAACATCTCTTCAAACATCATTTGCTCATAATCAATGGGCAAATACTTTTCCTTCAGTCACTCCTTCATCTCCTCCCAATTGGAAACTGCTGGATGTCATGTACGGCGTAACTGTTCTTCCACACTTCCCCACCATACTCGTGCATGCCCTTCAATTTCATCCAAACGTAACGAACCTTTCTATCCTCTGATACATCAAACCAATCGAAATAATCCTCGATAGTTGTTAACCAGTCCTCGAAACCATTGGGTTCTAACTTGCCATAAAAATCTAACACATCAATCTTCATTCTCTTGGTCAGTTCATCAAGAGGTTGATAATCTACACCATGTTCGGCATGTCCTCGATGAAAGTTCTGCCTATGATGTTGGACTCGAGGCCCATGATTCTCAAGCTCCTGATATTCTTCCTCGTCCCCCTCTTCCTCCGCATCTCCATCACTTTCGTCCACCCTTCCCCCATGAACTGCTCCACACCCTCTCCGATTGAAAGGCCCATACTCCTCTCGAAGGTAACGCTCATCCATAACATCAAGCCGATGAGTGATTTGCTCTAAGACTTTGGTGATTTGGTCGATTTGGTGTTGCAACTGGGGCTGGTCTATATTTTGGTGGTTTGGATTTGGGTTGCTTGGGTTTGGGTTGTTCGCCATGGCATATGAAGTACCACTGCGGGTTATAGGCATGAGATGAAGAATTTCGTAGTGAAGGAACCTGGCTCTGATACCAAAATCAGTGCCTAGTCTCCTGGTTCAACCTTTCATCAAACCCAAGAGTTAGGCTAATGCAAAGTCACTCTGCAGTTTTGGAATCACTCCAACAAAAATTTGAAAACTTCGAATGGGCAACAACAACTACCTTCAATATTTTCATTCTTTCCTTAAGTATCAAACCAACATTACGATCTCCAACTCCAACTAGGAAAGCAAAAAACTAGGAAGAAGTAAACTAGGAAAGCGGTAAACTCGGAAAGAAATAAACAGAATTGATCCAAAACATAAACCGAATAATTAGACATTCTGAAAACGTAGACTTTCTAAAATTCCTCTGCATATCATATCAGCTCCATCAGCTCCTTGATTATGGATTTAAATCATCCCTTCCGAATTTGCCTTAGCATCAATATTCCCCTCCTGATTTGCATTAGTTTTTCTACTACAAATAGTTAGATTCTAAGTGTTGTTATTCTACAAGCTTGGTCTCTAACTCTTTGACCTTAAGGAGAAATAATCCAAATTTAGCAATAATAATACAAAATAAATAGCATAATTATCTACTATAGTTCAAGTAGAAAGCAACCTTTTTCCGGAGATTGCTGCAAACTTCTTCCCTCCCCTTCAAGCTCTCTGATAATTCTCAAAGTTGCTTCTCAGACTGGTTGTGGATGGATGCCTTCAACTCAATCTGGCCTTTAAGTTCGTTGATCTTCTCATTTACATTTTTATGACTCTGATCTCTGCCTTTTTCCTTGCTCTCAAGATTCTGTAAGTTCTCTTCTAGCTTCCTCAAAGATTAATCTTTGGATTTGGATTCATGTCTTGCTTTTTCAAGAATTATGTGATAGAAAAAAATAAGTAAATAAATCAAAGTTAAAATATAACTTAATCATTATTACTGTAGCTTAAGAAAGTGTGAATGGTATAGAAGAAATGCAGCTATTCACCTAGCTAGAGTTATCAGCCCTATGGAAGCTGTTGTTCAGGGAGCTTTAAACAATAAATTATTGTAAAAGATACAAAAAAAGAAGCAACAAAGAAATATTAATTCATCTAACAACAAAATCAACTACACCACCACCACCACCACTACCACTACTAGCAACAAAAACAGAGGAATACAATAGAAATAATCTATTTTACACTAAATCTAAAACATACCAGGAAGCAGATGAGAGGCCAGAGAAACAGTTTGTCAATCAAAGTGGAGACCCATTTTCGGGCAAACATTAATTCATCTAGCAACAATGAATTGAGATGAAACATTTATGGTGGCATTAATTTTCAGGCAAACAATGTGTTTATGGCCAACTTTTGTGGATTCACGTTTCTTATGTGGGAATCCTGTATTTTGAGAACTTTAAAATTATGCTTTATGCTTTTGGGATATTTTTCCTTTAAGGCCTATGTTTATACTTTGGGACAATGTTTTGGGTTATGACATTAGTTTATGGTGCCATGTGCTTTGCAATTGCTTATCGCATTGTCTAGTTACCCGACTTTTATAATTTTTCCGCTGCATCGTTATTGCAATATTGCTAGTGTACTTATGTGTATAGCATTTTATCTGTCATGTACGTACGAGGGGCGTGTAGCTTTGTGTTACATATCTCGGCATCTCAGACACCGTCTAATCCCAAGCGGGGGTTGGGGGTGCCACAACTTTAGTGGTGAATTTTATTGAGTTTGGTACCATTAGAATAAATGCTAGTTAGAATTGGGGTGACAAGCAGTTAAGTCTATGATGTCGAGTGGAAGGTTATAGGTGCTCTTTATTGGCTGGTCAGGATGGCTTCAAACCATTCAAAGTGCATTGCTTATCGTGGATGGGATGCATGGACCTTGATTAGAGAGATACATCTTGGATAAAGTTTGGGTGAGAGAATATCATCACCTTAGACTTGATTGTTAGCATATATACGTCGGCAGTTGTAGGATTTGGTAGAATAGTTTAAACTTTCTCCACCATGAATGCTTTAAGTATCGTTATCCATGGAAATTTGCTATTAAGTGTTGTTGACTTGACTCTTCCCAATTACTCAAACCTCCTTACACTCATACTTGCTACATCTTCGAAAATATCCTTCCCAAAATACTTTGCAAAATGGTCTATATGGTATGACTTACCTTATTTTTAAGTTAAAGTCCATTTCTTTTATAAGTTTCTAAGTCGTCTTTCTTGAAATTATTTTGGGAAATGATAGGAAGGAAAACCATCATTTTAGTAAACCTTTTTAGAGTTGGACTATTAGGAATTTTTTATTATTTTGACTTTATCTATTCACTTTTTCTAATTTTTTTAATGAACTCAACCTTTTTGTCCAACTTAATGAAAAATTTTGGCAACTTAGCGCTTTGACAAGAGCTTTGGAACTAGTTTTGATGAACTTTAGAGTAACATTTTCCTTGTATTTTATTTAAAAAATGTGAGTGTTTTAAGAAGATTATTTTTTACTAAGGATGAAAGAGGCCATCTAGGAATACCTATGTTTATGAAATTGGGAGACAAGAAGACTTTATTTTATTAAAGTGAGGTAAAAATTTTCTTAATAGGTATTGAGCTGGATTAGACTCGAGGGTGACATATTAAAGAGGTCTTAACTATAGAAATCTTGGTGAAGTTATCAAGGTGCGTAGTAGAAGCGTGGTACTTAGTAACATAATGGTTTGGGAGTAAATCTTCGTGATTATCTTGAGAAATTAGTTGTGACTTGAGATCACATAGGAATTTAAAATTTGCGACTACACATTCTATTGGAGGTTGGTCATGCCGCACTATGCATTTATAGTTAGTAATGGTTGAGAGTAGAATATACAGGCAGGTGATCAAAGTGAGTGCAATAGTGGCTTGGAAGTTGAAGCTAAGGCGTCAACAGTGGATAGTATAACCTAAATTATTAGGTAATAATCATTAGTATCCAATGGTGTTGTAGGAGATGCCTTGTGTACTTGAAGACTTTGGACTGCTTGGCCTACCTTGGGACTTTATACGTGATGTACTTTGGGGAACTAGTTATGGTCATAATATAAGAGCCTAAGGAAGAGGTAGAATAAAAATTAGTATGATAAAATATAATAATATGGTAAGGTCACCAAAATGAACAAACAACACGTTCTGGAATAAGGATTATTGACACCATAAGTCCTTCTAGATTAGTTATAGTCACCTTTAGCAAATTTCGAGGAAGAAATTTATTTTAAGGGGGAAGGATGTGAAACACAGGCCATAGCAAGGCCTAAAGCCTTTGGGAAAAACGATGTCGTTTTGGACCCCAGGAAACCCCAAACCCTAATTTCTTTCACCCCATACATTTTCACCTTCTCTCTCTCTCTCTTAACCATCTCTATGTTTTCTCTATTGCCCACTACCACAGCCCAAGCCTTGCCCCACTATCACCAGCAACACGCATGGAACCATCAATAAATCTACTCCTCTGCCACTCTATCTCTCCATCACCCTATCACACTCTCTCTCTCCTCTCTCTATCTCTCTGTTTCTTCACTGTTCCACGTCACTACCAACAAAGTCACAGACTCACAAGAGCATGAAAGACAAGAGAGGTAGAAGGTCTATAAGTAAAGTTAACTATAGTCATATTACCAAAATCATAAGTTTAGGGGTGTGAAAAGTCAACTCGTCTACTGTGTGGCCGACAAGAGTCATCCACCAAGGCAGTCAAAAAGATATGGTTCATTGTCAAAGAGAGAGAGAGAGAGAGAGAAGAGAAAAGAAAATATCCAACCTACCGAATAGATGAGTAAAGAGAGAGATACTTGAAAGTACATTAAGAGAGGTATGTTGAGAGATTCACAATGATTGAAAAGAGATGTTTGTGTCGGAAGTGAGAATGCTCTATTTGTTCTGTTGGTGTTCAAACTTAAGTTCTCTTACTTTGTTGAATCCTACATTTTCTTTATAGCCCTCACCCTAGCCTTACATTACAAGCTTAATAAAGACCTATTGATCCCTAGTGATAGTTTCTGTTCTACATTAATGGAGAGTGATTTGAAAAGCAAGCTTATGAAGTTTTTAGATATCCATTATTTATTTACTTGTTTGCATAAAACTATCCAGGGAGCGAATGATGAAATGAAAATGATAGGTATGCATCAATGTGAGGATGGATAATGAGGTGAAATTGAGTTTTAAATTAACTTTTGGGACTTGATTGATCATGAATGATTCCTTTGAATTATAGACTTTTGGCAATCTTTGAGACAATTAATTTTATGAAACAAATCAATGCTTGTTTTAATTGTCTTTATTTTCTTTTTTGCTCGAGGGCGAGCAAAGCTTAAGTTTATGAGTATTTGATAAGTGTATTTTTATGTATTTTTATTACTCTTTTATTTATGAAAAGTGTCAGTTTTCCTTCCATACAATTGATTTTATTTTATTTCTACATATTTTATTTTATTTTCTTGGATTCGAAGGAATGAGAAAATTTAGTGTGGAAGGAGGGCATTTTGGTACAAAAGAAGAGACTATGGATCCAGACCAATGAGAGGCAACAAGATCTAAAGAGAGCCGAGGAGATTTAGGCGAGGAGACTCAATGGCGACAAGAATTGGCGACAAGAGTTAGGTGATGAGCGAGATATTTTACCTCCTCGGCGAGAAGACTTGGCGACAATGTTCTGTGTGGTTAGATTGGGCGACTAGTCTAACTGACCAACTTAAACGACATCATAGGCAACAACTAGCAAAGGGCTTGAAAGTAATTTTTATCAAGAAAAAGAGAAAGAAATCATAGAAGGAATCCACAAGAAGTCTAAGTTCGGAATACACTGAGAGACAGCCTGGACATACTTGAGTGTTTCGATTATAACTTTCTACTCACATATCCGTTGGATACGATTTTGGATGGGCTGGAAATCTGACTTAAAGGGCTACAACTTTCTTGCGAATAAGGATTTCTAAATTCAGAGTCTTGGAGCGCGTACAAGGTTGCCAACATTAGTCCTAAAAGTAAGGCAATTTTTTAGGCGAAAATTATGAAAACATTAGGATTTCTTTTCTATCCTATATAAGCATATCATTAGAATGAAATTAAGAGGAGGAGAGCCTGAGTTTTAGATTCCAATATTTTAAGTTTCTTTAAGTTTCTTTAGATTCCAATATTTAGATTCCTGAATTTATTCTTTAAGTTTCTTTCAAGGAGGTGGATCTGGGGAGCAGAGGCAAGAGCTGCATGTTTCATCAATCGACTCCAACGAAAAACATTAGTTTTATTCTTTTTCTTTTTAATTTCATTATGAACTAATTTTATTTTCTAGAGCTTTGATGCAGTCTAATATTGAACACACAATTTATATTCTAAGTTATTTTATGTTCAATATTTTTATGATTGATTTTATTCTTTGTTCTTAATGCTTACAATTCGCTAGCTAATTATTGTTCTATCTATTGAATCGCAATGAGACCGAGAGGTGATTTGTGATAAGAGCTCTAGGATTAAGCACCATTAGGTGAGTGAAAGTAGAGATACTTTACCGCGATTAGTATGATTTTCAAGAAGAATCCAAAGAACTTAATGAGCCTCTAATTAGTTAAATTCACATAGAGATATGAAGTTTTTAATTGGAGATAATTTTAGTATTGTTCGAGAGAAAATATTGAATAGTTAAGAGATTTTTATCATCAACTTGGGATAATTGAAATTCTATAACAAGGAAGAATAAATTGTGTGAGATTTGCTAGGTGAAATCAAGCGCTCTAGATTTATTGTTACTATCTTTAAAATCTAAATTTTAATGCTCTTTTATTTAGTTTAATTTAGATAATCTATTCTTTCAATTTCAGTTTTCCAAATAGTAATTAATTTAGTAAATTTTAGTACTCAGTAGCATAATTAATCTCTATTGGTTCCACATTCATTTTCTTTAAAACGTTTTACTACTTGTTACGATTCTGTGCACTTGCATATATTTTTATGCGAACATTTTGCTACCAAGTGATAATAGAGGTGCAGCTCAAAGAAGATGATGCAATGGAGGGTGGTTGCTGAAATGGAGTTGTGCACAAAAGCCATTCGGTTTTGGTGCCTTCTTTGGGTGGAAAAACCTGGTCAAAGGCTCATGATGGTCATGAGGGACTCTTGGGGATTGGGTGGTGCTGGAGGTGGCGTGGGGTGGTGGCTTAATCATGGCAGATGGGTGGTTGAAACTCTACCAACTTGGTTTCCATCCAACTAGCACCCAAGGTGCAATCAGTTTGGTGTTTTGGTTTGGTTCTTGAAACCAAATTCGTCCAAGGCTTGGTCTGGGTTCAAATGGGTCTAATGAGGTGTTTAAAGACCATAGTGCCCTTGAAAAAAAGGCACAAAAAAATTGGGCTTAAAGGCAAAACAGTCCATGCATACAAAGGGCACACGTGTGCCAATTGGTGTAGTTTGGGGTTTTGATATGTCATTTGTTCTAATGACATGTGTGGAGGTTTATCTAGGGTTTTAATATGATATAAGAACAATGTAATTGAGTAATAAAATAAGAAAATTTCAGATCAAAGAGGTTAAAAAGATTAAGAAAGAAAACTAAGCTCCAAAACATGGTTTAAAGATCACTAACCATGGGTAAGTTGATTAATGGTCTTAACCCAATTTCAGAACTTAATTTGAGTACTTAGGGTTTGACATGGGCTTAAGAAAACCTATTGTATGGTGTATTGGACTTTCAAATTGAAGAGTGAAATAGAACAAAACAAGGCTTTGGGCATTGTGGGGCATAAAAGGGCCACGAGTGTTGGCCAAAGGATCATGGGCTTTTGGGCTCGAGTGAGTGGGGGCCTGGTTTCCAGATTTTGAGAGATTAAAAGAGACCTCAAGATCCACAAAGATGGGGCTTGAAAGGGCTTACCTAGACGTAATTGGGTCATGGGTCAAATCTATATCAAGCTAGGCCCAAAGGTCTTATGCCTTTCTCATACTTGGGCCAAGGCTATCCTACCAAGTCTTGAATTCCTATGGGACTTGGTTCAAGGCTTCTAAGGCTTGGCCCATAAATGTCCTAAGGTTCTAAAGGCCTTATGCTTACTAAGTTGGGCCTAATAAATAGTTAGGCTCATAGTCTTGTGTAAAAAAAGTGAGGCCTAAATTCTTATATTTTTCAAGTTGGGCCTAAGGACTTCACTCTTATTAAGTTAGGCCTAATGGCCTTATGTCTTTTTCATTGGGCCTATTTTCTAGTGTCCTCAAAGAAAGGCTTAAAACTTAATATCTCCCAAGTTGGGCCCAAAGCTTCTTAACATCTTAACCTTAGCCCATCAAATCTTTAGTGCATTAGGGTCATAAAATCTTATTGCCTCTCCTAAGCCTTTATATCCAAAAAGCTTGGACCCTTTGTAAACCATTCTTTGGGCCTTCTTCAAATCTATCAAATATAACCCAAATTACTTAGCCCAATAAGGTGGCAAAATCTCCAATATGCCACTTGTCATTCTAACATTGACCTCTTGGCACCTTTCCTCAAAATAAATTAAGTACTACAAATTCTCCAAAATAATACTACTAAACCAATCAAGATCCAAAAATCTTCTTTTTCTTCAAAATTAATATTGCACTAGAATCTTCTAAAAATTCTTCTAAACCCAAAGTCTACGATCCTCTTGCCAATAACAATATCCAAAAATGTTCTTATCCTCCAATAGCTCAACTTCTAATTAACTAGGATTAAGGCTACTAAAGTCAAGACCTAAGGAGTTTTTTAGGTGAGGTGTTACACTACATGCTTCCCCAATGCGAGCAAAGGATAAGTTTAAGTCTTCTACGAACATGGACAAGGGTGGTAGAAGCAACCATTCTTCTGAACAGCAGGTTGAAGAAGATGACGTGGAGAGTCCGAAAGACCAGTATGGTAAGAATCTCAATTCTGCAATTGTCAAATTCCTTATAATGCAAGTACTGGATAATTAGAAGGATTAGTTGGAAACCTTCCATTCTCAGAAAACAAAAGGAATTTCGGGTCAGCAGTTCAATATGGAAACTGTTCCTATAGAGAATATTCAGTCACAGGTGATTAAGGAGCATTTCAGGAATTAAAAGCCTTGATGCCCCTTGGCCTGATTTCTTGCAAATTCATGATAACTATAAGAGCAATGCTAGGTACAGTCCCCAAATGGAGACTGCAATGCAAGCCTAGGTTATTTTAATTTTAAAATTTTTTAAAATTACAAAATTATCCTTCCTAAAATTATGTTTTCTCTCATTTAATAATGTGCCTGCACATGCAGTCCCCACTTGAGGACTGCAAATAGAATTTCTCTAACTATAAGAACCCCTTTCTTGAAGGTGACATGGTTGCTGAGGTGGACTAGGTGGCAGTCCAGTTGGAAAGTCTTAATAATATGGACCAGGAGGGGTATAATGGGGAGATACAGTCGAATGCTAATAAATAATTGAATTCCCCAGGGACTGCTGTAAGTGGCGAATATGCTGCTAGCTAGAGGACGCCAAAGGTAGTTCTAAATGGAAAAGGAGGGCTAGACTAAAACAACCTATGGTTGAGGGTGGCATGACTACTAGGAAGGCAGGTAAGAAGGAGACTCTCAGCAGGTTCTACTGGCTCTCAGGAGGAATTTTTGCATGATGAGAACAGGGGCAAGAAAAAAGGCAAGAAAGTTGAGGTGGCTGATAATGATATGCAAATGGTATTGGCGGTAGGGCTGCGCCAACAGCCAAGGCTTGGGAACCCTCGGATAGTTAATTACCTTAACCTCCTAGTTAAGGACAAGTGCCCAAATATGGTATTTCTCGTGGAGACAAAGTGTTCAAAAGCAAGAGTGGAAGAGGTTAGCAAAATTATAAAGTTTGATGCTTGCTTGGTGGTAGAAAGCAGAGGTAGTAGTGGTGGACTTGCACTAATGTGGAAGAATCATGTTAGAGTAGTCATTTGAGCATGCTCTGGAAGAAGCTGGAATGATCTTAAGACTCATCTGGTCTAGGAGGAATGATTTCTTGCATAGAAAAGAATTTAGACACCCTAATGCTATTCTTCACAAAGCTTATGAAGACCTGACATGCTTTAAAGCCATTAAAACAACTGCTCCTGCTGCTACAACTACTGTTTGTTCCCTTAGTGTTCAAAGTTGGAAAAAATCTCCAATGGGAAGATACAAAATGAACTGGGATGCTTTTGTCAATGAGTCAAGGAGTTTAATTGGAATTGGAGCTATTCTCAGCGACTACAATGATTTGGTTCTTGGTACGCTTAGAGCTAGAAGGAATGTCAGACTCTCTCCATATGCTGCAGAGGCATATGCTATGATGATGTATGTCCTCTCCTGTAAAGAAGCTGGGATTCATGAGTTCATTCTTGAAGGTGATTCAATGCAGGTGGTCGAGAGGTTGCAGAAATCCTTGGAGGATTGGAGTCCAAGAGGTTTTAATCATAGAGGATACTAAAATTGTGTTAAGGTCATTTGCAACTTGGAATGTTTGTCATACTAAAAGGGATGGCTAATATGGCTGCTCACTTGCTAGCCAAGGATGCCCTTTTAAGTGAAATTGATCTTTATGATCTTGAGAGGATACCTGATTGTATTAAGCAAGTAGTATCTTTTGAATCTTTGTAATCTGTTTTCTTATGCAATAAAGTTATCTTGATTTCAAAAAAAGAAAAAAAGAAAGAAAATCCAATACCAAGAGTAGAGTGCCCTAAATCTGCAAGCCTCATACTGCAGTGTTACTCAATAATGGGGCTTTTGTTTTTATTGGAAAAATAGCAGTTTTTTAACTTGCTGCTTGCGAGCATTTGGTTAGTGGTGTTCCCGGCATTCGAGACTCCGCCGTTTCCAAAATTGCCAAGATATTAGTCTGCTCCATCACTCTCAACCTTCTTCTTCTTCTTCTTCTTCTTCTTGATTCTATCGTTCATGTATGCAAGTGGGTGTGTATATGTCCAATAGGTGATTTACGAGTTAACGTTTCTTGTGTTTGGTTAAGAACAACAATTTGTGATCATATTTCTACGTTTTGAAGAGAAAAAGTTTTACATACTGACCGAAGCAATTGGCGTTTGCTTCTGTTAGAGACAAAATTGGATCAAGATTTTTTCTCTAACGATCTTTGTCAAGGCATTACAGTTTTTGACTGCATCCAAGAACAAAGGGTCATGCTATATGCTGGAAACAAGTTGGGTGTAGTTGCTTTGTTCTAGAGCTAGTGTTCTCTCATAGGAGAGTTTTAAGAAGTTATGTACTTGCTTCTTTCCCAAGGATTAACAAAAAAAACTCGAGAATGTATAGAATTAATGCAGGGTAATTATGACGACGGAAGAGGAAGTGAACGCTAAAAACTATATTATGGGCTACATCCAAAGATCATGAAGCAGGTGGCGTACATGCAAACTAAAGAATTCATTAACTTAATGAATGTCAGCACCATTGCTGAGTTGGGAGTCTATATTGTGGCAGAGACACTTGGCAAGGATGATTCCTTACAAGAGGAAGAGTGGAGTGCGCAATAAGTTTCATACTAAAGAATGCCAGTCAATAGCAGGTCCATTCTTTGATGTGATCAGGCAACCAAAGTCATAAATGACTGCACTATAGCATCTACTGGAATTGTAGCGGAAAAGACAATAAAAAATTAAAAATAGATGGGCCACAACAAGGACGAAGGCAGTTTTCCCAAACCTAAGAGGACCGAGGTTGATTTAGACAAGGTTTTTTTATTCGGGCGCTGCACATTTGTTTATTTTCAAAGGAAGCTAATTCCTTCATGATCTTAAATGGCCAGAAAATAAGAATCAAGTTAGCTGGAACAAAAATCGTGTCATGAACTCATGGCTAGTAGGTTTGTGTTTCTTTTAGGGTCAAGGACAAAATCAGCCTCTGAGTAGTTCACAATAACTGCATATAATGGAGTCCACTGAGCAGGAATCGAGTGCAGCTGCTATTGCACCAGACAAATATATAGAGAGATGGAAAGTGAGTGGAATGAGCACATGACAGTGATCTGCAGGCTGCTCCTGTCCTTTAGCAGAATTGTATAGGCAATACTCCTTTGTTGTAAATAAAGAGTTACGTCCCTTTGTACAGAAGTAACAATTTTGTCTTTTTCTTTTCTTTTGGTTGTTTCCTCTTTGTATAAAGCTTAGGAAACTTGTAATGAACAGATATAGAATTGAGACCATTTTCTCAAAACCTCCATCACAGTGCTCTCTCTATCATTGTTTTCTTCCTTCATTTACATCACCATAACTTTATGCACTTTTCCAACATGGTATCAGAGAGCCAGGTTTTGTAACCTATGATCTCTTTACTTGTTGTCGACCTTTTTTTTTCAGAAACCTCTGCTTTCTACTTCTTCTTTTTCAGTTTTTATAACACCAAGCCTCAATGGTTGAGTCCACTAGTTCTTCTCCTCAAAACCACTCTCCTTCTAAGGATCCCAACAGCCCTTTTTATCTGCACCACAGTGACAATGCAAATACTGTGGTGCTCACACCACATCTGACAGGTTCTAATTACCTCTCTTATCATCGATCTTTTACTCTAGCCATTTCAATCAAGAACAAACTTGGATTCCTTGATAGAACCATTGAGACACCCGACCTTGCTAGTCCTCTTTATGTTCCTTGGCTACGGTGCAACAATCTGATTCTCTCTTGGATTCTCAACTCTATATGAAAGGAAGTTGCATCTAATGTCTTATACATCAGTTTAGCCAAAGCAGTATGGGGAAAGCTTAAGGCCCGTTTCTCACAACCTGATAATATTCACATCTATCAGCTTCAACAACAACTTGGATCAATAATGCAGGGAACTCAATATGCAAGTGATTATTTTACCCAACTTAATGTTGTTTGGAAGAGCTTCACAACTATAGGCCCCTCCCTCAATGCTCTTGTGGATTTTGCACCTGTAATACCTTAAAATCCCTTGGTGAGATTCAGCAAACAGATTATTTATTCTAGTTTTTAATGGGCCTAAACGACACTTATGATAGTATCAGAGGACAAATTATTCTTATGAGTCCTATGCCTACATTGGATTGGATATTTTCTCTAGTTTTGCAGGAGCAAAGGCAAAGACAAGCTAGGACTCTAGTAATGCCTAGTCCTGAATCTTCAGCCCCGGCTGCATTTCACAATCAAGTTAAGAAAAATGAGAGAACTGACACCACCCACTACCACTGTGGCAAAACTGGCCATACCAAAGAAAAATGTTACCAATTGATTGGTTTTCCTCCTAATTTCAAGTTCACTAAGACCAAACCAGGACACTCCTTTGGCACATCCTCAGCTGTGCACTCAGCTAACCAAGTGACTTCTCAAAGCCAGGAAAAATGGTCTCCAAGTGGTTCACAGTTGCCTTTAAGTGAAGATTAAATTCAGCAGCTTGTTGCTCTTGTCAATGCTAAGTCTTCTCAACTCAACCTTAATGAATCCACCCCATCAGCAAGTCTGCCTAAGACACACTCCACCATGCCAACCAATGCTGCAGCTGGCACCTCTCATTCCTCAAACATGGCAGGTATAAGATACTGCCTGTCGACTGCTTTTGATACACCAGTTTGTTCCATTTTTTTCTATTGATCATACTCCACACTTTCTTTCTCTAATAAATCACAAATCTGATGAACCATAACTCACACCTTGGATTCTTGACACTGACCTACAGACCATATTGTATGCTCAGTTTCCCTTCTCACCACCATCACTTATGAAACTCAAACTTATGTTCATTTGCCTAATAAAACACAAGCTAGAGTTAGTCACATTGGTACCATAAAAATGTCTGATTCCCTCACTCTCACCAATGTTCTTTGTGTACGTACTTTCACCTTCAACCTTGTTTTTGTTAGTAAACTCACTCTCAACTCTTCTCTTTGTCTTGTTTTCTTGGAAAAACTTTATTTCATACAAGACCTGTCTTCATGGATGATGATTGGTCTTGCTAAGATCTGCAATGTCTTTACTTTCTCAATCATCACTCCATTTCTTACAGTGCTGTCAAGTGTTTTCTCTCCTCCAGTCAAACTGCCACTAGTCAAGTCCTCAATGCAAATAAAATGAATAATTTTGATCTTAGGCACTTTAGATTAGGATATGTATCTCACCAAAGAATGGATGTAATCCAGTCCCATGTTCCTAATGTAAAGTGTAATAAAGATATGCAAGGCACTATATGTCTTTGGCTAAACAAAAGAGAAAACCATTTCATTTGAGTATATCTTCCACTTATTCACCTTTTGAATTAATTCATTACGACATTTGGGGTCCATACTCTAATCCATCCATTCAAGGTCACCATTAAATCTTAACTATTGTAGATAATTATAGTGGGGTCACTTGGCTATATCTAATGAAATTCAAATATGAAGTTAGAACCCTATTGCAAAATTTTGTCCATATGGTTAAGACTTAATTCAATGCAAACATCAAGCAAATACAATCTAATAATGAATTGGAAATTCAGATGCATGATTTTTACAATTCTCATGGTATTTTGCATCAACCATCTTGTGTCTATACCCCACAACAGAATGGGGTGGTGGAAAGAAAACACCAACACCTTCTTTCAGTTGCTTGAGCTCTTCTTTACCAAGCCTTATTTCCACTCAAATTTTAGGGAGATGCAGTTTTCACTGCAACCCACCTTATCAACAGAGTTCCAACCCCAGTTTTGAACAACAAATCCCCTTATATGAGGTCCTCTTCTCTCCATTCCCTCCTATGCACATCTAAGAGTCTTTGGATGTTTATGCTTTGCCTCCACTCTAAAACACACTAGAACTAAATTAAGTCCTCGGGCAAAGAAATGCATCTTTATAGGTTATTCAGCTGGTGTGAAAGGCTATAAACTCTATGATCTTGAAGATCATTCTTGTTTCATTTCAAGGGATGTTACATTCTACGAATATGTCTTCCTATTCCACAGCTCAAGTCCAAATGTCACTCATCCTGATCATACCAATGATCTTGTTCTTCCTCCTGTCCTACTAGATTCATCATCATCCCCTTCTTTTTTTTCCTCTCATGTCATGCCTCCACTTCCCAATAAACCCCCCATTGAACAACACACCTCACAAGACCCTCTGTCTAGTTCTCCTATTCTCCATGAAACTTCTACTCCATCTTCACCAACTTCATCTTCACCAACTCATGAAATCCTGCTCCTTCTCCTACTAATATCACACCTCCCATCCATCTTCGAAGATCACATAGAACTCACCAGCCACCAACATATACAGGATTATCATTGCGAAGCTATTCATGCCATTGCCAATCCCTATGCCCTCTCCACTTCCACAGCACATTCTCTACATCAATACTTGTCATATGATCACTTATCTCCTCATCATAAATCTATGCCCATTCTCTTTCCCTACTATATGAGCCCAAAATCTACCATGAAGCTGTGAATTCTAAACATTGGCAAGATGCAATGAAATCTGAGTTGGAAGCCTTAGAGGCAAATGGGACTTGGACAGTTACTACTCTACCTCCAGGAAAAATAGCTATTGGTTGCAAGTATGTCTATAAAGTCAAGTTAAAATCTGATGGGACAGTAGATAGAGACAAAGCAAGGTTGGTGACAAAAGTTTACACTCAGAGGGAAGATTTTGATTATCAAGAAACCTTTAGCCCAGTAGCAAAGCTCACCACAGTTAGGGCTTTTCTTGCATTAGCAGCCATCCATAACTGGCACCTCTATCAGTTGGATGTACACAATGCTTTCCTTCATGGTGATTTGGAGAAGGAAGTTTACATGGACTTGCCTCCTGGTTTTCACGACAAGGGGAGTCATCTTATGCAAATAAGAAGCTGGTTTGTAAACATCATAAGTCCCTTTATGATACTCCAAATTTTCTGTTTCTCTTACTCATATTAGTTTTCAACAATCTAAATTCGATTACTCTTTGTTTACAAGAAATGATGAAAATGGATTTATAGCCCTCTTGGTTTATGTTGATTAGGGGTGCTACCTGCATGGTGCGAGGCTTGGGCACCCCCTCCTCTCCCCCTGCCCCGCCCCCTGCTCAACCCAATGTCTAAAAATTTTTTTTTGTCTAAAATTTTTTTTAGACCCAAATTATAAATTGAAATTTATACATTTTTAAAAAATATAAACTCATTAGAGTTGTATTTTGGATTGTCTTGAAGTTGAATTCAAGTTTTTAACAAATTGTATATATCTATATACAAATTATTTATACAAATATTAAAAGTTATAATTTTTTATATTAAAAATGGGAGGGGACCCCAGCGGGGCCCCGGCCCGAAGCCGACTAAATGTGGTTTTATGTGCCACGGGATCGACATTTGTTGCAACAATAAGGTGCAACATGCAGAAGAAATGCAACAGATGATTTTGGTTGAAGGCGTTCTTCCGCTCGATCTACATGCGGTCCCTTCCGGTGAGGATGTAGAAATCCTCGTCTCGGTCATCATCCCGAGCCTTGACGCCAGTATCCTCAGCCTTTTATTGGCCTACATCTTTGGCTGAGGTTGGCTCAAATGGGCGGTCAGTAGATGATGTAGAAGTGCCTACATCCTCACGGGGTGTTGAGTGTGCAAATGTCTCAACTCCTCGATGAATCCCGAGGTGCTCGCCGATGACATCTGGTGATACCTCAATGGAAACACCGCGTACAGTCATGGTGTGAGAGGATGCATTGTAATGCCCCGGTCCCACAGGGATCGAAGAGTTACTCCCTATAACTTAAAACTCACAATTCATCAATATATTTATAGACTCCAAAATATAACGTCATCAGAATACTACAAAGTCTCTTAATAAAATCCGCCACTTCTCCGAAATCTTGTATGAGTAATCCACTATGCTTAAATAAACATCTCACCGATACTCCATAATCCTGATCCTTAGCT
Organism: Juglans mandshurica; assembly: GCA_022457165.1. Taxonomy (NCBI): domain Eukaryota; kingdom Viridiplantae; phylum Streptophyta; class Magnoliopsida; order Fagales; family Juglandaceae; genus Juglans; species Juglans mandshurica. Next base: position 37,653,170 of record CM039619.1, read on the forward strand.
AGTCTATTCAAAAATCATCTGAAAAATAATTAGAGATAAGGGGTGAGTTATCAACAACTCAGTAAGCAGAGGGCATATACTAGTGTGTAAACACGAGCATTTTCACAAAGTTTAGAATGCAGAAACAAAACATATCAGTATTAATATGCAAATCTCAAAAAAATACATATTATTAGAAAATCAGAGCGACTTTTCAAATATTTCATATTCAGAAACCAACTTTTCATATTCAAAGACTCCTGTGGCACAACATGACTGAACATCTTCGTCTTATCGTATCATATAAGAGCATCGTATCAGAACAGAGACCATGTTTAACCCCCGTGATAGGGTTGTGCATCATGTGGAAAGCCAAGCAGAACATAAATCACCGTGTTACGAAAGCGATTGCACTCAGAACAGAAAACCACTATTATATCCTGTGGCAGGCCAGAGGTCACTATTATCTCCTGTGAAGGCCAGAGGTCACTATTGTATCCCGTGACAGGGCCAGATATCACTATTATATCCCGTGACAGGGCCAGAGGTCACTATTATCTCCCGTGACAGGGCCAGATATCAGAGCAAAACAGAATCATAATCACAATAACAGAATCAGAATCAGAGTCAGAACAGAATCAGAAAGTCATGCCAAAGGTTTTTCAGATGCCACATCATATAACAGAGTACAAAACATATTCAGAACAGAACATAATCAAATCACAAAACATATTTTATGCACAAAATTTCATTTTCGCTCTCCTTTTTTTAAAGTTCAGAAACAGAATGTCACAAATAAGCTCATGTCTACACCAGTCATGACAGAAAATACTTTCTTCTTAAGCAAAATCTCATGAGTAATGCAGAACAAATATCTGAGGTTGTTTTCAGATTTCTTTTCATAGCAAAACATGCACATTTTTCAAAAAGGACCTCAGTTCATTTTATTTAATGCAAAGTCTAGCATAGGAATCCCACCTACCTGGACTTCTTAGTTTTTCAGAATTTTCCTAAAAGATGCCGAACAAATATTAATCGTCACCTATAAAATAATCACGTAACTTTCATAAATGTTCAACCAACCACGTATTTCGATATTAAAACTTAAAAAAATGCTAAAAGAACCTATTTTTAAGAACCTCAAAACCTAAAATTCTCATAATACCTAAAATACCAACATTTTCTAAGACCATCAATATCCACTTAATCGAATTCGTACTGAAGAAGAAAATTTATCGAATAAGTATTATGATAATTATAGAACTCAATAAAAATTAGTATTCAAAATATCTAAAATACCAACAACATTTTATAAATAAAAAGAATACATTGGTTACTAAACTTTTCCTAAAATAATTCATGAAAAACTCACCTCTTATGAAAAATAGATTTACTTCCTTTAAATAACAATATTATCAAAATACAATATAATATTTATTGAAACTTAAAACAAAATCCTATTTAAATATAAACTCAACACAAAAAATACTTCTCAGCCGAAAACTCAAACTGTGAACTTTCCTAATATATATACATATATATGTATAAATATATATATATATATATATATTCGGTTAAAACTAGTAAGTGCCCAAGTTAAAACTTTACTTATAAATATACCTACATATATATATATATATATATAAATACACCTTATACATAAAACTGTGAGGAGGAGCATGCGGCAACTTGACCTCCTTGGGAGGCTGTGTTTTCCATGAGACGGTTGGGTAAAACCGTGAAGATGCAGGTTGGCTTTTGGTCCTGTGCAGGGCAAGTCTCTTGTCGTGCGATCCGCGTGCTCAGTGTCTCACGTGGTGCAATGGTTGCCCGAGGTTGCTGACCTCCACGTATGAGTGGGACGTTCTCACGGTAATGGCATGCTGCTGCGGCTGAGGCCGAGATGGAGGTGATGGTGCACAGTGAGGTGTTGAGCCTTGGTGAAGGACGTTAATGGTGGAGGGTAAAGGCGTTGGTTTTATGTGCGTGTCGAACTAGGAGGGTCCGGGTGGTAGGTAGTTTTTGAAGGTCTTGGATGAAAGTGTATATTTATATGGGTGCTAAGAAAAAACCCTAGAGAAAGAAAAGAGATAGACGTGCATGGGGTAGTGCCGTGCGTGGGAAAAAATAAATAAATAAAAAAATAATAATTAAAGTCCAACAATAAAATTATTCATTAAAGCAAAAAGAAAATTTAAAAACAAACACTAATTAATATCACCAAAGCACATCAAAGTAAATTTCACAACTTAAGAATTATAAAATAAATCCAATGAGAAAATTTGATAAATTTTAAAACAAGAACAATAATATTTAAATTAATTTTAAAAAAATAATCTTCCACATAAAATAAATAAATACGCTAAAATACGGGATATTACATGCATCCTGAGGCATGTCACACATCCCCATATAGAATTCCTGAACCATTGAGGGGTATACCTTCCCCCTCAATGTGCAGATATTTCTCTAGCCTCTTATGAGGAAAACATCTCTCAGGTTCGTCTGCTGCCAACAGAGTTTGTCGAACTCATTAATCAGGACCTCTCGCTCTACCATAATAGTACGTGCTTCGATACGAGCAGTGTCTGACGTGGCTCATTCCCTCCCTTGTTTTCTAGTATACAGTGGAAGAGACATATCCTGAAAATAGAAAAGGAAAAAAAATATTTACATTAATGCATTTTTTTGTGTTAATTTTAAGCTGCTCTGCATTAACGTTCAAACATAGCAAAATAAACGTTCGAACGTTAAAGATAAAATGTTCGAACGTTTAGTTATACGTTCGCACGTAAAATAATGTAAATAAATTTACGTTCGAACGTAAAGTATATACGATCGAACGTAAAACATATACGTTCGAATGTAAAACATAGACGTTCGAACATAAGCAGTAAATAAATATTGGCTAACGTACGTTCGGACGTTTATGTTATACGTTCGAACGTATTTGTTTCACGTATGAGCGTAAATATGAACGTCCGAACGTCGAAGCATAAATAAAGTAGAAAATCACTATGTTCGGACGTTATAATTAAACGTTCGACCGTATGTGATTTACGTACGAAAGTAAAATATTCACATTCGAACATATGTCGTTTAATAATATTTAAATTGTAGTACGTCCGGACGTATACATTAAACGTTTAGACGTGAAATTGATGAAAATGACGTCCGAATGTAAGACAATGAATGTTCGAACGTAGAAGCTGTAACAGCTATATAATTTAAACGTCGTACGTTCGAACGTCTTGGTGAAACGTTCGAACGTTACGATGCAGAATGGCTGAGTAGACTCAGCCATTATTGAAATCTCGAAAATTTCTCTACAAGGTTCTAAATGTTGAAATGTCATCGTAGAAATGAAGTATACACTTCAAGAAACATTTTTATGGTGACTATTCGACCAATGGCTAGCCGTGGTGACCAGAAAATAGAGTTGAAAATCCGGCCACCACTTATCCAGTTTTAAACAAAACTCAATCCAAATCTCAATAAAATACATGTTATTTGAATAAAAGATGAATGCCTACCTTTTAGTGACGGTTGTGGCCGGGTTGACGGCGATGGTGACGGAGGCGTGGCGGCGTGCAACGGAGTAGACGATGGATACATTTTGGAAATGTCGTTTCGATGTTCGGTTTTTGCCTTATATACACAGAACATTCGAACGTATTTATTATTATGTTCGAACGTTTGTCAATTTAATTTCCAAAATATTATCTATAATATATTATATTATAAATGTTTATGTTATATATTAGGATGTTATATAATATTATTGACAATTAGATTAATTGGTTTTTTTGAATTTGTGAGTGCTTGTTATATTTCTAAAGTTTAGCAATATGTTTATACATGTTGTTGTGATTTTATGCTTACTCTTGAAATAATTGTGATTATTATTTGTGAATTTTGTGAATAGTTTGTGAGTTTATGATGTTCATTGATGAATTAATATGTGTATAAATATTGTTGTGAGAATATTATGAGTATTCTGTTATATGGATTTAAAATATTGTGATTATTATTTTTGAATTTTTATTGAATATGTTTAACAAGAAAATTAAAAGTTTATGGTCTTAATTTTAAGTAAAGATTAAAAACATTTAATATACAGATAATTTGAAGTTTAATATATAACATGGAGTAAGTATATATAATATATTGATACTAATAGTTAGAATATGGTTATTATTCAAATTATATGTATAATATAAATTATGTCTTAAAAAAAATAAAAAATACAGGACCGACTATGTAACACCCGGACTCAGAATTTGTATGGTTGGACCATGGTTTTTTATTTATTTATTTATTTTTGGTTTCTAGGTTATGGATCGAGTAGTGATTTTTTATTTATTTAGCGTTTGGCCCATCAGTTGCAGATTAAGGCCACACCCGTTTGACTAAATCTTAGAAAACCTATCGGTTTTTGAGGTAGCTGTTTCCCCTCACCCGCACGACTCTCGTCCCAGCCGCATGCACGTCCCTCAAGTACATCCTTCGTCCGTTTGGTTTTCATCTAGGGTTTTTGCAGTATAATTATAGTCGCTTGTTTTTCCATGCTAGTAAAACTATTGCCCAAAACACAAACCGCCGCACCACTTTGAATCGCAAGCCAGCCCTCCATCGTCCATACTGCTGCCACCAGCAACCTCCGCGCCCGACTCAAACGAAACCGACGCAACCCGTGGACTGCATATCCACGGATCGTGGCTCTCCCGCCGTACACCACAATCACCATCTTTAACTGGCCTGTCTTTCCCTCAGCCTCCATGCATGAAGCCGCCAAGGTCATTACAGTGAACCCGTACCCCCCCCCCCCCCCCCCCGGTCTCATTGTCCCTTGTTTTAGCTACCCAAAAACAGAGTAAGAAAATCACCTCGCTTCCCCAGTTTTTCAGCCTCGTTAGACGACGGAGAACCACCCAGCCAACCTCAAACCGCCATCTAAATACACTTCATCAGCCCTGATCAGTAGTACGTTCATCATCAGCACGGTAAGCCATGCCGAAACTACCCCTGCCTCTCACGTTTATTTTTTTTCTCTCTGTGTTTCTCTCTCTCTCATTAGTGGACCTCTCACCCAGCTACCAACGTATCCACAGAAGCCGCTCAACTCCAACCGAATCCCTGGTGTAGCCTCCTTCCTCGGTGAGCCTCGTCGCTGCCTCCTTCTTTTTCAAACTTGAAAACAAGTTTCAGTTTTTGTGGATCTCGTTTGTGCTGTTAGCGTTTAGTTGGTTTAAATTTCCAGTTTTAGTGAACTTCCAGCGCATGCAAGTGTGGTTCCAGTAACTTGTTGCCCTGCACTTAGAGGTATTTTGCTCTTTACGAAAGGTTAGGGAAGCTTAGATCTAGGGTATTACGATTTTACCCTTGAGTTACAAGCCAAAGCATTAGGTGGTTTGAGTTTATATTTTTTTTTTCGGTTGGGTTGGGTTGTCTTTTACGAAGGGTTTATGATGGCAGATAAGTCTTTTTTTTTTATGTTAGTCAAAAATGTTTCTTAAATGCTTTAAATTTGTTATTTCTTTCAAAGGAATAATCGGTAAGGTTGTGTTTTTACTATGACTTAGTTTATTATATGGTTGTTGTACAATTTAAAATATTTTGTTATAATTATATTATCTAGTATTAGATTTTATAATTACGCTTCAATAGTAAACAAGTTGGTTTTTTTAAATGTTTTTAGTCAAACTTATTAAATGGAGATTGCCAATTTTAGAAAGGGATGATATATTTTTGGGCTTTTGAGGGTTTTAGGTTTTGATGAATTAAAATAGGTTATTTTATAAGCCTAGGCTTATGTACCGAAATACGTGATTGATTGAAAATTTACGAGAATTACTTGATTATTTGATAGGTGACGATTGTTAATTGTTCGACATTTTGAGGAAAATTCTGAAAAGCTAAGAAGTTCAGGTAAGCGGGGTTCCTACGCTAGACTTTGCATTAAATAAAATGAACTGAGGTCCTTTTTGGAAAATGTGTATGTTCTGCTATGAAAAAAAATTTGAAAACAACCTCAGATATTTGTTCTGCATTAGTCATGAGATTCTGTTTAAGAAGAACGTATTTTCTGTCATGACTGGTGTAGACATGAGCTAATTTTTAACATTATGTTTCAGAACTTTGAAAAAGAGAGCGAATATTAAATGTTGTGCATAAATTATGTTGTGCTATGATTTTGTTCAGTACTCTGTTGGGATAAGAAGTGATTTCTGAAAACCTTTGGCACGACTCTCTGATTCTAAATTTGATTTTGTTTCCGCTCTGTTCAGTTACGGCATTGCCACGGGTGATAATAGTGGTATACGGCCCAACCACGGGTTACAATAGTGGATACGGCCCAACCACGGGTAATAATAGTGGATACGGCCTAACCACGGGTTATAATAGTGGATACGGCCCAACCACGGGTAATAATAGTGGATACGGCCCTGCCACGGGTTATAGTAGTGGTCTCTGTTTTGAGTGCACACCTTAGTAACAGAGTGTTTTATGTTCTGCTTGGCTATCCGCAGATGCACAACCCTACCACGGGGGTTATACATGGCCTCTGTTCTGATATGATGTTCTGATGATGATGATGATCATTTATGCTATGCCAAAGAATATTTTGAATGAAATTATTTCTAAATCTTCGCTCTGATATTTTGATAACATGTTCTGCTTCCGCACTTTGAAAATGAAAATGTTTTGTTCTGCATTCTGATTTCTGTAAATGCTCATGTTTATACACTGGTATATGTTCTCTCCTTACTGAGTTGTTGATAACTCACCCCTTATCTCCATATATTTTTTTCAGATAATTTTGATGGTTCAGTTGGAGAAGAAGAGTAGGAAGTTTTAGCAAGGTATGATGATCGAAGTGGAATAAGTACCTGAGGGTACAAGTGCTTATTTGAGGGTCGTTGTTAGTAAACTGATTTTATTTTTCGGTTATTTTGATCTAATGAGTTCAGGATAATTTCGAGTTTTGGAGAGTTTTTAATTTATGTTATTGAGGTTTTCTTTATTGTCCCCATGGAGGAACTTAGATAATTGGTTTAATTAACTGGATTAATATTTTATGGAATTTTCTGGGCTTTATGGTTGTATTATTTAAGTTGATTTTAGGTTTTAAGAGTTAACTCTCCAGACCTCCGGGAACGGGACGTTACAGACTAGCTAGCTAGCTTGGTGATCACGTTGTAGTTACACACCTTCATTTGTTGCGTTTGTGGCTATGAAATGGGTCATACGTATCTTCAGACATCAAGATATTGTCCAAAATACACATTCTGATTGTCTATATATATATACAATGTAGTATATAGTTATAGATATATAAAATGTAGTATATATATTATATTATAAGTTAGTATATAATAAAGAATTTAATAAGTAATAATTTAATATATATTATTGATTTATATATATGGTATAAATTATATACTATATTCTTATGTTCTCATTTAAAGTATTATGCTATCATACTATACAATGTAGTATATATATTATATTATAAGTTAGTACATTAGGAATTGTACGTTCGAACGTTTCAAGTTAACGTTCGAACGTTAAACTAAGAGGCGAGAAATTTCCTGCTCGATTAAGGTATCTGTGTGATTATTTAGACGTTCGGACGTTTATACTATACGTTCGAACGTTATTTGATGAAAATCACTAGAAAATTATGAATGTCCAAACGCCAAATCTGTTAACGTCCGAACGTTAGGAAAATTAGTGCAAGAAATTTTCCGCTCAAATATGGTAACACTTTGATGAAATGTACGTTCGGGCGTTTAAGTTAAATGTTCGAACGTTAATCTGTAAATCTACGAACATTCGAACGAAAAATAGTGATACGTTCGAACATATATGAGGAAAGTGCAGGAACTTTCCCGCTAGATTTTATGTTATATTATAAGAAGGGTACGTTCAAACGTGTATTGAAAACGTCTGAACATTCTGGGCGGGAATAATTTTTGTTTTTCATTACGTTCGAACGTTAACTTAAAATGTAACGTTCAGACGTACAACTTATTGGGTCGAACGTTTAAACTAATAATTTTAGAACTTATTGAAAACGTTCGAACGTTGAGACTTGTTTTGGCCCGAGGCTCCTGCAGGAAAGAGAGAGAGAGTTGAGTTTTGGTAAGAAAAGATTTTGATTTCTTGTCTTTTTTTTAATTTTATGATATTTATATTGTGTTTTTGTTATAGAATATTTCTAATAAATTAGTATTGTATTTTTTTGAAGGATTGGTTGTTTTGGGAAGTTGGAAGATTTTGATTTGTAAGAGGATATTATGAGTGCTAGGTATATTTCTAAAAATGGAGATACAAGATGGGCAGGTGTTTCAGTCACCGGTTGAAGTGCATGATGGAGCAGTAGAGTTTTTCCAGAAACTTTTACAATCGGAAAGTGATAAAAATGCTAAAGATGAAATATGTCAAATTGTAACCCCGACTGTGATGGTGGAGGAGAATTTTGATCTGGTTAAGATTCCAAGCATGGAAGAAACGTTAGCAGCTATGAAGACCATTCCGGAGGATAGTAGTCCCGGGCCGGATGGGTTTGGGTCCAATTTTGTTATTTCATGTTGGGATATTGTTGGAGAGGATGTTCTTAATGCAGCAAAGGAGTTTTTTTTGGGTGTTCCGTTGGGACCATATTATACTTCAACACTTTTAGTCCTTATTCCTAAGACAAACAATCCGAATAGTTTTGCTAAATTCCGGCCGATTAGTCTATGCTCGGTAATTTACAAATGCTTTTCAAAAATTCTAGTTGGAAGAATGAGGCCGTTGTTATCTAGCATTATTTCAGAAGAACAAGGTGCGTTTGTTAAGGGGCATAGTATTTTTGAAAATGCATTATTGGCACAAGAAGTATTACGTAGTCTAAATAGGAAGACGAGGGGAGGGAATATAATGTTGAAATTAGATATGATGAAGGCATATGATAGACTAGAATGGAATTTTTTATGGGAGGCCTTACATGCTTATGGCTTTTCAGATCAGTTTGTGGCTCTTCTAAAGAATTGAGTACATAATTGTAATTTTTCGGTAATGCTGAATGGAACTTATAGAGGGTATTTTCAATCATCCAGAGGTATTCGGCAGGGAGATCCTCTTTCGCCATATTTGTTTATTCTAGCGGAGGAAGTGTTCACAAGGCTGGTTAAGCAAGCAGTCGTTCATCAGAAAATCAAGCCTCTCTCTATTCTGGAGTGAAAACACAGGTATCTCATTTACTTTATGCTGATGATGTTATATTTTTCTTAAATGGGGATAAAAAATTAGTAAAAGGGCTCATGGAAGTTATAGATATTTATTCTATGTGGTCGGGACAAAAGGTGAATCCAGATAAATCTGCCATTTATTTTTCCTCACGCATTTCATATATGAGAAAAAAAATATTGCAAAGGATCACCGGATATGGACTTGGGATTTTTCCTTGTACATATTTGGGTATTCCTATATCCTCATCGATGATTGGCAGGCGTTGTTTTGAGAATATTGTTAATAAAGTTCGGGCAAAACTTGATGTGTGGAAAGGGATTTTATTATCTGCGGGGGGACGTATTGTTATGATACGACATGTACTATCTAGTTTACCTATTCATCTTATGTCAGTAATGGATGTACCAAAGATGGTCATTAGAAAACTTAATTCAATTTTTGCTGGATTTCTTTGGGGGGGCACGGAGAAGCATCGTAAAAAACATTGGGTGTCTTGGAAAAAAATCACTAAACCAACTCAAGAAGGAGGATTAGGTATTCGGGATTTAATGGAGGTGCAAAAGGCGATCCGATGGAAATTAGCTTCGACTGTACTCTACGGTAGCTCATTATGGGCGAAATTCATGAGGGAAAAGTATTGTAAAAAATATCACCCAGTACAAGAAATGTGTAAATGGAATTCCTCTCCTTTATGGAAGTCGATGGCATCATGTTTTGTGGAGGTCATAGAGCAATCAGGGTGGCGTATAAATGAGGCACAAATTCCATTTTGGTGGGAGAATTGGTCTGGGCTTGGTATTCTGGGCAAGCAGGCAGGAGTTGTAGAGAATCCAAAATTGATATTGCGGGAGATGATTTCAGGAACAGAGTGGCATGAAGAACGGCTCACGGAGATGATAGGTAGAGAAAAGGCTCGGTATGTTTACTTGAAGGTGAAGTTGGGCAGGCTGGAGTTGGAAGATACGGTTTATTGGAAGGCTTCAAATAATTCAAATGTCACTATTAAAGCTGGATGGGAAAATTGCAGAACAAAAAATGAGAAAGTTAGGTGGGCAAATGCTGTTTGGGATCTTGGTATTCCTCTTAGGATTTCTTTTATATGCTGGAGAGGATTGCAAGGGGCTTTGAGTGTAGATACCAATATTCAACGCCTGGGCATCTCTATATGCTCGTCGTGTGTATGTTGTGACTAGCCAAAGATTGAAACGATGGATAACGTATTGGGAGAGGGGGATTTTGCATTGACGATGTGGAAAAAGGCTTTGGATATGTTGGAGGTTGAATTTGAACAGCAGCAAAGCTGGAGAGAAAGGTTGTGGAATTGGGTTTCTAGAGGTAGAAGGAGTTCACAGCTAGATCATCTAAGAGGCATCACGCCTGTGTTTTTTATATGGATGCTTTGGTTTCGCCGGTGTAGGTTACGCATGGAGAATAGAAAGATGTTGATCCAAGCATGTTGGGAACATATCTTGTTTTGGTTCAGGAACATATCTATAAAAATGAGGAAAAAGAAAAAATTAAATATTGCACATGTTAATATTCTTCAACGTTGTCAGACTCCTATTGTGGAGGTGCATAATCGTATTCATAGGCTTTAATTGATTTTTGTTGTTGTTGTATTTAATACATTGTAAAGTTTTTTGGGAAAATAGTGAGTTTATTGTAATCCATGGTATTCCTCCGCCAAAAGTGAGGGTTTATTAATAAAATTGGGAAGGGGTCACTATTGGACATGTGACCCTAACTCTTTAATAAAAAAAAAAGAAAGGCTTTGTTAATACATGTTTATTGCTTACTCAAGTTTAGGAATATGTATTAACGTTGATATTAAAACCTAAAATTTTCCTCTCTAGGTTTCCTTTCTAGGATATCTACGTAGGGGCTTTTCCATGGCCGCCTGTGCCGTGTCTTGATTTAGGTTTCTTGTTTGAAAATGGAGGAGTCCCTCCATCATCTCTATCAACGTCTCGCTTTGACTGAGACGGAGAATGCATAGGTGGTCCTGGAATCGGCAAAGTTAGCCGATGTCTTTCGGAGCGGAGGAAAGTGTTTGATAATGAAGTTATTCACTGAGAGGCATTACAATAAAGAGATCTCCAAGAGTACGATGCGGAAAGCTTGGCATTTGGGGTCAGGGGTGAAGTTCAGAGATCTGGATTCCACTCTCATTTTAGCCGATTTTGAGAATATTAAGGATAAGGAGAGGGTTCTTCGAGAAGGCCCTTGGTCCTTTGATAAACATTTAGTGCTACTATCTGAAGTTGATGGCCGGAGTCAAGTTCACCAGATTCAGATGAAGATGGCATCATTTTGGGTACATATTCACGACTTACCTCTTATGGCTCGTAATGAGTATGTTGGTCGTTTATTGGGTGAGAAAATTGGGTCTGTTGAGGTAGTGGATGTGGAGGCAGGGGAAATGGAATGGGGGCAGTTTTTACGAGTTCGGGTAGCTTTGTCTATCGACAAACCTCTTCTTCGAGGCTCAAAATTGATGATTGGGGATGGTGAGCCTGTGTGGGTTCGGTTCTCCTATGAGAGATTACCGAATTTTTGCTATTGGTGTGGTTGCTTGCTGAGAGGGATTGTGTCAATGTCAAACGGGACTGGAGGTGCATACAGGGAAGGATTATCCCTATGGTCCGTGGTTGCGTGCGGGGAGTGGGTTTGGAGTCCGCGCATCTGCTAGGACAAATAGAGGATCCAATCCAGTGAAACATACTCGAACAAATCCTTTGGGATCAAAGGATGCCACGGGAATGATTGTACAGGAAAATGGGGCAGAGGTAGTGGAGGAAGGAATGCTTTCCCCGCCAGTTTTTCATGCTAAACCGATGGTAGTTACGGCTGGAGTGGAGGTGGACCTGCAGGCACAAGGTAGTTATGGGATGGCTGAGGTGGGCGAGAAAGCTGGCACTGAGAAGGATTCTCTGGAAGTTTCGGGTCACAAGACGGGTGCAGTTGCCAGTGACACGCTTGGGCTTGGTGAGCCAGAAGTTGTGGGGCTCACTTTTACAGGGGTTAACGAAAAAGAAAAGCCTGCTACTAAACCGGATGGGCTTCGCAGCAAGAAGTGGAAACGCACTTCTCTACTGCATGAAACAACACCTAGTTTTCCTGGGGGTGAATCTGTGAAGGGGGAACCCAGAAAACGAAAGGGGTTTTTAGAGGACGATTTTTCTGGCACAAGATCAGTGAAGCGTTTTCAAGCTAACCCCATTTTTGATGAAGCAGCGAAGTCTGTTGATGATGAGGCTGCGGAGAAAGTACAAAAACCAGAGATATCGGCTGTGGCTGTGGATCAACACCGTCGGGAGCCATGAAAATTTGTAGTTGGAATGCACGTGTTCTTGGGAACCCACGTGGCATTCGTACACTCTGTGACCTTATACAGTGGGAAGCGCCCGAGGTTTTGTTCTTACAGGAGACTAGACTGACCACCCGTGAAGTTGAATCTTGTAAGTACAAGTTTGGTTTTAAAAATTGTTTGGCTATTAGTTCTTAGGGTAGAAAAGGGGGTATTGCATTATTATGGGATTTGGGATTCTCAGGTCCAAAGTTTACATGGTCAAATAGGAGTCATGGGGATCAATGTATTAGTGAAAGGATTGATAGGTTCTTGGTCAACTCTGCTTGGTGGGATAGTTTTCCGAATGCCAGAGTAACACATGGGGTGGTAGCCTACTCGGACCACTTACCTATCTGGGTGAATTTGGAGGGGTCCACTTGTCCTCGCGCTATTAAAAAATCCTTTAAATTTGAGGCCATGTGGGTTGGTGAGAAAGCTTGTGAAGATATTATAAAAGGTGTTTGGGGAAGGAGTGCTGGCTCAACTAATATGGAAGCTGTTTCTGGTTTAATTAATGAATGTGGAGCTAAATTACAGGGGTGGAATAAACAATGTTTTGGAAATGTCCAAACCTAGCTCGGTAAAGCATAGCGAACACTACATAGTTTACAGGAGAGGGGCCCGGATTTGGTTTCCACAGCAGCTATGAATTTTGCAAGAGATGAAGTACAACTTTGGTTGGAGAGAAAAGAGGTTATGTGGAGACAACGTTCTAAGGCTTTGTGGCTCAAAGAAGGTGATAGTAATACTAAATATTTTCATATGAAGGCATCTCAACGAAAGAGGAAGAACCAGATTTTGAAGATCCGAGATGAGAGTGGCTATTGGCAAGAGGATTCTTAGCAGGATAGGGTTATTCTAGACTATTTTCAGACACTTTTTACAAGCTTTGTCCCGATTATTGATGGAAATTCTTTGGATTTCTTGGCACCTTTGGCTGGACGAGTTTTAGGCGAGATGAACCAGAATTTGAAAGGAGTTCACAGCAGAGGAGGTTAAGGAAGCGTTGAATCAGATGAATCCTACAAAGGCCCCAGGGCCCGATGGCATGTCCCCAATATTTTTCCAAAAATATTGGCAAGTGGTTGGTGATACCATGACTGCAGCAGTGCTGGAAGCCCTCACTTCAGGTTCTTTTTCTTCCATATTAAATCATACACATATCACTTTGATTCCAAAGAAGAAGTGTGCTATTAAAATGAGTGACTATCGGCCCATTAGCTTATGTAATGTGGCCTATAAACTTATTGCTAAGGTTGCTTCGAATCGACTTAAATCCGTATTGCCAAACATAATTAGTGAGAGTCAAAGTGCTTTTGTTCTTGGGCAGATAATGTGCTGATTGCTTATGAGTTGATAAATTACCTAAAGCATAAAAAGAAAGGAAAAAAAGGGGTTTATGTCTTTGAAGTTAGATATGAGCAAGGCATATGACCGCGTCGAATGGGGTTTTCTAAAGTCGGTTATGGAAGTGATGGGGTTTCATACGAGGTTCATTGAGCTGATAATGTGCTGTATTGGGTCTGTTTCTTTTTCAGTTTTGATAAATGGTTTGCCAAGATGTCCCATTCTTCCCACTAGAGGGTTAAGGCAGGGCGACCCATTATCTCCATACCTTTTTCTACTTTGCACCGAAGGTCTGATTTCTTTATTAAGAATTGCAGGGCTGCGAAAAGAGATTTATGGGTTGAAAATCTATCGAGGGGCGCCAACTATAAGTCATCTGCTTTTTTCCGATGATAGTGTTGTTTTTTGTTGAGCAGAGGTGGAAGAAAACAGAAGGATACAAGTGTTATTGGAGAGATATGAAGTTGTTTCAGGGCAAAGGATTAATAAAGAAAAAACAGCTATTGTGTTTAGTGGTAATGTGAGTGTGGAGAACCAAAATGAGATCAAGAACCTTTGGAGTAATGGTGAAATACAACAATATGAAAAGTATTTGGGTCTTCCACCTGTTATAGGGAAGTCCAAAAAGAGTGCTTTTCAATCTATCAAACAACGGGTATGGCAAAAGTTTCAAGCATGGATGGAGAAGTTGTTGTCACAAGGTGGAAAGGAGATTTTGTTGAAAGCAGTAGCTCTATCTATACCAACCTATACCATGTGTTGCTTCCTTTTACCGGCTAGTTTTTGTGCTAAATTAGAAGGTATGATGTCTAAATTCTAGTGGGGCCAAAAAGGAAATGAGAGGAAAGTGCATTGGTTGAGTTGGAACAAGTTGTGTTAGGTAAAGAAATTTGGAGGTTTGGGATTCAAAGTTTTAAGAACTTTTAACCTCGCTCTTCTTGCAAAACAAGGGTGGAGGTTGTCCCAAAATGAAGATTCTCTTTTGCACAAATTATTTAAGGCTAAGTATTTTCCTCATACCTGTTTTATGAAATCTGGTTTAGGCAAAAACCCCTCTTATACTTGGAGGGGGATTTGGGAGGCTCGTAAATGGTTAGAGGCGGGATGTAGGTGGCGAATAGGGAATGGGAGGGCTGTTCATATATGGCAAGATCAGTGGATTCCGGGGCATCTTTCTTTGGTGGCAGAAGGGGTCAGGGGACGTGAGGGATTAAACTCAGGTTTGGTGGATTCTTTATTTGTTGTGGGATATTCAAAAGCTTAGATCTCTCTTCAATCCAAGTATAGTTTCAGATATTCTAAAAATCCCTCTATGTTCTGATAATGTTGAAGATAGGAGGGTTTGGGCTCATGAACGTAATGGGGAATTTAGTGTGCGAAGTTGCTACAGATTTATCTACTCTCAGGCTGGTTTTCAGTATGCTGAATCTTCCAACATGCAGGCTCAGCAGAAATTTTGGAAGCATTTATGGAAGATAGTCTACCAACTACAGTGAATTTAGTAAAGAAAAAGGTTTTACCGAATGCAACTTGCAGGCTGTGTTTATCAGAAGAAGAAAATATTGCTCATGTCGTTGTTCACTGTGGGGCTGTGCAAGATTTATGGAGGTTTTATCTCCCTGAGTTAATAATGGATAAGCAGTTGTCTTTGGTGGAGATGGCCATGCAACTTTGTGAAAGAAATATGGCTGAAAAGATGTCTACTTTCTTTGCTTTGGCGTGGGGTTTCTAGTACCGTAGGAATAAGTTTGTGAATGACCAGGTACTGTTAGGGCCTGCCAGTGTTGCTGAGAATGTTAATGTTTTGCTAAGAAGCCATGCTCAAGTTAGTATAAAGACACGAAGTGAGACTCTGAAGCATTAAAAATGGCATCCCCCTTCGGCTGGTAGTCTGAAACTAAATGTAGATGTTGCGGTCTTTCTTGAGTAGGATAAGGCAGGTGTGGGGGCAGTGTTGCGAGATGAGAATGGCAGAGTTATGATGGCTTTTAGCCGTGCAGAAATTCCCTTGGAAGGTTCCGAAGGTCTAGAGCTTCTAGCCATCTTCAGAGGCATGCAACAATGTGTTACTATGGGTGTCTCCCATCTGGTTGTGGAAAGTGACAACTTGTTAAGTATTGAGGCACTAAATGATGATAGCATGACTGACTCTATGTTGGGTGTGCTTTATTATGAGATAAAGAAACTGGCTAGTTGTTTTGCTGTTTGTATGTTTTCTCATGTATATCGGGAAGGCAACAGGGTAGCTCATAAGTTGGCTAGAAATGCTTTTAAGGTTGATAGTATGGAGGTTTGGTGGAATTGTATTTCAGACTGTATTTCTCAAACTGTATGGTTTGATGATTGTCTGTAATCGTTTGTTTTCAGTTGATGAATGAAATTATCATTTTCTATAAAAAAAAAAGTTTAGGAATATGTTAATACATGTGGCATATTATTTTGTGAATATATTGTGAATTATTGTGAATATATTGTGATATGGACTTGAAATATTTAAATTATTATTTGTGAATGACGTTTGAATATGTTTACATTGTTACAAATATATTGTCCTTAAGCTTTGTTAATACATGTTTATTGCTTACTCAAGTTATAGAATATGTTAATACATGTGGCATGTTATTATGCTTTACAATTGAAATATTGTGATTATTGTTTATATAGTTTGTAAATAGTTTGTGAGTTATTGTGAATATGTTGTGATATGGATTTGAAATAGTGTGATAATAATATTTGAAATTAAGTAATAACAAATAAAAGTAACTCTTTAAGAATTATAATAATTAACATTATATTATAACCTTTGAAATTTAAGTATGATAATTAAAATTCAACTTTAAGAATAGTAATAATTAAATATTGATAATAATATTTGAAATTAAGTAATAACAAACAAAAGTAACTCTTTAAGAATTATAATATTTAAAATTATATTATAACCTTTGAAATTTAAGTATAACAATTAAAATTATACTTTAAGAATGATAATAATTAAAATTATAATATAACCTTTAAAATACTCTTCAATAAAAAAGTCTTGAACCTACTAAATAAGTAGAGTTGGAATATGTAAATATACTTATTTATTATAAACTAAAGAGTAAGAAAATAAGGATCAAATAGATGCTTATATAAAAATTATATACTTATTGTCTATATAAATAAATAACTCACTCAATTAAGTATAACAATTAAGATTATAATTATGGAATTATAATAATTAAAATTATATAATAACCTTTAAAATTATATATAACAATTATAATCTCTCAATTTTAGTCTAATTGCTTGATTGTCATAGTCTCTCCGGCCTTGACTACTCTCCTCCGGTCTTGACATACACTAATTGTGAGTTGTCAGGACTGGAGAGTCTATAACAGTTAAGCAATTAGACTAACATTTAGATATTTCTTCAAGATCATTCTCCCTCGTGGAAAGTAGTAATAGAAAACTTGTGAAGATATTCTTCTATTTCTCGATAGTTTAACAATATAACGTGCAGTACTATTTGTTTGACAATCTAGACACAGAACATGAGGATATTGTTTGTAGTGTTTTTTGATAGATATGGTGTGTCATTGCATAAATAACCTTAGACCCATTTGGGAATTAGTGTACATTTATGTGTCCATGAATTCCTGAATTGTCCAGTGTGGACAGTTTGCGATTATATTATCTGTATTCCACATTTTTGTTACTCACTACTTTCCACATTTAATATGAAGTTTCGGTGTCTTCCTCTACTGTTCTTCGGGTATACTGTTCTTAGGGTCACAATCCCGATATTTGAACATGTATACTTGGAGAACTATGGGGAGGTGCTGCCGAAATTTCTATTAACGTGGAAAGTAGTAGAGTGACGAGATTTGTGCAATATGGAGAATATAATCTTGAATGGGATAGGACCAACTACCTTATCAAAAAATCAATGAGAATTGGAGCATGACATGCATGTGAATTTTCAATGTACGTGTTATGAATATATAGATGTTTTTAGAAATGGACAAAAATTGGATGCGTCTGGGCGATAGACTTGGAAAGGATTACGTACCCTATGCACGTGGAGTAAGAACCTTCATTGATTTTGCACGAGCCTTTGCTGATAGTCATGGTTACATTAAGTGTCCATGTTGAGGGTGTAAAAATTTGTATGCGATAGGATTGGATGAAGTAGAAAGTCATATATTTGTGGACGGTATGGATCTGAAGTATACGTGATGGGTACTTCATGGTGAGTCGTATGAAGGGTCAGCAGATGTATTGGTCGATCATCACAATTATTTGCAGCACATGGATGATGATTATGAGCAGGATGAGATGGAGAAGATGTTGGGTTACATTGGAGCTGGGATGTTTATGGATGAGGTTAACGACAATGCCTCAAGTGGTGGAGGGACTGATTGTGAAAATTTTCCTTCACTGTGGGAAGATGCAAAGCGCGAGCTTTTACCTAGGTTGTACAAAACATTCCAAAATGTCGTTTATTGTGCGGTTGCTTCACATTAAGTCATTGTGTGGGATGTCGACGAAAGCAATAAACATGGTATTGGACTTATTTAACGAGGTGCTTCCCGAAGGGTCTGCATTGCCCAAGAACTTTTATGAAACGAAACAGTTGAAAAATGGATTAGGATTTGAGTACATGTCCATACATGCATGCAAGAATGATTGTATATTGTTCTAGAAGGAGAATGAGGAGAAACAAGCATGTCCTATATGTGGAGAGTCCAAGTGGAAGGGTAAGAAAAACGTGCAGGTTAAGGTGTTGCGGTATTTTCCCTTGAAACCTAGGTTGCAAAGACTATATATGTGTAAGAAAACAGCTCATGATATGAGGTGGCACGAGGAGAAAAGAGTTAAGGATGACGCATATATGAGGCATACAGCTGATTCACTTGCGTGACAGTTTTTCGATAATCAGTATCCAAAGTTCGGGATAGAAGCTCAGAACGTGTGCCTGAGACTCACAATCGATGGATTCAACCCTTTTAGGAATATGAGTACAGGTTATAGCACTTGGCCTGTGGTATTGATTCTGTACAATCTTCCACCATGGAGATGCATGAAGGTGCCAAACTTTTTGTTAACTTTACTCATCCCTGGCCCTAGATCACCTGGAAATGATATTGACATATTCATGCAGCCGTTGATTGAAGACTTGAAAGAGTTATGGGAAACAGGCATTAGAACTTATGATGCATCTAAGTCGACATCTTTTTAGATGCATGCTGCAGTAATGTGGACCATAAATGATTTTTCGGCATATGGGAATCTTTCCGGCTGGAGTACGAAAGGGAAGTTAGCGTGTCCAACGTGTAATAAAGAAACTGCTAGTGAGTGGCTAAAATATTCTCAGAAGTTGTGTTTCATGGATCATCGACGTTATTTACCAGCAAATCATGCATGGAGAAGATAATGTGCCAAGTTTGGTGGGAAAGTAGAGGATAGGATTGCACCAAAAGAGTTGTCTGGAGTAGAGATAGTGGAACAACAACAGCATGTTAGAGCAAACAATTTTGGCAAAGGTCAGGGAAAGAACAAGAGAAAATGAGGCGCAGCAGAATTGAATTGGACAAAGCGTAATATTTTTTTGACTTGCCGTATTGGTCATCATGCAAGTTGCAACATAGTTTGGATGCACATAGAGAAGAATATTTGTGATAATATACTGGGTACATTGATGAGTATTAACAAAAAGATGAAAGACACGATCAAGACGAGGAAAGATCTTGAAAGAATGGGAATTAAACATAATCTGCATTTGTGGGTGGAAGGCAATAGCCTCATGCATGTTTTACGATGACGAGGGAGGAGAGGATGAATTTCTGCAAATGGTTGCAAGGTGTGAAGTTACCAGGTGGTTATGCTTCAAATATTGGTAGATGCGTGAGTCCTGATGATTGGAAAATCAATGGATTGAAAAGTCATGATTATCACGTATTTTTGCAGAAGTTATTACCTGTGGAAATTCGTGGGAAGCTGACATCTAATGTACGTGTCGCCATATCTGAACTCTGTATGTTTTTCAAGGATTTGTGCGCTCGGGTAATAAATCGAGATGTGTTGTCGAAATTGGAAGAAGACATTGCTACTATACTATGTAAATTCGAGCAGATCTTTCCACCATCATTTTTTTGTGCCATGGTCCATTTAGCAATACATTTACCGCGAGAGGTACTTCTAGGTAGACCGGTGCAGTTCCGTTGGATGTATCCAGTTGAAAGATATTTGGGTCGACTGAATCACACTGTTGGGAATAAAGCCAAAGCTGAGGGTTCAATAGCAGAGGCTTATATACACGATGAATGGTTAACATTTTGCTCTCTATATCTTCGTGGTGTTGAGACATGATTTAATCGTCAAGAGCGAAATGCTGATCTTGCTGGTCCGCCTCCTCGTGAGCTATCAGTGTTTTCCCAGAATGTACGACCCTTGGGTGCATAAACAGATTACGATTTAATTGATGGAGAGTTGGGTAAAGTTCGGTGGTATGTGCTAAATAATTGCCGAGAGATTGATGATTATCTCAAGTATGTCATTTCATTGCTTTGAATAATTATAGTTTTCTTAAAATTAATTATAATTGTTGTGCTCAAAATATACTTCTTTTGCAACATGTTATAATAGTGACCACATGGACAAACTGTAACACCCGAACCCAAAATTGGTATAGTTGGACTATGAATTTGATTTATTTATTTATTTGAGCTTGATATTTTAGGCTTTTATATTATGGACTTGAGTAGTGATTTTTTTTTTTTATTTGGAGATCTTGGCCATTTATTTTTTTTATTCTCCCAGCATGTTTTATTTATTTTTTTGTTTTCTTCTCATTCCGTCTATATTATTTTCACACGGCTTATTTCCGTCGCCCCCAGCATGCATGCACACACACGGCTTACCCTTCCATCCGCACACACGTCTCTTTTATCTCTAGGGTTTTCGCATTATATTTATAGACACGTGTTATTCCATGCTAGTAAAACTACTGCCCAAACACAAGCCGTCGCACCGCTTTGAATCGCAAGCCAGCCCTCCATCGTCCATACTGCTCCACACGCAGCAACTCCTCCTTGCAAGCAGCCCAACCCGGTCCTCACCCACTCGGAAAACACCACGCCAATCTCACGGGAAGCCCCCTTTCGCCACAACATCGTTCTCTTTGGAGTGGGCCCACCGTGAGCAAACCTTGCTCCGCCGTACGCCACTGCCAGTGCACCACCCACGTGAAACCGTAGCTTCCCCTGCTCAGCCACTGTGCAGCTCCTTAAACCATCGTGCATGACTGTGTCACTGCAAATCTCCATCTGAAGCAATGCTGCAGTAGGAACCACCCACTCGCACGGCAACTCCACCACAAGCCTCCAGCCCCGTCCATTGACCATACCCCTCAGCCATTTCAATGCAGGAACGTAGCTTCACCAACGACGAATGACCTCTGTTTTTGTTTCCCGAAACAGAGGAAGCCACAACTTGAGTCGTCACCTCCATATCTCGGGAGAGCCACGATGCCACCGCCAGCAGCAGTAGGGTACGCCAAGGAATAAGTCTCCACAGTCGGAAGTCGTCCAATTGTCACCTAGCACCACCTTTCACCGCCGACACGTTGCATGATACGTAAACCCCCTCTCCCTATCTCTCGGTTTACTCCCTCTCTCACTCACGGTTGCTCTCTCTCTGTTATTACTTAGCTCTGCTTATCATGCTGTCGAAACCACCCCAGCTACCTCACCCAGCCTCTTGCCGCCGCCTCTCTCTGCTCCATGCCCAGCATCATTTTTCGACGGAGTGCTCAAGTCGCATGGTTTTCCTACCCACGTAAGCTTTTATCCTCTTGTATTGTTCCATTTTCAGTCCTTCCCATATTGCATGCAAGTTTTCCTTTAATTACAGTTCTACTCTTTTGGCCAATTGTTTCATGAACAAGAGTTTTCGGTAGGACGTCTTTCCATGAGGCTACGTCGTTTTCAATAAATATTTTGGTATTCTATACGGGTTTTTGTCTCACGTTATAGTACATAATTTTATTAGTTAATATAGTTATTAAGTAAAGTTTTATTTTAAGAGCAAATAATATTGGTGTAATGTTATTTTTTTTACACTTTAGTTATGATTTAGTCTATTTGAAAAATATAGTTATGGTTA
Source organism: Juglans mandshurica (assembly GCA_022457165.1). NCBI lineage: Eukaryota > Viridiplantae > Streptophyta > Magnoliopsida > Fagales > Juglandaceae > Juglans > Juglans mandshurica. Next base: position 37,675,227 of record CM039619.1, read on the forward strand.
TTTTTTTAAAATATTATGGAATAATTATATTATCCAGTATTAAACTTTATAGTTGGTTTTCAATAATAAATAGGTCTGACATTTATATGTTTTAGTCATAGTTATTAAATCAACAGTGATGATTTTAGAAGGTAATGATTTGAAATTTTAGGTTTTGAGGATTTAATAGGTTATTTTAGAAGCGTAGGATTGAATATCGAAATATGAGATTAATTGAAAATTTACGAGAATAATGTGATTATTTATAGGTGACGATTAATTATTGTTCGACATTTTGAGGAAAATTCTGAAAAAGCTAAGAAATCCAGGTAAGCTGGGTTTCAATGCAAGACTTTGCATTAAAATAAAATGAGCTGAGGTTATTTTTGGAAAATATACATATTTGATTTTGAAAAGAAAAATGAACTACCTCAGTTATTTGTTCTGCATTACTCATGAGATTCTGTTTAAGAAGAAAGTATTTTCTATCATGACTGGTGTATACATGAGCTTATTTTTGACATTTAGTTTCTGAACTTTGAAAACAAAGAGCGAATATGAAGTTTGTGCATAAATTATGTTGTGATATGATTTTGTTATGTTCTGAAGATTTTGTTCAGTACCCTGTTTGGATAAGACGTGATTTCTGAAAACCTTTGGCATGACTCTCTGATTCTGAATTTGATTATGTTTCCGCATTGTTCAGTTACGGCCCTGCCACGGGTGATAATAGTGGCATACGACCCAACCACGGGTTACAATAGTGGATACGGCTCAACCACGAGTTACAATAGTGGATACGGCCCAATCACGGGTTACAATAGTGGATACGGCCCAACTATGGATAATAATAGTGGATACGGCCAAACCAAGGGTTATAGTAGTGGTGTCTGTTTTGAGTGCACAACTTGGTAACAGAGTGATTTATGTTCTGCTTGGCTATCCGCAAATGCACAACCCTACCACGGTGGTTATACATGGCCTCTGTTCTGATATGATGTTCTGATGATGATGATGATCATTTATGCTATGCCAAAGAATATTTTTGAATGAAATTATTTCTAAATCTTCGCTCTGATATTTTGATAACATGTTTTGCTTCCGCACTCTGAAAATGAAAATGTTTTGTTTTGCATTCTGATTTCTGTAAATGCTCATGTTTACACATTGGTATATGTTCTCTGCTTACTGAGTTGTTGATAACTCACCCCTTATCTCCATATATTTTTTTGATAATTTTGATTGTTCAGCTGGAGAACAAGAGTAGGAAGTTTTAGCAGGTGTGATGATCAGAGTGGAATAAGTACCTGAGGGTACAAGTGCTTATTTGAGAATCGTAGTTAGTAAACTGATTTTATTATTCGAGTATTTTGATTTGATGAGTTAAGGATAATTTCAAGTTTTGGAGAGTTTTTAACTTATGTTATTGAGATTTTCTTTATTGTCCCCATGGAGGAACTTAGATATTTGGATTGATTAAATTGATTAGTATTTTATTGGATTTTTCGGATTTTATAGTTGTACTATTTAAGTTGATTTTGGGTATTAAGAGTTAACTCTTCGAACCTCCGGGAACGGGGTGTTACACAAACTTAGGACACGATGAAGAATTTCCCGGATGGTTTGAAGAACGTGTATGAACTAAAATTTTATATATGTTATACTGTGAAATTTTTAATTCTGGATAATGAAATAATAAATATATATTATTTCAATTGTTAGATTTTGGAACAAAGTGCTCGTGATCCCGGATCAATTTCTTTTGAATTGTATGCATTGGCCCGTGGTCCCTTAAATAGAGTACTTCGATACACTGCATGCACAGTTCGAGGTTATAGGACCATGAACATAATAGAAAGACTCAAAACTGTGGTGTGTTGGTCGAAGGGAGTCATGGAACAGATGATATTGACTATTATGGTGTCATACGTGATATTATCGGATTGAAATATCTGGGTGGGTCTGTAACATATGTCTTTAAATGTGATTGGTGGGATCTAGGCTGTGGTTGGGTTTCGATACATAGGGATAATCACTTTACGAGTGTCAATACTGTATCTAAATGGTACGAAGATGATCCATTCGTATTGGCTTGTCAAGCTACCCAAGTCTATTACTTGATTGATCCAATGAAAAGTACTAATGAAGATAGTGGAGAGATAACTTGGCGAGTCGTACAAAAATTTGTTCCTCAAAATATATATGAAGCAGGAACGAGTGCAGATTACGAGAATAGTGGAGATGAAGATGACACTCTGATTGTTGAGGCATACTAGGAAGATGGAGAAGGTATTAACTTGTTTGTTGACCTCAGTGCACTCGAGTTGCTCCCCTTGTGTAGAGATGATGTTCCACCCATCCATCTCGACCCGTCTATATTAAATGATCATTCAATTCAAGTAAGTGAGGAGCAAGAAGAAGAAGACGAGTCAGAAGATGAAGACGAATCAGATCCGGGCAGGAGGTGGATAAGGACGATGAAGAAGAGGTGCATGATGATGATGAAGATGTTATTGATGGAGATTCTGAAACAAGCACGAAAAATTCATCTGAAGATGAAGAATAAAAGTACTAAATATTTTATTCACATCGGTGACTATAAAATATCTTGAATTTTCATAATTTCTTCTAATTAATTTTCTTTGATATAATTAATTATTTTCAAGAATGCCGCCAAAACGACAATGAAGAAATGTGCCACCGCCAAGTCCAAGTCCTGAATCCATTGAGGACTACCCACTCGAGGAATCCGTTCCTAAAGATCAAGCTAACACAGAAGAGAACAACAGCCAGTCGACACCTACCAGTAAGGAAATATTGTCGTTGATAATTATATATATAGTTAATACTTTTGTCTCAATAACTATATAATTATAATTATAGTATATCTATTATCATGTAGTTGATGCATCTGCACGTCGCGGTCGTGGCTATACACGTGGAATCTCTCTTGAAAAAAATAGAAGGCTCGAAAAACTGAAGATCACAATTCCTGATAATTCCACTGGAGGAGTGGATGATAGTGCAGCAGCGCTTTCCTCCTATATTGGCACAGTAGTTCGAGCTTATGCTCCATTTTATGTGCACTCATAGCTAGATGTTCCGAATGAGATTAAGGAGCACATTCGAAGTTGTGTGCTGGTGAGTTTACTTTTCAGTATATTTTTTTCACCTAGATTAGTATATTATATTTTTGACCTGATTCCCTTGTTAGGATGAATTTGACCTCGACTTTGGATGTAGTGAGGATTTGAGAACCGTGAATGAGTTGATGGCTATACTATTTCGACGTCATAAAGGACCCTATCATGACCATTTCAAGAAGTTTGAGACGTTGGAAGAGGCTGCGCAGTCTCATTTTCAGCAGATGAAGTTAGATGATTGGAAAAAATGTTGTGATCTTTTCGCATCTTCAGATTATCAGGTATTTTACATTTATATCTTTTAATTATTTACATTCATATTCGTTCTATATATTATATGTATACATATTACAATTAACATTTTAAATATATTTTGTAGCACTTGAGTTCTACAAATGCACAGAATAGATCCGCTCTGACTGTCCACTATCATTCTGGTTCAAGGTCATTCCACCATCTTGCTGAAAAAATGGTAATTAAAAAATTATAGAATTCATTTATTTTCCTGATATTCTTTCTGGTAAGTACTAACATTATCTTTTTAAAATTGCTAATGTCGTTTTGTTAGAAACGTGATGATCCTAAAAACTTTTCCCTTATTCATGTCTATGCTGCTGCTCAAACTAATGAGCATAGTGAGTGGATGGATCCTGTCGCTGCAGATAATTATGTAAGCAACGTTAATTTTGTTAAATAAATTATTTATATAACATTTCAATAGTTTATTTCTTATTTCTATTTCTTTTAATACGTTACTAATTATTTACGATCATTACCTTTTAAATTGCAGGGAAAAATGATGGAGATGCAGTCGGTTTCTGTGGAATCCTCTCCTAGTGACATAGACATATTCATGCAATTGCTCGGGCCGCAGTCTAGTATGGCAAGAGGTTTGGGATGATCTATCAAGCATAGATGTTCATCCTCCTCAACCTCATCGGCTTCACAAATTAATAATCTTACAGTAGATTTAGAAGCTGCACGGCGTGTGAATGAGTATATGAGGTCGAGACAGCAAGAGTTAGAGTCTCTCTTAGAACGATAGTCTCATTTAGAGATGCGTTTGCAGGGCCAACATAGAGACCAGGAGGAAAGAATACGCAGTGAAATGCAAGCGCAAGTGCAACGGGAGATGATGTTGCAAATCGAGCGTGTTATGTCGTTGCAACAGAATCGCGATGGGCGAGGGAAAAAGAAGAAATAAATTTTATCAGTATTTCTGGCTAGTTTTAATATTTAATTTTGTGCTTTTATAAGACATTGTTACTTGTTAATTGATGGTATGTAATATGATACAATTGGTATTATGTTTTTAAATTTTATGAAATTAGTATTTCTGATATGTACATTCGAATGTAAATAAAAATCGTTCGAACGTTGGTTCACATTCTAACAAACGTTTGAACGTAAATACAATTGGATAGGAGGAAGACAAACTCTAAGTTCGAACGTCTTCACACTAAAACGAACAAACCGTTTGAATGATAAAGCGATTAACGTTCGAACAAGGAACTTGCATTCGAACACTCCTTCGTTTACATTCAAAATAACGTCCGAACTTTAAACGAGTTACGTTTGAACATTTACGTTTATGTTTGAACAAATATTCGAACGTTTATTGTAATTAACGTTCGGATGCATTAACATTCGAACGTAAATATGATACGTTCGAACGATAATCAACGAATGTCAAATTCTCTCATTCGAACGCCAATCGGTCGAGTTAACGTCCGAATGTTTAATTTTACGTCCGAACGTGATTTTCTGTGACAGTTCTCAACCGTCACAAAAAAAGGAGCGTTCAAACGTTGTACCTTCACTAAAAATATTTTTTGTAACGGTTGAACAGTAAACCGTCACAAAATATTTTCTGTGATGCACTTTAGGTGACGGTTTCAAACCGTCACCAAATATGTTTAGTGACGATTTCCCATTTTTTTGTGACAGTTTCCTCTGTCACAAAAGACACATTCTGTTGTAGTGTGATAGTGTTGCAAGATATTTGCTTCAAAACTTAGTACTTCACGGATCATCTCAGCAACATTCTGTGTTGGATCCTTCTAGCTGCTCCCGATTATCTCCTTGTATGTGTCTCTCATCTTTTGTATTAAACTTTCCCTGAAATTCATTGATTATGATTTAATTATTTAAATAGAAATATCACTTAAATGAAATTTAAAATAGTGAGCAGAAGCATTTTTTAAGGAATCGATGTAGAGAAATGATATTTGCAGTCGTGAGTGCACATACGCACAATTCTTTTGAAAAACAAAAAAGTGAGAATGCGGGATCTACATGAAAAAAGTTAATTTTTTTTTATAGTTTAGATAGTGTGTGCATTTCGGATGTTTGTGATTAAATTCTTGACAAGATCTTGGTCTGATATTTTTATGATATTTACTTAACATGTCAATATACGATTTTGATAAAAATTCGTTGCATTTAAAAAATCTGAAAATATCTAACTCAAACTATCTCAATATTATTTACAAATTATTTTTATTATTATTCATAAAACTCTGATTTTATTTCACTCTCCAAATAGCTCTTATGAATAGTTTTACTTTTTTGGTGGACATGCATGTACGGTTATTTTATGGGCAGAGTTTACCTACTTCAATAATTTGGCGCCTGGTCTCACAACGGACATCCAATTCGAACCCCAACTCCGCTAGGGGTGGCAAATTGCAAATTGTGTTCGTCTTCATGTCGTGTTAAGTTCTAAATATTAAATTAAATAGGTCAATTTAAATCCAACCTGTTAAATTAAACGTGTAAAATTTTTAAATTTTAACCCAATTCATTTAGATAATGTCCGATTATGTCGTGTCATTTATTTTGACTTATTCCATAATTAATTAGAAATATGTTAATACGACACGACTCATTTAAATACGCTTGTTTCATGCAAATGGATTGAATTAAAACACATAACTCATTTGACTTGATTAACATAATTTTATATAAAATTTAAAATTTATATTTATTAAAAACCCACAATATCTTTAAAAATATATATCAATATTTTTCAAATTTTAACATATAATTAAACCAATATTACAAACCATACAATAACAAATATGAGCTTAGGTCTAAAATTAAAATCTCGACAATAAAAGCAATAAAAATATATGCATACTGAAAAATACTAATATTATAACTTTTGTTACGGGTCAAAACGGGCTGATTTCGTGTTAAGCAAGTTGATCTGTTATTGACCCGTTTATAAATCGTGTCTTAAGGGATCAATCCATTTTGATCCGAATCTGTTAATTTTGTGTCGTGTTCGATTTGATTCACGAGTCGTGTCACATATTGTTATCCCTAATGTTAATACTTATCTGAAATCTTTTATTCCAATATTTAAACTAGAATCTTCATGGGAGAGGCGAGAGATGGTGAGGGTGAGGCGAGAGGTGGAGTTGATTCAGGGAGGGAGAGGCGAGAGATGGCGAGAGGTGAATTTGATTTGAGAGAGAGGGAAATGTTTTGGGGTTGGATTTAATTTAAAAAAGTTAAATTGTTTAGATATGGATTGTAATTTTGGATTTGTAGTAAGTTTTTTATTTTTTATAGATATTGTGATTTTTAGATTTATATAAAATTATGCTAAACTTAACTAGGTCAAACGTGTTAATTTCTAGTATGTTCAACTCATTTACATAAACGGGTCAAAACGGATTGACACGACACGACCCGTTATGTTAATGAGTCGTGTTAGGGTTTGATGAGTCGTGTTAGGGTTTGAGATTTTGACACGATCGATTAGGGTTGACTCATATAGTATAATATATTTGTCTTGACACGATCCATTAACACGATTTGACACCTCTACTTTTAATTGCATTCATCTCTTTGATTTAAAAAAATGCATTTATTTTTCTCTGCATTATGCTGAGCAGTTTCTCGGAAGAAGTTGGAACTTTTTTGGATCATCACAGTAAAATAAGTAGTGGACATAAGAAGGTAAAAGTGAAGGACATGTTACGTCCACCGAGCGAACGTGCATTTTGTACTCTCTTTGTTTTTAAGTATTTTTTAAATCTTTTTAAATATTTTTTTAAAAAGATTACAAAGTCATTCAAAATACTTATTCAAACATTAAATAAAAGAATAAGCCAAAAAATTAGACCGAACCGGAACTAAAAAAAGTGAAAGTTTCAATTTCAATGACGAATCGATCTATAACAATTATTAAATTTTTAAAACTAATATACATCAATTCGATTTTAAAACTTACCCAAAACCGAATCGAATCAGACAGATTATACCACTAAAAAGTAAATGCTAAGGTGTTCTTAAAAGAGTCAAAATGGGTGATACGACACGATCCATTATCTAAATATGTTGGGTGAGAGTTTAAAAATTTGACACGTTTAATTTAACGAGCCGGATTCGAGTTGACCTATATAATTGAATGTTCATGATTTGACACGATTTGAAAATATGATTTGCCTAATCTAATTCTTGCTAAGGTTGGAAGGACAATAAGCTCTCTTATCCAGTCTGTTTTGAAAGATGAAATTATTTCATTTCATTTCATATAATTGTTACAATTTTTTAAACGTTCAAATAAAATATAAAATATAATTCAACTCTTTTAAATTTTAAAATAAAAATAATATTTTATTCAACTTTTATTTTATCTTATTTCTTCTCAACTATATCAGGATAAAAACCAAGCCATCTCTTTCAAAAGTGAAAGAAAAAAGCTATTGTCCACCATATTTTACCACGCTACTTGATCACTCGAGAAAAAACATTTTATTTTTTTATTTTTACTTAATGATTAAAGAAGTAATTTCAAATATATTGATATATTTTTTTACTTTTTAAAAATTTTAAATATATTAAAAATATGAATAAAAAATTACAAAAAAAATTAGTACCGATGAGGGCTGCTAAGTCCAAAATTTGATTAGAATCTTAACTTTTGGCTATAATATCAACTTTTGACTAGGTGAGTCCACATTGGACTAGCTATCTTAAAATTCAAATATTAATATAATATTATATATTTTAATAATATTTTACAAAACAAATTCTTTTGATATTTTATAAATACACTCCATATATTAATTAATAATTTAATTTTTATTTAAAATTATTGTTTCTCAAGGTTTAAAATTATAATTTAATTTAATAATTGTTTCTCAAGCCATAATTTAAAGAATGAAAATTTTGCTTTCTTTATATCCCTAGCCCTCCACAGTACATCTTTCCTTTTCTCGACCTCTATCTATACAACATGGTTACCCTCTCACTTATCAACCCCAACGAATAAAAGAGAAAATGCAAACCCCTATGATATAATAGATTACAAAAAATTATTTCCTCCACTCCCTTTGATCTTTCTAATTTCATACTTGCAGAGAAATTCGTGTTTTTATAGGTTTCAACTTCAGGCCCATACTTTCATGTGAAAGAAGCTCCGGAGCAATGCAAGATGGACTCAAAGGGCTCCTCAAGCTGACACTTGATTGAGATGGTCTATACAAGCCGTATCCCATGAGGAAGTACTCCAATGGTAACAACATGGCATGAGGCTGCTCCTCTGTTACCATTGACCCACATACCTAAACCTGTATGTTTGTTCCCCACACCCCCCAAGTAAATAAAGCTGCTTCTCACGCTAGCCATATATGAACATAAAACATGATGGGATAGAACTGTTGCATACCTCAACTAATGCACTGTATCGCCTATCTAGATTGGAAGTCATGTGGAGAGCCTCTGAGTGAAATGGAGAGTTATCCCCAACAAAAATTAGAGAACAACATTGTAGTTTTCTCAATCCTCGGTAATGTTAGGTCTCCTGCTAGACATAAAAAATAGAGTTACTCCAAATCTCTAGGCATTAGCATGTGTGTGAATCACGTTTTTTCAATGTGAGACTTCAATTATAAAAACACAATGGCAAGGTAACCCACACCATGTAAGACAGTCATCTATAAAGCAGTAAACAATCAAGGAACACATAATCAATAGCACGTTTTCTAGAGGATGGCAAATCCTCACTCTGATCAGTTATGAGTTGCAGAAGGCAACACATATTTGCTCGACAAATCCCTGCACCACAACATTTGGTCACAACCATTAAAATAGAAAGTAAGATGAAGATACAACTATTTGAGATAAAAGGAAATATGCCTACAAGTTCATCAAACCAGGAACTATTGAAAGGCATCTGGTATTCCTCCACATAGAAAGTTATTTTTTAATGACCTGATGAAAAAAAGAAATGGACTTTAGGTGAAGAAACAGCTCTCAAGAAACAAATAAGAGCTCCACTATAATACAATAAGACACTTGATTCACTACTAAACTGCATCAAACAACCACCTGCAGCCTTTGATCCACCATCCCCCAGCGTTTGATTCATTGTCTCCAGTTCTAGTTCTATCACATTCTTAGCTCACGATCATCTCCAGTTTGAGTTTGAGGCATTGTTTAATGGTTGGCTAATATTAAAGTCTATCCAATATAAATGGCAGCATATTATACACCAAACAGACACCAATCATTCACAATTAGAACATCAACAAAGTCAATTCCCTTATCTCAAGTTGAAACACATTATTAAATTCCTCGTGACTGATTTGTTTGTTAATTCCCAACAAAATAGTATTTCATTTCTCTGTACTAGTGAAAGGTAGATGCAAGCCATTGTGCACATGTGTGTGTGTGTGTGCCTCTTATCTCATCATGAAAATGCCACAAATTTGACACGGGAAGAGATGGATTTGAGTATATAACAACGTTATTTACAACGTTATTTTAACTCAATCTGGATTCCCAATAGAAATTAATCACAAAAAGCATCAACATATGAGGTTAGGCCAACATTTATAAGATTATAAAGGGTTCATGCATGACAAAAAAGAGCATTGAGTTTAGATAAGTAACGTACTTATACAAGTATATGACATGCCATCAACACAATAAAGTCATGCTTTATATATTCGGAAGTCCCTAAAAAAGAGAAAATAGAAACAGCGAACTAAACAAAATATCAATAGTTGTCCAATAAAATACCAAGCAAATCTGTGGCAAATTTAATACACCATAAATACACCATACCATTTCATCCTCAAAAAGAAAAAAAAATAGCAAAGCATTTACCCAAATCGCACAACGGTAGTGGCAAATTTGTAGTGGCAGATACTGTATGGGGTAGAGCCAAGCCAATTCGTGGAGGAAATTGAAGAACCTTTTGGACGATTCGTGGAAAGAAGCCAATTCAACAATTATTTATCCTTGCAACGCAAAAGAGGAGGTGATTTAATCACTCGAAGAAGATAAAGTGAGAATCGGGGAAGAAGGAGAGAGGAGACAGCACAGAGAATACACAGAGAAGAGGGAGAGAAGAGTGAGGAAGAGAAACTTACGTTGGAGAGAACGAAGACGACGACAACCGCTGGATAAGGAGACCGCTGGAGAGAAGGGGACGCTTGCGGGCTGAGGAAGAGCGACGTCTCAGCAAGAATGGGGCTAGAAGATTATGGCTTGTGGGTTGAAGAAGAAAATGGAGATTATGGCTTGCGGGTTGAAGAAGAAAAGGGCGAAGAAAATAAGAAAAGGGCGAAGAAGAGAAGAAGCTTCGAGAGAAAAAGAAAACGAAGAAGATAAGAGAGTTTCGGGAGAAAGAAAGGAAAAAAATATGAAATGAAGGGTTTTGGGAATGAAGACAGAGAAAAACCGAGTGAAAGAATCAATGAGAAGTAAAAAAATGATAAAATAATAATTTAGTTCGTGAACAATAACTCACCAGATATAAAGAGAAGTTAATATATAATGTAGCATAAATATTAAACTTCATAAATTTAGCTAGGGTAATACGAATATTTTTTCACATATTTACTTCTAATTTATACTTGCATTTGACCATGGCTGCTCTCAGTCGGACAAAAGATTACAATGAGCACCGAAATCTCTTAACCAAACCTTTAAAAAATTAAAAAAGAAAAAAAAATCCCTTCATCATTGCCATCTTTTAAATTTCGTGTTGAAGTCAATGGACTTGCTCTACGTCACATCTTGCGTGACATTTTTTGTCTCTTTTTCTTTTTGTTCTTATCAATTTTAAAAAATAAAAACGCATCACTTTTTATAAATCAGATTATATTTTAAAATTAAAAGTAATATAATAAAATATTTAATAAAATAACATTATCTTGCGTTGATATCACTATTCCAAATCTCAACAATAAGAATAATAAAAGGATCGTGCTACAGTCCCGCTGGGACTCCGCTGGGAGCTCCCGTTGGGCTGTAGTGTATTTTTATATGTGTTTTTTTTAAGTTGTTTTTTATATAATTATTTTAATATTTTTTAAAAAATAAAATAAATTTAGAATATTATTAAAAACACTTTCTTAATTAAGAAGTAAAAAAAATTATTAAAAAATACTTGCTTAATTATTTTATATTTTACTTCGTGATTAAGCAAGTATTATTTAAAAATATTATAAATTTTTTTATTTTTTAAAAATATTTAAAATCATTAAAAACATCTATATAAAAAAAAGAATTAAAAAATACACATAAAAAAATACACTAGAGCTCCAGCGGGAGCCTCAATGGGAGCTCTAGCATTTTCCATAATAAAAATACAATCATAAAATATTTAATAAAATAACATTATCTTGTGTAGATATCACTATTCTAAATCTCAACAATAAAAATCATAAAAATATAATCATAAAATATTTAATAAAATAACATTATCTTGCGTTGATATCACTATTCCAAATCTCAACAATAACAATAATAAAAATACAATCATAAAATATTTAATAAAATAACATTATCGTGTGTGGATATCACTATTCCAAATCTCAACAATAAAAATAATAAAAATATTACAAAATATACAATAATATAAAATTATTTTATTTTATCTTACTATTTAAACTGCATGTTTATTCTCTTTTACAGAAAATGATCGTTTTGTTTTATTTTTATTTTTTATTTTTGTTATAGCTTTCCCTCCCTTTTAGCAAAACTGACGATTTCAAATTTTAGGTTGTGTTTAGATATTGAATAGAGTTGAATTAAATTGAGTTGAGATGATAAAATATTATTAGAATATTATTTTTTAATATTATTATTATTTTAAAATTTAAAAAAATTAAATTATTTATTATATTTTATTTTAAAATTTAAAAAAATTATAATAATAAATCGAGATGAATTGAAAGATTTAATATCCATACCAAGTCTTAAAATTTAGATTGGATTTGAATAAACTCTTGAGAAGATTAGTTAATGAGCGTTACCTAAACCGAATGGAGACAAAGGTCTTCCTCCATGGCGCGTAAGAAGATTAGTTAATGAGCGTTACCTAAACCGAATGGAGACAAAGGTCTTCCTCCATGGCGCGTAATGATCACGTCTACAATGACGCCTAATGATCAAGCGCTTGTGTATAAATGTCTCACCTCCATTACTCACTACTTCAGTATCAAGGATAAGGTCTTCTTTCTTCACATGGTATGCCATTTCCAAGCTTGTAGCTCCACCACCTACCCTTCAACACCGCCTCCTTTCTTTTCTTTTACCCACTACTATTTTGGAAGACGACAAACCCAAGACCCTCCTTTTCTTTTCTTTTCTTTCTCATTATTGTAGAGTTTGCTCATTAAATTGTTCTTCATTTGGATTCAGGTCATGAGGTCGATCGAGAAGTAAGCTTATTTCTGGGAAATTAAAGGAGCTGGTTCCGGTCATTACCTACTAACTTGGAATTAGTAAGGTTCGTTTTCATTTGTGCTCTCTATAAATAGTTCATGAATGGTGAAATGTCTCGTTCGTAGTTCATGTGGTAGTGATGAATTTGTCTTAATTATAAGTAATTTGCTTGTTGAGTGTTTATTTTTTATTTTTTAGTTTTGAATCTGAGATATTGCTTTATTACTGATTAACTATAAATGTTTTTAAAAAATAAATCCTATAAAATATATTATTAATATAAACATATGATGGAGAAGGATGCAATCTTGGACATTTTTACATTGATCTGAAAAGGAAACCAACTTCGTTATCCGAAGTATATATTTAAAGTCTCGTGATTTCTTTTTTTTCCTATTAATTATAATTTCTTGCATTATATATTAAAGTGTATAAAAGCTTATTATATAGAAATGGTTAATAATTTTGGCTTTCTTGCGTAGCTCCTCACATTAATTAGCAACTAGGTGAAAAAAAACATTACTCAATTTAGAAGAAAATTAACTATCATTTCCTATCTCTCACTCACAGAAGAAATGGTCACGTTTGGTATTTCAAAGAATTAACAATCAATTTATTGTCAATTTTAATTGTTTATTAATTAATAAGTGTTAATGTCGAAAGTAGATATTTCGTCATTGTATGTTTCCAAATAGCTAGATTCATTAAAAATGTATTCAATTTATTTTTAATGGAATAATTAATGGAACTTTTGTTTAGAACGTTTTCGTCTTCTTTTAGTAAGAAAACTTCGGTTTTGTTTAGAACGTTGATCATTTAGTCGTGTTTCAAGACGAATCTATATACTCTGTAATCTATATATATAGGATTTGGGCGTTAATAGAAAAATGTTGAATGTGACATCAACTACATCAACTATTGATCTGTTGCTTTGCATTGAGGCCTCCGCAGCTACTAATCACGACTGTGCCGCATACAAAGTCCGTCACTGCAATGGATCCTAAAATCTATAAAGCGGCGGCACAAGGAAACCTGGAGGCCTTGGAACATGATATCTCCGATCCACTTGATTGGTTTTTAACAGTTAATCAAAACACAATCTTACATATTTGCATTTCAAGTATCCTCGTTGAAGAAGAGTATCCAGCCACTGGAGGAACTGACCAAGCCTCAGCGGCAAAATTTGTGAAAGATGTACTGGACAAGTGTCCGTCACTTTTATTGAAAGCCAACGCAGAAGATGATACTCCGTTACATTTGGCGGCAAGGTATGGGCATGTTTCCATCGTCAAAGTCCTAATTGAACATCAAAAATCCCAACATCAAGATCTCGAAAGTGGAGTCGTTGAAGCTATGAAGGAGATGATTGGGAAGCTGAACAAAGAAAGAGATACGGCCTTACATGAGGCTGTACGGTACAATCACATTGAAGTAGTAAAACAGTTACTAATGGGTGTAGATCAAGAATTTTCCTTCGGTGCTAATGCTGCTGGTGAGACCCCACTTTACTTGGCTGTCGAGAGCTGCTTTCCGGATTTGGTGTCAGAAATTTTAAACAAATTGAAGTCACCAACTTATGATGGCCCCTTGGGTAGAACGGCTTTGCATGCTGCAACAATACATGGCTATTACAATATTGGTATTGCCTATTTTATGTGATGGTATCAAATTTGACAGGACATTTAGTTCATGAAATATAAAAATGTTTGATATGCACAGGGCTGGTTTTAGATTAATTTCGTGTTTAACAAGCTTGCAAATAATAAAGACTGATGTCTGCCTTGTCCTGCATTTGCCTTTTGTACATACAAATTTTATTTGATGATCAAGGACTGATTACTAAACATGGCTTCCACATTAAATGATCACCTGAATAGTCCTTTTTCTGTCTCCTAATGTCTTCCTTTTTGTTCTTCAAAAAATTATTACCTTAATTTAGCGCGTTTAACTTCTTTTAGGAATGACCGAAAACATTTTGGAAAGATACGGAGGCGATCTATGTAAACAAGCAGACCAAAATGGTTGGACTCCGCTTCACATGGCTGCATACATGGGCAACTTTACGGCAACAAAACTATTGCTGGAATCTGATAGAGAGGTAGCATATATGAAAGACGCAGAGGGTAGAATAGCTCTTCACCTTGCAGCTCATCGCAACTTCCACAACGTAACGAAAGAGATTATATCAATGTGTCCAGATTGTTGCGAAGTGGTTGACAATGAAGGCCGCAATGCATTGCATCTCGCCCTGAGCAACAACATCTGGGGGAGAAATGAAGCAGCGGAAATCATCCAAGATAATTCATCTCTCCGGAATCTTTTGAATCAGAAGGACAACGACGGGAATACCCCTCTCCATCACTATTGCACTAATAATATTGATTATTACAACGAGCGTGTCCTGAAATCTCCAAGAGTTGAGAAAATGGTCTTCAACAAAAAGAACCAGAAAGCTCTTGAAATCTTACTAAGTAAAATCCGCCAACTTGATCATGATTGTAACACCCAGGCGGTTGAAACTGCACCATGCACGTAAGCCGCACCCATGCACGTGTTGAACCTGCTATTTCACGCATGAAGTCTGGGACGGCGTCGTTTAGGTAAGTTTTTGTTTCCTTTCTGTTCTTCCTCCCGCTTCTTTCTCCCTCATTCTCTCTTTCGGTTTCTGTTGTTCCCCCCCCCTCCGCCCAGATCTCTCTCTCTCTCTCTCGCACGTCTCTCCACTTAGTTTCTCACCCCTTTCGGTCACTCTACTTCATAACTGTTTTTCTCTATCGCACTGCTCCAGTTTCTGCAGATTGGGTGTCCCTCTCTCTCATCTGTTCAGTTTTCCTTTGGTTCTCTTCTCCTTGTGCAGGATTTCATCGTCAGGTATAACTTCTTCTTTCCATATTTTTTTTGGTTGTTCTGCAACCAGACACTATTTTTAGTGCATCCTCTCAGCCGATTCTCTCACTCTTTTCATTTGCTGCAGTTTCTGTTTTGGTCCTTACCGTGAGTTTTTGTAGCTTTTTGTGAGTTTTTCTGATTGTTATGTGTGGTGAGTACTTCGGGTTGGTGTTTTGTCCTAGGTTTGGATATTTTTAAGTTACATTGTTTTGGATTTGGGAATGGAAAGAAGAGTGCTTTGTGTAGTGTAAACTGGTTAAATAGGCAAAATCTGCGTAATTGGCTCGAGCAGAGTGTCGAGCGACACTCGAGCGAAGCTCTCTGACTTGCTTCCGCTCGAGCAGAGTGTCGAGCAACACTCGAGCGAAGCTCTCTGACTTGCTTCCGCTCGAGCAGAGTGTCGAGCGACACTCGAGCGAAGCTCTCTGACTTGCTTCCGCTCGAGCAGGGTGTCGAGCGAGACTCGAGCGAACCTCTCTGACTTGATCTCGCTCGAGCGGTCTGTCGAGCGAGGCTCGAGCGAAGTTGGCTCGAGCCAACTGTCGAGCCAACTTTCAGACAACACTTTTTCAGCTCCCAACCAGTCTCCACTTATAGCCAACATACTGAGTTTGGTATAGAATATTTTGGATCGAAGTTTGGGCTGTCCGGATTGTTATTTGGCTAGTTAAGTTTGATTAAAACTCGTTGAATTATGGTCTAGAGTTTGAGTCTTGAATTGTTTAAGAACAATTGGGTGTTTTTGGACTTTAATATTTAGTTTATGATATTTTTATGAATAGGTGACGAGATTGATAGAGATCATTTTCAAGGCTTAGATAATACGCTGCAGGAGTCAGGTAAGCGGGGTTCCTATGCTGGGTTTTATACAAGTTAATAAGACTGAGGTTGATTTTATGAAAACTTGCATAATTTGTCTTGTGTTGGGAACTTGTGAAAACAAAGATCAACCTCGGTCTCTTATCTGCATTATTCATGAAATCTGTGTGAAAAAGGAAAATATATTCTGACATGCATTGTGTAGACATGAGCTTAATTCTGTCATGTGGTTTCTGAAATCTGAAAAAGAGCGATATTGAGAATATGAAAAGTTGTGCATTTATTTGTTCTGGCTTTTGTGTTCAACGTGTGTAAACTGTTATGATTCTGTTTTGGTACTCTGTATTATTTTGATATAACATCTGAAAACCTTTGGCATGGTGTACTGGTTTTCGTATCTGACTCTGTCTCTGCTTTGCTCTACTCTGCTCTGTTATGCTCTGCTCTGTTTGGGTTGGTACCAACTTCTCTGTCTCTGAGTGCACCCACTTTGGAAACAAAGTGGTTTATTTGTGGTCTTTTCCTGTGTGCACACTCGGGGCTCCGAGAAGAATAAAGGAAAGATTTCACCTCTGTCTCTGCCTGGTTTGGCCACCGGGGTTAGCACAACCCTACCACGGGGGTGAAACATGGTCTCTGCTCTGTTTGATGCTCTGTTTTGATCTGATGATGATACTCAGTTTATGTTATGCCAAAGTACCATGGGTTTTATTTTGTTTTAAAACCATCGCTCTGTTATTTTGAAAATATGTCCTGTTCTGCATGTTAACTCTGGAAAATATTTTGTTCTGCATGTTCTACCTTGTAAATGCTCATGTTTGCACGCTGGCATATGTTTCCTGCTTACTGAGTTGTTGATAACTCACCCCTTATCATTATAATATTTTTCAGATGATGTGGTAAGTCCAAATGAGGACCTGGATTAGAGTGCTGCTTGTGTTTAAGCTGAGAAGGACTTCTGGTGTTCTTAGTTTTAAAGTCTTTGGGTTTTATGAGTTTAGTAAGATTTATGAATTATTTAGTTGATTTGTTATGACTACCGGAAGGTTATGGACCTTTTTGATTGTTATTATTGCATTTAAGATTGTGTGGAGATTGAAATGAGATTATTGAGAAGATTTGAGATTGATTTCATTTATGAAGTTTTGAAGATTTTTCTTTGGATGTGTTGGGAGACATGTTTATGAGTGACAAGTAGTAATTCACCAAGCCACCCGGGTTTGGGGCGTTACATTTGGTATCAGAGCCAGGTTTGAATTCTGCATACTATAAACCTTGGAGGTTTAGATTTCTGTGGGTTCATAGGATTGAATATTGTTGAACTGGGAAGTCTTAGAATTCGTTGGCTTTAGGAATAGCTATGGAGTGTGGTATATCACAGGTCTATGAACTAAATACATGTTGATTAAGGTTTAGCCTAGTAACGGAGCCTTCTTAAATTCTCAGAGGGAGCAAGATGTTAAATTTTGGGGAGATTGACTATTACTATCATTGTGCGTTCCTTTTTCGTCTCTGTTATAGATATTCTTATATATTGAATTCTAATATATATACGCTTTGTTTTTACAAATACCACTAATCTTCTATGTTCTTTTAAACTTTATTTTCGAAGCGATTATTTAAAATTCTAGTTATATTGTCAGGATGCCACCTCGTCGTAGAGAACGAAGCATGTCGGATCTGAATGCGAATGAGAATGAAAGGGAAGCAAACCCGAGTGCTTCCGAGGTACTGCGAGCGGCTGCACATCAATTAATTGATGACCTTGTGCAGAATCCTGCGGGTCGCCAGCGTAACTTCAATGAAGGGGGTTGTACTGTCGAACAATTCAATCGAATGCACCCTCCTTTGTTTGATGGGAGAGGCGATCCAACTTTGGCAGAGGATTGGATACAGGACATTGAGGAGATTTTTCGAGTCCTAACCTGTACTGAGGAACAAAAAGTGGCGTTCACCACATTTAAGCTTACTGGGGAAGCAAAGAGGTGGTGGATCTCTGAAAGATCTATTAGGGAAGCAGAGGGGACAGAGATAATCAGTTGGCTGCACTTCAAGCAGATTTTTCTTGAGCGCTTTTTCCCTAGCTCATTCCGTGAGGATAAGGCTATGGAATTTGCCACCCTGGTTCAGGGAACCATGACGGTTCATCAGTATGCTGCCAGATTTACTGAATTATCCCGCTTTGCTATTTATTTGATTCCGGATGAGGAAAAGAAGGCACGCAAATTTGAGCAAGGACTGAATGAGAAACTGTACGAGCGTGTGGTGGGTTTCCAGATTCGGAACTTCTCCGAATTGGTGAACAAAGCAACAGTTTTTGAAAGAACTCTTCAAAGGAGTGCTGCGTTGCACGAACAGAGGAAAAGGACTATTCCCACCGAGTACCATTCTGGCAAGGACCAAGGACCGTGGAAGAGGAGGAGTGAAGGTGGTAGTTCGGGAAAAAGGCCTGTTCAGAGTAATCAACAGCCCTACCGGTGTAGGACATGCAATCAAGTGCACTCCGGAGAGTGCAGGAAAGGGGCGGGATTGTGTTTCCGTTGTGGCAAATCAGGACACTACATCAGAGACTGCCCAACGCAAAATAGTAGCAACCAGAGGTTCATACCGCCACCTCCGAGGAATGAAGTATCAACTCGGGGCAGCAATCAACGTTCTACTGCGCCTGCTCGAGTCTTTGCATTAACACCTGGAGAGGTTGAGGGCAGGAATGACGTGATCACTGGTATGACTCTTTTGTTTTACTTTAAGGATTTATATTTTCTATTGTTTTCTTTCCTTTGGTTGGT
This sequence comes from Juglans mandshurica, assembly GCA_022457165.1. Taxonomy (NCBI): domain Eukaryota; kingdom Viridiplantae; phylum Streptophyta; class Magnoliopsida; order Fagales; family Juglandaceae; genus Juglans; species Juglans mandshurica. The sequence goes on from CM039619.1 coordinate 37,694,536, forward strand.
TCTGGTTAAGATTTTGGATATTCTTGGTTCATGGATGAGTTCGAATGTAATCACAGGTACTCTTTCTTTGTTTTCTAATAATGCTTTTGTGTTATTTGACTCGGGAGCGACACATTCTTTTGTTTCCACGACGTACTCTAGATTCTGCGCGTTAGATACTGAAAGGTTGAGGAACAAGTTAGTGGTTGCGACCCCAACAGGAAATTCTGTAGTTTGTAGTGAGATTCTACCTGGGTGCCCTCTTTCTATAGAGGGAAGATTGATGCCAATAGATTTAATAGTCTTCCACATGGTAGGGTTTGATGTTATTTTGGGTATGGATTGGCTGGCTTCTTATCACGCCAGTATTGATTGTGCTAAAAAGGAAGTGGTTTTCAGACCCCCCAATGAAAGTGAATTTCGGTTCATAGGGTCAAAAGTGAGGTTGACTCCACCCATCATTTCTGCCATTCAGGTTGGAAAACTGTTGCGTGATGGTTGTCAGGGATTCCTAGCCTGTGTGGTAGAAACACCAAAGGGGGAAGTGATGTTGGAACAGATACCTGTTGTGAGAGAATATCCAGAGGTTTTCCCCGAAGATTTATCGGGACTTCCACCCGAGCGGGAGGTAGAGTTTGCTATTGAGTTAGTTCCAGGCACGGCACCCCTTTCAAAAGCACCTTATCGCATGGCGCCGTCGGAATTAGCGGAACTCAAAGAGCAGTTGCAAGAATTGTTAGACAAGGGTTTCATCAGGCCCAGTGTTTCACCTTGGGGAGCTCCAGTTCTTTTTGTGAAGAAGAAGGATGGATCGATGAGAATGTGTATCGATTATAGGGAACTTAATCGGGTGACCATAAAGAATAAGTACCCGCTACCCCGTATAGAAGATTTGTTTGATCAGCTCCAGGGTGCTCAAGTATTTTCGAAGATTGATCTTCGATCGGGTTACCACCAGTTGAAGATCAGAGCTGAAGACGTGGCTAAGACGGCGTTTAGGACCCGTTATGGCCACTATGAGTTTTTGGTCATGCCTTTTGGCCTGACAAACGCCCCAGCTGTATTCATGGACTTGATGAACAGGGTGTTTCATGAGTTTTTGGATAAGTTTGTGGTTGTCTTTATTGATGATATACTGATATACTCCAAAAGTGAGACCGAGCATGAAGAACATTTGAAGTTGGTACTTGGGACACTTAGAGACAAGCAGCTGTTTGCTAAGTTGAAGAAGTGTGAATTTTGGCTTGATTCAATCACGTTTTTGGGACATGTAGTGTCGAAGGACGGAATTTCAGTAGACCCAGGGAAAGTGGAAGCAGTGGTTAATTGGTCGGCACCGAGGAACGTTCATGAGGTTAGAAGCTTCTTGGGATTGGCGGGGTATTACCGTCGTTTCATTGATGGGTTTTCGAAGATAGCAGTTCCTCTCACTGCACTCACCAGGAAAAATAATAAGTTTGAATGGACAGCAAAGTGTGAAGAAAGTTTCCAAGAGTTGAAACAGAGATTAGTGACAGCTCCGGTGTTATCAGTCCCCACAGCTAGAGGCGGATTTGTTGTTTATAGCGATGCTTCTAGGCTTGGTTTGGGGTGTGTACTGATGCAACATGGGAAGGTTATAGCTTACGCCTCACGCCAATTGAAAGTGTATGAGCAAAATTATCCCACTCATGATCTGGAACTCGCGGCAGTTATTTTTGCACTCAAACTTTGGAGACACTACTTGTATGGGGAAAAGTGCGAAATTTATACGGATCACAAGAGTTTGAAGTATTTCTTTACCCAAAAAGAATTAAATATGAGACAAAGGAGGTGGCTTGAGTTGATCAAGGATTATGATTGCACCATTAATTATCACCCTGGCAAAGCTAATGTAGTAGCCGACGCTCTGAGCAGGAAGTCAATCGGACCGACAGTTGCAGCCATTACCACTCAGCATAGGTTGTTGATGGATTTAGAAAGAGCCGGTATTGAAGTCTCGTCTAGTGAAACAAATGCTGTCATGGCCAGTTTAGTGGTTCAACCTGATTTGATAGATAGAATCAGAGCTGCTCAGAAAGTGGACTCAGAGTTGATGAAGCTAATGGAAGGGATCGAAAACGGGGACAAGCCTGATTTTTGTGTTTCCAAGGATGGAGTTTTGAGATTTAGGGGTAGAGTATGCGTACCTGCTGATGAGGAACTAAAAAGGGTAATTCTTGAAGAGGCACACCGTTCTTTGTACACTGTTCACCCAGGGAGTACCAAGATGTATCGGGATTTGAGAGAGTCCTTTTGGTGGAATGGCATGAAAAGAGAAATTGCTAAATTTGTAGAACAATGCCTGACTTGCCAACAAGTGAAGGCGGAACATCAGAGACCTGCATGATTATTACAGCCACTCCAGATTCCGGAGTGGAAATGGGAACATATCTCCATGGATTTCGTGACAGGTCTACCAAGGACCGTAAGCGGACAAGATGCTATATGGGTAATCGTGGATCGGTTAACGAAAACCGCCCATTTTGTGCCCATTAGAGTTTCTTATAAACTAGAGAAACTAGTTGAACTGTATGTGCGGGAGATAGTGAGGTTGCATGGAGTGCCGGTATCCATTGTGTCGGATAGAGATCCTCGTTTTACCTCTAAGTTCTGGCGAAGCTTACAAGAGGCAATGGGTACTCAGTTAAGTTTCAGTACTGCTTTTCACCCTCAGACAGATGGACAATCAGAAAGGACTATTCAGATTTTAGAAGACATGTTGAGGGCATGCTTGATGGACTTCAAGGGATCTTGGATGCAACATTTACCATTGGTTGAGTTTGCATATAACAATAGCTTCCAGGCTAGCATTGGGATGGCACCTTATGAGGTTTTGTATGGCAGGAGATGTAGGTCTCCTTTGTATTGGGATGAAGTAGGTGAAAGAAAACTTCTAGGGCCAGAAATTATTCAGCAGACCACAGAAAAGATAGATATCATTCGGGCTAGAATGAAAGCAGCTCAAAGCCGACAGAAGAGCTATGCAGATAAGCGCCGCCGTCAGTTAGAATTTGCGATGGGAGATAAGGTATTCTTGAGAATTTCACCAATGAAAGGAGTTATGAGATTCGGAAAGAAAGGTAAGTTGAGCCCTAGATACATTGGACCGTTTGAGATTCTTGAACGGATTGGACCGGTGGCATACAGGGTGGCTCTACCACCGACGTTCTCGGGAGTGCATAATGTGTTCCATGTGTCCATGTTGAGGAAGTATATCCATGACCCCACTCACATCATAGATCATGAACCCTTACAGATTCAAGAGGACATGACCTACACTGAGGAACCATTGCGGATTCTGGACAAGAAAGAGCAAGTGTTGCGAAATCGAACTATTTATTTGGTTAAAGTATTGTGGTGTAATCATGCTATCAATGAAGCATCTTGGGAATTCGAGGAAGAGATGCGAGTAAAGTATCCGCACTTGTTCGAAGGGAATTATTATAGCTTGTAGCGAATTCCGAGGATGGAATTCTTGTAAGGGAGGGAGGATGTAACACCTAGGCGGTTGAAACTGCACCATGCACGTAAGCCGCACCCATGCACGTGTTGAACCTGCTATTTCACGCATGAAGTCTGGGACGGCATCGTTTAGGTAAGTTTTTGTTTCCTTTCTGTTCTTCCTCCCGCTTCTTTCTCCCTCATTCTCTCTTTCGGTTTCTGTTGTTCCCCCCCCCCTCCGCCCAGATCTCTCTCTCTCTCTCTCGCACGTCTCTCCACTTAGTTTCTCACCCCTTTCGGTCACTCTACTTCATAACTGTTTTTCTCTATCGCACTGCTCCAGTTTCTGCAGATTGGGTGTCCCTCTCTCTCATCTGTTCAGTTTTCCTTTGGTTCTCTTCTCCTTGTGCAGGATTTCATCGTCAGGTATAACTTCTTCTTTCCATATTTTTTTTGGTTGTTCTGCAACCAGACACTATTTTTAGTGCATCCTCTCAGCCGATTCTCTCACTCTTTTCATTTGCTGCAGTTTCTGTTTTGGTCCTTACCGTGAGTTTTTGTAGCTTTTTGTGAGTTTTTCTGATTGTTATGTGTGGTGAGTACTTCGGGTTGGTGTTTTGTCCTAGGTTTGGATATTTTTAAGTTACATTGTTTTGGATTTGGGAATGGAAATAAGAGTGCTTTGTGTAGTGTAAACTGGTTAAATAGGCGAAATCTGCGTAATTGGCTCGAGCAGAGTGTCGAGCGACACTCGAGCGAAGCTCTCTGACTTGCTTCCGCTCGAGCAGGGTGTCGAGCGAGACTCGAGCGAACCTCTCTGACTTGATCTCGCTCGAGCGGTCTGTCGAGCGAGGCTCGAGCGAAGTTGGCTCGAGCCAACTGTCGAGCCAACTTTCAGACAACACTTTTTCAGCTCCCAACCAGTCTCCACTTATAGCCAACATACTGAGTTTGGTATAGAATATTTTGGATCGAAGTTTGGGCTGTCCGGATTGTTATTTGGCTAGTTAAGTTTGATTAAAACTCGTTGAATTATGGTCTAGAGTTTGAGTCTTGAATTGTTTAAGAACAATTGGGTGTTTTTGGACTTTAATATTTAGTTTATGATATTTTTATGAATAGGTGACGAGATTGATAGAGATCATTTTCAAGGCTTAGATAATACGCTGCAGGAGTCAGGTAAGCGGGGTTCCTATGCTGGGTTTTATACAAGTTAATAAGACTGAGGTTGATTTTATGAAAACTTGCATAATTTGTCTTGTGTTGGGAACTTGTGAAAACAAAGATCAACCTCGGTCTCTTATCTGCATTATTCATGAAATCTGTGTGAAAAAGGAAAATATATTCTGACATGCATTGTGTAGACATGAGCTTAATTCTGTCATGTGGTTTCTGAAATCTGAAAAAGAGCGATATTGAGAATATGAAAAGTTGTGCATTTATTTGTTCTGGCTTTTGTGTTCAACGTGTGTAAACTGTTATGATTCTGTTTTGGTACTCTGTATTATTTTGATATAACATCTGAAAACCTTTGGCATGGTGTACTGGTTTTCGTATCTGACTCTGTCTCTGCTTTGCTCTACTCTGCTCTGTTATGCTCTGCTCTGTTTGGGTTGGTACCAACTTCTCTGTCTCTGAGTGCACCCACTTTGGAAACAAAGTGGTTTATTTGTGGTCTTTTCCTGTGTGCACACTCGGGGCTCCGAGAAGAATAAAGGAAAGATTTCACCTCTGTCTCTGCCTGGTTTGGCCACCGGGGTTAGCACAACCCTACCACGGGGGTGAAACATGGTCTCTGCTCTGTTTGATGCTCTGTTTTGATCTGATGATGATACTCAGTTTATGTTATGCCAAAGTACCATGGGTTTTATTTTGTTTTAAAACCATCGCTCTGTTATTTTGAAAATATGTCCTGTTCTGCATGTTAACTCTGGAAAATATTTTGTTCTGCATGTTCTACCTTGTAAATGCTCATGTTTGCACGCTGGCATATGTTTCCTGCTTACTGAGTTGTTGATAACTCACCCCTTATCATTATAATATTTTTCAGATGATGTGGTAAGTCCAAATGAGGACCTGGATTAGAGTGCTGCTTGTGTTTAAGCTGAGAAGGACTTCTGGTGTTCTTAGTTTTAAAGTCTTTGGGTTTTATGAGTTTAGTAAGATTTATGAATTATTTAGTTGATTTGTTATGACTACCGGAAGGTTATGGACCTTTTTGATTGTTATTATTGCATTTAAGATTGTGTGGAGATTGAAATGAGATTATTGAGAAGATTTGAGATTGATTTCATTTATGAAGTTTTGAAGATTTTTCTTTGGATGTGTTGGGAGACATGTTTATGAGTGACAAGTAGTAATTCACCAAGCCACCCGGGTTTGGGGCGTTACAATGATGAAGTACGTCAGGTAACGTAATCTTTTATCTTTCTTAAAAAAATAAAATTATATACTTAATATTTAAATATTTGGTTCTTTTCAATAAGATATGCTAAGTTATACCGTAACCGAAGGGATGCATAGAATAATAATTAATCAAATCGGATTGTTTTTTATTTTTTTCGAATTAAACTGATTTATGTATCAGGACATCAGATAATATATAAATCAGTTTGATGTGGTTTAAATTTTAAATTTTAAACCGATTTAAAATTAAATTGATTTTATGTATCACATCTATATTGCTTAAATATAATAAATTTAAATATAATCAAATCATTTCTAAACGGAAGGGAATAATAACAAATTTAATGGAAAAAAATATGTGAAAATACTTTTTTTAATAGATTGTTTTGGTTTGATGTCGAGTCTCTTGGCTCTTGAGATAGTAATACCTCGGCTAGCTTAGCTTCGCTTTCGAAACCATGGCTTTGATTTCACTCTTACAACCTTCGATAGCTATGGAATTCCTCAAAGCAAGCTTTTAGCTCCATATCTCTTAAATGATTTGTTATATATTTATGGCCATTATTTCCTTTAGTTTGGCCCACAAAGTCTCTAAATCAGTGTGAAGAAGTGTTTGAAATAAATTAATGTCATGTTAATTGCAATCGACGTAGACATTAGTGTTTGTAGTATTCAATTTTGCTTTCGTATTGTGTGTTACTTGTTTCGGGTTATAGAGCGTGGGTCCCATTCCAATAGAAACCGGACCCGGTCCAATTCCGTCCAAGCTGAATCCTTTTTGGTTATGATTTTAATTTGAAGATGATGTGACAAAGAAACCACAACCCTTCCTTTGATGTAAACTTTTTCCGTTTATCAATATTTTGAGGACTAGGTACGCTATACCGTTATGACAAAAATTATAATTATAAGGAGAGTTTTGGATTTAAAATTCACCTCAACTCATCTCATCATTACTATTTTTTCAAATTTTCATAAAAAATATAATAAACAATTCAATTTTTTTAAATTTTAAAACAATTTTTTCAAATTTCTTCATCAAATATAATAAATAATTTAACTTTTATTCTACAATTGAAAAACCATCTCAACCTATCTCAACTCATCTTTAAATCCAAATCACTTCTAAATCTAGCTAACAACTTCTAACAACTTTCAAGAACATGTTCCTATTATTTTGGTATACATAACTTGTTTAGTTTCAAAACATATTTGATTTGATATATCTGCTTTATAATGATGAATCTTGGGAATGATAATATTTTTCTATTCCTTTTATAACTGCTACATGTCTTTTTCTAAGATGCATTTAAATATGAAGTTATTGTCTTTATATATTTTGATTTTTGCTCGAGCCACCTTGCTTTCTCAAACAAATATTCTTTTGGATTTGTTTTCTTTTCACGCTTTCTTTTAATCTATAGAAAAATACAAAATACTCACGATTCAGTCTAATAAATATTTAACAGACGTGGATGAAGTTTTTAGAAGATAATGATTTTGAGTATTATTGGCTCTCTACCAATGTACGAGCATTGAAAGTCGGGTATTTAGACATTAATATCAACCTGAAGGACGATGATTTGAAGTTGAGGAACGAGAACAAGAAGCAGGAAAGGGAGAAAAAGATGGAAGAGGAGGAGAAAGCGGCTCAAGCCCATTTGGTTGTTGCTGCACTTATTACAACTGTGACCTTTGCTGCAGGCATTACCATGCCTGGAGGCTTCATTGGTGGAGATGGTCATCCACACCCAGGCTCTGCAGTTTTGGAAAAAAGTGTTGCTTTCAAAGTATTCATCATTACAAACGCCTTAGCGTTGATGCTATCTAGTTCTGCTGTCTTTATCCACCTATTTATTCCGCTTATCCCTTCTAAATACTACTTGAAAAAGCGCACAAGTTTAATTCACATGGCCTTTTGGTTCCTTTTTTTCTCCATGGCACCAATGGTTTTGGCATTTGTCATTGGTACATATGCTGTGTTGGAGCATTCAAATATTGCCATTCCCACTTGTATTATCTGCTTATCCTTTGTATCCATCCTTGTTTATATATTTCGAAAAATATGGTGGTATGCACTATGACTTAACCACTATGCAAAGATGTTTCTGATCTAATCAATAAAAATATTTCTTTTAAGATAAATATCATTGTATTATAGGGTTTAATTGCAAATTTTGTAGCTTAGTTTTTGTCGGTTTCCAAATTGCCACCTCGGTTGCTTAACTCGTAACATTTATACCTGCAATTGCAAGCTTTTACAACTTGCAACTTCTGTTGAACTCCCTTGACGATTTTTTTGCTGCATGGCATGCAACACCCCGTCTCACTTTGAGCATTCCTTATCTAAGTTTTCATCTGAAGTAATCAACTAAAACATTTTTTTCTATTTTAGCTAATGACTTTTACAATGCACTATACATTGATTGATTGATTTATTTTATTTATCATTTAAATATTCTTATTTTTTCTTTCTTTATTCATTTTAAATATTTTTTTACCTACGGTTAAATTTGTAATATTTTCAGATCTTTTCAATATTTTTAATATATTAATATAAACACAATATCTCTCTATTGATAAAATGATATCACTCGTACAATAAAAATTAAAAAGAAAATAAATGGAAAAATCTCGTTCATTCTATTTTTTTTTTTATCTTTTTATCCTTTTTATCATGTCTTGCACAAATGGTAACATGAGTATTTTCCTTTTTATTATGATAAAATATTCTAATAATATTGACATTTGGATATTTTTACAAATAAAAGTGTAAATACGAGAAATATATATATATATATATAAAGACTAAGAAAAGTAAAAAAATAGTAAAGAATGATACAAAGATGAATATGTTAAATGTACGGAAGCACTTTAGCTTATATGTTGTGATGACTCGGACTTAGGCAAGTCCTCCCCTATTATTTTCAATGCCTTCAGCCTTGGCCCTATTAGAAATTTGTGGCCCAAAGGATTAATGAGGTGAGTATTTAGAGAGGGACACAAGGCCATCTCATCCTTAATACATTAGGCGCCCAATCCCACATGAGAGGCCCAAAGGACAAAGTGATATTCGGCCACTAGAAGACCTAGGGTTTTGAAACCTTAATTAGGGTTTTAAGGATAGAGGGAGGTATCTAGAAGGAGGTAGTATCATTTAGATTGCCTAAGCTCCGTCATTATGACCTAGGGATGGGGCATCTCGGTTTGGCAAGTCATGCAAGGAAGCTGCTAGAGGAAGCAAGGGAGAATGAAAGGAAGATAAGGGCTCGGCACACTTAGGGCACATGCCCATCTCCCTCACCAACACGCCACATGGCCAACATGCAAGCATGCCTTTAAGGTTCAATGAATCTAGACTTGAAGATGAAAGAAGGGAAGATAGAGAGAATAGGGTTTTGGTTTCCTAAGGGCCACACGCCACCTACTAAACATTATTGCATCTAGAATTGAAAGAGGCACATGGAGAATTGAAAGAAGCGCATGGGGGAACACAAAATTTTAAGACACAAGCATTTAGGGTTTCGGTTAAGGGGTTACACGTGTAACGTCCCGTTCCCGGAGGTCCGGAGAGTTAGCTCTTAATATCTAATATCAACTTAAATAACACAACTATAAAATAAAGAAAATTCCATAAAATACTAATCCATGTAATCAATCCAAATATCCAAGTTCCTCCATGGGGACAACAGAGAAATTCTCAATAACATAAATTAGAAATTCTCCAAAAACTAAAAAATATCCTTAACTCATCAAATCAAAATACCTGAAAAATAAATCAGTTTACTAACTACGACTCTCTAATAAGCACTTGTACCCTCAGACACTTATTCCACTACGATCATCACACCTTGCTAAAACTTCATACTCTTGTTCTCCAGTTGAACCATCAAAATTATCTAAAAAATATATGAAGATAAGGGTTGAGTTATCAATAACTCAGTAAGCAGAGGACATATACTAGTATGTAAACACGAGCATTTACAGAGTTCAGAATGCAGAACAAAAATATTTTCTTTTAGATTGCAGAATCAAAATAATGTTTTCAAAATGCAGCATGAGAACGTATTATCAAAAATATCAAAACGAAAATTCAAAAATATTCATAATCAAAATCCCTTTGGCATAACATAAATTGAAACATCACATCTTATCTTATCATATTAGAACAAATACCATGTTTAACCCTGTTGTGCAAACCCCGGGAGCTAACCGAGCAGAAACAGAATGTGAATCTTCCCCTTATTCATTCTCGGAGCCCTGAGTATGCACATAGGAAAGACCACGCAGAAAACCACTTTGTTTCCAAAGTGGATGCACCAGAAATAGAAAAGTTGGTACCAACCCGAACATAGGCCACAATTTTACACCCGTGGTAAGGTCAGAATGGAACAGAAATAGAAACAGAATGTTATGCCAGAAGTTTTTCAGAAATCACATCAGATCATATCAGAGTACAGAAAATCTTCAGAACAGAACAAAATCATATCACAACATAATTATGCACAAAATTTCATATTCCCTCAATTTTTCAAAGTTCAGAAGTAGAATGTAAAAAATAAGCTAATGTCTATACCAGTCATGACAGAAAATACTTTCTTCTTAAACAAAATCTCATGAGTAATGCAAAATAAATAACTGAGGTAGTTCAAATTTATTTTCATAACCAGATATGTATATTTTCCAAAAATCAACCTTAGCTCATTTTATTTTAATGCAAAATTTAGCATAGGAATCCCGCTTACCTGGACTTCTTCACTTTTTTAGAATTTTCCTAAAAAATGCTGAACAAAAATTAATCGTCACCTATAAAATAATCACGTAAATCTCATAAAATTCCAATTAATCACATATTTCGATATTTAATCCTAAGCTTCTAAAATAACCTATTTAATTTCTCAAAACCAAAAATTTCATAACTTCAAATTATGAATCATCACTTTCTAAAATTATCAATATTGATTTAATAACTTTGACCAAAACATTTAAAAGTCTGACCTATTTATTATTGAAAACCAATTATAAAGTTTAATGATAGATAATATAATTATCCCAAAATATTTTAAAATAAACCATAACTATTTTTTGATAGACTAAATCATATCTAAAGTGTAAAAATAACATTAAACCAATATTGTTTACTCTTAAAATAAATCTTTACTTAATAACATGTTAAAATACTTAAGTGATTTTTCGTAATCATAATTAAAATGTTCAACATAAGATTCCACACCTACTGTAAAAATAATATGCTAAGTACAATTTAAGAATCCTATGTATTCTCTGTACAATATCTTATACTTCCCACAAAGACCACGTAAAACAGATTTAGTATAAACAAAATTCCCAACTAAAACCATCCAATAAAAAGGGCAATATTGTAATTTTATACCAAAATATTATGCAAAACTATATTTACATAGCCTCTATAACACTTTGTATAAGAAAAATGTGCTACATAGTGCAACCGTTGGCGAGGCAGGGGCGTGAGATACTCACCGAGAAAGGAGGAGCTGCGTGCGGTGCGGAGAGGAAGGTGGTTGTCCCGGCGGCATAGCTGGGGGTGGAGGCAGAACACTAGTTAGAGAGAGAGACCAACTAATGAGAGAGAGAGACGGAAAGAGACGGAGAGAAGACTAGGTGAGTTCGGCAGAACAATACCGAGAGGAGAGCAACGGATCTAGATGGAGTCTAACGCCTGGCGAAGCTCCCTGTGCGGCGGCAATGTCGAGGAGGAGGTTGGCGGCGTAGGGTGGCTGATTGGTTGCACACGATGGGGAAAGCAACTTCCTTTGTTTCGGAGGTCAAAAACAGAGTATGCCATGGGTGTTCTTCCTTCAAAGGTTGGGCGACGGTGGTTCGCTTTCCGTGGTGGTGAGGACGGCCTGGAGGGTGGTGTGCTGTTTGCAAGGAGGAGTTGCTGACTATGACTTCGTGTGGCAGGGCAGCGACGTCACTGAAAATAAAATTGTGTTGCGTTTTGGCTTGTCCAGTGGTTGGGGGTGCTGCATGGCTTTGGGTGTGTTTACGTGACCAAGGCGGAGGAATTTTCTGCAATGGGCTATATTTCGGTGTTGGTGGTTTCCGATGGAGGTTTATGGTGGCCTGGCTTATGGGTGCAAAGTTGACGAGCGTTGAGCTGAGAACGTGGAGAGGCAGTGAACGAGAGAGAGTTATGCGTGGGTTGCTGCGGCTACTACTTTTTCAGGAGAGGAGTACAAGTATATAAAGAGTTGATTGGCAAAAACTCTTGAGAAAAATAGGCAAGAGACGTGCAAGATCATGCATGTCGTGGACGTGAGGAAAACTCTAGGGGTGAAAAATAGATGGAAAATAAAACGTGCGGGGAAGTTAACGTGTGAAAAAAAAAGGTGATTGAAATAGAAAAAAAAATAAAAACCCTAAAGCTGAGGAGAATAGAAGCGTACGTGCATGGGATTGCAATTGTCCGTGGCGGCGAGAAAGAAAAAAAATTGAGCTTGATTGGATCCGGGTGTTACAACACGCCTACCATGAAGATCCATCCTCATTTCCGCCACTTGTCTTTCATGCACATGGTATGAGAGTTTCTAAAAGAAGGCAATCATGACGATGATGAAGAGTGGCTTAGGAAAGAGGCACACACATTTCTCAAGGTTTCAAGAAGAATTTTTGTGGGAGGAGGATAAAAGAAGGGGTAGCTAGGGCAAACACACCCACACACACGCACATGCCGATGCCAAATGGCAACCATGCACATGCCTAGGAGCAATAATGGCTCTAGCATTGTGGAGACACATTAGGGTTTTAGCCATAAAGACCTAAACACCCTTGAAGGTTCATTGAACCTAGACCACTTGAGGAACGCACCAAGGGAAATTTAGGGTTTCGATTAAGGACAAGGGCACGCCATTTGTCATGCATGCTAGAGGGTCTTTTGGTTTTCCCAAAGGAAAGCAATGATGAAAAGGGAAGTTTCGGCTAAGGGAGGAAGGGTATGCCACATGGCGCTCATGCCACATGACATTATTTCCAAAGTCTGAAATAATGATAGGAGAGAGAGAGTGTGTGGGGAAAATGAAGGAGTATATAAGGGGTTCGGCGCCCAACACACCCCCAAGAGATACCCAAAGGTCACTTTCTAATTTTTCAGATTTCCTTACCTTCCTCCTTCTGTCTCTAACACGCCCACCTTAGGAGAAAACCAACTACCATTCTTTCCTTCAATCCAAACACACTCCACGCAATACTTGGGAAGGAGAGCAAGGAACCCACGTTGGACAGAATTGCACGGTAAAAACCACCAAGCCTTATTCTACACCCACTTCTTCAAAGCACATATGCTCACAAGGGTTTTCTTGGAAAGAGAGGGTTTAGTTTGAGTGAATAAGGAAACCACCTTATCTTAAGTTATAAAGAAAATAAGAATGTTTGGGTTCCATCTTGATGAGCTTTGCCAAAGCATGGGAAACTAAGGTTTTCTTCTAGGGGGAAAATCCAAACCCCATTGGCCAAGAGCAAGAGTGGAGGGGACTCATGAAAGGCTGAGAGTTCTGGTCACCCACATGCACGACATACACTTCTCACGCACACATACCTCATGTGTATTAGCAAAAATTAGGGTTGAAAAGACCGAATCTTTGAAGGAGGTACAACCACCACTTGCCTAGGGCTTTTCCCTTAAGGTATGAGCTCATGAAAGGTCACAAGGAGTGAGATTTGAAACCTAGAACCGAATAGAGTAAACACTAGCACACTACACACGCATTCTTGGATTAGTGTTTCATTGGTTTTAATAAGTCTAATGGTTTAAACAATACATTTTTAGCTTGCTTGATCGTTGGTATTTCTTTGCTTCTGAATATTTGTAAGTTAGCTCCTAACATTCTGTTGGTCAAATTGGATTATGAAATTGTTGCTTGATGTATGTTACGTAGACTTAAATGCCATGCTAAACTATTGTTCATAGACTTACATGCCATGTTTTGATTCTGCATAATGTTGCATGCCTTGGTTGAGCCTTTACATTTTGTTTTATAGGTATAAATATATTTCATGTTCTAATTCTTTCAAGCAGCAAACGTAATGCACTTTGTTGTATGGCATGAGTGCATGATTTCTTTGCGTAAGAGTCACACGGTTCATGGCGTACATCTTCGGGTCTTACATTAAAGGAAAACAGGTTTTGTCACAAGCACTTATCACATGCATTTCGGGTTGTGTGTTTTTGGAGAAAAAATTTAATAGATGTTTTATCATGATCCCAAATGCTAGGATGGGGGAATATCCTAGTGGAAGCCCTCTATCCAGTCTGGAGTATTTAAATTGGAGTGGTAACTCCTAAATTGACGAAGAACAGTCAACAGACTTGAATAGGTCATTCTTAAAGGATTGCAGAGTGAAGTAGCACCTAATGTTAGATGGTGCACCACATTGAAGTCATGGTGAAGGCGAATTATGAATTTCTGTGTGATATGAACTCCAACATACTCACACTCAGTCAAGAGGGCCGATTATGTGATGCGGTAACTAGCAGGGAGCTTGCGGTGCGTAGGGGAGCCGTGAGGTATTGTAATACCCGAATCCTACTGCGTAAGTATTTACGTCATTTATTAATATTATTTTTAAGTTAAATATTTTGAAACAAAGAATTTCATTTTTTTTATATAAATTCTTTTAAGATGGGTGTGTCTTATTTTTTTAAAGTGGGTTATTTTCTTGAGTCCTCTACTTTTCATCAAAATAAAATTTGACCCAAACCTTCTCAACCTTAGGATGGGTAGGTGAGAAAAATATCCTCCATGCATGAATCTCCACCATCCATCCTTGGCTTGTGAGACAAGCCTTGGCTAAATTACTTTTTCTCCAAGTGAAACCGTTGGCTTCCCCCATAAGCTTTTCGGATTCTTCTCCTTCTCCTATACGCTGAACAAGAGAAACAAACCCTCTCCTTCTCCTTACCCAACCGACGGCTTCTAAGGCAAGAGACAAGTGAACTCCTTCCTCATTTCCCTTCACCCGTCGATCACAAGGCACACGAAGGAGAGAAAAAAACTCCTCAAGTCTCCTCCTTCACACGAGATACCTTCGGTTTCCTCCAAGCCGTGTAATCTCTCATTTCTTCAAGCCGATCTCTTCAGCTCGTAAACCCCAAGCCTTTCATCGAAGATCCTCAAGGAAATCGACCTCGTAAGTGGATTTCGTTAGCCCTAATTTATGGTTTCGTAGTCTTAAATCTATGGGTTTACCTAGGATTCCATTTAAGAAATTTTATGCTGTGTTCCAGCTTTAAGATTTTGGGATCTTCTCCTCTTCGCGTGGCCGTGTACTTCTGTGGCTTCTAAGGGAACCCAAATAGGTATTATAATCCTTCCATAATTTCTTGCAAATTGGGGGTTTTCGGATTTTATGTTAGCCGAGTACTATGTGGTGATTCCTAGAGACGTTTCCTCATTGTTTTCTCATTTAGTTGCTCTACTTGGTAGTGAACGAAAACCCAAATTTTCTGGATTAAAACCGAGCACCTTAAATTTACCTTGTCGTAAGTCATGCCCTGTTTTGGTGAACCCGAGCTGTGTGTGTATGTCTATACTCTATTTTTTGGATCCAGCTGTGTGAGTGCTTTGTTTTAGAAGCTTAGCAGTGTGCGTGCATGTCTGTCTCTTGGATCTAGTTGTGTTTGTGTGTATGCTCTGTTTTTGGTTCTAAGCCGTGTGAATGTTCTGTTTCATGAGTCTAGCTGTGCGTGTGTGTGTTCTGCTTCATGAGTCTAGCTGTGTGTGTGTGTGTTCTGTTTTATGGCCCTAAGCCATGTGTGTGTATGTCCTGTCTTGGTGTGTATAACAGCCAAGGCATAATGTTATAGTCCCTTTTCTTATGTTTTCTTGAGTCTAAGTTATGTTTTACTTTTGTTAAACTCATGTCTTTAATTGTTAATTAATAGAGTTAAAGTTAATGATTTTCAAACATGATCTCCTCAAGATATGGCCTAAGTGAGCCATTAAGAATTTTAAACCTAAGTTAGTAAGCTTGTTTAGAAACTTTTAAGTTGCCAAGAGTTGTATCTTTTGTTAGTATTGGTTTTAGAAATAATATGTGAGGTTTCCTAAATATTTGGAGGAGGATACTAAGGGTTGATTTATGCCATGTAAATAGTTTAACGAGTGAGAAAGACGCCTTAATTCCACTTTTTGGAATATATGGGAGCACGCATGGGTATTGGGTAGCAAACTCTTTTTTTTTAGTGAAATGATTTTTAATATATTATTTCCTCTCATTGAATAGGAGTGTAATTTCAAGATTTAAAGACTTTACTCATAAAGCCTCGATGTAAGTAGCTATGACCATGCCTCTTACACGCAAAGCTCTCTTACGAAAGAATATCTCTCCTTTTGGTACACGTTCTCTTATAAAAGAATAAATGTATATATTATGTACAAGCCTTTCTTGGTAGCCCCTGTTAAGTACCCTATTGATTACAAGTGTGTGTATGTAAGGTAATGCATCATGAAACTTTTATGCATGCTCTCTCTTAAATAACTATGTTTTACTTATACGTAACATGACATGAAACACTTTTTATGTAAAAGCATTTGCATTGGACTAAAGGAAGATAATGAAAAATGTTTAACTAAAAAGGAAAGAAAAGAAAGGAATTAAAAGTATGAACGTACGTAATGGCCTTATGAATGAAAGGGTACCAAAGAATGGGCAGATGGCAATGCCGGGTAAGTGGTACTTGTAGTGCACCCAGTACTACCCCCATAAAAGGGATTCCCACCTGTGGCCGCGGGTGGAATCCGGGTCCAAAAGACCGCTAACCCCAACACACGGGGCGTAATAGTGTGTACTAGCCCAAGAAAGTGAAATATAAAGTAAAGTCATTTCTTAGGAATGTTTAAGCATGAAAAGTGTAGTTATGCATGAAAAATACTATTAAGCATGAAATGTACAGTTAAGCATGAAAGCATAGTTTATGCATGAGAGGTACGGTTAAGCATGAAGTAAAATGATGCATGAAAGAGTAGTTTATTCTTTAATTATTTATGCATGAAAGTATTGTCATGAACTAGTAAACATTTATGTATGCATGTTTTCAAAAAGAAACGATTATGTGATTATTTAGTTAATGGCATGGTGTACTGCTTACTGAGTATTAGACTCACTTTGTGTTTATGTTTTAAACATCCAGGTATGAACGATGAGGCTGTGGAGCCGAGTACTGCTGAGGAGGAAGGGGCTGATGTTTAGGGTTCCCAGTTGGTTGGACTTTTGAGGACTATTGTTATGTTTTCTTTATGTTCTTATGTTGGGTCCCATGTCGGGACGTTTTGTTGGTTTGACTTTGAAACAATATGCTTTTGGGCAACGGTGTAAATACTATGGTGGGGTGATCGTAACGGTATATTTTCTATGGTGGGGTGATGGTAACCCCACATAGGAAGGTTTAATGCCTTTTTGTATGTGTTATGGGGACTAAGTCCCCTTATTTAGAACTAATATGTTTTGTCGAATGGATGGACTCTGAGAGTCCTTTATTTAGGATCTTGAATGGACCGTTTATCAGGTACTTACTTTTAAACTAGAAATGCAGTGTACATGCACGACATGTTCACGTCCATCCTTTTTACCCTCGTAGAAAAAAAAAATGCCTAGTAAAATAGTACTATTAATAAAAAGGAAAGAACAGGTAAATTGCTGCGACCACGTCCCGGCCTTAGTAGGATTTGGGTCGGGGTTGTGACAGGTATCCACTCATATTGTACATGTTATAAATTCTTATAAATGACTAATGTGAATTGGAAACGAAACTTTTATATTTTAAGTTGCAACTCTCTTACATGGATACACGATCAATGATTTTGGAAAGGGTACAAGCATGAAACAAGTTTTGGGTTTGGTAGATGGTCATGCATTCATTCTCATGGTCTGCCTCTACATGCTTATATTATCTTCTTGTATGTTACTGGTGAAGTTGTTGAGATATTTCTAGATTTCACCGTGGTAGTTTTCACTACCATCCCCCTGACTACTAAGGAAGCCCCTACGAGGCCCGAGTGCTAAGTGGAACTGATTGTAGAAGAGAGACTAGAGGCAATAGATCGCTTTATTTGTGTTGTACTAAAGTTATTTAAGGAGCTACGAAAAATTATTGACAATGACAAAGTCAAATAGGATCCTTCTAGCTTTGCCATGTGAAAGTCATTACATTTTGTGAACTTGGTGTGAACATGGTATTTCGAGAGTTATGGTTTAACCCCTCTTTTGTACTATGAGATGTTGGACAAATACTTTTGGGATTTTTAATTACTTTATAATGGTACGATGCGTTAATTGCCCTAATCTTTATTTAGAATCAAACTTTTTCCTATGTAATTATTGCATATTGTTATAAATATGTTAGGTGCATTACATGTTAACTATCATAAATGGGGGCATGTAGCATTGAGTTACATGTTCTGATGCTTCAATCTCCGTACAATCCCAATCGGGATCTAGGGTTATCATATATGTATTTTACATTGATTTTAAATAATTCAATGGAAGTGTTATTTTGATATATTGTTAGTTATGTTACATAAAATTGCGAAATAGAGAAGTTATTGGGAGTGCCCTAAGTTTAAGAATAAGTTATTTTAGATAACAAAAAGAACATAATGAAACTCAACTTTGAAAGAATTTTCTTCTTAAGGTATACAAGATCCCCTTTCAGAAGATAAAACTCACTTTATGAAAGACAAAAAGAGAGTTCGTGGAAGCTCTTGTTAAAATTTTTCTCAAGTCTTATTCTATTAAAATCATAAATGAAAACATATGTACATGATCTAGGCATCAGTCTCTTGTCCCTGAGCTAGGTCCTGTCTTGTGGCTTCAAACCTTGGTTTAAGCATTTCTTCGGACAACCATTCATTGAAAAAAAAAAGTCAAATACTAAACAATAACTACTTCATACATTGAACATATAAAAACATAGGTTTTCGCAAGAAGTTTCATAATCACATTCATCACATTCTGATGCAGGAGGATCCGAGTTAGAAGATGCTAAGTTGTCATATTGTACGTAGATGGCGTTGAAATACCTTGAGGTGGCAGATCAACGCAAAGATGGCAGGAAACTGTGACCTTTCCCTGATTGGGGCAGTTTTGGGCATGTTTTGAGATTTTGATCATAACTTTGGCTACGGAATTCCTTTTCGGCGCGCATGTCGTGGTATCGAAATGTGCTCAATGTGCATCTATTTTTAGGTCAAAATCCACTGTTTTTCCCTCTGAATCCCATTTCTAGTTATTTTTTTCCTTTTATGGTATTATTTAATTTATCGTTTAAGAAGTCATTTTGAACTTGATTTTGGCCAGATTTTGGCCAGATTTTTGGCAGATTACTTGTTTTATTACTTATTTATTTTTTGTGTGATTATTGAGATTTTACAATTTTTGGTAAAATTATGATATTGTCGATTTACAGCCATTACAACCCGGCTTGTGGGTTTATTTCGATATTCTTGGATTTTGACATCAAACCAAAACATAAGGTTGCACACAATCAAACCCGAAAATATATTTTCAAGCCTCCAAGTTTGCTGGAGGTAGGTGACAGTGCAGAATCTACATGAAAGGAAGAGGAGATCTAAATCAATTCAAGAACTCCATAGCCAACATTTACACCCAAGGTTTTATGTTATACTGCTCATATATATCAATGTCTCTCACACAAAAAATCCCAACTACTTCTAACTATTTCTAACATGACATATATGTACACAATATATCTGTGTAGAGCAATGACTTGGTAGGCAAGGTTGGTAAGAGTTTCATGTCAATGCTTAATATTAATGTATAAAGTCAAAACTTGTATTCATAAAAATAAATTGTCAATTACTTATCAAAAAATACAAATAAAAATAAATAGTCAAATCTAAAATTGACTTCTCAGGATATTTCTATGATAACATTCTTAAAATCCTAATCATTGTTTTCAATTAAATAGTTTATGTTCTACAGCCTCAACATACAAGTTTGAAAAAGTTTAGGATCCTCCAGGTCATTCATACTGAGATGACGACATCTAAACCATTTTATTTAAAGATAATGGCTCCACAATGCAGTTCCCTAAAAACTCAACAGGATTCTCATCTAGAAAAGCGTCTCCATAAATATTTGCAGATATACGCAATAATGGTATGTAACAATCAAGCACCAGTTTATTAGCACAATTTTAGTCTAACATAGGCTATTGACTTCTCCTCCATTATAACTATAAACAATATTAGAGAAAAAGCACCTGAAAATCCCTTTGATGAGCTAGAAGTTTCATCTAAACCAACTTGTACTGCTCTAGTCTGCAAGAGATTAGAGCATGGCATACATTTAAAAAGATACAAACTTACAGAAAAAGAAACAGAAACAGAAACAGAAAAAATGTTACAGGTTCTAAGGCATCATATATCTTCAAATCCAACACTACTCTCTCGCACATTCGAGGGGAAAAAAAGAAAAGAAAATGAACAAGATATAAGTCATTAGTGTGATTTATGAGAGAAAGACTGAAAATAGAAATAGAGGCATAATTCTAGTTAAAATAGTAATTCATAGGATTAGATTTTATTAAAATAAAATTCAGTCATTAACATAAACTGAACATGGTATAAAAATCTAAGATGAAAAAAAACACAAAAAACAAATTAGAATGTTTGCAGAAAAGTTTGCATATTTTGCACATAAAAGTTAATACATTATCCAACAATAGTAGCAGCTGAAAGCAAGATATCAGCATTAATCTTGAGAAAAGGGATTGACATTTAATAGAAAAACTAAATTTCAAGATATTTTACCCTTTCGTATTCTTCCAGCCACTTCTCCTCCTCGGTTGCATATCTCCACTTCTCTACATTGTCCAAGCTATCCTTCCTGCTTAGAGCTTGATCTTTGGATTTCGCAATCTTATTTTCCATATTTGAAAGATCACACAGATCGTGGAGATATGTGTTGTAATATCCCGCACTTTAGCGTAGTTATTTATTTTATGTGGAAGATTTTTTTTTATTTAATTTAAATATTATTGTTCTTGTTTTAAACTTTATCGGATTTTCTAGTTGGATTTATCTTATAATTTTTGAAGTTGTGAAATTTACTTTGATGAGCTTTCTTGATATTAATCAGTGTTTGTAATTAAATTTACTCTTAAATTTTTATTGTTGGGCATTTATTACTTTATTTGATTAATATTGAGTTGCAGTGTTTTTAATTAGCTTTTATTTATTTTTATTGCGCTTTTTTTTTTCTTTTGTTGAACTTTTCTTTTTTGGACTGGGCTTATTTAAGTGTCTTTTAGTTTCTTTTGGGTCCCAAGTCATTTAGCGTAACTTACCCGTAGCGTAACTTACCCGTGGGCCGAAATGCATGGAATGAACCTGTAAGCCCAGCCCGACACACCAGGAAGCAGTTTCACTTCCAGATCGCATGCACGTACGTGATCTTCTAGGGTTTTAATCAACTAAATGCATGTTTTCTCTCTAAAGTAGTGGCCGCAGCAACCCGTGCAGAGCTGCACTCCACCCTGCCGTCAACAACTACACTGACCTTCACCCCGCACCGTGCACTTCTGCAGTGCACCACCCACGAGCATTAAGATCACGGCAAGAGACCCTTCCACCGTGAGCCACTCCTTGAAAGCCAATCACGCGTAGGTCCACCGCACGGAGCCACCCTGCCCAAGCCTCACAACCATCACCGAAGCTCTTCCACGCCGTAACCCACACGGCAAGCCCACTGCACGACGGAAGACGTTGTTTCACTACCACCGAACGACCCCTGTTTTTAATACCCGAAACAGAGCATTGGTCATACCGCAACTCCTCCTCAACGCTGCCTTACGCCGCCGCCGTGACCCAGCCGTGAACCCGTAGCCTTCGATAGCCATCCCGCAACCTCTGTTTTTCACTTCGAAAACAGAGGATGTGTCTCCTCCTACCGTGAGCCATTGCAACCTTTAACCACCGTGAGCTTCTTCACGTTGTGGCTCTAGAAACCGCCGGCGAAGTTTTCCGTCACCCCGGTCTGCCTCTTGCCGCCCCGCCGCACGGTATCTCCCTCTCTGTTTTCTGTCTCTCACGTTGGTTTACTCTCCGTTCGCTCTCCCTCATCTCTCCCTCACTCTCTCGCTCTCTTTCTCAGTATTATTTCACGTCGTCGACCACCTTGTACCGCCCCAATCTGCTATTGCGAGGTCCCCTCTGGTGAGCAAGGAGCTACTGCACGTATACCTTCTGTCTCGGTAAGGTTTCGAAATAGGATAGTATTTCAGCCCGTGCATAGGAAGAATAATTTTGAGTTTTATTACAGTTTTGCCCCTTTGTATGATGTTTTCTGATGTGGTTACGTGGTTTTAGTTTAAGGGGTTTATGTTTTAATGGACTTGGCTTATTGATTAGGCTTGTTTTTTTTTCTATTATACATAAGGATAAAAAAAAAAAGATGATTATATTGTTAATTTGAACTATTTAGTTTTCAATGGAACTCATGTTTATGGGATTTTATTTTTAAGTAGCTATAGTATTCTTGTAATATATAATACGTTAGGGGTACTTTAGTATTTTAAAAACACTGGTATTCTTTTATCATAATATTTTTTCGATTACTCTCTTAGGTATGAATTCGTTTTAGTGGCTATTGACGAAATTACAAAGGGATAATATTTTTAAGGGTTAGGATAATTTTAGAAGTTTAAGAGAATAGGTTATTTTAGTATTTCAGGTTTAAATATTGAGATACATGTTTGATCGGAAATTTACGATAATTACGTGATTATTTTATTGGTGACGATTAATAATTGTTCGACATTTTGAGGAAAATTCTGAAAAGCTAAGATGTCCAGGTAAGCGGGGTTCCTATGCTAGACTTTGCATTAAAATAAAATGAACTGAGGTCCTTTTTGGAAAATGTGCATGTTTTGTTATGAAAAGAAATCTGAAAACAACCTCAGATAATTGTTCTGCATTACTCATGAGATTCTGTTTAAGAAGAAAGTATTTTTTGTCATGACTGGTGTAGACATGAGCTTATTTTTGACATTTTGTTTCTGAACTTTGAAAAAGAGAGCGAATATGGAATTTTGTGCATAAAGTATGTTTTGTGATCTGATTTTGTTCTGTTCTGTACTCTGTTATGATGTGGCATCTGAAAAACCTTTGGCATGACTTTCTGACTCTGATTCTGACTCTGATATGGTGATTCTGATTCTGTTTTGCTCTGATATGTGGCCCTGTCACGGGATATAATAGTGACCTCCTGCCCTGTCACGGGAGATAATAGTGACCTCTGGCCCTATCACGGGATACAATAGTGACCTCTGGCCCTATCACGGGATACAATAGTGACCTATGGCCCTGTCACGGGAGATAATAGTGACCTCTGGCCCGCCACGGGATATGATAGTGGTTTTCTGTTCTGAGTGCAATCGCTTTGGTAACACGGTGATTTATGTTCTGCTTGGCTTTCCGCATGATGCACAACCCTACCACGGGAGTTAAACATGGTCTCTGTTCTGATATGATGCTCTGATATGATATGATAAGACGAAGATGTTCAGTCATGTTGTGCCAAATGAATCTTTGAATATGAAACGTTGGTTTCTGAATATGAAATGTTTGAAAAGTCGCTCTGATTTTCTGATAATATGTATTTTTGAGATTTGCATATTGATACTGAAATGTTTTGTTTCTGCCTTCTGAGCTCTGTGAAAATGCTCATGTTTATACACTAGTATATGTTCTCTGCTTACTGAGTTGTTGATAACTCACCCCTTATCTCCAATTATTTTTCAGATGATTTTTGAATAGTCCAGCTAAAGATCAGGATTTTGGAGCATCGGTGAGATGATTATTTAAGCATAGTGAATTACTCATAGAAGATTTCTGAGAAGTTGAGGATTTTATTAAGAGATTTTGTAGTATTCTGATGACGTTATATTTTGGAGTCTATAAATATATTGATGAATTGTGAGTTTTAAGTATTAAGAGCTAACTCTCCGGACCTTTGGGACCGGGGCGTTACATGTGTGACATATCGCAAGTCTATTATAGTTTCTACACAGTCTTGATTACAATGCTCTATTCCAAAGGAGAAAGCACATCCAAATTAGAGTGATCTTATTAACAGATTAGAAAAGGAATTTCTAGAAAGGTGTTCTTCATACGCTGCAGTGTAAGAAAAAGGGCATACACCTACACTACCTTATTAACTTTTTTTGTAGTATAGGTACTGCACGACCACACACCTACACCAGCTTCTTCTCCCCCCACACACCTACTCCAGAAGCTAAGATAGGTATCAGATTATTTAATCCATGTAAAGTAAAAAATAACAGAGGAAACCCAAGAGATCCACCAAGATTTTAATTTTTTCTTCAACCAGTAGGCGATAATGAGCAGTGGGAGAAGAATTGTCCTGCTTTAAAATTAATATAGGCTACATACCATAAAATATGTACAACTTCCTGCAAAAACCAGGAATAGTTTCAGGAAAACTCAAGTTATCATTTCTATAACAAGCATTGGTGAAGTGAATAATTGCAGAAAGTGGATTATCAAATAAAAAGTTAACAATTGACAGCTTATAAAATGAATTAGCAGTTTAACAACCAATTTGGGATCCATCTCAAAATGTAGATATAGTCTAGAGAAGAATTTTACTTCTGGTTGCTAAGGGACAATGAAGAATACAAATTCTCCACCATGATGAGAAAGTATGTGAAAGAGTTAAAGTTAATAGAGAAGTCATTAACAAGTAAACAGTTTCTTTTCTTTCTTTCTTTTTTTTTTTCTTTTTTTTTAACTATGAGGAGAGTAAATTTGATTATGAAATTCCGTAGTGAATCAAAAAGTTAAAGAAACAGATCATCTCAACCAAATAAGATAGCTGCTTGAAGGAATCCAAATGCAACAAAATTGAAACTTGGTAGATTGATCCAATGCTCGAACAAGTGGCACAAAAATAAATCACACCAAAAACTAAAGAAGAAATGCATTAGAATGCAGAAATCTAGTTTCATACTAACTGGATGCATTTCTCTTCAACAGCATGCATAAAAGACAAAAAGAAAAAAAGAAAAAAAAACTTAAAGACTTCTAACCATCGTCACAAGTTAGCATGTGATTTTCAATTCAACACTACAATCTACTGGTAAAAATCCTAATCCTCTGTTTTCATGGAAACCTAACAAAAAATCTCCCAATCATGCTAAAATCGATGTCAGTCATTGTGTAAACAATTTGATTGCATAAAATTAGACTGATAAACGCATGAATTCATGAAAAACAACTTAAAATGGCAAGTATCAACAAGAGGAAAAGTTGAAATTTATAAAAAGAGGGAGTACTATAAGCGGGACAAGGAAATCGAGAGTGAAATTACAGTAAGCAACGATTGTAAGAGAAGAAGATACATGGAACCACATGATGGCCATATTGAGAGTTCGATTTTGCACGGGCGAAATGGTCTGGATCTACAGAACAACACTAAGGCCTTGGAAAGAGGGACAGTGAGAGAAACGGATAGAGGGAGAGAGAAGGGAGAAATGGAGAGAGGGAGAGTGAGACAAAAGGACATAGAGAGAAGAAAGAGACAGGGAGAGAGAGTGGGACCGAGGTTAGGTATCATTCTGTAATTTTTAGAGAGAGAGAGCACAAGAGAGAGGGAGAGACAAATGAAGAGAGAGAAGAGAGACACTCACCGGCTAAGTAAGGCGACGACACGACAGTGGCATAGTGTAGTGGTCTGAACCAACCAGGAAGGCAATCGTGGTGAAGACATTAACAAGGAAGAAGCTGTTAGTTACTTCTGTTAATAGCATACTTCAAGTGTCGTTTATCTTGTAACAAAATTAGTAAGTGCTATGGGTCATTTAGTTGATAAGGGAATAAATGAAACGCACATTTTGATGAAAGCATGGAACGGTGTTGTAACACTCCGCTTCCCAAAAGACATTTTAGAATTTTCGGAGAACAGGTGTGCTACTACTAAACTTGAACTTCAAAACTTTTTCTTTTTAACAACGCGCCAGATGCGAAAGATTTTCAAAAAATAACAAACTTCAATAAATACTGAAAATCCAAAATAAAGTCTGCGGAAGCACTTATTAAAATACAGAAATCTCATGTGCTTATCAAAATAATTTATTTAAACTTTAAACCATATAAATAATCGTAGCATAATCTGTTTAGGCCTCTGCCTCGCCTCCCTGGGTCAAGTCCTGTCCTGCAATCTCATCTTCATAAATTTCATCACCTGGGGTGGTTTAAAGATATAAAAACAAACTAAAATGAGTCGAATACTCAATAAGCAACACATCATACAGTAAACATAATAAACATAAGATTTCTTGAAAAACGTGCATATTCAAAAATACATACATAATTAACATGAACATTAATTTATCTTTCACTTATCATAGGCCGTTATACACTGTTAACCCCGTGAGTTAGGGTTAGCGAATCTAAATAGATTTCGATTCCGCCCGTGGCTGCAGGTTGTGCAATCCATACATAAGGAAGACATAATGGGTTCACTACCAACATGCACGACCTGTCAATGCAACATGCCCATAACATAGGTACCATCTTCTTATCATAACATAGGTCGTTACGTATCATATCATAATCATACTTGCATACTTGTCATTTCATAGATTTCAAAAGAAATCACATACATACTTGTCATATCATAGATTTCAAGAGAAATCACATACATACTTGTCATATTATATCATAGATTTCAAATGAAATCACATTCTTTCATGAATGTCGTGATACATAAATTCATGATTTTTCATAAATAATTTTATGCATAACTCTCACATAAAATCATGCATTTCATAAATAATTCTATGAAATAACTCACATAAAATCATGCCTTTTATAAATAATTTTATGAAATAACTCTCACATAAAATCATGCATTCATAAATAATTTTGTGAAATAACTCTCTCATAAAATTATGCATTTAGGTACGTAAAAAGGGGCTTCCAATGAAGGGCATACATGCATAATATCTTTTATGAAAAGACAAACAGTTTACCATACATACATGTAAGGATATGATCATGCTACTTACCTTGCAACGCTAATCCACTATTTTCAGCGCGTAGTCAGTTGCCTATAAAACTAAACATGCAAATTTTCATAAATTTCTAATTAAACCTGTGACTTTATTTAAAACCTAAACTACTAAAATAGTCTATATTTCCTAAGCCTAAATTCTTCCTAACACTAAAATATTCTTACCCGTTAGTCTTAAATAAGCAAGGATATTTTTGGAAAACAACATACTGAACATGGGCATTTTGGGAAAACAAAATAGAGGGGCATTTTTGTAATTTAACTAACCAAAAAAATTTTGATTTACGGGTTGCATGGATCCGGTTTGGCTTTACGCGTGAAAGGGATGCATGCTATCAGGTTGGGTGGTGCGATGCTCACCGAGAGAGAGGCTGAGTGCGACGGTGGGTCTGGTGGCTGGCCGGGTTTCACAGTGGCTAGGAGGGGTCGGCGTCGGCTGGGATTCTCTGGGCAGGGTGATGCAACGCCAAGAGAAGGAGGGAGGGAGAATGGAGAGAAAGTTTACGCACCACGCAGCGTGTATAGGGGCTACGGGCGGTGGCGCTGGGCGTCACTGGGCGGTGGAGACTTGATCTCCGGCGTTGTCTGTTGCTGCTGACGGTGGCGTCGCGGCCCAAAAGTGGCAAAACGTGGTTCCCGGTTTGAGTGAGGATGCTCTGCTTCGAGGGGCTAAAACAGGGGAGGATGGCAGCAGCTTGATGGCTTTTCCGAGGGTAGGCCATGCAGTGGTTCTGCTAGCTGGGCTACGAGGTGGCCAGAGGGAGGAGCTGAGACGTGGTTTGCTTGGCTTCGGCAGGTGGTGCTGCGGGGTAGCCATGCTACGGAACTAAACGTGGGGCTGGGCAGTGCTAACGCAGGGGTTTCCGTCGTGCGGGTGGCTTACGGGGTGTGGTGCACGTGAAGGCTTGGCTGAGCGACGGTGGTGGAGGGCAGCGACGAGGGGGGCTTGCTGTTTGCCTTGGCGTGGAGGGGATCAGAGTACGATGGGGTAGTTTGGGAGTGTGAGGGGCTGGTTTCGGCCTGAGGATGGGCTGGTGGTTGGACGTAATGAGCCTAGCTCTATATATATGGACCCAAGAAAACCCTAGTGAAGAAGGAGAAGAAACGTACGTGCATGGAAGTGAATTAGGTTTCGTGCGTGTTTGAAATTTATAGAATAAAACCAGTAGCTAAGAGTTTCATTTTGAAGAGGAAATAAGAATAGGAATAGTGTTAGGACTCTAATACACACGTGCTTGGAGTAAAAATAAAAGCTAAAAAAGATAAAAATAGAATAATAATAATGGAGACTTAACTCTAGGTTTATAAAAAAAATCATCTGATAATTCACTTTAACTCATTAAAAAAATTTATCTGTAATTTATTCCTAAATATAAGATCGAGTCGTTACAATCTCCCATCCTTATAAAAACTCCGTCCTCGGAATTTGCTAGACCTCAACAACCAACGTACTTATTTTCCACATTCTTTCGTTGTCTTTATTCTAAATCCTCGATCAATTTGTCGAACCTATTATTCCCATACTTTTAGTCCTTCGGGATTTATTCTTAAATCTCACTTATTGATTTCCAAAATTGTAAACGTCGATAACGGGTTCGATTATAAGCCTAAAGTAATAATTCCGCAAAAAGTATTTAAAAGATCTCCACATGCAATAATAATCTCAAATAAATCATAACCTGAGATTCTCCAAAGTTCAGATCCTAACTCCTATAATTCATGCTAAGATAGAATTTTGTTACCTATAACACCTATAACATTTCCAGTAGTCATCATGAATACCACAACTTACATAGCTAATACTCCAATCAATAACCAATATTTCTAATTGAGGAAATTAGTTACCTATGTTCTCATTGGCGGGCACATTGGTGTCACGCAACTGTACCAAGGAGAAAACTCGAGCTGGTGCCATATTCTTCTGTCCATCTCTTGTAGCTTGAGTAGTAGTTATGTTCTTCCCAGGATAGTCTCGAAGATGGTGTCCTTCCTTTCCACACTTGAAACATGCTCCAGTTCCCATCAAACATTTCCCTGCATGCCTCTTACTACACTTCCCACACATGGGGAGCCATCCTGTCTCGCCTTGTTGTGGTCGTTGTGCATTATCTTGAAAAGGCCTCTTATCCCTATGTGATGCTGGTTGGAGTTGTTGCTGCTGCTGTCGCTTCCTTTGATTATTGTAATCGATACTTTCTTGAATGTCCTCTTCAGCAATGGTAGCACGGGTGACCAGTTCCGTGAAACTCCGAATCCTGAGAGTACGTACACGCTCCCTAATCCTGCGATTCAGACCGCGCTCAAACTTTTCAGCTTTCTTTTCCTCATCTGGAATTAAGTAACTGGCAAAACGGAAAAGCTCCATGAATGTCGTAGCATACTGTGCTACCGTCATTGATCCTTGAGTAAGGTCCATAAATTGGCGAGCTCTCGACTCCTGAAGAGTTCGTGGGAAAAAGTGATCCAGAAAGATTCTCTTGAAATGCTCCTAAGAAATGGGGACTGCTTCCCCTAATTCCAATTGAACCAAAGCTCGAGTCGACTTCCACCATTTGTTTGCCATGTCAGTCAAGTGGTAAGTGGCATATTTCACCTTCTGATCATCCGTGCAGTAGAGCACTTCGAAAATCTGCTGCATACCTTCAATCCAGCTTTCCGCATCTAAGGAATTCAATCTGCCATCGAAAGTAGGTGGGTGCTGGTGGGAGAACTGTTCTAATGTGCATCCTACTTGTGTGGTTCTACCTACCACCATATCACCATTGACCATCCTTTGAAAGAAACGTGTCGCTGCAGCAGCGAGTACTTCTGAATTATCATTTTGTACGGTGTTATTCTTAGAGGGGGTTACGCGTGGTCTTCTTCCACGAGGTGCCTTTCTAACATGCATGTTTTAACAATATCAATCAAAATGCATTCAACTACTAAAAGAAAATTTATAACATACTGCAGAGCAGAACTTGCCTTGGGAGACCTTGGCCTAGACATTTCTTTCCTTCATTTTCTATTTTCCAAAAATTCCTTTTTTTAAAAAAAAAAAAAATTCAATGCAAAAGTTTTTCTCTCTATTTTAAAAAGTCTACAGAATCTTTCAACCTGGCTCTGATACCAATTGTAACACCCCGCTTCCCAAAAGACATTTTAGAATTTTCGGAGAACAGGTGTGCTACTACTAAACTTGAACTTAAAATTTTTTCTTTTTAACAACGCGCCAGATGCGAAAGATTTTCATAAAATAACAAATTTCAATAAATACTGAAAATCCAAAATAAAGTCTGCGGAAGCAGTTATTAAAATACGGAAATCTCATGTGCTTATCAAAATAATTTATTTAAACTTTAAACCATAGAAATAATCGTAGCATAATCTGTCTAGGCCTCTGCCTTGCCTCCCTGAGTCAAGTCCTGTCCTGCAATTTCATCTTCATAAATTCCATCACCTGGGATGGTTTAAAAACATAAAAACAAACTAAAATGAGTCGAATATTCAATAAGCAACACATCATATAGTAAACATAATAAACATAAGATTTCTTGAAAAACGTGCATATTCATAAATACATACATAATTAACATTAACATTAACTTATATTTCACTTATCATAGGCCGTTACCCACTGTTAACCCCCGTGAGTTAGGGTTAGCGAATCTAAATAGATTCTGATTCCGCCCGTGGCTGCAGGTTGTGGAATCCATACATAAGAAAGACATACTAGGTGCACTACCAGCATGCACGACCTGGCAATGCAATATGCCCATAACATAGGTACCGTCTTCATATCATAACATAGGCCGTTAAGTATCTTATCATAATCATACTTGCATACTTGTCATTTCATAGATTTCAAAAGAAAGAACAAACATACTTCTCATATCGTAGATTTCAAAAGAAATCACATACATACTTGTCATATCATAGATTTCAAGAGAAAACACATACATACTTGTCATATCATATCATAGATTTCAAATGAAATCACATTCTTTCATAAATGTCGTGATACATAAATTCATGATTTTTCATAAATAATTTTATGCATAACTCTCACATAAAATCATGCATTTCATAAATAATTCTATGAAATAACTCACATAAAATCATGCATTTTATAAATAATTTTATGAAATAACTCTCACATAAAATCATGCATTCATAAATAATTTTGTGAAATAACTCTATCATAAAATCATGCATTTAGGTACGTAAAAAGGGGCATCCAATGAATGGCATACATGCATAATATCTTTTATGAAAAGGCAAGCAGTTTACCATACATACGTGTAAGGATATGATCATGCTACTTACCTTGCAACGCTAATCCACTATTTTCAGCACGTAGTCGGTTGCCTATAAAAATAAACATGTAAATTTTCATAAATTTCTAATTAAACCTGTGACTTTATCTAAAACCTAAACTACTAAAATAGTCTATATTTCCTAAGCCTAAATTCTTCCTAACACTAAAATATTCTTACCCATTAGTCTTAAATAAGCAAGGATATTTTTGGAAAACAACATACTGAACATGGGCATTTTGGGAAAACAAAATAGAGGGGCATTTTTGTAATTTAACTAACCAAAAAAATATTGATTTACAGGTTGCATGGATCCGGTTTGGCTTTATGCGTGAAAGGGATGCATGCAATCGGGTTGGGTGGTGCGATGCTCACCGAGAGAGAGGCTGAGTGCGACGGTGGGTCTGGTGCCTGGCCGGGTTTCAAGGTGGCTAGGAGGGGTCGGCGTCGGCTGGGATTCTCTGGGCAGGGTGATGCAATGCCGAGAGAAGGAGGGAGGGAGAACAAAGAGAAAGTTTACGCACCACGCAGCGTGTATAGAGGCTACGGGCGGTGGCGCTGGGCGTCACTGGGCGGTGAAGACTTGATCTCCGGCGTCGTCTGTTGCTACTGACGGTGGCGTCGCGGCCCAAAAGTGGCAAAACGTGGTTCCCGGTTTGAGTGAGGATGCTCTGCTTCGAGGGGCTAAAACAAGGGAGTATGGCAGCGGCTTGATGGTTTTTCCAAGGGTAGTTCGTGCAGTGGCTCTGCTAGCTGGGCTACGAGGTGGCCAGAGGGAGGAGCTGAGACGTGGTTTGCTTGGCTTTGGCAAGGTGGTGCTGCGGGGTAGCCATGCTGCGGAACTAAACGTGGGGCTGGGTAGTGCTAACGCACGGGTTTCCGTCGTGCAGGTGGCTTACGGGGTGTGGTGCACGTGAAGGCTTGGCTGAGCGACGGTGGTGGAAGGCAGCGACGAGGGGGGCTTGCTGTTTGGCTTGGCGTGGAGGGGATCAGAGTACGACGGGGTAGTTTGGGAGTGTGAGGGGCTGGTTTCGGCTTGAGGATGGGGCTGGTGGTTGGACGTAATGAGGCTAGCTCTATACATATGGATCCAAGAAAACCCTAGTGAAGAAGGAGAAGAAACGTACGTGCATGGACGTGGATTAGGTTTCGTGCATGTTTGAAATTTATAGAATAAAACTAGTAGCTAAGAGTTTCATTTTGAAGAGGAAATAAGAATAGGAATAGTGTTTGGACTCTAATACACACGTGCTTGGAGTAAAAATAAAAGCTAAAATAATAATAATAATAATAATAATAATAATAATGGAGACTTAACTCTAGGTTTATAAAAAAAATCATCTGATAATTCACTTTAACTCATTAAAAAAATTTATCTGTAATTTATTCCTAAATATAAGATCGGGTCGTTATAGGTGTCGTTTGATATTACTGTAACTATAAAAACAGATTGAATGAAAGGGAAATACACGAAGTATATTCATGAAGTTGAATTCTCCTTGATCTTCCTTCCTTTCTTTCTCTGTTCTCACTCTCTTCTTGTTTCCTTACGTGAATCTCTCCATCTTCTTCTTCCTCTTCTTTCTCTAAGAACTTGGGTCCATTACACGTAGGGTGGGAATGGGTGGTAGTGCACAGCGTGAGAGAGAGAGAGAGAGAGAGAGAGAGAGATGAGCGGAGACAAAACACTGACCATCAGGATGAGACAGAAAGAAATAGAAGGGCAAAAGTTCGAAATATGGTAGCGGCCGTCAAGTTTTGCGGTAAAATCTTAAAAATTGATGGCGACAATTCTGCCGCCGCAAAATTCATCGTTACTTTCCTCATTATGATCGTCTTCCTCATTTATGATCGTCTTCCTCACTTAGTGAGGCTAATGGCTCCTCAATACTTGCCCAATCCAAATATTCTCCATCAAGAAACTTAGATTCTTTACTCACCCATTCTTCCATCAAGTCAATATTTTCAAGATTGATTAGATCTATAGCATCTCTTCCCTTTTTTATGCACCTGTCAAAATAAAATCAACATAAGTGAAAATGTTATATATTTTTCAACAGTGAAAAACATTAGTATTAAAAAACTTTACCTCTCTCACAGCTTCAAGTTATAACAAACAAATATTAAGTTATTCAAACGTTTATGCACTAATCTATTTCTCTTTTTCGAATGAATAAAATCAAATGTGCTCCAATTTCTCTCACATCCAGTTGCACTACAACATTGACTTAATACTCGAACAGCAAACATTTGAAACAATGGAACCTCGCAACCAAATTGGGTCCACCATGCAACTATAACAATAATGCAATTATAAATTATTAATTAAATGCAAGTAAAATCAAAATAAGATAAAATTTAAAGAACAAAGTCACACTATTTAACAAATGATATTGATAAATGATAATACCTGAATTAATCTTATGACGCTGGTGGATTGCTAAAGAATGTCCAAACTCACCTACGACATTCTTATATAAGTCAAGTTCTGCAATGATCTTGTCTTGATTATCGGGATCAAGTTTCATTTTCATAACACAGTTGTTGAAGCCTTTTACAACATCATTTTTATTTTTAAAGCTGGGGCTGTAGTAAATTCCAGGGTTAAGAAAACAACCCGACGCATGTAATGGACTATGAAGCTGTTTATCCCATCTAGAATCAATGATCCTGGTGAATGGACTGAATACACTAATTTTGTTATTGCAACTTGCTTTTATGTTATCTTTGGCTCTTTCCATTACATTATTCAAGTATCCCATTGCAGGCTTCTCATCCTCGTCAACAAGTCGTAGAACACAAACCAAAGGCTCACTAATTTTAATAATAAATTGTCTGAGTTCTTTCTTAAACAAGAGCAAGTATTAGATACTTAAAAAATTTGTCGCAAACCTTATAATTGCAGGACAACACAAATCATGACCTTTGGTGAAGTCTTTTCTCATCAATGCCAAAACCCAACCATGGTTATAGATGAACTTTGTTATCTTTTTTGCTTTTTTTTATAGTATCATCAATAAGGGGAAAATGTCTTGGATCAGAAAAATTCTCCAATATCAAGTCTATGCAATGAGCTACACAAGGGGACCAATAGAAAGAGCCATACTTCTGCTGTAACTTTTTCTCTGCAGCTTTATAACTTACATCATTGTTCGTTATGAACTGCACAAGATTCTCAGCTCCAATTTCTTGAACAACCTCATCAAAGATATTAAACAATGTTTCAGCATCTTTTTTAAGGCCAGATGTATCAACAGATTTCAAGAACATTGTACCTTTCAGACAATAAACTAGAAAGTTGATTATTGATTGTTGCTTCTGGTTTGTCCAACCATCTGCCATTAGTGAACAACTGGTCTCATTCCAAAACTTCTTAATTTGTTGCAAATAATCTTGAATCTCATTCACAACCATCTTTAACTAATTTCCTCTCAACTCATATAAAGAATGACCCTTGAATCCTAGCCCGATGGCAGTCATGGCATCGATAGCTGGTTGATAAAACTTGGATTGAGCCACATTGAAAGGCAGATTAGCATCATACCACCAGCGTGCTACAGCCATCTTTGCGTTTACAATCATCTCATTCGAACACATAGAACTCTTAATTGAAGGTTGGGCCTCATGAGTTGTTCTTGGAGCAAAACATCTACTTAATCCCCCCACTGACTTTCCAGTTCTAGATTCTTTTGACTTCCCCTTACCTTTTGAAAGCTGAGACTTCCCTCCATACTATTACTATCATCAATATCATCAGATGTTAAATCTATATTGCCTCTAATCTCTGAGCTTATTTTTCTTTTCTTCTCTTTGTTTTTTTTCGTTTTATCAAGCAACTCCTTCATTTGCCATTTTACATTTTTAGAGACCTTTTTACATACTTCTACATTGCCCAACTAGATGATGCTTCAACCGAGTGATCCCGCCACCTCTAATTACTTTATTACAATATAAACATTCAATATTATTTCTTGTTCTTGGCACTACACCTGCATGGGCCCATACTGGATCTTCAGATTTTACAGGAGCAAGTGTTGAAGTTGAAGTCAAACTCATACCACTGGTTGATTAACAACTAGACATTTTTAACTATTAAAGTATAAAAAATTAAAACTTAGAAAGCAAAAGTTATAGATACAATGTAGAACTTAAAAACAAACAAACACTATAAAAATATAATCTAAAAGGTCTTAATGATTAACGAAAAAATCAATTTAATAAAAAAATTGAGTAAAAATGTTAAACTACAATGATGATACATATCATTATAAAATTTAGGAAGGTCATGAGTTATATATTATTTGATGTTAGTGCCTTTCATTTAAGAGAGAGAAAAAAAAAAGTCATCCTTTCTCTGCTTTTGGAAAAGAGAAAATTTTCACTTTTATGGCTCGATTAACGGATGATTATCATTCATCATAATTATTTCTCATGCACAAAAACGAATAGCCATTTGGTATTAAAATTTAAAACGAATCAAAATTCAATATATTGTACAAAAATCCCTAACCAAGATTTCAAAGAACTCATAAACTAAGCTTCACAATAAGTGGGCAATGAATTAAAGTAGTAACTATTTACAAAAATTAGACTGTATGATACTAAAATATTAGAAGTTTATGAGATGGTTGTGAGTAAAAGAAAGTAATACAGCTTGTTGCTCCAAGATTAACTAAACAATCTGCCATTCTCTTTATATGAATATCAAAAAGTCAGGTACAGCTTCATATTTACCCATTTCGTGTAGACTGCAGAGGCTCAAATTAACTATTACAAAAACAAAATCATGTTCAAGAAAAGGAGTTCAAAAGTTTCAATCATGCATCCATCTTCAATTAACATTCTTTCTCCCTATACAAAACATAAATCTGTTCAATTTACTTGCAGTTTGGAGATGTAAGCGGCGAGTCACAACTGCGAGATGAGCTGATGGAGATGACGGCGACGTGCGACGAGATGATGGCGACATGCGACGAGACGGACGGCGACATGCGATGGAGGGGTGAAATTTTTGAGGTCTGGGCAACTCGGGTGCCACGACTGCAGGGAAATGGAATGGGAATTTGGGAAAAAAAAGTAAAAACAAAATCCTAAGTTTGTACATGTTAGCGTGAAAGTCCGAAATAGCCCCTAAATGTTTACTTAAATTGCGAAAATACCATCCAAACAGGCTGAAGAATATGTACCGGATGAAATACTTGTTTCGGCCGAGAAAACAAATACCGGCCAGTACAGGCTGGTATCGGCCGATACACCCAGTATTTGGAGCGGTACGGAACGAAGGTATTACCTGTACCGGCCACTGTTCCGGTATGGCATATATCGGTCAGTACAGTACGGTATCAAAAACACTGCTCTTGACCCCCTCCATTTTCTTCTTCTACATCGATTTCTAGCTACCTGCAAATGAATCCACCGCACTACGTTTCCACACGGCTTCCCTCATCCATAGAAAACCAGCCCTAGTAGCATCATCCACCCATTTGGAAATCCATGGAAGCTAGGCCCTTCTCCTCCCCTTTAGGTTCAAAATCGTAAGTTGGTTATTTTGTAAGCCGCTATTTCAAGATCAAGCACACCCCTTTTCCTGGTGGCAAATCGTTTCCCATGTAGCCTCCTCTCTGTCCTCTCCTCCACTCGCTTCTCGTCGATTTCAAGTCCCTCTTGCTTTTCCCATCCAAATACAAACTCTGACTGATTTTTGTTGGGCAGAGTATCGGAGGTGGAGATCCTTCGCGATTCCTCAGTGATTCTCACGCATGCACCACAGGTATCTCCTCCTAACTCCCCACTTTTTGATAAAATGCTAGTACAAATTTTGTGTGTCTTGTGTTCTTTAAGTTTTCGTAACAAGACATATAGAAAGGGATTTTCTTTGCTGCATGCTGTCAAAAACTAGATTGTGTTAACTTTACCCTTGATTATTCTTTTTCTTCTATAAAGCAACACCGACATTGTAGAAAAAACTGATAAAAAAATTAACACTAGCTTCTCGACATGTCAAGAGAGCTGATTCGCTCCTTAGCATGGCCTTCCCTGCCAAGATGGATTTAGGACTATTATATCTTTATTGTTATTCATGGTAATTAAATAGAATATAAAACATAGGTTTATATTCAATATTTATATTCAATTTAATTAATTATATAGATATGAGATGGAGTATTATATATCTTGTCATTATAAAAACCAAGATAAGATAAGATTTCTAATATTTATTCCAATGTACATATATATTCAAATGTCTTGACTTAGATAATATTCAAATCACAAATATCTCTTTATATCATATATGATTTTATTATAATATGATCTAAGATCATAATCTTGAAATATGGTGTTAGGAAATCCCCACTCGTATTCCAGCTTGACCTAATTACTCCTTCCATTCACTAGTTGGAATTAATGGGCTAGATTGTGTTTTTGGGGTAGCAAGTCACAAAAAAAAAAACTTCCAATATTGTCAAAGATCGAGTATATATCATATATGACCTTATAATAATAAATTACAAGGGCTTGAGCTCTTTGGGCTTGGAACTCTGGGTTGTACAAGTTGTAATATTAGTTCTTTGCATCCAAAGTAATTAATCTGTTGTACATGATATATAACGTTATTTGGGAAGAGGCCCGGGGCTTCATGCCTGCTTGTTTTGATTGATCTTTTGCTATAATTTATTTAATTAAAGTTGAGTCCCTCACCGACCACTTGCATGCATGCCCCCTTCTTAAATCACTGTCCTCTTCCAGCATAAGGATTCCTTACTGTACCACCCTCTCTCATTTGACAATTACTTGTCCTTTTCAGTTCATGAGCTTAAGAGGGAGGGGCCCAACCCTGAAGGGCCAGGTCCCAAAGAGGCCAGATCCAAGACTCCAGGCCCAAGGAGGCCAACCCAAGAACTCTGGGCCAAGGACAAGACCTAAGAATCCGGGCCGGAACAACAGTGTGTCGAGCCCGTGACTACAAGCCCATCTGGGAAGACCCTTTGGCGCGGGGCATGGAGGAGCTTGTGAGAACGTCTTGGAGCTCGGCACCCTACCGGGACCTACCATAGGACGCCAAGCAAGTGACCCAGTAGCAAGCAGACAGCTGAACGCACCTGGTCACAGACTCTTCAGATTCAAGGAACGCCGTACTCAAATGTGTGAGTCAGGAAGCCCGGCACGCAACGACGCATCCCACGCACGAAGGACAGCCTCGCCCACAACCTGACACCAAGCTCCGGTAGAAGGTAGCAGGACAGGCCAGGCCCAGCTGACAAGCCACGATCCCTTTCAGCCGCTAGAGCTGCGGACTGACACACTGTTGCGGTAAAAGATGAGTCGTAGCAGGTCTGACACCTGACACGCCACAACCCCCAGTAGCAGAATAGGCCTAGCACAACTGACATGCCACGATCTCCTTCAGCCGCCAAAGTCTCGGGCTGACACTTCGTGATAGAGGGAAATGAGTGGTAACAGGTCTGACACCTGACATACCACGACCTCCCTCAGCAACAGGACTCGTATCAAGTATAAATAACAGGCTTCCTTCCCCTAGGAGTGCTGGCTTAATTTTCCATAGAGAATCGTTCACTGACTTAGGCATCAGAGTGACCCCAGGCGACACCGGAGCCCTTCCTTCTATTTTGTAGGTGGCGTGAGCTTAGATACCACGGAAGTGTTCGGGCTACGAAACACGACATCAACAAAGCTGTATTTTGATGTCAAGCTAGAACAACAATACTAGCTAGTACCACTATTAAGGAAATTCACTTGCATCTATTAGCAGAGTACTGTCCACAATCTCACTGCATAATCAAGATCATAACTTCAAGAGGCTCAAGTTCTTACTAGTACTGGTTAATTAAACAACTAAGCAGAAAAAAATTTCCTCTGCTTTTTCAAGTGCTATAATACTTGTCAATACCTTAAGCTATCGAGATGAGAGTGCTAAATATTGAGGCATAATTAACCTCTAGCCACAGCCACGTTAAACTATACGGTGTTCCTTCACAAGCCCATTTCTATGCCATACCAAATTTACTTTTTACTGTGCATGGGTCTTGGTCATATAGATACATATGACGTAACTATTATTGGTCCCATGCATGCATCATGCTTCGAGCTGTAAGACCAAATTAGTCTGCACTGCTACAGGAGCCTTTGCTGTAGAGTACTACTGATCAGATAGTATATCATGTATTGTGCCAAGTGGTTCGTCTCTTTAAGAATCAAAGCTCCCAATATTTCTTGTCCTGATAAAACTTCATTTTAGGGATTTATCTCACACATTTCTATATTTGGTCGATCGAGAAGGAGTACCTTACCTTAAAAATTTGAACCCGAATAATACGCTTTGCTTTGATGTCACAAATTGTCTCACCAATCTGCTGGAAAACTCAATTATTGTTTCATCTGAAGAAATTAAAGTGATCACCTATTTTGTTTATATAGTATGTATATAGTTGCTTGTGATTTGAATTACATTTAGAAGATAAATCAAACGAATTAAAGAATTTGCTTTGAAGCTTTTTGAAACATAAATATGCATGCACTTTGTTTTGTTGCAATCTCATATTTAGTCGTATAATTGCGTAATTAACCGATTTCGTCTAAACTTCTTGTCTCATGCTGTGAAACAGCTTAATATGGTGCACAAATAATTAATATTTAGAGTAGAGTCCTATACAAGCTAGCTAGGACTCAATGAAAACTAGAAATTATCAACCTTTTGTTCTGAAATGGAAAGAAGTGTATTATGAGAAGGGAATTAATATAAACAGGAGGACTATACTGAACAAAGTGGCTATAATAATTGGCATTCATTTTTCCATGCTCTGTTTGAGGAGACGATCGAAACGTTTAGTACTACTACTCTACTCCTATATATGTCTGTCGTGTATATATATATATATATGTATGTATGTATGTTGCGGCCTTAAATATATTTTCTGCTCTTTTTTTGGGCCCCTAACCATAGGACATTGATCTGGCTAGCTAGTTGTTGCTGTAAAGTTTAGCAGCATTATATTTGATGCTTTACATTAAACGCTGCAAGATTTGCAATTCCAGTGTTATATATATATATATATATATTCAAATAGCTTGAAAACGTTTTTTGAAAAATTCCATGGAAATATAGAATTGAATGGCCTTAAGGTATTCACCAGTACCGCCATCTTTTTACTGTTCATTGTTTAAAAAAAAACAGAGATCTGTTAATTACTCATGAATGTTGCAAGTATACAGTAGTACTGTGCTTGAAATAAACTTATAACAATAGATTTTATAACTTTTCCAATGTCACTATATATGATCATCAATGAGAGAAAGACTCTGCAAATCTATATACCTACATATATGTCTAGTAATAGTACAACTTACAAAACCTGGAAATGAATCTATTGTACGTCAATCCCTACCATAATTTCAGTAAAAGGTTAAATAATCATTTGATCCCTGGATTTTAAACCACAAAAATGTAGCATAAACTGTATATATATTCCTTATTAGAATTTATTTATTTTAATGATAACCTGTTACATCATATAAAACCTCATGCATTTAGTATTATTCATTAGTTGAGGTGAAAGTTGGAACACTTGCTCTAATATTCACATCGAATCTTAATTTCATAATTCGTGAGATTGTTTATTTGTGTATTGATGAACAAATAAACATATACTATGTGCATGGTTACATTTGTGTAATGGGAATTATTGACCTCCATGGGGTGTTGGTTTTTTGGACTTTTGACATGTCATGGGGTGGGTGTAGATGCCTTGAACTTCATGTTTTGCCTTCCTAGGACGCAATTGTGTTAATTTGTTAATAGGGGCCGGGGAACTCAAGGTTCGACGAAATGAAGCAGTACTAATGGTAAGAGAAGCATGTAAGTATCTACACTTAATATTTAATGCACTCATTACAAATCCTATTGGCATGCACACTAACTTTACGTGTTGTTATACATGTTAGGAAAATGGAGATGAAAGGAGGATCTAGCAGCTTTATAGAGATTCATGTATTTACTTTGGCCTGGTCGTCTTGAAAATGGGTAACTGGTGTTTTATTTCAAAGTTTGAATTAAATTTGAGTACAATAATTCCCAAAGAGGGATGAATAGTTGTCTATATCATGTTTTCCCATGGCATGCAATATTCTCGTATATAAGGTTCTTTTAGCATAAATACTGATGTGTAGGAAAATGGAGCAAGGAGTTTTTCCAACATACACTACAACAAATTTGAGATTTTGAGACGAAATTATTTAGGGACGAAATTTTTTTCATCCCTAAAAGTCATTTTTTGGGACGAAATTTAAATTTCGTCCCAAAAAGTTGATGAATTTAGA
This sequence comes from Juglans mandshurica, assembly GCA_022457165.1. Taxonomy (NCBI): domain Eukaryota; kingdom Viridiplantae; phylum Streptophyta; class Magnoliopsida; order Fagales; family Juglandaceae; genus Juglans; species Juglans mandshurica. The sequence goes on from CM039619.1 coordinate 37,736,106, forward strand.
AAATCGTTCGAACGTCAAAATAACCGTTCGAACAGTATTTTCTACGACGAATTAAATCGTCTAAAAAAATTTCTCCCGTTCGAACGTGAAAAAATACGTTCGAACAGTAAAATTTGGCGGAGAATTACTTTATTATGGCGGGGAAAGTTCAAAAACGTTCGAACGAGAATATTTTGTGTTCGAACGGAAAATATTTGGTGGCAAATCCTGACAGGAAGGTTTCTAAACCGTTCGAACGGAATATATTTAGTTACAACATATTCAAGCACCACATTTATACATTCGAATGTATAATATTAATCTCGATACGAAACTCAAAATATAAAAAATATCTATCATATATACAAATTCATTAATCAATTTTATGTAATTAATTTTAAAATATTTTAATGATTTCTTTTACGTTAAATAAGATTTTTAGTTAAATAAATATTATCAACCACATATATATTAATCAACCAAATAAAGCAAATTATCAAAATGCCATATATATTGTTCATAATTACAACAAAAGAAAATATAAATAAAAGATAAAAACTATTGTGATGCGAGGTCTCTACACACATCCTCGACTGCAGCTAATTGTGTCTCTACCTGTGTCAGTCGAGTACTAACTGTGACCTGAGTTGCATTATTGGCATTAATCGTTGTACGTAACTCATTAACCTCTGTACGTAACCCAGCGACGGTAGCCATAATCTCTGTACGCAACTCAGACATGGCAGTATGCACTGCATCAATCACTGCTGATGTGTGTACACCGATCTCAGCACGCAATATGTCGGCCATCTCCTCGCGAATATATGTGCGTGATGTCTCAGCCTGTGTAGATGTCTCACCAGTCGATACTCCAGTATCTCCCGGCTGCGCATCTCTCTGAATCTCAGCCCTGTCAGGAACAGCCCCACGAAAACGAAATCTAGAGTGTCCCGTGCTCCGTGATAGGGTGGTGCTGTTGATCGGTGCCATCGGAAATCGGGAACGCTCGGCAGGTTCGGACACAACCCCGGCATGTAGCAAAAATCGAGTGATGAGGATCCCAAACGGCAGTATATCTGTCGTAATGAACCGTGCCTCTGATCGGATCCTCTCAAATATGGCAGGCTCAAGATCTTTCCAAACGGCAGGCTCAAGATCTTTCCATCTCCTTTCTAAGAAATTGGTATTGCTATTTTTTTTATTGGATATAGTTAATTATTTGGATGAATCATAATGACTTTATATCTTAACACATTTATTGTAGCAAGATTCAGATACTAATTATGATTTGACAAAATTATATGCTGCATCGCACACTGATCGTAATGGAGAGTGGACTCATCCTGATGCCCGTGAAAATTATGTAAGTTTTATAACCTGTTTTAAATAAATATATTAGAATATTTATGACGATATTAATTCTTTATCTTATATATGGCTAGGATAAAATGGTTGCCCTACGTGCTGAATCTGCGTCAGATCAAAATTCCTCAACAAGTGATATTGACATTTTTACACAAGTCCTGGGTCAACGTTCAGGATATTTGAGGGGTTTGGGTCGTTGTGTAAAGCCTGGTCCCTCTTCCTCTTCTTCTGGGAATGCATCTATGACTTCTATAGCGCTAGAGAATGCGAATTCCAGAATCGAAGAATTGACTGCAAGACAGCATGAGTTAGAGGCTCAATTGGCAAAACAAGCAGATATGGAGATGCGCCTCAAACAACATGAAGAACAACAAGAAGAGTTCAGAAGACAGATGCAACTCCAAATGCAGCAGCTTATGCAACAGTACGGGCCTCCAAGCAACTGATGGATTTTGAGATTATCTATTTATGTACGAACAATACTCGTCTCGACTGTTATTTATTTAGTTTGCGCTTATTTTAACACTTTTGTGAGTGTTAAATAGTTTCTAATGTATTTTTTCAAATAGTATGAATGTCTATTTGGTTTTCTATTATTGATTTAAACTAAAGAGATATCGTTTGAACGAACGTAAAACGTTCAAACTCTATGTAACGACAATAGCGTTCGAACGTAAACGTATTGTTCGAACGAAATTTATGTTCGTAGAGTTCGAACGATCACACAACGTTCGAACGTAACTAATTTCAGTCTTGTTCGAAAATAGCCTATACCGTTCGAACCCATATACCGTTCGACCTGACCATTTAACGTTCGAACACAAAGACAATTCATAACGTTCGAACGAATTCATGTGTGTTCGAACATATTTCGAAATCGTTCAAACATGTCACTACTGTTCGAACTTAAAATTTTTTCCGTTCGAACTATTTTCTGGGACGAATTTAAACCGTGACAAAAAAAAATTTCGTTCGAACGGTTTCCTTCAATTTCGTCCCAAAAGAAATTTTTTGGGACGAAATGGTAATTTTCGTCCCAAAATACCTTTTGGCACAGTGATATTGGAACGACTTTGGGACGAATTTTTTTCGTCCCAAAACTTTTTTTGGGACGAAATTGGGGTCTTTTGGGACGAAAATTTTTGTCCCAAAAGACCCTTTCTGTTGTAGTGATAGACTGTTGTATTGAACTTGTTATGACAGTTTTGTTGAACTCCATTTCACATGGATTCCAATGCATGCATTGGAGTGGCATGAATATTATGAGATCTATTTCAAAGAGATGACAGTATATTTTGTAATCTACCTGGCATTCATGCACCCCAAATGCCTGGGTACCTACGAGTGGTACACACGTTTATTTGATATAATCAACTTTATTTACTTTATATAACATCTTAGAAGCCATACCAAGCTGTAAAAATTGTTTAGGAAAATGGAGTAAGCAGAATGGAGTTTATCATCATAGAACTATCTGTTGTTTTGAATCCGTATCACAAATGCTGAGAGGGGAATTAGGAATTAAATGATTAGTGTGTTGTACTACTAAGATGTTTCTATTATGTTTCTATTTCACTAGTATTTTTTTTAGTTTTTGTAACAGATTATTTACAGCGACTTTAAGTTGCCCAAAAGGACCCTTTCTCATCGAAAATAATTTTTTACAACGATTAACGTATGTCGCAAATAGGCTTTTAGTGTTAGAATGTAAATTTGTCGAGAAAATTTTATTTGCGACGACGATTTTCAATGGAAATGTGTAATTGCGGCAAATAATGTTGGTCACAAAAAGTCCCTATGGTTCCCATATCGTTGGAAATACTTATTTGCGGCAATTTTTATAGTATTTGCGACGAACAGTTACAGCCACAAAAAAATTTTCCCAGCGATTTAATTAGACCGTTGCACTAGCTCTTCATCCGCAATGATTTCTCAAATATTTGTGACGACTATAATTCACCACAAATATGTTTTCCTAACGATTTAATAGGCAAACCGAATGAGAATTTGTGGCGTTTTATTTTGTATTTGTGGCGAAAAAAATGTCGGGAAAAGTAACTATTTGTGAAGATTTTTGGTAATCAATGTGTTAAAACAGAAGTAAGCATACAAATGCAACAGATGTGCAGCGATATATAAGTCATTGGCAATGGATGAGTATTAGAAGTTGGGTATGATGAAATTTTGAAGAAGAAGAAGCTGTTGGAGGAGGAGTTGGAGAAGGCGAGTGACAATAGAAAGGAGAAGAAGATTAATGGAGGAGAAGGATAAAGCGGCTCAAGTCCATTTAGTACATTACACAAGCATGTAGTTCAGAGTATTGTCCATTGCACATGCATGTAGTTAAGTACTTTGAAGCACTTCTTTAAGGCTAAATGGAAGAGGTGGTAGCATGTGGGGGTGGCTGGATTTTGGTGCAGAAAAGTTTTTGAAACAACATGTGCAGTCAACTTGGTCAAGTCCTCATTTTCAAGATGAATAGTTGAGCTTTTGGATTGATTAATGGAACTGTTCTTGGCCTTATTTTAAGGTCTGGATTTTTTAGGTTTAGGGGACATGATGAGAGGGTTGAATGAGTTGTAGAAAAACCCCTTTAAAAACTTGTTGAAAAGCCATAATTTCAATGGTTTGATTTAGGGATGCATGGTTTGCACTAGGTGTGCCGATTGGCGGGTTCATTTGACATTTGACATGCCTTTTTCCTACATAACAAGGTTTGGGATCTATGTATCATTCAAGAATCATGAAAGACTGATTTAATGCAAGTGAGAAAGGTGAAAATTTTCAGAAAAAGTGATGGATTTTTTAAGCTTGTTGGAATCGGCATTCAAGGTTGTCAAATTTACTATTATTGGCTTGATGAAGGATCTTTGGGGTGAAAGCTTGAGGTCATGATGGAGGGTTGACCATGGTTAGAAATGTAACCCTAGGGGCGTTTGGGATGGATTTTAGGAGAGAGAAAACCAATAGTATGGTCTATGTGAGTCCAATTAGAAATAGTGATAGGATTACCATGCTTTTTCTCCAAGTGTTGAACTCTCATTGGGCCAAATTTTCAAGCATTTGTGTGGGCCTTGAAATGGACCTTTCCTTGGGCCCCATGTTAAGATTTCTTTATTGGTCCTTTCATTGGCCTCAATAGTCTACCAAGTTGGATCTTAGTCTTGGTTCTTATTAAGTTGGGCCCAATAGTCTTGTGTCTACTAAGTTGGGCTTATGGTCTTGTGTCTACTAAGTTTGGCCTATAGTTTTGAGTCTACCAAGTTGGGCGTATGGTCTTGTGTCCATCCTTAGCCCTCTCATCTTTATAAGCTAGAGCTCTTATTTAACAAACTCTTGGGCCTTCTCTAAATATATCTAGTATTTTAACCAAGTTACTTAGCCCACCAAGGTGGCAAGTCTCCAATATGCCACTTGTCATTTTACCATTAGCCTCTTGGCCCATTTTTCCAAAATTAATATAGCACTATAATTCTCTAAAAATACTAACTAAACCAAAAGTGTAAGTTTCTTTACCAACTCAAACTCCAAAATTTTCATTTTTCTCAAGGATCACAACTTCTACTTGGCTAGGGTCATGGTTACTCTGGTCAAGTTCGAAGGTGCTTTTAAGTGGGGTGTTACAAGTATAGCCTTCCATAGTATTCCATTTCTCTATTTTTCCAAATCAAAATTAAAAATCAAATCTAAAGCATGAAAATTATGCTTAAACAAGAAAGAAGGTTATCTTTTTGTTATCATTCTCTTAATTTCAAACATAATAGTAATTGGGCATTTTTTTCCCTTTGTGATTGCAAAGGCTAGTTCGCGGTAAGAGGAGGAGAGAGAGATTGAAGCAGTTTGAGGAGAGAGAGAGGGGGGAGAGGGATAAAGATGAGTGCACGTACCAGGGAGGCTGATTGTTTGAATGTGGTCGGCTCTTTTTTTTTTCTTGTTAGAATGATGATGTGTTACTCGTCTTAGTGTCTCTCTCAGTAAGAGCTACTTCATGCTCTTAACATATAACGACATACATTCTCAGTCATGCAATGACATAAAAATCAAAATTATCAAATAATATGAAAATCAAAATAAATCTACAAGTAAAAAAAGGGAACAAAGGAAAAATATTAAAGAAAGAGAGGAGGTAGAATAAATTAATGAAGAAGAGGAAGCAACTGGGAAGATATTAGAAAGGAAAAAAAAAAAGAAGAAGAAAAGAAAAAGAACAAATAAAGAGCAAAAGAAGGAAAGAAAAGAGAGAAGAAAGAGGAGCAGAAGACAATTGTGTGAGGAGGACTATAGAAATAAGAGAAGAAAGGAAAAATGACTTTTACTTAGGGCTGTAAAAATAAAACCAAAAATCGGTTAGATCGACAGAATTGGACGGTTTGGTCCGTTCCAAATTCTAAAAACAAAAATCGGTACTAGACCGATTTCCAACCCATTTTTGTAACTAATATATTCATTAGTTTTCCATATATATATATATATGAACAGTCTTAAAAATAACTGCAGTAGAAGTGATCTCAGGGCTAAAAGTGCCATGTTCCGGTTCGTTTGGTTCTCTAACTCATCTCAACTCATTATTACAATTTTTTCAAATTTCAATACAAAATATAATAAAAAATTAAACTTTTTCAAATCTCAAAATAATAATAATATTAAAAAATAATATTCTAACAATATTTTATCATCTCAACTCAACTCAACTCACTTCAACATCCAAACACAATCGAACTTTTGATCTCGAGTTTTTCCATGTTTAAATTAAAGATATTTTCTTGCGGTGTTTCAACATTTTGCCTATGGGCTTACTTTTCCTTCAATTGTTTTTTCAAATGATTGGAACTTTTGTTTCAGTCTTTTATTATTAAAAGATCTTTTAATTAGTATGTTGTCAACAATTTTTTCTCCGCAAATTTTTCTATACATCACAGTACTACTCTATTTTTTATCTCATTATATAAGATGTGACATATTTATTACCATTAGATTATCTTTATCATGGGAGATGTGTCATTATGGATTAAGTAGTTTAGACTTTGCTTTAGGTGCAGCAAATTTCGATGACGAAATTTTTCTATGGGAGAGAGGATGTAACATCCGGGCCCAGCATGAAACTCGTGTTCGAATTTTTCGGATGTAAAGTCCACTTGAGTTTTAACGAATATTTTTTTAGAATAGGGTATGGGCGAAGGATTTATATTGATGGAATATGAATTTTTATTAGACTTGATAATTGAGTTAAATTCAATTATTATCTTATGAATGACATGAGATTTTTTTTTATTTCATTCTTGGCCGAACAAAGTACTGAACGAGTTAGATTAGTTTGGAATGTGAGTCACGGTCGTTAGTATTTTTTAAAATTTTCAACCATGAAAATATTTTTTTGGACTGGCGGAAAAGATTTTTAACAGCTTTACTGGCCCAATCTATACGCTACAATATCGAAGTTGTGGGCCAAATATTTAAAATTGGACCCAAAAAGCCCAAGCCACCAGGGATCAGTTCCGCATGCAGTACTCCACACCATGTATGTCTCTCATGTAGTTTCTCCCTTTGATCCTCCCTAGGGTTTTCCCATCTCTATATATATACATAAGTAAACTTTATCAACCAAGCAATAGCGTTGCCGCAAACCTCCACTGAAGCCTCCTTTCCCACACCACTGCACCGTGGACAACCAAGACTAGCAGCGCTTCACGGACATCGGCCACCACCTCTCAAGCATTGCGTGTTTTGTTCCTCTCATCCTAGAGTCAACCACAGGACCACCGTGGAACAGCCATGCAACCCCCCAACCACAGCCCGAAACGAAACCCAGTGTCACGTTTCGTGGCTCTGCTGAACTAGACCACCCAGTTGCACCGTAGCCCCTCTCTCCACACTGTAAACAAGCAACACCTAAGCCCAAGCCCCACTGTGCACCACCATCCTTTTCATGAACTCAGCTCGTTATCTCCTATTTTCCCACTCTCGAAACAGAGCAAAACCGAGAAGGCCACAAACTCGGTTGATCACCACCGTGTGACGGAAAAGTAATCAGGTTAGCCATAGAATCTGCCAGTCGTCACCTTCCTGTCAGCCTCAAGCCGCCTTGTTCCTCACAGTTGTCCTCTCTCTCTCTCTCTCTCACTCAGCTCTAGCTCTCTCTCTCCCTCTCCCTCTCCCTCTCCCTTTCCCTCTCCATTCTCTCACTCATCACTCTCTCTCTCTTTCTCAGTGTGCCTCCGCCGCACACCTCCTTCTCTGTTGAATGCATGGTTTGGTCTGGATGTGTTTTAGTTTTAGAAGTCTTTTATACAATTTTTTCCAAAAGAAATCAGGCATACTTAGGTCTATTCCCAAAATAACCTTTAGCTAGCTTCAGTAGACTTGATTTTACTATCCATTAACCTAGGTCAGAAAAACTCTGTGTCATTTTTAATTGTACTCCGGCTCATTTTGTTTTAAATTAGTCTAAAAAGTGGTTTAACAGAAAATAATTACAGTTTATAATTATATGATTTAGTATTAATTTTTATAGTTAGATTCTGGTAATAAATAAGTTAGAATTTAAATAGTCAGAGATTTTTAAGTGAATATCAAGGTATTTAAGAATTTATGATATTTTAGGATTATGAGAAATTTTAAAAATTTTTAGAAAAAGAGGCTACATAGTGTTTCAGGTTAAAGTATTGAAAAAATGTGTAAATTTCGAATATTTATGGAAATTACGTGGCAATCTTATAGGAGACGAGTAATTTTCATTCAACACTGTTGTGAAAAAATTCAGAAAGTTAAGAAGTCCAGATAAGTAGGGTTGCTATGCTAGACTTTGCACAAAAATAAAATAGACTAAGGTCAATTTTGAAAAAATATGCATGTTTTGTTATGAAAAAAATTTGGAACAACCTAAGTTATTTGTTCTGCATTAGTCATGAAATTCTGTATAAGAATAAAGTATTTTCTAGCGTGACTGATGTATACATGAACTATTTTGACATTTTTGTTTTTGAACTGTGCAAAAGAGAGCGAATATGAAATTTTGTGCATAAATTATGTTTTTGTGACTCATTATGTTCTGTTTTGAAGGATGTTCTGTACTTTGATATGATATGATGTGATTTCTGAAAACTTTTGGCATGACATTCTATTTTTGTTTTTGTTCTATTCTGACCTTACCATGGACGTAAAATTGTGGCCTCTGTTCAGGTTGGTACCAACTTTTCTGTTTTCGGTGCACCCACTTTGGAAGCCAAAATGGTTTTCTGCGTAGTCTTTCTTATGTGCACACTCGAGACTCGAAGAATAATAAGGAGAAGATTCAAATTCTGTTTCTGCTCAGTTGGCCGCAAGGTTTGCACAACCCTACTATGAGAGTTAAACATGGTCTCTATTCTAATATGATAAGATAAGATGAAAATGTTCAATTATGATATGCCAAAGGAATTTTGAATAAGAATATTTTTTGAATTTTTGCTCTAATATTTTTGATAGCATGTTCTGACTTTGTATTCTGAAAAAAAAAAAAAAAAAGTACTTTGTTTTACATTCTGAACTCTGTAAATGCTCATGTTTCACACTAATATATGTTCTCTATTTACTGAGTTATTAATAACTCACCTCTTATCTCCAACATTTTTTAGATGATCTTGATGGTTCTACTGGAGAGCAAGAGTATGCAGTGTTAGAGAGGTTTGATGTTCGTAGAGGAATAAGTGTCCAAGGGTATAAGTACTTATTTGAGAGTCATAGTTAGTAAATTGATTATTTTCAGTTATTTTGATGTGTTGAGTTAAGGATTTTTCCATGTTTTTAGAGAGTTTTTAATTTATATTATTGAGAATTTTTTTATTATCCTTATAAAAAAATATAAATATTTGAGTTGAACAAATGAATTAATATTTTATAAAAATTTTAAATTTTATAATTATGATATTAAAGTTAATATTAAATAATGAAAACTAACTTTTCAGATGTCAGAGACCGAAGCGTTGCATATCTGTTCTTACAGAAATTTCTCTTTTCTCTATTATGAGAATCTTTGAAATTATTTTCTCCACTTTCAATCTCACTTCGCATTTAATGGCCGCACTAAATAAAAATCACATCATGTCCGGCAAAAGAGGAGATCCAATGATCAGAAGGGATCTCAGCACCAGGAGAAATTCTATAAAGCACGCCGGTCATTAAACACGAATTGCACACCTTCCATGTATCATATATGAAATGTCTATTTTACCCGCAGTTGGATCTTCCCTTCCTTGTTCCACCAGAGATCACCCGTATTTCTGATTCTTCCTTTCTTACTCCTTGGTAGAGATCAGCATGCGAGAGATTCCTTTTTTTTTTTTTCCTCGAAGGCGTTACATTGCTTCTTGCAAGTCTTTGAAAGTTTCTTCCTTGATTGATGGAAGTTCTAGGGCTTTCTACAAAAAATTTCTCCGAGAGAGATTTGACTGAAGGCTCCAAGGACATTTCTCAAGGCCAATTTCAGGGCTGAGGAACACACTGCACGCTCAATCTACCAAAGCCTAGCAATACAATAACTTTAGTGCATTTAACCATTCTTTCACTACTTGCGGAACACACTGCACACTCAATCAATTCTAAAAACAAATTCTAGTTCAATACAAACTAAAAGAGAAATTCTGGAAAACAGCCGGAAGCTCGCTCCACACTGAAGAATTTTTTTTTTTTTCAACCCAGCACGTTAAGTGTGCTGGGGCTTCTTGACACAGTAGAGTGTGAAGAAGAATTTTTTAAATTAAAACCAATCTCCTTGAATAATTCCAAGTCAGAGGCGATCTCCACTAGGCACCTTCCTTTGGGCGATGGGCTAATCAATAGTGCTGGCAAATTTCTGAATGTTTCCAACATTCACCTTCATTTGGGCGATGGGCTTCTCAGTACTACGGGAGGTGTGCGACGCAAACGAAAAGGGACTCTCATATGCGGGAGGGAGGGCGAACAATTATGACTTTTTTTGTTTTTGTTTTGTTTTATAATTTTATTTTATTTTTCTTTAGAAAAAATCTTCTTCACACTCTACTATTTATCACACACTCCACACACTTAGTGTATTGAGTTTAAAAAAAAAAAATTGAGTACATGGTGTGTGGAGAGTGTAGGTAGATATGTAGCAATGCTCTTTTCTTTAACTTATCCATGTGTTCATTTCGTGCATTGTAAAGGGGCTTCCCTGTAGTACTCCTCCAGCACCAGATGAAAGTTTGACCCAGGTGGTATTTTAGAGAAATTCTCCTCATTCAAGTTTCGGGCCTATGAAAAAAAGGAACACTCATATTCACATCTTCCCCTACACTTTCTCGAGAAACAAACACATAATTTCCGAGCTCTTCATTTCCTTCCCCATGTTTCACCCTTCAATTTATCGGGACTCTCTACAAGGCCGTAGCTGGAGCATTTTCCTGGTAAGAGGAAACGCCTCTAAAGAAATTCCCATCTCTAATTTCACTCCCTCTGCTCAACTGAAGCTCGGTGGTAGTGGCTCCACCTTGCTTGTTCCAATCTATGAGAGCCCAGGAAGTAAGAACCCCAGACTTGCTGATGACGAAGACCATTTGAAGATGAATCTCGATATTTCATTGAGAGGCGAAGTGCACGTTGTTATGGAGCTAGGCGCTGGCGGTGAGTTGTTTGACAGAATTGTTGCGAAGGGCCATTATACGGAAAGGGCTACTGTTTTGATATGTAGGGCAATTGTTAATTTCGTGCATATCTGTCACTTTAAGGGTGTGATGCATAGGGACCTTAGCCATCACTAGCTCGTCTTCCGCATCCAACATGCGTTCATGGTCCCGCTCAATCTCCGACGTTTTCTCAGAGCTCCTCTTGTGCAGAGCACGGTTCTTCTTATAGGTAAAATCCCAAAGGCATTGGGTAATTTATAAAACTGTGTAAGCATGGATTTGTCTGAAAATGGATTTGAAGGAGAAATCCTAAAATCTTTATCAAGTGGAAGCCACTAAGCTTTCTACGGCTAAGCAGCAACAAGCTAACGGGATCAAGTCTAAGGGAGCTCACCAACCTCTCTAACCTCAAGGTTCTCAAAGTTTAAGGTAACCCTCTTTTAGTAGATCTTGCTTCTGATGGGTATTTGGAATATGCAGAAAAGGTGTTCGATAAAATGGGTGTTAAAGATGTTTTTCTTAGCACTCGTGGGTTTGGTGCGTTTATATGGAGGTTTAGTAGAAATTTCAAGATTGATATTGAGGTTTATGCTTATACTCCGTTGGTTACTGCTTGTGCTAGTAATGGGAGGTATGAAGGTTCTATAAAGTTTCTTAAGAAGATGGGAATTGAACCTATTATTGCCAGTAACAATACCCTTCTAATGGTTTATGGTAAGGCTGAAATTTTTAGGGAAGTAATACATCTTTTTTCAGTTGATGCAAAAGAAGCATGAGAATTTAATTGTAATTCGGACATCTTTTCCTTCCCAGTGGCTTGATAGAGGAAGGGAAAGAATTGCAGTTGTTACAATCAATTTATCAATTAAAATGAGTTGGTCTCAAAATCTGTGGTACTGTGAGGGGGATGTTCTTCAATGTAGTCATTATGTGCCTATCGTTAGTCCTGAAGGAAAGCCTCTGCCCTGTGTGATTTGCCATGAGAACAGTGAGTGCAGGGCTGATGCGAGTGAAGCTGCAATAATTTTGCTGCCTTCAAACTTTACTGTTTTCACTCTTGATTTCTCTGGATCTGGACTCCCTGGAGGAGAGCATGTCACCCTTGGGTGGAATGAAAAGGATGATCTTAGGGTTGTGGTTGAATATCTGCGGGAAGATGGAATTGTCTCTTTGATAGGCTTTTGGGGCCGCTCGATGGGTGCTGGTATTGGCCTAATGTATGGAGCTGAGGATCCTTCAATTGCTGGAAGGGTCCTTGATAGTCCCTTCGCTGATTTTGTTGACTTGATGATGGAATTGGTAGATACCTACAAGATCCATTTACCGAAGTTCACTGTGAAGTTTGCGATCCAACACATGTGAAAAGTTTTTCAGAAAAGGGCGAAGTTTGAAATAATGGACATGAACACCATTAAGGTGGCAAATTCTTGCTTCGTTCTAGTTTTACTAGGGCATGCCATTGAAGATGATTTCATATCGTATATTTAAGGCTTATATGGGAGACAAAAACATTATCAAATTTGAAGCTACCCTCCAGGGGCACCGAGGCCTGAAACTTAAGGTTTTTTTTGTTACCATTTATTCAAAAGAAGAGATGTCAAGTACTGCATACACACACTGGTGCTACCAATGCTGGGTGCGATTCAGGCTGGAAGTGGGAGAAGTTGTTTGCCCTTTCTGTGATAGAGGCCTTATTCAAGAACTCAGTGAGATGCAAGACTTGGCACCAGAAGATGTCTCTGTACCTATTTCAGGATATCATTATCATCAAGCACCTGATATAATGGACTTTCTGTATGCTCTAATGACACGTCGAAGTCCCAACCCAAGACTTGATTTAGTGGATTATGTTGATGCTTTATGAGGCAGAGAATGGCTGGAAGAAATCCTAACTTTGATGTTAGAGTGAGGTCTGGTTTGGTTCCTGAACAGAGTTGGACGTTTTTCAATGGGCTTGATCCTGATTTGATATTCAATCTTACTCCTAGTTCAGCCTTCGCTAATGGTGGTACAGGAAGTAGACCTAGGGATGCTGATATTAGTGACTGCTTTGTTGGCCATTGGGATTTGAAGCCTCAAAATATTTTGGTTGATCCTCTCACTCACCAGGTTATGCCTTGCGATTATGGAAGTGTAAGGATGCTAGTGAAAGACGAAGCTAACATTTCAAACATGTGTTCACAATTCTACCTAGCTTCCAAACTTATAATTGGTGCCACAGAATATACAACCTCACTTGATACAAGTTGTGTTAGTGAAAAAATGATCCTTGAGGACAATGTTTTTTTAAAGGGGAGAATCTGTTATTAATCCCATTAAGTGGGTCGGGCCGATAAATAAAAGTGGTTTAGTAGCCTATGGGCTTAGATAATATTAGTTAGAATTGGCCCATGGCCTTAGTTGGCAGTGCCGTATTAGATCAACTTTTGGTATATGAGAGGGAAGAGGGGTTGTTGTTGGGGATCTCAAAAATTATTGCAGAAACAGTTTGTATTTTCTTCGGAAGGAATTATGGACCTCGAATACCCAAGGCGTAGCTATTTTCATCTTCTTTCTTTCTGTTACGCTCCTCATTTCATCAAACTTCTTGTGTGCATTCTGTTACTCATCACAGCAACCATTCTTCCATTTTCATACCAATTTCTTATTATAGCACAGTAAAGAATAGTAAGGTTCATTACATTGTACATATGCACAATCCGGATAAACATAGCCTCTATTTTTGTTTATGAATTCGAAAATTTGCATATAAAGCCCTATCTCCCAAGATTTCCATCATATGTCTGGGTTTTATTCTTTCTCAAAAAATGTTGGTTCGCCTTTTTTTTCTTTCCCTTTCCATCTGGTACAAACTGACAATTTGAAACTTAAAAGATTAATGCTAGTACGTCCTATTATTTTGTCTCAAAGAAAAATTTTAGTTTTGCCGGCGTGCCGGCAGCCAAAAATAAAAATAAAAAAAATATTAGTTTTGCCGGCACGCCGGCAGCCTACCATCACTCAATTTAAAAAGTTGAGAAAGCCCGCGTTGACTGAACGCACATGGATACAGTGGTCTTCCTCTTTTACCACCATGACGCCTAATGACCAAGACCTGTACAAAAATATCTCACCTTCATCCCTCCAGTTTCAAGGATAAGGTCTTCTTCCTCCACATGGTATGCCATCTCCAAGCTTGTAGCTCCACCACCTACCCTTTAATACCGCCCCTTTTCTTTTCCCCAGTACTATTTCTAAGACGACAAACCCAAGACCCTTTTCTTTCTCTCTCCCTTTACGTCATTATTGTAGAGTTTGCTGATTAAATTGTGCTTCATTGGGATTCAGGTCAGATCGATCGAGAAGGAGCTGGTTATTTCTTACTAACTTGGAAATAAGGTTCGTTTTCATTTGTGCTCTCTAAAAATAGTTTGTTGAGTGTTTATTTTTTATTTTTTAGTTTTGGATCTGAGATATTGCTTTATTACTGATTAACTATAAATGTTTTTAAAAAATAAATCATATAAAATATATTATTTATAAAATCATGATGGAGAGGGATGCAATCTTGGACATTTTTATCGTTAATATATAATCACGACGGTGCAGCATACAGAGGCGCCATCATTGCAATGGATCCTAAAATCTATGAAGCGGCGGCGAAAGGCAACCTGGAGGTCTTGGAACGTGAAAGTCGCGATCCACTTGATGGGTTTTTAACAGTTAATCAAAATACAATCCTACATATTTGCATTTCAAGTATCCTCGTTGAAGAAGAGTTTCCCGCCGCTGGAGGAACCGACTCAGCCACAGCGGCAAGCTTTGTGAAAGATGTACTGGACAAGTGCCCGTCACTTTTAGTGAAAGCCAACGTGGATAACGATACTCCGTTACATGTGGCGGCAAGGTATGGGCATGCTTCCATAGTCGAAGTCCTGATTGAACATCAAAAATTCCAACGTCAAGATCTTGAAAGTGGAGTCGAAGCTACCAAGGAGATGATTGGGAAGCTGAACAAAGAGAGAGACACGGCCTTACATGAGGCTGTACGTCACAATCACATTGAAGTGGTACAACAGTTACTAATGGAGGTAGATCCAGAATTTTCGTTTGGTGCTAATGTTGCTGGTGAGACCCCACTTTACTTGGCTGCCGAGAGACATTTTCCAGATTTGGTGTCAGAAATTTTAAACAAATTCATGTATCCAGCTTGTGTTGGCCCCTTGGGTAGAACGGCTTTGCATGCTGCAGCATTTTGGGGAGATGAAGGTATTGCCTATTTTATCTTTTCCGCATTGTAGAATATGATTTGGTTAAAAAAATATCTATGTGGTGGTACCAATTTCGATATGCACAAGGCCGGTTTTAGATTAATTTCGAGCTTAAAGCTTCGTTTGGTTATTAAATTCATCTCAATTTATTATTATAATTTTTTCAAATTTTAATATAAAATATAATAAATAATTTAACTTTTTTAAATTCTAAAATAATAATAATATTAAAAAATAATATTTTAATAATATTTTATCATCTCAGTTCAACTCAACTCAATTCTGTTCAATATCTAAATGTAGGGTTGCAAATTTTATTTGACTAGAAAGGACTGATTACTAAACATGGCTTCACATTAAATGACCACCTGAATAGTCCTTTTTCTGTCTCCTAACGTACGTCTTCCTTTTTGTCCTTCAGAAAATTACTACATTAATTTAGCATGTTTAAATTCTTTTAGGAATGACCCGAAACATTTTGGAAAGATATGGACGTGATCTATGTAAACAAGTAGACCAAAATGGTTGGACTCCGCTTCACATGGCTGCATACACGGGTAGCATTGAGCCAACAAAACTATTGCTTAAATCGAATAAAGAGGTAGCATATATGAAAGACGCAGAGGGTAGGACAGCTCTTCACATTGCAGCCCATTGCAACGAAAAAGAAGTAACAAGAGAGATTATATCAATGTGTCCGGATTGTGGCGAAGTGGTTGACAATAAAGGCCGCAATGCACTCCATCTCGCCGTGCATCTCACCAAGTACAAGTCGTCGCCAGTTGCAGCGCTAATGATCCAAGATAATTCGTCTCTCCGGAATCTTTTGAATCAGAAGGACAACGACGGGAATACACCTCTCCATCACTATTGCAATTATTTTAATTTGTACGACGAGCGTCTCCTGAATTCTCCAAGAGTTGACAAAATGGTCTTCAACAAAAAGAACGAGAATGCTCATCAAATCTATACTAGTAAAAGCCTACAACTTGTTGAGGTAACGTACTCTATTATCTTTTCAATAAGATATGCTACGGAATACCGAAACCAATTAATCAGTTTATTAATCAAATCGGAATGTGTATATATATATTTTTTGTTTTAAATTTTAAACTGATTTAAAATTGAATTGATTTTATGTATCACATCAATATTATTTAAATATAATCAAATCATTTCTAAAAGGAAGGGAATAATAACCAATCTAATGAAAAAAATATTTGAAATTTTTTTTTAATAGATTGTTTTGGTCTCTCGACTCTTGAGATGGTATATATATTCATTTTGTGTTAATTAATTGCCACTGAAACTCGGCTAGCTTAGCTTCGCTTTCCAACCCAGGGCTTAGATTTCACTCTTACAACCTTAGAAGAATATATAAACTTAACAAAATGCCGTTCTCTAATTTTATTTCTGTAAAAAATTATTTTGATAAAAAAAATGAAACGTAGTCTTTTTTTTTTTCCCCTCAATGCTTTGTAGAAAGAATTAGATAAATACTTTGTCATTTGTAATAAATATTAATGAAACTTTCTTCGAAAAAAAAAAAAGCTACTTATTTTTTTAAAATTATCGATTAATCGACTTTTTCCTTTTCAATTTCTCCCATATGGAAAATTCAAGAATCTCAATAGCTATTGAATTCTTCAAAGGAAGCTTTTAGCTTCCATATCTCTTAAATGATTTGTTATATATTTATGACCACCCAGAACTGTTTTTTTTCACTTCGAGCACAATATTTACCATTATTTCCTTTCGTTTAGCCCACAAAGTCTCTAAATCACTGTGAAGAAGAGGTAGACATTAAGGGTTTGTAGTATTCAATTTTACTTTCGTATAGTGTGGTACTTGTTTCGGGCGTTATAGGGTGTGGGTCCAATTCCAATAGAAACCGGACCCGGTCCAGTTCCATCCAAGCCGAATCCTTTTAGGTTATGACTTTAATTTGAAGATGATGTGACAAAGAAACCACAACCTTTCCTTTGATGTAAACTTTATCATTTTATCAATATTATGTGAACTAGGTACTATATGTTATGACACAAATAATAATTATAAACCTAGTTAACAACTTTCAAGAACATGTTCCTATAATTCTGGCATACATAACCTGTTTCGTTTCAAAACATATTTGATTTGATATATCTTCTTTATATTGATGCATCTTGGGAACGGTAATATTTTTCTATTCATTTTATAACTTCTAAATGTTTTTTTGTATGATGCATTTAGATATGAAGTTAATTGTCTTTATATATTCTGATTTTAATCATTATTTTATAC
The DNA here is from genome assembly GCA_022457165.1 of Juglans mandshurica. Taxonomy (NCBI): domain Eukaryota; kingdom Viridiplantae; phylum Streptophyta; class Magnoliopsida; order Fagales; family Juglandaceae; genus Juglans; species Juglans mandshurica. Next base: position 37,753,603 of record CM039619.1, read on the forward strand.
CGAGCCACCTTGCCTTCTCAAACAAATATTCTTTGGATTTGTTTTCTTTTCTCACTTTCTTTCAATCTATAGAAAAATAAGGAATACTCACGATTCAGTCCAATAAATATTTTACAGAAGGAGCAGAGCCTTTTTGAAGCAAAAAATAATAGTTTCTATTTCAATGGACGATTATTAGAAGTCGGGTATGATGAAATTGAGAAGAGGAAGACGGAGCAGGAGGATGAGGAGAAGTGGGAGAAGTGGGAGAAACAGAAGGATGAGGAGGAGGGTAACGCGGCTCGAGCCCAATTGGTAGTTGCTGCACTCATTACAACCGTGACCTTTGCAGCAGGCATTAACATGCCAAGGGGTTCCATTGGTGGAGATGATCATCCACATCCAGGCTCTGCAATTTTGAAAAGTGCTGCTTTCAAAGCATTCATCATTACAGACGCCCTATCGTTTATGCTATCTAGTTCTGCTATCCTTCTCCACCTATTTATTCCATTTATCCCATCTGCTAAATCCATGCCCAATGAGCGCACACGTTTTCTTAAAATAGCCTTAGGGTTCCTTCTTTCCTCCATGGTACCAATGGTTTTGGCATTTGTTACAGGTACATATGCTTTGTTGGAGCATTCAAATATTGCCATTTCCAGTACTTGTATTATTTGCTTATCCTTCGTTCTCATCCTTGTTTATATATTTAAAGAAATGCGGTGGTACGTGCCTAATTAAGATTTAACCACTATGTAAAGATGTTTTTTATCTAATCAATAAAAATATTACGAGTACGGAGCTTTGTTTTTAACATAAATATCATTGTATATTGGGTTTAGTTGCAAATTTAGTAACTTAGTTTTCGTCGATTTCCAAAATGACACCTGAGTTACTCACACTACAACACAATTGGTTTTTAGTGACGGTTGAGAAATTGTGACAGTCCCTAGACCGTCACTAAAAGGTATTTTCTGTGACAGTTTTTGGAAACCGTCACTAAAGATAGAATGAGATTTTTTTACATTCGAACGTATAAGACATATGCGTTCGAACGTCACATATACGTTCGAACGTTATGTCTGTTTACGTTGGAACGTAAAGTGTTTTGGTGCAACCGTTCGAATGTTATTAATTTTATGTTCGAACGTAAAATGTTTGCACCAATGTTCGAACGTTAAGTAATAGCATTCGAACGTTTATTGTAAATTTAAATTAAATGACTTTAATTTAAAAATTATGTGATTTTTATTGTGCATAATTTGTGAACAAGTCTAAAAAATTGAATTGTATATATTTATATATACACACTTTGTAATATATAAATATATATTATTGATTTATATATATTTGAAATGCAGTGATTTAATATTAAAGTTGGAAATTATAACATCAAAGAAGATTAAAAATTGAAATTAAAAAACGATAAAAATATTCAATAATATTTTTCGTTACAAATATTAAAAATAAAATACAAAAAATGATAGAACGTAGTAAACAACAGTCAGATGATAACGTTATCTGCAAAAGTCGAACTCCGTACTTCCTCCGTCAAGGTATCAACCTTGTCATTGAGGATAGTTACACGATGGGTGAGTTCGGCAACAGTCGCCGATATAGCCTCGAGCGATCGATCGATCTTATGATCAATATGCGCAGTCAGCTGTGATATGACCGCATCAACCCAAGCAGGCCGCACATCTCCTGCAGATGTACTCGGCGTATGCTGACTAGTACTCCCGACATGACCTGGCTCAGGCTGCGTCGGAGGAACTAGATCCTCTACAGGGGGTGGCTGACGTCCCCTCGCCTGTCCAATGCTACGCCGATGCGTGGTCATGTCGAGGGGGCTCATCTGATCTTTGACCCGCTCCTCTGGCTGGGTCGGCACTCCCCGTGCAAGTAATAGTCGGCTGATGAGGACACCATATGGGAGATTATCCGTGGAGACGATGCTCGCCTCGTAACGGATCCTCTCAAAAATGTGCAGTGGCAAATCTATAGGATCTCCACGTGCCACTCGTATCAAAAATTGTGCCCGAAGCCGACTAAATGTGGTTTTATGAGCCACAGGATCGACATTTGTTGCAACAATCAGGTGCAACATGCGGAAGAAATGCAGCAGATGGATCTGGTTGAAGGCGTTCTTCCGCTCGATCTGCATGCGATCCCTCCCGGTGAGGATGTAGAAATCCTCGTCTCGGTCATCATCCCGAGCCTCGACGCCAGTATCCTCAGCCTCTGACTGGCCTGCATCTCTGGCTGATGCTGGCTCACATCCCCGGCCAGTAGATGATGTAGAAGTGCCTACATCCTCACGGGGTGTTGAGTGTGTAGTCTGAGCACCTCGATGAATCCCGAGGTGCTCGCCGATGACATCTGCCGATACCTCAATAGAAATACCGCGTACAGTCACGGTGTGAGAGGATGCATCTGGAGGCATGTCACACATCCCCATATAGAATTCTTGAACCATTGAGGGGTATACCTTCCCCCTCAATGTGCAGATATTTCCCCAGTCTCTACTGAGGAAAACATCTCTTAGGTTCGTCTGCTGCCAACAGAGTTCGTCGAACTCATTAATTAAGACCTCTCTCTCTACCATAACAGTACGAGCTCCGATACGGGCAGTGTCCGACGTGGCTCCTTCCCTCCCTCGTTTTCGTGTATGCAGTGGAAGAGCCATATCCTGAAAATAGAAAAGGAAAAAAAAAATTATTTACAATAATGCATTTTTTTGTATTAATTTTAAGATGCTCTGCATTAACGTTCGAACGTTTTATCGTTAACGTTCGAACGTTAAAGATAACGTTCGGACGTTAATTTATACGTTCGCACGTAAAATAATGTAAATAAATTTACGTTCAAACGTAAAACAAATACGTTCGAATGTACAGATGTACGTTCGAACATAAGCAGCAAACAAATACGTTCGAATTTAAGTTCGAACGTATTTGTTTTACGTGTGAACGTAAATATGAACGTCCGAACGTCGAAGCATGAATAATGTAGAAAATCACTACGTTCGGATGTTATAATTAAACGTCCGACCGTATGTGATTTACGTGCGAAAGTAAATATTCACGTTCGAACGTATGTCGTATAATAATATTAACGTCCGAATGTAAGACGATTAACGTTCGAACGTGGAAGCCGTAACGGCTCTGTAATTTAAACATCGTACGTTCGAATGTCACGATGAAACGTTCGAACGTTTCGACGCAGAATGGCTGAGTCGACTCAGCCATTATTGAAATCTCGAAAATTTCTCTACAAGAGTCTAAATGCCGAAATGTCACCATGTAAATGAAGTATACACTTCAAGAAACATTTCTACGGTGACTATTCGGCCAATGACTGGCCGTGGTGGCCGGAAAATCAAGTTGAACATCCGGTAATATTTATCCGGTTTTAAACAAAACTCAATCCAAATCTCAATCTAAATCTCAATAAAATACATGATATTTGCATAAAAGATGAATGCCTACCTTTTAGTGACGGTTATGGCGGAGTTGACGGCGGCGGTGACGGAGGCGTGGTGGCAAATAACGGAGAAGACGATGTAACGGGCACCGAAATGTCGTTTCAACGTTCGGTTTTGGCCTTATATACACAGAACGTTCGAACGTACTTATTATTACGTTCGAACGTTTTTTAATTTAATTTCCAAAATTTTATCTATAATATATTATATTATAAATGTTTAAGTTATATATTAAGATGTTATATAATATTATTGACAATTAGATTATTGGTTTTTTTGTGAGTGCTTGTTATATTTATAAAGTTTAGCAATATGTTTATATATACATGTACGTTGTTGTGATTTTATGCTTACTCTTGAAATAATTGTGATTATTGTTTGTGAATTTTGTGAATAGTTTATGAGTTTATGGTGTTTATTGATGAATTTAATAAGTAACAATTTAATATATATTATTGATTTATATATATGGTATAGTTTATCATTTAAATTATATTATGCTATCATACTATACAATGTAGTATATAGTTATAGATATATAAAATGTAGTATAGTTATTATACTATAACTTAGTATATAATTGAAGAATTTAATAAGTAACAATTTAATATATATTATTGATTTATATATATGGTATAGTTTATCATTTAAATTATATTATGCTATCATACTATACAATGTAGTATATAGTTATAGATATATAAAATGTAGTATAGTTATTATACTATAACTTAGTATATAATAAAGAATTTTATAAGTAACAATTTAATATATATTATTGATTTATATATATGGTATAGTTTATCATTTAAATTATACTATGCTATATCATACTATACAATGTAGTATATAGTTATAGATATATAAAATGTAGTATAGTTATTATACTATAACTTAGTATATAATAAAGAATTTAATAAGTAACAATTTAATATATATTATTGATTTATATATATGGTATAGTTTATCATTTAAATTATATTATGCTATCATACTATACAATGTAGTATATAGTTATAGATATATAAAATGTAGTATAGTTATTATACTATAACTTAGTATATAATAAAGAATTTAATAAGTAACAATTTAATATATATTATTGATTTATATATATGGTATAGTTTATCATTTAAATTATATTATGCTATCATACTATACAATGTAGTATATAGTTATAGATATATAAAATGTAGTATAGTTATTATACTATAACTTAGTATATAATTGAAGAATTTAATAAGTAACAATTTAATATATATTATTGATTTATATATATGGTATAGTTTATCATTTAAATTATATTATGCTATCATACTATACAATGTAGTATATAGTTATAGATATATAAAATGTAGTATAGTTATTATACTATAACTTAGTATATAATTGAAGAATTTAATAAGTAACAATTTAATATATATTATTGATTTATATATATGGTATAGTTTATCATTTAAATTATATTATGCTATCATACTATACAATGTAGTATATAGTTATAGATATATAAAATGTAGTATAGTTATTATACTATAACTTAGTATATAATAAAGAATTTAATAAGTAACAATTTAATATATATTATTGATTTATATATATGGTATAGTTTATCATTTAAATTATACTATGCTATCATACTATACAATGTAGTATATAGTTATAGATATTTAAAATGTAGTATAGTTATTATACTATAAGTTAAGTATAGTAGGAATCGTACGTTCGAACGTTTCAAGTTAACGTTCGAACGTTAAACTAAGAGGCGGGAATTTTCCCGCTCGATTAAGGTATCTGTGTGATTATTCAGACGTTCGGACGTTTATACTATACGTTCGAACATTAAATCTGTCAACGTTCGAACGTTAGTTAAATTAGTGCGGGAGATTTCCCGCTCAAATATGGTAACACTTTCATGAAATGTACGTTCGGACGTTTAAGTTAAATGTTCGAACGTTTATCTATAAATCTACGAACGTTCGAACGAAAAATTGTGATACATTCGAACATATATGAGGAAAGTGCGGGAACTTTCCCGCTAGATTTTATGTTATATCATAAGAAGGGTACGTTCGAACGTGTATTGTAAACGTCCGAACGTTCTGGGCGGGAATAATTTTAGAATATAACGTTCGGACGTAAAAATTAAACGTTCGAACGTTTAAAGTAATAATTTTAGAACTTAATCAGTACGCGCACGGGAGGAAGCGCATTATTTCTTCTTCTCCCGTGCGCGCAACAGAGAGAGAAAGAGAGAGAGAGAGAGAGAGAGAGAGAGAGAGAGAGAGAAGAGAGAGAGAGAGAGAGAGAGTTGGAGTGAGAGAGTTGAGTTAGAGAGAGTTGAGTTTTGGTGTGGGAGAGAGGTGAGTTTTGGTAAGATAATATTTTTATTTCTTGTCTTTATTTAAATTTTATGATATTTATAGAATGTGTTTTTGTTATAGAATATTTCTAATAAGTTAGTGTTGTATTTTTTTGAAGGATTGCTTGTTTTGGGAAGTTTGAAGATTTTGATTTGTAAGAGGATATTGTGAGTGCTAGGTATATTTCTAAACTTTATCAATATATTGTTGTGATTTGATGCTTACTCTTTATCATATTGTGATTATTGTTTGTAAATAGTTTGTGAGTTATTTTAAATATGTTGTGATATAAATTTGAAATATTGTGTTTATTATTAGAAATATATTGTCATTAGGCTTTGTAAATACATGTTTATTGCTTACTAAAGTTTAAAAATTTGTTAATACATGTGGCATGTTATTTTGTGAATATATTGTGAGTTATTGTGATATAGACTTGAAATATTTAAATTATTATTTGTGAATGACGTTTGAATATGTTTACATTGTTACAAATATATTGTCCTTAAGTTTTGTTAATACTTGTGGCATGTTATTTTATGCTTACTTTTTATCATATTGTGATTATTGTTGGTATAGTTTCTATATTGTTTGTGAGTTATAATAATATGTTGTGATATAAATTTGAAATATCATGTTTATTATTAGAAATATATTGTCATTAGGCTTTGTTAATACATGTGGCATGTTATTTTGTGAATATATTGTGAGTTATTGTGAATATGTTGTGATATGGATTTGAAAAATTGTGATAATAATATTTGAAATTAAGTAATAACAAGCATAAAAGTAACTCTTTAAGAATTATAATAATTAAAATTATAGTATAACCATTGAAATTTAAGTATGATAATTAAATATTTATAATAATATTTGAAATTAAGTAATAACAAGCATAAAAGTAACTCTTTAAGAATTATAATAATTAAAATTATAGTATAACCATTGAAATTTAAGTATGATAATAAAACGCATTATAATAATATTTGAAATTAAGTAATAACAAGCATAAAAGTAACTCTTTAAGAATTATAATAATTAAAATTATAGTATAACCATTGAAATTTAAGTATGATAATTAAATATTTATAATAATATTTGAAATTAAGTAATAACATGCATAAAAGTAACTCTTTAAGAATTATAATAATTAAAATTATAGTATAACCATTGAAGTTAAGTATAACAATTAAAATTATACTTTAAGAATAATGATCTTGTACACAACGAGGGAATATGATCTTGAAGAAATGTTGAAATTTCAATTTAATTGCTTGACTGTCATAGTCTCTTCGGCCTTGAGACTTGTCAAGGTCGGACAGTTTGTGACGGTTAAGTAATTAGACTAAAATTTAAACATTTCTTCAAGATCATTCTCCCTCGTTGTGTACAAGACACGAAACGTAGGGTCACATAATCTTCCATCCCTCTTTAGTTTAACAATATAACACTACTTGAAGGTGACATTGTTAATTTAAACAACATGGAGATATTGTTGTATGATTTTTTGCTAGATGCGTGTGACATTGCATAAATACCCTTAGACCCGTTTGGGAATCAGTGTACATTTATGTGTCCACTGATTCCTGAATTGTCCAGTGTGGACAGTTTGAGATTATATTATCTGTATTACACATTTTTGTTACTCGCTACTTTCTACGTTTAATATGAAGTTTCGGTATCTTCTTCTACTGTTCTTCGGGTATACTGTTCGTAGGGTCACAATCCCGATATTTGAACATGTATACTTGGAGAATTATGGGGAGGTGCTGCCGGAATTTCTACTAACGTGGAAATTAGTAGAGTGACGAGATTTGTGTAATATGGAGAATATAATCTCGAATGGGATAGGACCAACTACCTTATCAAAAAAGTAATGAGAATTGGAGGCAAGACATGCATGTGAGTTTTCAATGTACGTGTTATTAATATCTGGATGTTTTTAGAAATGGACAAAAATTGGATGCGTCTGGACGATAGACTTGGAAAGGATTACGTACCCTATGCATGTGGAGTAAGAACTTTCATTGATTTTGCACGGGCCTCTGCTGATAGTCGTGGTTACATTAAGTGTCCATGTCGAGGGTGTAAAAATTTGTGTGCGATAGGATTGGATGAAGTAGAGCGTCATATATTTGTGAACGGTATGGATCTGGGGTATACGCGATGGGTACTGCATGGTGAGCCGTATGAAGGGTCAGCAGATGTATTGGTCGATCATCACAATTATTTACGGCACATGGATGATGATTATGAGCATGATGACATGGAGGAGATGTTGGGTGACATTGGAGCTGGGATGTTTATGGATGAGGTTAACGACAATGCCTCAAGTGGTGGATCAGGGACTGATTGTGAAAATTTTCCTTCACTGTGGGAAGATGCAAAGCGCGAGCTTTACCCAGGTTGTACAAAACATTCCAAAATGTCGTTTATTGTGCGGTTGCTTCACATAAAATCATTGTGTGGGATGTCGACGAAAGCAATAAACATGGTATTGGACTTATTTAACGAGGTGCTTCCCGAAGGGTCTGCATTGCCTAAGAACTTTTATGAAGCGAAACAGTTGAGAAAGGGATTAGGATTTGAGTACAAGTCCATACATGCATGCAAGAATGATTGTGTATTGTTCTGGAAGGAGAACGAGGAGAAACAAGCATGTCCTGTATGTGGAGAGTCGAGGTGGAAAGGTAAGAAAAACGTGCCGGTTAAGGTGTTGCGGTATTTTCCCTTGAAACCTAGGTTGCAAAGACTATATATGTGTAAGAAAACAGCTCATGATATGAGGTGGCACGAGGAGAAAAGAGTTAAGAATGACGGGTATATGAGGCATCCAGCTGATTCACTTGCGTGGCAGTCTTTCGATAATCAGTATCCAGAGTTCGGGTTAGAAGCTCGTAACGTGCGCCTGGGACTCACAACCGATGGATTCAACCCTTTTGGGAATATGAGTACAAGTTATAGCACTTGGCCCGTTGTATTGATTCCGTACAATCTTCCACCATGGAGGTGCATGAAGGCGCCAAACTTTTTGTTAACTTTACTCATCCCTGGCCCTAGATCACCTGGGAATGATATTGACGTATTCATGCAGCCGTTGATTGAAGAGCTGAAAGAGTTATGGGAAACAGGGGTTAGAACTTATGATGCATCTACGTCGACATCTTTTCAGATGCATGCTGCGGTAATGTGGACCATAAATGATTTTCCGGCGTATGGGAATCTTTCCGGCTGGAGTACGAAAGGGAAGTTAGCGTGTCCGACGTGTAATAAAGAAACTACTAGTGAGTGGCTAAAATTTTCTCAGAAGTTGTGTTTCATGGGTCATCGACGTTATTTACCAGCAAATCATGCATGGAGAAGAGAATGTGCCAAGTTTGATGGGAGAGTAGAGGATAGGATTGCACCAAAAGAGTTGTCTGGAGAAGAGATAGTGGAACAACTGCAACATGTTAGAGCGAACAATTTTGGCAAAGGTCGGGGAAAGAACAAGAGAAAACGAGCCGTATCAGAATTGAATTGGACAAAGCGTAGTATTTTTTTTGATTTGCCGTATTGGTCGTCATGCAAGTTGCGACATAGTTTGGATGTAATGCACATAGAGAAGAATATTTGTGATAATATACTGGGTACATTGATGAGTATTAACAAAAAGACGAAAGACACGATCAAGACGAGGAAAGATCTTGAGAGAATGAGAATTAAACATAATTTGCATTTGCGGGTGGAAGGCAACAGGGTAGTCATGCCGCATGCATGTTTTACGATGACGAGGGAGGAGAGGATTGATTTCTGTAAATGGTTGCAAGGTGTGAAGTTGCCAGATGGTTATGCTTCAAATATTGGTAGATGCGTGAGTCCTGATGATTGGAAAATCAATGGATTGAAAAGTCATGATTGTCACGTTTTTTTGCAGAAGTTATTACCTGTGGGAATTCGTGGGAAGCTGACATCTAATGTACGTGTCGCCATATCTGAACTATGTATGTTTTTCAAGGATTTGTGCGCTCGGGTAGTAAATCGAGATGTGTTGTCGAAATTGGAAGAAGACATTGCTAATATACTATGTAAATTCGAGCAGATCTTTCCACCATCATTTTTTGATGTCATGGTCCATTTAGCAATACATTTACCGCGAGAGGTACTTCTGGGTGGACCGGTGCAGTTCCGTTGGATGTATCCAGTTGAAAGATATTTGGGTCGATTGAAGCGCACTGTTGGGAATAAAGCCAAAGCTGAGGGTTCAATAGCAGAGGCTTATATACACGATGAATGGTTAACATTTTGCTCTCTATATCTTCGTGGTGTTGAGACACGATTTAGTCGTCAAGAGCGAAATGCTGATCTTGCTACTCCGCCTCCTCGTGAGTTATCAGTGTTTTCCCAGAATGTACGACCCTTGGGTGCACAAACAGGTTACGATTTAATTGATGGAGAGTTGGGTAAAGTTCGGTGGTATGTGCTAAATAACTGCCGAGAGATTGATGATTATCTTAGGTATGTCATTTAATTTATTTGAATAATTATAGTTTTCTTTAAATTAATTAGAATTGTTGTGCTCAAAATATACTTCTTTTGCAACATGTTATAACAGTGACCACATGGACAAACTTAGAACGGAAGGCGTAGAAAATATAGAGGCAAGACACGAGGAAGAATTTCCGGGATGGTTTGAAGAACGTGTATGAACTAAAATTATATATATGTTATATTGTGAAATTTTTAACTCTGGATAATAAAATAATAAATATATACTATTTCAATTTTTAGATTTTGGAACAACGTGCTCGTGATCCCTGATCAATTTCTTCTGAATTGTATGCATTGGCCCGTGGTCCCTCAAATAGAGCAATTCGATATACTGCATGCACGGTTCGAGGTTATAGATTCCATACTTTGGACCGTGAACGTAATAGAAAGACTCAAAATTGTGGTGTGTTGGTCGAGGGGAGTCATGGAACAGATGATATTGACTATTATGGTGTCATACGTGATATTATCGGATTGAAATATCTGGGTGGGTCTGTAACATATGTCTTCAAATGTGATTGGTGGGATCTAGGCGGTGGTCGGGTTTCGATACATAGGGATAATCACTTTACGAGTGTCAATACTGCATCTAAATGGTACGAAGATGATCCATTCGTATTGGCTTGTCAAGCTACCCAAGTCTATTACTTGATTGATCCAATAAAAAATGTTGATGAAGATAGTGGGGAGATAACTTGGCGAGTCGTACAAAAATTTGTTCCTCGAAATATATATGAAGCAGGAACGAGTGCAGATTACGAGAATAGTGGAGATGAAGATGACAATCCGATTGTTGAGGCATACCAGGAAGATGGAGAGGGTATTAACTTGTTTGTTGACCTCGGTGCACTCGAGTTGGTCCCCTTGTGTAGAGATGATGTCCCACCCGTACATCTCGACCCGTCTGTATTAAATGATCATTCAATTCAAGTCAGTTTGGAGGAAGATGAAGAAGACGAGTCAGAAGATGAATACGAATCAGAATCCGGGCAGGAGGTAGATAAAGATGATGAAGAAGAGGTGCATGATGATGATGAAGATGTTATTGATGGGGATTCTGAAACAAGCATGGAAAATTCATCTGAAGAGTAAAAGTACTAAATATTTTATTTATATAGGTGACTATAAAATATCTTAAATTTTCATAATTTCTTCTAATTAATTTTCTTTGATATAATTAATTATTTTAAAGAATGCCGCCAAAACGACAACGAAGAAATGTGCCTCCGCCAAGTCCAAGTCCTGAATCCATTGAGGACTCCCCACTCGAGGAATCCGTTCCTGAAGATCAAACTAACACAGAAGAGATTAACAGCCAGTCGACACCTACCAGTAAGGAAATATTGTCGTTGATAATTATATAATTATAATTATATACTTTTTTCTCAATAACTATATAATTGTAATTATAGTATATCTATTATTATCATGTAGTTCATGCATCTGCACCTCGCGGTCGTGGCTATACACGTGGAATCTCTCTTGAAAAAAATAGAAGGCACGGTAAACTGAAGATCACAATTCCTGATAATTCCACTGGAGGAGTGGATGATAGTGCAGCAGCGCTTTCCTCCTATATTGGCATAGTAGTTCGAGCTTATGCTCCATTTTATGTGCGCTCATGGCGAGATGTTCCGAATGAGATTAAGGAGCACATTCGAAGTCGTGTGCTGGTGAGTTTACTTTTCAGTACATTTTTTTCACTTAGAATAATATATTATATTTTTTACCTGATTCCCTTGTTAGGATGAATTCGATCTCGACTTTGGCCGTAGCGAGGATTTCAGAACCGTGAATGAGTTGATGGCTACACTATTCCGACGTCACAAAGGACGATGTCATGACCACTTCAAGAAGTTTGAGACGTTGGAAGAGGCTGCGCAGTCTCCTTTTCAGCAGATGAAGTTAGATGATTGGAGAAAGTGTTGTGATCTTTTCGCATCTCCAGATTATCAGGTATTTTACATTTATATCTTTTAATTATTTACATTCATATTCGTTTTATACATTATATGTATACATATTACAATTAACATTTTTAATATATTTTGTAGCACTTGAGTTCTACAAATGCACAGAATAGATCCGTTCTGACTGTCCACCATCGTGCCGGTTCAAGGTCATTCCACCGTCTTGCTGAAAAAATGGTAATTAAAAAATTATAGAATTTATTTATTTTCCTGATATTCTTTCTGATAAGTACTAACTAATTCTTTTCAAAATTGCTAATATTGTCGCTTTGTTAGAAACGTAATGATCCTGAAAACTTTTCCCTCATTCATGTCTATGCTGCTGCTCACACTAATGAGCATAGTGAGTGGATGGATCCTGTCGCTGCAGATAATTATGTAAGCAGTTTTAATTTTGTTAAATAAATTTTTTATAGAACATTTTAATAGTTTATTTCTTATTTCTATTTCTTTTAATACGTTACTAGATATTTACGATCATTACCTTTTAAATTGCAGAGCAAAATGTTGGAGATGCAGTCGACTTCTGTGGAATCCTCTCCTAGTGACATAGACATATTCACCCAAGTGCTCGGGCCGCAGTCTAGTATGGCAAGAGGTTTGGGACGATCTATCAAGCATAAATGTTCATCCTCCTCAACCTCATCGGCTTCACAAATTAATAATCTTACAGCAGATTTAGAAGCTGCACGGCGTGAGAATGAGTATATGAGGTCGAGACAGCAAGAGTTAGAGTCTCTCTTAGAACGACAGTCTCATTTGGAGACGCGTTTGCAGGACCAACAGAGAGACCAAGAGGAAAGAATACGCAGTGAAGTGCAAGAGCAAGTGCAACGAGAGATGATGGTGCAAATGGAGCGTGTTATGTCGTTGCAACAGAATCCCCGTGGGCGAGGGAAAAAGAAGAAATAAATTTTATCAATATTTCTGACTAGTTTTAATATCTAATTTTGTACTTTTATAAGACATTGTTACTTGTTAATTGGGTATGTAATATGATACCATTGGTATTTTGTTTTTAAATTTTATGAAATTAGTATTTCTGATCTGTACGTTCGAATGTAAATAAAAATCGTTCGAACGTTGGTTCACACTGTAACAAACGTTCGAACGTAAATACAATTGAATCGTTCGAACGTTAAACCGACTAACGTTCGAACAAAAAACTTGCATTCGGACGCTCCTTCGTTTACATTCGAAATAACGTCCGAACATTAAACGCGCTACATTTGAACATTTACGTTTACGTTCGAACAAATGTTCGAATGTTTATTGTAATTAACGTTCGGCCGCATTAACATTCGAACGTAAATATGATACGTTCGAACGATATACAACAAACGTCAACTTCTCTCATTCGAACGCCAATCGGTCGGGTATAACGTCCGAACGTTTAATTTTACGTCCGAAAGTTATTTTCTGTGACAGTTCATAACCGTCACAAAAAAAGGAACGTTCGAACGTTGTACAGAACGGAACACTTCCAACCGTCACTAAAAATATTTTTTGTGACGGTTGAACAGTAAACCGTCACCAAATGTTTTCTGTGACGCACTTTAGGTGACGGTCATGGTGACGGTTTCAAACCGTCACCAAATATGTTTAGTGACGGTTTACTATTTTTTTGTGACAGTTTCCTCTGTCACAAAACACACATTCTGTTGTAGTGTCAACTCGTAAAATTTATACGTGCAATTGCAAGCTATTACAACTCGCAACTTCCATTGAACTCCCTTCACGATTTTTTTGCCGCATGGCATGCAACACTCTATCCAACTTTGAGCATTCCGAATGGCGTATCTAAATTTTCATATGAAATAATCAACTAAAACTCATTTTTTCTATTTTAACTAACGACTTTTACAATACACTATATATCCGTTTATCTAATTTTTCTATATATCATTTAAATATTCTTGATTTTTTCTTTCTTTATTCATTTTAAATATTTTTATACCTACGGTTAAATTTGTAATATTTTCAATATTTTTAATATATTAATATGAACACAATATCTCTCTGTTGATAAAATGATATCAATCGCTCAATAAAAAATTAAAAAGAAAATAAATGGAAAAACCTCATTCATTCTATTTTTCCTGATCTTTTTATCCTTTTTTATCATGTCTTGCACAAATGGTAATATGAGTATTTTTCTTTTTATTAAGAGAAAATATTCTAATAATATTGAAATTTGCATGTTTTTACAAATAAAAGTTTAAATGCAAGAAATATATACAAAAAAAGATTGGAAAAAGTAAAAAAATAGTAAAGAATGATACAAAGATGAATATGTTAAATGTCTTGAGACAGAGTAAGGCTTAGTGCCTTTGTCTTGTGCAAGGGTGTATGTCTCTCATCACTGTGAGAGTTGGGTAGGGTGGTATATGGTGATGGAAGAGGAAGAACTGGCTAAGGGAAGAGATCTCTATCTTCCATGTCACTCATGAGGGTGTTAAGGAGGGGGGAGAACATGGGAAACACTGTGTTATTGGAAGAGTATTATCTGAGAAAAGTGTAAACATTGAAGCTTTCAGGATGACCATGGCCCAAGTTTGGAGGTTGGAGGGATGGTTGAGGTTTAAGAAACTGGGTGATCAGAGTTTCAGAAGTTGACTGATAAAGAAAAGGTTCTTAGTGGTCATCTATGGTTTTTTTATAAGAACCTCTTAACCCTGGCTAGAAGTGGAAGAAACTGTGTCCATCAATGCGTTACAGTTTAACTTTGAACCTTTTTGGGTTCAACTTCATAACCTGCCTTTGGCTTGGCAGCTATGATAGAAGAGGTGGGGGAACAGTTTGGATCCTCAATTGGTCATGTCATTTGAGTTGATGCTAAGTCTGATGGTTTGGCATGGGGGAGATGTCTTCGAGTGAGGGTTGCAATTGACCTCCATAAGCCTTTACTGAGAGGAAGGTGGCTGAAGTTTCAGGAGCAGCAATCTTTGATTTCTTTTAAATATGAGAGGCTACAAAATTTTTGCTTTTAGTGTGGTACTTTATTTCATAAAGGGAGGGACTGTTCCAGGCAGAGGTTTGATCACCAAGGAGATGCTTTGAAATCTCAGCAGTTTGGTCCTTGGATTTAAGCACAGCTGTAACAGCCCGCTAGAAATTCAATGGTAGAATTTCTATAGGCTTTAGGAACCTCGTAAAAATACTGTAAGTTTTCACAATTCGACTAATCGCATAGGTTTTAGTTTGTGAGCATAATCAGCGCTATCACTCACTATGGTACGAGAAGTGAGATTTTAATTATTTGAGGTAGTTAGAAGTGTCAGAATGCGTTATGGTCAGCGTCATTAAACTTAGTTGATTATTGAGAATTTTATGGCGTAATAACCCATTTTCATATTTTTGAACAAAATGCATGTTCGAAATTGTGTTTTTATTTTTAGGGGCACTTTGGGTGTAACGCCCCAAACCCGGTTGGCCTGGAGAATTACTACCTGTCTCTTAAGAACTTATTTTCCAACACAACTAAAAAGAAAACCCAAATCTTTAATAGCAAATCTCAATATCAAGAGTGCTAAACCACCACATTGAAAACTCCACAAAGTCATTAGTGTAGCTAAAATAAACTAAAAAGTCTGAAATCTCCCGGTAGTCATAACAACCCAACCAATAATTTCATAAAACTCACTGAAACCCAAGATATAAATAAAACTCAAAGACATTAAAACTAAGAATATCAGAAGTCCTTCTTCTAACAACATCTCCTCAGCTTAAACACATTCAGCAATCTAATCCAGATCCTCATTTGGACTCTCCACATCATCTGAAAAATATTATAATGATAGGGGGTGAGTTATCAACAACTCAGTAAGCAGAAATCATATGCTAGCGTGCAAACATGAGCATTTACAAAGTAAAACATGCAGAATAAAATATTTCCCAGAGTTAACATGCAGAACATAACATATTTTCAAAATAACAGAGCGATGGTTTTAAAACAAGTAAAACCTTTAGTGCTTTGGCATAACATAAACTGAGTATCATCATCAGATCAAAACAGAGCAT
This sequence comes from Juglans mandshurica, assembly GCA_022457165.1. NCBI lineage: Eukaryota > Viridiplantae > Streptophyta > Magnoliopsida > Fagales > Juglandaceae > Juglans > Juglans mandshurica. The sequence continues at coordinate 37,769,949 of CM039619.1, forward strand.
CAACAGAGCAGAGACCATGTTTCACCCCCGTGGTAGGGTTGTGCTAACCCCGGTGGCCAAACCAGGCAGAGACAGAGGTGAAATATTTCCTTTATTCTTCTCGGAGCCCCGAGTGTGCACACAGGAAAAGACCACAATAAAACCACTTTGTTTCCAAAGTGGGTGCACTCAAAGACAGAGAAGTTGGTACCAACCCAAACAGAGCAGAGCATAACAGAGCAGAGCAGAGCAAAGCAGAGACAGAGTCAGATACGAAAACCAGTACACCATGCCAAATGTTTTCAGATGTTATATCAAAATAATACAGAGTACCAAAACAGAATCAGAACAGTTTACACACGCTGAACACAAAAGCCAGAACAAATAAATGCACAACTTTTCATATTCTCAATATCGCTCTTTTTCAGATTTCAGAAACCACATGACAAAATTTAGCTCATGTCTACACAATGCATGTCAGTATATATTTTTCCTTTTTTCACACAGATTTCATGAATAATGCAGATAAGTGACCGAGGTTGATCTTTGTTTCCACAAGTTCCCAACACAACACAAATTATGCAAGTTTTCATAAAATCAACCTCAGTCTCATTAGCTTGTATAAAACTCAACATAGGAACCCCGCTTACCTGGACTTCTTAGCCCTTTCAGAATTTTCCTCAAATATGTCGAACAATTAACAATCGTCACCTATAAAATAATCAAGTAATTCTTGTAAATTTCCAATCAACTACTTATTTCGATATTTAAACCTAAAAATACTAAAAGAACCTATTTTAAATCCACAAAACCTAAAATTCCCATAATTCCTAAAATATCATCATTTCTAAAACCATCAATATTTACTTAATCCCCCTCACTATTATACTCGAAGTCATTTCTAAATTGCATAAAAATATTTTGCACATACTATGTACTTCTTAAAAATTTATACAATATCACTAATAAAATCTCAAATCTTTCTCTATTCCTTTATAAAAATAATGTATTTTAAAACAAAACCTACTAATATATATATATATAAATCGAATCATGCTAAACTATAACTAGTCTGATATAAGGGTATTATAGGGATTAAACAAAATACAAAAGGGACCCCTTTCGGAAACAGAAAGGTTCATAAATCACAGATTAATTTCGTAAGGAGCCATACTCACCGAGCGATGGAGGGCACAAAGGCGGCGAGTTGGGCGGCTGCTTACGGTGGTGGGGGCGGCGGCAGATCACTGGCTAGAGAGAGAGAGACCAGCTAGAGAGAGAGAGAGGAACCTTACGCAGAAAAGATAGAGAGAGGCGGAGAGAGAGCTCGGCGCGAGAGAGAGAATGAAGCTCACCGTGAGCCTGAGGTGGCGCGCGGCAGACCAAAAGGGCTAGGCGGAGGTCGACAGAGGTGAGCTCGATGGCTGGGCAGTGGGCACGGTGGTTTCCGACGTGAAAGATGGCAGTTCGCAGTGGCTCATGGTAGAATAACACTGAGAGAGAGAGAAAGTTGTACGCATCATGCGGCGTGCATGGGGCTTCGGACGGTGGCGCTGGACATCACTGGGCGGTGGAGGCTTCATCTACGGCGTTATCTGTTGCCGTTGACTGTGACGTCGCTGCCCAACTGAGGCTAGACTTGGCTCTCGGTTTGGACGAGGATGCTCTGTCTCCAAGGCTCCAAAACAGAGCAACAGCAGTTTCCCACGGAAGTCGATGATGTTGGCAACTGTTTGGGCTGTTTCCGAGGGTGGAGAGGAAGGCTACGGCTGCTTCAGGTGCTGCGTCAAGGGTCTTAGTGGGGCTGGGTTGCGTAGGTAGTTTGGGGTGGTTGAGGTTCTGTTTTGGGTGTCTAAAACAGGGGCTGCCTTCTACTTGTTTCCCGCGGTTGGTGGCTGGTGGCAGCTATGTGGAGGTGCAGGACTGGGTAGGTGGTGCACGGTTGGAGTGGTTTGGGCGGAGGCTGAGCCGCAGTGTAAGCATGCTGCGAACGTACGTGCGTGGGTGGAGGCGTTGGGCTGATTTTCGGGTGGTGTGAATAAACTGCGTTACGGTGCTGCGGCTTGGTGTTTTGCAGGAAGCATGTATAAATAAATGTGACGGAAAAACCCTAGAGAAAAGAGGGAGTCGTGCGTGTGCATGAAAGGGGTGAAAACATTAGAGACGTGCAAGTGCAAGGGAGTGAATAAATACATTAGATACGTGCATGCTTATGACTAACGGAAAGAGGCGTGTAGAGGTGGGGAGTTTTAAAAAAATCAAATAGAGAGAAAATCGGGCTTGACTGGGTCCGGGTGTTACATTGGGGTTGAATTTTGGTAAATGATTTTTATTGTCGTTTAATATGGATATTTAGGATTTTTTGGTGATAATTTTATTATTCACTTTTTCGGAATGAATAGTATTAGACACTTGGCACCAAGATGAACGGTTGATGGATTTAAATGAATCAAGGTGTGATATCATGGCACCTAAGCAAAAATCCTATTCCATCCGACTAATCAAACTATGCCAAACCAAAGAGGTTTTCCACCTTAGTAAAATCTTATATGGTTGGGATCCAACTAAGAATCCAAAAATATGGTGGAAACCGAAATCTTAAACAGTTTTATCCAAACCATAAAGTTGACCTCCAAAACCTTAATGAATCAATTTCTAGCATTCTGTTTAATCGCTTGATTAAATTACTTTCACATGCTATTTATCATTTAAATTTGTGTTAGAATATCATTATCCAACCTTGTTAACTTTGGAAATTTGATTGGGCCAAGAGAAAAAAGATTTGAGCTTGATAGCAACCCAAACCCTCTTAAAATCCAAAATTGAGGTCCATTCGGTTAAGGCCCACGAATTTGGCCCACTTGGCATTGATTTTTGACTAAGCAAGTTCACCCTCCACATGCCTAACTAGATTTGTTCAGGAGAACCTAGAAGACTCTCGAAGTAAAAAACTAAAGAGTCACCTCACTCTTCTACACTCCACTTGAAGACTCTTGGTTGATATTTGTATATTTTATTGGAAGAAAATATCAACACTCAAGCTTCATTCCAGACTTATCATCTTCCATAACTTGTATAAAAAGCCCTCCAGCCCCTTCCAACGAAGATCATCTCTCATTTACACTTTGCTTTGTTAGAACACAAAAGACACTCTCTGGCTATTTTTCGAAATTCTTTTGCACACCTGATTCGAAGCTTTTGCAAGTATTTTCTTACAAACTAATCAGTTTATAAGATATGCTAAGGAATACCGAAACCAATTAATCAGTTTATTAATCAAATTGGAATGTATTTTTTTTATTTTAAAATTAAACTGATTTATGTATCAGTACATCAGATAATATATAAATCAGTTTGATGTGGTTTAAATTTTAAATTTTAAACTGATTTACAATTGAATTGATTTTATGTATCACATCAATATTATTTAAATACAATCAAATCATTTCTAAAAGGATGGGAATAATAACAAATCTAATGAAAAAAATTTTCTAATTTTTTTTTAAATTTTTTCTCATTTTTTAAACTATCTCACTATTAATTATAAATTATTTTATTATTATTCATAAAATCTTCATCTCAAATCATTCTTCAAATAAATCCTTATCAATAATTTTACTTTTTTTTTTGGTGGACATGGATGTACGGTTACTTTTATGGACACAGTTTACCTACTTCAATAATTTGGCGCCTGGTCTCACACCGGACAACTTGTTCGAACCCCCGCTCCGCTAGGATGACAAATCGTGTTGGTGTTCGACTCGTGTTAAGTTATAAATATTAAATTAAATAGATTAATTTGAATCCAATTCGTTGAATTAAACACGTGAAATTTTTAAATCTTAATCTAAGCTATTTAAATAATGGATTATATTGTGTCTTTCATTTCGATTCATTTAATAATTAATTAGAAATATATTAATACGATACGATTTATTTAATCCATTTGTTTCATTTTATAGATTGAATTAAAACACATAATTTATTTGACTTGATTAACATAAGTTCAGATAAAAGTTAAAATTTATATTTATTAATAACCACAATATCTTAAAAAATATATATCAATATTTTTTAAATGAAAAATGATAAATACGCATCACTTTTCACAACACATTACATAATCATATTTTAAAATAAAAAGTAATTTAGTAACATATCAGATAAAAATAACATCATTTTATAAAATTATCTTTACTTTAAAATATGTGTTGTAAAATATATTACGTATGTACCATAACTCCTAGTGATCAAGCGATTGTATATAAATATCTCACCTCCGTCACTCCAGTTTCAAGGATAAGGTCTTCTTCCTTCGAATGGTATGCCATCTCCAAGCTTGTAGCTCCACTACCTACCCTTTAACACCGCCTCTTTTCTTTTCCCCAGTACTATTTCGAAGACGACAAACCCAAGACCCTCCTCTTCTTTTCTTCCTCATTATTGTAGAGTTTGCTGATTAAATTGTGCTTCATTGGGATTCAGGTCATGAGGTCGATCGAGAAGTAAGCTTATTTCAGGGAAATTAAAGGAGCTGGTTCCGGTCATTACTTGCTAACCTGGAATTAGTAAGGTTCGTTTTCATTTGTGCTCTCTAAAAATAGTTCATGAATGGTGAAATGTCTCGTTCGTAGTTGTGCTATTGATGAATTTGTACGTCTTAATTATAAGTAATTTGCTTGTTGAGTGTTTATTTTTTAGTTTTGGATCTGAGATATTACTTTATTACTGATTAACTATAAATGTTTTTAAAAAATAAATCATATAAAATATATTATTTATAAAATCATGATGGAGAGGGATGCAATCTTGGACATTTTTATCGTTAATATATAATCACGACGGTGCAGCATACAGAGGCGCCATCATTGCAATGGATCCTAAAATCTATGAAGCGGCGGCGAAAGGCAACCTGGAGGTCTTGGAACGTGAAAGTCGCGATCCACTTGATGGGTTTTTAACAGTTAATCAAAATACAATCCTACATATTTGCATTTCAAGTATCCTCGTTGAAGAAGAGTTTCCCGCCGCTGGAGGAACCGACTCAGCCACAGCGGCAAGCTTTGTGAAAGATGTACTAGACAAGTGCCCGTCACTTTTATTGAAAGCCAACGCGGATAACGATACTCCGTTACATGTGGCGGCAAGGTATGGGCATGCTTCCATAGTCGAAGTCCTGATTAAACATAAAAAATTCCAACATCCAGATCTCGAAAGTGGAGTACTCGTTGAAGCTACTACGGAGATGATTGGAAAGCTGAACAAAGAGAGAGACACGGCCTTACATGAGGCTGTACGTCACAATCACATTGAAGTGGTACAACAGTTACTAATGGAGGTAGATCCAGAATTTTCGTTTGGTGCTAATGTTGCTGGTGAGACCCCACTTTACTTGGCTGCCGAGAGACATTTTCCAGATTTGGTGTCAGAAATTTTAAACAAATTCAAGTATCCAGCTTGTGATGGCCCCTTGGGTAGAACGGCTTTGCATGCTGCAGCATTTTGGGGTGATGAAGGTATTGCCTTTTTATCTTTTAAGCATTTTGGAATCATAATCGGCTTAAAACAATATTTATGTGGTGGTATCAAATATGACAGGACATGGAAATCATGAAATATAAAGATATTTGATATGCACAGGGCCGGTTTTAGATTAATTTCACCTGAATAGTCCTTTTTCTATCTCCTAATGTCTTCCTTTTTGTCCTTCAGAAAATTATTACATTAATTTAGCACGTTTAACTTCTTTTAGGAATGACCAAAAACATTTCGGAAAGATACGGACGCGCTCTATGTAAACAGGCAGACCAAAATGGTTGGACTCCGCTTCACATGGCTGCATTATACATGAACAATATTAAGCCAACAAAACTAATGCTGGAATTTGATAGAGAGGTAGCATTTATGAAAGACGCAGAGGGTAGGACAGCTCTTCACATTGCAGCTCATTGCAACATCTCCTCCGTAACAGGAGATTATATCAAAGTGTCCGGATTGTTGCGAAATGGTTGACAATGAAGGCCGTAATGCACTCTATCTCGCCTTGATGACCAACTGGCAGCCACATGTTGCACTAATGTTCCAAGATAATCCGTCTCTCCGGAATCTTTGAATCAGAAGGACAACGACGGGAATACACCTCTCTATTACTATTGCAATTCTTTTCGGTACCACGAGCGTGTCCTGAATTCTCCAAGAGTTGAGAAAATGGTCTTCAACAAAGAGAACCAATATGCTTGTCAAGTCTTACGTCAAAGCTATCATACTGTTCATGATCAATTTAAGGTAACGTAGTCTTTTATCTGTTCATGAAATTTTCTTGGAAAAAACTATTAATTTTTTAAAACTATCGATGGATCGACCTTTTCTTTTTCAATTTCTCCCATATAGAAATATATACTATTTTTCTCTCTTTTATCAAATATTTTTAAGCCATACTTCAAGAATCTCAATAGCTATTGAATTCTTCAAAGCAAGCTTTTAGCTTCCATATCTCTTAAATGATTTGTTATATATTTATGACCGACCACAACTGTATTTTTTCACTCCGAGCACAATATTTACCATTATTTCCTTTCGTTTGGCCCACAAAGTCTCTAAATTAGTGTGAAGAAGAGTATGAAATAAAATGTCACGTTAATTGCAATCAAGGTAGACAATTGGGTTTGTAGTATTCAATTTTGCTTTCGTATTGTGTTGTACTTGTATCGGGTTATAGGGCATGGGTCCAATTCAAATAGAAACCGGACCCGGTCCAATTCCATCCAAGCTGAATCCTTTTAGGTTATGACTTTAATTTGATGATGATGTGACAAAGAAACCACAACCTTTCCTTTGATGTAAACTTTATCCATTTATCAATATTATCCATTTATGACTCAAATTATAATTATAAACCTAGCTAACAACATAACTTGTTTCGTTTCAAAACATATTTGATTTGATATATCATCTATATAATGATGCATCTTGGGAATGGAAATATTTTTCTATTCATTTTATAACTGCTAAATGTTTTTTTGTAAGATGCATTTAAATACGAGGTTAACTATCTTCATATATTCTGATTTTTGTCATTCTTTTTTACCGAGCCACCTTGCTTTCTCAAACTAGTGTTCTTTGGATTTGTTTTCTTTTCTCGCTTTCTTTCAATCTATAAATAAAAAATAAAAAAATGCATTAAACATGATACATGAATAATACATTACCCATTCATATTATAGGCTTCCTAAGTTGTTCACGAGATCATTCATAAATTTGGATTTGTGGTCCATATGCATGCATTTGACCTACAAGATAGTCTTCTACAAAATAAATGCTATAAAATAACACAAAAAGATACAATTGTCTAAGGACTCATATTGATGTTTCTCGTCTTACGGATGATGCATGTTAAGGATGCATCAGACAATAGCACATGCAAGCCTTCAAACCAGATGCTGAGTTGAGCAGAATTATACAGTCCTTATTTCAAACTCTTTGCTAAAAATATTACTTATGCAAGTTAACAACGAACCAAAACATAAGAAGGAAAAAATATTACAGGTTCTAAGGCATCATATATCGTCAAATCCAACACAACTCACTCGCACATTTGAGGGGGAAAAAATAGAAAATGAACAAGATATAAATCATTAGTGTGATTTATGAGAGAAAGACTGAAAATAGAAATAGAGGCATAATTCTCGTCAAAGAAGGAATTCATAGGATTAGATTTTATTAAAATAAAAGTCAGTCATTAACATAAACTAAACATGGTATAAAAATCTAAGATAAAAAAAAAACAAAAAACAAATTAGAATGTTTGCAGAAAAGTTTGCATATTTTACACATAAAAGTTAATACATTATCCAACAATTGTAGCAACTGACAACAAGATATCAGCATTTCTCTTGACAAAAGGGATTGACATTTAATAGAAAAACTAAATTTCAAGATATTTTACCCTTTCGTACTCTTCCAGCCACTTCTCCTCCTCGGTTGCATATCTCCACTTCTCTACATTGTCCAAGCTATCCTTCCTGCATTAGAGCTTGATCTTTGGATTTTGCAATCTGATCTTCCATATTTGAAAGATCACACAGATCATGCACAACCATATCGCAAGTCTATTATAGTTTCTACATAGTCCTGATCAAAGTGCTCTATTCCAAAAGAGATTTCAAAGGAGAAAGCACATCCAAATTAGAGTGTCCTTATTAACAGATTAGAAAAGGAATTTCTGAAAAAGTGTTCTTCATACACTGCAGTGTAAGAAAAAGGGCATACACCTACACTACCTTATTAACTTTTTTTGTGGTATAGGTACTGCACCACCACACACGTACACCAGCTTGTTCTCCCCCCCCCCCCCCCCCCCCCCCCCACACAACACACCTACACCAGAAGCAAGGATAGGTATCAGATTATTTAATCCATCTAAAGTAAAAAATAACATAGAAAACCCAAGAGATCCACCAAGATTTTAATTTTTTTCTTCAATCAGTAGGCGACAATGAGCAGTGGGAGAAGAATTTTCCTGCTTTAAAATCAATATAGGCTACATACCATAAAATATGTACAACTTCCTGCAAAAACCAAGAATAGTTTCAGGAAATCTCAAGTTATCATTTGTATAACAAGCATTGGTGAAGTGAATAATTGCAGAAATTGGATTATCATATAAAAAGTTAACAATTGGCAGCTTATAAAATGATTTAGCAGTTTAGCAACAAATCTGGGATCCATCTAAAAATGATATAGTCTGGAGAAGAATTTTACTTCTGGTTGCGAAGGGAAGATGAAGAATACATATTCTCCCCCACGATGAGAAAGCACGTGAAAGAAGTGAAAGAGTTAAAGCTAATAGAGATGTCAATAACAAGTAAACAATTTTTTTTTTTAACTATGATGAGAGTAAACTTGATTATGAAATTCTGCAGTTAATCAAAAAGTTAAAGAAACAGACCGTCTCAACCAAATAAGATAGCTGCTTGAAGGAATCCAGATGCAACAAAAATTGAAACTTGGTAGATTGATCCAATGCTAGAACAAGTGGCACAAAAATAAATCACACCAAAAACTAAAGTACAGATTCATTAGAATGCAGAAATCTAGTTTCATACTAACTGGAAACATTTCCCTTCAATAGCATGCATAAAAGAAAAAAAAAACAAAAGAAGCTTAAAGACTTCTAACCTTCATCACATGTCAGCATGTGATTTGCAATACAACACTACAATCCACTGGTAAAAACCCTAATCCTCTATTTCGGAAACCTAACAAGAAAAAAAATCTCCCAATCATGCTAAAATCAGTATTAGTCATTGTATAAGCAATTCGATTGTATAAAATCAGACTGATAAACACATGAATTCATGAAAAACAACTTAAAATGGCAAGTATCAACAAGAGGAAAAGTTGAAATTTATAAAAAGAGGGAGTACTATAAGCGGGACAAGGAAATCGAGAGTGAAATTACAGTAAGCAGTGATTGTAAGAGAAGAAGATACCTGGAACCACATGATGGCCATATCGAGAGTTTGATTTGGTCTGGATTGTATAAATGATCTTGTTATGAGATGAATGATATTGTAATAAATTAAATTATTACTGGTAGATTCGAGGTCACCAGGCCTCTTTGCTCTGTATGATTTAATGGATAAAAACTTGACCTGCTCCTTTCATTGAATTCAAACATAAATAGGCCATAGACATTGACCCGATACTCAACGTGGGAGAAACCCACTACTAACAAGGAAATAACTGACCCACGATAAACAAGGAAATAACAACCCAAAAGGAAATAACAACCCATTACGAGCCCACAACGGCCCACGACCCCTGACTCAGTCAAATAGACTTAAAACTCAAAACGACACAACTTTAATAACGTAAAGACAGACTTCGGGTTCTTAGGAGCAATAACCCTAATCTCATAACAGACCCCCCTTCTTAGGAAACCTTGTCCTCAAGGTTACCAAACCGCTGCCTTAGGGTTTCTAGATCTTCCCATGTCGCGCTTTCCTTGTCGGTCCCAGACCACTGCACCAAGACCTCCACTCCAGCAACGTTCCCTTTTCTTTTGAGCCTTCTTTGCAATATCTTCTCGGGCTCAGGTTCGATGGACCCTTCGGGAGTAATGTTCGGTAAACTGGTGCACGCTTGCGTCCCTTCTCCCAGCTTCCTCTTAAGGCACGAAATATGGAATACAGGGTAGATTTTTGCTTCCAAGGGTAGATCTAGTTCATATGCGACTGGACTCACCTACCAAATCACCTTGAAGGGCCCGTAATACCTTGGAGCGATCTTCAAGTTCCTTCACATCACTACTGTCATTTGTCGATATGGCCTTAGACTGAGATAAACCCAATCGCCGATTTCAAACTCTAAACCTCTCCTTCTTTTGTCTGCAAAATATTTCATTTTTGACTGGGCATCTTGCAGGTTTTCCTTGATGAGTTTAGCAATAAACTCACAGTTTCGGAGCTCCTCGTCAACAGCTTGGACTTTCGTGGTTCCTGGCTCGTATGGTAACAACCGTGGGGCTTGCTGACTGTAGACAGCTTCGAAATGTGTGACCTTTGTGGATGTATGTACTGAGGTATTATATGAATACTCAGCGAGAGATAACCATTTTACCCAATCTTTTGGCCTGTCACTGGAAAAGCATCGTAGGTAACATTCAAGCACTTTGTTCATGGCCTTTGTTTGGCCATCGGTCTGTGGATGATAAGCTGTGCTAAGTAACAATTCTGTTCCACATAGTCGAAATAGCTCTTTCCAGAATTTGCTAGTGAACACAGGGTCCCGATCACTAACAATTGTTTGTGGGAGCCCATGTAACTTAAAGATGTTATCCAAGAAAACCCGAGCCACTGTTATTGCTGTGTATGGATGATTAAGAGGTATAAAATGAGAATACTTACTTAACCTATCCACCACTACCAGGATCACTGTCTTTCCTCTTGAGGGGGCAGTCCTTCAATAAAATCCATACTGATGTCTTCCCAATTTTTGCTAGGTATGGGTAAAGGCTGAAGCAACTCTAAAGGGTGGAGGGCTTCAACTTTACTCCTCTGACACACATCACACTCCCTGATATGAGATTTGACATCATTCCTTAACCCAGGCCAGTAAAACTCCTTTTTGATTCTGCTATAAGTTTTTAATACACCTGTGTGGCCCCCTAATGGACTGCTGTGGAATTGGTGCAGGATCTGCTGCTGGAAGGGAACCAAGGACCCGAGATGTAGTCTGCTCTTGTAAAAGAGTAGCTCATTTCGGAGCTGGTAACGGGAAAGGTCCAGGTCTCCATGATGGTAGTGGCTTATTAGCTGCTGCAACATGGGGTCCTGTTGGTAAGCCTTCTTCAACTCCTCTACCCAATGGGTTTGTAATATGCTAATTGCTTGGTTTTGGAGAATTGGGTTCTGTTTGGGATAGGTTGGTTCTGTTTGGCTTGTGTTTGAGGTTAGTGTTTGGTCACTGAGGGCATTGTGAGGTTCTGAGTATTGCACATGGGATAGGGCATCAGCTGCTGCATTACTCTTCCCACTCCTATACTCCACCATGAAATCATACCCAAGCAATTTAGAGACCCATTTTTGCTGTGAAGGGGTACCTATTCTTTGTTCTAAAAGATACTTGAGGGCTTGTTGATCCGTGCGTACTTTGAAGGACTGTCCCAATAAGTAATGCCTCCATTTTCTCACTGCCATCACTAGTGCCAATAACTCCTTTTCATAGGTAGAAAGGTTCATATTTCTACCCCTTAGTGCCTGGCTGAAATAAGCTATTGGCTGCCCTTCTTGCATTAAAACAGCTCCTAATGCTTCCCCTGATGCATCACATTCAACAACAAAAGTTTTAGTGAAGTTAGGTAAACTGAGCACGGGTGGTTTAACCATTGCCTCCTTGAGATTCTCAAATGCTTCTTGTGCCTTATCATTCCAAGAAAAAGAGTTTTTCTTTAGAAGAGCTGTTAGTGGTGCTGCTATGGCTCCATATCCCTTAACAAATTTCCTGTAATAGCCCGTGAGTCCTAAAAAACCTCTTAATGCCTTAAGGTTTTTAGGAGTTGGCCATTCTTGCATTGCTGCCAGCTTTTGAGGATCTGCCTTGACTCCTTCTCTTGAGATAATATGTCCTAAGTACTCAACCTCCCTACTGCAAAAAACACACTTTGACAGCTTTGCATAAAAATGGTCAGCTTGTAATAACTCCAAAACCCGAGTGAGGTGTTGGGCATGCTCCTTCATAGACTTGCTATAAATTAAGATGTCATTGAAGAACACTAGCACAAACTTTCTCAAATAAGGCCTGAAAACTTCATTCATCACCCCTTGAAATGTGGAGGGTGCATTAGTAAGGCAGTTTTAGGGATGTCGTCAGGATTCATGCGTATCTGATGATATCCTGACCTTAAATCCAATTTAGAAAACACCTCAGCTCCACCTAGCTCATCCAATAACTCATCAATGTTGGGAATAGGATACTTATCTTTTATGGTTTCCTTGTTGAGTGCACGATAATCCACACACATTCTCCAACTTCCATCAGCTTTTCTAACCAATAATACTGGAGACGAGTAAGGGCTTTGGCTGCTTCTTATGCTTCCATTCTTCAATAATTCAGCTACCACCTTTTCTATTTCCTCTTTTTGATAATAAGGGTACCTGTAGGGTCTAACATAAACAGGTTTAGTACCTTCCAGTAATTTGATTTTGTGATCACAATTTCTGGGTGGTGGCAACCCAATAAGCTCGGAGAAGACTTCTTTGAAGTTGTCCAGAATTTTCTGCACCTTTGCTGGTTGTTTGGCACTGCCTTTACCATGATTACCATCCATGATGTGCAACCAGATTCCTCTCACAGCCCCTTCTTTGATTTTCACCGTAGGATCTTCCTCCACAATATTGTTCACTGGTCTCTGAATTCCCTGCAACTGGACAGCTTGATCTCCAACATGAAATTTCATAGATAAATCAGAGAAATTCCATAAAATAGATCCCAGATTACTTAACCAATCAACCCCCAACACTACATCACATCCTCCAAGAGTCAACACATATAAGTTTGCCATAAACTCATGATCTTGTAGCTTAATAAAGGCTGCCTTACATTGACCAAGGCAAGGAAGAGTGGCACCATTGGCCACTTGAACTGTTAAGTGGCTTTCCTCCCTTGACAGGGTGGCCTTCCTTGCTACATATGGGTCTATAAAACTATGAGTACTCCCCGTATCAATTAAAACCAAAACTTTTTGATGGTTAATTTCAACAAACAACCTCATAGTTTTAGGGGCTACTGAACCTGCTATAGCATGTAAGGAAATTCTCAATAACTCTCCCACTTCTTCCTTCTCACACTCCTCAACTTGAATCACAGCCAACCTCTCTTCTTCTGTTTCCACTTCCTCATTTTCTTCTTCCTCAACTTCCATGCCTTCAATAAGGAATATCCTGGGCCTACTACACTTATGTCCTGGATAATATTTTTATCACAGTAATAGCATAGTTTCTTTTCTCTTCTTTCTTGCATTTGAGTGGGAGTAATTCTTTTGATGGGAAAATTGGATTTTTTAGTCATGGTTGGTAAAGGGGGTCGAGAATTTGGGTGGTTTGAAGGAGGAGGTAGTCTCAGTATAGTGGGAGGAGGTGGCAGTTTGAGTTGGGTACTCAAGGTGGGATTAGAGTAAGTTTGGTATTTGTTTGAATGACCTGTGGTACGCCTTACTACCTCTTCTTCTTGTAATCTGGCTAATCCGAAAGCTGCTGATAAAGTAGGAGGTTTAAACATGGTTACTATAATTCTGAGGTCATCTCTTAATCCACTCAAGAAGGTACTTATTCTAAACTCCTCGGTTACTCCCTTCACTTTGTTAGACAATTCTTCAAACTGAGTTTGATATGCTTCTACTGTATGAGTTTGTCTTAACTTAGTGAATTGCCCCACTGGATCCTCATATGTTGAGGGTCCAAATCTGACCCTTAAGGCTATGGTAAACTCACCCCAAGTATTAATTGGGCTGGAGTCCATGAGCCATGAATACCACGTAAGGGCTTTACCCTACATGTGGAAGAAGGCTATTTTGATTCTTTGGTCATCTGGGGTATTATAATAAGAAAAAAATTGTTCTGCCTTTAAAATCCATTCATTAGGTTCGGTTCCATCAAACTTTGGGAAGTCTATTCTAAGAGACCTTGCATGAATTCCCCCACTCTTCTCGAATAAAGGATTGTTACTAACCTGGTGATGCTGATTGGAAGTCCCCTCTCCAGAATGTTGATTGCCAATCATCCCTACAACCTGTTCATAACTTGAAGCCAAGTTACTTAACTGTTGTAGTACCGCCTCTAACACCTCTTTTTATTTATCTTGTTCTTCCCGCAGGCGCAGATTCTCACCTTCCAGAGATGCCATAATCTCAGCCAATTGTGCTTGCCTAGTCCCTTGAGCCATGTCGCAGGAACCTGGCTCTGATACCACTGTTATGAGATGAATGATATTGTAATAAATTAAATTATTACTGGTAGATTCAAGGTCACCAGGCCTCTTTGCTCTGTATGATTTAATGGATAAAAACTTGACCTGCTCCTTTCATTGAATTCAAACATAAATAGGCCATAGACATTGACCCGGTGCTCAACGTGGGAGAAACCCACTACTAACAAGGAAATAACTGACCCACGATAAACAAGGAAATAACAACCCATTACGAGCCCACAACGGCCCACGACCCCTGACTCAGTCAAATAGACTTAAAACTCAAAATGACACAACTTTAATAACGTAAAGACAGACTTCGGGTTCTTAGGAGCAATAACCCTAATCTCATAACAGGTCTGGATCTGCAGAAGAACACGAGGGCCTTGGAGAGAGGGCCAGTGAGAGAAATCAATGGAGGAAGAGAGAAGGGAGAAATCGAGAGAGGGAGTGTGAGAGAAAAGGACAGAGAGAGAGGAAAGAGACAGGGAGAGAGAGGAGAGCCAAGGTTAGGTATCATTCTATGATTTTTATAGAGAGAGAGAGAGAGAGAGGGAGAGGGAGAGATGAATGTCGAGAGAGAAGAGAGACACTCATCGACTAAGTGAAGCGACAACGGCGATGACATGGCAGTGGCATAGCGTGGGAAGGGGTGGTAGTACTGCACAGTGGGAGGGAGAGGGAGAGACATGAACGGGAGACAAAACACTGACTATTAGGATGAGGCAGAAAGAAATAGAAGGGCGGAAGTTTGAAATATGTTAGCGACCGTCAAGTTTTGCGGTAAAAGGTTAACAATTGCCATAACGAGTTTCAGCGACAATTATACCGCCACAAAACCCGTTGTTATTTTCCTTCCCTTACCAGCGGGTTCTGTTGTAGCAACAAAAAGTCGCCGCAAAAATTCAAGTTTGCGGCATTTTCCCTCTATCGTTGGAAAGAAAACACTGCTACAGTATAAATCACTTTTTGTGACTAAGTTTGGAAACTGTTCACAACGAAATAAAAACCAAATTTGCTACGGTGATTTTGCTTGCGCCGCAATAAAATACTGTTAGCAACGATTTCCATTACATTAAATATGAAATCGCTAGAATAAGACTTATTTCTTGTAGCGTTAAGCATCATTTCATGAAGTATTTAAACTCATCATTAAAACCTCATCATAATTTATATTCTTAAAACATCCTTTCACCATCGAGCATTGCTATTCATAAGCCTCACACGCTATATACCATAATTTTTTTATTTTTAAAATTTTTTTATTTATTTTATTCTTCTTAAAACAATTGAATTCTTCTACTCCTCATCCATTTACCATACATTTGATAAGAGAAAAAAATTAAAAAATTCACAAAAAAATTGGTGTGTGGTGTATGAGGCTTATAAATAGAATTTTTCTTCACGAAAAAGTTAAATGCTCATAGTTTTTTTTGTTCAACGGTTCATCCTAATTTCATTAAACTCTAAAATCATAACTGAATCACACCTACATGCCTGTAGGCTGTAACACACTAATCCACCGCATATGCCCTAAAACCACATTAACTCTGCAAATTGATCTTATAGCACTTACAAATTAACTCATAATCTACCTCCAAGTTAATTTATCTCTCCATTAAAACGTAAATCATATTCAACGAAACCGTATATATATTCATTAATTAACTCAACTATAACTTAAACCCGTAACAATTATTGGACCCAAGATATATGCTCAGTTGACCTCATACTATATATAACCTGTGCGACCAACCCCAATTCGTGACCCATGTCTTGAACGCCTTGCTACTATAAACGTTAAAATGTAATCACATGACCTTAAAATCCTTAATGTCCACTTGTCTTACGTACTAAACCTACTGCATGCTAACCAATCTTGTAAGAGAGTGAGAGAGCCATACCGTAAATATGGCAGCCCGTTCCATAGTAAAGAACCTGGCGAGATCCGTGGTAGTAGGGATGCCAGCTGGGCAACAACCCGAAAATAAATTGGAAAATAGGCATGATTTCTCACGAGAAGTGTACGTGTAGGAAAAAGTGGAATAAGTCACAGTAGAATAAGTAAGGGCTTAGTCAAATATTAAGCATTGATTGTACTAGAGGTCTGGACCGGTAAAAGTTCATCCATTAATTAGAATAATATCCGCAAGTCACTTTTACTTTTCAAATAATATTATATAGCACCAATTGTTCATCATTTATGTCTAGGGGTGTAATCGATTTGATCTGCTCTAAGAAAGGTCACGGATCGAAAATTTTTGTTCATCATATTTTTTCCAAACCAGACCGCTAGCTGTTGGTCCGGTTGGTCCATGACCATTTTTCCACTTTTTTCTTTTTTTCTTTTGTTTTTTACAAAACATTAACACAAAAAAATAATTAAATTAATAAAATTAAAATTAAGTAATCTCTTTAACATTTTATATACGATTAAGGAATATTAAATAATTTCATTTCATTGAATATAATTTTTTAAAATCCAAAAAAATCACACCCCAAGATCGACCAATAAGACTATCGGTCCGGTCTGGTCTGGATTGAACCATTAGGTCTGGTCGTTTTTTTTTTTTTTTTTTTTTTTTTTTTTTTTTTTTTTTTTTTTTTTTTTTTTATCCAGACTGATAGTCTTACACCCCTACTTACGTCCAAGTACAATAAACCAAACACGATTTATCACCTAACTAAAATGTACATCTAAATAGATACAAACAATAACCAACGAAGACAAGACTTTGCCTCTAAGGCTCAGGTGGGATCAGTCATTTTTCTCGGGAAACTCCTCTCAAACTACATTTGCATCAAGGTCTACAGTTCCGATAAATGAAACCATAGGTAGTGTTATAAATGTGTTTCACCGGCACCACTTCATGATCACCTGCAACCAAAGAGTAGACGGTTTGGGGGTTCGAGGGAACGCCTCCAATGCCTAAGTCAGTGACTGAAGATAATTTTAATAATACCAATGAGTTCGATCTTCTTATATACCTGGGTTCTCCCCTTATATAGAACTCCATGAGTTATCTTTGTTCTTTTATCTGATAATAGTTATCCATTATTCGAATTCAAATTTGGAGATAAGGGCTCATCTCTTAGTAAATTTGAATGATAGCCGTTTCTATCCCTTGCCACCGTTGGATAGTTATCCAGTCGGTATTGGCTATGGGCTGGATTCTCTTGTTATTGAGCTGGGCTTTTCGGTAATGAGACATGTTTTAGGCTTAAGTAAGGGCCCAGGCCCACCTTGGGGGCTAACCGGTTGGGATGTCCTCTCCAGTTACCCCGTGAATCTAGGTGTCATTTCACTTTTCGAGATGTGTCAGTGCGCCGTTTCGTTTCCTTTCCTCGGGCACGTCAATAGTCATTTCACTTCAACTCTTATTTAATGCCCGTTTTCCCTCTTCTTTTGAACTTCTATTTCCTTCACGTTTCTTGCCTATCTTTCTGAGTTCTTGCCCACTTTTCTCTCGCGATTTTCTTCATTCCTCCATGGCTTCCTCTTCTTCCAAAGCCAAGGCTGTGGTTTTGGCTCCTGACTCTTCACCACCCCGCGACTCTCTTCCTCAAATCTTCATTGCTCCTCCGGCGTCTATATTCATGGGCTCTCATTGCTCATTGACTATCTCTTCTCGTGACCTGGAAAATGCTCGAGACACCTTCAACATTCCTAATTTTGTGGTGTTGACGGTGCCCACTCCGAATCAGAGAGTCGTCGATGCAAAAGGTATGGCCGTTTTTGTCGCCCTTTACTTTGCAATGTTTACTATGCGGCTTCGATTGCCCTTTGTGTGACCGATCCGCGACGTGTTAGACATCCTGGGGCTCACCCCCACTCAATTGGTGTCCAATGCCTGGAGGATTTTGATGACCTGTTGCATTTTGTGGCGAAGGGTACTGGAGAACATGGGCGATGAGTACCCTAACTTAACAGCCCGTGAATTTTTATCTCTATATGGGTTTAGGTGTTTGGCGGGGAACGTTTGTAGTTTTAGATCCTATAGTAAATTGGTCAAATTGGAGAGTTAGTATTCTCACGCCAAAGAGTGGGGGAACAAATTTTTCTTGCTTTCTGGCTCGGGTTAGGAATTTCTCGTCGATGAAGCTTCCACTTGGGAATTCCCTATTAGGCTTGTTGGTCTCCTGTTCCTGACTCTGATGCCTTTGAGATTATCTTTTCCCATGGCGAGGAGGCCCGTGTGAAGTTAGTAGAGTCTTAGGCCCAAGCTCATTTCAAGCTATGCTTCTCGAATGCTCTTTTAACACCCAGTAATATTGAAAAGTATTTGATGGTTCCTAGCCGAGCCCATATATTTGGTAGGGAGTTTTTGGACGCCCCTTTGCCCGCTGGCAATTTGAAGAGGAAGAAACGCCCTGGCTTAGGTGGAAAGAAACAAAGAAAACTTAAGAAGGCTCGTATCTCGCCTCGCTTAGACGAGTCTATTTCATCCAAAGGTGGTTCTTCACTTTCCTTTGCACCGAGCAGAGGTACAAAATTAGTACCTCCTCGAGAAAAACAAAGTGGGACAACATTTTAGGCCGTTGGTAATGTTAAGTTGACTTCTTCTCGGGAATTACCGAGTAAAACCACCTCTCAGGCAGCTGGAAGCACCAAATTGGCCATTTTTCGAGAGGAAACGAGTGTTATGGTCACCTTTGTGGATCCACCAAGTCTTTCTCTGAATGACGTCATGTCCTTGGCCGGAAAAGATCTCGAAAACATAATCGCGTCAGAGGCGACCGCTGAAGCTGCAGCTCAGCCTTCGACGGCACCAGTTGAAGATTTCCAACAGCAAAGTGATAACACTCCAGTGGAAGAGGATATTCTTATTTTGAATCCCGACCTCCTTATGGCGCCTTCATCCACTTCTACGAACTTCCCCCCCTTTGAGGCTTCTATGCCTTTACTAATTTTGCCCTCGCTAGTCGTTGCTGGGCCTCTGATGTTCCTCCAGAACTTCCCCGGTTGGAACATGGCGAGGAGGGGAGTGTTGAAGAGTTAGCAGCAATGTCTAGTTCCCCCCTCACCTCGACAATTTCAGGTGGGGTTACTCTTGACTTGCCCTTCGTGTTTCCAGCCCTCTCCCTCGCCAGTGCCAGTAGGGTTTCGATTCCTTCTCCACCATTCAGTGTTTCAAGTGGCGAGCCATCTTTGACAGCTCCTGAGGAGAATCTTGGGATTGATCAGGTTGTTCCCCACCAGGATGAAGTTGGGGTGAGGCATGAAGCTGAAAGCTGCTCGGGTCCTCCTGTTGATCCACCTGTCAGTGCTCCTTTGTTTGTCTCGACTGAAGCTGCTTTTCCTCAGGAGTATTTTGCTACTGCCTCCTCGCCAGCTGTCAACCCGAGAGTTCCTCAAGTTATCATCCATTAACTTCCCCAGGATCCCTACATACTCGCTGAGCGGAGGTCATCAATACTTTTGTTCAACAGCTTTGTAGTGTTTTTACGCCAGAACTCCCTTCGTACTTGTTTTCCTTGTACTTAATGCTTTGATCATTAGTTCTAAAGAACATATCTTAAATGCATTTCCCCCCCTCCCCCCCCCTCTCTCTCTCTTCTTCTTTTTTTTTTTTTTTTTAAATTTTCCAGGGAGTTGATCGCCTTGCCGCCAACTTGGTGGACGATAAGCTACAATTGAAGGATGAGAAGAACCAATTGGCCAATGAGTTGGCCCAACTTCAGGCTCGTTCCCATTCATCCGATGGTGAGTTGGTTACCCTTTGTGCCCAAGTTGCTTCACTCCGGGAGGAGTTGGTGAATTCTGCCGCGAATGCCGATCACTATCGTCAAGAAGCAGCAAAAATCGGGAAAGAACGAGATGATCTTGCCACTTGCCTAAATCAAACAGAGGGAGTTATGCAAGAAAGGAACAACTTAGCTGCTCAGGTAGAGGCTTTTAAGAAAGAACGAGATGAGTTGGCTGCTCGGGTGGAGCTTGCCTTGAAAGAGAGGGATGACTTGGCTGCCAGCTTTGATCATGCAAAGGTAGAGATTGAAGAATTAACCAAGTCCAAGTCTGACTACGCTTCTCGCCTGGCCTCTCTCGAAAACGAACAACGGGAATTACTCATAAAGCTGGGGGTGGCCGAAGGGATGAAAGCTGAAACTGAGAAAAACTTAGCCAAAGTGAAGAGCCTTCTCAAAAACAGCAACCATCAATATCTTCAGCTTGATGAAGTTGTTAAGTCTGCCAAGAAAAAGATTGCTATCCTAGAGCATCCTAGAGCAAAAGTTGGCCGAGTTGGGCCCTGCTTTGGAGAGTTCTTAGAACGACCTTAATCGGGTTCTCCCCCAACTAGCTGCTGCCCCTAAGGTCCGATTACGAGCCTGGGGTAAGGTTTTAAGTTGGGTGTCAAACAGCTCCGTGAGCTTCTTCTTCGGGAACCCACAACGAATCTGCATACTCTAGAATGGAAGTCTATTCGGGCTAGTGAGGTTGCCCTTCATTTCTGTGACTCCCTCGGCCGAGCCGAGATGCTTGACGCTTTCCCTTGCCCATCCTAGCATTTGTATATTTTGAGGTTTTCGCACACCCCGAGGGATTTGTTTTGACTTTTTCTAAAGCTTTGTACAAAACATAACTTTGTAAGTCGTTTTGAGGCTATTGAATTTTGTAAGCCGTTTTGAGGCTTCTGAACTTTGTTTGTCGGTTATAAAGTATTTATTGTTGTTTCTTGGTGACCTGCATCAAGATATCAACGTATGTTATTCATACCTTAAGTATTAGGCTATGTTGCTCACAATCTTGAGCGTTACGCCAATAGGAGAGTTCCTCGTCCCTTTTGGGCTAGAAAGTGTTAACAAGAGATCCCTTGACTATTTTACCTTTGAATTTGAGGCTAGTGGGAGAGTTCATCGACCACGTCACCTTTTGGCCAGAAGGTGTTCACGGGAGATTTCTCGACCATTTTACCTTTAGGTATTAGGCTTAGTGGGAGATCCCTTGACCACGTCACCTTTTGGTGAGAAGGTGTTCACAGGAGATCCCTCGATCGTTTTAACCTTTAAGTATTAGGCTAGTGAGAGATCCCTCGACTACGTCACCTTTTGGCGAGAAGGTGTTAATGGGAGATCCCTCGACTTAACGGGAGATCCCTCGACCATTTTAACCTTTAAGTATTAGGCTAGTGGGAGATCCCTCGACCACGTCACCTTTTGGCGAAAAGGTGTTAACAAAAGATCCCTCGACCGTTTTACCTTTAAGTATTAGGCTAGTGGGAGATCCCTCGACCACGTCACCTTTTGGCGATGTGGTATTAACGGGAGATCCCTCGATCGTTTTCACCTTTAAGTATTAGGCTAGTGGGAAATCTCTCTACCACGTCACCTTTTGGTGAGAAGGTGTTAACGGGAGATCCCTTGACTGTTTTAACCTTTAAGTATTAGGCTACTGGGAGATCCCTCAACCGTTTTAACCTTTAAGTTTTAGGCTAGTGGGAGATCCCTCGACCACGTCACCTTTTGGCGTGATGGTGTTAACGGGAGATCCCTCAACCGTTTTAACCTTTAATTATTAGGCTAGTGGGAGAGTTCCTCAACTACGTTGCCTTTAGTAAAGAAATCCCTTGTTTTGGGTTGTCACAGAAATTAACAAGTAAATCAATGAAACATAAATTTTTTAACGCCGCCATTTATTATTGGAAATGGGAGTGACAAGTAAATCAATGAAACATAAATTTTACATATCTTTCCCTTATGCGTAATATTTTCGTAGATGCTTTGCGTTCCATTGGTGGGGTAGTGCACGTCTCGTGGCATCTTTGAGGTGGTAAGTTTCCGGCCTATGGTTTGCAGTCACGACATAAGGGACTTCCCATTGAGGGCCCAACTTTCCTCCTCTCATGGTGACACAGGTCTCCTTTAGCACCGATCTCTTTTTAGAAGCTGCAACTCTGGCTTCTACATACGTCCTTATTTCCTCCAATAGATCTAAGTTTTCTTCCAATCTTGCGATGTTTGTTTCTGGGTCAAAGCTTTCTCTTATGTGGCTTGATAACCCCATTTCTACAGGAAACATGGCCTCACTTCCGTAAGCTAGGGCAAAAGGTGTTTTTCCTGTTGAGGTTTTTGGTGTAGTTCTGTAAGCCCACAAGGTTTTTGGGGGCTCGTTGGCCCACACTCCCTTTTTGTCGCCCATCTTCTTTTTCAATATCCCTACAATGGTTTTATTGGTTGTTTCAACTTGCCCGTTCGCCTGAGGGTGGCCTGGGGAAGAGTACTTGACTTTGATTCCTAACTTCGCACACCATTGGTGATAATGTTCGGAATCAAACTGTCTTCCATTATCATAAATGATACACTGAGGTATCCCGAACCTGCACACTACTGCCTTCCACAGGAACTTCATCAAACTTTGGGTGGTTATTATAGCCAATAGCCTTAGCCTCTGCCCACTTCGTAAAGTAGTTGACGGCTACGATGATGAACTTGGTTCCTCCTTTGCTGGGGGGCATAGGGCCTATCAAGTCCATCCCCCATTGGGCAAACAACTATGGGGACGTTATGGATCACAGCTCTTCGGGAGGTGCACCTGGAATTGGTGCATGAATCTAGCACTGGACACACTTTTTCACAAACTCATTCACATCTTTGAGTGTGTTTGGCCAATAGTACCTTACCCTTACAATCTTTGAGGCGAGTGATAGTCCTCCTGAATGACTCCCGCAAATCCCCTTGTGTACTTCCTTCATCACGTACTTTGCTTCCTCCTTTGTTATACATCGCGATAATGGGTTTGAAAAATCTCGCTTGTAAAGCACCCCGTCTACCTTTCACGTTAACTTTCTCGCCTCTTCCCGAGATGGGGGAAGATCACCCGTCTCCAAATACTTTTTTATATCATCAGCCCATCCTGGCATATTTTCTCCAATCTGCAATGTAACACCCCGTATTTTTTTAGTGTTTTTTTTTTTAATTGAATAATTATTTGTTATTAATTTAAAATTTGATTATCTTATTTTAAATTTTCAGATTTTAGTGGGTTTATTTTTTTATGATTTTTTTAATTTGTGAAAATTAAATTTGACATGTTTCCTTAATATTAATAATTGTTATGCATTTAAATTCTCTTAATTTAAATTAGTTTGTAGGTTTTAAAAATTATTGTATTGTTGGATATAATTATTTTATTTTACTTAGTCACTGTATTTAAATTTATTTTATTTAAAACTGTGGTGTTGAAATAATTTTTTGTTGGAATTTTGTGACCCAAGTTGTGAGTTTTAAACCTCATTTCTTTTCCCTCTATTTTTCTTTTCCTTTTCTTTTTCTTTTCTTCTTTTTTTTTCTTTCTTTTCTTTTTCTCCCCTGGTTTCCCTTCCCGCGCGGACGTCTCTCTCTCTCTCTCTCTCTCTCTCTCTCTCTCTCTCTCTCTCTCTCTCTCTCTCTCTCTCTCTCTCTCTCTCTCTCTCTCTCTCTCTCTCTCTCTCACCGTGCAACCGTTCTTCACCCAGCCCGCTGCCGTGCGCGACACCGCCCACCCCATCGTGCTCCCCACCGGCCGGCGACCTCACCCCTCCAATTTCAGCCCTCATCGCGCCGCCGTTAGCCCCCACGCACCACACCAAGCCGCGGCACTCCTTGCGCCGCCGTCGCACCACCTCCGGCCACCATCTTCTCACCACATCATCATCGACCTTCTAGCAACCTAATGCACCCATTCTTGGCTCCGATCTGTCACCGGTGAAGCCCATCTATCTCCATCTTCGATTTGAGCTTTTTGGCATTAAACCGCCACCCACGGCCAACCACCACCACCACTAGCTTCACCGACATCCCTAAGCCCTACCCTATCAATCTCGGGTCTTCGTTTACACCCGTTCAAAAGTGGTTTTTTTGAGACCCATGGCCACAGTGCATTTCGCACTGTTTTGTTGCTGCGTTGCCGCTTCTAGCACCTTCGTGATCTTTCAAGAATTATATTATAGCATTATAAGTATTTTTTCCAAAAAACTTTTGAGATTTAAATGTATTTTTGCGCTAATTTATATTTACTGTGAATTTGTTGGTTGTGCCGGACTGAGTCCAAGGAGTAAGGGGGTCGGTTGGATTGGATGATGGAATTGTTTGTGTGAGATTGGGTTATGCTTTGAAATTTGTTGGCTGTTTCGATTTTAAATATTGGTGTTTTGAGTTTGATGTTGGTCATGGTGGATATTGCTGATTTTTAAGAAGTGATGGTATATTTTGGGATTATGAGGGTTTTAAGTTTTGAGATATTAAAATAGGTTATTTTAGAAATTTAGGCTTAAATATCGAAATCCGTAATTGATTGAAAACTTACGAAAATTGTGTGATTATTTTTATAGGTGAAGATTTATAGTCGACTAGACTTTTTTGAGGAAAATTCTGAAAAAACTAAGAAGTCCAGGTAAGCGGGGTTCATATACTAGTTTTGCAAAAAAGAAATAAAATGAGGTTGACTTTGAAAATAAATGTGTTTGTTTTTTGAAAGAAATGATCTGAAAACAACCTCAGATGTTTATTCTGCATATGCATAAA
This sequence comes from Juglans mandshurica, assembly GCA_022457165.1. Classification (NCBI taxonomy): domain Eukaryota; kingdom Viridiplantae; phylum Streptophyta; class Magnoliopsida; order Fagales; family Juglandaceae; genus Juglans; species Juglans mandshurica. The sequence continues at coordinate 37,794,894 of CM039619.1, forward strand.
TTCAATATAAGAGAAAGTATTTTCTGTTATGACTGGTGTATACATGAGCTAGTTTTGTGCACTTTGTTTCTGAACTATATAAAAGAGCGAATAAGGAAATTCTAAAAGTTTTGTTATGAACAAATGAGAATATTTTGTTTATGTTTATTTCGAACATGTGAAATGATCTGAAGCTTTTCAGTGTTTTGTTTTGATATGATGTGTCATCTGAAAATCTTGGCATGGAGTTCTGATTCTGTATATGATTGTAACCGGATTTTCAATGAAATCCGTTCTGTTTCTGTTAAGGCCCAGCCACGGGTATACTGGTGGTTTATAACCCTATCACGGGGGTGAAACATGGAATATGGCCCAGCCACGGGTATAATGGTGGTTTATAACCCTACCACAGGGGTGAAACATGGAATATGGCCCAGCCACGGGTATAATGGTGGTTTATAACCCTACCACGGGGGTGAAACATGGAATATGGCCCAGCCACGGGTATAATGGTGGTTTATAACCCTACCACGGGGGTTAAACATGGTATTGTCCCAATGTGATGCTAAGAGATGATTTAATTATAATGTTTCAGTTTGGAAATGCCAACGGATTTTCTTTTTGGAATAAGTTTATTTTCTGGAAATTTCGCTCTAATGCTTTTGTACAAAGTTTTGTTTCTGCATTCTGAAAGTAAATGTTTTGTTCTGCTTATCAAATGTTATAAATGCTCATGTTTACATGCTAGTATATGATCTCTGCTTACTGAGTTGTTGATAACTCACCCCCTTATCTCCATAATATTTCAGATGACATTGATAGTTCAGCTGAGGATCAGTATTAGAGTTTATGGAGAAGATAAGCAGGGAATGGTTGTTGGGTATCTTGTGGTATTAGCGTTGATGTTGGAAGTTATTTATATTTCTTAAGTTTGCTTCAATGGATTTAGACGGTTTATGGAGACTTATGTTAATGTTTCATTATTTCTAGTTTGTTATTTGAGACATGAAGAAGAGTTGATTTTTTTGAGTTACTGGATTGAAAATTGGATAGATGAGTTTATATGGTTTATTTAATTGAAGTATTTACGTTTGATTTGAGGTTTGAGAAAATATATATTCTTAAATTTAGAAGTACTCTAGCCTTGTTAGAGTTGATTATCAGGTTATATGAGTTAACTCTTCGGACCCTCGGGGACGGGGCGTTACATGCAAACTTTCCTTTCCTACTATTGGACTAGCCAACTTTCGTAAATCAACCTTCCATGGCAGCGCCTCTTCTTGCTTTGCTGAGGCAGCCCATGCCAATCGGTCAACTTTGAAATTATCTCCTCGAAGTATCTTCTCGATTCAAAACTATTTGAGGCCTTTGCACTGCTCCTGAACTCGATGAATGTATTTTATTAGCTTTGTTCCCCTCACCAAATACTCCTCGGTGATTTGCCCGACTATTACCTGTGAGTCGACTATCATCTCGACTTCCTCGCCTCCTAACACCCTCGTTATTGCTAAACCGGCGAGTATTGTTTTATATTCAGTTTCGTTGTTTGTTACTTTGAACTCCAATCTTACTGCATGGTACAACTCGTCCTCTTCACTCATTGCTACGTACACACCAACTCCTCCTCCTGCTCGGCAGGCTGATCCATCCACATATAATTGTGATAGATTCTTCTCAGGTATGGACTTCTTCTCTAAAATTTGAAAATTCTGTTATGTAATCGGCCAAGATCTGTCCCTTCACGACGCTTTTTGGCATGCAACTGATTTCATACTCACTTAGTTCAATTGACCATTTGACCAGCCGTCCCAAGGTGTCTGGTTTCTGCAACACTTTCTGTAGAGGCGATTGTGACGCCCTCAGCCTCTGCTTGGGATTGGACGGTGACTGAAACGCCGGGACATGCAACACAAAGCTACACACCCCTCGTACATGACAAATAATATGCTATGCACCTAAGTACATTTGCAGTATGCAATAATATAGCAGCAAAAAAATAGTAAAAGTCAGAATATTCTAAGCAACGTGACAAGCAATTGCAAAGCACATGGTACCGTACTAACAAAATATCCCCACATTGCCCATAACCATAAACATGTATCATAAGATATGGCATCCCAAAAACATAGAATAAAGTTTAATCTCCCAAAACATAGGACCTCCTCAAAATATTGTTCCTCAAAAAAGTTGAGATCTAAACCATAAGTTCTCTCTTTCTTTTCTTTTCTTCTTCACAAAATAACTAGGTTCCCGCTCTCTTCATTGCTAAAGTCCCATCAGGAGTAAGACACCAAAAGACTCCATGGGATTTCTAAGGTCCGGGTGGTGACGACTCTAATTCTTTGGTTGCTGCCATTGCGTCAGATGAGGGCTTCGAGGTTTGCTTAAGACAAGCGGACAACTGGTCCATGTACCAATCAAACTTCAAAAAGTCGGAACGAGCCTGTACAGAATACTCGTCCTCTGCCATGAAACCATCTAGATTCATGATTCTTGGGAATCTGGGGTACTTGTAACCACTTCTATCATTCCGGTTGGGGAATAGTAGTGAAAACTACCACAATGAGATTTCGAGAAATCTCAGCAAGTAATCACACAACATACAATAGTTAACGCAAGCATACATGATGTATATCATGAAATGTGTGCATGGACATGTACTTGACTTATGACTTGACCAAAACTTGACTTATGCACTTGACCATTTTCAAAAGACTTGTAACAGAGACTTTAACATTTTCGGAAAACTTCTTTGACTTTCTTTTTCATGTTGATCTTAATCAAAACTTGTCTTATCAGAACATATCACAAAATTTGCATCGAGTGATCCTTATCAAATAAGCTCTTATTCTTGTTCATAGGGTGGACACAACACGATTCCCCTTTGCACCCCATGGTCCTGCTAGTTACCGCACCATTAATGGTCTGTACACCGTGATGAATACATGATAAACAGAGAATCATATTAACTCGACCTTACTTTGCGGGTTACATGCCTTATGCACCCCCTAGCGTTAGGTGCTTCCTCACTCTCGCATTCTTTAAAAAGAATCCATTTGAGGCTCGTCGACTATTCTTCATCGACCCAGGAGTTACCACTCCATTCTTACGCACTCTAGAGTGGACAGAAGAGTTCCACTAGGACAATCCCCTGTCCTTGCACTTGGAGTCGTGATATTAGACTCTTTCCTTTGAAAACACTTTTTGAAAATATTTTTTCCCAAATGCGTGTGACATGAGACTTAAGATATATATACTTACACTTGACACATGACATATGGAATGTCGTGCATGAAACAACCAAGCATAACATGTTCGATTCATGGCATGATAACATGAAACACATGAGATATCAAAATGCATACATGGAATCATGAGAACTTGCTTAGGCCGAAACAAATAGGCACAAAAACATGAGGAATCCTTACTTAAACATGTTCCAAACTTCAAGCATATAATATAGAAATCAAAACATGTAATCATAGGTTTTGGCTAAGGTCCGAAACTCTCAACACATGTTCAAACCGAAATATCATGTTGCATAAACCATCAACCTTAATCAAGTAAAAACCGAAACTTATAGGAGTATTTCATGGCATTTTCATCACAAATCCAAAGCATATAATTCCTTCCATAGATTTACTCAAGATCATATTAGCATGTTCAAACAGGGAAACAAGAAATAACAAGCAAACAATGATAATATGAGACGGATTTATGCAAACATATACGAGCATTAACAAATAGTAGGTTGAGTGTATACTTACAAAAATCCACGTAAGAAAATACTTAACAAGCTGTAAAATCTAAATGTGCTTCATTAGAAAGTGCCTAGAAAAGTCCTATTTTGTGTTCTTGAGTGTGTGAAGATTTCTAGGATATCACTAGATCTTAAACTATTCGGCCTTTAGGGTTTTTAGGTTAAAACCCCCTTCATTTCACTTATGTTGTAAAACAAAACTTAAAGTAAGGTAAAAACACATGTGGTGATCGAAAACATGGAGGATATACATCCCCCACCATTCGGCTTCAAGGTTTCTTAAAAACCCTAAAACCTTTTTTCATACAAACGGGTAAGAGTGTGTGTGTCTTTCACCATTTTCGAAATCTTATGAGATTTGGATCTCATTTTTGAGTTGAGAAAGTGACTTGTGTGTGAAACTAAGAGAAAACCGATCCTTACCTTTCCTATTCTCGATGGTGGCGAAAACCTCTCTTGAAAAGGAATCCTCTTGTTTCATTGGAAAGAAATCGAGAGAAAGTGTGAGAATCTTCAAGTGAAGGTGTGAGAAGAATGTGGAGAATATGAGAACACAAGCAAAACTCGAAAATTGCCAAGAGAAAAGTCTTGGGCGTGTGGCTCTCTTCCCTTTTTATAGAACTTTCCTCAATCTCTCATTGGTTACGTGAAGTCCATTGCATGCAAGACAAGTGGCATTTTCCTCTTCATTTTTCTCTTTAGCCGAAATGTCCCTTGGTGTTCCCCATCATTAGATTTCATTGGGAAGGCAAAAAGGCTTGGGTGGCGTGTGGGTTCTTTCTCCCTTGGCCTAAACCCTCCTATTTCCCTTTATGCCATTCTTTTTTCTTAAGCAAATGCATTGTACATTAGGGCAAAGAGGTAAATCAACTCCATGTCTCTTCCTCTTCCCAAGAGATAAGCTTTGCATGAGTGACACATGGCATAGGCGTGTGCCATTGCCCTAGCTGTCCACTCCTTCCATTTTCCCGAGTTGATGCTTCATCTCCTAGTGCTCCTTCCCTAGGTGACTCCTCATGTGCCAATGGTCTAAAGGTAGCTTAAGTGACAAATGGCAAGTGAAGGGGTGCATTGGGAATGTGGTAGCCGAAATTCTAGGGGCTTTGATACAAGAGTCTCTTCATCTAGTCTTCTAGAAGCTTAATGCATGTTTGACACTTAACAAAAACTGACCAAATTCGAAATCAAATGAGCTCCCTTCGGTTTCCCATGCTACTTTTCTAGACTTCCCTTTCCAAGAATATCTAGATTCATAGTGTAACACTTGCATGACACATGACACTAGTGACTAAGATTTGAGTCATGGACCTAAAGCCATTGGGCCTTGGTTTCTAAATGGGGCCAAAAATTACAAAGCATTCTAGGGTTGCTCCCCTCTTGGACTCAAGTTGCTAAATCAAAGACTCTAGGGCTTTCTAAAAAAATAATTAAAGCTCGTAAAATGCCATGGCAACTAAGAATAAAATTTATAGGCCATGCTTAGGCAAGCTCGGTCAACGCATGTGTCTTTGAATTTTGGTTAAGTTTTTGCACTAACATATTTATTTAAGGAAAAATCTAATTGCAAGCAAGTTTGTGCACCAATATTGATATATAATATATATGTTTAACGAAATGATGTGAATTAAAGATGAAAATAATTTTTATGATATATGAGATTTTCTTCTTCTCTTAAAAAATTTTTTTTCCTTTTTTTTTTTAAATAAAAAAAATCATCGGTATGCGATATGGTGCACGGAGTCGCTTGTATCTAGCAAAACCCTTTATTCAATTAAAATCGAGCCTATATAAAACATTATAATGTGATTTTGTGTAAATAAATATAACCCAACTCAATAATACTTAATAATAATTTAACATAACCCAACTCCAATTACAACCAAGCTCAGTACGTAAACAAAACCCATGTGACTTGTGAGTCAAAGCCCACCTGGAGTATTAGGGCATAAATGTAAATCTATTCAAAGCTCATCCTAACATGCTTTACGGGAGAATTAAGAAATAAGTCATTTTTAAAACAAAACCACTGGGGCAGAGAAGGGTCGTGCTACGAACTCACTGAGAGCAACGTGCAGTGGCGGGTCTGGGTGAAGATCGACGGCGGTGCGGCTGGGTTGACTGTGGCGGAACTTCTGAGACAATGATAGTTTCTGTGCCGTTAGGGAAGAAAAGCGATGGGAAAGGAGATAATGGTTTGCAACGGAGACTCACCGAGGGAAAGTTGTGTGCGGCGGATCTGAGGGCTGTTTGGGTGGTATATGACGATATGGGGGTGGCTACCTTGGGTTCACGCGCATGGGTTCTTTCTGTGTTTGATGGCTCACGGTGGCTGTCGTGATTTAATGGTACTTTGTCTTGTAGCAACAACAGGATGTGGAGGCTTTGGCAACGGCTTGCTGTGGGGAAGGGAAGGAGTCATGATGGTGTAAGACGGTGTCTGGCAGAGCTAGCTTCCTCTCTTGGTGGTTGAGCGATGGCGACATGCTCTGTTCTTGGTGTCGCCAAACAGAGAGTGACAGGTGCGGGCTGGGCTGCCGTGCATGGGCTGAAAGGCGACTGCACTGCCATGCGTGATGATCTCTTGGGGCTCTGATTTGTTTACGGTGGTTTGCGGAGATATAGGGGCCATGGTTGCGTTGGGTTCTCTACTGGTAGTGGGTATTAACGGTGAACTGTCTTACGGTGCCGAGGAGTACTTGCTGGGAAGATAACAATAAACTGCTGCGATTTTTTGGGAAGATTTCTGAAGGAGAGGGAGAGTTTTAAAAGTGCTCAACACGTTCCAATTCCTTCAATTACGGCTAATGTAAGTTGTAACGGCTCACTCACCGAAGAATCATCTGAGAGAAGGCCAGAAGGGGATGAGTGACAAAAGTATAAACCATTTAACTTAATTTTTAATAATAATAATAATAATAAAACAATCCTGAACAACTTATTAATGATATAAAATTTGATAAAAATATAATAGTAGTAATAACAATAATAGAATGTTTATAAAGATAATAAAACATAAAATTATTCACATTCTATCCCTAATAATTTGGGTCGGGTTGTTTCAACACATGAGACAAAGCAATACATACATCTAAAATAAAAACGAGAAATATAAATATTATATATTTGTTTTTGGAGAATTTGATCCAAACTCCCTATATTGTCTCTAGATTGAGATATGCCCATCATAACCCAGTCAAAGATTCTATCAACTCTAGTTAATGGATAATATATTAAAAAATCAAAGGTAGGGCTGCTACTGCACCCCCCAAACGGGGTTGCCCCTGCCCCATCCGCCAGCATGGACGGGGAGGGGGAGGGCAGTAGTTTGGGCCCCGAGCCCGTCCAGATTGACCCTCACGATAGTCCGCTCACCCCCGCCCACCTTCCACCCACTACGAAAAACCAAAACCAACATAGAGAGAGAGATACCAGCTGGGGGCAATAGTGAGGGAAAGAGAGAGACTATGACAACAACCGGCTGGGACGACGGTGATGAGAATTTTAAATATATATATATATATATAGAGAGAGAGAGAGAGAGAGAGAGAGATGCAAGGGAGAAGGGACGTTTTAAAACAAAACCTCGTCCCCCAGTGCCCAAGTGCGTGCGAGCCTCTACGTCCGACCCCCGCCTTCCAGTCCCCCCTAGTTAGAGGAATGTAAGAAAATGGAAAATTATACTATTTTCCAATAGTTGGTACTTGGTAAGCTGTGGCGCCCTCGACCCCTACGTGTTATTTTTGTGGAGTTCGTGACACCGGGATGATGACCACACGGATTACGCACTCCAACGACTAGTGCTCAGAGTGTGTACAACATGCAACAAATGTATAAAATAATATTCGCAGCAGAGAAAAAAAAAGTCATACTTTATTAAGTACCAGAATTGTTCAAAAATAGTAAAATATCTTTACAAGATTTATACAGTCATCCGACAGATAAATTAAAGACAAGAAATAACATAAGGGAAACAAATCCCATAACGTTGATCAACATATCAGCAAGTCATGCCTCTGGCAGAGCCGGTCCCATGGGTTCATACTCGAGCTCTGCGTCAGACTCTACGGCACCATAAGACGGAACCGTAGGGTAAAACACCACTATGAGATTATGACATCTCAGCAAGTAATTAACCAAAATAACATCCAAGAGATTTAAAACACATTAATATAATCACACATTCCTGTACAGACAATTATGCAGAAAACAAAACTCATTCCTTTTTCCCAAAAATACACCTTTAATCATTCACGCCAAAATCCCATTTTAGCCCAATCATAACCATTATTTTATTATGCATGCACCACGGTCTCCTCTATGGACCGTCTGCACACTCTGGCTCTTTTCGTCACACCACGGGTAACGTTCGTGCATGAGACTTCGTAACAAGCGATGCCCAGTTCCGCACCCTACGCGTACATTGCCAAGTATCCTCTAACCTCTCCAGCAAAAGGCCACGGAATCGGTACGAGAGCGTTACCATCTCGTCCGTTCCCGTCGTCGCCCTGCGATAACTCAGGGGACGTCACGTCAGCCTGTTATGCTCTCGAGTGACCAGAAGAGCTCCACTGAGATAATGCCCCATCTTGGCTTGGGGTCGTGATACACACGCTCCCACATTTTCAGTCTCAAATCCAAACAGATAACGTGACTTCACATCACAATTTATTAAAGGCGATAAATATGCATTTTAACAGTTATTAGATGACATATTCATTTGCTCATTTATAAATTTACAACAATTTACTAATATACAGTTTACAATCAACTACACGCGTAATTCCGCCCTCCAATCCGGCCCAAGGCCCAATTACAACACCAACTACAATTACAACCCAACACCTCAACGGCCCAAGGCCCAATTCCCAACAAAACCAACAATTTACAATTAAAATAGTTAATAATGCCAATTTAAATTACTCGAGTCATGATGAAAAATTACGTACACATGAAGATGGAAATTTCTGGATGATCACTCGAAAGGGGTGTTGCTCAAGGTGACGGCACAACGGCGGCAACAGTGATTTTCAATAAAACAATGGCTTTTCTAGTGGGTTTTCTCTCAAAGGAATTCGATCTATGAAAAAGAATGAGAAACCCAACTCACGGCAAGTTCAAACAATTTACCAAAGTAAACCGATTGAAATTCCACAAATTTTAGAACAAAACAAAGCACGGCAAAACCTCAAGCTTTCGGGTTTAACAACCAAATTTCTTAGAACAATATACTAAACACAAGAGAGGAAAAATGTTTATACGAGAGAGGGAAGATGAAGAACTCGGTAGGCTTAAATCTACAGAAGACGTGGCCTATAAATAGGCCAAGCATGGCGGTTTGCGAGACTGCATGTCACACGGGTAGAAGAAAGGTGAAAACGACTGCTCAAGCCGTGGAGGAGAGATGGCTAAGGTGCGGACGTGTGGCACGGCGGCTGGACAACAGCTCTTCGGAGTTCCATGCCGTACGACACCGAGTAGCCCATGCAAGAAGGAGGTGGAAGTTGGTGGCCGCGTGGGGTGGTAGCTCGACAGCAAGGCTTCGGAGTCACTACCGAATGACACGGAGTTTCCATGAGGTGGAGGAGAGGTGGTGGTGGCAGCAGCAGTTGGTAGAACAAGTAGGAGTTGGAAAATGGTAGAAGAAAGAAGAAGAAAAGAAGAAGGAAGGAGAAGGAGTTGTGCGGCGCAAGAAGGAAAATGATGAAGCCCTAGAGGTCATCCTCCAAAATGGCGATTTTTGACAAAAGGAGCTGGGTTCACTTAACCCGCACGAGCTGGGCTTAACACAACACACACACAGGTTGGGTTGACTAAAATCATACGGGTTGGGTTTAAAACCGAAAATACACCCATAAAAATTAAAATAACATAAATAAAATAAAACAATATAATTAAATAAAAACTAGGGATTTAAAACACATGAAAATAAAAAATAAGGATCTCACTTAAGCTTATCTCATAAAACCTCATCATTTATCATAGTAGGTATTGTAGTCTCGAATATGATGTTCTTTTCGACACTTGAAGCATGCGCCAGTCCCAACATTTCCTTGCAAGCCTTTTACCACACTTCTCACATATAGAATGTCATCCTGTCTCACCATGTTGTGGCTTCTCCTCATTAGCCTGTAAGGACCTATTAGCTCGTCCTTGCTCAACATACTACAGGGAACATTTCATTTGATCACTCTATTTCATAATCTTCTGAATATCTTCCTCTAGAACAATGGCTCTCATGACTAGGTCATAAAAATTATGGTTGAGCCATTGCTCAAACATTTTTGCTTTCTTTCCCTCATTAGGGATCAAATATTCGGCAAAACGGGTAGATCCAAGAGTTTCGTGGTGTACTCATCAACAGTCATAGTGCCTTGAGTAAGGTCTACAAACTATCTTGCTCTTGTCTCTATGAGGGTTTGAGGGAAGAAGTGCTCCAAGAATGCCTTCTTAAAACACTCCAAAGGAATGGGAACCCCTTCTCCCTATTATTGCTAGAGTAGTCTCCTGGTCTCTCTACAACCATTGTTTAGCCATGTCCATCAAGTTTTTGGTGCCGTACTCCACCTTTTGTTCATCAGTGCATCCGTTGCTCTAAATCTACCATCAAACATGGGTGGATGCTGACAAGTGAATTGTTTTAATGTGCATCTAACTTATGGGACTCTATCTTCCACCATCTGACCATTGGCTATTATCTTAAATAAACGTGTTGCGACCAACACCGAGTACCTCATGATTCTCATAAAGTACACTAGTGGAACACCTCGAACCTTGGAAAGTTATATTTTACTAATTATTTGAGATTATTATTTTATGTGGACAGTTCTACTTATTATTATTTTAGGTGGATTTTTAAGGTAAAAACTTGGGAGAAACTATTACTAGGATTTTAATCAAGACCCATTATTTGAAGTTTACATTTTTTAAACTGAATGGTACTTTGGACCCGTGAATTTTGTTTGATGCCCAGTTGAGATTTTTGGACAATATTGGCTAAGCCGTGGGCCTGAAAAATCATTTGCTGGTGACTATGGATTTTATGGAGTCCAATAAGCTGGTTAAATTCAATTTAAGGCATGTATGGAGTTATATTAGGAGTTTTAAAAAGTGTTTAAATAACATTAAAAACTCTTTAATGACACAATTAGATTGATTGGATGTTACATATTAAAATATTTTTTAATCTCAAATAAGTTAAAAAGTACGTTTGAAGAAAAATATTTTCCTCAAACGTGCTTTTTCAAATAATATAGAACATAATACTAATTTTAAAAGATTGTCAATATGCGAAAATACCTATACAATAGAATTCATAAAAGTTATTCAACAGGGTCTTACAACTTTAAAACTTTTAAGAATATAATCATAATCTTTAAAAAATCAAATGATTCTCTTTTCTACATCAGAAAGTACTTTTTTAATTTGTTTTGCTTTAAACATATAGTTATCAACCAATAAATAATTTTTTAACAATAAAATTTATTATTTAAATCCTAAAATTATAAATTATATTTTTCACCCTAATCCTAAACATACACTTAATTTTATTGGGCAAGTTTACCCATTTTATTAGATAATGGGCTCGAGAAATAATTATAAGTTCAAAAAATATTTATTGGGCAAATTGGACTTATTTTTTATTCAAGATCCAGCCTATTAGAATTTATTAAATACGTAGCCCATGAATGAATGGGAAAGCTGAATAATTTATTTGGACCCCATCTAGTGGTTAATCCTTCCATTAAATTTAGGAAGATCTATCACATATTATTTCAAGGAAAAAGATGTGTTGCAGCCCACATCCTCAACACCGGTGTGTTGAGGAGAAGAAAAAAAAAAAAAATTTCTAAAGCTGTGCTGGGGATGTAGGCTACTCCCCAGCATTCCTCTTATTTCAACCGTGGACCCTCCATCACTGCCTCTTTCCGCTGCCTCGGACAGCCCCAGGAACATCACTGCCGCCTTGGTTTCCTCTCCGCCATGCTAGAAACTCTCTCATCTCCACTTTCTCTGTTGCGACCCGAAGCCACCACAGAGGGCGCTAAAAGGTCATCCTCCACGGATTGGAAACTGCTCTACCACCGCCCAACGCGTCCCTTTGACCTCCATTGTAAGCCACGAAGCTGTGAACCCAACAGCCCCTGTTTTGCAACGTTGAAACCAGTGCAGTCAATAGGAGTCCACTGCCACCGTGATCCTCCCACACTGCACCGCACGGTTGTCCCACCTCTGGGTTCCTCCACCGCAACCGTGAGCCTCTCTTACACCGCTAGGAGTGGCCTGAAACCACACCCGAAACCAAGAAGGATCCAGCAATTGAACGCTGCCTATCACAAAGCCATACTGTCGGTTTTATTGCACTCACAGCCGTGCCCCAACGTGCCCAGCCACCTTTCACCGTCTCCCTCCGCTGACCACCAAGCAACACACTGCCCGGCTCTCTCTCTCTCCCCCACGCTAGTTCTCTCTCGGTTAGTCCCTCTCTCTAGGTAATTCTCTCTCTGCATAGCTCTCACTCTCTCTCGGTTAGTCCCAGAAGGTGCTGTATGCCGGACCTTCTCGTTCTGTTTGCTAAACTAGCGCAAAGAACCGTCTCGGAAAAGGGAGTAAATTCCTAGCTAAACTCGACTCGACTCAACAGAAAGCCTCTTCCCATTGTGCTGCTTTGCATCAACCTATACAAAAATGGTTCGCAGCATCAAAAGCGCGAAGAAAATCAAGAGAAAGAGCAAGGTCCAACTATCTTTCTTTCTCGATGCCTTAAATCAATCGTTTAGTTTTAATTGCATTTTGGGCGACCTTTTCACCCAACCATCCCTATCTCGTGCAGGGCTCGGACAAAGGAGATGGGTCTTTGTCTTCGTCATCTTCGATACCCTCGATGCCGGCAAAGGTGTGGCAACCGGGTGTGGACAAATTGGAGGAAGGCGAGGAGCTTCAGTGTGACCCCTCGGCCTATAATTCACTTCACGCCTTCCATATTGGTTGGCCCTGTCTTAGGTACCGCTAATTCTGTGTGCTTTTTCTTCAATTCATTGGTGACCCAATTCGTATTAGCCATATGCCATGATTTCCTTGTATGTCTTTTTAGTTCCTAATTTGTAACTAGGTGGTTCACTTTTACAACTTCGATATTGTATGCGATACACTGGGGTTGGTCCGAATGGAGTTCCCACAAACAATGTATTTCGTCGTGGGTACTCAGGTAAGGTTTGTTTCATATTGCTTTTTATGTATGGCTATGGAACCATATATTCAGTATAATCTTCTTCATGAATAAAGTCGTTATTGATCTCTACAAAGTGCAGTTGCATCGGGATTCAAATAAGTTTCCCTAATAGACTCAAGGATTATGATAGTCCAAGGTGCAATACTATAACGCCCCGACCCCGGGGGTCCGGAGAGTTAACTCATGTCACTTAAAAATCATTTTTCTTCCATTCACATAGTACATAATCAACTTTTCTCAATCTCACAAAATACTCATTAATTCACATCAAATACTCCAATATAATTAATCCAAGACAATAAAAAATCTTAATAAACACCAACCTCCCAACAAATCATATCATCAGATCGCAACAAACTACTGAACAAAAATCCTCAATACTCATGTAAACATTCTATATTTAAACCATCATTCTTAACTCCTCTTACCTATGCTTCATATTCTGGATCCTCAACTGGAATATTCAAATCATCTGAAAAATATTATGGAGATAAGGGGTGAATTATCAACAACTCAGTAAGCAGAGAACATATACTAGTATGTAAACATGAGCATTTTCAGAAAGTTCAGTATGCAGAAACAAAAACATTTTATTTTTATATGCAGATCTCATAAAAACGTGTTATCAGAAAATCAGAGCAACTTTTCAATCTTTTCATACTCAAAATCAACAATTCATATTTAAGAATCCATTTCATATTCAAAAACGCTTTGGCATAACATAACTAAACATCTTCATCTTATCATATCATATCATATACCATGTTTAACCCCTGTGGTAGGGTTGTGCTATTCCCGGTGGCCAAACCAGGCAGTATCATGTGGTGAACTTCCCCTTTTTCAATCTCGGAGCCCCGAGTGTGCACACAGGAAAGAACACGTAAAAAGACCACTTTGTTTCCAAAGTGGGTGCACTCATATCATATCATGGTGGTACCAACCATATCACGTGAACAATATCATCATATCAGAACCATATTCAGAACAGATAAGTATGCCAAAGTTTTATCATATCCATATCATATCAAAACACGTGCGAAACATATTCATATCATTTATATTTGATCAAAAACAGATCCAAATCATTTCATATCACATGCATAAAAATTTCAATGATATCGTATTCGCTCTTTTTCATATTTCAGAAACATGTCAAATATTACTCATGTCTACACATTTCATGTCAAAAACATTTCTTTTCTCTTTCATACGTATCTCATGAGGGAATGCAAAACATATACTGAGGTTGTTTTTCACTTTTTCTTTTTAAAACAACATGCATATTTTTACAAACCAACCTCAGTTCATTTCTTTTTATGCAAATCTAGCATAGGAACCCCGCTTACCTGGATGACTTAACTTTTCCAAATTTTTTCTCAAAAATGTCGAGCCAACTATAGATCGTCACCTATAAAAATAATGAAGTAATTTTCGTAAGTTTCCAATCAATCACGTATTTCGATATTTAAGCCTAAACTTCAGAAATAACCTATTTTAATTCCTCAAAACTTAAAACCCTCGTAATTCCAAAAATATGTCATCACTTTCTAAAATCATCAATATCCGCCACAACCCACGTCATACACGAAACACCAATATTTAAACCCGAATAGCCAACACATCTCATAGTCTAAACCAATCATACTAACAACTCCATCATCCAATCCAATCAACCCCGTTACTCCTCGGACTCAGTCTGGCAAAACCAATCAGCAATTAAATACAGTGTAATGTGCTAGTGCAAAAATACATTAAATTCATGAGAATTCTTAGGAAAATACTTACAGTACTATATAATAATTTCTGGAGGATCATGGAGGCGTAAGAAGTGGAAAAATAGCTACAGAACAGTGCAAAATACACTGTGGCCGTGGGTCACAAATACCCACTTTTCAACAGGTGCAAACGAAGACCCGAGATTGATAGGGTAGGGCCTAGGGATGTCGGTGAAACTAGTGGTGGTGGTGGTTGGCCGTGGGTGGCGGCGCAAAGGGTGGTTGAAGTGCAAAAATACCCAAAACGGAAATGGAGTTGGATGTGCTTCACCAGTGACGGATCGGAGTGGGGTTGGGTCCAATGGGTTGCTTGGAGGTCGAGGATGAAGTGGTGAAGAAATGACGGCTAATGGTGGTACGACGGCGGCGCGCGAGCACAAGAGGTGCCGCAGCTTCAATGGGCTTGTGGTGGCTAACGACGGCGTGGTTGGGGCTGGAAATCGAGGGGTGGTGTCGCCGGCGGCTGGGGAAACTGGGGAGCCGGGTGGTGCTGCGCACGGTGGCGCGACGTGGCGGGGCTGGGCGGTGCAGGTCACGACGGCACGGTGGCGGTGGCTGGGCAGACGAAAAAGACGCACAGGAGAGAGGGGGCTGGGTCGCGCGGGAGGGGAAGGAAGAAGAAGAAAGAAAAAGAAAGGAAGAAAAGAAAAAGGAAGGAAAAAGAAAAGAGGAAAGAGAAAATATAGGGAAAGAAATGAGGTCCAATCCTCATAACTTGGGTCACAAAAATGATCCAACGGAAATGATTTTAAAACAGCAAGTGAAATAAAATAATTCAAACTCATTGATTAAAATGAAAATAAATAATTAAACCCAACACTAAGTTAATTTAATTCGAGAAGAAATTTAAACACATAACAATAATTAATTTAAAGAAAGCACTTCAAAAAAATAATTTTCGTAAACTAAAAATCATAAAAATAGCCTAATTAAAAATCCAATAATTTTAAAACAAGAGAATAAATTATGAATCAATAAAAATAATTCCTTCATTAAAATACACTAAAATACGGGGTGTTACAAATTCAGATTTCCCAAGGATTACCATAGTATCAAATGTGGTTCCTGTATACAACCAAGGCACAACCTTTTGTTTACAAAGGAAGAAAAATTATAATACAGATCTATCTGAATATTAGGAAGAGGAATACTTAGGTTTTTTTTTTACCTCTTTTTTTATAGTCCTTTGTCCTTTTCTCATCACATTTTGTACATTGTATCTCTACTTCATGGTTCTTCTACGAGCAGAGAAAGTTTCTTGGAACTCTAGTTATCAAGAAAAGAAAGCTTCTTCGAACTCTGTAGGTAAGTGTGAACTTGAAATTTGATTTTCCTGATATAGATTACAATAAAAATGATAATAGTCTGTAGGTATGGGACTTCAGCTCTCATCTGAATGCTTTAGCAGAATCAGAAACACAAGGTGCCCAGGGGGCTTCGTCAGATTTCAGTCAGGCCCCATTAGTTAAGTTTAAGCACAAAGATGAAGGCTATGCTATAGACTGGAATCCTATTGTTCCGGGAAGGCTTGTATCTGGTACTGTTAGACTGGAACCTTAATTACTAGTTGTTTAACGCATTTAACATGGTCTAACGCTTTGATAATGTTCTTCATGCGTGAAGGGGACTGCAACAATTGTATTTATCTGTGGGAGCCTACATCTGATGCAACATGGAATGTGGATACCCAACCATTTATTGGTCATGCTGCGAGTGTCGAGGATCTACAAGTATATAGCTAACCCATGAATCTATAGTTGTTTGGGTTTTCCCAATATGCAGTTGAATCTTGTGCTTTGAGCAGAACTGTTTTCCTTTATTTTTTCAAACTTGTAACCATTCTTGTTCCATCTCTTCTCCTGTAGTGGAGCCCTACAGAACCTCATGTGTTTGCCTCTTGTTCTGTGGATGGGACCATTGCAATATGGGATGTCCGTTTAGGGAAGTCAACAGCAGCATCTTTCAAGGCTCATAATGCAGATGTGAATGTCATATCGTGGAGCAGGTTGCTAATAGTTCTGGTTGTTGCTCTATTAGAAAATCCTTACGTCCATACATATTTATGTGGTGATCACTCTTGGCACTTCCTTGATTCTGATTAGGCTGGCTAGCTGTATGTTGGCATCAGGCAGTGATGACGGGACATTTTCTATTCGTGACCTCAGATTGCTTAAGGTATGGTCCAGTATGGATATTCCATCATATTTTCTAAAAACATATATGATCTATAATAAATTATCAGGTTAAGGGCCATTGTTATAATAGTATGTCTTCAATCTTATTGCTGTCAATCTTCTGCATTGATTGTATAACTTATATTGTGACTTGCATGTATTCAGATTGGCACACACAAAGAGAAATTTTATGTGAATTTTGTGAATTTGTATGGCCTCAACTTATTCTAGAACTTGTTTGATTACACTCGAGGCAAAATCCTAGACAGAATATTACTGGAGAAATGATTAAGGCATTCTTTGGACCGATTGAGCCTTTCAAGCACTACAAGATTCAACAATTTTGCCAGCGATTATGTATCGCTGGCTATATACAACAAATCGCTGGTATATATCTACCCTAGCGATTTAAAAATTGCTGCAACATCGCCGGTATTAACGCCCCATTTTAGATCTACTGCAACGGAAACCAAAACTCGCTGCCATATATTAATATACCGGCGAATTTTATTGCGCTGCTAATTACAAATTAATCACCGCTAATTCAATATAGGATTCTGTCGAAAAACGCTGCGATAGATTACTAGCAGCGTTTATTATTCGCCGTAAAAAATTATTTTCTCGCTGCCAAATATATTTGCCAGCCACTCCACAAAATCGCCGCCATAATTGATTCGCCGTATATTACCATATAGCAGCGATTAATTATCGCTGGTTAAAATTATAAGCGGCGACTTATTTATCGCCGCTATATGATTGATACCATATCGCAGCGATATAATAGTCGCTGCTAAATACTAGTATACGGCGAGGTTTCACTCGCTGCGACTTGCTTTTCTAATCGCTGATTATATGGTGGCGATTTAATTTATCGCCGCCATGTATTGAGAGGCAGCGAGTTTCCAAGATCGCTGGAAAATACATCCAGCTATATAAAGTTATAAGCGGCGAATATTTAGTCGCCGGAATGTATATTTAGTAGCGATTTGTATATCGCTGGTTTAGGATATTTAAGTGTCAGCAATTTATAGCGGCGAGTAAAAATTCGCCGGAAAATCCTAATTTTGTCTAGCAACAAAAAACTCCTAATTTTGTAAAGAAACCCGCGCTAAACCATCGATTCATTACCAAACTCCAACAGAGTTGCAGCCATACCTGTGGTGACAGAAGGACCCACGCTATCCCTCAATTGAATCTCGACCAACCTCAGTTGGAACCAGCTGACCCAAATCCTTCAGATTCAAAGCGACGAATCGCACGGCTCCTAATCAGTTTCGGGGATACTATCTCGACCGTAGCTTCCGCGGGAGGAAAATGTGGTAAAGGAGCAAACTTTGGGTGGTCGGGCGAAAGTGGATTCGTATCTAGTTGGGGGGACGTGCGTGGAGTAGCAGCTGATCTCTCGGAAAGGCAAATGGAGATGGAATATTGCAGAAGAACAGAGAGAAGTGGAGGGGGAAAGAAATCGGGGGGAAAAACAAAGAAATCGGGGGGAATGGCGCCACTTACTATATTACGGCGAAATCGAGCGTTGCCACATGTTTTTTCTTTACCGGCGAAATAAATCGCTGTTAAAAAGACGTAATTCGCTGCAACTCAATAAGTAACTTGATGAATCAGTTTTCGCAACGGAATTAAGCGGCGCATAAAAAATCGCCGCAAAAACTACTCTAATGTGGCGTTCTTTTTTGCAACACTAGAAAAATCGCCGGAAAAACCCTTTTTTCTTGTAGTGAAGCTTACCTGTTTAATATCATTATCTCAAGCCACCCTTTTGAGCTTTATTGAATTATATTTTTGGCCTTAAATTTTTCTTTCTTGTAAACCTCATATTCCCTACCCTATTTTAGCTTAAACAATGACTTCCTTACCTTTCAAGAGAACTAAGTTTACACAAAGTCACATACTCACAAGAGCATGAAAGGCAAGAGAGGTAGAAGGTCTACAAACAAAGTTAATTATAGCCATATTTTCAAAATCATAAGTTTGGGGGTGTGAAAAGTCAACTCATCTACTGCGTAGCCGACAAGAAAAGGCTGATGAAAGTCATCCACAAAGACAGTAAAAAATGTATGATTTATTGGTCAAACAAAAAAAAAAAAAAAAAGAGAAGAGAAGAAAGAAAGTTCGACCTGCCAAATAGAAGGGTAAATAGAGAGATACTTGAAAGTACAATAAAGAGATGTATGTTGAGAGATTCACAATGATTGAGAAGAAATGTTTGTGCTAGAAGTGAGAATGCTCTACTTGTTCTGTTGGTGTTCGAACTTAAGTTCGCTTGCTTTGTTTGAACCCTACATTTTCTTTGTATCCCTCACCCTATCCTTGCATTACAAGCTTAATAAAGACCTATTGATCCCTAGTGATAGTATCTGTTCTATATTAGTGGAGAGTGAATTGAAAAGCAAGCCTATGGATTTTTTAGAGATCCATTATTTATTTACTTGTTTGCATAAAATTATCCGGGGAGCTAATGATGAAGTGAGAATGTATGCATGAATGTGAGGATGGATAATTCGGTGAAATTGGGTTTTGAATTAATTTTTGGGACTTGATTGATCGTGAATCATTCCTTTGAATTATAGACTTTAGGCAATCTTTGAGGTAATACATTTTATGAATCAAACCAATACTTGTTTTAATTGTCTTTTTCTTTTTCTTTGCTCGAGGGCGAGCAAAGCTTAAGTTTGAGGGTATTTGATAAGTGTAATTTTTATGTGATTTTTATTACTCTTTTATTTATGAAAAATATCAATTTTCCTTCAATACCACTGATTTTATTTTATTTCTATATATTTTCCTTTATTTTCTTAGATTTGAAAGAATGAGAA
Organism: Juglans mandshurica; assembly: GCA_022457165.1. Classification (NCBI taxonomy): domain Eukaryota; kingdom Viridiplantae; phylum Streptophyta; class Magnoliopsida; order Fagales; family Juglandaceae; genus Juglans; species Juglans mandshurica. The sequence continues at coordinate 37,814,642 of CM039619.1, forward strand.
GATTTAGTGCGAAAGGAGAGTATTTTGGTACAAAAGAAGAGGCTACGGATCCAGATCGATGAGAGGCAACGAGATTTGAAAAGAGCCGAGGAGATTTAACCAAGGTGACTCAATGGCGACCAGAATTGGCGACAATAGTTAGGCGATGAGCAATATATTTGACCTCCCAGGCGAGAAGACTTGGCGACAAGGCTCTAAGCGGTTGGATTGGGTAACCAGTCTAACTGACCAACTTAAAAGATCAACCTAAACGACATTGTGTGCAACAACTAGCAAAGGGCTTGAAAGTAATTTTGATCAAGAAAAGAAGAGTAAAAAAACACAGAAGGAATCCACAAGAAGTCAAAGTTTGGAATACACTAGGAGACAGCCCGGATATGTTTGAGTGTTTCGATCATAACTTTCTACTCACGTATCCGATTGATACGATTATAGATGGGTTAGAAAGATATCTTAAAGGGCTATAACTTTGTCTCTAGTAAGGATTTCTAAATGTAGACTCATGGAGTGCGTATGAGGCTGTCAATAGAAGTCCCAAAAGTTAGGCGACTGTTTAGGCGGAAATCATGAAAACATTAGGGTTTCTTTTCTACCCTATATAAACATATCATTAGCACGAAATTATAAAAAAAAAAAAAAAAAAGAGAGAGAGTTTGAGTTTTAGAGTTCACTATTCCAGAGTTTATTGTTTAAGTTTTCTTTCAATGAGGCGGATCTGGAGAGCAGAGGCAAGAGTCGCATGCTTCATCAACCGACTCCAACGAAGAATACTAGTTCTATTCTTTTTCTTTTCAATTTTATTATAAACTATATTTATTTTCTAGCGTTGAACACACAATTTATATTCTAAGTTATTTTATTTTCAATATTTCCATGATTGAGTATTTATTTCTTAATCTTAATGCTTGGAATTTTCTAAAACTTTGATGCAGTCTAGCATTGAACACACAATTTATATTCTAAGTTATTTTATTTTTAATATTTCTATGATTGAGTGTTTATTTCTTGTTCTTAATGCTTGCAATTTTCTAGTTAATTATTGCTCGATCTATTGAATTGCAATGAGACCGAGAGGTGATTTGTGATTAGAGCTCTAGGATTAAGCAGCATTAGTTGAGCAAAAGTAGAGATAATTTACCGCGATTAGTGTGATTTAAAAAAAATTCAAAGAACTTAATGAGTCTCCAATTAGTTAATTCACATAGAGATATGAAATTATTAATTGGAGATATTTTTAGTATTGTTCGAGATAAAATATTGAATAGTTAAAGGATTTTTATCATCAACTTGGGATAATTGGAATTCTATAACAAGAAAGAATAAATTGTGTGGGATTTGCTAGGTGAAATCAAACACTCTAGATCTATTCTTATTATCTTTATAATCTTGATTTTAATGCTATTTTCTTTAGTTTAATTTAGATAATCTATTCTTCAAATTTCGGTTTTCTAAATAGTAATTAATATAACAAATTTCAGTATTCAATAGTATAATTAGTCCCTATGAGTTCGATATCCATTTTCTTTAAAATACTTTACTACTTGTTACGATTATGTGCACTTGCAGATATTTTTATGCGAACAAGGTTTTCCATGGAATGACTCATAAACTTGTCGTACTCGGCTTGCTTCTCCAACAATAGAACTACGTTCCATTCTACTGCTTCAAATTGATTCTTGTAATACTCTGCATCTTTCTCACATTTATCTACATGTTGAGTTAATGCTACAAATCTTTCCTCAAAGTTTTGACGAGATGACTCGGGAATAACCATTTCCCCCAACCCCCTTGCATACATACCCTAGCCTATGGCCCAATACCTCCCTAAAGATTGATGCAGCAGCATTCTTGTTTCACTTTTCAGGCTCCAACTCAGATAACTTGGCAACCATTTCGTTTTATTCAAGTTAGCAATATAAAAAAATATTACTGCTCTTAACATGGAATAAAAAGGATACATGTATAACTACTTGGCATGGAATATGTTGGACTTATTCAATCAAACTCACTCACATATTGATCTTCTATTGTTGGAGTCACAAATTTTCCCTTCTTCTTACTCCACCTTACATCTTTGAAGAAATCAACCAAATGCCCATCACTCTCACTCTCAAACTACAAATATAAGCACATATTGCATTAACGTCTATTTGAAGATGTGAATGTGTTAATACCTACATTTCCATCTACGAACCAAAGTGGAATTCTTACCCTCATTTGCATGAGCCTTACAAAGGAGATTCGTCTAGCCGTATGGTTAGTTTGTTGCTTCTCCCTATTACTTTTATTTTTCTCAGATATCATTTACAACTCAAACCAATATCAACATTAGCCGAAATTAATAAAGTATGCTATGGTACAATTAGATTTGTACCACATACACATGACAATATCAACATCAACCGTATGGTTAGCAGCTTCCAATATCAATGATGCATCAACTTGAGTGGGCTAAACATCAAGCCTGTGCATAGCTTCTCCCAAACCATTGTCATCAGCATGGGCCAATACATATTCTTCAAAAGAATCATCTTCTTGGTACGCCTCAACATCGCTACCATCAGTACCATCACCTTCAATCAAGTTTCCAGATGGAAGATTATACACATTTCTATTGACAACCTTTTGTACTGCATACCAATGACCAGGGAAGCTACGACCTTTTAGATAGAACACCTGTGAAGCTTGGCACGTCAAAACAAATGGCTCATCCTAATAAAATGTACGGGACATATTCACACTAGTTAGATGATCACCTACAAGTATCTCTCGTCTAGAATCGGAGATGTCAAACCCGTCACAACTAAATAAGTACACACGGCGCCATCCCATGTAGCAAACTTCCTATATGTCTATTAGAAGACCAAAGAAGTCAACACTTTGACCATCCAGTTCACCAATAACTAGAACACCTGAATTTTGGGTCCAACGATGTTCTTCACGTTGCCTCGTGTGAAATCTTACGCCATTCATGATGCACCCAGAATAGGACGCAACCCAAGGGTCAGGACCACATGCAAGTTCACAGAGATCATCCGAAACATCATCAAGATTGTCAACACGTAAATTTTGATCTGTCACAGTTGGGAAGAAAGAACTGCATCAACCAAAACCATGTTTGTTGTAAAGATGCATAAACACGTGATGGGAATGAGTTATCAAACAGTAAACTAAAATACATACGTGTGACTTCAACCAATCTGGGAATTTTGTCGCATGCATCTTGTGGACATTGTCAGAGTACTCTTCACTTACCTGCATGTAGTGCTCACTGGACAAAAGCCCGTCATTGGTGATTAACAATAGGTGATGGGAGGTATTTAACTAATCAAATAATTGAAGACTTGGCACTAGTTCAAGGTACTTAGTTAAGGCATTTTTCGATCTCTCTGCAATTATTAAGCACATACCATTTGGCTTTTAAGAACAGGTGATCGTCTAGTCGATGACGTGATGCAAAACCCATGGGGTGCACCTTCTGTTTGAAAACATTTAGTCCCTCCCGTACACCATCTTCTCCCCCAGTATCAAAGTTCCTTTCTTGGGGATTGAATCTAGACTCAACACTATGGAAGTACATGGAGCAAAAATTCAAGCATTCTACATGGATATAGGCCTCCACTATTGAACCTTTTGTCGAGCCTTAATCTTAACGTATCTCTTAAATTTTCCAAGATACCATTCAAAATGGTGCATCCACCTATATTGAACTAGCCCTCCAAGCAGGGCCTCACGTGGCAAATAATAGGCTAGGTGGACCATTACATCAAAGAATGTAGGTGGAGATATCATCTCCAACTTGCATAAAATGACGGCTATATCAGACTGAATACTTTGTAAGACATCAACCTTGATAGTTCTGGCACACAATTCTTTAAAAAAGTGCTCAGCTCAGTCAATGCCAATCGTATATCTAGTCGTAAGTATCCACAAATTGCAACGGGAAGTAATCTTTGCATGAATATATGACAATCATGACTTTTCATGCCAGAGATTTTGCAATCGACAAGACTCACACAAATTGCAATATTAGAAGCGAAGCCATCTGGAAACTTAACATCATGCAACCATTTACAAAAACTTGCCCGCTCAGATCCATACAAGGTATAACAAGCATGTGGTCTACTAACACATTGTCCATCATGAATTAGGTGTAACTCCTTTCTTATATTGAGATTGGAAAGGTCATGTCGTGCATTGGCATGATCTTTAGTTTTTTCGGCGATATTCATCAAAGTTCCTAAGATGTTGTCACATATGTTCTTCTCATTGTGCATTACATCAAGGTTATGCCTAATCTTTAGACTTGACCAATACGACCTTTGAAAAAAGATGCTTCTCTTGGTACAATTTAACTTATCTTCTCTTTGCTTTCTCTTCTTTGTAGATTTGCCAAAATCAATGTCTGGAATATTCTGTAGTTGATTGAGTACATCTTCTCCTGACAACTGTTCTGGTGGGCCACGATGCTCTACACTGGCATTAAAAAGACTCTTTTTCTTTCTCCAAATGTGGGCCGGTGGCAAGAATCGGCGATGACCCATGTAACAATATTTTCGGCTGTATTTCAACCACATCGAATCCGTTTATTGCTCGCACGATGGACATGCCATCTTCCCCTTAGTGCTCCTACATAGAGAGGTTTTCGTATGCAGGGAAGTCGTTGATTGTCCACAATAAAGTTACAGCAATCGAAAAAATCTTTGTGGCCTTGGCATCGTATGTTTTGACACCATTTTCCCATAGATCCACTAGTTCGTCTATTAGAGGCTGCAAATAAACATCTATCTTATTTCCTAGTGATCTTGGTCTAGGAATCAACAATGAGGTGTTGAAAAATGGATCTTTCATGCATAACCACGTGGGCAAGTTGTACGGCACCAAAACTACTAGCCATATGTTGTAAGGCTTTGCCAAATTATTGAAGGGGTGAAACCGTTGCTAGCTGAATCAAGCCGTACATTTCAAGGTTCTTCCACAAGCCAACTATTTTCTTGATCAAATGCCTTCCAGACCTCAGAGTCAGCAGGATGCCCTAGAATACCTTTGTCATTGACACGCTGAGCCAAATGCCACCTCATATTAGCTACTGTTTTTCGTGACATAAACAATCTCTGCAGCCTTAGCTTTAACGGGAAATGTCGCAGAACCTTTTGAGGAATTTGTCGTTGCTTACCCATACTGAATATCCATCTTGACAACTTACATTTAGGGCACTCTTATTTGTCTGCATGTTCCTTCTAATAAAGTACACAGTCATTCGGACAAGCAAGTATCTTTGTGTAAGTAAAGCCTAGGCCGCGCTCCAAGTTCCGTGCCTCTTGGTATGAGTTTGGAAAAGACCATCCTGAAAAGCTGACTTAAGTAATTGAAAAAGCATGTCGAATGACTTAACACTCCAACCACCAAGTGTTTTAATGTGCAACAACTTAATCGAGAATGAAAGTTTAGAATACTTGGTACAACCTTCATAAAGAGGATGCTGTGAATCTACCAACAACTGGTCAAAATTCATGGTTGATTCAAGTTCAATTGGGGTCGCACCCCTAGCATGGAATGACTCGGTTGAAGGAACATTAGGGAAATTCCCAGCTCAAATTTCTTGTAACATAACATCAATGTAGTGATCCTCGTGCTCAGGATCATGAAGATCATCATCATCACTACAAGGTAACTCTTCCTCCTCGCCGTGAAATATCCATCTCATGTAAGTAGGTTCAATACCCTTAATGAACAAATGTCTCTCGACATGACTTATAGGTAGAAAATAATTATTTGAACATAAGGTACATGCATGGGCAACGAATTTCATCACTTGTAGCATGAGATCGAGTCAAAGTAATAAACTCTTTAATGCCTGTGGTATATTCACTGGATCAAAATCTATTAGTAATTTTTATCCAACTCCTGTCCAGGTAAGAGAAGTACGTGGAGGTTGAAAATTGGTTAATTGGGGAAAAGATGCTATACCTATGTTAAGAAGAAGAAGAAGAAGAAAAAATAGAACTATGAGTAGGTAGTGGCTGCAATGTGAGGAAATAGACAAGTAGATGATGCACTAGGTTGAGGTGATAATTCTAGAAAGACGTATTTAAGGCCCAACAGGTTCTTGGTCATTCTGTACCTAGAAGTTTCTTCATCAGTGTAATTAAGGTTGTATTATGGGACTAAAAATGAAGAACTATGTAAAGTTACTCATAAAATTGGGTATACCTCCCTTCACATCTTATTTTCATAAATAACATATATATATATATATATATATATATATATAGATACATACATACACACAGACACACATAAATCTAATCACACCTTAAAGAAACCGAAAGGAAAAGAGACAAAAGTTAAAAAGGTTAAAATCATGTCTGTAAGAGACAATGTGTTTTGTTTAAATGGAAAGGACATATACAATAATAATATATAAGGCTTAGATTTGGAGAAAATTCTACACAATGTGGGGGGTTTTACAACATATATAATTATCTATACGTGTAGATCTTTTTCGCACTATTAAAGACTTGATAAATATTGTTTAATTCAAATATTTGTGTGCATTTATCTCTATTCCCTTTTTGTACAAAATAATAAAATCCAACAAAATCACAAACCAAATTTCTTGGTAAAATCACAAACCATATTCTACACAATGTGGGGGGGGGGGGGGGGGGGGGGGGGTTGGGGTTTACAACATCTATAATATGAGAGGTCTATAAATTCTGCACCACTAATACTTATCAAGTTTTTCAAAAGGTCTATTGCTGCTCTAGACACTACAGCAAGTGTCATGGCATGGATTGTGAAGTCACTTTTTAGATATCTAGCACATGATACGTGCTCATGATGTGTTAATGTAGAACTTTTTTATTTTTAGATAATGATAACCAACCTTATTTTTGTTCCTGTTATCACTTTTTCACTTTTCTTGTCAATTTATTTTTCAATAATCAAATAATATGTTGTTGTGATGTTTAACATGGTTGTTTTTTAAACTGGTATTCATAAAAAGACCACATACTTAATTGTCTAAATTCCAGACGTGTGAATAAGATGTGAGAAATGGCCACGTTTTGCATCTGTTCCTCAAAATTGTGCTTCATTTTACCCTCCACTCGAGCCCAAAATCCAATAGAAGAAAAATAGAATATACATATTTTCCCCTTCGAGTACCATTCCAAACTAAAGGGGTGGCAAAAGATTGACATTTCGTGCAGGGCAAACATGAAGGTACGAAGAAGTCATGTTTGCTTGGAGGGCAAGCATTCGATGAAATTTCAGTGTCAAGATTTCTGTTTCAATGTGATACTTCAATTCAAAAGGTTCCTTGGTTTAAAATGGAATTCTTCAATGTCAACCAATGACCACAACAAATGGAAGGAGTCTTTTTCGAGGCTAAACTCTGCTATAAAACACATCGAGGGCAGAGGCAAAGAAATCAGCAAAATAGCTTTCGCTCAATCCAAACTCATCCATAAATATGAAAAGTATCCAAAATTTCGTTTGGATATCAAAAGGTCTATAAAAACTTTTCCAAAATTTTCCCAACTATCTCTCTTCGAACGCATACAAAGCAAGAGACACTGTAATGCAGCCTATTTGCCTATTTGCATTATTTATTTTTAACTGCTAAATGAATGTGTTCCCACCTTACTTGGTCTCAAAGTCCCCCTCCCCCTCCCCCTCTTCCCTTGTGATCTGTTGTCAAAATCCATGCCTTTTGTAGCACTATTTTTTCAAAAACAAATGAATTAAAAGCTTGAAAGGGGAAGAAAAAGGAAGAAACTTATTGAATGCAACCTCAAGTATGCCCCTTCTCTATGTGACTGCAATCGTAATTTAAAATAGATGCTTTTTTCCCTACGTACTTGTGGTCAAGCGGGTGGTCTTGTCACAAGGTCCCAATGGCCAATGAGTTTAGAGACAAGAAAAGATGGGGTGAAAGGTGTTTTTAGACAAATTGGTCTCTAGGATTGGACATTAACTCCATAGTCTAAGTCACTCTGATGTATTTGCGTTTGATTAGGAAACTAGGAACAACAATTACGATGAAATAGGAAAAAGCAGTAGAATTAGGGCATACTACATTTGTAAGCCAGTCGAAATCTAGGGCAAACAAAATACACATATTGCAATTTTGGGCAAACTATATAGGAAAAAGCATCTAATTCCACCGAAAGATAGTTGTCAGGCAGTGAAATAGGGCAAACTACATTTGTAAGGCAGTAGAAATTTACGAAAACTAAATCCACATATCAAATTTAGGGCAAACTATATACAAAAATGCATCTAATCCCATCACAAAAAAGTTGTAAGACAGTGTATTTTATCAAAACAAAAGACTCTAATTCAACCAAAAGAAATTTACAATGAGAGTACGTAAGCGACGAGAACCAGAGACTCACCGATGTCGAGTGAAGGCAAGAAGGCATGGCAACTGGCTGGACGGTGCGTGTAAGTGACGGAGAATGGCTGTTTGACAACACAGAAGAGAGGCAGAGTGTATCAGGGAGGGAAGAGGTAAAATAAGGCATGGGCTGAAATTTAGGTTATTTTCCCGTGACCTTATATACAAAGGTTTTTTGCGGCGACCCAATACTCGCCTCAACAGGCTTAAAAAATAGAAAAAATCTATTCATCATCCTAACTTCCATCATCCTCCCATCATCCCATGATATGGCATTAGATGATAGGTTTATAAGTAAAATATTATAAATAATCTTCAATCATCTAATGACACATCATAAGATGATGGGAGGATGATGAAAGTTGGAACGATGAGTAGCATTACCCTAAAAAATAAACAATATGCGGCGCTTTTTTTTTTTTTTTTTTTTTCTGTAGGAATCACACCGCAACAAATCGATTCTACGGCGAGATTGAATTCGCGTCGCAATAAAGTCATCGGCATACATAATAACTAGCTTATTGCGGCAAATTTTGTTGTGGCTATTTTATGTGGCTCAAATAAGTATTTATAACGGCGGTTTTTCCACTCCGCCGGAAGCTTTCCTCTGAAACAGTAATTTGGGACTATTTTCGGCTCAAATTGATCGCCGGAAATAAATAGAGCCCATAAAACCATTTTTTTTTATTTTTGTAGTGACTTCAAAATAATATGGGTTAACTACAAAATTAGTCACGTGGTTTTCACCGATTTGCTAAAAACCCAGCTTTTAGCAATTTAAATCCTTAGGCCTATAAAAACAAAGAAAAATATATAGCAAATAAGTTTTGTTAGCTAAGCCAAGAAAAATTAATTACTTAAATACTTAAAAAGTTAAGAATTTAACCATAAACACTTTTTAAATAAAAATATTAATTAATTAATTCCAAAAAACTAGATTTTTTTAAAAAAAATCAATGTTACAAATCTTTAAAATATGAATAAAATATTTTCTCTCCCATTCCCCCAGATCACGGGTCCTTTTTTATTTTTTATTTTTATATTCTTGCTTCATTATTTTCTTCTATTTTTTTTAAATGTTTCTCTCTTTGAAAAAAATAAAAATTAAAAGTATTTATAGGATTTATTTTAGAGAAATTCTGCATGAAAATCTTACACCACACACCTCTACCTAATTAATATGTAATTTCTCAATTTTGTCATTCTATCTTAATGCTTAAATATGTGTCTTGTAAGAGGATTTTTCTCACTTCACAAAGGCCACTGGGCCTCGGCCCCATACCCGGCCCAAGGGTGACTAGGACCATATTGGGAGCAAGGTGTCTCTACCAGGGGGAAGGAGTCAAGTAACTTATAGGACAGGTTAGCCTGACATCGCTCAACCGCGTTCTGAACCTGGAAACTTGCATGGGACATAGCGGGAAATGTGAAAGAAATTTGATCCATTGACATCAGAAAATTTACGGCTCACAAAGGATAAAAGCAAGACCTGGAAATCATGTCGCATTAATGGCGCTACTGCCGAGTTACACGCCAAATTTATAGTACCGTCGTAGAACCACGTTGTATTAAATGATTCTGAAAGCAAGAACAGTAAGAGGGGTACGAACTTTGTGGAGACAAATACAATGTGCACCTTCCCATTTCCATAGTATAAATAGCAAGCTCCAGGTACGAGAGAAATCTCTGATCCCTAGACTCTTTCACTTATTTACAAACTTCCACAAGAATTTACTAACTTTAGCATCGGAGACTCCGGGCTCCAAGGTCGCCCTCTCTAGTTGTCTTCCCCATATCTTTTGCTAGTCTATTTATGAAGACCTGCGTTGTTGGAGCCTGGCCCAACGGTGTGCAAAATACAACGTTAATATGTTTGTTTAAATAAAATGACAAAAATGACAAATCATATGTTAAAAAGTGAAGGTGTACGTGTAGTATATATAAGATTTCCTTATAGCATTTATGTTTACTTGTTAAAGATGGTTGACGTGTTACGCTTAACTAGTTAAGGAACTAATCTATTTCAAAACCCAAAGAATTTTAATAAATTAATAAAAGAAGAAATACTGACTTTGAAATTAATTTAAACAATATTAATGCGGTTCGCCCGCGTGAAACACGCCTTAAGGGAAGAGTACTAATATGGAAGCAAGGAAGCCTTACCACTTTAGTTCTGTAGATCAAAGCAAAAGCTTAAAGTGATCCGGCCCCTACAACATGACACGTACGTAATGGTTACGTACTCTAATGCAAAATGCATGCCTAATGAGTGGTAAGCTAGCCTTACCTATAAATATCACAACTGATCCAACTCCCCAGTCCCAAGCTATCCCAAACCACATTTGAGGTGGAGAAGTTAAATTAAGGAGCTGGAGAATTGCATTGTTGCTTACTAAGAGCATTGGCAATGGCTAGCCATTGCCAAGTCTAAATTTTAGCTAGAATATGGACTTGTAGCTAGATTAGTCTACATTGGACTAACTATTTTAAATTCAAATAATAATAAAATATTATATATTTTAATATATATATATTTTTATTTTACAAATACAGTTGATATATTAATTAATAACTTTATTAATAAAAAAGATTATTATTTTTCAAATATTTTTTCTCTCAACCTAATTATTGAATAAATATATTTTGTCAATCATTCACCCAACAATCACATATATAAACATACCAACATTTCTTCTACCCAACATTTACATTTAGAATTGTAGTTGAATCTAACAAACATGCCAACAACTTATTATACCAACCAATCACCATCTACAATTCTTGAATGAACTAATTTGTAGCCAACCATTCTTCTTTTACCAATTTTTTTAGTTGTAACTACTAGTTGATGATCAAACCCTATAAATAGACTCATCCTCTAATTACACTCATCAAAAACCAAACTTCCTTCCTCCAATTCTTCTAGTTTTCTTCCCTCAATTTGCTATGGATCCCTCTTCAAATTTTGATGATGATTATTCTGATCATGAGTTGGATATGATGCAAGCAATTGCAATGATATCCGAGGGAACATCTTCTACACCTCGTCGTACTCCTCAACGTCGTAGGTTCATCAGACGTGATTCATTCGAAGGTCATCAACGCCTTTGGAATGATTACTTTGCTTAAACACCAATATATCCGCCATATCTTTTTAAGAGGAGGTTTTGAATGAGTCGTGATCTTTTTTTACGTATACATGATACAATAGTCTCTCACGATGATTATTTTGTCCAAAAGAGAGATGCCAGTGGGAGGCTTGGATTGTCTTCCCTTCAAAAGATGACTGCGGTAATTAGGATGCTAGCATATGGGGTCACCGCAGATCTAATGGACGAGTACATAAGAATCGGAGAAAGCACCGCACGGCAAAGCATGAAAAAATTTGTTAAGGCAATTGTCTCAATTTTTGGGGGTGAGTATTTGAGATCTCCAAACAGCAGTGATATAGTGAGGTTACTAGATGCCGGACAAAGATGTGGATTTCCAGGTATGTTGGGTAGCATTGATTGTATGCATTGGAAATGGAAGAATTGTCCTACTGCATGGAAATGCATGTATTCTGGTCACGTGAATGAGCCTACTATTATTTTAGAAGCTGTTGCATCTTATGATCTTTGGATATGGCATGCTTCTTTTGGTTTGCCTGGGTCGCATAACGATATCAACGTACTTGATCGATCTTCTGTTTTTGCTGCGTTGGCCGAAGGTTGTGCTCCTCTGTGCAATTATACAATCAATGGTCATGAATATACAATGGGATATTATCTTGCAGATGGTATATATCCTTTGTGGGCAACATTAGTTAAAACAATTCCATCTCCTCAGGGAAATAAGAAAAAACACTTTTCTGCTTGCCAAGAGTCTACAAGGAAAAATGTGGAGCGTGCATTCGGAGTACTCCAAGGTAGATTTGCAATTGTGCGTGGATCTGCGAGGTTTTTTCGTCCTGAAGTACTAAAAGACATTATGTACACATGCATTATCTTACATAATATGATCGTTGAATAAGAGCGGCATCTATATCTCGGGGCTGAGCAATTTATTTATGAACAAACGGAAGAGACTCCAAATAAGCCAATTTCGCGTGATAATGTACCTGAATTCATAGAGTTCATTGCACAACATCATCGAATTAGAGATAGAAGCACTCATAGTCAACTCCAGACCGACCTTATCAAGCATTTATGGAATATTCATGGTCGTACGTAATTTGCATTTATGTTTCTAATTTATAATTTAGAATTTGAAATTCATGTAATTTTTAATTCTGCATTCAACTTTAAGTAAAGCTATGATGTTAAATTTCTAATTTGTCATGTTGTAAATCTTCAATTTTTACAAATATTCCTCAGTTTTTAGAAATATTCATTTACATCCATAGATATGTTTTAGTGATAGCATTTCAATTGGATTCATTGTTATGTTTTAGGAATGAGAAGCATGAGACAATATGTGAATAAAGCTGAAACGTCCCCTCTCCCAATGTCTAAAACAAAAGAAGAAAATTTAATAGCAATGATAAAATGTCCAATACATAAAGCAGGAAGGAAGAGGTGGGAACGGGGGGAGGGGTTCAAATGAACATCTCAAACTCAAAGCTTATTAAGATTATAAATAAAGTTGGAAAAAAAAAAAGAATGTGAAAGAATAACATGTAAGCCAAAAGACTCACGCAAATTTCCTGCATGGTTAACCAAAAGCTAGCACTTGAAATATCAAATGCACGACAAGAAACATATTATTTTGTGAAAATATTGACACTGAAGAAGCCTAATACATATATAACCAAATTATATATGAGCTAAAATAGAAGAAAATTATCCCAAAAATAGTTTAGAAATAGCCAAAGCAGTCTACAAAGCAGTCAACAAATTTCCCAAGTAATCCACTAAATACCTCAAAACAGTTCAATAATTGGTAACAACACTCCAACAATTATCCAAAAAATAGTTCACAAATACCCAATACAGTCCACAATTCATCCCAATACAATCCACAAATGAGCTAAAATAGTCCACAAATTATCCCAAAAACAGTTAAGAAATAGCCAAAGCAGTCCACAAATTTCCAAAGCAATCCACTAAATACCTCAAAACAATTCAACAATACCTCAAAACAGTCCAACAATTATCCAAAGCATCTCACAAATACCCAATACAGTCCACAATTCATCCCAATACAGTCCACAAATGAGCTAAAACAGTCCACAAATTTGTACAAAAATAGTTCAGAAATAGCCAAAGCAATCCACAAAGCAGTCCACAAATTTCCAAAGCAATCCACTAAATACCTCAAAACAGTTCAACAATACCTCAAAACAGTCCAACAATTATCCAAAGCATCTCACAAATACCCAATACAGTCCACAATTCATCCCAATACAGTCCACAAATGAGCTAAAACAGTCCACATCAGATCACTAACAGTCCATATCAGATCACTAACAGTCCATTAATTTAGTTGCTACCCAGCCACATGTTTATCCAGCCCACATGTGGCTGGGCAGCCACTAAAAGTTCAAAAATATTATTCACTAACAACATCAGACTTTAGACATCTCCATAAGCAGTCGAAGAAGATGTAGATGTACCTCCGAAATGGGATCTCCATTCCTCAAAAATCTTGAGTTGAATACTGCCGAAATACTGCTGCTGCATGACATTCATGCCACTTAGATCTAGCAGCATCATCTTTGCCTCAAACTTCCTCTTCTTTAGGTCAAATACCAAAGATTTTTCTATTTCTGCCTTCAACACAGAATTTCTACGCTCTTGCATGGATGTCGCTCTATCCTCGGTCATTTTAGCTAAAGCAATCTTGATCTCACCATTGTTGCATTCCATCGACTTCCGCTTCCTCTCCCTTTCTTTCTCAGCTTTTTTGCCTAGAGGTCTCTCAGCAAGAACCTCCACGTCATCCTCGGCTATGTCCACAGCAACTTCACCAAACACTTTTTCTGGTGACCTTCTCTTTTTACCAACGGTGGAGATGTGTTGCTGCCATTTTGGTTGACACCAACAGTGCTCCATTGTGAAATTGGAGCCTACCATCTCTTTGTACAACATCTTTGCCTTCTCAATCTACAAAAAGTGAAGAAATATTTGTTAGTTCATTTCTATGTCCAATACAAATTGCATGAATGGTGGAAGATGGTACATACCTTGCGTTGCTCCGTGATACAACATACCTTGTCTTGCTCCGTTGCACCACTCGGGTGCAATGACTCTCTACTTGTGCTAGAAATGCACAAAATTTATTTGTCCATTTTTGAATCGTAGACCATCGATTCATCAAAGAACCCTCAGAACGGTTGGCAATGTTTGATTTTTTATATTCATGATAAAATGTGGTAATTATTTCCCACAATTGACTGGACTTTTGATCAGTACCCCTTATCGCATTGATGCTAATGTTGAGCCAAGCTGAGACGAGGAGGTTATCCTCTTCAACAGTGAAAGATGCACCTCTTTGAACTTTTTTAGATGGATGCCTCTGTTCACCGTCGTTAGGGGTTGTTTGGACAACAACATTACCATGTTGCGTTGGGGCGCTATTACAACCTCCTCCTCCACTTTGCAATAGTGTAGTGAAGAAGGGGTCATCATCAAAACGTGTGTCCATCCTTGAAAAGGGTTAAATTTTCAAGGAGTCAGAACATTGGCCAATATTCAACTCGAATATTAAATATTCAGCATCATATTGTTGTATTATATAGTATCTCATAATGGAATGTTGTAGTATCTTAGCATCATCAAGTATCTCAGCATCATATTGCATAAACCAAGGAAATTGAATAATGAAAACCAAAGGAATAAGAGGTACAAGGGTTATTTTGTAATCTGAAAATTTTAAAACAGCATACATCCATTCCATAATATATATGATATTATATATTGTCCATAAGCAGCAAACAGCCAGTTAGTGGGGTATCTATTTTCAGAGAATGCACATAGAAGAGGGAGAGAAGAATGTGAACAAATACCAAAAATCTGCATTCTAGGTAGTTTGAAAAGAGTAGCCAAAAATAAGCAAAAAAACTCAATATGCTGTATGATTCATAAAACAAAAGCAGTGGACATTAGTGGATATCATGTGGTCCAAATTCAACCGAATTCCAACAATGTTTATCCTTAAAAATTCAAGACACCCACCTTCCCAAGTGCATCAATGACTCATTCTCATCTCCTTCCACTAGTCATATTGGCAAAAGATGCGGCAAAAGGTAGGCAAAAAGTAGTAGCAATGGTATAAACTAATTGTGGAAGAGAGAAAAATAGCTAGGCAGAATAGAACTTAACAGTTTACACACATTTCAAATGATACATGTATAGGGGCTTTAGGTAGGCTCAGACCCTTATAGGCTTTGAAAACAAGCTGCAAAAATTCATTTAGAAGATAATTATGAAAGTTAGCATAAATTACTTTGATGAATTTCCCAAAGTTTTCACACATTATAGTTTAGGTAGGCTCAGACCCTTATAGTTTTCACACATTCCCACTAGCAACATTACTTTGATGAATTTCTCAAAGTTGAATACATAAATTCTAGGCATGTATGATGTTCCTATTACAAAGTTCAATACTAGTTTGAGTTCATATGTACAGACCATATGGCCTTAATATCTTCTAACTAATTTCAGCACACTAACAGTCCATTTCTCTGTTTTTTATTTCTCTGTTACTCAGCCCTTACATTTGATGGAACCCAAGTGAGGTCTTCGATTAATATGGTAGTCAATTTCTGTGTCTTGAAGTTATATGAACACAGTCAAAGATTTGCAATAACAGAGGCATAATCACAACAATTCCACTCACAGAATACCAATAACCAACAACATTGCACAAGCTTTGAATCCAATAAATAAAACCCTCATAAATCACCACAAATCACATCTATATATACAGTCCACAAATTCTTATAAAACAAAATATACATCCCCCAAATAAATATTGTATAAATTGCAAACAATCCGCAAAACAGCATCATCCATACCTAAACTTGGACGTGGGGATCGATTGCTTTCACGAGCGTGCCACACGGTCCAGTGATTGTGTTTGCCTCCAACTCTGTTATTGTAAAACCCAATAATTTCATCATGTGAAAGCAAAGATTTCTGAGTGTGTGCGTGTTTAAATAATCGGGGATGTGAGACCCCGTGAGTAAAACAAAGAGTGAGTGAGAAAACTTACCACCAGCCGACACTTCCAGTGAGGAGAAGACGAAGAAGACCTGCTATGTTTCGGGAGTTTCGGGAGAATGCGTAAAAGGGCGAAAAAGATAAGAGGAGAAGGGGGTTTCGGGAGAAACAAAGAAAAGGGTGAAGAAGAGAAGAAGATGAGAGAAAGAAAAGGGCGGAAGAGAAGAAGAGAAGGAGTTTCGGGAGAGACGGTTCGGGAGAAAGAAATACAAGGGCGACGAAGAAAGGATTCGAAGGGGTTTCGGGAGAAAGAAAGAAAACAAAAAAGAAATGGGGATTTCGGTTTCGAAGACAAAAGGTCGAAGAAGAAAGGAAGAGGAGTTCGGGAGAAAAAATAAAATAAAAGGAAATGGGGGTTTCGGGATGAAGACAAAGAAGGGCAAAGAAAGAAAGGAAGAGAATGAGTTTCGGGAGAGAAAAGAAAGAAAGAAGAAATGTGGTTTCAGGAAGAAGATAGAGAAAAACCAAGGGAAAAGTTTAAGCGGGAGGCAAGAAATGATAAAAAAAAACATTTGGTCTGTGTGCAGTAGCTCGCCAGACTTGGCGAGAGATGAAGAATTACTGTAGCATAAATGTTCAACTTTAGATATTTAGCTAGGCCAATGTGGACATTTTTTTCTCTTTTTACTTTTAGAATTAATTAATTCCAAAAAACTAGATTTTTTTTAAAAAATCAATGTTACAAATCTTTAAAATATGAATAAAATATTTTCTCTCCCATTCCCCCAGATCACGGGTCCTTTTTTATTTTTTATTTTTATATTCTTGCTTCATTATTTTCTTCTATTTTTTTAAATGTTTCTCTCTTTGAAAAAAATAAAAATTAAAAGTTTTATAGGATTTATTTTAGAGAAATTCTGCATGAAAATCTTACACCACACACCTCTACCTAATTAATATGTAATTTCTCAATTTTGTCATTCTATTTTAATGCTTAAATATGTGTCTTGTAAGAGGATTTTTCTCACTTCACAAAGGCCACTGGGCCTCGGCCCAATACCAGGCCCAAGGGTCACTAGGACCATATTGGGAGCAAGGTGTCTCTACCATGGGGAATGAGTCAAGTAACTTATAAGACAGGTTAGCCTGACATCGCTCAACCGCGTTCTGAACCGGAAACTTGGATGGGACATAGAGGGAAATGCGAAAGACATTCGATCCATTGACATCAGAAAATTTACGGCTCACAAAGGATAAAAGCAAGGCCTGGAAATCATGTCGCATTAATGGCGCTACTGCCGAGTTACACGCCACATTTATAGTACCGTTGTAGAACCACGTTGTATTAAATGATTCTGAAAGCAAGAACAGTAAGAGGGGTACGAACTTTGTGGAGACAAATACGATGTGCACCTTCCCATTTCCATAGTATAAATAGCAAGCTCCTGGTACGAGAGAAATCTTTGATCCCTAGACTCTTTCACTTATTTACAAACTTCCACAAGAATTTACTAACTTTAGCATCGGAGACTCTGGGCCCCAAGGTCGCCCTCTCTAGTTGTCTTCCCCATATCTTTTGCTAGTCTATTTATGAAGACCTGCGTTGTTGGAGTCTGGCCCAACGGTGTGCAAAACACAACGTTAATATGTTTGTTTAAATAAAATGACAAAAATGACAAATTATATGTTAAAAAGTGAAGGTGTGTAGTATATATAAGTTTTCCTTATAGCATTTATGTTTACTTGTTAAAGATGGTTGACGTCATGTTACGCTTAACTAGTTAAGGAACTAATCTATTTCAAAACCTAAAGAATTTTAATAAATTAATAAAAGAAGAAATACTGACTTTGAAATTAATCTAAACAATATTAATGCGGTTCGCCCGCGAGAAACACGCCGTAAGGGAAGAGTACTAGCTAATATGGAAGCAAGGAAGCCATACCACTTTAGTTCTGTAAAAAGCAAAAGCTTAAAGTGATCCTATACAACATTGACACGTACGCGCGTAATGGTTACGTCTAATGCAAAATGCATGCCTAATGAGTGGTAAGCTAGCCTTGCCTATAAATATCACAACAGATCCAACTCTCCAGTCCCAAGCTATCCCAAACCACATTTGAGGTGGAGGAGTTAAATTAAGGAGCTGGTGGTTGCATTGCTTACTAACTCGGAAGTAAGATTATTGATACTAAAATATTTTGTAAATGTTGCCGTCCGTAGTAAATTACTTTTCCTTGTTGTGTTTTTATATCTCTTAACATATATCACTTCTGTTTGATCTTAGATGACCGTTTTAATATTTCTAATTGATTAATTGTATGAGTATATATGCTTTAATTTTGATGAGTTAATTAGATTTTGATCTTCATTAAATTAATATATGAACTTAGACTTTGTCTTCAAGTGCATCTATTTCAGTTTAGTCCTTCCGAAGATTAAAATTCAGCGTTATCCAGAATTCCAATTTCGAGACCCATGTTAAATCCTGGAACGGATGGAGGAGGAAATTGTCAAAAAGGCATATTTTGTCATAATATGGATAGGATTTGCGCGTTAATATAACATCAACTATAATCCCTGTGTCTAATATAGAATTTTCTAGATTACTCTCTTGCAGCATACAAACGCGCCTCACTGCAATGGATCCTAAAATCTATGAAGCGGCAGCACAAGGCAAGCTGGAAGCCTTAGAACATGATATCTCCCATCCACTTGATGGATTTTTGACAGTTAATCAAAATACAATCCTACATATTTGCATTTCAAGTATCCTTGTTGAAGAAGAGTTTCCCGCTACTGGAGGAACTAACCAAGCCTCAGCGGCAAAATTTGTGAAAGATGTACTAGGCAAGTGTCCGTCACTTTTATTGAAAGCCAACACCGATAACGATACTCCATTACATGTGGCGGCAAGGTATGGGCATGCTTCCATAGTCGAAGTCCTGATTGAACAACAAAAATTCCAACATCAAGATGTCGAAAGTGGAGTACCCGTTGTAGCTACTACGGAGATGATTGCGAAGCTGAACAAAGAGAGAGACACGGCCTTACATGAGGCTGTACGTCACAATCACATTGACGTGGTAAAACAGTTACTAATGGAGGTAGATCCAGAATTTTCGTTTGGTGCTAATGCTGCTGGTGAGACCCCACTTTACTTGGCTGCCGAGAGTCAAGATCCAGATTTGGTGTCAGAAATTTTAAAAAAATTGAAGTCACTAGCTTATGATGGCCCCTTGGGTAGAACGGCTTTGCATGCTGCAGCATTTTGGGATGATGAAGGTATATATTGCCTATTTTATGTTTTCCGCATTGTAGAATATGATTTGGTTAACAAAATATTTATGTGGTGGTATCAAATAGGACATCGAATTCATGAAATATAAAGACTGATGTCTGGCTTGTCCTGAATTTGCCTTTTGTACATTTATATGATCACCTGAATAGTCCTTTTTCAGTCTCCTAACGTCTTCCTTTTTGTCCTTCAGAAACTTATTACATTAATTTAGCAAGTTTAACTTCTTTTAGGAATGACCAAAAACATTTTGCAAAGATACGGAGGCGATCTATGTAAACGAGCAGACCAAAATTATTGGACTCCGCTTCACATGGCTGCATACAAGGACAGCATTAAGGCAACAAAACTATTGCTGGAATCTGATAGAAAGGTAGCATATATGAAAAACGCAGAGGGTTGGACAGCTCTTCACATTGCAGCTCTCCGCAACAAAGGAAGAGTAACAAAAGAGATTATATCAATGTGTCCGGATTGTTGCGAAGTGGTTGACAATGAAGGCCGGAATGCACTCCATCTCGCTGTGAACAACTCGCCAAGTGCAGCGCCAATCATCCAAGATTATTCGTCTCTCCGGAATCTTTTGAATCAGAAGGACAACGACGGGAATACACCTCTCCATTACTATTGCATTAATTCTGTTGCTTACGACGAGCGTCTCCTGAAATCTCCAAGAGTTGACAAAATGGTCTTCAACAAAAAGAACCAGACTGCTTATCAAATCTTATCAAGTAAAAGCTTTCAAACTGATCATGATGAGGTAACGTAATCTTTTATCTTTCTCCAAAAATTAAAATTATATACTTAATATTTGAATATTTAGTTAACTTTTCAATAAGATATGCTAAGGAATACCGAAACCAAAGGAATTCATAGAATCATAATTAATCAAAATATTGGAATGTTTTTTAAAAAAAAAAAAATTAAACTGATTTATATATCACATGATCATATAATATATATAAATCAGTTTGATGTGGTTTAAATTTTAAATTTTAAACTGATTTAAAATTAAATTGATTTTTATGTATCACATCAATATTAGGTTATGACTTTAATTCGAAAATGATGTGGCAAAGAAACCACAACCTTTCCTTTGATATAAACTTTATTATTTTATCAATGAGATTTGCTACTCATCATTATATCCCCACACGTACACCACACTTTTTTTTTAATTTTTTTAAAATTTCTTTTTGATTTTATTCTTCTTAAACTTATTGAATTATTCTACTTATCATCCATATACTACACATTTAGTAAGAAAAAAAAAAGTGTAGTGCGTGGGGATGATGAATAGAATTTTTCTTTATTAATATCATGTGAACTACGTACTATATCGTTATGACACAAATAATAATTATAAACCTAGCTAACAATTTTCAAGAACATGTTCCTATGATTTTGGCATACATAACCGAAACATATTTGATTTGATAAATCTTCTTTATAATGATGCATCTTGGGAAGGATAATATTTTTCTATTAATTTTATAAGATGCATTTAAATATGAAGTTAACTGTCTTTATATATTCTAATTTTAGTCATTATTTTATACCGAGCTGCCTTGCTTTCTCAAACAAATATTCTTTGGATTTTTTTTTCTTTTCTCGCTTTATTTCAATCAATAGAAAAATACGAAATACTCTCGATTCAGCCCAATAAATATTTTACAGAAGAAGCTGAGCGATTTTCCTAAAGACCAAAAAAATTCTAGCTACCTTTACATTCAACGAGTATTAGAAGTTGGGTATGATAAAACTAAGAAGAAGAACCCGAAAGAGGAGGAGGTGGAGTGGAAGCAGGAGAGGGAGAAGAGGATAGAGACGGAGGATAAAGCGGCTCAAGCCCATTTGGTAGTTGCTGCACTCATTACAACTGTGACCTTTGCAGCAGGCATTACCATGCCCGGGGGGTTCGTTGGTGGAGATGATCATCTACATCCAGGCTCTGCAGTTTTGAGGAAAAGTGCTGCTTTCAAAGCATTCATGATTACAAATGCCCTATCATTGATTCTATCTAGTTCTGCTATATTTATCCACCTATTTATTCCACTTATCCGTACTAATGCTAAATACTTCTTCAAAAAGCGCACAAGTTTTCTTCAAATGGCCTTTTGGTTCCTTCTTTCCTCCATCGCACCAATGGTTTTGGCATTTGTCACTGGTACATATGCTGTGTTGGAGCATTCAAGTATTGCCATTCCCACTTGTATTATTGGTTTATCCTTCTTTCCTATCCTTGTTTATATATTTATACAATTAGATATTATAAGGTAAGCACTATGATTTAACCGCTATGTAAAGAGGTTTCTGTTGTAATCAATAAAAATATTCTGAGTGCAAGACTTTTTTTTAAGATAATATCATTGTATATATATAGGGTACTTTAATTGCAAATTTAGCAACTTAGTGTTCGCCGGTTTCCAAAATGCCACCTCGGTTAATCAACTCGTAACATTTATACCTACAATTTTAAACTTTTATAACTCGCAACTTCCGTTGATCTCTCGTAACGAACCCTTTGCCGCATGGCATGTAACACTCTGTCCCCCTTTGAACATTTCTTCCCAATGGCTTATCTAAATTTTCATATGAAATAACTAACTAAGACTCACTTTTTCTATTTTAGCTAAGTACTACTTTTACAATACACCATATATTAGTTTGTCTATTCTAATTTCCATATATCATTTAAATGTTCTTGATTTTTTCTTTTTTTATTCATTTTAAATATTTTAGATAACAGAGCGACCATAATGAAACTCGACTTTAAAAGAATTTTCTCAATCAAGCATCAGGTATACAAGATCCCCTTTTCATAAGATAAAATGGACTTTATGAAAAATGAAAAGGGAGTTTGCGGAAGCTCTTGTTAAAGAAAATTCTCAAATCTTATTCTATTAAAATCATAAATGAAAAAATATATACATCATTTAGACATCTGCCTCTTCTCCATGAGCTAAGTCCCGTCTTGTGGCTTCAAATCTCAGTTTAAGCATTTCTTCGGACAATCATTCATTGAAACAAAAATAAGTCGAATACTCAACATGAACTACTTCATACAATAAACATATAAAAATATAAGTTTTTGCAAGAACTTTCAAAGTCACATTCATCACATTAAGTCACATTAATCAGTATGAATACATCCCCTTGATTTCTCAAGGCCTCAATCATACAATTAAGCTGTGCAACCACATCAATCTCATTTATGTTGTAACAGTCTTTTCTCTTTTAACCTCATGGTTAGTACATACTATTCAGTCCCGTGTGTTTGATTAGTGATCCTTTCGGTCATGTTCTTCCATAGCTAGTGGATAAGATCCTAGCTTCGAGAATAGGCATCACTAGGTCCACCCCTTAGCATCATGATACCAGCCTCATTGTCATGGCACTTTACATGAATTTTTCTTTGAACGGACAAACATGCAGTCCAGTCCATATATTTCATGTCATTTTTCATTTAGTCTTTCATTTCCTTATCTTATGTTTGATTTATTCATTTAATATATGCAGATACTATTTATAACAGTCAGAAATATGCAATCCATTTCATTTCATACATCACATACAATAACAAGAGGGGTATATAAAAAAGAGGCTATCGACGAATAGTCTATACACAGATATATATATATATATATATATATATATATATATCATTAAAACATGTACACATAATATAGCTTGCAAAAATGATACTTTTGTTTGGAATAAAATAGTAAGAAGGGTATAAACATAATCATTTACCTCGAGCTTACGCAAAATCACCTCCCTTCAATCAAATCTCATTCACGTTAGTGCCTTGCCGATTTTCTTGTTAAGCACATCATTAATAAAAAGACTTGAACTCTACTTAATGACGCTATCCTTGACCGTAGACCCATCAGACTTCCTTAAATAATTCCCACTAGACCTTGTAATTACTCAAATATCCAACTGGTGACACAATGACAAATCCTTGACTGTCGTTTTCTTTTATAATCCACCTTAAGGCCGTAATCAAGCTAGTTCATCGGGGCTGGATTTTTTCTTGGCCCGGTCCAGAACCTGGATAATCAAGTTCCGGCCAATAACAAACCCAGGCTAGTACCCGTATAGAAAAATCCGGGTAAACCATGTCTGGGTAGCGGGTTTTAAACCCGCAACCCGGTTTTTTTATTTCTTTCTTCTTCTTTTTTTGTTTTTTTTTTTTTTCCTCTTGGTTTGAATGTTTTTATGCTTTTTTTTCTTGTTCCTTTCTAGGAATTAAATGGACAAAAACTCAAGGAAAATCATGTTGTGGACCTCAACAATGGGTCCCGATTGTCTTTTTTTTTTTTTTACTTAATGATTAAATAAATATTTTTTAATAATATTGTGAACTTTTTTAAAATGTTTAAATGAGTTAAAAAATGCATGAAAAAAAAAACACTCAAATAGCCTTGTCAGCGTAGCAATGGTCAACTCAAAATATTCTTTATGAAGTTTTTTCTGACAGAAGCATAGACAAGACAAAGTTTGTAAAAAAAATAGATGACAAATACATATATATATATATATATATGTATGTGTGTGTATATATATACACACACATGAAAGGCAGATAATATACCAAAACAAATCTTTCTCATCGGTCACTATTCACCACCTCACACCCCACACCCTATGAAAAATATATACTCCCATATCCTATGAAAAAACTATAGGTGTGGAGTGTGTGAGTGAATAGTGGTTGATGCATAGTAAATCCCTATACCTAAATTGAACATGGTCATCCGAAGACCTGCATCTGCAATAATTTTTACCCAATATTTGACCAAATTGGGCATCCGGCCCTATAATTCATATGTGCCTCCTGAAGAGTTGCATAATAAAGTCATTCCTGCAGATTTTACCATTGAACTCAAGGTTGACTATATCTTGTTTGGGTCTAACTTCCCTTTAGAAGATTTGGATTGAGCTTTTGATTATGGGAATGGTGTGCTTTGTAATGTAATACATGATTTTCATATAAACATTGAAATATTATTTTATAAACAATTTTATTTTAAGTAATTAAATAAATAGAGTTTGAATGCTGCATCAACATTTTTTTATGAAAAAATATTCATAACATGTAGGCTTTGATTTTTTAAAAAACGAAATGGGTACAAACTGGAACCCGGTTTCTGTATTTTTAAAAACTGGTTTCCATCCGGATTTCATATTGGGTTTGACCCAGGTTAACCCTGTCTGGGTTCTGACCCAATTTTAAAACCTAGATTTCGGTTCGGGATACCTTCCTGGGCCGGAACCCGTATGAACAGTCTTAGCCGTAACACTCGTAAATCTTTAAATATTAACTCGGAACATAAAATAACCTTAGCCATTTTTTCTTTCAACATTAAGCCCGTAAAATTGATTTATATCACATATTAACCTCAAATCTGTCAAACCAAATGTAACATATTAACCATATACATCGAATATGCAAATCTGTGATTTACATAACTTCATAATTTCATGCAAGTCCATAATGCTAAAAATTCATCACCATGACTGTAACACCCGGGCCCAGCCAAGCCCGCCTTACAAAATTTTTGGGTTTATAGGTATGAAAAGCCCATTTGGGATTGCAAGTAAAATTTTTAGAAGAGAGTATGGGCCTAAGATATTTTTGGCGGAATATAATTTTTCAATATGTTTAAAATATTTTAATGGACCAAGTGGATCTTCAGTCGAAAAATTTATGGGAGAAGTGTTATTTTTTTTAGGTTGAGTCGAGGCCTAAAACTTAGGCAAAATGTCCATGCATTAACCCCATACAAGAATCCAAGACGTAGGCCAAATATTTTCAGGTTAAAGAGCCCTAGCCTGTGAAAATAATTTCAGACTCGACGTTCTACATGTTCACGTCCGTTTACTCACTACATGCACGCCACTCTCTCTTCTCTAGGGTTTTCTTTTGGTCATCCATTCCTCTCTATATACAAGTACTGTTAAGATTAGATCTAGGATATTACGATTTTACCCTTGAGTTATAAGCCAAAGCATAATTTTATTTTTGGACATGAATTGTACCATGAGCCTCAACAGTTTTCAGAAAATTTGTAATTATATTATTTTAAAGTAGGTCTTGTGTTGCTTTATATTAGTACATAAATTGTATTTTTACATAAATACTTTAGAATTAATATATAAGTCGGAACTGTTAATTGATATCGAGGTAATTTGGGAAGTGATTATATTTTAGGGTTGTAAGAGTTGTAGATTGTTTCTTTTAAGAAAAATTAGGTTATGTAGTGTTTCAGGTTTAAGAATTGATATACATATTTGATTCGAGATTTATGGGAGTACGTGACTATTTTATAGGTGACGATTGATTTTGTTTAGTACTGTTGTGGAGAAATTATGTTAAGCTAAAAAGTCCAAGTAAGCAGGGTTCCTATACTTGACTTTGCATAAAAATAAAATGATCTCGGGTTAATTTTATGAAAATATGCACACTTTGTTATAAAAAGAAATTTGAAACGACCTCAGTTATTTATTCTGTATTACTCATGAAATTATTTATAAGAATAATGTATTTTCTAGCATGATTGGTGCAAATATGAGCTTATTTTGACATTTTATTTTTGAACTGTGCAAAAGAGAGCGAATATGAAATTTTACACATAAATTATGTTTTTGTGATCAGATTTTGTTATGTTTTGATTTTGTTCAGTACTCCGTTTTGATAAGATGTGGCATATGAAAAATCTTTGGCAAGACTATCTGGTTCTGTATCTGATTTTGTTTCTGTTCTATTCAATTAGAAACCCTACCACGGGGGTTTTACATGGCTTTTGTTATGATATGATATGGCCCTGCCATGGGAAAGAATAGCAATACTCTGTTTCAGTTCTGATATGCATTTGCTTGGTTAGCCATAGATGCACAACCCTACCATAGGGGTTAAGCATGACCTCTATTCTGATATGATGCTCTGATATTGTGATGATGAATCGGATATGTTATGTCAAAGTACTTTTGGAAGATTTATATTCTGTTTCAGCTCAGTTGTTTGCCGGAGTTTGTACAACCTTACCACGGGGGTTAAACATGGTCTATGTTCTGATATGATAAAATAAGATTTGATATTTCAGTTTATGCTATGCCAAAGGGATTTTGATTATGAATATTTTTTAACTTTATCTCTGATATTTTTTATAATATTCTGATTCTGCATTTTGAAAGAAAATGTTTTGTTCTGCATTCTGAAAAAATGTATTTTATTCTGCATTCTGAACTCTGTAAATGCTCATGTTTACACACTAGTATATGTTCTCTGCTTACTAAGTTGTTGATAACTCACCCCTTACAAACTAGTATATATTCTCTATCTCTATGAAACAACGTAGATATTTGTGATATTGGAGTTGATATTAAGTAATAAGAGCAAACTCTTCGAACCAATGGGAAAGGGACGTTACAATGACCTAAATTCATAATTCCTATTCCTGAAATTTGTCATCTCCTTATAACATGTGTATGTTAAAAAAATAAAAAAAGAATAAAAAACCTAATTTATTTCCATGGCCTCTCATAACCAATATTTGCCGTACATGCCTGTAACACATTAAACTCTAAAATCTTATTTCTAATTGAATCACACCTACATGCCTGTAACACATTAATCCATCGTATATGCCCTAAAACCTCATTAAGTCCGCAAATTGATCTTATAGCACTTGCAAACTCATAACCTATGTCTCCGAGTTAATTCAACCCTCCATTAAAACGTAAATCATATTAAACTAAACCTTATATATTCATGAAATTAATATTAACTCAACTATAACTTAAACCCGTAACAATTATTAGACTCAAGGACTACATATTAAGACCTCATATTATAACCTGTACTACAACAGAATTTGGCTTTTCTGACGGAAGAAACTATCACAAAAAATAAGCAAACTGTCACCAAAACATTTTTGTGATGGTTTGAGATCGTCACCTAAAAGGCGTCACAGAATATTTTTGTGACAGTTGGAAGTCTTCTGTGAGATGTAATGTTCAAATGTGATAATGTTTTGTGACAGTTAAAAACCATCACAGAAAGTAGCGCTCGCATGTATAAACCAACGTTCGAACATTAACCCGAGAGATTAACATTCACACGTTAAGAAATTGACGTTCGTTGTTATTGCTTCGCAAGAATGATATTTTCATTCGAACGTTAACGTTTAAATGTAGCATTCGGATGTTAAAGGGGAAGACTTCAAACGTAAAATTTTTAATGTTGGGATGTTAGTTTGTTGTTCGCACGTATCTACTCTAATCATTCGAACGTTTAGATTGTTTGTGCATTAAAACTTGCGAACGTAGCAGATTACGTTCAAACGTTCGGTTCGAAATTGCTGATATTTCGTTTGAACGTTGATTCAAACGTGAAGCCATGTTTGAACGTTTGTTATTTACATGCGAACGTTCTGATCAGAAATAGTAATTTCATAAAATTGAAAAGCATACAAAATGTTTCATATTACACCATAAATGTAAAAACTAATATTTTGTTATAGAGTTACAAAAATAGACAATAATGTTGTAATAATGATAATCATAATGATATATTGATCATTTCTTCTTCTTAACTCGCCCACGATCCTGCTAAATTGACATAATACGTTCCATTTGGACCATCATCTCCTTTTATATATGCTCTTGGACTTCAATGCGTAATCTGTCATCGCGGTCTCTTTGTTGCTCCTACAAACGCGTCTCTAGATCAAACTATCGTGATAAGAGAGACTCCAACTCTTGCTATCTCGACTTCATCTACTCAATTTCTCGGCATGCTGCATCTAAATCTTTAGTAAGATTGTTAACTTCCGAAATCGAGGTCTTGGAGGATGGACCGACACTCTTGAAAGAACGTCTCAAACCTCTTACCGAACCAGATATGGTCCCGAACACTTGTGTGAATATATCTATGTCACTAGGAGAGGATTCCTCATAGGCTGATTGGATCTCAATCATTTTTTCTTGCAATTACAACAAAAACACACAATAAGTAACATATTAAAAGAAATGAGGAATCAAACATAATATGAATTCACATGTTGCATAATATATCAACATAAAATAACCTCACTTTCATAATTATCTTTAGCGACAGGATCAACCCACTCACTGTGCTCATCAGTGTGAGTAGCAGCATAGACATGAATGAGGAAGAAATTTTTAAGATTGTCACGTTTCTAACAAAGCCACATTAGTAATTTTAAAAACTAATGTTAGTACTTACATAAAAGAATATGATAAAAATGAGTGAGAATTAATAAGTTATCAATTACCATTTTATCAGCAAGACATTGGAATGACCTTGAGCCGGCACGATGGTGGATTGTCAAAGCTAATCTGTTTTGTACATTGATAGAACTTAAGTGCTGCAGGAGAAAGTAACAGTGCTAAATATAATATATGAAACCAATATAGATGTAAATAACGTATAGGGAATAAATCTATAATACCTGATAATCTGGATTTGTGAAAAGATCACAACAATCATCTAACTTCATTTTTTGAAAGGGGGACTGAACAACTTCTTCTAGCGTCTCGAACTTCTTGAAGTGGTCATGGCATCGTCCCTTGTGACGCCGAAATAATGTAGTCATCAACTCGTTCACAATTTGCACATCCTCGCTACGGCCAAAATTGAGGTCGAATTCATCCTAAGAAGCGAATTACGTCAAAAATATGAAATCAAAACATGTCTAAAAAATTTACGTTTGTATATAAACTCACTAGTACACGACTCCGAATGTGATCCTTCACCTCATTCGGAACATCTCTCCATGATCGCACATAAAATGGGGCATAAGCTCCGACTAGTGTGCCGACATAGGAGGAAAGTGATGTTGCACTATCGTCCACTCCTCCAGTGAAGTTATCAAGAATGTTGACTATGATTTTTCCATGCCTTCTATTTCTTTCAAGAGCAAGGCCACGTGTGTAGCCATGTCTGACACGTCACAAGGCATCAACTAATATTTTTAAAATAATTAAATATAGTCCCCAAAGTATTAAAATATAATTGATTATCAACAAAATTTCCTTACTGGTAGGTGTCGACCAGCTGTCTGTCTCCTGTGTATTAACTTGATCAGGAGCGGAGTTCTTAGTTGGGGAGTCGTGAATGGGTTCGAGACTTGGGGGAGGAGTCACGTTTCTTCGTTGTCGTTTTGGTGGCATCCTTGAAAATGATCAATATTTAAAAAAGAAATGGTATAGAATAATTTATAAAAAATGTATTGTACTGTCACATATGTAAATAAAATATTTAATACTTTTATTCATCATCTCCAAATGTATTTTCCATACTTCTTCGTCTTCTTCATCGACTTCCACTTTGGACTTTTCTTCTTCTTCTTCAGACGACTCTTCTTCTTCTTCTTCTTCTTCACTTACTTCATGAACTGAATATTCATTTAATATGGATGGGTCGAGATGTACAGGTGGGACGTCATCTCTACATAAGGGGATTAGTTCAAGTGCACTGAGGTCAATAAATAAATTAATACCCTTTCCATCATCCCAGTAGGCCTCTATGATCGGAGTGTCATCTTCGTCTCTACTATGATCGTAATCTGCTACCATTCCTGCATCATATATATATTCTGAGGCACAAATTTTTGTACGACTCGCCAAGTTATCTCTCCACTATCTTCATCGATCGCTTTCATTGGATTAACCAAGTAATAGACTTCATTAGCTTGACAAGACTATACAAATGAATCATTTTCGTACCATTTACATGCAGTATTGACACTGCCTATCCCTATGTATCGAAACCAGACCACTGCCTATATCCCACCAATCACATTTAAAAACATATGTCACATTCTCACCCAGATATTTTAATCCGATAATGTCACATATGACACCATAGTAGTCAAAGTTATATGTTCCATGACTTCCCTCATCCAGCACACAACAGTTTTGCGTCTTTCAATTACGTTTACGATGCATAGTATGGAATATATAACCTCGAACCGTGCATGCAGTGTAACAAAGTACTTTGTGTGAGGGACCACGGGCCAATGCGTGCAATTCAGAAGAAACTGGTGCCGGATCATTAGCACGTTGTTCCAAAATCTAACAATTGAAATAGTAACAAAATTATTAAAAGTAAACAAGAATTAAAATGGTTCAAAGTGATTTAAGTCATAGGACATTTAAAATGCATACGCGTTGTTCAAATAGTCCGAAAAATTCTTCTTAGTGTTAAACTCTGGGTATTGATGATCAAACCTTTCCCATGCAGATGAGTTAGCTGGGTGCCTCATATATTTGTCATCCTTAACTCTTTTCTTCTCATGTCACCTCATATCTTGAGCTTTTTTTCCACACATATATAGCCTTTGCAATCTGAGTTTCAATGGGAAATAATGCAAAAGCTTCACTGGAATATTTTTCTTACCCTTCCACCTCAACTCTCCGCATATGGGACAAGGCCCTTTTTCCTCATTCTCCTTCCAAAACAAAACACAATCATTCTTGCATGCATGTATGAACTTATACTCAAACCCTAACCCCTTTCTCAATTGTTTCGCTTCATAAAAATTATTCGACAATGCATAACCTTCAGGAATCACCTAATTAAACAAGTCCAAAACCATGTTGATTGCTTTTGTCAACATCCACACAACGACTTAATGTGGAGCAACGACACAATAAACAACATTTTATTGTATTTTGTACATACAGGATAAATCTCACGCTTTGCATCTTCCTACATTGTAGAGAAATTCTCTGATTCGATCCCTCGACCACTTGAGGCATTTTTGTCCATTTCATCCATAAACATCATAGCTTCAATGTCACCCAACATCTTCTGCATCTCATCCCGCTCAGTATCTTCATCCATATGCCGCATATCAATACCATGACCAAACATAACCTCGGTTGATTGTTTGTATGGCTCACCATGCAATACCCATCGGGTATACTCCTAATCCATACCATTCACAAATATACGACCTTTTATTTCTTCCAATCCTATAGCGTATAGATTATGCTCCCTCGACATAGACACTTAATGTAACCGCGACTATCAGTAGAGGCCCGAGCAAAATCAATAAAGGCTCTAACTCCACGTGCATACACAGCATAATCATTTCCAAGTCTATCACCAAGACGCATCTAACTTTTATCCATTTCTAAAAAAACCTATTGATTAGTATAATGCAAACTAATTTCACATGCTCCAATTGTCACTGCCCTTTATATCTTCAGTATTGCACAAATTTTGTTACTCTTCTACTTTTCACGTTAGTAGAAATTTCAGCAGCACCTCTCCATAGTTCTCCAAGTATATATGTTCACATAGAGAGATTCTCACCCTGTGAATAGTATACCCGAAGAACAAATACGGAAGACACCGAAATTTCATACTAAATGTGTAAAGTAGAAGTAACAAAAATATGCAATCTAGATAATATAATCTCAAATTGTCCACATTGGACAATTCAGGAATTAGTGAACACCTGAGTGTTCACTAATTCTCAAATGAGTCTAAGGTTATTCATGCAATGTCGCACAAAATCTAACAAATAACTTATACATATATACGACACATGCAATGTTATCATGATTTACTTTTTGTTTAACATCTTATTAATTAATATATATTAGTATATATAAATTAAATTCAAGTTAAAGATTTATTTATTTATTAGTCATTTATTTATTTATTAATTATTTACTAAGTATGTTATCATGAGTTACTTTGTTTTATTAGTTATATAGTATATTAATCTAGCATCTTAGTGCAATATAGTACTTGTTAAACCCATTATTTACCTAATTGTATCTCCTACATTCACAATATTATAAAATTCAAGATATTTTTTCAATTATCTTTTCTTAAATTCATAACATATTCACAATTGAATACCAATACATTCACAATGTATTCACACCATATTCTTATTAAATTCACAACATGCATCTTCACAACATAATCACTTATTCACAACATGCATCTAACAACACATTTACAATATCCAAACATATTCACAATATCCAAACATATTCAAAATATCAAAACATAATAACAATCAATTATTGTAACACCCGGACCCAGAATTTGTATGGTTGGACTATGGACTTTTCCTTTTTATTTGAGCTTGATATTTAGGATATTTTTTTTGGTTTTTATGTTATGGATCGAGTAGTGATTTTATTTTGAGCTTTTGGCCTAGCAGTTTGCGGAACAAGGCCACACACATTTGTTTAAACCTTGGAAAACCTATCAGTTTATAAGCAGTTTTCCTCACCCGTACGACTCTATTCCCATCTGCATGCACGTTACTCTCTCATCTCTAGGGTTTCTTTTGGTCATCCATTCATCTTTATTTTTACGCGTTCATCATCCTCAACGAAAACCTAGAATAGCCGCTTCTTCTTTTTCTCCCTCTCCTCTTGGTTTCCCACTGCCGCCTCACCACCTTAGCGTATCCATTGCCCAGCCAAGTGAAATCGTAGCCAGCCACCCCCGGCGTTGCACCCTCACAATTTTTTCACAGCCACGGCTTCCCCCTATCGTAGCATCGCAAGCCCCAGCATCCATCCCCACGTGAAACCAACAGCCACCTAGATTTCCCTTCCATGATCACAGCCCGTAAGTGACCGTCCACCAGGAAAATCAAACTGTGCACCCCCGTTGCCATCCAGACCCCTCACAGAAGCCCAAACGAGAGCGTCCCTGCTGCCTCTATGTTACAACCCCCTCAGCGACATCCCTGCACCACCACCGTGAATGCCCATCTGCTCAACCAACCCATCGTGCACCACCGTCCTCTTCACAAAGTCAACCCGTTGAGCCTTTGTTTTATCTCCCAAAAATAGAGCATCTTTGGAGGGCACCGTGAACCACAGCCACCACCGCACCTTCGTCCATAGCCACTGATTGCACCCTTCTGCCTCAACCACCGCTCTCTCTCTCTCTCTCGGTAACACCTCCATGCACACACCGTGTTTCACTCTTTCTATCATGACTTTGTCTCTCTCTCACTATATTTCTCTTTCTCTCGTGCATAGCCCAGCTTGACAGCATCTCCACCGCACGCCTGCCCAATCCAGCCGCGTCGCCACTGCCTACCCAATCCAGCTGTCGCACGCTGCCGCGTGATTTCTCCTTGCGTAAGTCCCTGCCATGCAAAGTTCTCTTTCACGCATATTATGTTTTTGTTTTCAAAGAATTAAATGAAATTACATTAGTACCATTTACTACATGTTGTATTAATGTGCTTTTAAACTTTTATTATGTATTAATACTCTCTAATTTATTTATGTTTTACAGAAACCTTTTTAAGTAAATTAAATTAGTATTAAGCAAGGTTTTCTTTCAAAGAGTAAACAATAATGCTGTGCTTATTATTATGATCTTGCTTATTATAGTTTTAACTGTTTAATTTTCAAAATATTTTGGTATAAATATATTAGCTAGAATAGTGGCACTCTATTCAGTACTCTATTTTGATAAGATGTGACATCTGAAAAACTTTTGGCGTGACTATCTGGTTCTGTATCTGATTCTATTTCTACTCTGTTTAGTTAGAGACCCTAACACAGGGGTTTTACATGGCTTCTGTTCTAATATGATATAGCCCTACCACGGGAGAGAACAGTGGCACTCTATTTCAGTTTTGATATTTGCAGATGTTAAACATGGCCTCTGTTCTGATATGATGCTCTGATATTATGATGACGATGATGAATCATATATGTTATGCCAAAGTACTTTGGAAGATTCACATTCTGTTGCTTGTCTGATAGTTGCTGGGGTCTGCACAACCCTATCAGGGGGGTCAAATATAGAATTCTGTTATGATATGATATGTTCAGTTATGCTATGCCAAATGAATTTTGAATAAAGATATTTTTTAACTTTCGCTCTAAATTTTTGTTAATATGTTCTGACTCTAGATTCTGAAAATGAAAAGTGTTTTGTTCTGCATTTTGAACTCTGTAAATGCTCATGTTTGCATACTAGTATATATTCTCTACTTACTGAGTTGTTGATAACTCACCCCTTATCTCCAGAATATTTTCAAATAATTTTGATGGTTCAGCTGGAGAACAAGAGTGAATTTTTAGCCAGGTGTAATGATCATAGAGGAATAAGTGTCCGATGGTACAAGTACTTATTTGGGAGTCATAGTTAGTAAATTGATTATTTTCAACTATTTTGATATATTGAGTTAAAGATATTTTCGGGTATTTGGGGAGTTTTTAATTTATTTTATTGAGGATTTTCTTTAGTGTTTCGGTGGAGGGACATGAATATTTGTTGTATAATTGTGCTATTGGAGAGGATTTTCAATATTAGGAGCTAACTCTCCGGACCTCCGGGATCGAGGCATTATAGTTGATATTAAAGACAGGTTTGAGATTCTGCAGACTTTATGGATTGAGGTTTTAGATTCAATTGGCTTATTCAGTAGGCTGTACGACATGACTTGAATATGATTTAAGGGTTAGATTTTGAAGTTGACATATGTTTGACCGAAAGCTAGGTTTGAGCTTTTGCAGACTATAACATATGAGGTTTTAGATATCTATGGGTTTAAGAAGTATCTTCGAATTTGAGGTGTAGCAATTTTTGGACTAAGAGATGATTATGTGGATAATTAAGGTTTGAGATTCTTCAAATTTAATGGACTGAATTTTTGGAGATTTGAGGTCTAGAGATGGTACATACTTTAAAAGTGATTTTGATGAGATTTTAGGTCGAAGAATTATGTGCGCTCTAGGATATGATTTTTGATGATATGTAAGGTTTTAGCACTTGCGGACCTATGGAATGAGTCCCGCGAAATATGAGGTTTTAGATTTTGCATATTTTAAGGAAACGATCTTTATGATATTTGAGATTTCAGTTCTGGTAGGCTTGTACGGTGGACTATAGGAAATGATTCTGACAGGTTTTAAGGTTTAGACTTCAGGTTGACTTCTTGGGAAAGAGTTTTGTTTAGGAACTTGTGGCTTAGACTTGTGTTTTTGATATTTTAGAGACTACAATCATGTTGTTATAATTTGTGAATTTGACTCTGGTGAGTTAAAAATGTATGGACTGGTTAAATGTGGGGTTTAGTTCATTTAAGATGTACGAGAGTGAGTTACAATGTGTTTAGGACTACGAGTTGTTAAGAGTGCGCAGTGAAAGCGTGATTTTGGTGATATGATAGTTTGAGAGTTTAGTTTCCTTTCGAGTGAAATTATTTTATTATGTGAAAAATTTCAAATTTGTTATTTGGCCTTTAATTACATTATTGAGGTTTATATTTTAGACTTAAAATTGTAGTGTGCGCGCGAACGTATATGGCTAGGGAAAATATGAGAGAATATGATCAATAATATTGGAGAGTTAGAATTTTGAATATTAGGTTGACAATTTTGGAATATTAATTAGGTTGGACAATATGGTTGATGATTGGGGTAGGCATGGATTGGTTGTAGCGGATAAATATTTAGGTTTTGCTTATGCTTCTAAAAAATTTCGAGGACAAAGTTTTTTTAAGGGGGGTACAGAGTAACACCCGAGCCCAGCACCAAACCCGCTTTCTAAAATTTTTGGGTTTATACGTACCAGAAACCTACATGGGATTAACGAGTATTTTTCAATAGGTTTGATAATTAGGTTTAAATCTTTTAATAGACCAAGTGGATTTTCACCTAGAAATTTTATGGGACAAGTATATTTTTTTAGGTTGAGTCGAGACCCAAAACTTAGAAAAAAAAAAAGTCCATGTATTAATCCCATGCAAGATCCAAGACGTGGGCCAAATATTTTCAAGCTAAAGAGCCCTAGCCCATGAGAACAATTCCAGACTCCACGACATACACGGTTTCATGTCTGCTCCCATTGCATGCACATCTCTTTCCACTAGACGTTTGTTCCTTTTAGGGTACACATCAACTCTATTTATAGATATACTTTGCAGGGGCTCACGCATGATCATCTCCATTTAACCTAGACCAAAGTTGCCACCGCACCACTAGATTAACCTTCTCGAACCATTTTCCCCCACGATGAAGCCGCCACCCACCGCAAACCACCTCTCTCATATTATCTCTCGGGTTTTCCTTGTTGCAATAAGTCACGAAAGTATCTCCTCAAGCTACCAACCTTCGTCGTAGCCATGCACCACTGTGAGACAACTCTCACTGCCCAGCCCCAT
The DNA here is from genome assembly GCA_022457165.1 of Juglans mandshurica. Classification (NCBI taxonomy): domain Eukaryota; kingdom Viridiplantae; phylum Streptophyta; class Magnoliopsida; order Fagales; family Juglandaceae; genus Juglans; species Juglans mandshurica. The sequence goes on from CM039619.1 coordinate 37,851,675, forward strand.
GCCTCCACACCCATGGCGTTACACCTCACCAACCTAGTTGTGTGGCCTCACCATCACAAAAATCCAAGCCCATGTGCGCTCAGCCGAATGGAAACCAATTCCCATGCAACCTCTCCATCACGGAAGCAACCTATGTTTGGCTACCGCACGTAAACAATTGCCCAAACCTCACTATCATAGCCCAGCCATGAACCCACATGGAGCCACCGCTAGCCATCAACGAAAAAGAGAGCCTCCACTTTTAGCCCCTGTAATAGAACATTTTGTCTCAACCAACCCAACGCCCTTAAGCCACCACCCACGCATGTTGCCTCAGCCGCAAAAGACGACACTTTCGCCACTCCCGGCCACCTTGTCGCCGCCTTGTCGCTACCCTCATAGTGAGTCCCTCTCACAGCTTACTTGTTTTCTCACTCTCCATTCTCTCTCTCAATGTTATTCCACACCGTTGACCACCCAATCCGCTGTCGCGAGCTTCCCTCTGGTGAGCAAGGCCTCCATCGCACGTCTCCCTTCCCTCTCGGTAAGCTTTCAAAATAAGAAGGCATTTCACATATAAAGCCCTTACGTAGAAAGGGGAGAATAAATTTGAGAGGATATTACTATTTTGCCCTTTTAGTTGTAAGCCATCCAAAGTATATTGTGCTCTGAACGTGTAGTTTCGGATGGGCTTGAGTTAATAGTGGGCTTTGTTTTCCTCCTGGGCTTGTTGTTATTTGGAATTAGATTTAGTGATTATTAAGTGGATACTAATGAATTTGAGAAGTGAAGATATTTTAGGGTTATGATAATTTTAGAATTTTAAGAAAATAGGTTATTTTAGTATTTCAGGTTTAAGTATTGAAATACATGTTCGATTGACATTTTACGGATGTTACGTGACTATTTTATATGGGACGATTAATATTCATTCGGCGCTGTTGTGAAAAAATTTTGAAAAGCCAAAAAGTTTAAATAAGTGGGGTTCTTATGCTAGACTTTGCATAAAAATAAAATGGGCTGAGGTTGATTTTTGAAAAATATGCATGTTTCATTATGAAAAGAAATTTGAAACTCAGTTATTTGTTCTACATTACTTATGAAATTCTATATAAAAATAAAATATTTTCTGGCATGACTAGTGTAAAGAGAAGCATATTTTTTTGATATTTTAATTCTGAACTATGCAAAAGAGAGCGAATATGAAATTTTATGCATAAATTATGTTTTGTGATCTGATTCTGTTATGTTTTGATTCTAACTTTGTTTTGATAAGATGTGGCATCTGAAAAACCTTTGGCATAACTATTTGTTTCTGCTCTGTTTAGTTAGAGACCGTACCATGGGGGTTTTACATCACTTCTATTCTGATATGATATAGCCCTGCCACTAGAAAGAATAGTGGTACTCTGTTTTAGTTTTGATGTGCATCTGCTTTGTTATCTGCAACAACTCTATCACGGGGGTTAAATATGGCCTCTGTTCTGATATGATACTCTGATATGATGATGATGATGAATCAGATATGTTATACCAAAGTACTTTGGAAGATTCACATTCTATTTCTGTTCGGTTAGCCGCCGGGTTTTGCACAACCCTACCATGAGGGTTAAGCATTGAATTTTTTTTCTGATATAATGTGTTCAGTTATGCTATGCCAAAGGAATTTTGAATAAGGATATTTTTTAACTTTCACTTTGAAATTTTTGTTAACATGTCCTGACTCTGCATTCTGCAAATGAAAAGTGTTTTATTTTGCATTCTAAACTCTGTGAATGCTCATGTTTGCATGCTAGTATATATTCTCTGCTTACTAAGTTGTTGATAACTCACCTCTTATCTCCACAATATTTTTCAGATAATTTTGATGGTTCGGTTGGAGAACAATAGTATGAAGTTTTAGTAAGGCTTGATGATTATAGACGAATAAGTGTACGAGAGTACAAATACTTATTTGAGAGTCATAGTTAATAAATTGATTATTCTCACTCATCCCTTAACGTTCGCACGTTACCACTTAAACGTTCACACGTTACGTGTTTAAAACTTCAAGTCCGAATGGGAAACATCACAAAATAAAAAAATCTCAAAAAACCATCTATAGCCTCCATCACATACCTCTGCTTGCACCGTCACCACCGCCGTCAAACTCCACCACAAACATCAAAAAAGAGGTAGGCATCCCTCTTTAACCTTTGGGTAGATTTTTTTTTTTTTTTTTAATGGAGGTTTCAGTGGTTCCCGAAACCCATTGGCGTCTAGACCTTCATCTTGAGTTTTCGGCCACCATGGGTTGCCAATGGCCAAATGACCACTATAGAAAGCTTTCTTCAAGTTTATACTTCATTTCCAAGGTGGCTTTTGGTCACTTTCATTGTGTTTGAGGTGTTAGATTCTATCTCATAACGTTCAAATGTTAGCTTCTCACGTTTGAACGTTATACATTCCAAATGAAGAAGATGACATTCACATTCGCACGTTAATCATATAACGTGTGAATGTTCTACAGTACGTGCGAACTAATACTTATGCATGTTCATTATGAGAGGCTGGATGAGTATCTGCACATTGAGAGGTAACATATACCCCTCAATAGTTCAGGAGTTTTATATGCAGATGTGCTTCATGTCTAAGAATACATCCTCTCACACACCATGACAGTACGCGGTGTTCAATTCGAGGTCTCGGTGGATGTCATCCTTGAGCTTCTAGGGATCTGTCGCGTAGCTGAGATATCGACTGCAGGAGATGCTCAGCCTATGGATGGATCCCGAGTAGATGCAGATGTAGGCACTTCTACATCATTTACTAGCCCAGTTGACCGGTCAAAGATTGGGGATACTGATGAGGAGGATGACGACCGAGATAAGAATTTCTACATTCTCATTAGGAGTGACCGAGATCGGATCAATAGGAAGAATTCCTTCAGCCAAGTACAGCTCCTCCCTTTTTTCATCATGTTGCATCTTATTGTTGTAGTGTTGTGCGACAAACACCATTTCGTGACCCATGTGATCTTGAATTCCTTGTTGTTGTAAACCTTAAGATGTAATCATATGTGCTTATAAAATCCTCAATTCATTGTAACTTCAATGTCCACTTGTCCTATTAAACCGACTGCATGCTAACCAATCTTGTGAGAGAGGGAGACAACCATACCGTAACTATGGCTCCCCGCTCCTCAATAAAGAGCTTGGCGGGAATCCGTGATACCAGGGATACCAATCGGTCGGCAACAACCTGGAAATAGATCGAAAGATAGGCATGATTCCTCATGAGAAGTATACGTGTAGGAAAATGTAGAATAAGTCACAACAGAATAAGTAAAGACTTAGACTAAGCACTAATTATAACATAGGTCTAGACTGGTAAAAGTTCATCCATTGCTAGTAGGTTTGTGTTTATTTTACGATCAAAGACAAAATCAGTCTCTAAGTACTCACGCATCTGGAAAAATTTTAGGCGGCATCTACGTACTTCATGGTTGTATGTAAAATTACTCTTGATTTTAATATTTAAATCCATGGGTTTGAAAGTACTTTTTACTGTGAACTCATTCCAACTTCTGTTATATCCATTAATGCCTCGGTTGCCACGTCCACGTGTCAACCAATTAGCATTTTACACGTTAAAAGGACTAAATATGCCCTTTGTTTTTGTAAGATAGTTCTTCAAGCACTTTCAAGTGACCCATGAAAGGTGATCATGGAAATTGATTGGTGCTTAAGGAGAATGTAGTTAAGGTATTATAGTAGTTACATCTTCAAGACAAAAGTACATATTACGTCTTATAACACTTGATAGTGCTGCAAGATATTTGCTTCAAAACTCAGAACTTCACGGATCATCTCAGCAGCATTCTGTGTTTGGATCCTTCTAGCTGCTCCCGATTATCTCCTTGTATGTGTCTCTCATCTTCTGTATCAAACTTTCCCTGAAATTCATTGATTATGGTAAAAATCTGTCTCAGCAAAAATTTCTTAGAAAGTATTAAATTCCATACATTATATGACAGTAACTATAACCAAATTAAGGATTACCTGTCTGGTTTGAAAACCAGGTTCTTGTACGCAAACCACTGCAAAGAAAAGAAGCCAAGAAAGGTTTATGGATGAGAAACAGAGCGAAGAACGGAAGTACTTCTATATATTAAGCATTCCGTGTGATGAATAAACTATAGTTCTTCTTCCAAGGCCCTTTTTTACTCGAATACTTTCGAGTACATGCATTAGATTTATGCAGATGAACATGGATCATTTGAATAAGAAGCGAAATCAATACTGTAATCGACCCCATTGTTAATTAGTTCAAATTAATGAAAAGCGAAGACAGACAAAACAATGGAGCAGTAAAGCATATCCAACTTACTCCAGTATAGCCAATGCCAACAAGCTCAAGCACGCCAGGAATTAGAGGAAGCCTATCAATTGCCTGTTACAGGTCATGCTCATCTCTAAGAAATGCTTTCACTTTGTGGTGTAAAGTATAAATACAATTACCCTTAAACACAATTATAATTTCTATATATTAAGCATTCGGAGAACCTCACCGAGACCATCCCAGTGGAGACCCACAATCCAACAGCACCAGCAACTGCAAGTGAAGACACTGCATACTTGTCTTCCACTTTGTCCCACTGCGTGGCAAATGGAACCAATTCATGGAATTCATTTAAGCTAAACTCAACGAATTCCCATACTGTGAAAGAGAATAAGGGTTCTAAAAAAATCATAAATTCTTACAGCTTCTTGAGCTGTTCTGACCATCTCTGGCAGCTCATACGCTGCAACTTCTGCTGGTGCCTCTCCGGTGGCCATCGCCATGACATTGCGAGCAATCTTACGGCCTGAAAGCATTAACACCAACAACTGTTAAAAAGGGATCCCTTCTTATAGCTTCAAATTCTCAGGCTCTACTCTATATAAATCATTATAAAATGGACATGGACTCGAGGCTTTTGGGTACGCATATGTGATTGACTCACAATAGGCAGTGGTTTTCCAAGGTCGGTTCTGAGACTGCACTTGAGGTGGGGGCAGTGTGGGGAGCGTCACGCATTGTGATGATGCTGCAGGTGAACAACGAGGAGCCCTTCCATCAAGAAGGGTCGATGAAGAGGAGATTGCAAGCGTGGAGGAAGAGGTTGAGGCCATGATAAGTGAGCCCTTATCAGATTATAATGCTTTTGTCCTTGAGGGTTTCTGAAGCACCTAAGGGAGGAACAATGAATTGTGTAGAGTTTTGAAGTAATGGCTTATTCTTTTTCTTTATATAAATGGGTTTATTAGAATGGTAAAGTGATAATTTGTAATGAAAATTGAGGACCCTCTTCTCCCAAGTTAGAGCTGGACAACCACTCGTTGATATTTCATCTGGATAGTGTGCTGACACGGCCGCTGCAGGATAGGCATTTTATGGTGTTCGATTGGATAGAGGTTCCTAAGCTGGACCTCTGTTGCGCCAGAGGCCTTCATCTTCTTGTCTTTTTTTCCTTCCGAGTACCAAAATATCTCCAACATCCTGCAGTACAATTACCAAGTGTGCTCTACTACAATTTCTAATAAATGACATCCTCCAAAGAGATTCTTTCCAATTTGTTATATTTTTTTTACCATTTCTCTTTTAGAAGATAAATAATTACTGTATATGGACTTCATGAAATTAAATGCTGCCTATGAATGAGTTAGCAGATGTTGGATTCGAGTAAGGATGTTTGGCCCATTTAATTATCCTGGGTTGACTAAAAAATGACCCAAACCAATTGACAATCCACCAAACAAAACCGAGTCTACCTTTATGTTCTTTCATAAAACACTAATAATAATTAAAAAAAAAAAAAAGCCCAAAAAGGCCCATCGAAAAGGAAGGTGCTCGCAAAAATACTAGTTGTGTGTGCACGTGCACACCGTGCTTAACGAGTACTTCTATGTATAACCGTGAAGTAGGTAAACGCCACATAATCATTTTGAAAAAGAGTAGGGTCCACTATTAAAAAAATAATTTTTTCATATGGGTCTTATTTTTTATTCACTTTTTTCAAAGCGATTACGTGACGGTTGCACAATTCACAGTTACAAATATCTTTTCTCAAAGTAAAATGAAAAAGTAAAACACCGATATCAGCTAAGCAAGCACAAACAATTCAACCTTCAGTTCTAGAACAAAAAGTTATAAATCATCTCCACCATGAGTTTCTCTCCAAATAACTTCATCCTTATGACCAGCCAATGGGAAATCCAAGAGTAACCTCTCACTGAACCTCGTGCATCACAGATGCTTCATCCGCTCCGTGACTTGGTTTGTCTCGAAGGGGAACCATATCGCTAATTCAATAGCCCCCTCCCTACTTAGAAAAATGTCAAAAAAGATGGGGGTAAAAGAAAGCATTAAAAACCATAAACATCAATTTTCTATTCAATTAAAATGAGCCTCTAGGGAGGACAAGCAGCAGCAGCATTTTCCGGAATGGTTCTGCTACATACAGTCACTTTTGTATATTTTTTACACAGTTTACTGATGTGATTGACCAAAAAAATTATTTTATATTTTAAAAAAAAAAGAGGTGATGGATCCAATCACATCATTGGAGTGCGTAAGGAGTACCTAAAAATGATTGGAAATAGAGTTTTTGTTCTTGGAATTGCTTAATTAATAAGTTTTACTGCCGAGTGTGATGCCCCCAACTTCCCATTTTCTATTCAATTTGGCTTGTTGTGACGTCGAACCCATTATCTGTAGTTATGCTCCTGTTGTACCGCTGGATCTTTGTGTAAATTGTGGTATATTTATTTTTTTTTAAATTCGTCAATGATGCAGCTTGCCATGTTTTATTATGAAAATTCAACATTATCCAAACATAGAAGGCCCCCCCATTTTTCATGATCTTTTCTGCTATCGATTTCCTCATCTACAGTGGGATTTACTACCTCGTAAAGTCTACGGTTCTGTTCCTGGTTCATTTTAAGTATAGTCTTTTTTTCTTTTCTTTTTTTTTAGAAAAAACACATAACTTCATTGATATATATCAGCAAAAAAACACACTGCAGTCATTACAAATCTGCTCAGACCCCTCTTCCATCCAAATTTTCTCATCTTCTTGCAATAAAGCAAGTTTTGCAAGTTGATGTTCAGCCCCATTTGCTTCTCTGTAAGTGAACACAATCTGCCATCCAGTGTTGTTCTAGCTATGAGAAGCTTTATTATGAAAAAAGTTTAGTATTTGATCCTCTGATTTCAGCCATAAAGCATTTGACCTCTGTTGTCTCCAGAAAATTTCATCTCCTTCGGGCCAGCATTGTAATTCATTCCTTGCCTCCTGATGTTCCTTCCCTCTCAGGTAGGGGTGTAACCGGTCCGGTCCGGTCCGGTTTTGGATAAAATCTAGGACCGAACCGGTATGTACCGGTTTTGTATTTTTCAAAACCGATTACGCACCGGTTACCCTCCTAAACCGGTACTTCCAGTTTTACCGGTTTCCGGTCCGGTCCGGTCCGGTTTTCCGGTTTTTTAAAAATATAAATTTCACAATTTGTCATTAAAAATTTGTTTATAAAAAAAATTGATTTAAAAAAAACTGTTTTATACTTTTATTAATATATTAGACTATATAATAGTATTAATATTAGACTATTAGTATAGTTATAAACTTTTAGTGATTTAGTATTAACATTTTATGTAATAATTTATAAATTATAATAAGAAATTATTTCATATATGAATATATATGTTATATATAAAATTTCACATAAAAATTTATAATTATACATTATATATAAAACTTATATATATTAATATTTAATATATATAAAATATTTTGTATAAAACTTATATATAAAAATATTATTTTTTATTTTTTTTTAATCAACCGGTCCGGTCCAAAAAATTCCAGAACCGGAACCGGACCGGAACCGGCCGGTTTTTACGTTTTAAAAACCGGTTCCGGACCGGACCGGTTCAAAATCGGTAAAACCGGTCCGGTTCGGTCCAGTCCGGTCCGGTTTTCTGGTTTTCCGGTTTGAATTTACACCCCTACTCTCAGGCATAAAGGGTCACTAATCTGTAAATGTTTCATATAATTTCTAGCCTGTTGAATCTTAATCTGTACCCTTCCAAAAGACTGTCTATTCCACCTCATTAACTGTTCACTACAGACTGAGATATTCCTCTGCACTTCATCCATTTTTGTATATCTTGAGTTCTTCCTCCAACAGTTTGTAATGACTGCCTCACAATTAGCTGTTTCTGTCCACATTGCTTCAAATCTAAACAATTTCCTGCCTATTCTCTTATATTTTATTCCTTCCTAATGCAAAATTATAGGTATATGGTCATAATAGGCTCTTGTACCATGTTGAACTTTGGCCTCTGGGAACATGTCACACCATTCCTTATTAGACAAAAATGTATCCAATCTCTAACAAATGAAATAATATTATTCACTTCTGTCCTATTACACCAAGTGTATTTGACCCCATCATAACCCATATCAATCAACTTACAGTCATCCACAACTCTTCTAAAATCCTCCATCTGTTTTTCAGGTCTTTCTCTACCACCACATTTCTTATGTCTATTCAACACATCATTAAAATCACCAAATATCACCCAGGCTAGTTTACCCTCATCTTTAAGTGACCTAAGTAAATTCCAGGTTTTAACCGTTTTTTATGTTTAAGGGTGTCCATAAATACTTGTCAGCTGCCGCTCTCTACCTACACCTCCACCCTCCCACCCGTGCAACAATATGGTACCTTAAGAAATTTCTTATCGCTAGAGGCACCTCATTTTTCCACATTAGGTTTAAATCCCTACTACTTCCCTCACTCAATACAACAAAACAACAGTCATAACCCAACTGAAACCTTATTCTTTCCACTTTTATTAACTTCAATTTTGTTTCTATCGAAAACAAAAATTTGGTAGCTTCCTTCTTGACTAAGTCTCGAAGGGCACGAATTCCACGTAGGTTTCCAAGCCAATGGGAATTCCAGCGAACTATTTTCATGGCTTTCGACGGGGTTGGGAGCTAGCCACCGCCAATCTAATGGTGTTGTGTTCCAGAATATACCTGTCCACTCTCCTTTGTTATGGGGTTTTCTGCTTTGAGACTCCTCTAAGTTCCTTCCAATCAAGGTCCTTCCCCTTCTAAGACTGTACTTTCTTCCCCTAATCCTCCTACACCGAGTCTTCCTCAGCCTTTCGTAGCCATTTTCTTCAAGTAGATGAAGTGTTCTACTTCACTAGACTCACTATTAGGCCTTCATTAGGGGCCCCCATCACCTCCTCATCTTGGGCTTTGAGTGAGTCCAAGCCTAGTATCTCCATTATTTGATAACGGTATGTAGCATTACTCTATAAGTATATACCAAATATATACTCTATAAGTGGCCCAATATCTTATAAAGATAGGACTTGCACACCTAAGTCTATATGTAACATTACTCTATAAGTATATACCAAATATATAAATTATCACTGTATAAAATAATTGTATAGTTAATATAGATTTTATAACCTTTGGCTAATATTGCCAGAGTTGGAGGTAGAAGTTAGATACTAGAGTCAAAGACAAAGGTAGAAAAGACCTTTGGTTCCACCTTTGACTCTGATCGTGTAAAACCCAGGCCCAGCACCAAGCCCAAGCACGAGTTCTATAAAAACAATCGATAGGGTTAATGTGTATGGGAAGCCCACTTGAGATTTAATGAGTAATGTTGGAATAGCTTACGGGCCCAAAATTTGTTTTGGCAGAATTTGAATTTTTTTTATTTGAGCATGATAATTAGATTAAAATCATTTAATGGACTAAGTGGGGTCTATTTATTGGGGAATTGGCCCAAAACAATTATGAGACATGTTAGATTATTTTTAGAAGTTGAGTCGAGGCCATAACTCACGAAAAGGCCCAAACCATGTATGCCCAAAATCAAGCCCATGAGAACCAGCCCGAACTCCATGCACGTCTCCACACCAAGCACGTTTCTTTCCCACTAGGGTTCACGACGACACTATTTATATACATGTTACACACGTTCACACACAGCCTTTCATGCACGCAAAGTTTTTCCCCATCAAATCTAGGGTTATTGTTAACCTTCGAGTTCTCCCAAGCTTCACGCTGCTACCAAGCCTCTCCAGTTTATACCAGCAAGCCGCCACCACCACCTTTCATTGGAAGCAAAAACCATAGAAATCACCTCCCCACGTGAAGTCCAGCAGCCACGTCTCCTTCTGCAACCACCACATTGCTATTGTCACCTCCCCTCAGCCCCATATAGCACAGAACAGCAGCCTCACAAGGGAGTGAGCCACTACCTCACAAGACAACCCCTCCACGACAAAGCCACAGCAAGTTGCTACAGTTTGAAATGTCACACACAATGTAGACCAGTGTATGCAACCACAAGAACCATCATCACAACCTACTACAATGAAACACCCACGGTCAACGAAGGACGAACACCACCACAGGTAGCACCAACGTAATCCCAGCTTGTAAAACAACCACATCTAACCACATTAAACCTCTATTACAGTTAACGGAATAGCACCTTCACACTTCTCCTTTTGAGATCCACCATAACCTAGCCACAGAAAACTGCCAACGATAGTGCTCTATTCTACTACGCTAGAAACAAAACAAAGTATTTTTACATCTGAACCAGCCACCATTGCATCTTAGGAAGCCATCGCACATCGCCAGCCCCATCAAGTTGCCTCCACCTACACATAAAGTGTCGTAGGACACTTCACGCCACTCGAGGTTCACAGTATCATAGCCTCACCAAGTGTTGTTGTTAGCCAAGTCGTGCACCATATTGAAACAACCCAGATCTGTCGTTTCTCTTCTCAATCTCCTCTACTGCACTTTAGAGGAGGTTGTTTTGGACTTACAACACCTCAATACTCAGATCGACCGTCGCACGACAACCTTGCCCACACCACGTCGCCGTCGAAATTTTCCCAATTTCGAGTCCCTCTACCTCTATCTATAGTAATCTCTCTCTCTCTCTCTCTCTCTTCCTCTCCTTATCCACTCTCTATTTTGTCCCCCTCGCGAGAGCCGCCATCCTCTATGCCTCGGCTTCGTTCATCACCAGAATCACCCTCACCACTCTCTATTTCCCCTGCATTAGACACCCTCTCCTGACCACTCTCTCCCTTTCTATGCATCACAACATTGACCCCAGGTTGTGCCAAACACCGCCACCACCCCCTCAAAGGACCACCGCGTCACTATTGAAGGTGATACTTACGATGAGCCGTTGAGTTTGGGACGCTTCAATCATCCAGAAGTTTGCTTACACGCTATAAGTAATCCTCAAACTAACCTTTAAAATACCATCGTTGGAAAATTCTGAAGTTGTATGTTGTGTAGTCTAGCTATGAATTTGTGAAGTGTTTGAGGGCCTTGTGGAGCATTCGGAATAATTTGTAGTTGGTTGTGAATATATGGCTAAGGGCTCTGTGAAGTGTTGGGAATGAAATTTGAAGTTATTGTGATGTTGGGAATTGACTTGTTGTTAAATTGTGTATTTGTTTTAGTTAATAATTAATTTTGTTGCTATGTCATACACTAATTAGTTGTTGCACGTTGTCTGCATTATAAATGTTACCTGCCATTAATATTTCTATAATTGTGCTTTGATTTTTTGTATACTCAAATATGTAAAATTGTTGATTTTGGTGTCAAAAGATAATTTTGTGGGTGCATGCGTATCATGACCCCAAGCCAAGATGGGGCATTTTCTCCATGGAGCTCCTTTGGTCACTCGGGAGTGCATAAAACTGAGTGACATCCCCTGGGTGTTCACTGGGCAACAATAGGCTTGGGCAAAATGGTAACGCTCTCGAATCAATTTTGTCAGCATAGAGGATAGAGGATGTCTGGTCAAGTATATGCTGGGCACAAAGCTAAGCATCACTTGTTACAAAGTCACATGCACGATCGTTACCCGTGGTGTGACGAAGGGAGCCAAAGTGTGCGGAGGGTCCATAGGGGGAGACCGTGGTGTATGCATTAATAAAATGATTGTATGGATTTTATGTGCATCACGACACCAAGTCAAGATGGGGCATTATCTCAATAGAGCTCCTCTGGTTACCCAGAAGCATGTAAAACTGAGTGACATCCTCTGGGTTATTATGACGCCCCCAAACCCTTGCTTGGGATGTAACGAATACATAGAGTGTCAGGACATGCAACACAAGGTTACATACCCCCGTTCATGATAGTTAATATACAATGCATCCTAGTATACAACTAGAAGTATGTAATAATTGCAGCGGAATAAGGGTAATTAGTTATAACTATACCCAAATGAACTAAAACGTGACAATAACATTAATAACCATAATAAGTTCAAACCAAATCGTAGCATAAACTTAGCACAACTAAACATAAAAATCTCCAAAGGTAAATCAACTGCTTCATGCGTTCAAGAGCATGAAGGACTAAGGCTATAAACATAAGGATCAAGTCAAGTCACTCCTCGAGGTCTGGCTCCTCCTCAATCAGTCGGATTCAACGCTCCATCTACCTCGTCCTCTTCAAATCCTTATACACCTTCTATCATTCCGAAGTGGGACCACAAGGGTGAGATTTACTTGAAATCTCAATATATTAAACAACCAACTTGCACAAAGATAAGATATGCATGATTAATGATAAACATGAGGTGCATGCAATGATAAGCAGAAAAAAAAAATCCGTATTTGTCTCCCATTCAGGTTCCTCAATATTTTTAGAAAAACTTTGATGCACTTTCTCTTTCAGAGAACATTTTCACTTTCTCATTTCAAAAACATGACATTCCGAAAGAGAACATTTCATACCTCATTGCTTTCAAATAAATCATAATATTTCATCATTATTAAAGCCATTATTAACACACATATGGTAGCAACATGGTTTCTCATATGCACCATGAGTACGTGCCGGTGACCGTAGCACAACTCATGTTGCCACTGCGTCTTTGTCTGTAGACATCGTTCTCAATGCAATGGTAATATAACATAACATCATAACATGTACACTCACCATAATTAGGTGTTATAACATTTACTTTGCTCTGGTGTTCTTTAAAAAAAACTCATTCAAAACTCGTTGACTGTTCTTCGTCAACCTAGGGATTACCACTCAATTCTTAAACGCTCCAGAGTGGACATAGGAGTTCCACTAGGATAATTGCCCATCCTAGCCTTTGGGGTCATGACAAAATTATTTTCATGCTATACTTGAAAAATGTATTTCATGACATTTACATATGTTGCAAGCTTTTATGTGAAAATGACATATATGCAATATGCTAAAAATGGTGAGAATTTCACATGTCATGTAAACAAGTAATCAAATGCTCAGTAATGTATCATATGATGTCTCATGCTCATAATGACATTTAATATGAATGTGGTGTTTACACAAGAATCATAAATAAATTATCTAAGAGTAAGTTAGAAGTCAACTTACAAACTTTGAGTTTGAAAATATCGTAGCAACTGAAATCAAATTTGTACTAAGTTAAGATTTGTACTACTATGGAAGACATTCATAATAAAAGGGTTCAAAAATGGATATTTACAAAAATACCCCTGAACTCTCAAAAATTGCCACTAAGGCCTTAATTTTTCACTATTTGCAAACAAATCTCGAATTTAACCAAAGTTCATAGACCTCATTTTTTGGATATTCTAAAACCATTCATACTCTTAGAATTGTAAAATTCAAAGTGAAACTAGCTCAAACAATCCCAACCCATGGCATGCACTCTAGTTGATGCCTGAGTATGATTTCAACTATTGATCCCAATGAATACATGCATATGAAATTCTCTTTAGTCACAAACAATCACTATAGTCCTTAATTATATGATAAAGTCCAATTCTTTGGTGAGCAATTTCATCCCAACACTTAATCATGGCTAAAAACCTTAATTTTCATTAATCCTTCATTAATTAAACATGATGCTCTTAGCCTAAATCACCACCGCATGCTTTCAAAATTCACCCAAAGCATGTATTTTCATTCTTATCACAATCAAAAGATCCTCTAAATGCTTAATCATCAAACCTAGGTGGAACAAATCAAGCTTCATGCCTTAATCCACATACTTACTTAAAATCCATGCATATTTTGATGATCAAAACAAGATTGAATTAAAACCTATCATGGCATGCTTCTAATAAAAAATAAATCCTTCCATGATCATTCTAAGACATTAATAAATTATATCAAAATATGCTAAGAAATTCCATAACTAAAATTTCCACTTAAAAAATTTAAACACTTAAACCATCCTTAATGAACCCGATTTTGAATCAAGCATGGTAACCTTTCTCTAAACTAAACTAAAATTCACTCCAACACTTGAAAACAAGACTTGACATGTAAACTAAGATTAAGGGCAAGAAAAATTACAAATTTCGTAACCCACTCAAGCTCCTAGCACAAGAACTCTCAAGAGCTTCCAAGAACACTCAACTCACTCACCTTTCAATTTCTCTCAAGACTAAGGAGGAAAATTGCTCTCTATGCTCAAGGGAAAGCTGGAGAGGAGGTGTGGAAGAAGTAGGGGTGAAGGGGCCTTTTATAGGCAGCCAAAGGGTGGAGGCGTTGGCCTTGGTCCATGATGATTGGTTGAGTTGGGAGGTGGTGTAAGAAGCAGAAATTTCCAGATTGCCTTCATCACCTTGTGTCACCTTGTGTAGGGGTAATAGTGGCCTGAAACCACCATGATTTCTTCCCTACAGTTTCTGTATTGCTCCTGTGAATGGTGGTCAAGTCATGGTGTAGAGGAAATAGAAGAAAAACCAACAAAACCAACCATGGGGCTAACAGGTTCAAAGTGGTTTTCTTTGGACAGTTTTGTTCATTGTCTTGACTTTTCTTTTTGACTCATCATCATGGCTGATTTATGCAGGTGCAAGGTCACTTCTTGAAGGATGTTTAGGTGGTAGAAGGTGGAGGGTTGGCTGCCAAGTGATCATAAAGGAGTAACTCAAAGAAGATGATGCAATGGAGGGTGGTTGCTGAAATGGAGTTGTGCAGAAAGGTCATTTAGTTTTGGTGCCTTCTTTGGGTGGAAAAACCTGGTCAAAGGCTCATGATGACCATGAGGGACTCTAGGGGATTGGGTGGTGATGGAGGTGGTGTGGGGTGGTGGCTTAGCCAAGGGCAGGTGGGTGGTTGAAACTCAACCAAATCAGTTTGCAACCAACTAGCTTCCAAGGTGCAATCAGTTTGGTGTTTTGGTTTGGTTAAACCAAACTCATCCAAGGCTTGGTCTGGGTTCAAAGGGGTATCATGAGGTGTTTAAGGACCATAGTTCCCTTGAGAAAAAGGCACAAAAAGATTGGGTTTAAGGGCAAAACAATCCATGCACTCAAAAGGCACACATTTGTGTCAAATGGTGTAGTTTTGGGGTTTGATATGTCATTTCCTCTAAGACATGTGTGGAGGTTTATCTAGGGTTTTAGTATGATCTAAGAGTGATGTAATTCAGTAATAAAATAAGATAATTTCAGATCAAAAGGTCAAAAAAAGATTAAGAAAGAAAATTAAGCTTCAAAACATGGTTTAAAGATCACTAATCTTGGGTAAGTTGATTAATGGTCTTAACCAATTTTAAGACTTAATTTGGGTGCTTAAGGTATAACATGGGTTTGAGAAAACCCATGGTATGGTGCATTGGGCTTTCAAATTGAAGAGTGAAATAGAACAAAACAAAGCTTTGGGCCTTGTGGACTTAAAAGGGTCATAAGTGTAGGTTAATGGTCCAAGGGCTTTTGGGTTTGAATGAATGGGGGTCTTGTTTCCAGATTTTGAGCGATTAAAAGAGACCACAAGATCCACAACGATGAATGGGGACCTTGACCTAATTGGGCCATAGGTCAAATCTATACCAAACTTGGCCCAAAGGGCTTATGCCTTTCTCATACTTGGGCCAATACTATCCTAACAAGTCTTGCACTCCTATTAGGCTTGTTTTATGGCTTCTAAGGATTGGCCCACAAATTCCTAAGGTTCTAAAGGCCTTAATAGGATTACTAATGGGTTTGCTTCTCTAATACTTCATGCTTATTAAGTTGGGCCTAATACTTTCACTCTTACTAAGTTAGGCCCAATCTCCTTATATCCTTTTCATTGGGCCTATTTTCTAGTGTCCTCCAAAATAGGCTTAAAACTTTATATCTCCCAAGTTGGCTTTTTAACAAATTATCCTTAACCCATCACATCCTTAGTGCATTAGGGCTCTAAAGTCGTATTGCCTCTCCTAAGCCTTTATACCCAAAAAGCTTGGCCCTTATAAACCAAATTGCTTAGCCCATTAATGTGGCAACCATCCAATATGCCATGTGCCATTCCCTTATGGGCCTCTTGGTTTCTTATCCTCAAAATTAATAAATCATTAAAAATTCTCCAAAATAATATTACTAACTAATCAAGCTCCAAAATCTTCATTTTTCCTCAAAAATCAATATTGCACTAGAATCTTCAAATAATTCTTCCAAATCCAAAGTATACTGCCTTTTTGCCAACTCAAGTATCCAAAATTAATCTTATTCTCAAATAGCCCAACTCCCAATTAATTAGGATTAAGGCTACTAAGGTCAAGGCCTAAGGAGCTTTTTTGGCGGGGTGTTACAGTTATCGCAGGGTAATAACAGGCTAGGGCGAGACGATAATGCTCTCGTGTTGACTCAGTTGCCTCTCTGCTCACAGAGCCTAGAGTATGCCTAGTCACGTATGCGTCGGGGGCAAAGCTGGACGTCACGCGTTACGAAGTCACATGCACAGTCATTACCCATGGTTTGATGAAGTGAGTCAGAGTGTGTGAATGGTCCCTAGAGGAGACCATGATGATCTCGAAGAACTAATTGTGACTTCAATCGTATAGGAATTTAAGATTTTAGGCTATACAGTTCGTTGTGGGTTGATCACATTACAATGCAAATTTATGGCCATTAACGGTCAACTTAAGAAGAAATGGATGGTCACCAAAGTGTTGAATATAATTGAGTAGGAAGTGGAACTTCAAGCGTCAATATTGAACAACACAATGTAAATTATGAGGTAATAATCATTAGGCTCCAAGCGTGTTGTAGAATATGCCTTTATGGAACTCGAGATTTTGGATTGGCCTACCTTAGTAACTTAGATATGATGTGCTAATTAGAAGTACTAGCTATGACCATGATAGAAAACCAATGAGAGTAGAGGTAGAGATTGTTGACTCCATAAGTCGTTGGGGATTAGTTATAGTCACGTGGAGCGAATTTCAAGGATGAAATTCTTTTAAGGGGGGAGGATGTGAAGCCTAGCTCATGTAGAAGCTCAAAACACTTAAGCCCAACCCATATGCCCTAACCCTAAAACACAATTCCCTCTCCTATTCATCCTTTTCTTTTTCTCTCTACAAGCAAAGCAGCCTCCCACCTCTCCTTGTCCCTCACTCCCATTGCTGCTCACCACACTGGATGCCAAGTCACGCCGTGCGCAGCCAACGTAATCCCTGCCCCACCAATAAGCTCCACTGCCTCCCATCTCTCTTGTCGTCTCTGTCTCACCTCTCCACCTTATTGTAACCTCACTAAGTGCTACAGTCAGCCAAGCCCTACACCACGTCGATCCAACCCAAATCCGTCGTTTCTCTTATCAATCTCCTCCACCACGTCTTAGAGGAGAACGTTTTGGACCCACTGTAGCTGAGGACTCAGATATGTCGTCCCATGGTGTCCTCATCCATGCCACATCGCCAATGATTTTTCCTAGATTTGTCACCCTCTGCCTCTCTCTGTAGTAATCTCTTTATTTATCTTCCTCTTCTTATCCCCTCTCTGTTTTGACCCGTAAGAGAGCCGTTGTTGTTGTAGTCCTCCACATCTTGGCTTCATTCGTCACCCAAATCACCCACACCACTCTCTATTTCACTTGCATCGAACACCCTCTCCCCATCATTCTCTCCTCCTCTGTGAGTCACAACCTCAAACCCAGGCAATGACAACCACTGTCACCACCTCCTTCACAGCTCCTCCCCCACTGTCCATCTCCCACTCTGACCCTGTCCTAGCAACATGCACACACCCACATACAAACTCTCCCTGCTCAAGAAACCCACAAGACCCCTCAAAGGACCACCGTGTCACTGTTGAAGGTGACACTTATGACCAGCCACTGAGTTCAGGACGTTTTGACCATTCAAAAGTTTTCTAACATGATGTAAGTAATCCTCGAACTAACCTGTAAAATGCCATTGTTGGGAAATTGTGAGATTGTTTGTTGTGTAGTCTTGTTCTAAATTTTTGAAGTGTATGAGGACACTGTGGAGCATTGGGAATGATTTGTAGTTGGTTGTGGATCTATGGCCTGTGGCCGATGGCCCTATGAAGTGTTGGGAATAAAATTTGAAGTTGTTATGATATTGGGAATTGATTTGTTGTAAAATTGTGTTTTTGTTTTAATTCATAATTAATGTTGTGGTTATGTCACAAACTAATTAAATGTTGCCCATCATCTGCATTATAAATGTTACCTGCCATTAATATTTCTATAATTGTGCTTTGATTTTGTGTATACTTAAAGATGCAAAATTGTTAGTTTTGGGTGTCAAAAGATTATTTTGTTGCTGTTTGTGTATCATGACCCCAAGTTAAGATGGGACATTATCTCGGTGGAGCTCCTCTGGTCACTCAGGAGCACATAAAACTGAGTGGCATCCCTGAGTTTTCGTTGAGTGACAACGAATTCGGCTGAGATGATAACGCTCTCGGGTTGACTCATTTGCCTCTCTACTGGTAGAGACTAGAGGATGCTTGGTCATGTACGGATCAGGCGTTACTTGTGTTGTGACAAAGGGAGCCATAGTATGTGGCTGGTCCATAGGGGAAACTGTGGTGCATACATTAACGAAATAATTATATTAATTTTATTTGGATCACGACCCAATTCAGGATGGAGCATTTTCTTGATGGATCTTTTCTGCTCACTCGAGAGCGTGTAAAACAGAGGATATCCCCTAGGTTATCCCTGGGCAACAACAGGCTTGAGCGAGACATTAAAGCTCTCTTGTCGACTATGTTGCCTCTCTGCTAGCGGAGGCTAGAGGATGCCTGGTCACGTATGTGCCGGGCATGGAGCTGGGCATTAGTCATTACAAGGTCATATGCACGGTCGTTATCCATGGTGTAACAAAGGGAATCATAGTGTGCAGATGGTCCTTAGGGGAGACCATGGTTATATACCTTAATCAATTGGAAACTTTCAAAATAAAAATGTGATTTTCGGATGTGTGGTGTCTTGTGTCAGAATTGGGTATTTTGTGTTTGGAATATTGCAAATGTTATAATTCTATGAAATTTCCCATTCTTACATAATTTCATGTTTTTTCACCTACTTGTATTTTGAGTACTAGTTTTTATTTTACTTATTGAGATTTTGTGAAATATTACTTTAATGTCCCCACCTACAGTTCTACTCCTCGGAATCGTAGATTTCGATGCAAATAATGTGTTTGAGTATGGAGGTATGGCTTCACCCGAGGTGTGAAGATTTGGGTTCTTTTCCCCCTTCTGTTTAAGTGTTGTTATTTGGCTTGAATTTGTTTAAGTGACTGTAATATTTTTATGCCGAAGTTTGAAAGACTTGTGGCTTATGGATATTTTTTAGGTGATGTAGCTTTAATTTCTGGTACTGTTAGAATTAATGAATGACTTTTTTTATTTTTCCACTGCAAATTACTTTTTTATTTTTTATTGTATTGCATGTATGTACACACGTACTGTCACAATTTGCTAAGTGTGTATGACCCGAGCAGTCAACATCCCGGCATCACGACTTTCACCAAAATATAAGTGGGGATCGAGGGCGCCACAATTTTAAAAATATTCTCTGTCAATTGTAAAGTTGTGACTTTTCACAAGATTCATTTCTTTTTCTATAATTCGACAACTCCACCCACAAATTTAAAAACAACAAATTTTTCAGAAATTAGAGGAACATTTCCTCCTTCATTTTCAAATGCTTGTGCTGGAAGAACATGTACAAAAAGTACTCATTGTGAAAATCTTCCATAGGCTATAGCTGTCTCACCAAAAATTTGAAATTTATACTGGATTTGATAATTATGAAAAAAATAAATGGTATATAATAGTTCGCATGACAAATGACCTAATTTTTTAATTTTAATTTTTTGTTTTCTTTTTTTTCAATTTAAGAATTTTCTTTGAACGAAAAAATTATTTGTATGTATGGTAGGTCTTCCAAAATATATGAGAATTTAAAAAAAAAACAATAAAATCGAAGAAATTTCGGTCAAAGTTCAGTCATTCCAAAAGAGATGGCTACAGTAAGGGAGAGAGCTGATACGCCGAAAGCTAGCATAGGCCCTTCGGGAGAATGCAAAAATATATGGCGCAACCCAACCCGTGCCGGCGGTGCAACGACGGAGGCATTCCAGATGCGCCGACCATCAAAAGCACGGTTGAATGGTTCTTTCTTTTTCTTTTTTCTTTTTTCTTTTTTCTTTTTTCTTTTTTCTTTTTTAATGGTCCTTATCTTTTGGAAAGTCACTTATTATTTTGCATCCTCTCAAATTAACATGGCTTTTTAGGCCATATCAAAATCTCAGTCTCAAAAAATTTTAAAAAGTTTGAATTGACTATACATTATCAATAAGATTTTCCTAAAATAAAAAGTAAGTCCACTAACACAACAAGTTCTTACTTCATTCAACAAACAAATATATTCAATGGAAGTCAGAAAATGATAAGAAATTATATTTCAAAAAAATAAATAAATTGCACATTTCACAATTTGTAATTACTCCACAAACTATCAATTCTGGCAATTACTCATAATAAATTATCAAAATTTACAAAATGGATTTAAAAAGTCAAGATTATCCCAAAAGGTTTTGGAAAAGAAAATATAAACTTAAGAATAATAAATAATAATAATAAAATGAAAGCAAAAAAAAAAATACAAGGAGAAAAGCGGCAGCCCACTCGAGACTGACGTGTGTAGATGACATGTCCCACTACTGATTAGATCGCTCTACCTACAACAAATAAAGGTAATGCCCCGATGTGTTCGATACATTTCTGATGTCTAAGTCAATAATCTATATAATAAGATGTCACTCAAAATTAAGTCAATGAGAGTCCCTTGACATGTTACCTACCTGCTCATTGTATATATAAGCGCAATGGATTATCGATCAATCTCAATGATGATTATCCTGCAAGGTTTTATCTGTTAAGTTATGCTCTTAACATCATATTCCTTTGGCTGATACCTATCCCGTATCTCGGGAATGTTGGAATTTTCTGAACCACTCCCGAGTTAACCATCAATTATGTGGGGGCTGCATGGGCCTCTAGGACTCACTAACCTTACCCTCATCATCCGTCGGGTTGGGATACTAGTATAGTATAAAAAGTGTTTAACTTGTTAGTTATAAACATGAATAATAAGATTAAAACTTCATCTTATATTAATTAGAAATTCAACATATAATATATATAATATAATATAAAAATTGTATATAATATAAAAAATTATATAATAAGAGTAGACATATTATAAGTTTTTATAGTATAAAAGAATAATCGTCGAGATAATTATAAAGAAAGAGAGAGAGAGGAAAAAAAAAAAAGGTGTTGATATACCCTACCATCGGAATACTGGTTCATACCTTGAAGAAAGAGATACTAGCATTGCTCTTATCATGTCAGCTTTTTTTAAACCAAAACGCCATCAACCAGTTCCATGCTCACCTCAACGTAAAACAAATATGGTGAAAAGAGGATCGTTTGTTTCGGTTTGGGATTTAGGGCCACACACGTTTTCTAATACTCTGGCATAGGAAACTTGGACAGGTATGGGGGGAGTCAAATTGTTGAGAGACACACAAAGTTTCTCTTTGGAATTTGGAGCTTTAACGACTCTCTCTGGTCCAAAGTTGTACCAGCATCTGAATCAGACACGCATTCCTTCTTTGGAACTTGGAAGGCTTTTGTTAGTTTTTTTTATTTTTATTTTTTATTCTGCCTTTGTAAATGAGAAAATGACTAGCTAGCCACGCTATTCGGACTACTGGAACACGCAACGAACCTTGACAGAGTTCAAAAGTTAAGAAGACGAGAGAGAATATGTTGGATCAAATTTGGAACAGAAAATTATTGATTTTATAGAATTTTTTTTTATCTTAAATTTTATTATCTTAAATACGGGTGTAACCGGTCCGATCCAGTCCAATTTTAGACAAAATTTAGGACCGAATCAATATGCACCGGTTTTACATTTTTCAAAACCGATTATGCACCGATTACTCTCCTAAACTGGCACCTCCAGTTTTACGGTTTCCGGTCTGATTCGGTCCGGTTTAAATAATTTGCAAATTTGTCATAAAAATATGTTTAAAAAAAAAAACTGCTTTAAAAAAATCTGTTTTATTAAAAATCTGTTACTATATACAATAATCTGCTGTGTAAAGAAATTCTGCTATAAAAAATCTGCTATGTAAAAAAAATTCTGTTATAAAAAAACTGCTATAAGACAAAATGTTATACAAAAAATCTGTAATAAAAAGAAAATTATTTATGATGTTAATTGTTAATTTGTTACTAACTTAGAGTATGTCAATGTACTAATATTATATATATCTTATACATAATGGAATATATATTATATATTATATAATAATACATTGATACTAAATTATTACTAATACTATATACTATTCTAATAGTGATATTAATACTATTTATAGTTATAGTGATATTAATACTAACATATTATGTTAACTATACTATTATACATATATTATACTATAACTCTTATAATATATTAATATATACTAATACTATATATTATACTGTTATAGTATTACTACTACATATAGTATATATATATATATATATATATATTATAATGATATAGTGATACTAATACTAATACTATATACTATACTAATAGTAATATTAATACTATATAATAATATATGGTCATAGTGATAATTATATAATATCTTATATATAATAATATATGATTTATCTTTGGTGTGTATGAATAGAGCAAATGGAGAACTCATTGGCAGTGAGATTGATACGCAGGAAGATGGCAGTGAGTGGGAAAACTTTCTAAGGGTTTTGGTCCTTACTAACTTGACAAAACCAATGGCGAGAGGAAGAACCATCACTGTCAAAGGGAAGGCTCACTAGATCCCTCTAAGGTATGATAAATTACCACATTTCTACTTTAAATGTTGTTGTATTATTCATGGAGATTCAGAGTGTAGGGGGAAAGGGGAGGCTAATGAATAGTTTGGTGTATAATTAAGAGCAGGATAAGAGTAAAAAAGAGAAAGGATCCTAGAAGGTTGAATGGGGATAATAAAAGAAGTTTAGTTGGGATGAGAGGTGAGGAGGGAGATACTAACAAAACAAATGGCTCTATGGAGAAGGAGTTGGAAGTTCTGAGGGTAGAAGTGGTAGTCGAAGGGAACGAGATGGGGACAGAAACGAGAGTTAATGAGGAAGAGGGGGAAAATAATGTAGAGATAATGAATGGGGGACCTAGTAATAAAATGATGGGAGAAGGTCAATATGAAAAAGGAAAAGAAGTGATAGAGAAGGAAGTGGAGGATATAACTTTGAGTTCCCAAGCCAATGGTGATACATACAACAAATGAAATGTGACAGGATTATGGAAGAGAAGAGCTAGAGATAGAGAAATTGGAACAATCTTCTTTCTTAACACTATCAAAATGAAGCTTGGGTAAAGAGCTAGAGGGGAAGGGGGAGGTGAGGGAAAAGAAGAAACTTAGAAAGCAATGATGTGAAGGGATGGATGGAAAAACAAATGAATTGATGGAGGCTGTTAAACAATCATACCAAACACAATGAAAACACTAAGTTTGAACTGTCAAGGGCTTGGGAACCCTCGGACAGTTCAAGATCTTTACCAAATGGTAAAGGACAAGAAGCTCAATGTAGTTTTCTTGATGGAAACTAAGCTGGAGAAAAGGAACTGTGATATAATAAAAAACAGGCTCAACTGTGATGGTTTCTTTTTTTCGGTTTAGCCAGTTGGTAGGAGAGGGGATTTGATCCTATTATAGGATCACCATGTGAAACCAGAATTGGTGAATTATTCACAAAGACACATTAGTGTTTGGGCCACAAATGATGATGGAAATGAGAAATACTTGTTGACAGGTTTTTATGGGCAACCAAAAACTAATAGAAGGGAAGAAACTTGGAGATTACTTGCCTCACTGAAGCCTACAAATAATTATGGCTAGTGTGTGGTTGGTGATTTTAATGAAATAGTAACTCATGATGAAAAGATGGGCAGGAGACAGAGATAGGAAAGGGAAATGGCAAGTTTCAGGGAAGTGTTGGAGGGGGGGTTTGTTTGACTTGGGGTGGAGAGGTGACAAATTCACCTGAAGTAATAAGCATGAGGATGAGACATTCACTAAGGAGAGACTTGATAGAGCAATGGCCAATTCAAGGTGGAAGGGTATTTTCAAAGAAGGGAGGGTGGAAGTGATCGCTACCAGGAGCTCAGACCATAGGCCCTTACTACTTTGTATGATTCATAGAGTAGGTGGCAAAAGAAAGGGAATGAAGATGTTCAGGTATAAAGCCAACTGGGCTTTAAAAGAAGTCTGTGATGAGGTATTAAAGAGGGTATGGGTAAAAGGTATGGAAGAGAGAGGATCTTCAAACAACTTACAGACAAGTTTGGAAGAAAGTAAAAATGCCTTACTCAGATGGAATAGATAGATTGGAGTGGATAGGGGGAAAGAATTGAGAGAAAAAACTTAGCACTTAAAACGGCAACAAGAGATTAAAAATAGGTACAATTCTGAAGAGATCAATAGAACTCAATAGAAGATAGGGATGGTTTTAGAAAAAGAAGATTTAAAATGGAGGAAACAAGCTAAGAGGAATTGGTATCAGCTAGGGAATAGAAACACAAAATTCTTCCATAGTTGTGCCAATCAAAGGAGAAGTAAAAACTATATAAAATAGGTTATGGATGAACAAAGTTACTCGAGGCATGATGAACTAGAAGGGACTTTTAATGAATTTTTTGTGAGGTTATTCACTTCCTCTAAACCCAACCAATATGATATGGATGATTGTCTGAAGAACATGGAGGCTCGGGTTTCTAATGAGATGAATGAAGCTCTTTCAAAGACTTTTACCAGAATGGAGATTGAGGAAGTAATAAAGCATATGGCCCCTCTGAAATCACCTGGACCAGATGGGTTTGGGGCTTGTTTTTATCAAATTCACTGGCATATTATTGGAGATGAAGTCAGTAGTGTTGTGTTGTCTTGGTTGAATGGTAATTTCTTTAACCCCTCTGTAAACTTTACTTATATTATACTCATTCCAAAAGTAAAGAATCTGAGGCTAGTCAATGATTATAGACCTATAAGTCTATGGAATGTGGCTTATAAGATAATGTCAGAAGTGTCGGCTAATAGGTTAAAAAAAGTACTCTGTTATTGTTTCTCCCAACCAAAGTGCATTCATACCATGGAGATTAATGTCAAATAACATTATTGTGGCATATGAAATTTTGCACACGATAAAGGCAAGAAAGGAAGGCAGAAAAGGGAATATGACCATTAAGCTTGACATGTCCAAGACTTGTAACATAATTGAGTGGCCTTATCTAGAAGTAGTTATGAAGAAGCTGGGTTTTTGCAGTAAATAGACTGAGTTGATTATGAAGTGTGTCATCAGTTATATATTCTGTTTTGATTAATGGCAAGACAGGATCAAAGATACTCCCTTCAAGAGGGTTGAGACGGGGAGACCCTTTGTCTCCCTATCTTTTTATTCTTTATACAGAAGGCTTAACCTCCCTTCTTAATAATTCAGATATGATGGGTGAAACAATGGGATGACAGTGGCTAGGGGGAATTGGAGTGAATCATTTGCTATTTGCAAATGATTGTGTCTTGTTTGGTAGAGCGAATGTGGTGGAATGGTTAAAATTCAGGTTTGGGATTGGGGGCCACACAGATTTTCTAATAGTCTGGCGTAGGAAACTTGGACAGGGATGGTGAGTCAAATTGTTGAGAGACACACACAAAGTTTCTCTGTGGAATTTGGAGCTTTAACGACTCTCTCTGATCCAAGTTGTACCAGCATCTGAACCAGACACCCATTCCTTCTTTGGAACTTGGAAGGCTTTTGTTAGTTTTTATTTATTTATTTTTTCTGCCTTTGTAAATGAGAAAATGACTAGCCATGCTCTTCGGACTACTGGAACACGCAACGCAACGAACCTTGACTGAGTTCAAAAGTTAAGAAGACGAGAGAGAATATGTTGGATCAAATTTGGAACAGAAAATTATAGATTTTAAAGAAATATTATTTTTTATCCTAAATTTTATTATCATAAATTTAAGAAATGTTAACTTTTATTTGTGCGGAAGGCTTGAGAGGGGTTGTGAGGGTTACTTTTTGGTATGCGTTGTCAGCCAAACCTATGGGCTACAACACATGATTTTGTGCCTTCAACTTGCCGTGTGATGGAGTGGTGGAGAGGTGGCTGGTTGCCCTCCCCATCAACCATTATTTGGGGTTTACATGGACAGTGGTAGTACACTCATGGTAGTAGGGAAAATTTCCCTAAGAAGTCTTGCATCGGTGGTGCATTTCGGTGGGCCTTAATGGGCATAAACTGATTGAGCCTCATTTGGGCTTTCAGTAGGGCTTGGTTTGGGGTTTCAATTTCTATCAAGCCTAAATCTAATTTTTCTTAGTTCAATGAATATACTATGGTATAAAAAAAATGTATAAGGGTGTATTTGAATGGTTAATAGTATATGAAAGTGATTTAATCAAATAATTAAAAACTAAGCTAAAACTGGCTTCATATAGGGTTTGAAAAACCATTTAGGGTCTCGGTTGAGAACCCACATTCTCAACTAATGAGAAATGGTTTAATATGTTATCAAATTTTAGGACACATATTTAGTAAGTACATCATGCATTTAACAATAACAATTCAATACGTGCATCCATATATTTAATAAAAATCAAAGAATCTATAGAAATAAATATTCATGTACCTCATATAATAAATGGACTTGAGGAAGTATGCCAGACGTTCAAAAAGTAATTTTTATTATTAAATTTTTTAAGAATTTTACTAAAATCTAATTTATAAAAAATATTTTCAGGACTCAATCTAAACAATCACATGTCTGTGTTCAATAAACTAATACCAAAACTACCAAAAACAAATGGCCCCGGAAAGCCATAGCATGTTCCTAACATAATTTCAACCCTTTAACTTGCTAAAAGTGTCAATCCTAATATAAACCTTAAACTTAGGATTTTGGAGGCAAAATCCACTATAACGGGAGAATTTATAATCTCTTATGGCCTCACATGTCACTCAATACAATGGAGGAATTTAGTCTACACATAGAGAAGTCATCCCTCAGCCAGTCGAGAGTCTGTCCTTCATCTATAGAGATATCCCTCCTTTTAGAGAGATTTATTTTCTTTCTTAAAGTGATAAAGTCCAACTTGCCTTGTGAAGCCTTTTTCTTTTAGAAGTCTGAGCCGACTACTTTGTCTTATCTCTTCATTGCCTTATCTCTTCCCCACCTTATATCTTGGATTTATCTCTTCCATTATTATTAGTGATAGGTTTTCAAAGGGCTGGACCCAGTCAATTTAGTCCCTAACAGATGCCCGCAATTCTTAGAGTCGACTTGTTTATCAAGATGGCCTTGAGAATCTTCAAGTCAATTGTGATTGAGGTAACCTGTAAGAAACTGCAGAAAAAGTAATTCTGGGAGCTGGTCCATAGTTTATCATTGTTATACAATGCAATAGTGATCTCTAAGAGCGGTTCTCAAGAAGAATTTGTGGAATTTGTAATAAGGGACTTTGAGGATGGGCTTTTGTGAAGTTTGTCTGTAAGAACATTTGCGTGATAATTAAGTGTACTGATGATTGTATGTGACGGTTAATGAAGTGTGCATATTTTCGTGCTCGGTATCATTTTTAGTTTTCAGTGGCATAAGTGGATTTTGCCCTGTGTTGCGATTTTTCGTTGGTGTTTAATGTTTCTATTTTGATGTAAATGTAAGAGTTTGTTTGTAGTAACCCGCACTTAAGTGGTCAAGGAATCCATCGACCCCCAAAGTCCATCTTTGGCAGTTACTAAGCCCGTCGACTCGTTTCCAAAGGACACTCGAGTAAGACGGTTGTAGAGCTCAGAAGCTCGTTCTCAAAAGTAACCCGCTGGCAGCGATTGTGCCTCGACCGTGTAACGTTGGAGATAATAGGGTAGTGGGAGGATGCCTCGACCACGTAACCCTGGTGAAGAGAGTGTAGCAGGGGGATACCTCAACCGCATAACTCGACAATAAGAGTGTAGCGAGAGGATGCCTCAACCGCATAACTCTGGCAATGGGTGTAATGGGAGGATGTCTCGACCGCGTAACCTCGGCGATATGAGTGTAACAAGAGGATGTCTCGACCGCATAACTCTGGCGATGGGTGTAACAAGAGGATGTCTCGACCATATAACCTCGGAGATATGAGGGCAGGAGGAGGATGCCTCGACCGTGTTACCACGCCAATATGAGTGTAGCGAGAGGATGTCTCTACCGTGTATCTGTAGCGGGAGGATGCCTCGACCGCGTAACCTAGGCGATATGAGTGTAGCGGGAGGATGTCTCGACCGCGTAACTCTGGCGATGGTGTAGCGGGGCGATGGGTGTAACGAGACGATGTCTTGACCGCATAACCTCGGCGATATGAGTGCAACAGGAGGATGCCTCGACCGCATAACCTCGCCGATATGAGTGTAGCGAGAGGATGCCTCGACCGTGCATCTCTGGCGATGGGTAGGATGCCTCTACCGCGTAACGTCAGCAATAGGAGTGTAGCGGGAATGTGCCTCGATCGTTTAACTCTGGCGATGAAAGCATAGCAGGAGGTTGCCTCGATCGCATTGGCGTGGGAGACAAAATGCGACCACACTCTGTGGCGGGAGCTAGAGCTCGCCTTGTACCAAAATTAAAACCAAACAAGTTAGATTAAATAATTCAATTCACAAGTTTGAGGATTGCGAACCTTGGCTATCTCGCTTGAGTGTGGTGAGGGCTAGTGACACATGAGTGATGCCTGTTGGCAACCATGCTTTAGCAATGATGAGGACACGGAGTGCCCACAATATCGGATGGTTTGTTCTGATAACAACAAATTAAGATGGCAAGTGATGCTTGAGAGGGGCTTTGCAGCTTATGTTTCATGCCATGTAGGTGATTCCCAGCAAATTATATTCTTAACGAGGATTATCCCCGGCCCACGATGATTCGGACTTCGATACAGTGGTCTTTGCGTTCATCCATAAAATAAATAATAAATAAGCATATGAGAATAAATAAAAAGAGACACAAGAATTTACGTGGTTCGGCATAAAAGTCTACGTCCACGGATTGTTTGGGGGTGAAATCCACTATAATGGATAATTTCACAATTTTTCATGGCCTCACATATTGCTCAATACAATAGAGGAATTTAGTTTAGGCATAGAGAAGTCATCCCTTAGCCTGTAAAGAGTTTGTCCTTCATCTGTAGAGATCTCTTCCTTTTATAGAGATTTGTTTTCTTTTTTGGAGTGATAGAGTCTAACTTGTCTTGTGAAACATTTTCCTTTTAGGAGTCTGAGCCAACTTTTTTGCCTTATCTCTTCCATGTCTTATCTCTTAGCTTTATCTCTTCACTTATTATTAGTGATAAGTTTTTAAAGAGTTGGACCCAGTCAATTTAGTCCCTAATAGGGTTGAATTTCGGTTGCAATGTTTTTCCCTTTCCGCAAGAGAAAGGGTTTGGGAGATGTCAAAACCAATGTGATATGTTCACATGTGAGATCGGCTGAACTAACATGAAAACAATTTACTGTCCATTTGGATACGCAAAGACTCTCTCCGTACAAGACCATGTGAGATGTTTTTAATCTCATCTCTTAAACCAAACCAGGCATAGGTCGAATTACCTCATGCACAACATAATTTCCACAGGCAGGATTGTTGCTCGTCTTATAACCCATATTAAATTATTGTGATTGCACCTCTATGCCACCTATGAGACTACTAGAACCTCTCATATAATTTCACACTTCAAGATCAAAGAATCTAATTAGATGGTTACTCTAAGAAATTATAGAGAGAAATGATAGGGTTGTTTTGTTTGTACGTTCAATGCTCTTAAAACTAACGTATATAAGACTCTCTTTTAAGAGTCTCCTAATAGGAATGTTAATTAAGAAGTTAATTAGCGGTGGGGAGTCAATTAACTGGTATAGTTCATTACGTGGTGACTGATGGTAACTTTTCAATGGAAATGAAGTTGAAAAAATTAAAAAAAATATAGCTAAAAAGTCTAAAGAGCGCCATGGATGATGATTTTAAAAGACTAGCTAAAAGAAAAGAACAAGATCATTAAACGGAATGAGGGTTCCGTCAATTCTATATACACTGTTCCAAGAGCATACTTATCCCTACAAGTCCACTACATCTACATCTATACCATAAAGAGATATGTGAAACTTTAACATGTTTTGTGTAAAAACTACGCTATAAATTCTAATAACATATAACCTAAGACCCTCTTTAAGTTTAATCTTTTTACATACAACACATGAAAAGCCAAAGCTGACAGCTGACAGCCGACAGACACGTTGGAACTTTCATGTTTCCACTTACCAAGTCGTAAAATTAATATAAAATTGAACTCGAGTTGTTCAAGGAAGGAAATAACCTAATGCTAGAGATAAAGTATTAGAATAAGTTAATGTTGTCGAGAAAGTATGAAAATGCGAGATGATATATATGCCGGCGTCTTAATCGGTGGCTGGCTTTCCCCCTCCCCAATAAAATAAACACTTCTTTCGAGAATCTGAGACCAATGTTCCTTTTGGGTCCATTACTATCAAGGAGTTTCCAAAGTTGCGGCTAAACATAATTAATTAATTATATTTGGTGATGGCGTAGGATCCTAAGGCTATAAACTATATTTTACCACTTCCATAACCTACAATTATGGGCGTAGTCGGTCCGGTTCAAGAGTCTATCAGTCTATCATTTTTATCAGATTAGATTATTAGCTATCATTCAGTCGGTATATATCTTTTTTTTCTTTTTATAAAAAAATTAATTAAAAAATCAAATTTAATTAATAAAATTAAAATTAAATGATTTCTTTAATATTTTATATATAGTTAATAAATATTAAATAATCTTATTATATATATGGCCAATAATATTTTATTGAATAAAAAATATATATATTTAACTTATACAACTATTATATAAAATAATATATTATATATTAATTTTTAAAATATATATATATATATTCGATCGGCTTCATCCGATCTAAAAATACTACACCTCAAGACCGATTAATAAGACTATCAATCTGGTCCACACCGATGGGATTACGGCCCTACATACAGTTCCCCTTTAAACAACCGAGATAACCAAGGCTTTTTTTTTTTAGCAATGCTACGTACAGTTCTCATTTGGGGATTGCAATGCAAGTCTTAGCAATTCTATATTTAAAATTTTTTTTTTAAATTACAAAAATATCCCTCTTAAAATGGTGTTTTTTCTCATTTAATAAAGGGTCTGCACATACAGTCTCCAAGTGGGGACTGCAAATAGAATATTTTTTTTTTAATCACTTTCCGATGATTTTCATCTAAACACTAAAGGGATTCTTAACCATTTTTGTTTTTATGTTTTTTTTTCACAAACACTATCTATAATAGAATAGAGATAAACAAATATATGTATTCTACAATATTTAATACCACGGGTTCAAGACTGCAAAATTCAAAGTTCAAAAAGTTTTCAGAAAATCAAGATTCAATGAATTAGTAAAGAAAATAATGAGTATTATAATATGGACCATGTTACAATTATCGATAATTCCCACAGAGAATTCTCACTGAATGTGTAAACGTTTTTTTTTTTCTTCGCTTTTTTTAAAACATTTTTTTGAACTCTTTAAATATTTAAAAATATTTACAAAATGGACGAAATTTCCTTTATAATATTAGAGTAATGTTGTTTGAACTGATAAGATAACCGATTTTTTTTTCTTTTTCTTTTTTTATTTTTTTTCTTTGTGATTAAGTAAGTGAATTATTGAGTATATGTATTTTTGTAAAAACAAAACTTAAAATGTTAAAAAACAAAAAAAAAACTGGAATGCACTTATCGATTGGATTAACAGTATGAGCATCGATCCCAGTAGCATCATCCATAATATAAACTGGCGAGAAAATGTAACGTGAATATGACGATGCGACAGGGCAGTCTCCATACGATGATAACTTGAAATGATCGAGATTTGGAGGGGGTGATTATTTTAGGATCAAGGAATTAGTCGATTGAATGGATTAGAATATAACGACCCGGCCCAATAATTGTAAGGTCGGAATATTAATAATTTTTATTGGGCCAAAATTATATTTAATGAGACATATTGGATAAGCCCACGAGCGATAAATTATTAAGATTGATTAGAAGTTTTAATTAGGTTTAATAACTACGTTAATCCTATTTATTATTTATTGAACGAGTTAGACTCCTTTTAGGATTTAAAGATTGACTATTAGAAATTTATTTCAATTTAAAATCATCACTAATTGAAGTCCCCTACGTAGTCTTAGTCACGGCTAATACTACATTGAATAAACTATTAGATCATATTTTTAAATTCAAACTTTCTTATTGAATGATCGCGCTCAAGTCCACTGGAACTCGAACTTGTCGGCATCCTATTCCAACAGGGATACAACTCTACAACTCATCTTTACGACTGCATTCTCAAACTCTAAGTCATGCACTTCTCCACCTTTCACTAGGATTCATGCCCCAATAGAACTCTCTTACAATTCTACAAATTATCTTCACATTAAAACTCTTAAACCAACTCCTTATATATATACTTAGCCTCATACAATTTACGTGCATCTTATTCCTCTTCAAGCCCCAGTACCCTAAATCACGTAGAGCACCTCAAGTCCACCAGCATCCCTCACGTTTTCTCCATCTTTCGAGTTCACGTGATCAATTTCAAGCCGAAAGTATTAGATTAACGATGTGAGGTAAGTAGCATAATCATACCCTTACAC
This sequence comes from Juglans mandshurica, assembly GCA_022457165.1. Classification (NCBI taxonomy): domain Eukaryota; kingdom Viridiplantae; phylum Streptophyta; class Magnoliopsida; order Fagales; family Juglandaceae; genus Juglans; species Juglans mandshurica. The sequence continues at coordinate 37,884,844 of CM039619.1, forward strand.
CTATGTACGGTAAACGACATGTCTTTTATAAAAATATTATACATGTAAGCCATCCATTAGAAGCCCCTTTTATGTACCCAAGTCATAAATATCATGATTTTATGCATAAGTTTCATGTTAGTTGCAAGAAATACATTAAATATTTTATGAAAATCCATAATTTATGTGAATATGTATGCATTAAATTATTTATGAAAATTTACAATTTTATAAAATGAGTTGTGTATCAAAATATTTATGAAAAATCATGATTTTATATAAGGAAATATGTATCACAACATTTTATGAAAGAATGCAATTCCATTTGAAACTTATGATATGACAAGTATGATTATGATGAAGTATGAATGATAAGACACGTAACGACCTATGTTATGATATGAAGACGGTACCATATGTTATGGGCATATTGCATTGTCAGGTTGTACATGCTGGTAGTGCACCCAATGTGTCTTCCTTATATATAGATTCTACAACCTACAACCACGGGCATAATCGTAACTAAGTGGAAGATAAGTTTATATTCATGTTATTTACGTATGTATTTATGAGTATGCATATTTTCAAGAAACCCTATGTTTATTATGTTTACTGTATGATGTATTGCTTAGTGAGTATTTGATTCATGAGTACTATATAATCATTTTTATACGTTTTTATGTTTTAACCACCCTAGGTAATGATCTTTATGAAGATATAACTGCAGGACAGGACTTGAACCAGGAATGTGAGGCAAAGACCTAGACAATTTATATTATGCTTAGCTTTATGATTTTAGTTTAATAAGTTATTTTGATAAACACACGAGACTTTATTATTTTAATAAGTGCTTCAGCATACTCTTTTTTGAATTTTAAGTATTTAATAAAGATTGAATTTATTTATTTATAAGATCTTTCGTATTTGGTGCCTTGTTAAGAAGAAAAAGTTTTTAAATTCAAGTTTAGTATGTAGCACACCAATAACCCGATAATTCTAAAAAATGACTTTATTAGGAGCGGGGTATTACACAGAAGCATTGTTTACGGCTGCACAATGTTATTTGTAGATTCACGATAGTGTTGGTCTTCTAAGGTGCTGCTCAATGGAGGATAATCTGGATGAATTATACAAGCAACTCTCGCTGACTGAGAAGGAGAATGATGCGGTGGTGGTGGAGCAGGACAAGCTTGAGGATGAAGTTTTATGCGGGAGGAAGTGTTTGATATTCAAGTTGCTAACGGATAAGCCTTTCAATAAGGAAATGTTCAAGGCCACTATGCAGAAAGTCTGGCGGCCTGTGATGCGAGTTAAGTTTTGGGATCTCAATGCATACCTGTTTTTGGCAGAGTTTGATGATATTCGTGATAAAGAACAGGTTCTCCCAGAAGGGCCATGGTTGTTTGATAAACAAATTATTCTAGTGAAGGAAGTGGAGGGTGGCCAACAGGTTCATCAACTTCAATTTACTGAAGTGTTGTTCTGGGTCTGTCTGCATCATCTTCCCTTTCGGGCCAGGAACGGTTTTGTGGGACAACTAGTGGGAAGTAAGATTGGTAGAGTTGAGGAGGTGGATCTCGGTGAGGATGAAATTGCTTGGGGGGAATATTTTTGTGTTTGTGTTGCTATCAACGTGCATAATCCTTTGTTGAGAGGTACTAAAATTAACATTGGCTCTGGGAAAATTTATTGGGTCCTGTTTTCATATGAAAGGTTGCAAGATTTGTGTTATCGATGTGGTTGCTTGGGGCATGCTGAGAAGGATTGTCTATCCCATTCAGCTATGGATGGTAGTCTACCATACGGTGCTTGGTTGCGCGCTGCTAGTTATGGGGATCGCGGACGATCTATAACAACCGCGAAGATTGTTCATAAACAATATGTTGACGGGAGGAGCTCTTCTCCGGTGTTGTCAACCGGGGTGGCAACGGCGGCGCCAGATGGTTGTGTCCCTGGAGGGGCTCCAGGGGACGTTATTTTCAGACGTAATGATGGTAATCAAGTTCCGTCAGTTACGGATTATGACATGATGGATAAGCTGAATAAGGGCAGCAGAAGACGTTTTTTGGGGCGGTGAATACGGAGCAGATTGATAACCAATTTAATCGTGGGGAGTCTCTGTCTTCTGAGAGTCTTAACAGGAAAGAAGCGGAATGTGAAGGAAGGATGGATTCAGAGCCTAAGATAGTTGGTGGGCCCGTGGGGTTGGCAGGCCAATTGGACACTCAAACTACGGTTGGGCTTGTGGTTTCTATGGCATGTAGTTCAAATAAGGGGCTAATTGCTTATTAAGAGGGCTTACTGTCGAATGAGAGTCAAATTCCACTAAGGCCTGATGGTGTCAATTCTAAATGATGCAAACGAGTGTCGGTGCTGAGCAAAACGACGAAGTCTCAATAGTTAGTCTTTCCACCTAAAGGAGTTGTGCGAAAGTGGAAAACGTATGCAGCAAAGGATAATATAGCGCTTTCCCATGGTGGTTCTTCAAAGAAACGTTCTCTGGCCTTGCCTACTACGGGTGAGGAAGCAGATGATTCAGCAGTTATATTGGCGACAGTCGGTGTCCAGCGCCGCCGTGAACCATGAAACTGATGAGTTGGAATGCTCGTAGGCTTGGGAACCCACGGGGCATTCAGACCATCTATGATCTGATCAAGAGGGAAGGTCCCGATGTACTGTTCTTGCAGGAGATGCGGCTCACTGTGCATGAATTTAATCTCTGTAAGTACAAACTTGGTTTTAGTAATTGTTTGCCGATTGGTTGTTGTGGTCGGAAGGGGGGCTTGGCTCTGTTATAGGGGAAAGAAATTGATCTGTCTATTCTTAATTACTCTAACTCGCATATTGATGCTGCTGTTAAATATGATGAGTCGAGTAATTGGTTTTTTACCGGTATTTACGGTAATCCTGATGTTGCTCAGCAGAGTCAAACTTAGAATTTGATTAAGTGTTTGTGTCGTGAAAATGGGTGCCCGTGGTTGTTATTGGGGGATTTTAATGAAGTTTTGTTCCATCATGAGAAACATGGGGGTAGACCACGTCCTGAGAGGCAAATTCAATCTTTTAGGGAGGTGGTTGATGTGTGTGGTTTGAGGGATTTAGGTTTTAAAGGTTATCCCTTTACTTGGTGTAATCGTAGGGCAGGGAACCAGTGTGTAAGTGAATGGCTTGATCGAGATTTAGCTAATTCTATTTGGTGGCATTTATTCCCAAATGCCAGTGTTACTCATGGTTTAGTAGCCTATTTAGATCATGTTCCTATTTGGGTGGAGTTGGTTGGTCTTGAAGTTCTTCCCAGATCTATATAACTTTTTAAATTTTAAGTCATGTGGGTGGGCAAGGAAGGATGTGAGAATATTATACGAGAGAGTTGGAGCAATTGTTCTTCCCTGACCAGTCTTAGTGAAGTGCAGACTATGATCAAAACATGTGGCCGTAAGTTGTCAACGTGGAATAGGCAGTCTTTTGGACATGTCCAACAGCAACTTCAGAATGCTAAGCTGAATTTGGCTAAGGTTCAAGAGAGAGGTTGTATGGGGGTGAGTAAGGAAGAGAATGATTTAGCTAGAAGTGAGGTGCAGAAATGGCTTGAGAGGGATGAAGTTATGTGGCGTCAAAGATCGAAGGCTCTATATATGGCTTAAGGATGGTGATCAAAAAAAACAAAAACATTATTTGTAGATTCTCATTTACAGCAACTTAGCTTTTCAGATGTTGTAAACTAATGTCAGGTGACAATTGCCACCTGACCCCAGCATAGCGGTAGACCACCCCAGTCAAGCATCAAAGTAGCGTTAGACTGGATTAACCAGCTTGAAATGGTCGGATCTAGTGTTTAGGTGGCATTCGACTAGTCAAATCTAGTCGAAATGGCCGAATCTGATGCCTCCTTAGGGCTAGGTTTACTAGATCCAACTCGATCCTAGGTGGCACTGGATGTGGCAAATCGGGGCATCAAGGCACCGAACCAACGCCACTCATGGTGGAGATTGCCATCAACAGGTGGCCGGTGGCTGCTGCCACCCCCAAGTGATGATAATATCAATTTCTTTTGTGATTAATCTAACCATTTGAGAGGGTTGGGCCGCCAGCAACCCCAGATGATGTCCAGTAATTTTCTCAAAAAATAATTAGCATTAGGGATTTTAAAAGTTTAGGGTTTATATGTGAAGCCCTTGCTCCAATTGGTGATTTGATTGGTCGTCATGACGTTGAGACATGTAAACTACATATTACATACCATAAACCTAAATGAAAATAGATTGCATGCAGCCTAGCATGTTACTAAGCATTATGAGATTATGAACGGGTCTACAACGTCTAAGATTTTGACATTCTGACACTATAGCGAGACTACAGATCATAAAATTCGCAAGTTAACCTCAGGATTAGACTCGTGATGGTATGCAATGATTGATATTATAAAAAATTTAAGAATGCATCATGACAATGTAATATGAATGTTAAAACTTGCATCATGACAATGTAATATGAATGTTAAAACTTCCTCAACATCTTTGTTTCCTTTTTCTTGGTATATCCATTTTAACCATACGTCACGATTCCCTTATTAACTCATGTGCAAGTCCTGGTTCTCTTCATTACACATCTATGTAACGCTTGTCAGTATGACTTCGTCTCAAGAAAAACTCAAACTTTGCGTGATCGTCCTTCACCTTAAGCTCCTCTACCTATTCCAGCCTTAGGGTTGTGATTTACGAACCAAGACATTATTTTCAAAAATGGCATGATAGTTATGTACATCCTCATCATGAAGGCAATATCTCAGTAAAAGTAATCATGATTGTTCATCCGCAAAGTCATTAAAATCATACAATCCGTAAGTATAGTTGTGAGGCAACTTATCTGGAAATGCTAAGATTTGATTTGTTTTTACAAACCATCTCATTTCATCTAACCATTACAACTTTTCCAAACTTTCAAATAAAATATAAAAAAAAAAAAACTTTTTAAAATCTAAAAAATAAAATATTAAAATAATTATGTTTTAATAATATTTTATTCAACTTTCATTTCATCTCATCTGTATAACCATACGAAGCCTAAGTTGAAGCAAGTGTGGTAAAGTTCATGGGTGGAAGGAAATACGGTTCGGTTAGTCTAGAATGTAGGGTGGCAATTACGTTTTCATGAGGAATGAATTAATAAAAGACGAGGAATTGACTAACCTGGATATTTCAAGTAAACCCTCAAGGAAGGTCAAATTTGCACTAAGCCCTCGGTTTTTAATTAAATTGTTGATCCTAATTCTTTCTAGACTCCACCAAGTGTTCAAGAACTTCAACGTGAACTTACTTTTGGACCTATTTACATCCAAAACTAGGCAAATCACTATTTTTCCCAATTGGCCGGGACATGCAGCTCTGACCATAACTAGACTAATCTATGTTGTTTGTTGCATAATCCCAACAATTTAAACTAATAATAAATTTCAAACTCAAAATATCAAACATTAATTTAACAAAAACAACTATAGCACTAGCACCTTTGATGTGGCAGTTAGAAACAACAGCAGCACCTCACTGGCAGTATGCAGAAATAACCAGGGCACCTTCCAATTTATTGTTACACAAAACAATCGGCATGTTGATCCAAACCTCGGGGAAGCAACGGCAGCCTTCATAGGTGTCCAAGAGGCATATACAAGATAGATTGCTAAAGTTGTTCTTCAAGGAGACTCTCTAAATACCATTCGATCCATCAATAATCCTCATAAGGCTATCAATTGGGAAATAGAAGGGGTAGCTCGAGACACAAGGTTTTTGCTCCAAGACTTTCAAGCATGGCAAGCTGAAAAAATACATCGATCACATAATCGATGCGCGTATTTCATTGCGCAATGGGCTCATTCCAACTTAGAGTTTGGAAACATCTCACTTATTAAATACCTACCTGTTTGCTGGAATTTCCAAGTGGGAAAGACCCACCGTCTGTAACATATTAGTTTTCAACTCTTCTTATGTTTTTGTACTTCATGTTTCTGTACTTTATGTTTCTGGACTTCTTTAGAGCTGTAAGGAACCTTTTAAGTTTATGGAATGAATCAACGACTTGCTGAGGAAAAAAAAAATAACATAATAAGTAAAATTGATATTGCAACACCACCGAATGTCCAGAATGCAAATGTTAAAAGCCCCATTCCAAATTTTCAATTTCAAACCAACTCAAGAATCTTGAAACCTCCACAAATTTTCCAATATCAATTACCATAATTCATGACACCTCCACAAATAAAAAAACCTAAAAAAAACATGTTCTTTTCTCACAGTAAAGAAAAAATTGAAGTAGGAAATTAATACCTATAGGAAAACTAACAAATTACTAACTTCTACCATGAGTTTGATCTGAGTAGATTGAGTAATTTAACCCGAAGACATCTAAACAAGCAACTCGAGTTAAATAAATATTTTGTAACTAATATTGCTGCCCAAATGACTAACCCAAGAGAGTATGTGAATCGGGCGTGTTTAAAAATTTTCAGAAATATAAGTCAAATGCTTAATATGAAAAAAAAAATGTGAACACAAGATACTAATTAGTAGTAAACATAAGGAATAAGGGTAAGAGAAATGCAAACTCATTATTTTAATGAAGTTAGGCCTCACTGCCTACTTCCTCGCCTTACGCTACACCTTGAGAATTCTTAAATTTACTATTAAACTTCTTTGAGGTGGAAAAGGAAACATATTACATATTTGAGTAATAATGCTTCAAGTAATTCTTATAAAACACCTTATATACTTCCAATCACCTTGGGGGTAGTGACTCAATTGTTTCCATCATGTGTAGAACTCCTATTACACTCATAAGTGTAATACACACTTTTACAGTTACACGAAATCGATAGTAGAAAGGTTATCAAAGTACACTCATCAATGAGTTAAATGAAACAATACAATGCAACTTACATCTTTCTCAAAATTAATAAGTATTAAGGCTCAATATTAAACAAGAGAGAATGAGAACTTTTGATGAATGGGTGTTGGAAAACATGTAATTGATGTATATCTAATTTAGAAGATCTTACCAGAACTACTTACAGACATGTGAGATACTTCCCATTCAAATTTAAAAACTACTTTCTTTTTAACAAATGTCAAAAATAATATTGTTCATTTTTCAAGATTTTCAAACATATCATGTACATTTGAAAAATAAATTCATATATTTTTTAAATTTTCAAACATATTATACAAATGTGAAAAAGGGCATCGATCATTTTTCAAAATTTCAAGCATATCATCATGCACTTTTTAAATAAAAAAAATGACATCAATCATCTTTTAAATTTTCAAAATTTCAAACATACATGATTAACACGTGACAAAAAGGATGCAAATTGGTTTTTCATGAGTTATTTTAAGCCCTAAACTCTTTCAAATTAGTAGGAAATATATAGAAAGATATTCTTAGAGTTTAATTAGTAGACTTGTTAATTTATTGTTCATGCTTGATTTCTTAATGTCTTTATAGCACCTCATTATGTGATCAACTTGAGACTCATTTATGTTTGAACTTGTTTAATGTTATCAAAATCCATAAATAGAATTATACGAGGCTTGAAATATTGGGGTAAAAATATATCTAATAATTTTGAGATAATTATTTACAAATATTTACCTTTATTTTTCTCCTCAAATCTCTACCGAATTCCGAATGTCAATTGGCTTGCTTCCTTTTAAAGGCTAGGGTCACAAGCCTCCACTTTCGTGAGACATGGAGGCAGTTATTTTCTTAAATTGAGTTGGGAGAGATGATGTATTTGTGGTGGCAACTGTAGGAGGGTGGTGGTAGTAGTAGGTGAAAGGATGATATAAGTGGCATCGTTTGTTTTTGCAGATAAGATGAGATTAGTTGAAAATTGAATAAAATATTTTTAGAATATATTTTTTTATTAATATTGTTTTAGAATTTGAAAAAGTTGAATTGTTTATTTTATTTTATATAAAAATTTAAAAAAATTATAATAATTAGATGATATATATTGTGAAAACAGACAGTATTGGAGACTTGGGGTAGTGACTTGCCGATTGTGAGGCACAGCTAGCTAGCCATCCTCTATGACAATAGTTGTGGTGGGATCACATCTAGAAATGCATCACAAAAAACTAATAATTACTAATAATTTTTATTGAAGATAACGCTTTCAAAAATAAAAAGATTACGTAAAAATAATTTTAAAAATTGATGTAGTTTCATGTGATTTATTAGATCTATTTTATATGAGTAATGTTATACACCACACTCTCATCTTATTTTAATCATACTAAATAGTATGTGGCACATTCATCATTATTAGATGATAAAAAAATATGCAATAAATGATCATTTAATAGCGATAAATTTATCTTACTTAGTAAGATGAAAGTATAATGATATATAAAATTTTATATTTTATAATTTGATATATTGTATTAAATAACGTAAATTTATAAATTTATTTTTATATAATTTGTTTATAGTTAAATATTTCTTTTAAATGGAGCCAATTCTCTCGATTGAAATATCTGTTTTGACAGCCAGTTGACACTGATATGAGCTAATTGAGCAAAAAGTTAAAACAAAGGATCCCTCCAGCAGTAGAAACAACGGAGGTTGTTATCAGCTCACAGATTAAAAAATATAAAAAAAGTGTTCTTTATCATGAAGCTGTGGAGTGGGAAAAAGATGGTATTATTAATATATATATATATATGTTAGGAGTTTTATCATATACAAATTTACGTATCAATCTGACTACTAATGTTATTATCTTCAAATTTTAAATTTAAATTAATATTATTTTTAATAAAATTTATTTTTTAATTAATCATATTAAATAAATACACGTATTAATACGTATAATCACTTATTATTAAATTTTTCCATATGTTAGATTGGGACTGAGCTTGGAGAAAAAAAAAAAAAAAAAAGCACTTCTACACATCTGTCCACACTCTCCAGTGTCTCCATACACCATGCACTCAAATTTTTTTTTTTTTTTTAACTCATTACACTAAGTGTATTAAATATCTGATAAATAGTAGAATGTGAATAAGATTTTTTAAAAAAAAAATTAGAAAGGAAAAAATTAAGAGAAAGCTGTAAAAGAGCAAACGCGAAGAACCAAAAATATGACTTGGAGGGTGATTCGTCTCTGATACTTTTGCACATGCATGGGGATATGCGCTCTTCTTTCTGCACCCTTTTGCATCTCTCTCTTTCCGAGACTCTACTCTCTCTCCCGCTGGAACGTGGCTGGCAGCAGCAGCATCGCTGCTTCCATTTGCACACCATTTTGACTTTTGCCATTATCGTCAAATCTCTGCACCTCAACAACTCTTTTGTACCGCGTCACTCATTTGCCATTGCTATAATTACGAGGCTGACCAAGCAGCTTGAGCTATGATCAAAAGTTCTAAAACCCTTGCGTACACTTGCGGCAGAGGGTCCCATGCGCGCGCGTCTCTCACAGCTACCGGGACGGTTCAATATAAGAAGCACCATACAACACATAATAAAAAATAAAAATAAGAAAAAAGAAATGATATATAGTGTAGTAATGATAGATAGATTTTTTTCTCAATATAAATGAAGTGTTAAGACAAAAAAATAAGACGATTCCTATATTTATAATATAATATAATATACATCAGGTTAAATATAATATATTTAGAGAATATTTAAAATCAGCATTTACGACTACAAGATACAAAATTATAATCAAATTTTCTGTTTAAGATTCATTAAGATATTATTTTTAATAGATAGAACGGTTAATTGATATAAACATTCATGTGACATTTACTTGATCGTACCAAGATTTAATTTTTTAGTCATGAAGCAATTATTATAAAAATTGTTTGTAACGTTCTACAAGCAATTTATGCATTTGGTAAATATAATATCAATGCTTCAATTGGAGTATAATTAGTTTAATTATAAAAATATATTTATACCTATGCCTTGTTTTAGAAATTTTTTACGAGCAAGACAATCTTTTTTACACACCATTCATTGCAAATTCTAGAGAATAATATTATATCATGTTATATCATACGTCTCTCTTCATGGGTGGGAGAATGAATAGGCTCTTGTCTAAGCAAGCACACAACCATGGTACCCTCTGAATTGAAGGGGAGAAAGCTCGTGGTTATGAATTGAGGAGGCCAAGGTAATCTGAGGGGTTAGATAGGGCCCACGTGCCCGCCCCCAAAAAAAGAGGAAGACCAAGAAGGCCCAATGGGAACCATCTGAACTCGACAAGACAAACGGGTCAGAGATTTAGATCGTAGTGGAAAAGTGAGACATTAAATGATCACGTTGCATTAAATGATCCGATATTGGATCCTAGGCAAGGCAACCCGACAAAAGATCTTATCTCTGGCAGGGACCCCAAAGGGAGGCTACACCCCACCACCTGCCCATGAAAATACAACCCAAGATACTGGCAAGAGAAGCTGAATTAAATGCGACGACATGGCACCTTGTATTGGGGACAGACACCCTAGACACACTCGACCTCGAGAGGGGAATATAAGGCTATATAACACATGTAAAACTACAAGCTCTAGCTCATATGTTATTACTATAAGATATACCTAATTCTTCCCAAGAGATATACTAACTTAATCATCGAAAGTACCCGGGAGACTCCCAACCCCCTCCACTATTCATTTGCAGGCACGAGAAGACATGGCGGGTATTACGAAAAAAGTCCCTAACAATGAGTGTATTTTATACAACACTAGCTTTTTTAAAATTTTAAGTTTCAAGGGCTTTTTTTGTAGCGAAGTATAAAATAAATTGTTCCTCTTTTTAATTTTTTTTTTTTTTTTAAATTAAGTTACAGATTTATTTAAACTTTGTTCAATTGTATAAAAGGGGGACTTCTCATTTGGGGGCCTTAGCCAAATGCCATTGCAATGTATATATGTGTGACACTATTGCTCAGACATTCCTTCAGAATAACATTATTATACTTTAAATGACTTTATAGTGCATTATAATTTTAAATAACCTTATTGCACTTTAATAACTTAATTTATTTCAAAGTGCATTGTCAAAAATTGCATTTTAGGTTTGTTGGAGAGAATGTGTAACATGACTTTGGTTGCTATTGAGCACAATTTGAATGCAAAAATTACAAAGGTTGTGATTTTGCTTTGTGTTACAATCCATTAACAATTTTATAATTATTATAAAATAAAGTTTAAATAAATAGTATTTATTATTACAAAGAGTAAGATAATTAATTCAACTTAGGATTTAACTTTTGAATAGTAAGTGAATAACTAAAAAGTGACATTAGTCAAAGTTTGTCTAAAAATCTGATTAAGTTCTCGTTTATTTTTACAAATTATTCAATCTAATTCTATCTCATCAATATAATTAATTTTAATTCAACTTATTTAAATATTAAAATAAAAATTATTTTATTTTATTTTTTCTCTCGTGTAATAAAATAGAGAGAGACCAAATTACCTTCCCCACTTGGTTTTTTTACTCCACTTTTCCTTTCCTATCCTGTAAAATTATTTATCTATTCACAGACTAGTTAAACCATTTAGATCGGAATTCAAGGAAGGAGTGGGATAGAGATGAGCCGCAGCAGAGACCTTTAAACGTGTTAATAAACAAAAAAGTGTAGCAGAAGGGCATGCATATATAATGATGAAATGAAAAATCTGTAGCGTACTTTTACCATAAAAAAAAAAGGTGCGTACGGCTTGGCCTAAAATAAAGTCAATATAAGAAAGGAAACATCATTCGCAATATGTAATGATGAGCATTAAGATAAATATTCAAACTCAGCCTTCTCTGCTCCCGAGGCATGCTAGCTGGGACCCATTCCTCCGTCCCATGTCCCATGCTCCACAGAAAAACAAACACCATAATCAGTAGAAAATTTTCAGTTAGGCAATAAAACATCATTTGTTCTGTTCTTGTAGACTCTCTCTCTCTCTCTCTCTCTCTCTGTGGTACAACTCACAGACTAGAAGAAAGGGGACAATGGGATTAGAGGCATCCCTCTGTTCCTTTACAATTCATCGGACCATCTCCACAAACCCCCCAATCAGTTTTTCATATTCAAATCTCTGTTCATTTTTTCTTTCGCCCTGTCCTACTCTAGTACTTTTCAAGTAATATAGTCAGCTGCCTTTAGTTTTTGCGTTGAATCTTTGAACAATCAGCTACCGTTGATGAAGCTCAGTATCCTATGCACTGCTGATGCAATCTCATTAGCAGATCCCAACTTACACTCTTCCTCCATCTGCACTACCAACAGAGAAATAATGTAAAATATTCCCAACAATTAAAAAAGATGCAGCAGAAAGTGGGCGAGAGCTAGGTGGTTTGGTTGATGTTCAAAAGTCAGAAAAAGATGATAAATAAAGACAGAATAATAATACCTTGAGATTGAAAGAGTAAAAAACTGAGTCCTCTGAGGAGGTGATGTTAAGGTGCAAAACAGTTAGCCTAAGATCCTCCAATGCAACAATGGTTTTCAGCAACTGTCCCGGCCTCCTTTGGCCCTGAATTTTCAAGTTCACATGCGTTTGAATCACAGTCACCTTTATCTCGGCCACGTCAGACTTGTTCTCCGCCTTCACCTCTTCACCACAATGGCCCTCCTCCGACCCAATAACACTTTGCGGCGATGTAAGCAACCCGCTGGGTGGAAAAGCCTCGGCGCCTTGTTGGGTTTTTCTCATTCTCTTTTTTGCCTCGAGGGAATGAAGTAACTGTTCCAATTCCTTCACAAAGTCTATTGCACCTCCAATAATGGACGCTTGGTCACCCTTTAATTAAAACGAATAAGTATTGAATCTTTCGAAAACGCACTTCAACAAATATGCAGCTAAGGAAGACAACGATTTTAAAGAAAGGAACTCAGAATAGCTTATAGCTTTTGTCGTATTACCCTTTGAATATAGGATGTGGGCATGAGGGACCTGAGGACGTTGAGATGGTCATTCATTTGGCGTCTCCGGTTGCGTTCCACAGCAATGTGGGTCATGCGCTGGCTCTCGACATCTTCTTTGTTCTTGGTTGGCCTTATTCGCTTTCGCTTTCTTCGTTCCCGGGTGACTGGAAGAGATTTGGGGAAGTGGGTAATTTGCTTAGGCCACGATTGTGGATTAGCCCAAGGAGGCGGAGAGGCTGAGTTACCTTCTATGCAATGGTTTTCTGTTGAGCTGGGTTGGTCTTGGTTGCAATCTGAGCTCCCACCCTCGAGACGTGAGTGTTGAAGGTCCATGGTCTCGGATTTGACGGGTGAATGCAGCTCCACAACGTCATTGGTGATGCAGCTCTCAAACTCTAGGGACTGAATTTGGGTTTCCATTTCAGGGATGTAGCTGTAACCATCCCAAGGCTTCTTAAGGTGCTGTAATCTCAACAGTGTCTGGAAACTGGGCTCCTTTATGGGCAAGAAACGCTGGGGTCCCACGCTCTGTAGCATCTGAAGAAAAGGCATGTTGTCCTCCAACATTGGGATGGAAAAGTATTGTTGTTCCTCAAACTCATCAAACTTCAAGCTCTCTGTAGTGAAAAATTCTGGCTCTACACAAGTTGCATTGGGATGTTCCTCAACGTACTGCAGGAAAGCAAAAAACCGAGATGAAAACGAAAAATAAAATGACTTAAAAAAACTTCCTTATCTGGGTTTGAAACTCAACCTCCAAAGGAAGCAAGGAAAAACCTTTTCATGGACAGAATATTTAAAAGGAAAACAACGTCGCAAATGATAGAATATCGAGGAGAGACTAACACAAAGCATTAAATACCAAAACAAGCATTTTGAGAAGTAAATGAGGTCCATTTCTTGATTCAAGACAAAGTGATTCAGGAAAAAGGAAAGGAATGAGGAAGGTAACATACACAGGAACTAATGGGTCCATGAAGCCTCTCCATTACAGTCGAGCAGTTGTTGAAGTGTATGCCTCTTAAATTCTTGCAGTCTGTCTATCTACGTATTTGATCCCTAACTCGGTGACCAGCACGCCATAGTTACTAACAAAACAATTGCAATAAATGTAACCCCAAAGAAGCAGAAGGAGACCCCATATCTCAACTTAAATACATATAATTTTTTTGTTCTTGATGCTACCGATACCCTTGAATAGAATAATATTAAATGTTTTGCTGGTTCGAAGAACTCCGGCAGAGAGAGAGAGAATGCGAGAAGAACTAGGAATAGGGCTCAAGGAGGTGAACATGGGTAAATAGCAATGGTGAAGAAAATGGGAACAGAAAGAGAAGTGGTAAGAAATGAAGGGTGGAAATTACTCGAGTTTGAAGAGATGTCAGATAGACATGGAACTGAGAGAGTTGGTAAAGACTTCGCAGAGGGGAGAGAGAGAGAGAGAGAGAGAGAGAGAGGGAGGAAAAGGCAGGGTTGTCTGGTTTACAAGGTCCCAATTAGGCATTATTGGCTGGCGGTGGCAGTTTTGTCCAGCAGCGGGGACAGACAGTTGTGGGGACTCTCTCTCTATCTATCTCCATACCTACGTCAACGAGAGAAAAAAAGGATTGGAAACTCGATGGATTGTGTAAAGGTGTGTGAAAAATTTATCGCCTGCTTTTGTTATGCACATCATATAAGATAAAAATTAAAAATTAAATAAAATATTATTTTTTTAAAAAAATTTAAAAAAGTTTAATTATTTCTTAAATTTTATAAAAAATATAAAAAAATTCTAATAATTATATAAAACAAAATGAAATAATTTAATTTGTGTTACCAAAGCATACCTTATTTAATGCCTCACTTTTTTATTTTTGACTATTCAATCAAAATTTGAACATGCATTCATTCTCAATGGATTTTGAATTTTATATGTGTATATAAAGAATCAGTTATTTATCTAAAAAGGTGCTTCAATGGATTTGTATTTTATCTTCATTTTATATTTTGCTACAGTAATTCTTTATATTTAGACTCTCTTTGATTACATAGATTAAATGAGATGAGAAATATATAAATAGTAATAAGATAATTTATAAATTGTAATAAAATAAATGTTTAATGAGATTTTAGAAAAAGAGAGAAAAAAAAGTTGAATATTAAAATATTATTATCATATAATTTTTAATATTATTTTTGTTTTAAAATTTAAAAAGATTGAATTATTTTTTATGTTTTATTTAGAAGTTTAGTAAAATTGTAATGATTAGATGAATTGAAAAGTTAAAAATTATTTGTAGATGAATGATATTTAGATATTGAGATAAGATAAAATAGAATGAGATGAAATGATATACTCTGTAAAACCAAACGGTGCCTTAGTGGGCAGTATTTATTCATGTAAGATTTCTTTATTGATTTCTCTTTCCACTTTGTCTTCCTCTTTAGATCAAATGAGCTTTTATATTTTGCTAGATGCATAACAAGGAATGAAATGATTTTCTTGCATCTAATACTCTTAATTTTTTTTCTCAGAATATAGTCAAATTCTTTTCATCTTTTGATTTTACTTTTAATTTGTTTGCCTATAAATTTTTTATTTTGTGTATAGGACCAAATTATATTATATTGATATGAGTAGATAGTGCAAATATCAAAATATATGGAAATATTACAAATTCATTGATAGTTAGAAAGAATATTTGAAATTAATAAAATATTTTAAAATAATATTTAAATGATATAGAGAAAAAAAAATAGATAAGCTGATATATGATATATTGTAAAAGTAAGTAGTTAAAATAGAAAAAAGAGGATTTTGGTTGAGAGATAATAATTAAATATTAATTTTTAATCTATTTTTTAATGCGTATTTATTTATTTATTTATTTTTGAAATAATTTTATTTTTATTTTCATAATTTTCAACAACCTATATAATAGGAAAATTCTACATATCACACTCCTATTTCACTTTCACCCCAATATAATGAGATGGTATTAGGGGTGTTCATCCGGATTCCAACTCGGGTAAACTCGAACTGGGACTCGGGTTTCAAACCCGGGCCGGAACTAGGACCGGGTTAGTCCGTGTTAGACCCGGGCCGAAACTCGGTTGAACCTGGGTTTTTTAAAACCCGGATTCTGGGTTCCGGTTTGAACCCGTAATAAAAACCTATACCATATTAAAGATTTTTCAAGAATAATCCATGTTGAAAATCATAATTTTTTTTTTAATAAAAGCCTATATTATGTGAAATATTTTTCTAAGAGGTAATGTTAAAAAGCATAATCCTAACATTGTGCAGAATAATAAAGAGAAATTCTATTTGCAGTCTCCACTTGGGGACTGCATGTGCAGGCCCCTTATTAAATGAGAAAAAATATCATTTCAAGAGGGATAGTTTTGTAATTTTAAAAAAAAATTAAAGATAAAATTGCCTAGGCTTGCATTGCAGTCCCTAAATGGGGACTGTATCTAGCATTGCTCAATAATAAAATAGAGAAAATCTATTTGCAGTCCCAACTTGGGGACTGTATGTGCAGTCCCTTTATTAAATGAGAAAAAATATCATTTTATGAGGGATAATTTTGTAATTTTAAAAAATTTTAAAACTAAAATAGCATAGGCTTGCATTACAGTCCCCAAATGGGGACAGTACCTAGCATTGCTCAATAAAATATATAAAAATAAAAAACTAAAATGCATGCAATCTACTACATATTACATTATTACAAAATATAAAATTACAAGATATGAGTTACAAATCAATAACATAGTTTTCCATGTGATTTAATCACACCAAATAAAACTTCAAGCCTATTCGATGTAGCCACCCAACTGAAGACAACCGCTACATTGAATTCCTAGTATATTCTTTGCAGCCACCCAAACTAAAGAGTAAGAATGTATTTCAACAAAGAAAAACACAAACCATGGAAAGGAACACCTAACACAAGCTATTGACAATAGACACAATATATAAAAGTAGCTCAATGACCAAGTATTGACATGGAAATCAGTAAAAATAAATAGCTTGTAACCCCACAACATCCCACAAACTCCATCTCAATCCACTCTGAAAAGACTCCCAGAGAGAAAAACAAAGCAAAAGGGTTAAGCAATATGAAATCTTCTGCCTTCATGTGTTTACCTTTGAGCAAAAACAAAAAAAGCACAAACAATATTACTATGTTTATGCAAAATTACTAATAATATTCCACAATATTACTGTGTGTATGCAAGAAATTAGGGATGATGTATAATTAATCCTTCTAGAAATTAGGGCTAGCAATCAACTAATTAATGACTCATGGAGGGATAGAACCAAATATACCCTTGTTTGTAGCAAATCAATCGGGTTAGACATGCATGCATACCTCAAAAATCACCTGCTCAATGCATGGTGAAATTTAATTAGCAACAGCACCAGAAGGAAGAACTGAATAAGTTTTTAAGGATGTTTGCAATTAATTAAACAAGAATGTGTAATTAAGTTTGGAGCTAATTAATATAATTTTCTAAACAAACATAAAGTACTTTTGTAAAGGCTTACCATCAGGATTTGAAGCAGAATCAACAAAAAATAGATTATTTGAAAACAATGACAGATCGAAATGAAGGACTATTTAATCAGAAACCTATATCTTAACAACCCATTAATAATGATACATAAAAACCTTATGAATATTCAAATATTAATATTTAAAAGAATTAACAAATGTTTCTAATTAATGAATGATTGATATGAATGTATCCTTAGAGCCAATAACAGGATATATATATATATATATATATATCTATATTTATAAACAAAATGTGGCAACACAGAACATATCAGACCCAAATAAACAAAGTATTGAAGAAATAAGTTTTTCTTCCATTGTTCTCAAAACTTCTATCATTCTTTTTCCTCCAAATCACCAAACCAGGTAGAGAGACAGTTCTAAAAGCTCCAAAACTAAATACTCTCTTCACTATCTTATTAATATGATCTACGCCATCTCCGAAAATCCAAACGTTAAGCTTAAAAGCAACTTATAAGACCCATATGCAGTCTGGGCATAGAGAATGAGAAGCAAGCACACAAAATCCATCTAAACAAATATTGAATGTCACTAATATCTCTCGTGTGTAGGTATAATTTTCTCCAAAAACGCCCAATCCACACCGAGAAATAAAAATAACAACATACACATGTGCAATAGCGCAAGGATAAAAACTAACCGATTCAGTCATAGAGCAAGCAAAATAACACGCAATAATATGAGGGCAAGAAATGGGGAGTACCCTTTCTTTGCGTGCGGCTTTCTTTTGCTCCAACTCTTCGAGGGCGAGGGCGAGGGCACGGCGGGCTTTGAGGGCCTTTGGCTTCAGTTTTGCTTAAGGGAGAGCTTCTTGGCTTCCTTGGCCCTCTTCTTGTGGATCTCCTTCACCATCCTTACAATATTGTATTCAGCGGTACCATTTTGCTCTTACTCTCTCTGACAAACAAAAATAAAATCATCTCAATGGATGATAGCGGTTAGGGGTGTAAACTAAAACCGGAAAACCGAAAAACCGGACCGGTTTTACTGGTTTTGAACCGGTCCAGTCCGGAACCGGTTTTTAAAATGTAAAAACCGACCGGTTCCGGTTCCGGAATTTTTTGGACCGGACCAGACTGGTTGATAAAAAAAAATAAAAAATAATATTTTTATATATAAGTTTTATACAAAATATTTTATATATATTAAATATTAATATATATAAGTTTTATATATAATGTATAATTATAAATTTTTATGTGAAATTTTATATATAACATATATATTCATATATGAAATAATTTCTTATTATAATTTATAAATTATTACATAAAATATTAATACTAAATCACGAAAAGTTTATAACTAATACTAATATATAACTTATAACTATACGAATAGTCTAATATTAATACTATTATATAGTCTAATATATTAATAAAAGTATAAAATAGTTTTTTTTAAATCAATTTTATTTTTTTATAAACAAAATTTTAATAACAAATTGTGAAATTTATATTTTAAAAAAACCAGAAAACCGGACCGGACTGGAACGAAAACCGGTAAAACCGGAAGTACTGGTTTAGGAGGGTAACCGGTGCGTAATCGGTTTTGAAAAATACAAAACCGGTACATACCGGTTCGGTCCTAGATTTTATCCAAAACCGAACCGGACCGGACCGGTTACACCCCTAATAGCGGTACCATTTTACCAGGTCTAGAAGGCTCGGATGGATGTCGGTGAGAGATGGGTTTGAGAGATTGATGGGTATGAGTGTATTGGTGGGCGAAGAGGTGTACTATGATCTAGGGTTGGCTATTTGGCCGAGGAAGAGATGATTCTCAAAGATGAGCTTCCGCAAGCCATCGGTAAGAGAGTGTACTCGAATCAGCTACTCCTCTCCATCAAGTAACCATCGAGATCATCACGACGGCAGCTAGGGTTTCTTAGAATCGTTGCTAGGGTTGAGAGAGGAGGGGGAGGGGGGGTCCGGGGTCACTAGCCGAAGGAACGAGATTTTTTTTTTTTGCCTTTTATACAAATCCGGTTATACCGAGTTATGAATGCGGAACCCGGGTTTCATACCTGGGTCCAGACCGGATATATCCGGTTTTTATAATACAGGTTCCGGCCCGAATTTGATCCAGGCCGGAACTAGTAACCGGAACCCGGTTATCAACCGGAACCTGGTTATCCGGGTTTCAGACCGGGCCGGAAAAAAAATCCGGCCCGGATGAATAGTCCTAGATGGATTACCCATCAACCTTCATTTGCTTTTTTTTTTTTTTTACCTACATTTTTACTGAGTTGAAAATAAAATAAATTGGTACAAATCAAATTCAAAGGATTGAAAACAAGTTTAATGGTTTTAAATGAAATGATTGTATTTGTGAGTACCGCACTGAATCGAGGGAAGGAACCCCTCACATGGGCAAAACGTTAGCAGAAAGAAGGCAGTTAGGCTAGCAATGTGCAGTCGAGAACGACGTAAGGCGAGCAAGGCCAGTATGAGCAACACGAAAAGAACAAGGAGACTAAAGAGGTGCATACTCTACCCTGAGTGAGTAAAAGATGTGCTAACCATACGTAAGGTGAGCAGCAAACTACAAACAACTCAATATGGAGTTGGGAACCTTCCAAGATAACACTAAGGAGCTTAGAGGGTAGAAGGTGACGTATTGAGACCCATGCTCCAACGATGACGTTTCAACATAAACGCACATGGGGAAAGAGGAATACGAAGATTGGGAGCGTCCCATTACGGTCCACAAAGTTAGGAGTTTTATGGGACTTTTCAGGTTTTATAGAAGATTCATGGAAGGATTTTTCAGACTCTCAAGTTCACTCAAGGTGTTGACTAGAAAGAATGTCAAATTCATTTGGATTGAGAAATGTGAGGGGAGCTTCAAAGAATTGAAAAGAAGATTCACTATGGCTCCTTTATTGGCATTGCTAGAGCCTCACAAGCCAATAGTAGTAGGGTTGTAAATGAACCACTCGGTTAAACTCGAATTGAACTTGACTTGTGAAAAAAAAAGCTCGTTCGTGTAATTAGATACCCGGTAGATTTGTAAATGAGACATACCTGACAAAACTCGACTCGACTCGGTTAAGACTCGTTAAGGCTTGATCATTTATGCTTAAATCGACTCGTTAGCTCGACTCGATTAAAATTCATTCATATATTGATAAATATATATATATATATATATATATGCACCTATGTATATATACATATATATGTGTGTGTGTATTAGCTAATAATATAAGCATATCACTTTTATAATTAAATATATAATATGTAATCTAATTACTTATGTCTATATAGTAAATATACTTCATAAGTATATTTTATAATTTGTATAATAATTAGTCGATAAAATTTAATAATTTCATATACTAGTACGTGAAAACCATATATGAAATAGATATATACTATCATATTAAGTGTATGTATTAATAATATATGTAGGCATAGAATATATTGTTATTTTGGAAAAATATCAACTACTTAGATATTAATTATTTATAAATTTTTTAAAATTTTATAATTCAATAGAGGTTCTACTTGTTAATTGTATAAATTCAATATTAGATCTTTTATTTTTTTATTCAATTTATTAATTATTAAATCTTATTTAAATATTAAATAAACAATTCGAGCTCGAGCTCGGCTCGACCCGAACTCGTTTGTGGGACGAGCTCGAGTTCGAGCTTGAGCTCAAGTTGAGAGTTTAGTTTATCGTGTCGAGCTCAAACAAAGAAAAAAAAATCTCGAGCTCGAATATTTTGAGTCGAGCCGAGCTCGGTAAGCCAAAAATGGGCTCGGCTCAGCTCGGTTACAGCCCTAAAAAAAATCACATGCACCTTTTGAAAAAAAGTGGAAACGCCTTAAAAAAAATTAGTATGGGTCTCATATTCACTCACATTTTTCAAAAAGAGCGAGCGGTACTTGTGCATTTTATACCCACAATATAATTTCTCTTTTGAGAAATCAATTTGATTGGGTTTTAAACCATATGGAATAAAAATGAAATTAATATATGGCCAATTTAATTTTAAATTGCAATAATCGATTTTTGACCAAATATTTTTAGGGCAAAAGCACTTCATACGTGTTTCATTCACTTTGTTACTGGTGGTTTTATGACACAATATCTTTAATTTCAAGAGGATGGTTCGACCATCCACTTCAAAGGGGTGGATGCCACCTAGTTTTTTCTTTAATAGATATTTTTATTTATTTATATATGAGACAATTTGGGTTTTTATTTTAACGCATGTTTGAATAGGAAAGTCTCTCATTCATTTTCATAAAATTTTTCATCTCATCTTATTTAATTATTATAATTTTTTTAATTTTTTATACAAAATAAAATAAACAATTCAATTTTTTTTAAATCTCAAAACAAAAATAATATTAAAAAAATATATTCTAACAATATTTTATTTAATTTTCAACTTTTATCTTAACTTATCTTATCTCATCTGCGTAAACAATCGAGGAAAGTCATCATATCTTAACCCATCTCATTTCATCTCATCTCAATATCTAAATATCACAAATACAAATACTTTTCAATTTCAAATTTCAACTTTTTTATTTAATCATTAAAATTTTTCTAAATTTCCAAATAAAATATAAAAAAAATCAAAAATTTTCAAATCCAAAATAAAAATAACATTATAATAATATTAGAACTTTATAATATTTTTATTCAGTTTTTTCTCTTTTATTTTCTAAAATTTCATAAAATATATTAACTAAAACCATTTCATTACTATTCACATTTTACCTCATCTCATTTCACTATCTAAACATGCCAAAAACTTTTTGTTGGGTTCCATTTATTTTATATTTTAAAATATTTTTGACTTTTTAAAAGTCTATTTCTTTAGACACGTGTCAGAATTTCATTAGGTGCCACGTGATAAGTATACTATCGGTGTAATTAATGGAATATGGACATATAGTACTATTAAAAAAAAAAAAAAAACCCAAAACCAAAGGATAATATAAAAAAAGATTTGCTAGGTACAAACGGTTTAGTGCACTAAATTACATACCAACGCTTACATAATTTTTTTATTATAAAAATAAATTAAAAAAATGCCCTACATTTAACATTGGTGCGCAGTTTGGTGTACGAAATTACTTGCAAGAAGATTTTTCTATATAAAAACCATCAAAATAAGTCTTGATTTAGTCACACAGACGAAACTATTTTATCTTATTTTATATAATTATTATAATTTTTTTAAATTTTTAAATTTTTACATAAAATATAATAAATAATTTATTACTTTTTACTTTTATCTCATCTCACCTGTATATGTTCAAATAAGCACTAAAAGAATAATGGTTATAGTCTATAGACGGTTTCAGTTCTTTAAAAAATCACTTAATTACTAAGACCTTGAGCGCATATATACCCTTCAACTTGCACTGACCAATTGCACATGGGAAGCAGTTTTTACATGTAAAATGACCTCATTATTTGAGTCGGTTTTGGAAATACTTTAGGAAAGTTATCTTCAAAATGTATGTCTCTGTCACAGCATAATTTGCATCATTTTTCCACGCAGCATTTTATGATAGGAGTACAGGTTCAAATGTCCACGTGGATATTCTCTTTTTCTTTTTTCCCCCCAAAAAAAATAAAAAACTGAATTTATTTGGCTGACAATTAGATATCCAGGAACAGCAAAAAATAAAAAGAAAAAAAAAATGTTATCGCATCCATATTTTCTTCATCCAATTAGAGGAGGTTCCTGGGCAGTCTCATGAAATTGTCAGCTGTTCTATTGCTTTCACTCCCAATAATTGAATTCCTTTTTAGTGGACCTATGCAATACCCACTAGTTGTGGGCATGATTTCCATTAATTGCTTCGGGGACACACAAGTTTGTCTCAACTCAAAGGGAAGCACGTGATTGCTTTGGGATTGAATCCTACAATATCCCATGCATATGTTTTTCCATTCACTTTCCTAATACCATCTCCAACTTGTTTTGTTTTTTAGGGTTGACTTTTTAAGTGTGTCAATAAGCATCAGTGACTCTGCTCTGAAAAGTAGGCATCAATACGTACGTAGGACAAATTTCATATTTTCTCTATTGATGCTCCAACAAGGGCTGAAATCAAGAAATGCAAGTTGGGATAGGGGTGAGAATTCGTATTTGCGAGTCATGTTAGTGTTGTGTTAAGTCATGGACATTCGATTATATAGGTTAATTCAAATTCAATTATATAGGTTACTCCGAACTCAAACCTTTAAGTTAAACGTTTCGGACATTCAAATTCTAATACGACTCATTTAAATAACGGATAACATGACATGATTTAATTTGACCTATTTAATAATTAATTTAAAATGAGTCAACACGACATGATCCATTCCAACCTGTATCAATCCATTTCACGTAAATGAGTTGAACTGATCCGCAAAATCTATTTGACTTGATTATCATAATCTACATAAAAGTTAAAACAATAAGACTACCTATTAACAAAAAATATCAATATTTTTTAAAATTTAATTTATAATAAAACCAATATTACAAACCCAACAATAACAATTATTAGCATAGGTAAAAAATTAAAATTTCAACAGTAAAAAAATAAACATATTGAGAAATAGCAATGTTACAATCTAACAATAATAAAATTATAATTTTAAAATAAAATTTAAATGGATTATTGTTGTTTGACTTGTTATTGACTCGTATATTAATTGTGTCATAACGAGTTAACCCGTTTTGATTCAAATCCATTTATATCAAACCCAATTTACTAATTTTGTGCTGTGTTAATATTTAATTCATGGATCGTGTCATATATTGACAACCCTAAGTTGGGGGATAGGGAGGATGGGGGAGGGACCAAATTTTAAGAACAATTCTTTCGGAGTAGAAATCAAGTTTTAGCATTTAAGATAAATATGAAAAAATAGAAAAAAAAATAATGTGAAGTAATGGAAAAACTCAAAGAATACAAGGTAGAAGTGGAAACCCAATTGAGGTAGATCCATTATGAGTTTGAATAGTGATAGAAGAGGTAATGAATATGAACTTTTAGATTATTTTGTGAGGTAAATTATATGAGGCATATTTATATCAAGAGTATAAACTCGAACAAAATGGAATTGCAGAAAGAAGAAGTAAGATTATATTGGATATGACTAGTTCTATGATGATATATGCTTATTTTCCAAGTTTTTGGTGGAAGCTAGGGGTGGGCTCCGACTCCGACGGAGTCAGAATGCCCACCTCCGACTTCGACTCAAGTTGGAAGTCAAAATGTTCTTCGACTTCAACTCTGTTTGGAGCTCGGAGTTGGAGCTCCAATCAGAGTTGAAGTGGAATTGCCCTACTCAGATTGGGTCTGTGGTCACGACCCAATATCCAAGGCCCAATTTGAAATTCAGATTGGCCCGCCCTTGTTTTAAAATATTAAAAAAAAAAAGACAAAATAATGTAAAAAATAAATTAAAAGTTAAAATTTAAATACAATAACTAAATGATATATAATACAAAAATAGGTGATTTAAAGTGTGCAAACGATAAATTTAAATTTGAAACTATAAATTCGCAATAAATTTAAATTTACAGCACCAAAATATAAAAAATGTCATAGATTTCATTCAAATAGCCACAGTCCCCCGCATCAGTCCTGACAGTCCATGCACTTGAGTTGATAACTTAATAGTGATTTCCTACATGAAGTTTTACTGATCAGATGCACTATCTTTTTTTTTAGTCATTTAACTATAAACTTATAAACCATCAGCCAAGTGATATATGACATAAAATAGGACACATTATCAACTCACCTCCACCTCTAACTCTGATGAGTTTTGCATGATGATAATCATGGTATTGAGTTTCTTACCAATAAAGGGGCCAGGGCGTTCTCCATCCAACGGTGTGTCCATTAAAGTCATCCACAATTAGTCTGGGGTCACAGTTAGGTCTACAAAATAATATAAATTACAAATTAAATAATGAAAATATTAAAATTATGTAAATAATCATTTAAAACCATAAAGTAATTTGATTCAAACATATAGCTCTCGACATCAATGGTATCTACTCCAATGAGCGTTGAACGTAACCAGTTCTATGTGCAAATGAGGGTCACGATGGTGGTTGGAGACAATGAACTCCGATAAGCATCCAAGACACGACCTTCGGTGCTAAATGCCGACTCAGAGGCAACCATAGTAATATGAATGACTAGTATATCCTTGGCTATTTGGGAAAAGACTGGAAACTTTCCAGAATTCACATTCCACCAAGTTAATATCTGAAATGTTTCACTAGGTGTCTCGACATCTTCCACAAAGTAACGCTCAAGCTCAGACTTACACTGCATAATATTCCTTGATGCAAGATTTTGAAAATATCGTTGTAGCATCAAAACTTTTGAACTTTGTGCTTGTGTGTCATCTGAGGAAGATGTCGAACCAGTCGGGCGTGAGGAGCTACCACCTTCAGCTGAAAACTGACTACTGTTGTTGTAATGACTATATAAATCATCAACATCACATTTAAGCTCTCGAGTGAACAATTTGTATGAAGTCCGCTCAAGCCACACTTGAGCGAAGGTTCAAGTAAACAATCTGTGTGAAGTTCCCTTGAGCCATACTCGAGCGGGCATCGAGCAAACGTTGTCTTGAACTTTTTCTCTTTCCTTTCCCGAAATCCAATAAATTTTTAACTCAAACTATTTTACTACTATTTACAAACAATTTTATTACTATGTACAAAATTTTCATCTCATCTCATTTCCTAAAAATCCTCTTAGTCACTCTTATAGATCAGATTGAGTTATTAAGGAATTTAGTAAGTCAATGAACAATTTATGATAATTTGGATACTTGTACTAGTGAAGCTCGATTGGGGAGAAAAAAATCTTTCAATAGTGGGAATAAAAGAACGAGACGAACGTCAATACTATTTTATGATCATTATGCTTTTAATATTAGTATTGAAGATTTTACAACATGATCTTGAAAGTTGTTTGAGTCAATCAATGGTAATGAGGTTAATTGATGGCTTGAGACTACGAAAAATGAAAGAACTCCAAAAGAATAAAAAGGCTAATTGGTTGAAAATGGTGCTCAAAAAATAATTCAATGCAAATGGGAGTCCGGAAATATATAAATCAAGTGTTCAACATCTCGGCCTAGACCTTGTTGATGCATATTCAATTGTAGCAAGACTTATATTAGGATAATCATGTCAATAGTCCTTTTAGAGTATAGATTTTGTAGTTTGGGCCTTGGGCATTATAGATGGTATCAGAGTCTATCCCAATCATAAACGTGGGACATGAGCCGTGCCACCTACGAAAATTTGGCCGACGAGGACGTTGTGAATATAAGGAGAAGATTTTGATTATCCATTCTAGTAAGTGATATAGGTAGGTGGTGTATGAGATTTCACATTATTTAGGAAATAAGAAGTTCTATTTTTTTATAATGTTTTAATAGGACTCTATTTGTATCATTGACTAGTTATTTTAGAGTATAAGCAATGTATCACATACTCATGACAAATATGTGATAAGTAAATGTCTCTTTAATAAAGCAAAATCTGACAGTTTTTTAACTTGGAATTTTAAAATAGTACGTACTTGTCACATGCACAATTGACACTTTGTGATTTTATAGGTGAGTTCGAGGAAATTATATATGCTTTATCAATAATACAGGAAAATGAAAAATTGCTGTTAAAAATTGGTACATGTGGTTTAAGATTTCAAAGTAATACCTAGCTATGATCAAGTTTCAAATCCGTCCCTCCGTTAAGATTCCGTTAGTCTCTTGACAGAAAGTGTTGAGGTGGACGTTGCCCCCCACATTAGCACCAATCAGAAGGCGATATGTCAGTATGAATAGTAAAAATATTAAAAACCTGACCAAAAATATTTAAGAGTTAAAAAACATCGGTGTAAAGCTAACTGTGACGCCCCTAGCCCCTGGTTGTGGTTTGGCAAGTAACCACGGTGCCCATGATCCATGCCGAATTGGTCACATCCCTTACATTTGTGGAGATCTCATGTGCTTGTATGTCTAGCATACACATGTATCAAAGTCGCAGTGGAAAAGAAAAATGTATTAGTTGGAAACTAATATTGATAATACCAAAGAAATTGTACATTACTCACTTATCAATAAAAATATCTATATGTCACTTCCACTTCATTCAAAATATCATTACAAACCAACATTTGTTTATCGTCCAACTCAAAATATAATACATCATAAAATATTCGTCTCCCAAATGCAATAAACATCCTAAATTTTATAAAAGAATATAAACATAATGGGAACATGCCCCGTAGCTATTCCTTAGGTTGCATTGGTCATTCCTTCTTAAGGTAACTCTCCTGTGCTACATTTTCATAAAAATATGAGATTCTGATAGACGAAACTGTATTGGGACTACTACTGTGAGATTTCAATGAAAACTTAGTAAATTAAAACCCATAACTATACTAATACTGCAAGACAATGACGATGAATATGTATGCACAAGTTTTATGTAAGCAATAGTAGAAATTACATGTATCATAATATACTGAGAAATCACCCCCTATTAAAACATCATAATCTTGAATCATCGTAAATATTACCGAGCACCCAATGTCCAAAAATTTTCTATAACATATCATAACATCCTGAACCCCAAGTCCAAAGAAACATGTGGAATCTCTCAACCATATCAACACGAAGAATCTCTTTACCCTAGTCAACACAAGGAATCTCTCCACAAAAACAGTACGGGGAATCGCTTCACCCAACCAACATGGGGAATCTCTCAGCCTAATTCAACATGTGAGATATTTCTACAAAAACAACACCAAGAATTGCTCCACTCAATCAACGCGGGGTACCTCTCAACCCAAGCCAATACGTGGAATCTCTCCACCAAACCACTATGAGGAAACGCTCCACTCAATCAACACAGTCTTAACTTGAGTCAACACGTGAAAAACTCCACCAAAACAGTATGGGAAACGTTCCGCCCAATTAACACGGGGAATCTCCTAACTTGACTCAATATGTGAAATTGCTCTGCCAAAATTAATACGGAGAATCTTTCAACATGATACCTTAAGTGCTTTGAAATCACAACATCAAAGTAATCAATAATCCTAATGAGAAAACATGCACTTTCATGAGAGAAAGAGATTGGGAAGTAGAAGTTTAATATCTTGAAACATACCCATAGACCTTTACCCTACATTACTAGCGTAGTCGTATGAGTGAACCTACTCGAGGAGTAAATTAATACTAAAGGTTGTGCTGGAGTTGTTGTAACACCTAGGCCAACACCTAAGTCTAGGCCCAAGCCATGTGAAGCCCAACCTATTATAGAAGGAAAACAACGTCGTGTCCTAGAGGTCATTACTTCTCTGTTTTCCCTCTTCTTCCCCACACCCTCACGGTTTTTTCCTCCCGATTCCATCTCCAATACGTCACCTCTCCTCTCCGATACTTTCTTTCCCCACTTACCCACACCATAGTTATTTTCACTCCCAAATCCCTCTCTCAACAAACTGATCCATCTCTCTCTCTCTCTCTCTCTCTCTCTCTCTCTCTCTTGTGTTGAAGACCCAAGCACAGTGAATTGCACCACCAAACTGACTGCCCCACTGCCTCAACCCTTCAATTTATCCACCAAAGCCCACACCCAATTCCGTCAGACTCCTCACGACAACGCCACTGTGAGCCTCACCACCATACATCGAGCAAGCCACCAGAGCAACAACCTCTTCTCCAACCGTGAACCACCAAGCACGAAGCCAGCCGTGCCCAAACACCGTAGACTCCATCATCAACTTGTCTCCCTCAGCCCCTATACACCAAACAACAATCTTCGCACACGTCTAGCAGGCCACCCAGTGGCGCCACCCAACCACTACTTTACACCACCACTACCCACCCTTTGTAAAACCACCGAAAGCCCCTGTTTTCCCTACACCCATAAACAGAGCCCTTGCTTCCTACTCGTGAGCCACAAGCCACAGCCACCTTCCTTTGTTCGACCACCACCCCGCTGGAATCAACCACAAAAAGTGATGCCAGAAGCCTCCCACTAGCCTAGATCCGCCGCACGCCCTCCCCATAAGTCCCCTGATGTGAAATCTCTCCCTCCATTATGTTATTCTCGGGTGGAGAGCATGGTGCCATTTCTTCCCGCTAGACTCCACCACACAGAGGAAATCGTCGTGATTGGCATTTCTGTCCGACCACCCAGGATTCGCCGCTGCACCTCCCTCCTCCCTCAGTGAGTTCACCCAGTCTCCCTCTCTCTCACACACCTCTCTATGCCTTTCTTGGCCTTTTTTTTTTGTTCCAGAGTTCCCACTCCTTTAAAATGGAGATGGGATGTGGGCCTCAAGCCCTTTAGGTCAAGGGGCCCTTCTTAATATTTTTAAGTGGGCTCAATTTTTAATTCATAATAGTCCATAAACTTTATTACTTTTTTAAAGAAAATATTTAAAGGATTTAAATTATGTTATTAAGTATAGATTTTTACAATTTAATTTTAGAAGTAAATGGTAACTATGTAATTTTATTTTGAACGCTTTAAATTTGACCTAGTCTATTTTTATTAAAGGAAATTTTGTTGTTTACTTTAATAGATTTTGATATAATTATATTATCTAGTATTAAATTTTATAGTTAGATTTTAGTACTGAATAATTTAGAATTTAATGTCTTAGCCAGAGAAATTAAGTGTATATCGATTAATATGGGAAGTGGTGATATTTTAGGATTACGAGAATTTTAGATTTTAGGAAAGATATGTTATTTTAGTATTTTAGGTTTCAATATCAAAATGTGTTTTTAATTAGGGACTTAAGTAAGTTACGTGTCTATTTTATAGGTGACGAGTGATATTCATTCGACACAGTCTTGAAATTTTTTTCAGAGAAGTAAAGATTCAGGTAAGCGGGATTCCTATGCTAGACTTCACATAAAAAGAAAATGAATTGAGGTCGATTTGTGAAAAATATGCATGATATATTTTGAAAAGAAATGTGAAAACAACTCTAGTTATGTGTTTTACATTACTCATGAAATCTGTATAAAAGAGAGAACATTTTCTGACATGACTAGTGTAAAGATGAGTAAGAATTTTAGCATTCTATTTCTAAATTGTGCAAAAAGAGCGAATATGAAATTTGAAACTTTGTACCTGTTATAGAAAGATGTTCTGAATCTATTTTGATATATGAAAATGATATGAATCTGATCAGTACTCTGATTGATATGATTTGGCATCTGAAAAACTTTTGACATGACTTTCAGATTCAATATCTAATTCCGTTTTTGGTCATGACCCGATGATTCTAATTCTGTTTTACTCTGATATATAGCCCTGCCATGAGTGATAATCGTGGCCTCTGGTCTTGTCATGAGATATAATAGTGACTTTTAGCCTTGCCACATGACATAATAGTGGCCTCTGGTCTCGCCACGTGATATAATAGTGGTCTCTGTTCTGAGTGCAATCGCTTTGATATTATGATGATTTATGTTCTGCTTGGCTTTGTGCAGAGTGCACAACCCTACCACATAGGTTAAACATGATATATGATATGATATATTGATTTGATATGATACAATACGATACGATATGAAATGATATGATAAGATGAAGATGTTCAGTTATGTTATACCAAAGGGTCTTTGAATATGAACAATTTTTTTTTTTTTATATATTTTGAATAGTTCGAAATGGCGCTCTGATTTTTTGATAACACGTTTTGAGATCTGCATATTGAAACTGAAATGTTTTGTTTCTGTATTTTGAACTATGGGAAAATGCTCTTGTTTATATACTAGTATATGTTTTCTGCTTACTGAGTTGTTGATAACTCACCCCATATTTTCACAATATTTTTTAGATAATTTGAATATTTCAGCTGAGGATCAAGATTATGAAGCGTTGGTGAGATAATTTAAGCATGGTGGATTAAGCATAGAAGGTTTCTATGAGTGTTAGCGGATTTTATTAAGTAATTTTGTCGTGTTCTGATGACGTGGTATGTTGAGGGGTTGCCCTTTATATTAAGACTTTGTGGTGTTATTAGTTACTTATTTTGGAATAGTTGGCTTAAAACATTGAGATCAATGTGAAATTGGAAATTTGGAATTTATTTCTATATGATGAGATATGATTTAAAGGGACAAGAAGTAAGTCTTTGACCTATTCGGGACCGGGGTGTTACAGTCGTTGACCTCCCGGTTGATGAAGACTCCGAGCTTAGCCTTCTTCCTTTGAAGTCCCGAATAGACAATTAGAGAAGAAGAGAGTGTATCAAAACACTTAGCGATCTCAAAAGTGAGATGAAGACTATTGTCGAGATATCTTTTATACGTGCACCGTTGTCACTCATGGTTCTGATAGTTCTTGCCTCTGATTGGCTAAAAGAGTGTTTGTGAATCCCGGTTGTCCATACGTATGCTAGATTGAAAAATTGTAGAGAGCAAGTAGATTGATGGGATAAGATGTGCTTGTCCTTGCAACTTATCTCAGGAATAGGAGAATAGTCCGTCTCCTCAGGAAAATCGCTCACGTGGCATTATGCCTTACTTCTATGGTCAGATGCATGGTTTGCAAGTCCGTATTCCTCTTTTTCCATATGTGCCCTTGTTAAGACATTCTCGTTGGAGTACAAGCCTCGATATGTCACTTGTTACCAACTGAGTGCTCATGTGCTATCTTTGGGATTTCAGCCCTCAATCTTTGTTATTTTTTGCACTACTCTTGATTACATTTTTGTTGGACGGACGATGATAATTTTTGGAAAAGAAATGGTTTTCATCTTTTAGCTTTAGCATGTAATGGTTCTATGCCTGAATTTGCAAAATATTGCTTTATTTTCTTTGTAATCTTTATGAAAATACATATATGGACTAGTTTTCTCTCTGAAATTACTAGAACATGAGGATACTTGATTATTTGTTTGTGATTTGTTCTTTATGTTTCACTAAATAGCAACAATGAAAGATTGGAAGTGTTTGCATAAGAGAAACCGATGAAATGTCATCTGGAATGATGATTTTTTATTATGGTCTTTGTGTTTGGATTGCTTTATATTTTTTATTTCATTTTTGCTAATTTACAAATAGATTAGGGGATGTTTAGAAACATATCTCATTACATCCCATCTCATTTTATCTCATCTAATTTCCTTTCTAAACATCATTCAAATACAAACACTTTCAAACTAATCATTACAACTTTTTCAAACTAATCATTACAACTTTTTCATACTAATCATTACAATTTTTTCGAATTTTCAAACAAAAAATAAAAAATAATTCAACTTTTTCAAATCTCAAAATAAAAATAATATTAAAAAATTATATTCTAACATAATTTAACTTTATAACATTTTTTATTTAACTTTTTCTTTCTCATTTTCCAAAACTAAATAAATACTTAACTCAAACTATCTTATTAATATTCATAAACTATTTTACTACTATTCACAAAAATCTCATCTTATCTTAATCCAAACATCCCTATTCTGCTCGTAATTTCAAGTTTGGAATTTTGGATCTAAAAACGTAGGAAGACGGAACCTAACCCTAATATTTATAGAGACAAAAAATGGCCTAAATATTCACTAACCTTTATGGTATCTTAAGATATAAGATAACTAATAAAATCTATCTATTATATTCTCATAAGTTTAAACTTTTTGAACAAGTGATAATTTCACATGATATAAGAGCAAAAGTCCTGAATTCGAACCTTGACTCTACATTTCACCATATTTAATTAAATATTCCACTTGTTGGATCCACTTATTAAGTGAGAGTCAAGTCACATGTGAGAGAAGTGTTAAGATATAAATTAAATAATAAAATCTAAATCTTCTCATAAGTTTTAAGTTTTTGGATGTTAATCTGATTATCTAGTCACTTGCATGTCACTATAAATGTATTGCTAAGTTACAATTTTTGAGAAGCTATAGACAAAGACGAGACGAATATAAGAAGGGCTACCTCTTTCAAATTTTCATGGGTTGCTATCCAACCAATCACTCTGTCGCCTGTATTGTGAGCATTGTACCCTGTCCTTCTGTCCCTATAAGGAGATTTTATTTTTCTTCTAAAGTTTTTAATTTCTTTGGCGACCATCTGACACGTCGTAGCCGTGTGTACCTTCCAATCTCACAGCTCCCTCAATATCCATTCTTACTTCAAAATCTATCAAGTTTATCCGTCTGTTTGTTTGCAACTCACGGTAGAAGAAACAGATATGTATGAGAGACACTAAAGTCACAGAAAGGACAAAATCAGAGACTTACTTTTAAAACTCCAAACTCACTTGATAATGTCTAAGAATATTCTTATCTTTCGGAGCTGTTCCTCCCTCACCTTTAGCCACACAACCAGATATTGCATTCTCTTTCTCAACAAAACGGCAAAAAACTTGGACCTGTCTTCTAGCGTTCAAGGACATGCAAAGAGGTTAATAATTAATTTACGAGTGTGAACACAGTAATACATAGCAATATTCTTTATGTTTAACCCTGCAGTCATTTGATATGTAATTTCTTCTTGATTTTTCAACCACATCGAAACCGAAGAGCTTTCCTTCAACTTGTATGGAATGAACGTAAGAGGAAGTTGAATGAAATGGATATATTTGGTGTCGCCAACAATAATAATTTTTTTTAAACAATCACATTTCATTGCTTAAACAGAAACATCAGCAATCACAAAATGATGGATGTTCAAATGTACATCCCACATAACTACTACATCATCATGTAACAGTAGAGCTCCTTTTGCCAATTGATGAGCCACCTCGTTAGCAAGCCCTCTTATATGATTGAAAGACAATCCTGAAGAGATCAACAACAACTTAATGTCTGAAATAATATGGCCAAAGCAGCTAAAATCACTATTCTCACTATTAATAGCATCAACAATCTGTTTGGCATCTCCTCCAAATACCACATGTGTTGAGCCCAATTCCAAACAAAACCTGACAGCAACAAAAGCCCCCAAGCTTCAGCACTTCATGTGACGCTCCCAAGTTTCGCTTGGGATCAGACAGACTATGAAGTGTTGGGACATGCAACACAAGGTTACCTGCCTCCGTTCATGACAATTAAAGATGCAATGCACCTAGCATGCATGTAACAATATATAGTATTTGCAGCAAATTTGTTTTCTATAAGCAATACCATACACCAGACATGTTATATCCCAAACATAAAAATATATATTTCAAGTTACAGCATTAGTCCAGAAGATCTGTAACTATAATAGTACTGGAGACAGAGCTTGATAAATACATGCAGAACAAAGGTAACTACTAGGCTAATCCATCGAGTAGCTCGCACAACTCGATTAAGGATGCCAGAATATTATCAATAAAATGGAGCATCGAAGCGATGAGCTTAACGTTGTGACGTCGTTGTTTAATCGACCATCTACAGTCGATCATCCTCAATTGCGCCTCCTCATCTTGGCACATGATCTACCATTCTCGGGGGGAATGGTAGTTGGGTCTACCAAATGAGATTTGATTACAAATCTTAGCAAGTTACAAACTACTTAAACTGATAGTTGAAAGATATATGCATGAAAGTAAAAACATGAATGCAAAACGTGAACATGAGTAACTTGACCTAACTTGTTAGATAGCATGACATGTACTGACATGACTTGAACTGATATGAAATAAACTGAATCGACGTGAACTTGAAACTGAATGTGACATAACATGGCTTGAACGTGAACATGAAATAACATAAACTGAGATTGAACATGAACTTGAACTGAACGTGATTGAAACTGAACATACACTAGGCCTCGTTTGTTTTCAGAAAACATCTCATCTCATGTAATCATTACAACTTTCCCAACTTCCAATATAAAATAAAATAAACAATTTAATTTTTTCAAATCCCAAAACAAAAATAATATTAAAAAAATATATTCTAACAATACTTTATTCTGCTTTTTAACTTTAATCTCAACTCATATCATCTCATATGCGAAAACAAACGAGGCCTTAGAATCTTGTTCAATAATTACTTAATTAATAAACGTGAACCGTGGGGTCTACATAGGTATCTGCACCAGCTGTGAGTGCATTAATATACACATCAGTTCACAGGTATTTGCACTTGTAATGAAAAATGTAATGTACATATCCCGTGATAGGTATCTACACCCTTACGAGTACGTATAACATGAAATTAAAATGTGGGTGGCACCATCGGCGTTGGTGCCGAGCTTCACTCCGGTGACCAGTTAATTAGGCCCCATTCGAAGCCTGTTGACGATACTTTGTCAACCTAGAGAATTTTATACCAATTTAAACGCTCCAGCGTGAACAATGGAGTTCCACCAGGATATTACTCCATTCTAGTACATGTGGTCGTGACAAAAGTAAAAGACTTGACTGATGTGAAAATATTGTTTCGAGACACACTCTGTACTCGAGACATGAGGCGACGTGAACTGGAATGACTGATAACATGACATATTGGTGAGATGAATGACATGGTATAATATGAAACATATAAACATTTTGTGACATGACGTAATGTGTAACAAATAATTTTTCATGACATGACATAACATGTGATAGATGAACACTTCGTTACATGGCATAATGTGTAATAGATTAACATTTCGTGACATAGTTTAATGTGTAATAGATTAACATTTTGTGACATGACATAGTGTGACATATATAGGAACATAAGAACATGAATAACTGTTCTCTTACCAACACACATACACAATATCCTGACAGTAAGTTAGAGGCTAACTTATTCATACATAAACATGTACTTGAAATAAATCATAGCATGAAAAAATATGACATTTATAATAAGCAAAATAAACATGGATGCTGGTTTCTTATCACCATACATGCACAAATATTTTGAAAATAAGTTAGA
This sequence comes from Juglans mandshurica, assembly GCA_022457165.1. Lineage (NCBI taxonomy): Eukaryota > Viridiplantae > Streptophyta > Magnoliopsida > Fagales > Juglandaceae > Juglans > Juglans mandshurica. Next base: position 37,921,215 of record CM039619.1, read on the forward strand.
GGCTAAATTGTAGTGAGCGTAGCGTGATGAATAAACTGCGTGAATAAATGGGAACTATGAGGAGACATTTCTAAACGTTATAAATTACTTACTAACAAACTTAGAAACATAAAAATACTGAATTAAAGTAAAATTACCATTTTACCCCTCTACATGAGGGAAAATGATAATTTTATTCATAACTTAAGGATTTAACATCCTCACTCCAAAACTTACCAAAATTTACATTCCAAATATCTAATTAGAAAAATTTAAAACATAACAGAACCATATGAAACAAGCATAGGTCAAAACATGCAAAGTGCTAAACTCTTGGTTTTTGTTGCACTTCTTTCAAGCCCTATCTTTCATGCTAAAACCAAAATATGCAATATATAAGAATCAGATCCTATGCTTAAATATCATAATAGAACAACCAACAAACCTTACATCATAAAAACAAAAACTTCCTCCTTATTCAAAAGTTCAAGTATTTTGAGCTCAAGAACAACCCTTGAAGTTTATAGTCTATCTCTTTTCAAAACAAGTCGAAAAACTCCAAAAGTTCAATAACTTACTCTCAATATGCTCATAAAAATTTCCTAAGAACTATCATGCTTTGAAATATTAAGCCAAAACCACAAAAAGTCACAAAATCATACTTAACACAATCGATTTGCACCTATTCACCAAAATTGAGTGCTATGTTGTTTGGTTTTGATTAAAACATTAGATCCAAAATTTCCATGAATTAAATCATCAAGAAATAATCTCATATGCTTATATTCAAGTCCTAAAACAGATCTAAGTATCAAACTTAAGATCACATGGAAAACATATCATAAAAACATAGATCCATTCGAGAACCTCAAATACAAGACCTATCCGAACCTTTGCATGCATAAAACTTCATATCTTCATGATCAACACCATGGATCTTCACAATAACATTCTAACATGTAGCTAAAAGTCCTAATTGCATATATGTGAATATCAAAGCCATTGGAGCTTGCTTTGACAACAAAAGACTTGATTTTCCAAAACTGAATCTGTTTTCATACTTCTAGTTTTCAACTTTTTAGATCTAAGAAAAACTCTTATAAAAAACTTATAACATACAACGAATCCTCATGAAAATTTTATACTAGCATGGTAAATATAAACCATAAAAGATTAGGCCAAGAATGTTTTACCCATCAAAAGTCCATGAAAAGTTACAAAAGATATACCAACCGAAACTAGAATAAAATAGGAACAAGTTATGTGCAGAAAACTTTGTGAGAATCTAAATACATCAGCTTCAAAACATTCGAGACAAAGGCCAGAAAAGCTGTCCGAGAGTTCCTTTGGATTCATGTCCAAGGTGGCCTTTGGCCTTCCCATCAAACACTATTTGGGGCCGACTTGGGCAGTGACAGGATACCCTTGGTACGGGGAAACTTCTCCACAATCCTTGCTATTGTGGTGCAATTTCGTGGGCTTTAATTGTCCTTAACGAAATGGGCCATCATTTGGGGTTTCAATAGGGTTTGGTTGGGGTTTGAGTTTCTAACAAGCTCAAATCCAATTTTTCTTTGCCCAATAAAATTACCAACGTATAAAAGAATAAATATGGATGTAATGAGAAAAATCTAAGTGGTTGGAAGGGATTTAATTAATTAATTAAAAACTAAGCTACAACTGGTTACAATTAGGGTAAACATTTAGGGTTTTGGGAAAACATTTGAGGTTTCGATTTTCGCCAAGATTTTGGGATTTCAATTGGATTCCAAGTATTTGGAGTTTCACTCGGGTTGAAATCCTCTTTGGTTTGACACAATTGGATGGTTGGATAGAATAGTGTTTGGCTTAGGTGGCATGATCACAAAGCTTGATTTTCTTTCACATTCCCACCTTATGGTTCCTCTTGATATCAAGTGTCCTATACTATTAATCAAGTGTGGCTAAGATTTTTTCCAATGTCCAAATAAAACTTCTCTAATTTAATTTGGACATTCCATATTGTGATCTTGAAAACACTGGATTGAGTGCCACATGGTGCTTACATTGGACTACTGGAGTCATTATTCACTCCGAAAATGATGAAAATAACTTTACACCATAAAATCATAAATATTCATATGAAACTAGGAGCGTACTTCGTTCCGAGAAATTCAACTTCTAAGTGCCTTGAACAATTCAAAACGCGTTTTCGAACATGTTTTGTTTGGAAAATAAAAATCCTTTTATTGCGCAATAGAATCCTAAATATTCATCCGAGACTAGTGGCCCCAGACTATTTCTCATTCTCACACTCTTAAGTACCTCAAATAAATAAAATCATATTTATGGAATCATAATGAGTAGTAAGACTGACTATGTTGATAGACTAAAACTAGTGCGATTGCTCGATTCGTAAAAACTTTTCGAGGTTTTCACGAGGTTCCTAAAGCCTATAGAAATTCATCTGTTGAATTTTTGGCGGGCTGTTACAACACTTCTAGGTGAAAGACAAGTCAGTCTAGGAATTTGTCTACAAGCCAAGACTTGACCCATATCATTTCTAACAATCCCAACACCAACGTTGCCACATCGCTTTGCCACAACTATATCCCAGTTAGCCTTAGCAAAACCCTTGCTTGGCACATGCCATTTAGGATATGGTACATGTCGATTCGTGGTAGGAATAAGATGAGGCTGCAGGTCTTGAAACTCTGCTAGAAACCTCTTGGCCTAATCAATTAACTGTAAAGGTTGTTCCAAGGAATGTCTAAAGACGAGAGAATTTCTTCTAAACCAGATACTACAAGCAACACACAACATTAAATCCTTATCTTCATCAGAAAGCCTTTGCTGGAAATGCATACATAACACCTGGAAAGTCAGATTATACAAGGATATTTTTGGAGAACTATAAAACAACTACCCCACACATCATGTTTAGAAGGGCACTCCCACAATATGTGTTCAGTGGTTTTAGCATCCAAATGACATATAGAACAAATAGAATCATCCAATACCTTATGTTTACTTAGGTTAAAACCTGTAGGTAGCATATTCTTGCATGCCTTCCATATGAAAGTTTTAACATTGTTAGTTACATTTGCAAACTAGATGTTCCTCCAAAAAGCTTCACTAATCTGAACATTAGATGGACTACATAAATATCTCACAAATCTTTCCTTCTCTAAATGATAGGTACTTTTAACTATAAAGCAACCTGATGAAGTGCCATGCCAAATTTGCTTATCTACCAAAAGCAAAGGACTCAAAGGTAAGCTAAGAATCAAATCAGCTTCATCAACTAAGAAATTATCCTTGATCAGTTGAGAATTCCAATCCCAGGTATGAGGGTCAATTAAAACATCAACTATAGCATGAGCATCAAGTTCTTAATAGGAAATCGAACTATAAAAGTAGACTTCTAAGGTAAGCATTTGTCCTTCCATATACCAATGCTTCTCCAATTCCAAACCCTCCAAATTAAACCATCAAGAATAAAATCCCTAGCCAACAACAAACTTCTCCATAGATAAGAAACTCTCTTGGATAGAACAACACAGTGGACATACCCTTGAGGGAAGTATTTAGCCTTTAAAATCACAACTAAAAGAGATTTAGGATTGTCCATTAGTCTCCATAATTGTTTGGCTAAAAGAGCTTTGTTAAAGCATCCAAAATTCTTGAATCCCAAGCCACCCAGATTCATAGAATGTCGCATATAGTCCCAACTCATCCAATGTATTTTAGAATCATTTTTCTGGTGTCCCCAATAAAATTTCTGCTTTGGTTTGTTAAGTTGCGAGCACAAAGTCTTAAGTAACGAGAAAATATTCATAGTGTAAGTTGGTATGGCTTGAATGACAGCCTTCAAAAGAACTTCCTTGCTTGCCTGGGAGAGAAACTAATGCTTCCAATTACTAATTCTATGCCACACAAGATCGGTGGTAAATTTATAAGCCTTGGCTCGGAATCTACCAATCAAACCTGGTACTCCAATATATTGTTCAAAGCTGCTAGGTGCTTGAATTACAACAATATCAAGAATAACATTTCTTGTCTCTAGTGATGTTTTTTCATGATTCAATTGTTGTTCTGAAGCTTGTTCATACAGCTCTAATAAGCCTTGTAATCTACTCCACTCAAAAGAATTGGCTTTTATGAAAAGTAAACTATCATTTGCAAAAACTAAATTTGAAACCCAAACCACCCCTCTAGCAATTGGGACCCCATGGAGAATTTGTTGACCTTCATAGTTGATTAAGCAATAAAGAACTTTTGTACACAACAAAAAAAGATAAGGACTAAATGGATCTCATTATCTTAAACCCCGAGCAGGCTTAAATGTTTCAAGTGGCTAAACATTCACCAAAATTGAATAAGACACAAATGTTATACACTCCATAGTGAGAGAAATCCACTTACCACCAAAACCCAGTTTCTCCATCACCAATATCAGAAAACCCCATTTAATACGATTATAAGCTTTGCTCATATCCAACTTAATAGCCATGTAACCCTTTTTACCATGTAAATTACAATGCATGGTATGTAAAGTCTCGTAAATAGCAATGATATTGTCAGAGATAAGGTGACCAGAAATAAAAGCACTCTAATTTGGTGAAATGACAGAATTCAACACTTTTTTGTGCCTATTAGCAAGTACCTTAGTGATTATCTTGTATAAAACATTGCAAAGGCTTATGGGCCGAAAATTAGTACACTTGACAACATTTTTCTTTAGATAGAAAACAATGTATGCATCCCTGACAGATGCTAGAGAAAAAGTTCCATTTAAACTATTCAACAGACTAGAACATACCTCAGGACCTACAATATCCCAAGGACGACCTCTATTTCACTTTGTGAAGATGTTCCTTTTGTCAAATTTAATCACAAAAGCATTCGGACCCACTCCAGAGAATCAGATTAATCCTTTCAAATGCCAAAATTTGTACATCATGTTTTGTACAATTTCCCAATGGGTATCCAATCGCAAACAAGAAGTCCTAATAGACAGTTGACCCCTGTGTGCATAGTATTTTCCATTTCCAATGCTTCTATAACAACATCATAATGCTTTTTGGTAGTTAAAACTAGATCGTCTTGAAAACGAATTAGCAAATCATTCATCGTTGATTGTGAAACTCCTCATAAGACACCTCTCACCTCTCACATGTTTGCTTCAAGAAAGCAATGCTGGAGAGAGAGACTTAATATATAAACATTAATGTCAGCTTGAATTCATATTAATAAGATTCGAGTTTTATCTATTTATTAAGCTTATCAAGTCTGAATAAAAATCTATGCTTTTAATTTATTAATTGAGTCAAGTTTGTAAATTGAGTCTCTCATACAAGCTTGACTCAATTTGTATATAGCATTTGTTTTTAATATATCATCTTTAAAGGATCAACATAATTCTCCTCAAACTTTTCTTGGATATTCAGACCAGCAGGATCTCTCTCTTGGAGATTCTTTAATTTCCTTTTTGTTTCAACAACCTTCAATTGCACATTGCCAAAACTAGTTTTGTTCCAGCTTTGTAACTTCTCTCCACATTTTCGAATCAAAAGCATCAAAGAATTTAGGCCCCCCTCATCACTGCTATTTCTCCATATATTATTAATAATTATAGAACAACCTTCCTCCCCTGGCCACATTTGTTCAAACTTGAAAGGTTTATGACCCCTCAAGAGAACTTGAGCCCTTGTTGTATCCACCCACACAGGAATGTGATCAGAGTAAGTCACACAACCATGTACCACAGTTCCCATAGGGTTTATCAAACACCACGTATCATTGGCCAAGGCCCTATCCAATCAAGCACTAATGCACTCAGAATCTCCTCTTCGATTAGACCAAGAGTATGGATTACCCTAGTACCCCAAGTCCTTCACCCCACAGTTATTTATAGCTTCTCTAAAGTTATTCATTTGCCATTTTGGTCTATAAACCCCACCCCACTTCTCGGATTGATGCACTATTTCATTGAAGTCACCAATTAATAACCACCCCAACCCATCATCATACTACACAGACCTCATAAGATTCCAAGTATAGTGTGTCTTAGAAGTCCAAAAGTTGATGTCATCCTTTGATGTTTGCACATGTCAGCTTGTTAATCGGTTGGGAAATAGTGTGGCTCATAAGTTAACTAGAATGGCTTGGAACATTGATGATTTGATTGTATGAGGGGTATATTGTACCTGAGTCTATTAAAAGATTTCTTGTAATGATTGATGCAATATATGAAAGCATTCTTATATATAAAAAAAACTCTCCTCAAACTATTCCAAAATTTGCGAATACCCCTTAAACTAACAATTCTCGTAATCAGCCCTGAAACTATAAAAAATTGCAATATTGTATACCCCTTTTCTATAGATGTAAGGTGTGTGATCACACACAAAATGGTTTACCCTTTGAATTTATATTCTCTCTATGGTGATGGTTCCCATTGGGATATTGGTTGATGAAGTGTTAAGTGACACAACCATTTGATTCAGTCAAACGGTTGTGCCCCTTGTGAACTAGTGCCTTGTGGTGTATAAATAGACACCATATGTGTATGATTCAGATGCTTGCAATCCCTCTGTCTATCATCAACTTGTGGGACAAACACCATAACGGGATTGTCACCATTTTGCTAAAACACCACCATATACTTCTGTTCTTCATTTTCTAACAGTGGTATAAGAGCCACCTCAAGAGGCAAGTGCCTGGTTTGACCACCACTCTTGCATAATATATCATTAACAAAGGATTAAAAATCCAGCGGAAGCACTTTTCCAAATTACAGTGGGAGGACTTGAGTACACTAGAAACTTCCAAAATTTGGGTTCAAGTTATTACTTGAAGAAAAATATTGTAAACATTTACCAAGAGGGAAAAAGTGTAGCCTGAAATAGAGAAGTTGTGAGGACGCTGCTAGCATAAGGGGACAACCACCACTGGAGTTGAGTGGAAAGAAAGATGAAGAACACTGCATTGGGATGGTGAAAAATTGTTGCGGGTGCTGCAAACTGTAGCTAGTCCAGTATATAGGTGAGCATGCACCTTGTAAAAGACCTGACAGGCACATCCTAGCGCGAGGTGGAGATGGACGTCTCGCCTTATGGTAGGTAGGTAAGAATGCTGCTTACTGTAAATGTGAGAACAAGGAGTTGAAGAGGCCGGTGACTATGATGAGACAAGGGTTACCGACCCAAGGCGAGCAATAGACTAGGAAAAGAGTTACTCGCCCTAGGCGAGCAATGATTTGTACCCGCTAGGGATTGGATGGTGTTTGAAGCGTCGGGACATGCAACACAAGATTACAAACCTCTTGTACATGACAATTAACATGCAATGCACCTAGTTTCTAGCAATATGAAATAATTACAGTGAAATAATTAAACTATTAATGGTTTGAGCAATTTAATGTGGTACCAAAACAATTACTATTAATCCCAAATGTAATTGTTTGAAACTTCCATACAAAAGTTAGGGTCCTAAAACCATGACCCTTTATAAAAAGCCTCAAACATTGTTTTTATCTCATGAGCAATTTCATGACCTAAACGTCCTTCTCCATTATCTTCTGAATGTCATAACTTTAACCATTCCGGTGGGAATGATAGTGGAAACTACTAAAGTGAGATTTTAAGAAATCTCAGCACGTGAAACCAAAAACATATACAGAGATAACATAAGCATGTATGAGATAAATATGAACATGAATGCATGAGCATGTTCGTGCAATTGTCAAAATATATTTTTCTCCCATCTAAATTCCTTTTCAAAAACCATTGAACTTGTAACAATGTAACAGAGTAACAATTTGTGATTTCATTAAAATATAACAATGTATGGATACCTCACAGCTACCCCTATGAACCGCGGCATCCTTACTAGTTACCGCACCACACGCTGACCCTTTGACTGGTGTGAATACATTATATACAGAGACACTCAGGCAGATCAAAATGCCTTGACCATGAGCTTACAATATGTTATGGTAGTTCGCAATTCACCTTCACCTTATTTACCATGTGTTGCACCCACTAGCATTAGGAGCCGTTACTTCGCTCCAGAATACTTAAAAAAAAAACCATTCAAAATCTGTTAACTGTTCTTCATCAACCCAAGGGTTACCACTCTAATTTAATCACTCTAGAGTGGACAAGGGAGTTCCACTAGGATATTCCCCCATCCTAGCATTGGGGTCATGATAAAATCTTTTTTTTAATGCACAACCCGAAAACATGTGACGTGTAACCTTTCATGAAATCATGTAAACTTTTCATGGCATGTACTTGTACTCAAGGTGTAGTGAATATAGCATGTGAACGGCTTGAAATAATTAGAACATTCAGATGCATATACATGGATATAACACATAATGATTCAACATGGCATATAACAATACATAAAAGCTCAGAGCATGTCATTTAAATTAAAATTCCAGCAAGCATCATTCAGACATATCATGAAGAATCAATCATACAATGATGGAAATCGATCATTTCATGTGACATTTGAGTGCAAACAATACATCAAACCATACAAACAACATATATGCAAAGTTTACACAAAGACATAAGTATATTATCCAAGACTAACTAACAAAGCTCCAAATGTAAAAGAATACCAACGATCAAGCAAGCTAAAAGTATATGTTCTAAATGTTAGAATCTTGAAGAAAACTTCTCAAACCTATATATGAACCTATGCTCTAAATTGATTAAAGGTTGCATTCTCTTAACCCAAACTGAATCAACCTTCTAAGGCACTCCTTGTGTTCACACATATATGCACAGCTAGAGGCCCTAGTGAAATCAAATGACCACAGATTCATCACCATACTTTACTTTTGAGATGGGTAAAACCCTAATAGCCAAGTTAATGGCCGAATAAAAAACTTACTTGTGTGTGAAACCCTAATGGCCGAATATGTAACTATTCTCACTTTTGTATATGAGAAACCCTAGTGACATTGTATTATACCATTCAAGGTCAAAATATCTATGTTTGCTCCTTCAAACATGAAGATCCAAGAAAACCCTAATGATGGTCTCACACAAGAAACTTTCCATGAACACCTCACCCTTGGCAGTCGGTTTTTTAAAGAAAATCTAGAAACAAGACCATGGTTACCAAAATCAAGCATGACCTTACTTCTCTTGCCCAAAACATCTCTTCCTTTGGATTTCTTACAAACACACAAACAACTCCTCTAGATGCTGATACTCCTAAGCTCACCCCACCCTTGACATCTCTATGCTATGAACTAAAGAGCTGGATAGAGTTTAAGCTTACCAAGCTTCTGGAATGGAGGTTCCTTGAATCCTTCTCTAGAATGCACTAGAGTGGTGTTTGGGTTTGAAGAAAATGTTGCTTGGCTTCTAGGGTTGGGCGAGAAAGAGAGGAGAGAATGAGAAAAGCTAAAAATGCACAAATGACTCTTGGTCTCCTCCTTCCCTTTTGTGTGGTCGCCGGCCATTAGTGGCCCTTTTTTTTTTTGCCATCTTGCCTCCCCTTCTTCTTTCTCCCATCATTACTTCTGCTCGTAAAATGAAGAACCACAAGTAAATCCTTTGTGTGGGCACCAAGTGGCTCCTTGTTTCCCTTAGTTGAACCTTCCATCCTCCCCTTCAATGATTGCTTCTCTTGGAACTTACCAAGGTCCTTGCATGAATGACATGTGGTGCCTTACTGCTAAGGCTGAGCAAGCCTCTTCCTCTTCCCTCGTCATTAGCATCCTTGGGACTCCTTTGCATGTTTGACAAGTGACATTCCTTTACTAAGGTCAAGCAAGCCTCTTCCCCTTACCTCATCATTGAGCACCTCGAAAATCTAAGAGCTTTCCTATGCATGGGTGCCATGTGGGGTTCCTACTTGGCCTATCCAAGCATCCCTTAGATGCAAGAGTTTGTTTTAAAAAGTTTGTTTGGAAGAGTAATGGCTTAGATCTTTGTTGGAATGGTGATGAACATGCAAGAGTTTGTTTTAAACTCAATCTAGAGGCTCTCGGGTTTGATAATGTATTTTAATGAAATCTAGCTATGACATGCTAGATTTAATGCTTAGATCTAGTTAGAGCTTGAACGTGAGGTATATGGTTGTAATCTTTCAAGAGTTATTGCATGAAAATTAAGGATCTAGTTAGTTTGTTTTAAGACTAAAAGCATGCTTACTTGGCTTCTAATTTTTCATGCAAATCGAGTGTTCTATGTGTGTTTTGTGATTTTTGGTTGACTAGTCAAGCATGCCACCACCTAGGTTTAATTGATGAACATCTTAGAAGCGTTCTTTATGGACTTTTGGAGTCCTTGGGATTGATATGAAAGTGTTAGACAAAAAACATCAAGAGTTTGTTTTATTTGACCTAATCATGATGTTTTGGCATTTTCTTTAATGTAGTGAGTCCAAGACTTTTATGAAATATTTGGTGCTTTAACATGATTTTTTAAGAGTTATCATTTTTGGTTTAAGCATGTTTGAGTGTTAGATGGCCAAGTAGCAACAAAATCTTGATTTAAGCCTATACATGAATCAACCAAGAGGGATTTCTAATAGTTAGGATTAGTTTTAAAAATTTCTAAATTCCTATTTCGGTTTAGGATGAAATTTACATGAGGAATAAAAATTTATTAAGTTTTGGAGTCCGTTTACAAAATTTCTATTTTTATGGGCAAATTTGAATTTTTTCATAAGTGGAGGGGTAACTTTGCAAATTTGACCTTATGTTAGTAAGTTTGGTAATTATGAAGATTAAGTGAGATATTCTAACCCTAGAATGTATCTCATTTTAGCTTTCACTCTATTACGCTTCGCTTACATTATGTTACATTTCTGTAAGTTAGCCTCTAATTTACATATAGTATGCCTATGTATGTATGGTGGTAAGATCCATGCAAGTTATGGTCATGGATTTTTCCACCGTACATGAGTTTATTAAATTGAATTATGTTATGACATGCCATAAACATATCTCATGAAGCATATGTTTATTAGTAAGTTAGTTTCTAACTTATTCTCTGTATTTTTACGTATGCACTGTGGTAAGATTTGCATTGTTCATATGCATGTTCATTTATGCTTATTATGATTGTTTATAATGTGCTATGCCATCTCACCCATTATTGTTCCATGTTATTAGGTTACATTCCACAAATGACATGTTAGCATATCTGTTATAGGATTTTCTGTTACATGCCATGCGTATCTTGTCATCTTATTTAGTTACATGATTACCTGTTACATGCCATGAATGCTAGGTCATCTTATTCTGTTACACGATTATCTGTTAAATGTCATGAATGCCACGTCATAAACATACAAGCATGTCACAAAATTATTCCTAACTCTTACTAGGGTTAGTTTATATGACTTGAGTATTTAGGAGGTGCATTGAGGATGGTGGAGCAGCATTTCTAGCAATGGTGGTAGAGAAGTCAGTAGGAAATGAAGAAGTTCGTGGAATACCCGTAATTGAAGACTTTCCTTAAGTTTTCACTGACAAGTTACCCGGATTGTCGCTCGATAAAGAGATTGAATTTGGAATAGAGTTGGAACCTGTGATGACTCCAATGCACAAGGCACCTTATCGTTGGCTCCAACGGAGTTGATCGAGCTAAAGGCATAGTTGGAAAAACTGTTAGAGATGGGATTCATTTGTCCGATTTCTTCATCGTGGGGTGCACCTGTGCTTTTTGTGAAGAAGAAAGATGGCTCGATGATGATGTACATTGACTACGAGAGTTGAACAAGGTGACAATAAAGAACAAGTATTCGTTATAGCGAATTGACAACCTATTAGATCAACTACAAGGAGCATCGGTGTTTTCGAAGAAAGATCTGCGATCTAGATACCATCAGCTGAAGGTTAGAGAACAAGATGCACTGAAGACTAACTTTAGGTAGAGGTATGACACTACGAGTTTTTGGTAATGCCCTTTAGATTAACCAATGCTCTAGCAGCATTCATGGATATGATGAATAGAATATTCAGATCTTATCTGGATAGTTTTATTGTCATGTTCATTAATGATGTCCTGATTTATTCGAAGAGTGAAGAGGAACATTGAAGTCACCTAAGTATGGCTCTGACCATACTCAGAGATCAAGAGTTGTATGCCAATCTCAGTAACTGTGAGTTCTAGCTCCATAAAGTGTAGCTCTTGGGTCACGTTATTTCCAGCAGAGGAGTAGCAGTTGACCCTAGTAAGATTTAGTCAGTAATGAATTGGCAGAGGCCGACTAACGTGCACGAGATTTGAAGTTTATTGGAACTAGTTGGTTACTACAAGAGGTTTGTGGAGGGATTCTCTAGATTGTTCGGACCACTTACTGCCCTAACCAAGAAAAATGTAATGTTCTTGTGGAGCTAAAGAATAGATTGACAACGACACCAATACTAACACTATCGGAGCCCCTTAAGTCTTATGTGGTGTAATACCAGGTAGAGAGGGTGGCTAGAGTTGATTAGTGATTACCTGTGCGACACAAAATACCACCCCGGAAAGGCGAATGTGGTAGTAGATGCACTGAGTTGCAAGTCCGGAATTGAGGATTTGTTTGCTTTGTCATAAAAAATGGGATTTCTTTTGAACAAAATGAGAATACTTTTGATTGGGGACTGGAGTCAGAAGAACATTCTAACCTCAATCTAGGAGTTTGTCCCATTAGATTGGGAAGAACTAAAGAATCTTCAGAGACAGGGTAGCAAATTGATGGAAGTTATCCGGAAGATTGAGAAGTTAGAAGAGCGAAAGGGCTTTAGGGTTAGAGCTGATGAGACTTTGTATTATGAAGATCGAAAAGTAATTCAAGCCGACCAAGAATGTTCTGTCTGTAGGCTTGTTATGGCGGAGCATCAGAAGGTAGCAGGTGTTTTATAGCCACTACCGATCCCAAGAATTTTCACTGGGAATAATACCATCTAGGTGATAGTTAGGGCTTATGTTCTAGAGCATGAAGGGAATTGGGAGAAGCAACTACCTATGGTAGAGTTCGCTTAGAATAACAACTTCTAGGTGATCATTCAGATGGTGCCCTATTAAGCTCTATATGGAAAGAAGTGCAGATCCCCTTTGTATTGGGACAAAGTCAGGAAAAACAAGGTGATTGGATTGGAAGTCCCACAAGAGATAAAGGACCCAAATCTTGTGATCATAGAGAGAATGAGAAGGACGTAGAGTCGGCATATAAGTTATGCTGACCACTGGAGAATAAATATAGACAATGAAGTAGGAGACTGATTATATGTGAAAGTGTTTCCCATGAGGGGAGTGACCAGATTTGGCATTAAGGGGAAATTGTATTTAAGGTACTTGGGGCTGTACGAGATAATGGAAAAAGCGGGAATAGTTGTGTACCGTTTGGATTTACTAACTGAATTTCGTGGAATCCACAATGTATTACACGTGTCCTCGTTGAAGAAAAGCTTTGGGGATCAGACTCCAGTAGTTGTCAACCTCAAGAGCTTCTTGGACGTCTACTCATGCAGGGGCATGTACCCAACATCGACGAAGAGGAGGAGGTTGAGCAGTAGCTTTACCCAGCGCATTTCGCCAACATGATTTATGACTCCGACGATGATGCCCTGTACTATCTACCTCAAGATACCACATTAGTGCGCTTTGATTTATGTCCACCCCGATCATTCAACAATTGTACGACCAACGACGTGTAGTAGCTTTGTGAGTATAATTTCTTCTTTTGTTGGGGTGGTTAGTTATATTTTTTTATGCATACTCAGATTTTGAGGACAAAATCTTCTTATTAGGAGTGGAAGATGTAACTTTACAAATAAATTCAATAGACGATTTCTTTAAACTTTAGAAATGTTGTGAAATCCTAAAGGATTTCACGAATCAAGTGTTGATTAGGCTTTTGTCCGTTAGCATATTTGGATCCCAATTCACTATGGTGATGAAATTGCCTAGTTGTTTAATTGAGCCACTTCAAAGTATAATTTAATGAAATAAATTGCGCCATTAGACTTGATTGAATATTTAGGATTTTATGGTGTAATAAAAAAGTTCATATTTTTTGGGTGAATAGTAACCCTTCAAGAGAGCGCTACGTGGCAGTTGTTTCAAACTATTGTCAAATTACCATATAGGATGATCTTTGAAGTGGTAGAATTCGATTGGTTCAAAATGAGTTTTGTTTGGTTTCGATTGCTAGTTTAGCTTGATCTTGATTCAATAGTTATGATTTTTGCAAATCTTATTTTCAAACCCTTGATCTATGGATTAAGAATGGTCTTTGAAGATTTATAACTTAGGTCTTCGATTGGATTGTTGAACAACATGCAAGAGTTTGATTTTACGCATGAACTAGAGGCTCTTGTGTGTAATGATTGTTTAATGGATTATTTGCTATGACATGCTTGATTTAATTCTTAGATCAAGTGTGAGGTATATGGTTATGTTATGTCAAGATTTTTTGCATGAAATTCAAGGATCTATTCCTTATGTTTCAAGTAAAAAAGCATGCATGGTTCGGCTTCATTGTTTTCATGCAAACCTAATTGTCATATGTGTGTTTGTGATTTGTTAAGTTAGTCATACATTAAAGTGTTAGACCAAGAACACCAAGATTTGGTTTTATTTCACATAGTCTTGAAGTTTTGGGCATTTTCTTGAAAGGTTTAGTTTAATGTATGATTTAGTGTCTTATCATGGTTTTAAAACAAAGTATGTGATTTTTTAGAGTTGCTAAATTTAGTATAAACATGTTAGTGTGTTAAATGGCCAAGTAGCTACAAAAACATGATTTTTAGCCTAGGAGTGAATCGGCCAAGAGGAGTTTTCTTACTTAGGTTTAGCTTTTAAAGATTCTAAGTTCATATTGAATTTAGGATGAAACTTACATGAGGAGTGTAAATTTTTGTAAGTTTTAGACTTCGTTTGCAATTTCCTTATGTTTAGGGGTAAATTTGTAGTTTCCCAAAGTTATGGGGTTACTTTACAAATTTGGTTGTAAATTTGACCCTAGAACGTATGTCGTTTGAGCTTACATTTTTTTTATGCTACGCTTACGTTTTACTCAACATTTTGCAAGTTAACTTTTAACTTACTCCTAATATTTTACGTATGTACGGTGGTAAGATTTCATTGATTATGTTCATGTTCATTTTTGCGTATTATGATTATTTATACCATGCCATGTCATCTATTACTATTACATGATTATCTATTTTATGATTATCTGTTTCACACCCTAAATGCCATGTCATCATATTTGTTACATGATTATCTGTCACTTGCTATGAGTGCCATATCATAAGCATTTAGTATGTCATGAAATATTTATAAGTCATGCATGAGTTTTTTATTTTATCATGACCCAAGTGCTAGGATGTGAAGTTATCCTAGTCAACTCTGGAGTGTTTAAATTGGATTTGAAATCACCTAGGTTGATGACGTATAGTTAATAGGCTTTGAATGGCACCTAAGTACCTCGTTTCCAGAGTGAAGTCAGGCACCAAATGCCGGTGGTGCCAAAATTAAACGTTTACAAGTACAATTTATTATGACGTACTCACAGCTGGTGTAGAAGCCTGTGATATGATACATATCCGGCAGGAGCACATGGTCCTTGGGGAGTTGCAGAGTATCCATTTTTTCAGGTAAATGAACATTTATATGTAACGAGGCCTCAAGATCATGCAAGCATGTCATGTCCAAGTCGTCATGTTATGTTCATGGCAAGTAATGTTATTTCCATGTCAACTCATGTTACTTTCAAGTCAAGAAGAGATCCTTATGGTGGAAAGTACTTCTTCGGAATCGGAACCAGAATTCCAACCATAGGTTTTTTCAATGGATAAAGAATATCTTATAGAGTCTGAGGTGAATGAAGGTAAGAAGAGGTATAAGAAAAAGATGTTTATTAAAATGCGAAGTTCTTATCGGGTTCTTGCCAGAAACTCTAATCTTGCTCAACGATTGATTCCATCTTGGTATGGAATATTAGAGGGGTTGGGTCCTCTAGAAGTAGATTAAAGACATTGATTGAAAGATTGAAATCGAAAGTCCTTGCTCTTTTAGAACCATTTCAAAATTTAGAGGGTGCTCGTAAATTGGCAAGGTGTCTAAATTTTGATAATTTTATTTCGAACGAGGTGGAAGGGGGAAAAGTCTGGATTTTCTGGAGTAGTAATTACAAGGTGCAATTTGTCCGGATGTGAATGCAATTTATTTCATTTACAATAGGTGATGGTGTGGGGAAGTTTTTGCTGTCAGTGATTTATGCCAAATGTTCCTGGGTGGAAAGGCGATACCTGTGGGAAGATCTAAGCATTAATAATTTGGGTTCGGACCCTTGTCTATTTGTGGGGGACTTTAATATTATTCGGAATGACTCAGAAAGGAGAAGAGGTAGACATCGGTCTAATGTCGCTATGGATGAATTTAATGATTGGATTCATCAAGGGGGTCTTATGGAAATGGCTATGAAAGGGGTGTTTTCACTTGGTGTAATGGGTAGTCGGGTTTGGCCCACACGTGGGCATGGCTTGATTGCGCTCTAATGGATAGTTCTTTCATTAATTTGTTTCCTAATGCTATTTGTTCTTATTTGTCGCATTCTACTTCGGATCATGCCCCCATGTTCATTGAGTTCAAAAAAGATCATTTCTCTTATGGTTCGGCTCCGTTTCGTTTCCAACAAATGTGAGTGGATCACCATGGTTTTCTGGATTGTGTTCGGTCAACTTAGGATTTATGGGTGGAAGGGTCGAGTAGGAAATTAAAACAAACAAAGGTGATGCTTCGGGAATGGAACAAGAGGGTATTTGGCCACACTTTGGTCTTATTGATGCTCTTGAAAAACAGGTTGAGGTGATTGAACAACAACTTCAAACAAATTGGGAGGTAAATTTGGAGAGGGATCTACATGAGGCAGTCTCGGATCTGGCTGGTTGGAGGCATCAGGAAGAGATGAGATTGGCACAAATGGCTAAGTTAAAATGGAAGGTGGAGGTCGATTGCAACTCAAAGTTTTTTCATGCTTTCCTTGCTAAGAAGAGAAGGAAAATAGTGCTGGAAATGAGATCGAATGGGGTGGTTCATGAGAGTCCGGAAAGCATTCACCAAGGGGCATTGGATTTTTTTCAAGCTTCACTTCAAGAAGAGCCACCCGTAGAGCAACCTATATTGGAAGGGCTCATTGATTCGGTCATATCAGAGGAGGAAAATGTCTCCCTGCTTCACCCGCCTACGCTAGAGGAAGTGTTTGAGGCTTTGTCATCCATTCCAAATCACAGTACTACGAGTCCTGATGGGTTTGGCTCAGGTTTCTATAAAAACAATTGGGAGGTGGTTAAAGTTGATGTGTGGAAGGCAGTACTGGAATTCTTTACGTCTAACCACCTTCCCAAATTTTTCACAGCCTCATATTTGGTTCTTATACCAAAGATGGAGTCGCCCACAGGTTTTGATAAGTTTCATCCCATTAGTCTCTGTTCTGTGTCTAATAAAATTTGCTCCAAGATTATTGTCTCTCGACTAACAGGTATATTGCCTCGCCTGATTTCTTCAGAGCAAGGAGCCTTTATTCCTAGAAGAAGTGTTTTTGAGAACATTAGCCTCACCCAGGAATTGGTGCATTATATTAATAAAAGCATCCACGGGGGTAATATTCTTCTAAAAGTGGATATGGCGAAAGCATATGATCGGGTGGATTTGGTGTTTTTTATAGCGGTCTTACGAAGGTTTGGTTTTTCTTCTCAATTTTGTGATTTGATTCATTCATGTATTTCTAGCCCTTGGTATTCTGTCATGATGACTGGTACAGTTAAGGGTTTTTTTCTGAGCAGTCGAGGTCTTCCTTTGTCTCCTTATTTGTTTATCATTCAACAAGAGGTCCTATCCCGATTGATCCATAGGAGCGTGCAAGAGAGTAATTTTGGCCTTTTCTCTCAGGCCTGAGGTACGCCTATTGTCTCTCATTTGATGTATGCTGATGATGTCATGATTTTTTCTAATGGAAGTCAGAGGTTGGTTCGGTGTTTTCAAGAAATTTCGAGTCAATATGAGAGGTGGTTGGGACAAACTATCAATGTTCAGAAATCTACTTTGTATTGTTCGGATAAAATTTCTACGAGGCGCAAGCATCGGCTTTTATGTCGTACTGGCTTTATGGAGGGGAGTTTCCCTTTCAAATATCTAGGAGTGCCGATAATTCGGGGGAGACTGAAGCAGGCTCATTTAGAAGACATGGTGAATAAAGTGAGGCAAAAGATAAGTGACTATTCACCTATTTGCTATTTTACAGGTTCCTTAAGTTACTATCTCCAAGATTCATAGATTGATGAGTTCATTCTTTTGGGGAAAAGCTGATGGGCGAGATAAAAAGAAATGGGTGGCGTGAAATCATATTTGTAATCCTGTGGAAGAAGGGGGGCTTGGTGTACAGAGTCTTCAGGACACTCAGAAAGCCTTACATATGCACTTTGCTTGGAACCTTATTCAAGGTAATTCTTTATGGGCTAATTTTTTTTTAAAGCAAAATATGTTGGATCAAAGCCATGGTCTCTCATAGAAACTTATGAAGGATCCAAATTTTGGAGAATGGTTGCTAATTGTATTATGTTGTTGTTAAATAACTCCAAGTGGAAGCTTAGAGAAGGAGATATTTTTTTTTTCTGGTATGACAAATGGAGGGATAATGGCCCCCTGATTAATGAGATGCCTCTAGTGGGTTCACCCCTCTTAAAAGTTATAGATTGCAGGTTGTCAGATATTTGGGACGTAGAGTACTTGGAGAATTTAGTAGGGCAGGAAAATGTGGATGAGATTGTAATCGCTTTATTTGGGCCGAATTATGGGAAGGATGTTCTAATTTGGACTCCTACGGATACAGGTATGTTCTCTATAAAATCTGCATGGAATTGTATTCGTATCAGAGGTACTCCTATGGATTGGCATGCGTGGATTTGGCATAATAGCCTTCCCTTGAAAATTTCTATCCATTTTTGGAGGGCTTGGCATATGGCCTTGAGTGTGGATGATAGATTGCGCCGTATTGGTATTCTTCTTGTTTCCAAATGTGATTGTTGTAATAATGGTCATATCGAAGACATTATCCATGTGCTCTTTGAGGGTGATTTTTCACAAAAAGTTTGGTCCTTTTTTGGCAATCTTGTTGGTATCCCTCTTGGTAGATCTTGGAAACAGAATGCTGGGACTTGGTTCAGGCGTGCTAGCTCCTCTTCGCTGGTGGGCTTATTGTTGGCATCATTCCCATTATTGTTACTTGACGCCTATGGAGGAGGAGGTGTCTTGCTCGGATGGAAGGTATTCTAGAAACTCATAAATCTGTTGTTCATTCTATTTGTGTGTGGTTAGGATCTCTTTGTTAGGCGGCTAAGCAAATCAAGAGTCTGTCCCGTAGGGATGGCATGATCCTTGAGGCCCTGCGGATAAATTCGATGGTTCCGAAAGTTCCATGTTGCAAAGTGGTAAGGTGGTTTAAACCGCCGTTGGGGTGGTATAAATTGAACACGGATGGTAGTAGTATTGGTAATCCAGGTTCCTATGGCATTGGCGGGGTTATTCATAATGATTCAGGTGGGCATGTCCAGGCTTATGCGTCTTGTATTCGTCTTGGTTCTAATAATAAAGCGGAACTTAGGGCACTCCGTCATGGGTTGAGAATTTGCAAATCGTTGAACATCTCTAATGTGATAGTTGAAATGGATTCTATGGTGGTTATCTCTTGGTGGCTTAGAGGGAGATGTGGTGTATGGTACCTAGAGGATTTTTGGGTGGCAATTGTTGAGTTTCCAGCATGTTTTCCGTGAAGGTAATAAGGTGGCGGATTGGTTAGACAAGGAAGGGGCTGCAGGTGCTGAATCGGCTTATTCTAATAATTTTAATATGCCTCGGATTCTTCGAGGCCTGATTCGTTTTGATTCTTTAGGCCTTCCCTCTTTACGATGTTAGGTCTGGTTTCTTTGTGGTGTTTTTCTTTTACCTTTTAGGTTCATAGGCTTGACATAGTTGGTTTCTAGTTTGCGATTTTTTGGGGTTACCCATGGACCTTGTTTTGTTACCACGGTATTCCTCTGCCACAAGTGAGGGTTCTTATTAATAAAGATGGGAGGGGGTCACTCTTAGACATGTGAACTTCCGCTCTTAAAAAAAAAAAGTCATGTCACGCATGTGCAAGTCTATGTCACGAAGCATACATGTCATATTACTGTGATGCATGCCTACTCATACTGTTGGTCGTTTAGGAGCTTTAGCTGCTAAGATTTTTGCAAATCTTACGTGGAAGTCCCAACTACCATTCCTCGTAGAATGGTATATGATGTGTAATGGGACTGGAGATCAGGACGCGACTTGCTGTAGGAGGTTGAGTAGGCCACAGAGGACACTCGAGGAGTTGATGGAGTCGATTCTCCAATTCTTGGATTATATTTTGGAGATCATTGCCGAGTTGCACGAACGACTTGGAGTTTAGTTCAATAGTTTGCTTTTTGTTTGTACGTATCGAGTATTACATCTAGTACATGTCTTGATTACATACTTATTAGATAACTTTTTGGATATGTGGATAGTTATGGAAATATGTTTATGTTTTGGAATTTAGTATTCTAGTACATTAAGACCCCGTTTGGATAGTGAGATGAGATGAGATGATTTTAGACGAAAGTTTACTAAAATATTGTTAGAATATTATTTTTTAATATTATTATTGTTTTGAGATTTGAAAAAATTGAATTTTTATTATATTTTGTGTGAGAAGTTGAGAAAATTGTAATGATTAAATGAGATGAGATGAAACCGTTTCTGCATCCAAACAGGGCCTAAGTATTGCTAAAAAAAATTATCTGCTGCAAATAATACATATAGTTAGATGAATGCTAGCTGCACTACATTATTAGTGTCATAAACGAGGGTATGTGATCTTGTGTTGCATGTCTCGACGCTTCCAACTCCGTCAAATTCTAAGTGGAGTTTGGTGGCATCACAATCATGCTGGAAGAGGAAGAGAGAGGATTTTCATAAACGGTTCCAGTGAATGTAAGAAAGAAGACAACACTATTGATCAAAATGACGTTGTTTCGACCATCAATCATCAGCATTCAAATAATTCTCTACTGAACAACATTGTCGTTTAGTCGACTAAGGAGAAAAATGACCAAAATGAAGTTGTCGGTTTGTCCACATTTGTGAATTCTACTCTAGCAACAGACGGGGTTGCTCTAGACAAAGACCAACACGACTCCATTCCAAGAAGCGAGCTGACCCGCATACTGAAGCCGCACGCCAAGCTGCAAGTAGAGATGAATATAGAGCATTTAGTTACACAATTGGACAGAGCCAAAAATTGGTTTGCTACGTTTGAACCTGGTTTGAACTGTTTGACTCGATTTTTTGTACTGGTTCAGGCCAATTTTGTTGGTTTGGTTGTCCTAAGTCATTTCAAGCCTGATTTGATTAGTTCAAAAGTCGTTATGCTCCTGGTTATATGCCAAATCTCTAAAGGGCACATGTTGTTCTAGGAAATCACCAAAAATTCCTTCAAAAAGGAGAAACTTTAAGGAGGGTTCATGGTAACACTCATCAAGGCAGCACTTCTATTATTCTCCATAGTTGAAGTACAAGAAAAGGATTTCTAGACAACCACCTTGGATTGTATTCAAGGGTTATAATTAATTTGATTTTTGCACGTCTGAACTACTGTATTTCTATATTGTAATAGTACACATTTATTATTTCTACATCTTTGTTGTTAATTTTAATGTTTATTATTTATGGCACTGAAGAAAAGTATTGATCCCTTGGGGATTGAAAAATTAATTGGAAGAAACTTTCGGGACTGGAAGATTCTTACAGCTTTCCTTCTAAAGTATGAAAATACCTTATATAAATTAACAACACTAGAACCATATGAAAATATGAAAAATGGTCAATGTCGAAGTGGAAGCAGTGTAAGAAGTAGGGACAAATGGGAAGAACACAGTGCTTTGATAAGAATCTTGATTTTCTAGGACTTCTATCTATTGAATCGTTTGGGATGATAGCCATCTCTTTTAAAAGAAAAATCCTATTTATCATCATCCTTAGAATATAACAAAGCCCTCCCTATCTACGTGAGACTCTCTCTCTCTCTCTCTCTCTCTCTCTCTCCCCCCTATGCGTTTAAACCAACCGTGTTGAGTGTGGTATGTGTCGTATGGGTTAATGCCTATAACTGGGTTCATGGTGTTTAACTAGGTCATGGGTATAATATCTTAACATGGTTTGGTAACCCATATAGGTTTATGGCATTAGGTTGAATTGTTAGGACATGAAAATTATGAAGATTTAGTTATGTAGGTTAAACGTTGCCTTTTTTATTTTTATATTTATTTTATTAAGAATTAGAGCCCCCTGTCCAAGAGGGACCCCTCCCCAATTTTATTAATTGCCCTCACTTGTAGCGGTGGAAAACCGTGGTACATTCATGGGCTCTGAGGACCAAAAACTCAGAGTAAAAAAATAGCCAAAACAAAGACCAAAATCTACGGCCAAAGATAAAAATCAACGAGATACAACACTTCGGTAGAGCACCTGCAAGGTTAGGACGCATAAATTCCTAAAACATAAACTAAACCAAAACGAAAACCATCGGCAAGTGACTCACTAAAAAATGAGAAGCACAAAGGCTATCCCAAGTGCAGGAGGATGTCGCGTAATAATTAGGAATAAATTCCTAGATCATCTCATTAGGGAAAGTTAATTAAAATCAAACTCGTTTAAAATGGTGAAAATATTCACAAAGAGAAAATAAAAATGATGGTATGTGCAATGGATGAAAGAGTGCAACAAGAATGAAAAGGGCATTAGTCATGGACTACATTCATATTTTTGGATTTTTGAGTGTCGAAATGAAATGCAAAAAAAAAGAACTAACAAATTGAAATTAACAATAAAGAAAATCAACTAAACTAAACAATCTTATTTAATCTGAAAATTAAACAATAAAGCATAAATTATTTAAGTCCTAATTAAGCTTGAATCGATCTAATATGCAATGGAACTGAGAGATTAATAAAACTAATATTAGAATTAAACTAGATTAGAAAGTAATTGAAAAAATACGAATTGAAAATTGAAAAGCTCCAAAATCAAGATTCTAGGGTTCATCCTTGTATTTAAATCACAAATTCTCAAAATTAATTCATAACAATTGTAATCACTGTTCAATGAAAGCTTAAAGAGGCGAGAAAAATAAATAACACGAACTAAATAAACATCAAATAAAGTGCCCAAAAGTCAAAGCCAAATATCTAAAAATTATTCCATAAACTTTAAACTGAAATTAAATAAAAAGTAGGGAATGAAAAGAGCGAGCCCAATAAATAGAGATGGAGGTGGTAGGCAATGGAGGAGGCAGCTGGAGCGGCAATTGGACCTTGGAAGAGTTCTTTAAATGTGCGGCGTTGCTGCTGCAAAAGTCTCCAATTTCATGCTAATGATATGCTTAAATAGGGTACGAAGAAACCCTAATGTCTTTATATTCCCGCACACAAAATCGTTTAAATTTTAGGACTCAACTTGGAAGCCACGTACGTGCTTCAGTAGTTTGAATTTGAAAATCCTTATTAGAGACAACTTTGTATCCCTTTAAGATAGCTTTCAAACTCATTAAGAATCGTATTAATCCGATATTTGAGCGGAAAGTTATGATTAAAATACTAAAGTTTGTCCATTCTGTCTCCTAACGCATTTTGGACTCTGATCCGAATTACTCTCAAACCCCATCATTATCCTTATTTGAAGAGTTCTACACTCATTGAAATTAGAAATAAAATAATATGAATTATAAATAAAGTAAAATAAGAATAATAGAATATCAAAAGTATATTGTGCATATGAATGAACATTGTTCAATTAAATCACAAGTTATAAAATTAAGCATAAATCATGCTATTAACCAATTTAAATCACAACTCAGATTTATTCATCTTAATCATTTTTCCATCTAAAACCAATAATAATGTAATGAAATAAATAAAATATGGTTCTAAATGTATAAAATATGCAATAATTTAGCTTAATCACACCCCCAACTAGCGTTTTGCTAATCCTTGAGCAAAATAATGAAAATTAATTGCGATGAATATTGCATAAAGATTGAAATCCAAACAGAAACTATCAAACACAATTATGAATTCTCACAAAAGTTACACATTACTACTTAACCCCCAAGAGCTATACCCACCAAGAGTATCTCAACAATCTTTCACATAGAATTGAGGTAAATGTCTCAGAACTCAAATGTGTGTGTGGAGCTAAACTAGTTGTGTGTTCTTCATTACTAGCCATGATTTGTTATAGGATTTTTCAACCTTAAGATTAATCATTGCTGATTCTAACTACCTCAAAGCCCAAAGGACTAGCAGTTTTCACGCCAGCTCTGTTTTTAAAGGTTGAACACTCAACCCTCAAAGTCTTGGGTAACTGTTTCTAGCCCTTTATTTAGGAAATCTCACTAAGCTGCCTTTATCCTTTTTTTTTATTTTTTTTATTCTTTTCAAATCTCTTTTCCTTTTCCTTTTTCTTTTTTTCTCTTTATTTCTTTATTTCTATTTTTTTTCTATTTTTTTTTTACAATTGGCTCGGTAGTCCTATAGTTTACTTCTCTTATGTTAAATCAATGAACAGTAAATAAGAAACACTACAAGCGTAAGCATGTGTAAAATGTCCTTCAAAATTTGCCCTTCATTCTATAAAAATCTCACCAAGTCTCATCTCAATGAGTATAACATCTCGGTGTTTCAAGCCACACATCAACAAAATATGATGCATCAAAATCATGCACTATGCTTAAGCTTGAAAATAAATCTTCACAAAATGATTCCGATCAACTACTCCACCAAGATGCTCAGATTTCACAAAATACTAGAAATAGAGTGTATGTCAATCATATGTGTATCAATGCACATCACATTAATGATTTTTTTTTTTTTTGAAAATCTGTGCACACACACTTGTCACCCCCCAACTAGTGAGAAACATGTCCTCAATGAATCGAACGAAAGAAAACAAAGTGCACAGAAATAAGAAAGAAAGACAAAAAACAAATCATATGAAATATAAAATCAAAGCAAAACAACAAATAAATAAAAAAACAAAATGCAAGTAAAGAAAATTGTAAAGGGTGAAAATATCAAAACACTTCCCTGGAATCTTGCACAAGCAAGATCTCTTCGTCTAGATCAAAGATCTTCAGAAACGGCTTTAGACGTTGTCCATTGACAGTGAAGCTATTTTTATTCTTTGGATTGACAATGTCTACCGCCCCGTGAGGATGAACCTTCTTTACAATGTACGGCCCACTCCATCGAGATTTCGGCTTCCTAGGAAAAAGATACAGTCTTGAATTGTAAATGAGCACTTTCTGATCAGGGACAAGATGTTTGTTATGGATCTTCTTGTCATGCAAGGCCTTCATTCGCTCCTTCGCCAAGCGGGAATTATCGTAGGCATCTCTCTTTATTTCTTCAAGCTCTGAAATCACTTCAATAGCAAGCACCTCTGACTCGTTACAATCACCAGGCATCTTGCAAGTATTGAGCACATTCATTTCCAATGTCATATTCCCGAATGTGAGTTTCAGCACTCCACTTCGACAATTTATCAGTGCATTGGAGGTAGCAAGGAATGGGCGCCCAAGGATGATAGGCGCCTGGTAAATAGCAGTGGCTGGTTGTTGCATATCAAGAACTACAAAATCCACTGGGTAGTAAAACTTGTCAACATGGACCAGCACATTCTCAACAATACCCCTCGGCACCTTGACTGATCTGTCAGCTAACTGTAGGTTGATGGAGGTATTTTTTAACTCACCTAATCCCAACTGCTCATATATTGAGAACGGTAGCAAGTTCACACTACTCCCCAAATCAAGTAGAGCTCTCCCAATGCGTGACTCACCAATCATAATGGAAATGTGGGGAGAGCCGGGATCTCCAAACTTCTGAGGAGTCTAGCTCAATATCAATGCACTGACTTGCTTTGTTAGAAAAGCTTTCTTCTGTACATTCAGCTTCCTGTTCACTGTGCACAAGTCCTTCAAAAATTTTGCATATGAAGGCACTTGTTGTATGGCGTCCAAGAGTGGAATATTAATTTTTACTTGCTTGAAAATCTCTTGAATCTCAGTGTGGTATTTGTTCTTTTGGCCAGTTGCCAATCTCTAAGGATAGGGAACCATAGGTTGGTACCCTCTACTAGTTTCAACATCTGCACTCATAGGCTTCTTCAGCTCTAATCTCACTACCTCCGCTTCACCAGTCTCTGTTGCATCTTCAGGTGTAGGAGCAACTACTTGTGTGTCTATAGTCATCTTTGGTTGGGGAACTTCCTTTCCACTTCTCAAAGTAAGAACGACCTTCGCTGTCTCAAAAACCTTCTCTGAGACATTATGCACTTGATGTTGTGGTTGCCGGTATACTTGAGGATTAGACTGAGGCTGTGATGGGAATTTCCCTTCCTCTAGAGTGCTCAATGTCGTGCTCATCTTATTGATGGTGCCCCGCAAGTCATTTATGGCCTGAGTGTTCTGATTGTTTGTGGTGGCTTGAATCTGCATAAATTGCTGAAGTGTGTTGGCCATTTGTGCTATACTGTCATCTAGAGACTTCTTCGCAAATGATTGGGGCTGAGAACTCGGTGCAGCTACATGAGACTGAAATCCTGGAGGTTCTACAAAAGGATAGTTCTGAGAACTCTGATATGGCTGATATTGGTGCTGAGGAGCAGCCTGATGAAATGGCTGCTGAGAAGGTGGTGGAGACCGACCAGGCTGATCATTCCTCCATGAGAAATTTGGGTGATTCCTCCACCCGGATTATATGTATTGGAAAAAGGTTGATTCTGTGCTCTATTTACCCAGTTTGTTGATTGCATCTGCTCAGAGCCACTCTCCTGAAATACTGGCATGATTGGGCAATCTTGGGTCTTGTGGTTTGAATCAGCACATAAAGAACATACCTCTACTGTTTTCACGGCCTTCACTTTTTCCATCTCCATGACCTCTAATCTTCTAGTCAATGCAGCTATTCGGACTTGAACGTCAGTGTCCTCCTTTAGCTCATATATACCCCCACCAGCAATAGCCCTCAGTGGCTGTGCTGTCAAAGAAACTCGATTAGTCCGAGTGTTCCATTGTTGTGCGCTCTCAGCAAGATAGTCAAAAAATGGTAATGCTTCATTAGGTTCCTTACTAAAGAATTCTCTATTGCACATAGTCTGAACAAACTGCTTGCATTGTGGAGTGAGACCAGTGTAAAAATAATTTACCAATCTCCAGGATTCAAAACCGTGATGTGGACAGATGTTCACCAAATCCTTAAACCTTTCCCAACTGGCCGGGAAAGTCTCGTCAGATTTTTGATTGAACTGACTGATCTGCTCTTGTAAATACTAAGTTCTCTGAAAAGGAATTTTTTTTTGTAAGAACTCACGCTGCATATCAAACCAACTAGAGATAGAATTAGGCCTCAAAACATTAAACCAAATCTTCACTTTATCCTTTAAAGAGAAAGGAAATAAACGAAGTCTAAGAAATTCATCAGTAGTGACTCTATTGATAAAAGTAGTACAAACCAACTCAAAATCTGTCAAGTGCTGATAAGGACTCTCAGAATCCATCCCGTGGAACTGAGGTATCACTGACATCATGCCATGCTTAACAGAAAAATTAGGTGCATCATCAGGTAAAATAATACATGATGGTGTAGTGGTGCGAGTGGGCTGCAAATAATCTCTAAGAGTTCGTGGTGCAGGTGTAGCCGTGGTTTGTTCAATTTCAATTTTCTCGTTTGTAGAAAAAACAGAAGAGCTATCTATCTCTGGGCTGTGTATACTACTCTCAGTGCTCGATGTAACTCTAACCAACCTATTTGAATTGTCCCTAATCCATGACATGAAATATCAATCCGAATAGCATAAGTAAGGTTCAAGTGACTGAGTAGTGGGTGACAAGTGAAACATATAATCAGAGATAAGATAGTGAAAGAAACATTTGAGATAAAAAAAATAAAAATAAAAATAACGAGTTTAAATTTACGTCAAGCAACTAATCCCCGGCAACGGCGCCAAAAACTTGACTCACTCAAAAATGAGTAGCACAAAGGCTATCCCAAGTGCAGGAGGATGTCGCGTAATAATTGGAAATAAATTCCTAGATCGTCTCCTCAGGGAAAGTTACTTAAAATTAAACTCGTTTAAAATGGTGAAAATATTCACAGAGAGAAAATAAAAATGATGCTATGTGCAATGGATGAAAGAGTGCAACAAGAATGAAAATGCCACTAGTCATGGACTAAATTCATATTTTTGGATTTTTGAGTGTCGAAATGAAATGTAAAAAAAAAACTAACAAATTGAAATTAACAATAAAGAAAATCAACTAAACTAAACAATCTTATTTAATCTGAAAATTAAACAATAAATCAGAAATTATTTAAGTCCTAATTAAGTTTTAATCGATCTAATATGCAATGAAACTTAGAGATT
This sequence comes from Juglans mandshurica, assembly GCA_022457165.1. NCBI lineage: Eukaryota > Viridiplantae > Streptophyta > Magnoliopsida > Fagales > Juglandaceae > Juglans > Juglans mandshurica. Next base: position 37,949,684 of record CM039619.1, read on the forward strand.
AATAAAACTAATTTAAGAATTAAACTAGATTAGAAAGTAATTGACAAAATACGAATTGAAAAATCGAAAAGCCCCAAAATCAAGATTCTAGGGTTCATCCTTGTATTCAAATCACAAATTCTCAAAATTAATCCATAACAATTGTAATCATTGTTCAATGAAAGCTTAAAGAGGCGAGAAAAATAAATAACACGAACTAAATAAACATCAAATAAAGTGCCCAAAAGTCTAAGCCAAATATCTCAAAAATATTCCATAAACTTTAAACTGAAATTAAATAAAAAGTAGGGAATGAAAAGAGTAAGCCCAATAAATAGAGATGGAGGTGGTAGGCAATGGAGGAGGCAGCTGGAGCGGCAATTGGACCCTGGAAGAGTTCTTCAAATATGCGGCACTGCTTCTGCAAAAGTCCCCAATTTCGTGCTAATGATATGCTTAAATAGGGTACGAAGAAACCCTAATGTCTTCATATTCCCGCACACAAAATCGCTTAAATGTTAGGACTCAATTTGGCAGCCATGTATGTACTTCAGGATTTCGAATTTGAAAATTCTTATTAGAGACAACTTTGTATCCCTTTAAGATAGCGTTCCAACGCATTAAGAATCGTATCAATCCGATATTTGAGCGGAAAGTTATAATTAAAATACTAAAGTCTGTCGATTTTGTCTCATAACGCATTTTGGACTCTGATTCGAATTACTCTCAAACCTCATCATTATCCTTATTTGAAGAGTCCTACACTCGTTGAAATTAGAAATAAAATAAAATAAGAATAATAGAATATAAAAAATATGTTGTGCATATGAATGAACATTGTTCAATTAAATCACGAGTTATAAAATTAAGCATAAATCATGCTATTAACCAATTTAAATCACAACTCGGATTTATTCATCTTAATCATTTTTCCATCTAAAACCAATAATAATGTAATGAAATAAATAAAATATATTGGTTCTAAATGTATAAAATATGCAATAATTCAGCTTAATCAGCAAGCTAACACGCACCATTTCTACATGAAACTCTGCATCTAATCGTGGGAAGACCCCATTTATCGATTCTCAGTAAGCCTCGCAGTTGTGATAGCACCTCTGTCATATGATCCCATTCTGAATCACCTCCCCTTGCTCCTCTCCTCACTAACCAATCCGCAAGCGCATTCCCTTCCTTATATGTATGAGATATAGTGAAATTTAACTTAGGAAGCATGGCTTGAAGCTCCTCCCAGTAATCCTTTAAACACCAAATGCCACATCGTCCATGTTGCAACCAATAAAGGAGCACCTTGCAATCAATCTCTATATCTACCATACGGAAATTTCTTTGTTTACATCGTTTAACACCTTCCAACAGAGCCCTCAGCTCAACACGTGAACTAGAGCCATAACCTATATTCATCGAGAAAGCAAAATTTAGAGCACCATGAATATCCCGAACCACCCCTCCTACTCCCGAAGGTCCTGGGTTTCCGAGGCTACTTCCATCCGTATTTAGTTTAACTCGATCACCAGTAGGCTTTTTCCATACTACAAGTTGAATTTGGTTTGTTTGAATTGGGATGGGAGGAATCATAAGATTGTGTAAAATGTAACTGTCGGTTTGAGAAATCCTCTGCACCTGAGAAACATCATGAGAAATTATGCCAATCCAATGTATGATAGAATGCCACATAGCTTGTACCGAAACCAATCTACCTTCCATACGTGCTAGGCACTTGCGTTCCTAGAGTTTCAATATTATAATTGAAGGCAGTAATCCTAAAATAATCCCCATTTGAGATGAATTTGACGCACGTCTAAACTAGCTAAGAGTTGTTTCACCCCATGATCTACCAATCGGCAGACGCAGTATTGAACCAAATTTTTTCCATACTGCCGCAGCAACCTCCCCAGTGAATAATACATGGTTCTGATCTTCATATTGACCTTGTCGGCAACAATCACATTTCGAAGTTAATGGAATTCCAACTCTTATAACTCTGTCATCCACAACCAAAGCTCCATGGAATGCCTTCCACATTAATACTGAGACTTTTTTTGGCAGTAACTTGGTCCAAATCCATTTATGTCCCTCCAAAATTGCACCTAGAAGCCGAATACATTCCCAAGCAGATTTTGTCGTAAACTCCCCACTCTCAGATTTAGTCCATACTAAGACATATGTTCCTTCCTTACATTTACTAAGTAGATTGCGTTATCTTGGGTGTCATGTGGATAGTTATTTTAAGGACATAACTTATTATGTGATTTTGATGTTTAAGTTGAATACGTGAGCCCAAATTATACTTACAAGTTGAGTATTTGTGGTTTCGGGTGATAGAGTTAAAGTAGGGTTTTTACGTATGCATATTTCTAGGAGATGGTTAACTTCAGGTAGGTGAATTATTTTAAGTGATGGTGAATATTTCTAGAGTTATGGACTTGCTTGAAATCATGAGGTTCCACAAATTATAAATGGATGTGTTTGAGGTATATGGTCGATATGCTACGTGAGGTTGGAAGGATTTGAGATTAATGTGTTATAGATGAATTTTACGGTCTTACGGTGAAAGAAATGTGACCATGATTATGTTATGGTACGGATTGTGGTTTAACAATCTTTAGAATTTTGAGTTGAAGTAACTTAAGGATTTGACTCAAAGACATTGGTTGGATGATTGAATATTTATGAGGTCAAGTGTAAGTTGTTTGAGGACATAATATAGGTCTAAAGTCATGGCTAGTCTCATTAAGTGAAGTTCAGAGTCTTGAAACTAAGGGTGCACTTAAGAAGGAAATTGATGTAATGACATGTTAAATGTAGGAGCCAACTGACGTGAATATCATCCTATTACATGAAAATGATTTTTTACATAAAGGTTAATTTTGCATAAGGCTCGAGGTAAGTTGTAACGCCCCGTACCCGGAGGGTCAGAGAGTTAGTTCCTGTGACTTAAAATCACATTCCACAATACAGGTATAAGCTCCAAAGTCTCAATACACATAAAGCTCATTGATTCAATCCAAAATATATGTTCCTCTACAAGAACGTTAATGAACTAGTCCAACATAATTAACTAAGAACACCTGTAACGCCCCGTTCCCGGAGGTCCGGAGAGTTAACTCTTAATACCTCAAATCAACTTAAATAGTACAACTATAAATCACCTGTAGCGGGGCCCCGCCCCCGCTACCCCGCCCCGCTGCCGCTCCGCCCCCACAAGGCGGGACGGGCAACCCCTCTCCGCCTATGCGGGGGCGGGGCCCCCCGCCCCGCATGTAGGGCTCCTAGCGGGGGCGGGTGACGGGGAAGGTCCAACCCCGCCCCGCATTTCCCCCGCCTCGCCCCCGCCCCCATTTTTTTATATATATATATTATATACATATATATAAACAAAAATATATATTTATATTTTACAAATTGTGTATATATAAATATATATTACAATTTGTTAGACTTATTCACAAAATATGCATTGAAAAATTTAAAAACTACATAGTTTAAAAACTAATACACTACAATTTATACAAAATATGTACTAGCAAATTTAAAAATTACATAGTTTTTAAATTATAGTCATATTTACAAAATTTAAATTTATAATTTGGATTTAAAAATTTATTTTTAATTACTTTTGCACTTATAAATAATTTTTAAATAAAGTAAATGTAGTATTTTTTTTTAAGTGAAAAGAGGCGGGCGGATTGGGAATCCGCCCCGCACCCCGGGGGCGGGGGACGGGGGTGAAAACCCCACCCCCGCCCCATGCGGGGCGGGGTGCGGGGAAGGGGTGCCCCCGCCCCGTAGGGGGCGGGTAGCACCCCTAATCCAAATATCTAAGTTCCTTCATGGGGACAATAAAGAAAATCTCAATAACATAAATTAAAAACTCTCAAAAACTCGAAATTATCTTTAACTCATCAAATCAAAATACCCGAAACATAAATTCAGTTTACTAACTACGACTCTCAAATAAGCACTTGTACCCTCGGGCACTTATTCCACTCTGATCATCACACCTGCAAAAACTTTTTACTCTTGCTCCCTAGCTGAACCATCAAAATTATCTGAAAAAAATATGGAGATAAGGGGTGAGTTATCAACAACTCAGTAAGTAGATGACATATACTAGTGTGTAAACATGAGCATTTACAGATTTTAGAATACAGAACAAAAATATTTTCTTTCAGAATGCAGAATCAGAATAATGTTTTCAAACTGCAGCGTCAGAACATGTTATCAAAAATATCAGAGCAAAAGTTTGAAAATATTCATAATCAAAATTCCTTTGGCATAGCATAAACTGAAATATCACATCTTACCTTATCATATCAGAATAAATACCATGTTTAACCCCCGTGGTAGGGTTGTGCAAATCTCGGTAGCCAACCGAGCAGAAACAGAATGTGAATCTTCCCCTTATTCATTCTCGGAGCCCCGAGTGTGCACATAGGAACGACCACGCAGAAAACCACTTTGTTTCCAAAGTGGGTGCACTAGAAACAGAAAAGTTGGTACCAACCCGAACAGAGTTTTACACCCGTGGTGAGGTCAGAACGGAACAGAAACAGAATGTTATGCCAGAGGTTTTCAAAAATCACATCAGATCATATCAGAGTACAGAAAATCTTCAGAACAGAACAAAATCATAACACAAATAACAGAAAATCTTCATATTAAATAGAATCTCATGAGTAATGCAGAACAAATAACTGAGGTAAATCAAATTTCTTTTCAAAATCAAACATGTATATTTTCCAAAAAATAACCTCAGCTCATTTTATTTTAATGCAAAGTCTAGCATAGGAACCCCGCTTACCTAGACTTCTTAGCTTTTCTGAAATTTTCTAAAAAATGTTGAACAAATATTAATCTTCACCTATAACACAATCACGTAATTTTCATAAATTTCCAATCGAACACGTATCTCAATATTTAAGCCTAAGATGCTAAAATAACCTATTTTAATTCCTCGAAAACCTAAATTCTCATTATTCCTAAAATACCAACATCACTTTCTAACTCATCAATATCCAACATAATAACTCCGACTAAAATATTAAATTTCAATTTATTTACAATTGAGATCTTACTATAATTTATAAAACTAAAATAGCGTAACTATATCGAAATCATTATAAGTAGAAAATCATACTTTTATTTAAATAAAAAAATATTCTTATAAAAGGATTTAAAGTAAGATTTTACAGTTACCAATCACTTCAAGAATTTATCAGTCTTTTACAAAAACAACTTAACAAAATAAACCCACATGTGCCCAAGTCTAAAAATAAAAAAAATACATGCAGTCCAAGTTTTAAACCCGTGATTTCAAAACCCAAAGTACATAACATAAACTCATTAAATTAAACACCCGAAACAATAAATATGGAGGCATGCTTTAAGGGGTAAAAAGGTAATAATACTTCCTACTATAGTTCACATAAAATACATATACATATATATATATATAAATATATACGCACATCTTGTAATGAACTACTAGAGAACGGAAATAAGAAAACTCAACAACAGAGCAGCGGCAGTATTTACGAAGAGATGGCGGCACGACGGCATGGAGCTAGCGGTAGACTACGGAAGATGTGGGGTGGCGCCTGGTCACTGGTTGAGAGAGGAAGAGAGGGCGACGAGCAAAAGAGGTACACGGTGAGAGAAAGAGGGAAAGATCGAGAGAACGGAGACACCAACAAGAAATGGCGTGAGCTTACCGGGGAAACTTGAGGCGGCGTGAGGTGGACGAGGGTGATGAGACGTCCTCCTTGGCAGTTTCGGTGGGGCACAGCGCGGAGGAGCGTTCGGTGTAGGGTGATTTCAGCGGCTCAAGGTGGCTAAATATGCTCTGTTTTTGGATACCAAAACAGAGCAGTCCGAGGCTTGTAGTAGCGGCTACGGGGCGTTGGGCAACAACTCCGTGTGGCTGGGCATGGTGGTGAGGTGTACCACGGTGGCTGAGAAGGGGTGCACTGTTTGCAAAGAGGAGGAATTGCTGGGCTACGACTTCGAGTGGCAGGGCAGCGGCGTGAGGCTTCTTCGCGCAGAGGGTGACTCGTGATGATGATCTCCCTCTGCTGGCTGTGCGTGGTGGAGATTTCCTAAGTGGGTTATCTTTCGGTGTTGGTGGTTTGCGGTGGAGGTTTTAAGGTGGCAAAGTCGACGAGCATAGAGCTGAGAACGCGAAGTGGCAGTATGAACGAGAGGGAGTTAAGCGTGGTTTGCATCGACGTTGTATGGGGTAGTGAACATAACGAAGCAGTTTCTCTAAGGCCAAAGTGTGAGTATATATGATGCGAAAACCCTAGAGATACGAGAGAGACGTGCGTGTGGAGAGTGCTGAAAAAAAAAACGTGTGTGTGCATGAAGTGGACGAGAGGAAACCCTACGGGGTTTAAAAAAAAAATAGACAGAAATAGAAATAAATAAATAAACATGCGGGAAAGAAATTAACATGTGAAAAAAAATATAAATATAGTTATAAATATAAAAACAAAATGAGCTTGACTCGGTCCGAGTGTTACAACACCACCAAGTCTCAATAACAACATCAATATCCCAAAATATCACTTAAAAGAAAATGACTAGTTTCTTGAATAAAACCCCCATATAGACTCTTGTAACCTTTGGCACTTACTCCATTACACTCAACTAATCTCGCCCATGCTTTCTATTCTTGATCCTCTTCTAAAACATCCAAACCATTTGAAAAATAATAGAGTTAATTTAGTGAGTTATCAACAACTTAGTAAGCACCAAACATATACTAGTGTGTAAATATGAGTCAGTTACAGAATACAAAAATAGACAGTCCTCAAAATATAACAATAAAATTTTCATTAAGACTTCATATAATAATATATATACAAAAGACAACACAACAAGAACAGAAGACGGCTGGAGAGCAAAATTGAAGAAGCTTGACGCAAAGGGTGGTGTTTGATGTTAGGGGCTTAGTATGGTAGACCGGGGCTATGTAAAGGCCTAGTAGAGGTGGCCACTGTGATGAGGTGCTGCGAATAGAGAATGAGAGCACAAGAGATGTAGCGTCTCGAAATAATTTTGACAGATGAATATATTTAGAGCTTAGAAACGGCATGAAATCCATTGAATTGAATTACTTATGCCATGCCATATTGTCATGCATATCACATAGCACGACTATCATGTCATGAAGTATTATCTTGAAGTGAAGGATGAAGAGTCAAGGCTACTACGGTAACCCCATAGGACAAGACACCATGGAAACCCCATGGGACAAGACACTATGGTAATCCAATTGGACAAGACACCATGATAATCCCATGGGACAAGATATTATGTATGCAATAAAGTAATAATGCCAAGTTTTTCCATAAGGAAATCTATGTGCATCAAGCATACATGTCAGTATCGAGCATGCTTATTTATACTATTAGTAGCTTAGGAGCCTTACTATTTGAGATTATAAATCTCACTGTGGTAGTCCCAACTACCATTCCCCATGAATGGTAGACAATGTGTTAGGGATTGGAGAACATGCGCACCCCTAACTTGACAATGTCGAATAGGCCACGGGGGAGCTTTGGGGAGCTCATGGAGATGATCCTCCAGTTTTTTAATGTTATTTTGGATCTGATAGCTGAGCTGTGTAAGCAACTTGTTGTTTAGATTAGTTTCATGTTATGTCTGTAATTGGGAGAAGTAGCTACTTGTGGTAGAGTTCGCTTATAGTAACAGCTTACAGGCCACCATTCAGATGGCGCCCTGTGAACCTTTATATTGAAGGAAGTGCAGATCCCTGTTGTATTGGGAAGAAGTCAGGGAAAATAAGGAGATTTGACGGAAAGTCCAACAGAAGATAAAGGACCAGGTCCTAGTAATTAGAGAAAGAATAAGAATGATACAAACTCGGTAGAAGAGTTATGTGGACAACGGGAGAAGAAATTTGGACTTTCAAGTCGGAGATTGGGTCTATGTGAAGGTGTCTCCCATGAGGGGAGTGACTTGATTTGGCATAAAGGAAAATTGATTCCAAGGTACGTGGGACCGTACAAGATATTGGAGAAAGTGAGAGCAATTGCGTACCATATGGATTTACCAACTAAGTTCTATGGAATTCACAACGTGTTCCATGTGTCCTCGCTAAAGAAAAGCTTTGGGGATCAAACTCTAGCAGAGTTCGACCCTGAGAATATACCATTGCAACCAAACCTTACATATGAGGAAAAATTAGTACAGATTATTGATTTGAAAAAAGAAGGAATTGCATAACTGCAAGATTTCATTGGTCAAAGTATTGTGGCAAAATCATAATGTTCAAGAAGAAACTTGGGAGAAAGAGGTTGAAATGAAACCAAGTACCCATATTTTTTTGGATTGTATTGTAGCTTTTGTTTTTGTCTGTGAACACCGCTTAGCCGACTTTGTATTCTCTGTTTTGTACGAGATTACATTGCATCAAAAAACATTTGTACTTCATTTGTTTGGATATCAAATAAAGTATGTTTCCCCCAGATTTTTTATGGCCTCTTGTATGGATTGTTTTGTGGGATTCGTTTTTTGTTGTTGGCTTTACCTTTTGCAGCTTTCATGGCACTTGAGAGGAAAACTGCAAGGAAGTCTACACTTTGTACCAAACGAGTGAGGTAGATAAGAGAGGAATGTTGTAGGAGGCTTTTTATTGAGCTAGACAGACAGACAATTGTCTACTAGCAGGAGATGGAGAAGTGGGAGCACCACTGCACCCAAGTGATGGACAGTGACATGAAGTGCTAGGAGAGAAGGGCCCTTTGCCACGAGGAATGATTTCCTCCATGCCATCCATCTACGTGGATAGCTAGAGAAAGTTTATGTTCAAGGAGGACACTCGACGAGGCAAAGACGAGTAGTGCCATAGAGGAATGCACTGCTATCCCTGAGCCTGAGACATTTGAGTCATCGATGTCGTTGATGCACGAAGGACGACTTCTGATGCAGGGGCATGTGCCCGACAATGACGACGAGGTTGAGTAGGAGGATGACCCATCACATTTCACTAACATGTACTACGATTCCAAAGACGATGCACTGTACTATCTACCTTAGGATACTACGTCAATGGACTCTGAGTTACCTCTACCCGCATCACCCAACGATTCTACTGCCAGCAACAGACAGTCGCTTTGTGAGTATTTTCCTTCTTTTGTTGTGGTAGTTAGTTATATTTTTGTGCGTACACTCATATTTCGAGGATGAAATCTTCTACTTAGGCAGACAAGAAGTAACGTCCCGAAAGAAATTCAAAGGGAGCTTAGAAACGTCATGAAACTCCTTTCTTGAATCGAGCGATCGATTAGGTTTTACATTGTTAGCATATTCGAATCCCGATCCACTACAGACACGAAATTGCCTTTTTATTTAATTAAAGCACTTAGGAGTACAATTTTATAAAACAAATTGCACCATTAAACTCGAATTAATATTTAAGATTTTATGGTGTAATAAAAAATCTCGTGTTTTTTGGGTGAATAGTAACCAATCGAAAGAGCGCCATGTGGGGTATCAAAATCCACTTAGTATCACTAGAAAACCTTTTTGGACACATGGCACAATTCTAACCATCCAATTGGAAAACCTAGGGACACTTGTCAGAAAAGTACAAGTGTGTAAGTGATGGAGTGTATGGAGTGTGAAACAAGCTTGTCGTCATGTCTCTTACACCATTCACTATTTCATCTAAAAAACACTATTTGGCCCACCAAAAGAGGGTTGCAACCTTAATGAAACCCTAAACCAAGTGCTGCAAACTGAAACCCCAAATAGTTAGTGTAACCAAAACCAAAATGCTTTCACTATGTTTTGACTAGGTGAATTCCCACTTCTACAAGCAATCAACTACTCAAGTGCACACTCATCCACTCTATTACTTCTTGATAATTGCATTTGACAAAAAAAGAAAATAGATTTGAATAAAACCCTAACTGAAACCACAATGAAACCCATAATGGAGTCCATTTGGTTAGCCTCCCATAGTCCTATTGAAACTATCTTGTTTCACCAAGCTTCGTCAACAAGTTTTCCTCCACTTATAATGCAATACCATGACTGACAACCCACCTCATTTTCTGCCCCAAATAGTGCCATCTATGCAAGTTAAAGAACCACAGTTCAAGCCCTCCATTCACCCACTTAGCAGTAGTAGAAAACAACAGCCCATTTCAACTTTTTCTTCTTACTTTTCACCAAAGTTTTGAATACCGTATCGGACGCCGTACCGGTTCAGGCACTGGAACAAAATATTTCAGTATTGGTATCGTTTCGTGTACTATTTCGGGATAGTCGATATATGAATAAATTACATATATAAATTATATTCCATAATAATAGTCTATATATGAATAAATTATATATAAATACATATATAGTCAAAAAATGAGCTTGTAGTTTGAAAAATGAGAAAGAAAATTAAAGGCCAAAATATCGGCCGGTATTTGGACCGGTACGAAATATATGTAATACCTGTATCGGACTAGTGGCTAGTATGACATATACCGGCTGTACCGGCCGGTACGGTACGGTATTTAAAACAATACTTTTCACAAGTTAACGTCACCTTAAGTATCATTCACTCAACCACCAAGTCAGCCCCCTCCTATACACCGCATGCCACTTCCATTTCCTCCACACTTGGTCCACTGTTTCCTTCCATTTCAAAGAGAGAAACCGAGAGAGCTAAAGAGAAAAATAAATATCTAGGTAGCTTTGTTTGCTTGTTCTAGCTTTTGTAAGTATTTCCCTTGGCTCAAATATATTCTAGTTTGTTTAGTATTGAGTCTTGATTACTTGGGAGAGTATTGGTTTAATTTTCTTGGAGATTTATTTGATGAAATTTGGTGTTGATGGTGGAAGGTTCAGTTTGGATGTTTATTCATGAACCTTGGAAGTTTTGTGTTGTTTGTTCTATGAGAAATTGTGTAGATCTTGGTTCTATGAACTGTTTTGATGATTTTAATGCAAGTTATGGTTTGATTTAAAGCATGCTAGGTTTTATAGAATAATTTTGCATGATCTTTGGAGTGATAGAAATTGTTGGTCAAAATGAGTTTTTGTTTTGTTTAGTTTGTTATTTTAGCTTTAGGATCTTGATTCTATGGTTTTGACTTTTGTAAATCTTGTTCTTAAAACCTTGATCTATGGACTAAGATTTGATTTTTGAAGATTTATGATATGCAAGGGTATGATTTTAAGCAAGATTTAGAGGCTCTCGAGTCTAATGATTGTTTTGATGGATTATTTGCTATAACATGTTAGATTTGAAGCTTGTTAGGACTAGCATTCAATAAAGCATGCAAAAAAGTCATGAAATGTTTTAGAAGTCAAAGCATGAAGTGTCAAGTTTACACTATGTCAACCCCATAAGACAAGACATCATGGTAACCCCATGGAACAAGATATTATGTATAAGTGTATGATAGTAAAGTAAGCATGCCAATTTTTTCCATAAGCGTACATGTCATGTTATTTTCAAGCATGCTTATTTAAACTATTAGTAGCACAGGAGCTTTACTTGCTATAAATCTTACTGTGGTAGTCCCAATTATCATTCATCCTCGATGGTAGACGATGTGTCAGGGATTGCAGAACCCATGCACCTCCACCTTTACGATGTTGAATAGGCCGAGGAGGATCATAAGGGAGTTCATGAAGATGATCCTCTAGCTTTTGAATATTATTTTGGGTCTGATAGCTGAGTTGCATGAGCAGCTTGATGTTTTGATTAGTTTTGTCTTAAGTCTATAAATATGGAGATCTGTCTCCATTACTTTATTTGAATATTAATGGAAGTTTTTATCTTTTAGGATTAGCATACATTATGTATTGCTTAAAAAAAATTTATCCACTGTGAATCGTGCATATTGTTAGAAATATGTTAGGTGCGTTGCATTCTTAACAGTCATGATCGGGGGTATGTGAACTTGTGTTACATGTCTCGACGTTTCTAGTTTTGTCAAATCAAAAGAGGAGTTTGGGGTCGTCACAAGATATATTGTTGGAGGACTTACCAGCTTGGGGTGGCATTGCAATCGACAATGGGAAAAATAGAGGTGGCGGGGGAAAAAGAGATGCAGAGGGGGCAAAGTACTTACCAACGATGTGAGGTCTCTAATTTTTGCATGTGTTTTAATTCCATGTTATTAATGTGTTATTTTGTTTATTATGATTGTTTGTGTAATTTTATTTATAGTATTTTATTTATGTTATTTGTTGTATTTTCGGTTTGGGCCTTTGATTTTGTAGTGTTTTTATTTTTGGTGGGCTCTCTGTGTGTGTGTGTATTCTGTTTTAATCCAACTCGATTAAAAACCCAACCCTTTTGAATCTTGATCCAACCCGTGTTGAGCCCAGCCCGTGCGACACCTGGTAACCAGCTCCCCTTTAGTGGAACAACGCCATTTTGGATGGAACTTAGGGTTCCATAATGTTTTCTCTTGCGCCATGCCCCATCTTCTTTCTTCTTCTTCTTCTTTCTTCTTTCTTCTTCTAGCAGTTTCCTCTTCCCGCAGCAGCTGCCGACACCAAGTGTTCCTTAGTCACGCAACTCAGCCGCAAGCCGCCACCTCCATCTTCCTTTGTTCCTCTCAGTGTCGTTCGGCTAGAGATTTCCGCAAGCTTGTTGTCAAGTCGTCCCTCTTCGCGGCCATCTCCTCCACCTCTTGGCAGCTCCGTGTCTTTCGGCATGTCCATCCTTCATCTGTTGTCGCAACCCGCACTGCCATGCAAGGCTTGAGTTGCCCTTTTTCTTTCTCCATCCGTGAGACACGCATGTCTCGCAAACCGCCATTCTTGGTCTATAAATAGACCATGACTTCTACATTAAAACCTTCTGAGTTTCTCTTCCTTCCTCTCTTGTCTAAACTATTTTCATCTCTAAGTGTTTAGTGTTTTGGTCTGTGAAATTGTGGGTGAATCCGAGTGATTGTGTAGTGTTTGACGTGTCCTATTTTGTCCTTAGAAGTTGAAATTCACTCGGTTCCTTGGAAACTTTTATGCTTACCGTATGTTGTTTTTCCAACCATTTTCTCTAGGCCGAATCCCTTTGAGAGAAAACCCATAAGTTAAGCCAATGTTTTATTCTTGAATCACTGTTACTGCCGTTGAGCCACCGCCTTGAGCAAAGCCCCTTTCGCTTGATCTTTCAGAATTTTCCATCTTCATTTGTATGTAATTTTCTAGTTTTAATTATATTGTTGTAAATTGTAACTGTTGGTATGTTGGAAATTGGGCCTTGGGCCGTTAAAATGTTTGACTGTGTTTATGGATGGATTTGGTGTTGGGCCTTGGGCAGGATTGGAGGACGGGATTTTTGCTTGTAATTGTGAAATTGTGTATTTGTAAATGGAGGACCATTTTATGTAAATGAGTTATTTCATCCAATAAATTGTGGAATTGTATATTTATCGTTTTTAATAAAATTGTGTTGTGATGTCACTTTGTCTGTTTGGAATTGTGACTGAACATGTGGATGCGTATGTATCACGACCCCAAGCCGAGATGGGGCATGAGATACTGTTCAACGTTATGGGATTTGTTTCCCTTATGTTATTTCCTGTCTTTAATTTATCTGTCTGACGACTGTTTAATCCTTGTAAAGTTACTTTACTGTTTTTGAACAATTCTGGTACTTAATAAAGAAAGACCTTTTATTTCTCCACTGTGATTATTATTTTGTACACTTATTGCATGATATACACACTTTGAGCACTGGTCGTTGGGGTGCATGATCCATGTGGTTATCATCCTGGTGTCACGAACTCCACAAAAATAACACGTGGGGGTCGAGGGTGCCACAGGTGGTATTAGAGCGGTCTGGCTCTGGGTGAAACCGTAAAAATACCTAGGTGCAGTACCAGAAATTTTATTTTAAATTGTTTATTTATTTTAAATATCGAGTTTTAAAAGACGCGTTTTATCAGAAAGATAGACCGATCGGGAATACCACATCCGGAACCTGAGAACGACTTGTCTCGTGTTGATGGGAATCTCGCTATGGCTAGAGCCTTAACCCGTATGACATAATTTCTTCAACAGAATTTTTTGCCACAAAGGGAGCAACAGAAAGGTTGTCCGTATGAGTTCTTTTTAGCTCATAGGACCCCTGCTTTTTCCGGACAAGAGGATCCACTTCGTGCTGGGAGGTGGATTAGTGATCTCGAAAAGATATTTGAGATCTATGGGTGTACTGAAACTCAGAAAGTATTATACGCAAGTTACCTACTGCTTGGTGGGGGACCAAGCGGGAGCTTTTGGAAATGGAGTTAGGATCTGTTGCAGCAGTATCTTGGGCACGTTTTAAAAAGGAATTCAACGACCGTTTCTTCCCAAATACTATGAGGAAGCAGAAGGCCCGAGAGTTTAACAATTTAGTGGAAGGGAGATGACGGTTTAATAGTATGCTCAGAAGTTTATAGAACTTGGGAAATTTGCTACGTATTTAATTGCCACAGAAGAAATGCAGATTGAGCGATTTCAGGAGGGTCTACGGAGAGAGATTCATAGACAGGTTGCTTGTTTGCAAATCCCGACCTTCCAGCAGTTAGTGGAGGTTGCTACGATTGCAGGACTGGAGCCCGACTGCAGTCCAGGGTGCAACAACTTTTTCAAAGATTGACTTAAAGTCGGGATACTATCAATTGAGGATTAAAGATCAGGATATACCTAAGACTGTCTTTAGGTCTAGGTATGGGCATTATGAGTTTAAAGTGATGCCTTTTGGATTAGCCAATGCCCCTGCAGATTTTATGAATATGATGAATAGAGTATTCCGACCTTATCTAGATTCCTTTGTGATAGTTTTTATTGATGATATATTGGTCTATTCTCGAGAACCGAAACAGCACGCCAGTCACCTTCGTTTGGTTCTTGGTAAGTTGAGAGAGCATCAGCTTTATGCCAATCTGAATAAGTGTGAATTTTGGTTGGAGGAGATTAAGTTTCTTGGTCATGTTATGTCCTAGGATGGCGTAGCAGTTGATCCAAGTAAAGTCGAAGCTGTCTTGGCATGGCCATGTCCTTCATTGATGCATGAAATTTGAAGTTTCTTGGGACTTGCCAGTTACTATCGCAGGTTTGTGGAAGGCTTTGCTCGATTGTCTGGACCTCTCACTACTCTTACCAGGAAAAATGTGGAGTTTGTTTGGTCTGACAAATGCGAGAAGAGTTTTCAGGAGTTGAAAAAGCGGTTAACTACAGCACCTGTTTTGGCGCTTCCGGAACCTCACAAGCCATTTGTGGTTTTTAGTGATGCTTCCAAATTTGGTTTGGGATGTGTTCTTATGCAGGAGGGAAGAGTTGTGGCGTATGTATCCCGCCAATTGAAAGATCATGAAAAGAATTATCCCACTCATGATTTAGAGTTAGCAGCTGTGGTTTTCGCTCTCAAGATTTGGCGGTACTATTTATATGGGGACACTTGTGAAATCTACACTGATCATAAGAGTCTTAAACATCTCTTCTCGCAGAAAAATCTTAATATGAGACAGAGGAGATGGTTAGAATTAATCAATGATTATCAGTGTGAGATTAAGTATCATCCTGGAAAAGCAAATCTGGTTGCATATGCGCTTAGTCAGAAGTCTTACTCGGTTGATGAGGCTGAGTCACCAGGGTTAGACTCTCTTCTTTTTGGTATGAGGAGACTTCTTGCTAAGAGTTCCCAGCAGGAAGAGGTGTTGACTTCAATTCATTATATCCGAGTTCTTGATTTTGAGGAGTTAAAGAATCTACAGGAAAATGGCTCTAAACTGTTAGATATTAAAGAAAAAGTCAAGAAGTCGCAAGGACCCGCGCATTTCAATCTAAGCAGAGATGACATTCTTTTATTCCGAAATCGTAGGGTGATTCCTAGAGATTTAGAATTTAAAGAAAGAATCTTGACTGAGCCCCATGCATCTCCTTATTCAGTTCATCCTGGAAGTACAAAGATGTACCGAGGTCCGAGACTTGAAGAAAAGTTTTTGGTGGGAAGGAATGAAGAGAGACATTGCTTTGTTTATTGCTGAATGTGCAACTTGTCGGCAAGTTAAAGCTGAGCATCAGAGGCCTGCTGGCTATTTTCAGCCCCTCCCTATTCTCTAGTGGAAATGAGACGACATCTCAATGGACTTTGTAATAGGACTACCAAGGACGCCTAGTGGGAAGAATTCAATTTGGGTAATTATTGATCGGTTGACCAAAAGTGCCCATTTCTTACCTATTTCTAACACTGATACTTTAGGAAGTTTGACTCGGTTATATGTCAAGGAAATTGTGCATCTTCATGGAATACCCAATAGTATAGTGTCAGATAGGGACCCACGATTCACGTCTCACTTCTGGAAAAGTTTGTCGACAGCTTTGGGCACCAAGTTGAAATTCAGCAGTGCTTATCATCCTCAAATTGACGGTCAATCAAAACGCATTATTCAGAGCCTTGAGGATATGTTGCGAGCTTGTGTTTTGGATTTTAAAGGAAGTTGGAAAAATCATCTGTCGCTTAAAGAGTTTGCTTATAATAACAGTTTTCAAGCGACTATTCAAATGGCCCCTTATGAAGCTCTTTATGGGAGGAAGTGCAGATCTCCTTTATTTTGGGATGAAGTTGGTGAAAGGAATCTACTTGGACCAGAAATTATTCATGAAATGAAGAATCAGGTTCAAGTTATAAGAGACAAAATGGCAACTGCACAGAGTTGTCAGAAAAGCTATTCAGACACGAGGAGAAAAGATCTATTATTTGAGGAAGGTGATTGGGTATACCTCAAAGTTTCTCCAATGAAAGGCGTTAAGCATTTTGGTAAGAAAGGGAAACTTAGCCCGAGGTATGTTGGCCCTTTTTAGATTATGAAGAAGGTTGGACCCGTTGCTTACCGTATTGCCTTGTCAGAATATTTTGGAGAGATTCTTGATGTTTTCCACGTGTCGTCATTAAAGAAGATCTTTGGACAGCAAGAGCCACGTTTCGTTGACCCCGGAAGCATTCAACTCCTGCCTGATCTCACGTATGAAGTTGTTCCAACTCAGATCTTGGACAGAAAGGAGCAACAATTGAGATCCAAGACGATACCTTTAGTTATGGTATCTTGGGGAGATGCTTTGGCTCAAGATTATTCTTGGGAGAGAGAGTGAGACATGAGAAAGTTCTACCCTTACTTGTTTGGGTAGTTTTGAATGTTTGTTTTCTCAAGCTTGTTTTGAGATTTGTAATGTATCTTGTTTTGGAATTCAATAAAGGAACTTGACAATTTCGAGGACGAAATTTCTTTTTAGGGGGGGGGGGGGAGGTTGTGAGGTCTCTAATTTTTGCATGTGTTTTAATTCCATGTTATTAATGTGTTATTTTGTTTATTATGATTGTTTGTGTTATTTTATTTATGGTATTTTATTTATGTTATTTGGTGTATTTTCGGTTTGGGCCTTTGATTTTGTAGTGTTTTTATTTTTGGTGGGCTGTGTGTGTGTGTATTCTGTTTTAATCCAACCCGATTAAAAACCCAACCCATGTTAAGATTTAAAGCCCAACTGCGCGTGTGTAACCCAGCCCAACCCGTGTGCAAGAAAGACCCAGCCCGTGTGTGTGTTGTGTTGAAGCCCAAGCCTTTTGAATCTTGATCCAACCCGTGTTGAGCCCAACCTGTGCGGCATCTGGTAACTAGCTCCCTCTTAGTGAAACGACGCCGTTTTGGATGGAACTTAGGGTTCCACAATGTTTTCTCCTGCGCCGTGCCCCTTCTTCTTTCTTCTTTCTTCTTCTAGCGGTTTCCTCTTCCCGCAGCAGGTGCCGACAGCAAGTGGACCTTAGTCACACAACTCAGCCACAAGCCGCCACCTCCATCTTCCTTTCTTCCTCTTGGTGTCGTTCGGCTAGAGATTTCCGCAAGCTTGCTGTCAAGCCGTCCCTCTTCGCGGCTACGTCCTCCACCTCTTAGCAGCTCCGTTTCTTTAGGCATGTCCATCCTTCATCTGCTGTCGCAACCCGCACTGCCACGCACGGCTTGAGCTGCCGTGTTTCTTTTCTCCATCCATGCGGCACGCGTGTCTCGCAAACTGCCATTCTTGGTCTATATATAGACCACGACTTCTACATTAAAACCTTCGAGTTTCTCCTCCTCCCTCTCTTGTCTAAATTATTTTCATCTCTAAGTGTTTAGTGTTTTGGTCTGTGAAATTGTGGGTGAATCCGAGTGATTGTGTAGTGTTTGCCGTGTCCTATTTTGTCCTTAGAAGTTGAAATTCACTCGGTTCCTTGGAAATTTTTATGCTTATCGTATGTTGTTTTTCCAACCATTTTCTCTAGACTGAATCCCTTTGAGAGAAAACCCATAAGTTAAGCCACTGTTTTATTCTTGAATCACTGTTGCCGCCATTGAGCTGCCGCCTTGAGCGAAGCCCCTTTCGCTTGATCTTTCAGAATTTTCCATCTTCATTTGTATGTAATTTTCCAGTTTTAATTATATTGTTGTAAATTGTAACTGTTGGTATGTTGGAAATTTGGGCATTGGGCCGTTAAAATGTTTGATTGTGTTTATGGATGGATTTGGTGTTGGGCCTTGGGCCAGATTGGAGGATGAGATTTTTGCTTGTAATTGTGAAATTGTGTATTTGTAAATGGAGGACCATTTTATGTAAATGAGTTATTTCATCCAATAAATTGTGGAATTGTATATTTATCATTTTTAATAAAATTGTGTTGTGATGTCACGTTGTCTGTTTGGAATTGTGACTGAACATGTGAGTGCGTGTGTATCACGACCCTAAGCATAACAGACTGACGTGACGTCCCCTGAGTTGTCGCAGGGCGACAACGGGAACGGAGGAGACGGTAACGCTCTTATATCGATTCCGTTACCTTTTGGCTGGCGAGGTTTGAGGATGCTTGGCCATATATGCATTGGGCGCAGAACTGGGCATCGCTTTTTACGAAGTCTCATGTACGGACGTTACCCGTGGTGTGACGATGAGAGCCAGGTCGTACGGACGGTCCATAGGGGAGACCGTGGTGCATGCTTAATTAATAGTGGTTATGATTGGGCCAAAAATGGGATTTTTGGCGTTAGTGTTTAAAAAAGTTATTTTTGGGAAAAAGAAAATGTGGTGTTGTTTTATATGGTATATGTCCGTATGGGGACGCGTGATTATTTATGTATCTCTTGGATATTATTTTGGTTAATTACTTGCTGAGATGTCGTAATCTCATTGTGGTGTTTTACCCTACGGTTCCGTCTTATGGTGCCGTAGATTCTGACGCAGAGCCCGAGTATGAACCTGAGGGATCAGCTCCGCCGGAGGTTTGAGTTGCTGAGATACTGTTCAGCGTTATGGGATTTGTTTCCTTATGTTATTTCCTGTCTTTAATTTATCTGTTGGATGACTGTTTAATCCTTGTAAAGTTACTTTACTGTTTTTGAACAATTCTGGTACTTAATAAAGAAATACCTTTTATTTCTCTGCTACGATTATTATTTTGTACACTTATTGCATGATATACACACTTAAGCACTGGTCGTTGGGGTGCGTGATCCATGTGATTATCATCACAGTGTCACGAACTCCACAAAAATAACACGTGGGGGTCGAGGGCGTCACAAACGATGGCTTAGTCTAGCAGCAATGGCTTGGCAACATAGAGAGGGAGGGAGAGTCAGGACGTGTGGAGGAGGGACTCCGTAGAAGGCCTAACAAGTAGGGGAGAAGACAAAAAAGAAGAAAGAAATAAAAATATAGGGTTATTGGAGGTCTCAAGGCTAGGCTTAATAATTTGGGCTTAGGTTTATTGGCCAAGTTATTACATAAGTGAATAGTCATACCCTTCTTTTTGTTTATTCTAAACAAAACTTTCATCTTTGCAAACTATGCTATATGTACATGATTTAAGGATATATATGTATAGATTGTTCTTTGATAGCCTCTTTTTATGTATCCTTATTATTACATGTGATGCATGAATGTCTGATAGTATATGTATAGTATCACTATATATATCAAATGAATGAAAGATAAGGAGTAGAAAGGCTAAATGGACAGGAACATAAATTAACTCAAATGAATGTTTGTTGTTTGAAAATCTTAAAAATGTCTTGACACTGAAGATGGTACCATGAGGTTGGGACGGATGGTAGTATCGAAATGCATCATTGGTTGTGCGTCTAATGATGACCCATTCCTAAGGATGCTAGGTTCTTATCTGCTACCACTGAAAGAGTTATGATCGTAAGGGTCGGTAACCCTAACACCAGGGGCTAACAATGTGTACAAGCCATGAGGTTAAAGAGGAAAGAATGTTAAGCTAAATGAGACTTTATGAGATTAAATGAGGCTTATGAGATTGACTAAATTGAATGCCTAAGGGATGTATATATATGTATTACTGTCCATGAATGTGGCTGTGAATTGGATGACTGAAAACCTACGTTTTTATATGTTTATAGTAAGAAGTAGATATTATTGAGTATTCAACTCATTTTTGTTTGAAATGTGTGACTGTCCCAGGAGTTGCTTAAAGTGAGATTTGACGTTACAAGATGGGACTTGGCTCAGGGAGAAGAGGGAGAGGCTTAGATCATATGTTGAGGTTTTACTTCAAGTTTTTTTTATAGAAAAAGATTTTGAGATATATTTTTGTAAATGCTTCAGCAAACTCTCTTTTAAATTGTAAAATGTATGTGTTATTTTTATGAAAGTGCCTAGTGCTTCATAAAGAAGTAAAGATCCCCTAGATTTCTAGAATTTACATTATTCTTAGCCCTAGGTGACTGGGTGTCACAACTTAAATGCTTCAAAACAATACGAGATCATATAGATATAACTAAAACACTAGTAATTATCTTTTGTGAGAAAATGATATGCGTTATGGCGTGTCTTTACATTAAGAGTTCGTAAATGCTAAAATAAGCTAATTGGAAAGGAAGGTGCCTTAGGTGCCTTTCATAAAGACTTTTAACAGGCCTTCCCAGCTAAACAAGCCACACACAAAGGTAGGTTTACAATTCGCAAGAGACACTAATAGGCCTCCTGTGACACCCCTAGATTCTACTTGGGATTTGGCGAACTCTGAAGTGTCGTCACATGCAACACAAGATTACCTGCCCTCGTTCATGCCAGATAAAGATGCAATGCACCTAGCATGCACCAAACAATATGCAATTTTCGCAGCAGATAATTTTTTTCTTGAGCAATACTATGCACCAGATAAGATATATCCCAAATTAACATAAGCGTACTTCATAACATAAGACAATAGACGTCAAAAAGTTACAGTACTTGTCCAAAATGTCTGTTACATCACTAGTACTGGAGACAATGCTCCTTAAGTACATAACTAAATGAACATAACTATTAGGCTAGCCTAATGAGTAGCTCCTGCAACTCAGCCAAGAGAGCCATAATCCTATCTAAAAATCAGATCATCAACATGATGAGCTCCTCGTTGTTGCATTGCAGCCTAAACGACCTCGTCCAGGTGATCCCCCGTTGGTTCTCGAGATCCTGACACATGATCTAGCATTCGAGGGGATGGTAGTTGGGACTACCAAGTGAGATTTGATTGCAAATCTCAGCAATTTAAAAACCAACTTAAACTAGCAGTTTACAAATGCATGAATATAGTAAAAGACCTAAATGCTGACGTGAACATGAATGAACTTGACATAACTTGGCAAATAACATGACATGTGTTGACATGACTTGATTTGACATGGACTGAACTTACATGAACTGAAACTGACTTGAACTAAGCAAACTTGAACTGAACTTCACGTGAATTAAACGTGATGTGAACTGAAATTGAACGTGAGCTGAAAATACTTGACATGAACTGAACTGACATGAATGTGAAATTTCTTGACGTTCATAATGCTCTCGCCAACTGTATCATCAGAAATAGGTGAACAATTAGGAAGATTCTGCCCAATGTATTTCGTCAGAGATCCTCAGACAAATAGAATGATTACGCAATGAGTATTGTAATAGAGATACCCTAACAATGAGAATGATTACACTAGGAGTACCTAGTAATAACTTTAATGAAAATACTCCGACATTCAAAAAGATTATGCCAGGAGCATTTTAGTAGAGGTACTCTAACAATGAGAATAATCACGCCAGAAGTACATTGTGTGAATTATCAATGGAGATACTTGGACAATCATAGTGATTACGCCACGAGTACCCATGCATGACTGACTGGGAAAATATTTTTTGATGGATTCCTATGACTCATGACATGGCGTAACTTGACATGACATGTTCGTGTGGCTAATGACTTGGCATAACATGGCGGGTAATAGATAAACATGTACTGAAAAATAAATCATGACATGGCATAACATGATGTGTAATAGATAAACATATACTGGAAAATAAATCATGGCATGGCATACATGGCATGCAATATAAGTATGTACTTGAAATGAAAACTTAGAATGACATAACATAACATGTATATAAGTATAACAAACATTAATGATAGTTCTTTTACCACCATACATAAACAAATATCAAAGTAAATTAGAGGTCGACTTACAATGATTTAAGCGTGACAAAAAGTAGCGTGGAATAACGTGAACTAAAAGAAGATGTTTCTAAGGGTTAGAAAAGTCTCACTAAAATATTTAAAAACATAAAATCACTTGCTTATGGAAAAATTACCATTTTACCCCTACTTGTAGAAAAATGACAAATTTACCCCTAAACTAAGGATTTTACATTTTCACTCCAAAACTCACCAAAATTTTGTCCTAAATCCAAATATCTAATCAGAAAATTTAAAATAATCACATTTTTTTAGGAACTATGCTTAGGCTGAAATATACTACGGCTAAAATTCTTTGATTGTTGTTGCAATTCTATCCAACTTCAAACCACATACTCGAACCAATTTATGCAACATCTAAAGATCACATCCTATGTTTTAAAATCATGCTAAGACCATAAAATATACACTCAAAAAAATCATAAACTCCTAATGACAATAAAATGTTAAAACAACAAATCTCAAGCAACTCTTTGATGTCAACTATTCCCTTTCCAATAATTCCATGAACTCCGAAAACCTATCAACATTTCATACAAACCTCAAGCAATCGAAAAGCTTCAATATCTAGCCATCTAATTGAACCTTTGCATGCATAACAATTGA
This sequence comes from Juglans mandshurica, assembly GCA_022457165.1. Classification (NCBI taxonomy): domain Eukaryota; kingdom Viridiplantae; phylum Streptophyta; class Magnoliopsida; order Fagales; family Juglandaceae; genus Juglans; species Juglans mandshurica. The sequence continues at coordinate 37,972,812 of CM039619.1, forward strand.
TTTCATCAAGATCAAAGCCATTATTCTCCGAAAATAACATCCTAACACGTAGATAAAAGTCCTAATAACCGCATATTTCAATAGCACGACCATAGGATCATGTCTCCATAATAAAATATCAAACTTTTCTCAAAATAGAAACTATTTTTACACATCGAGTTTCCAACTTTCTAAAATCATGTAAAACTCTTAGTAAAAGCTCTGAACATGCAACAAATTTACATCTAACTTGCATGTTAACATGTAAACTCTAAACCATAAAAATATCGGATCAAGATCTTGCCAAAAACTCAATCAAATAAATCAAAGTTTCACACAATATCCAAACTATCTCCCAATAGGACCTATGCATGCTTAAGTAGACTTTTCACTAATCCAAACTCTTTGAAAAATAACAAAAAATACATCAATGGAGGTATACTAAAATAGAAACAACTTATATGAAGTTAGTTTTGTGAGAATATACCTATAAAGGGTTCAAAGAAATTAAGCAAGAGTGGCTAGAAATATTGTCTAAAGTCTTCTCTAGAATTCTCTCTAGGAAAGCAAAGTGAACCTGACTAAAGCATGAAGAACAAACCATGGATGACTTATGTAGGGCTGGAGGGCTGAGAAAGGATGTGAGGGTGACTATTTTACGGTGGTTTGTTAGCCAGAACTATGGGCAAAACCGTGGGTAACATCACATGAATTTTAGCCATGGAAGCTTCCATTTGAAGGGTGTTGATGGGGTGGCTGTTTGACCTCCCATCAGTCACTTTGTGGGCTAACATGGGCAGTGAAAGTACATCTAGAGAAGTGGGAGAAACTTTCTCAAAAAGTCTTGCTTAGGTGGTTCCTTTCGGTGGGCATTAATGAGACTAAACCGATTGGGCCTCATTTAGGGTTTCAATAGGGTTTGGTTTGGGGTTTCAATTTCTAACAAGTCCAAATCTAAATTTTCTTGACCTAATAAAAATACCAAAGTATAAAAAAATAAATAAGGGTGTCATGACATGAATTTGAATGGTTAATAGCACGTGGAAATGATTTAATAAAATGATTAAACATTTAACTCTATCCCAAAATTTATCTTGGCCAAAGTATTCATTCCAACGTAGTGAAATCGAGAATTTCACAAAACTATTAATCATCTCCAATTATGTAAGTTAAAACATCACATCTTGTAAAATTTGAGTAAAACTTATCGAGGTCTTTCAAACTCATTACTCACAAATACAAATTGTTCATGAATTATAAAATACCCATAATTGTTGCGCTAAATACATTGCACATAGGTTCCGTCCGAAGCATCATTGATAATTTGGAACATGATGTTAATGTAATCTTAAAGTACATTGAAGAACGTAGAACACATTCCTTTACAAGGTCATAATAAAATTTATATTTTGAATATTACACTTTTAAATAAAATCCTACTAAAAATACCTGTTTGATATAAATAAATAGGGATGCCTTATCCAGCCACATAATAATAAGCATATATATTGCTAATTAGCACAACAAATTATCAATTTTCTCTCTATCTTTTTTCGGAAAATGTCATTTATCATCATTTTTCAAAACATTTTACCCAAGAATAATTTATATACGAAAGAAAAAAAAGTATTTTGGACTTGGCAGAAAATCGTACATATGAACCATCAGACAATCCCAATTCCCAAGCCTGCACGTTCCACACATGTCAAAAAGCCACCATTAATATTAGACACTATACACAACCCCATGCGTCCTCGTGAGTATGTTGGCTTTGTTTTGCGCTGCAGCCTGCAGCCCTCGTAGTTGTTGGTCACATCCATCGACGCTTCCGGCGTTCCAAGCCATCTTAAAACTATTTTTTTTATTCTATTAATCTTCTTAATCATTTATCATGGATGAAACATGGCCAAAGGTTGCCGGGTAGTACACAGGCACCACTACTGGAAGTGGGATTTGTCAAAAAGAATTTCATCCTATTCTTTAAAATTATGATTTGGATTTCTCCCTCTACATGCAACAAAATTTTATCAAATTTTTAGAACATGTTTCTAACATTTCGAACAATATTTTCATGCAGATAATTTCATCCTAAACATGTGATGGTATAACCACTAATGAAAAATCTGAATTAAACAAAAATATGAGATATCATTAATTACATACTTTAAAACACATTACAAAATAAATAAATAAAAAAAAAATCATGCAATCACCATCATAAGGGTGACAACAAGCAAACATGCTCTCATAGCAATGCTAGATGAGGATAATTTGATATCTCAAATGGGGCGGAAGTCTCACAAACTAGGTGTGGGCAGCGGGGGCCCGCTCCCGCAACCCCGCACCGCCCATGCGGGAGAGGGGGGTGGGCTGACCCCAGCGGGGCCTTCATAGTGAGTCTCACATTGATCGTGTAAGACTCTTGTATTGTCTCGGCCTCCTATATAAATGTTGGTCTAGGAGGCCAATCCAATGCAATATTATAATCGAGTCTATCACACTTGTGAACAAGTCTAAGAAATGTAAAAATTTATAACTAGTTTTTATGTTATCAATTTTTAAATTATTGATATATATTTTAATTTTAATTTAATATCTAATTATATAATAATTTAGTTTTGAGTCAAAAAATATTTTTTTGGACCCTAAAATAATTTTTAGGTTTAATGGGACTGAAGTGGGCGAGGGGCGGGGTGGATGGGATGTCTGCCCCCGCCCCCCAGCAACGAGGCGAGGCACCCTGGCCCCACCTTCTAGGAGCGGGGTGCAGGGGTGAAAACATCACCCCCCGCATATGCGGGGGCGGGGAAGAGGAAGGGGTGACCCTGCCCCCGCATATGCGGGTATGACCCCTACCTCAAGCCCAATCTTTGCTCGTCTTAAGACTATTGCACTTCTACATCACCTAGAGGGAATTAAAGTTTTTAAAATAATTCGATACTTCAAAATGAAGTGCTTAAAATTGTTGCCCTAGAAAATTGTAGGCGGAGAGAAAAGATATATTTTTTTTTTTATGTTCATTTAAGACTAACTAGATAAGGCTCCTAGCTCTTTCAAGATTGTCCTAATGGGTGGTTTATGAACTTCCCTAAAAAATAATTAACTGCCTATTTGTGGAGAGAATTAACTAATGTAATTAAGTAACTGGTAAGGAGTTATAAAAATATATTTATCTATATATTTATCATATATACTAGTATAGTTATATAACTAAAACTTATATAGTTAAATTAAAAAATATACTAGTACGAGCTAATTATTATAAAATAATATATTTATACTATAATATAAATAGGCTAATGATAGTCTGGTATAAGTAAACATAATAGTACTACTGTTATACATAATTAAGTATAGAAATAAATTAGATACTAGTATTTAAATAAGTTTAGTATAATAAATTAATAGGACATATACTAATTTACAAAATTATAATAATATGTAATTAGATACTAGAAAATCTAGTATATAATTAAGTTAGAAATAAGTTTGATATTAGTATAATGACATGTAATACTAATGTATAATAACATATAATTAGATACTAAAAATAATATGTAATACTATAGTATGATAACATATAATTAGACACTATATTATAAGTCTTGTTGGTGCTCACCCGTAATAAGGCTCAGGTGGCGAGCTAAGCTTGCATCATGAAGTGGCAACATGCAAACTGGTAGACAAAATCTTAAATATTTAGCATGACCTGCTGGGATTAACTTTCAGATGCAATTTTATTAGAATCTCTAGTACTATTGAGTCAATGACCTTTTAATGACAATCTTACGGAATTGTTTATATACTTAATTATATAGATGTTTCTATTTAGAGGAATTCTACTCAGCAGCCTTACACCAACACTTGTTGAGAAAAAAAAATAAAAAGATAAAAAATAAAAATTCACATCAATAAATGTGTGGTGTAAGACTACTTAGTAGAATAACTCTTGTATTTAATCTTATAGTATCTGATGTTTGGGTCATTAATGTTAGTCAGTAGTTGTAAAGCAGTTATGATATAATTTTTAGGGGTATGTCTTGCTGAGCGCTTGGAAACCCTTGGATAGCTCATTATCTTTACTAGATGGTAAACCAAAAGTCTCCCTAAGTAGTGTTTTTTATGGAAACACTACTAGTGTCAGCTAGAATGGAGTTTGTGGAGAGGCAATTTGGGTTTGATGGGTGTTTTACTATTGACCTAGTGGGGAGGATTGGGGGTTTAGCTCTAATGTGGAAATCTGAAGTTGATTTAAGCATTTACAATTACTCATTAAGCACATAAGTGGGTGGATAACATGCCAGGGTAGTCTACTGGGTGGTTACTTACTGGATTCTATGGATTTCTAGAGATCAATCGTTGCATGCAATCATGGGAATTAATGTCCAAGATTAATCCAGGTAATTCTCCCTTGTGTATTATGTGGGACATTAATGAAATACTGATGTAGTCTGAGAAAGTGGGAGGCAAAAGTAGACTTGAGAGTCAGATGAGAGTTTTATGGGGGCAGTTGAAGATAATAAACTTTTGATATGCATTGTAGGTTGTTTCACTTGGAGCACCAAACATGTTGATGATAGCTTTACAAAAGAAAGACTAGACATAGTCTTTGTGAATCTACCATGGAAAACTTTGTTTACCATAACTGAGGTATAGGGTCTGGTGGCTAGGAGATCAGATCATAGGCCTCTATTAGTGTCAATTTTCCAAGAAGTCAGAAGTCAGTTATATAAGAGTAAAGCCTTTAAATTTGAAGCAAACTGGATCAAAGATGAAGAATGCAGTAAGATTGTTGAGGAGGCATGGAGAGATGAGCAATCTGTTATGCACTCTTTGGGAAGAGTACTATCCACTCTTTCCAGATGTAGTGCTGAATTTGTCAAGTGGAGTTGGAACATATGTATAGGAGGGGAAAAGCTGATAAAGGATAAGACATAAGCACTTAGGAAGTGGAGGGACTAGATAATGTTGATCAAATTAAAAATCTGCTAAAGGAAGTGGGGCAACTGTTAGAACAATAAGATATTAAGTGGAAGCAAAGGGCCAAGAAAAATTGGTATCAATATGGAGGCAGAAATATTAAGTATCTCCACCTATGTGCTACTCAGAGAAATAGAAGAAACCAGATATTTGAGGTGAAGGATTCTCAGAACAGGTCAGAATGATATTCAACAAGCTTTTGAAACTCACTTTAGAGAGGTGTATGGTTCATCTAACCCATCAAAGGAAGCAGTTGACAGTGTTTTATCTTCGTTAATGTGTCGAGTTATGAGGGAGATGAATGAGAAGTTAGAAAAAACTTTTACTAGGGATAAAGTGGATAAGGTTCTATTTCAAATGGGTCCTCTGAAGTCTTGAGGCTCTGATGAGTATGGGCCATACTTTTATTAAGAATATTGGCATCTAGTTGGAGATGTAGTTTCTGAAGTAGTGCTAGGGTTTCTAAATGATGGGAATTTTGATGTGAAGATTAAGAGTACTTATATTGTGCTAATTCCTAAAGTGGACAGGCCTACTTCAGTGAGTGATTTTAAGCCTATAAGTTTGTGCAATGTAGTGTACAAACTTATGGCCAAAACACTAGCAAATAGGCTAAAAAAATGTTTTGCCTGATACAATTTTCCATAATCAAAGTGCATTTATACCTGGAAGACTTATAACAGATAACATTATGATAGCCTATGAAGTTTTGCATACTATGAAACTAGGCAGAAAGGAAAAAAAGGAAGTGTAGCACTCAGGCTATATATGTCAAAGGCCTATGATATGATAGAATGGCCTTATCTGAGGGCAGTAATGGAGAAAATTGATTTTGGGAATCGATGGATAAAGCAAATTATGAGAAGTGTATCCATAGTGAAGTACTCAGTTCTAGTGAATGAGCAGGAAAGCAAACTGATCACTCCTATAAGATGATTGAGACAAGGGGGTCCTCTATCTCCTTACTTATTTCTTTCGTGTGCAGAAGGTAATGGGTCTATAAAGGGTGTGGAGGTGAGTAAGGGATGGACTAGCATTAATCATCTATTGTTTCCAGTTGATTGCATAATTTTCTGTAGAGCTGAATTAATGCATCACTGTAGGGCTATGGAATCTATATTGCATAAGTATGAGGAGGCATCAGGTGAGAAATTGAATATGCAGAAAACATCTTTATATTTCAGTGATTATACAATAGATGAAGTTAGAGAAGAGTTGACACAAGCTATTGGTGCAAGGGTTTGTGGGGATGTAAAGAAGTATTTAGGACTACCTAACATGGTGGGTAGCTTGAAATATAAAGCTTTTAAAAAAATCAAGGAAAGGGTATATCAGAGAATAAATAGTTGAAAAAACCAGTTTCTATCATAGGCTGGAAAGGAGGTTCTAATAAAGTCAGTCATACAAGCTATCCCAACCTTATGAGTGTCTTTAAATTGCCAAAATAGTTGTGTAAAGAGCTATCTCAAGTGATGGCTAAATTTTGGTGGGGACATATGAACCAGAACAGTAAAATCCAATGGAAGCAGTGAAGTAAGGTTGGAATGTCAAAGAGTCAAGGAGTGATGGGGTTTAGAGATATGGAGTGCTTTAACCAGGCAATGTTGTCAAAGCATTACTGGAGGTTGCTCATAAACCCTCACTCTCTCGTAGCTAAGATTATGAAAGAGAAATATTATAAGCATGGTGACATATTAAAGGCGAAAGTTGGCAATGCCCCATCACAGATCTGGAGAAGTATAAGCGGATCTGGGAATTTGGTTGAAGTAGGAATGAGATGGAAGGTGGGGAATGGGGAGAAGATCAAGATATGGGGTGACAGATGGTTACCAAGTCCTTCTAGTCACATGATCCAGTCAGGAGTGAAAATTCTACCAAGGGAAGCTTGTGTGAAGGATTTTATTGATGCAAAGGGATGTTGGAAAGTAAATCTTATCGATGAAGTGCTCAATGAAAAGGAGGCAGACATAGTGAAGAAGTTTACAGTAAGCAAAAGAGGTTCTGAAGACAAACTAGTATGGGGCCCTACTAAAAATTGTATTTTTTCAGTTAAGTCAGCTTAATTTATAGTCAAATGAAGAGGTCTGTTATGGGTGAGACTTTAGCAATTGACCTGGGCTCAATTTTATGGAAGAAGACATAGGATCTACAAGTTCCAAATGTGGCAAAAGTTTTTATTTGGAAAGCTGTAAGTGAGATATTGCCAACAAAGTGAAACATGTTCAGAAGGAAAATCATTGATAATGGCCTCTGTCCAATTTGTGAACAACACAAGGAGACCAGTAGTCATATCTTGTGGAACTGTGCTACAGCTCAAGATGTGTGGGCGGATTCATCAAGTATCTTACAGAAATGGAAGTGTATAGATGGGGATTTTTATAATATATGGGAATATTTGGTCTAAGGCTTACAAAACTTTGAGATTGAAGAAATAGCTTGTATATTTAGAAGGATATGGCTGAATAGGTTTGTTTTTTATGGTAAGTTTGATATCTCTTTGAATTTGCTACAGGGAACACTGGTGGAAGTAGAAAATTATCAACAAGCTCAATTGAGTACGAAAGATCAAACATCTGTGGCAAATCGGAGGAGCACTGGAGTTAGATGAAGCAAGCCTGAAGTTAATTAGTATAAGGTGAATTGGGATGTTGTAATACTGGTTGTGAAGAAGTCTACTATGGGAGGTGGTATAGTGGTAAGGAATTGGGAAAGTGAGTTAGTGGCTTCTGCAGGTATGCCAAGGAGATTCATACGCAGTCCATTACAGGCTGAAGCTGGGGAAGTGCGAGTTGGAAAAGAAAAACCTAATTCCAAATGGAAACTCTGACTCCGTTCTGATGCTAAGCAAGCGAAGCAAAATCGGAGTTATATCTCTTTCAGAGTCGAAGCTTGGAGCTGAGGAATTTGACTTCGTCGGAGTTGGAGCCCACTCCTACTGTAGACAGCTGGATTGCTGCAATTTAGATGGATTATTTTCTTTTTCCTCTCACTCTCTTGGATGGGTTCTTGTTTTTCTTTTGCTATGATGCACTATTTGATTAAAAATTAAAAACAACATAATTCCCTTTCCAAATATTTTTTTTCCAGTAATTTGTGATATGAAACCCATAATTTCCTCCTTTACCCACTTGACATTAGGAGTCGAGAAGTACGATATGAGGGTGCAAAGATGCGATGCCAAATTATTGGGGGCTCTCTTGCATCATCATATATATGAAATGTTTAAGTTTATGGGGATCCCAATTAAAGTAACCTTCTTTTTAATCGAATTGATCAATCCTTACTTTAAGGGCAAAGCTGCTCATGCTTTGTCTTTTCAACGAGTCAGAAAGGCAATTTATAGATAAGATTTACTTTCCCCCCTCAAATTAAGAGGTATTATGGGAAACAGCCGAAACCGCACCACATTGTGAAGGAAATTTTTTTTTTTTCAACCCAACACGTTGAGTGTGCTGGGGATTCTACCAACCGTAGAGTGTTATTCAGATTTTTTCGCAAATTAATAATCAAATTATACATATAATAACGTGTCAGACAAGTATTACAGGGGCATCATACGAAAGAAAATCATTAAAATGGATAGAAAAATGGATATAGTAAAAAATATAATAAAATGGTTGAAAGAAATATGAAACTCAACACGAGACTTTGGGATATGGGATAAAACGTTCAGAAGAGAATTCCTGCCTAGCAATAATTTTCTGCGGACATTGTCTCAACGGTTTTATGTCCGGATCATGAAAGAGTAATGTTGTGTATAGTCGTAGAGTGCACAAATATCACGTAATAATTATGTTGAAAGTTTATTAAAAAACGAAATATTATGTTCTTTTTATACTACAAATTATAGATATGCATTTTATTCCGGCCCGTGAGAATTTTGAAAAACCATCATATTTCTTCGTATTTGTAATTTGTAAATATATTATACGTCATTTATTTAAATAATAAATAAAACTTAAAAATATAAATAGGATGAATAATCAAAGAGAAGAAAGTAATAAAATTTAATATATATATATATATCCCAAATTACCAACTTCGGTACAATGTATCTTCAAACTATAAAAAAGTAATACTTATATGCACATGCATTTGGTGACTTGGCAATATATAGTAGACGAAAATTAAATCATGAACACAATATTAACAACCAAATTGATCGTAATTTTGAAGTCTTAATATATAATATTGGGTAGTGAATATATGTTAATAATTGGAAGATGGAAGTTAATATATATCTTGGTGTTTGCAAATGGTAATTCGAAGATGCATCGACATGCATGTGCAAAAACATGACATGATCTAGCACGTTACAGAACTTACAAGCTAGCTAGCTAAAGACAAATGGTCCCTAATTCGATGCATGGACAGCCATGCGTCCAAAAATCTTGATGCCTTGTGGCCATGCCATAAAGTGGGTACCGACAAATCAATGAGCAAAGCCAGAACAGAATCCTAAGCATGCATGAGCTGATCAGAATGAATCCAGATGGGAATGGATGGATTTGCGACATGGAAAGGAAGAAAACGTAGAAATTAACGCCTTCTAGCTACCATCCTTGTTCATTCATATATGCATAGTATTAACTTTGTGCTTTCAGGACTAAACTTCCTTTAATCTACCTCTAGATCGGCTACACATATATATATAGATTGGAAGGCAAAGAAAAGTTCTCCAAAATAAGTGACTAAGTACACGTACACACACATATATAGAATAAAGAAAAAGCAGGATGATAAAAGCTGAAATTACAACTACAACTCATCAAATTAAGTTCATATATCTACTTTGCATTCAGGAGATCCAAGCAAGGGCACCTGACCCACATAACCTCTCTTCAATCCCAACATGATGTCGCATTTCACATAAACCCTATAATGGCCAGTCCTAATAGGCCCAGCCTTCCATCTCAGCCTCCCCATCAGCACCAACCTTAATCCCACCACCCCATATGCCTCATCCATCATTAACCCATTTGCTACCTCCACAGACACCGGAACTGTCCCGCCGCCCATCACTGGAGACACCACCACTGTGCTGTGCTTTTCATGAAACAGCGGAGGCAACATCCCCTGGGGCGTGATGGCTTGGTTTTTATACGACACAAAAGCTGAGAGCCTGTCGTAGTATATGGACAAGCGCTTGTTGGGGTTTCTTGTGACGACGGTAAATTGCATGGTGGTGGAAATAAACGCCGGTGCGGTTGTGTTGAAGTCGTAGATGGATGCGCCGACGACCTTGAACTGCGGTTTGTGGGGGCGGTAGACGAGCCAAAGTGTGAGTGCAGTTACTCCGAGTAAGAGGAGAAAGATAGTGATGAACGTGCAGAGAGCTTGTCGTGGTACTTTGTGGGTAGAGCCTGAAGCCATGCCTTTTCCTCTGTGCTTTTCTTGGGTCATATTTGAGTGGCTTTCTTCTGGACCCTGCTCTTTTGCCATGGAAGCAGATGTATATAAAGCTTGAGCGAGAGAGAGAGAGAGAGAGAGAGAGAGAGTGAGTGAGTGAAAGAGACGGAAAGGTGAGGTTGATCAAAAGTCGAGGGAAGAGAAGACACTGTGGAACAAAGGAAACAAAAAGGATAGGCAGTATAAGTCTATAAGAGGGGAGTGTTGAACAGGGAAACACGCAAGCTGGGGTCACTTGAAACTAAAAGCAGTCCTTTTTACTCATGGTTGTGCGCTTAACTTTTTTGCTTTTTCTTAAAATAAACGATGCTCGATCTTAAGGGCGACTCACTAATATAAATCGACTCATCTAAGTTTTCTTTTAATTTTTAATATTGTAATATGATTTTATTTAAATTAGATTAACACCAATTATATATATAGTTCATGATTGTTTACGTTGTATATCTAGAGTACTTCATGGGAGGGGAACATACTTTTTGGAGATTGCTTTATATGATTAAAATTAACGACACTACAACAGAAAGGGTCTTTTGGGACAAAAATTTTCGTCCCAAAAGACCCCAATTTCGTCCCAAAAAAAGTTTTGGGACGAAAAAAATTCGTCCCAAAGTCGTTCCAATATCACTGTGCCAAAAGGTATTTTGGGACGAAAATTACCATTTCGTCCCAAAAAATTTCTTTTGGGACGAAATTGAAGGAAACCGTTCGAACACGTTCGAACGAAATTTTTTTTTGTCACGGTTTAAATTCGTCCCAGAAAATAGTTCGAACGGAAAAAATTTTAAGTTCGAACAGTAGTGACATGTTTGAACGATTTCGAAATATGTTCGAACACACATGAATTCGTTCGAACGTTATGAATTGTCTTTGTGTTCGAACGTTAAATGGTCAGGTCGAACGGTATATGGGTTCGAACGGTATAGGCTATTTTCGAACAAGACTGAAATTAGTTACGTTCGAACGTTGTGTGATCGTTCGAACTCTACGAACATAAATTTCGTTCGAACAATACGTTTACGTTCGAACGCTATTGTCGTTACATAGAGTTGAACGTTTTACGTTCGTTCAAACGATATCTCTTTAGTTTAAATCAATAATAGAAAACCAAATAGACATTCATACTATTTGAAAAAATACATTAGAAACTATTTAACACTCACAAAAGTGTTAAAATAAGCGCAAACTAAATAAATAACAGTCGAGACGAGTATTGTTCGTACATAAATAGATAATCTCAAAATCCATCAGTTGCTTGGAGGCCCGTACTGTTGCATAAGCTGCTGCATTTGGAGTTGCATCTGTCTTCTGAACTCTTCTTGTTGTTCTTCATGTTGTTTGAGGCGCATCTCCATATCTGCTTGTTTTGCCAATTGAGCCTCTAACTCATGCTGTCTTGCAGTCAATTCTTCGATTCTGGAATTCGCATTCTCTAGCGCTATAGAAGTCATAGATGCATTCCCAGAAGAAGAGGAAGAGGGACCAGGCTTTGCACAACGACCCAAACCCCTCAAATATCCTGAACGTTGACCCAGGACTTGTGTAAAAATGTCAATATCACTTGTTGAGGAATTTTGATCTGACGCAGATTCAGCACGTAGGGCAACCATTTTATCCTAGCCATATATAAGATAAAGAATTAATATCGTCATAAATATTCTAATATATTTATTTAAAACAGGTTATAAAACTTACATAATTTTCACGGGCATCAGGATGAGTCCACTCTCCATTACGATCATTGTGCGATGCAGCATATAATTTTGTCAAATCATAATTAGTATCTGAATCTTGCTACAATAAATGTGTTAAGATATAAAGTCATTATGATTCATCCAAATAATTAACTATATCCAATAAAAAAAATAGCAATACCAATTTCTTAGAAAGGCGATGGAAAGATCTTGAGCCTGCATGATGATTAATCTTCAATTTTGATCTATTTGTTTTGTTTATATAACTTCGCTCCTGCAAAAAAATTGAAAATATTATGAAGCGAAATGATAGATAGGACAAGTAAAATAATTAAATTTCATTATACCTGATATGATGGTTCCTCAAACATGTCACAAAGTTTTTCCCACTCAGAAGGTCGGACATCCTGGAAAGGATGTTGGCGTGCATCTTCCTTCTTCTCAAACTTATTATAATGCTCATGACACCTCGCCTTATATTTGCGAAATGCATTACCCATAAGCTCTTCCACAGTCTTACGCTCCTCTCTCCGACCAAAATTTAATTCGAAATCATCCTTAAAAAAATAGTCACAAACACATTATCATTTATAATATTCTAAATTTAAGTAAAATATAGAAATTTATTATACTAAATCAATGTTTTAAACATTACCAAACAACGCTTCTTGATAAGCTCTTTAACATCTTGGGGGACTTTCTTCCATGAAGTCGTTGCCAAAGGTGCGTAAGTTCGTGTAAGAGCACCCACATGTGATGCAAGCCAAGCTGCTGGTTGTCCTTCGCTCCCAGTATGTTCGTCAGGAATGTTAACCTTGATCTTACCCACCTTTCAATATTTTTCCAACGTCACCCCTCTAGTGGTGCCTCGACCTTGACGAGATTGTACTGTAGATTCTATAAAATATAACATTGTAATCATTTTCATTTATATCTCCATTATAGGACCTTAATTAATAACTTTTATGAGTATTAGATTTTTACCTTGTTCTGTAGAATCAATCTCTAATGGTGAGTCTGAAGGAGAGCTTGGAACAGGTGGAGATGGGTTGCGAACTTCCTTCCTCTTTGGCGGCATAATTTCAAACTACTGATACATTCAATAAGTAAAATATTTGTCATCAAGTGTAATGTTAACACATAATTGGTCAATCAGAATCTGTATCAGTTTCATTTGACAATTCGCTCTCATCATCTGTAGATACTTCAGATGATTCAACATTTTCCTCAACTGTCGCATCAACAATTTCAGCCTCAATATCTTCTCTATTTAATGGAATCATCTCGTACTGGCTCAAATCCACAAACAAATTTAAGGCGGGTTGACTCTCTTGGTATGCTTCTTGAGTAGAAGAGTCATCTTCTTCTTTATCTTGTCCTTCCGCCTGAGGGATAACATCATATATATTTCTTGGAGAATATTTTTGAACTACTCGCCATTGATTTCCTAACTTCGGGTCATCTAAGTAGAATACTTGAGATGCTTGAGAAGCCAAAATAAAAGGATCATCTTCATACCATTTTTTTGATGTATTAACACTCAAAAAATATTCATCATCACGGACTCCAGTACGAGGATTGCTTAAATCTCACCAATCACACTTAAACAGATACACCGCAAGCTCTCCCAAATATTTCATTTCAATTATATCGACAATAACTCCATAGAAATCAATATTTTCTCCATCATGACTTCCTTCGACTAGGACACCACTATTTTGGGTTTTCCTATAACAATCTCGATCCAGTGTGTGATACCTACTTCCCCGAGAAATACATGCAGAATATCGAGCAGCGCGTCTCGATGGGCCACGCGCCAATGCATACAGTTCATCAGATATATCATTTGGATTATTCGCATGCAATTGTACAACCTACATATTAAGTAAAGCATATACTATATCAAAGTTGAAATTAATATTTTTTAATTTGTTATTGAGTAACGCATATGTAATTTCATTACCCGTTCTTCAAACCATCTCGGGAACTCCTCTTCATGTTTCTGGTTTATATCATTTACTCCTAGTTCCTTGAGCACGTTAATATGATCACTGAAATTGATGATTACCACAAATATTTTATATTTTGTATTTTTTTAAAAGTAATAAGGCAATTTTAATTAAGAAAAAGTTATAACTTACTTCAAGTAGTTCTCTATCTCAGGGCAATTGTTCAGCACGTACCACTGAGCTTTCTCGAACTCTCTTCCACACAAGTCATAACCACGCACTGCACCAATTGAACGAACTTGTTGGGAAAACACAGAAAATATATTCCGTTGTTTTGCTCGGTCAACGTCAAAGTTTCTTTCTGGCCGATCAAACCGAGTGTCAACTCCGTGGAAATATTTGGAACAGAAGGTATGCCACTCATCGTCAATATATGCTTCTGCAATTGATCCTTCTGGACGGGCCTTGTTACCCACTGTACGTTTCAACTTTCCAAGAAATCGTTCAATGGGATACATCCATCTATATTGAACTGGTCCTGCAAGTCGAGCCTCACGTGGCAAATGAACGGCTAGGTGAACCATGACATCGAAGAATGACGGTGGATAAATACTTTCTAGCTTACACAATATTATGACAATTTCTCGTTCCATTCGATCCAAAGCTTCTACATTCAACGTCCTAGCACATAAGTCTTTAAAAAATGCACCCAACTCAGTCAAAGCCACGCGCACATCTCTGGTCAAGTACCCACGGATACCAATAGGCAAGATACGCTGTAAGAAAACATGACAATCATGACTTTTTAATCCAGTTATTTTCCAATCATTTGTTCTCACACACCTTGTTAGATTCGAGGCATAACTGTCCGGTAATTTGATCTTCATTAGCCACTCACAAAATGTAACCCTTTCATTCCTTGACAATGTATACCACCCAATCGGCATGTAGACAGACGAACCATTTTCTTGCAACTGCATTTCCCGTCTTATTCCCAACCGCTTCAAATCCTTCCTTGAGTTTATTGTATCCTTTGTTTTTCCTTCAATTGACATCAATGTTCCCAGTACGGATTCGCAAATATTTTTTTCAATATGCATGACATCAAGGCTATGTCGTAATTTTAACTTCGACCAGTACGGGAGTTCGAAAAATATACTCTTCTTTGTCCAATTCAACTCATTCGTAGCTCGTTTTCTCTTTCGTTGTTTTTTACCAAATTCATTACAACCAACATCTATAAATTGTGCAAGTACATCTTCGCCAGACAAATATGGTGGAGGTTGGCCCCATTCAACAGTTCCATCAAACATTCTAGAATTTCCACGCCATCTATGGTCACCAGGTAAAAATCGACGATGACCCATAAAACATAATTTCCTCCCGTACGTAAGCCATTCAGATTTTGTATATTTGTTACAAGTTGGACATGCCATTTTCCCCTTAGTACTCCAACCTGACAAATTCCCATAAGCTGGAAAATCATTTATTGTCCACAACACCGCAGCATGCATCTTGAACGACTTGCCTGTTGACGAATCAAATGTGACAACCCCATTCTCCCACAAATCTTTCAATTCTGCAATCAATGGCTGTAAGTGTATGTCTATATCATTTCCTGGTGACCTCGGACCTGGGATGAGCAAACTCATCATGAAATATAGATCTTTCATACACTTCCACGGTGGTAAATTATATGGCATAAGTACAACTGGCCAAGTACTATGACTAGTACTCATGTTCCCAAAAGGATTAAATCCATCTGTTGCCAACCCAAGTCTTACATTACGCAGTTCTTCAGCAAACCATGGGTGTTCCTGATCAAATTCCTTCCACACCTGGGAGTCAGCAGGATGTGACAAAATATTATCGTTCCTTACTCTATCTGATGAGTGCCATGTCATATCTACAGCCGTTGCGCGTGACATAAATAATCGTTGTAATCTAGGTATCAATGGAAAGTGGCGTACGACCTTTTGCGGAACATTTGCCTTGTCCGATGTCCATCTTGACTCGTGGCATATAGGACACTCGTTCAACTGCTCATTCTCTCGCCAAAATAATATGCAGTCATTCTTACATGCATGTATTACGTTGTAATCAAATCCGAGTCCTCGTTTCAACTTTTTTGCTTCATAGAAGTTACGAGGTAAAGTATTGTCTGTCGGCAGTGCCTCTTTAAACAGCTCAAGTAACATATTGACTGCCTTAATAGATAATCGACATATTGATTTTATGTGAAGCAATCTTACGGTAAACGACAACTTACTATGTCTTCTGCATCCTGGATATAGCTCACGCTGTGAATCATTCCACAGGCGTGCAAAAGTGTTATGGCTCCCATCACTTGAGCTTGATGTGTCCGTGTCACCTTGATCCATAAACATTCCCGCACCGATGTCACCTAACATTTCCTCCATATCCTCATCGTAATCATCTCCAACAATCTCTGGTTGTACATCTTCATCGATCTCTTCTTCTTCATGTGGAGCCTCAAATGAAGTTGGATATGATTCACCGTGTAAGACCCAATCAGTATAACCCTTATCAATACCTTTGACAAACAGATGCTCTCTCACCAAGTCTATCTTATGAGAACGCAAATTCCTGCATTCTCTGCATGGGCATCTGATACGCCCATCACTATCACATGTACCCAATGCAAACTCTAAGAATTTCTTAACACCTTCAGCATATACATTGTAATTCTGACCCAATCGATCGCTAACTCTCATCCAACTCTTATCCATGCCGACTATATTCATTACAAACAATATTGTAATGCATTAGCAAACAACCATGTATCATGTACCAATTAATGAGTATGCCACCTTTCACCGGGTAGTTGGTCCTATCCCGTTCGGGATTGTAAGATCATAGTCGCCAACCTATGAGCAAATATCTGTTACGTCCAACAAAATTTCGGCAGCATCTCCCCATAGTTCTCCAAATATGCTCGTCTGGTTGTGTGCACTGACGATTAACACGTCGTTGCACCATCACCGAAACTGCATATCCAGAGAACAATGGATGAATCTACCAAAATCATAATGTTGGACGACAACAGATATAGTTCTATAGTTTGCGAGAATGATCTTACAATCCCAAACTGTCCACTCTGGACAATTCAAGAGTTATCAATCAAGCATTCATCCGGATTGATAACTCTCGAACGGGTCTAAGGTTTATTTTGATGAATAAACAATACAAAATATGCTTGAATATGTGAAACAATAACAACATATTATTTATACAACAATACAACAAAAACATAATTAGTAGGTATTATTTCAAGATTTATTCCAGAATTTAATTTAAATATTAGTTTTACCTGTTTATAATTAAGTATTTTAATTTAACGATTTAGTAGTATTTTAATTTGAATATTAATTTTATTAATTTATAATTAAGTATTTAAGTATTATTAAATCTTAACTATTTATATTTTAATTTACAGATTTAGTAGTATTTTAATTTGAATATTAATTTTATTAATTTATAATTAAGTATTTAAGTATTATTAAATCTTAACTATTTATATTTTAATTTACAGATTTAGTAGTATTTTAATTTGAATATTAATTTTATTAATTTATAATTAAGTATTTAAGTATTATTAAATCTTAACTATTTATATTTTAATTTAAAGATTTAGTAGTATTTTAATTTGAATATTAATTTTATTAATTTATAATTAAGTATTTAAGTATTATTAAATCTTAACTATTTATATTTTAATTTAAAGATTTAGTAGTATTTTAATTTGAATATTAATTTTATTAATTTATAATTAAGTATTTAAGTATTATTAAATCTTAACTATTTATATTTTAATTTAAAGATTTAGTAATATTTTAATTTGAAAATTAATTTTATTAATTTATAATTAACAATATTAAATGGTAATTGGTCCTAATTATTTGTGATTTAGTAGTACATATAATTTATATATATTCCAAACTATTTGTATTTTGTATACGGTATTGATGTAATGTCATTACCCGTTCGAACGATGATAACCTATGTTCGAACAAAATGAATACATTCGAACGGTAATCCTAACCCGTTCGAACGTATTCATTCCAGATTCCAGTCGTCTTCAACAACGCCGAAAATTCCATTAATTACAAACTCTAACAAACACAAACAACAATCTCAAAGCATACAACTTTCTAACATTGCAAAATATTAAGTTCAAACCATACATTTCTATTTTAAAATAAATACCTGAATTTTTGAAGATGAAAATGAAATAATCCGAGAATAATCCAAGAATAATCCGAAAATAATCACAAACTATCCTAAAAGTATTAATCCGAGAATAATGGAGTGAGATGAACAATTTTTTTGAGCTTAAAGACTAGTTTGAGAAAAAATACCTCTGATATGCGAAGGGGTAATCTTCAGGCGACCACAGCGACGCACGAGGAGAGAAACAGAATTGTGAGGTTCTGTCGTGTTTTTGAAGAACAATCATGTTCGAACGGTTATTTACTAACCGTTCGAACGTGAAAATATTAAGCGGGAGATAATTCCCTCCTAATTTTCACGTTCGAACGTATAAAAAGTATGTTCGAACGTTATTGATTTATTTCCGCTCAAAAATTAAACGTTCGAACTTTAATTTGTAACTGTTCAAACGGTATTGTAAATGTTTATTTATAATTTTTTTAATTATAAATAGTTTAATTGGCGGGATATTTTCCAACCACTACAATAATCCGTTCGAACTATAACAAATTACGTTCGAACGGTAATCCAGCTGTCTTTAATTGGCGGGATGTTTTCCCGCCATTTGCCTTTTCCGTTCGAATGTTTTTTTTACGTTCAAACGTTAACATATGTGTTCGAACGGTGTACGAGTACCGTTCGAACACATATCCTTTATGTTTAAATATAACTTTTTTCATCATTAAATGAAAAGTACTATAACATCATATGTATTAGTTATATATACTATCATATATAATGTAATATATACTAAATATATAGTATATATAGTAATATATATTATCATATATATATATATAGTGACCTATACTATCATATATATTATTAAGATCATATGTATTAGTAATATATACTCACATATAATATATATCACTAAGGTCACATAATAAAGTGTAGAGAAATTTATAAGATGATAGTATATTAGTAAGCTATACTCATATATAACTTTAGTAGGTAAAGTATAATGGAATATATAATATGACATATATTAGTTAAGTATAAACTCATACCATAGAGTACTACATGCTATTATATGGTACTATATATATATTAATATATCATAAATAACACTTTGATAGTAAAGTATTATGATATATTACTATTATACTATAAAAAAATATTTTATAAGTTATTATACTTTCATTTAAAGTATTCTACTATTATAATATATATTATAATATTACATATATATTACAGTATATATAATCTACTATAATAGTATATATATTATACTAATTTATAGGAATATAAATATAGTATATATTTAATATATTTTTTAATAAACTTCCAAAGCTTCCGTTCGAACTTGAAATAATAACGGTCGAACGGTTTTATATTACCGTTCGAACATTAACTATTACCGTTCGAATGGTTATGCATGTATAAGTTATCGCGGGCAGCGATTTATCTCACGCCGCCGTCCCCACCGTTTGAAAAAGCGAGAAAACGTTTGAACGCACTACATTCACCGCCGTCTGCCGTCGTGATCACCACATACGTCAAACACTTTTCCTCCCAAGTAAAGGTATGTATTTTCAAACTCATTTTACCGTTTATTTTATAATTTTATGGTTTTATTTGTTTTTTTTAAAAAAATTACATTTTTTCATCAATAATTACCGTAGAACATCATAAATCTATCGTAGGATGTTTAGAAATGAAGAGTACTTTGTTTTTAGTCGAAGAAACCACGGAATCGATTAATTTTTGAGTATTTTCATGGCCGCTGAGTTGACTCAGCCATGGCCGAGTTAGATCTGTTTTACGTTCGAACGGTATTAACCAGTCCGTTCGAACGTGTGAACCTGTACGTTCGAACTTGATAGACACGTTCGAACGTTATTAATTGTCCGTTCGACCATATATTTATACGTTCGAACGCTAATTATTATATTCAATCCATTAACATTTTATTAGCTTATTAAATTGTTTTCATCGTTTAATTGATTATATGTTCTATCAATTAATTTATTAAATTGCTATTAGTATATAATTTTGTAAATCTTTTAGTCGTAATTAGATTTTATCACTAATCTTGAATGTATATTTTATTTTTAAAATTTCAGGATCATAATAATGTCTTATCGAGGCCGTAAACGTGGTAGATCAGGAGAACCTTCCATCCAAACAGTTCGAGAGCGAACCGTTTTACTTGAGCGACAGGTAAAACTGTCTGATTTTGTCGCTCTTATATGGGAGGGTCATTCCCTCCCATCAGTATTCAATGATCGTGGTTGGGCACCAATCTTAGATCAGCGAGAAGAAGGAATGGAGCTCGTTTCCTTCATTGAGATCGTTACTGAGTTCTATAAAGAGCTCGGTGCTGCTAGCCCAGACGATGGAGGGGCATATAGGATCTGTGTCCGAGGAGCTCATGTTATATTTTCAGCGGACGAACTTGCTGCATATCTGGGTATTCCTAGGCTTCTTGATGCCTATCCAAACCTGCCGCCTAGAGAGTCTGGTCCTTCAGGTGATGCAGCTATGTCTCAGGACGAGGGACCAGATTACACAGATGAGATCGATACACTTGCTGATCACGAGGTCAGAGACTTGATTGTTGGTCCAGATGGTCCAGTGTACAATGGCTCCAAGAGTATTAGGCAGGCAGATTTATCTTCTTTCTTCAAGATTATGAATTTGATCATTGCCAACAATATTGACCCACGGCAGCACAAGACCGAGGTCGGCATGGATCGAGCGAGATTTATGATACGGGTCGCTCGTGGCATCCCGATCGACCTCGTTCGTTATATATTTGAGAGGATCCGATCAGAGGCACGGTTCATTACGACAGATATACTGCCGTTTGGGATCCTCATCACTCGATTTTTGCTACATGCCGGGGTTGTGTCCGAACCTGCCGAGCTTTCCCGATTTCTGATGGCACCGATCAACAGCACCACCCTATCACGGAGCACGGGACACTCTAGATTTCGTTTTCGTGGGGCTGTTCCTGACAGGGCTGAGATTCAGAGAGATGCGCAGCCGGGAGATACTGGAGTATCGACTGGTGAGACATCTACACAGGCTGAGACATCACGCACATATATTCGCAAGGAGATGGCCGACATATTGCGTGCTGAGATCGGTGTACACACATCAGCAGTGATTGATGCAGTGCATACTGCCATGTCTGAGTTGCGTACAGAGATTATGGCTACCGTCGCTGGGTTACGTACAGAGGTTAATGAGTTACGTACAACGATTAATGCCAATAATGCAACTCAGGTCACAGTTAGTACTCGACTGACACAGGTAGAGACACAATTAGCTGCAGTCGAGGATGTGTGTAGAGACCTCGCATCACAATAGTTTTTATCTTTTATTTATATTTTCTTTTGTTGTAATTATGAACAATATATATGGCATTTTGATAATTTGCTTTATTTGGTTGATTAATATATATGTGGTTGATAATATTTATTTAACTAAAAATCTTATTTAACGTAAAAGAAATCATTAAAATATTTTAAAATTAATTACATAAAATTAATTAATGAATTTGTATATATGATAGATATTTTTTATATTTTGAGTTTCGTATCGAGATTAATATTATACATTCGAATGTATAAATGTGGTGCTTGAATATGTTGTAACTAAATATATTCCGTTCGAACGGTTTAGAAACCTTCCTGTCAGGATTTGCCACCAAATATTTTCCGTTCGAACACAAAAAATTCTCGTTCGAACGTTTTTGAACTTTCCCCGCCATAATAAAGTAATTCTCCGCCAAATTTTACTGTTCGAACGTATTTTTTCACGTTCGAACGGGAGAAATTTTTTTAGACGATTTAATTCGTCGCAGAAAATACTGTTCGAACGGTTATTTTGACGTTCGAACGATTTTCTAAATTCATCAACTTTTTGGGACGAAATTTAAATTTCGTCCCAAAAAATGACTTTTAGGGATGAAAAAAATTTCGTCCCTAAATAATTTCGTCTCAAAATCTCAAATTTGTTGTAGTGCGAGGTGTGGTGATTAATTGTTTTTGTCACGTACGTAATAATATGTAACTTTTTTTTAAAATTAATATATATATTATATATATATATATATATATATATATCACTACAACACATTTACTTTTTAGTGACGGTTGAGAAATTGTGACAGTCCCTAAACCGTCATTAAAAGACTTTTTTTGTGACAGTTTCTGGAAACCGTCACTAAAGACAGAAGAGATTTTTTTTACGTTCCAACGTATGGGAAATGTACATTCGAACGTCACGTATACGTTCGAACCTTGTGGCTACTTACGTGTGAACGTGAAATGTTTTGGCTCCAACGTTCGAACGTTATTAATTAACGTTCGAACGTGGAATGTTTTGCGCCAACGTTCGAACGTTAATTGTAAATTTAAATTAAATATGACTCTAATTTAAAAATTATGTGGTTTTTATTGTGTATAATTTGTGAACAAGTCTAAAAAATTGACTTGTATATATTTATATGTACACAATTTGTAAAATATATATATATATTTATGTTTATATATATTTGAAGTGAGTGATTTAGTATTAAAGTTGGAAAATATAACATTAAAGAAGATTGAGAATTGAAATTAAAAAATGATAGAATATTCAATAATATTTTTCTTTACAAATATTAAAAGTAAAATACAAAATATGATAGAATTTAGTAAACAACACTCAGATGATAACGTTGTCTGCGAAAGTCGAACTCCGTACCTCCTCAGTCAAGGTATCAACCTTGTCGTTGAGGATAGTTACATGGGTGAGCTCGGCGACAGACGCCGATATAGCTGCGAGCGATCGATCGATCTTATGATCGATATGCGTAGTCAGCTGTGAGATCACCGCATCAACCCAAGCAGGCCGCGCATCTCCTGCAGATGTACTCGGTGTATGCTGACTACTACTCCCCACATGACTTGGCTCAGGCTGCGTCGGAGGAACTAGATCCTCTACAGGGGTGGCTGATGTCCCCTCGCCTGTCCAATGCTACGTCGATGCGTGGTCATGTCGAGGGGGGTCATCTGATCTTTAACCCGCTCTTCTGGCTGGGTAGGCACTCCCCGTGCAAGTAATAATTGGCTGATTAGGATACCATATGAGAGATTATCCGTGGAGACTATGCTCACCTCGTAACGGATCCTCTCAAAGATGTGCAGTGGCAAATCTATGGGATCTCCACGTGCCACTCGTATCAAAAAATGTGCCCGAAGTCGACTAAATGTGGTTTTATGTGCCACAGGATCCACGTTTGTTGCAATAATAAGGTGCGACATACGGAAGAAAGGTAGCAAATGGTTCTGGTTGAAGGCGTTCTTCCTCTCGATTTGCATGCGGTCCCTCCCGGTGAGGATGCAGAAATCCTCATCTCGGTCATCATCCCGAGCCTCCAGGCCAATATCCTCGGCCTCTTACGGGTCTGCATCTCTGGCTGATACTGACTCAAATGGGCGGCCAGTAGATGATGTAGAAGTGCCTACATCCTCACGGGGTGTAGCGTGTGCAGATGTCTCAGTTCCTCGACGAATGCCGAGGTGCTCGGGAATGACATCTGGTGAAATCTCAATGGAAACACCGCGTACAGTCATGGTGTGAGAGGATGCATCCTAAGGCATGTCACATATCCCCATATAGACCTCCTGAACCATTGAGGGGTATACCTTCTCTCTCAATGTGCAGATATTTCCCCAGCCTCTACTACGGAAAACATCTCTTAGGTTCGTCTGCTCCCATATGAGTACGTCAAAGTCATTAATTAAGACCTCTCGCTCTACCATAACAGTACGAGCCCTGATACGAGTAGTGTCCTGAGTGGCTCCTTCCCTCCCTCGTTTCCTAGTATGCAGAGGATGAGCCATATCTTGAAAATAGAAAAGGAAAAAAAATTATTTACAATGAAGCATTTTTTGTGTTAATTTTAAGCTGCTTTGCATTAACGTTCGAACATAGCAAAAGAAACGTTCGAACGTTAAGATAAAACGTTCGGGCGTGTATCCCTTACGTTCGCACGTAAAACACATAGGTGCGAATGTATAACATACATGTTCGAACGTAACCAGTAAATAAATTTAAATAACTTACGTTCGGACGTTTATGTGTTACATTCAAACGTATGTTTACATGCGAACGTAAAGGATTAGCGTTCGAACGTTGAAACATAAATAAATTTAAAAAGCAGTACGTTCGAACGTTATAAGTAAACGTCCGAACGTACATTTTACGAAGAAATAACGTCCGAATGTAAAACAATACACGTTCGAACTTAGAAGCCTTAACGGCTATGTAATTGAAACGTCGTATGTTCGAACGTTTTGGTAAAACGTTCAAACGTTACGACACAGAATGGCTAAGTCGACTCAACCATTATTGAAATCTCCAAAATCAATCTACAAGGTTCTAAATGTTGAAATGCTACCGTAGAAATGAAGTATACACTTCAAGAAACTTTTTTACGGTGACTATTTGGCTAATAGCAAGTCGTGGTGGCCGACAAATGGAGTTAAACATCTGGCCACCACTTGGCCTGTTTTAAACAAAACGAAACCCAATTCTCAAATAAAATACATGTTTGATTAAAAAATGAATGCCTACCTTTTAGTGACGGTTGTGGTGGAGTTTAACTGCGGCGGCGACGGAGGAGTCGTGGCGTGCAAACGGGAATGAAGTTAGTAACGGTGAAAATGAAATTTCGCCGTTCTATTTTGGGCTTATATACACGAAACGTTCGGACGTAATTCTTATTATGTTCAAACGTTTGTCGATTTATTTTTCAAAATATTGACTATAATATATTATATTATTAATATATGTTATATATTATAATGTATACTATAACATATAGCATACTATATATTATATTATATTATAATATATATTGTATATTATAGTATCTACATATATTGTGTATTAATATATATATAATGTATTCTATAGTATATTATATATATACTGTACTATATATATAGTATAGTATATATCTAATATTACTTAATATATATTATAATATAATATATAATATATTAAATATATATGATCCATTATAAATTAATGAAAACAATATTAGAACCATAAGCTCTTATTACTAGCCCAAAACGATATACTTTATTTATTACAACTAGTACCCAAATTTTGATATAGGTGTAAAAATTCCTAAATAGATAATTAGAATCAAATTCGTCTCTCTAATAAATGAGAATTAGATTTATTTTACGTTTGAAATTGTGAGTGCTAGTTATATTTCTTCAAGTTTAGCAATATGTTTATACATGTTGTTGTGATTTTATGCTTACTCTTGAAATAATTGTGAGTATTGTTTGTGAATATTGTGAATAGTTTGTGAGTTTGTGGTATTCATTGATGAATTAATATGTGTAGAAATATTGTTGTGCGAATATTGTTGTTGTTGTGATATGGATTTGAAATATTGTGATTATTGTTTTTGAATTTTTATTGAATATGTTTAACAAGAAAATTATAAGTTTAGGATCTTAATTTAAGTAAAGATTAAAAACATTTAATATACAACTAATATGAGAATTAATATTTAACATGGAGTAAGTATATATAATATATTCGTACTAATTTAGTTAGAATATGGTTATTATTCAATTTATAAGTATGGTATAAAACTTAATCTTAAAAAAAATGAAAAAAAATTTATATAACTTAACTATGTATAAAGTATAATACTTTTTTCATATAGAGGGAGATAAAAAACGGGACTGGCCATTGGATCTGTAAATAGCAAGGCAGTTTAAGTATGAATATATAGAGGACTGACTAGCTAGCTAGCTCGGTGATCACATTGTAGTTGTGTATTTTCAGTTGTTGCGTTTGTGGCTATGAAGTGAGCCGTACGTATCTTCAGACATCGATATAGGTGTCCATTGAAAGTCATATGTTTGGAACTTTTTTAAAGTCATACAAATTATGACCCTCAGATGACTTGGAATTCCAGAAAATCCTTACTGTATAGTATATATATAGTGCATTATATATATATAGTGTATATATATATTATATAGTGTATATATATATACTATACTATATATATAATACTATAATATACTATATATAATATAGTATATTTACTATATTATACTATATATTTACTATATTTTACTATATACTATATAGTTTACTATATATAGTCTAGATTACTCACCCTGGCATCCACCTCTCATAATCCTAAAAATATAAGCGGATTATATGAAAGAAGATAATAGTGACAAAAAGTTAGTATTCTTCTCAACTTAAAAAAAAAAAGATTATATTGAAGAGAAATATTATGAGTATCTAGAAAAAAAATATATATATATATATATATATAACTATTATATTAACAAATACAAGCAATTGAATAAAAGTAGCGTTCGAACGTGAATTTATAACGTTTGAATGATATAAATCATTTACCCGCTGGATTTCTTCATAGTTGTGATGATCATTCCACGTTCGAACGTTTAAATTAAACGTTCGAACGTTAATGGAGGTACATGAAAGTCTCATTTTAATGTTTGAACGTACAATTATAATACATTCGAACAGGAGAAGAAAAATGCAAACAATTTCCCGCTCGATTTAGAAACCTCTCTGATGATCTGAAACATTCAGACGTTAAAAGTTACGTTTGAACGTAAGAGTAAATGTTCGAACGTAAATTTTTGTAGCTTTCGAACATGAAAATAAAAGTGTTGGACATTTGGCGCTCAATTTATGTATATCTGTGATGATCTGAACGTTCGGACGTTAAAATGTTACGTTCGAATGTTAGACGATGAAAATCACTTGAAATTTATAAACGTTCGAACATAAAAATAAAAGTGTGAGAAATTTGCTGCTAGATTTTTGGTGTTGTCATAGGAAGATACGTTCGAACGTGTATAGAACACGTCCGAACATTGTCTAAAGAAAATATCTTACGTCTTTTAACGTTCGAATGTCATCTAAAATTTGGGCAGGATAATATAACGCTCGAACGTATAACTTAAACATTCGAACGTGTCATCTTAAAACTTTAGCTTTGAATGAATACACGCACGGGAGGCAGCAAAATCACTTCTGCTGCTTCTCTCGTGCACTAGAGAGAGAGAGAGAGAGGGTTATAGTGAGAGAAAGTTGAGTGAGAGAGGGTTAGAGTGGGAGAGAGTTCAGTGAGAGAGGGACGCGGGTTAGAGAGAGAGAAAGTTGAGTGAGAGAGGGTTAGAGTGAGAGAGAGTTCAGTGAGAGAGGGACGTGGGTTACAGAGAGAGTTAGAGTGAGAGAGTTTTAGTGTGAGAGTTGAGTTGAGTTTTGTTAAGAAAAAATTATTTTTCTTTTGTATTTTCTTGAATTTTATTATATTTGTTTTGTGTTTTTGTTATGTATATTTCTTTTTCTTTTTTTGATAAACAAAGCATGCAATTTTATTCATCAGAAAAAGAAATTACATCAAGGCTTCATGCCAAATGACTTGTGAGACCTCTTCAGGAAAAGAATCCCACCAAATCACTAGGTCTTCAAAATACCATGACTGTCTTGCCAAACAATGGGCAACTGCATTGGCCAAACGACCTTTGTGCTGAACTGTAACCTTAGGAAATCTGTGTAACATCCTCTTAATCTCAAAAACCAGGTTTCCCCAAATAGACATAGACTCATGTTCTTTATTAAGCTCTTGGACCACCAGCAAAGAATCACTCTCCACTTCTAACTCACTGATTCCCAAAGGAAAACAAACTTGGAGTCCTCTCAGTACTACCAAGAATTCTATCTCGATAGGATCATTCACCTCATGTTCTGGTTTACTAGCTGTTAAGAACACCTTCCCACTCTCATCTCAAAGGACCATGCCTACTCCAGATTTGCACTGATCGTGGAATATAGCACCATCAATGTTTAACTTCAAGACTCCTGTAGGT
This sequence comes from Juglans mandshurica, assembly GCA_022457165.1. Lineage (NCBI taxonomy): Eukaryota > Viridiplantae > Streptophyta > Magnoliopsida > Fagales > Juglandaceae > Juglans > Juglans mandshurica. The sequence continues at coordinate 38,000,931 of CM039619.1, forward strand.
GGAGGCTTCCAGCGACATTGGGGCACCAATCGCTTCTTCTGATCATTTGTTGCAGATATGTGATCTTGGTACAAAGACCGAGCTTGATCGATTGCTTGTTCAGGAGATAATATCTTATTCTCATACATAAATTTATTTCTTCTGTACCATAATCCCCAAGCACATAGAACCAAAGTCTCCATCTCTCTAGACTTGTTTCTTCTTACCAACTCTTCCATTACCTGGACAAAATCTCTTTGCAGATGATTGCCCTGCAAAAAGCTAAGTTGTGCCTGCAAAGACTCTTTAAAGCTTGAGCAATTGAGGATGGCATGATTTGTATCCTCCACCTCCACCTGACACCATTTACACATAGCATCTGTCACAACCTTCTTGGCTTGTAAATTTTTCAACGATGGTAACCCATTCTTACACACCCTCCAAGCAAATATTTTCACTCTATTGGGTACCTGCAGCTTCCAAATTCTCTTCCACTTTTTGCTTTGTTCCACTCTAGCTGACCCTCCACCCGACTGCCTCTCCTCTCCAATAGACATAAATAATCTATAGGCACTCTTCACACTAAACAGTCCACTCTTCTCATGTTCCCAAACAATACTATCTGGTCTCTGATCATTAGCAAGCATCATATTCAACACCTCATAAGCTTCCCTTGGTGGTAGAAATCTCCTCACCTTCACCATATCCCACATATTTGTATTTCCATCTATTAGTTCAGACACCTTCCAATTCAGCTGAGTTTGAGTAATTGAGTCTGGTACTGGTACCAGTTTGTGATTAGGTAACCAATAGTCAGACCAAATGTTTATAGCCTTCCCATCTCTTACTCTCCATCTACACCCTTTTAATAATAAAGCCTTTGCTTCCCAAATAGCCCTCCACACATAAGAAGGTGCTGCTCCTAACTTAGCCTCCATGAAACTAGAAGAAGAAAAATATCTGGCCTTATAAATCTTATGAAGCAGTGAGTCTTCCTCCTTGAGAATTCGCCATCCCTGCTTTGCTAAGAGTGCCATATTAAAACACCTCAAATCCTTGAAACCTATACCCCCTTGTGCCTTAGATTCACACAGCTTCCTCCAGCTAATCCACCTAATTCTGTTTTCCTCCTTCTTTTGATCCCACCAAAACTTTGCTATTAAACTCTCCAACTCAGAACACAAAGAGCAAGGCAATTTAAAGCAACTCATTATAAAAGTAGGAATAGAGAGAGCCACAGCTTTTATAAGGACCTCTTTACCCCTAGTGATAAGAGTTTCTCCTTCCACCCTTGTAATTTTTGCCACACCTTACTCTTCAATACTGAAAAAGCTTGATATTTTCCTCTGCCCACCATGGGAGGAAGTCCCAAATATTTGTCATAAGATTGGTGCTGCTGGACTCCCCAAAACTGCTTGATTTCTTCTTGTTGGCTAGAGGAAACATTTTTGCTGAATAACATGGAAGTCTTCTCTCTATTCACCATTTGTCCCGAAGCTTTTTCATATATTTCCAGCATATGAAGCATATTCCTATTTGTCTGTAATGTAGCCCTGCAAAACAAAACACTATCATCTACAAACATTAGGTGGTTGACTTTTGGGGCACCCTTGCACACTCTAATCCCCTCCACTGCATCTTTTCTATCAGCTTCCCTGAGAAGAGAAATAAGCCCCTCTGTACATAGAAGAAAAAGATAAGGGGAGAGGGGATCTCATTGTCTTAAACCTCTTGTAGGGTAGAGTGGACCCTTTGGCTCACCATTCACCAGAATAGAAAGAGATACAGTTTTCACACAATGCATTAACAACCCAATCCACTTTGCCCCAAACCCCATCTTGCTCATAACAGTTTCAAGATAGTCCCACTCTATTCGATCATAAGCCTTGCTCATGTCAAGCTTAAGGGACATAAAACCCTTTCTACCTTGCCTCTTCCTCTGAAGCAAATGCACTAATTCATAGGCAATAAGTACATTATCTGTAATTAACCTTCCAGGTACAAAAGCACTCTGAGAAGAGGAGATCAAAATTGGTAACACAGCCTTAAGCCTGTTTGCTAGCACCTTTGACACCAATTTATATAAAATATTGCAGAGACTGATTGGCCTCAAATCAAACACCACCTCAACCTTTTTCTTCTTGGGAATCAAAGTAACAAGAGTGTGATTTAGCTGAGGAGGAAAACTGCCATTATTCAGTGCCTCTAAAACTGCATGCGTAACATCCCTTCCCACAATAGGCCAGTATTTTTGAAAGAACAAAGGAGCCATACCATCTGGTCCAGGAGATTTTGTAGGCTTCATCTCCTTTAAAGCTGCTTCCACAAAAACCTCCTCAAGTCTTTCCTTCATCTCATTAGTTACTCTACCAACAAGATTATCTAAAAACTGCATACTGCCCCTGTCAGAAGAAGCTGTAAAAAGAGAATTAAAATAGTTGAGGATCACCTCATCTCTTGCCTCTTCCACTTGCCAATTTCCAGTAGCATCCCTTATGCCCCTTATCATATTCCTTTTCTTTCTCTGTGTAGCCTTGTGATGGAAAAAACTGGTATTTCTATCACCCTCAGCCAACCATAGAGCTCTTGATCTTTGCCTCCACATAATCTCAATCCTCTCCAACCATTTATGAACCTCAATTCTTGCCCTTTTTAATTCCTCTTGCATATGGCCCCTGGGATCTGAATCTTCAATCATCTTTAGGTGTAACTTTGCCTTTCTTAGGCTTTTTTGAACATGGCCGAAGCTATTTTTGTTCCAACTTTCTCACTGTTTTCCACATCTTTCTATCTGTCTCATCACCCCCTCCATTGTTTCCTCCCCAGAGCTGTCCCCCCAAGCTTTTTCAATAATAGTTTTACAACTCTTCTCCTCCACCCACATTGCCTCAAATCGAAAGAGCCTCTTTCCTTTTCTCTGCAATCTGTTTGCCTACAGCTGCAACTTTATTGACACATGATCAGAGTATGCCACACTACCATGGCTTACACAAGCCATAGTATATAAATCCTTCCACTTTAGATTTGCCAAGCATCTATCTAATCTCTCACTAATGCATTGAGTAGGCTCCCTTTTATTACACCATGTAAATGGATTGCCCTGGAATCCCAAGTCCATCAGTTCACAATCATCAATTACTCCACAAAAATCCTGCATCTGTTTATCAGTTCTATTTCTCCCCCCACTTTTCTCATTAGGACTTAACAACTCATTAAAATCACCCATTAATAACCATCCTTGATCACTTGGTACCTTTAAAGATCTTAAAAGGCTCCAAGTTTCATGTCATCTACTAGCTTCAGGTTGACCATACACCCCAGTAAAATACCAAGGTTCATCATCATCAGTAGAATCCTGAATAGAGGCATGAATATGACTTTTAGAGAAATTCTTAATGACAAGATTAACATCGTTCTTCCACAAAAGAGCAATCCCTCCACTTCTCTCCTCACTACTTACTGCCAAACAGTTCTCATACCCCAGCCTATACTTGAGTTTTTCCATATTCCTCTCATGTAGTTTGGTCTCTTGTAGAAACAAGACCTTGGGACCTTCCTCCCTGACTAGATCAGAAATTGCTCGGGTGTTCCAACTAAGAAGAATCATTGGGTTCGACAGGGCTGTTCAGGGCTGTTATGTATATTTCTAATAAGTTAGTGTTGTATTTTTTTGAAGGATTAGTTGTTTTGGCAAGTTGGAAGCTTTTGATTTGTATGAGGATATTGTGAGTGTTAGGTATATTTCTAAAATTTATACATTTTATGCTTATTCTTTTTCTATTGTGATTATTGTTTGTATAGTTTGTGAATACTTTGTGAGTTTGTGGGAATATTGTGAATATGTTGTGATATGGATTTGAAATATTGTGATTTTTGTTTGTGAATTTTGTTTGAATATGTTTACATGGTTAGGAATATGTTGTGTTTAACTTTTGGATTTATGTGAAAATTTTGATATAATATTTGTTAGCTTTGAAGAATTTGTGAGTGCTAGTTATCTTTCTCAAGGTGAGGAATATGTTTATACATGTTGTAATTTTATGCTTACTCTTGAAATTTCGTATTATTGTTTGTATAGTTTGTGAGTTTATGGTATTCATTGATGAATTAATATGTGTAGAAATATTGTTGTGGGAATATTGTTGTTGTTGTAATATGGATTTGAAATATTGTGATTATTATTTGTGAATTTTTATTGAATATGTTTATATGGTTAGATTTAAGTACAGATTAAAAACATTTAAGTATAACAATTAAAATGAGACTTAATATTTAACTTAATAAGTATATATAATATATTCATGCTAATTTAGTGGGAATATGATTATTGTTCAAATTATAACAAAAGTATAAAACTTAATTTTGCTTAAAAAAAGAAAAAAATTATATAACTTAACTATATATAAAGTATAATATATACATACAATAACTATAACTATTAATTACTTATTAAATATAAATAACTCACTCATGCATAGTATAACAATTAAAATGATACGACTTTAGGAATAATAATAATTTAAATTATATAATAACCTTTGAAGAAATTATATATAACAATTATAATAACAATTATATAATAAGAATTAAAATTACATAGGTCTCAATTAACAATGTCCTAAGATAGATGCGTGTGACATTGCATAAATATCCTTAGACCCGTTTGGGAATTAGTGTACATTTATGTGTCCACTAATTCCTGAATTGTCCAGTGTGGACAGTTTGAGATTATATTATTTGTATTGCACATTTTTGTTACTCCTACTTTTCACGTTTAATATGAAGTTTCGATGTCTTCCTCTATTGTTCTTCGGGTATACTGTTCGTAGGGTTACAATCCCTCTATTTGAACATGTATACTTGGAGAATTATAGGGAAGTGCTGCCGAAATTTCTACTAACGTGGAAAGTAGTAAGTGACGAGATTTGTGCAATGTGGGTAATAAAATCTCGAATGGGATAGGACCAACTACCTTATCAAAAAAGCAATTTCGTACTGGAGCATGACATGCATGTGAATTTTCTATGTACGTGTTATTAATAGATAAATGTTTATAGAAATTGACAAAAATTGGATGCATCTGGGCGATAGACTTGGAAAGGATTACGTACCCTATGCGCGTGAGTAAGAACCTTCATTGATTTTGCATGGGCCTCTGCTGATAGTCGTGGTTACATTAAGTGTCCATGTCGAGGGTGTAAAACTTTGTGTGCGATAGGGTTGAATGAAGTAGAAAGTCATATATTTGTGAATGGTATGGATCTGGGGTATACCCGATGGGTACTGCATGGTGAGCCGAATGAATAGTCAGCAGATGTATTAGTCGATCATCACAATTATTTGCGGCACATGGATGATGAGTATGAGCAGGATGAGATGGAGGAGATGTTGGGTGACATTGGAGTGGGGATGTTTATGGATGAGGTTGACGACAATGCCTCAAGTGGCGGAGGGACTGATTGTGAAAATTTCGCTTCAATGTGGGAAGATGCAAAGCGCGAGCTTTTTCCAGGCTATACAAAACATTCCAAAATGTCGTTTATTGTGCGGTTGCTTAAGTCATTGTGTGGGATGTCGACGAAAGCAATAATAATTGGTATTGGACTTATTTAATGAGGTGCTTTCGGAAGGGTCTGCATTGCCCAAGAACTTTTATGAAGCGAAACAGTTGAGAAAAGGGATTAGGATTTGAGTACAAGTCCATACATGCATGCAAGAATGATTGTGTTTTGTTTTGGAAGGAGAACGAGTTGAAACAAACATGTCCTATATGCGGAGAGTCGAGGTGGAAGGGTAAGAAAAATGTGTCGGTTAAGGTATTGCGGTATTTTCCCTTGAGACCTAGGTTGCAAAGACTATATATATGTAAGAAAACAGCTCACGATATGAGGTGGCACGAGGAGAAAAGAGTAAAGGACGACGCATATATGAGGCATCCAGCTGATTCACTTGCGTGGCAGTCTTTCGATAATCAATACCCAGAGTTTGGGATAGAAGCTCAGAACGTGCGCTTGGGACTCACAACCGATGGATTCAACCTTTTGGAAATATGAGTACAAGTTATAGCATTTGGCCCATAGTGTTGATTCCGTACAATCTTTCACCATGAAGGTGCATGAAGGCGCCCAACTTTTCGTTAACTTTACTTATCCCCGGCCTAAGATCACCTGGGAATGACATTGACGTATTCATGCAGCCGTTGATTGAAGAGCTGAAAGAGTTATGGGAAACAGGCGTTAGAACTTATGACGCATCCACATCGACATCTTTTCAGATGCATACTGCAGTAATGTGGACCATAAATGACTTCCCGGCATATGAGAATCTTTCCGGCTGGAGTACGAAAGGAAAACTAGCGTGTCCGACGTGTAATAAAGAAACTGCTAGTGAGTGGTAAGTTTGATGGGAGAATAGAGGATAGAATTGCACCAAAAGAGTTGTCTAGAGAAGAGATAGTAGAACAACTGGTACATGTTAGAGCGAACAATTTTGGGAAAGGCTGGAGAAAGAACAAGAGAAAACGAGGTACAGTAGAATTGAATTGGACAAAGCGTAGTATTTTTTTTAACTTGCCGTATTGGTCGTCCTGCATGTTGCGACATAGTTTGGATGTAATGCACATAGAGAAGAATATTTGTGATAATATACTGGGTACATTGATGAACATTAACAAAAAGATGAAGGACACGATCAAGACGAGGAAATATCTTGAGAGAATGGGAATTAAACATAACCTACATTTGTGGGTGGAAGGCAATAGGGTGGTCATGCCCCATGCATGTTTTACGATGACGTGAGAGGAGAGGATAGACTTCCACAAATGGTTGCAATGTGTGAAGTTGCCATATGGCTATGCTTCAAATATTGGTAGATGCGTGAGTCCTGATGACTGGAAAATTAGTGGATTAAAAAGTCATGACTGTCACGTATTTTTGCAGAAGTTATTGCCTGTGGGAATTCGTGGGAAGCTGACATCTAATGTACGTGTTGACATATCCGAACTCCGTATGTTTTTTAAGGATTTGTGGCTTGAGTAGTAAATCGAGATGTGTTGCAGAAATTGGAAGAAGATATTGCTACTATACTATGTAAATTCAAGCAGATCTTTCTACCATCATTTTTTGATGTCATGGTCCATTTAGCAATACATTTATCATGAGAGGTACTATTGGGTGGACCGGTGCAGTTTCGTTGGATGTATCCAGTTGAAAGATATTTGGGTCGACTGAAGCGCACTGTTGGAAATAAAGCCAGAGCTGAGGGTTCAATAGTAGAGGCTTATATACACGATGAATGGTTAACATTTTGCTCTCTATATCTTCATGGTATTGAGACACGATTTAATCGTCAAGAGCGAAATGCTGATCTTGCTACTTCGCCTCCTCGTGAGCTATCAGTGTTTTTCCAGAATGTACGACCCTTGGGTGCACAAACGGATTACGATTTAATTGATTGAGAGTTGGGTAGAGTTCGATGGTATGTGTTAAATAATTGCCGAGAGATTGATGATTATCTCAGGTATGTCCTTCCGTAGTTTGTATAATTCTAGTTTTTTTTAAGTTTAACTATAACTGTTGTGCTCAAAATATACATCTTTTGCATTTATCTATAACAGTGAGTATATGGAAAAACTTAGGACGGAAGGCATAGAAAATATAGAGGCAAGACATGAGGAAGAGTTTCCCGGATGGTTTGAAGAACGTGTATGAACTAAAATTATATATATGTTATATTTTGAAACTTTTAACTCTGGGTAACTCTTAATAAATATATATTATTTCCATTGTTAGATTTTGGAACAACGTGCTCGTGATCCCGGATCAATTTCTTATGAATTATATACACTGGCCCGTGGTTCCTCAAATAGAGCACTTCGATACACTACATGCACAGTTTGAGTTTATAGATTCCATACTCTGGACCGTGAACGTAATAGAAAGACTCAAAACTCTGGTGTGTTGGTTGAGGGGAGTCATGGAACATATGATATAGACTATTATGGTGTCATACGTGATATTATCGGATTGAAATATCTGGGTGGGTTAGTAACATATGTCTTTAAATGTGATTGATGGGATCTAGGCGGTGGTCGAGTTTCTATACATAGAGATAATCACTTTACGAGTGTCAATACTGCATCTAAATGGTACGAAGATGATCCATTCGTATTGGCTTGTCAAGCTACCCAAGTCTATTACTTGATTGATCCAATGAAAAGTGCTGATGAAGATAGTGGAGAGATAACTTGGCGAGTCGTACAAAAATTTGTCCATCAAAATATATATGAAGCAGGAACGAGTGCAGAGCACGAGAATAGTGGAGATGAAGATGACACTCCGATTGTGGAGGTATACCATTAAGATGGAGAGGGTATTAACTTGTTTGTTGACCTCGGTGCACTCGAGTTGCTCCCCTTGTGTAATGATGATGTCCCACCCGTCCATCTTGACCCGTCCGTATTAAATGATCATTCAATTCAAGTAAGTGAGGAGGAAGAAGAAGAAGAAGTGTCAGAAGATGAAAGCGAATCAGAATCTGGCCAGGAGGTGGATAAGGAGGATGAAGAAGAGGTGCATGATGATAATGAAGATGTTATTAAGGAAGATTCTGAAACAAGCATGGAAAATACATATGAAGATGAAGAATAAAAGTATTAAATATTTTATTCATATAGGTGACTATAAAATATCTTGAATTTTCATAATTTCTTCTAATTAATTTTCTTTGAGATTATTAATTCTTTTCAAGAATGTCGCCAAAACGACAACGAAGAAATGTGCATCCACCAAGTCCAAGTCCCGAACCCATTGAGGACTCCCCACTCGAGGAATCCGTTCTTGAAGATCAAGTTAACGCGGAAGAGAATAATAGTCAGTCGATACCTACCAATAAGGAAATATTGTCATTGATAATTAATTATATAGTTAATATTTTTGTCTCAATAACTATATAACTATAATTATACTATCTATTATCATGTAGTCGATGCATCTGCACGTTGTGGTCGTGGCTATACACGTGGCATCTCTCTTGAGAAAAGTAGAAGGCATGGAAAACTCAAGATCATCATTCCTGATAATTCCACTGGAGGAGTAGATGATAGTGCAGCAGCGCTTTCCTCCTATATTGGCACAGTAGTTCGTGCTTATACTCCATTATATGTGTGCTCATGGTGAGATGTTCCGAATGAGATTAAGGAGCACATTCGAAGTCGTGTGCTGGTAAGTTTACTTTGAGAGTACATTTTTTTCACCTAGATTAGTATATCATATTTTTGACCTAATTCACTTGTTAGGATGAATTCGACATCTACTTTGGACGTAGTGAGGATTTGAGAACTGTGAATAAGTTAATGGCTACACTATTCTGACGTCATAAGGGACAATGTAATAACCACTTTAAGAAGTTTCAGACGTTGGAAGAGGCTGCGCAATCTCCTTTCCAGCAGATGAAGTTAGATGATTGGAGAAATTGTTGTGATATTTTTGCATCTCCAGATTATCAGGTATTTTACATTTATATCTTTTAATTATTTACATTCATATTCGTTCTATATATTATATGTATATATATTACAATTAACATTCTTAATATATTTTGTAGCACTTGATTTCTACAAATGCACAGAATAGATCCACTCTGACTGTCCACCATCATGCCGATTCAAGATCATTCCACCGTCTTACTGAAAAAATGGTAATTAAAAAATTATAGACTTCATTTACTTTTGTAATATTCTTTTATTTAAGTACTAACATTATTTTTTTAAAATTGTGTATGTGGCTTTATTAGAAACGTGATGATCCTGAAAACTTTTCTCTCATTCATGTCTATGTTGCTACTCACACTAATGAGCATAGTGAGTGGATGGATCCTGTTGCTGCAGATAATTATGTAAGCAGTGTTAATTTTGTTAAATAAATTATGTAACATGAGAATACTTTATTTTTTATTTCTATTTCTTTTAATACGTTACTTATTAATGATCATTACCTTTAAAATTGCAGGCAAAAATGGTGGAGATGTAGTCGGCTTCTGAGGAATCATCCCCTAGTGACATAGACATATTCATGCAAGTGTTCGGGCCGCAGTCTAGTATGGCAAGAGGATTGGAATTATCTATTAAGTATAGATTTTCATCCTCCTCAATCTCATCGACTTCACAAATTAATAATCTTACCAAAGATTTAGAAGCTGCACGGCGTGATAATGAGTATATAAGGTCGAGACAGCAAGAGTTAGAGTCTCTCTTAGAACGACAATCTCATTTAGAGACGCATTTGCAGGACCAACATAGAGTCCAAGAGGAAAGAATACGCAGTGAAATCCAAGAGCAAGTGCAACGGGAGATGATTGTGCAAATGGAGCGCGTTATGTCATTGCAACAGAATCGCAGTGGGCGAGGGAAAAAGAAGAAATAAATTTTATCAGTATTTGTGGCTAGTTTTAATATCTAATTTTAATATTTTATAAGACATTGTTACTTGTTTATTGATAGTATGTAATATGATACAATTGATATGTTTTTAAATTTTATGAAATTAGTATTTTTGATTTGTACATTCGAATGTAAATTAAAATCGTTCGAACGTTGGTTCACGTTCGAACGTTGGTTTGAACGTGAATACATAAAATTGGGTATTAACATTCGAATGTAGGCCTCTTCGTTTGAACGTACTCACACTCAAACGAACAAACCGTTCGAACGATTAAACGATTAACGTTCGAACGTACCACTTGCATTCGAACGCTCCTTCGTTGACATTCGAAATGTCGTCCGAACGTTAAACCCTTTACGTTTGAACATTGATCTGTTAACATTCGAACGAGTTATTATAATGAACGTTCGGACGCATAAACGTTCGAACTTAAATATGATACGTTCGAACTATAATCAACCAACGTCAAATTCTCTCATTTGAATGCCAATCGGTCAGGTTTTCGTTCGAACGTTCAATTTGACGTTCGAACATTACTTTTTGTGACAGTTCTCAACTGTCACAAAAAAAGGTAACGTTCGAACGTTCAACCAAACAGAACACCTCCAACCGTCACTAAAAATATTTTTAGTGACAGTTCAACTGTAAACCGTCACCAATTATTTTCTGTGATGCACATTAGGTGACGGTCGTGGTGACAGTTTGAAACCGACACCAAATATCTTTAGTGACGTTTTGGCAATTTTTGGTGACAATTTTCTCTGTCACAAAAGACAAATTCTGTTGTAGTGTATATAGGTATTTAATTAGTCCTTACACAACTATCTTAGGTCCCATTTGGAATTTGTATTGGTCTGAGATCAACTTAGTTTAGTCTAATTTTAAACTAAGTCTAACATCTAAATACCCAACTCACAAATTATTAAACTCATCTCAACTTAAAATCTTTTTACACGTGAGACCTACAACATTTTTCAACTCAACACCTTTTGACATGTAGGACCACAATCTTTTTCAACTTCTTATAAATACATCTAAACTCATCTTAACATCCAAACACATATAAACTCATCTTTTGTGAGCCCTACAAAACTCACAACACCATCTCAACTCATTACTATTTATAAATAACTCAATTCATCTCAACTCAGTTCAAAATCCAAACGGGACCAGTTTTTAGGCCTCTAGCCGACCCTATTCAATATTTTATTTTTTATTAATTGTTATGCAAAAAAAATTAAGAAAAATATAGATATAAGATTTTATTAAATATTAAATGCTAAAATAAAACTTAATAAAAAACCGTTGCTTTCGGGCAAGTGCTTTTCTTTTCATATTTATTTCGTTCACCTAAATTTCTATGCAGTTAAGCATGCGCGGATTTACATAAAAAATATATCATCACTAAAACCACAAAGTCCTAAAATGAAAAGGAAGGATTTGATCAGATCTTTAGTTTCTTCCATGATCCATTCTTGTTCCTTTCTCTTTCCATGAAAGACCACACTGACTAATTAGCTATGGCTAGTGTTAATGTCGTGTTTCACACACATTTGAGCCAAACTTCGACAACTCAAGTTTTCAAAAACAGGTCCTGCAAAAGGTTGAAAAGACTGCGGTTTTGAGAGGGCGGCCTAGGGGCCAGGTAACCTCTAATGCCAAAGTTAGTAAATATTATTGGAGGGTAACAAATAAGTAAGAGAGTCTAGGAATCTGAGAGGATATTCTCGTACTTGGAATCTGCTATTTATACTATAGGTCTAAGGGGCAAATTGTGCTTGCTTCCTTGAAGTTCGTGTTTCTTGTACTGTTCCTTTTGTTAGAGTCTTTAAATGCGGCGTGGTTTTGCGACAGTGTCATTAATGTGGCGTGTTGTCCGGTGGTGGAACCATTAATGCGGCGCGGTTATCCAATCTCCTCCTCTTAGTTTGCCTTTCCTCTCATTCGTTCATGTCTTCTCAGTCAGTAGATCGACGGCTCCCCGTATATCACGCCTATTGTGCAGGCAGTCACTTGAGGACTGGATATTACTCGAGGGCTCCTCAGATCGACGAGTCTCATCCTCTGCAACACCATCCCTCCTACAAGTCATGCACAGAGGAGCCTCCTTGTGGGCTGGGTTAGTGGCTTTCTACTCTAGGCTAGGCTTGATAGGGTCTCTTGGGCTTGGTGAGGAAAAACTCCCTACAGTTACCCCTCTAATTCTCACCAGACGAGTATGGTGGGAATTTATCATGATTCGATCCCGCCATCGTAACAAGGTCGGGAACCTTATTTATGTGTTCTAAGGTCCGAGAGGTTTCTATTGATTTGCATTTCTGAAGACGTTCTTATCTTCCACGATGGGCTTACATTTTTATGACATCTTTTCAATCTCATTAACGAAGAGGCGTCAGGCAGATTTTCATTTTTGCATCGCTTCGTAAACCACATTTCTAGAAACCGAAATGACGAGTACCATTGTTGTCAAGGTGCATGAGAGTCTAATCGTCACCTTCTTCTTATAAAATGTAGGAGTGTGACCTGGTTTCCACCCACTGCGTTGTGATTGTCCCGCTATTTTAGTTCTCTTGATTTTTCTTCTCCCCGACCAATCTTCTTTGCTACTTCATGCTCTGGCGGTGATGACCTCAGAAAAATCCATTCAACCCAATGTTTCCGGTAGGGGCTCCACTAATACATGGCCATTGTTTTTGGGTAGCGAATGGCGCTTGACGACCAACAAACCAACGCTGGCCTCCTTAGCCCTCACCTACCAAGTACAAGAGTCCGCTTCCTTCGAAGTTCCTGGCCTTGATGAAGGCGCCATCGACGCAAAAGGTCATTCCACTAGGGCGGCCCTATACCCTTCCATGTTTGCATGCGGCTTGAGACTGCCATTCCCTTGCCCTGTTCGTGACCTTCTGGATTGCCTTGGCTTGGCCCCTTCCCAACTGCACCTGAATGCCAAGAGATTATTGATGTGCTGCAGCATTATCTGGCGGCAAGCTTTGTTGGAATCCTTTCCAGACAACGCAGATCTTACTGGTCACAAGTTTCTTCTTACCCATAGGGTGGTACGACAAAAGGGGAATGTATGCAGTTTCAAGGCAGCCCACGCTCTAGTCATCTTGGAGCTGTGGTACCATAAAGTGAAGGACTGGTCTCCCAAATTTTTCTTCATATCTGGTCGTGGATGTGATTTTCGGATAGGCCAAGTGAATCGCCGGGAGTTCCCAATACGGACAAACTGGAGAAAATTCCCGGAAGACAGGGCTATGCATCCGACAGCCCACCCCTACAAATCGCAGCGCATCGCGACTGTACAAGAATGGGTGCAGAACCATCCCGACAGTGTTTTCTTCGAGATCCTCCTTTCCGATGAGAGTTTGAGGAGCTCTCTGCCTTCCTTGGGTCACCTTCCTTCTGATGATAGGCCGGTTGCCGCGCGACCCCATGTTGTTCTGCTTCAGAAGCGTTCCTAGGATCTTCCTCTACTGGAGAAGGGGAAGAACATCTATCAGGAGAGTGTTCAGGCCGAGGATAGACTTCTTCTAGGTGTACGGGACCCCTTAACAGGGGGTTCGGTTAGAGGCCGACCATTCTATTACAGTGGCGATTCCAACGCCGGTTGCGGTGTGCAAGTTGGCAAGCAGTCTTCCTGTGTCGCCTCTACCAGTGGTTGTTGTTGAGGAGTTCGGGGGCGAGGTCGAGATAGACATCCTCCTCCAGAGTATTTTCGCGTCTACCACTCCTAATGAGGGACAACATTCTTCTTCATGGATCTCTCCTGCTTCTTAGTCTCATTCGGCTGTCGGAAGTCATTCTCTTGAGGCTGTTGATAAAGGGGTGGCGGCTACTTCAAGTAATGCGAAGAGGCAGAGGATCATACAGGAGGTAAGTCCCCTTTGGACGTTGCAATCCTCAGGGGTTCGAAGAGTCCCGCTATGGATTCTTATGTCCAAGCCGCACTCCCAAATAGGGGGAGTTCCTTTTTGCATATCTCAGCCAACGATGGTTCAAGGTGTCCAGTCATTGACCCACTTGTCCAGGTTGAATTCTCTGAAGGTGGCGGCTCTGTAGGTGATACAGTCAGCGAGGGTCTGCATGATGAACCAGTCACCCAGGCCAAGTATCTAGCAGGGGATGAGTCTCTTTCGGATGTCGCGATCGGCCTCCGTCCTGGGGGTTTGAGCAGGGACTCGTCTACTCCCCCTGAAGTCTCTGCAGAATTTTCTGAATTTACAGGCCTTGTGAAGGCCCTACCTTCTTTGTCCCAACTGGCCATGGAGGGGAGCCGAGAGGAGGCCATTGGTCAAGTTGTTGAGTGCTTGTCGAGGTTCGATCGTTTCTTTCCCACCTTTTACTCGTTTCTCTTTTCCTCTCCCTTTTTCTTAGTCTTGCTTTTACGTCGCCAGGGTACTTCTCACCTTGCGGCTTTCATCGTGGATGATCAGGAGGTAGCCGTTCAGGAGAACTTGGACCGTGCTCATGGCAAAAAGGAGGAGAGATACTAGTTGAAGTGTGAACTCGAAAGGACGAGACTTGACCTATAGGATGAGTGCAAAAGAGCGAAGAAACTGGAGTGTCGCCGATGGAAGCACAAGCAGAAGTGGGAAAAGAAGAAGACCCAACTGGAGCGGCTCAACCAAAGTTTTCTGGACAACTTATCCCGAGAGCAGGAGGAGAAGAAGCAGTTGGAGCAGCTAAACTAAAGTCTTAAGGACGTCACCCTCTCCTTGCAAGGGAAGTTGATGTGGTTCCCAAGACTTTGTGACGAAGCATGGGGACGTGGGGTCATTGAAGGTCGCAGATCAATGCAGGCATTCCTTCTGGAGAGATCTTTCACCAAGTACCTTTAGAGGCTTGTGCTTTCCAATATTCCCACCAGCAAGGCATCCTTTCAAACCAATCGTAACCTGGGAAGGAAAGAAATGCCTGATACTTTCCCCGGTCTGGTCATTCCAGAGCCAGCATTTGTGGAGCCGCCAACCCTACTTCTACTGCTATTGAGACTGGTGCCCCTGCAGCCGACATTTTTACACATGTATCTTCACTTTGTCGCACAGCAGCTTGTATATACAGATATACTAACTAGTACACATATCTTGTTGGTCATGTCTTGCCTTTGCTCTTTTCTTTTTTTTTGGGTGGCCGGCCTAGGGAGCCATGGTGAAGGGGTCCATAGAGCTCCTACCTACCCCGTTGGCTAGTCACGCTGCACTTGCTTATCCTTTATGGATAGTCATCCTTGGAATACGACCATCGCTTTAATTGTTATTTGGACGGCCGTGCCCGGCCGTGCTTTTGAAGTTTCTCGGCACACCCCGCTGGCATCTGGTTTAACATTTTCGACCTCGCTAGCTACTTAGCCTTTTGTTTGTGTTTCTAATACTAGCTTCCTCCCTCCACGTTTTTTGTTGTGCCATGTGCTAGTCTCTGGGTTCTGAAAGTGGCCACGGATTGTTAGGCCGATCTGCCTTGTTGACTATTCAACGCCCTCGGGATGGGTAATGGCTCGAGGCCCAATGGGCTTTAAGTAGTGGGAATAAATCCCTTATGGTTACCCTGCTAATTCTTTTTGGACAGGTTCGGGAAAAATTCTTCTTATTTCCTCTGACCTTATGCCCTATCAAGTTCCCAGCTTGCCTTGTCCCATGTTGAGTGACCGCTCGTATTTCGCATACATGGCAACACCATGTCAGTTACGCTTCCGCATTGAATGGCGCCCTTTCGATTTCTGCATCATGGCTCCATTTTTCACAGCCATTAATTCAGCACATTATATTAGTAGATATGCTTTGCAGCGGTTACGATAATCAAGAGATTTTGGTTCTCTGGGAGGAAACGTGGTGACTCGTGGAGTCATGGCACCTCGGGAGGCTAAACGTCAACCCCGCCTATATAACGACCCTCTTCCACGCTAGGAAATCCATTATACTCACTCTGTCTTTTCTCTTTTATTCTGTGACTCTTGCTTTACTGCTTGAGGTCCCAGTTCTTTTGTTTTCCTTTACTTTTCTTCTGAAGTTCCTTTGCGTTTTCTTCTATCTTTCATGGCTTCGACGAAATCTTCACACCTTAGTGGTTGACGGGTCCTTTAGCGACGCTTAGGCAGCTACTAGCTATGGCGGCATGAGCGCTAGAGGGTGGACCCACCGATCCTCCGTTGTTGGGGTCCTAGACCCCTTGCTCTCGTTCTTGCCCTTTTGCTTATTGTGCTTCACTCGTTCTCGCCCTTTTGCTGCTCGCACACAAGCATAATATGAGAAGGACATGCAAGGTCTATTACGATCTCACAGACGGTGGCACTATTAACGTCATGTTTTGCACAACTTTGTGCCAAGTTCCGATAACTTAGGTTTTCGAAAACGGGCCTTGCACAAGGTAGAAAAGACTACTGCTTTTAGAGGGCGGCCTAGGGGCTGGGTAACCTCCGATGCTAAAGTTAGTAAATATTTTTGGAGGGTAGCAAATAAGTAAGAGAGTATAGGTCTAAGGAGTAGATCGTGCCTGCTTCCATGAAATCTGTGTTTCTCGTATTGTTCCTTTTGTCAGAGTTTTTAAATGCAGCATGGCTCTACAACGGTGTCATTACTGTGGCATGTTGTCCGGGTGGTGAAATCATTAATGTGGCATGGTTATCCAGCCTCCTCCCAATCTGCCTTCACTCTCGTCCGTTCATGCCTTCATTGTCATTAGATCGACCGGCTCCATGTATATTAGGCCTATACATAACCATTTAATTGTTTTTGAGCGATAAAAATCCTCTAAAGTTCTTATCAATCTTAGAATGTATATGATGTGGGTCCTAAAATATTTATTAAGCATTTAATGTTATCTGAGAAATTTACTAGGACAATTAAAAATATCGTATGGATAAATACTTCATATATCTATCTTTCTCACTCTAAATCTTAAAATTCGATCAATAATTTTTAGAGATCTAAATATGTTCTTGAGCTAAAAGCTTGCGTTATCATGATCATATATATATAGTACTAATGTGCGCACTTTTACATATTTGGAGTTTACTCTAACTTAGTATTTTATTATTTACACTTGAAGATACTACATTTTTCGCTTCTTCTTTTTTCTTTTTTTTTTTTTTAAAGTAAAAATCAGTTTGAGTCCCCCAAACTACCGATTAATCCTCGATCAAATATTTACACCCGAGCTATTAAAACCAATAACTTGATACACTAAACCACTATATTTATTTCGATTTGCACCATATGTCCAATACAATAGCCGTCAGGCCTAAAGATATTTTGATTTTCTTTGAGTGACTATTTATAGTTTTCCATTTAAATTTAGTAAAAAAAAAATAATAATAAATAAATAACATAAAAGTAAAATAATAAAAAAAAAATGAAAGATAAAAGGTAGATGTTGGCAGTTTACCCTGGTGGTGGCCACCAACCAATTTTTTTCTTTAATAAATAAAATTATAATTTCATTCATTTAACTTGTTCTTTTATTGTTTTAATTCTGTATTAAGGGTAAATATGTAATTTTAACTTTAGAAGAAAACAAAAGACAATTTTAACTTTATCCGGTTTGGATTGAAAGTTGATCTCAACTTATCTCATCTAATCTAATCATTACAATTTTCTCAAACTCTCACATAAAATATAATAAAAAATTCAATTTTTTATTAAATCTTAAAACAATAATAATATTAAAAAATAATATTCTAACAATATTTTATTCAATTTTCATTTCAACTCACTATTCAAATCTCACCTAATTAATATGAGGTGAAATTTGAAGAGAATTAGTAGTTTGAGGGACTAAAGTGTCAGTTTTGATAATCTAAGATATGGTTTGAAATTTAAATAAAAACTTTAGTTTGCAAGTGTTGAAGTGAAAAATGAATGTAGCTATCAAGTGTTTGGGAAAAGTTCACAGAGAATATTTTCATTCACGTATTGGTATACACTGCGATGCCCCTTCATCAGTACACAGAGGTTTCCTTATAGTCACACTATGGTGAGACCTAGCTTAGCAGGTCTCTAAGTCAGTTACACAAATATTATTCTGAAATATTTTGTATTCTATGAATATTCTCTAATGCTCTATAAGCTTCCTTGAGGTGTATAAGTCTGAGGCGCAGGTACATTTGCTGCCTTAACAGGAAGTATGAGTTTTTTTTTTCTTTTTGATCTGTGCAAAATCTATACCTTTCATGAGAAGTAACGGATTAGTATTGTTTGACCCAAATATGAGAGTGAATGGGGGATCCCCCGCTTTCGCCTACGGGCTTTCTTATTCGAGAAATGCTTAATGAGATCAATTCAGTTCAGTCTAATCTTAAGTTGAGTCTAACATCCAAACACTTAATTTTTAAATTATTAAACTCATCCTAACTCAAAACCTCTTTATATTTGAGACCCACAACGTACATTTTTCAATTTAACACTTATTTACACGCGGGACTCACAATTTTTTTCAGCTTCTCATAAATAAATCGAAATTTATCTTAACATCTAAATACATTTAAATTCATCTTAGGTAGATCTCACAAAACTCACTCTACCATCTGATCAACTTATTATTATTTATGAAGAACTCTATTCAGTTTAACTCAACTCAACATCTAAACAGAGTTAAAAAGCTTCATTTCCAATTCTTAGCGAATATGATAATATTATGGCCAAGCCTAGATATGGAAATCAATCCCGGTTTCTCTGTCTTACTATTTTTTATTTAAGTTAAAAGAAGAGTGGACAAAGGCTGATTTTAATAAAGAGAAGTGCTAGATTTTCAAGAATATCTTAAAAAAATAATTTTATAACAAATTAATGTAATGCATTAAAATAAAAATAATTTTTTTTTACAATTTAATATATTTGTCATTTTTGTTTTACGTAAGAGGCAAGAAATTAGGGGAAGTGCCCATCGCCGACATGTGATATGGATAGTCATAAATTCAAGTGTTTTCCGAGTTAGCCGAAAGAAAGGTGGCTGAGCTTTTTCTTTTACAAAAAAAAAAAAAAAATGTTTGGGCTCTGTTCGGATTACGTCCTACGTCTGGGTCCACCGCTTATTTGGCTCACACGTTGGTTTCATATTTTTACACCTCAGACTTCCTTGCATTGTCTAACTTTTCTCTTTCTAGTTTTGTCCTTAGCATGTCTTACTTTCCGAAAGTAAGTATAATATCCGGATTGGATGTTTAGATGATATTAATCTACTTATCACTTTTCATATCATTTTAATTATAACAATTCGCAAAAAATTCAGTGGGTGAATTTCTTTATGCTTTAAAAATATCGTGAAAATTCCAGAAAGGTATCACGAATCAAGAAATTGCGTAGGTTTTAGTCTATCAACTTAGTCAGTTTCTTATCCACTTTAGTGACAAAAGTAAGGCTTATTTATTTGAGGAATTTAAGAATATGAGATTGAGAAACGGTTTGCGTCATTAGCCATAGATGAATATTTAGGATTATACAGTACAATAATACAATTTTTGTTTTTCGGATGTTAGGTGTTCCAAAACGCCTTTTCATTTAATCGAGCCACTTAGGCGTCGATACTTGCGAAACAAATTACACTATTAGGCTCATAAGATTATTTTCGATTTTATGGTGCAAAGTTTATTTTTATCTTTTTCAGAGTGAATAGTAACATCTGCCATAGAGCCCTGTGACACTCAATCCAATTGATTTTCAAATCACAATGTGGATTGTTCAAATCAGTTTAGAAGAGTTTTATTTAGACACTTGGCAATATCTTAATCACACTTGGTGAATAGTATAGGACACGTGTCACTAGGAGGAATCATGAGAGGGAATTGTGAAGGAAATGAAGGAAAATCAAGTATTGTAATCATGCCACCTAAGACACACTATTCCATCCACCCATTCATTTTTTTGCCAAACCAAATAGGGTTTCAACCCAAGTGAAACATCAAATCTTTGAGATCCAATTAAAACCCAAAAACCTTGGTCGAAGCCAAAACCTTAAAAGGTTTCCCCAAACCCCAAATGGTTATCTCAAACCCTAAATGTAGGCCAGTTTTAGCTTAGTGTTTAATCATTTGATTAAATCACTTTGACATACTATTTACCCCTCAAATTCATGTCATTACACCCTTATTTATTCTTTTATACCTTGATAATTTCATCGGGCCAAGAAAATTTGGATTTGGGCTTGTTAGAATCCGAAACCCCAAACCAAACCCTCTTGAAACCCTAAATAAGGCCCAATCGATTTAGGCCTATTAAGGCCGATTGAAAAGCTCCACCCAAGTAAGGCTTCTTGAGGAAGTTTCCCCCACTTCCCTAGGTGTAATTTTGCTGCCCTTTTTAGCCTAAATAGTAGCTGATGGGAGGTCAAACAGCAACCCCATCAACACCCTTCAAATGAAAGCTTCAAGGCTGAAAACCATGTGCTACTACTCATGGTTTTGGCTGACAAAACCACCATCAATTGGTCATCCTCACACCTCCTTAGCCCTTTAGTCCTGTATAGGTCATCCATACCAGCCCCTTCATGTTTTTGTCACTTTCATTTTACTCTCTTGGAGAGAACTCGAGAGAAGGTTTCATGTTTCTGTCCGATCTTGTTTGGATTTTTTAAAACTACCTTCATATAAAGTGTTCCTCTCTTATTCAAGTTTCCATTGATGTATTTTGTGTGACAGTCTGGATATTGTATAAAACTTTGATTTATTTGATGAAGCCCTTGGAAAGACCTTGGTTCAATATTTTTATGGTTTAGAGTTAACATGTTAAATTGCAAACTGGATTTAGATTTTTTGCATGTTAAGAGTTTTTACAAAGAGTTTTGATCTTTTGTTATGGAAACATGATCATTTGGTCTTGATATTCACATATGTGATTCTTAGGAATTTGACCTATGGGTTAGGAAGTTATTTTTGGAGAATAATGGTTTTGATCTTGAGGAAATAAATTGTTGTGCATGCAAAGGTTCGGTTAGGACACAAACTTGAGGGTTCGTTGTGTTTTTATGAATTTTCTCCATGTGATCCCTGGTTTAATGCTTGGATCAAGTTAAGAACTTGAAAATGAGGTATATGATGTTATTTCTTGAAGATGTATTTCATGAGAAATTTGGATTTAGTGGTTTGATCTAAAATCAAAGCATGTGGTACCCAGTTGTGAAGTTAGTGTGCAAGCCAATTGGGTTGGGTGATGCTTTGTGAATTTTGCAGTCTTTGATATGTTTTTTCAAGCATGTTATTTCTTAGAATTGACAAGAGTATGTTTATGGACTTACGGAGTTCTTGGAGTTTATTGGAAAGGAATTAGTCGAAGTATATCAAAGAGATGTTTGAGATTTTGTATTTTAACATTTTCTTAACATAAGGAGTTTATGATTTTTGTGGAATGTATATTTTGTGGTCTTAGTATGATTATTTAAACATAGGATGTGATTTTTAAGTGTTGCATAATTCAGTTTTGGCATGAAAGTTGAAGTTGAAAGAATTGTAACAAAAATCAAGGCTTTTAACCCTAGTATGTTTCGGCCTAAGCATAGTTATTATAGTTGTGATGCATTTTAAACTTTTTTGATTAGATATTTAGATCATGTAAATTTTGATGAGTTTTGAAATTAGGATACAAAATTCCTAATTTATATGTAGGAAATTATAATTCAGCCCCCAAAATAAGGATTTTGCATACTAACTCCAAATTCTACCAACATTTAAAATTTTGTCCTAAATCTAAATATCAAAACAGAAAAATTTAAAACGCGTCACAACTATAAGAACTATGCTTAGGCCGAAACGTACTAGATTTTTGTTACAAATATATCCAACTTCAAACAACATACTCAAACCAGTTTATGCAGCATCTAAAGATCACATCCTATGTTTTAAAAATATGCTAAGACCATGAAACATACATTTCAAAAAAATAACAAGCTCCTCAACAAGAAAAGTGTCAAAACGCTAAGTCTTAGAACAACGCTTTGGCGCACTTGGGCTATTTCCTTTCTAATAAACTCCAAGGACTCCAGTAGTTCATAAACATAGTCTTAACATGTTTATAAGTGAATATTAAGAAATAACATGCTTGAAATCAAAGACCACAAATTCACAAAACATCACCCAACACAATCGGCTTGCACACTAACTTCACAACCGAGTATCACATGCTTTGATTTTAGATGAAACCACTAATCCAAATTTATCATGATATACATCTTAAAGAAATAACATCATATACCTCATTTTCAAGTTCTAAAATTGATCTAAGCATTAAATCTAGGATCACATGGTGAAAATTATTAAAAATACAAGACAATCCGTGAGCCTCAAGTTTGTGTCCTAATTGAACCTTTTCATACATAACAATTTATTTCCTTAAGATCAAAACCATTATTATCCAAACATAACTTCCTAACCCATAGATCAAAGTCCTAAGAACCACATATGTGAATATCAAGACCATAGGATCATGTTTCCATAACAAAAGATCAAAACTTTCTCAAGACATAAACTGTTTTGACACCTCCACTTTCCAACTTTCTAAAATCGTAAAACTCTTTGTAAAAACTCTTAACATGAAACAAACATAAATCCAACTTGGATGTTAACATGTTAACTCTAAATCCTTCATTGCATAAAAAGAACATTTTTCTTATAAAAGGATCTCATTTTCATTTACATATAATTTAGAAAACTCTAAAAGAGTATGAACATAATACTTACCTGAACTCCATGCTATTTTTGTTTCATGCAGTCCATTCATGTGCATGTTAGATGGAAACCTACATGCATACATAACTTAACATCATTTCATTTTCAAGTGCATATGCAACTTAAACTTAGAAAATGCATAAAACTACCATTTACTTAAACTTCCTTCACTTAGACCCATTCAATTATCCAAACCATCTTCCATGCATTCTTTTATCACTTTTTTCTAAATTCTCAAAGTCATAACTTGGGACCCACTTAAGGCCACATTCTCAACACAGAGCATGCAACTTCATGTTCTTATCCTTTAAAGTGAACCTCCATGATTCACTTTAAAGGTTAAAATATACTATCACCTTCATCGTTTTCTCTCTATGTTCATTTCAATTTCATAACTTTAACCAAGTTATATAACTCATTCTTAACCAATACATACACTCATTCCTCCATTCATGTGTTATATAATCCAATACTTTAATATGGCATGATTTAAAACTTCAACCATTTTCATCATATAACAAAAGACAAGCATAATATACAATTTTATGTGAACTTTGATGCTTAAACATTATATGTTCATGCGTAAGATAGATTATACACTATATAGTAAATCTGTCCAACACAACCACCATGCTTCACAAATCTCAAACCAACACAATCTCCCATCTAAGTATACATGTATAGCCAACCAAACCACTCATAGACACGGCTTCCCAAGTTCCATATATACATGAGACATTCAAAGTACACAAAGCTATCCAATATGTATAATCAACCAAATTACACATTTACCCTACCATTTTTATCACCTAAGATCAACGTACAGTTCAACAATCTTGATATACTCAACTTCAGCCATACTTCATTAAAAATACAGCCCATGTCATCTCACGCCATCTTCACAAATAAACACAACATCTCCTTTTAATTCCAAAACTTCACACAGCATACAAGCACATAACAACAACACAATAATCCACATTTAATCCCATCACTTCATACTATACAACCACATCACAAACCACACCACTTATAGTTCAGACTTCACAACACATAGCACATTTCACAACATTCCATTTCAAACACAATCACATGCTTACAAACACCACATATTTACTTCTCAATCCAAAATATATGTATGCTGATAATAAATATGGCTTCCCGTAAGCCACAAACAACCTAAATTGGAGAGTTGTACCTTTAAATTGAGGGGTGGTGCCTTCGAGTGGCTCACGGCTGTGCAGCTGCAAAGGCTTGTTGCTATTGTTGGTGGTTCTTCACAGTGGGCCTTCGGTTACTGCCTCTTGATGACACAAGAAAGAGAGGCAGTGGCTAGGGTAGGACTGACAAGGTGGAACTTGGGCATGGGGCATTTGATGGGTGGAGGAAAATATATGGTCTGAAGTGGGGGTTATCTGGTCGTGCACGGTGGAGAGAGAGAGGATGTGTGTGTGATGTCGTGGACCGCTACACTGGTGGTTGAGGATAATGGAGCTCTGGTGTGGGTCGCTAGGTTGGCTTCCATCGGTGGCTGTGCTAGGCTTCCATGGGACAGGCCATGAGGAGGGCTTAGGTTACAGTGGTGGATCTCGATTTTAGTGGTTGGCCGTGGGGCTTAGGTGGTGTAGCCGTGGTTGAGGAGATCGGGAAGGAGAGGGTGAAGTCTAGAAAGAGAGAGGGTCACCAAAGGGGAACATTGGCATGGGGTGGCTTTTGACGAGCGGTGTTGTTGCTCATGGTGATTGGTGGTGATGGGCGGCGGAGGAAATCTTGAGGGAAAAGAGAAGGAGACAGAGGCGTTGGGGCTGGGGCTGGGTCTGGGTCTGGGTTGTACGACGGTGGAAGGTGCTAGCTCTGGGCAGCAGTGGCATCACGGCGATGCTGGTGGTGGCCGCTGGGTACAAAGGAGCTAGAGGCTTCGGTGAAAAGGGGGCTTGCGACAGTAGTTGGTCCGTTAATGGGTTACTGGCCTTGCTGTGACTTTGTGCTGTCGTTGGGGAGGAGGCTAACTTGCTATGGTTGTTATGTTTCCGATGGGCAACGCTACCAATTGAGGAAGAAGAGAGAGAGAGAGAGAGAGAGGCTTTGAGATGAGAGAGATTGAGAAAGGGAGAGGGACTGTGTAGATGCAAGGGGGAGAGAAGAGATGAATAAGAGAGGGGAGTTAGAGTATTTGGGCAAACTTATCCTAACCCTACATTTTTACCTAACTTGAATATAAGGGTGGAGATCATTTCTGGATAAATAAAAGGAATAAAGAGAAAGAAAGAGGAACATAAAATAGGATGACAAATGAAATAAGTGCAAAGTAAATCAAACTTTATTTTTCTTGATCCAAAACTAATATTTTTCATCATAAAATAAAATGATGAGTTTAATAAATATTTCTAAGAGAAATAAACTCATCTAAACAAATAGAATTTTAACATAAAAGAAAATAATGAATATTAAGTAAATATCGCGAAAGAAATAAAATCATTTAAATAAACTGATTTTCTAAAACTATATTATTTTTTGGACTCCAAAATATAAAAAGACTTACTTTCAAAATTACGTTTGATCCAATAACCCTAAGAAAAATTCTACGTGGCATTTAAAATACCCCACTTAGCATCCCTAACACTAAAAATACCCCATTTAAAATAGTTTTTGGACTTTTAAAATATTTGGAATATTTTATATACTTGGGTTCATTTAAAATCCTGATCGTCTATTTGCAAGGAAATTGAAATCATTGCTAACATGTTTTTGCAAGGAAATAATATATTTGCTAATGTGTTTTAGCAAGAAAATTATATCGTTGCTAATGAGATTTTTATAATTCTAATCTTCTATTTGCAAGAAGACGCTAACATGTTTTTGCAAGGAAATAATACCGTTGCTAATGTGTTTAAGCAAGGAAATTATATCATTGCTAATGAGGTGCTAACATGTTTTTGCAAGGAAATAATACTATTGCTAATGTGTTTTCGAAAGGAAATTATATCGTTGCAAATTATGTTTTTATAAGCTAACATGTTTTTGCAAGAAAATAATACCGTTGCTAATGTCTTTTAGCAAGGAAATTATACCGTTGCTACTAAGGTTTTTATAATTCTGATCTCCTATTTGCAAGAAAATTGAAATCGTTGCTACCATGTTTTTGTAAGGAAATAATACCATTGCTAATGAGAATACCAACGAAATCATATCGTTGCTAATGCGGGATTGCAACGATTTAATTTTGTTGGTAATGATATATTAATTGATAGTGAGGATACATGTTTTCGCAACGAATATGATTCGTTGTTAATGAGGATATGTGGCGCCCTCGACCCCCACATGTGATTTGGTGGAAGTCGTGACACCGGGTTGATGACCACACGGATCACGCACCCCATCGCCATGTGCAATATGTGTGCAACACAAATAATCGCAGCGAAAAATTAAAGGCAGTCAAAACAAAGTATCAGAAAGATTTAAACCTTACAACAAAAAATTATATCCTCCAAGAGGTTCATACAATCATTCAACTGAAAACAGAAAACATAAATAAAGCAATAATAAATCCTATGACAAAAATGGGAGAAAAAAGCTCCAACAATTGCTCCTCCGGCGGAGCCAGTCCTTCTAGCTCAAACTCTCCCTCGTCCGAGCTCGTTGTCGCCCGGTGACAACTTAAGGGACATCACATCAGTTTATTACACTCCCAAATGACAAGAGGAGCTCCAACGAGATAATGCACCATCTCGGCTTGGGATCGTGATACGCACACACCCACCAAAATATTACCAAGACACGAAAACCCAGTTTTCAAGTCATGCCACATGGCAGAACACAACATAGTTATATATACAAGTCGGATAGCGAAAACATAAAATGCACAGATGCATGATAAGCAGTATATTGGATGACATAGCAAATCACTCAACAGACACATACAACCACAACAATCTCAATCATCTAGTTTCACTATTTACAATTCATAATCACAACTACACACGTTTTCCCATCCTTCGTTTATGGCCCAAGGCCCAAACCAATCTCAACTACAGTTTAATTTTTCAACGCTCCATTAGGCCCAAGATCCAGCTCAACCAACCAGACTGCAGAAAAGCGTTAGTATAAAAATATTATTCTTATCTCAAGGTGTCGCATCAGAAGATTACTTACAACGCAGCAGGCAAATTTCTGGATAATCGAACACGTGCTGGTCTACGGTGTCCTGCAATTAAACAAGTGCGCACGCCGTGACTTGGACGAACACTAAACTATTAGATTATCATACAAACATAAAATGAAGATTAAATGCAATGCAAGGTAGATTTGACTCACTGAGGAGGCGCCAAAAGCGGCGGAGATGTGGCAGTGCAAGGTAGCAATGGGTAATCCGTGCGACAGAGGACTACCAATGGGTTTCTCGTGAAGGGAATGGTGGATCTGGGGTGATGGTGAGTGGAGGATAAGGTTGTTGCGGTGGGGCGTGGAGGAGCACGGCGGCGCCGTGGGTTTCAAAGGGCTGGATCGTGGGCTTTGAACTGGAGAAAGGGAGGGGGAGGCTTGGCTCGGCTGGGCTAGGTGGTGATTAGTGGAGGAAAGTTATGGCCAAGGGGTGGAGGTCTGGCGTGCTCGTGGGTAGCGACGCGCGGTTGGAGGCGATGGTTCTGGGCCGAGATAGGGAGAACCCGTGAGAGGGAGGTGCTACTCGAGAGAAGGGAGAAAGAGGAAGGCTCCGATGGGGGGAAAGGGAGGAGGCTGGCGAGGGAAGCTTGTGACGCCATCAGCGTGGGCTAGCTACAACGACGCTGGGTTGTGTGGGATTGAAACCAAGTGTGTGTGTGTGTGTGTGTGAGAGAGTGAGAGAGAGAGAGACCTGGGGGAGCTCAAAATCATCGCAAACCACTTAGTAATTCGCAATAACAAAAATCAGCACACAATGAAGTAAGATAAAAGAGAAATGAATAAATTTTTACCCTAGCATATATCGAAATCGAAATAGATAGCCTCAAAGAGGCACTCTAGGGCAAAAAATGAAGATCCTCTCCGAGCATCGTAGGGACACCTTCAATGTCGATTCTCAATGCAGACCGATTGTCCTAACTGTCATTTGGTTATTGAGCCAAGCCGAGAGCTATGAAATCACACAATGAACAAGAAAATAAGCAAAGAAACGGAAAAAGAGAGAGGAAAAGGGAGTGTTGGGCCAAGCTCTACGAGAGAAAGGGAGAGAAATGGAGTGGGCTTGAAAGAAAGGGAGAGAAAATGAGAGAGGAAAGAAACGAGAATTGTTACCTGTAATTAAAGTTATACTTACGCTTTTCTTATTGCACTCATTTAATTTGTTATTTTTTTTAATTTAAATTTTATAATTTTCAACATATCAATAACTGACATATAGATAAATAAGTTTTTTATAAATTTTTCTTCGACACATTTAACAATTCTCAATCCAGAATGCGTCTTGCCATTTAAGAGGGAAAAAGATTCCTGCTGTTGCAGAAAATTTTGTAATAAAATATGCCTTCGATAGGTGAATACTGCCTCATAAGTATAACTTTTGCTTTTAATTTATTGTAACTCAATAGTCTCACTTGGATGACTTCAGCTAATCCAATGTAATATTTTTTGCTTCACCGATATTTGACTAAGTCAATACCAATGCTCTTATTGAATATTGAGAATACTTTAAATATTCTCAAAATATCTTACTACAATTTATTATTTTATTATTACTTTTTACCTAATTTTTATTATTATTCACTAGTACTATTCAATATTCTATTATTAATTTTTCATTATTACTCCGTAAAATACTTGAGAATACATAACTATCCAAACGCTAAGAGTACAAGTTTATTGTCTGTCGAAAATCTAGGAGCGAGTCTCGCGAGAGGAAAATTCAAAGGAGTCTTTGAGTGCGAGTGCAGCCTTCTATCTTCTTTGTGGACTTTGCTGGCTTTAGCTTGAACCAAATAAGACTAAACTTCGCCCTTCCCCTAACAATTAACATAGCGAGTCAACAGGTTGGGTGGACGCCTTGATATTCTCTCGTTTTATTTATTACTTTGTTTTCGTGGGCTTATTTATTACTTCTTCTACCACTACTACAATTGATTTCCCACGGTTCCAAATGCGCAAAACTCGTTGGAATTCGATTTATCCATACCCTTGGGCTTAAGGTCACACAAACTGACAGATGCCTTCTACATAGTTCTGAAAAAACTTAAAGCACGACCAAGACAACATCTTATTAAGTAAATAGGAAGGAAAACAACCCAACTAACACACACACAAACAGATATAATAAATACAAATTAAACAGATCGAGGTTTCCCCAAGTTTTAGCCTTGCAAGGCCATGAGTAGTAGTAGGACCTCGTTTAAGAAAACACATTATAATTTTTAACGCGCAAGTGAACAACCAGAGACATATAAAAACCGACTGTGTAACGACAAATTGTGATATAAAGGAAGGTCGGAAGGCGGAAAGGAAGGTCAGCTAGATCTCATGGAGAAGCTTGTGGCCAATCCTGTAAGAGGCATAGGCATCGATGCATGCGTATTCAACTTGACTTTCGGTGAGCAGCCGTGCCTCCCAGTTACTCTTGGTCACATTCATGGGCTTCTTCATATAAAGACCCACAACTTCCAAAGCCAGGTCCTTCAGCCCAGGCCTTCTAAACCGTCCTGGCCATTGTCTCTTTGCCAGCTCCTTGATATCCGCGTTTTTGCTACACCCAAGTCCATACTCATTCTGGAGCTTCGCTATGTCATCCGCTACCTCAATCCCCACAAAAGTGAAGTTCGAGTCCATCAGAAAGCTCTTTATGGACTGTGGGATGTAGTCCAGGTAGAATAGTTGAATGATCAGGCACTTTTGGTCTATGCAAAGTTGAAGCGTCGCCGACTTGTTGCTCATCGAACGTATCGGATGCGGCCTCCACTCAACGTCTAAGCCCACAACCACGGCTTTTCCGCCACATATTGAAAGCATTTCCCGAACCCATTCATCTACGATGCTAGCTTTGTCTGTGACGGTTGTTTCTATGGTTTTCTCGGCAAAGTTGATCGAGTATTTGGAGGTTATGGGATTGAAAGTTATGGTGGAATTGCTGTAATTAGATGTAAACATTACTATTTGCTAATTGGTAAGATGAATATGAGATTCTTCCGTAAAGGTTTGGTCTGAAAAATATACAGAACAAATGGGTATATTTATAGAGTTGAAATCGACTTCACTCTCACTCAAAAAAGAGTTGCTTCCTAGAATATGGATTGCTTGAGGCTTCTTCATTGGAATATGTTTTACTTGAGGCTTTTTAACTTCTGTGAATTCAATCGTACACTGTTTTTTTCAAAGATGTGGCTTTTATTCAATGTACTTAAAAGTTATTCATAAATGTAGCGAATTCGTAAAGATAACCCCGACACAGATAGCAGATTAGGCAGACATGAACCACTATCTGTATATGTCTATCCATGATAGAGTCCGACTTTTACACCACCCAATTAGAGATTCACACCACTCAACATTTCAAAACTTTCTTAAAGAAAAGATCTGCAGCACCGTATAAATCTTAATTGCCCGATACGTTCTTTTCTAACCTATAACCCTAAAGTGTGGAACAGTTCAGATCACTCTCTGTCTTTGTCTCTTTTATATTTTTCCCATTATAAATCCATTGGAAAAAATCTTCCTAACAAAAGTACATGAGCTAGCTAGGGAATTAAATCTGAGTTTCTTATCTCACAAAGAAAAACGCATGGAACATTCTGCGGAAACTGGGACATAAAATGATTCAAGATGGAACTTGGGACCTGATAACAGAAAATTAATAAGTAGGGTGATAGTGGATCACCCTGCCTAATGCCTCTAGAAGGAATGAAATTCTGTTGAGGGCTTCCATTAATAAGAAGTGAGTATGACACTGTTGATACACACCTCATAATCTATTCAATCAATCTTCTATCGAAACCCATTTTTATCATAACAGCTTCCAAGAATGACTATTCAACTCTATCATAAACTTTACTCATGTTAAGCTTCAAAGCCAAATATCCACTCTTTCCCTTGATCCTATTCTTCATTGTGTGCAAGAGTTCATATGCCATTATGAAATTATCTGTAATTAATCGCCCAGGAACGAAGGCACTTTGAGTTAAGGAGATGATAGATGGCAGAATGCATGTAAGTCTATTAGCCAACACCTTAGCTATAATCTTGTGCTAACTTTAGAAGGCTAGTAGGCCTGAACTCGGTTACTTTAGAAGGCTTAGTGAAAGAAAACAGAGTAATATAATTTGAATACTTGTATATTTGATTAACTGATATCGGTGGATTACAATCAAGTGCTAACTTTTAGCAATACATTTAAATTCAGATGTTAGTTACGGAAATCAAACAGCAGGATCATGGCTGGCTTCCTCATCCCTTATTTGTAGCATTGATATCGGCAGCTGGTAGATGGTTTAAAACTTCCTAATTTTCAGCCGCAATATCTACTTGATCTTCTACACGCCCCCTCAATCTAAAGGGAAGATCACGGACATTAAGATTGAATTGCACATCCTTGAATTTGATAGGTGGCAACGGTTTTGTCAAGGCATCAACTAGTTGATCGTAGCTGGAAATAAATTGCACTGCTAGCTGCTTGTTAGATACTTGATCTCTAACAAAGTGAAAATCAATTTCAATGTGTTTTGTTCGTGCATGAAATATCGGATTGGATGAGAGATACGTTGCTCCAATATTATCACACCAAAGCATAGGAGTTGGACAAATAGGGAGCCGTAACTCAGACAAGACGGAACGGATCCATATTATTTCGGCAACTGTGTTTGCAAGTGATTTATATTCAATCTCAGTGCTACTTCGGGCAACGGTTTGTTGTTGTTTACAGCTCCATGAGATTAGATTTGGTCCTTGAAAAATACAATATGCACCAACTGATCTTCAGTCATCTCGATCAGCAACCCAATTAGAGTCGGAGTATGCTTGAATTCTCAAGTTATTAGCTTTGGTGATGGGAAGACCAGTTGAAACTGTGTGCTTCAAGTACCGCAATATTCTCTCATCGGCTTGCCAATGAGAGCCCATTGGCTTGTGTATGAACTTACTGACTTTGTGAACTGTGAAAGCCAAATCTAGCCATGTAAATGCCAAGTATTGCATGCTGCCTACAATACTTTGGTAGAGGCTAACATCAATGCATGGTGATCCATCATTAGCAACCATATGACAATTAGAAGCCATTGGGGTAGTACACGGCTTAGATTTGTCCATTTTACTTCTCTTTAATAAATCAACAATATATTTTCTTTGAGTGAGATAGAGTCCTTTAGAGCTTCGAACTGCTTCTACTCCATGGAAAAAGTTCAGATTGCCCAATTCTTTGACAACAAATGAAGCTTTTAGACTTTGAATGATTCGGTTGATAGCATGAGAACTGGACCCTGTAATTAATATATCATCAACATATATTAAAATGTAAAGCACCCCGTTGGTGGTCTTCCGTACAAATAGAGAGTTATCAGCCTTGCTTTCACAGAAATTGAGTGCCTTGAGTTTATTAGAGAGCTTTGAAAACCAAGCTCTTGGGGCTTGGTGCAAGCCATATAATGACTTATGGAGTTTGCATACATGATACGGATATTGTGAGTGAATATAACCTTGAGGTTGGGTCATGAACACCACTTCTTATAAATCTCCATGTAAAAATGCATTTTGTACATCAAGTTGAATGATAGGCCACTCATAAGTGACGACAATAGATAAAACTAGCCGAATGGTTGCATGCTTCACAACTGCACTGAAGGTTTCCGTGGAATCAATCTCTTCCTCTTGATGAAAGCCTTTGGCAACCAAACAAGCTTTGTAGCGCTCAATGGTTCCATCGGCTTTCCGTTTGATTCGAGATACCCAAGACATCCAACGATATTAGCGCGAGATAGGGGTGTAACAAGGGACCACGTACCATTTTGGAGAAGTGCATCAAATTCTTTATTCATAGCTTCACGCCAGTAGCTATGTTTGATGGTTGTTGTAAAGGAGGTTGGGTCGTGAACCTCAATGATTGTTTCTGTGATCAGTGCTTTCGGAAGTGGGTAACGGATATAGTCATCTGCATGCTTCCGTGGTTGGCAAATATTGTTTTTGGATCTCGTGACCATAGGATGACTATTAATAGCATGCTCGGATGTAGAATAATCTTGAGTAACTGCTTGGTCCAAAGGAGCATTACTACCAGGAGAGAAATTGGGCAAGGTCACGTCCCCTATTCTTGCAAAAGAAGAAGAGCAATGTGCAGATTGTGTTCTCGCAGGAAATGAACCAGGTTGCATGGGAGTGCTGTTCGGCGGAGAAGAGATAGTGACGATGGATGGAAAAGACACGGACGGAGTGGGTAGTTTCTCGGGCTCGACTCGCTGGAAAGTTGGGAAAAGAGTTTCGTCAAAAAATACGTGCCTTGAAATGTAAGTTTTACCTGTGGAGGGATCAAAGCATTTGTATCCATGATGGCCCAAACTGTAGTGGAGGAAGATGCAGGTTTGAGACCGAAAATTGAGTTTATTTTTGTTGTAGGGTCTCATATTTGGCCAACAAGTACAACCAAATACACGCATGAATGAGTAATCAGGCACATGATGATACATTAAGTCGAAGGGAGATTTATTTTGGAGGACAGGTGTTGGAAGACGATTTATGATGTATGTTGTTGTGTGGAAAGCATCTTCCTAATAGATGAAAGAAAGTTTTGAGTGAGCCAATAAACTTAGACCAACTTCGACAATATGTCGATGTTTACATTCAATTGATCCATTTTGTTGGTGGGTGTAAGGACATGGCACCTGATGATTTATTCCATGATGTTGAAAATAGGTATGTAATCGGCGGTATTCACCACTCCAATCGGATTGAATTGATTTAATTTTCCTCTCAAAATGTTTTTCAACATAGGCTTGGAATTGAAGAAAAATTTGTTCAACGTCAGATTTCAATTTGATGGGAAACATCCACACAAATTTTGAATAATCACCAAGGAAACTAACATAATATTTAGCACCCGTGGTGGAAGCCACAGAGGCAGGTCCCTATACATCTCTGAAAATTAAATCTAATGGATGGCGAGAAATATGTGAAGAAGATTGAAAGGGTAAATCATGGCTTTTAGCCATTTGACATTCGGAGCAAATAGACAACCTTTTATTGGTGCTAGCCAAAATTTTATTATTGAAGAGGACTTTTTTGAGAACGGGTTGGGATGCATGTCTGAGACGACGATGCCATTCACGAGTGGAGACACGGACAGTGGAGAAAGTATGAGGGCGATGAGAAGTGGAGTTGAATTGATAGAGTCCATTACTGAGTTGGCCTTGATGATGGACCTTGCCCGAGTAGTCCTTCTCAAGAAAATATTTGTTGTGAAATTCAAAATATACATGATTATCAACACAAAATTGTTGCACAGATAATACGTTCTTTGAATTTCAGGGACTAGAAGAACGTTATGAAGAAGAAAGGAAGAATTTGGAGTTGAGAGTTGAGAGGAACTAATTTTTGTAATGTGCAAACCTTGGCCATTTCCTACTTGAACATGATCTGAACCATCGTAATCTTCAGATTTGAGGTTCAGGTTTCCGAGATTATTTGTAACATGATAAGTGGCGCCTGAGCCCGGGGGCCATTCGGTGTCCCAATTTGCACCAATTGAAGTAACCATGACTCGTTTGTTGTCAGATTTAAAGGAGTCCAGATAAGAGAGATCAAAGCGATGGTAACATTTTCGAGCCGAATGGCCTGGTTTATTACACATCTGACAAACCGAGTGTTCTGATCATTGGTCTGTGTATTAGCATTAGAACCACTACGTTGACCCCGTCCTCTGCTACGATAGCCACTGCGTCCTCTATTTGTGAAGGACTGAAATTGCTTTTGTGCCACGTTGATGGATGCTTGCTGAATAGGTGAGGCAAGCTAATGCCGAGAGATGCGTGCCTCTGTTGTGAGAAGCAGAGAGTATATCTCTTCAAGAGATACTGTATCAGTTCGAGCATAAATAAAGGCCACAAAATTGTCATATTCATGGCCTAACCCTGCAAGAACATATGTAATAACATCTTCGCATGTCATGGGCTGGCTTGCAATAGCTAACTCATCGGTTAGTTTCTTAATAAACAAAAAATATTCAGTAGCAGTTTTACTGCCTTTGGTAGCAGTTGCCAGTTGTGTGCAAATTTGCACAGTTTTGGCACGAGATCGCAAAGAAAAATTTTCCTCAAGAGCACGCCAAACAGTATGGGAAGTGCTATAGTTGACCACCTAGGCAAGAACACCTTCAGAGAGAGACGACATGATGGTGCTAAGGACGATGTTATCTTGTCGGACCTAGTGAGTGTAGGCAGAGTTGATTATTTCAGTGATGGGGCTGTTTTCAGGTTGGGTGATAAAAACTATTTTGGGAGGAACAGGTATGGTTCCATCAAGGTAGCCAAATAAATCTTGGCCACAGAAGTAAGGAATAAGTTGTACTTTCCAGAGGAAGTAATTCTCAGCAGTGAGCTTGACAGTAACAACGTTACTTATGGAAATAACAGAGGGTGGATGGGAGGTTGGGGTGGGAAAGCTGGTAGAAGATGAGGGAGAGGAAGTCATGTTTTTTTTTTTTTTTGACGTTTGTCTTGCTGGTCAGTCTGATACCAGGAAAGAAAACAGAGTAATATAATTTGAATACTTGTATATTTGATTAATTGATATCGGTGGATTACAAAGAGTATAAATAGAAAGACGTATTTACAATCAAGTGCTAACTTTCGGCAATACATTTAAATTCAAACGTTAGTTACGGAAATCAAACAGCAAGATCATGGCTGGCTTCCTCATCCCTTATTTGTAGCGTTGATATCGGAAGCTGGTAGATGGTTTAAAACTTCCTGATTTTCAGCCGCAATATCTTCTTGATCTTCTACACTTGGAAACTTTTGGAATCATAGTTATGAAATTTTTGTTGATTGAACCATCCCAAGAGTTGGATTTGAAAGCCTTCATCACTACTGCACACTTATTTTTCCCATTATAAATCTTGTCTTTGTCGCTTTTATATTTTGCCCATTATAAATCCATTGGACCAAATCTTCCTAACTAAACATGAGCTAGCTAGGGAATAAAAACTGAGTTTCTTATCTCGCAAAGAAAAATGCATGGAACATTCCACGGAATGTGGGTTGATAAATATTCACTTTACTTAGTCCTAACTTCCACCATACATGGGCATCTTTGATTTGAAGTCCAGGAGGGATGTCTAGTTGATCCTCCTTGTCACCTCCATTCGATTTTCTTCCTATTTTTTCTCACCACCTTTCTTCTGACCCCTACCTTTATATAATAAGAGTTAAAACCAAGTTTATCGTAACACCAAACACTACAATCCAAGGAGGGAAACGAAGAGAGCCAAAGGGAGAGTGAAAGAGAATTCAAGGAAAGAAAGATGGAAACTAGGTTTTCAAATTTTAAGAAGAAAAGGAATTGGCATATGGGGAGTTATGGTGAACGGTCGAGCTTTTCGAAAACTATATGAAAAAGCTTACGTAGGGCCTTTTTATTTGGGTGTCTAAAATAAAATGAATAATTATGCTTATCATTCCATAAACCAAACACCCCATCTCTTTTAATTTTTTTTCTTTTTTCTCATAATAGCTAACAAGTATGTGGTGCATGGATGATGAGTAGAACAACTGATCAATTAGTTTTGCAAGAATAAAATAAAATAAATAGAATAAAAATAATGTGCAGTATGAGATGTTGAGTAGCATAACCCAAATAAAATATATGGCATTAGGGCCGGGATTCGAGTCCGTCTCAATGACTTCCAACTCTGATTTGGGTTGGAGGTCAAATTTGTCACAATCCCACCCTAACCTGGGACGAGACCGTGACCCTTTACCTGTTCTTTCCTTATTATATCTGTATATATAAGTTTTTTTCTTTTTTTCTTTTTTCACTAAAGTGATATGGGATAAGCGTAAACATATCACACATGTATTTTGAGCTTCTATTTTAATAAAAGGGGAACACCTGATAGACATTTTGTTCGACATTTTCCATAGAAGTTACACCGTTACCATCTCCCCACCATAGAAATTATATCATACCCAAAAGATACATTGTCTTAAAGTTAATTCAACAAAACGTCCCAACACGGGACCCATCTTAAAACATAAAACCATAAACCATCATCATCAAGAGGGTCGAACCAACAAGGGAACACTAAGCATCGGCCCCTTCCTCCTCAGTAGTGCCCGGCTCCACAAACTCTCCATCAATACCTGGACGTTTAAAATATAAACACAAAGTGAGTCTAATACTCAGCAAGTAGTACACCATGTTGTTAACTTACTAATCACATAATCTTTTCTTTTGAAAATATGCATACATAAACATTTGCTAATTCTTGACAATGCTTTCATGCAAAAACAGTTTAAGGAATAAGTCATACCTTCATGCATGAACATTTTAAGAAATAACTATACTTTCATGTTTCACTTTCTTTGACCGGTACACACTATTACGCCTCGTGTGTTGGGGTTAGCGGTCTTTTGGACCGAGATTCTGCCTGTGGTCACAGGTTGGAAATCTTTTTCAGTCAGGGGGCAGCACTGGATACACTACCAGTACTAATTACCCGGCATTGCAATCTGCCATTCGTATGGCCATTATGTACTTTCATACCTTAACCTTCATTTCATTTCATTCCTTTCTTTGCAGTCAAACATTTTCATTATCTTTCCTTAGTCCAAATGCATATGCGTTTCTTTGAAAAAGAGCATTTCATGTCATGCTACATATAAGTAAGGCGTTAGTTATTTGAGAGAACCTGTTTGAAAATCTCATGAATTAGAACCTACATGCATGCATTACCTTATACATATGCACACAATTATAATCGATAGGATGCTTAACAGGGGCTACCAAGAAAAGCTTGTATATAATATATACATTAACTCTTTCTTTAGAAGAACATTTGGAAAGAGAGATATATTCTTTCATAAAAGAACTTTGTGTAAGGAGCATGGTCATAGCTACTTACCTCGATGCACCCAACACTTTCGACTGCACAATAAGTCCTATTCCAATAAATAATAAGCGTGTTAATACTCATTCAATATTCTTTAGGCCTCCCTTTAAACGAGAAAGCCGTAACATTAACCTAACACCCCTTCTACACTTAGCGTTATCCTACTTAACTAACCTCTCATCTATCCTTTACAAGAATCACATAATTAATACTAAAGCATGTTAGCTATCCATGAAAGGCCACTTGGGTATTTTATATGGAATGGTAGTTGAGGACTCATGGGCTTAACAAAGTTTATTGGATTTAGGCTTACTTTGAAATTAATGGAGATAAGGGCTCAAATCTGGAAATTTGCTTAAGAAATGGGCTTAGGACAGATTGGGCTTAACAAAGTTTATTGGATTTAGGCTTACTTTGAAATTAATGGAGATAAGGGCTCAAATCTGGAAATTTGCTTAAGAAATGGGCTTAGGACAGATTGGGCATCTCGGACAAGCTAATCAATTTAGAAAGACATGCCCTTTAGAGTAGCTAGTGTCCCTTATTAGAAAAGGCTCACTTGTTATCAAAATAGGGTATACACATGGGATTAGGCTTGCTGGACAGCTCACACACAATAGTATAACATGCACAACTAATCATCTACTTCAAATACCAACTCATACTATAAATCTAGTGACATTGGAATCAAAGAAAAGTTTGTTAAAATATGATTATTTGGTTAAACATAGCATGAACAGCTAGGTTAAACCCATTAAATGAACTTGAAAACTTTAAACACCCAAGGATATAGATTATTCATTTAATACATTTTAGAAGCAAGCTATAAAATTACAAGGAAGCAAGCCAAATCTTTAAACCGATCCTCTAGCATCCTAATAACAAGTCACCAACCAGACCTTAGCACAAAACACAGCACCAACATATATATATATATATACATATCCAGAGATCAACTATCATCACTTATGACTAACCAAGTTAAATAACAAAAATACCATTTTCGAGTGATAGGAAAATACATAGCAACACTGCTTCAACACACTCGGTTTGGGCCAAAAACAGAGCATTCACGTTTATTAACAACATAGATAATAACTAAAATTAAGATAGAAGCTAAAACAACTCAATGAGCCTCCAAAATTAAACTAAAACCGAATGGGTCAAGCTAGGATTTTTACCTTTGGTAAATCCTTCCCAGAACACAAAAATGGAGAAAATGAGAGGTGGGTTCGACTTAGGGAACTATAGAGCACACGAACCCTTGGATGGAAATCCAAAACCGAAACATCAACAACAACAAAAGGAAAACCCACTTGATTAAACCATGGCTAGGTTCTAAATACACAAAGGAGAAAGGTTAAGGGTACTCTTACATTGCTATTTTCCTCTTGAGAAGAAGGAATAATGGGTGCTTGGCTTAAGATTGGAAAGAGAATGGAAATGGGAGAGAATCGAGTGGTAGAGGCATGGGTGTGGCTTGAGAAGTTTTCTTCCTTTCCTTTCCTTAGAAGCTGCCGGTTCAAGAGAAAGAAAAGAGACTTGTTCCTTGCCTTAGAAGCCGACGGATTCAAGGGGAGAAAGACACTTATTTGTTTTTAGTCAAAACTTGTCCCATAAGCTAGGGAGATTGACGGTGGAGATTAAATGTGGGGAGATATTTCCCTTAACTACCCATCCAATGGTAGAGAGAGCTTGGGCCATTTCTTGAATGAATGAAAATTAGAGGGCTTAAGGAAAAAAAATATTGTAAGGTCCTAAAATCATGCCCTTGAATTATTTTAATAACCCACATAAAAATAAAATACACCCATCTTAAAATAAAATAATAAAAATATTTATCTCAAAATATTTAACTTGAAGAATTAATAAAATGACGTAAGGATCTATGTAGTAGGACTCGGTTATTACAATTTTAGACTCCGACTTTGATCAAGAGCCAATTCCGACTTCGAATAAAATTGCCAGAGATAGATCAGTCAGACTCCAATTCGGAGTTGAGCCAAATACATGTGTCGGGCTGGCCTTTTCTTAACTTGTTATTGGTCTTGATCCATTTTTTATGCCCCACCTGTTTTACATTT
This sequence comes from Juglans mandshurica, assembly GCA_022457165.1. Lineage (NCBI taxonomy): Eukaryota > Viridiplantae > Streptophyta > Magnoliopsida > Fagales > Juglandaceae > Juglans > Juglans mandshurica. The sequence continues at coordinate 38,041,134 of CM039619.1, forward strand.
CTAAATTATCAGCTTTATAGCCCAAATAAACTACAAAAGTCCAAATACCATAGATCTAAATATGTAATGTAAATTAAATGGCAACATCATCAATAAATTATAATCTATCTATAATAAACGATCAAATAATCAAACATAGATAACAGAATCATAACAATTAAAACATAACCACACAACAACACAATCATTCAACATATTATCACAACGCACACCCGTTCAAACATCACACAAGAACACACTTATGAGTATTTGTAGTTGTATGTATATAACAAAGTTAAAAACTATATCAAAATATCATATGGATATCCTGCTTTCTACCATCTCCAAGAGTCAAGACTCCATTATCCATTGCTCTAATAAAAATTCAAGTTGACAACTCTCTCTCATTGTTGTTGGTCCACATCAACTCAACCACGACATACTACATATTCCACAGCTAAACCACAACTAAGAAATGCTACAAAGTATCATACAACAATAAAAAGTAAAATGTATACAATTGTCAAGTACATAAATCATCTTCACTTATCCAAGATCCAAATGTAGTTCCCAACTTTCTAAGTATCATGCATTATTTCGAAAGTTAAAAAAAGTAGATCTTACACCACCAAAGTAAAGTTAATTATCAAAGTTAATGATATTATTCATCGCCAAACTAAAACAACATAACTTAGTCTTCCACAAGTATTGTGGGGTTCACAAATAGGTTTACATAATAAGAAAAATTACAAAACATTATAAAGAATTCAAACAATAAAATTATCTAATTAGTCATTAAAGGCTAAAGTTACCCGACTCAAGCAAATAGTTCTCGGCATCATCAACACCATCTAGTCCAATAGGCACTAATTATGTATGCAGATAAAGGCCTCCATAGCTTCCGAAGACAATAAACTCTGTTAAGTATCCAACACACGGCATCCGATGCAAAATGCTGATTTGGAGGACATGGTTTTAGTCAACGTAATAAGGTTCAAACCTTACTTTAAAAATGTCTCAATAGTTTGAAGGTCCCTTTATCTTATTAGCATATCTAGGACAGAAGCCCTGATGTAACGTAACTTGACATGAATGTGAGACGACAGACATGACATATTATGAAATAGTAAATATTTCGTGGCATGACATATATAACATGTAACAAACAACATTTCATAATGTGGCAAAACATGTAATAGACAATATTATGTAACATGACATAACATGTAACATACAATATTTCATAACATAACATAAAATGTAAAATAAAATATTACGTGACATGACATACATGTAACAGATAATATTACGTAACATGATATACTTGTAATAAATTGCAATATGTGACATAATATATTGTGTAACAGATAATCATGAAGTAACATGGTACAGTATGGCGTATATGATAACATATATACATAAACTGTAGTTTCCTTACCAATCATACATACACAATAATCTGATAATAAGTTAAGATCTAACTTATAGTGATTGTTGTGTTTTACTAGGCAAAGCACAAAATACGAGAAACTATAAGTATGAGTTCTAAATTTCAGAAATTTAATCACTAACAATTGAAAACATGAAAAATGCTAACTTAGAGTAAAATGATCATTTTATCTCTAACTTAAGGATTTCACATCCTAACTTAAAAAATCACCAAAATTTACATTCCTCATATAAATTTTGTCCTAAAATCAAATATCAACTTTGAAAAATTTAAAACTAAACACAACTATGAAAAACACCATAGGGCCAAAACTTCCAAATGCCATTTCTCTTTGATTGTCGTTGCAAATTATTCCAACTCCAAAACTCAGGATCAAACCGAAATATTACAACAAAGATCCTCATATCCTAAGTTTAAAACATGCTTAAAACATCCAACAAAAAATACTTCTCATAAACACAAAACTTTTTAGTAAAAAGATTCAAACTTTTTAACTAAAATACAAACTCTTGAATCTCATGGTTTGACCTTTTTCAAAACATCTCCAAAAACTCCTAAAATCCAAAACTTTCTTCTAACATATTCATAACACATTCCTAAGAACTAACATGCTTTCAATCATACATAAAAGTCACCAAAAATTACAAAATCTCACTTGAAGTACTTGGCTCCAACACTTGGCCAAAAACAGAAATCTTTTCTCAAGTTGTTTTGATCAAACACTTGATCCAAGACATACCATAATGAGATTTTCAAACCAAAACATCAAGTGTTTTAAAAATGTGTCCTAAAATATATCTAAGCATTAAACTTAAAATCACATGACTAAAAACGAACCAAAACATGGATCTAGCCGAAAACATCAAACGTTTGATCCAACCAAGTATTCTCTTGCATAAAAACTCATATCTTTGAAACTACCCCCAAAACTCTTGAAAATAATAATCTAACATGTATATCCAAGGCTTAGAATCATCAAATAAAAGTATCAAAGTCATTGGAAAAAGAATAGACCACAAAAGATCCAAACTTTCTTAAAGCAGAAACTGTTTTTCCTGTTCCAGTTGCTAACCTTTTAGATCTAAGCAAATCTTTCATCAAATTATTTAATCATGCAACTAATATCCAACAAAACTTCATATAAACATGTTGAAAACACTCCATAAAAATTTTAGACCAAGATTTATCCATTAGCTTGGTCAAAAATTCTAAAATACAACACACTATCAAGATTATCGCCCATAATGACATTTCCATGGTTAAAACAATATTTTTCCAACCAAGGACCATGAAATCAAACAAACAAGATATGCACACAAACTAGACTCAAATACGAACAACTGTTATGAAGGAATCATCATGAGAATATACTTACAAAGGTTACCAAAATGGCATGCAAAAAGCCTCTGGAATCTGCCCATGAGAGCTTCCAAGGGATTCTTTTCAAGAATGAGGGTGAAATGTAGTGAAGTGAGCGAAGTGGTGACCTGCACACCTCAAGTGCTTCTAAAAAGAGAGATATGACCTTATATGACATCTTAAGGTATGGTGGTTAGGTCACAAAAAGGTAAAAATATTGAATGGGAGTGGGCTGCTGCTGCTGCAGTGAAGAAAGGGGTGATGAGGTGGATTTTTCTCTCACGTCAAGGGACTATTTGGGGCTGTCATGAGCAGAGGTTGGTCTGCCATGGGTGGGGGAAAACTCCCTCAAGAATTTATTCCAAGGTGGCCATAATTCGTGAGCCTTAATGGGTCTTAAACAAGTGGGCTTCATTTGGTATTTAAAGAGGGTTTGGTTAGGGTTTGAGATGCTATCAAGTCCAAATCTAATTTTTCTTGGCCCAATCAAATATCTAAGATTTAAAGGGTTGGATAATAAAAATGATTTAATCAAATGAGTAAACACAATACTAGAAATTGGATCAAATAGGGTTTGGAGGCCAACTTTAGGATTTGGGGAAACCGTTTAGGGTTTCGGTTCCAACAAGCTTTTGGGGCTTCAAATGGATTCCAGCCATTCAAGGTTTCACTAGAGTTGAAACCTTCTTTGGTTTGACACAATTTGGATGGTTGTATAGAATAGGATTTTGCTTAGGTGGCATGATCTCACACCTTGATTTCCTTCACAATCCATCTGATGGTTCATTTTGATGCCAAGTGTCTAATACTATTTACCAAGTGTGGCTAAAATCTTGTCAAGTGTCCAAATAAAACTTCTCTAACCTAATTTGGACATTTTACACTATGATTTTGAAAACACTGCACTAGGTGCTACTATTGAGGTTACTATTCACTCTGGGAAGATGCAAAACAAACTTTGCACTTAAAAGTCCTAAAAATAAACACTAAACTAAGTGTGCAATTTTTTTTTATCAAAATTCAACCCCGAAGTGCTTTGAAATAAACAAAATGCGTTTCCAAATAATCATTTCGTCTCATTGCACCATAAAATCATAAATAATCAACTTAGTCTAATGGCGCGGACCATATGGCATTCTAACACTTCAAACTATCTCAAATAAATAAAATCACGCTTCTAGCATCATAGTGAGTGGCAACACTGACTATGCTGACAAACTAAAACCTACGCGATTAGTCGATTCGTGAAAACTTACTGAGTTTTTATGAGATTCTTAAAGCCTATAGAAATTTCACCATTGAATTTCAAGCGTGCTGTTAAATGGAGGCTTCGGTGAAGAGATGGCTTGCGATGGTAGTTGCTCTGCTAGCGGGTTACTAACCTTACCCTGACTTTATGCAGTTGTTGGGGAGGAGGCTGACTTACTGTGGTTGTTGCGTTTCTGATGAGAGAGATCAGGAAAGGGAGAGGGATTGTGCAGGTGCAGGGGGAGAGAAGAGAGGAAAGAGAGAGGGGAGTTAGGGTTTTCGGGCAAACTGATCCTAGCCTTACATTTGTGCCTAACTTGATTATAAGGGTGGAGATAATTTCTTGATAAATAAAAAGAATAAAGAGAAAGAAAGAGGAACACAAAAGAGGATGACAAATGAAATAAGTGCAAAGTAAATCAAACTTTGTTTTTCTTGATCCAAAACTAATATTTTTCATCATAAAATAAAATGATGAGTTTAATAAATATTTCTAAGAGAAATAAACTCATCTAAATAAATAGAATTTTAACATAAAATAAATTGATGAATATTAAGTAAATATCCCTAAAGAAATAAAATCATTTAAATAAACTGATTTTCTAAGAACTATATTATTTTCGGGACTCCAAAAATTAAAGAGACTTACTTTCAAATTTAGGTTTGATCCAATAACCCTAAGAAAAATTCTACTTGCCATTGAAAATACCCCACTTAGCATCCCTAACACTAAAAATACCCCATTTAAATTAGTTTTTTGACTTTTAAAATATTTGGAAGATTTTAAATACTTGGCTCATTTAAAAACCATATGCTAAATTCTTATCTTCTATTTGCAACGAAATTGAAATCATTGTTAACATGTTTTTGCAAGGAAATAATATCTTTGCTAATGTGTTTTAGCAAGGAAATTATATCATTGCTAATGAGGTTTTTATAATTCCGATCTTCTATTTGCAAGGAATTGAAATCGTTGCTAACATGTTTTTGCAAGGAAATAATATCGTTGCTACTGAGGTTTTTATAATTCTGATCTTCTATTTGCAAGGAAATTAAAAATCGTTGCTAACATGTTTTTTTTTATGAAATAATACCGTTGCTAATGAGAATACCAACAAAATAATATCATCGCTAATGAGGGATTGCAACGATTCAATTTTGCTGGTAATGATATATTAATTGATTGTGAGGATACATGTTTTTGCAACGAATTTGATTTGTTGCTAATGAGGATACATGGTTTTGCAAGGGAATTATATCGTTACTAATGAGCATATATGTTTTTGCAACGAAATTAAACCGTTGCTAATAGGTAGAAACTTTTTGCAATGCATAAATGTCGTTGCTATTGTCTCAAAATCGTTGGTAACTAAATTCGCATTCCAGACTGGAGGTTAATTGCAACGATTATTTTGCAAGAAAATTATTTCGTCACAATTGTATCCATTTCCAAAGAGAAATGGACTTTCGTTGCAAAAAAGGTATACACTAGCAAGGAAAAAAAATTCCGTTACAAATAATGGTTGTAAAAAGCCTTTCCTGTTGTTGATATGGGGATTATAGACCTTTTGGAGGGCCATTCTCTATATTTATAGAATTATAAATAAGATTGAGGGGATATTTTGAAATTTCAAAAAAATTAGGGGGGCCTAGGTCCACGTGGGTCTGCTAATGGTTGCCCGCAAGGGGTTGGTGTGTTATGCCCACTGTTGGGGTACCCACCCAGTAGGGTCGTTGAATAGTATGGACTGTGTGGTGGTGATGTGTTACCATAGGGTAGTGGAGGAGTGTAGTCTACGAATCTGGAAGCCGATGGTAATGGGACCCCTTAAGACAGTGTGTGGTAAGGGTCCGGTGTGCGGTAGTTTGGCTGTCATATTTCTATGTTAACATCAATCTTGTCGTGGGGCCTGTTAGCTAGAGGGTCGCTTGAGCTGTAAGGTTAAGGACCGATTCCGAAGTCACTTTCGAAATCATATTCTCCTTCTTCCTCTACTTTTGCAAAGCTTCTATGTTACCTTCCTTTCTGATCCTAGAAGCAAGGATTGAAAGTCCTTTAGAACAACTAGAACAACCTTTCTTCCTCCCCTAGAATAATAAGGCTAGGACCAGGCTATTCTCAAGCTTTTTCTTTCCTCCCCCTATCGGCTAAGGCTTCTCCGGGTTCAAAGTCTACTAAGAGCACTTTCATTGGATTAGTCAAAGTTAAAGGATATTTTTTATGAATGTAAGAGAAATTTGACTTTTGGCTATTTCATTCACATAAATCTCCACATTGGAATAGCTATTTTTTCATTATATAACAATAAAATAATATAAGATGAATTTGATTTTGGTTATTCACATCAAATCTCCACATTAGATTATACATTTATTCATTATATAGTAATGAATAACTATTAATTTCAAAAATATTTAATTTTTTTAATTATTATTTAATTTTATTTTATCATATTTTACTATTCTACCTATTATATATTAATTAATAATCATATTCTTATTAAATTGATATATCACTAACTCAAATTAATATACCAATTGTGATAAAATATGTGATAGAAAGAAAAGGAGAGAGAAATAATTAATAAAATATGTATTTGATATATGTACAGTAACCTTCAAATTTGGAAAAACTTTTGAAAGTTACTGTAGCTAAATTCTAAATATTTGAAATTTAGCTAATCCGCTGTGAGCATATTTTGCTCTCTAATAGCTAAATACTCAATGGATTTAGCTTTTAGCTAATGCAATGTGAGTGCTCTAAGGGCTCGTTTGAATAGTGTGATGAGATGAGATAATATGAGATGGTTTTAGATGAGTTGAATAAAATATTGTTTGAATATTATTATTGTTTTGGAATTTGAAAAAATTGAATTGTTTATTATATTTTGTGTGAAAATTTAAAAAAATTGTAATGATGAGATGAAATGAGATGGGATCGTTTGTCTATCCAAACAAGTCCAAAGTTTTTTTATTCCCCTTAAAGCATTGGCATTGGATTAGCCATTCCAAAAGTCAAAATTTGGCTAATATGTCACTTTTTAGCTTTTAGATAATCACTCAAAACTTGAACTCTACATTACATTAGCCATCACACTCTCTATAATAATAAAATTTTATAATTTTTCATTATTTTATTTTTTTTATTATTTATTATTTTTACTTTCATAATCCAATAACCACCAACAATCATATTCATTTCATTTTCAAAATCCAACAATGTAGTTTATCACAAAACACATTTTGCCCACTTTATTTACTTCAACTGTAGGTCGTAAGGGTCATTTGCAAGGACAATGGAAAAGAATGAGTCACTATTGCAGCAACATTATACATATCTTATTAATATAATGAAAAAGGAAAACCAGAAAATTAGCCGAACTAAGTTTGAAAAATCCAGACTAAAGTTGTATTTGGGTGGTGAGGTGATCTTAAAAAAATCCTAACAATTAACATAGTTAGGCAACAGGTTGGGTGGACGCCTTGATATTCTCTCGTTTTATTTATTACCTTTTTTTTTTGTGGGCTTATTTATTACTTCTTCTACCACTACTACAATTGATTTCCAACGTTCCAAATGCGCAAAACTCGTTGGAATTCGATTTATCTATACCCTTGGGCTTAAGGTCACACAAACTGACAGATGCCTTCTACATAGTTCTGAAAAAACTTTAAGCACAAACAACACAACATCTTATTAAGTAAATAAGAAGGAAAACACCCCAACTAACACACACACACACACATAATAAATACAAATTAAACAGATCGTGGTTTCCCCAAGTTTTAGCCTTGCAAGGCCGTGAGTAGTAGTAGGACCTCGTTTAAGAAAACACGTTATAATTTTTTACAAGTGAACAACCGGAGACATATAAACCGACCGTGTAAAGACAAATTAAAGCATGTGTGATGTAAAGGAAGGTCGGTAGGAGGAAAGGAAGGTCAGATCTCATGGAGAAGCTTGTGGCCAATCCTATAAGAGGCATAGGCATCGATGCATGCGTCTTCAACTTGACTTGAGGTGAGGTGCTGTCCCTCCCAGTTACTCACGCACATATGCTTGGGCTTCCTCAGATAAAGACCCACAATTTTCAAAGCCAGCTCCTTCAGCCGAGGCCTTCTAAACCGGACTGGCCATTTCTCCTTTGCCAGCTCCCTGATATCCTCGCTTTTCCTACACCCAAGTCCATACCCGTTCTGGAGCTTTGCTATGTCATCCGCTACCCTAATCCCCACAAAAGTGAAGTTCGGGTTCATCAGAAAGCTCTTTATGGATTGTGGGATGTAGTCCAGGTAGAATAGTAGAATGATTAGGCACTTTTGGTCTATGCAAAGTTGGAGCGTCGCCGACTTGTTGCTCATCCAACATATCGGAAGCGGCCTCCATTCAATCATGTCTAAGCCCACAACCACGGTTTTTCCGCCACATATTGAAAGCATTTCCCGAACCCATTCGTCTACGATGCTAGCTTCGTCTGTGACGGTTGTTTCTATGGTTTTCCCGGCAAAGTTGATCGAGTATTTGGAGGTGATGAGATTGAAAGTTATGGTGGAATTGCGGTGATTAGATGTAACCATCGCTATTTGCTAATTGGTGAGATAAATATGAGATTTTTCCGTGATGGTTTGGTCTGGAAAATATACAGAACAAATGGGTATATTTATAGAGTTGAAATCGACTTTACTCTCACCAATCAACTTTGCTTGATTCATTGGAATATGTTTTACTTGAGGCTTTTTGACTTGGGTAACGCTACTATGCGCTGGGAGTGCCGACAAGGCTTTTTTTTTCCATATTTTTTTAATATATTTAAATATTTTTTAAAATAAAAAAAATGCATTAAACAGGATACATGAATAATATACTTAAAATTACTTTTATAATCACTAAAAAAAAAATTTACCAATATTCAACTATAACGATCAAACTAAGTAGGCAAAACAGCTTTTCTCTTCTAATTTCTGTGAATTCAATCGTACACTGTTTTTTTTTAAAGATGTGGCTTTTATAAAGGAAATTGCTTCTCCCACAGAAGATGGTGGCCACCGAATGCATTTTTTTATTTTTTTTATTTTTATTGTTTTTACTTGATTGTTAAGTAATTATTTTAAAATAAATATATATTTTTTATTTTTAAATAAGAAATATTTAATAAATTTAAAAAAATGTTCAAAAAGAAAAAAGACAAAAAAAAATTTGCCTATTCGGTGGTGGTTTCGGTGGACTCCTTCTGTGGGAGTAGCACCGTTTATAAATGTAAAGAATTCGTAACTTTCTTAAAGATGTACTTAAAGATGTGGCTTTTACACCACCCAATTAGAGATTCACACCTCTCAACATTTCAGAACTTTCTTAAAGAAAAGAGTGTGGAACAGTATAAATCATAATTGCCCGATACATTCATTTATTCCTTTAACCCCAAATTAGTGTGGAACAGTTCAGATCACTCAACGTCTTTGTCTCTGTCTCTTTTATATTTTTCCCATTATAAATCCATCGGAAAAAATCTTCCTGACAAAAGTACATGAGCTAGCTAGGGACTTAAATCTGAGTTTCTTATCTCACAAAGAAAAATGCATGGAACATTCCATGGAAACTGGGTTGATAAATATTCACTTAGTCCTAACATCCACTAAACATGGGCATCTTTGATTTGAAGTCCAGGAGGGATGTCTAGTTGATCCTCTTCGTCACCTCCATTTGATTTTCTTCCTATTTTTTTCTCACCACCTTTCTCCTTACCTCTACCTTTATATAATGAAAAAGTTAAAAACCAAGTTTATCCTAACGCCAAACACTGCAATCCAAGGAGGGAAACGAAGAGAGCCAAAGGGAGAATGAAAGAGAATTCAAGGAAAAGAAAGATGGAATTGGAAACTGGGTAATGCAATACTCCAGTGCCAACCTCATGTCGACTTCCAAGAGGAAAAAAAAAAAACAGAATCTCTCGATAAATAGAATCTCTCCAACCTCAAATTGATCAACAAAAAAATGGCAACTGCCTCTTCCTTCCATTGCCGCGACTTTAAAAGGATTACAAATGATGCTATAATTAATTAGGAAATAAACTAGGAAAGAATTACCAACTTAGCAACAGAATTTCGAAATAAATAGACAAGAATTTTAACAACTAGATAAGTCTCCATCCTCCACGATTCAAGGAGCATGCAGTTTCCGCATTGGAACCCTGCTCCAAATTTGCATCAATTGCCGGCCACTCGGAAGAACTTGACTCTGGCAAGTTTTGATGAATTCTCGGATGTCCTTCATGTAACTAGAAAATTCCAGCACAGTTTCACTTGGTCTAAAAGGTAACGTCAAAAAGTGGAGATCCAAAGGAGTGTGGGGTTGAAAACCATAGACCACCTCAAATGGTGTGCAACCAGTGGATCGATTAACAGAGTAATTGAAAGCAAACTCTGCCTGTGGCAATACTAAGTCCCAACTTGCCTCATGATTTGCTACTAGACACCTCAATAAATTTCCCAAGCTCCAGTTAGTCACTTCAGTTTGACCATCGGTTTGAAGATGAAATGCACTGGAGAACAATAGTTTCGTTCCCATTCTTGCCCACAAAGTCTTCCAAAAATAACTTATGAATTTGACATCTCGGTTGGACATTGTGGTGGCTGGAACACCATGTAGTCGGATCACTTCTTGTAAAAATAGTGTCGTTGTTTTGGAAGCATCATAAATCCTGCGACAAGGAATAAAATGAGTCATTTTCGAAAAACAATCCACAACCACCATGATAGAATCACGCTGCCACAGTGTCTTGGGCAACCCAAGCACAAAATCCATACTAAGGTGTTACCAAGGCCTATCCGGAATTGGAATGGGGGTATAGAGATCGGCTTGCTGCTTAGTGCCTTTGTTTATTTGACAAATCCAACAACGAGCCACCACTTTATGCACGTCGCGACGCAGTCAAGGCCAAAAGAACCGATTGGAGAGTATAGCAAATGTCATATCATAACCAAAGTGTCCCGCTAATCCCCCTCCATAAAGTTTCAAGATGATAAATTCTCGGAAAGATCCACACGGGATGCATAGTCGAGTGCCATGAAACAAATAGCCATCCTTGATAGAAAACTCACTCTTAGTTGCATCCGTGCCATCCGCTAGCTTACCCCAAATACTGCCAAAGTCTTCATCTGCAACATATTGTTGTTTAAGGTTGTCAAATCTCATAGTATTAACAGAAGACACAACCAGCAAGTGCAGCCTCCTACTTAAAGGCATTGACTACCTTATTTTCAGTTCCTAACTTGTGCTTGATGACGAATTCAAATTTTTGTAGATAATCCATCCAACGAGCATGCCTCATGTTTAACTTACTTTGAGCATTCAAATGCTTCAATGAATCATGACCAGTATAAAGAATGAATTCTCTATGAATTAAATAAGGATGCCAATGTTTGAGAGTTTGAATCAAAGCATAAAATCACATGTCATATGCCGAATACTGCCTATGGGCCTCATTGAGTTTCTCACTATAGAAGGCGATAAAATGACCTTCTTGGCTGAGTACTCCTCCCACACCTACATGTGACTTCAAACACTTTGGAAAATTCAGGCAGCTTCAAAGCTGGAGCCTCTCCCTTTTTTGTTTTGATCTCAGCGAATGCCTTGTCTGCAGCTGCAATCCACATAAAAATTTTGGACCTTAAACACTCGATAATGGGGGCCATGATGGTGCTGAAGTTCTGTATGAAGCGCCTTTAAATGTTGCCAGCCCATGGAAGCTTCGTGCTTCAGAAAAATTATGAGGAACAGGCCAATTTTTAATTGCTTGGACCTTGGTAGGATTGGCTTCAACTCCTTGGTCTGAAATAATAAATCCCAAAAACTACACTCGCTGCTTCATAAAAGAACATTTGCCACGATTCACATAAAGTTGTTCATTTTTCAACGTCTCTAGGACCTGATGTACATGGTCTAAATGGTCTTGCAAGCAATGGCTAAAAAATAAAGTATCATCAAAATAGACAACTACGAATTTGCCCAAGAAGGGTTTGAGTGCTTGCGTCATAACACGCATGAATGTGCTTGGTGCGTTGGTTAACTCGAAAGGCATGACAAACCACTCAAATAAGCCATCTTTTGTCTTGAATGTCGTCTTCCACTCATCACCAGGACGGATTCGAATTTGGTGATACCTGCTACGAAGATCAATTTTCGTAAATATGGATGCGCCACTCAATAAATCTAGCATGTCATCAAGCCAAGGATTAGGAAATCGGTACATCAACATTATCTTGTTAATTGCTCGGCTATCGACGCACATCCTCTAAGTATTATCCTTCTTGGGTGTAAGTAGGACTAGTACAACACAAGGGCTAAGGCTTTCTTGGACGAAACCACTACCCAGCAACTATTGAATTTGTCAGTTAAGTTCCTAATTCTCCATGGGGCTCATACGATAATGTTGTAAGTTCGGCAGAGAAGATCATGGGATTAAATCAATGACATCTTACACCTCTCGCATTGGTAGTAGCTTTTTTGGCATCTCGTCGGGCATGATTTCTTGGAACTTCTCTAGCATTTTTATAAATTCCATGGCGATACTACCATCATCCTACTTTGTCTCACGGCTCACCACCAATAGCACCAATTGCTCTTCCTTTAGAGCTTGAGTAAACTGCCGAATAGTCAATACTAGAGCAGCTTCTTCTTTTTTGTTTTGGTTGTGCTTCAAATTCTAAAATCTACAAAGGGTCTTAAACAAACTTCCAACCTTTAAATTTAAAGGAGTAAGAATTGGCAAACCCGTCATATAACACCTTCATGTCGTAGAGCCAAGGTCCTCCTAGTAACAAGTGACAAACAATCATGGGAACCACATCACATCAGGCCTCATCCATATAACTTTTTCCCAATGAAAGCTTCACTAGGCAACGAAGCTTCACCAGGATGGGGTTGTCCTCATTAACCTAGCTTACTAGATATGGAGTAGGGTGCTTTTCAACTTTCAAACCCAAACGCTCCATTGCATCCCCAGAAGTTACGTTCATCCCACTGCCGTTGTCGATGATGACATTCAACACATGACCTCCATGCTCCATACGGGTATGAAAAATATTGGTGCGCCGCCAATCAAAATCATCTTGGATCTCCTTAGTGCCAGTTAAAACTCGATGGGTCACACAACTGGGCAGGCCAGTTGCACCCAAATGCTCTACATCATCGCCATCAACTTCATTGGCTTCCTCTTCCTCAATCCCCTCAACTGCATGAAGCATTCTGATTTCTCTTTCACACACAAAGGCCAATTTTTTTTTATCTCTCGTAGGACATACCATAGCAAAGTGCCAAAACCCCTTACATTTGTAGCATTGTGGCCCGTTGCCTGTAAGTTTGGCCTTCCCTTTCTGGTCTCCCACCTCAGCATTTCTACCTTGGTCATTTGGCAAGGGTGGTTTTTGGAATGAGTAAGTTGGTGCGCCCTCCTGCCTAGGATCCATAGATGCCACTCGCCTCCCGTTTGAAGGCTCCATTTGCTTCTCAACACGTAAGGCCAATTAAGAAGCCACTTCAACGTTGATGAGTCACGCGATCAGCATTTCTTTGCGTAGCTCACTACATAAACCTGTGCGGTAACGAGCGAGAGTTTGTTGCTCGTTTTCCACAATCTTACTATGGATAGTCAAGTCATGGAAACCGTCTGTATACTGGCCGACAGTCAATGATCCTTGCCTCAGTTGTACCATCTCTTCAAACATCATTTGTTCATAGTCAATAAGCAAATATTTCTCCTTCAACCGCTCCTTCATTTCCTCCCAATTAGACACTGGCACACGTCAAGTACGACGTAATTGTTCTTCCACACTACCCCACCAAGCTCGTGCATGCCCTTTTAATTTCATACGGACATAATGAACTTTTCTATCCTTGGACACAGCGAACCAATCAAAATAATCCTCAATGGCCGTTAACCAATCTTCAAAAGCATTGGGGTCCATCTTCCCAAAGAAATCTAGGATATCCACCTTCATCCTCTTAGTTAGTTCATCAAGAGGGTGATGGTCAACGTCACGCCCTCCCCATCCCCTCGGAAATTCACAACCATTACACCGAAAGTGAGCTCCACGATCACCAAATCCCCTGTCCTTCTCCCTATATTCCTCATCCTCTTCGTCCTCTTCACTATCGGTCACTACATCCTCCTGAAAAGGCCCATGCATCCTCCTATTGTGAGGTCCAAACTCATCTCGAGTTTGACGTTCGTCCATTGCATCCAACCTATGATTAATCTGCTCCAGGATAGATGCGAGTTGGGTGATCTGTTCTTGTAGATGGGGTAGGTCAGTGTTTGGGTTTTGGTTATTCGACATATTGTAAGAATTACCACTACGGGTTACAGGCACGAGACATTGAAATCCTTGAGGAAGGAAACCTTGCTCTGATACCAAATTAATGCAATCGTCCATAACCAACCTCACGTCGACTTCCAATAGGGGAAAAAAAAAGAATCTCTTTGTAAATGAAATATCTCCAACCTCAAATTGATCAACAAAAAAATGGCAACTGCCTCTTCCTTCCATTGCCATGACTTTAAAAGGATTACATATGATGATGTAATTTAGGAAATAAACTATGAAATAATTACCAACTTAGCAATAGAATTTCGAAATAAATAGATAAGAATTTTAACAAATAGATAAGTCTCCATCCTCCACGATTCAAGGAGCAGTTTCCGCATTGGAATCATGCTCCAAATTATAAGCCTCTCAAAGGCCTCTTGTGCCTTGTTTGACCAAACAAAATCATTCTTCCTTAATAGAGCAGTCAATGGAGCTGCAATGGCTCCATAATCTTTCACAAACTTCCTGGAATATCCTGTTAAACCCAGAAATCCCCTTAAGGCCTTCAAATTTTTGGGCAGTGGCCACTCTTGCATAGCTAAAATTTTATGGGGGTCGGCCTTCACTCCTTCTTGGGAAATTAAATGACCTAAATATTCTATTTCATGACATCCAAACACACACTTAGATTTCTTTACATAAAACTGATGAGACCTCAAAGTTTCTAGAATAGTATGTAAATGTTTTAAATGTTCCTCCAAAGATTTTGCTATAAATCAAAATATCATAAAAAAAAGCCAATACAAACCTTCTTAAGTAAGGCTTAAAAACCTCTTTCATCAATCCTTTAAAAGTTGATGGGGTATTAGTAAGCCCAAAAGACATCACCATAAATTCATAATGACCCTCATGAGTTCTAGATGTTATTTTATGTATATCCCCTTCATGCATTCTTATTTGATGATAACCAAGACACAAATCCAATTTAGAAAAAATTTATGCCCCATAAAGTTCATCAAGCAACTCATAAATATTAGGGATAGGGTACTTATCTTTCAGTGCATTTTCGTTGAGTGCACGGTAATCCACACACATCCTCCAACTTCGATCTACCTTCCTGACCAGCAACACTAGAGAGGAATAGGGATTTTGGCTTCCTTTAATTATGCCACTTTTCTGCATCTCAGTTACCAGCTTTTCTATTTCTACCTTTTGATAGTATGGGTATCTATAAGGGCATACACAAGTTGGTTTTGATCCTTCTAACAGATCAATCTTATGATCATGACTCTGAGGTGGAGGCAAGTCATGAGGTTCAACAAACACATCTTCAAAGCCCTTAATAACCTGTTCCAAAACAGGTTCCATTTCCCCCTCAATCTGCATCATCTCTTCACCTATCAAGTGCAACCATATTCCCTTTACAAACCCCTTTTTTAAATTGGGAACATGTTCCACTTCCTCTAATGCATCAACAGGTGGTTGTAACCCTTGTAATTTAACTTTGGCACCCCTGAAATCAACCAATCCATTCCTAAAACTGCATCACAACCTCCTAAAGTTAATTAATAGAGATTAGCCATAACCTTTAAATTTTGTAGATGAATAGGAATTGCCCTACAGTAATCTTGGCAAGGTAGGCGATCCCCATTGGCCACTTTAACTGTCGGTTGGCTCTCCCCCACTAGTAGTTTTGATTTCCTTGCTACATATGGATCCACAAAACTGTGCATGCTACATGTGCCAATAAGAATCAAAACTTTTTTATGATTAATAAGGCCTTCAACCCTAAGTATTGGTGGTGCTGCAAGTAGCTTGGAAATATAATGGATGATCTAAAAATTATGGTAACTATGCTTAAACCTGATACAATCTCAGCTGCTTTTGGTTTGGCCACTAATAAAAGTACTAATACAAAATTCCTTCATAAGCCCCTTAATTTTATTAGATAAAGCCTCAAACTCAGTTTGATATTCATCTACCGTGGTTGTTTGTCTTAATTTGGTAAATGCCTCAATTGGATCCTCATAAGTTGAGGGCCCAAAATGCACCCTAAGTGCTACAATAAAATCCTACCATCCTCCTATAGGACCCAAATCCCTTAATCAAGAATACCAAGACAATGCCTTCCCTTCCATATGGAAGAAGGCAATTTGTAATTTTTGATCATTAGGTGTCTCAAAGTATTCAAAGAACTATTTAGCCTTAAGAATCCATTCCATGGGTTCTGACCCATCAAACTTGGGAAAATCCAATCTACGGGTCCTAGCATGTATGCCCCCCATTTCCTTCAAACAATGGATTATTTTTTAACTGACCTTTTGTATTGGATGATCCTTCTCCCGTTTGTGGATTACTTTCCTACACTACTAATTGCTCATAGCTAGCTACCAAGTTGTTGAGTTGCTGCAAACGGCTTCCAACATGTGTTTTTGCTTGCCTTGTTCTTCTTGCAGGTGCACAGTCTCCCCTTTTAGCATGGAAATAGCTTCTGCCACTATTATGGCTTACGTAAATCTGTGATAATGAAATGTAAATTATGTAGGCACTTCGAGGGGCCTAGCCTCAACTTTGTACTCACAATATTCTAGAAACTGGAATACCTCATTCATTCAAGATTAACATATAAATGGACATCAAACAAAGACTAAGTCAAATACTAACCAACGGACTCAATAAACACAGATCTACTAACTTATAACTGACCCACTAAGTAAACTGACTCAGTGTGGCCCATGAAAATACAATCTAGAACCAACTGAAATAAGAATCAAATGGACTTTGGTGTTTAAAGCCTACGCAGGCCCATATGACAATAACTCGGCCCATGAGGCTTTAGACAGCAACCCTAAGAATTAGGGTTTCATCACTCGACGGCTCATAATACCTTCATTCAATAAAAATGTTGACATACAACTTACTTTCGGTGTCTACAAAAAATAAGAATAATAAAAAAACTTATAGAGGACAACCAGAGAACCTAAATATTCAGCTTCTTTTACAAAACAAGCAACTCAAAACGAACAATGAACACAATCTAAAACTAAAATCATAAGCACTTTTTGCCAAAAAATAAAAATCCACTTACCTGCATAAGTTCGAACAGTCTCCACCCTTGCCACCTCATTGGCCAATGGTGGCAGTGCTTCCCCCAATGCGGTAAGCGCTGCCACTGGTGGAGATTTTACCCTAGCATATATTGAAATCAAAATAGAGAGCCTAAAAGAGGCACTCTAGGGCAAAAATCGAAGATCCTCTCCAAGCATCGTAGTTACACCTTCAATGTCAATTCTTGGTTCAAACCGATTGTCCTAACTGTCGTTTGGTTCTTGAGCCAAGATGAGAGAGATGAAATCACACAATGGACAAGAAAATAAGCAAGGAAACGGAAAAATAGAGAGAAAAATGGAGTGTCTGGCCAAGCTCTACGAGAGAAATGTAGTGGGCTCAAAAGAAAGTGAGAGAAAATGAGATAAAAGAAGGAAACGAGAGAAAGCCAAATACTAGAGTCTTGCCATTCAAAAGGGAAAAAGGTTCCTGCCATTGCAGAATATTTTGTAATAAAATACGCCTTTGATTGGTGAATATTGCCTCTTCAAGTATGACTTTTGCTTTTAATTTATTGTAGCTCAATAGTCTCTTGGATGAGTTTAGCTAATCTAATGTTATATTTTTTGCTTCACCGACATTTGACTAAGTTAATGTCAATGTTAATGTTATTGGATATTGTGAATACCTCATATATTCTCAGAATATTTGACTACTATTCATTATTTTATTATTATTTCTCACATGCTTTTAACTATTATTCACTATTATTCAATATTCTCTAATTATTTTTTTATTATTTTTTCACTATTATTCATAGAATACCTGAGAATAACTTACCATCCAAACGCAACGCCGAGCGAGTCTCGCGAGTGCTGCCTTATATCTTCTTTATGGACTTTGCTGGCTTTTGCTTGAGCTAAATAAGGCTAAACTTGGCCCTTTCCCTAACATAGCTAGCAAGGCAACAGGTTGGGTGGACGCCTTGATATTCTCTCCTTTTATTTATTGGCTTATTTATTACTTCTAGTCTTCTTCTACCACTACTACAATTGATTTAATTCCCACGTTCCAAATTAAATGCGCAAAACTCGTTGGAATTCGATTTATCTATACCCTTGGGCTTAAGGTCACACAAACTGACAGATGCCTTCTACATATATAGTTCTGAAAAAATTTTAAGCACGACCAAGACAACATCTTATTAAGTAAATAGGAAGGAAAACAAAACACCCCAACTAACACGCACACTTGCATAATAAATACAAATTAAACATATCGAGGTTTCCCCAAGCTTTAGCCTTGCAAGGCCGTGAGTAGTAGCTGTAGGACCTCGTTTAAGAAAACACTATAAATTTTAACGCGCAAGTGAACAACAGAGACATATAAAAACCGACTGTGTAACGACAAATTGTGATATAAAGGAAGGTCGTAAGGCGGAAAGGAAGGTCAGCTAGATCTCATGGAGAAGCTTGTGGCCAATCCTATACGAGGCATAGGCATCGATGCATGCGTATTCAACTTGACTTTCGGTGAGCAGCCGTGCCTCCCAGTTACTCATGCAGACATGCTTGGGCTTCCTCATATAAAGACCCACAACTTCCGAAGCCAGGTCCTTCAGCCCAGGCCTTCTAAACCGTCCTGGCCATTGTCTCTTTGCCAGCTCCCTGATATCCGCGCTTTTGCTACACCCAAGTCCATACTCGTTCTGGAGCTTTGCTATGTCATCCGCTACCTCAATCCCCACAAAAGTGAAGTTCGAGTCCATCAGAAAGCTCTTTATGGATTGTGGGATGTAGTCCAGGTAGAATAGTTGAATGATCAGGCACTTTTGGTCTATGCAAAGTTGAAGCGTCGCCGACTTGTTGCTCATCGAGCGTATCGGATGCGGCCTCCATTCAATGTCTAAGCCCACAACCACGGCTTTTCCGCCACATATTGAAAGCATTTCCCGAACCCATTCATCTACGATGCTAGCTTCGTCTGTGACGGTTGTTTCTATGGTTTTCCCGGCAAAGTTGATCGAGTATTTGGAGGTGATGGGATTGAAAGTTATGGTGGAATTGCTGTAATTAGATGTAAACATTGCTATTTGCTAATTGGTGAGATGAATATGAGATTCTTCCGTAAAGGTTTGGTCTGAAAAATATACAGAACAAATGGGTATATTTATAGAGTTGAAATCGACTTCACTACTCTCACTCAAAAAGAGTTGCTTCCTAGAATATGGATTGCTTGAGGCTTCTTCATTGGAATATGTTTTACTTGAGGATTTTGAACTTCTGTGAATTCAATCGTACACTGTTTTTTCAAAAGATGTGGCTTTCATTCAATGTACTTAAAGTTATTCATAAATGTAGAAGAATTCGTAAAGACCCCGATACAGATAGCAGATTAGGCAGACATGAACCACTATCTGTATATGTCTATCCATGATAGATGATGGTTATACAAAGAGTCCAACTTTTACACCAACCAATTAGAGATTCACACCTCTCAACATTTAATAACTTTCTTAAAGAAAAGAGCAGCACCGTATGAATCATAACCCCAAAGTGTGGAACAGTTCAGATCACTCTCTGTCTTTGTTATTTTATATTTTTCCCATTATAACTCCAGTGGAAACAATCTTCCTAACAAAAGTACATGAGCTAGCTAGGGAATTAAATCTGAGTTTCTTATCTCACAAAGAAAAATGCATGGAACATTCCACGGAAACTGGGTTGATAAATATTCACTTTACTTAGTCCTAACTTCCACTAAACTGGGCCATCTTTGATTTGAAGTCCAGGAGGGATGTCTAGTTGATCCTCTTCGTCACCTCCATTTGATTTTCTTCCTATTTTTTTCTCACCACCTTTCTCCTTACCTCTACCTTTATATAATGAAAAAGTTAAAAACCAAGTTTATCCTAACGCCAAACACTGCGATCCAAGGAGGGAAACGAAGAGAGCCAAAGGGAGAGTGAAAGAGAATTCAAGAAAAAGAAAGATGGAATTGGAAACTGGGGTATTCAAGTTTTAAGAAAAGAGTGATGCTAGAGCTACCGCTGGTGGCTCCCGATGGCAGCCACTGCTGGCTCTAATATGTGTTTTTTTATGTGTTTTTTTTATAATTATTTTTATATAAATGTTTTTAACAATTTTAAATATTAAAAAATAAATAAAAAAATTATAATATTATTAAAAAATACTTCTTTAATCATTAAGAAAAAAAATTATTAAAAAATACTTCCTTAATCACGAAGTAAAATAAAAAAATAATTTTTTTTTACTTCATAATTAAAGAAGTATTTTTTAATAATATTATAATTTTTTTATTTATTTTTTAATATTTAAAATTGTTAAAAACATCTATATAAAAATAATTGTAAAAAAATATATATAGAAAAACACATAATAAAACCAGCGGTGCCTCCCAGCGGGAGCCACCAGTGGTGGCTCTATCATTTTTCTTAAGAAAAAAGGAAATGACATATGGGGAGTTATAGTGTACGGTTGATCTTTTTGAAAACTATATGAAAAAGCTTACGTAGGATTTTTTATTTGAGTGTGTAAAATAAAATGAATAATTCTACTTATTATTTCATAAACCACATAGCACACATCTTCTAATTTTTTTTCTCATAACAAGTATATGGTACATGGATGATGCCTAGAACAAATCAATTAGTTTAGTAGGAATAAAATAATAAAAAATAGAATAAAATTCTTTTTAAATATATATAGTGTGTGGTATGGAATGTTGAGTAGCATAATCCAAATCAAATAAATGGCATTAGCGCTGGACTCCAACTTCTTCTCAACGACATCTAACTCTGCTTTGGGTTGGAGGTCATTTTGGACTCCGACTCCGATTGAAGTTGCCAAAAGTAGAGTCAAACTCCAATTCGGAGTTGAGCCCGGTCCATGTGTCGGGCTGGTTCTTAACTTGTTATTGGGCCTGATCCATTTTTTACGCCCCACTTGTTTTACATTTTTATCAGCTTTGTAGCCCAAATAAGCTACAAAAGTCCAAATGCAAAAGATGTAAATCTATAATGTAAATTAAAAGATCACATCATCATCAATAAATTATAATCTATCTATAACAAACGATCAAATAATCAAATATAAATAACAGAATCGTAACAATTAAAACATAATCACGCAACAATATGATCATTCAACATAATATCACAGTGCACACCTGTTCAAACATCACGCAAGAACATTCTTGTGAGTATTTATAACTATATGCATATAACAAAGTTAAAAAATTATATCAAAATATCATATGAATCTGCTGCTTTCTACCATCTCCAAGAGTCAAGACACCACTCTCCATTGCTCTAATAACAATTCAAGTTGACAACTCTCTCTTATTGTTGTTGGTCCACTTCAACTCAACCATGACACACTACATGCTCCACAACTTAACCACAACTAAGAAAAGCTACACAGTATCATACAACAATAAAAAGTAAAATGTACACAACTCTCAAGTACATAAATTCACTTATCCAAGATCCAAATGCAGTTTCCAACTTTTTAAGTATCATGTATTGTTTTGAAAGTTAAAAAAAATAGATCTTACACCGCCAAATTAACTAAAGGATAATAATAAAGTTAATTATAAAAGTTAATGATATCATTCATTGATCGGCACCAAACTAAAACAATACAGTCTTCCACAAGTATTGTGGGGTTCACAAATAGGTCTACATGATAAAAAAAATTATAAAACATTATAAAGAATTAAAACAATAAAATTATCTAATTAGTCATTAAAAGCTAAAGTTATCCGACATAAATGTATAGTTCTCGGCATCATCAACACTATTTAGTCCAATAGGCACAAAGTTCGTCCATAGTTCCCGAAGTTAATAAACTCTGACAAAAATCCAACGCACGACTTCCGATGTTAAATGTGAAGGACATGGTTTTAGTCAACTTAACACTACAAGAAAACTGATTATTTGTGGCTATTTAAGTCCAGCGAAATGATTATTTACAGCTAAAATGAGTTTGTTTTGGTCACAAATAGCATTTTTGTCTTAATTAAATGACCACAAAAGTCTATTTTTCTTGTAGTGTAATAAGGTTCAGACCTTACTTTAAAAATGTCTCAATAGTTTGAAGGTCTATTATAATCTTATGAGATATCTAGGAGATATCTACGAATCTACTATTCTTATATATAGTTACCCATAACCCTTTCAGCTTGGTTACAAATTGCAGGTAACTTTTCCATCGTATATTTCGAGAAGTAAATGAAATTGCATACCTGTTTGCAAAAGAGCTAGGCAACAACTGCTAAGAATTGCTTGTATCATGACATTCATTTGTATCCAAAGTTGGTTTAGGGTCGGCTAACACGAGAGAAAGATGGATTTTCCTTATTTATTTGAGGTGTAATTAGTCTTAACTTTGTAGTTGTGACTAATTGTGAAAATACTACCAAGCTGGGTTTTATTTTGGAAGGTCCAGTAATAGTTATTAGCTTTGACTCAGCAACCACATTATCCAAAAATCAAGCCATCAACTCATCAAATTAATCAGCAAAAATTTCATAAGAAACCTAGAAATTTTCACATTTGTTCGAAATAGAGAACACTTTTTTTTCTTTTTTCTTTTTTTTTGTGCTTTAGTATTGAAATATAGAATACAGCACGTGCGCCTGCCACTCCTTTCGTTTTGGGTGTTGCTACGTTGTCCTCCAAGTTGCTTCCTAGCGTATTTTAATTTTTTTAAAATATTAAAATACATTTAATAAAAAATACATACACAAATTAACTGGTGATAACTAGGGGCAACTTGAATTGGCAAATTTGAAGGCAACATTTTCCTTTCTTTTTCATTGTTCTTGTTTGGGGCTAATATTCTATTCATCCTCTCTTTGTAGCCATCAAAACAAAGGTTATTGGAATCTTAGAAAAAAAACAAGAAAGAAACGAATATTTAACATCAGATTTAGGCCCTGTTTGGTATCACAGATGGTCTCAGCCTATCTCATCTCATCTCATCTCAACATCTAAAAACCATTCAAAGTTTAAACACAAACACTTTTCAATTTCAAATTTTCAAATTTTCAAATTTTTAACTTTTCCATCTAATCATTACTTAATTATTATAATTTTTTCAAACTTCCAAGCAAAATACAAAAAACAATTCAATTTTTTCAAATCTCAAAATAAAAATAATATTAAAAAATTATATTCTAACAATATTTTAATTTTATAATATTTTTATTTAACTTTTTATATATTCTTTCTCAAAACTCCATAAAACATTTTAGCTCAAATCATTTTACTACTATTCATAAACTATCTCACTATTATTCACATATTTATCATCTCATTTGTGTAACCAAACGAGACCTTAAGGCCACCGTAATCTAGTAGTCATTGGCGGCATAGCGAGCATCATCCTCCAACTGCTCTTCCACCCTCTCGGAGGCCTCGTTAGAGATCTTGCATGTCCTCTACATAATCAGCACCTTCTACTATTATGATTCCACACAACACCCCTGCCACCGCTCCCACCACCAATCCAGTCTCCCATCCCAAACTTGCTATCCTTCTTCTCATCCACGTGCCTGTAGCCATACTATCCACTATAATGTGCCTGCTCGATGGTAACTTGGATGCCTATAAAGTATTGGTGCATTGTACCCACTATTGGGATACCCACCCGACGAGGCCCTTTAATAGTATGGATCGTGTGGTACCTGTTGTTGGGTACCCACCCAGTGTTGTACCCAATTTCAGTCTCTATTCTCCCTATTTCCCCTTCATCTTTATTGTTTACTCATTCTCACCACATGTATTCAACAACACATACATTCACCTACATGCGCGCATGCGCATGTAGGTGAATTTAAGAGTTGGGTTTTGTAGATTGAGATATTTAAGACAGTGTTTGGTAAGTGAAGTAGTCAGAAATAGTTCACTACTATTCACAAAATATTCACTATTTTTCATTATTATTCACAGATTATCAAAGATCAACTCAACATCTAAACGTAACATTAAATGTAAAAGTTTGTTCAAATGCATAGGCTATAATGAATCACTGGAAGGGGGAAACCCTAGCTGCCAGCGAGAAGGAGGTCACAAAAAGTGTTGAAACACCGAGTGCAAAAGGCGAGCGAGCGAGCAACGAAGAGCTCACGGGAAGGGGGAATGAAGGGGAAGGAGTAAAAAGAGTTGTTTTAAAGAGCTTTTCATTTAGGGTGCCGCTAGGAGCCAGATGGGTGTTAAACTTTATTTTACACCCACTAATAATAATAAGACACATAGTAACTCTATCAAAATTAAACAAAGAGCTGCATGCAATGAATCTGTTGTCCCCCCTCCCCTCACACCCAAAACCCAAAACCCAATCTTCACTCTGTTGTCCCCACACACCCATCGTCATCCCATGCACCCCCCCCCCCCCACCCCATTTGACGTCAACAGAAATTAAACCCATTTTTCCATTTCACCTAAAATCAAATCCAAGCACTCCAAAAAATACACTATCTTTTGGGTATTAGAAATAATAAAAAAATAGAATTGTAGACTGTAAAAGAACTTGTCCAAAATCGATAATCTACATGTCCACCCTTTCTCCAATTGCAATGAAAAAAAAAAGCACCAAAAGTCACCGACTAAATCAAAACCTAGGTAAATGAAAAAGAATTTAACAAAAATCAGAGATGGAAAGGGAGCGAAATAGTTGGGTTTGACATGTCGATGAGGAGAGAGTCGGTAAAACAAGAAAGAATGTGATATTCTTTTATTTTGAAATAAAGTTGGGGTTTTCTTTTGTAATTTGGAAGCACTTGCATCCTTGGTGTTACCATCTCACTTCACCGCTTAGAACAGTTTGGCCTAAACTTCGATATTTTGGTGACTTGTACATTTTGGCTAGTAAAACCATCTTGACGGACGAAGATGGGCTCGAATCCCTTGAAGAAATATGGGATCTGTCGAGAGAGACGGAGATGAAGATGGGTTCAAATCTCTTGAAGGAAGATGAGATATGTTGAGAGAGACGAAGAGAGAGGTTTGATGTGTCGAGGGAGAGCTTCGGGGGAGAAGAGAGAAGATGGAAGAGAAGGGAGAGAGGAGAATGGACACGCACCCATTGTAAGTCCAGTGAATCTGCTACGTGTTGCTCTTTTAGTGGAGGGTGTAAAATGGGAAATGACACCCTGGTTGGTTTGGAGCTTTTCCCTTTCATTTATTGAGGAGAAATGATAGAGTTACAAGTAGGGGTGTAACCGGTCCGGTTCGGTCCGGTTTTGGATAAAATCTAGGACCAAACCGGTATGTACCGGTTTTGTATTTTTCAAAACCGATTACGCACCGATTACCCTCCTAAACCGGTACTTCCGGTTTTATCGGTTTCCAGTCCGGTCTAGTCCGATTTTTCGATTTTTTTAAAATGTAAGTTTCACAATTTGTCATTTAAAATTTGTTTTTAAAAAAAAAAACTGATTTAAAAAAAATTGTTTTATATTTTTATTAATATATTAGACTATATAATAGTATTAATATTAGACTATTGGTATAGTTATAAGTTATATATTAGTATTAGTTATAAACTTTTAGTGAATTAGTATTAATATTTTATGTAATAATTTATAAATTATAATAAGAAATTATTTCATATATGAATATATATAATTATATATATTATATATAAAAATTTCACATAAAAATTTATAATTATACATTATATATAAAACTTATACATATTAATATTTAATATATAAAAAATATTTTATATAAAACTTATATATAAAAATATTATTTTTTATTTTTTTTAATTAACCAGTTCGGTCCAAAAAATCCAGGAACAGGAACCGGACCGGAACCGGCCAATTTTTACATTTTAAAAACCGGTTCCGGACCGGACCGGTTCAAAACCAATAAAACTGGTCCGGTCCTAACCGGTTTTCCGGTTTGAGTTTACACCCCTAGTTACAAGTTCTATACAATTTTTTTTTTACAATTTTCAAATAAAATAATAGTTTTTAAATATTGATTTTGATTTTGATTTGATGTGTTTGAATATTTTTTAAGAAATACTATTTTATTGATAAGTTGTAAACAAAATATAAATAGGTTGTAACTATATCATTGCTCTGTGTGGGATTTGGTCTTTTTAGGTACAGTTTGGATAATAAAATGAGATGAGATAGTTTTAGATGAAAGTTAAAAATTGAATAAAAAATTATTTTTTAATATTATTATTGTTTTAGATTTGAAAAAGTTGAATTGTTTATTATTTTTATATGGAAATTTGAGAAAGTCGAAATGATGAAATGATATGATATAAGATATTTTCACTATTCAAACGAGGCGTTACAGTGTTAGAGGAATGTCTATTGTTGGATGTTGAGTTAAAGTTAAACTGAAGAATAGATTTTTGAGTAGTACTACATCCCTTGAGGAATCCCGAGGATGTCACAAGAAGGCAAAATAAAGTTTTTTTTTCATTCATTTTTTTAGTGTACTTAAATATTTTAAAAAAAAAAAAATGCTCGGAACCCGGAATCCCAAGCATTTCTGTAGATTTTTCTCCAAGAAAAATGATAGGGAGTCCAATTTTTTTTTACTTAGTAATTAAGAAAATATTATTTAATAATATTATGAATTTTTTTAAAAAAATATTTAAAAGTGTTAAATAAATGATGTGAAATTTTTTTTAAAGATTTTTTTTATTTTTTCACATTATTTTTTTACTTTTAAATAGTTTTTATTAAAAGAAAAAATTATAATATTATTAAACAATATTTTTTAAACATTGAATCAAAAAAATAAAAAAAGCAATGGGACAAAATAAACGGGAGCCCAAAACGGGCTCCCTAGCATTTCCCTTTTCTCCAAACCTAAAGATCTAAACCCTAATTTACACTATAAAACACCGGCCGAAACCCCATCCACCCATACTGCGCCTCTCTCGCTTAGTGCTCAACTTTGGACGCATTCTCTTTCTACCCAAGGACTCGCTGCAATGAGACCTCCTCGAGGTAGCTTTAGCAATGAAACCCTTTCTTCTTTTCATGCTGTCTGTCCTCGTTTCTCTCTGATTGGTTGCCGAGAAAGCTTGGAAAAATATCTGAGATGGCATATTTAAGTTTTTCTTTTCTATTGGTGAACTGATAGACTTCGTTAGCCTAATATTATGGTTTCTTGCATTTGTCTCTAATTTTTCAGCGATCATACACAGTATAGTATTCTGTTTTGTTCATATTTTGTTTTGTTTGTATGAATCTTTGATTATGTTTCGGTGAACCTAAATGGTTGATCAGTTGAAAGGACGTCATTGTTTAAAATGTTCCGAACAATGAGCAATCTATTATTTACGGTGTGAGGTATTTCTCAAATTTTAATTTCAACGGGATAGAGATTTAGGTGTTCAATGTCTTTTTTAATTTTTGTTGTGAATCAATATGTTTTTTACCCTATCAATGTTGACTTTCTTGTTTTGGAACTTGAAAATATCTCAACTTTGTACGACTTTTTGCATTTGACCATCAACCCAATGAGTTCTTATATGACCCAATGCTGGATTTTGTCTTTTTAATTGTTTGTATTTGTGCAGGACGTGGTGGTGGTGGTGGATTCAGGGGCAGGGGTGATGGAGGTGGATTCAGGGGCAGGGGTGATGGAGGCAGAGGTAGAGGCAGAGGTGGTGGAGGGAGAGGCGGCGACAGAGGTAGTTCCATGGGAGGCCGTGGTGGCCGAGGCTTTGGTGGAAGAGGCCGGGGTGGAGGTCGAGGTGGAATGAAAGGTGGAAGTAAGGTTGTGGTTGAGCCTCATAGGCATGGAGGAGTATTCATTGCTAAGGGTAAAGAAGATGCTATTGTTACTAAGAATTTGGTACCTGGTGAAGCTGTTTACAATGAGAAAAGGATCTCTGTACAGGTCATTTTACAGCAATCATCTTCATTAATTTAAATGTGCTTTTGATTAATTTGTAATTTGTGGATCATTGAGATTCTATTTCGTTGCACTATGCCATAAGTTTTGCTCGTTTTCAATGCACAAAGCATATTGGTCTGGTTTTTGCGTCAATATTAGTCAAGGTTGATGCAGGATTCTTGCTCTGGCCTGGTGGCACTTCCCTCTGGGGCCGCTGGTCATGGTTGGGTTCAGTCCCCCAAAGCAGGGAATATATTCTCCTAGAAACTGCCTTGAAAAAAGACTCTGGGTGTATTAAATTTGCTAGATTAAGTGGTGCTAGGAAAAAAAAAAAAAGGTATTGCTTTGATATCATCTTGCAGATTCCAGAAAAGTGGGCAAAATAATAAAATTTTAACGTGGTAGTAATAATATGTTGGATGCAAATTTGTTAATTTTTCTTCTATACAGAATAATTGTTTACCATATAATGCTAAACTCCTGGTTGTGTAAAAAAATGTAATTTTTTTTCATTAAAAATAGGTTTACCATTTTTTTCTTCATAAAAAGTTGTTAATGTTTGTATAACCTGGTATTTTGTTTTTCTTTTTTTTTTTGTAATTTTTATGGAAACACTATCTGCGTAGAAAATTTAATTTTGTTAAATGTTATTGATCGAGTGAATTTGTGAATTCTTTTTTCTTCCAGAATGAAGATGGCACAAAAGTGGAATACAGAGTCTGGAACCCATTTCGGTCGAAGTTGGCCGCTGCCATTATTGGTGGTGTTGATGAGATTTGGATTGTGAGTTTCTCCACTTTTAAATGTGTTTCAATTATTTGTTTCGTGTTTTTGTTATATTATCATACTATAAATCTATGCATAACCATTTTTTATGTTTGTGTTTTAATAAACTTGAAGAAACCTGGTGCTCGGGTCCTCTATCTTGGGGCTGCTTCAGGAACTACTGTCTCCCATGTGTCGGACATTGTTGGGCCTGTAAGTAGTCTGCATGAAATCATTGTTAGAAGTTTGTTTATATTTAAAACAGTTGCTTGAGATTCTCTCTTTTACATGTAGACTGGAGTGGTTTATGCAGTGGAGTTTTCTCATAGAAGTGGTAGGGACCTGGTTAACATGGCAAAGAAGCGCACTAATGTTATCCCCATCATTGAAGATGCTAGGCATCCGTCCAAATATCGAATGCTAGTTGGCATGGTGGATGTAATATTTTCTGATGTTGCACAGCCTGATCAGGTTTGCTCTTTTATGTGTTTCTTATTCAATTGGTCTTCTCACATTTAAAATGGTAGACATGGTGGAACTATTGCATTTGAAGTGGTCACAACATCTATTTTCATTAGTGAATTTGAAATGCCCTGGGACATCTTGTGGCAAATGTTTTTTGTACCTTGTTATCGAGTTCCTTTCTGCAGCTCCTCTTAAATTACTTGACAAATTTATCTCTTGATTTTTTTTGTGCTTTTAGGAAACATTTAGTTCTGTGGTTTAATGCAAAATTATTTTCTGAAGATGAAATTTCATGTGTTTTATATTTTTAATTCACTTGTTGATACTCCTGAATAATCCATGTAGTTAAGTTTCTTCCCTTTTTGATAATTTTTTTTCTTTCTTGTATAAAAATTTGATGGTTTTCGAAACTCTTCAATTATTTTACACAATTTTGGACTTGGGATTTGTAAGCTGTTTTTGTTAAATTAAGTATTTTAATCTTTTACATTTTATATCTCGTAATATATCTTGACCATATGATGAGTTAACTCGGATTCCCCTTCAAGACATAATGGGTGATGCAAAATCGAGTTTCTGATGGTGTTATAAACTCATTTCTTGTTTTATTGGCATTTTTTGTATATTCTTCAATGTTTGGAATAATGAGTATATGATGAGTTACTCGAGCTTCCCTTCAACATGTTATGGGTGATGTGGGCTTGAGTTTCAGATGCTCTTGACAGAGTCCATTGAATTGACTATTGTTATGTACATTATTGCTTGCATACGATATGGCTACATATAACATTTTACATTTTATCCTGTTTTTTGTCATATTGTTCTTGTTTATTTCACTTTATTTATATATTTATTACCATGCGCAAACATGAACTTCTATTGCTACTTTTCCTAGTAGTTGTTAAACTTATGTATCTCATTTTTGCATCTTTTGTTTCTGAATCTCTGATATTTTTAGTGCTTTCGTACTTGATTCTTCTCTTGTTGGATGGTTGTTAAATAGTAGTATAATTTCCATTTAACAGCCATGTTTGTGCACTTTTTATATCTTTTATAGCTTAAATGCCAAAAACCACAGTTGAGATCATGATTTTGGATCAGCATGAAGCTGACTATGTTTGGTTCTTCCATGAATTGGAGCTTTGGCCCTTCAAATTTTTGGAGGATAACAGCTATTGAGTGTGAATCTTCAATAACCGAGTTGCATGCCCTTTTTAGAGTTTATAAATGTTTTCAGTTTGTTAATGCTACTTTGCCCCGTTCTTATGGGATTCACTTGTTTTCGTGGACATAGCTCTGGCCTACTAATTTTGCTGGGGCTGGTGTCTCCCATATTTTACTTAGATTGCTTTATTTGAATTTTATTTCCGTTTTCCTATGAACCTTACAGGCAAGGATTCTAGCATTGAATGCATCATATTTTCTTAAAGCTGGAGGCCATTTTGTAATTTCTATCAAGGTTTGTACAGTCTTCTTATTTAGTTTTCTTCCTATATCACTGTGCTTGTAAGATGGAGAGTGAAAGTTCAGGTGGTCTGCCCACGTGTGTGTAAAGCTGATCAGCAGGCAGTGATTGGAGCTTGTTAGTGTGACACTAATAAACCTCATGCATTCTACTTTGTAGTGTATGTTGTCTAATGATCAGACTTGTAACGATATATGAATTCCAATTTTCTTTTTTTTTTTTTTAATATTTTAAAGCGAGTTTACTTTTGCTTCTGTAGAAATTTGCCTTTTGGTTTCCTGATGTTATCTGCTTGAATATTTCAGGCCAACTGCATAGATTCTACACAACCTGCTGAGGCTGTATTCCAGAGTGAAGTGAACAAGCTAAAGCAGGATCAGTTCAAGCCATTTGAACAAGTTACACTTGAACCTTATGAGCGTGACCACGCCTGTGTGGTTGGGGGCTATCGTGTCCCAAAGAAATCCAAAATTGCTGCCTGAGATGCTGGGGGGGGCATCGGTAGCCTGTAACTGTTGTCAGAGTGGTAACTGAATAGAAATTTTGTCGAAGACAATGTTATGGATGTTTTCTATCTTCGTTTTTTATTTATTTTTGTTTGATTTTGTGGGTTATTAATATATGTTCTAATCATTTCTAAGCAACATATAAAGCAATCTCGAGTTCTTAACTTGGGTCGGGACATCCTCAAGAACTTAACGGAACTAAAATCATCTTTCTTTCTAGCCCTTGTTTCTGGATGATGGTATGGTGGAGATAGATTTTGAACCTAGACATCCAACAATCTTCACTGCTTGTGAAAATGATGGCAAAATAATCTTTAGTTATCAGGATTACCACCAAGAAAAAATCCCGATGAGTAGAGACTGAATTACTGTCACATAAACAGAGTATTTTGCAGCTCTTGGATATCCCAATCCAAGTTCATTGGAAACTCGAACACTGCAAATTGGGAAGAAAAGCAAACAATCAAACATAGGGTAGATGCCAGTGTTATTTCAATGGTAGATGAAATAATGAAAACAGAATCCTAAGACCAAGCACAAACACATACTTTACCATATGCTAGTGATCCACGTAATTTGTCAACCTACGTACACAACAGGTGCAAACTTTCCACAAAATCTAACACAGTACAAAGCTCAATAGTGTTCCACCATCCATGTCAGTAAGCAACTTTTTTGGCCATGTTGCTATGATTCTCCGAATTTATTATTAGAATCCTCAAATTATCAATGAGCGATTCAACGGCAATACATTATACTATACAGCATCATAGTGTTATTCAATTATTACTTATTTTATGCTTACCCATACCTAATTAGGTTACTTAAGTGTTACTTGCCAAAAAATTATACTAAAATATGAGGAAAAAAATCCACTTCGCACCCTCCAAATTACTAAAATCTTTAACTGTAAAAATGTTGCAATGTGTACCTCTGTTAAGATATGATTATCCAAATTATGTCGCATCACAGCCTGGATAGGCTCAAGTGGTAAAGGCTTTGGTCTTGGTTGTATGCTTCATATAGGTTTAAGATTCGATTTCTCTTGGATGCAAACAATTTCTAAAAGCCATCAGACCGGAGGAACTTCCCCTTGAATTATCCGAGGGCTTGTGCAAACAATTTCTAGGGGCCATCAGATCAAAAGAACTTTCCCATTTGTGGAAAATTCCTTTCCGAGAGCTTGTGCACCCCCAAGATTTGTCAGGACTTTGTTCTTGAACATCTACTGCCAATAAAAAAAATTTGTGTTGCATCACATTTTCAGTCATCTTAACGGATATAATTAGGTGGGATTTCTTTGTTAGTTTTTGATAGTTACAGAGTTCAATGTTTAGTTTTTATAGTTTGGTGTGAAGTAAGACATCAGGCTTGAAATTTATAATTGCTTGGTTTTGTAAGTTCACATTTATGAATTTATTGATGCCTGATTCTAGACATCAATGTTTGGTTGTATTAGGGTTCGAATTTGCCTTGATTGGAGTTGTAGTTGATTGTGAAGAACATCCTTCTCAAGACTTCAGTTGCTCTGTTTTTTAAGTAGTAAAACTTATTAATGTAGAAGTTGGTGTGACATCTTACTTAAAAGACTTCCTCGGTTGCTTTGCAATGAGATGAATTCAAGCTCTTGTAACTTTTCAATGGATTCAGGATTTCTAGGATTAATTTTTTAGTGAATAATTACCGAGAAAAAAAATAGTGAGTAATTATGAATAATCTCAAATACAGCAAAGATTTTGGACAATTTTGAAAGAACCTATCGCATGGAGGACATGTCAAAAAGCCAGTTCCATGCGACTTGGGTTCCTACTTAATTGATAAGCACTACGTGGGTGCCTGGAATGACAGACTAGGTAAACAAAGCATGATGTACAGGGATGCCATATGCAGAACTCAATTAAAAAAAAAAAAAAAAATCAGTGCAGAGATGGATTTGTATGTATATTTTTTAGAGGCTCTATCAGAAGGGAAGTTAGATGATACTTCGTTTGGCACCATGATAGTACCAAGGCTTACAATGTTCAGTGAAGTTTTGGAGAAGTATCTGAGTTTGAGTTTCTCTGTACGATGTACTGCTTACAGCCAAAAGTCTAGTTCTCGAAGTGTTGCAATCTTAATGGATGATTCAGTCATGGAAATTAAGCTTCTGCATATAATGCTGTGAACAGTCTTTAAAGAAAGATAGTTG
Organism: Juglans mandshurica; assembly: GCA_022457165.1. NCBI lineage: Eukaryota > Viridiplantae > Streptophyta > Magnoliopsida > Fagales > Juglandaceae > Juglans > Juglans mandshurica. The sequence continues at coordinate 38,074,806 of CM039619.1, forward strand.
AATAAATGGTCAATTATATTTGTATTTTATGCTTATCATAGATGTCAGAATGCTTCATGATAGCCTAGATCAATAAAAAGATTCCTTGAGAGTTTATACCCCTGATTTCTATGTAAAGCTAAGGATGGCTTCAGTGATCAGTTGTTAAATGCAACAGGTCTATTCTTTCCAGTAAATATGATCAAAATGAGAATGTGGGTGACACTTTCATTCTATGGAGATTACATATGATGATAATGGAAGTCTGTCTTATGAGCAAGAGGAGAATGCGTGGCTTTTTTTATTCCAAGTTATGATGAGAATGGAACTATCTCTTACAAAGATAGATTCCATGCATTTTTTTTTTTTTTTTTGCTAAAAATGAAAGGTAAAGATCGATGAAGAATATCCAAATGACGTTATAATCAAGAATAATTAGTCAACTTGTCCAACCTCTTCAATTTGACAACTTTTTGGTTAACTTGATTATTTTACCTCGATGTTCTTGTTTCTCATAAGAAAGGATGATTAGTCACATGCATGTTTTAATTCATCTGACTTGGTTTTTTGCTCATATGATTACTTCTTAAGAAATGTGCATTGCAATTTTTCGAGGTGATAATCATACCAATTTGGAAGAAGGATGCTGACAAAATGGAAGTTCTAAATGCCGCATCATCTGTAAAAGAGGTATTGCAAACTGCAGGGGTTAAAGTTAAACTTGATGACTCTTCTAGTAATCCCATTAGCAATCTAGGGAAAGAAGGTGGATCCACCTCTCATTAGGTGCACAAAACCTATGGTGATAGTCCTTCAAGAAGTTCAAGTAAGGTCGCTGTAGAAGATCCTTCCAATGTGGGCCACAATCCAGAAATTTCTCAAAGTGGTAAGGATCACATAGTTTGCAAGGAAAAGACAGAGAAACTTGAGGCTGGTTTTGATTCTCAGTTTGAGGATGGAGAGTTACGGGAATCCGATCTACATTACTTGGAGGAAAATGAGGGGAATTTTGGGGAATTGAAATTTGTGGACTACATGTGATGCAAGCCCAAATTGATAAGGGGTATATAGATCTTGATTGCATTGAAATACTACCTTAAGAAAATGAATTTATATAAATATGGAAGGAAAATCTTAATATATTCCTTGAACTAAGTGATTCTAATTTCGATTTTGGCCAAATTTTTTGTAGGATTCTTGTTTATTTATGTGTTTATTTCTCATACAATAATTTAGATTTTTCCTGGAAAAATCATCATAATTTCGAATTTTGCAGCTATTTAAGTCCGGCTCGTGGACTTCATAAAAAAAATTTGAATTTTACTATTAATCAATATTATTGAGAGTTGTTTTCTCTGTATTTTGGGAGAATCTCTTGTCTTTTTTCCTGTGAATTATCTGTTGAAACTATCCTGCAGAATAATCACTATTTTGTCCGGTATCAACATGTATGAAAACATGGATACATGTGATGCTGAAGCTGTGGATTGCCTTATGTCTGAAAGTTTTCAAGTTGGAAACAAATGCATGAAAGAAAGATCTTCTAGGCTTGAAGCTGAGATTTGTGAGAAGGTAAAAGTTCAGAGGGGATTAAGTCCAGGATCTGATACTGCTGTACCAAGAAGGGAATATTATGTCATGGCAGGTGCTATAAAAGAACCTTTTGTGAGTTCTAAGACAAACTATGGATCCAATCACTCGCTTGGAGGTTGTAAAATTTGTGAAGAATTGACTGCAGTAGTAACTGATCACGGCAGAACTATGAGCAAAGATCCTGATGATTGTCCTCTTCGAGTGGTTGGACAAAAGGTATCCAGGAAGGATAATGTATTAATAGAGAGAAGCAGGTAAATTCTGGGTGCACTATTTTCTTATTTCTGCAATGCAATTTTAACTAATTGTTTATCTGCTTATTTGCTTATCTTTCTGATGTTGCAGATCTGACAATTTTTATTCATGTGCTCAAACTGAAAATGAATATGCTACCGACTATTCCATTGGAAGGAAAACATATATGCTTTTCATAGGAAAATCCCCAACAGCTAGTCACTTTACTAGGGATTCAAAATGCCATAGATTGCCTACTTATCATGATTCCTATGATTCTAGATGCCCTAAACCAAAAAGCATTACTTAGAGAGTTGTGGCTATGAAATGACTTCAGACCCATATAGTGTCTGGAGAAGTGAGGGTTGCAAGATGCTTATGGTATTCATAGGGGAATGGCACTTGTGATGGACATAAGTTCTGATAGGAAAGGGTGAGATTGCTCCTTTAAATGCGGAGTTTTGCATTAGACTATGAAGTAGGGTTCATTTCCCCTCCAAGACGTCACTTCTCGACTCCCCCGAAATTCCAGATGGTTTGATGATCCACTTAGTGCTGCAGATCATTTCAGGGGCAGGAGATTGTCTGCAAGGACACCTTGGCAAAGCCGAAGGTTTGATTATTTGTTGCATTCCTCCCGAAGACTATATTCAGATGATTACTTCAAACCCATAATTCATCATGGAAGATTTGATCAGATTCGTGACACATCTAGGAGATGTAGATATGAAGCTGGCAATGATGATAATAGAAGGAAAACATTGTAGTAGATTGTCATTCGATACAAATGGTATTATGAGGTGGTTCCAGTATGATGCAGAGGATTGTAATGTATCGCATAACTCCTACAACGATGTTGAAGGTGATAGGGGGTGCTGATAGACCTATGATGCATGTAAGACAGTGGGTGAAGATATGGGTAGGTTAATGTACAAGCTTGATAGGATATTTAATTCTAGCCCAAACTCAGTTTGAATGCAAGGCTTCTAACTCAAGAAAAGCGACTTTTTGAATTGGTATGCCTTTCTTGCCTCTTTGGCAAGTTTTTGCTAGATAGGAGATTACTTAACCTGTATAACATTTGTGTTAGGGACTAAATTGACTGGTCTACCCCTTTGAAAACCTATAACTAATAATAAGGAAAGAGATAAAGTCAAGAGATAAGGCAAGGAATAGATAAACCAAAGGAAGTTGGCTCGGACTCCAAAAAGAAAAAGGCTTCATAAGGCAAGTTGGACTCTATCACTCCAATCCAGAAAACAGATCTCTATAAAAGGAGGAGATCTCTACAAATGAAGGACGAATTCTCAACAGACTTGGGATGACTTCTCTACGCCTAGACTAAATTTCTCAATTGTATTGAGCAATATGTGAGGCCATGAGAAATTGTAAAATCACCAATCATAGTGGATTTTACCCCCAAACAACTCGTGGATGTAGGCTTTTATGCCGAACCACGTAAATCTATGTGTCTCTCTTTATTTATTTCTATTTGCTTATTTATTATTTTTTTATGGATAAACATGAAGAGTACCGTATCGAAGCTTGAATCACCATCGTGGGCCGGTGATACGTTTTTCCTCTGTTCCAGTCTATTTGCAAATTTAGGCATTAACAGTTGGCGTCATCTGTGGGATCGACATATTATCTGCACCAAAAATGGGAGAAGGATGACTCCTCAAGAAAGTGAGAGAGGAGGAGATCAAGAAAAAGAGGAGGGTAAGAAGAAGAGGAAAGAGAGAGTACCCTGGCTTTGGAATGGATTTTCCATTTCATCATTCACTAGCCCTAGAGAAAAGTGATGAGACAGAGTTGTTTGCAGATGTACTGGTAAGAAAGAATGAGTGGGAGAAAGAGGAAAGGAAAGTCTGCATGATTAACGTATAGCCTATTTTACTAGCAATCCTGAATTACTTCAGATAAGGAAAGAAAATTGAAGGTGAAACTCAAAACATAAATTCTGGATGATACCAACACCCTTCTGTGTATAAAAATTGAAGTTTGATCTCTAATTGCATGCAAAAAATGATATGAAAAAGCAGGAGTAATAAGGTACACTTAGGGGTGGTTTGGATTCAAAACTCACTTTAACTCATCTCAATTCATCTTTTTCAAATTAAAAAATAATAATAATATTAGAAAATAATATTCTAACAATATTGTATTCTACTATTCACAAATCCATCATTTAGTGACAAGCTGCCTCTGTCAGCAAATCAGATGTTTACCAGTCAACTCAGCTTGGACAAGTTCAGAAAAAAATTGCATATATATCCCAGCATGGGAAAACAAGAATATAGGTCAAGCCACCAAATAGAGCAAAATTTCAAACACAATTCTATAATAAATCTCCAAGATGGAAATAAGAAGAATAAATCTCCATCTAGCAGAAACACCAAAATTGAAACTGATAGTCCTGACAGTAAAGTAATTTGAACACATTTGAGAAAGCTAAAAATTCCTACAAACCTACACCCCACCCCAAAATGAAAAAAAGACAAAAAAACCTATGGCGTTAATTAATGGTTATCCATGTTACCCAATTCTCATCAACAAGAAAGAAATAAATAGGAAAGAAAATGAAAAACTTTACTCTATTTACATACCAATTGCGAACATATCGGCATCTGATCAAATAGTTATCAAATAAACTTGAATTGCTCAAAAATAAGAAATATCATCAGCACGCACCAAAGATATAATTGAAAAATGCATGATATCAACAACCCATAAACAACTAGTGACCACACAGATATAAACACAAAACCCAATCTCCAAACGGAACTAAAACAAGAAATCAAGCAAATATAACATGAATGAAAAGAACCCATAAATGTGAAAACAGAAGGCAATATCAGGGGTGGTCGTGGTGGTTGCTTGGCGTGGAGTGATGGCTCGGGAGGAGTATGGTGGCGCTGGGGAGATTGGGTGGCCGTGGGTTGCAAATAGAGCAAGGAAGAGAGGGAGGGCCTCGGACTGCTGGGTTAGGCGTGGAGGAAAAGGTGGCTCCGACGAACAACTGACGACGGCGTCAATGTGTGGGTGGTGGCAAACGGCGCCCCTAGCGGCGGCGATATAGAGAAATCCGAGAGAGAGTGGGGTGACGCCAGATTCAGGGAGGTAAGAGATCAGGCTAGGGTTGGAGGAGAAGGAGCGGGTGACCTTCGAGGTGAGGTGGTGGTGGCGTGGTGGGAACATTGGCAATAGGTTGTGCGTGACTGCACGGGTTGTGTGTGACGGAGGGATTGGGGAGAGAGAGAGAGGGGGGGCAAGACGGATGGAAGGAAATGACTAGAAAACGAGCGTGGTTTTTAATTTTATTAGCTATTTGTGCCCTTTTTTATTCGCCGCTAATAAGATTTTAAGTGGCCGCAAAACCTTTTACAATGACAATTTTCGCCACAAAAATCATCTATTGTGGAGATTTTTGCATTCGACGGAAAGAAAATGCCGCTACAGTAAAAATTGTTTATTGCGGCGGAAAAAGTCACCTCCGCAAAAACGTAATAGTTAATTTCTCCATCAACATTTTCCAAATTCGTGCTTTAATTCATCGGCGAAAGTTAAATCGCCGAAAACAAGATTTATTTGCGGCAATTTTTTTGCGGCGATCAAAAAATGCTTGAAATAGCCTTTTTTCGACGATTTCTAAAGTTAAAAAATCACTGCAAAAGACTACTTTAGCAATTGCAACGATTAACGAACCATTCGTAACAAGTTTTTTAATATTCTTGTAAATTTTTTCGTCGCAAAAAGTGAAAATTGCTGCAAAAGATCAATTTAGTATTTGTGGCGAATTTGTACGTCGCAAAAAGTGAAAAAATCACTGCAAAAACCAGTTTAAAAATTTAATGCAAAAAGATCGCGACGATGTAAAAAGCGCTACAATTAAAGACTTTTTCTTGTAGTGAAATAGCGTGAAGTTAGGATAGAACACTTACACGTACTGTCTGTTCTGTGCCGCCTGTTGGGTGATGTATAATGGGAAACATACCATGCAAGTAAGTGCAATAAACATGGTCGAACAAGAAAGCTCTATCCAAGACACAATTCCAAGAGAGCCTTTCAGTAGCACTAGTCTTCTCACTACAACAGAATGTGTCTTTTGTGACAGAGAATACCGTCACAAAAAAATGGCAAACTGTCACTAAAGATATTTGGTGACAGTTTGAGACCGTCACCTAAAGTGTGTCACAGAAAATATTTGGTGACGGTTTACTGTTCAACCGTCACAAAAAATATTTTTAGTGACGGTTGGAGGTGTTCCGTTTGGTAGAACATTCGAACGTTCCTTTTTTGTGACGGTTGAGAACTGTCACAGAAAGTCACGTTCGGACGTAAAATTAAACGTTCAAACTTTAACCCGACTGATTGGCGTTCGAATGAGAGACTTTGACGTTCGTTGATTATCGTTCGAACGTATCATATTTACATTCGAACGTTAATGCGTCTGAACGTTAATTAGAACCAATGTTTGAATTTTCGTTCGAACGTAAACGGAAATGTGCAAACGTAACGCGTTTAACGTTCAGACATTATTTCAAATGTAAATGAATGAGCATTCAAATGCAAGTGGTTTGTTTGAACGTTAATCGTTTAATCGTTCGAATGGTTTGTTCGTTTGAGTGTGAGTACGTTCGAACGTAGAGGTTTACGTTCGAACGTTACTATCCAATTTCTGTATTCACGTTTGAACGTTGGTTCACATTTCGAACGTTGGTTCGAATGTGAACCAACGTTCGAACGATTTTAATTTACATTCGAACATACAGATCAGAAATAGTAATTTCATAAAATTTAAAAACATAATACCAATTGTATCATATTACATACCATCAATTAACAAGTAATAATGTCTTATAAAAGTACAAAATTAGATATTAAAACTAGCCACAAATACTGATAAGATTTATTTCTTCTTTTTCCCTCGCCCACCGCGATTCTGTTGCAACGACATAACACGCTCCATTTGCACCATTATCTCCCTTTCACTTGATCTTGCACTTCACTGCGTATTCTTTCCTCCTGGTCTCTCTGTTGGTCCTGCAAACGCGTCTCTAAATGAGACTGTCGTTCTAAGAGAGACTATAACTCTTGTTGTCTCAACCTCATATACTCATTCTCACGCCGTGCAGCTTCTAAATCTGCCGTAACATTATTAATTTGTGCAGCCGATGAGGTTGAGGAGGATGAACATCTATGCTTAATAGATTGTCCCAAACCTCTTGTTATACTAGATTGCAGCCAGAACACTTGCGTGAATATGTCTATGTCACTAGGAGAGGATTCCCTAGAAGCCGACTGTGTCTCCATCATTTTTTCCTACAATTTGAAAGGTAATGATCGTAAATAATTAGTAACGTATTAAAAGAAATAGAAATAAAAAATAAATTATTCAAATGTTACATAAATAATTTATTTAACAAAATTAACACTGCTTACATAATTATTTACAGCAACAGGATCCATCCAATCACTATGCTCATTAGTGTGAGCAGCAACATAGACATGAATGAGAGAAAAGTTTTCAGGATCATCACGCTTCTAACAAAGCGACATTGGCAATTTTAAAAAGATAATGTTAGTACTTAAATAAAAGAATATCAGGAAAATAAATGAATTCTATAATTTTTTAATTACCATTTTTTCAGCAAGACAGTGGAATGACCTTGAACCGGCACGATGGTGGACAATCAGAGCATATCTATTCTGTGCATTTGTAAAACTCAAGTGCTACAAAATATATTAAGAATGTTAATTGTAATATGTATACATATAATATATAGAACGAATATGAATGTAAATAATTAAAAGATATAAATGTAAAATACTTGATAATCTGGAGATGCGAAAAGATCACAACACTTTCTCCAATCATTTAACTTCATCTGCTGAAAAGGAGACTGCGCAGCCTCTTCCAATGTCTCAAACTTCTTAAAGTGGTCATGACATCGCCTTTTGTGATGTCGGAATAGTGTAGCCATCAACTCATTCACGGTTCTCAAATCCTCGCTACGGCCAAAGTCGAGGTCGAATTCATCCTAACAAGGGAATCAGGTCAAAAATATGATATGCTAATCTAGGTGAAAAACATGTACTCTCAAAGTAAACTCACTAGCACACGACTTCGAATGTGCTCCTTAATCTCATTCGGAACATCTCGCCATGAGCTCACATAAAATGGAGCATAAGCTCAAACTACTGTGCCAATATAGAAGGAAAGCGCTGCTGCACTATCATCCACTCCTCCAGTGGAATTATCAGGAATTGTGATCTTCAATTTTTCGTGCCTTCTATTTTTTTCAAGAGAGATTCCACGTGTATAGCCACGACTGCAACGTGCAGATGCATCAACTACATGATAATAGATAGTATAATTATAATTATATAGTTATTGAGATAAAAGTATTAACTATATGATTAATTATTAATGACAATATTTCCTTACTGGTAGGTGTCGACTGACTGTTGTTCTCTTCTGTGTTAACTTGATCTTCAGGAACATATTCCTCGAGTGGTGAGTCATCAATGGATTCATGATTTGGACTTGGCGGAGGCACATTTCTTTGTTGTCGTTTTGGCGGCATTCGTGAAAATAATTAATTATATTAAAACAAATTAATTAGAAGAAATTATGAAAAATCAAGATATTTTATAGTCACCTATATGAATAAAATATTTAGTACTTTTATTCTTCATCTTCAGATGAATTTTCCATGCTTGTTTCAGAATCTCCATCAATAACATCTTTATCATCATCATGCACCTTTTCTTCATCGTCCTTATCCACCTCCTGCCCGGATTCTGATTCGTCTTCCTCTTCATCTTCTGACTCTTCTTCTTCTTCTTCCTCCTCACTTACTTGAATTGAATGATCATTTAATACAGACAGGTCGAGATGAACGGGTGGGACATTATCTCTACACAAGGGGAGCAACTCGAGTGCACCGAGGTCAACAAACAAGTTAATACCCTCTCCATCTTCCTAGTATGCCTCTACAATTTGAGTGTCATCTTCATCTCTACTATTCTCGTAATATGCACTCGTTCTTGCTTCATATATATTTCGAGGAACAAATTTTTGTACGACTCGCCAAGTTATCTCTCCACTATCTTCATCAGCACTTTTCATTAGATCAATCAAGTAATAGACTTGGGTAGCTTGACAAGCCAATACGAATGGATCATCTTCGTACCATTTAGATGCAGTATTGACACTCGCAAAGTGATTATCCCTATGTATCGAAACCCGACCACCGCCTAGATCTCACCAATCACATTTAAAGACATATGTTACATACCCATCCAGATATTTCAATCCGATAATATCATGTATGACACCATAATAGTCAATATCATCTGTTCCATAACTCCCATCGACCAACACACCACAGTTTTGAGTCTTTCTATTACGTTCACGGTCCAAAGTATGGAATTTATAACCTCGAACCGTGCATGCAGTGTATCGAAGTGCTCTATTTGAGAGACCACGGGCCAATGCATACAATTCAAAAGAAATTGATCCGGGATTACGAGCACGTTGTTCCAAAATCTAACAATTGAAATAATATATATTTATTATTTCATTATCCAGAGTTAAAAATTTCAAAATCTAACATATATATAATTTTAGTTCATACATGTTATTCAAATCATCCGGGAAATTCTTCCTCGTGTCTTGCCTCTATATTTTCTGTGTCTTCCGTCCTAAGTTTGTCCATGTGCTCACTGTTATAACATGTTGCAAAAGAAGTATATTTTGAGCACAACAATTATAGTTAATTTTAAGAAAACTATAATTATTCAAACCATGGAATGACATACCTGAGATAATCATCAATCTCCCGGCAATTATTTAGCACATACCACCGAACTTTACCCAACTCTCCATCAATTAAATCGTAACCTGTTTGTACACCCAAGGGTCATACATTTTGGAAAAACACTGATAGCTCACGAGGAGGCGGAGCAGCAAGATCAGCATTTCGCTCTTGAAAATTAAATTGTGTCTCAACACCACGAAGATATAGAGAACAAAATATTAACCATTCATCGTGTATATAGGCCTCTGCTATTGAACTCTCAGCTCTGGCTTTATTCCCAACAGTGCACTTCAGTCGACCCAAATATCTTTCAACTAGATACATCCAACGGAACTGCAACGGTCCACCGAAAAGTACCTCTCGCGGTAAATGTATTGCTAAATGGACCATGATATCAAAAAATGATGGTGGAAAGATCTGCTCGAATTTACATAGTATAATAGCAATGTCTTCTTTCAATTTCGACAACACATCTCGATTTACTACCCGAGCGCACAAATCTTTAAAAAACATACAGAGTTCAGATATGACGACTCGTACATTAGATGTCAGCTTCCCACGAATTCCCACAGGTAATAACTTCTGCAAAAATACATGACAGTCATGACTTTTCAATCTATTGATTTTCCAGTTATCAGGACTCACGCATCTACCAATATTTGAAGCATAACCATCTGGTAACTTCACACCTTGCAACCATTTGTAGAAATCCATCATCTCCTCCCTCGTCATCGTAAAACATGCATGCGGCATGATCACCCTATTACCCTCCACCCACAAATGCAGATTATATTTAATTCCAATTCTCTCAAGATCTTTCCTCGTCTTGATCGTGTCTTTTCTATTTTTGTTAATACTCATCAACGTACCCTGTATATTATCACAAATATTCTTCTCTATGTGCATTACATCCAAACTATGTCGCAACATGCATGACGACCAATACGGCAAGTAAAAAAAAATACTACGCTTTGTCCAATTCAATTCTGCTGTGGCTCGTTTTCTCTTGTTCTTTCTCCGACCTTTGCCAAAATTGTTCACTCTAACATGTTGTTGTTGTTCCACTATCTCTTCTCCAGACAACTCTTTTGGTGCAATTCTATCCTCTACTCTCCCATCCAACTTGACACATTCTCTTCTCTATACATGATTTGCTGGTAGATAATGTCGATGACCCATGAAACACAACTTTTGAGAATATTTTAGCTACTCACTAGCAGTTTCTTTATTACACGTCGGACACGCTAACTTCCCTTTCGTACTCCAGCCGGAAAGATTCCCATATGCCGGGAAATCATTTATGGTCTACATTACTGTAGCATGCATCTGAAAAGATGTCGATGTGAATGCATCATAAGTTCTGACACCTGTTTCCCTAAACTCTTTCAGCTCTTTAGTCAACGGCTGCATGAATACGTCATTATCATTCCCAGGTGATCTGGGGCCAGGGATGAGTACAGTTAACAAAAAATTTGGCGTCTTCATGCACCTCCATGGTGGAAGATTGTACGGAATCAATACTACTGGCCAAGTGCTTAACTGTCATAGACTATCCAGTCCTGACAACTCTCAATTAGTATATGTAAAGATCGGAGGAGAGTAGTCAAGGCTGGAGAGATTATGACAGTCAAGCAATTAGATTAAAATTTAGAGATTATAATTGTTATATATAATTTTAAAAGTTATTATATAATTTTAATTATTATCATTCCACAATTATAATCTTAATTGTTATACTTAATTGAGTGAGTTATTTATTTATATAGACAATAAGTATATAATTTTTATATAAACATTTATTTTATCCTTATTTACTTACTCTTTAGTTTATAATAAATAAGTATATTTACATATTCCAACTCTACTTATTTAGTAGGTTCAAGACTTTTTTATTGAAGAGTATTTTTAAGGTTATATTATAATTTTAATTATTATCATTCTTAAAGTATAATTTTAATTGTTATACTTAATTTCAAAAGTTATAATATAATTTTAATAATTATAATTCTTAAAGAGTTATTTTAATTGTTATACTCTATTTCAAATGTTATTATAACATTTTAATTATTATCATTCTTAAAATATCATTTTAATTGTTATACTTAATTTCAAATATTATTATATAATTTTAAATAAGTGAGTTATTTATATTTAATAAGTAATTATTAATTATATTTATTGTATGTATATATTATATTTTATATATTTAAGTTATATACTTTTTTTTATCTTTTTTTAAAATCAAGTTTTACACTATAGTTATAATTAGAGTAATAATAACTAAATTAGTATGAATATATTATTTATACTTATTAAATGTTAGATATTAAGTCTCATATTAAATGTAAATTAAATGTTTTTAATCTTTACTTAAATTAAAATCCTAAATTTATAATTTTCTTGTTAAAGAATAAATTCAAAAAACAAAAAAAAAAATTATTATATAAAAATTTCACATAAATACCAAAAACTAAACACAATATATTTCTAATCATATAAACATATATTCACATAAATACCATAAATACCAAAAACTAAACACAAAATTTTGTTGCAATAATCACAATTATTTCAATAGTAAGCATAAAATCACATGCCACATGTATTAACATATCCCTAAACTTGAGTAAGCAATAAACATGCATTAACAAAACCTAAAGGCAATATATTTCTAACCATGTAAACATATTCAAACAAAATTCACAAATAATAATCATAATATTTCAAATCCATATCACAACATATTCACAATAACTCACAAAATATTTACAAACTATACAAACAATAGTCACAATATTTCAAGAGTAAGCATAAAATGTATAAACATATTGATAAAGTTTAGAAATATACCTAACACTCACAATATCCTCTTACAAATCAAAATCTTCCAACTTGCCAAAACAATCAATCCTTCAAAAAAATACAACACTAATTTATTAGAAATATTATATAACAAAAACACAATACAAATATCATAAAATTCAAAAAAAGACAAAAGAAAAATAATTTGTTCTTACCAAAACTCAACTCAACTCTCACTCTAACTGTTACAATTTTCACTTTAACTGTCTCTCACTCTAACTCACTCTAACCGTCTCTCTCACTCTAACTCTCGTAGTACCTAACTCACGTCACTCTCTCACTCAACTCTCTCCGACTCTAACCCTCTCTCCCTCTCTCTCTCTTCTGCAGAAGACTCTCTCTCAACTCTCTCTCTGTTGCGCGCACGGGAGAAGCAGAAATGAGCCGCTTCCTCCTGTGCGTGTATTCATTAAGTTCTAAAATTATTAGCTCAGAAGTTCGAACGTTATATTATCCCGCCCAATTTTTAGATGACGTTCGAACGTAATAAAATACAAAATTTTTTCCCGCCCAGAACGTTTGGACGTTTTCTATGAACGTTCAAACGTACCCTTCCTATGATAGAGCATGAAATCTAACGGAAAATTTCTCGCACTTTTATTTTCAATTTCGAACGTTCAAAAAATTTTCGTTCGAACGTTCATAGATTTATTGATTAAAGTTTGAATGTACAACTTAAACGTCTGAACGTTCATATCATCAAAGAGTTACCATATTTGAGCGGGAAATTTCCCGCACTAATTTCCTAACGTTCGAATGCTAAGAAATTTGGCGTTCGGACATTCATAATTTTCTAGTGATTTTCATCGACTAACGTTCGAACGTACAGTATAAACGTCCGAGCGTTTAGATCATCACACAGATACCTTAATCGAGCGGAAAATTTCCCGCCCTTTTAGTTTAACGTTCGAACGTTGTAAAATTTACGTTCGAACGTGGAATTTTTACATCCAGCGTATCACAAAGGTGCGTAAATTGAGCGAGACCTTTCCTGCATTTTCCTTCTACTGTTCAAACGTATTATAAGTGTACGTTCGAACATGGAAATGAACTCTCATAAACCTCCATTAATGTTCGAACATTAATTTGAAACGTTCGAACGTACCCTTCCTAATATACTATATTATAATATAGTATATATACTATATTATATATATATATATATAAATATATAGTATAATAGCATAATACTTTAGATGAAAACTTAATAATATAGTATATAAATTATACCATATATATATATAAATCAATAATATATAATTATTTGTTACTTATTAAATTCTGCATTATATACTATATTATAGTATAGTAAATATATTACGTTTTATATATATATATAAATGTATAGTATGATAGCATAATACTTTAGATGAGAACATAATAATATAGTATATAAACTATACCATATATATAAATCAATAATATATAATTCTTTGTTACTTATTAAATTCTGCATTATATACTATATTATAGTATAGTATATATATTACATTTTATATATATATAAATATATAGTACGATAGCATAATACTTTAGATGATAACATAATAATATAGTATATAAACTATACTATATATATAAATCAATAATATATAATTCTTTGTTACTTATTAAATTCTGCATTATATATTATATTATAGTATAGTATATATACTACATTTTATATATATATACTACATTTTATATATATATATATATTGTAATACCCAGCTCCTTCTTCTTACGTACGTTTCTCTCTTTCTGACGTATGTTTCGTCTTGATGACGTAAGCAAATCCCGAAGGCAGAGATTATGTGATTATCTGCCTTTCTCACTAGCGACTACGAGTCACGTTATGCATGCCGAACTATGATGGCGGGTCTCGAAAGATATCGTGTGACTTCTAGGGCACGCCCAGTGTTTTAAATATGCTGGAAATATTTATAAGGAGTATTTCCATCATTATTGAATTAAGATTTGATCTTAAATACGACAATCAAAATATTCTTGAAAAGCTCCAAAAATATTATAATTGCCAGAAATTATTTTAATATTATTATTAAAATGATTTTAATTATTTAAGATACTATGAGATTTAAATTATGTTGAGAACTTTTATTAATTAAATGGTTTAACCCTTTTAAATATGTTAAGTGAGATTTCATCATTCTATTAATGATGAAGAATATTATTTTATAAACTAAAGTTAGTTTAAAATAATATTTAACTTAATTCCTCTAAGTGCATTTAATTAAGTTAATGTTTTACGCATCTTCAAATCAGTATTTTAATTCCTCGTCGTTAGATCGTTGTGTAGATCCCCAGACGAAAGGACTGAGTTAAATACCTAGACCCCTCTCTTTCCCTCTCATTTTCCCCATAACCCTCTCTCTCCTCCCTCTCTCATTCGGCGTACGCTGTACGTAGAGACCCACCCCACGCCGAAGCTTCAAGGTCTCAACCCGGTGCCGCCGTGCGCCACCAGTCATCATCGCCGGCACCAACGGCTTACTCTCACTCCGGCGAGCCTCCCTAGCTCAGCCCCCCTCTCTCACGCTCTCCATTTCTCCATTTCGGAAGCACACAGCCCATATGGGCTTAGTGCGCGTAGCGCCGCCCAATGGCTCCACGGCTCCCATGGCGAGCTCCTCTTCCACCGGCCATCATCCTCCACCGAAGCCAGCCCCTATGAAGCAATCCTCCCCCTTCTTCCATGGCAAGTACCCGAAATGGGTCTCTAGCCCATTTCCCACCGTGCGCCACCATACGCGACCACCCACGACCACCATGCGATGCCATGGACCTCCTCTCCCTTTCCCCGAGCTCCTCCATGTGACCCATGGCCAGAAACCCCCTCCTCTCACACACAGGTTCTTCCCTCTCTCACGCACGGGTTGCACGCCGTGCACCGCCACCCATGACTGATGAGCACCACCATCAGCCTCCCCCGATCTGCCACCCATGAGAGCACACTCTCTCTCACTCTCCCACGGCTTCTCCTCCACGGTATGGCCAGATCCGCCACCGTGAGCCACCGTGGCGACACCTCGACGCCACCACGAGATTCACCGCACCTCCCTTAGCCAAGCCCTAGGTCCAAACCATCACTTTATGTGATGGGTAATCACTTCACGTGATGGGTAATCACTGCACGTGATGGACAGTCACTGCGTGTGATTGACCGCCACTGTACATGGCTAGATCCACCGTGTTATGCCCCTTGCCATCATCACAAGGCCATCATGAGCCATTCCAAGACCACACCTAGCTATCCAAACGCCTAAACAGTTAACGTACGCGGGTCAGCCGCCACGTACGACACTGTCGACAATATCGGCTATGACGGTCAACGAGCAACGCACGAGTTATTCCGTCGATGGTATAACTCTCTATCCCTCGTTAATTATGTTAAATATTGATTAGTTGACTAGGTTGTGGACTGTGCTGTTAGTATTGTGGAATTGTGGCATTGTGTTGTGGTGTTGTGTGATGAAGTGTTGGGCATTTTGTGTAGTGAAGTGTTGGGTTTGTCTGTGTTGTATGGAGGTGCATTGTGCCGTGTAGTGTACTGTGAAGTGTTGGGTGTATTGTGAAGTGTTGTGGACTGTACTGTGTAATGCAGTTGTGGGGCTTGTGCTGTAATTATGGAGTGGTTGTGTTGTGCAGTGTAGTTGTGAGGCATGTGTTGTATAGATGGCGTGGCAATGTGTGGAACGAGAAGAGTACACGCTGAGTGTACTCTATGTGGGGTATGATATATGAAGGGGATATATGTGGAATGTACTCCATACGGCGAGTATGCCGTAGTGGTGATGTGTCGTAAGCACATGGAATATAGGCGGAGTGTATTCCATGTAATGGAGCGATGCACCATATGGCAGAGATGCCATAATGGTGATGTGCCGTGATGTGTATGAAGGGAGTATACGATGGGTGTACTCTGTGTGGGGTATAGTATATGTGAGGAGTACACGTGGAGTGTACTCTATGTGGTGGATGATGCACCATATGGCGTGTATGCCATAATGGTGATGAGGCGTGTTGTATATGTAGGGAGTACATGTGGAATGTACTCCATGAGATGGTGAGTTGCACCATATGGCGTGTATGCCATAGTGGTGATATGGTGTGTATGGATGGAGTACATGTGGAATGTACTCTATATGATGGGTGATGCACCAAATGGCGTGTAGGCCATAGTGGTGATGGAGCGTATGTAAAGGGAGTACAAGTGGAAACCTACTCCATGTGATGGATTAATGTACCATATGGCGGGTATGCCATAGTGGTGATGGAGCGTATGTAAAGGGAGTACAAGTGGAACGTACTCCATGTGATGGATTGATGTACTATATGGCGGGTATGCCATAGTGGTAATGGAGCGTATGTAAAGGGAGTACAAGTGGAACGTACTCCATGTGAGGGATTGATGTACCATATGGCGGGTATGCCATAGTGGTGACGGAGCGTATGTAAAGGGAGTACAAGTGGAATGTACTCTATGTGATGGATTGATGTACCATATGGCGGGTATGCTATAGTGGTGATGGAGCGTATATAAAGGGAGTACAAGTGGAACGTACTCCATGTGAGGATTGATGTACCATATGGCGGGTATGCCATAGTGGTGATGGAGCGTATGTAAAGGGAGTACAAGTGGAACGTACTCCATGTGACGGATTGATGTACCATATGGCAGGTATGCCATAATGGTGATGTGGTATGTATGAAGGGAGTATACATGGAGTGTACTCCATGTAGCAGTGACACTCCTTGTGGCGTGTCGTAGAGATAAGGACGGTTATGTGATTGATGGGCATGGAACACGATGGATAGTGTCGGGAACTGTGGAACAGTGTCCCGAAGTAGTTATGGCATAGCCTGTAGTCTGAGGTGACAAGTGTCACTGTTATGGACTTATGGCTGGGAGTATACGTGAAGTATCAGAGCAAGTATAAGAGTACGCAGCAGAAGCATGACTGAGGAATGTCACGAAGTGACATTGACAAATGACAGTCGTGCTTGTGATGGGTGAAGTAGTGAAATAAGTGTAGGAGTACGCAGCGGAAACATGACTGGGCAACGTCACGAAGTGACGTGGTTATTGGAAGTCATGCTTATGATGGGTGAAGTGTTAAGGTGTAGAAATGGCGTAACGGTAACGTGACGAGATGTCACGATATGACGGGAGTACGTGAGGAACCATACTCGTGATGAGTCAGGAGTGATATAGTAGGATGCTAGGTAACACGACAAGGTCATAGCGTAGCACTAGAGCAATCTCGGGCTATATAACGTGACATGAAACGTAGTTATGAATGGAGTCTTGTCGTGTTAAGTGTTGGGATGAACTATCAAAAGGGACGAATAGCATGAAGAGTCATGCTAGCCGAGTTAAGAGAAGGTTGGTATCGGAGTATGACCCTTGTCCCTCGAAGCTGGTGATCCACGTGTTATATATGTTGATCTTAGGTGATAAGGGGTAGAGTACATGTGTAGTCTGGTTAGACACATGTGCCGGATGGATTCACCATATGTAATGGGTAATCTATCCTGAGTATATTACACGGTGCTTAAGCCCCAGAGTTGGCTTAGAGCCGTATGGCTTGTCTGGATGGGAATGAGGATTTGTATGGGCTAAGATGCATGAAGAAAGTGACGGGTGTACTGTCTAAGGACGGAATGCTTGACTTAGTTGGTTTAGTCATGCATCGGAATGAGATTAATGAGAAGAATGAGACAGAGGCCTTAGTGTCTTAATCCTAAGGTGAATCATGAATTCACTTTAGTGGATGAGCACTCGAGGCAAGACATGAGTTGGAAGATGGGGTGACCGTAATGGGTCCCGAAGGTTTTAACATAGTGAAGGGCATGTGAGTGCACGGGATAGAAGGAGAGTGTTCCAAGTATAGCGTAGTTCTATTTATAGTTTAAGTTTCTTATGCATTAGATTGAGAATAATGCTAAGGTTATGTATATGCATGTAGGTTGCCATCTGACAAGCACGTGAATGGACTGAATGACATGCAAGTAGCATGGAGTCCAGGTAAGTGTTACGTTCATACTCTTCTAGAGTTATCAAAGATATAAGAAACGCTTTTCCTTTAAAATGCTCACGAAAAGACTAAAGACGTTTTAAGAAAGAAAATGCTAATTGTTAAAAGATATAAGTATGTACAGCCCCTCCTTGGCAGCCCCTTTTTACGCAACCAAAGTATTAATTGTATGCATGTAAATGGATGACTATATGCTGTATCTATTGTTTGTATTTTCTAAGAAAATCCATAAATTGATGAAGATGCATGAAGGGCATGACAACGGACGCTTTTGTGAATCCTACGAACCGACGCTCTCATGTGCGCCACAAGGTGACTCTCGTTGATGCCATGAGAGACGATGTTCAAAGGTGACGCTTAAGGGATGCCACGAAAGCCGACGTTTAAGCCCATGTATGTTCTCAGATGAAGTTTTCCACAAACGAACTGTTAAAGAAAAGATAGAACTGAAATGAACTAAAAGACGAAAAGACCATTTTGGGCATACGCCCCAAACGATATTTTCTCACGAAAAGAAATGTTTTCTCATGAAAAGAAAGGACTGTAAATGAAAGAAAGAACTGAACGAAAGAGTCAGCTCTTCCGAGTTGACATAAACGAACGAACGCATGAATGAAAAGCAAGAAAGAAGAAATGAAAGCATGAATGTATGAAGATACGTAATGGCCACATGACTGAAATGAAAGGGTACCAATAAGGTGGATAGATTGCAATGCCGGGTAAGTAGTACTGGATGTGCACCCAGTGCTGCCCCCTATAAAAAGGGATTCCCCACCCGTGGCCACGGGCGGAATTCGGGTCCAAAGGAAGACCGCTAACCCCATACACACCGGGCGTAACAGTGTGTACTGGCCTATGAAAGCAATAAGAACGAATGGATGTATGCACGCATGTACGAATGCACGAATGCACGAATATTTAAGAAATGAAGGTACTGACGGGGGACACGTTTTTAAAGAAAGGAAAGTCTTTTGAAAGAAAAGTCCCGTCTAGTGACATTTTCAAAAGAACGCACGTAAACATGCACGAACTCTTGCAGAAATGAAGGCACTGACGGGAGAAACGTTTTACGAAAAGGAAACCCCGTCCAGTGAAGTTTTCAAATGAACACACGCATGCACGCACGTAATAATATGTACGAATGATAAATGCATGATTGAAAACCTATATTGTTATATTTTTAACGGTATAAAGTAATGCTTACGAGTCTTCAACTCATTTTAGTTTTTATGTATGTCCCTCCCCCTCACAGGAACATGCACGATCAGGACGGATACGGCCCATGGGGAAGAGCACGGAAGTCTAGGCACGAGTTTAAAACGTACGAGAACTTTTTATTATAAGGCTTATGTTTTCCGCTGTAAACCTCTTTTATGATAAAAGCACATTTTAAATTATGAACGTGGAGTCTTGCACCCTGGGTATGCAAGTGAAAAGTTTTAAACATGATGGTAATTCCCGTTGTCCTTTTTATAAAATAATTTTGGAAAAAGTCCCACCATAAGGACGGGCGTTACATATATAGACAATAAGTATAAAATTTGGACACCTATCTTGATGTCTGAAGATACGTACGGCCCACTTCATAGCCATAAACGCTACAAATGAAGGTACGCAACTACAACGTGATCACCAAGCTAGCTAGTTAGTCAGTCGTCTATATATTTGTTAATTGTAACATGCACAATCATGGAGGATGTTTGAACGTTACTTTGAAAATAAAAAGGATCGATCCTCCCAAAAAAAATGCACCTTACTATTCACTGATCCAATGGCCAGCCCGTCTTTGATCTCCTTCTATATGAAAAAAATATTATATTTTATATATAGTTAAGTTATATACTTTTTTTTTTAAGACATAATTAATACTATACTTATAATTTGAATAATAATCATATTCTAACTAAATTAGTATGAATATATTATATATACTTACTCCATGTTATATATTAAACTTCATATTATCTGTATATTAAATTTTTTTAATCTTTACTTAAAATTAAGATCATAAACTTATAATTTTCTTGTTAAACATATTCAATAAAAATTCAAAAATAATAATCACAATATTTTAAATCAATATCACAACATATTCACAATATTCTCACAAAAATATTTATACACATATTAATTCATCAATGAACACCATAAATTCACAAACTATTCACAAAATTCACAAACAATAGTCATAATTATTTCAAGAATAAGCATAAAATCACAACAATATGTATAAACATATTGCTAAACTTTAGAAATATAACTAGCACCCACAAATTCAAAAAAACCAATTAATCTAATTGCTATTCATTAGGAAGAGTAATTTGATTTCAATCAATCTATTTAGGAATTTGTACACTAGAATTTTGGATACTAGATTGTAATAATAAAGTATATCGTTTTCGACTAATAATAAGAGCACGTGGTTCTAATGTTGATTTCATTAGTTTATAATAGATCATATAATCTATAATATATTATATTATATAATATTAGATATATACTGTACTATATATATAATACAGTATATATAATACATTATATATATATAATACACAGTATATAAGGCCAAAACCTCACGGCGAAACGTCATTTTCACCATTATCATCGTCATTCTGTTGTACGCCGCCACTCTTCCGTCGCCACCACAACCTTTACTAAAAGGTAGGCATTCATCTTTTAATCAAATAACATGTATTTTATTTAATATTTGGATTGAGTTTTGTTTAAAACGGGATAAGTGGTGACCGGATTTTCAACTTCATTTTCTACCCACCACAGCTTGCCATTGGCCAAATAGTCACCGTAGAAATGTTTCTTGAAGTGTATACTTCATTTCTACGGTGACATTTCAACATTTAGAACCTAGTAGAGTAATTTTTGAGATTTCAAAAATGGCTGAGTCAACTCAGCCATTCTGTGTTGTAACGTTCGAACATTTTACCAAGACGTTCGAACATACGAAGTTTCAATTACATAGCCGTTATGGCTTCTACATTCGAACATTCATTGCCTTACATTCGGATGTCATTTTCATAAATTTTACGTCCAAACGTTTAATGGATACGTCCGAACATACTAATTTTTAAACATTATTAAATGACATACGTTCGAACGTGAATCCTTTACGTTCGTACGTAAATCACATACGATCGGACGTTTAATTATAACGTTCGAACGTACTGATTTTCTACTTTATTCATGCTTCGACGTTTGGACGTTCATATTTACGTTCACACGTAAAACACATACGTTCGAACGTATAACATAAACGTTCAAACATACGTCAGCCAATATTTATTTACTGCTTATGTTTGAACGTGTATGTTATACGTTCGCACATATTTGTTTTACTTGCGAACGTAAAAGATACACGTCCGAACGTTTTATCATAACGTTCGAACGTTTCTTTTATTATGTTCGAACGTTAATGTAGAGCAACTTAAAATTAACACAAAAAATGCATCAATGTAAATCATTTTTTTCCTTTTTCTATTTTCAAGATATGACTCATCCTCTGCATACTAGGAAACGAGGGAGGGAAGGAGCCACTCAGGACACTACTTGTATCGGGGCTCATACTGTTATGGTAGAGCGAGGGGTTCTGATTAATGAGTTCGACGAACTCATATGGGAGCAGACGAACCTGAGAGATGTTTTCCTCAGTAGAGGCTGGGGAAATATCTGCACATTGAGGGGGAAGGTATACCTCTCAATGGTTCAGGAGTTCTATATGGGGATATGTGACATGCCTCAGGACACATCCTCTCACACCGTAACTATACGCAGTGTTTCTATTGAGATATCACCAGATATCATCGACGAGCACCTCGGGATTCGTCAAGGAGTTGAAACATTTGCACACGCTACACCCTATGAGGATGTAGGCACTTCTACATCATTTACTGGCCGCTCATTTGAGCCAGCATCAGCCAGAGATGCAGACTAGTCAGAGGCCAAGGATACTGGCGTCGAGGCTTGGGATGATGACCGAGACGAGGATTTCTACATTCTCACCGGGAGGGACCGCATGCAGATCGAGAGGAAGAATGCCTTCAACCAGAACCATCTGCCACCTTTCTTCCGCATGTTGCACCTTATTGTTACAACAAATGTGGATCTTGTGGCATATAAAACCACATTTAGTCAGCTTCGGGCATAGTTTTTTATACGAGTGACACGTGGAGATCCCATAGATTTGCCACTGCACATCTTTGAGAGGATCCGTTACGAGGCGAGCATCGTCTCCATGGATAGTCTGCCATATGGTGTCCTGATCAGCCGGCTATTACTTGCACTGGGAGTGCCAACCCAGCCAGAGGAGCGGGTCAAAGATCAGATGAGCCCCCTCGACATGACCACGCATCGACGTAGCATTGGACAAGCGAGGGAACGCCAGCCACCCCTGTAGACGATCTAGTTGCTCCGACGCAGCCTAAGCCACGTCATGTGGGGAGTAGTAGTCAGCAGCCGCTACATACATCAGCGGGAGATGTGCGGCCTGCTTGGATTGATGCGGTGATCTCACAGCTGACTGCGCATATCGATCGTAAGATCGATCAATCGCTCGCGGTTATAGAGGCGTCTGTCACCGAGATCACCCATCGTGTAGGTATCCTCAATGACAGGGTTGATACCTTGACTAAGGTACGGAGTTCGAATTTCGTGAACAACGCTATCATCTGAGTGTTGTTTACGAAATTCGATCATATTTTGTATTTTGCTTTTAATATATGTAAAGAAAAATCTTATGTAATATTTCTATAGTTTTTTAATTTCAATTCTCAATCTTCTTTAATGTTATATTTTTTAACTTTAATATTAAATCACTGCACTTCAAATATATATAAACATAAATATATATATATTTATATATTACAAATTGTGTATATATAAATATATACAAGTCAATTTTTTAGACTTGTTCACAAATTATACACTATAAAAACCACATAATTTTTAAATTAGAGTCATATTTAATTTAAATTTACAATTAACGTTCGAACGTAAGTTGCCACAATATTCGAACGTAAATTTCTCATACATTGAAACGTTAAAAAAACCTCATCTGTCTTTAGTGACCGTCACAGAAAAGGCTTTTTAGTGACGGTTTGGGGACTATCACAATTTTCTAACCATCACTACAGACCAATTGTGTTGTAGTGTCTCCATGATGTAGAGGCGCAATCAAGCGCAATCGAACATTTTTAACAACGTGACTGAAAATAATTTAAGCATGGTCGAACATTTTTAACTGGAAAAAACTCTGGTTTCCAAGATGTAGAAGAGCAATGATCAATAGCTGCTCACGGCCTGCTTTGTACCTCAAAATGTTCCTCTTAATCCCTCTTGGTTAATTAGTTACCCCCATTCAAATTATTTGGATATATAGGCGAGCGTAAAACTACCTAATTAATTGACTTAGATTTGGAAGTTTTAGGATTCAACATTATTATTTTTTGAATTTATTTGACCACATTATATGTATACGGCAAGAAAACTATTTACTTGTGATCTGTTATTTTCAGAAAAAATTATTATTTTTTATCAAAATGAGTCTGTTTTGTCGCAAATAATCATTATCGTCGCAAATAATTCGTTACAAATACTTATTAATTAATTGTATATATACAATTGACAATACATACAAATTTAACGCCCTAGTTCAACCTCTGGCAATAATAAAACAAAGGTGCAGATTATACATCTGCCGAAGCTAGCGGATCATGAACAGATATTAATTTGCAACCTGGCCTCCAGCTGATCGCTACTTTTCATGTGCCACGAAGTACTGCAAGACTCGAAGATTGGATCTTTTTCCCCAAAAGAAGAATTTCTGCAATGCTAACAGACACTGAGACACATTCACCTTTCGAATTCATCACCAGTTGAAGCTGATGGACTCGAAGTGCAGATTTCCTGCCAAACCAGACGAACAAATTTTGGCAACCTCATGTCGCATCTTCCTCGGACCACAGACTAAAACTCCAACATCTGATCCTGTGCACTCAAGAAGAACTTCTGCAATGCCAATACATACAATCGATTAGTACTTTACCGAACATACTAATTAATTCTAAGGCGATGCGTTTACTCTGATCATATTTGGGTGTTCGTAGAGGTAATTTACTCTTAAGATCGGGCCTAGCACCAAAGTGCACGTTGGTGGCTTGAACAAGAGACTGATGGGGAAGGCTTTCCAGCTCCCTATCAGCAACATTGAACCAAGACCCTGGTGAATTTGTTGGTGTTGGCACATCAGAATTTTGGATTTGCTTCCTTTCCCTAGCATTTTCTTTCTTGCACCGAAGAAATATTGCACTAGAAACTAAGAGAATACAGGTAAATACCAAAAACATGTCCCAAAGAGAGCAGAATGAGAAATTATAAGTCTCATTGGTGTTTTGTTCAATAGGGTAAATGTAGTAACGAGTGACAATGCCTAAAAAGAGAAGGAACATGACAAATGATGACGAGATTATTGCACCAAGCCATAACCAATTGTTTGAGCCTAGAGCGGGAGAAATAAGTGAGTCTGTTTGGTCTGGCTTAAACCATTTGGTCTGGATGAGCTTCTGGGAATCTATGGATGGCTGCTCTTTGTTTCTGGTGACATAGGCTTCTATTTGCAACTGCATTTTGGAAGTTTGAGTGGGTGCGCCAGAAATAGGAATTAAGAGATCTAGTATGGCGAGATCCGCCGAGTTCTTGAAGGCACACACGAGGAGAACACGCGGGACGTTTAAGCTTCCATTTTGGCTTCGGAAAATGATCTCGCGAATTATAGACACGAAAGGAGTAATCCCACTACCTCCACTCACCATCACCAGGGACTCGTGCCTTGTGCCAGAAAAATAAAAACCAATCAGATTAAACGAGAAATTAATAAGCAATTCAAAGTCAAAGACACAGCGATCAATGATATTATAAAAGACAAACTGCATGTACGTAGTACGTAGTTTATAACCGAGCACCTCAGAAAATGAGATGAAGAAGGCCCATAAGGTCCTTCAACAGAAACTTTGAGATGATCCACAGGAGAAGAAAGTTCTTGGAAAAGCTTTTGAGACCAGCTTCCCTCGCGTTTGATGGCAACGCTGAGCTTATCCGGCTCCATATCACAGCAGGAAGTCAGTGTGAAAGGATGCCACTGAAACTTGGAAATGCTAGGCACATTTATAAACATGATGCTTGTTGGATTGTAATTCAAACCTGGGAGGAAAAATTGCATGTCAGATTCTACGAACAAAACAAAATAATGGTGTCAGAAAATCTACTATTTCAGTAATACTAATCCTCGACGTTGTTATACCTTGGCTCTTGGAGAAGTTTAGTTCCACAGTGTCACAAGGTAGAATGCGTGCAGATACCAACCTAGCACTTTGTCTCGACTGTAGAAATCTCAAGAATCGATCGACAATGAAGAGGAAGATACCAGGAAGGATCATGCAGAAGTAGGCAGTGCCAACATGCAATACGTAGAAGAAGATATAGAGAATGTAAAGATGGTGGGTATAGAAGAAAACCTCAAACATCTTTCGCCTAACACGAGGAAAGCTCGTAACCCACATAGCCAATGCAAATACTATTGCAATCTCCCCAGCTACATTTGGCACCCAATCACGGCTCCACTCAAGCAACTGCATGCATTATTGCCAAAACGCCATTTTTATTTAATGCCCAGCAAAAAGCCAAACATATATATGCATCTTGCATGCATGCCCTTCTCTCGATCGATCTGCGCAGGCACGGGCATGCATGCCCACACGTACACGCACAAACAGGCACACGTTGACCGATCGGTTATATATATCTAGTACTATCATAAATATTACTGTGAAATTTTTAAATACTATATTGATAGTTACAATTCAGACAAGAAGACAAGGAATAAATTTAAGTGCTTGTGTGTGGGCTTTTCTTTTGTAATTCTCTCTCTTGCCTCTATTTTTATAAATCACATTTTTAATACTTGTAGTTTAGTACTGTTGTTCGAAATTACAAAACGACGTACGCCTTCCATGCACGCACCAATATTCAATTGGGTTTTTATAAATTAATATGCATTAATGCATGCATTGAAATCCTATAGGCTCCAATTTTCCTATATATTAACATGATGATTTATGTGTTCATAGATATTATATATATATATTTTCTTCTCGTACGTAATATCCAATATTGACAGGATGCAGAAGATCATCATCAACCACTCATATATCCTTCTTCTTTCTAAAAGAAAAGTAGAGATCTCTTTCGGCAAGTAATCATCAAGAAGGAATCTAAGTAATTTACGAATACATCCCTCACCAGTACTGTCAAACAAGAAAGACAACTGCATGAATTCTATTCCAAACATAAAAAGACAAACACGAACAAAGATAGATCAGAGAAGATCTTTACGTGTATAACCTTACAACAAACAATCAACGCATGTTAATAGTTGACAGCTAGCACGCGCGATATTATTTCATTAAATTCCGAGAAAAGATTGCAGACTTAAAAATATAAATACCTGAGCCATTTGATCAGTCATGGCCCAATAAATGATGAAACCTACGGTATGTGCGGCAAAAAGAATCATTGAAACATGACCGAGCCAGATATGATACTTGATGCTAGACTCTGATGTCAGCCCAACAAGAGGCAATATTGAAGAACCTCGAGTCACAGGAAAGAAGAGAAATGCCCAGCATATGTTTCCAACATACCCCAGTCTCAATGATACACTTCGAAACTTTGCTTGCCACCTGCATGCATGCCAACGACATACAATTACAACATAACACTACTTAATTATCTTAATTAGTTAATTAGTGGTTGGAAAAAGATTGATCGAGATCAGGAAAAAAAATGATAGATGCGTGCAAGAAATCTAGAGAGAGATCATAAATATATATGATCTATAAGGACTTTATAATTCTTGTAATAAAATTAACAGACGACAAGAAAACTGTTTATTTACGATCAGTTAATTCCAATGAAATGATTAAATTAGTTGTAAATAGTCTTTTAATTGCAATAAATTAATCACAAAAATCCGTTTTTCTTGTAGTTAGCGCTGTTATCGTTGAATTAGCTGCAAGGCTTACAAACCATCTAATTTCTATCAACTTTTAAACCAAGCTTCATGATGTTTTAATTACTATTGAAATTTTAAATGAAGAAATATTCCTACATACACTTTCTCGCCTGCTTTATGCATATGGAGGTGACCGAAGCTGACATATAAATAATTGGATAAAGACCAGATTAAGAGCACGACAAACATGGCTGCAAAAGCAAGCTCCACTGCAGTGACAATTCCAAGAGGAGCCATCACAAGCACCGGACGTCTCCAAAAGGCCAAACGATTGCTTGTAACAACGTCTCTGCAATCAGTTAAGGTATACAAGAGTATATATATGTGAATTTTGTCGCTCGACGGATTGGGAAAAAACGGATGGGCCGAAGAAAAAGAAGTAGTGGCTGAACAATTCATAAGAGATGAAGGTAGGTAACCTTTTGGAGTTCATATTCTTTGATTTGTTCTGAACGTGGAGATAAACGCAGCCCAAAACTGCTATAAATATCATGGGAAATGTAAAAAGCAGAAGATTTGTCCCTGGATATTGATCATATCATTAATTTTAGCATAATTCTAAGAAAAAGAACTGAATGCATCGGAAAACATTAAGCTAGTGAGCAGGAAAAAACAAAAATTATTACAGAAATAAGCAGTTAGGGAACCTTGTTCTCCAAAATATGTTGAATTGAGCTTGCTGTTTATGGTGGGAGTCCATGCTTGCTTGTATGTTTTGGTTGGCAAAAGAACCCAAACTATGATCCACCCAAGGAAAATTATCCTTAGTGCTGTCTTCATACTACTGATCATCTTCTTCTTCCCCAAGCTAGCGAGTCAGCGCGCATGCGAGGAGATCGCCCTCCCTTAATTTACAAGAAAATAACTCAACCTTTTAGTATGCTCTAAGAAACTACCTTATCCCAAGTACTAGTACTTATAGGTCCCCTACCATTTTGAATTATTTCTTGTTATAATTCGTACGTCATTAATTATATAGACGTTTATTCACTAGAACGGCATGATTCATGCACATTTCCCATTTTTCACAGCCTAATTATTTTCATAAATTACTTCATCTTCCACAAATTAAGCTTCCATATTTGGAAAGGCACGACAAAATTGAGAGTTACCGAGAATGTTTGTGAATAGTAATGAAAAAATAATAATAGAATATTAAATAGTAATAAATAATAATAAATAATAATAATAATAATAATAAGATATTCTGAAAATTAATATCTCATGTACTTCCCGTACCCAAACCAAGAACACTCTCAATCTGTAAACTCTCTCGATCTGTTCAGCATTATTCCTTTATATATATATATAAATCTTCACAACTTCCTAATACTCTACACTCCATATTATTTTTAATTTTTATTATTTTTTTCTTTTATTAAATATTTATTATATGAATAATGAATAAAAAATTTGAAATAATTTTTAAAAAAATAAACTAAAAAAATAATTTAAAAAAATATTAAAAATTTAAAAAATTTAAAAAAATGTAGAATGTGGAGTGTGATGAAAGTTGTGTAGCAAAGCTCGTACTACTACTGATTTAAATGGGTACCGTACTACGTTAAATTATGGTACTACACTACTACTCGCCAAGAGATTTCGAATTGATCTAGAAGACTACTGAGGCCAAGATGTTTCGACATATCAAATCAGTTTTTTTTTTTTTAACCACAGTAAACAAATAGAATTCTCACATTATATATTTTCATCTAATTAATATATGATTTATTTTTTTATTTAAACAAACATATATTTAAATATTAAGATAAAAAATAAAAATGACAAATTAATTACATATTAATTAAATAAAAATATATAGTATAAGGTTCGATATAAATTTTTCATCTGAAATGATTCCTTCATGGGTTAATGTAGTGTGATGTATTATTTTGGTAGAACACTGGCGCTTATTTTGATAATTAATTAATTATGTATATTATATATCAGAGATTTAGGCTCTGTTTAAATAGTAATATTAGATAGTTTTAAATTAAAATTAAAAATTAAATTAAGTAGTATTTATTATTATTATTATTGTCTTAATTTTTAAAAAAATTAAATTATTTATTATATTTCAAATAAAAATTTAAAAAAATTATAATAATATAATGAGATAAAATTATTTACGTATTCAAACGACAACTTAAAAGGTAATAAAACTCCAAGTACAGCTGACTTATCTCAATTCCTTTATTGTTAATGCAAGTACACGAGTTGACAAATTGCATAGAGTATAGTACATGAAGAAGTACAAAGAAAAATTTGACATGGCAGATTTTAAGTGATGCAAAAATATTATCCTATAATTAATAATTCTTTCGGAAGCATATTCATGCCAAATACCTAGCTAATACAAAATAAGAATGCTATGCATTCCCTTCCACACTTTAAATTTATAATTTTTTATAGAGCGGACATATTTTTTATAAGATATGAAGATATTTTTTATAGAGTGTGAAATGTGAAGTGATGAATAATGACTGATGAGAAGAATTTTTCATACAAACTATCTGTTTTAAAAAACTCATGATTACAACTAATTTTGGCACTGCAACCCAAGTTTCTTAATTTCTTTTAATTGATAATATTTCATTGAATCAAACAAAACAATTGTCCTTACACCATATTGTTGCTATCAAGCCAAAGAATTTGTGATACAAAAGAAGGACACCCCTCCCACCATAACTCAATTTCTTCTACCCCATGCATGTCTTGCTAAACTATGCACAGCTGAATTTCTCAATCTATTAATAAAAGAAAGCTAAATATCTCTAAATCCACCCATCAACCTTCTTATATCTCTAAGTAAGTATTCAAAATTTGTTAGAAAATGAGTGGTGGCATCCTGTAGAGCATTAACAAGAACCAAGCAGTCAGATTCAAGTATCAAATTCGGTACCCCCCCCCCCCCCCATTGTGCACACAATTGCAAACCTCTCAACATAGGCGTTGCTTCGAATAAATTCTGAAGAGGTCACCTCCCTTTTTACTTTACTGAAGTTCACAATCACACAACCATTTTCATCTCTAAGGATTACACCAATCCTCACTTTCTGTTGATCAAAGAAAGTAGCCCCATCGACATTCATCTTCAAAAATCCCAATGGAGGAGGAGCCCAACAAACCACTCTTTTAACAGTTGTACAATCCACATCAAAGGCTTGCACTTGCTTAAACTCATAATGCACAACTAAAGAGTAACAAACAGCAACTTTAAAATCCTAAATTTTGTGCTCAAACAAAAACTGATTCCATCTATACCATAAACCCCAAGCAATGCAAACAAACTTTGAGAGATCATCTATTGATGTAACGCCCGTCCTTGAAGTGAGACTTTTTCCAAAATATTTTTAGAAAAGGACAACGGGAATTATCGTCCTATTTAAAACTTTTCACTTGCATATCCAGGGTGCGAGACTCCACGTTTATAGATTAAAATGTGCTTTGACAATAAAAGAGGTTTACAGCGGAAAACATAAATCTTATAACAAAAGGTATCTCGTACGTTTAAAACTCGTGCCTAGACTTCAGTGCTCTTCCCCATGGGTCGTGTCCGTCCTGATCATGCAGTTCCTGTGGGGGAAAGGGACATGCATAAAAACTAAAATGAGTTGAAGACTCGTAAGCATTATTTCATACGGTTAAAATATAACAATATAGGTTTTTATTCATGCATTCATCACTCGTACATACTATTACGTGCGTGCATACGTGTCATACGTGTGTTCGTTTGAAAACGTCACTGGATGGGGTTTTTCTGTTTTAAACATGGGCTTCTTTTTCGTAAAACGTTTCTCCCGTCAGTGCCTTCATTTCTTCAAGAGTTCGTGGGTGTTTACGTGCGCTCTTTCGAAAACGTCACTGGACGAGGCTTTTCTTTCAAAAGATTTTCCTTTCTTTAAAACGTGTCCCCCGTCAGTGCCTTCATTTCTTAAAGATTCATGCATTCGTGCATTCATACTTACATGCATACATCCATTCGTTCTTATCACTTTCATATGCTAGTACACACTGTTACGCCCTATGTGTTTGGGGTTAGCAGTCTTCCTTTGGACCGGATTCTGCCCGTGGCCACGGGTTGGGAATCCCTTTCATAGGGGGCAGCACTGGGTGCACTTCCACTACTACTTACCCGGCATTGCAATCTGCCCATTCATTGGTACCCTTTTCATTCATTCATGTGGCCGTTACGTATCTTCATACATTCATGCTTTCATTTCTTTTCATTCATGCATGCCTTCGTTCATGTCAGCTCGAAAGAGCTGGAGCTTTCATTTTTTGATATCTTTCTTTCATTTAACAGTCATTTCTTTTCATGAGAAAACATTTCTTTTCATGAGAAAATATCGTTTGGGGCGTAAGCCCAAAAATGGTCTTTTTGTCTTTCAGTTCTATCTTTTCTTTAACAGTTCGTTCTTGAAAACTTCATTTGAGAACATACATGGGCTTAAACGTCGGCTTTCATGGCATCCCATAAGCGTCACCTTGAACATCGTCTCTCATGGCATCCACGAGCGTCACCTCGTGGCGCACATGAAGGCGTCGGTTCGTAGGATCCACAAAAGCATCCGTTGTCATGACTTTCATGCATTTTCATCAGTTTATGGATTTTCTTAGAAAATACATACAATAGATACAGCGTATAGTCATCCATTCACATGCATACAATTAATACTTTGGTTGCGTAAAAAGGGGCTGCCAAGGAGGGGCCGTACATACTTATACGTTTGAACACTTAGCATTTTCTTTCTTAATACGTCTTTTGTTTCTTTTCGTGAGCATCTTAAAGGAAAATCGTTTCTTGTACCTTGGAAAACTCTAGAAGAGTATGAACGTAACACTTACCTGGACTCCATGTTACTTGCATGTCATGCAGTCCATTCATGCTTGTCAGATGGCAACCTACATGCATACACATAACCTTAACGTCATTCTCTATCTAGTACATAAGCCACTTGAACTATAAATAGAATTACGCTATACTTGGAACACTCTCCTTCTATCACATGCACTTACGTGTCCTTTACTATGTTAAAACCTTCGGGGACCCATTACGGTTACCCCATCTTCCAACTCATGTCTTGCCTCGAGTGTTCATCCACTAAAGTGAACTCATGATTCACATTAGGATTAAGACACTAAGGCCTCTGTCTCATTCTTCTCATTAACCTCACTCCAACGCATGACTCAGACCAATTAAGTCACGCATCCCGTCCTTAGACAGTACACTCGTCACTTTCTTCATGCATCTTAGCCCATACAAATCCTCATTCCCATCCAGACAAGCCATACGGCTCTAAGCCAACTCTAAGGCTTAAACACCGTGTAACTGTGCTAATGACAGATTACCCATTACATATGGTGAATCCATCCGACACATGTGTCTAACCAGATTACACATGTACTCTACCCCTTATCACCTAAGATCAACATATATAACACGTTGATCACCTGTTTAGAGGGACAAGGGCCATACTCCGATACCAACCTTCGCTTAACCCGGCTAGCATGACTCCTCATGCTACCCGTCCCTTTGACAGTTCATCCCAACACTTAACACGGCAAGACTCCAATCATAACCATGTCTCATGTCATGTCATGTAACTCGAGACTATTCTCAAGCTACGCCATGACCTTGTCGCGTTACCCAACATTCTGCTATGCCAACTCTTAACTCATCACGAGTACGGTTCCTCACGTACTCTTGTCACATCATGACATCTCGTCACGTTCCCATTACGCCATTTATACACTCTAACATTTCACCCATCATAAGCGTGACTTCCAATAACCACGTCACTTCGTGACGTTGCCCAGTCATGCTTCCGCTGCATACTCCTACACTTGTTCTACTACTTCGCCCATCACAAGTACTACTGTCAGTAGTCATGTCACTTCGTGACATTCCTCAGTCATGCTTCCGCTACGCACTCTTATACTTGTTCTGCTACTTCACGCATACTCTTAGCAATAAGTCCATCACAGTGACACTTGCCACCTCAGACTACAGGCTACGCCATACTACTTCGGGACACTGTTCCACAGTTTCCGATACTACTCATCACGTTCCACGCCCATCAATCACACAACCATCTTTATCACTACGACACGCCACATGGCATATCGCCGCACCTCATGGAGTACATCCCATGCGTACTCTCTTCTCACATGCTACACCACATCATCACTATGGCGTACCCGCCATATAGTACATCACTTCACCCCACAGAGTACACTCATCGTGTACTCGTCCCATTCCACATACACATCACCATTATGACATATAGCCATATGGTACTTTGCTCCTCTACATGGAGTACACTCCTCGTGTACTCCATTCACATATGCTATGCCACATCACCATCATGGCGTACGCGCCATATGGTGCATCGCCCCATCACATGGAGTACACTCCACATATACTCTATTCACAGACGCTATGCCACATCATCACTATGGCATACCAGCCATATGATGCGTCACTCCACTACATGGAATACACTCCGCGTATACTCCATGCACGTAACGACACATCACCTACTACGGCAACCCGCCGTATGGTGCATCACTCCATCACATGGAGTACACTCCACATATACTCATCCCGTTCCACAATACGCCAGGAGGGTATATTTTACATATACTCTCATTGTCTCACATTACGCCACACACAAAGTACACACAGCGTGTACTCTTCCCATTCCACACAACGCCACGCCATCCATACAACACATGCCCCACAACTACACTACACAGCACAACCACGCCATAATTATAGCACAAACCCCACAACTGCATTACACAACATAGTCCACCACACTTCACAATACGCCCAACACTTCACAGCACACTACACGGCACCATACACCTCCATACAATGCAGACAAGCCCAACACTTCATTACACAACACCACATCACAATACCACAACTCCACAAATACCAACAGCACAGTCCACAACCTAGTCAACTAATCAATATCCAACATAATTAACGAGGGATAGAGGGTTATACCATCGACGGGATAACCCGTGCGTTGCTCGTTGATCGCCACAGCCGAAGATGTCGACAGTGTTGTACGTGGTGGCTGACCCACGTACGTTAATTGTTCAGGCGTTTGGATAGCTAGGTGTGGTCTTGGAAGGGCTCGTGATGGCCTTGTGATGGCGGTGAGGGGCATTACACAGCGGATCTAGCCGTGTGCAGTGGCAGTCAATCACGCGCAATGACTGTTCATCATGTGCAGTGGTTACCCACCACATAAAGTGGTGGCTTGGACCTAGGGCTCGGCAAAGGGAGGTGCAGTGGATCTCGTGGTGGCGTCGAGGTGGCACCACGGTGGCGGTTCAGGGCCGTGAAGTGGAGGAAAGGCCGTGGGAGAGTGAGAGAGAGTGTGCATGCGCGGGTCGTAGATCGGGGCCGTGGGAGGTTGGGTTGGCTTGGTGGTGGCCTGAGCAGGCTGGAGGTGGTGGTCACCTGTCGTGGGTGGCGGTGCACGGTGGCGTACGGCGTGCAACCCGTGCGTGAGAGGAGGAGCTCGGGAAAGGGGAGAGGAGGTCCATGGCGTCGCATGGTGGTCGTGGGTGCCGCGTACGGCGGTGCTAGAGGTCGCGCATGGTGAAGCCGTGCGTGGGTTTCCTTGTGCGTGTGTGTGTGTGATGGAGAGGGAAGGTGGCTGCATGGGAGGAGCCAAGCTCGCTGGGGAGTGGTTGCCGGTGGCAGAGGAAGCTGCCTAGGGAGTGGTGGTGCCGGAGGACGGTGCACGGCAGCGCTACGAGTACAAGCCCATTCGGGCTGTGTACTTCCGAAATGGAGAAAGGGAGAGCGTGAGAGAGAGGGGCTAAGCTAGGGAGGCTCGCCGGAGTGGAAGGAGGTGAATGGTGGTGGAGGTGACGGTCACCGGCACACGGCGGCGCCAGGCTGCGAGGGAGAAGCTTCGACGTGAAGGGAGGCACATTGCGTATCACGTACGCCGAAGGAGAGAGGGAGGAGAGAGAGAGGGCTACGGGGAAATGAGGGAGAAAGAGAGGGGGTCTGGGTATTTAACCCAGTCCCTTCGTCTGGGGATCTACACAATGATCTAAAGACGAGAGATTAAAACACTGATTTGAAAATACGTAAAACATTAACTTAATTAAAAGCGCTTAGAAGAATTAAGGTAGAATATTATTTTAAAATGATAATTTAAATAAATGATGAAGTCTCATTTAACATATTTAAAAGGATTAAACCATTTAATTAATAAAAGTTCTCAACATAATTTAAATCTCATAATATCTTAAATAAATTAAATCATTTTAATAATAGTATTAAAATGATTTCCGGCAATTATAATATTTTTGGAGCTTTTCAAGAATATTATGATTGTCGTATTTAAGATCAAATCTTAATTCAATAACACTGAAAATACTCCTTATAAATATTTTCAGCATATTTAAAACACTGGGCGTGCCCTAAAAGTCACACGATATCTTTCGAGACACGTCACCATGGTTCAACACGCATAACGTGACTCGCAGTCACTAATGAGAAAGGCAGATGATCACATAATCTTTGCCTTCGAGATTTGCTTAAGTCATAAAGACGGAACGTACGTCAGAAAGAGAGAAGCGTACGTAAGAAGGAAGGAGCAGAGTATTACAATTGAGCCCTTCTCCTTAATTAATTCAGCCACTTCCCAAAATGATAAACCAGATTGAATGTCATGCAAAAAAGGCAAATATTGAACTCAAACATTAAAAACACCTGAGCAATAAAACAGCACATGTGCAACATCTTTACTTGCCTGATTACACAAAGCACAATTATCATCCACCAACATTTTCTTTCTTCTCAGATTAAAAGCAGTAGAGAGATTTTCAAGACATGTTTTCCATCAAAAAATCTTAATCTTTTTTGGAATTTTTAGATGCCAAAAACACTTCCAAAAAGATTAATAGAGCTCTCTCTCTCTCCCCCCTGTCCACAGATGCAAAAAAGTTTATAGGCACTTTTGACAGAGTAGTGACCCCTCTTTTCTGAAAGCCAAAACAAAGTATCTTTCACATTTAAAGACACATTTATTTTAAAAATCTGTGCCACAATTCTTGGATTGAAGATAGCTCTCAATACCTCCACATTCCCCCAACCCAATTCCTCATCCAATAAATCACTAACCTTCAGATTTAAATCCACACCTGGACCAGCAGCTGGAAGATCCCGCACAGCAACATCAAGGATCCAAGGATAATGAAACACCCTCACCCTTCTACCATTACCCACCCTCCAACAACATCCACTCTTGAAATAGTCAAAGGCTTTAACAAAACCTTGCCAAACAAACGAAGAGTTTACACCCATTTTAGCTTCCAACAAAGGTGTGTGAGGAAAATATTTAGCTTTAAACATTCAAAACAGAAGAGACCCCTCATTATGCATAAGTCTCCAAATCTGTTTAGCAATGAGAGCCAAATTAAAAATCCTATGATTTTTTAATCCCATACCCCCTCTAAACTTTGAATCACACAACCTTTTCTAGCTAACCCAATGAATCTTCTTCCCTTGACCTTTGCAGCCCCACCAAAAATTAGTCATTAACATTTCTAATTCATGGCATAAAGATGTAGGAAAGAAAAAACAGCTCATGGCATACATGGGAATGGACATAGCAACAGCTTTAAGGAGGACTTCCCTACCCCCTTGAGATAACAAATTACCCTTCCATAATTGCAATTTTTGCCACAACCTCTGTTTAATACTAACAAAAACTCATTTTGATCTCCCCACCATAGGTGGCAAACCCAAATATTTTTCATACTGTTGAGTGTGGCTTCCCCTCCAAAGATGCATGATTTCAGATTTTCCAGCTTCACTAACATTTTTACTAAAAGCCATAGAAGTCTTTTCCTTGTTTATACACTGCCCCGAAGCTTTTCCATACTTATTAAGCAGAGAGTGAATCTTTTCAGTAGTATTCTTATCAGCTTTACAAAATATCACACTATCATCCGCAAACAACAAATGGGTTACTCTAGGAGCTCCCCAACATACTCTAATACCTTCCACTCCATCTCGACAATCATTCATCTTCAATAAACTGACAAGTCCCTCCGTACATAACAGAAAAAGATAAGGAGACAAAGGACCTCCTTGCCTTAAACCTCTACTTGGAAAAAAAAAGGTACTTGTAGGGCCACTATTGACTAGAACTGAAAATGAAACAATCCGTACACACTTCATTATTAAGCTGATAAAACCAGAATCAAAACCCAAAACGCCCATCATACTTCCCAAAAATCCATAATCCACTCTATCATACGCCTTGCTTATATCCAATTTAGGGGACATAAAACCTTTTTTCCCACTCCTCTTATGTCGTAGATAATGTAATAACTCATAGGCAATCAAAACATTATCAGTAATCTGTCTCCCAAGCACAAAAGCACACTAAAATTCAGAAATCACATCAGGTAAGACTTGTTTTAGCCTATTAGCAATGACTTTTGAAATAATCTTATAAAGCACATTATAAAGACTAATAGATATAAAATCTGCCACTTTATTCGAACTAGACTTCTTAGGGATTAAAGTAATAAGAGTGTGATTTAAATCCCTAGGAAACTCCTCACCACTTAAAATGGATAAAACAGCATCAGTGACAGATTTACCTAGCACTCGCCAATGCTTTTCATAAAAGACTGGAGACATCCCATCTGGACCAGGGGCTTTGGAATGGTGCATTTGATTAATTGCAAACTCAACCTCTTCAGCATCATAAGGTTGTGTTAAACAATCATTCATCTGTCTAGTCACCTTCACTTCTACTCCAGATAAAACCTCTTCCATATCAACATTTTCGGCAGCGGTAAACAAAGCTTTAGAATAATCTGTAATCAAATACTCCATTTGAAACCCCTTTTTCCAATTACCATACTCTTCTTGAAGCTGCAAGATACTATTTTTCATTCGTCGTCCCGAAGCCTTAGAATGAAAATACTTGGAATTACTATCGCCCTCTTTCAACCACATTACTCTTGCCCTTTGTTTCCACATGATTTCATCCCTTTCCAACCACTTCTGGACCTCTTCACTGGCCTGTTTATGATCTGAAATGTGCTGACATGTTGGATCATTTTCCTTAACCTGCTGCTTTCTCTTCTTTGCTAATGCCAACTCTTTTTTCACATTTCCAAAATGGTTATGATTCCAACTCTTCAAATCCTCCCCACACTATTTAATACAACCCATCAGCTGAGATATTGAACCAGAACCATTCAACCGAGCTAATTCCTCTCTACAATGTTAGCACATTCCAGATTACTTACCACATAGCCTCAAATTGAACATCTTCTTTCTTTTCCTTCTCACCCCTACCCCCTGAGTATCCATCCACAAAGGAACATGATTGGAGTAAGCAGCAACACCATGTTGAACTCGCAAGTTTGGAAATACTTCACACCAAGCTGAATTTACCAAAAATCGATCTAATCTCTCGGATATGTTTTCCACTCCTTCTCTCCGGTTATTCCAAGTAAAAGGAATCCTTGCATAACCCGTATCTCTAAGTGCATTATCTGCTAACACAGATCTGAAGGCAGCCAACTGCCTCTCAGTTCTCATTCTTCCCCCACATTTTTCATGCAGATACAGAATTTCATTAAAATTGCCAAACACTACCCATGGCAACCCCTCAATTGGTCACAAATTTTTAATTAGGGCCCAAATTTCATCTCTGTGTGCCACTTCAAGATGTCCTTAAACACCCGTAAGCCTAACTTCCCCACCTTCCACAGAATTTATTTTCATTATAGCATGAATATGGCGCTTTGAAAAACTTAGGATAGATAAATCTACATCATCCCTCCAAAGCATGGCCAACCCTCCACTACGACCCATACTATCTACCACAAAGCAATTTCTATAGCCAAATTTAAACTTCAAACAGTCCCAACAATGAGAATTTAAGAGAGTTTCTTGAAGAAACACTACCTCGAGATCTTCCTTCACGAGCAGATCGTGAAGTGTGCGAATGCCCCGTGGGTTCCCAAGCCCACGAGGATTCCAGCTGAAGAATTTCATTGCATCTGGTGGGGCTGTTCAACAGCCACCACCGATATCTCATTTCGTAGTTGTTTTCGGGACTTACTCTTATAACATTTTCAAGAAGCTTCTTGTTGGGGATCATGGGTAAACGCTGACAGCGTAGAGATGCTTGCACTTCCAAGCTAGAGTTTCTTACATTTCCGATTTGCATCTTGCTGAGATAGAGAGGAAATCTCCCGCTTTCTTCCCCGCACGCACGTCACAAGAGAGGCAGGGTCAATCGAGTCGTTTCGTTTGCCTTTTTCACCGTTCGCTCTCTTTACTTCCACAAAATCGGTGCCCTTCAGAGTCGAGAACCTAGTATATGGGTCAACAAAAGTATATGGGTTAGCATCCTTTAAGCCCAACATAGGGCCCACTTCAAACTTCAGATATTGGAACATCTATTAGCAGCCCAACCTCCACTTTATCAACTTCTTCCACAACATTCTCCACTCCAAGTTCCATCCTCTTTGAAAACTGCTCACCACCTAACATTGCAGAACACTCCCCTCTGCCATCAGGGATTAAATTCGGAACTGACTCCCCACTCCCCACAGCTGTTATCGCAATTTTCGTAACTACCGTGCCATCTCCCAAATCGATAACCGCATCTTTGTGTTTGTTTTTAGGGTCGTCGTTCTCGCGCAACTAAGGTTCTCGCACCACCGCATGCACTGGTGGCTCAGTCCTCTTCTTCAGCCCTGTACCGCCAGGCTGCCCCAATTTACCACCCCTTCGATTAACTGAAAAACCCACCAGTAACCAAGAACCATAAGTTGAACCAGTAGAACTCACATTCTCTGGGCAGAAACCATCACACTCACGTTGAGTATAACCCAATACTCCACATGTAAAACAGAAATCTGGTAAACATTCATACGATAATCAAACCCAGCAGGATTTTCCTTCGCCCATATTCAGACGCTTCCTTCACTGCACAGGTTGTGAAACATCTAGCTTCACTCTGACCCTCATAAATTCACCCCACTCCATTTCACCCTCAACCAAGTCAACCTCTAAGACCTCTCCCAACAATCCAACCAATCAACTTGCCAATATACATATTACGAGCCATTAGTGGAAGATCATGAATCTGAATCCAAAAGGGTGCATGAAGAATGTCCAGACTATTTATCTGAATCATCCCATCAAACTCCTTTACGAGGACCAATTGATTCTCGAAAGACCATGGCCCCTCCCTCAACACTTTCAACTTGTCTCGTGGATCTTCAAATTCAACTAGAGTGAAAACTGGACTAAGATCACGATACTTCAGACTTTGCACAGGCCTCCAAATCTTCCGCATAGTTTGCTTGAAAGTTTCATGATTATAATGCTTCTGAGTCAACAACTTCATAATCAAACAATTCTCCCCTCGCTCCAGAACTTCCTCCACTTGGTGGAAACCCACTACTACATCCTCACACTCTTTCTCCGTTAATGATAAGTTAGCATACATACTCTCTAGATCAGCATCCATCCTTCAACCCGAAACCAAAGTTAGACCCGTACCAAGAGACGAGAGAGAAAAAACCTCTACTCAGAGAGGGATGCCCGATATGGCGTATTTATATGTGCTATATATTAGATTCATTCACTTCTAGTATATTGAATTAAGTTAAATATTTATTAGGCTCTAAAAGTCTTCGAAGAGAGCCACATGAGCATGGAGAAATTAGTGGGGACGAAATCAAAATTTAGGGACGAAATCAAAATTTATGTAGAGGCCAAAAGATATATAAAAGTTTTCATATAATAAAAATTAAAAAATACTTAAAAGTGCGTGTAAATATACAAAAAGTTTCAAATTTGAATGTAAAACAAAAAATAAAAATATTGAATATGTCAATTGATCTCAATGTTGTTTCAACAAATAAAGATAATTAATTATCACATTCCTTCTCAATATAGACTAACAAATAATTTATAAGAAATTCATCATTTATTAATTTATTTCGAAACCTTATCTCAAGTATAGTATTAAAATTTGAAAAAGTTCGTTCAATTTATTTTTATTTTGAAATCTAGGCTTAATAGAGTTTATGATTCAAAGTTTTTGACTTCTCCATATTATTTATTCAACTTAAATTTTTAAAATAAAATGCAAAGAAAATGATCCATGAAAATCCATATTATGATATTAAAAAACTAAGGCTCGGTTTCGGAATTTTATCTCATCTGGTCTCACTACAAGAAAAATGTCCTTTTGTAGCGATTTTGTGTTTGACGGAAATAAAATCGTCCCAAAAAGCCTTTAATTCCAGCGATTTTGATATCGTCACGGACTTTGAACATCAAATTTCGAAACTGGTCTTTTGCAGCGATTTTTTCACTTTTTAAGAAGAACAAATTTGCCGCAATATTAGAAAACTTGTTATGACGAAAGTTGTTCAATAGAATTGCGAAACTAGCCTTTTACAGTTATTTTTTTACTTTTTAGTGACGAAAAAATTTGCCGCAAAATTTAAAAACTTCTGAATTTTTACACGGGCGCCAAAATGCAGGAAAATATTTCCCCCCACCCTTCCTTCCCCCCCCCCCCCCCCCCCAAAAAAACCCTAATCACTCTCTTTCTCTCATTTCCTCTTTCTCCCCCCCCC
This sequence comes from Juglans mandshurica, assembly GCA_022457165.1. Taxonomy (NCBI): domain Eukaryota; kingdom Viridiplantae; phylum Streptophyta; class Magnoliopsida; order Fagales; family Juglandaceae; genus Juglans; species Juglans mandshurica. Next base: position 38,117,075 of record CM039619.1, read on the forward strand.
CCCCCCTCCCCCCACCTGTGTTGTCCCCTCTCGGTGCCATCCCCTCCCGTGACCCCCCAGTAAGCCTCACAGCCAGCCCGCGCTGCAGCCGTCAACAGCACAACAACGCCGTCGTCGAACCCCTCCTCCCTCTCGCCCTCACTCTTAGATCCTCTCTCTCATTCTCTCAGCATCTCCCTTTCGATCTCTCTCACCCTCACCCGTGCTAAGCCGTCAGCCACTGTGAATGGCCACAACGAAGCCGCACCACGAGTCGTCAGCCACTCTTTTTGATTTACAGGGATTGTGGGAATGTAATGGGCCCCTTACTGCTACTACAGAGAACTGATGTAATTCGAGGACATTACCCTCCATAATTCTCCAAGGACTAGAGAGAGAGAGAGAGAGAGAGAGAAGTCGTAATTGACTTGAATATCAGAGTTGGCCTCATTCCCAACCCACTGCTACCTTTTAATAGGATGAATGTTATAAAGCTACAACAGAATCACAAGAATTCAACTATGACATGACTTAAACGACAATATTAAAATGACACCGTTCTATTTATAAACAACTCTACTTAAACGACAATACTACAAGCCGTTATCTTCAAACCAACTGTCTTCTAAGTAAAATGACTGATACTGCTCTACAATTGCCATACTCTTCACAGAAACTCAAGCCTTCAACCAATGTTCTTCACAGCTTCCACCTGACTCGATCCCATATCTTGTCCACCTCATAGCCTTCCTCAACCCATGACAGGGGAGCAAGTACATTTAGGTAAGTGGACGATCTTTTATGCAATTTAACTTCATTATTGGGGAAAAAAGTTTCAATGAAAAACTCATGATTTTTTGATATCTTGATGAATTTGGATGTTGGGATTTATCAGGTGGATTTGACACTGCCCATGCCGCTGATAGGTGAGTTTATTTGTTTATTTTCTTGAACAAGGAAATTTATTTTATGCTTTGTTAAACTATATATCCTAATCATGGGCCTCTTGATCGAATCCGCGATCAAGTTTCGTTCAATCATTATTTGATATCTGATTTATGCCGATGATGATTAACATAATTATTCAATCTTATAAGAAATCTAATAAATACTAATATCATGATATTAAATATTCTTAACATATTTCTTCATTTTCAATTCACAACTTAGTAACATAATTATGACAAAATCTATCAAAGTAAAAAAATAGATTATACATTGCTAAAATTTAAATACTAATATAATATCTAATCTTTCCAATATCATTAAATGTATATTCTTTTATCTAAGTTTATAAAATAATTGGTGAAAACATTTGATTCATAAAAATAGGCTTAATCATATTTAATATTAAAATCCTTATACAAAAACAAGTCTTACAACATCAACTTCGTAAATTGGCTAAATATCATAATTGTTAGATTTTATAAGAAATCTAAATAAATACTAATAACATATTTTTTTTAATCATAATTTAATATTACTAACATATACTTTAGTAGGAAACTGTGTTTTATCTTAATTTATTAAACACAGTAGTTCATAACATATCCTCAATAATGTTTTAACATTAACAATCCTTGTAAACTACTAATATATAGTCTAATCATAATTTAACACTTAGTAATACAATTAAAACCATAAATTATTTTTCTGTAAACCATCGCTTATGGGCTAATATAATTGTCCATGTAAAATTATGGATAACTTAAAATATTAAGAACAATTCAACTTAAAATAATATAGTAGTATTTTAATTACATTAAAATGAAGCCCAATATGCAAAATCTGTATCTCTGGAACATAACCCAATTAAAACACAATTTAATTTAAATTCAAGCTTGCTCCATGTAGAAAGAATACGTCTAATAGCATACAAATTACACTCAGGATATAAACATAATTAGAATGAAAGAGGCTACCCTTATATAGAAACTAGGGTTACGGGAGGGAGGCATATATATATATATATATATATATATATATATATATATATAAGAATAGATCTTGGTATCAACCACTATTTTGGATCAGTCGAGACACACCTTACGTGTCCCCAAGTAAAATGACCAAAAAACCCCCACAACAAAATCAACTTCCCTCTCATTTCATGTTTCCTCTTGCTCCCTCTACCCCGTGTCGCCCTCGCCCATCCTCTCCCACCACCCCCACCCCCACCAACCGCCCGCATCAGCATCCTCTCTCCCACCCGACGTCGGTATCCACTCCCCCACCTCCACCCCCACCCGGTGTCGCCATCCTCTCCCTCACCCACAACCATCGCATCCTCTCCCCCACCCGTACCCCCCGTAGGCCAAATGAGAGGCATGGCTGAGCATGGAGGGCTGAGGGAGGTGCGGTGGAGCTGCTGGTGGCTAAGGGAGGCTCAAGGTGGCGACTGGAGCCGTGGGTGGCGGCGTACGGCTCGGTGGCACTGCAGAACCCTTTATGGGTGAAACCCATTTTGGGAAAGAGAAGGAGAGGGTTGTCGTGCTCGACAGGGCTAGGGGGAGGTCAAGGGGCTCGATGGTGCTCAACGGTGGGGCTACAGGCTGACGACGGCAGCGGTAGCAGCGGCAAACCGTTAGGAGAACCCATTTCTGGTTTCACGTGGGGGCTTCCATCGAGCACGAGGCATTGCAGGTGGCTGGAGGTTGTCAGTGCGAGGGGGAGTCGATGGTGGTCGGCGGTGGCACTGCAGGTGGCGCACGACAGAGCTGGGTGAGGCAATGAGCTGAGAGAGCGAATCAAGTGGGGGAGAGGGAATTGGGTGGGGAGGGGAAAACGGGATTTTGCTTTATAAAAAAAAAAAAGGACACGTCATGTGTGCTACGGATCAGTCGTGAATAGTGGTTGATCCGTAGCACAGCTCTATATATAAGGTCCCTTTATTTTGATAGAAGCAGAACATGGAAAAGGGAGAGAGTTGGAGACAGGGCTTACCGAGGGGGAGGAGGAGCACGTGGCTGAGCTAGGCAAGTCGATGGTGGCTGGATTGAGGTCGGCGGCACTAGGCGACCTCCTCTAGCGCAGTCGTGGAAGAAAGGACATGGTGTTGTCACACTATGATACAACATAGCCTCGGAAGAGAATGAAAGACGACAATCATCAGCTTACCAGGACAATGCGACAGATCTGGAGTGACAGGAAGCTTCCAGCTACAGTTTCTATGACTTCCTCGATGGTTTACGACAAGATGGCTTCTCAGTTTTCTTGTGTACTGTTCGGGTCTATGGCTTGGTGTTGCTAGCTCCAATGGGGCAACCATGGTGCATCACTGAGGGATGCCAATGGCTGGGTGGGACGTGGACTAAGGCGAGGCAAGGCTATGACTTGATGGTGAATCCGACATGTATGGTGGTTGCTGTCGTGATCATTATGAAGAGCCACTGAGGGTATGTAGCCATGAGAAGGATGAAGTTACGGTGGTTGTCGTGGTTCTCAGTAGGTGGCTAGGTGACTGCTCTGAGTTGCTCCATGATTTTTCTCATGGCGTTGGGGAGGAGCTCGGCTGAGTTGAGGTTGCAAGTTTGTTAAGTTGTTGTGGGAGGATGTTGCTGCGTGACAATGGAGAGTGTTGTCGTGAGGATAATTGCTACGGTTTTGGGAGCAGTTCTTGGGAGTAAGGAGAGTTTTAAAAGAAAATGCTCATTCTAATTTCATCGGTTACAGAATGAGTAACGTTTGAGAGATGATGGAGAACGTAGAAATTAAAGTATTTTTATTATACTCACCCTATTATAATAAAGACACAAATAATAATAATAATAATAATAATAATAATAATAATAATAATAATAATAATAATAATAATAATAATAATAATAATAATAATAATCTAAATTAAACTTAATAGCGTATTAATGATAGAACTTTGATAAAAATGACAATAGTATAATAATAATAATAGAATTTTGTGGTTTTTGACTTGTTTGGTCAAGCATGTTATTTCTTAGAATTGACTCATTAACATGTTAATAGTTTATTTATGGATTTTTGGAGTCCTTGGAATGATTGGAAAGGGAATAGTTCCAAATGCATCAAAAAGTTGTTTGAGACTTAATGTTTTGGAATGTTTATTGATATGAGTTTATGATTTTTATGAAATGTATATTTTGATCTCTTAGCATGATTTTATAACCTAAGATGTGATTTTTGGAAGTTGGTGAAATCGATTTAAGCCTAAAAGTATGTTTGAAGGTCAAGTATGCAACAAAGTGTTGATTTTTGCCCTAAAGTGGTTCGGCCACGGTGAAGGTATAGCATCCACATGTCATGTTTAATTAACCAGTTTTTTTATGGGACCAAAATTTCAAGTTCATGTCCAGTTCAGTTCACATAATGTTTATTTCAAGTCAATTCAGTTCATGTTAGTTTCCAGGTTATGTCAACACATGTTATTCTATTTGCCAAGTCATGTCACGTTCAATCATATTTACTTTAGCATTCATATATTTTTACTATCATGCATACATCTATAAACTACTAGCTCAACTTGGTTGTTAATTTGCTGATGTTTGTAATCAAATCTCATTTGGCAGTTCCAATTATCATTCCCCCTGAATGCTAGACCATGTGTCAGGATTAGGAGGACCCACGGAGGATCATTTGGACTAGGTCGACCAGACCGCAACGTAACCACGAGGAGCTTATCACGTCGATACTCTAGTTTTTGGATAGGATTATGGCTATCCTGGCCAAGTTGCACGAACTACTCCTTAGGCTAGCCTAGTCATTATTATGTACATTAGGAGCCCCGGTCTTCAGTACTAATGACATTATAGACATTTTGAACAAGTACTATAACTTTTGGACGTTAGTTGTTATATTTTATAAAGTTTACTTATGTTAATTTTGGGATATGTTATATATGGTGCATAGTATTGTTCAAGAAAAAAATTATTAACTCTGAATATTGCATATTGTTAAATATATGTTAAGTACATTGCATCTTTATCTATCATGAATAGGGACAAGTAACCTTGTATTGCATGTCCCGACGCTTCAGAGTCTACCAAATTCCAAGCATAATTTGGTGGCGTCACAAATATGGATTTGGATATATATTTGGTGGCATCATAAGTGTCAAGTGGTATGGATTTACTGGACCATGATATTCCTATAATATACAAATAAACAATACGTTAACTAAATAGAAATACCGAACACTCCAAGATATCCAAATGACCAATATGTATTATACTTGGGTAGGTGAAATCGATGTAGAAGAATTGGATGGTCTTTCATCTTCCTCTTCACCCATCATACTATTACAACTAAGAATGACACATACACAAGCATGTGAGATATACGGGTAGAAAATAAGGGCAAAAGGATTTCTTACGTGAAAGAAAAGGTTGTGTACTGGTGCAGCTATGCACACTAGGGCACTCCCGTATTAGGTAAGCAACTTAGGATTTTGGATGAGAGAGCTTCGCAAGAAGGTAAATCAAAGTCTAAAAGTTGATCAAAGATGGAAGACCGTGATCATTTGTGACCATTTGATAAAATAAACAAACACCCAGCTTCTAGCCATGTCTATGAGAGATACAGAGACCCCATGTAAATGCATGATAAGTAAATGCAAATCTCATGATGATAATGTCAAAATCAAACAAATTAGTATACGGCTGCTGGAGAGAGTTTTGTCAAGAGTTTCATAAACTGAAAATGGAAAATATGAAAAACTGGAAATATCACACGTAGGCTATCTGAAATGAAAAATATTGAATGAATCAAGTGCTTTGATCATTTGAGTTTACATATATTTATACTAAAAATAGAAAATAACTAACTAATGTATATTGTCTACTTTAGCCTTCCAACTAATGTATACTGTCTATTTTAACCTTGGCCTTTCCTTCTTTGGATTTTAACTCCATGTTTTCTATATGGGATGCTATACTCCAACAAGTTTCTCTTAAAAGATTAGACTCCCCTTGGAACTCAAACAAATTCACATATTGCCTGTATTTGTTGTTGATGTTCTTGTTATATTTTTTTTGTGTTAGTGTTAGATTCTTTACATATTTTCTTTTAATTGTGAAAAGAAAATTAAAAGAAAATCGAATACGGGCATCTACCAAGAGCAATTTCACAAATCTGGAAAATATCGATTTTACCGATAAACTAGCATAAGCTTCTGAAAGAAATAATCTTTGGGGGGCATAGTTTTTAGAAAAGAACAAATCTTTAAAGGAAACGATCGTAACGAAAAGAGATTAGGACAATACCTTGAGAGAGTTTTGAACAAAGTTGCGCTACACAAGATGAAATTTTTATAATCTGTAAGGGTGAATAAAAACAGCTCGTCAGTGGCAAGAAACGAAGCTTTTGTCGGCAGTAAGAGAGAAGACAAAGGAGGATGGGCATTGGAGCCTTCAGAACCGGGGGGGGGGGGGGCATTTTGAAGAAGATTTGAACCAAAATTTCAAAATGGGGGACGTAAAACGCACGTTTTAGTTTAACAGGAATAAAAAAAAGAATTTAGAAAAGGTAAATGCTTCTCCCACAAAAAGGCAGTCACTGATGGTGGCCACCGATTGCTTTTTTTTTTTTTTTTTTTACTTATTTGTTAAGTAATTATTTTAAAATGAATTTATATTTTTTATTTTTTTAAAAAAATATTTAATGAATTTAAATTTAAAAAAAAATACAAAAAAGCCAAAAAATTTTGCCTATTTGGTGGTTGTTTCGGTGGACTCCCTCTGTGGGAGTAGCACCGTCCTTTGGCAGCTGGATAGAAAGACTCAAAAGTAAATAGCATCTTGTGAAATTATTTCTTCAAATTCAATCGTATAAACATTATTGTTTTTTATTGCAATAAAGCAAACATTGTTGTAATATTCATTCATAATAATACACTTAGTCTCTTTTAAAAATCAATTATAAAACTTTTATCACATAATTGGCTTATATTTAGTAGAATATGTTTTAGACCTTCCACAAGTAGCACATCTTTGATTATGAGAGAAGATTCTTTATAAATTTTATCTATGCCCACGATTTTTCCTTGAGTTGTTTCAAATACCACATGTCCTTTATCTTTGGATGTTAGATAGATGAACTTAAATTTATCTCCAACCATGTGTCTTGAACATCCACTGTATGCAAACTACTTGTTTTTGTTTATGGAGAACTTCATGCATAATTGCAAAAATATTTAAATTACTTTTCTTGGTAGCTTTTTTCTTATCCTTCATTTATTAGTATTAGAATAAATAAGATTTCTATATGAGAAATGATACTTACAGTTGTAAGTGTGCAAATGTCGTGCAGTCGTTTTGAAAAAAATGAATAAATATAATACCCATATAAAAAAAATTAATTTTTTAACAGTGGACCCCACTCTTTTTCAAAGCGACTGCACAGCATTTGCGCACTCTACGACTATATGTAACATTTATCTTTGTATATACCTATCTAGTCCTAATAGCCATGTTTTGTTTTCTTCTATATATATATATATATATATATATATATATATATATATATATATATTATATGAAGAAGTTGAATAATTGAGTATCCTTCTATCTAGCACCAAAGCATTTTCCATTCGTTTTAACATTTAATTCTTGTGCGGCTAAGGAGGAAAGTAAGCAGACGCCCACGTTGTTTTCAGCGTCCAAACTGGGCTGAAGTATAGGGGAACGTGGGCTACCGACCTTATAGCTGGCTCGATTACCACCACTCCTTTCATTACTTACAGCAAATGTTTGAACGTTGAATAAGCACCAGGACTCGTTCCATTCCTGAATCAAAACACATGAGCTGCAGCATTCAACAAAATAGGATGTAGGCAAACCCTTTGCGTTAAAGCTAGCTGAAAAGATGTAAAGCAAAGATAATTCAAAATAGCAAACAAGAATATAACTTTCAAAATATCAACTAGTATTCAACTTGTGAAAGCAAGTTATCGTATAATTAAAACTGTCTTCTATATACACTTCTGCCATCTGGTAAGCATGAAAGCATATTAACAAGAGGTGACATCCAAAGCTCGGGAATCCATACTACATAATTACAAAACTACCCTTTTATGTTGTGCAAAAATTATAGTCAGAACTCTGCCAACACTGGCAGAAACTTGTAACCATTCAGCTCTCTCACTATCATCCTAATCTTTAGCTTCAGCAATACAAGAGATCCCATGTCACTCTTAGCAACAACTAATCAATTTCCATGGCAATATGATAAAATAGACATTGACAAGCAATCAGGATCACGGATCAGTTTGCACCTGGCGAACAAACTGTCCTTTCACTCGAGGGCGTTGCTCTGCCAGTCTTTTCCGGCTGTGATAGCGAACCTGTCCAAGAAGATCAATGTCAAAGAATAGACAATACCTTTTCATAAAGATTAGTTCATGATTTTTGCACTTTCATCACATGCAACTAAAGGGGGGAGGGGTGCGTATCCTTCTAAAAAGCTCAGGCATGAAAGGTCTCTGAATATGGTGTCATAGGATCTGCGATGACTTAAAACTGGAGCTTCAAAGCTAGTCGAGAACATTTATGCAGTTCAATGCAGGAACAACTATAATGGAATAACAAATCTTGGGAAACAAAAATATTATCTTGCATAGCAGAAGAAAATAGGGTAACAGACATGGTGTGTTGATGGAGCGAGCCCACAGTCAGTTGCAATAAACCAGACATTTAACATCAGCATAAAACTGGAATTTCTATACACAGGTTCATGAATGAGACTCAGATGAATGAAACATATGTGGTTGGTACCTTTTTTTCAAAGCATCGCTCTTTCCGCTTCAGTCGGAACTTTGTGAGAGCTGCTTCCCTATGGCTAGAGCGAAGAGAGTCCATTCTTCTTGATCCATCATGAATGGAGAGACCAGTTTCATTCCAGCTCTCAGGGGCAGTGGCAGTCTCATCCATACCCTTTGAACTGCTCCCATATGCAACGCCACTCTGATCTCCAGGGCAATTGCATAAACTACTAGTCTGACCAACAGCAGGAGAATCATGTCTATCTTCTTCCACAGGTTCCAAATTGTTATCCTCATGTACAGCCTGGTGAATGGAACTTTCAGTAGTTTCATCTGAGTGGTGATAACCTTGTTCTGAGTTTTGAATTACAGGATTGGATTGAACCGAGGTACTTGATGGAAGGGGAGACTGATCTCGCTGGCAGGCTGGTTTGGGACTCCATGCAGTGGGTGGACCAGACTGATTATAAAGCACCACTGGTAAAACATGACTGTATCCATCACAGCCATTATCATCCCTTGTCCCTGGGACAGGAATCATCCCAAGCTGAAGACTAGGAAACTTGAGTTCACCTTGCCTGGAAGGACCAATGATGGTAGAGCTCAATTTTTCCTGACCGAGCTGAAGAAAAGTACAATTGAGACTTCGAGAGAGCTGATTAGATGACAGTTCATGGGATTTACTTCCACCCTCCTCCAACTCAGTCCAATTTCTAGATAGTGTCGGAAGATGGGGTTGCAGTATCTTACTGCTATCATACCTGCCGGCAGGTTTAAAAAAACTCAGTAATGTAAGCTCAGAACTTGTTTCATTCAAAATTCATATAACTCGTTAAGGAGATTAATAAAAAGTTATTGATAATGGCTTTACCCTTCCCACAGATGAAAACGTCAAAATCAGTTTATCCTGTCTGGTCTGGTGTAACTCAGTCCTTCGTATAGAAGTATAACTTGTAAAACAGCTCTGTCAAGGCTTCTACTAACACCAGTCTTATGTCCAATTTGAAATATGCTTAAAAGACAACCGAATTCGTTTATTGATCTTTATCATGGATATATACAGTAGTACACCTAATATGAAAGGACCAAGTATTATTAAAATCACACGACTGTTATCTAGAGATTTTCCAAAGGTTCTTCTAAGTCTAAATAGATTCCCAAGCTCCTTCCCATGGTCTGGTCTTTATGATGGAGAGTATTCTAGTTATTATGTCAATACTGCCATCCACCACAATCATACTCACTGCTACCATCATATCCATTGCTGCTTCAATAAATAATACTAAAACAAGAAATTTCTAACTTGGGAGAACATCATGATAATTAGTAAGTTCCCAACATAATTATTTTAACCAAAGATAAAACGAGAAAATGAAAAGGAGTTGAAAAGAGAAGGAAGTAAATAAAGAATAAAAACTGGCATTCTAGCCTCTCGATTGATATAAAGCCACGTTTCAACCTCAGTAACTCACCATGAAAAAGCAGAGGCACTAGAATGGTTCAGTGTAGGCCTCTCCTCAGCACCTTGGTAATTTGAGCTACTAGAGCAAGTTCTTCTCAAAGAAAGTTCCAAATGTGGAACAAATTCAAACTTGTTTGTGCCACCATCTTTATTATCACTGTTCAGATAAATGCACTTGGGTTGATTATGAAATGTACCAATCAAGTCAATAGCTCCACTAGAAGGTTCAACAACTTCATCATTGCGGCCGTGAACCTTACTAGCAATACCAGCATTGCCTCTGTTAGTTTCTTCTTGCACACCCTCATTGTGAGTAATTGATTCAGCACAAGCATGATCTCCTCTCAATCTCAAAGCTGTTGAGTTACAAACCTCCTTGTACGGTGCAACTTCTGATCCCAATCTATTTGATTTTTCTGCAGTAATTACTCATCAGATTTTTGCATAATCAATGATAGGGGCAAAATCATTTTACACAAAAGCGAAAAAAGAGGAGAAACAAGGTAATATGACCGACCTCCATTTTCACTGTCAGGCATAACTGATTCCTTATCCAACTTAGCATACCCTCCATGCTTCCCCATAACAGAGTTGCTCAAATTTGTAGCACTCCAGTTTTTCTGCGAAGGACCCTGTATATTTTGCATGTATGCACCCTCAGCTTCCGAGTAAGGTGTTGTACAAGAGCTCTGCACAAAAAGTGGTAAAGATCCATATAACAATGCATAGATGCTAGCATAAATATGCATATAAATACATATATATAAACTGAAAAAAGCACTTCTCTCACAAGTCACAGCATACATATCACAATGCTTTAACATTTACATAAGGATGGCTAAAAGATGAAAAGGTAATTACATGGGCATCACTCTCTTTCTCATTGTATTCGATATTTCTGAGTGTAGATGCCACACAATCACTTGAGTTATTGCTTGGTGCAATATTTTCAAAAGTGGCTTCTACCTTTCGCTGTTGAACAGCCAAGTTTTGAGGAATATGTCCACCAGTCTCCTGTCAATAAGAAATTAAAAAAAAAAAAAAATACATTCATTTACTTGTTTGATTTCTATGCTACAATCAAGAGAAACAGAAAAAATAAAAAAATAAAAAAAAATACTGCAGAAGCGAAACATACAGTGCGCCTTCTCCATACATGCTGCCAGAGGTTCCTAAGCTCATTCTTCCTGACAGGCTTTATAAGAAAGTCGGCTGCACCTTTTAACATGCACTTCAACACCATGCTAATTGAGTCGTGTGAAGACATCACTGTATGACCCATGAGAACAAATCTTAACACATTTGCCTTCTTATACAAATTAAGATTAAATCAACAAAATGAAGTAACAGGCTGGTCAATCTAACGTACTTATGACAGGAATATTTTTGCAAATGTCATGCTCCATGACTAAAGTAAGAAGTGCAAATCCGGATATTGATGGCAATTCGACTTCGGTTAAGATGAGATCAATATTATGAGGTCTCCCCTTTAATGTCTCCCATGCCTTTAATCCATCAGGAACTGCTGCAACTGTTTAATAAATAGAGAGTTTAAGTTGAGTTCCAAAAATGTGATTCATCAAAAGTGAGCACATAATACCACCCATTGACCTGCTTTGAAGGATAAACATATAAAATAAGATGTATATTTAAAAATGAAAATATAAATCCGTACAAGATGTCATCAAAAATGAAGACATAATAATGTCTCTCATTGCCTTGCTTGAAATATAAGCTTATAAATAAGATATGCTTTTCACATAGATATGGTAAATCCAAACAAGATGTATTTTGGTTTCCACGGAAATTAGAAGTCTATATACTATATATTTTTCATAAGAAAAGAGGAACTGGACAAGCTGAAGATATTTTCTGAATTCCTAGTAAGCAGGTTCGCCAAAGCCCCAATATAATGTAAAAAACAAATGATTATCAAAAACCAAATTTTGCAGATCTGAAAACATATGCAACAGAAAAGGCATAGACCAAAGGAACAAGCTTTAAACTTGCCCACATGGAACACAGACACCTGTAGAGGACTGCTTTATCTTACCTATACATCCATGAATGACCAAAAAAGTGCTAGAGAACATGCATCCATCAGTAATATCAAAAACAGACAACCCAAGTGGTAGACTCATCACCCAGGGCTACAAAAATAAAGTGCTAGGTCTACAAAAGGAAGTACACAAACTGGCGTAGCTTAATGTGATATGTTAGATCACAATAAAAAGAGCTTTGCAATCTAATGTGTCATATCAAGCCACGTCATTTTGTACAACTCTACGTAAACCAAGCACTTCTAAAAAATGATGAACTAATAGCATGGCAACTTAAACTTCAATGGTGTGGACAAAAATGGCACCACCAAGAGAAACATATGACATAAATATACCTCAAAACAACCCTTACTATATGAGCCTATTAAGTCGTCCAAGTCACTGATACTAAAGCCACCATGGATCATCGATGCCTTGTCCAAACGGAGATTTGATGCTGTGGCTATGAATAGTGTGTTACAGTTCCTATGAGACTATCCGACATCTTGTTCAGAAAGCCATAATAATAAGATGATGACACTACTAAGTCGATTTGCAGCAAACCTGTGTTTTCACTTGAATTTTGAGCTTCTAGAGCTTAGTCCACTACATATTGTAGCTGGATGTGCCGAGCATGCTATATTTCTAAGGGATAAGTGAAATGAGTTGAGGCTGCAGGAAAAATGATATAAAAAAGAAGCTTTTTATCTTGAGATTTTTACAACTAAACCCGCCCTCCATTAACTCAAGATTGCTCCTTTATAACACCAAAAGTGGTAGTTCTTAAAATTCTTAAGTGTAATCTATTGGTGTTGAGAAGGGGGTCGAGGCAGTATTTAATGTATATTACCATAAATTAATTTGGCATTATCCTATAATTATCATCGTCAAAGAAACTGTGGCAAGCAAACGACAAAGAAACTGGGTCAATCCTTAATCATTACATGTCACTAAGCCGTCAGTGAAGTCATCAGTTAAGAAAGATAAAGACTAACCATCTATTTCGGCTAGAAAAACCAATCATCCAACATCGTTCAAACTTTTAGAAACATTTATCTTTTCTGTTTCTCTTTTTAAGAAACATCAGTGAATGCAAAATAGTTTTGAGCAATGAAACAATACAAAATCACAAAAGTCCAGTACAAGACACCACCATTTCAAAACAAAAATCCCAATGACACAAACAAAACACACCAAGATATTTTTATCCTTTTTCGTTTTTTTTTAAATACCATACAGAAAACGCACAAAAACCCAGGAAGATTTTTCAGTTAAAGAGAAGGGCAATGAACAAAATGAACCAGCCAAACCAGATCAAAGAAGCAGAAAGAAGCGGAAGCAACCTCTGTAGCTGCATTTGCGGAGGAGGGCAGTGATAATCTGGCGAGTGGAATAGTCGGCTTCGACCAGCAGAACCCTCAACCTCTCCCACTTGACCACGTTATCTCCAGGCCCATCCTTGTTCTCGGCGTCTCCATATTTTCTCTCCATTTCAATGCCTTCCCCAGCACACGCCGCCGCTTCACCAGTCATCATACACCCCAAATCAGCAGGAAACTAAGAAAATCGAAACGCAGAGAGCAAAAGAAAACCCTAATCGCCGACGATTCGCAGAAAAAGAAAGAGTAGCGCCTTGTGGCAGCATATGGAAATGCAAAAGCAAAGCGAAGCAAAAGAAAACTGTAAGCTGTGAACAAGGCGTTATCTCTCGACCTCGGAATCCTGGGATGGCGGAAAATATCTTAAGACTTGAGAGGGAGGGAGGTCAGATCAAAAGGTGGGCCGTCATTGGTTTCTGGTTGTGAGGCTGACGTGGCTCCATTCTAGCCACTCCTCACGTGATTTTCCTTTCTCGTGGTGGTGCCGATCTTCCTCAATATTGCATGGGACCCACCTGACAGACACGTGGAGGTCTTACATTGTTCTGGGAGGATATTTTTCTCTCCCAAGTTCGATGGACCAAGAACGACAGAAATAATAGGTATAATCGTGAGTAGATAAGGACTGTGGAATTATTTTGAAAAAAATTAATAAATATAAAATTTATAAAAAAATTATTTTTTTAATAATAAATTATTTTTTTTAAATTACTCATAATATTTAAACATTCACTACATATAATATTATTTACAGAAGAAAAATTTATCCGTTTGTATTTCTTTATAAAAATAGAGAAACAATTTCTACTCAGTTCAAATAAATAAATATCATATAAATTTTTATTAAAAATATAATTTTATCAAAAAAATTATAAAAAAGATTATACCTAATATTATGAGCTATTTACAAATTTGGGCTCTATACACTAATTATTAGAGAATTCATTAATTTTTAACATGTTCAATGGATTGAAATTATGTTCTTAAACATCAAAATAATTTATAAATTTAACTAAAAATAGAAAAATTTAGAAATAAAAATAATATTTCTTTTCAAATAATTATATTATAAAAGAGAAATGCTATAAAAAAAATTTACATTATATACATTCACTTAATTAATATGTGATTTATTATTTTGTGATTTTATTTAAATATATATAGTTTTAAATATTAAAATAAAATAATAAAAATAAAAAATTATATATTAATTAAATAAAAATGTGTGGAGTAAGATTTCTAAGTAAAAATTTTCCTTATAAAAAATTAAAATAGTTTATGGAGAGGAGACTTATATCATATACATGTTAGCAATGTTACATATAATCGTGGAATGCGTAAATATTGTACAGTGATTTTGAAAAAGAGCGAGGTCTACTATTAAAAAATTAATTTCTTTTTCATGTGAGTCTCATATTTATTTACTTTTTTCAAAACGACTATATAATATTTATATATTTATAATTGTAAATATCATTTCTCTATAATATTCCTCTTGATTATCTGTGAAGAAAGAATAGAATATGCTAGATTCCTAATACTAATAAAAAATTAGAAAAAAAATGCACGCCACTCATTATTAAACATCGCCTTCAATGTAACAACAATTAAACGGTCTATGCCAACCGAATTTTATAGGCACGTGGGGATTCGAGGAACTTCGACACGTGGCTTATCTTTATCCCCACACCACGGTTGATTAGCGTGATGGTCGACGGTCGTAGCTGTTTATGAAGTTCTACACAGTTTGTGACACACTCTACACTGTTTCTTTTCTAACTTTTTTTTTTTTTTAAATTCATAGAATCCAATGGATTGAGTATTTTGGATTAAGAAAATCATAATATATCGCTTCAATTTAGAGTATTCACATTCTATTTTCTATAAATTTTCTTAAATTTTAGTTAAAAAAACCATGTGAGAGAGGTTATTCTCCCTAACAGACCGAGACACAAGGACTTAGCTCACAGTGGGCCCTCAAAATTCTTGATCACCCACAAGGTGGAGATAGGCCTCGAGATAGCCCAATAATAGGAGAACCAGAATAGAGGATAGAATTGGCCAAGCCCAGGAGGCCCAGTTGGCAAAAGGCAAAGCTGTATACCAAGAGCATGGGAGCTCCAAGCAAGAGGGTCTAGCACATTTAATAGCCGACAAGCCTCGCACACAATGTCAAGAACGGCCACGACCACCTCTAGGCAGCCAATGTAAGAAACAGCCACTACCACCTCCAGGTGACCGATGGCAGGAAGGACAAGGAAGGGCACATTAGGGCAGGAGCATGCAGCATTTAATGACCAGCGAAGTTAGCACGCCACGACAAGAATGGATACTGATCTGTCTGAATAGCCACGATCAGGCGTGGCCCACTTATCGCCTAATAGAAAGTAGGGAGGATGGCAATACGATCTGAGTACAAAGTAGCACGACCAAAATCGACAAGGCAAGGGACTACTTGCCGCCAGGGCCACGTCCAATACACCAACACACTACTGCTAACAGGTACCTGGGACCACACCACCAAGTATATATACCCCCTCCAAGGGTAGGGGACTCTCTTTTTTGGATTACACTCTGGAACTCTTTCTCCTTGAACCTTCTTATTCACCAACATCACAAACAAGGAATCTAACTTATGCATCGAAGGTATCCCATACCTTCCAAGCCTCCATTTCCATTTAATATTGCAAGCATAGCGTGGTCGCGGCGTTTGGTTGCCCAGGATACGAAACACGACATCAACACACCATTCTTAAAATTGTATCCTAAATGTTACTAATTTTTCAAAAATTTCCTACATCTCATGTCCTATACTTTCTATATTCTATTAAAATAATATTTCTCTATTAATTTTTTTTTTTATTTTTTTCTCACTTTCATTTACAATGTAAACTACTAACTCTTTTTTCTTTTTCCTTATGTTAAGCAATATCACATTGTACGTAAATTTTAAACACGAAGATGATTTTTTATCCCGTTACGAGAATAGTTTTGAAATTATTATGATTTTACAAATAATAAATATTCGCCTTTTCCAACGGTATTTTATTTGTAACGGGTAAATAAAAATAAGATTATCATTTTGCTGCTAGATCAAACGGTGATTAAAATGATCTAAACTTTAGGCACACCCGAAGAAAAGAAATAGATAAATCTGCTTTTTTCACACATTAACATAAATTACACACTTCATAAACTATGGATTCATTCTCAATAACTGAAATAGTTAATGAAAAACTAAAATACATCCATAATATTTTTTCAATTTTACATACAAGTACTACTATTTTCCATTCACACCAGGCCCAAAACATAAATTTAATGTGCGAACAATAAAGCTATATTATAATTACAACTACTGAAAATACCCATTCACCGAGCCCAAAAGTTTAGTACAAAGAGAGCCATAAGATTGCTCAGGATTTTCCAAAATAAATTGTCAAAACAAATAACTGCGACATAGAAATTGCTATAATGAGACTAGTTTTCTTTAGTTTTCTCTAAATCAATTTCTAGTCGATGTCGATTGGTTTGGATGTTCATTGATGCTTGTATCTTATGAAGCTTGTTTTTTAATAGGTTAATTGTCTTTTGACCATATGTTGGTATTTCTGGATCATACTAATAGAAAAACCTGCAAGCCTGCACAGCCTACACAATTGACCAGTACTGAAATCTATAAGCACAACAGTACCAACACAAATCATCAAATAAGACCACCAACAAATGAAAAGTACCTCATAGTTTTGGCAACCGAAAAATCAACGCCCCTCATTATCCTTAGTATGATCATCTTGTCAACATGCTTTAATCCCACAAAAACATATTGGGTATTCATTTTGACAATAATTTGCTGAGTGTGTGATATTGCTAGTGCTACTATTTGACCCAGGCATTGGGTAGTGTTGTCTTTTGATATGCTTCAAGTTTGTACACAAAAAATGAGCCCAATTCTTATCTTTAGTACAAACTAAATTCGAAAGATTTTTACTACAATTCACAAAACCTTGATTGGGCAGCAATGTCCTCAATGGTTGCAACAATCGGTTGTCAATATTCATTGATCATCTGAGTAACCCTGCCATGGAGTTTTTCCCCATTTCCGTTGTTGGCGCTCAACTTTCTCTTGCAAAGCTCCCAAACATACACAAACTGTTAACCCATTAGAAAGTGGCTCAAGAAATGAATAGTAACACATGGGAAAAAGCAACATGCTCGAATGGCTGCAACAATCGGTTACTTTTGTGACTGGCCATCCGGATTACCCTGCCATGGAATATGTTACAAGTTTTCTATGTTTCCACTCAACTTTGTTATCATCACAATCGATGGGGATACACAACCAAAATCATACCAAACCAGAAAAGCATCCAAGGAAAATATATCTTTCATATCACAAACGAGAATGGTATCATAGCACAAGAAGTTTATTTAAAAAGTAGTAAATAATCTAACCAAGCATAAAAAGATGATATCATAGCCAACTATGAGAAGCATAAAAGGATGTTCAACATAAATAACTCACATCCAAGTTTCACAAAACATGTAGAGCAATGACAATATATCACATCATGGATATATCACATCTCCAAGTTTAACATTTCTAAATTGTTAAAAGTTTTTCCAAAATATCACAACATGAATATATCACTGCTATGATATTTCACGGAAGTAAATAATCCAACCAAGCAAATAACTGAATAACAGAACAGAGAAAATGGCAAAGTAATCCAACCAATTTATTTTAGTAACAAACCAGAAAGTAATGGCAAAGTAATTCAACCAAAAAAATTGAATAATATAACAACCAGAATGGCAAAGTAATCCAACTGACATTCCTGAATGGTACAATAAGAAATAAGATATCATAGCACAACTGCAAGAAAAGATGTAGCTTTGAAGAAGATGAAATAATGTTTAGCACAGATATCACACATCAAAACTAGTGAAATATAAAACTAGCCATCTGGGTCCAATCACAACTGAACAACAAACTCATCAAAGTAATCTTTATTTCAGAAAATTGTATAGCATGCATATAGTGTAGTAGAATACCTAAATCACAAAACTTGTGCCTCAAGGCCAATTAATGAGAAATCAAAATGATACTGCCTATATTAGTTAGAAATACCATTTTATGAAATGACAGTAAGAACAACATGCATGTATATATCTCAGAGCCAAGTTTCACCAAACTGAGCAACAACTTTAAAAATGAACAACAACTTGCAGGACAACCAACCAAGCACTGCCAAGAAATCACAAAACCAAATCCCAAACATGATATAAGGCACAAGTCAAAGCAGAAAACATGTTCTACATGAACCAACAAGGGTTAGCCCTTCATGCATACCCAACCAAATAAGTCAGGAAAGCACAAGATAGCACAAAACGAATTAACAAAATTGCAGAATATAAGAGGCTCAGATCTTTCATTTTCAAGCATAGCAAAGGGCACAAGATTAGATGGTTGCAAATCATAGTTACCTTTGTGAAAATTTCACAATTAAGATGGTTATCCAGGTTATCCTATCATATCAATCGATAAGCATTAAGGCTGTAAATGAACCAGTCTGTTCGATAGCCCGCTCGATACTCGCTCGATTAAACTTGAATCGAACTCGACTCATGAAAAAAACAGCTCGTTCGTGAAAGCAGATACCCGCTCGATTTGTAAACGACACTTACCCGACAGAACTCTACTCGACTCGATTAAGGCTCGTTAAGACCAGCTCGTTTATGCTCGAGTTGACTCGTTAGCTCGACTTGATTAAAACTCATTCATGCCATATGCATGATCGCAGCTTCTTCTCTCTCTCTCTCTCTCTCGACAAGATGGTAGTGCGATGATCTAATATATAGCACAAGACTCGATCGTATCACTAATTTCCATTTTACTTGGTGATTAACTCAACCAGAGTCTTGAAATTTTCTCTAGAGCTACCATCAGGTCCAGCAGCTTCCAAGGCTGGCCGTTCGAAGCATGCTTCAGCTTTTTCTCTCATTTTCTTCCCTTGTTCACTCAACAAAGTTAATTCCAGGGCTTTCACAGCTCCATCTTTGATGAAAACCCCATCCTCAATCCTCAATCCCCATGCCAATGCCCCAAACTGACTCCACAATCCGCTTGTTCAGCTTCTAGTCTCCAAAAACTGGCCTACATAACATGGGCACCCTAGCCGCAATACTCTCCAAAACCGAGTTCCACCCACAAGTTCATGCATGATAGCTATTACAACATGTAATCAGAGACCCAATTGTAAGAAAATGTAAATCACAGCCTGCAAAATCACATCTATGGTAACAAAATCACAGACCCAAATGTAAAACCCTAAACAGATCGAATCAGAGACCAACAATCCAAGTGATCTGTAAATCAGAGCTCCAATTTCACTCAACAAAGAGGTTCAAAATTCACAGCTACATCTCCATAATCAGAGACCCAAATATAAATCATAAGGAATAATCACAAAAAAATTCGAGTCAATCACAAGTCAAGACAAGCTATAAATCAGAAATACTCTGTAACACATGTCCTTGTGGTTGGACTTTTTATAAAATATTTTAGAAAGGACGACGGGAATTACCGTTCGATTTAAAACTTTTCCGCTTGCATACCCAGGGTGCAAGACTCCACGTTAATAAAATAAAATACGCTTTAATAATAAAATAGGTTTACAGCAGAAAACATCAATTTTAATAATATAAAGACCTCTCGTACATTTAAAACCCATGCCTAGACTTATGTACTCTTCCCCTTGGGCCATGTCCATCCTGACGCGTACTTCATTCAGTCCCTGTGGGGGTAGGGGCATACATAAAAACTAAAATGAGTTGAAGACTCGTAAGCATTACTTCATACAATTAAAATATAACAACATAGGTTTTCATTCATGCACTCATCATTCGTACATACTATTACGTCCATGTTTACGTGTAATACATGCGTTCCTTTGAAAATGTCACTGGACGGGGTTTTGCTTTAATAGTCTTTTTTCGTAAAAATGTGTCTCCCGTCAGTGCTTTAATTTCTTTAAGAGTCACTGGATGGGGTTTAGCTTTTAAAAGGCTTTCTTGTCATAAAATGTTTCTCCCGTAAGTGTCTTCATTTCTTAAAGAGTCGTGCTCTCGTGCATTCATGCATTCATACATTCATACATTCTTTCTTATCACTTTCATAGGCCAGTACACACTATTACGCCCCGTGTGTTAGGGTTAGTGGCCCTATGGCCAATGGATTCGCTTGTGGCCACGGGTTGGAATCCCATTCCGTTAGGGTGCAGCACTGGGTGCACTACCAGCACTACTGCCCGGTATTGCAATCTGCCCATTCATTCATGGGTACCCCTTATCATTCATACATATGGTCGTTACGTATTTTCATACATTTCATGCTTTCATTTCATTCTTTCATTCATTCATGGCAGCTTGAAAGAGCTGGAGCTTTCATTCTTTTTTTATCTTTTATTTAACATGTCCTTTCATGAGAAAACGTTCATTTTCGTGAGAAAATATCGTTCTTTTAAAAACATGCACATAACATCGTCTTTTCATGGCATTCGTAAAACGTTCGTTTGTGGCATTGTAAAACATTTAAAACGTCAGCCTTCATAGCATCCATAAGCATCACCTCAAACGTCGTCTCTCATGGTGTCCACGAGCATCACCTCGTGGCATTCATAAGAGCGTCGGTTCGTAGGATCCATGAAAGCATCCGTTTCCATGTCTTTCTTTGCCTTTCGTGATAAGACATTCTTTTTTGTGAGAAAACATCGTTTTATGATCATAAAATATCAGTTCGTTGATTTTCTTAGAAAATACATACAATAGATACATCGTATAGTCATCCATTCACATGCGTACAATTAATACTTTGGGTGCTTAAAAAGGTGCTGCCAAGGAGGGGCCATACATACGTATACCTTTGAACACTTATCGTTTTCCTTCTTAAACGTCTTTTGTTTCTTTTCGTAAGCATCTTAAAGGAAAAGCGTTACTTGTATCTTAGAAAACTCTAGAAGAGTATGAATGTAACGTGCTTGTCACACGTGTATTGCTGCACCTTATGGAGTACACTCCACTCATACTCATTTCTCACATGCTACACCATATCACCACTATGTCATATCCGCCATATGGTGCATCACTCCGCCACATGGAGTACACTCTGTGTGTACTCCTCTCATACATACCACGCCACATCACCATTATGGCATACACGCCATATGGTGCATCACTCAGTCACATGGAGTACATTCCGCATGTACTCCCCTCATACACATCATGCCACAACACCATTATGGCATACACGCCATATGGTGCATCACTCCGCCATACGGAGTACATTCCACATGTACTCCCTTCATACATACTACGCCACACAGAGTATACTCAGCGTATACTCTTCCCATTTCACATACACTACGCCACCATTACAACACAGTCCACAACACTACACAACACACTTCCTAATTACGCCCACCAACACTTCACAGCACACTACACGGCACAACACATCCCCACCCAACACAGACATGCCCAACACTTCACATATGCATCACATCACATCACCACACTACACAGATTGCCCAACACTTCATTACACAGCACATCACAATACCACAACTCCACAAATACTAATAGCACAGTCCACAACCTAGTCAACTAATCAATATCTAACATAAATACGAGGGATAGAGAGTTATACCATTGACGGGATAACCCGTACGTTGCTCGTTGACCGTCATGGTCGAATATGTCGGAAGGGTCGTACGTGGTGGCTAAACCATGTACGGTGACTGTTTAGGCATTTGGATAACTAGGTGTGGTCTTGGAAGGACTCGTGGTGGCTTTGTGATGGTGGCAAAAAGCGTAACATGGTGGATCAAGCCGTGTACAATGGCGGTCAGCCACGCGCAGTGGCTGTCCATCACGTGTAGTGACTACCCAAAGTAGTGGTTTGGACCTAGAGTTTGGCTAAGGGAGGTCAAGGGAGGCTGCTGGTGGTCTTCATGGTGGCTGGGGTGGTGGAGTACGGTAGAGTCGTGGGTTTCCACGTGAAACCCGTGTGCCTCAAAGCATGGAAATGGGAGAGGAAGGCTTGGTTGGTCATGGCTGGCTATGGAGGAGTTAGGGGTTATCAGTGGAGCTCGTGGTGGCACTGGGGTGGCGCCACGGTGGCTCACGACGGCAGATCGAGCTTGGGAAGGAGGGAGAAGTCATAGGAGAGAGAGAAGGCTTGGCTGGCCATGGAGGAGCTGAGGGGTTGACGATGGAGCTCGTGGTGGCACTGGGGTGGTGCCACGGTGGCTCATGACAGTGGATCGAGCTTGGGAAGGAGGGAGAAGCCGTGGAAGAGAGAGAAGGCTTGAGAGGGCTGGAGAGCTTGCCTGGCTTGGAGGAGCTCGAGGAGGAGCCATGGTGGCCAGGGAGGCGCTTAGTGGAGCTAGAACTGGCACACGGCGGTGCTAGGGCCGTCGGTGGCCTTGAAGCTGTGTGAAACCCATTTTCATGGGTATTGTGCGTGTGTGCGACGGAGGGGAAGAGGGAGGCTGAGCTTGCTAGAGGGTGGTGGCCGGTGGGAGGAGGAGCTGTCGTGGAGGTTGTGGCGTTGTTGGGCGGCGCACGGCGATGCAGTGAGCACCAAGCCCATTCGGGCTGTGCATTGCCGAGGGAGAGGAGGATAGAGCGTGAGGGAGAGATACCGGTGGGGCTGAGTTTGCTGGAGGGAGGTGGAGCCGATGGTGGCGGCAGTGAGGGCTACCGACGCACGACGGCGCCGAGCTGAGGCATGGAGCAATCTAGCGTGGAGAGAGGCTGCTTACTGCGTACGCTTGAGGGAGTGGGAGGAGAGAGAGAGAGTTGAGGAAAAGTGAGGAGAAAGATAGGGGTCTGGGTATTTAACTCAGTCCCTTCGTCTGGGGATCCACATAACAATCTAACGATGGATCTCAAACACTGATTTAAAATGTATAAATATTAACTTAATTAAAAGCGCTTAGAGGAATTAAGGTAGAATATTATTTTAAACTAACTTTAGTTTATAAAATAATATTTAGTTAGTTTAAAATAATATTCCTTCATCATTAATAAAATGATGAAATCTCACTTAACATATTAAAGAGAATAAAACTATTTAATTAATAAAAACTTTCAACATAATTTAAATCTCATAATATCTTAAATAGTTGAAATCATTTTAATAATAGTATTAAAATGATTTCTGACAATTATAATATTTTTGGAGCTCTTCAAGAATATTATAATTGTCGTATTTAAAATCAAGTTTATTTCAATAACACTGGAAATACTCTTTATAAATATTTCCAGCACATTTAAAGCACTGGGCGTGCCCTAGAAGTTACACGATATCTTTGAAGACATGCCATCGGGGTCCGGCACGCATAACGAGTCTCGCAATCGCTGGATAGAAGAGGCAGATAAATCACATAATTTCTGCCCTCAAAGTTTGTTTACGTCATAAAGAAGGAACGTACATCAGAAAAAAGAAGTGTACGTAAGAAAGAAGGAGCGGGGTATTACATACTCATTCGAGTAAATCACAAATACCCATTGGAATAAATCACATAGTAATATGATAATATGAGTGAACATAGATGGATGTAAATCACAAGGAATTTGAAAACAATGAAGGAATATGGGTGAACACAGGAAGATGAATCGGCATAGAGCATTCCGATGAGAGAGAGAGAGAGTGTGTGTGTGTGTGTGTGGGTGTGTGCTTGTCGAAGGTGTAGAGCCTTACTTACTGAAGACGACGACCGAAGGAGCTGCGGATGGGGATGTGAATGATGGTCAGTAGCAAGTAGGACACAGAGAAGAGAGAAGTTGCGCAGGATGCGGAACCAAAAGGGAGGATTGGGGATGTACAGTGGCTCCCGATAAATGGGGAGCCACTGTAGCATCCCCAAACCCAAGTCCTAAAATAGGGAGGCAGATGAAGAATGCATTTGAAGTTTTCCCCAAATGTAAACACTAAATTTTAGAGTAAATGAAGGTTTAGGATGCGGGTGCTCTTACTCATTCAATTTGGTCGTTTATGTAATTTATTATAATGTTTTTTTTTTGTTAATGGTTAAGGAAGTGACTATTAGTATATTAGTATTTTTTTATTTTTTAAAAATGTTTAAAGATGTTTAAAGAATGTTTAAAACAAAAAATAAAAAATTACATTTTGTACTAGGAGCACACCCAGTGCTGAAACCTAGATGGCATAGTAGCATTACCCTTTATTAATATGTGCCAACCATTTGCCAAAAATCTAACTCCAATGAATTAGCTCGTACACACCTATTTTACATCAGTTACACTAACTTCTCCATTTTTTTTTCATTTTTTTTTATAAGCAAATGATTTCATTATAACAAGATTTAAAGTATAATAGATGGGGCTTAGAGGTCCTAAAATTACTTCAAAATTTTCAAATGTAGGTATTAAACAGTTAAAAGTGTAAAAACAAATATAAGGAGGAAAAACTAGGACTAATAGAATAGCCCAGATAGGTTCCATATTCTCTTGACTAATAGACTACAATATAGTTCAAGATTAGACCAGCTGCTAATATATTGCAATATGGTTCAATAGAATACTAGTCATAAAAAGTGATTTATGTTGGCAATCCTCAAAAGTGTCTGCCCAAGGTTTCCATTGTAGCCATGAAGGTTGCCATATATGAGGTTGCACTTGTTTTGAATTAACTATTGTAGTTGAAGGTTTTTATCTCCTACCCTATGGACTTGGATAAAAGAGTATGTCAACTTGAAGTTTTAGGAAAAGTAGTAAGATAGGCGAGAACAGAGGCTTGACTCAATCAAAGCTTTGTAGGCGTCTGAGAAACATGTAAATCTATATCGATGCTTGGGGCCCATATGCCAATTGTGGAAATGTGTGGATGATCAAATCTTGAACATCTAAGACCTTGGAAATCTGATAGAGTGGCATGTGTGGAATCTGGAGCTCCAACGGTGGGAATCTGATAGAGTGGCATGTGTGGCATTCGTAACTTGCATTCATGTTCCATGATCAGGATGACTAGGCCCTGTCGCCCTTGTTATGCGGCAAATGTGAGTCATGCTTTCCTACTATGAAACATCAATTTCCTTCCAACATAGGGTATCTCGTGACCAAACCTAATTACACAGATAATTCAAACCTATAGGAACGCTAAGATTCCAATCCTATATTATGGTACCAATTCCTAAGGACTTGTGGGTTTACTCAGACGCATATTGCTCTGAAACCACCATGTGATACCCCCAAATTCTGCTTGGAATTTGACAGAGAATAAAGAGTCAGGAGATGTAATACAAGATTACATACCCTCAATCATGACAATTAAAATGCAATGCACCTAGCGTGCTTATAACAATATGCAATAAATGTAGCGGATATTTATTTTTTGGATCAACAACATTGTACCAGAATCCTAATCCCAAAAACATTGTTACACTTCATTCATATATAACAAATCATCATCATACAAAATATTAAATAAACCATCCATATAACAAAACTAAGGTCCCCAAACATGGACCCTCTTTAAACTCCCCCCAAAAAAAGCACATAGTATAGTTTACAAGGTCCTAATCCTCATATTGTACCTTCCAAAATCTCTACGACCTCGTCTAATAGTTTCAAGTTGACTTCCATAAAATGATTGGCTAAAACAAAATGATTCTCACGAGTGACAAACTCTTCACATATTGGCATCTAGTGAGGCTCAGGATTCCTCTCCAAAACTCCCTCGATACCTTTAACTAGACGCATAATAATCTCCATATAGAACTCTATCAGCTAGAAACTATTCTCCACCATGAACTCGGTTTCACTTGACTCAAGCCATTCGACCAGTACCAATTTCACCCTCATCTAGTCTAGTTCCATCAGTCCATGTTACAACTTCTATCATTCCGAGGGAAATAGTAGTTTGGACTACCACAGTAAGATTTTTACAAATTTCAGCAAGTTATGCTCCTAAGCTACCAGTAGTATTATTAAGCATGCATGATAATAAAAATTATGCGTATGCAATATAAACATGCACTTGCATATGTAGAAACATGACTTAATAACAAACAGAGCTTTTCATATACATGGCATGCTTGCTTGCATAAACAAATATCATTCATTCTTATTCATGTTGTTACATGATAATGGACGCTCCACAGTTCCCCATAAATTGTGTGCTCCTGTCGATGCTGCATCACATCATAGGCTCCTACACCAACTATGAGTATGTCATCATGAAGACTATACCTAAAGGTAATTCCTAGCTTGTATTTGTAGCATGTTTCAGCACCTACTGGCATTAGGTGTCTTTGACTTCCTCCTGAAACCAATTTCTTAGATCCCATTCGAAGCCTCCTGACGGTACATTGTCAATGCAGATGACTCCACTCCATTTTAACCACTCTAGAGTGGACAAGGTAGTTCCACTAGGATAATCTTCAATCATATCATTTGGGGCCATGATAAAACTTAACAATTTATGCATTACATAGAAAAGTTTTATGATAGACTTGAATGCTTATGACATGGCAATCGTGACGTGTTAGATATTTATGATTGATTTTTATAATGATGTGGCATGGCATAGACATGACAAATAACAGGGCATAAAATAAAAAATGAATTTATTGCATGAATCTTACCATCTCACAAACATAAACATACTACAAGTAAGTTAGAAACTAACTTACAATTATTTGTATGTAACGAAAGTGTAGCATCGACTGAAATGAGAGACATTCTAGGGTTAGAAATTCTTACCTGACCACATAAAAATAGAATTTACTGACTTAGAGTTTAATTTGCAAAACTACCACTTAACTCTTAGAAAATTACAAATTAGCCCCTAAACTTTTGAAAATTACAAACAGACTCCAAAATTAACATACCTCATGTAAATTGTATTCTAAGTCTATCTATGGACTTAGATTTACAAAAACTCAAACCTACTACTGGATCTTCACTTCCCAAACCGATCATAGGCAATAAATCACACTTGGTTTGCTTTTGGCTATTTTTCACACCATCATGCCTAGACTCAAATTTAACAACTCATAAATATCAAATCCCTAGTTCTACTATGCCAAGACACCAAAACATGCATTTTCAAGACCATGCACTTAACATATCAAAAATTAACACAAAACATCAAGATTAGGTCAAACATATCCTAATCGTGGTGTCTTTGGCTTTTCCCTGGCATTTTGAACCAAGGACTCCAAAAGTCCACAAATCCTAACTTCTAACATGTTAATCACTCAAGCCTAGTTGTTAACATGTATGACTAACAACCAAAATCAAATTTCTTAACATGTAAAGTTCGGCTTGCACAAAAGTCCTTGAACCCAGAACTTAATCATGCTTGACCTTGAACAAAGTGGCTAAATCCTTAATTTACATGCATATGTTCTTGAAATAACACATCCAGATACCTTAGATTCAAGTCCTAATTTGATCTAAGCACCATATTCAACATATCATAGCAAATAATAACACCAAAGAAACCAAATAGTCAAGATCCTCCAAACTTTGCATAAACACAAACTTCTTTGAATGTTCATCAAAACTCCAACTAAAACCCTAGCTGTAAAGCTTTAAAAATATTCAAATCAAAGCTTTTATGAACAAGCATAAAATCAAAACCATGAATTTAAGTTTCTAAAGCTAAAATGAAAAACTAAACTAAACAATCTCATGCTTGAAGGTTTTAGTTGGAGTTTTAACACTTGGAGGATCATGCAAATCTATTTTATTAAAACCTCATATGCCATAAATCCAACCAAGAACTTGTATAAAATCCAAATCAATACACCATAGCACCAAAATATTAAGTATTATTCAACAAAACAACACAAACTCTCAAAACTTATCAACATACTCCAAACTGAACACCTCATCACCAATATCCCATCATCCAACCTTCAAACTTCAATTAACAATAATAAATTCTCTTCCAATAAATCCAAGACTCAAAGCATAATAAAGATGAAAGAGATTTGAGTTAGGAAAAAAACTTGCAAAGCTGGAAATCCAAAGAAGCAAAGCACTCAAACTTTTCTCTCCAAAACTCTCAGACCAAAGTGAGATAGAAATAAGGGGGTAGGGGTGTGGGCCATAGGTGTAACAACTCGCCAGAAATTCAGTAGGTGAATTTCTGTAGTCTTTAGGATCATCCTGAAAATCTTGAAATGTCTGACGAACTGAGAATCGTGTAGGATTGAATTTGCCACCATAGTTAGTTTTTGGCTCACTTAGGTGTCAGAAATGCGATTTTATTTATTTGAGATACCTAGGAATGTGAGAATAAGAAACGGTCTGTACCATTAATCTCAAATGAATATTTTGGATTTTACAGTGTAATAAAACGATTTTCATTTTTCAGACAATAGTTGTTTGAAAATGCGTTTTGATTTGTTTGAGACACTTAGGAGTTGAATTTAGCAGAACGAAGTACGCTCCTAGTTTCATGAGGTTATTTAGGATTTTATGGTGCATAGTTTTTTTACCATTTTCGGAGTGAACAGTAACTCGTGTTAGCACGCAGTCCAGTCATTTTCAAATCATAGTGTGGAATGTCCAAATCAGTCAGAGAAGTTTCATTTGGACACTTGGCAAGATCTTAACTATACTTGGTGAATAGTATGACACTTGGCACCAAGAGGAACCATGAGATGGAAATGTGAAGGAAAAGAAGGAGAAATCAAGCTTTGTGATCATGCCACCTAAGCCAAACACTATTCCATTCAACAATTCATTTTGTGCCTACCAAGGAGGGTTTCAACCCTAGTGAAACTCCAAACTCTAAATGGTTTCCCCAAACCTCAAATGATTACCTCAAACCCTAAGTGTTGGCCAGTTGTTGTTTAGTGTTTAATCACTTGATTAAATTACTTTCACATACTATTAACCACTCAAATTCATGTCATTATACCTTCATTCATTCTTTTATACCATAGTATTTTAATTGGGCCAATAAAAAATTGATTTAGGCTTGTCAGAAACCCAAACCCCAAACCAAACCCTATTTAAATCCTAAATGTGGCCCATTCGGTTAAGGCCCACAAAATTGCACACCAAGACAAGGTTTGTAGAAGAAGTTTTCCTCTGCCATGCGTCTCCTTTCACTACCCATGTCAGCCCCAAATAGTTGTTGATGGGAAGACCAAGAGTCACCTCACCACCTTCCTCTCACACGACATCAATAGGTTGAAAAACCATGCACTGTGGTACCTGGTTTTGCTAACACTTAATCACCCAAAAGTCACTTCCACATTTCCTCTCAATCCCTCCTGCAGTATAAGTCTCATCCATGTCCATTTCATTAGTCCTTTATCACTTTAGAAACACTTTCTTGGAGAGAAATCCAGAGGAACTCTCGGACAACTTTTCTAGCATTTCTTGCTCGAATTGTTTGAAGCTTTTGTAAGTGTATTCCCACAAAACTCTCTTCGCATTAGCTTTTCCTCTTTGAGTATAGTTTTGGTTAATATATGTTTGTAAATTTTTATGGATGTTTGATGGGCGAAAAGTTCGTTTAAGTATGCAGAGGTCATTATGGGCGATAAACTGGACATTGTGTGATTCTTTGATTTTTTTTATGATGTTCTTAACAAGATCTTGGTCATATATTTTTATGGTTTATAGTTAACAGGTTATATACAAGTTTGATGAATATTAGTTGCATGTTATAAGTTTTTTTATAAGAGTTTTGCATAGATCTAAAAGGTTGAAAACTTGGAGTATATAAGCAATTTTTGTTTTGGGAAAGCTTAGGTCTTTTATTATGAAAACATGCTCCAATGATTTTGATATTCACATATGTTTCTCTTATGACTTTAATATATGTGTCAGAATGTTATTTTGAATATTTATGGTGTTGATCCTGAATATATGAATTTTTATACATGCAAAAGTTCGATTAGGTCTTGTATGTGAGGCTCATGGATGGATGCTTAGATCTTAGGTTTGATGCTTAGATCTATTGTAGGACTTTAATATTAAGCATATGAGATTATTTATTGATGATTCACTTCATAGAAGTTTTGGATCTAATAGTTTGATAAAAAAATCAAATCACATAGTACTCGGTTTTGGAGAATAGATGCATACCGTTTGTGTTGAGTATGATTTTGTGACTTTTTGTGGTTTTGGTTTAATTATTATAAGCATTATATTCCTTAGGAATATTTTATGAACTTATTAAGAGTATGTTATTGAACTTTTGGAGTTCTTGGAGTTGTTTGAAAAATGATAGACCATGAACATTAAGGGTTGTTCTTTGAGGTTAAAATACTTGAAGTTTTGTATGAAGGAAGTTATTATTTTTAGGATAGAAGTTTTTGGTGTTTGTTGTAGCATGTTATTAAAGCATAGGATGTAATTTTGCATGTTGTATGTTTCGGTTTTAACATGAAAGATAGGGTTTGAAAGAATTGCAACAAAAAATCATGTTTTGTCCTATGCTTGGTTCACCTAGCTGTGTTGTGTTTTAAATTTTTCTAATTAGATGTTTGGATTTAGAACAAAATTTACTTGAAGAATGTAAATTTTGATGAATTTTGGAGTTAGGATGTGAAATCAAGTTAGGGGTAAAATCATAATTTTACTTTAAGTCAGTATTTTTATGTTTCTAAATTTATTAATGGGGAGTTTCTAATGTTTAGAAATATCTTATTACAGTTCTTGTTAATTCATTCATTAAATTCGTCATGTTAAACTCAGTGTAAGTTAGCATCTAACTTACTTTCAAAATACTTGTGTATGTATGGTGGTAGAAAACCATCATCCATGTTTATTATGCTTAGTATAAACATCATATTATGCAATGCTATGATTTATTTTAAATACATGTTTATGTATGAGTAAGTTAGCCTTTAACTTACTGTTAATATATTGTGTATGTGTGTTGATAATATAATAATTATTCATGTTTTTATGTTCTTACAAATGTCACATTATGCTATGTCACGAAATATTTAGTTGTTACACATTATTATATATTACACGATACGCCATGTGATGAAATGGTTATCTGTTTCATGTTATGCAATGTCATTCATCACATGTACATGTCACATTACATTATGGCATGTCATTTGTTGCTTTGTTTCACATCACGTCATGTCTCGAGCATTGAGTATGTAATGAAAAATAATATTTTCTTAGTCAATCATGCCTGGGATACTCATGGAATAATGACTATGATTGTCCGAATATCTCCTTTGATAATTCATGCAAAGTAGTTTTAGCGTAATCATTCTGATTGTTAGAGTACCTCTACTAAAACTCTTATAGCGTTATCATTCTGATTGTTAGAGTATTTTCATTCAAGTTAGTACTAGGTACTCCTGGCGTAATCATTCTGATTGTTAGGGTGTTTCTACTAAAATGCTCATGGCATAATCATTATTTTCATTCCAGTTATTACTAGGTAATCCTAGCATAATCATTCTAATTATTATAGTATCTCCACTAAAATGCTCATAGCATAATCATTCTGGTTGTTAAAGTATTTTCATTCAAGTTATTACTAGGTACTCCTAGCGTAATAATTCT
Source organism: Juglans mandshurica (assembly GCA_022457165.1). Taxonomy (NCBI): domain Eukaryota; kingdom Viridiplantae; phylum Streptophyta; class Magnoliopsida; order Fagales; family Juglandaceae; genus Juglans; species Juglans mandshurica. The sequence goes on from CM039619.1 coordinate 38,149,244, forward strand.
AATTATTAGGGTATCTCCACAAAAATGCTCATGGTGTAATCATTCTGATTGTTAGAATATTTTTATACAAGTTATTACTAGGTACTTCTAGCGTAATCATTCTGATTATTAGAGTATCTCCACTTAAAAATGCTTATGGCGAAATCATTCTAATTATTAGAGTATTTTCATTCAAGTTATTACTAGATACTCCTGGTGTAATCATTCTGATTGTTTAAGTATCTCTAACGAAATACGTTGGGCGGAATCTTTCTGATTATTCACCTATTTTTTAGGAAACAACTAGAGAAATCATTCTGATTTTCAGGGCATTTCATGTTCATGTCAGTTCAAGTTCATGTTCAATTTTATGTTCAGTTTGATGTTCAGTTTCACGTTAAGTTCAGGTTCAGTTAATGTTTAGTTTCACGTTCAGTTCATGTTCAGTTTCAAGCTCAGTTTCACATCACATTTATTTCACGTTCAGTTCAAATTATGTCAGTTCAAGTTACATCAATACATGTCATACTATTTGCTAAGTCATGTTATGCTTATTCATGTTCGTGTTAGCATTCATGTATTTTACTGTTATGCATGCATCCTTATATTTGTAGTTTAAGTTGATTGTTAATTTACTGAGACTTGTAAGAAAATTTTACTTGGTAGTTCCAACTACTATTCCCTTCGGAATATCACAGAGGATTGCTTGGAGGAGATCGATTAGGCCGTGACGCAACGAAGACGAGCTCATCGCTTCGATTGCTCCAGTTTATATATAGGATTATGGATTTCTTGAGCAAATTGCATGAGCTACTCAATGAGCTATCAGAGTAGTTATATTAGTTTGTTATGTTGTTAACTTGCTGAGACTTGTAAGAAAATTTCACTTGGTAGTCCCAACTACTATTCCCTTCGGAATGGTAGATCATGTGCTAAGATCAGGAGTATCACAGAGGATTGCTTGGAGGAGATCGATTAGGCCATGACGCAACGAAGACGAGCTCATCGCTTCGATTGCTCTAGTTTATATATAGGATTATGGATATCTTGAGCGAATTGCATGAGCTACTCAATGAGCTATCAGAGTAGTTATATTAGTTTGTTATGTACTTAAGAAGCGTTGTCTCTAATATTCATGATGGCATAGGCCTTTTGAACTAGTACTGTAACTTTTGATCACCTGATATCTTAAGTTTATGAAGTATGTTTTTGATATTTTGGGATATATCTTATCTGGTACAAAGTATTGCTCAAAGAAAAAAATTATCCACTGCGAATGTTGCATATTGTTTAGATGTATGCTAGGTGCATTGCATCTTTATTTGTTATGAACGGGAGTAGGTAACCTTGTATTGCATGTCTCGAGGCTTCATGCTCCATCAAATCTTAAGTGAAATTTGGGAGTGTCACAATAGGGTGCTAACTTGGAGTGGGTGGAATACATGACACATGATGGGAAGTCGACTTTTGCAAGAGGGGAAACAATCGGCAGGAAATGGAGGGCTAAAAGGGTGCTGCCGAGTTGGTGACTTTGAGGTGAGAAACTTGAGTGTTTAGCTTGCCATAAAGTACACTATTTGGGCTAAACCAAAGGAATTAATTCAGGCCATGGAATGGTCTTTCAATGGGGAAAGCTTGTGCGGAAAGCTAAGGGAAAAATGGGATCTCAACTAGAACCAAAAACACCAATCTGATTGGCTCATTTAAGGTTAGAGTTTTACTTAGGTTTTCAAGTCCATTTGCAATTGGTTTCGTCAAATGAGTGTACCTTGGTGTAAGGGAGTGGATGAGGGTGTAAGAAATAGTGCATGAGTAGATGGTTGCTTGTAGAAGTGTTTCAACCAACAAGGAAACACAAGTCAAAACCAAGTACCACATTTTTGGGGTTTGGGATTTTAGGGTTTCAATTACCTTCGAGATTTGGGTTTCAACCTCGTCACAAAATTTGGGGATTAATTAGGGTTGAAACCCTCTTTGTTGGTTGGCTATTAATGTACTTGAAAGGTTGGCATAGTGCAATGTGTAAGAAGCCATGTTGGCTTGCTTGGTTTTCGCTCTATCTACGTTACACATTGGTACTCCTCTTAACAATTGTAAAGTGGGCTTAAAATGGAGGGCTGCAATGGTGCCATTTGTCTAAAAAGACTTCCTAGTGATCCTAGGGTGATTGGAAATCCTACATGGCGATGTGACGATTGTTTGTTGTAGGTGCCACATGGCACTCTCTGGTTGACTGAATTTTCATCCAAAAGACTCAAAACTTTTTATTGCACCATAAAATTCTAAATATTCATAAGAGTCTAATGGTACAATTAGTTTAACAAAATTATAATCCTAAGTGCCTAAAATAAATCAAAAAGTAAATCTATCCATGTAGCGAATCATAATTCGATTACGTCAATGGACTAAAACCTAATCGACCGCTCGATTCATGAAATCCTCCTATGATTTCATGGCATTTCTATGGTCTAAAGAAATTATTTCTATTGAATTTATTTTGGGTTGTTACAGCCACCATGCGCTTGCACCGAATGATTACTCCATCAACAATTGTTGCCTAGCCAATTGCAAACCACCCCTCTGTGAAATTAACAACGAGAATATCAAGGACCATAGACAAACTTCTGTGAACCACCACCTCACACTGCTGAGGTCTTTCGTACATGACGGAAGCCGCCAGGCCCATTGCCTCAAGCCTTTCTCTTACACCATAATAGACCCACGTCTTACTCTTGTTCCAGCAACCACATGCACAACCTCCTCCACGTTGCCTCCATGGGTGTTAAGCCTTTCTCTTACACCATAATAGACCCATGGGTGTCACCATAAGTCCAAGTCATAGTCCATTACACGCAACAACCCTTCGATTCTCCCACTACCACAAACGAATTCAACCATAAACCACGGTGTCTCTGCCCACCAAGACCACCTTGATCCCAGCGCAGTCCACACGATCACGTCCTTCCTTCACTACAGCCTCATGGAATTCGCTATTGTGTATACCAATAAATAGATAACAATTATACTCATAGTATGGCATTGAGAGCCCTTCAAACCAACACAGAAAGTGCCAATCATTGTGTGGGTTGCCTCTTCTGCATCTCAACAAGATGCTGATATGCCATGGCTGCACTGAAGAATCACCGCGATGCTGCCTAATGAGTTTCACCACCAATGTTGCATATGGTAAGCCTCTCTCTCTCAAGCGCTCCCGAGTAACCATGAAATCTCCACTGAGATAATACCCCTTATCGACTTGGGGTTCATGATACACTTATACACCCATAACTCATCTTAAAACCGAGTGTTAAGTACTTTGAAAGAGTAACATTAAAGTAATCAATAATTAATAATAAGAAAACATGCACGTGAGAAGATCACGAGAGAAAGAGACAAAGGTGTAGAAGATGAACATCCTAAACATACCCATAGACATTACCTGTGGCGCCCCGTTTCTCGGTATAGGACATGATGAGGATCCATGGTGTCAAGAGTGCCAGTTGTTGACAAAACCCAAGATTCCAATCGGGTTAGGCGTGCAACATTCACTAGGAAGTGTATGTGTAAAGAAATAGATATGTTATTTGCACCAGAAAAGTAAATGTTTAGTCTGATTATTTTAATATCCATTCTTACAATATCCACAAGTCACTTAATTATTTTAATAATTATACACATATCTAACAGTTCATTCGTACACCCAAAATAAGGCTGATTGAACACATGGTCGCTTGATTGATAAATATAAATATAACTCTCATAAGTGGACAAGTTTTACAATAGGAACATGCCTACACACCTATTGCTCAAGCTGGGTTGGCTCTTCCTCCTCGGGTATCACTTTTGGGTCTAATTCTGTATCAAAATCTATGATTTTGACGTTAAAACCATAGGTAGGTTAGGCAGTTATGACAAAATTGCTAATGAGAAACAATGCTCGTGAATATGCAATGAACAGTTTCATGTAATGAAATGGGTGAACACATGTATTAGTGTATCACCCTCTCAGGCAAAAACTTATGTATTCGTAAACATAGTGATGAATCTCCCTCTTAGTAAAACACATCTATATAAGCATGGTGATGAATCACTCTTGGAGGAATTACCCTCTTCTCAGGCAAAACTCATTATATATACATATATTTAATTATTTGTCACTGAGGTGAGGAATTACCCTCTTCTCAAGCACATAAAAGCAATCACTTCAATCACATAACTATTCACAATTATCAAATAGATATTTATCACATAGACATCCATCACCTGATGGGCAACTAGGAGAAATATGCTCCACCATTCAAAATCAAGGAATCACTCCCATCTGACTAGCATGCAAGTCAACTCGCCTATCCCCAACACAGGTTGACTCTCACACAAAGATATAGATGTTCCATTGGGAAAAATGTCTACCTGGCCAACCAACTCGAAGACACCACACGTGATACGCCCGAGGGATTCTTCTTTCCGTCTATCAAGTGAAGCCAACATGATACTGCCCCACTCCAATTATTACAGAGACTCTCTTTATCCATATGAAACTCATGGTGACATACGACAAAAATGGTCCAGGGAGTCCTCTTTCTCGTCCATGATAATTGACACATGATACGATTATTCACATAGAAATAACATCGAGAAAAAATGCATTCAAATCTCAAAAAACATGAAGTACAAATATTCAAGTAAAAATAGTCATAAACATAATGGCTAAACATTTATTATTTCATGATTAGAAATGGAGAGATTATAGAGTATGCATATGTCAAAATTCCATAACATGCGTACACAACATTTACCCCCCCTTCCATCGTGATCCTTGGCACTATCTTAGAAGCAAACCAACTTCATTGCCTTAGAATTACAACGGCAATGCGCTACTCCTTTTTTTGTCTCCTTTAAAGTCAGTTACTTTCTTCAACGGGATGGTCTACAACAATGGTTGGTCAATGACGATCTCATCCGTCACGATAATGGATTACGACGATCTTGGGTTGGATTCATGACACTCTAGACCACCTTAATATGACTCCTCACGTAAAATATATTTAGTCATTCTAGATCCTATGTTGTGCGGCTTCATATATAGACAAATGAGACATTGATGTGACAACCTCCCATTAGAAGGCGTGATTTGGTCCTAGACACTAAAGCTGTAGAAAAATCGACGGGACTGGCCATCGTCGAGCAGACCGGCTGCCGGAGTCTGGAACCAGCCGAAATCAACAGAAAATCAGGCGGCCGATGGTATAAAAATAAGGAAATCAACGCCGACCTATTCGGTTTCGATCTGAGCCAAATCCAAATCTCTGAACCGGTCGATTATATATATATATATATATATATTATATTATATGTATATAAAATGACGCCGTTTCACTTAAGTGAAACGATGTCGTTTTAGTTATGAGTTTTATAAAAACAATTAGATGAAACGACATCGTTTCAACCTGAGATTAATAACCCCCCCCCCCCCCCCCCCCCATATTCTTCTCCCCCCATCTTATTCTTTCCTTTGATTTTTTCCTTTGCAAGTCCGCTTCTTCCCACTGATGGCAGAGTCCGTTTCTCTCCTCCTCCTTCACAGAGATACCGACGATAGACTGACGAACCGCACTGATTCATGTCGAGATCGAAGCTGCCGGTTTTTTGCCCCCAATAGGCTGGTTCGGCCGGTTCTAAGCCTCTCCAAAATCCGTCAGTGTGGTGTCGATTTTGGACCGAAACCGCACCAATGAAGTCGGTTTTTAGCCTTACTAGACACCACGACATGCCTCAAGATTTTTTTTCTTTTTTAATTCGCCATCCTAACTCTTGTAAAAAGTGGGTTGTTGTGTTATAGCCTAGAAGATTGGATGAACGGGCCAAGTAGCGGGCACAAACCGGACGGGTTGTTTTGCTACATGGTGAGCATGATGGACGGATGAGTTGGACAACAGGCGCCCACTATCCTGCCCTTATCAAGCCCCAACGTCAGAAGTAGATCAAATGTAATGAGAACCACTATATAGTTGCCTGGGCTCTAGTGTCAAGCCCAACCAACTATATATATATATATAAATAATTTTCTTTAATAAAACAACGTTGTTTCTTATTAGGTTTTGTTTAAAACTTAACACCTTCTCCTTGTGGTCTCTCTTTCTTTTCTCTCTCAATCTCTCTTCTTATTGCCCAAAACTTCTTGCCATCCATCACCGTCTCTCTCTCTCTCTCTCCCTCTCTCAGTCACCCTCGACATTCTAGCCCCAAGTGCATGTCTCTCTCTCTTTCTTCCAGAGTTTTATTTTGGGTTTTAGATTTTTTTTTCAATTAGTTTTGGGCGGAGTTGATGGACGGTCGTGGGGGCTAATCCACCCTAGCATCCGAATGGGGGCACCCACCCACGAGGGGTGGTGCCATGATTCAGGGGCCCAAACTATCTCTATCTCATACGGGGGTGGAACTAGGGTAGCCCCCGTTTGTGGGCGTTGGTAGCACCCCTAGCACCAATCCCATCCGGATTTGGGTTTCATCTTTGGATTATACTTTTTTGAGTAATGTTATACATTATATTATTATTTTATTATATAAGATGTAATATATTTATCATTCTATTTAATGTGTCATATCTTATATAATAAGATAAAAATAAGAGGATAGTGTAGTGTATAAATTTTTATTTTTATTTTTTATTTTATTTTACTCATCTCTTCCGTCCGTTCTAGAACCGGTGAAATTCACACTAGAGCATAGCCGCTCCCAACATAACAGCCGCAGCCGTCATTTGTATTTGGGATTTGGATTGAAGTTGGAAAAGATCAGGCGACAATGGGGTCGATCGCGGCCGAAGAAGAAAATGGAGGCATCACTAACTCCCCCACTACGTCCATCAATTTCGGCACGCCGGAGGCCATGAACCAGATTCGGACCCTAACCGACGTCGGGGCAATGACCCGCCTGCTCCACGAGTGCATTGCCTACCAGAGGGCCCTCGACCTCGACCTCGACAACCTCCTCTCCCAGCGCTCCGATCTCGACAAGCAGTTCCACCACCTCCAGAAGTCCGCTGAGGTACTAGATATCGTCTCCGCCGACTCCCAGCACATGCTCTCCAACGTTTCCTCCACCTGCGACCTCGCCGACCACGTCAGCCGCAAGGTCCGTGAGCTCGACCTCGCCCAGTCCCGCGTCAACTCCACCCTCCACCGCATCGACGCCGTCGTCCAGCGCTCCAACTGCATCGACGGCGTTAGGAAGGCCCTCGATACCGAAGACTTCGAGCTCGCCGCCAACTACGTCCAGACCTTTCTCCAGATCGACGCCAAGTACAAGGACTCAGGATCCGATCAGAGGGACCAGATGTTCGCCTCCAAGCACCAGCTCGAAGCAATCGTGCGCAAGAAGCTCTCCGCGGCCGTAGATCAACGCGACCACCCGACGATCTTACGGTTCATTCGGATCTATTCGCCACTTGGATTGGAGGATGAGGGATTGCAGGTATACGTTGGTTACCTAAAGAAGGTGATAGGAATGAGAGCGAGGCTGGAGTTCGAGCACATGGTGGAGTTAATGGAACAGAGTAGCAAGAACCCTAACCAGACGAGCCAGGTGAATTTCATCTCCTGCTTAACGAATCTGTTCAAGGACGTGGTCCTGGCAATCGAAGAAAACGACGAGATTCTGAGAGGTCTCTGCGGCGACGACGGGATCGTTTACGCGATTTGCGAGCTCCAGGAGGAGTGCGATTCTCGAGGTTCATTGATCTTGAAGAAATACATGGAGTTCAGGAAGTTGGCCCGATTGTCCTCGGAGATCAATGCACAAAACAAGAATTTGCTTGCTGTGGGAGGAGGATCCGAGGGTCCGGACCCGAGGGAGATCGAATTGTACTTGGAAGAGATACTATCATTAATGCAATTGGGGGAGGATTACACCGAATTTATGGTATCGAAAATCAAGGGCTTGAGTTCCGTTGATCCGGAGGTGCTTCCGCGGGCCACTAAAGCCTTTAGGAGTGGAAGTCTTAGCAAGGTTCTTCAAGATCTTACCGGATTCTATGTAATTCTAGAGGGTTTCTTTATGGTGGAGAATGTGAGGAAGGCGATCAAGATCGATGAGCAGGTGCCGGACAGCTTGACCACTTCCATGGTCGATGACGTCTTCTATGTTCTACAGAGTTGCCTGAGGAGGGCCATATCCACATCCAATATCAGCTCGGTCATTGCGATGTTAAGTGGTGCGAGTAGTTTGTTGAGCAATGAGTATCATGAAGCTCTGCAACAAAAGACGAGAGAGCCCAACCTCGGTGCTAAGCTGTTCTTGGGTGGTGTCGGCGTGCAGAAGACCGGGACAGAGATTGCAACGGCCTTGAATAACATGGATGTTAGCAGTGAGTATGTCCTTAAGCTCAAACACGAGATTGAGGAGCAATGTGCTGAGGTGAGTCGTATACTTAATCACCTATTACTGTTCCTATACCTCACGTTTTCACTTGCTTGGGGTGCATTGTCTGTGACATGGCAAAGAAACATTTTAGAGTATTACAAGGTAATGTACATGAGTGCCACACTTTCGAAAGTGAAGCTATAAATTCGATTACGTTTGTTGCTTCACATGAGATATTGCAACCAACTAATGGAGTTTCAAAGTGATAGATACATTGTCTGATCATTCAAGTTCTTGCTTGATGCATAAGCTGCCACTAGCTCAGGATTTGGATTAGAGCTAATTCTGAGACAGAATTACAAGGCTATAGTACTCATCTGATATTTATAAAAATTGGAAAAAAGGAATGCTTTTATTTCTGTTTCTTCTGTAACTCAGTTCGGAACGTTCATAATTCCCTACAGCCCATACCTATAAAATAATAATAATACTAATTCCCTAAAGCTCAATTTATACTGGCAATGTTGTTGACTATCACTGAGGTTTATGCAGATATAGAAAAACAGAACCTTCAACCAACTGAGACGGTTGTATACTTTCAACTTTTACAAAGGGCTAAATGCTTGGTATTGAGATTAATTCAAATAGGCGTTAATCCAGATTTAAAAAAAAAAAAAAAGTAGGCTTAACTTGGGTTAAGTCTTTGTGTCTTTCATTATTTTCCTAGGATTGAAATGTTTGTATCTTTCAATAATTTGCATTGGAACTATATGCATTCTATTCCTGAAATGTTTGGTGTGGTGTGAGTAGTTGGTGGAACTTACCTTGGTGCATTGGTGGTGATTTTAATATGACTTGGTTTCCAAGCAAAAGATCGGGAGAAGCTCCGATTAGCCATGCAATGAATGAATTCTTTGAATTTCTCTTTGATATGGATTTACTGGATTTTACTCTAGCCGGTGGCATCTACACATGGGTGTCTGGGAACAACATCCCGATTAATTGTGGGGGTGCACAGGCTCTTGAAAACGAGTATCCCGCAAATGCACATCGGGTAATTTAAGAGGAAAATCCCTCAATCCAATAACTCCTAGAGATTGTTTGCACCTAGTGGGATTCAAACATTGGACCTTGTAGGGAGCATACGACCAAGACCAAGGCTTTTACTACTTGAGCCAACCCCTTGGGGTTGATTGTGGGCGTATTCATGAGGGTAATAGATATATCAAGTTTGAAAACATGTGGTTGACAGTTGAGGGCTTTGTGGAGAATGTAAGTTCGTGGTGGTCCTCGTATCCCTTGGAGGGCACACCAAGTCTTATTTTGGCTAGTAAACTCAAAGCCTTAAAAAAGGATTTGAAGATGTGGAATGCATATGTATTTGGGCATATTGTCGTCAAAGGTGGTTGCTTTTTTAGGATTTATAGGTTTTTGAGCGAAGGAAAGTGATCTCTCCTCTTTTTGTGGAGGAGTCTTTTAGTAAAAGATCTATCACCGTGGAGCTTGAGAGGGTGCTTCTAATGGAAGAAATCTCATGGAGATAGAAATCGCGAGCCTTTGGTCCAAAGAAGGGGATAGATGCACTAAAATTTTCCATCGGGTTGCTAATTCTCACAATAGAAATACTGATAAAAAAAACTTATCATCGTAGGAATAATGCTATTGAGATGCTTTAGGTTGATGGCCAGGTTTGTTCGGATCATGAAGTTATTAAGAGTCATATTGTCAATTATTACAACAGTCTTCTTTTAGAACAATTCTCTTGGAGGCCTAATCTTGATGACCTGGCCTTGGTGTCCATTGACCAGTCTTGTTCTATTTGGTTGGAGGGACCGTTTGAGGCGGATGAAGTTTATCAGGTGATTGGTGGGATGACTAAAGATAAAGCTCCAGGTCCAGATGGGTTTTCTATGGGCTGTAAGGTTTCTTAGCTTCCCATGAAATATCTTGGTCTTCCATTGAGGGCTACTTTCAAGGTGAAATGTATTTGGGATATGGTTTACTTTTAAAACTTGAAAGAAGATTGGCAGGATGGAAAATAATTTATTTGTCAAAGGGGGTGGAACCACTTTGATAAAAAGCACTTTATCTAACCTACCGACATACTTTTTTTTCCTTATTTCCTTTACCCTGCTGGTGTGGCTTCTTTTGTTGAGAAGTTCTTCCACTCTTTCCTTTGGGGAGTTTTGGGCAGGAAGCTAAGTTCCATCTCGTTTGTTGGGACAAAGTTTGTTCTCGGGTAGCTTGTCGTTGTCTAGGGGTGCTTAACTTGAGGATCTTCAATAAAGCACTCTTGGGGAAGTGGTTGTGGAGGTATCATCGGGAAGGGGAAGCTTTGTAGAGAGTAGTTATCAATTCTAAATGGGGGAGTATTGGGGGCTGGTGTTCCAATGAAGTTAGGGGGGCATATGATGTGGGGTTGTGGAAAAATATTCGTTTAGGTTGGGAGAGGTTCTCCAACTTTTTTAGATTTGAGATTGGGAGGGGCAGCGTTGTTTCTTTTTGGCATGATGCTTGGTGTGGTGCAAGGGCTCTTAAGTGTGTCTTCCCCACTCTCTACCGAATTGCAAATGACAAAGAGGCTTTGGTTGCTGACCTGTAGGTGTATTCCAATGGCTCTGTCCAGTGGAATGTTAGTTTTTTGAGAGTGGCCCAAGATTGAAAACTTGGGACTTTTGCTGATTTTTTGGTTCTTTGTATGCTCTGGCTTTGGGTAATGCTATGGAAGACAGGATGATTTGGGCTCCTGGTGGGGGAGTTTAAGATTCTTATTTCTCTTTGCAATCCTATTATAAGGCCCTTTTGGGATTTCATAATGACCATTGCTTCCCTCAAAGGGTATTTCGAAATGTAAGGTTCCTCCTAAGATTGCTTTCTTTGTTTGGACTGGGCCCTTTGGGAGAATCCTCAACACTAACAATTTGAGAAAACGGGGTCTCATCATTATGGATTGGTGTTTCTTGTGTTAGAATAACTGAAAATCTGTAGATCATCTAATGTTACACTATGAGGTGGTTAGGTTCTTGTGGGATGAGATCTTTAACTGGATTGGTGTGGCATGGGTATGCCTGGAAGAGTGGTGGATATTTTCAAGTGTTGAACAAGTCTTAGGTTAATGTTCATATCGCCGCTGTGTGGAAATTCATACCTCATTGTATTATGGGGGTGTTTGTGGATGGAGGAAATAATAGGTGCTTTGAAGACAGGGAGCATTCCTTGGACGAGTTGAAGAGATTATTTTTTGCCACACTGTTTTCCTGGGCTTCTGTCATTGTTTTTAATGAGGACAGCTTTCATAATTTGCCTGTATCCTTCTTTAGTGCTTAGTGGTTATTAGGTGTACTCTGTGTATACTTCCTGTATACTTGGGCTGTGCCTTTTACTATCAATAAAGTCTTACTTTTACTAGTATATAAAAAATTGTCTGGTGTGCCATGGGTTCAACAATTGCTATGTCTTCTGAGAGAAACATTTTCTCTCCATATTAATCATTTGGGTCTCCTGTTAAAGGGCATCCTTTTTTCTAGTAACTATTATTATATGGGATGTATGATATATATGAGAAGAATTCTAATTGTTTTTTGTATTTTTTTCCTTCGAATATCCTTATTGATTCTACTGATGGGTAATCAGGTCCTATGTGAAAACTCTGGCTCCTATACTGGATACTTCTCTCAGCACTATCTTCACTTTATTATATTTGTGTCAGGCGTTGTTGTCCAACGTGTTGATACGCCTGATTAGGTTCTTGCCAAGAGATGTAAATTTGCCTGCTGGTAAAAATAGTTTGTATTGCTTTACATTAAATATGTTTAAAATCATATTCTTTCAGGTATTCCCAGCACCAGGCGATAGGGAAAGAGTGAAATCTTGTTTGTCTGAATTGAGTGATATGAGCAACATCTTCAAGCAAGCTCTGAATGCTGGCATGGAACAGCTTGTGGCAACCGTGACACCCAGAATCCGTCCACTGTTAGATAGTGTAGCAACCATCAGCTACGAGCTGTCAGAGGTTGAATATGCTGATAATGAGATGAATGATCCATGGGTCCAGAAACTTCTTCATGCTGTCGAGACAAATGTGGCATGGCTTCAGCCACTAATGACAGCCAACAACTATGACTCGTTTGTTCATTTGGTCATCGACTTCATTGTTAAGAGGCTCGAAGTGATCATGATGCAGAAAAGGTTCAGTCAGCTCGGAGGCCTTCAGCTTGACAGAGATGCAAGGGCATTGGTAAGCCATTTCTCTGGCATGACTCAGAGGACTGTTAGGGATAAGTTTGCCCGTCTTACTCAAATGGCAACAATCCTCAACTTGGAGAAGGTGTCTGAGATTCTAGATTTCTGGGGCGAGAACTCAGGACCTATGACCTGGAGGTTAACACCAGCCGAGGTTAGGCGAGTGTTGGGTCTCAGGGTTGATTTTAAACCCGAAGCAATTGCAGCTCTCAAGTTGTAATTCCCATCTGTCTAGTCTCCCTCTTTATCTTTCACATTCTTTTATTCCTATTGTTATATTATTTTTCATAAGCTTTTGTTCGACAGGGTGAGATACTTTTCAATATTCCCTCGATGCGTTGCCTTAAGTTCGTTTGAGCCTACCATATTTTAACCTCAAGTGTAAAAGCATACTTAGATTTTACAACAAATATGAAAATTTTACCTTACAATTGTACCCATCTGCATAAATGGCTAACTATGTGGTTTCGGAAGTAAGAGCGGTCCTATTGTTGTTAATGTGTTCTTTCCATGTGGCTGAATGAAATACACCCGCTTCTCTCTAGAAGAAAAAGTGCCTCATCCTCTCCATTCTACTGTTCCACCGGAGAGGAGGATCCCTCTCCTTTCCCTTTCCGGTACTGATCTGTTTATAGGTTTCTCTTAGTTTTTTTTTTTTTTTTTTTAATTTTTCATTTCCACCGATTCGGTCTAGACCCGATCTATCACATTCCGACGACCGATTGTCTACATGTGTCCCACCACGCAACTCTCCAGCTGTTGATCTACTGGCACGAAGCAGAAGCGCAGTGAAAATCTCGACACATGATTCTCACACGCGGCTTGTTCCGTGCGTGGCTACCACATGCAGTCGCATTAATATGCATCTGATGGCTACACACACTATACCAGTAATTTCACTACCCCAAGATTTTGTAGATTTGACTTGCCCCATGTCACTATCACCAGCATGTGGACTCCACATGTCGTCATAGGTGGTCATGAAGAAACTCGGCCAATAGTGGTCCAAGCAAATCAATGTCGGTCATCCTACTATGTTTCTGTTTTCCCTAATCAAAGATCTTGAGATAGGGGATATTGTTATCTTTTGTGGCCATTTGAAACAAATTTCAGTGCACTACTAACATCCACTGCCTCAACCGTCATTTAAGACAACACCTTTTTTGCAGGGAATGGGTTGGGAGTCGGGACCAAGTTTTTGGTTCCAAAACTCGAACTATTTTTCACTTTTACACTGTTTGTTGTAATGGGGTGTTTGTTGGTAAATCTCACTCCCTCCTCGTGTATCTTGATTTCCTTATGTTAATGATATGTTTGCTTGATTAGAAAAAAAAATGAATATATTCTCTCCACGTGTCTCTGTTAATGGATTGTTGAGTATATTAACGAAAATTCTACCAAGCAATTCTATATGCGGGAATAAAAGCATTCCGTCTCAAATTATTTTCATGTGGGATATGATGAGTTCATATAGCTCGCGCATGACGCATCTTGGGTGAGACCCTGGCCATTTTACCTTTCTCTGATAGGATCGTCCTTGTGATTTCAAAGTAATTTGATGACATATCCTCTTTCCTTTCTGGTTTGGTGGGAGAAGAGTAGCCCCTCATAATTCTTAGAATTAATCCTGTCTACCTATTCTGTCTCAAGCAACTGTTTTTGAAAAAAGAGCCAGGACTACAAAAACAAAAAAGATTTTATATTTATAAATTTACTTAATTTAATATGATTTTTAAAATTTAAAATTATTATTATTATAAAATAAATCTAATGTATCATATTAATAAATATGTAAGTTTTTTTTTTTTTTTTTATAAAATCTCTATGTAAACCAAGCATTTTCCATTGTAAATTTTATGATCTATGAATATGTTTAGAACATTTCATCAATTTGGCACTAACACGGTTTTGGCAATTTTATTTGATGCCATTATTAACCAATGTTTCCAAGTGTCTTGGAGTGACTTTGTCTATAGGTATCCTGACTGAGAATAATTAGGGGTGGAAATTCGTGTTTGTGGATTATATTCGTTTCATGTCAAGTCATGGATATTCGACTATATGGATAAACTTGAACACGACCCATTAAAAATTCATTCTCTCAAGATCACAACCATAAATATTCAAAATAACTTCCTAACACATATATCAAAGTCTTAAGAACAATATATGTGAATATTAAGACCATAGGAGCATGCTTTCATAACAAAATATCTAAGCTTACTAAAAATAGGAATTGTTTTCACATCTCCAGTTTCCAACTTTCTCATCTCATGCATAACTCTTAAAAACTGTCAATATGCAACAAATTTAATTCCAACTTGAATTTTAATATGTTAAATCTAAACCATAAAAAGATCGGATCAAGATCTTCATAAAAAATATAAAAAAAATTACACACTATCCAGATTATCGCCCAGTATAACCATCGCTCAGTATAACCTTTTAATGCTTAAATAGATTTTTCACTAATCAAACTTCCATAAAAAATCACAAACATATACCAATGGAAACTAGAGTCAAAGAGGAACAACTTATGTGAAGAGCGTTGCATGACAATCTACTTACAAAAGTTTCGCAAAACTCAAGCAAGAAAGGCAAGAAAAGCTGTCTGAAGTTTCTCATTGAGTTCTTGCCAAGAAAGTGTTTCAAAAGTGACAAAAGCCTAAGGGAAAAGCCGTGGACGACTCATATACTTCTGGAAGGGTTGAGAGAGGATGTGAGGGTGACTTTTTGTTAATGGGTTCTCAGCCAAAACCATGCCCAAAATCATGAGCTACATCACACAGTTTTGTGCCTTGAAGTTGCCGTGTGATGGGGTAGTGGTGACTGGTGAGGTGGTTGATTGCCCTCCCATCAACCACTATTTAGGATAGACATGGGCAGTGGAAGTACACTTATGGCAAGGGGAAACTTCTTAAAAAGGCTTAGCATAGGTGGTGCAATTCAGTGGGCCTTAATGGGCCTAAACCAATTGGGTCTCATTTGGGGTTTCAATAGGGTTTGGCTTAGGGTTTTGGTTTGTATCAAGCCAAAATCTATTTTTTCTTGACCCAATGAAAATACTATGGTATAAAAGAATAGGTAAGTGTGTAATGACATAAATTTGAATGGTTAATAGTATGTGAAAGTGATTTAATCGAGTGATTAAACACTAAGCTAAAACTGACTTCATTTAGGATTTCCCCGTTTGGATTCAGAGTTAATCTCTACTCATTTCATCTCATCTCATCATTACAACTTTTCTAAATTTTCACAGAAAATATAATAAACAATTCAACTTTCTCAAATCCCAAAATAATAATAATATTAAAAAATAATATTCTAACAATATTTTATTCAATTTTCAACTTTCATCTTAACTGATCTCATCTCAACTCACTATCCAAATGTTTTATTCGGTTTCCACAAAGCATTTGGGGTTTCAATTGAATTCCAAATGTTTGAGATTTCACTAGGGTTGAAACCCTCTTTGGTTTGGCACAAAAATGAAGGTTGAAAGAAATAGTGTTTGGCTTAAGTGGCATGATCACAAAACTTGATTTTTCTTCCTTTCCTTCACATTTCCATCTCATAGTTCCTCTTGGTGCCAATTGTCCTATACTATTTACCAAGTGTTTCTACGATCTTTCCAAGTGTCCAAATGAAACTTCTCTAGATTGATTTGGAAATTTCACATTGTGATATGAAAATAATTGGATTGCATGCCACATGGCGCTAACACAGAAGTTACCATTCACTTTGCACTATAAAATCCTAAATATTCTTATGAAACTAGGAGTGCACTTCGTTTCAAAAATTTCAACTCCTAAGTTTCTCGAACAAATCTAAACGCGTTTTCGAACAGTTGTTGTTTGGTAAATGAAAACCATTTTATTACGTTGTAAAATTCTAAATATTTATCTGAGACTAATGGTGTAGACTGTTTCTCATTCTCATACTCATAAGTACTTGAAATAAATAAAATCGTATTTTTGACACCTATGTGTGCCAGACACTAACTATACTGACAAATTCAATTTTACACGATTACTCGATTCGTGAGACATTTCGGGAGTTTTCACAACGTTCCTAAAACCTAAAGAAATTCATCCGTTGAATTTATGGTGGCCTGTTACATTCTCCCCTCATAAAAAAAAGATCTCGTCCTCGCAGTCTATGCATGTACTACTAAAATAGCTACTATCAAACAAAAGAGAAGATGTTGCTCACCAAGCCTACTGTCCATCACTAGACATATAGTCTATAGTCAATGTGGGTGGGGTTGAGTTGGGCTCTACAGTTGTGGTATGCTAAGGCATATTGCACGTCCTCATCGAAGTTTTAAATCATATTACCAAAATGCCTAGGGTCAATATGCTGCTCGACCTCTTCGTCGGCTTTGTCAGCTACATGACCCTGAACGAGCAGTCGTCCTCGGTGAGTAGACGACATGGATGATCCTGATGTCTTGGGCTCAGGATTGATGGATGCGTTGTGCTCCTCAGCTACTCGGCTAGACTCAGCTCTGTCATGTGACATCCTTGCTCTGAAACTATCCCGATCCATCCACGTGGCCGGGTGAAGAGGTGGGTAGTGCTCCTCATGAGGTAAGACCTTCCTCTCATAGCCTATCCCATTCTTATCTATGTCCATCACATGGGTGTGATAGAGCTTTAGATGCTCCATCTCCTGCCAAATAGGCAGCGATCTGCCTATCTAATTCGATAAGTCGCCTCCTACGGAGTTCTTCTCTCATCTCTCGCACTTGTTGTGTGGAAAGCATCGATTTCAAAACGGGTCCACAATAGATCTGAGACTAAAAAAACATATACATTATTTGATATCCAAAAAAATGAAGTACAATGACAGACTGATGCAATGCAACCTTGCACATAAGTGAATACAAAAAGTGGCTAAGCCGAGACCATAGACAAAACAAACACCGGACTAACATCCAAACAAATGAGGGTACTTGGCTTTCATATCAACTTCTTTTTTCCAAATAGCTTCCTAAAAGATATGATTATGCCAAAGTACTTTGACATCTTGTGATTATTCAATTCCTTCTCTTTCCAATCAATAATCTGCACGATACACAACTGCTCTCACTTTTTCCAATATCTCATAGGTTCCTGTGTATCTCAGGCTTAACTTGGTCTATGTGCTACTTTCATCATTTCTCTAATGGTAGGGACTTGGTCTTTTATCTCTTGTAGGACTTCTGGTCCAATTACTTTATTCTCCCCAACATCGTCCCAATATAACGGGGATCTGCCATACAAAGCTTCAGAGGGTGTCATCTGAATGGTAGCCTAGAAGTTGTTGTTGTATGCAAACTTTACCAAAGGTAACTGCTTCTCTTAGTTCCCTTAGTGTTCCAGCTTACATGCTCTAAGCATGTTTTCCAAAGTCTGAATTGTCCTTTCAGTTTGTCTGTCTATTGAGGATGGTAGGCACTACTGAATTTCAAACTGGTGCCCATCAAATTCTGCAAACTTTGCCAAATCCGATACGTGAAATGGGAGTCTCTGTCTGACATGATAGTCCTCGGTACTCCATGCAGTCTGACGATCTCTTACATGTAAATTCTCGTTAATCTCTCCAAAGAATCAGTGTTCTTGATGGGTATGAAGTGGGCACTATTTGTTAAATGATCAACCATCACCTAGATAGTGTTATTCCCGGCTGTAGTTCTTGGAAAATCCACTACAAAATCCATGGAGACATCTTCCCACTTCCATGCTGAGATTGACAGTGATTGCAACACATCTGTTGGCTTCTAGAGTGTTTTAACAAGTTTGCAGACAGAACACTTGTTTACAAACTTTGCCACATCATTTTTCATTGCTTCCCACTAGAAAGGACGCTTTAGATCCTTGGACATCTTCCTACTACCAGGATGAGCTATATAGGGAGTATTATGAGCTTCTCTCAAAACCCTATCTAGCAACTCTTGATCGACTGGGATAACTCTCCGGTCCTTGTAGTACAATGTTCCGTCTTCATTGACACTAAAGGCTTTTGGCCCTTCCGACTTCTCAACCTTTTTCACAACTTCCACAAGTTTACTGTTTTCTCTCTGACGACTCTTTAGTTCTTCCCAATCCAACGGAATGAACTCTTGAGCTGCGGTCAGAATGGCTTCCAGACTACTATCTTCGATCAATAGTTTCCTCATACTGAGATCTTACTTCTGATGATGGAATAGATGAATCTTCTGCTCTGCACTTGCGATTCAACACATCAACTACCACATTGGCCTTTTCGGGATGGTACTTAATGTTGCACTGGTGTCACTAATCAGTTCCAAGCATCTCATCTGCCTCATATTAAGGCTCTTTTGCTCAAAAAGGTACTTGAGGCTTTTGTGATCCATAAAGACTTCGTACTTTTTGTCGTATAAGCAGTGTCTCCAAATCTTAAGAACAGAAACCACTGCAGCTAATTCCAAGTCGTGAGTAGGATAACTCTGCTCATGATCCTTTAGCTGACGTGATGTATAGGTGACTATGCTTCCTTCCTGAATTAGCACACATCCTAGTCCTGCCTTGGACGCTTCACTATATACCTCAAAGGACTTATGAGGCTCCGATAATGTAAGTACCAGTGCTGTCGTAAGTCTTTTCTTCAACTCTAGAAAGCTCGCCTCGCAGTTATCCCTCCAAACAAATTTCGCATTCTTCTTAGTGAAGGTGGTAAGTGGTCTAGACAAACTGGATAATCGTCCACAAACCTCTTGTAATAACCAGCCAGTCCTAAGAAACTATGAATCTTGTGCACATTGGTCGATCTTTGCCAATTTGTTACTACTTGAATCTTGCTAGGGTCTAGTGCTTCTTCTCCAATGGAAATCACGTGACCTAAGAACTTTACTTCCTGAAGCCAGAACTTGTATACTGAGCTTGGCATATAGTTGCTGATCTCTGAGTATGGTTAGCGCCATACTTAGGTGATTTGTATGCTCTTCTTTGCTTTTTGAGTAAATTAGGATGTCATCAATGAATAGGACAACAAAACTATCCAGGTAAGGTTGAATATTTTGTTCATCATGTCCAGGAATGCAACTGGAGTATTGGTTAACCCAAAAGGCATCACCAAAACCTGGTAGTGGCCGCACCTTGTCCTAGAGGCAGTTTTTGGCACATCCTGTTCCTTGACCTTCAAATTGTGATATTTGGATTGCAGATCGATCTTTGAAAATATTGATGCTCCTTGTAGTTGATCCAATAAGTCGTCAATCCAAGGTAACAGATACTTGTTCTTGATTGTCACTTTGTTTAACTCCCTGTAGTCTATGCACATTCGCTTGGAACCATCCCTCTTCTTCACAAATAGCACAGGTGGAGTCAGGTGCTCCCCATGGTGAAGAACTGGGATGAATAAATCCCTTCTCTAACAGCTCCTCCAACTGCACCTTGAGCTCTTTCAATTCCGCGAGAGCCATGTGATATGGTAACTTGTGCATTGAAGCCGTTGTAGGTTCCAACTCTATTTCGAATTTTGTCCATCTGTCCAGCAATAATCCAAGTAACTCATCAGTGAAAACTTCAGAAAAGTCATCAATGATGGGTATCCCACAGACTTCTTTACCTTATTCTAACTTCTCAACAACCATCAATAGAAATGTTGAGGCACCTTCCTCGATGCACTTCCTGGCCTATAAAGTTGACATTAGCAGAGGGGTGGCCTTAATAGAGGCTCTTGTGTAACTTATCTTGTCTTCACTTAGGGGTTCAAACACAACTTCTCTTTTCCGACAGTCTACCGTAGCATAAAGCTTGAACAACTAGTCCATTCCCAAAATTAGGTCGAACTCCATATGACCAAATACCAATAAGTCAGCCTCCAATGTCCTTCCTTCTAATTTAACGGGACAATCCTTAACTAAACGGGTACAAACTACTGTATTCCAGTCAGGAATAATTACTATAACCTTACGAGGTAACAGTTCGGTTTGCAAACTACAAATGCAAACGCTGCAAACACAAAAGGCCGCGACGCGCCCTAATCGAATAGTGCATAAGCTGTGAACCTTAATAGGTTGACGTTTCCTAATATAGATATAAGGCAATACTACTATCAATAGCCTTCCTATCAGAAAATACTAAAATAAATGAACAAAAAATATTAGAAAATACCAGTGATTCCAACTTCCTCAGTTTCTAATGCACCAACGTCAACATCACCTGGAGTTACAACATAAACTTGTGCTAGGACGTGGGGCCTTGGTTTGTTGTCACCATTATAACCAACTCCACTACTTTGTGTGACTTTGGGACACTCTTTGATCATTTGTGCGAGTGTTTCGCATTTGAAGCATAGGCCATATTCGCAATGGCACTCTTCGGGATGAAGCTTGCCACACTTTACGCACTACGAGTTGAAAGATGACGTCTGTCTCCCCGTTACTACTCCTTTGCCTTTAATAGGACTACGAAAAGATCTCTTATTCATAGCACTATCGCTTGAAGTAAACAATATGCTCATCTTCCGTTCAGGATTGATCTAGATGGCCAGACCTCTCTGTTCAGCCTCTACTATCGCAGCCACATTTATCAACTCTTGGTAATTCTCTATTTTGAAACAAGCCACTTGGCTGTGAATCCTCATCTTAAGTCCTCCCAAGAAATTTATGTTTGTATTCTCTCTATAAAATTAGGTGAGGTGTGAACCTCTTTAACACCATAAACTTGGCAGCGAACTGCTCTATAGTCAGACTACCTTGAGACAAAGATGCAAACTCTTGTACCTTTTATTGTTTGACAAAATATGAAAGGAATTTGTTGTCAAAGTCCTCTTTAAATCTTTCATAGGTCAAAGTGGCTAGGGTTCCCAGCTCCCGCACTAGAAGTTGTCTCTATGTATCCCACCAAATGCCAACTTCTCCTCTGAAAAGGTACTCAGCGTACAATACCTTCTGATCCTTAGTGCATCTGTAGATCTCGTATGTCCTTCTGAGATCAATAATCCACTTTCTGCCCTCAGGGGCCCTTCATTACCAGAAAAGTTCACGTAATAGTGAATCAAAATCTTATCGTACGAACAACCCCTAACTTCGGGTCTAGGGACGTGCATTTGCTACGGTTGCTGTTGTTTGAGCACGTCTGTCAGTAGGCGAAGGGCTTTAGCTATCCCTTGTCCATTGGGTTCCAATCTTCCTGATTGTTACCTTCACCAAGATTTAGGGGTACTCTACTGCGCGTCATGTGTTATTTCCTAAAACACATGAGTACGCGTATCAGCTCCACGTGCTAACTCTTATATTCAAGAAATTCAGACCTAAGAAATACTAAAATTTTAATCCTATAATCTGGTACAATTCTTAGGGACATGTGGGTTTAACCCAGACACTTATTGCTCTGATACCACCCTATGACGCCCTTTTTGCTTAGGATTTGGTGGACTCTGAAGTGTTAGGACATGCAACAAAATGTTACTTACCCCCGTTCATGACAAATAAAGATGCAATGCACTAAACATGTATATAATAATATGCAATATTCGCAGCGGATAATTTTTTTTTCTTGAGCAATACTGTGCACTAGATATGAAGTATCACAAATTAACATAAGCAAATTTCATAAAATCCACATGACAGATGTTCAAAAGTTACAATGTATGTCCAAAGATCTATAACATCAGAATACTGGAGACAACGCTCCTTAAGTACATGTAAAGTGTAACGCCCCGGTCCCGGAGGTCTGGAGAGTTAGCTCTTATTACTTAATATCAACTCTAATATCACAACTATAAAATCTAGAAAACTCTATAAAATATTAATTCATATGTTCAACCCAAATATCTATATTTTTTCACAAGGACAACAAAGAAATTTTCAATAAAATAAATTAGAAACTTCCGAAAGACTAAAAAATATCCATAACTCATCATATCAAAATGACCGAAAATAATCAATTTACTAACTAAGACTCTCAAATAGCCATGTGCCTTTGTTTGTTGTCCACCGAAATGATTGCGCCCGTAACTTGCCTTTCTTTCTTTCATGTCTCTTTTTTTTTTTTCATTTCGTTAGATTTTGTTCTTCTGCGTCGCTGGGCATGGCTGCATCTTCTTTCTGCGTTTTTGCCCAACGTCTTCTTGATCAATATTTGTTTCCCTCTCCCACTGTGCAAGGTGTATCAGCACGAGCTCTCTTCTCTGCATGAAGATTCTACATCCCGCAACGAAAATGGGTTTTTTCTTCTGTTTATTTTTTGAGAAAAGCTAGGGAACAGTCCGGCTGTTCAAGTAAAGATAGTAGCCCTCCAATCACAGCACGACACATAGGCAACTTATTATGAAATTTTTACATCTGCAGATACCCGATCATTGAATTCATTACACCTTCCTCACTCGTATCCGTCTGCCTTTTCTACTTCTTCTTGAGGAACCCACGGACTCAACATCTCAACACTGCCATCCCGCACGACGCTCGACCCAGACGGTGGCGATGACTTAGATGAACAGCTTGACCCAGATGGTGTATTTCTCATCTTTGTCTTTCGGTAATCTCTCTTCGTCTCAAACGAACAGCTCAACCCAGACACATGTCGACTGGGGTGGTACGAAATTACTTGAGCAACACCAAAGTCACATTCCTCAACCATGGAAACCCGTAACTTGCTTTCGTGGTGGCCGAAATCTGGTGGTCTGATTCTTTACTGAAGTGGTAACTTGCTTTGGCATCAGAATTAGATTGTGGTGGTGGAACCTTAGTCGGTTATGACGGTGGTGCTCAAGTCTTGGTCGGTGGGTGGCGGGCTTGGTGGCACAGCAAGAGGCGGGCTAGAAGTAGACGAATAGAAGAAAAGAAATGTGAAAGCTGGAAAATGGAAACCCGATTTTGTGAAGTGAATAGCTTGTGATTCTATGTGATGAGGTCTAAAGGGTTTATTGTGTTTTTGTCTACATGTCACCGTGTGATTGGAGGGCTGCTATTCTAAACTTAACATCCGGACCGTTCAACAACGTTTTTGTTTTTATTTGCCATCATTTCCGCATTCATGTATTTTTCAAAAGTTTATTGCATCTTCATGTTTCGACCCTTGCATATATGAATTCCGACTTTGCCTCCTCCGCACGATGTTTGCCACCAAACGCATGTTCATGCCACGAAGCTCTTCGTCCAGTGCCTTCTATTCCTCCTTCAACCTCGCTATTTCCATAACTAGTTCCTTCGGCTCCCACACTATCAATGTATGAAGCATAGTTAAGAGGAGTCCACCCAAAGTCATCAGCTTTAGAGGCCAAAGATGGCCATTTTTCAATTGCCTTCGGTAGAGAATCTCTTGAAATGTCCACCCTTGTTTGGCAGCCAAGAGTACGTCAAGTACTCTCAAACACTCTCACTGCTATTATTTACTTTATTATTAATTTTCATCTAATTTTTACTACTATTCAATATTCTATTATTACTTTTTCATTACTTTTTCACTACTATTCACAAACATTCTCAACTAAGCGTGCATGGAGTTTACGTGAAGGTGCAACTGGGCTTTTGGACGTGCGGAGGAGCATTGCAGCATTGTTGATGCTTGGGGGCTTACGGTGGCTGAGTTGTATGGAGATGGAGGTGCTGCTGCGGGTGGTTCTGTGCGGCTATGGGTGGAGCACAGTTTGCGCATGGTGATGGCATTGGGCAGAGGCTATCGTGGATGTGTTCATGCATGTGTGGAGGTCCTGCATTCATGTGATTCATGGCTGGGGCAGCGCGATGGTGGCACTGTGGAGGCACAACATGGAGCATGGTGGCAACTTCGCAGAGGTGCAGTGGGTTGTGCAGAGCTAGTTTCGTGGTGGTACAGTGGGTTGTGTAAAGCTGGTTTCGTGGTGGCTGTTCATGCATGCTGGAGCTTGAAGATGACCAAAACGACATGTCGTTTTTGTCTTTGTTCTAAACGACATGTGGTTTAGAAGAGCCAGAATTCATTCGCATTGACAAACAACATGTCGATTTTGTCTAAGGAGAAAACGACACATCCTTAGCTGAGGCCAGATTTTATTCCCAGATACGAACGACAGGTCGTTTTTCAGTTTTGGAAACACGACATGTCGTTTAGGAGAATCTGTAAAAAAAAAAAAATAAAACAAATTAAATAAATAAATAACATAAAAATAAAACTAGACAAACAAAATAAATAAATAATTAAAGAAACAAAAATGAAACTAGACAATAAATAAAAAAATAAATAATTAAAGATAAAAAAAATAAAATTAGATAAAAGATGAAGAATAAAATATTAAAAGTATGTGAAGAAACATTATCAAATTAAAAATCAAAATAAAACTAGACAAACAAAATAATAAATAATTAAAGAAACAAAAATGAAACTAGACAAAAAATAAAATAAAATAAAATAATTAATTAAAGATAAAAAAAATAAACTTAGATAAAAGATGAAGAATAAAATATTAAAAGTGTGTTGTGGATGTGAAGAAACATTATCCAATTAAATCACAAGCTCAAAATTAAGCATAAACTATACTATTAATCAATTTAAATCACAAATTGGATTTATGCCTCTTAATGATTTTTTTAAATCTAAAACCAATAATAAAATAATAAAACAATTAAAAATATATTGATTTTAAATGTATAAAATATGCAATAATGCAGTTGAATCATTGTGGCTATGGGCAATTCCTACGGCAGCATTGCTTCCAGTGGAGATTTGCAGTGGCGCGGGTCATGCACGATGGTGGTTGGCTACGGGTACTGTGGTGGTGGCGTTTACGGTGGAGGGTGTCTGGCTCACGGTTGATCTACTCCGAGGGTGGTGCAGAGACGACTTGTGGGGGCTAAAACATACGGGTTGGTTATGGCTTCGTGTGGGCTGGTCGTGGATGGGGCGACCTGGCTTCTGGCTTATGTGGTTAGTGCATGACAACTTCCGAAATGTGAAAGCGGCAACATGTTTGTACATGGGAGAGACAGAGGGAGATTTCTACGTGCATGTGAGGTTATATGTGTGTGTGTATATATATATATATATATATATATATTGGAAAACTGATAAAACCCTAGAGAAGAAAGGAAAGATGTGCATGAAGTGGAGTCAAAAAGAAAATCTCATGGACTTGAGCTTTTTCGTCCATTTTAAAAATTGGGCCCATGACTGGTAGTGAATAAAAAAATAAATGGGCTCTTCACTAAGTTTTGGGCCTCGACTTATCTTAAAAGAAATATACTTATTCCATAAACTCCTCAGCCCATAAAAAGATTTTCCATCCGACCCAAAAATATTTAAGGAAATTACTAAAATAGCAAGTCCAAAAAAATTTGATACCCACCAAAATATAATTTGGACCCGCAACTAGTATAAAAAATAATACTTGAAAATTAACTGGGCTTTTCACTAATCAAAACCCCATCCTAAATCACAAAAAATATATCAATGGAAACTAGACTCAAATAGAAACAAATGTTTTAAATATAGTTTTGTAAGAATCTACTTACAAATGCTTCGAGATATATGAGCAAACAAGGTTAGAAAAGTTGTATGAAGTTTCTCCTTGAGTTCTCTCCAAAATAGTGTTTCAAAAGTGACCAAAGTCTAAGGAACAAGCCATGGAAGACTCATATACTATTGGAGGGGTTTAGAGGGGATGTGAGAGTGACTTTTTGGCATGGATTGTCAGCCAAAACCATGCCCAAAGCCATAGGCTACAGTACACGATTTTGTGCCTTGAAGCTGCCGTGTGATGGGATGGTGGTGAGGTGGCTGATTGCCCTCCCATCAACCACTATTTGGGGCTTATGTGGGTAGTGGAATTATAGCCATGGTAGTGGGGAAACTTCTCCAATTAGCCTTGCATGGTTGGTGCAACTCGGTGGGTCTTAATAGGCCTAAACCAATTGAGCCTCATTTGGGGCTTCAATAGGGTTTGGTTTGGGGTTTCGATTTTTATCAAGCCTAAATCTATTTTTTATTAACCCAATGAAAATACTATGGTATAAGAGAATGAATAAGGGTGTAATGACATGAATTTGAATGTTAATAGCATGTGAAAGTGATTTAATCAAGTGATTAAACACTAAACTAAAATCGGCTTCATTTAGGGTTTGAGAAACCATTTAGGGTTTCAATTTCCGTAAGGTATTTGAGATTTTAATTGGATTGCAAATATTCGTGGTTTCACTAGGGTTGAAACTTTTTTTGATCTGACACAAAAATGAATGGTTGGATGGAATAATATTTAACTTAGGTGGTATTATCACAAAACTTGATTTTTCTTCCTTTCCTTCTCAACTCCATCTCTTGGTTCCTCTTGATGCCAAGCATCTTATACTATTCACCACGTGTAGTTAAGATCTTGCCAAGTATCCAAATGAAATTTCTCTAGACTAATTTAGACATTCCACATTGTAATCTAAAAACGACTGGATTGCATGCCACAAGACACTAACACACAAGTTACTATTCAATACAAGAATGATGAAAATAAATTTGCACCATAAAATTCTAAATATTCTTACAAAACTAAGAATGCATTTCATTTTGCGAATTTCAACTTCTAAGTGCCTCAAACAAATCAAAACGAGTTTTTGAACAATTGTTGTCTAGAAAAATATTGTTTTTTTGCTCCATCAAATTTGAAATATTCATCTAAGACTAATGGAGTAGATTGTTTCTCATTCTCACACTCCTAAGTATCTGAAATAAATCAAATCTTATTTCTGACACTTGAGTGAGCCAGAAACCGACTATGCTAGCAAATTCAATTTTACATGATTGCTTGATTCATGAGACATTTCTAGAATTTTTACAACTTTCCTAAAGCATAAAGAAATTCATCAACTGAATTTCTGGCGGACTGTTGCACCCGTGTTAACCTGTTTAATAATTAATTAGAAATAGGTCAAGAAGACACGCCTTATTTCAATCCGTTAATGTAAATGTGTTGAATTAATCCAGATAACTCGTTTGACCTGATTAACATAATTTCACATAAAAATTAAAATCTATATTTATTAGTAGCCATAGTATCTCAAAACAAAAAACAATAAGACTATCTACTAACAGAAAATATCAATATTTTTCAGATTTTAACCAATAATAAAACTATAATTACAAACCCAACAATAAGAAATATGAACATAGTTCCAAAATTACAATCTCAACAATAAAAATGTATTGAAAAATATCAATATTACAATGCAACAATGATAAAGTTGTAAGTTTGAAATAAAATTTAAACAGGCTATTGCCGGTTGATTTCGGGTTGATCCATTATTGACCCGTTTATTAATCGTATCTTAACCGGTCAACCTGTTTTGGCCTAAACTCATTTATATCAAATCCAAATTTGTTAATTTCGTATTGAGTTCATATTAGGTTCACAGATCGTATCACATATTACCACCCCTAGAAATAATCACAACATTTGTATATGAACCACCCTAAAAAAGAGGGCTTTTGAACGATTATTTTTTTTCTCCATTTTGGAGCCCCATAACTATTTATTAATATATTAAATAGGACATAAAATATGAGAAGGGAGCTCAACAAACACCTTAAGACAATCAATGCAATGCAAGAAAAGAGAAAACAAATGGAAAACGTTTGTGATGTTTTTAGTGTCGGCAAGATTCAATGTCAAGAACCATGGTTATCAAGTTTTTGTTGGTGTTTGAGCTGGAAATTTACAAATTTATAACGTGTATATAATTTTCGGAGCATAAGTTATGTTCTTGTTTAGCTGTGCAATCCACTCATGCATGAGTTTAGTTATTTGAGTTAAATAATTTGAAAGGTCAAGTAAATAAATACTAGATAATTTAATATTTTATAAGTGTTGTACATTTTGTATTCTTTCCTTCATAACACTTCATCTTCTTTCTCTATATCATATTTATATACATGAACAAAAGCAATTAGAAATTCTTGTAGACATACTTGTTGTGACAGCTTGCTAACTTGAATAAAATTTATGCAGATTTTAGATTTAAAAGAAGGGTTTTCATACCTAGGCTCGTATAATGATCTTTTTCCTCATGTACTAAGGAACCCATTCATTAGAGGAGTTGTCATTTACATGACCCAAGAGAGAGAAACACAGAAGGATATTTTTCTATACTTTCACAATAGATCTTTCTCTTACATGAGTTTTTGAAAACTACACAAGAGACAAAGATGATAATCAATATGATTTTAAACGGGTTTAATTACTTAAATTGGAGTAGAAGAAACCAAGTTTAAAGACTTTCAGAGTTCTGATTGCTGGTACGGTAAGGGCGAATGAGTCATTTGCCATTACAAGTAAGGTTCTTGCTTTTGCAAAGGTATTGCAGAAGAAGATGATTACAAAGGTCTTGTAATTAACTAGACTATACAAATCTCCAATAGCAGGTTATTTTCTTTTAGGTAGGTTGCACCAAAATATTTTTCCAATAGTTTATTAAAGGGTTTTATTTTGTCAACAATCTCTTTATCTCCTGATTACCATTTATATTTATGAATTTTTTAATGCAATCTGTGGCTTATATTTCATAAAATGCTAGATCTGAGGTTTTTTAGTTGAACATATGCTCTAGTCAATTAGATTTGATTCTCGTTGGTTTTTTAACTATCCCATTAAATTGTGTCTGTGAGGTTTCGTACCTCATGTAAAGGTTCAGGCAAGCTTCTATGATGTCAAGGGTGTTAGCCAAACAATCAACACCTAGGGTTGATTAGGTTAGGCTTGCCTCACCTGGACGGAAGTGCATGTGTGGGATATGGATATGAATATAAGATCACAACAGAAAAATAAATAAAGTTTTAGTCAGTAACTAGACCTTCCAGTACTAGAGTCTAAAACACATTTGAAACTGGCATTGTTGTCATTTCGTATTAACATTAGTTCAAAGTTACATACAACCCTAAATGATAAGTTTATTGCCTAATAGGCGGCAAATTGAATACAATGGTCGCCCCTTCCCAAAGGTAAAGTACAACTCAAAATAATGCATGACACCTATGACAGAGACAGGCTTCCGTCCTCATGGTTTAGACTGGTTTGGCTCTTCCTCCTTGAGCATCTCTCCTGGTTCTAACTCTACATCACAGTCTATGGTTTCGAAAGTGAAAACATAGGTAGGTTAAGTGCGGTGCCCCATTCCTCATATAAGACTAGGTGAGAATCTGTGGTACCAAGGATGTTGGCCAAGCAATCAACACCCCAAAGGGAATAGAAATAGGTGTGTAGTTTTCTAGAGGAAAATACACATGTAAGATTATATATGATATCACAATGGAGTTTAAAAAGGGACGTTGCGGAACAACGGTTAACAATTCAGTACCAAAATACTATACTTTACAAAAAAGGCTTTTGCCTTTCATTAACCTCAACACATTACAACATCCAAGTACATAAAGTTAGTCACCATATCCTAGTAGACATATGCGCTAGGCTTACAACTACACTTCATACAAAAGGCACAAACAACTACGACAGGTACTAGTGCTAAGACAAGCCCTGGACTCTGTGTTCAGGACTCGGGTGGGACTAACTCATTTTCTGTAGGCATCAGGCTAGGATCTGTACCTACATCAAAGTCTATGGTCTCGAGAACGAAACCAAATGTAGGTTAGGTGGCTATGACAAGACTGCTACAAAGAGATAATGCTACCGAAGATGCTATGAAAACCTTTCATGTAAATACTGGACAAACATGTATATGTGCAGTAAGGAATCACCCTCACTCTTACATTTACGTGCCTCCTTAAAGACTTGAAGAGGAATCACCCTCTTGGT
Organism: Juglans mandshurica; assembly: GCA_022457165.1. Lineage (NCBI taxonomy): Eukaryota > Viridiplantae > Streptophyta > Magnoliopsida > Fagales > Juglandaceae > Juglans > Juglans mandshurica. Next base: position 38,179,544 of record CM039619.1, read on the forward strand.
AAACATATATATATATATATATATATATATATATATATAGGCATGACGATGAATCACCCTCTCAGGACATTGCCATCTTTTATACAAAATAGATGAAAGCATAGTAGTAGTATTGTGGCAAGGAGTTGCCCATCTCCACGTTAGTTGAAAACTTGTAAAAACCAGTATTCGGCCTATTTTAGCCACATTACATACTTCCACCATATAGGTGCACATCACATAGACATACGCCACACAAGCATTCACAGTCGCCACACAGGCTCTTATTCACCACACATGCATTCACATTCGTCACACAAGCTCTCATACACCAAAACTTACACACACATATTGTTGTTGCACCAGGGATGCTACTCTACCTGGCCAGCCAACTCAAGACACCACCATGTGATATTTCGGGAGATCCCTTGTCCCGACTATCATGTGTGGCCAAATATGACATTGCTCCACCTCACTCCTCACGAGGCATTCTCTTTCTCGTGTGATGTACCGTAGCACTTCGTGAAATGGTCTTGAGGAATTCTCCATCTTGTACCATGATCAGAAGTTCACGCTACGCACGCACGCACTCTCACACACCAATATCAGAGGTTCCCTCCCAAGGCTTTAGGATCAAATATTGAGAACAGCTAAAGCAACGAAACATTGAAACATCGAAATCAGCGAGTAAATATAGTTAGAAACATAATGCTATGAATATTTATTCATGCTTTGTATAATGGGAGAGAGTACAGAACAATGCAATGCCTCTTATACACAATATTTACCCCACATTACCAAACTTTTTCTTAGAAGCTAACCTACTTTCTTGCATCGAAAGTTCACTCATTGTCTTTTCACTCCTTGGTGTTCGCAACAGTTAACTTCATGAGCTCTCTAGTGAATAAGGTTTCAAAAGTGAGATCTTGTCCTATGTCTAGGTCCTTTAAATAGAGTGGGATTGTCAAATGTCCTTTTTGATGTATCTTTAACTCCATATATGCTTGGATAGGAGTCTTTCGTCATTGTCTTGTCATACTGCAGGATGACAGAGACAGGTGACCAAGGTATAGTGCACATATCCTTACAGTCTGCCAACTCCTCAATCCTTCCTTGAATGAGGGTTCTCCACATGGCATCAAGCCATACTTTTGAGTCCAGATGACACGACTTGTTGTGCCTTCACCTTTCATTGCAGACCTATTCCTGATGTGACCCCTCAGATGGAGTATGGACTACTATATACGACATTGACACTTCCGTTCCGAGACCTTCCGTGTTATCTCATAAAGTTCCCATGTCTGTTGGTCTATCCTTGATCGTTGCTCCTTTTCGTGAGTGATCCTATCTCGCCTTGGGCGATTAACTCTTCATTTGAGTTCATCAGCCTCTTTAACTCTTCGTTCTTGCCTTTATAGTAGGTGACTTTTCTAGCTTGCCTACCATAGTCGAAACGTTCATCTCCACCTTACTATGGGATATGTCAATCGAGCCTTCTACAAGGTGCTACTTGTCTAAATGTTGGACGAGCTACACTCTACATCTCCCGCTACCGATTCCTTAGACCATTGGAGTGTTTCTCATTTTTGCCTTTCCTTCAACTCCATAAATGACCTATCCCTCACATCCTACCCTCCTTATAATAATTTCATCCTTGAAATCTTGTGAGAGTCCAACCTTGCCTGGTCCTCTCAAGGGAGGCGACTTTAGACCAGCGACCTGTTAATGCCTCTGATCTTCTTTGACTGCCTATGGGGCTTTCCCTCAATTTGTGTCAGCAGACTGACCTTCATAATATGAGGTTGAGACATAAGATGACTCTTGATGTCTCTATCATCTTCTTTTTCGATCGTGTCCATCGGTCGTGGTCTCTTATATCCTAGCGCTTAGGCCAGGTTAGGCGTCATAGGACGTTGTGTAGTAGCCCGCCAAAGTTTTAGTGGATGAATTTATTTAAGCTTTAGGAACGTCTTGAAAATCCTAGAAATGTCTCACAGATCGAGCAGTCGTGTTGGTTTTAGTTTATCAGCTTAGTCAGTTCTTCTCTACTTTGGAGACAGAAACACAATTTTATTTATTTGAGGTATTTAGGAGTATAGGATTAAGAAATGTTTTGCTCCATTAGTCTCAAATGAATATTTAGGATTTTATGGCAAAATAATACAATTTTCATTTTCCAGATGCTTGTTGTTTCGAAAATGCATTTTACTTTATTCGAGACTCTTATGAGACAAAATTTGTGAAAGAAATTGCACTATTAGGTTTGTAGGATTATTTAGGATTTTATGTTACAAAGTTATTTTTGCCATTTTCGGAGTGAATAGTAACACCTGTGTTAGCACTCAGTCCAGTTGTTTTCAAATCACAGTGTGGATTGCCAAAATTAGTCTAGAGAAGTGTTATTTGGATACTTCGTAAGATTTTAGCCATACTTGGTGAATGGTATAGGACACACTTGGCACCAAGAGGAACCATGAGATGGAAATGTGAAGGAAATGAAGGAAAATCAAGTATTGTGATCAAGCCACCTAAGCCAAACACTATTTCATCCAACCATTAATAGTTGTACCAATGAAAGAGGGTTCAACCCTAGTGAAATTCCAAAAATTTGAGATCCAATTGAAACCCCATCAAGTGGTCACTCACATCCCCTCTAGCCCCTAGTTCTATATAAGTCGTCCATGGCTTGTTCTTCATGTTTTGGTCACTTTCACTTTGCTTTCTTGGAGAGAACTCTAGAGGAGATTTCAAACAGCTTTTCTGGTCATTCTTGCTTGATTGTTTTGAAGCCTTTTTAAGTATATTCTTACGAAACTACCTGCATATAAGTTGTTTCTCTTTAAGTCTAGTTTCTATTGGTATATTTTTTATAATCTTTCATAGAAGTTTGATATGTAAAATGTCTATTTAAGCATGGAAAGGTCTTACAGGGTGACAATCTAGATGTTGTGTGAAACTTTGATTTTTCTTTAACGAAGTTTTTGGCAATATCTTGGTCCGGTCCTTTTATGGTTTAGAGTTAACATGTTAACATACAATTTATATAAGAGTTTTTCATGATTTTAGATTTGTTGTATGTTAAGAGTTTTTACAAAGAGTTTTGCATGATTTCAGAATGTTGGAAACTGGAGGTATAAAAACAGTTTTTGTTTTGAGAAAGTGTTATTATGGAAGCATGATACTATGGTCTTAATATTCACATATTTTGATCTTAGGACTTTGATCTATATGTTAAGATGTTATTTTTGGAGAATAATGGTCTGGATCTTGATGAAATAAATTGTTATGCATGCAAAGGTTCGGATATGGCTTGATATTGAAGCTTTCGGGTTGCTTGAGGTTTTTATGAAATTGTTTCCATATGATTTTTGGGTTTTATGATAGGATCATGTTTAGGAATTGATTTCACATCACATAGTTTTGTTCTTTGAGGTTTAGTCATTGAATATTTCTGATTTGGAGTGTGTGATCTAAGTCAAGAACAAATGGTACTCGGTTAGCACACAAACTTGAGGCTCACGGGTTTGCCTTGTGTTTTTATAGATTTTTGTCATATGATCTTAGGTTTAATGCTTAGATCATGTTTAGAAATTGAATATGAGGTATATGTTTTTATTTCTTGAAGATTTATTTTATGATAAATTCGAATCTAGTGGTTTGATCTAAAATCAAAACATGTGGTACTCAGCTTTGAAGTTAGTGCGCAAGCTGTTTGTGATTTTTGTGGTCTTTGATTTGTTTGTTCAAGCATTTTATTTCTTGGTTGACTTATAAACATGTTAGGAGTATATTTATGAACTTTTGGAATTCTTGGAGTTGATTTGAAGGGTATTAGACCAATAACATAGTGGATTGTTATGTTAGGTCAAAATTTAATGTTTTGACATGTTTATTTATATAAGGAGTTCATAATTTTTATGGAATATATATTAAGATGTCTTAGACATATCTCCTTTAGAACCTAAGATATGATTTTGGAAGTTGGTGAAATAGGTTTAAGCATGAAGTGTGTTTGAAGGTCAAGTATGCAACAAAGTGTTGATTTTTGCCCTAGAATGGTTCGACCATAGTGAAGTTCTTCTAGTTTTGATTTGTTTTAAAATTTTCTGATTTGATATTTAGATTTAGGACAAAATTTAGGGGTAAAATGGCCATATTTTCATAAGTCGAGGGGTGAAATGGTTGAGTCAGTCATTTTATGTTTAAAAGTTTCTTAATGAGGAGTTTCTAACTCTTAGAAATATCCCCTTTCAGTTCACGATAGTTCATGCTAGTTTACGTTATGCTACACTCACTGTAAGTTGGCTTCTAACTTACTTTCAGGATACTTATGTATGTATGGTGGTAAGAAACCATCATTCGTATTTGTTGTGCTTATAAATATATATTATATTATATTATGCCATGCCATGTTTTCAATTCAAGTACATACTTATCTATTACATATTATCTCATGTCATGCCATGCTTAATTGTTGCACGCCATGTTATGCCATGTCATTTAGTCACACGTACATGTCACTTCATGTTAAGTTATATCATCTGTCATTTCATTTCACGACATGTCATTGTTCCATGCATATAGTTGTCACGAAAAACAATATTTTCCTAGTCAGTCATGCATGGGATACTCATGGCGTAATCACTATGATTGTTCAAGTATCTCTATTGATAATTCACGCAAGGTACTTTTGGCGTACTCATTATGATTGTTAGAGTACCTTTACTAAAATGCTCATGGCGTAATCATTCTGGTTGTCTGAGTATTCTCATTAATACTACTACTAAGTACTTCTGGCGTAATCATTCTAATGGTTAGGTTATCTCATTTAAAATACTCATGGCGTAATCATTCTGATTGTCTGAATATCTCTGACGGAATACATTGGGTGGAATCATTATGATTGTTCACTTATTCCTGACGAAACAACTGGCAAAATCATTCTGATTGTCAGAGTTTATGTTCAGTTTCAAGTTTAATTCATGTTCAATTCATGTCAATTCTAGTTCATGTTATGTTAAGTTCAGTCAAGTTAGGTCACATCCATGTGTAGTCACATATTTTCAGTCAAACCATGTCATGTTTAATTAACCAATTCATTTATTGAACAAGATTCCAAGTTCATATTCAGTTTCAAGTTTAGCTTGTTCAGTTTCACGTTCAATTTACGTTTAGTTTCAAGTTCAGTTCATGTTAGTTCAATCCATGTCAATTTAGGTTATGTCAGCACATGTCATGCTATTTGCCAAGTCATGTCACGTTCATTTAGGTTCACGTCAACATTCATGTCTTTTTACTGTCATGTATGCATCTATATACTGCTAGTTTAAGTTGGTTATTAACTTGCTAAGATTTGTAATCAAATCTCTCTTAGTAGTCTCAACTATTATTTCACCCAAATGATAGACCATGTGTCAGGATCAGGAGGATCTGTGGAGGATCATCTGGAAGAGGTCGATTAGACCGCAACGCAACAGCGAGGAGCTCATCACGTCGATGCTCTAATTTTTGGATAGGAATATGGCTATCTTGGCTAAGTTGCTTGAGCACTTAGCCTAGCCTAGTAGTTATTATGTACATGAGGAGCCTTGTCTCCAGTACTTGTGATGTTACAGATATTTTGGACAATTACTATAACTTTTAGACGTCAGTTATTATATGTTTATGAAGTACGCTTATGTTAATTTGAGATATGTTACATCTAGTGCATAGTATTGCTAAAGAAAAAAATTGTCCGTTGCAAATATTGCATATTACTAGATGCATGCTAGGTGCACTGCATCTTTATCTGTCATGAATGAGGGCATGTAGCCTTGTGTTGCATGTCCTGACGCTTCAAAGTTCACCAAATCCCAAGCGAAATCTGGGAGAATCACAAGTTGGCGAATCTTCACCTTTGCCCTCCTCTTGCTCATCATGTTCCAAAACCATCCTCTTTTCTCTACATTGTGCCACACTTGTGCTGCCATGGTTCAGCATTTCAAATATTAGATTCCTGCTTTCTAAGCACTCTCTTGGTCTCGTCGGAATTCCTCCTCCTTTCATCGTTGTTCGGCCTCTCTCCTTTCTTTTTCATGTTGCTCAACTACGAATCGAGGTATAACTTCGGGAGGCATGGCTACCATCCTGACAGTTCTTTTCTCTCGCACCATTTTGTCTTTCAAGGGTTGTGGTTTGGAGTTAAGGGTTGATGCCCTATTGTCCATCTTACCCTATCTCGTGTGTTACATCTCATTATTGTGGCTCGAATAAATATGGGAACTACTTCTACGTGAGCTGCTCACTTTCTTATGTAAACTCTGCATTTCCTCATTGAATCTTTACCAAGGGTATGACTGTAGATATCTCTGTACTTATCTCCTATCTTTATACTTATCTATTTGTAACAATTTCATCTATAAATAACAGATACGGCTCTGCAACATGTATGAAAGCCAGAGTTTCTCAATACTGTGATATTCTAAAACCAATTCCAAAATTACTCCAATCAGTGAAGAGGGCCAGAGGGTAAAGGGTTCGGCTCAGGGGCTTCTCGGTTTGAAATGAAAGGGGCGAGAGGGAAAGGTTCGATTTCAGATTTTTTATTTTTTTTAAAATAGCAGCCACCTGAGTCGGTACAAATCGTCAGTAGAAATTTTCGGAGGAAGTAGCATTTTCCATATACTAATTATGATAGAAACGTTGAGATGAAAAAAAAAAAAAAAAAACATTAAACAAAAAGACAATCTGCTTCGAGACAACGCATTTTACTTGTGAGCAACATTATGGTAAGGGTAGAGCTGGCTTTATCCTTCATCAACTTTGGTACATGTGGCTGTTCGCATGGATTTTTTGTTGTTATTATTTTTACTAATCAACATCACGCTCCCACTGTCCCACGTGGAAACAGAAAAACGAGTGGTCCATCCGAATATTGCCTTCCTTGAGAAATAAATTCCTACATTTTCCACTAACTGCTAACATGAAAACACACAAGAAAATAAAGATAAACGGGGACCTGATAAATGCAAAATTATATAATATTTTGCTACAAACAGAGTATGCAAACTGGGCTTTTGGAATTTGCCATTCCAAACACTTACTTATCTGACATCACAGTTTTTAAAAAAGGGGCAAAATCCAAAATTGGAAATACATAATGCAAACGATAGAACAAATCCTGCTTACATTAGAAAAGCTGAAACTGTTTCATAACTTAACTAGTGATAGCTAGAAGTAAATAAATATAAATACTGCAACCATGAACTGAAACCCAGAAGAAGCAGATTGCTCAACCTTCAAGCTTGAAGGGATTGATTACACATGAGCAGTGCCTTCGGTGAATTTGGGATCTTCACATCTATACCGGCCATCGGGTCCGATTCCAAAACCTTTTGGATCTGCAAACACATTCTCCAATAGCTGACTGCGACCTGGATGAGGGCTCTCATCTGCAAACTCAACAGCCTCCTCAACCACCTCATCTATCTTCTTTTCGATGGCCTTCAACTCTGGTTCACTGACTAGATTGTTCTCAAACATATATTTCTTCAATGCTGTGATGGGATCTCTAGTGGCATAGTGTGCCTTCTCAGCTGCGAAAGTAGAACCATGAATTGAGGTGAACATCTATCATCACTAAGGATAAAACGTGATCCCAGAAAGGAAGATGAAGTAAAGGCCATCTCTGAGTACTCATCCAGTTCATATCCTTATATAGGTTTTCAGAAATTAAATGGCTTAATATGAAAACGTAATTTAAAATACAACTGTAATAATTTGCAAGTTAGGATAACTGAGATTATAAGCAGATAAGGAAGTATGTCGAGAGTAGAGACCACATGCTTGGGCAAGGCTAATCAAGTTCTATATGTCCGCAGTGATTAGGGATGTATCAAAATTTAACACTGGTAAATGGAAAAAAAAATAAAAAATACATATGTTTACAGCAACGGACATACCAATAAATAAAAGAATGCAAAAGCCATAGGGCCTTCATCATCATCAACACCTAGATAGGTTTCTTTATTTAAAAGAAATCATTCCTAATACAGTTATACCAGCTCGTTTGAAGAATCCAAAAACTTGATTTTTGTACTTTTGACAAGAAAAACATTGCACGTGGCGACACTAAGCTACTATGGTCACCAGCATGAATATTCCAATAAAGTAAACATCCAACAAAAGAACTAGCTGCTCTATCTAGCATTGAAGTAGCTATTCTAAAAACCCTTATGCTCATAATCTGACGCAAGTGATTCAAAGCCAGAATATTCCAATACAAGTGACATACAACCGAGGACAGGGTGGCATTATTTGAATTGGTTTACCCAGATAAAAAAATAAAAAGAAAGAACAGTGGTAAAAAGCCATGGGAAAGAGGCAATAACTAGATCTTTGAATGCAAAATCGCAAAACATCACACCGATAAAAAAAAACAATCGCAAAACACCACATTCTAGCACAAAAAAAAAAAAAAAAAGTAAATGTACTGCTCATCAAAATAGAAATTAGGCATCCAAAATAGGGGAAAAGAAACAAACAAATGCTCACCAGGGTCACGAAGCTCATCTGGATCAGCCAATGAGTGCCCTCTAAACCTATATGTCTCACATTCCACCAATGTTGGCCCTTCTCCTCTTCTAGCCCTTCCAATTGCCTCCTTAGCCACCTCCCTCACTTTCAAAACATCCATGCCATCAACATGAACACCCGGCATCCCAAATGCTGGCCCCTTCTTCCAAATCTCTGGATCCGAGGTTGATCTCAAGTGTGACATCCCAATAGCCCACAGATTATTCTCCACAACAAACACAATTGGCAATTTCCACAATGCTGCCATGTTCAAACACTCAAAGAACTGCCCATTGTTACAAGTCCCATCTCCAAAAAATGCCACAGTCACATGATCACAATCTGCCTCTTTCAAAACCTCCCTCCTATATTTGGAGGAGAATGCTGCACCCGTGGCCACGGGAATCCCTTCACCAATGAAGGCAAAGCCACCAAGCACATTGTGCTCACTAGAGAACATGTGCATTGAACCACCCTGGCCGCGACAACATCCCGTGGTCTTTCCGAAGAGTTCACTCATCACAGCACGAGCTGAGACCCCTTTGCTCAGCGCATGTACGTGATCACGGTATGTGCTGGCCACACAATCTTCCTTTTTCAAAAGTTTGATAAACCCAGTTGACACAGCCTCTTGGCCATTGTAGAGGTGAACGAAACCAAACATTTTTCCCCTGTAATACATCTGGGCACACATGTCCTCAAAAGCTCTGCCTAATACCATGTCTTCATAGAGCTCCAAGCCTTCTTCTTTCGTGATCAGCTGTAAACACAATTAGGCAAAAGCAGAAATCTGAGACTGTGTGTCTCCAGAAAATATAGAACGAATCATATGTTAAGATCATTTAGTTGTTAAACGCTAATATGAGAGAGGAGTGATATAATGAATTTTTCTCCAATACTATCCGGTTAAGGCATAAATCAATAGTATTGAAAACAATATCAAGATTAAAAGAGAGAATGTTATCACCTGAGTACTTCGATTTCAAATTATCAAAATAGTGTCATAATTAAACAAATAGTTTTAATTAGGCTTCAACCAGTCGAATATGTTAGCTTTCCCAGGTCCCAAATAGCCATAAACGAAAGCAGAAACCCTTTTAAAGTACTACTGAGAAATTCTTTTATTTAACTAATATTTCTATGCGAAAAAAGAATTCCCAGAAAATCTAGGATCACATAATCGAATTACCATAAAAGCGTTACTATTTATATATAAAAATAAAAAAATAGAAAGGAATGGGGGCAGAGCGGGTGAGGAGATTACCAGATTGGAGGTGGATTTGGGCTTCTTTGCCTTGAGGACGTCGGATACCGCCACCACGGCGGATCGACGATGGATACTAGTGTGATTGGAATTCGTCAGAGGATGGAAGCGAAACTTGTGAGTGGATCCGAGAAAAGGTGTTGCTTTGAAAGGGTCGAGAAAAGGCTTGTGGTCATTGGATCTGGCGGCGGTTGTGCTGAGAGGGATGGGGTGGGCGAACTTGGTGGTGGCGAAAGACATTATTGTCTCTGTTTCCCCACGGTACCAGCGTCGCCTCTTGTTTGGGGGCTTAGAAAGAGAGAGGAAATGAATGGAGATTAAGGGTGGAGAGGAAAATAAGAAGGGAAAGGCAGTGGGGAAGGGCGGAGTATACGAGGGAGGGAAGTGTTGCAATAACCGCCTGGAGCTTGAGAGTTGGAAGCTGTTGGGCGTATTTGTATTTACCGAAAGGGAAAGTCACCCAACTCCAACCAACCTTATTAGTCATACACAATTACGGCTGCATCTACTGCTAATGGTGCCCCACTACATTGCCTACAACTTTGGCCTCGTAAACTCAGTTATGGGTTGTGACTTGTGAGTAGAGTTTTGCTACAAATCAATCACTATTCACATCACTCGCCTTGCACTTGTAACTTTTCATAAGATGTTGAGCTGTTTTTCATAAGATGTATGAGTGTTTTTCATAGTGTGGAGTGTGGGATGATAAATAATAACTAATAAATTTTTTTTTTCCTTTAAGTAATATACACTATCTTTGTTAAAAGTAGATAGATTTAAGACCTACATAAAAAATTCATATTTTTAATAGTGAATCTCGATTTTTTTAAAAAAAAAAAAAAATTGAATACGCGGGACTTATATATTCTAAAACTATATCTAATATTACTGATTTTCAAAGTGACTACAATTCAATATAGTCCCTCTCCATTTTACGGCCCTTCCATTGTTGCTTTCAAGATTTGATGTTAGTAATTAGGTTTTGCAACACTAGACTGTTGAGTGATTGTTGTAGTGGTAGTGATGGTACTTGAAATGGTGATACATCCTTCTCTTGTGTAGCGTGTTTACTTGTTTTGTCGATTTGTAATGAGTTGGCTAATTCTTGTTTGTTTTTACAACACATCTCATCTCATCTAATCATTATAATTTTTTCAAATTTTCACATAAAATAAAATGAATAATTCAACTTTTTCAAATCTTAAAACAATAATAATATTAAAAAAATATATTCTAACAATATTGTATTCAATTTTCAACTTTGATCTCAACTCATCTCATCTGCGAAAACAAACGAGAGAAATTTTTGAGTTTTCTTTGAGTTTACTTATAAAAAAAAAAAAAGTTTTCTTTGAGTTCATGGTTCACTTTAATACCCAAACTTCACATAACATGAAAGATATTATACAAAACAAAATATCATTCTAGATTACTAAAACAAAAGTTTCATGTGTTAAATACTATCATAAAATAATACATTTTACAAAAGTGACCACACAATGCAATTTTCAAGAGTCAATCTTCAAAATATTTGGCCATTCTAAAGGCCACAAGGACAGTAATTTGAAGAGCAATAAGGGTCTTCTCTCCTCCATTCATGGTTCCCTACATTATCTGCAAAATTAAAATAATTTTGGAAGTGGCAATACATGAGTCCACAGGAGCTTATTAGCATGAAGTGAATACTGACTAATCTGCCATGGTGATTATAAACAATTTTATTACAAAAGAATTCTCTCTAGTTCTTTAACTAAATGCAATAATAGATAGGCATATTTCAAGGACTTAAAGACCACATATACTAATTTTTTTTTTCTCATTAATATGAGTAACGTTGTAGATAGTAAAATGTGGTACCGGAACAAAATGAAGTAATAACTTTAAGAGTAAAGCTATTCTCCATCTTAAATTTATCATCTTCAGTCACACTTACTATGCATCATAACTTAAGTGGATTTAAGTGGTTGATAAGCCAACGGCCTGTGACCTGATAGCACAAGACCCACATCGATCTCCAAAATGGAGATCATGGATTCGACCCCCCTCCCTCAATGTAATAGAGAAAAAAAAAAAAAAAAAGGTGTTTGATAAAACAAGTGACCTAAAATATGCCACATTAACCAGTGTGACTGTGGATGACAAGATTTAGAATGAAAACTAGCGTTGTTCTAACTTTAATGATATAACATTCTGGTACCTCATAATATTAATTACACATCACATTTTCAAATTCTCGCTATAATATTGTGGTATCAACTTCCACTTGACTTCTAAGTTGCTAATTAAGCTTCTTGACCACTTGACTTTTTAGGCGTACTTAACCGAGAGCTATTCATAAGCCTAATATCATGCTTCAGTTATTTATTTTATTTAATATTTATACCAAGTAGTAACACCCTCCCATTTAGTATCGCAATGAGTTATGCTACGTACAGTCATTTTTGTATACTTTTTGTGCACTCAATTGATGTGATTGACCAAAACAGTTATTTTATATTAAAAAAAAATGACGCAGCCAATCATATTAGTGGAGTACATAAATGAGTACAAAAAAAATGACTGCACATAGAGTTTTTCTTAAGTTATTTACAGCATATTTATTCTTATTTTCATGGAGACATTACTTGAAATGATGAATAAAGAGTTGATCTGTTCTTCTTCCCTATAAAGAGCTGTTTTATCATTCTAACTATATATGTGCCAACAACACCTTTACGTTAACTAATGCATACTGATGTTTCGACCTCATTAACGTTTCAATCAATCTTTGGTTTTAAGTGCATGTGTAGACCCTATATTCAACAAAGACTAAATCTTTGAATGGAGTAAAACAGTCCCCTAAAGCGTAATTTTCTCACAGATCTCGGGCCATCCCCTCACTAGCGGATACCTGTTAATAAGATCTCAGGTCACCACCTCACTGGAGGATAGCTAGCTCTCCGTTTTTGTATGATCAGTACATGAGTGGCAGCATACATATTTCTATTATGATCTGTGTTGACGACATATACATACATATATATATATATAGAGAGAAACTCGAACCTCCACTGATCCACACTCTCCAAGTACGATGGCATAACCTTAATGGATCATTCTCATTATAGGCATAGTTGGGGCTCTGAAATATTGCACAATCACAAGACCAAAGATTTTCGTTCTCAATCAATCGGTTATGTCAGCAGCTCCGATCCACTTCTACTCATTGGTCTGCAGCCAAGCGTGTCTTAAGATACACTTGAAGATCAGGTCTACAAATCATGGATTACTTTACTCTAAAGGATCCCTTCAAGTACTATTTGTGTTCTGTAACTCTGGGTCGGGAGTCCAGATAGCTGGCAATCTACAACTGGCTAGTTTTGCTATAAATATATATATATATATATATATATATATATATATATATATATATATATATATATATATTTGCTCCACACGTTGTTTAATGGATTGTTAAGAAACAAGCTTTCGTTTCCCGTTGTTGCACGAGAGCTAAATATCGATTGTTGGCCAAACCGCCTGAGAGGGTTTGAACTTGTAAAGTGGTGAATATATTCTATTTATAATCATTTACAGTATACAAATCAAATAACATAAAGACTGATTACAAAATATATGGAAAGTAGGAGTAAATTGATACAATGAAATATTCCTAGAATTAAGGGTCAAATATGTCACATATGGTAAGCATATGATAAGCCGTAGAGTGAGGCTAAGTATCCTCTACACCCCCCGCAAGCTGAGCGTCGGATTTGAAAAAATGTGAAACTTGGATCGAAAGAATTCAAAAAGAGAGCGAGAGATACTTTTGGTGAAGATGTCAGCAACTTATAAGTGAGATGGTACATACTGCATGCGAAGTTTGCCAGCGACAACAAGTTCCCGAAGGAAATGGTAGTCTAACTCAACATGCTTGGCCCGCTTGTGGGAAACAGGATTCGAACTTAAAAAGATTGCACTTTTGTTGTCACATAAGAGAAAAGGCTGCTGCGGAAGTGGAACCTTGAGGTCATGAAGAAGATTCGTAAGCCAAAGAAGTTCGACTGCAGACATTGCAAGGGAGCATGAGATAGTAGGTTGCTTCTTGGCACTCCAAGAAACCAGATTGTCGCCAAGATAAATAGAGTAGCTCGAGGTGGAACGACGAGTATCTGGACATCCTGTCCAGTCGACATCCGAGTAAGCTACTAGGGTACCAGGAACAGCAGACGGACGAAAGGTAAGGCCAAAGTGAAGTGTACCCTTGACATAGCGAAGAATATGCTTAACAACAAAGAAATGATCTGCAGTAGGGGCGTGCAGAAATTGACTGACAGAATTGACAGCATGGGCAATATCTGGACGCGTGATGGTCAAGTACTGAAGGGCACCAATAAGAGAGCGGTAGAGAGTAGGATCCAAAAAAGGAGGACCATCAGTAGATAGGTGTTGAGAATCAACCATGGGGGTGTGAACAGGTTTGATGTCAAGCAGCTGAGCTCAAGTAAGAATATCCCATGCGTATTTCAACTGACTGAGAAAGAGACCATCAAGAGTGGGAGAAGCTTCAAGACCAAGAAAGTAATTGAGAGACCCAAATCCTTGGTGGCGAACTCAGAATGAAGCTTGCGAGTAAAACTGTCAAGAAGAAATGAGTTGTTGCCAGTAATAATAATATCATCAACATAAAGAAACAAATAAATAATGCCAGACTGTTAATGAAAGATAAAGAGAGAGGTGTTAGCACTGCTGCAAGAAAAACCAAGTGTAAGGAGGAAAGAGCTGAAGCGCTAAAACCAGGCATGAAGAGCTTGCTTTAGACCATAGAGAGCTTTCTTCAAGTGACAAACATGATGAGGAAAGCGAGGATCAATATACCCATGAGGTTGCTCCATATAAACATGTTCAGTAAGAGTACCATTGAGGAAGGCGATCTTGACGTCAAGTTGCCGAATAGGCCATTTGTTGGTCACAACAAGAGAAAGTACAACACAGACAGTGGTAGCCTTGATAACAGGACTAAAAGTGTCAGTGTAGTCGAGACTAGGTACCTGTGTATAGCCTTTGGCAACAAGGCGAGCTTTGAGACGCTCGATGGATCCATTAGGCAGATATTTGGTCCAGAACACCCATTTGGAACCTACAATGTTGGTGTTGGCAGAGCGAGGAACCAAAACCGAGGTGCAATTTTGTTGCAGAGCTTGTACTTCTTCATCCATGGCTTTAAGTTAGGCAAGATTCTTAGCAGCAGATTTGAATCATTTGGGCTCAGTAGAGGCAAGAAGAGCAGGAAGAAGTCTAGAGGATCCCAAAACACAAAGATTCGCCAGATGAGGAGTCTTGAAAATCCCAACTTTAGCTCGTGTGAGCATAGGATGGGAGCCTAACGGAAATGCAGGAGTAGAAGGACTTGCAATGACCTCAGTTGTGGCCTCAATGGAAGACGGACTGGAAACCAGGTGCGACGAAGAGGGACCTGCAAGATAATCAACAGCCTGCACAGACTCATCCACAGGGTCAGTACAAATAACACACGGGGAAAAGCCGGATTGAGGAACGTGCTGGGAACAAGGCGCTGTGGAAGATGAGCATAGGTCGGTATGAAGGAGACATGGTTCCAAGAAGTTGTAAATATGGAGAGAGGAGAGGGGTTGGGCCTAGGAGCTATCGAGAGAAGGGAAGTGAGTTTCATCAAATTGAGCATGTTGGGTGATATATAGCCTAGTGGTGGTGGGATCAAGGCAACGAAACCCTTTATAAGAAGGATTGTAACCCAAGAAAATGTAAGGAATACTGCAAGGGGAAAGTTTGTTAGGCATATAATCTTGATACGAGCAGAATGTTGATTTTCCACAAATTTTTGAAATTGAATGAAAATATCAAAAAACTTGGATTTAAATTTTAAAGGATAAAGCCAAGTGAACGGGGAATAATCATCAATGAAAAGAACATAGTAGGCAAAACCCAAAGTGGATTTGACGGGGGAAGGACCCCAGATGTCGCAATGAATAAGATCTAACACATGAGACAATCGATGTTCATTTCAAGAATAAGGCAAACGATAATTTTTCGCAAGTTGACATGTTCTACACAAAGTGGGAGATGGCAATAAAGACGTAAGATAAAGATGTCCTTTTTTATTTAAAAAAATAATAATAGAATGATTCACATGTCCAAGGCGAGTATGCCATAAATCATATGAAGCATGTAGGAATTTGTTCTTAAGGACAGAAATAAAAGCAAAATTTCCACGCTCCAGCACATATAGACCTCCATCTCTTTTACCGGTCGCCACCACCCTTTCTGTTTGATGATTCTGGATAGTAAAAAAACTATTAGTAAATGTAACGAAGAGAGGAAAATCATATGTTAATTTACTAATTGAAAGAAGATTTTTAGTAAGATGAGGGACAGTTAATATATCTAATAAATGAATATTTGGAACAGGAAAAAGGGTACCAGTGTGGGTAATGGGTAGAGATGCACCGTTTCCAACAATCACAGAGTCCTTACCCATGTAATTAGTGTATTGATCCAAAGTAGATGGATTGGTGGTCATATGGGCCGAAGCCCCAATGTCCAAATACCAGTCAGATGCTTCAGGTCTAGAGAGAGAACAGGAGGTGTTGAATGCTTTGGCAAGGTGAGCAGAGGAATCATTTCGAGCCTACCGTTGGTTGCATCGATCAACATATTGATCCTTCATGCGGCAAATTTGGCATCGAGGCGGGCGACATCCCTGCCCAGAGTTGGAGCGCCCACGATTGGAAGAGTTGTTGTCGTGGTTTCTAGAACGACCCCTCTGGTTGCCTCGATTTGAAGAGGGGTGACCATGGTGATTAACTCGACCTCGATTGGTGGTGGTGACCGCCACAGCAGTGGTGGTAGATGGCTCAAGGGACCGTTGGAATATCTCAAAGCTTTCGGCTTTAGAGACCAAATCTGCAAAATAGGGGAGTGGAGTGAGAGCCATCTGCGCGATAGAGAAGCTAGAGAAATCAGAGCTGAGGCCGCGAAGGAACCAGTGGACTTTGTTGGTGTCGTCGACGGACCGTCCGATTGCATGAAGCTAGTCACATAGGGCCTTGAAGGCATGGGTGTATTCTGCAACTGGTTTGGAGCTACGTTTCATCAATTGTAAATAGTCCTTGGGACATAATTCACGGGTCTTTGAGCGATGGCTAAAAGTGTTCTCCAAAGTGAGCCACACGTCACGTGTAGTGGAGAGGCCAACGACCTCAGCCATGGCTTCCTCCGTGAGAGAGGAAAGTAAGAGATTGAGTAAACGTTGGTCTGCAACTTTCCACGCCAAGTGTTTGTTATTGGGTGTGTTAGAGTCGGTAGGTTCAAAATAGGGTGGCGGCACAAGGGTTTCCATCAACATAGCCTAACAATTCTTGACTCTCAAGAAGATGATGGAGTTGACTTTTCCATAGAAGGTAGTTTGTGGAAGAAAGCTTGATGGTGATCATGTGGATTAAGGTATTGAAAGGAAGGAGATTGGGAGAGGATTCGGAAGCCATTGAAAAAAAATAGGAGCGGTGGCTGTTAAACCAGAGTGGCTCATGATACCATGAGACGGTTTGATGAAAACCACCACACTTGTAAAGTAGTGAGTATATTCTATTTATAATCATTTACAGTATACAAATCAAATCACATAAAAACTGATTACAGAATATATGGAAAGTAGGAGTAAATTGATACAATGAAATATTCCTAGAATTAAGGGTCAAATATGTCACATATGGTAAGCATATGATAAGCCGTAGAGTGAGGCTAAGTATCCTCAACACCACCGCTGAAATTTACTTGTTATGCATGCTTTTCAAAGAATTATTGTCACTCTTCTCACATCTGTTCCAATTCATGGCGTAATTAATAGAATGAGTGATTTTGCTTGCTATGACATGCAAAGCACATAGAATTAGACTACCATTTTCTACACAAAAAAGGTAGTCAACAAGGACATTTTAGCTTGCTACATTACCATAGTTAATAAAGTAGCAAATATATTCACTCAACCTAACTAGCACTTCCCTCTTCAAAATTCATGCGCCTACGTGACAATCTTCGAGTAGTGTCACTACTGTGCACTTGAAGGCCGGGCCGGCTATAAGAGAGTAAAAAACAAACAATAAATGCAAGCATGCATACAACAAATAACATGCACACTTAAATCAATACGTAACCCAAGTGGCGAGTGTTGTATATCTTCAATATTCGCAGCTCCCAGAAATGTTCTCAATGGTCTATTATTATTTATTATTACTTTTTATCTACTTTTTATTACTATTCAATATAATCATTACTTTTTTGTTAATATTTACAAAATATCTGAGATCACCAAAATATCTGAAATCACCTCACTATCTAAACGCAACCTAAATCACGTCAAGACTCAAGCCAAAGATTTTGTAAGCAATTTGCTTACATAATTCATGCGATCTATTTTTGTGATGCACATGTAAATGACTCGAGCACAATTGGTATGAATGAAAATTGCTCCTCTCCATCTGTTGTCTTTTTCCTTGCAAAACGAACATCTTCAGTAGTATTTAAAAAATGAGAGCCCTCTTTCAGGTCATGCCATAGAAGTTAGGCCTGTGCAAATGGCCCGAAGACCCGTCCCACCTGAAGAACCCAAATAGACCCATCCATTAAAATTGATTTGGATTACATTTCGGGTTGAACCTGCTAAAAATCGATTTCAACCCAATTAACCCGACTAACAAGTAATGCGTTTATAAACTCTTACTTGCATATCAAACCCTAGCCGACTTGCCCTCTGCATTCTCTTCGTCATCACCATTGCCTCCCATCCCCATTCACTGAAATCTCACCTTGTCTAAATAGCAAGTGTAATTATATCTATCACCACTTTTTGAACCACACATGAACCTTTTCTCTTCCGATGTATTCACTTGAGAATGGCAGTTGTAGACTAAAGTTAGGTTCTGAACCGTTTGAGGATCATAATCAAACAAAGTGAAATTTAGAGTGGTGTTGACGAACTTTCGGGGACAAGAATATTGGATATCCTAGAGATCCATTCTTTCAATGGTCATGCTACGAGCAGATTTGTTGATGTTCAGAACCAGAAATTCAAGCTCTTCAGATTTCAGAACCGCGTACGAATCGTTCCAGTGCTCGAGCTCGTACTATGTGGCCACAACATTGAGGCCGATCACCTCCGGGAAGGAGATGTTTTTGGGTATCCGTGTTTAAAGGTTATTCATGGAGAGAAAAAACAGTGAGAAAATCAAATGGTAGATGGGTATCCTCGTCATCGGTGTGTTCATCAACTCTGATTGAGAATCAAACACAACGAGAAAATCTCTTTCTTTCCCTCCATGGATTCTTCTTCTTCTTCAACATCGTCTCTCCATCTGGCCATGGCGGCCTTGGTGGGGGCCTCACTGATGGCCATCTCAGCCTTCTACATCCACAAGTGCAAAGTTGACCAGGTCCTCTAGCGCCTCGAGGGAAAACTCGGGTTCACCCGACCCAAAATGTTCGGTGCCAGGTTGTTGTTTCTTGTTTACGAGTCGGGTCAGGCTCAGTTCGGGTTGGCTGGATTGCAGCCCTACCTACATAACTAATTCTATCATTGTAAAATAATATAAATATGGATATTATGTAAACGCATGCATGTAGGTCGTACAAATATTTATATAAACTCGATTGAGATATAAAATGTTCTCTTTTGTGATAAAATTACATCATTATTTCATTTAATGATAATCTATTCGATAATCTATTCGAATTATAAAAATCAAAAAATCTTCACAACCTCCTAACACTCCACACTCCACATTCTTTTTAATTTTTATTATTTTTTTCTTTTATTAAATATTTATTATATGAATAATGAATAAAAAATTTGAAATAATTTAAAAAGAATAAACTCAAAAAAAATTTAAAAAAATGTGGAGTGTGGTGGAGATTGTGTAGCAAAGCTCTATAAAAATATAAGAGTAATTCTACATACAACCGTGAAGTGTGCAACCGCCGCGTAATCGCTTTAAAAAAGAGTGGGGTCAACTATTAAAAAAGTCATTTTTTTCATGCGGATCCTATGTTTTATTCACTTTTTTTAAAGTGATTACAGAGCGATTGCATAATTCACGGTTGCAAATATATTTTCTCAAAATATAATTACTTTATGAAAAGTAGCAACCCGCCAATGCGAGTAGGCCGAAAAATGCGAAACCCCCTTTTCTTACGCGGACTATATTGTTCTCATCCGGATTCAAACGTGGCACTGGTTCACCGGATGAGCTAAGTTGATATTTGTACGATTTTTTATTTTACGAAAATTAGGAAATGTTCTCAAATAAGTAAATATTTAAATAATTAGCAAAAGGTAAAAGCACTAACTATTGAGGGTCCTTAGCTCAGTGGTAGAGCATTTGACTGCAGATCAAGAGGTCACCGGTTCGAATCTGGTAGGGCCCTAACTTTCTTCAATTGTTTTCTCAGTTTTAGTTAGTAACTTCGTTTATTTACATATAATTTTCCGCCTATTGCATAATTTCTGATACTTAACACTCAACAGACTCACGTTTCTCTCCATTCACAGATTCGTTAAGCTCATTCGGGCAAAACACAAAACTGATCTTCCTCCTCTCTCTCTCTCTCTCTCTCTTGGCTTTCCTATCTTTCTTTTTTTCTCTTTTTTTTTTTTTTATATATATAAACGTAGCACATTCATTCTTAAAAGCGAACATTATAACATTGACCTGAAACAAACAGTACAAGCCAATTACAACGTTAAGGCTTCCCAGCACACTTCCATGACTGACATGATCTAATTCAGACTGTAAATCTCTAGAGACCTAAGTCTATGAGACAGCACAACTCTATCGTAACAAAGCCCCCTATCCCGACTAGGCTGAGTAGGGTGCACCACCATTTTCCAGTTGCAAAAAGGCCAGCAGGAATTAGACCATAGTCTAAAAAATATCGCTTCTTTAATTGATTCTGTTCTATTTCAATTTCCGTAAAAATACCTTCACATTATTTAATGCACAGCTTATTCTACTTACAACAGTTGTACATATAAACAAAATTTGAAAAATACCAAAAAAAAAAAAAAAAAAAAAAAAAAAAAAAAAAAAGAGAGAGAAAGAAATGGCCCTGCATGGTCTCTCATCATCTCCAGTATTGTTACTGTTCTGTACACGTGCTTGCATTACCGCTTGTTGCTCTTCTCCTTGCCTATATAATAAGTGTTTCCCATATGTTAACATTGAACAGATCACAAAAGCTTCAACCCCAAGTAGAATTAATATCAGTACTCACCAAATATACTTGATTTCAAAGGTGGGAACCGAAGAGACGATCCCTTTACTCTTAGCTCCCTTAGTTTCCTGTTTTTACTTGGTTTCTCTATTATTTTTGCAAGGGCATCGCTACTTTCTCCTGTAAAAATATTTGTTCCTTTCTTTACTCTTTCATGATAAACAGCTGGTGGCGCAAGTCTCAGCTGAGGCATGTTTTCTATCTGGACTAATCTCTGGTCTTTCTGCAAATTGGTCAAGATCTCAAACTGCAGCATCCAATTTTTTATTAGATTTCAATGTTAGTGAAGTCGGGGGGAAACAGAAATGATAGTGATAATTATAAGATGGAAAATCCTTTTACCCGTGAAATTTGCTGAAGCCCATAAGAACTCTCGGATGCATCACTTTCGTGCCGATGTAGGATACTGGTTCCATGTGATTGTTGGGATCTGGATGAAAATTTACTCACTAAACCATTTTCTGGAAGAATTGATTTACTTCTAGCTTTTTGAGATTTCTTCTTCGGCATACAAATTGGGCATCCAGATGAGGCTCCTCTACTCGATGCCTCGTTTTCTGGAACTTCGCATTGGATATGAGTTGCATGGCCGCAATTAAAAACTCGAATGCTGAAGCTAGAGGAATTCTTCGTGAGCAGGCAATTACATATACTACATACA
Organism: Juglans mandshurica; assembly: GCA_022457165.1. Taxonomy (NCBI): domain Eukaryota; kingdom Viridiplantae; phylum Streptophyta; class Magnoliopsida; order Fagales; family Juglandaceae; genus Juglans; species Juglans mandshurica. The sequence continues at coordinate 38,201,284 of CM039619.1, forward strand.
AAACTCCGGGGTGCATATGCATGAGAGGCCCCCTTCTTGAGTAAACTCATGGTATAGAACGTATCATCCTCTATTAAGGATTTGGCAGTGTCCTAAAATAACAGAGTAAATAATTAGCATCAATTAAAAACAATAACATTTCCCAATTGAAATAATCACGGTTGAGTCATATTATAATAACTAAATAAGAACAATTATTCATCAAAGAAGATCAAGAATTAATGTATACAAGTAATAACTTATAAAGTAAATATATACAATTAGAAATTACAGTCAGACTAAAATTTCCATACTGAATTGGTACAAAGTATAAAAACTTTACTTGTGTCTAAAATCCGATGCCTTGATGAATCTGGTTTTGTATGGCAGATATACTACGTGCAACATGCCATGCAACCCTTTGTCATAATTAGATGCACTACTTTCAAATTCGTTGCATTAGTTTTCAGGAGATTATAAATTCCAAATTTGGAAGAAACTTTATTCATGGATCATAAACCATAAAACTCCTTCATTCGATCATACCAAAAGACTCCGTTGTGAAGTTAAAACTCAATAAAGATGCTAAAACTCGATAAAGATGCAAAAAGATCCTTGATACATGAATTCATGCCACAAAGGATACATAAAGACAGACCACGACTGAAGCACAGCATGAGCTTAAAAAGTAACATACCAGAATTCGTCTTTCAAAGCCATATATTCCAAGCATGCCCAATATGGTAAGTTTAAAATCGCCAAACTCCTGGCTGCCGTTATCAGCAAGGAGTTTCGACATGATAGTTGGCAGGCGAACAAATCCTATCATTCCCTCAACAATTGCTTTGATGAAATGAGAAAACAATTTCCTTAAGATATGAGCTCCTCTACTGGACTTTGAGATTCTCCACCTAACTATGCGTGCCTCCTCATCCACTTGTGAGGCTGATGATTCAGTTAGCATTTGAACATGATTTTCTCCTCCAGATAACACATCATTTTCTGAATCCATCAAAGGGTCGCAAAACCTGTAATGAATTTTAGTAAATAATTGGCGCTGAAAAAAATGCACATGCACGAATCTTAATTCTTACGATCACAATAGCTTACTTTTTTCATTGGTAAGATCACAATACCATCCTACTAGAAATTAATGTACAATTTTTTTTTTCCATAACTAAAATAATCTTTATTAAAAAAGTACAAAAGGTGCAACCCAAGTACACAGAAAGTATAAGAGACACTTATCGAGAAAAAGAAAGTGAAAATCATGCCAGATTTAATCCATTAAAGTCAATAGAACCAGTTCAAACAAGAATGGTATTGATAATTTTTTTTTAAGTAAAAAGAGATTTTATTAATCCACGTAATTAGGCAATGTCCGAGTACACAGGAAGTATACGAGAATGAGCCTAATTACAAGCTACGCGCTGCGAAAAGCAACATAAAAGTCATTAAACCCATAGCAACAATGTATGAAAGAAAAAGTCCCTAAACCCATCTGGTGAGCCTTCCTAATTGTCGAAACAACAACCATTTCTCTCATTCCATGTGCACCACATTAAGCATAGAGGCACCATCTTCCAAGCAGCCGCAATGTGACGATTGCCCCAGATTCCTCTCCAACATGACAATAAATCTATCACCCTCCTAGGCCTTACCCATGCAATACCCAGCCTAGTGAAGATTTCATCAAATAAAGCCTTGACTACTTCAGAGTGAAGAAGGAGATAATCCGCTGATTCACTATTGTGCTTGCACATGAAGCACCAATCTATTATGTAGAGGCCACACTCTTTCAGTTTGTCGATAGTCAATATTTTCTCATGGGATGCCAGCCAGCTGAAGAAAGCAACCTTAAGGGGGGACATTACTCCTCCAAATGCACTTCCATGGGAAGGCATTGGAAGAGTGAGTCGTCAATACCTTGTAGTAGGATCTGACTGAGAAGTTCTTTTTCCCTGTATTTGTCCGAAGTAATCTGTCCTCCCCTCCTACCTGTAAATTCAGCACGTATAACGCACTGTAAAATTCAGCTGCGTCTCCCACCTCCCAATCCTGTACAGCTGTAATAAATCTCACGGACCATTGAAAGGAATCAGTAGAGATGTCCATGTTATCAGCCACTGAGGCACCCTTATCTAACGCAATCCTATAAAGAGAAGGGAAAGCATTTTTCAAAGTAACATCACCACACTAAATATCGTGCCAAAACCTGATTCACGTGCCCCTTCCCACCTCAAATCTGAAATTACCAAGTAAATCTTCCCAACCATTATGGATAAATTTCCAAACTCCCATGCCATAAGCCCCTCTTACTTCATTAGAGCACCAGCCTCCCAAAATGCTCCTATATTTAACATCATCCCTCCAAAGAGCATCCCCTTCCCGACGATACCGCCATAGCCATTTTCCTAAAAGCGCCTCGTTGAAGGTTCTTAATTTTCTAACCCTAACCTGCCACAAGACAAAGGGGCGCAAACTTTATCCCACTTAATCAAATGGAATTTTTTCGCGTCCTCTGAACCTCCCCACAAAAAATCACAGAAAATCTTCTCTAGTCTATTCGCCACTCCTGCAAGCAAAGGAAATAAAGAAAAAAAGTATGTTGGGAGATTGGATAACATACTCTTGATTAATGTGATTCTACTGCCTTTAGACAAGTAAATTCTCTTCCAACCCGCCAATTTGCATTCAATCTTCTCAACAATCACATCCCACATTGCCTTGGATTTATGAGGAGCCCCCAAAGGAAGTCCAAGATACTTCATGGGCAAGGATGACACCTTGCAGCCCAAGATGGCAGCCAATTCACTTAGATTATTAACCAAGCTAACTAGAACCATTTCAGATTTCGATAGATTTACCTTTAGACCGGAGGCAGCTTTGAAGCAAAGCAGGAGGGCTCTCAAGGAACAAATATGGTCGGAATCCGGCTCACAAAAAATCAGCATGTCATCTGCGAAAAGGAGGTGAGAGACTGATAAGCTACCATGTGAGGAACCACCCACTGAGAAACCCGAGATGAAGCCCCTATCCACCACCCCCTTCAACATTCTACTCAGCACATCCATCACTAAAATGAATAGAAGAGGGGATAAAGGGTCCCCTTATCTCAAGCCCCGAGAGCTATTGAAGAAGCCTTCAGGAGTGCCATTCACCGAAATTGAGAATCTAACGGTTGTGATGCAATGTTTCATCCACTGATACCATCTTTCCCCAAAGCCATACCTACCAAGTATATACACCAAGAAATCCAAATTCACATGATCAAAAGCCTTTTCTATATCCAATTTACATAAGATAACTGGGGTGCCGGCTCTAACTCTACTCTCAAAGCATTCATTAGCAATGAGGACCCGGTCTAGTATTTGCCTTCCTTTAACAAAGGCATTTTGTTACTTCAAGATGATCTGTCCCATAACTTCGCTCAACTGTTTAGCTAGAACTTTTGAGATGATCTTGTATACCCCACTCACCAAACTTATGGAACGAAAGTCTTGCACCTCCACCAACCTTACCCTTTTTGGAATGAGGGCGATGAATGAATTAAGGCTTTTCTCAAATTTCATTAATGAGTGAAATTCAAGAAAAACCTTCATAATGTCCTCCTTGACAATGTCCCAGCAAGCCTGAAAGAAAGCCATAGTGAAACCGTCTAGGACTGGTGCTTTGTCTTTGTCCATCCCTTTTAGCACAATTAGCACTTCATCCTCTTCAAACGGCCTTTCCAACCAAGTCACACTTGATTTATCAATTGAATCAAAAACCAGCCCATCTACCTTAGGCCTCCATTGATGTTGCTCCGTCATAAGCTTTTCATAAAAGCGGACAATGTGATCCTTAATAGCGCCACTGTCGGAAAGAACCCTATCTTCTGAATGAAGAACCTCAATGGCGTTGTTTCTTCGATAGAAAGTTGGTCGGTCTGGACCAGTGAAACCGATCGGATCAGTTGGTTCGGTCCGGACTGGACCGACCCGGGGCCAAGACCGATCGGTCTCAGTCCCTGAAATAAAGGACCGGGACTTTTCGGTCCGGTCCCAGTCGACCGAATTTAAAAAAATATATATTTTATATATATTATTTATATAATAATTGTATAATTAATTATGTAATTTTCATCTAATTTATTATCATTGACCATATAAAATAATTTTTTATTGAGTTGGTTACATAATCCACATTAATAATTTACTTAATTTTAATTTAGTATTTTAAATAATTTTTTTATTAATTTATTTAAAAAAAAGGAAGAAGAGAAAAAATAAAAAAATAATTGGACCGGACCGAACGGACCGATAGTTACCAGTCCCTAGGGATGTTCGGTCCGGTCCGATCCGGGGAAAATGATGCACCGAAAACTTCAGTTCATCACCCCCTGGACCAGACCGGACAGATTTACACCCCTACATAAGAGTGATTTTTTCCAGCTCAGCTACTACAACCATTTTCCTTGCCTTGTCATCAGCCGAGACGCCCCCATACACCTCTTTTTCATCAAAACGCTGCAACTCCTGAAATAGATTGTTCAATTGGTTGTTAATTTCCCAAAGACTTCCATATTCCACTTTCTCAAATTGTTTTTCAAGGCTTTAAGTTTCCTGGCTAAAACAAAACTAGGAGTGCCCGTGAATTTATATGCGGACCACACGATCTAACTTTGTCCGTAAACCCATCAGCCTTCAGCCACATGTTCTCGAATTTAAAGTATCTTTGTCCCTCATGGACCACCACGTGAACTGATAAAAAATTCTTTGAGCTCCCCCAACATTTGTGTAACTACCTAGCCCAATAATTCTAAGGTCGGAATATTGATAATTTTTATTGGGCCTAAATTATATTTAATGGGTCATATTGGATAAGCCCACGAGCGATAAATTATTGAGATTGATTAAAAGGTTTAATTGGGCTCAATAACTAGGTTAAATCCTGTTTATTATTTATTGAACGAGTTAAACTCCTTTGACATTAGAAATTTATGTCAATTTAAAATCATCACTGATTGAAGTCCCCTACGCAGTCTCAATCACTGCTAATCCTACATTGAATGAACTACTACATCATGTTTTTAAATTCAAATTCTCTTCTTGAATGATCATGACTTAGTCGAACTCAAACTCAAACTCGTCGGCATCATATTCCAACATGGATACAAGTCATCTTCACGTTAAAATTCTTTAACCGACTGCCTTCCAAAACTCTAAGTCATGCACGTCTCCACCTCTCACTAGGATTCATGCCCCAATAGAACTCTCTTACAATTCTACAAATTATCTTCAGATTAAAACTCTTAAACCGACTCCTTATATACACTCAGCCCCATGCACTTTACATGTATCTCATTCCTCTTCAAGCCCCAGTGTAGTTTCTACTTAACCACAATCACGCAGAGCACCTATAGCCCACCAACATCCCTCACGTTCTCTCTCCTTCTAGTTCACGTGATCGATTTCATGTCGAAAATATTGGATTAACGCTGCAAGGTAAGTAGCATGATCATACCCTTACACGTATGTACGTTAAATGACATGTATTTTATAAAAGTATTATGCATGTACGCCCTCCATTGGAAGCCCCTTATTATGCACCCAAGTCATGATAAAATTATGAAAATCTATAATTTTACGTAAATAATTTTGCATCAAAATATTTATGAAAAGTCATATTTTATGTGAGTTATGCATTAAAATATTTTGTGAAAAGCCATGATTTATTTGAAGATTTATGCATTAAAATATTTATGAAAATTCATGATTTTACGAAATGAGTTATTCATTAAAATATTTATGAAAAATCATGATTTTATGTGAAGAAATATGTATCACGACATTTTATGAAAGAATGCGATTTCAATTGAAATCTATAATATGACAAGTATGCTAGTATGATTACAATGAAGTATGAATGATAAGATACGTAACGGCCTATGTTATGATATGAAGATGGTACCATATATTATGGGCATATTGCATTGCCAGGTTGTACATGCTAGTAGTGAACCCAGTGTGTTTTCCATATGTATGGATTTCACAGCCCGCGGCCACAGGCAGAATCAGAATCTACTTAGATTCGCTAACCCTAATTCACGGGGATCAACAGTGGGTACCGAACTATGACAAGTGAAAGATAAGTTCATGTTCATGTTATTTACGTATGTATTTATGAGTATACATATTTTCAAGAAAACTATGTTTATTATGTTTATTATATGATGTGTTGCTCATTGAGTATTTGACTCATTTTTTTATGTTTTTATGTTTTAACCACCCCAGGTGATATTTTTATAAGGATAGGTCTGCAGATCAGGACTTGGCCCAAGGAGGCGAGGCAAAGGCCTAGATAGTTTGTGTTATGCTTAGTTTTATGATTTTAGTTTAATAAGTTATTTTGATAAGCACTGAGACTATTGATTTTAAATAAGTGCTTCCACGGACTCTTTTGTGGATTTTAAGTACTTTTTTTTCTTTTTGATAAGTTAAAAATTTTATTAAGCACAATGTAATAGGCGAAGCCCAAGTACACAGGAAGTATACAGAAGAAACACCTAGTTACATTCTAAAACTAGAAAAATGAAGATAAGAACTCGTTTCCACCCTTAATAAAGATTGAGTTTATTTATTTATGAGATTTTTTCGTATATGACGCTTTGTTAGTAAGAAAAGTTTTAAGTCAAGTTTAGTAGCACATTGGTTTCTCGAAAATTTTGAAAATGACTTTATTGGGGAGTGGGGTGTTACAATTTGCTCACTGTCCCCAAAGATTCTGTTGTTCCTTTCCTTCCAAATATACCAAAAAAGGAAAATAGGGTTCATCTTCCACACTCCAGCAATATGTGGACTACCACATAACCCTTTCCAGGAGAAAAAAAAAATCCACAATTCTTCTGGGCTTGATCCAAGCCAATCCAACCTGAATAAAGAACTCCAGTGTACTTGCAATTTTATGATGCAGTAAAAGACGGTCAACAGGTTCCCCACTTCTTTACACATGCAACACCAATCAATCATGACAATGTGTCTCTTAAATTGTCCATGCTGAGAATCTTTCCTATAGAGGCTGTCCAAGCAAAGAACACAGCTCTCAAGGGAACCTTTGTCTTCCAAATGCTCCTAGGAGAATAATTTGTTGACATGAGAATTGAGGGCTTTGTAAAAATAACCAATATTGAACATCCCTTTTTTGGATGGAGCCCAGAAAACCTTGTCACCACCTCTATTCTCAATCATGTGGAAGTTAAAAAATTCACAAAAAGCTTTCCCCTCCCAATCTTGACCTGCTCTAACGAAACTTATACTCCACTATGGAGAATCAAAGGAGGATCTCCAAATTGTCTGCCACCGAAGCATCCTTGGCACAGGCTACACTGCCTGCTTCTGCCCGGTAGAATCAAAAGCAAATCCATCCAGTTGGGGTCTCCAATCAAGTTGCTCAGTAAACAAACTGTCATAGAATTGCACATTAAGATTTCTAAATAAGTGGAGATTGAGCCGTCAACTGACATCATCTCAATAGAATTGTTTCTCTAATTCAAGTTAGCCACTCGATAGAAAAACTTTGAATGCCTATTGCCTTCTTTCAACCAAGCAACTCTTGACTTCTGCCTCCAGCATATCTAATAATGTAACCCACTCCAATTCACTATCACTTGATTTTTCCTCACCTTCTCTTCTCCCCTTAACTCACTTTTTCCATCCTATCAAGGCTCAACTCATCCATAAGATCTTTTAACTGAAATTCAACATCGCCAAAATTTTGTTTGTTCCACTGCTTTAAGTTCCCTTTTAGAGCCTTATGTTTTTTGGTGAATATGTAGGTTGGAGAGCATTGAAAGTTGTAAGATGACTACCATTGTCTAAGCTTATCAACAAAACCTTCAGTCTTTTTTTATTAGTATAAATCTTTATTAAAACCTTCCATGAATAAAGATTTCTTACTAATTAAACAAAAAGGCTTGAAGGTATCAATAAAGATGTCTTACTCATCAAAATAAAAAACACCTTCAGTCTTCAAGCACATATTTTCAAATTTGAAATATCATCTACCAGTATGAACCGTCTGCAATCCAGAAGGGGAAAACGATCTGGGCAGAAATCTATCCATTCTAGATCAAGATAAAGAATCACAATTATTTGACCATTTAAAATTTTCACCAGCTAAAGGAAAATCCAAAAGCCCTTGCTCAAGTACAAAATTGGAAAAAGACTCCATGGCAGGGCAAAGATGACCATCTCCCGATCTCTCACCTCTGACTAGGGAAGCGCGTAACATTAAAGTATCCACCATTTAACACATAGTACATCCCACTAACTGCCCAAACCCACCAACTCCTCCCAGAATAATAATCTTTTGCTATCAAAATTTTGTAGACTTACCTATCAAAAACAAAATTCGTAGACTCCCACAAACGCTCACAAGAGCAAAAAAGTTATCGTGAGAACAAAATAGGAGGAACTGAATATGGAAATATCTTCTCACAGATTCTCATTGAAGACCATGTAAAGGCTAACACTACATATGAAATGACAATTAGAGTCTTGATGATATATTCAAGTCTTTCCTTGTTATCTCTATCATTCATTTATTTCCTAATAGAAACTATCTAAATCAACCTTCATTCTGACCAAAGGAAAAAGGGGAAACAAAATTTTGTACCATCGAGCTACGCCAATATTTCTTCTTTTTTATTTTTCCAATTCACGACCTTAACTACCAAAACCGGCATTTACCATGCCGAACCACCAAAGTTTGGTTAAGATCTCACTGTTAAGATCAACAAATGATAGTATATGTGGCACAATCTTATTAGTCAGATCTTCAAGTGTGGGTACAAATTATCAAATTTGGGAAGTTTTGGGTGCCAACTGCAATTTTCTGTAGTTTATGATACATACTACAAAATCAGTGGTAGTTCCAGGGTGCAAACTGTAATTTTTCCTAAAAAGATAGAAAAAATGGGGGTGAGAGAAGAGACATGTCGGATTTTATGAGGGTTCTTTCTTCAATTAGGAAGTAAATAAAGTCGTCTCCTTAATTGTTTAGGAAATTCCAACTGTTTGGGAGTTCTGGAATAGTCTTTCATTTTTATCAAATGCATTTGTTTACACATTGTAGCTGATGCAAGACAGTTGTTGACCATCAATTGTTAACTTATTGGAGGTTTGATTTCCCTACTTATTGGAGGCTTAATTTCCCTTGATTGTAATCATAAACCCTATTTTTCCATTACACATGTATCAAGAGAGAGACCCTACACCACTATGTTATTTCTCATCTTTTAAAACTCAACTTCTACTGAAGCAAAAAGTATTTTATGTAGCAAGCAACCCACTTTTCCATTTCAAATGTAAATTTTGTTTTGACTTGAGCTCATCATCTCACACTCACCATCACACGTATCGAAGAGATAGAGAACCCTACGCCACTACCTTATTTCTCATCTTTTGGAACTTAACTTCTCCTAACGCAAGAAGTATTTCATGTAGCATGTAACCCACTTCACCATTTCAAATATAAATGTTATTTCGTCTTGAGCTCATCATCTCACGGTTTACCCCATTCTAATTAAAGCAGGGCCAGTTTATTGGACTTTTTGTTTGTCAGAACTAAGTAATCATAGAGACAAATTTGATTTCTCCTCCATATTTAGGATTAGCTGCAGCTGCTAAAGCAGCCAATTCTATACTGATATTGCTATGAAGAAAACAAGTTACGGCAGATATAACAGAAGTAAAAAAATAAAAGAAAGATTGATGTTGGACTCACGAGTCAAGTAATCTGAACCAGAGTGTCTCTGACTCCTCAGGGTTCAAACGAGGGGTGTTTCGCTGGCACAGTCCAATACAGGCATTCAATATATTGCGTATCTCATTCACCTATATGGGAAATATCAGATTTGAAGTTACATAACGGTCCTATATGCAAACACAAGAAGCTTAAACGTCTGATTAAAAGTTACAGACCTCCTTCGTATTCATTGCGGTCCTGAAATACTCCAAACCAGCAGCAGAACCTGAAGCCACATTAGAAACTACACTTTCCACAGCAGTATCAAGCTCAACAAACTTGCTATCAAGGCCAGAAAGTGTAAGTAAAAGAGCACTCCCCACATCGCCAACCCTTTCTAACAAGAATGCAGCAGCATCAATAATCCCATATTCCTGACACAGGCGTAAACAGTGTTCCACACGGTAGCTATCAAACGTCTCCAGGAATTTCAGCACTGAATTGGGTTCATACTGACATAAAAGCTGCAAAAGTAAATGGTAAGAAACTTATTATCTCATTGCTATCATCCAATATAAAATCCATTAGGAATGGCAAAAATGACAGATGTGAAGATGGCCATAACCACGATGTACTTTATGGTGCAAAATCAGCAGATTTTAGAAAAATGAATACAAGAATAAGCATGATATGTCCAAAGAATGAGCACCGTGATGAAACAAGATCTTGATTTCCAACCACAAATCATTTAAAAAACAAAACAAAAACAACTGAGCATATTAATACTTTTGGGTGCAGGCGAGAGGGGAGTGGGAAAGAGGACTACAGTTACAAAGCTAAATAACAAGAACTTCAAAGACAGGATGAGATTGAACAAACACATTCATTTAAGATTGGAGAACGAGAATATTTGTCTCATTTGGATGAGCATATTTCCATTTGGGGCCTTTGGGCTGACCATTAGGATACGAGTAATGATCTCAATTTTGATCATATCATCCCAAGATTTCAAACCCAAAACTGATCCCAGATCTTGTCGACGACTTGCAATTTGACAAATTAACTAGGCTTCAATGTGGGACCTTCAAAGATGCAATGGGTGTTACTTCTAACTCAAGAATCTCTTTTTTCTCCAACCCAAACCCCTAACCAGAACCATAATACTTACATCCATCAGTACCCTTTTGTATCCTAGATAATCTTCTCATCTGGGTTGGTTTTAGAAGGCAAGAAAAACAATGTGAGAAAGCATGACACCAGCACGTGGTTTATTCTTTCCCCCATTCTCTCTTCATCAATGCAAGTAAATTCCTTTCACCCAAAAACCAATCATAATCATGGCATGAAATCTGTATTCTCATCTGGTTTTGTTTGGAAGCAAAGAAAATTGCAGCTCTAATCACCCTAAACTAAGATTTGCCGTCAACCAAGTTCTAGGTGACGTTTAGGGTTGGACAGTTGGTGGTGAGGATTTCAGTTTGTGAGCATAGGCATGGGCTTATGGGAGGACTAGGTGGGTGAAAGAAAACTAATTGATGGCAATATTTGCTCTGGGACACAAAACATTCTCTTTTTTTTTTTCTCTCCTTTTCTTTTTAAATACATTTTCTTTCTGTGCAATACCATTTTTGCCTGATTTTTCCAGTGACCACTGCACCAAGTCATCATCAAGTACAAAGAGCAATACTCTCATGCATAGGCATTTAAAGTATCCAGCTAAGAAATTCCAATTTGTGAATTTGAAATGCACCAATGCATATACATGATCCAAACACCGGATTTTCAACTCAACAAATTTAAATCAGTACAGTGAAATCCTTTCCAAATCCTAAATATACATGAAAGTTACCAAAGGAAATCTCTGTCAATTCATATTTTATATATAATTTTACAAGTGCTCACCTCCAAATAAAGCTCAATCATTTCATCAGTCACTTCAACGGGATTGTTACGTAGGAACTTGGGGAAATTAGAGACTTTATCCAAGTAATCTTCAAGTCCTTTTGACTGATCCTTCAACCTTCTTCCATCAGAAGAATCCACAATATCATCCCCTCTTAAACAAGAAAAGTTGAGGGTACCAGATAAGTGAACCTCAATGACCGTTTTTAAATAAAGGAAAAGGCTTCTTGGATGAGAGCGAAGTTCAGACAGGATATGTGAACTTTCATTGTTGAAATGGTCGATGACCAAGAAGAACGTGGCCTCTCTGCAAAGGATCAGAAATGTATGAGATTGAATGCAGAGTAAATGAGTTTCTTAGTAACAAAAGATCCTGCATGGCCTTCAAACAATATTCGCAAAAAGCATTGCCTGCTTAAGTCAACCAGCTCGGGTATCCGGGAAATGACTGCTGATTGAAAAACAGCAAGTTCGTTGCCACTCAGCTCTAATACTGTTTTGTTGATAAACAAGAACGCATGAATCGGTTCATCCACATCCTTCATATAGCTATCCAAAGCAGCAAGATACTGGTGTCTGCTAGTATGAATTACGCCACAAACCTATAAAATTATAATAGAGCTTATATTACATGTAACTAAAACAGAGAATATGTACATTTTGGCACCATGCTTCCAGGCAAAACATCATAAGTCACATAAGTAAGCATACCTGGTAATATTGGGCTTTCTCGCAAAGACCTAACACATGAGAAGCATTCCAGTCAGTCTCAGGCACTACTTCTAGAAGGGCAAGCACCTGTTTCTCTCTTCTTTTCGAGATTGTACGATGTGTAGAAACATTTGGTGGAAAATTATTTTCTGATGTTAAATATTCTATAATCTGACTCAGTACACTTTTTGAGACATTAGCTCTTGTGCATGCAACATAGTATGCTACAAACTCATATATATGACCTATGTCTTTCTTTGAAGGCCAGTGTTCCAATGATCCAACGACATCTTTACCACCAGACCTCTCAGTTTGGGAAATATCTCTATCAAGAATATGAACAAGAGCATTCACCATATCTTGAACCAATAAATTTTTACATCCATTATCATTTTCTTTTATTGCCTCTATATCATCATCTGCTGAATCCTGCAACGAAAAGTCATGTTTTGGGATTTCATCTTCTACAAAAGCGCACCTCAAAACATCTAACGTAGCTTCAGTATCTAACTGTAAGAGATGATACAAGTTCAAGTATGCTTCTCCAGATAATCTTGAAACTGCTTGTGAGTTCAGGGCATCAGAATTTTCTAAGAGAAATCGTAGAAGTTCTATTCTAAGAGAAGGCAAGCGAGTAGGGGGCAGAGCTCCTTGTCCTGCAAAAAGCAAACTTTTTGCTTCAGTGTTTCTAAATCAGTTCCATCCTGCGAATATTGAAATGAAGTTTTAAAAATATTCAAAAAATGTACATTATAATATAAGCAAGGTATTCTTGTTTGAATGGCTCATACTCGATTTCAGGCAAAACATCACGTCATATATGAAGTACTTTAAGAAGGTGTGGTCCACCAAGAGACGTGATTCCCCTTGAGGACCACAGTTAGTCGAACCAGTGCACAATCTAGGCACACAAGGTTAATGTGGGTGGGTCACTATAAGTTTAAACCTAAATGTTGTTGACGATGTGCAAGTGAAGTCATATGTGTTATAAAAGATGTTATCAAAGAAACGCAAGTTGATAACATTTTTACACTATGATGTGCTACTTGTAGAGTAACGATTCATTTTTGTTTGTACTCTTTTAAAATGTCCCAAGTAATGACGAGGACGAGTTTGCAAGCCAAAGTCAAAATAGGATACCTTTTTTTTTATAAGTCAGTATAGGAGACAATTTTGTTTTTTTTTATACAAGTTAGTATAGGGGCCTTTGACCTATCAAAGACTGAATTAATTTTTTATCACATAGGATATTAGGATTTTACTAGGTCTTGTGTTGCAACATTATGGTTTTTCCTTAGTTTTCATATGTTGGCTTTATTACTTCTATTATTTTGAGGTTTAGTAAAGTGATTGATGGTTTTTGAGGTTTATAATGTTTATAGAATCCTTTATTGCCTGTTACTATAAAAAGTAGTAAATTAACATTCCTATATACTTGCAAAGAAGATGGTATTATATCTGTAATAATCACAAACAAGGGGGATAAAGGATCTTGTTGACGTAATCTTAAAGGTGGCAATATATGATACGACCCGTGAATCTGACACCAACACAACACAAAATACGCGGGTTTGGGTTTGATATAAATGGGTTTGGGTCAAAACGGATTGACCAGATAAGACATGATTAATAAACGGGTCAATTGCGGGTCAACCCGCAAAACCAACAATCAACCCGTATAACACGAATAAATTCTATTTTCAATTTCTATAAAATGTTTAGTTTATATGCCTTTGTTATTGCTAGGATGTAATATTAATATTAGTATTTGACTACTTAATATCTCTCAAACTATTTAACTTTTTTAGTTAATATGTAATTTTATTTTATGAAAAATATTATTTTTCTTATATATTATTAGTTTGGATATTGATCATAAAATATTTTAACATTAATCCAATTGTAATTGTGAATAATTTATATAGTTATCCTTGTATTATATATGAAATTATATTAATTGGGTTAAAAATTAAATATACAGGTCAGCTCGACCCATTTATATAAAACAGGTTAAACGGGTCGTGTTCAGGTTAACTCAATAAAAGTTGATTATTAAACGCATTATGCAGGTCGTGTTGTATTACCCGTTACTTATATGGGTTGTGTTAGGGTTTAATTAAACAGGTTGTGTTCGGGTTGACCCATATAGTCTAATACTCATGACTTGACACAACGCGAACATGACCTGCGAACACGAATTTCCACCCCTACGTAAACCTGGTATGTTAAAGAATCCCATAGGAGTACTATTTATAACAACCAAAAAATGCAGAAGAAGATGCATTGGGCAATCCAATCATCATTTCCTCAAAACCACATCTTCTCAACAAATAAATTAAGAAGCCTTATTTTTTTTTTACTTTTTTTTTTTGGGTAAGTGGCTTTTCAATGTCTAATTTATACAAAACTCCTGGCTTTCCCCCATCTCAGTTTGATATCAATATGCTATCAAGGTATTCATTAGCTATGAGCGCGTGCCAAGAATTTGCCTCCCAGTAACAAGGCATTTAGAGAGTTGGAAATGACTTTTGAAAAGGAAAAACCCAATTACATTCTATTTCTAAGAACTTTGGCCATGATCTTATAAACACCACCCACTAGACTAATGGGTTTTATGTCCTTGATATGACAACCCATGCTTCTTAGGAATAAGGGCAATGAATGTAGCATTATGGCTCTTCTCAAAGTTGCCTTTCATATGAAACATATGGAATACCTACATGACATCTTCCTTCACTACCTCTCGACACACTTAGAAAAATGCCAAGGAATAATCGTCCAGACCCTATGCATTACTGCCATTTATAGCTTTCACAACCTCCCATACCTCGATATTTAAAAAAGGCCTTCCAACCACTAGGCCTCGGCCTGCTCAATGGAAGCAAAAGAAAGTCCACCAATTGGGCCTCCAAGAGAATTGTTCTGTGTACAAATTCCACTAGAATTGTTTAATGTCATTACTAATCACCAAAGGGCAAAGAGATAAAGAATCGATGGAATTATTTCTTTTATGTGAATTAGCTACCTGATGAAAGTTTTTTTACAATTTTCTCCTTGAAGCCATAACACCCTCAATCTTCACCTCCAACATATTTCCTCCGTAAGGATTATCCTCTCCAACTCAAGAATAAGTGTTACCTTTGTGATTCAATATGTTGAATATAGATGGGGTGGCTAGTATGGAGGCCCCTATGATTTGAGAACATGTTGCTGATTTTTTGAACACTTGCTTACCGAGCAAGTGGGGTGGCAGCCAAAGCTTGATGGACTAGCCTTTGAGTCCATTGAGGATAATGGTCAAAGACAAAGCACCTGTTCCAGACGGGTTTTCTATGGGATTCTTCCAATCATGTTGGGATGTGGTGAAGAAGGATCTAATGAATTCCAGGAATTTTTTCCGGTTGAAAATTTTGAGAAAAGCATCAGAGGTGAAGGATTATCTGCCCATTAGTCTTGTGAATGGGGTGTATAAGATCATCTCCAATGTGCTTACAAACCACCTAGGGAAGGTTTTGGGGAAGATCATTACAAAACCCCAAAACACATTTGTAAGGGGTAGGCAAATTTTGGACTCAGTTCTCATCGCCAATGAATGCCTAGATAGTAGATTAAAATCTTACAATCCGTGGATTCTATGCAAGTTGGATATGGAGAAGGCCTATGATGATGTCAACTAGGAGTTCCTACTTTACTTGCTTGGGAGGTGTGGATTTGGGGAGAGATAGTGCTCGTGGATCAGATGGTGCATATCAACGGTGAAGTTTTCTGTGTTGGTGAATGTCAGTCCAATTGGCTTCATTAACAGTTCTCAAGGCCTAAGACAAGGGGATCCTTTGTCCCCGCTCCTATTTGTCTTTGTTATGGAGGCACTTAGCAAAATGATCTTGGTCTTGATTAATAGTGGTTTTGTGGCTGGATTCTCTGTTGGTAACCCCAATAGGGTACTCTTAACATATCTCACATGTTGTTTGCAGATGATACACTGATATTTTGTAAGGCAGAACAAAACCAGATTAGGGCATTGAGGGCACTTTTACTTTGTTTTGAAGCGGCATCAGGCCTGAAAGTGAACTTTGACAAATCAGAGTTGGTGCCAGTAGGTAACGTTCGCAACATCCAGCAGTTGGCTAACACTCTAGGATGTAAGGTTTCCTCTCTTCCCATGAGTTACCTTGGTCTTCCGTTGGGGGCAACCTCTAGGACTAAATCGATATGGGATACAGTGATTGAGAAAATTGAACGTAGATTGGCAAGTTGGAAGAGATTGTACTTGTCGAAAAGTGGTAGGATTACCTTAATCAAAAGCACTCTCTCTAATTTACCAACGTATTTCATGTCTTTGTTCCCAATTCCAGCAAGTGCGGCTATCCAGATTGAGAAACTTCATCCTGATTTCCTTTGGAGTGGTGTGGGGGATGATTTCAAATTCCATCTGGTCAAGTGGGATAAGGTATGATCCTCAATCTCTTCTAGTGGGTAGGAAATAAAAATATGAGGATTTTCAATAGAGCCTTACTTGGGAAATGGTAGTGACAATATAATATGGAACCAGAAGCCTTATGGAAGTCGGTGAGTGACTGCAAATATGGAGGTTTGTGTGGGGATTGGTGCACTAGAGAGGTACATGGGGCCTATGGAGTGGGAGTTTGGAAGCACATTAGGCGTGGGTGGGGGGTTTTTACTCGTCATTCTAGACTTGTGTTGGGAGATGGCTCTAGAATAAAATTATGGAGCGACCTATGGTGTGGAAATAATGCCCTTAAGTATTCATTCCCCTTAGTTTTCAGGATTGCATTTGAGAAAAAAGCTTCAATGGCTGATTTTATGGTGCTATTTGGTGATCGAGTCCAATGGCAGCCCAAGATTGGGAAGTTGGCAGCTTTGAGGATTTTTTTAGTCTTCTGTACTCCATGAGACCGAGCACTCAAGGAGCTAACACGTTGTGGTGGGTACCCGTAGGTAAAGGCACATTCTCGGTTCGCTCTTTCTATAAGTCTCTCACACAATCGCAGAACAATCAGTTTCCATGGAGAAGGATTTGGCGAAATAAGGCGCCTCCCAAAGTGGCATTTTTTGCTTGGACAGCTTCTCTGGATAAGATTTTGACAATGGATAACTTACGGAAATGCAAGGTGATTATAGTAGATTGGTGTTGTATGTGCAAGAAAATTGGCGAGACCGTGGATCATCTTCTACTGCATTGTGAGACTGCTAGAGTATTATGGAATGATGTGTTCTCCAAAGTAGAGTTAGCTTGGGTTATGTCTGCCACAGTGGTTGCTTTTTTGGCTAGTTGGACAAATCTAAGAGGTATTCCACAAATCACAGCCATGTGGAAGATGGTTACTATCTGTATTTTGTGGTGCTTAAAGCAGGAGCGAAATGCCCGAACATTCGAAGACAAGGAGTGCTCATTAGAGGAACTTATATCACTTTTTGTTAGAACTTTATTTCTATGGGTCATAGTTGTAGATTTTAATGGCTTTGGTCTTCACGAATTTCTTGTTTCCATTTCTTTTTCCTAAATAGGTGTCACCTTTTGTATACCTTATTGTGTACTTGGGCTATGCCTATTTTTATTAATACAATCGTTTACTTATCAAAAAATAAAAATAAATAAAAAAGTCTTACCTCCCTCAACTACTCTTCATCACATAGATGTCTATCTTCCACAATCACATAAAGTCCTTTTAACTCTTCAATAAGAATATTATTTCTTCTTTCTAATGTCGCCAAACACCTGCCATTCCAAACACCAAGGTCATCTTTTAAAGCCTAAAGTTTACATGCCAAAGTATAGCTTGGGGTACCTTGAAAGCGGAAAGAAAAAACTTGCCATCCCAATATACCCACCAAACACCTCTGCTTTGCTTTCAATGCAAATCATTCAAAGTAGCCCCATATTTTCAACCTTGAAAGATCTTGCCACCCCGAACATCCCCACAGTCAAAGAAGAATTGGGAAACGATCTGAGCCAATTTTAATAAAGTAATGCTAAATACAGTCCAAGAGTGTGCAAACACCGCGTACTCCCTTTGAAAAAAAGTGGAGGCCATCAGTAAAAAGTGGATTTTTTCATGTGGGTCCTAGATTTGCCCACTTTTTTCAAAGGGAGTGCACGTGACTTGCACACCCTAGGAGACACTAGGAAATAAGCTTCCCAAAGATGAGATAAGAAAGTGTCTAGTCTAAATCAAATAAGGATGTCTCAACTATGTGTCAATGGACAGCTTTGTTGTCCATACTTGTTTCCTTGATTTACTCTTCCGAATAATTAGCTTAATATTTGACAGATTGTATAGGGAAAATTAGCATATACGTAGTTCTTTCTATGTATAGAACTCTTTTGTACAGTTTATATAATAGAGAGATATCACAAGGCCAACGATTCGGCCATTCATACAGCATTTTTTTACTTATCTTGACATGGTATCAAGAGTCGGTTGAAAATTTTTTTTTCTCTCGGTTTCGTTGTCGCCCGCGTGAATCATTTTTTTTTCTCGGTTTCGTGTGTCGGCGTCTTCTGAGTCTAGGCAGCACATCTCAGCACCTTCTGTTTCTGGTGTATCATGACCGACGTCAAAGCTTCGTGTTTTTCGGCATTCTGTTTCTGGGGTAGCCTTTGTCGGCAACTTCTGTCTCAATTTTGGGCATTTTCGGCATCCTCTCAGTCCATCGACACGTTCTTCTCCTGGAGTGGTGTCTTTCGGCAGCCTCTGTTTAAGGTCTTTGTATTGTTTTGTTCTCCGCTTTCTTTGGGAGTCTTTTTCCTGGATTGGGTGGTTTCGGCATATTTATTTTTTGGTCTGGGTAATTTTTTTGGCTTCTCTCATTTGTCGGCAGCAGGTCCTTCTCTCAGTTCCTTTAATTTTTTTTGGATATTTTTTGCTTTGTCTCGGGCTCCATTTATTTGCAATGGACTCTGCACTTGTGTGTGTCAAGTTTACAGGCAAAAATTACTCTACTTGGACTTTTCAGTTTGAATTTTTCCTCAAGGGAAAAGACCTTTGGGGCCATATTGATGGCACGGATGTGCACAAACATCCAATACTGACAAATCCAAAAATGTCGTGTCTTCTCCTTCTTGGGATGTGCTTGATGCTCGGATCATGTCTTGACTTCTTGGTTCGGTGGAGCCACATATTGTTACCAACTTGCGGGTTCATCGCTCCGCTCAATGTGGAATTACTTGAAGGTTTATCATCAAGATAATGATGCTCGTCGCTTTCAGTTGGAACATGCGATTACCATGTTTCAGCATGGTAGTCTTTCCATCCAAGACTACCACTCGGCATTTTTTACTCTTTGGCATGAATATACTGATTTGGTTATAGTGGATGTTCATGTTGCCGCACTTTCGACTATTCAGAAGCTTCATGAGACTAGCCGGAATGATCAGTTTCTTATGAAACTATGCCCGGAATATGAATTTGTTCGCTCCTCTCTACTGAACAGATCTCCTATTCCCTCTCTTGATATTTGTTTTGGTGAGTTACTTCGCGAAGAACGTCTTAGTACTCAAGCTATTCTGGAGCAATCTCATAGCAGTTCTGGGACGGCAAATGTGGCTTATGCTGCCCAAGGACAAGGATCACCTATGACTTCTAAAAATTTGCAGTGTTTCTGCTGCAAGACATATGGGCATATTGCTGCCAATTGTCCTAAAAAATATTGTTCTTATTGCAAGAAAAATGGTCATATTATCAAAGAATGTCATATCCACCCCTAGAATCGTCAGGCCCAAGCATTTCAGACTTCTGTACTGTTCCTCCCGCAGCGACTTCTGTAGCAAGACTCTTCCTCAGGTGCTTCCTCTGATCTTGCACCTCCTGCAGCAACTTATTGCACCCCTGAAATGGTGCAACAGATGCTAATTTCAGCATTATCTGCGATGGGGTTTCAAGGTAAAACTTCAACTACACTTTGGTACGTAGACTCGGGGGCTTCTAATCACATGACAAATACTCCCACAACTCAGTGTCATGTTCGGCCCTATGCTGGTCAATCTGCCATTCAGACTGCCAATGGCAGTTCTCTGCCAATAGCTGCTGTCGGAGATGCCTCTTCTACATTTACTAATGTGTTTCTAACTCCTCAACTTTCTACGAATCTTATTTCTGTTGATCAATTAGTTGATAACAATTGTGCTGTTAATTTTTTTTGTGATAGTTGTGTTATGCAGGACCAGGTAACAGGGGAGCCGATCACGAAGGGACCTAAAGTGGGGCGCTTGTTTCCACTATTTTTACCTATTCCAGCACTTTCTCCAATTTCTTTTATTAAGTCTTTTGTTGGTAATAATATTCCTGATCTGAGTATGGTGTCGCATTGTCGTTTAGGCCATCCTAATACTCAAATCTTATCTCATGTATTGTACTCTGGCTTTCTTGGTAATAAAGAACGTTCTTTTTTATCTCTTGAGTGTGATTCTTGTAAACTTGGTAAAAGCAAAACTCTTCAATTTCCTTTGCATGCTAGTAGAGCTTCTCGATGCTTTGATCTTATCCATAGTGATGTTTGGGGACCTTCCCCAGTTAGTTCACATAAAAAATTTAAATACTATGTGACTTTCATTGATGATCATAACAAATTCACTTGGGTTTATTTTCTTCGCTCTAAATCTGAGGTTTTTCGTACTTTTACTGAGTTTTTAGCGTATGTTGACAATCAATTTTCTAAGACTATTAAGACATTACGCACAGATTCTGGTGGAGAATATTTGTCTACTGAGTTTCAGACATTCTTGGCTTCTAATGGTATTATCCATCAACATTCATGTCCCGCTAGTCCCCAACAAAATGGAGTAGCCGAACGCAAAAATCGTCATCTTCTTGATATGGTACGTACTCTCTTGTTAGAATCTTCTGTTCCATCCATATTTTGAGTTGAGGCTCTGAAGACTGCTACCCACTTGATTAATCGTTTACCTTCCCAAGTCTTACACATGGAGTCTCCCTATTTCCGCTTGTTTGCTAAGCAACCTAGTTACGATAATCTTCGTATCTTTGGTTGTGTATGTTTTGTTCATTTACCTCCTCATGAGCGACAAAAATTATCTGCACAATCTGTTAGATGTGCATTCTTGGGATATAATGTGTCAAAAGGGATTTGTTTGCAATAATCCACATATTTCTAGGAATGTTATTTTCTTTGAAAATCAATATTTCTTTCATGTGTCATCTGTGCCCTCTTCTTTTACTGTGGTCCTCCCCTCCTTTGAGCAGCAGTTCTCAGATCTTCATCAAGTCAATTCTCACTTTAAACCAGGTATGGTGTATACGAGACGCTCCCGCCCACAGTCTCTTCCGGTGGCTCACCCGATATCTGATCCTAACATGCACCAGAATCAGTCAGTTGCAGCACCTCCAGAGCCTTTGGTATGTCGCTCTCCTCGAGTGTCTGTACTCCCGGATAGGTATGGGTTTTCTTCTGGCAATTCTATTTCAGCTCTTATTGCTGCATTGTCCAATTTTGATATTCTCACATGCTACTCACATGCTATCAAGCATGACTGTTGGCGTCAAGCTATGTAGGAAGAAATTGTCACTCTAGAGGCCAATCACACCTGGGACATTGAGCCTTGTCCTTCCACTATAGTTCCTCTAGGTTGCAAATGGGTTTACTCAGTCAAGGTTCGCTCTGATGGAAGTTTGGATCGTTATAAAGCTCGGCTTGTTGCCCTTGGGAATAATCAGGAATATGGTGTCAATTATGAGGAGACCTTTGCTCCTGTGGCTAAGATGACCATTGTTCGTACGATCCTAGCTCTTGCTGCTTCCAATGATTGGCCACTACATCAGATGGATGTTAAGAATGTTTTTCTTCACGGGGATCTTAAAGAGCGTATTTATATGAAGCCACCCCCAGGATTGTTTCCCTCTCCGACCTCTAATGTGTGTAAACTTCGTCGCTCTCTTTATGGTCTCAAACAAGCTCTGAGGGCCTGGTTTGATAAATTTCGAACCACTTTATTACAATTTTCATTCAAGCAGAGCAAATATGACACTTCATTGTTTCTTCGTAAATCAGACATGGGTATTGTTGTTCTTTTGGTTTATGTTGATGATATTGTGATCACTGGTTCCGATTCTGCTTTACTTGTCCAGCTCAAGACCCATCTCTCAGAATCCTTTCATATGAAAGATCTTGGGTCTCTCACGTATTTTCTTGGTCTTGAGGTGCATCGTAGTCCCTCTGGTATTTCACTCAATCAACATAAGTATGCTAGTGATTTGGTGGCTACAACTGGATTGCAGGAAGCTACCTCTGTCGATACTCCTATGGAATTAAATGTCAAGCTTCGCAAAGAGGGTGACTTACTAGTTGATCCCAGTTTTTATCGGAAATTGGTGGGTAGCCTTGTCTATCTCACCATTACTAGACCAGATATTTCTTTTGTTGTATAGCAAGTCAGCTAGTTTCTTCAGACTCCTCGTCATCTTCATTTGGCTGCTGTCCGTAGGATCATACGCTATGTTCAGGGCACTTCTACTCGTGGCTTATTCTTTCCTACAGGCAATTATCCTCGTCTTGTTGCTTATAGTGATGCTGATTGGGCTGGTTGTGTTGATACACGTCGCTCCATTACTGGTTGGTGCGTGTTCTTAGGTGATGCGTTGATCTTCTAGAAGAGTAAGAAGCAAGACAGAGTTTCCAAGTCATCTACAGAATCTGAGTACTGAGGGATGTCTCTTGGTTGTTCCGAAATTATTTGGCTTCGAGGTTTGCTTGCTGAGTTAGACTTCTCTGAGACCGATCCTACACCTTTACATACCGACAATACAAGTGTTATTCAGATAACGGCCAATCCTATCTATCTTGAGCGCACAAAGCATATTGAAGTCGACTGTCACTCTATCCGTGAAGCCTTTGAAGCTCGTGTTATCACTCTTCCATACATTTCCACTGAACTACAAATTGCTGACATCTTCACCAAGGCTCTCACTCATCATCGACATTGCTTCCTAAGTAGCAAATTGATGCTTGTTGATCAACCCGCATCAATTTGAGGGGGACTGTCAATGGACAGTTTTGCTGTCCATATTTGTTTCTATACTTGTTTCCTTGATTTACTCTTCCGAATAATTAGCTTAATATTTGACAGATTGTATAGGAAAAATTAGTATATACGTAGTTCTTTCCATGTATAGAACTCTTTTGTACAGTTTATATAATAGAGAGAAATCACAAGGCCAACGATTCGGCCATTCATACAGCATTCTTTGACTTATCTTGACACTATGTAGCCATGTACAAGCCCCTCCCACCATCCACAAATCAATAAAATATGAAACCTAAGAACTCCATTATAATCGGACAAAAGTGAGCTTCGCCCAACTTTCACTAGGGAGGCAAGTAACATTAAAACCTCCCCCAACACCTAAGGCAAGTTCCATCAACTTATAGGACCAGCTAGTTCCTCCTGAAGAAACCTTCTCATATTATCCCAATTGGGACCATATACCCCAGCAAACGCCCATTCAAACTTGTTTCCATGCTCCGAAATGAACATGCGACAGTAACTTCACCCACGCAAGTATCAATCATTTCCACCATCCGACTACCCCACATCAAACAAGATACCTCCCACAACTCCTCGAGAGTCCAAGCAACACCAATCCACATTTTAGCCACTTCACAGGTTCGAGACAACACTACAGGACACGTGTTTCAATTTTGCTCCCTAAAGACAAACTATATCATCTTCCCAATCTCAAAGCAATGTCCCAAGACAGAATCGCTTATTCCCTTCATCAGTTAGTCCCCCTAAGGTTCCATCATAATATCTTGAGCTTCATGAACAAACTTGAGAGCCCCTCCCTTTAGCTCTACCACTACTAGAGCAACCATTTTTGAAATCATTATTAATGGAGCATGATAACCTTTCTGACTCCCTTAGACTCTTAGAAACTGATTTAGGACTAGAAAATAACACCTTGAGCTTTGAGTATCTACTAGCTTCAATGTCTGTAATAAGGCCATAAGCTCCTCTTTGAACCCTTCACAGAAGACTCTAAGAGCCTGATGGAAAGTTCTGAAACTCTACCAGACCCAATTAGAGATACCTTCCAGCTCACCCTTCAAAGGAAGACACGTCGCCCAGAGGTTACAACACAACAAATCCTCCTAAATACCAACAACCCCAAAAGATCATTTAGTTCCATGGGCGTATTTATAGGAGATCCCAACACCCAACCATCCCCACAAGAAAATTCACTAGCCTTTCCCTCTAATTGGACCACCCATGATTCCCCCCAATTATGTAGAAGAAGCAATTGCATGAGCCTTCTCCAAAACAGGCACTAATGGTTCTGTGCACTGCCCTAGGATGAACAAATGATCTGATAAAAGACTAACGTGCACTCCAATAAAACACACCCAAGACATTAAAAGATTTTTAAACTCAACTCAATTACAAAAATAACCTTAACATGCCGGATTAGCAACGAAATTACAGATCTTCCAATCTTTGTTTTATTTATGAGCACAGATCTTCTTCTTTTTTTATCAGTAATTTATGAGTACAGATCTTCCAATAATTAAAAAGTTACATTCAATTAGAAAACAAAACCAAAATTATATTCCACTTACGAACCAACTATTAAACACACAAGCCTCACATCAATCGGGCAACGCATGTGGGCCCTACATGGTGTAAACTCTATGCGGCCAACATTGAGACACACATACAAACAATGACTGGGCTTGTTTGGACACTTAGAATATCTCAGAATATCTTTGAATAGTAGTGAAATAGTTTGACTTAAGATACTTTATTCGGTTTTGGGAAAGGAGAGAGAAAAAGTTCAATAAAAATATTATAAAGAAAAAATTATATTATTTTTTGTGTTTTATTTGGAAGTTTGGAAAAGTTGTATCGCGTTTTGTGTTTGGATAATGATTAGATAAAAATGTTGAAGATTTGAAATTGAAAAGTGGTTTGTGTTTGAGTGATGTTTGGGAAGGAAATATTTGAGAATACCTGAGAATACCTTGTTACACAAACAAGGCCTGAATCTCTTTATTCATGTCTGCATCAAGCATGACATGCATACACACATCACAGCCAAAGGAAAATACAAGACAACTAGTCACAGATGTGTCTAGTTTTCCATAATCTGTCAATTCTAGATCCATGGAAAAGTTTTCACATTCATTTGCACAGAGTATCTTTCAACAAGTGGATTATAAAATGTCTGCCAACAATAAATCCTTACCTGGTGGAAAAGCAAGACCTGAAAAGCAGTATTTCAGATAAACAAGCATCCTGTACCTGTTAGCAAGAAAAAATGTAAAAAGGTGACTACTTCAAGGTAGTAAAGGGAACTCGATCATAAGAGGCCAAAATGTAAATAATGAGAAATATTATCTCCCTGTAATACCTTTCGGTTAGAATGCTATTAGAATCTTTTTGGGTTAGCTAGTCTCCAATTTAAAGAAAAACACGCATTTGAGTCATAAAGTTCTGACTATATTTAAATTGATTCATCCAATTCTATAACTCTGCAAATATATTTTCTATGGCTCTCTGAACATCATTCTACAAAAAGAAACTTATTTCTGACTATAAAGACACTTGCATAACAGTCATATGCCTCAAGTTTTTTTAATAAGAAGTTTAGTACCTTTCCGGTAAATGTTTACCTACTAACCACTTGTGGAATAATACCGAAGTTAAAGAATCATGCTTTGATGCACTATTTGATAGATTTCTTTTTTGATAAGTAAAGATTTGTAACCTCTTAATAGCATGTGCCCCCATATGAGCAGCCTTCACTAAGGTAGAGTTAAGGTGTGTTTGGGTAGTGAGAATACTTGAGAAGTGTTGAGAATGTTTGTGAATAGTTATGAGTAGAGATTGGAGTGAGTTTGTGGGTCCCATTGAGAGTATTTTGAGTTGTTTGGATGTGTGAAGTATGTTGAGTTGTTGACTTTTGGGTAGGTAGTTGAAAAATGTGTGGGTCTCATAAATATTATAGTGATTTTATTTTATTTTTATATATAATAATGATAAATATTATAATGATTTTATTTTTAATTTATATATAATAGTGATAAATATTATAATGATTTTATTTATATATATATATAATAATGATAAATATTATAGTAATGTTATTTTTCATTTATATATTATAGTGATTTTATTTTTAATTTATATATTTTAGTGATTTTATTTTTTATTTATATATTATAGTGATTTTATTTTTTATTTATATATTATAGTGATTTTATTTTTTATTTATATTTAATAGTGATTAATAGATTTTATTTTTTATTTATATATTATAGTGATAAATATTTTTTATTTATATAATAGTGATTTTATTTTTTATTTATATATTATAGTGATTTTTTTTATTTATATTTAATAGTGATAAATATTATAGTGATTTTTTATTTATTTATATATAATAGTGATAAGTATTATAGAATGTTTGTAAATAGTTATGAGTAGAGATTGAAGTGGGTTTGTGGGTCCCATTGAGAGTATTTTAAGTTGTTTGACATGTGAAGTATTTTTAAAAGTACGAGAATACTTGAACAGTGTTGAATAGTTTAGTTAACTTTTTATTAGTTTAATTATCAAAAATAAATAAAAACAAGTGAAAAGTGTCTTTTACATGTGTTGTCACAAAACCATTTTTCAGTGAGGACTACACATACAATCACAGATTGTAATTAGAAAACTGAAGTGCACGAGGAAAGGGGAAGGAAAAAAGAAGCAAGCAAGCTCTTTGTAACCTCCAAGGAAGATGAAGCTGCATTTGGGCCATACTCCAAAAGACTAGTTAAGGGTACAATTGGAGCCTCGCTGATCTTTATAAAGAACAAGAACTTCTCCCTCCCAAGTAGTGTAGGGAATATACCACCTGCACTCACTACTTAGTATGGGGTATCACACTTGTGCCTGATAGACAAGTCCAATTGACTCCAACTCCACGCTACATAGGCCTAGGCTGCAGCCCTCATTGAAATCAACTGATTGGAAGCTTCTTAAGATTAGGGTTATTTGCAGTTCCTAGAATAATATGTTACCATGCGATGTTATACTACCATGCTGGTTACAGTTCCTTAAAAAGTGGTTTTTTCCTGTCAAGATTCTTCTAGTAATCTGATATATGTAAATCCTCCCCCACTTCATGAAGTCCGCCAACCCCCAGAAAAGGATTAAAAATAAGTGATTAAACTAAGACTTACTAAAATTGACATGACAGCATATACAAGAGTAGTAAACTAGAATAAGAAAATAGGATACTTGAAATATTCCATGATCAATGAATTACAACACAATGAACACAGATAAAGGCAACATACCCAAGGGCAGCAGCACTTTCCTTTTGACTATTTTGTAAGACCACCAACAGCTCTTCTAAAGGAGCCCGGAAATCATCCAATCCTTTGTTAAAGAGATACACCAGCGCACCATATAATCCATGCTCCCTACATAACCTGACAACCTTCAAGGAAAAGAAAACATCACACAGTCAAGTCAACAAATCATTGCAAATGGATTCAGTTCAACAAGGAAAACAATTAACACAGATAAAAGTAAGACCTGATTGAAATCCAAGGAAGAGATATCCATGTGAAGGACGCATTGTTCAACTCGCTGTAACCACCCCTTGCTGCTATAATGCTCTACAAGTGCTTGCATAATCTTAGAAAGGAAAAAGAAAAAGAAAATATCACAATTGGTTAGTAAGCTCACAATGTGGCCACACACTTGAACATCAGGAAATACCTCAGGAGGTAGAGATCCAAGCATGTCCTTCAATATATATGGCTCCAAGAGCTCCAAAAATGTTTCTGGAAATGTAATGAAAAAAGGTAAATCACTGAAAGGTAAAGTGTAAAGGCTACTAAATGTACAAATTACTGTATGTCACTCCGAAAATATGGAAGAATACACAAACTTCATAGGCAGTCAAACAGCAGAAGACATGAACTATATCAAAAAGAAACACCAAAAGTCGACATGGATTCAAATACTCTCAAGGTGCTAGAAGAAGAGTTGAACAACCTTGCCATTCATTTAATAACTCAAAAATGCATAAAAAAACAATATATATTGGTAGAAAAAGTTCATAACCGAGAAAGCCTGCCAGGAATATTGTTGTAATTGTTCATATTTCCCAAACATCTAAACATGTCCTGTTGCCAGCCTATAGTAATCTGACCTTACAGGCTGTCTGGCCCTATTGAAGATTAAAAAAAAAAAAAAATTGAAAGAAAAACTTTCTATCCTTGGGTTTTGAGTTTATGATTGCCACAGATTGATTTACCATATCGCACTAAAAAATGAAGACCTCGAAAGATATTGAAACTTCATAGTAATTGAAGCATTTAACCTGATAATGCACATGTATGTGATATATACCTCTCTGTTGAACAGCTAGAAACTTGGAGAAAATTTCATCAAAAAGTATGTCAGTCCTCTTGATATGAACACAAAATTCCACGGCAACTCCACCAACGCGAGTGTATTGCTCTTTTATTTCAGAGTGCACAGAACTGCCTTTATTGCTTGGGTTGTCCAGCTGTTCCATTTTTCCAATTTGGTTGCAAAATGCCACCGAAATATAAGAAAATACTTCATCTACATATGACAATAGCAACTCTACCAGGTATGGCATTATGGCCTCCTGTACAGCATCTAAGCTTCTAGGGAGGTCAATAACACCATGAGCTTGACCATCATAAAGTGTCATTGACATGTTTAGTGCACCCATCCAGTCACCTGCTTTCTTCAGAACCTGAATCCGTTCCTTCCATGGGAGAAGGCGAGAAACAACAAGGTGTGTAGGTCCAAGTATGTACAAAGAAGCCCCTCTAACAGCTATACAATTGTGATAAGCTTTCTCAGGGTTTCCAAAGATATTAATGAAGTGAGTATGATACGTAACAAGATCATCTACTCCAGAAATATCAACAGAAAAACTTGTTTGGTGAATCACAGTTCCATCCTTGGCAAACAAACAAAGTTGTCCAACCAATGTGAGAACCACCAGCATCTGGAAAAGTATAAAACACTCACTCATCCATATATGCAGAAAAGTAATGCCATACTTCATGCAGACAATTATGGTTTTTTACCAGAAAAGAATCCTGAACTAATATAAGTAAACTGAATAACATTAATAGCATATAAAAGACGACAATATATATACATATATATGTACCTGATCATCCAACCAAGCCAGACCTATTGCTGGACTATCAAGAGACCATTTCCCATATACTTTTAGCTCTGATTTGACTAACTTTGCAACCTGAACTTTCCGATCCCAAGCAATTGCAAGCAATGAAACTCTCTCTGCTGCATCCGGCGGCATATTTTCTGAAACAAATTCAAATCTTATTAAGATAAAATATCTCAAAATGAAGTTCACTAGACAAATTCAAAAAAAAACAGTACGCGAACCACGCGATTGTGTCATGCATTTCCATGCAGTATAAGGCATAGAACCCTCCCGAATACCATCTGGCTTAGAAAGTTGCGCATAGACTTCCAATGTTGGAGTAAGCCTCACCTGTGACATGCACGTGGCTTTTTAAACATCTGGACAAGATATACCCTCAAAGAAGAAAAGATTCACAAGACAAAAGGTACATGGAATATGTCCTATCATCTGAGGGCTTCATACCACCAGAGCAGTTTGATGGGTGACAAATATGACCACACCTTCTTCAGCAAAAGAAGAGGCTTCATTAAAGAGTTTCCAGCCGGCATCTCCACCAACTACACCTCCCATCCTACTACCAAGACTGCTGGAAGAAACCACATTGTTTCCCTGAGAAGAGAGGGAAGCAACTCCAGAGAATTCGTCAAAAAGGAGTGGTGAAGCTGATAGCGCAATTCCCGTTTTTTGTCCATCAAGAAGACACTATTTCAAGCAACGATACAATCATTGATTCGGGGAGGATGTCAACTCATAAGTATATAATCAGATAATGCTACAGTCATAAACCACAAAATAATGCAAACAAATACTTACCTGGGTTTTGATGGAGAACATATTAATCACGGGAACCACTGAGATGGCATGCAGCAGAACCAGACCCTTACTATCACCTGTAACTGCTTTAAATTGACGAGTAACCTGAGAATCCTGCCCCAGAAAGAATGCATGTACAACTGGTGCTGCATGCTCTCCAGTAATAACTTTAGCTGCTGATAATTTCTGAACGTCCCAAACAGTAACATGACCATCACCATAACCAGCTAGGAGAAGGTCCCCTTGCTGATTGAAGCACACGGAAGTTACAGGAGAATGCGATCGATCCCCTTGCAAACCAAGCATCAACATCTGGAACAAAAACAACATGGCTCTTATTTATTTGTTAAGTCAACAAATCTACTGTAACTAATGCAACATGGAATCGCAAAGTCCACGGAAGCTTCATAAATACAACACAGCCAGATGTTTTGCACACTGTATTTATCATAAATGGGAAGATTCCTTGCAAAAAAACCCATGCTAATTATAGTCATTTTGACAGAATACATTCATGCTAAGTATACACAACGAAGAGTTCTTTTTTCCCCTCAAGCTGTTACAATGTTTCTTTTCAGTAATATCAAGCTATTGTTTAATTGAAGTATCCAGTAGAGGATCGAGCACACTTGGTTTTTGTACAAAATTAATGGGGGCATTCTGAAGATTGAAATAAGCAATTCAGTTTGACATCAACTAGCGTTCTCACAGCTTTTCCAATTTCATAAACAGGACACTAGAAATTGGCTACTAAATATCGTTTTAAAGGGTGAAGCAGGTCATTCTTCCTTGATCCATTTACACAAAATCAATTACTGACACCTACTCAAGTTTCAACAACAGAAAGAACAAATAACATAAATAAGCATATAATCCCGAAAAGACAAACCATTAAGAGCAGGATGAGTCAACAAATGAAAAAGCAACCTTTGCATCCATGAGGTCAGCATTATAACTGGAATATTTACTGGGCACGACCACAATGACCCCTTTTGACATTCCCACCGCAATATAATTCGCATGAACAGCCAAGACTTGAGGTGAACCATGATCTCTCCTGAATGCATGTGAAGAAATAGTCCTTGTCATGGTATTATCCGTATCAATATTGAAGTATCCCAATGTGGTCGATCCTCTCCGGACGCCCTCAAGCCTCATTGGCTGAGCAGCTGCACCCTCTTCCCAATGCAAACCAGTAGAAGCATGCTTCTTCTCAAGTTCCTCAGCTAACTCAAGCGGTTTCATTGAAGCCCGTGATTTCTGTTCCGCTAACCTCCTACTCTCCAATTGTCCAATTCTCTCTTCCACAAGTTCGTTGATATCAGACAACGAAGTTGTCTCCTCGTCACCGGCAAGATCCGCCTCATCATCTTTCAAATTATGCTTTTCTTTGTCTAAATCTAAATTCCGTGCTTCCAATGCCACCATTGTCAATTCCTGATCAACCTTCCTTTTCTCATCAAATTCATCCAATGACTGACCGACCTTTTCCTCTGAACCATCAGCATCCAAAAATTCAGAGTCGTTACTGCCCACCACAAAGGCAGTCTTGTCTAAATTCGCAGTGTTCTCATCCTCTTCACCAATTATCGGTTCTACATTGGTATTTGAAATTGAAGTACTTGTTTCCACCAATTCTTCCTCACTATCACTAACCCTTGATCCCTTCCGTTCAACGGCATATTCCGCTTCACTTTTAACCTCTTTACTATGAGAAACCTCACCAGAACCCTCATATTTCACACCATCCAAAACCTCATTTCTTCTGTAAACCCCACCACTTTTATCATTCACCACAAGAGCAGACTGGAAGTCGCCCATTTTCTGATTGTCTTCAACGGCTTTCACATTACGAATTTCATTCGAAGAGCCCAATCCATCTGAACCCACTTCGGAATTGTCGAGAGCCTTATGGGAGCACCCAGTCCCGGCCCTCCTCGACTTGATCGCAGCCGCGTGAGGAGTCGGCAGAGCCCTCGAGGCCGCCGCCGCAGCTGCCAACGCAGCCCCGGGCTTCGCGTTCGATCTCACCCCGCCGAACAGCGACGGCAACGCTCGAGAGTTCGGGAACTTCTTAAACGGGTCCTCAGAGAAACCACCGCCGGGTCGGGCCCGACTGAACAGTCCGGGCTTGGACAGAAACGACGGGTTTCCATCCGGTCTTAGGGTTTCCGTAATGTAAGACTCAGGGGGTGGTTTAGTGGTGGGGACTGAGACAGCGTCGTTTACGGACTCTGAGACTTCTTGTTTAAGGCCAAAAGGGCGGGGATGAGTGGGCGGTGGGGATGGCGGAGGGGAAGATGGAGTGGATGAATCGGAGGCGTTGAGGATTTCGTCTATGGTGCGGTGAGGGACAGTGTTGAGGTCGTCGTCTTCGTCGCCGCCGTCATCGTCGCTGGTAAGGTGAGAATCAAGGAACGAGTCGAGGTCGAGTTCCATTGCCGGGAGTGATACTTCGGTGATCGTGAGATTCTTGGTCATGTCGTATTGTTATTAAAGCTATTATAATTGCTTGTCGTTTCACCATCCATTAGAAATTTAGATCTCAGCTTGAGATCGACGAAGGGGGCTCGACTAGTGGATCTTTTTCCAGCCGATGCATTAGCATTCGAATAATTACTGTTGGGTACGGCTACCATGCCGCACCTTGACCGCTGGTTATACCGCCAAGTGTAAAAAAAAAAAAAAATTTCTTTTTTTTCTTTTTATATTTTTTTAATATATTTAAATATATTTAAAAAATTAAAAAAAATATACCAATACATTTAAAATTACTTCTTTAATCATTAAGTAAAAAAAAAAAAATTAACCAACGGTCAAATAGAGGTGTCAAAAAAAGTGGGCATACTAGTATTTTTCATTACTGTTTGATTTGAATGTTGACCTCACCTCAGTTCTTTATAAATAATAATAAGTTGAATAATAAATGGAGTTATATAGAATTCATCTAAACTAAATTTAAATAATGTTTAGATGTTAAGATGAGTTTAATATTTTTTATGACAAGTTGAAAAAGGTTGTAGCTCCACGTATAAAAATGTGTCAAGTTAAAAAAGGTTGTGGATTCCATATGTAAGGAGATTTTGAATTAAGATGAATTTAGTAATTTGAGAGTTAGGTATTTAGATGTTAAACTCAGTTTAAAATTAGACTGAAATCAGCTGAGTCTTACAACCAAACGCAGCCTAAAGGAAGAACTCAAATTTTATTTTATTTTTTATTTAATTTATTCAAAACATATTCTAATATTGAATTTTTTTATATAATAATAATATTTTATTATTTTTTATATTATTTTATTTTTATTATATTTTAAATTTATATCTATCTTATATTAATTAATAATCATATTGCTATCCCATCGTTCAAGACTACTAATATATTTTATTTTTTAAACAACATTGGATTTGGGAAAAAAAAATTTTGAGAGATGAGAATACATTCTATAAAGGTCCACCATCAGTTGTGATCGTTAACCTACAAATCATTAAATGGGCGGCATGGTGCGCCTGTAACACCTCTGATGCTTGAGTTATGG
Organism: Juglans mandshurica; assembly: GCA_022457165.1. Classification (NCBI taxonomy): domain Eukaryota; kingdom Viridiplantae; phylum Streptophyta; class Magnoliopsida; order Fagales; family Juglandaceae; genus Juglans; species Juglans mandshurica. The sequence goes on from CM039619.1 coordinate 38,235,139, forward strand.
AAGAGTGAGAGATAATAATTTAAGAATGCTTAATCAGATCAATCGAAGGTTACATGTTGCCCCTATATATAAGTATGGAGAATATTAGATTAATACTATAAACTAATTAACTGTACACAATATTTAGCCATTAGAATGCTTATCCTTGATGTATCGGAATTATCTAATCACCACGTGATCCATATTCATCATGTGAGGTTTACCCCTCCCTGATAAATAGGGCGGTTAGGGTCTTCGTTAAGTTACACGACTCCTTTAAGTCTTTCTTGGGCCCCCAGTTTGAGTCAGACCAATATTAACTCCTCAAGTTACCCCGTTAATTCCTCTCGCATGTAAGCGTGAGGAATTCATAACGAAGGAATTACAAATATCTTACTTTACTCGTTGAGAACGTTTGAGACCCTAGACTACCCCGTTAGGGATTTTAGATCTATGGACTACCCCACTGGCCCATTTATTATTTTACTCATCGTTTCCACTTATCAAGAGGAGGGAATTTCAAACTTGGAAAGCGTGCATACATTACCCAATAACCGTCGCCACATTCTCTTTCAGTCACATCATTTAGTCAACTAATAATGGTTTGCAGTTATCACCTACTCTTCATTTCCCTACTCATTCTCAGTTTTCGTCATCTTCTTCCCGATTTCTTCATTTCTTCTTTACATTCTTGAGACCTTATTATCTCGAGTTCTTTATATGCGACTCTAACTTTCCCCATTTCTTCCTTTCTTTCTACTCCTTTGTCGTCCTCATGGCCCAACAAAACACATCCCAAACCCCTGCTGCCATGGAGTCTTCTTCTGCTAAAGACGTCACGTGCTTTGAAAATCTTGGGTGGCGCTCCACCCTCACTACCAGGGATTTGACAAATATGCGCCACACCTACGGGATTCCAAACTCAATACTCTTGGAACTCCTTCATCGATGCTGCGTTGATGAGGAAGGATTTGTCGAAAAGGTTTCTCTTACTGTCTATGCCCTAACCCATGATTTGTGATTTCCTTTCTGTCACCCAGTATGCGACCTTTTTGACCTTCTTCGGCTGGCCCTTGCACAGCTTCATTCTCACGCGTGGCGGGTTCTTCTTTGTTCTTGCATTGAATTTCGTTTGGTTTTGGAACCCGCTAAGGAAGAATACCTAGATTTAACCGCTGAAGAGTTCTTGGCATTTTATTATTTGAAGAGCTCTCTTGGCAATATTTGCAGCTTTCGAATTAGGAAGCAGCGTTTTGCCCGTTTTGAAAATCGTCATTCAAACGCCAAACAATGGACAAGTAGGTTTTTCTTGAACTCGGGTGCAGGTTGGAAATTTCCCAATTCAGAGGCCATGCATCGAGAATTCCCAAATAGGGCTACCTGGAGTAAAATTCCTGACGACAAAGGCCTAATGGCAGCTTTGGAACCTCTATCTAAACGAGAGCAATCTCGTGTCGACATGGTTGCCACCTGGGCGAGTGAACATGAAGACAACCTTTGGACTGAGGATCTCTTGACGCCCACCAATATTGATCGTTTCTTGGTGATGTCTAACCATTCGAACGTCAAAGGTTGCCTTTTCTTAAGAAAGGTCGTGGCGCCATCTCCCCCAATAAAGCCTTACTCTGATTCTTCTCCAGAAGCTTTGTGGAAGTGTCCTCGCCAACCTACTACGGATACACCTTCCTTTGCGGTGAAGAGGAGGGTTGGTCGACTTCAAGGTATTTCACCTTCTACCCCGAATTGCTCACCAGCATGCGCGCCTTCTCCAGGTCTTGATGACACCGAGGGTATGATGGGTCAAGCCTTTTCTGACCTGGTGACCACGTTTGACTTTGACCTTCCTTCCCAATTGTTTAATTCGGTAGCCCAACATTCGAATTCCCTACATTCGAAGCTTCTGATTTGCCAAGGGAAGGTAGTGAGGTCAACGTTGATATGGATGCCGCCTTCTAGTTGAGCCTTGCCGACTAGGATGCCCTTGAGGGAAATCGAGGCAATGGAGATGGTGCCCTAGGCGACTGTGGTGTCCAAGGAGGCGATAAGGGTGGCGATGTTCCTATTTGTGAAGAAGTGGAAAAAGAAAGTGAAGGCAACTTACTACTATCTCAGGGGGAGAAATCCCTCCTCTCGACCTGGGGGCAGGTGGCGACCACGTTTCTGTTCCCTCTCCCTTTCCCTTCTCCTTTGGAGATGACGCTAAATCTTCTCCCTTAGAGGAGGGTGTTCCTCTGGGTGGTCTCGTGAGTAAGGACATCAGTCTTAGGGAGGTTAAACTGGCTTACACCAACATTGTTCACCCGATGGGATATTTGGGTAAGGTCCTTGAGATTGGAGCAGACTCAGCGGCAGTGCCTCCTGAGGCTTTCCCCCTTAGTCCTTACTATAAGGCCTGAGGTGAGGTATGATGGGGAGGTGCAGGGAGGTACTTCCACCTCCTCTGGTCCTACTAGAGATGACGTTGTCAGCAGCATGGCCAATCAGTTAAGAAATTTTCTCTCTGGGGTACCTCTGACTCTACTTCTCTCACTTCTCTTTTTTTTTTCCTTTTCTTTTTTTTAACTTCTTCTTGGCTTTATTTTTGTAGGGTGTTGACGATTTTGTGGCCTGGATCATGGCTGATATTGTTGACTTGGAGGATGAAGTTCGCTCTATGTGTGTCTTTTCTTTCTACGCAAGAGGGAATTTGAGAGATGGAAGGATGAGAGGGCGGAGCTAGAGATCCTACTTGAGCAAGCGAATGGCTACATTACCTACTTAACGATTTGCAGGTTAACGATCACGACTGGTAGTGAGACACATCCTTTATAGTGGCGTTGTCTGTGGGATATTGTAATTTGTGATTTCAATTTTTCATTGGACTTCAACGTGGTTCCCTCATTCTGACCGTGACACATTCTCAAGCAACTCATGAACCGAAAGTGATGCCTGCAGATATGGAAACATGATTAGCAGCAACTAAACATGGCGTTAGACGCCATGGAAAACCTTAGGAAAGAGAACGAGGAACTCAAGCGCCGCAACATCTAGCTTGGTGATACTACCATACCCGGCCATAGTGAACAGGGAGAATGAGAAGCACATAGCAATGGGAGAGTGAATGTGGAGGATGTGGAAAAGAAGAAGTTGAATGACAAACTATGCAGCCTCGCCAGCAAGTACGAGAAGATGGTGAAGAAGATGGGAGGATCTTCCTTGGTGGAACAACTGTTGAGTCGCACAGATTTGCTTTATAAGGTGGAAGTATGGTCGTGCCACTCCTGTCGAAATTTAAAGTGCCATAGATAGAGATGTATGATGGGTCCAAGGACCCGGTAGATCACTTGGAGAACTTTAAAGCGCATATCACACTCCATGGTTTCCGAGGAGAAACAGCATTCCAATCATTTCCCCTAGCTCTGAGGGGAATGACGAGATGATGGTTTGGAACGCTCCAGCTAGGGTCGATTGATAGCTTTGAAGAGCTAACCAGGCAATTCTTAACACAATTAATGCCCAGCGGTGTACCTCCTGACTATCAAACAAAGGGAAGAGTAGGCCTTAAAGACATACCTCATCCGCTTTAATAAAGAAAGGTTGACGATGGATGACCAAGGCGAGAAGATCACTCTAGGCACCCTGTTTGGAAGGATCTGGCCACGCAACCCGTTCATGGCTGAATTGGCTAAAAAGACCCCTCTACCCTGAGAGAGTTCATGGATAGGGCAGATGACTTCATCAATGCTGAAAATACATTACAGGCTCACGTTGAGCCAAGGAAATGGGAGCCGAAGGCAGAACGCAAAGGCAAGAGGCACGAAAGGCAACAAGAGCATAATACCCGACTCATCCACAATAATTTGAACGTGCAAGAAAATGAAGAATCAAGAAGAGAATACCACCAGCCTAGAATCGGCAGGCGCTACTACAAGCTCACACTAGATAGAGGATTGCATGACCATGAAGAAGAGAGTGACCGAGCTGGCAAGCACTAGAGAGCTTGAACGAATGGTCGCGGAGCGAACAAAACCCAAACGACGATTTGAGAAAGGACACAATCCCCGTAGAAGCAGCATCCCGAATAGGCGGCACCCATCGAGGGAAAATGCCCATAATAACGACAGGGACAGGGCACCTCAAAATAACAATAGGGACAGGGCCCCCTAAGCGGATTTGCTGGGGGCAGTGCATCCTTGTCTAGCAGAAGGCGCATGACGGAAGGGCAAGATACGAAGAAATTTATGTAGCAGACAAGTCACCTAAGCAACAAAAACTTGATGCCTCAGTAACTATCTCTTTCGAAGAAGAAGATTGTGAATGAGTATTGTACCCTCATGATGATGCGCTAGTGGTAACCCTCCTAGTCGCTAATTACACAACCAGGCATATCCTCATTGACAATGAGAGCTACACAGATATATTATTTTAGGAGGATTTTGTAAAGATGGGCATAAACGCTACTAAGTAGAGGGTAGTTGCGTCCACGTATCACCTCAAGATCCAACCAGTAGGCGCCATTACCCTCTCGATCAAGGTGGGAAAAGGGATGCGTACCACGACCATCCACCCTTCTCATATAATGCTATATTGGGGCAATCAACATTGAACAATCTCAAGGCAATTACGTCCACGTATCACTCCAAGATGAAGTTCCCAACTGAAGGTGGAGTGGGGGAAGCACGAGGTGAGCAAGCCCTAGCACGAGAGTATTATGTGCAGGAAATGAGGAGCAAAGGGGGAGAAGTATGCACTATCAGAGATGGCGACGACCAAGCCTCCCAGGAGGACGGCCAGGGCACAATGCCCCCACCCCCCACGGTCTTTCTAGATAGGGGTTTAGAGGTGAGGGATGAGCAAAACTTGCAGCAAGCAGATGAGAATGAGCCCTTGGAGATCATAACGTTATACCTAGATCGTCCCAATGCAACGACGCAAATGGGAACTAAGATCCCCCTAGAAGACCGAGAGGTCCTAAAGCAATTAATAGTAGAGCACCGGGATGTATTCACCTGAAGTTATGAAGATATGCCCAGGATTGATAACAACATTATCGAACACCAACTATGTGTGGACCCCATGCACAAAAATGTATGTCAAAAGAGAAGATCGTTCAGGACGGAGAAATACACAACCATAGCTGAGGAAGTAAAACGCCTTCTCGCTGCAGGGTTCATCAAGGAAGCCCATTATCTCAAATGGCTATCCAATGTTGTTCTGATAAAGAAGGGAAACGGGAAGTGAAGAATGTGCGTGGACTTCACCAACCTAAATAAAGCTTGCCCAAAAAATAGCTTCGCCCTACCACGAATCGATGTCATGGTGGACGCCACTGCGGGGCACAAGATGTTGAGTTTTTTGGAGGCCTATTCAGGCTATAATCAAATCTGAATGTACCCAGCAGATGAAGAAAATACCTCATTTATCACAGATCGTAGATTGTATTGCTACCAAGTTATGTCGTTTGGCCTGAAGAATGCAAGGGCAACCTACCAAAAGCTGGTCAACCGGATATTTAAAAACCAAATAGGATGGACCATGGAAGTTTACTTGGATGACCTGTTAGTTAAAAGCAAAGAGCTCACCCAACATTTGGCCGATCTAAGGGAAGCATTCACAGTACTATGATAGTACAAGATAAAACTGAACCCATCAAAGTGCGCATTTGTAGTAGGGTCGGGTAAATTTCTAGGGTTCATCGTGTCAGAAAGAGGAATTGAAGCCTCCCCAAAAAAAGTTGAAGGAATCATGAACATGAAGCCGCCAAAAGGCCTAAATGACACACAACGACTGGCAGGAAGAATAGCAGCCTTGAATAGCTTCGTATCCAGATCCATGGACAAATGCCTCCCCTTCTCTAGGGCATTGCGAAAAGTACACCCCTGTAACGAGGAGTATGACGAAACTTTCCAAAAGCTGAAGTAGCATTTAACCAATCTGCCACTTCTTAGGCAACCTATAGAAGGAGACACACTCTATGCGTACCTAGCTGTATCCCCCTCATGTCGCCTACTTAATGATTTACACGTTAACGATCACGACAGGTGGTGGAACACGTCCTTTACACATTCTAAAAGAAACATGCCTTGAATTAATATTGTGAAAGGCCCTTGAGTGGATTTCCGGACCCCAATATGATCTGTTTTTTGTTTATGGTTCATGATAGTTTGGAAAATCAAGTCACCATACTCAATTTTTTATGTGGCCAAGTTATGTTTTGATTTGAGGTTGCAAATTGCTAAAATAAGAATCATTAGTATGCATACTGATGATAAAACTGTCCAAATGAGTTGTAATTAATATTTTATGAGTCAGATTTAACATATGCGACACTTTCGCAAAATCCTTGTGAGACGTTTGATTGGCTGAGACCAAAAAAATAGTTGTGTTTTATAATCTACAAGTTAGGGTCTTTTGAAGAACACAATTATTCTCAGATTTTCTAAGACTATTTCATTGTTATTCACTACTATTTACAGATCATCTAAGATACTCTATTACGTTTGGATATTGAGTTGATATGTGAATAGTAATATTTTGTGGATCTTATCGAGATGTGTTTGAATGTAAATAGATTGAGAAATGTGTTTAAATGTATGAAATAGGCTGAGATGGATTTAAATTTTTTTATGGGAAGTTGAAAAAGTAGTGAGTCACATCAATGACTGGTTTGAGATGGGTTGAGGTGAGTTTGTGTTCCAAACATAGCCCTTAAGGATACGTTTGGATGTTAATGGTATCTCAAATAATCTGTGAATAGTAGTGAAATAGTTTATGAATAATAGTGAAATGATAATTAATAGTTTGTCAATAGTATTGAACTATTTGTAAATAGTAAAGAAGTAATCTAAGATGGTCTAAGCTCCTAAACACTGCCTTAGTATCCAAACGGAACCTTAGACTTTGCTAGACCTTCATGGGAACACATTCGAGAAAAACAAGTGGAATTGTTACGAATGACTTTGGTGGACAATAAAAGAAAATTGAGAAACAATTAAAAGAAAATTTGAGGGAGCTTCACCTTGAATGAGTTTTATACAATGAGAGAGATCAAATCACCTTCCATATTCTCAGATAGAAGTGATAATATGTGATACGACCCATGAATCCAACACGAACGTGATATGAAATTAGCGGGTTTGGATTTGATATAGATGGATTCAAGCAAAAATGGGTTAACCCGTTAAGACATGATTACTAAACAGATCAATAATTGGTCAACTTGTTTAACCCATAATCAACCCGTAATAATCTGTTTAGATTTTATTTCAAAATTAATCATACCCTCTTAACCCTAAAAGCTAAAAAATCATGACTTATCACACATATCTCATTCTCTTATGTTGCCCACACTTCCCAATATGCTTATATTTTTATTGTTGAGATTATAATTTTACACCTATGTTCATATTTGTTATTATTGGGCTTGTAATATTGGTTTTATTATAGGTTAAAATTTGAAAAAAAATAATAATATTTTTTTATTAGTATGTAGTCTTGTTGTTTTTTTAAGATATTGTGATTATTAATAAATATAAATATTAACATTTATGTAAAATTGTGTTAATCATGTCAAATAGATTATGTGAGTTAGTTCAACTCATTTATATAAAACGAGTTGAAACGGGTCGAAATGTGTCGTGTACGACACGATCAATTTCTAATTAATTGTTGAACGGGTTAAAACGGGTTGTGTTATATCATCCGTTATTTTAATAGGTCTAGGATTTGAAAGTCCGACTCGTTTTGCTTAACAAGTCGTATTTGGGTTGACCCATTGTGGCGCCACATCCCTCACGAAAGACTAGGTGAGGTACCGTAGTGCCAAGAATGTTGGCTGATTGGTCAGCACCCATATGAATTGTTAGGCATGTGGTAATCTCGAGGGAAGTACATGTGAATGAAATTCGATTTATGAAAACGCAACGAAAATATAAATGGAACACATTGTAGTAACATCATAAACATGTATGTACTAGAAATTAGATTTCATACAAATGGGGCTTCTCGCCCTTCATAATCTCAAAATATTATATTATTCAGGATACATAGAGTTAGTCGCCATAGGCAGCCGACTAAATTACAAAAGAGCACTTGGTTTAATAATGTACATCCTATGAAAGACACAAGGTAGTTACGGTAGGTACTGGTGCTAAGACGGGTCCTAATCTCCTTAGCCATGACTCAGGTGGGATTGACTCATCTTCCTCAAGTGTCATGCTAGGGTTTGAATCTGCATCAAATTTTATGGTCCCGAGAACGAAACCATAGGTAGATTAGGAAACTATGACAAGATTGTTAGTGAAAGATAATTCTATCGAAGATGCAATGAGAACATTTCATGTAAATACAAGAAAAACACGCATGTGCGTGGGGAGGTATCACCCTTTCTCCTGCAGCTATATGTATCCTTAAAACTTGGCAAAGAAGCATCCTCTCAATGAAAACACACACACACACACACACACACACATATACAGGCATGGCGAACAATCACTCTCTCCAGACACAACCCTCTCTTTATGCAAAATAAATAAAAACTCAATAGTACTATTATGGCGATGAATTACCCATCTCCATGTAATAGAAAACCTATACAAATCAGTATTGGGTCAAGTATCGTTCTTTGCTCATAGGCACTCATTTCTACAATTGCTAATAGGCACACATACACATATGCTCATAGGCACAAATTTGCTCATAGGCACACGCTTGCTCATAAGCACATGTTGAAACTTGTTGTCCTGGGGATGCTACTCTACCCACCTAAATCCAACTCGAAGATATCAGCACGTGATACGTCAGGAGATCTCACATCCTGACTATCAAGTGAGACTAAGGTGCTGTTTGGATAGTGGGATGAGATGAGATGAAAGATGAAAATTGAATAAAATTTTGTTAGAATATTATATTTTAATACTATTATTATTTTAGAATTTGAAAAAGTTGAATTGTTGATTATATTTTGTGTGAAAATTTGAAAAAGTTGTAATGATGAGATGAGATGAAATACTTTCACTATCCAAATGGGGCCTAAGTACGACATCATTCCACTACACTCCTTACGAGGCATTCTCTTTCTTTTGTGATGTATGTGGCAACACTTCGCGAATTGGTCCCGGGGAATTTTCCGTCCCATACCATGAATATAGACTCTCGCTGACACCACAGACACTTACACGCACAACTCACACACACCGGCATCTAGGGCTCTCACACAGAGTCTCATCATTAGTTGCAAAAAATAGTTAAAAGTATCGAAAACATTGAAAACATCATAAATCAGCATGTAAATATAGTTAGAAACCTAGTGCTAAAAATATTTATTTATACTTGTAGAAATGGGGGCAAAGATTATAGAAGTAATACAATGTCTCTCACACAAAACATTCACCCCACATTGCACAACATTGTTTTAGAAGTTAACCAACCTTCATACAAAAGTCGTTTGTTGCCTCTCTGCTCCTTGCTTTCTACAACAGTTGTCTTCTCGAGTTCTTTAGTAAGTAAGGTCTCAAAAGTGAGATCTTGTCCCATATCTAAGTCTTTTAAATAGAATGGGAATGTCAGATGTCTTCTCTGACATATCACTGACTCCTGATATGCTTGGATATAAGTCTTTCATCATTGTCCTGTCATACTATAGGATGATAGAGACTAACAGAGACAGGTGACCAGGGCATGGTCCGCACACCCTACGGTCTACCAACTCCTCAGTTCTTCTTTGAACAAGGGTCCTCCACGTAACATCAGGCTATACTTCTGGGTCCTGACGACACTACTTGTCGCGCCTCCACTTTTAATTGCAAAGCCACTACGGATGTGACATTTTAGATGGAGTGTAGGATTCTGCGTACATTACCGACACTTTTCTGAACTCTTCCATGTTATCTAGGAAAGTTCCCGTGTCTGGTTGTGTGAGTAGTTGCCTGTAACTCCTCTTTGGTGAGTGATCATTTCTCACCTTGTGCAGGTAGCTTGTAACTCACCTGAGCTCATCAATCCCTTCAGCTTCTCCTTCTCGTCCTCACAGGAGATGACTTTTCTACCTCATCTGCTATGGCCAAGTTCCTCATCCCTACCTCGCTTTGGGACATGTCAGCCAGATTCTCATGAGGTGCCTACTTGCTGATAAGTGTGATTTTTATTACTTTTTTATTTACGAAAAGTGTCAGTTTTCCTTCAATACTATTGATTTTATTTTATTTCTACATATTTTTCTTTATTTTCTTGGATTTGAAGGAATGAGAAGATTTAGTGTCAAATGAGAACATTTTGGTACAAAAGAAGAGACTACGGATCCAGACCGACGAGAGGCAATGAGATTTGGGGTGGTTGAAGTCCATCATGAGACAAAATAGACATTTAAAGTAAATGGACAGAGATTAAAACCCTATGTGGATGGAGACTTTAACTCGAAAAAATGTTTCATCGATCTCGCTAGTGATAAATGATGGAGAAATTATATTTGTAGTCCCCAAATGGGGAATATATGTGCAAGCCCTTCATTAAATGGAAAAAAGTACAATTTTGATAAGGATATTATTGTAATTTTAAAAAAAATTTAAAGACAAAATTAACTAGGCTTGCAATGCAGTCCCCATTTAGGGATTGTATGTAGCATTGCTCTAAATGATGAAAGGATAATGTCTAGCTATAGATTTTTAAAAAAGCATTTTTGGGAGGCAACCCAAGTTTTTATTTATTTTTATTTTTTTTAAGTTTTCTTTTTGCTTAATATTATTTTTTTGCTTTTATCTTGCAGGAACGAAGAGGCCGAGAAGATCTTCATGGGGTACACAAATGCACCTTCAGGAGAGTATCTCTTGCATTCTCTCATTCTTTTCTTTAGTTTTTCTTCTTTTTTCTCATTAAGGACAACGTAATATTTAAGTTTGGGGGAAATGAAATTATTCTATTTCGAAATAATAATAATAATAATGATAATAAAAACAGTTGGTCCAATGAATAAAAAGCCTATGATAAAAATATGATTAAAATTGATTATAATTTTTAGGAAAAATTCTTATTATTTAAATTTAGTTGTTAATTCTTTACTTGATCTTGCTTAATTTGATATTTTCTATGTTCAATGAATGTTTATAATGATCATTAATCGTTTTCCATACCTAGAGAAATTTTATGTGAATTTTGTAAATTTGTATGGTCTCAAATTACTCTAGAACTTGTTTGATTACACTCGAGGCGAGATCCTAGACAGAATATTATTGTAGAAATGATTAAGGCATTCTTTGGACCGATTAAGCCTTACAATCCTAACTGTTTATTATCTTTATCCCTTCCCACCCCTTTCAGCTTTATTGAATTTTATTTTGGTCTTATATTTTTTCTTTCTTGAAATCTCATATTCTCTACCCTATTTTAGCTTAAACACTAATTTTCTTACCTTTCAAGAGAACTAAGTTTACACAAAATCACAGACTCATAAGAGGATGAAAGGCAAGAGAGGTAGAAGGTCTACAAGTAAAGTTAATCATAACCATATTATCAAAATCATAAGTTTGGGAGTAAGAAAAGTCAAATCGTCTACTGTGTGACTAACAAGAAAAGGCCGACGAGAGCCATACACAAAGGCAGTCGAAAATGTATGGGTTATTGTCAAAAAAAAAAAATGTTCGACCTGCCGAATAGAGGGGTAAAGAGAGAGATACTTGAAAATACAATAAAGAGAGATATGTTGAGAGATTCACAATGAGTGAGAAAATATGTTTGTGTTAGAAGTGAGAATGCTCTATTTGTTCTGTTGGTGTTTAAACTTAAATTTTCTTCCTTTGTTTGAATCCTATATTTTCTTTATAGCCCTCACCTTATGATTACATTACAAGCTTAATAAAGACCAATTGATCCCTGATGATAGTTTTTGTTCTATATTAGTGGAGAGTGATTTGAAAAGTAAGCCTATGAAGTTTTTAGAGATCTGAAGAGAGCCAATGAGATTTAGGTGAGGAGACTCAATGACGACCAAAATTAGCAACAAGAGTTAGGCGATGAGCGATATATTTTACCTCCTAGGCAAGAAGACTTGGCAAAGAGGTTGTGGACGGTTAGATTGAGCGATTAGTCTAACCGATCAACTTAAAAGACCAACCTAAACGACATCATGGACAACAACTAGTAAAGGGTTTGAAAGTAATTTTGATCAAGAAAAAGAGAAAGAAATCACAGAAGGAATCCACAAGAAGTCCAAGTTTGGAATACACTAGGAGACAGCCTGGACATGCTTGAGTGTTTCAATCATAACTTTCTACTCATATATTCGATGAATGCGATTCTAAATGGATTGAAAAGCTATCTTAAAAAGCTACAACTTTATCTCTAACAAGAATTTCTAAATTCTGACTCCTGGAGTGCGTACAAGGCTGCCAATATAAATCTTAAAAGTTAGGCGATTGTTTTAGGCAAAAGTCATGAAGACATTAGGGTTTCTTTTCTACCATATATAAGCGTATCATTAGAATGAAATTAAGGGGAGAGTTTGAGTTTTAGAGTCCAATATTCTAGAGTTTATTCTTTAAGTTTCTTTCAAGGAGGCGGATCTGGAGAGTAAAGGCAAAAGCCGCATGCTTCATCAACTGACTCCAACAAAGAACACTAGTTCTATTATTTTTCTTTTCAGTTTTATTATGAACTAATTTTATTTTCTAGAGATTTGATGTAGTCTAGCATTGAACACACAATTTATATTCTAAGTTATTTTATTTTCAATATTTCCATGATTGAGTTTTTACTCCTTATTCTTAATGCTTGCAATTTTCTAGTTAATTATTGTTCGATTTATTGAATCACAATGAGACTAATAGGTGATTTGTGATTAGAGCTCTAGGATTAAGTACCATTAATTGAGTGAAAATAGAGAGATACTTTACCACGATTAGTGTAATTTTCAAGAAAAATCTAAAGAACTTAATGAGTCTCTAATTAGTTAAATTCACATAGAGATATGTAGTTATTAATTGGAGATATTTTTAGTATTATTCGAGAGAAAATATTAAATAGTTAAGGGATTCTTATCATCAATTTGGAATAATTTGAATTTTATAACAAGGAAGAATAAATTGTGTGAGATTTGTTAGGTGAAATCAAATGCTCTAGATCTATTCTTATTATCTTTAAAATCTTAATTTTAATGTTCTTTTCTTCAGTTTAATTTAGATAATCTATTCTTTAAATTTTGGTTTTCCAAATAGTAAGTAATTTAGTAAATTTCAGTACTCAATAGCATAATTAATCTCTGAGGATTCTACATCCGTTTTCTTTAAAACACTTTATTACTTGTTACGATTATATGCACTTGCAGATATTTTCAGTACAACACTCGCCCAGATGTTGGACTAGCTACACTCGATGTCTCCTGCTGCTGGTTCCTAAGACTATTGGAGCATTTCTCGTCTTTACCTTTCCTTTAACTCCACAAATGGTCTGTACCTTTTCGCGTTAGATAGGATCTTCACACCCATATAGTCTAATGTCCATGACTTGACACAACAAAAACACGAATTGATAAAACTTTGTTCCTGGATATTGATAACAAAGTTTTGTTCGAAACTTTTGTGGTGGTGGTGGTCAAACTATTTATGAACTTCGAAACCACACCACAAACTTGAGAACTTCTTTCCTGGAAAGAATCAATGGTGTCTAGAAAATAAGTCATGGTCTTAACTTGACAAACCAAAATCATTAGTGAATAGTTGGCCCAATTTATTGAAAATACTAGTCTTATGGGAAAAGAAATAATTATAGAAAGGGTTGAAAAATCTTATTAACTCGCATTTCTAAAAATGTTTGGGTGAAAAAGAGTGAGGACAACACATATTTTGTAGTAAACATTGCCTTGAAACCAAAAAAATTAGAAATGGAACTGTGACTTTTTTCTCATGGAGGTAAATTTCACATTCTAAACGTTTTGTTGAAATTCTTTACTTACTACTTTTGCATGATGTTTTATTTGTTGATGGCTTGAAACCTTATGTGCTTAGTATTAGTCAAATTTGTGACTGTGACCTTGAGGCTTAATTTTCTAATAAAAGTTGCTTTATCTATGATATTAATGTCAAATGTGTAATGGAAGGCATTAGGACTTCTGATAATTATTATTACATTTTTCATAACCCTAAAGTTAGTTGTAATTGAACAAAAATCAACATGGTTGACCTTTGGCATCAAAGACTTTGCCATATGGACCATAAAGACTTGCTCAAGGCTTCCAAAAAGGGGGTTGAAGAGGGGTTGCCTAAATTAGGTGAAAGTGATTCACCAGTTTGTGGTTCTTGTCAATTAGGGAAACAAGTTAGATCAAGCCAGAAGATAAAAAAAAAATAACATCTTGATCAAAAGATCTTTAGAATTGTTGCATCTTGATCTCGAGGGACTTTTGAGTGCTAAAAGCTTAGAAGGCAAACTGTAAATAATGGTTGTTGTGAATAACTTCACAAAATACTCTTGGATAAATTTTTTAGAGATAGAGAGAACTTAGCTAAGTTCGATCTAAAGAGTGATCTCGCAACCTTCCTAGGATACTTTAAAAATAGCAAGGTTACAAGGTATATAATTTACATACTCATACAATCATGAAGTCTACTAATGTGGTGGTACATGATAAATTTGAGGAGTCACAAAGTGACCAGGACCTAGAGATGTACATGAGGAGGTTGAAGAATTAGGTGTTGGGGATGTAGTTAGAATACCAACATATTCTTCTAGTCAAGCACCTAGTTCCTCTAAAGAGCCTTCATCTAAAGTTAAGTTGAACTATACCAAGGATAAAATCATAGGAGACTTAAATAAGAGAATGAGATTGAGAAATAGAAAGCTCAACCAAATAACTCACTCAAGTTATATTTCTCAAATTGAACCTAAAAGGTAGATTAGGGCCTAGGCTCTTTGTGATTGAATTGGATAAATGCCATGCATGAGGAGTTAACCCAATTCATTCGGAATGATGTGTGGTCTTTAGTGCATAGGCTCGAGGACTACAATATTATAGATACCAAATAGATTTTTAAGAATAAATTTGATGAGAATGGTATCATTATTTGAAATAAGGTCAGGTTACTCGCAAAAGGTGATACCCAAGTAAATGGTATAAACTTTTATGAGACTTTTGCCCTAATAACTAGATTCTCATTCAGATCTTACTTGATATAGCTTGTCGTGAAGGTTTAAATTATATTAAACGGATGTTAAGGGTGTATTCTTCACTAGTTCGTGGCAAAGAAGTCTATGTAGGACAGCTTAAGGGATTTTGTAGATCCTATTTACCCTAACCATGTGTATAGGTTAAAGAATGTCTTGTTTGGTTTGAAACAAGCTCCTAGAGCTTGGTATGAGAGGCTTGCTACTTACCTATTAGTCCATAGTTCTTTACAAGGTGGATTCAATAGAACCTTTTCATTGGAAAGGTTTGGGATGACATCACTTTAATCCATATCTATGTTGATGATGTTGTGTATCGATCTTCCATTGACTTACAAGCTCATGACTTTGCAAAGGAAATGAAGAATGGATTTGAAATGAGCATGGTTGGAGGACTAACTTTCGTTTAAGTCTTCAAATTAAACAAATAAATAATAGAATATTTATATCTCCATCAAAATATGCTAAAGACTTAGTTAAGAATCTTGGTTTATATGGCAAGAGTCATGATTGAACTCCAATGAGCACAAGTGTGAAACATGGTTTGAGTATTCACTAGACTTGCACTTGACACACAAGAGTTGAGTGAAAGTAAATGATGTTTTGCAAGACACACGTGGAACATCATTGTAACACTCCGTCCCTTAGGACATTGTCCCCTGGGATTATAAAAGTTAGAGGAACAACATCCTAGTATTAAACTTAAAAATTATTTTACTTAGCACCAGGTATAAAAGATCTCATTAGCATAATCATAAATCCAAGGTTTTTTATTAAAAGAACATACACAACAAAGTTCATGATAGCACTTATTGAAAAAGGTCTAAATCATGTGCTACAAAAACTCAATATTGAAAATGAGCAAACAGGCAACTGATAATCCTCAAGCCTCGGTCACGTCCACTTGGGTCGTATCCTGTTCTGCACCATCCTCATAATCAGCATCATCTGGGTTAGGTATGATTAAAAAAAATGAGTTAAATGTTTAGTAAGAACTACATCATACTTAATTGATGATGTTGTTATTGCTTCGTAAACTTAATAACAATCTAGGTTTTGAGACTTGAGTCAAATATCAAGCAGTCTCAATCATCGACATAATAAAAGGCGTAATAGTGAACCTTAAAAAGCATGTATTCCTTAATCTCTTATCCTTAATGTCGTTACACACAATTAAGCCCCGTGTATTAGGATTAGTGATCCTTGTGGTATTGGCTCTACCAGAGCTAGATGGTAAGAACCTAGCTCTCTTCAATAATGGGCATCAATATGTAATCATTCAACATCACGTGCATTTCATTAATCATAAAGGTTCATATAACGGGGTCTGCCAAGAACGGTTTATACATGTAACAGGGGTTGCCAAACACTGTGTGTATATATGTATACATACACACACTTGTAAACTTGTATATATCTATACAGTTACTGGATAATCTAATTTCAACCTTTTCCATATAGTATGAGGTGGAAATATACTTATAGTTTTACTTACATTAAAAGAAAGAGTGGTGCTTGATACATGTGATTTTTATTACTCTTTTATTTGTTAAAAATGTCAGTTTTCTTTCAATGCTATTGATTTTATTTTATTTCTACATATTTTTCTTTATTTTCTTGAATTTAAAGGAATGTGAAGATTTAGTGCTAAAGAAGGGCATTTTGGTACAAAAGAAGAGACTACGGATAAGGATCCAGACCGACAAAGGCAACGAGATCTAAAGAGAGCCGAGGAGATTTCGGCGAGGAGACTCAATGACAATCAGAATTGGCGACAAGAGTCAGACAATGAGCGAGATATTTTACCTCCTAGGCGAGAAGACTTGGCAACAAGACTCTGGGCGACTAGATTGGGCGACCAGTCTAACCAACTAACTTAAAAGACCAACCTAAACGACATCGTAGGCAACAACTAGCAAAGGGTTTGAAAGTAATTTTGATCAAGAAAAAGAGAAAGAAATTACAGAAAGAATCCACAAGAAGTCCAAGTTCGGAATACACTAGGCGACAACCCGGATATGCTTTAGTGTTTTTATCATAACTTTCTACTCACATATCTGATGAATGCGATTATGGATGGGTTGGAAAGCTGACTTAAAGGGATACAACTTTATCTCGAATAAAGGGTTCTAAATTCTGACTCATAGAGTGCGTACGAGACTTCCAAAATTAATCCTAAAAGTTAGGCGAATTTTTAGGCAAAAAACATGAAAACATTAGGGTTTCTTTTATACCCCATATAAGCATATCATTAAGACGAAATTAAGGGAGAAGAGTTTGAATTTTAGAGTCCAATATTTTAGAGTTTATTCTTTAAGTTTATTTGAAGGAAGCAGATCTGGGAAGCAGAGGCGAGAGCCGCATGCTTCATCAACCGACTCCAACAAAGAACACTAATTTTATTCTTTTTCTTTTCAATTTCATTATGAACTAAGTTTATATTCTAGAACTTTGATGTAGTCTAGCATTGAACACACAATTTATATTCTAAGTTATTTTATGTTCAATATTTTCCTGATTAAGTATTTATTCAATGTTCTTAATGTTTGCAATTTTCTAGCTAATTATTGTTCAATCTATTAAATCGCAATGAGACCAAGATGTAATTTGTGATTAAAGCTCTAGGATTAAGCACAATTAGTTGAGCGAAAGTAGAGATACTTTACTGCGATTAGTGTGATTTTTAAGAAAAATCCAAAGAACTTAATGAGTCTCCAATTAGTTAAATTCACATAGAGATATGGAGTTATTAATTAGAGATTTTTTTAGTATTGTTCGAGAGAAAATATTGAAGAGTTAAGGAATTTTTATCACCAACTTGGGATAATTGGAATTCTATAATAAGGAAGAATGAATTGTGTGTGATTTGCTAGGTAAAGTCAAACGCTCTAGATCTATTATTGTTATCTTTAAAATCTTAATTTTAATGCTCTTTTTTTCAATTTAATTTAGATAATCTATTCTTAAAATTTCAGTTTTCCAAATGGTAATTAATTTAGTAAATTTCAATACTCAATAGCATAATTAATTTTTGTGGGTTTGACATCCGTTTTCTTTAAAACACTTTACTACTTGTTATGATTATGTGCACTTGCAGATATTTTCATGTGAACAGTGTTACATATACTTATAATTTTACTTATACTTTACTTACAAGACTCATTTTGTTAGTTTTCTTTTTTTTGAAATTTTAGAAATTTCATAATTTTCAGCATATCAGTAACTGATAAGTGGAGAAGTAAGTTTTTTATAAATCTTTTTTAAGTACATTTAGTATTTTTCTAAAAGAAAAAAGAAAAAAGGAAAAAAAAGGGGTGTTAGGACCCTCAAAATCGATAACTACATGCATGAAACACAATAATCAGCATTAAAGGAGCTAAACATTGTCCAGATCATTAAACTATATCCTTGCTTCACAATTTTTTAAGTGTTTTTTGCATATGCATTTTCTCTTTTTCTCTCTTTTTTTTTTTTTTTTGTAATTTTAAATATAAGAGTTAGGTCACCTGTTCAATAATCAATAGTGATCCCTCCTAATTTTTCTCGTTTCATATTATATACGACAAAGATAAAAAAACAAAAAAACAACAAAAGAAACAGGGGAGAATCAAGCCCTAGGAAAGTGCTATCGGTGGTGGGTTCCATCACATATATGATAAAAAATGATGATAACCACAAGAATTTTTACAATTCATAATATCTTTTTATCCTCTCCTGCCATGATTACCACAAGAAATCCACCTGCAATTTGTAATTCAGATATCTATGACTCTGAAGGCCTGGAAATCCGACGACAAAATGCAAGAGACCTAATGAAAAAATCTTTAAAAATCTGCATGGAACCACTCATAAGACAACAGATGAAAAAAATGGCTTCCAAATACCATATACTCCTTTCATTCCATACAGTAAAACTTGCATTAATATCTTCAGTAGCAAATTAATTTTCAGTACCAGGACAAAGCAAATGAGGTCTCTCTGGACTCTAGTCTAAATAATATATAATGTTTGGAGCATATTCTATGTATTCTTCAAGAACTGGTCCCATGGCTCTCACTTCTTGTGACTTTTAAGCCGTGAACAGATCCTGTGGTGGGGCTGAGACGCAAGACGCCTCAGCCATTGTGCTGTGGCCAGGTGGAATGCTTGATACTGGCTTGAAGAACGGCTACAAATGGCAGCTCTCTTGGGTATCTTCATGATTCATTCTCAGTACCCACCCGTTCATTGAAGCGACTGAACCCCAATAAGTCACCGTAAGTAGAATTATCTCTGTTTGCTTTTTTTAATATTGCTTGGTATGTGACTTCCTGTCTTTTCCTGCTCTAGCATGGTTCTTCATCAATTTGTTTCTTCCCATCTCATATTGTAATATTTTCTTAATTTTCCAATTGATTACCAGTTACCCAAGTTTAGAAAAGAGTCGAACGCCTGAGTTTTTCGACATTTTCAACAATTTAGAAGCCATAAAACAGAATCTTAACTATTTACTTAGTAACCAAATAGAGGCCAACTTTCTGTGATTCTTCTTCAATGGCAAACTGTCGGTGTTTACTAAAATCTTACAATATTGAGAAATTTTGAGCCTTCAAACTAAATTAAAGTAGCCAATTATAGTCTAGGACAAGTAACTTGCTGAAGTTGGTTTTGACTTCGTTTGTTTTCAGTAACTTCTCAACTCATCTTATCTAATCATTACAATTTTTTCAAATTATCGTACAAAATAAAATAAACAATTCAACTTTTTTAAATCTTAAAACAAAAATAATATTAAAAAAATATATTCTTATAATATTTTATTTAATTTTCAATTTTCATCTCAACTCATCTCTTAATGATTTCGATCATCATGCCTGGTTATGGATCGAAAAAAGCTTCCGGAATATAATTTCGATGAAGCATCAATGCACAGAGAGCTGAGTATAATCCCTGCCCGTGATCTATGAGCATTCATGTACAAGGTGTGGTGAGGAAACGCTTCAGCTTCTCAGCAAGTGAATTCTCCAAGCTCCTTTCGTTGTTATAACATGCATCTAGTGAGTCTAAAATCTATGAGCATCAATTACTGTTGTCACTTTCTGATATCATTCGGTAACAGAACAAAATATCAACAATGGCAACTGTGGCCGCCTCAAACATTGCATCAGCGAGTTCACTTGTAAAATGTGGAGTTACTTCTGGATCAGAGTCGAAAGCACCTCTGATGAAATTTGGATTGATGAAGAATACTGTGACTCACAATGGGTTAAGATCATTGAACAAACTGGATGAGCTGCGAACCAGAACCATGGCAAAAGTAACCATCAGGAAAGCAAGGAGTAAAACATTCAAGACTGGGAATACGAGGACTTCAGAAATCGTTTGTAGTAGTGGGATGAATTTGATCTTTGTTGGAACAGAAGTTGGTCCCTGGAGCAAAACTGGTGGACTTGGAGATGTTCTTGGAGGTCTGCCACCAGCAATGGCGGTCGGTTTTTGGGCATTCTCTTTTTAGCTCATTCTTTCTTTGCAGGATCAATGAATTGCATGATTTTTTTAAGTGTCATGCATCCATGAGGTTGTAGTAACTCATTAGACACAATCCTTTTCCAGGCCAATGGGCATCGTGTCATGTCTGTGTCTCCACGTTATGATCAGTACAAAGATGCATGGGATACAGAGGTGACAGTAGAGGTATTTATTCTTATATTCCAGTCTACATGCAGACTTTAGATTTCATTTCTTAATTCAAAGAGATTCACTCTAATAAGAGCAATATTTTCTCTGTTTAAAAGCTTAAATACCATTTGAAATGTAGCTTCAAGTAGGAGATCAGAAAGAAACGGTTCGCTTCTTCCATTGCTACAAAAGAGGAGTTGATCGCATTTTCGTGGATCACCCAGCGTTTCTTGAAAAGGTTAGTCCGTATATGATCCTTTCTTCTTACATTGCAGATCAGATTTTTTGATGTGTCAGATTTGTAGAGAGTCAACCTAACATGGGCTGATGACTGGAATTAAAGGTATGGGGCAAAACCCGATCCAAAATTTATGGGCCTATGACTGGAGAGGATTTCCAGGACAACCAACTTCGATTCAGCTTATTATGCCAGGTTCATAATCTCCATCCTTCTAGTTTCATATGCTATTCTGATCTTTGCAGTGCTTCACAGAAAATGATGGCTGGATACAGCATGGTTGGTAGTGCAATCAGTTTCCACCATAACGTTTAATCATGCCCAAGGAATGTCAATAAACCACAGTAGTTATGAGTAAAACTTATCTGGTGTTGTAAAAGGGAAAAATGAAGAAATATTGGAAAATATATCTTTACTTGTTTTCCTGGTACTCAGTTTTCTGAGAAGAGCCTCCTGGGAAGTTGGTCGTTCTGAGGACAATAAGGTTGTCTACAGCAGAGGTTGCACCAATAGATTATTGTATTTATAGAACTGTTTACAATGATAAGTTCTATAATTCTAATGTATCAAGCAATGAGTACCTCTCTTAGTTTCAAAAATCTTTCATAAATGGGTTACTTATCCTTTATTAGACTTGTCATGTTTATTTGTATCCAAACGCAATAACAGTATACTCTCTGGTTATTGTTCCCAAATTTATGACCTTTTGGCTTTTAGGCAGCTCTAGAAGCACCGAGGGTTCTTAGTCTTAACAGCAGCAAATATTTCTCCGGACCATATGGTACGGGCAGTCATTTCTGATTCTTTGCATCTGAACTCTTATATAAATTTTGAAAGATTTTCTCATCCGCCACTCGTTCATGCAGGCGAAGATGTTGTGTTTATTGCCAATGACTGGCACACTGCCCTGCTCCCTTGCTACCTGAAAACTATATACAAACCCAAAGGCATATATAAGAGTGCCAGAGTAAGTACCTTGTCCTTCTCAAATTATCTGTATATGAATTCTGGTTAACCCACCATTTACTCAAAAAGTGGATTTGTGCTTTATGACATTTCCAGGTTGCCTTTTGCATTCACAACATTGCCTACCAAGGGAGATTTGACTTCAATGATTTCTCACTTCTCAATCTCCCAGATGAATTGAAAAGCTCATTTGATTTTATTGATGGGTATGATTTTGGTCTGCTGCATCTAGCATAAAATTGTATGATGAATTTTTCCACATGACAGATAACGGTTTTTGCAGATACGAAAAACCCACAAAGGGAAGGAAAATTAACTGGATGAAAGCTGGAATCTTAGAATCAGACAGGGTTTTAACTGTTAGCCCATACTATGCCAAAGAACTTGTTTCTGGTGTAGATAAAGGAGTGGAATTGGATAACATCCTTCGCAAAACTGGCGTAACAGGAATTGTGAATGGCATGGATGTCCAGGAATGGAATCCATCAACTGACAAATATATTGGAGTCAAATACGATGCTTCAACTGTAAGAACCTTCTAACTAAATAATTACTATGTTCTTATCCATCATTGCCTGCTTCATTTGCCAATACTTATCGAATTTGGCATTCACAGGTGTTGAATGCAAAGCCACTGTTGAAGGAAGCCCTCCAAGCAGAAGTTGGATTGCCAGTGGATAGAAACATCCCTGTCATAGGCTTCATTGGTAGACTTGAAGAGCAGAAAGGTTCAGATATTCTTGTGGCAGCCATTCCCCAGTTCATCAAAGAAAATGTTCAAATTATAGTCCTTGTAAGTATAATTGTATAAATAGATCAAGATCCCCCCTAGGTTCTTTTCCGAAATTAAGGACCTCAAGTGAAGAGAATCTCTTCCATACTAAGTAGATCATACCACCATCAAAATCTCAAATTTACTGCTTACTGCTTCCTTTCTGATTCCTTTTAGGGGACAGGCAAAAAATCGATGGAGAAGCAGCTTGAACAGCTGGAGATACTATACCCAGAAAAGGCCCGAGGAGTGGCTAAATTCAATGTTCCCCTTGCCCATATGATAATAGCCGGTGCTGATTTTATGATGATTCCTAGCAGATTTGAGCCATGTGGTCTCATTCAATTGCACGCCATGCGTTACGGAACCGTATGATGCCAACCCAAAGTTTCTCTTCTCCTTTCAGTCTGCAACCATAGTGCCGCTATATGTTTCTGCATCAGTCTAGCATTTCTTATTTTATTCCTCCACCCTGCTATGCAATCACGTTCTTCTTCTGCAGTTATCTATTGTCGCATCAACTGGTGGATTGGTTGATACTGTTAAAGAAGGTTTCACAGGATTTCAGATGGGAAGCTTCAATGTGGAAGTAAGAACTAGTTCCATTCGCAGGCTTCTAAACTGCAACTTCTAACATTTTCTGTTCATGTTGGGTGCCACTTCATTCTAAATCGTATTATTCACAATCACACTTAACCGATGTGTCACATTTTAAGTAATTTTATATGTCAATCACTTGAATGGTAGCCACTTAAAATGCGGCATATATCAAGAATTCTAATCTGTGATGGCAATGATCTTCTAGTGTGAGGCAGTGGATCCTGCTGATGTGACTGCAGTGGCTACAACTGTGAAAAGAGCCCTCGCAATCTATGGAACTCCAGTTTTCACAGAGATGATAAAGAGTTGCATGGCTCAAGAACTCTCTTGGAAGGTGCTCAAGAATTACTTTCTTTTTTCACTGTTAATACGAGTTGCAAGCATTATTTATATACACAGTTTCTTAATCTTGTAAATTTGGCTGGCATTGATTGGCGCAGGGACCTGCAAAGAAGTGGGAGGAGGTGCTGCTGAGTTTGGGGGTGGCTGGAAGTGAACCAGGAATCGAAGGGGAGGAAATAGCTCCACTTGCCAAGGAAAACGTTGCATCTCCTTGAGAGCAATCGAATTTCCCAACATTGTCTCTGCTAGTAAAACCCCACTACACAGCAGGAAGCATTCCAAAAGCTCACACAAGAACTTTCTATCGGTTGTCTAACGAAGATGTCTTATTTATTGTTTATTCTCACCAAAAGTTGTTTTGGTGAGTACAAGTAATGGTAGGAGGAAACGTTAACACATCTTATGCATAATCTCACGGATTTCATAGCAAAAGCCCAAAACAATTCCCTGTAAACTGGAGAGTATACATTTTCCACTCTACTATCTGTCCATCGCGAGTAAACCAATCTTGTTATAATCAGACATCCTGTTAATATCTTGACATTTGGTTAGATGGTTTTCATTCATCAGATCACACTGCCTTATCCAGAAGTCTGAGCGCAAGGAACACTAAAAAAACAGAGTTCTCTGTTTCATCCCCACAATAAATACAGAAGAGAGCTAAAATTTGCAGGACTTCCGGATTTAAAAACAAAATTGGCGAAAGGCATATTGCATCGTATAGAACGACGGTATTTAAGGTAAGAAAAACTACACGAACGACCCACAAATCAAATCTTAACACTCCTCAAACCAGAGGCTATTGATGCTGTGAAGAACAGAATCAACAGATAAATCAACGCCAACCAGAACAACTCCGAACGGAGGGTTCAATTAGTAGAAAGAACGAGTTTGCCTACCGGGAAGAATAGCCCTGCTCTCTAACAAACTGATCCCGTTGACGAAGGTTGGGCAGTAAGAGTTGGAGACGCATGTAACTAAACATCAGTTGAATTTCCACAACGCAAACACAAAGAAAAAAAGGATGGGTAATGAACAAAGTACAGCTCACTGACAATATACTCTACGGGCCCCCCCATATGCCTTTCCTAGCTGTACAACACATTCATACAGCGAAATCCGTTGTTGATGTAAACAAGAATCAAACAACCAACGTGAAAGCGTTTTAGGCTACAGGCCACCAAGGGCCAAGACACCATGCAACAAACATAACAACGAGAAGAAACTCATGACTAGTCAACAAAACCTCTACACCCATAATGCCCAAGGGAAGGTCAAATCATATAGCCTATATTCTAAAAGTACTAATAAATGATACAATTGGAATCACATTGAAACATTATAAAGAGCAAGAATTTCTTATTTCCAAACAAAGTGGAATCTCATATGTTAGGAGGTAAAACTCCCATGGCCCATATGGCGTCATAGGTTCAGCCCAAATGACCATCATCAAGGAGTAAAAAAGAGACGACGAGGGAATAAGGAAAATCAAGTGTTAGATAGAAAAGAGGGAGGTGACGAGAAAGAGAGCAAAAAGAGAGAAAAATGTCACACACTTAGTAAAGCCAGGTGGAAAGAAAGGGATGAAGATAAAACTGATTTTCTCACCGACCATTGATAGAGACCACAATAAAAGGGATCTGAGATCTGAGGGAGAGGAGGAGGGACTATTACAAGAACACAAAGCATCATCTTCAACCTCACGATGAGAGCTCCAGAGATAGGGTTTTCTCTAGAAAATACATCTTTGACCTCCATTGTACAGAGAGAAACAAGAGACTATGAGAGACTATAAAATACTCATACTATAATGGACTTGCCTCTAAACAACTCATGGACGTAAGCCCTGTGCCGAATTATGTAAATATGTATGTCTTCATCTCTATTTATA
Source organism: Juglans mandshurica (assembly GCA_022457165.1). Lineage (NCBI taxonomy): Eukaryota > Viridiplantae > Streptophyta > Magnoliopsida > Fagales > Juglandaceae > Juglans > Juglans mandshurica. The sequence continues at coordinate 38,260,714 of CM039619.1, forward strand.
TTTCCTATATTTATTTTCTATTTTCTGCTATGAATGCACGTACGAGCACCGTACCACCATTCCGAACCGCCATCGTGGGTTTCAGACCGCCTCATTGAGAACTGGACCACTTAAGTGGGTCAGGAATGACTCTTTCTCCCATTTTGGCCTGTTGTGCAATTTTTGGGATTAACAGTTGGCTCTGTCTGTGGGATAGATATATTTTCTATACTAGAAGTGGAAGAATGATGATTTTTCGACTTACAAATCATCTCTGAACAAGCAGATAAACTTCCTCTCAGATAAGTATTATCGACTTTCCATCTCTTAGTTTTTTAGTACTCTTGAACAAGAAAAGGGCGAGGGAGAGTTTCTCGCCCATACGGTTAAGAGCACTGTATACTTAAGTGCACATTGCATAAAACACAAGCAGTTAAGTGTACTGTGCACTTAATTGCACTGCACTTTGCACATCCTGCGCACATGCAACCATGCATGCACCATGCACGGTGCACGTAAGGAAGCACCCCAAACAACTCACGCGGTAGGCATGAGAGCCCGCCACCTCCTCTACATGGAGCTGGCCAAGGCTAGCTGTAACACCCCGCATCTTTTTAGTGTATTTTTTTTAATTGAATGATTATTTGTTATTAATTTAAAATTTGATTATCTTGTTTTAAATTTTCAGATTTTAGTGAGTTTATTTTTTTTTATGATTTTTTTTAATTTGTGAAAATTAAATTTGACATGTTTCCTTAATATTAATAATTGTTATGCATTTAAATTCTCTTAATTTAAATTAGTTTGTAGGTTTTAAAAATTATTGTATTGTTGGATTTAATTATTTTATTTTACTTAGTCACTGTATTTAAATTTATTTTATTTAAAACTGTGGTGTTGAAATAATTTTTTTGTTGGAATTTTGTGACCCAAGTTGTGAGTTTTGGACCTCATTTCTTTTTCCTCTATTTTTCTTTTTCTTTTTCTTTTCTTTTCTTTTCTTCTTTTCTTTTTCTCCCCTGGTTTCCCTTCCCGCGCGGACGTCTCTCTCTCTCTCTCTCTCTCTCTCTCTCTCTCTCTCTCTCTCTCTCTCTCTCTCTCTCTCTCTCTCTCTCTCTCTCTCTCTCTCTCCATCCAACCGTTCCTCACCCAGCCCACCGTCGTCGCGCCGCCTTGCGCGACACCGTCCACCCCATCGTACTCCCCACCGGCCGGCGACCTCACCCCTCCAATTTCAGCCCTCCTCGCGCCGCCGTTAGCCCCCACGCACCACACCAAGCCGCGGCACTCCTTGCGCCGCTGCGCTGCCGTCGCACCACCTCCGGCCACCATCTTCTCACCACATCATCATCGACCTTCTAGCAACCTAATGCACCCATCCTTGGCTCCAATCTGTCACCGGTGAAGCCCATCTATCTCCATCTTCGATTTGAGCTTTTTGGCATTAAACTGCCGCCCACGCCGCCACCCACGGCCAACCACCACCACCACTAGCTTCACCGACATCCCTAAGGCCTACCCTATCAATCTCGGGTCTTCGTTTATACCCGTTCAAAAGTGGGTTTTTGAGACCCACGGCCACAGTGAATTTTGCACTGTTTTGTTGTTGCGTTGCCGCTTCTACCACCTTCGTGATCTTTCAAGAATTATATTATAGCATTGTAAGTATTTTTCCCAAAGAACTTTTGAGATTTAAATGTATTTTTGCGCTAATTTACATTTACTGTGAATTTGTTGGTTGTGCCGGACTGAGTCCGAGGAGTAAGGGGGTCGGTTGGATTGGATGATGGAATTGTTTGTGTGAGATTGGCTTATGCTTTGAAATTTGTTAGCTATTTCGGGTTTAAATATTGGTGTTTTGAGTTTGATGTTGGTCATGGTGGATATTGGTGATTTTTAAGAAATGATGGTATATTTTGGGATTATGAGAGTTTTAAGTTTTGAGATATTAAAATAGGTTATTTTAGAAGTTTAGGTTTAAATATCGAAATCTGTGATTGATTGAAAACTTACGGAAATTGTGTGATTATTTTTATAGGTGACGATTGATAGTCGACTCGACTTTTTTGAGGAAAATTCTGAAAAAGTTAAGAAGTCCAGGTAAGCGGGGTTCATATACTAGTTTTGCGTAAAAGAAATAAAATGAGGTTGACTTTGAAAATAAACGTGTTTGTTTTTTAAAAGAAATGATCTGAAAATAACCTCAGATGTTTATTCTGCATATGCATAAATTCAATATAAGAGAAAATATTTTCTGTCATGACTGGTGTAGACATGAGCTAGTTTTGTGCACTTTGTTTCTGAACTATGTAAAAGAGCGAATAAGGAATTCTAAAAGTTTTGTTATGAACAAATGAGAATATTTTGTTTATGTTTATCTCGAACATGTGAAATGATTTGAAGCTTTTCAGTGTTTTGTTTTGATATGATGTGTCGTCTGAAAATCTTGGCATGAAGTTTTGATTCTGTATATGATTGTAACTGAATTTTCGATGAAATCCGTTCTGTTTCTGTTAAGGCCCAGCCACGAGTATAATGGTGGTTTATAACCCTACCACGGGAGTGAAACATGGAATATGGCCCAGTCACGGGTATAATGGTGGTTTATAACCCTACCACGGGGGTGAAACATGGAAAATGGCCCAGCCACGGGTATAATGGTGGTTTATAACCCTACAATGGGGGTGAAATATGGAATCTGGCCCAGCCACTGGTATAATGGTGGTTTATAACCCTTCCACGGGGGTTAAACAAGATATTGTCCTGATGTGATATTAAACGATGATAAGATTATAATATTTCAGTTTAGAAATGCCAACGGATTTTCTTTTTGGAATAAGTTTATTTTTCTGGAAACTTCGCTCTAATGCTTTTGTACAAAGTTTCGTTTCTACATTCTGAAAGTAAATGTTTTGTTCTGCTTATCAAATGTTATAAATGCTCATGTTTACATGCTAGTATATGCTCTCTGCTTACTGAGTTGTTGATAACTCACCCCCTTATCTCCATAATATTTCAGATAACATTGATGGTTCAGCTGAGGATCAGTATTAGAGTTTATGGAGAAGATTAGCAGTGAATGGTTGTTGGGTATCACGTGGTATTAGTGTTGATGTTGGAAGTTATTTATATTTCTTAAGTTTGCTTCAATGGATTTAGACGGTTTATGGAGACTTATGTTAATGTTTTATTATTTCTAGTTTGTTATTTGAGACATGAAGAAGAGTTGATTTTATTTGAGTTGCTGGATTGAAAATTGGATAGATGAGTTTATATGGTTTATTTAATTGAAGTATTTACGTTTGATTTGAGGTTTGGGAAAATATATATTCTTGAATTTGGAAGTACTCTAGCCTTGTTAGAGTTGATTATCAGGTTATATGAGTTAACTCTCCGGACCCTCGGGGACGGGGCGTTACACTAGCTGCCTAGCCTGACACCTAGACAGGAATGATGATGCTTTCCGCCTGTTCCCCACAGCCATGGGGGTGTTGTGCACGCCGTGCACAATGCATACGGAGGGTGCATGCCGGTTTGCACCTTAGAGACCCACAAACTAGGTACCTATGGCTAACGCCATCCGCCATTTGACCTGTCTCCGTGTTCTATATCCAACAAGGAGGTCCTAACCACGGTAGCTTTGCCCGTCATTTCTTCCTCGTCTGGCAGCCAAGAAGTTAGAGGGAGATCTCCACAGCTCTGCACCTCCCATTGCGTTCGTGACTTGGCACCACCACCACCGAAACAAGCCACAGGATCTGCTCGGCACCAACGCCACTGCACATATGTGAAATTCAGCCGAATTGTGAGCTCGTGGAGCCACCTACGACCCCCACCAAAGCTCGTCGGGGTCCTCTATGGCTCCCCACCCATGTGGCGGGCAATGAATCAGGCAAGGGAAACTAGCCCCCCACCCTCATGTTCCTCACCACCATTGCTGGGACAAGGTTCCTCGCCACTGTTGCCAGACCACAGTCCCTCAGCACAGCTACTTGGCCTCAATCTCTGAACAATCAAACTACAAGCTGCCTAGCTAGGAGTTTCCCTGCCACAAGCGACTCGGCTAGGAGTTCGCTGGCCATAAGCCACTCGGCCAAGAGTTTCCCAGCCACAAGTTGCCAAGCTAGGAGTTGCCCAACAACAAACTGCCCGAGCACAATATACAGCCACAAGCTGCAGGTGACCTAACCACAGGTTGCTCGACCACCGTGAGTTGATGGGCTATAGATTGAGATATATTTAACTTTTTATGGAAAGTTGAAAAAATGGTGGGTCCCATCAATGATTGGTTTGAGATAGGTTGAAATGGGTATGACACCTAAACATACCCTACAACTCACACACACACACACACACACACACTCTCTCTCTCTCTATCTATCTCTCTCTCTCTCTCTCTCTCTCTCTCCCTCTCTCTCTCTTCCCAATGATTTGCCATGGAAGTGAAAATCAAACTTTTGCTTGTTGCTTCCTTGTTGCTCACTGGTCCTGCTTTTGCAACTAAATTTTTGGAATGTAATGCTTACATCTTACCCCCCCCCCCCCCCATTCCATATTAATTGTAATTGATATGTAATTATTTCATACGAATATATAAATTGCTATAAATGGAAAACTACTCACCACTTCAAAGTGTGGTGGTTTCATCAAACCTTCTCATGGTATCAAGAGCCCTTTAGGATTAGCATCCCTCGATCCCTCCCTTCTCCTACCCTATGGCTGCCGAGCCCACCCTTCTCCCTTTCAACACCATGATTCACATGGTAACCATCAAGCTCTCCTCTACCAACTATCTCCTATGGAAAAGCCAACTCCGTCCCCTTCTAGAGAGCCAAGAATTACTGGGCTATGTCGATGGAACCCTTGAGTCTCCTCCACGGTTTGACCTTGCCACTTCACAGACACCAAATACCAAATACTTGGCGTGGAAAGCCATTGACCAGAGGCTACTCAGCCTTCTCCTCTCCTCCCTCATCGAGGAAGCTATGGTTGAGGTCGTCGGTCTCTCCACTTCTTGAGAGGTCTGACTCGCCTTGGAAAACACCTTCAGCCATCGCTCCAAGGCTCGCGAAATTCGCCTCAGAGATGATCTTCAGTTGATGAAGCACGTCACTCGGTCCGTCACGATGTATGCCCGTGCCTTCAAGGCACTTTGTGACCAACTTCATGTGATTGGTCATCCCGTCGATGGCACCGATAAGGTACACTGGTTCCTCTAAGGTCTCGACTCTAATTTTTCTTCATTCTCTACTGTGCAGATGGCTGTTACGCCCCTCCCCTATTTCCCTGACTTGAGCTCAAAGGATGAGAGCTTTGAGCTTTTTCAAAAGTCTCTTGAATCTTCGGGTTCACCCATCGTAGCGTTGAAAGCCACAAACCGAAGCCATGATCGTGTGAACCAGAGAGGAAATTCCTCTCGCACCCACCGCAGATGTAGCAATGGCCATGGTCACTCTCCTTCAAATCGCAGCCATGGACGCACCTCCTCTAGTCATGGGCACCCCCCCCCCCCCCACACGCTACCAGATTTGCCGCATTGAAGGACACCACGCCGATCGTTGCAACTAGCGATATGCATGCCATGAGTCTTCTGCTCACCTTCCCGAGGCCTTCAACAACTCTTGCTCTGTGTCTAAAAATGAGGCTCTCGATTGGTATTCAGATGCTGGGGTTTTGGCCCACATGACCACTGACCCCTCTCTTTTTGGATCACTCAAATACTTACTCGAGTAATGATTGTGTAATTATAGGGAATGGTGCTTCTCTACCCATAACTCATACGGGTACCATTTCTCCTAATCCAAATCTTCATTTACTCAGTGTTTTGGTGGTTCCTCGTCTCACTAAAAATCTCTTGTCAATTAGTAAATTAACGTCTGATTTTCCTTTATCTGCTACCTTTACTAACAATCTTTTCACAGTCCAGAATCGCCATACGGGAAGGGTGGTGGCAATCAGTAAAAGAGATGGCGGCTTATATGTGCTGGAGTGCGGACATTCAGCTTTTATTTCAGTTCTTAAAAATAAATGTCTTCATGCTTCATATGATTTATGGCATACTCGCCTTGGACATGACATGTGAATCATTCTATTATTTCTTTTTTAAATAAAAAGGTCAACTTTATCTTACATCTTTATTGCCTTCTCCAACGTTGTGTAGTACATGCCAACTTGTAAAAAATCATCGTTTGCCTTATTCACGTAATGAACATCGGTCGTCTAATGTGTTGTATTTAATTCATTGTGACATATGGGGTACTTCCCCCGTCAAATCCACCTTAGGTTTTGCCTACTATGTTTACTTCATTAATTATTTTTCTTGCTTCACTTGGTTATACCCTTTGAAATTAAAATCTGATTTTTATGATGTTTTCCACCAATTTCAAACATTTGTGAAAAATCAACATTCTGCTCGTATCAGAATTTTTCAAAGCGATGGTGGTGCAGAATTCACTAGTCATCGTTTCAAAGATCACCTTCGTAACGCTGATATCCATCATCAACTCTGCTGCCCATACACACCTGCTCAAAATGGTCACACTAAAAGGAAACATCGTCATGTGACCGAGACAGGTTTGGCCCTTCTTTTTCACTCTCACCTTTCTCCTCGCTTCTGGGTTGACCCCTTCAGCACTACAGCCTACATCATCAACTGATTGCCCACACCACTTCTTGGACGTAAGTCACTTTTTGAGCTTCTCTATAGTTCCTCTCCTAATTATGAAACTTTTCATCCATTTGGTTGTCGTGTTTATCCTTGTTTGCATGATTATATGCCTAACAAAATTTCCCCTCGCAGTATTCCATGCATTTTTTTGAGTTATAGTCCCTCATATAAAGGTTTTCGTTGCCTTGATCCCACCACCTCTAGGTTATATATCACCCGACATGCACAGTTTGATGAAAATCATTTTTCCTTTCCAGATAAATCTCAGGCTCAGCCCATATCCTCTCTCCACTTTTCCAGTTTTCTGGAACCAAATATGCTCCTTGCAGAAACACCTCCCTTTTCTCCCGAGCATCATTCCCCGCCCATTACTCCATCTGGATCTAGCCCGTGTGCTATTGTACTGACCCAGTGGATGAGTCTTTGTAGGTTACTGACTCTCTTCCAGGTCCTTCTTCGCCGCACCCGGCCTCGAGATCGCCTCCTGTTGAGTCCAACACCGACCCTCACATTATGGATCTCACTCCTGCTCCAGCATTCTCGTTGGGTTCTCATCCTATGCTCACACGAGCTAAAGCTAGTATTTTTAAAACTCACCATCCGGCGAATATTGGTGTTTTGGGATCCTCTGGTCTTCTTTCTGCTCTATTTGTATCTACTGAGCCTAAAAGATTCAAATCTGCTGTTAAAATTCCTCCTTGGCTTGCTACTATGAATGACGAAGTTCGTGCCTTGCAAAATAACCACACCTGGATTTTGGTCCCACGACCTACTAACACCAACATTATGGGCTCCAAATAGGTGTTTCGGACCAAATATATGTCTGATGGATCCATTGAGCGTCTCAAAGCTCGTCTTGTTGCCAAAGGCTATACACAGGTACTTGGTCTTGATTACACTGACACTTTTAGTCCTATTATCAAGGCTACCACTGTTCGTGTTGTGCTTTCTATTGTTGTAATCAACAGATGACATCTTTGTCAACTTAAAGTCAAGAATGCATTTCTCAATGGTACTCTCATTGAAAATTTTTATATGGAGCAACCTCCAGGGTACATTGATCATCGCTTTCCTAATCATGTCTGTCAGTTGAAGAAAGCTCTCTACGGTCTCAAGCAAGCATCTCGTGCCTAGTTTCAGCGTTTCAGCTCCTTTCTTGTTCAACTTGGATTTTCCTGCAGTCATGCTAACACTTCTCTCTTTATTTCCCATAAGCAGTCTGACATAATCTATTTGCTTCTTTATGTTGATGATATCATTGTTACTGGCAACAACTCATCTCTTCTCAACAGCATCACTTGCAAGCTCAATTCTGAGTTTGCCACTAAAGATTTTGGCCCTCTCAGTTACTTTCTTGGCCTTGAACCTTCATCAACCGCAGATGGTCTTTTCATCAGTCAGCTAAAGTATGTACGGGATATTCTTACTCGAGCTCAGTTACTTGACAGCAAACCACTCCATACCCCTGTGGTTGTTGCACAGCACCTGACTGCTGATGGTACACCTTTTTCGGATCCCACTCTCTACAGGTCTCTCGTCGGTGCTCTCCAATATTTGACCATCACGTGGCCAGACATTGCTCATGATATTAATTCTGTTAGCCAATTTCTACATGCTCCAACAGAAGATCATTTTCTTATTGTTAAGCATATTTTTCGTTGATTGGGCAGGCTACCCTGACACTCGTCATTCTACCTCTGGCTACTCTATTTATCTTAATGACAATTTGGTTTCTTGGAGTGCCAAGAAGCAACCTACTGTATCCCGCTCCAGTTGTGAATCTGAGTATCGTGCTCTTGCTCACACTACAGCTAAACTTCTTTGCCTTACGCATCTCCTTCATGATCTACAGGTCTCCATTCCACAACAGACTCTTCTTTTGTGCGACAACAAAAGTGCCATTTTTTTGAGTTCAAACCCCGTTTCTCATAAGCAGGCAAAGCATGTTGAGTTAGACTACCATTTCCTTCAGGAACTTGTTGTTGCTCGCAAACTTCACACTCAGTATGTTCCCTCTCACCTACAAGTTGCCGACATCTTCATCAAAAGTATTCATTGACCACTTTTTTGACTTTTTCAGATCCAAGCTTCACATTTGTTCCAATTCGATGCTCAGCTTCCCGCGGGGGGGGGGGGGGGGGGGGGGTGTTGAGGATACTTTGCCTTAATCTAAGGCTTGACATATGTGATTTAACTAAGACCCTAATTCTAGGAGATTGCTTTGTATATACTTACCATTTATTTACATTCCATATTAATTGTAATTGATATGTAATTATTTTATACAATATGTAAATTGCTATAAATGGAAAACTACTCACCACTTCAAAGTGTGGTGTTTTCATCAAACCTTCTCATCTTATAGCGTACTTGTGGTCTCTCCCACCCTCCCTCCCTCCTCTCTCTCTATCTTTGTTGTCTTCTCCATTTGACTTGGTTCTAGATTTTATGGTATCCTAATCTATTTTCAACAAAAGTTGGGTTTCTATGTTCTCTTGCATGCACTCTTTCAAGTAGGTCTCCCTCTTTCTCTCCCCTCATACTCCTACACACACTTGCTAGTACACACACAGTTATTCCAAGATGTTTCCTTTTCGGCACCGTTTAAGGTGGTTTTTGGTCAAAGGGGAGGGTTTTTGTTGGAGGGGAACTGAGCTTCTGAGAGAAGAAGGGTTGGCGTGGGAAAGGAGATAGATGGGAGACAAAGGAGCTTCTGAAATAAGGAAGAATGAAGGAAAAGAAAAAAGAAAGAAAGAAAAGAAAGCCATGTGGGATTGGATAGTAGACGGATAGTAACGGGTAGTAAGGATATCATTACCCGAGAGGAAAGAGGGGCTAGAGTAACTTGGTTGGGCGGCCTGTTGTGACTGTGTAGGGGGGCTAAGCCGCATAAATAAAAAGGAGTAAAATTTAGAATGGAAAACAATATTTTATATTGTTTACAATAAATATAATATTTAGAAAGTCGCTATTATTAACTTATATTTGGCTAGAAAATTTACATTTTTTTCTTTTAACTAGCCACTTTTTAAAAGCACTATATAACAAACTTTTTAAATCTATCTATATTCCATTGACATATTTATTTTTATTTCTTCAATTTATTTTTATTTTCTTAATAATATATTACAAAAAGGTAAAAATCACGTATCAAAACTCTCTAAAACTTTTTTTTGTTTTATTTAAATATTATTTTTTTACTTTTTAATAATTTCTTTATTCTTATGACATACTCTTTATTCTATTAGTACTTTTTAAGAAAAATGCTTATGTCCAATAGCATTGATTGAGAAAAGCAACCGATACTTGTTTATTTTTTTCTTGTACTTTTATCAGTCAATGCTATCAGGTAACATGGCAGGACTCCTTTTTTAATAAATGGGAAAAGCTTCCAGCTAGATGGGTTTAAAACCCATTTTCACACCGGCCAATCACATTGCGAAATGTAGGCCATCCAAGAAAAGGGAAGCTGCATCTCGAAACACCCGATTCCCTCTAATATATTTCCTTCTCCACAAGTAAACCTTCAGTTCTCTCCCTCTTGCTGCACCAAATCTACACCTGCATCTCCCTCTCCCTCTCCCTCTCCCTTCCTCTCTCCGACGAAACACTTATCCTCTCCGTTCTCTCACAAGACCATCAGCACCTGCACCAACACAACGTCCTCTCTGTTCTCTCCCTCTACCTTCCTCAAGCCAACCAACCCAGACGACAGACTTTTTGTTCTCTCCCTCTCCCTTCCTCAAGCTGACGGACGGAAGGTTAAAAAATTGAGGTGTGTCGGCTTACAATCTTATAACCTTAGCTTACAACCTTAGTTGATAACCTTATTTATTTTAAGAGCTATAACTTATTTCCCCCACACAACGAGCTCTATTATGTTTCAAATTAAATATAAAATGAACAATTCGATCGTACCCCCAACGGCCCCCAAGAAGAGACTACAATTTGCATCATTCGTGAGCAACTTCAGCTCTGTACCGTTGAGAATTCTCGGATCCGCATTGACATCAGACATTGCTGCTTCCATCACTATCTTGGCAACTCTACCAATAACCGAATTGTAAGTAAAAATTGCACCGATGTTCACAGCAGCAGGACTTTAGGAGTGCACAGAAACAGTAAGGAATATCCATATGAAAACCATCACAGGCATTCATGTTTAAAACAAGAGAAAACTGCCACCTCAATTCTTCATAATAAAGACTAAAACTTTTCTCTAATTAAGACCACACATGCTTCAAAATCTAGATAATAGGGGTTAAAAGTACAATTTGATAACTACTCAGATAAGATGATTGAAGAATCTCTCCCAATAAATAAAGGGTGCCCCGCAAACTAAAAGCACCTAACCAGAACTTCATGATCACGGAGTGACCCAGTTCTTTGTCTGAAAAGAACTTGTGAAAAATTTAACAGAACAAAACCAATGAGTGTGGAAAATTGGCAACCTAGAAATTTCATCATCCCAAATTTGGAATTTTCGAAGGGCCAGAGAATACATCACCAAAAATGAAACAAAAGACAGACGTACTTGCTTCGAGAAAATAAAGGAAAGAACAAGTGAAGTTGAGTGGGGGCTTGTCTTCCGTCGAGTGGGGTTCCGTCGGCTTGTGGAAGGGAGAGGGAGAGAACAGAGAGGGCGTTGGGTTGGTGTAGGTGCTGATGGTCTTGTGAGAGAACGGAGAGGATGAGTGTTTCATCGAGGAGAGGAAGGGAGAGGGAGAGGGAGAGGGAGATGCAGGTGCAGGTTTGGTGCAGCAAGAGGGAGAGAATTGAAGGTTTACGTGTGGAGAAGGAAATATATGAGAGGGAATCGGGTGTTTTGAGATGCAGCTTCCATTTTCTTTGATGGCTTACGTGTCGCAATGTGATTGGCCGGTGTAAAAAAAGATTTTAAACCCATCCGGTTGGAAGCTTTTCCCTTAATAAATATCTTCTTTCAACTTTCATATGTTTTTAAAGGATTATATTCTCCCCAAGAATGTATTTTCCCAACGTTAGATGAGCATGCCCATTGCTCACAAAGCACACTTGTATCTTGACAATAATGCTGCATATTCAAGATAAACTTTGAATTAGAGAAATAAATTTTCCCAAGCAAATGCCCACATAGTGATCATACATAAATCCTGAATATTCATCATAAATGAGCATGGCTTGGCTGGATCAGTTTCATCTCAGTAAGATATATATGGCTGGATTTTCATAATAATAACATCCTCCTTCCGATGCATTAATTAATATTTATTGTGTAAACAAATTTAAAATTAGGTCTATTAGGGACAAAATTGACTGGTTCCAACCCATTGAAAACCTATCACTAATAATGAGGAAATAGATAAAACCAAGCGATAAGGCATGGAAGAGATAAGGCAAGGAATAGATAAACCAAAAGCAGTTGGCTTAGACTTCTAAAAGAAAAAGGCTTCACTAGGGGTGTAACTGGTCCGTCCAGTTTTGGACAAAATTTAGGGCCAAACCAGTGTGCGTCGGATTTGCATTTTCAAAAATCGATTACTCACTGGTTTTTAATATTATATATAATATTAAAAAAACTAATTTAAAATATATAATATAGTGAATCGGTCCAGTCCTAAAAAGCATAGAACTGAAACCAGACCGGCACCGGCCGGTTTTGGAACTAAGAGAACCGGTCTCGGACCAGACCAGTCCAAAACCGGACTAGTTCCACCGGTCCAGGCCGATTTTCCGGTTTCTTGGTTAATTTTTACACCCCTAGGCTTCACAAGACAATTTAGACTCAATTAGTCCAAGGAAAAAAATAGCCCTCTATAAAAGGAAGAGATCTCTACAAATGAAGAGACTATCCACAAGCTCCCTACGTACAAACTTCACTACACATAGTGACTCCAAAAGATCTATCTCAAGTGAGGTATCGTGTTCAACCTCCCGAAATCTTAAATTTCTCCATTGTATTGAGTGATATGTGAGGCCATGAGAGATTATAAAATCACCTATCATAATGGATTTTGCCCCCAAACAACCTGTGGGCGTAGCCTTTTATGATGAATCACGTAAATCTCTGTATCTCACTTTATTTGTTTTTATTTACTATTTATTTTATAGATGAACATGAAGAGCATCGTATCGAAGCCCGAATCACCATTGTGGGGAGGGGATAATTCCTTCCTCCCTTCCGACCTGTTGTGTAATCTTTGGCATTACTAGTTGGCGCTGTCTGTGGGATTCGACTTTTCATTATTTCAGGTAACGATAGGAGGATGATTCTCTGGATCACGAGATATTCTCCCAAAAATATCAGATAAGTTCATCAACCATGCACTTATTATTTTATTTCCTCAGTATTGTTAGAACAGATCAATATATATATGGAGGGACCCACGAAATGGGGCGTGCACTGTGAAGGTGCACCAAGCATTGGGCGACGTATGCCATACACGTTATGTGCTCGTGCATGGCTTGGTGCACCTGCACAGCCCCTTAGAGGATCACCGTGCATGGCGAACTTGCTGCCCACCACCTCTGTGTGTGGCGTGGCACAGTCCCGGCCACTAGGCCGAGAACTAGGACAGAGCTGACAGGGGTTTCCCCGTCGGTATCTCACTGCCAAGATCCCAGGAACTAGCGGGAGATCACCCATTAGCTGCCCAGGGGCTTTAAGACTGCCGGCGGCCATGATTAGGCTTACCGGCGTTGTTTGTCACTGGCGAGGTGCTTCTCTCCCGTTGGCATGCTAGGATCTGACGAACAGAAGTGGGCAGAGGATTCGAGCATGATGCACACTGAGAGTAGCTTCACCTGCCGGCAACTCGCTAGCCATCACCGACGTCTATCACCAGCACAATGGTCCTCTACCCAGTAGCTCTGCCCACCGTATCACTCCACAAGTAGCTGACATGCTCAACTGCACAATGCACGCTGTTAAAGGCCCAGAAGTGAGGTTTTCGTGTGCCGACAAGACCATCGACAGCCACCACCTACCTCGCTGGCACTTTCTGCACCTCCAAAAGAGTTGCTGGCCAGTTTCTTGTCACCAGAAGACCTAGATGCCAGAAGGAGGTATTCACGATTCTACACCTCCAATGAAAATTGTGGGCTGGTGAAGTCACTGGCTACCCCTACCTGACCCACCGGAGTCTTTTGTCCTAGTTTGGTTGTCCCCATTCACGAGACTCCCATTGCAGAGCTTCTCGCCACTGAAGTTCCTCACCAACCTTGCTTGCCATTGAAGTTCCAACGTACGCCACTAGAGTTTCTTGCCACCAGTGCTCGCCACCAAAGTCCCAGCTCCTCGCTAGTGCTAGCCCATAGGAGCTCCCTCGCCCACAGAGACAACTCCGACCAGTTGACACGACGAGCAACGTTGTATGGCAGGCAACGACTTATGACAATGTCCCTTGGCGAGCATCTCTCAACTGAACAACCAGGCTAACATCTCCACCGAGCTCTACTCTAGGTATACAAACTCTGATCTAGGTCATAACCAGTGAAGACAAAACCACTAGGAAGCACACGACTTGAACCCCCACACTCAACTCCACCATGAGCAACGCGTTTGTGCAAAATGTTCATAAATCAAATAATTCAATTTAGAGCCAACAACTAGAAACGTGAAGACATAAGAGTTGATGTACAGTGCACCTCAGTTGCATATCAACCAGGATTGTTTGAGGTTCCACAAGAAACCCAGTGTCTGTACGCCCCAGGAATATACTTCGCTGGAAACCACCTGCGTGGCATGAAACACCGATGACCTCTCAAGCACCACTTAGACATATTAATTTGTTATCATCAGAATAGACCATTTGGTATCTCAGGAATCCCGTGTCCTCATTGTTGCCAAAGCATGGTCGCCTATAGGCATCGTCAGTGTGTCGCCAGCTTTCACCACGCTCAAGCAAGATGGCTCAGTTTTGTAAATCTCAAACTTATGATTTGGGTTATCTAGTCTAACCTGTTTGATTTTTTAGTAAGATCGAGCTCTAGCTCCCGCCACAGAGTGTGGTTGCGCTTTGTCTCCCACCACAACAAAGGAGTCAAGCTCAACTTTAACATTAACTCGGTCGAGGCCTCTTCCCACTACACTCACATCGCCAGAGTTACGCGGTCAAGGCATCTTCTTGCTACACTCTGATCGCCCAGAGTTACGCAGTCGAGGCATCCGCCTGCTACACTCTCATTGCCAGAGTTACGCGGTCTAGGCATCCTCCCGCTACACTCACATCACCAGAGTTACACGGTCGAGTCATCCTCCCGTTACACTCTCATCGCCCAGAGTTACGCGATCGAGGCATCTTCCCGCTACACTCTCATCGCCAGAGTTACGTGGTCGATGCATCTTTCTGCTACACTCTCATCACCAGAGTTATATGGTTGATGCATCCTTCCACTACACTCTCGTTACCAAGAGTTACGTGGTCGAGGCATCTTCCCCCTACACTCTCATCACCAAAGCTACACGGTTGAGGCAACCTCCCGCTACACTCTCATCGCCTAGAGTTACGTGGTCGAGGCATCCTCCCACTACACGGTTGAGGCGTCCTCCAGCTACACTCATATCACCAGAGTTACGCAGTCGAGGCACCCTCCCACTACACTCTCATCGCCAGAGTTATGTGGTCAAGGAATCCTCTTGCTACACTAAAATTGCCAAAGTTACATAGTCGAGGCATCCTTCCGCTACACTCACAGTCGATTGATTCCACACTCACCACCAACGCAGTCGAGGCATCCTCCTGCGAAATACAAGTCGAGTGTTTCCACTCGCTACAACCGCCGCCAACAGGTTACCTTCGGGAACGAGTTGGCGAGCTTAGCAACCACCTAAGATGGATCCAGTGTGTCGACAGGCTCCCTGATGACTAAAGCGCGGATTACTACAAACAAACTCTTACTTCAACATTCAAACTCTTATCGATCAAAATGGAAATGTTGGGAGAGCTGGGATCTCCGAACTTCTGAGGAGTCTCACTCAATATCAATGCACTGACTTACTCCGTTAGAAAAGTTTTCTTCTTTACATTCAGTTTCCTCTTCACTGTGCACAAGTCCTTCAAAAATTTTGCATATGAAGACACTTGTTGTATGGCATTCAAGAGTGGAATATTAATCTTTACTTGCTTGAAAATCTCCTGAATCTCAGTGTGGTATTTGTTCTTTTGGCCAGCTGCCAATCTTTGAGGATAGAGAACCACAGGTTGGTACCCCCTACTAGTTTCAGCATCTGCACTCACAGGCTTCTTCAGCTCTGGTCTCACTACCTCTAGTTCTTTTTCAGCTTCATCAGTCTCTGTTACATCTTCAGGTGTAGGAGCAACTACCTATCTGTCAATGGTCATCTCTGGTTGGGGAACTTCCTTTTCACTTCTCAAAGTAAGAACGGCCTTTGCTGTCTCAAAAACCTCCCCTGAGACATTATGCACTTGTTGTTGTTGTTGCTGGTATACTTGAGGATTAGGCTGAGGCTGTGCTGGGAACTTCCCTTTATCTAGGGTGCTCAATGTCGTGCTCATCTTATTGATGGTGCCTCGCAAGTCATTTATGGCCTGAGTATTCTGATTGTTTGTGGTGGCCTGAATCTGCATGAATTGCTGAAGTGTATTGGACATCTATGCCATACTGTCATCTAGAGACTTCTTCGCAGATGATTAAGGTTGAGAACTCTGTGCAGCTACATGAGGCTGAAATCCTGGAGGTGCTACAAAAGGATAGTTATGAGAACTCTGATATGACTGATACTGATGTTGAGGAGCAGCCTGATGAAATGGCTGCTGAGAAGGTGGTGGAGACCGGCCAGGCTGATCATTCCTCCATAAGAAATTTGTGTGATTCCTCCACCCCAGATTATATGTATTGGAGAAATGCTGATTGTGTGCACTATTAACCCAACTTGCTGATTGCATCTGCTCAGAGCCACTCTCCTGAAATATTGGCATGATTGGGCAGTTTTGGGTCTTGTGGTTTGAATCAGCACATAAAGAACATGCCTCTAGTGCTTTTACAGCCTTCACTTTTTCCATCTCCATTACCTCTAATCTTCTAGTCAATGCAGCTATTTGGACTTGAACGTTAGTGTCTTCCTTAAACTCATATCTGCCCCCATCAGCAATAGCCCTCAGTGGCTGTGCTGTCAATGAAACTCGATCAGTGCGAGTGTTCCATTGTTGTGCGCTCTCAGCAAGATAGTCAAAAAATGGCAATACTTCATCAGGTTCCTTGCTAAAGAATTCTCCATTGCACATAGTCTGAACAAACTGTTTGCATTGTGGAGTGAGACCAGTGTAAAAATAATTCACCAACCTCCAGGATTCAAAATCGTGATGTGGACAGATGTTCACCAAATCCTTAAACCTTTCCCAGCTGGTCTGGAAAGTCTCGTCAGATTTCTGATTGAACTGACTGATCTGCTCTTATAAATACTGAGTTCTCTGAAAAGAAATTTTTTTTTTGTAAGAACTCACGTTGCATATCAGACCAACTAGAGATAGAATTAGGCCTCAAATAATTAAACCAAATATTCGCTTTATCCTTTAAAGAGAAAGGAAATAAACGAAGTCTAATAAATTCATCAATAGTGACTCTATTGATAAAAGTAGTATAAGCCAACTCAAAATCTGTCAAGTGCTGATAAGGACTCTCAGAATCCATTCCGTGGAACTGAGATATCACTGACATCATGCCATGCTTAATAGAAAAATTAGGTGCATCATCAGGTAAAATAATGCATGATGGTGTAGTGGTGCGAGTGGGCTGCAAATAATCCCTAAGAGTGCATGGTACAGGTGCTGCCATGGTTTGTTCAATTTCAATTTCCTCGTCAGTAGAAAAAACAGAAGAGCTATCTATCTCTGGGCTGTGTATACTATTCTCAGTGCTCGATGTAACTCTAACCAACCTATTTGAATTGTCCCTAATCTATGACATGAAATATCAATCCGAGTAACATAAGTAAGGTTCAAGTGACTGAGTAGTAGGTGACAAGTGAAATGTGTAATCAGAGATAAGATAGTGACAACAATCAACTGAGATAAAAATAAAATAAAATAAAAATAACGAGTTTAAATTTACGTCAAGCAACTATTCCCCGGCAACGGCGCCAAAAACTTGACTCACTCAAAAATGAGTAGCACAAAGGCTATCCCAAGTGTAGGAGGATGTCTCGTAATAATTAGGAATAAATTCCTAGATCATCTCCTCAGGGAAAGTTACTTAGAATCAAACTCGTTTAAAATAGTGAAAATATTCACAAAGAGAAAATAAAAATAATGGTATGTGCAATGGATGGAAGAGTGTAACAAGAATGAAAAGGGCACTAGTCATGGACTAGATTCATATTTTTGGATTTTTTAGTGTTGAAATGAAATGTAAAAAAAAACTAACAAATTGAAATTAACAATAAAGAAAATCAACTAAACTAAACAATCTTATTTAATCTGAAAATTAAACAATAAAGCAGAAATTATTTAAGTCATAATTAAGCTTTAATCGATCTAATATGCAATGGAACTAAGAGATTAATAAAACTAATCTAAGAATTAAATTAGATTAGAGAGTAATTGACAAAATACGAATTGAAAATTGAAAAGCCCCAAAATCAAGATTCTAGGGTTCATCCTTGTATTCAAATCACAAATTCTCAAAATTAATCCATAGCAATTGTAATCACTGTTCAATAAAAGTTTAAAGAAGCGAGAAAAGTAAATAACACGAAATAAATAAACAGCAAATAAAGTGCCCAAAAGTCTAAACCAAATATCTCATAAATATTACATAAACTTTAAACTGAAATTAAATAAAAAGTATTAAGGGTGTGCATCCGGACCGATTTTTTTTCCGGTCCGGTCCGGAACCCGGAAACCCAGGTGAATCCGGGCGGTGATCCGCCCGAGTTACACCCGGGCGGTTAATAATATCCCGGATCCGGTTACAGATCCGGTTATGTGACCCGATTATCCGTAACCGGGTCATATAAAAACAAAATATCCGCCCCTTCTAATCGTCTTCTCGCATCGCATCGATTAGGGTTTGCATCCGCTTTCTCATCTTCTCGAATCTGTAAGCTTGCCATCTCGAATCTACCTTCTCGTCTTGACTTCTTCTCAAATTCACCTTCTCTCTCGGTCTCGAAGTCCCTTCTGGCCTTCTCTCTAAAGTTTTTCCAATCCCCGAATCTGTTCTCGTCTTCTCTCTCAAGGCTCTGTTCTCTCTCAAGCCTTTGAAGTGTTTTCTCGAATCGTCTTAAGGTATTTTCCATTGCTCTGTAAGCTTATTTCGATACCTTATTAATGATGTTTGAGTTCTGTTAGTTTGTATTGAATTGTATGGTTTTGTTTGGATTGCTCTGTATGGAGGTTGTTGTGTTCCGTTTGAAGCATGTAATAAGTTAACAGATTGTATTGATGGACAGTATCAACCATTTTCAGCAGTAAAAGAAAAGGGATATTGGAAAACTGCTCGACTTTATTCCATGTGGGATATTGGATTGATGGACAGTATCAAGTTGATACTATCAACCCAACACATAAAGCCAACAACTGATAAAAATAATCGATTTTTTTATTTATTTATTGGTTAAGGAAGTAATTATTAATGAATTTATTAATATATTGGGTTTAAGAATACGTTTCTATGTTTCATTGACTCATTATTTTTGCTGGATGTATTTCATTTCTTTATTATTTCTGATTTGAATTATGGGTTGGAAAACAGAAAAAGACTAGAATTTGCCTAATCATTCATAAAATATCTAGCTTTATGCATTGAGATATGCTTTATCCAGATTCAGTGTTGTTGGTTGACCGATTAATTGATGTTTCTTGCATTCCTTTTGATTTTGAGAAAGATAATCAGATAATAATAGTAGGTTGATAGTTATCTTTGCAATTTGTTGGTTTCATCATGGCTTAGTTGTTGCTATTATGATGGAAATGTGATGTACAACCAAAGATAAAACGAAAGCTAAATCAATACCTGATCTTCCAGTTCATTGACTTGACAAGTGGGGTGGACATTTCTTCTCTCAAAGAATTATAATCCCACCCACCCCTTAACCTTGAAAAAGGGTATATTTCCCAAAAAAAAGAAGAAGAAAGAAGACCACTGATGAGTAATGATTGATGTTGTTAATTTTTTTTTTTTGTTACTAAGAAAGAAATACACATGCTTTTTTAGTCAAGGTTATGTTTACTGTGTTTTGAGATTGCATATTGCCAAATTCAAATAAATTTTCAACTTTTTTCTATTTACTTTCACATACTTTAATATAATAATTATTTACAAAAATACTGGCAAAATCCATACTCTCCAAAATCATGACCCTTGACTTCCTTTATATAGGCGATAATAGTATAAATTTAAAATAAAATACAACTCTGAAAATTTGTATTACACTTCTGCATTACAATTTGTATTACAATTTCAGGACATCAACTGGAATATATCCATCATGTAATGGCACTGAGTTTTTTTCTCTTTATAGTTTATACAAAACCTTTCCACTGTAAAATCTGCATAAGGGTCAAGATTTGGGTAGTTTTTCTTGGCGTGGAGCTTAGAAATTCCATTAACATGATGCATATATTACTTTGGAATGGGAATTTAAGCATTGTACAGGTTTATTACTTTGGAATGGTTTTTTTTTTTTTTTTTTGAATGGAATGTTTATTACTCCATGTTATGTCCAATGCTAGACAACAATCTGTGTGAATGAATGCAAGTGGTTTTTGCACCTTCCACTAATTAAGATCTAAATTAAAAAATTATCACAATGCCTTTATAGATTGATGTCGTTTGTCCAATTAAAGAGTCATTGCACCTTCTCAACTCACTGTTCAATCCTCTCCTAATTGTCCAAGCTATTGTAGAATTACATATATGTAGAACTACTGCCGCTAAAAGTTGTTATGCCTATCCATGCCTATATCAATGCAGAAGATTCTTTTAGTCAAGTTAGCTCGATAGATCATGTAGCCAATCCACTGCCACTGCCCTCTAGCTTGCACAATCCTATTTTAAATGAAAAATTATATTCTAAATTCGATATGTAGACCATACATATTAAAATATTTATATGACATAATTTGTATTTAAAGTTAAATTTTATATTAGAAATAGCCATGTTGACACTTTAGTTAATTTCTATTGGTTGTAATGTGCTTAGTTTCAGTAACTGTAAATGCTTTGCTTTACTATAAATACTTTACATGTATTTCTGTGACTGTAAGAAAAAGTATTCAGATTCAATACAAGCAAAGTCCAAATTTTCTTTCTCTTCTCCATTCAATTTTTTTCTTCTATTACCTCTGAAATTAAATCCTAAGTAAAATTACCAAATGGTAATCTAGTTGAAGTAACTCATGTTGGAACAGTTTCTCTTTATGAGAAATTGATTTTACACAATGTCCTTTGTGTACCACCCCAATTAATCTATATCTATTATATATTATTCGATTAGAAATCTGGTTTGTCTGTTTTGTTACCTAAGAATGATCTAATTGGCCAAGCTTGTTTGATATTTGCTGTAATTGTTGATTCTTATTATATTTGCTGAAGTATATACATTATTTTTTATGTTTAAAACAGATGGAAGATAGTTTTAGTGGTAGTGTTGGTGGATCAGCGCCTATTTCATTGGACATAGAGGAAAACACTAGTCCATTAGTGCCTTCCTCTATGAATACCCAAAACCCCACACCATCTCTCCCCCCAAAGTCAAAAAGAGCCAAGAAGGCTACGAACCAATCTCTTGTATGGGATCATTTTACAAGGGTTGAACCTATTGATCCCATTGCACCCAAAGCTCAATGCAATTATTGCTTTAAGATTTATGGATGCCATTATAAAAATGGTACTTCATCAATGTCACACCACTTAAGAAATGCTTGTCCGAACTCTCCCATTAGAGAGAATAAAAATCTTGGGAAGGATAAATCACCATCACACACTGGAGTTAGAATGGATGGTAAAGGTTCTAGTCCTCAAGTGTTAGGACAATATGATCGTGAAAAATTAAAGGCGATGATTTCCAATTTGTTTATCCAGTGTGAATTACCATTCAAGGTTATAGAACATCCGGCATTTGTTAAACTTTTGGGTTATTTAGAGCCTAGACACACTTTGCCATCCCGAACCACCTTCCAAAAAGAGTGTATTGGTTTATACAAAGAGGAGAAGCAAAAGTTGAAGGCATTGTTGAGTAGTCAAAGAGTGAGTTTGACCACCGATATATGGACATCGGTGCAAAACAAGAATTACATTTGTGTTACATGCCATTATATTGATCAAAGTTGGGTATTACACAAGAAAATTATAATGTTTTTCAAGATTCCTAATCATATGGGTGAGACCATTGCTTGGATGTTAGAGTCTTGTTTGGCGGATTGGGAGATTAATCGTCTTTGTACGATCACCATGGATAATGCCTCTTCCAATGATGTTGCTATTGATCATGTGAGGAGGAACATAAGAGATAATGAGTTCACAATTTTGGGAGGCGAGTTCATACATGTGCGATGTGCTGCACATATTTTAAACCTCATTGTATGTGATGGTTTAAAAATTATTCATGATGCTGTAAATAAGATTAGAGAAGCAATTAGATTTGTGAGGTCCTCACCGGCAAGGCTTGATATGTTTAAACGTGTGCAAACGAGCTGAATATTATGTGTGGAAAAATGGTGTGTCTAGATGTTCCTACTAGATGGAACTCAACATACCTAATGCTTAGTATTGCTGAAAAATACGAAAGAGCTTTCGTACTAATGGGAGTGAAGGAGTCACAGCTTTTGGCGCCTCCGTTTGAAGATTGGCAAATGGCTCGTATTTTTATTAAGTTTCTAAAAGTTTTTTATGATGCCACTTTGAAAATCTCTGGCTCATTGTATGTGACCTCAAATATGTTGTTTCAACAAATTTGTACAATTGAGAATACTTTGAACAACATGGGTCAGAGTGACGATGATATGTTGATGAAGATGGCTTCTACTATGAAACTTAAGTTTGATAAATATTGGGGGAAAACAGATAGGATGAACATGATTGTTTATGTAGCTTTTGTCCTTGACCCTCGATATAAGATTACAGCCTTGTCATATTGGTTAAAAAGGTGCAAAGGGGATGAATGCGGAGATAGAATTGAGGCCAAAGTAAGATTGCTCATGAATCGTTTGATTGAGCAATACCACAAGTTTTATGGGCTAGGTAGTGGAAGATCAAATATGGCCCATAGAAGTTCCTCAAGTATTATTGGTGATGACCTGGACTGTGAAGATTTTGATACAGCTCTAGAGCAATATCTTGAGAAACAAAACAGTTCAGTACTTAGCTCGGATATGGATAGGTATTTGTCGGATGTGATTGAACCAAAAATACCCAAGTTTGATATTTTGGATTGGTGGAAGAAGAACTCATTTAGATATCCTATCCTTGCGGAGATCGCACGTGATGTATTGGGCATCCCTATTTCCACCGTCGCATCCGAGTCCGCATTCAGCACCGGTGGACGTGTAATAGATCCATACCGAAGCTCATTAGCTCCGGAGACTGTCCAAGCACTAATTTGCACGCAAAATTGGTTGACTTGTGAACCACTTAGTTCTTGGGAGGTCGAGGAGCATGTAGAACGCGTTGACATCGAAGGTAAACACTTTTATTTGTTAAGTTTGATTTTTTATTATTAATTTATCCATTTAACTTAACCTTTACATTTTTTTCTGCTTAAGGTAACCCTCTTCCTTCAACTTCAGCAACTTAAGCGTATGGACTCCCACCCTATGCATTGAAAACTCTCCTTATGCAGTAAGTTATCGGAACCATGCCATTTTTAATTTAAATAGATCATGAGTTTCTTAGTTCTTTGTATTAGTCATTTAAAGTGGAGAGCAATATTAATTACTTTTGTTGGGATCAGAAGAAATTCAATCTTGTTGACCCTGTGGAGAGAAACACCATTGGTCCTTCTGATCAGAAGATATTTCCTGAGGTATTTTTCAATTTTCACACTTTTTGCTATCCTTCAGCATGACTTCCAATCTTGTTGCTTGAAGTTTATCTCGTCTTTCACTAGCTTAATCTCCTTTAACTTTCACACCATGACTTCCAATCTTGTTGCTTGAAGTTATCTTTTCAACTCCATAGATGTTGTATGGGTTAGGTAGCATTTTCGTCTTGCATTGTATATGGCTTCTGAGCTGTGGAATTTATTTCTGCTAACCAGTCAAAAATTAGATTAAGTTATATGTGGTTATTTTTATCGATGAGTCTAGATATCATTTTTATGAATTTCGTGAAAATGATTTAGTTAGTGGCTTGTGCTCTAAATATTTTTTCAAGTATGACCAACAAGGCCTCCTTTCAAAGATTGGGCTAAAGTAAATATTGAAGTGTACAACATCGTGCACAAAATTTGCTGCACCAGCAAGCATTTGGTATTGGATTGACGCTGAAACATTTGTTGTTATGGCTGCATGCTACATTATTTGTACTAATGATTTGTATAATTTGTTAGGAACATATGTTGTTGGTTTGTGAGCATTTGCTGTTATGTATACCAATTGATGGCTTGGTTTGTTATGGTTTCATGCTACATTTAAGCTAAACCTGGTTGTTTCTATTTATATATCTAGATTGTAGTGGCTGGATTGTAGTGCTAAGAGTAAAGAGATAAACATACAAGGCAAGCGACTTTAATTGTTGAATTTTTAAAAATCTCTGCAGGAACTTGGCCTTACATTGGTGGGGAATAGAGCAAAGTTAAAGGAGATTAAGCTAGTGAAAGACGAGATAAACTTCAAGCAACAAGATTGGAAGTCATGGTGTGAAAATTAGCAAAAATTTTCACACTGATGTTGCAGCCAGTCCTAAGCTCTTCATGGATACTTTGGAGAAGCTCCATGCTTCCATTGGGACTAAGTTCATGTAAGCTTTCTCTCTCGGACTAAGTTCATGTCATATAGAGAGCAGTTTGGTAGTTGTTTTCATTATCCTAATTTTTGTGTGATTTTTTCTTGGGTATTTTAGCGCTGTACTATCGATTGTTTTGAGTATGGCAGTATGCTACTAATCTTCTATCATTATTTCCAGCTCCAGGATTTGTCGTTTATGGCCTTGTTTTGTTTTTGAACTAACTATTCCTCATAAGATGGAGGCATCGTCAACCATAAATGTTTTCTCAAGTTTTTGTATTTAATTTCAGGCCCTTGCTGTGATAATCAGATAGGCTCTAACTCGAAGTTATGATCATGGGATGAAATTTTTACTAGGCTTGGTACTGCATGGGTAATGCCTAGGAGGGTGGTAAATCTTGTCTTGTTGGAGAGAAATTCGGGGTAATCGGCAAATTGCGGCTGTTTGGAAGATGGTGCCATTATGCCTTATGTGGTGTACTTGGAATGAGAGGAATGGTCGCTGTTTTGACAATGGGGAACGTTCGATTTAGAGATTTTTTCTTCCATACGTTGTTACTTTGGGCTTCAGCTGTTGTATTGAATGAGACTAGCATTCAATACTGTAATTAGGTGTTTTTCTCTTTTGCTGTTTTTAAATTTATTTCTTTTGTTCTTTGTAAATTTATGTTTTAGTTTAATTAGTTGTGATGTATTATTATTTCTTTTGTTTTTTGTAAATTTACGTCTTGCATTGTGATGTAACAACAATATTATTATTTCGTTTTTTTTTTTGTTTGTTAGTTTATTATCAGAATTTAAAAAAAAAAACTAAGTGCTATATAAAATCCGGATTTAAATCCGGTTATAATCCGGATCCGGTTATAAAATCCGGATTAAATCCGGTTATAATCCGGATCCGGTTATAAAATCCGGATTAAATCCGGTTATAATCCGGATCCGGTTATAAAATCCGGATATCCGGTTACAATCCGGATATCCGGATTGTATCCGGTTATCCGCCCGGATTAAATCCGGATTAATCCGGGCGGATAACCGCCCGGATTTTAGCATCCGGATCCTGATCCGGTTATGGCCGGATATCCGGATCCGGATCCGGATGAACACCCCTAAAAAGTATGGAATGAAAAGAGCAAGCCAAATGAATGGAGATAGAGGTGGTAGGCAATGGAGGAGGCAGCAGGAGCGGCAATTGGACCCTGGAAGAGTACTTCAAATGTGCGGCGCTACTCTAAAAAAGTCCTCAATTTCATGCTAATGATATGCTTAAATAGGGTAGGAAGAAACCCTAATGTCTTCATATTCCCGCACACAAAATCACTTAAATTTTAGGACTCAACTTGGTAGCCATGTACGCGCTTCATGAGTTCGAATTTGGAAATTCTTATTAGAGACAACTTTGTATCACTTTAAGATAGATTTCCAACGCATTAAGAATCGTATCAATCCAAGATTTGAGCAAAAAGTTATGATTAAAATACTAAAGTGTGTCCATTCTGTCTCCTAACGCATTTTGGACTCTAATTCGAATTACTCTCAAACTCTATCATTATTTTTATTTGAAGAGTCCTACACTCGTTGAAAGTTCTTAGGTTGTTCCAACGTCTTGCCCACTTGAAAGTCCTTTGAATTTGAAATTAGAAATAAAATAATAGAAATTAGAAACAAAATAAAATAAGAATAATAGAATATAAAAAATATGTTGTGCATGTGAATGAATATTGTCCAATTAAATCACAAGTTATAAAATTAAGCATAAATCATGCTATTAACCAATTTAAATCACAACTCAGATTTATTCATCTTAACCATTCTTTCATCTAAAACCAATAATAATGTAATGAAATAAATAAAATATATTGGTTCTAAATATATAAAATATGCAATAATTCAGCTCAATCACTTAGCAACCACCTAAGATGGATCCAGGGTGTCGACAGGCTCCCTGATCACTTAAGCGCAGATTACTACAAACAAACTCTTACTTCAACATCCAAAATGAAAACATCAAGCGCCAACAAAAAATTGCAACACGGGGCAAAATCCACTAATGCCACCGAAAACCAAAAATGATCATCGAGCATGGAAATATGCCTACTTTACTAACGATAAATAGTCACATACAATCATCAGTACAATCAATTATCACGCAAACATTCTAACAAACAAACTTCACACAGAGGCCCATCATCGAAGGTCTTTACTACAAATTTCACAAATTCTTCTTGAGGACCGCTCATGGAGATCTCTATTGCATTGCATAACAAATGACAGACTAAGGACCAGTTCCCAAAATTGCTTCTTCTGCAGTTTTTTACAAGTTACCTATATCACGGTTGACCTGAAGATTCTCAAAGCCTTCTTAATGAACAAGTTGACCTAAAGAATCGCGGGCACCTGTTAGGGACAAAATTGACTAAGTCAAACCCTTTGAAAACCTATCACTAATAATAAGAGAATAGATAAAGTCAAAAGATAAAGAATGGAAGAGATAAGGCAAGGAAGAGATAAACCAAAAGCAGTTGGCTTAGACTCCTAAAAGGAAAAGGCTTCACAAGGCAAGTTGGACTCAATCACTCAAATGAAGAAAATAAACCTCTATAAAGGAGATATTTACAAATGACGGGACTCTGCACAAGCTCCCTACGTACAAACTCCACCACACATAGCGACTCTAAAAGATCTCTCTCAAGGGAGGCATCGTCTTCAACCTCCCGAAATTCTAAATTTTTCCATTGTATTGAGCGATATGTGAGAGATTGTAAAATCACCTGTCATAGTGGATTTTTTCCCCAAACAACCTATAGACGTAAGATTTTATGTCGAACCACGTAAATCTCTGTGTCTCTCTTTATTTATTTTTATTTACTTATTTACTATTAATTTTATAGATAAACGTGACGAACACCGTATCGAAACCCGAATCACCATCTTGGGTCGGGAATAATTCATTCCTCCCTTCTAGCATGTTGTGTAATCTTTGGCATTAATAAGGTCCATAGTTACGATATCTTTCTGTTTTCTTTTTATCGCTTGGTAGCCATATACATCTGAATAAAATAATGGTAAATAATAGATAACCATCAAACTGACTAGTTATATTTGGTCAACACAAATGGTGAAAACTAAGGAGATGTTTGGAAACAAATCTTATTTCATCCCATTTTATTTCCTTTTCAAATATCATTTAAATACAAACACTTTCAAAATAATCATTACAATTTTTTCAAACTAATTATTATAACTTTCGCTAATTGTCAAACAAAAAATAAAAAAATAATTCAACTTTTTCAAATCTCAAAACAAAAATAATTTTAAAAAATTATATTCTAACAATATTTTAACTTTATAATATTTTTTATTCAAAGTTTTCTTTTTCATTTCCTAAAACCCAATAATACTTAACTCATATTATCTTACTACTATTTACAAGTCATTTTACTATTATTCACAAAATTCTTATCTCATCTCATTCTTTCAACATCCCATAAAAGTAATGTAACTTTGGAGTACTGGTATTGGCTTAACCTAATGCCAGTGAATCTTATTAAATGGCTAATTTGAGCCAGATTATGCCTGCATCGGCCCGAAAAATTCTCTCGAGAAGACTAAATGCCTTTTTTCATACTTTTTTTATATCCTTAAACATATTTAAAAAAATCACAACATCATTAAAAAATACTTAATCACTAAGTAATAAAATAAAAGAAATTTTTGACCATCCTCGGGACATTTCATCGGTGGCTTCAACATTATTGTTCAACATATTTGCCCATTTACTATAGCAAAGCCATTTGACTATTTTATTATATTTTAATAATCCGAAATTTGCAGTTTGATTTGCCCACCTTTAGTTTGGTCTCTTTTTTTTTTTTCAATTCATTGCCTACATTCACTTTGCAATATTCTTTGCCCACAAGGTCTTTTTTTTATATATATAAGTAACTAAATTAATTAAGACATTTAGATAAAATTCTAGGTGAGTATAATCAACGAAATTTAGATATTATCGTTAAATGACCATTGAAAATAAAGTAAAAATAATAATTTAATTAGAATAAATGAAATAACTGTTATGTTATTAAGTATAAAATTAAGGAAAAGGGTACGTTATAAATTTTGAAACTTAACACAAAATATATTTTATTTGATTAAATACTAATATATGACCAATAGAACTGCAAAATATGAAAAAATAAATTAGAAAAAGTAGAATAAAAATATGAAATTTATTAGATTTTATTATTATTATACAGAGTTTAGATGGATAATCTAATGTGGGATTACATTTTGAGTGGAATAAACAAAATACAAAATGTGTAATATTAGACAACGTTTAATTAATGGAATAACCAATCCAATACTAATACTCTTACCCAGCTTGTTTATTGTATTTACTTGATGTATTCTGAATTGATAAGCCAATACTAATACTCTTAGCCAGCTGAGGACTAACCCGCACTTCGTCGCGGGAGGGATAAGGCAACCTTAAGCCCTACATTTCCCTATGATACCCAGCGGGGAGGTAAGTTTGGACAACAGTTGGATGGCCGCTCCCTCACCGTGAGGAGGGTCAGGGTAAGTTATTTGGGCCGCCCAGAGGCTGGTCCCGCTATCCCGGATGAGGAGGTCGAGCCGCCTGCTCGCCTATCACCCTTGGTGGAGAGGTGATCTATTCGGGCAGTCTGTTACTGGACCCGCTCCCGCCCGTTGACGTCACAGGGAATGGTAGGTTTGGGTCAGGCCGGCGCTGATCCTACACTTCGTCGCGGTAGAGGTCGAGGTAAGTCATTAGGGTAGTCGTAAGCTGACTCCGCTCTCCCCTACAAGGGGATAAGACAACCTTAGGGCGTACACCTTGTCCCATGGTATCCCGTTGGAAGGTAAGTCATTCGGAAAGTATGTTACTGGACTTGCTCCTGCCTGTTGATGCCTATGAGGAAGGTAAGTTTTATTTTTGGGTGACCAAGGGCCGACCCACACTCCTCCGTGAGAAGGATAGAGCAGCCTTTAGGCATTACACTCATCCTTTTCACCCCACAGGGAGATAAGTTGTTGAAGTATTCATTCGTCGGTGTGGTAGCTCGTTTCCTTGGGAGTATTTGAGGCGAAAAGAACTTGGTCGACTTGTCGCAATGAACACGTAGGGACCTTCCCATCGGGAGCCCATTTTCCCCTCATCCCGTGTTGTCGTTCCGGTTTCTCTAAGTACCAGCTCCCCTACATGGAATCTTCTTGGCCGCACGCACTTGTTGAAATACTTCTCGGCCCTTCTTTTATCAGTTGCAGCTTTTATCTCTGCTTCTAGCCCTACTTCCTCCTGTTTGTCCAGCTGTTCTTCCAGTCATCTGTCGTTGGATTCTTGTTTGAAGTGCTGCACCCTGTACGTGGGGAGCCTGACTTCTACCAGTGGCATTGCCTTGTGCCCATAGGTGAGAGTGAAGGGGGTCTCTCCAGTCGGTGTTTTTATCGTGACCCGATAGGCCCAAAGCATAACGGGAGCTCCTCAGCCCATGTGCCCTTTCAGTCATCGAGTCATATCTTCAGTAGTCCCATCAGCGTTTTGTTAGTCGCTTCAACTTGTCCGTTGGATTGCGGGTGTCCGGGAGATGAGTATCGAAATTCGATCCCCAAGTCTCGGCACCAGTTCCGGTAGTGGTCAGAGTCAAACTGCCTCCCATTATCTGAGATGATAGTATGTGGAATGTCGAACCTGCAAATTACTGATTTCCACAAGAATCGCATAATATTGCCTGCAGTGATTGTGGCTAAAGCCTCTGCCTGAACCCATTTAGTGAAGTAGTCGACCGCCACCACTACATACTTGACCCCTCCCTTTATCGAGGGAAGGGGACCGACCAGGTTGACTCCCCACTGGGCAAATGGCCAAGGTGAGGTGATAGACACTAGCTTCTCCGACGGGCAATGGGGAATTTGGATGTACTCTTGACATTTATGACACTTATGTGCATAATTTTTAGTGTCCCGAAGAGCTTGGGGTCAGTAGTAGCCTGCTCTCATCACTTTTCCAGCTAGCGCCCGTCCTACCGAGTGGTTCCCACAGATACCCTCATGTATTTCTGCTAACACGTATTGTGCTTCCTCCGGGGAGATGCATCTTAAAAGTGGGGTTAAGTGACCCCGCTGGTATAGGATGCCTCGATCATGATGTAGTGTGCCGCTCTATTTCTAATTTTTCTCACCTCCTGCTTGTTTTCAGGTGTCACACCGGTTTCCAAATACTCGACTATATTCGCCGCCCAGTCTGGGACCCTAGGCTACATCGTCATGACCTCAATCCCGACAGCGGGCACTTCTACCGTCTTAACCACCCTGTTATCTGGTAAAGTTGAGCCTTCCTGCTTGGACACTGCGCGTGCCAGTTTGTCTGCCTTCTAATTTTCCGTCCTCGGTACTTGCTGAATTTGAAAATACTGGAAGTGAAGCCGCTCCGCTCCCACCAATGTGAGGTATCTCCTCAGCTTCTCGCTCTTGATGGAGAACTCTCCCAACACTTGGTTCATCACCACTTGGGAGTCAGCCTATACCTCGATTTCAGCGGCTCCTATGGCTCTGGCCACCTACAATCCCATGAGCAACGTTTCATATTCTGCTTCATTGTTCGTTGTCTTAAAGGCCAGTTTAACGGTGTAATTGTGCTCTTCCCCTTCGGGGTTCATGATGTGCACCCCAGCTCCTCCCTCTACCCGGCAAGACGAGCCGTCAACAAATACTTGCCAGGGTCTTCTAGGGTGTGTATCATTGCCCCCTATTGGAAAACGGGTGAACTCAGCGACAAAGTCTACCAACACCTGCCCCTTCACGGTGGTGCAAGGAGCGTATTCGATGTCAAACTCGCTTAATTCCACTGCCCAATTCATTAGACGCCCTTAGGCGTCTAGCCGCTGCAATACCTTCTTCAGAGAGGTCTTTATGAGTACTTATACAGGGTGAGCTAGAAAGTAGGGGCATAACTTACGCATGGTGGCCACTAATGCGAAGGCTAACTACTTTAGGGGGGTATCGGGCTTCGGGTCCCTAATAGGCCTTGCTGACGCAGTATACGGGCTTTTGGATCCCACCTTCCTCGCGCACCAATACCGAGGAAGCCGCCTGAAGGGAAATGGCCAGGTATAGGGTAAGCATTTCCCCGCACCTAGGCTGGCTAAGCAACGGAGGTCTTCTGAGGTATTACTTGAGGGCCCCGAACGCCTGGTTACACTCGTCATCCCACACTTTTGCTTTCTGCAAGACTTTGAAGAAAGGCAGGCATTTGTCAGTCGATCTCGAGACAAACCTACTGAGCGCAGCTATCCACCCAGCTAACCTCTGCACTTCGTTCATGCTTCGAGGTGGAGCCATGCTGAGGATAGCATCTACCTTCTTGGGATTGACTTCAATACCTCGCTCTGACACTATGAACCCCAGGAATTTTCCCGACCCCACGCCAAAGGCGCACTTTGCTGGATTCAGTTTCATCTGATATCGCCGTAATATTGCAAAAGCCTCCCTCAGGTTGTCCAGATGTTGTCCTGAGGTCCCGCTTTTGACCAATAGGTCATCCACGTAGACTTCCATATTCCACCCTATCTAATCTTTGAACATTCGATTGACTAGCTGTTGGTAGGAGACTATCGCATTCTTTAGCCCGAACGGCATCGCCTTGTAGCAGTATAGACCTCGGTCCGTGATGAATGAGGTCTTCTCCTCGTCTTCAGGATTCATGCAAATTTGTTTGTACCCGGAGTAGACGTCTATGAAGCTAAGCATGCAATGACCCGCTGTTGAATCAACGATGAGGTCAATCCGAGGGAGCGGGAAGCTGTCCTTAGGGCAAGCTTTGTTGATGTCGTTGAAGCCAATGCACATCCTCCATTTGCCACTCGACTTCTTAACCAACACCACGTTCGACAACCACTCAGGGTAGTGGGCTTCCCAGATAAACCCGACCCTCAGTAGTCTAATGCTTCGACGCTTCTGCCGCACTCTTCGCATTTTTGGGTCTACATTTAAATTGTGATGTATGATCTTTGGGGCTATCCTAGGCATGTCTCCATGATCCCATGCAAATACATCCATGTGCTCAATGAGGAGTTGCTGCATGGCATCTCGGACTTCTTGGACCATTCCCCCACCGATCGTTGTCGTGGCTTCTGGCCGGCTCGGGTGGAGGATGACAAGTTCCGGCAGCCCGATTAGCTCAGCCTTTTGGAGCTCTCGCTAGTCTTAAATTTCGCTCGCAACCTCCACACGATCAAGGACTGGAGGCAGCGTGCTGACCTCCATGATCACTTGTTTCATTCTGTCCTCTCTTGTCTGGTCTTCCATCTACCATGTTTTCCACTCTCAAGTTGGTTTAGTGATCCTCCGAGTTACCTGGAACGGGTTGCCTTAGATGTACGAAGGACACGCAAGATCTATTACAATCCCACAGATGGTGCCAATGTTGATATCGTGTTTCGCACACCCTTGGGTCAGGCTCCAACAACTCAGGTCTTCTCAACGAGCCCTGCAAGGAGAATGATGAATGCGGCTTGAGAGGGCGGCCTAGGGGCCAGGGAGCCTCCGATGCCAAAGTCAATAAATGTTTTTGGAGTGTTGTCAATAAGTAAGAAAACCTAAAAACCAGAGAGAATCCTCGTACCTAGGGCCGGCTATTTCTACCAAAAGTCATGTGAGTGGATCAAGCCCGTTGCTTTGAGATCTGGAGCCTTCGTACTGTTTTCCCTGTCAGAATCTTTAAATGTGGCGGGGCTCCATGTCAGTTTCATGATGGCCAGTGTGACTTGATCTTCATTGTCATTAATATGAGACAATTCTTGAGCCTTAACTTGGCTTATGGGAGCCATTGATGCCCTGCTGCTATCGGATCGCGAGTCTTCTGCGCCTCCTGTGTATCCCACGCATACCCAGTTCTCAAGGGAGGCTGCCGATATGTCAGGTTGAGCTGTCTTGTCGACCAGACGGAGCCCCTTCTTGGTTGACAATTTGCTCTTTGTCCAGATTAGATCCCCACTAGGCTGAGTTTTTGGGCCAAGGTTCTATAGGCCTTTCTTGAGAAGGGAAAGTTTCCTTTACAGATATTACATATCATCAACAAAAAAATACCTATAAAAATAAGCATTTATAAATTTTGAAAATAGAATTTATTGGTATTATACAAGTTGATTGCAGATTTTTCAGGTTGCGAACCCGCTTCTTAATCGGTCTAATTAGGTCAACGTTTTGCTCCAAATCTATTTATATCAAACTCAAATTAGTTTATTTCTTCTCTGGTTCAAAGATCGTGTCATATATTGTCACCCTTAATGTTAGTGTATGATATTATGAAGGGGTGCACGAAGAAATATCCTTGCTATTGGGTTTAGGAAATTAATGGAGGATAGTTTTGTAATATTAATATTTATTTTTAATAGAGTGTCATGATTTCATTGATTATTTGAAAATTAATTGTTAAATAATTGTAAAAGAGTTATCATTACTGTTGGATTTAAGAAATTAGTCGTTAACTTACGCGATGTGCAAGAATAATTAAATTTAAAATACATTGTAATAACTAGCTCAGCATATCTCGAGGCAATGTATAATATATAGAACCTTAAAAGACTTCTAGCTTCCTTGCACTGTTGCTTTTTTGCATCACAAATTTTGCTTGAGTGAAGAGAGAAGTCAAGAGATACTTATATAATTTGTAAGGTAAAAGAACATAGGCTGGGAAAGAAAACATGCATTTGGTAAATTAAAAGATTTCTAATTTTAAATATAATTTATTAGATAATTAAATAATAACTTATTTGGATTTATTATTATTTTTACTTTATCTCTGCATGCTACATATGTAGCCCAGTCCCCATACTCGTTGCGAACTACCCTAACTACCGCAAGCTGGGGGATAGGCAAACCATCTTCTCTCGAGAAGCCTTCAACTTCGCCTCGAGCTCAACTACCTTCTTCTTGGAGTCAAACCTATTGGCTTCCGAAACTCGGCCAAGCTTGATGATTTTCTTGTTGTGCTCTTTTAGGTCCTTGTTGGCGGCATACCGAGCTTCCAACTCAGCCATCTGGTCATGAGTAATGTCAAGAGTGTTAAGTTTCTGACGGGAGTCCAAGGAGTTGGCCAGTTTGTCGACATACTCTAAGGCTCGCTTGTTGGCCCCTTCCAAGTCTTGTTCCAGGCATTGACGAAGATCTCGCCCACTGTTGTGCTCCTTCTCCACCAGTCTGACTTCGAAATGGATTCTTGCAACCTCTTCCTCAGACTTCTCTAGGTCCTAGCGTGGATCGGCTGCCTCATCTCGAAGACTGGCGACATCTTCTTCCCTCATATGGAAGTAAGACTCCCAATGAGAGCAATCGGCCACCAACTTGTCCCACTAGGAAATAACTTGGTGGGCCTTCTCGACATATGCATGGAGAGCACGGACTTCGTCTTCCAAATAGAACTGGTGGTCCACGATCCACCCGGCGAGTTCTTCAACTACTAAATTTAACACCTGTCCTTGTGGTGGGACTTTAGAAAATAGTTTTTTGAAAATGAGACGAAAATTACTGATCCTTGTAAAACTTTTTCCTTTCTTTCTTAGGATATAAAAGATTATATGTTTTAAATTAAAACATACTCTATAAATGATATGAACACATGGGAATGAAATCTTTTGAATCCACAATCAATTTGAGAACTCACCCAAGAAAGCCAAAAATCCAGTCAATGGATGGAGAATCTAGACCCGTTGAGAACTCGTTTCAAGAACCTAGATTATATTAAAATCTCAACCCGTTGAATAACCTGTCTCAAGAACCCAGATTATAAGGAGGAACGTCATAAAGGTTGTGATATACCTTTGATAAGTTCAAAAGTTCAATCATGAACAAAAAAAGTAAACTCAACTCACAATAAAAATTCAATATTGTCTAAAAAGTTTGTGTTGGACAGCTACAAGGTATTTAAATACCTAAACTCCAATTAACCCTAGGCCGAAACAATGCCTCTTTTACCAAAAATGCCCCTGGATGAATAGTATCACAGCTACAGTAATGCGACTACAGTAACTCTTGAAACCCTAGTTCAACAAAATAAAACATATGTGGGCCAAGCATCCTCAAACTCGATTATTCTAGACTAATTCCAATAACTAATAAAATAAATCTTTTAAATGATTTAAACAAGTTGAAAGCCTTCAATAACAATAGGCCCAAACAATAACTCTAAGTCATGTCTTTCACATCTTGAATCAAGTGGATCAAAACTAGTTCTCCTTCTTTCAAACTCATCTTGAGTGTTGGGCTCCTGCTAGCTTCATTCCAAGTGGATTACACCAATCCTTGCATTGCTTCCTTGATCTTCTTGGCTCTTGATCTTGTAATTGGCCCATCTGGAACTTACAAATGATCTTTAAGACTAGGCCCACCTTGGTTCCCATCATTCCCCCTCTCCTCAAAAGGATTTGACCTCGAATCTTCACCTACATCAAAAGGAGAAAAATCATAAACATTGAAAGTAGCAGAAACATTATACTCACTTGGAATGTCCATTTTTTATGCATTGTCATTAATTTTCTCAAGAATTTGGAAAGGTTCATCTGCTCGAGGATGCAACTTAGTCCTTCTATGGGCTGGGAATCTTTCTTTGTGCATGTGAATCCAAACCTAATCTCTTAGTTCAAAGATGACATGCCTTCACTCTTTATTGGCTTGGGAAGCAACCCTTTCATTCTTTTGGGCAATTTGAAGCCGTACCCTCTCATGAAGTGACTTCACCAATTCTGCCTTCTTTTGTCCATCCAAACTACTCCTGCCATCGGCAGGTAAAGACATCAAATTTAAAAGAATAAGTGGATTAAAATCATAACAATTTCAAAAGAAGAATATGAAGTAGTAGTATGCATGGTCCTATTATATGTAAACTCTACAAATGGCAAACAATCATCTCAAGTTTTAAATTCTTATGTACAACAGTGCACAAAAGCTGAGTTAAAGTCATATTAACTACTTTAGTCTAACCATCAGTCTGCAGATGACAAATAGTGAAAAATAAGAGCTTAGTACCCAATTTCCCCCACAACACCTTCCAAAAGTAGTTAAGGAATTTAACATCCCTATCAGAAACAATACTCCTAGGTACACCATGGACTCGCACTATCTCCCTGAAAAACAAGTCAGCTATCTTTGTGGCATCATCTATTTTATGGCATGGAATGAAATGTGTCATCTTACTAAATATATCCACAACCACAAAAATAGAATCTCTACCCCTTTTTGTCCTGGGCAGCCCCAAAACAAAGTCCATAGATATGTCTACCCATGACTCACTAGGAACGGGTAAGGGTGTATACAACCAATGTGGCAAAACCTTAGATTTGGCCTTTCTACATGTAATGTACCTGCCACAAATGCGATTGACATCTCTCTTCATCTTAGGGTAAAAGAAATGTTCATGCAAAATGTCTAAAGTTTTCTTGATACCAAAGTGTCCCATTAATCCCCCACCATGTGCCTCACGCACCAATAACTCATGCATAGAACAACTTGGCACACAAAGTTTGTTTTCTTTAAACAAATAACCATCATACTTGTAAAACTTACCAAATGCCGCCTTATCACATGCCATATACTCATTAGAAAAGTCAACGTCATCGACATACATGTCTTTCACATATTCAAACCCAAGCATTTTAGCACTCATAGAAGTAAGAAGTACATACCTCTGGGATAGAGCATCAGCAACAATGTTCTCCTTACCTTGCTTGTAACAGATGACATATGGAAAGGTCTCAATGTATTTCATTCATCTAGTATGCCTTTTTTTCAACTTACCTTGACTCTTGAAATGCTTCAATGATTCATGATCGATGTGGATCACAAATTCCCTAGGCCACAAGTAGTGCTGCCAAGTCTCTAATGCACGAACAAGAGCATAAAGCTCTTTGTCATAAGTAGGGTACTTCAGGGATGCCCCACTTAGCTTCTCACTGAAGAAGGCTCTAGGCCGCCTATCTTGCATCAAAACGGCTCCAATTCCTATTCCTGAGGCATCACATTCAATCTCAAAAGTTTTGTTAAAATCAGGTAATGCTAACACAGGTGCAAAGCACAACCTTTCTTTAATAGTGGCAAAAGCATTTTCTTGATTAGCCCCCCAATGAAACCCAACATTCTTTTTAATTACCTCAGTGAGTGGTGCATCAATGGTGCTAAAGTCTCTAACAAAACGCCGATAAAAGCTAGCTAAGCCATGAAAGCTTTTTACCTCAGTGATGCTCTTTGGCGTTGGTCACTCCTTGATGGCCTTGACTTTCTCTTCATCCACCTTAATACCTTTTGTACTAACAACATAACTAAGAAAAACACTTTGTCCATTAAAAATGTACATTTCTTAAAATTAGCATACAACTTTCTACATCTCAACACATCAAACACATATCTCAAATGCTCAATAGGTTCATTTAAGTCCTTGTTGTAAACTAGGATATCATCAAAATACACAACCACAAACTTGCCTATGAACACACGTAGGATATGGTTCATTAATCTCATGAAAGTACTAGACGCATTTGTAAGTCCAAATGGCATAACCAATCATTCATAAAGCTCATACTTAGTCTTAAAAGTAGTTTTTCATTCATCACCATCTTTCATTCTAATTTGTTGGTATCCACTTTAAGATCAATTTTACTGAAAAATACATGAGCCATGCAATTCATCAAGCATATCATCTAATATAAATGGGATGGTGATACTTTACCATGATATTGTTGACTGCCCTGCAATCAACGCACATCCTCCACGTCCCATCCTTCTTTGGCACTAGTAGCACTGGTACTGTACATGAGCTCATGCTCTCCCTCACGTAGCCCTTACTCATCAAATCCTCAACTTGCCTCTGAAGCTCTTTTGTCTTCTCTAGATTACTCTTATAGCTTGGAATAGCAACTCCAGGCACAAAATCAATCGGATGCTCGATGCCTCTAATGGGTGGCAACTCATTTGGCATCTCCTCTGGGAATACATTCTTAAACTCCTGCAACAAAGAAGCAGCCAAACTAGGATGAGAATGGTTAGTTTCATCAAGAATAAGATAAGACTCTTTATAGACAAGAAAAGTCATAGGGCGATCTGCTAAGAAAGCCCTCTTAACCTCACTCTCTCTTGCATAGAAACTCACTTTTATCTTTCATTTTCTCGTTGCAGACTCTCCTTCTTTTTCACTCTTTTTCACTCTCACTCTTTTTTTTTTTTTTTTGCTCAATCTCTTTTTCACTCTTTCTTTTTTTATCACGCTCATTTTCACTCTTTCTTTTTTGATCACTCTCATTTTCATTCTTTCTTTTTTGAGCAACCTCACTTTTCAGTTTCAGTTGGTCCTCATGGACCTGTCTTGAAGTTAAAGGAGCAAGCTTGATTGTTTTACCATCCTTTTCAAAGCTGTACATGTTCTTTAACCCATCATATGTCACCTTCTTATCATACTACCACGGCCTCCCCAACAAAACATGGTCAGCATTCATAGGCACAACATCACAAAACACCTAATTCTGATACTTCTTAATTGAAAAAATAACTAACACTTGTCTATCCACCCTAACCTCCCCACAATCACTCAACCACTGCAATTTGTATGGCCTAGAGTGTTTTAAGGTTAGTAAATTCAATTTCTCAACCAAAGTAGTGCTAGCCACATTAGTACAACTCTTCTCATCAATGATCATACTATATACCTTGTTGTTGACGTGGCATCAGTATGGAAAATGTTCTCTCTCTGTTGCTCTGCATCATCCACCTTAATGTGTGTATTGAGAGCACGCCTGGCAACAAGAGACTCACTTAGGGTATTCCACTCCATCATCATCACTAGCATCAACCAACTCGGGCATCTCATCACTATCATCCTCACCCTCAGTCATCACCTTCTTATTGTCACGCATAATCATCACGCATAACTTTTTTATGAAAAATTGAAAAAGTAGTGAGTCTCATCAATGATTGGTTTGAAATGAGTTGAGTTGGGTTCAACAACTAAACACGCCGTTAATGATGAAGTTGATGTAGTGTTGACTTTGTCCTTGGATGTTGATTAGCCATTGTCAGATTGTCGCTAATACGGGGAATTGGGAAGATCGATGGCGAAGGAGAGAAGCTAGCGGGTCAAATGATTTCTTGTTGGGCACAATACCATTTTGGTTTTTGTTGATGCGGAAGAAAGATCACACTAGGTAGTGGGTGTGCTTCTAGTGAATTATAACCGCATTTGACAAATCTATTTGCTAGATTTTATAATAAAATTTTTCTCATCAGTCAATATACGTCCTATAAAAAATATTCCTACATCCTATGAAAAATACCTCACACTCTATGAAAAAGCTATAGGTGTGGGGTATGGGATGTCTACAGTGGCTGATCTGTAGAATTACTCTTTAAAATCCATATTGTAGGGGTTCTTTTTTGGCAAGCCAAGGAACAAGGAATTGGGTCTAATTTATTGATCCTATTATCCTTTTTTTATTATTATATGCGTTGCAATTTCTATTAAAGAATTTCTATCGAATCCCCTGCACTCTCCTATTATATTCTCTTGTAATTCAATGAGAGAGATGCTACTCATCATCCAAACTACCAAAATATCTTCAACGAAGTCGTGAGGCCTTCCTCCTTTAATTTTAAAAGCCTAAAGTGGCCTTGGCCCTGGACAAGATAAAAGAAGAATCCTGGCCTCAACTCCAACCATCTAATGAATCAAGGCCTAGAAGGCCCAATTTGTGATGCATGATAATAA
Source organism: Juglans mandshurica (assembly GCA_022457165.1). Taxonomy (NCBI): domain Eukaryota; kingdom Viridiplantae; phylum Streptophyta; class Magnoliopsida; order Fagales; family Juglandaceae; genus Juglans; species Juglans mandshurica. The sequence goes on from CM039619.1 coordinate 38,301,014, forward strand.
AATGGACACTCTTGAATATTAACATTTCTTTAAAAAAATGTTAAATTTATAGATAGATCTCATAAAATAAAATTTATAAATTAATATAACGAGATGTGATGCGTTGTATTTACTTTTATTTACTTTGCAGTAAAATTAATTTTTACAATTTGATATACTACATCAAGCCATATTAATCCTTTTTAAAATATTTCTCATTTATCTAAGAAAATAAAATCTATACTTAAATGAAACGTCATCACTTTTAGTTTAGGTATCATATGGCTTACTAGAGAACCACCCTTTGTGGGTACACTAGCAAACCCTGCAAGGTTGTGGCCTTCTCAAGTCCACTCCAGGAGGTTTCTGTGCCTTTATCATGTTGCAAACTTGCGGTGGTAAAATTTCTAATTTTATGTTTTAGAACTAATTTGTCGAATATTTGATACGCAACACGCTCTAATTGAGTGTTATATGTAGGGGTGGGTAGCAGAGGCCCGTCCTCTACTACCTTGCCCCCATCTGCCCCACTCCCGCATGAGCGAGCAGGCTACCCTACATGGTGCGGGGCGGGGGCGGGGAAGGGGTGCTTATGGTGTAGGTAGCACCCCTAGTTATATGGCCTAAGGCTCATTTGGATAGTAAGATGAGATAAGATGAAATGATTTTATATGAGTTAAATAAAATATTATTAGAATATTATTTTTTAATATTATTATTGTTTTGAAATTTAAAAAAGTTTAATTGTTTATTATATTTTGTATGAGAATTTAAGAAAGTTATAATGATGAGATAATATGAGATCAAAACGAAACCTTAAGGGGTACGTGGCAAAGTTGTTGGTTTATTTAATGGGTATGGATTTAATGATATAATTAATAATTTATCAGACCCAAGGTTGAAACTAATAAAAATGAAAATATAAAGAGCATCTTGGAAAAAAAATATATAAAAACACAAGGAATATTTTAATATAAAAATTATTTCTTTATTTTTTTAGATTACGTCTACAGATTGGGTTTCGTTACTCGCATTAACTATTATAAAAGATATTAACATATCAGCAACTAATTTTTCTCTGACCAAAGCGGTAAGAGGGAAATGGGATTAGTGGGGTACAATCATTATGAAAGAGAAGGAGGAAAGAAGATTTTGACGAAGGTAAAAGTTGAATATCTATAACTCACGATCTTCCCCTTTCATCCAACATTTTTTCCCTCTTTTGAAAAGTGTCCTTTGATCAGTAATTAGGACTATATATATATATATATATATATATATATATATATATATATATAATGAGTAATTCTACATACAATCGAGTGTATAAACGTCTTACAGTCGCATTAAAAAAGGGTGAGATCTACTATTAAAAAATTATTTTCTTTTTACATAGATCCTGTATTTATTTACTTTTTTCAAAGTGATTGTACGGCGTTTACGCACTCACGAGTGCAACTATTATTTCTCATATATAATACATATACTTATAGTTCAAAAAATAAATAAAAAATACAGATAGTTAAAGAATCACAGGCATAGGCATGCACATGCTGCACTACCTGCATGCACAACTTTTAAAGATAAAAAGAAGCAACGCCCATTGACTGAGATCCCCTTGGATTCTAAACACAGTGCCAAAAGATGGGTGGCTATGCAAAAGAAAGACCACAATGAATGAGTGAGAGTGAGAGTGAGAGTGAGAGTGAGAGTGAGAGATGGAAGATAAAATAAGCTGATTATCAGTAAGAAAGACAAGCCAAGAGACAATCTTCTTTTTCTCAACTAATCCCATCTTCTTAAAACATTAAAAGAAAAATAAAGTACCAATCATGGAAGAATGAACAAACAAAGAAAAATTACAAGTCAAAATGACTGAGCTATCCGAGCTCGTCTTTTCAACTTGACCAACCAATCGGGGTTCAAAAGACATAAAATCAATCTTTTGCGCCCGTTAAATGCCAATGTAAACAGGTTCATGTCATTGGATGCTCTCTGCTCCAAGACGTTACCATCTAGCAAATTAGTCTAAAAGGTAGAATCCAAAGCCAATATTCAGTTTCTACCTCCCAATGCATAAATGAATGAGGTGGTTCTTATCCTAATGCTAACGGCTATTCAAACAATTAAAGGGCCCCATATTGTCATAAACAAAACAAGTATGATGATGAAGATGAACATGATGAGCTGATAACGAAGCAAAGACTGTTAGTGGAACAAGCTTGAACATATCTCTGTGCCGTTCCATGAATGAATGATTCCACGCTTGATTCTTGGATGCCTTTTCCCTTGTTAGTCTAATTGATCAGCCATCCTTTTGAATTAGTAACTTTATTTTTTTTTCTATTCACTTTTTCCCTGTTTTCGTCTGCAACGCGTTTCACCCTTCTATCCAAGCTGTCAGTCTTTCAAGAAATTGTTATTCCCCAGTTGAGACTAGGTTGATGAATTCTGTTCAGAAGCTGTTCCGGAGGCCTGTGAAGCACTTGCACCTGCTCCAGTCACCCCTGATGTTGCTGCTGCTGCACCTGTTGTATTTTGAATTTGAATTCTCCAGTTATTTTCGATGCCAATGTGTTCCAATCAACCAATCAATCAAAATCGATTATCATTCACTTTAAATAAAATTGGAGAATGGCTTAAATGTACCCACCTGTGACTGTAGATTGCATTGCCATTGAAGAAGGAAGAGAGAGTATCCCAGTGGAGCTATAGTGATGAGGCAAATAAGGGTACTGTACCATTTGGGGATATTGGACTCCAAAACCATGAGGCTGGCTACTTTGTGCATATTGTGCATAGAATGGGTACAAATTATGGAACATCCCAGGTGGCCCTGCTGCCCTTGTTGTGGCATAGTAAGGAGAGGATTGTTGACCTCCATAAACACTATAATAGTTCTGGGATAGTTCCATCAAAACTCAAGATCAATCAATGAAATGAAATTGGTATATACCATTTGTAAGATATGAATACACATTATGTACTAACCGTGGGATACATCGCATCATGGGAATATCCAGTGTACCTGAGAGTTGACCAAAAAGGTTTTTAGAAGGAAAATAAATGAGAACAAAACATCAGACCAAGATTTTACTCTTTGATCTTTCTAGCTTACCCATAAGCCGAATAAGGATAAGTGTATTGACCCGTAGGTTGATGGTAATATGTGCCTTGATAAGCAGGTGGGGGGGTAACTACGCCAGTTGCTCGTCCAAACCGCCCTGAACCTGAAAATTTATGTTCAAAACAAAATTAAATTCTTTTGTAGACTAGGGCCTTCAGATCCCCATATATTTCATTTTAGCATCAAATAAATATTCAGTGATTTTTTTTTTTTTTTGTAAGTAAGAATATTCAGTGAAATTATTTTCTGAAAGCTTGATAAATAATAAAAGAGAGAACTTTCTCAGTTTGGAATAAAAAAGAGAGCCGGATGAAAGGAAATCACACTGTGAGAATCGAAAAAGCATGATGAAGGTTGAATACCCTGTAATCCAAACCTTGCTCATATCACATTGTTTCATGATTCCATATCAGAAGAATACTTGAGGATCATTACTGTCTATATATTTATACCAAAATCTGGTGACATAACAAAAAAGGGAAAAAGAAATGAAGAAGACGGAGACCTTGTTGAGGAGTTGGTGGACGAGTCTTCTGTGCACCAAGAGATGCCAGATTGCAGTTTGCTCTTCTTCCATCAATGACAGGAGATGGATTTTGACATGCTCTTGCGGCTGAATCTGGATCCTTAAACGTAACCTAAGAAGACAAAGGAATAGACTTGCTTTTTCCAAATCATAGAAACAAATGAAAGGAAACATAGAAAACTGACATTCAAAAGCTAAAAGGATTGAAAGGAAAAGAAATGGGCTTACAAAACCGTAACCCTTGGATCTCCCAGTGTTTTTATCTGTGATAACAACAGCCTCTAGGATCTCTCCGAATTGCTCAAAATATCTCCTCATTGTATCCCTTTGAGTCTCCCAAGCCAACCCTCCAACGAAGATTTTGGTAAAAGTAGTGTCATTGTACTGCCCGGGATTGTTACCACCCACCATCTGAAATTGCCTTTGTTGAGACATGAGAAATATCACAAAGGGAGATTCGAAGGAAAGCAAAAGTGTAAAACCTCCAAATAAAATCAAGAAAAGGGATTAGACGGAAACTCCTAAGAACATGAATCCCAAATAACCCCCACAACACAGAGATAGAGAGGGGAAAAAATGGAGATTTTGGAAATAAAGGCCAGAAAAGAGCCGATTTATTTTCCAGAGATCACGTCAACATAATCACAAACATTCGTGCACTTGTGATTCAGCTTGTTGTTTTTCTTCTTCTTTTAACGTCATGTTTTTTAGGGCCTATAGCTGCCACTTTTTCCAAAGCGTCAACAACAACTCCTCAGATTCCTCAAAAACGATACCCCTAACGAGAAAATCATTATTGATGAGGATGGAAAGGGAGGAAGAGAAAGAAACAAAAAATAAATAAAAACTTCCTGAGAAAATATTAATACACACACAAAGGATTAATATTTGTAGATAGAGAGATTGTAAAGAAAGAGGAAGAGGAAAAAGGAGAAAGACAAAAGAGATGCTAGTGGGCGCCCACGACAATGGTAGACATGGAGAGGTTGTCCAATGAGATATCTACATTAAAGACCAAAAGGCTAACCTTTTTTGCTGTATCACCACTTTCTCTGCCTCAGTATATAATTATTCATGTTAATAATATATTGTGGGAGGTGGGTCTGCTGCATCCATGGAACCTCTGCTTCTCTGTATTCAACCTTCTATTTTTTACTTTCTCCTACCCCACTCTTTGTTATAAATGATAATTGATATTGCCTGCCCCTTCTGTTTATGGCATTTGGTGGGCCTCTCTGAGATTATTATACCCTTTCATACACACACTCTCTCTCTCTCTCTCTCCCCTAAAAACCAAACCGTTTCAGCGAGGCGAGTGTCTCTTTCTATCCTCCGTCTCTTTTATCTGTGTTTGGGGTTTTCCTTTCACAGCCTCTCTACAGCTTCAACAACTCCCTTAAAACTTTCTGGCACGAACCTCGAAAAAAAGAAAAGAAATAGAGGGTAAAATGAAGGAGGAGGATGAGAGCAATTCTGGGAGCACCCCTGGTTTTTTGATAATGAAGCCAAAGGTCAACCTCCGATTTAGGGCTTCCTTCTGAATACCCGAAATTGCCCTTTTTGTTCAAAGTGTGTTACCCATCACTACTTCCACTAGTGTACTGTCCTTCAACGTCAACATGAATATGGATCGGACAATCACCTGCACTGTACATCATCGATTCGATTCTTCTGGCTTTCAAGATCTTTGTCAAAACAGTCAATGCATTGTTTGGAATCTCTTTAATAATAATCTTCCTCCCAACGTTACTTTACAGGCACTACACTAGCATAGAATAGGTCATCAACGTCTGACCTAAGTGACTTTGTATTTATTATGGATTTAAAACCAAGTTGATGGGCCATTATATCTCCGTGGAGGGTTTTTTTTTTTTTTTTTTTTTTAGGTCTCTAGTAACAAACCTATTATGTTTGCATATTTTATTTAAGTGATTAATATAAAATATTATTTATTTTTTGTCTCTTAAAAAAGTAACTAAAATAAACAATTTTTTTATGAATATTATTACTCTAACTTAAAAGCATAACTCAGTAAAAAAATACGAAGAACTCATGGATAAAACGATACAACGTATCTATCTAGGACTAGGACTGGAAATAAACCGCTGATTGGATCCACATTTGCCCCCAATGTAGGGATAGTGCATCCGGTTATCTAGTCCATATGAAATCCTACTTTCCCGTGCGAGCCATGAATAATCTTATTTTTGGAACATCTTAATGATAAATAGAGATGTAAAATAAATCTTTAAAATATCTATTATTTTTGGAAAATATCTATTGAGGACGTGTTTTACAGTTTCATACACGCAATCACCTGCAACTAAAAAGTGAAGAGGCTTGAAAGATTTGATGGGACACCTCCGATGCCTAAATCAGCCAATAATAATATGATTTCTCCAGCCCAATATTCAGATGAGACCAGAATCATTCATGATCTTATAAATAGAGTTGTGATTTTATCGGATCATATTAGATAACCATCCCGCTTGTTATTTGAAATTCAAGCCGTATGGATATTAAGACTTATCTTATCTCCAAATGAGTCGATCACCCTTTCATTCCGAAATTCCTAGACAATTAGTAGTCTAACTCTATTCAGATTAGACTCGTCTAGAGTTAGGCCTTATATTCACTAGCTTACTGAATTATGTCATGGTCCAGACCCATGATAATATCCAACGTGCCCTTGTGAGATTTTAAGCCCCTTCCAATATCAATAGGTAATAAATTGTAACATGAATTAATTTATTTATCTCTATTTTATTATAAATCTTAGAACTCACATCTGATACCATCTTTTCTGCTTATTATAAGTTTGAAATCAGTGCAATATTTGATGATCCATCTGCAAATAAAAAAAAACAAGTTGAAAGCGTGGCAATCGGTGTTTATGATGGTCAAACTCAAAAGGCACGAAGAGAAGAGAAGAGAGAGAGTGTGTGTAAAACAGATATCAATAAATTAAAACACTGACGGAATCATGACTGTCACCACCACACAACGGAAGAGATCGGTCAAACTTCTCCTTTTTATTTTTATAATCATTATTTTATTTCCTTCCGTTATTATTATTTTTTTTATAATAATACATATAATTATAAAGTGTATAATATACAATTGTTTTAAAAAAGAATTAAATTTATTATTAAAAAATTTTTTATATAATTTTTATATTTATTATTTTTTTAAAAATAATTATGCGATGCTTATACACACTATAAATATATATATATATATATTTTTTTTTATAAAAGGATAGAAAACCTACAATATTTTTTTGCTGATTACATTTTTTCTATCCTTCTTTCTTTGACTGTTATTGCCAATGCTACAACCAAAAGCACTGAGCTGTGCTTGGGATAGTGGATGGCTGTGTGAAAATGCTGCAGGGTGTGGAAAATCTATACTCACTTTGACCATTTCTAAAAGAGCTGATAATGACAGCTGATCTCGAATCTTATCTATGAGGAACCTTTCCATACCCCCTCTCTCTCTCTCTCTCTATCTATCTCTCTCTCTCTCTCTCTCTCTCTATATATATATATATTATTTGATTTTGTCCATTTTTATTTATTTATTTAAGATTCTCACATTTATGAACACTTTGTAACCCTCTTTTATCTCTTGTTTGAAATCATGCCTAATTTTCTTAGAAATGTAACCAGCATATTTTAATAGGAAAAATATATTTGCATTATAATTATAAAGAAATTATATAAAGTAAATTTATAAACTGACGTAATTTCATGTGATCTGTTTTACAATAAAAATAATTTTATAATATAACATATCACATCAAATCACATTAATTTATAAATTTATTTTAACTACTGTATTTCTCTTTCAACAATATTGACAGTACCTGAAGTGGCGTAAATTGAATCCGTTTTTGTATATTGAATCCGTAAACACAACATTGGGGGTAAATCAAATTCTCTTCCAACCCAAAAAAAATAATGAACAATAATCATTCTTTGTCATCACCACTTAAAAAAGACCACTCCCAAAGTCCTAAGGGTACCCATTAGAAAAGAGCATGATGGATGGCCATTTCAAACTTGATAAAGTAGGTCTCTTCCCTAAATCTATATACCATATAATTAATCGGTCTTTGTATGTTCCAACAATAGGTCAAAATGAGAAAAGAGACAAACCTATGGGCCAAAAGAGATGGGTTGGTCCTTTGAGCAATAGACCAAATCGAAGAGGTTCATATATAGACAAAAGATAATGGCCCTTTAGAAGTAATAGGGCTGAAATTAGATCAACTAATTGGGTCGTAACGTGCTGGGCTAGAATTGGGTATGTTAATTTTATGAGTAATGCTATATATGATCGTGAAGTGTACAAGTATCGTGCAGTCGTTTTGAAAAATCATAGGAGACCACTATTAAAAACTTATTTATTTTTTTATCTAGATTTCATATTTATTCATTTTTTTCAAAGAGATTGCGCGACGTTTACGCATTCCACGATTGTAAATATCATTTCTCTAATTGTATAGTATGCAAGTTCTATACATACATACAAACACACACATCCTAATTATAATTAAGCTAGAAAAGCTAAGAAGCTGGAAGAGTACTGTCAAAAGCCAATCTTATATGTTTTACGTTTTTGTGTTTTGGGGATCTTAGGTTGAAAACCTAAGGCTGCATTGGTGTTTTCTTAAATCGATTATGATGTTTCCTTCCACTAAGGAGAGGGAGACAAGTTGATGAATTAACGTTGGACTAAATCATCGAACTTATTACTTTGCATGCTTATTCACGTGCGGAAAGTAAGTTCTCCCTTCACGCCTTGATTCCCTGTTTATTAACCCATGATAGATAAATATGTTGTTCATCTGTACAGGTAGAATCATTGGGCAAAACCTTTTAACTCGTTTCAATAATAAAATAGGATGTCTTATAAAAAGAAATAGAAAAATAGGATGTAAATAATTTTATCATTATTGCACGTAAATTTTTTAATAGATATACTTCTGAAAATGCTTGCCAATGGTAATCAAGTGATCATAAACTCACACCGTCATTTTTTTCAGGGGCATGTTTGGTTAAGAAAAAGTTTTAGATTTTATTTTAAATGTATTGTCACCACAAGAAAAACAAGCATTTATGACGGATTATTTGCGACGAAAACATATTACTTTTGACAGGAAATAGTCATTTTCACAAGAAATAACTGATCACAAATAAATAGTTTTCTTGTAGTGTGTATATTTCGTTTTATAAAAGTAGAATGAAAAATTGAATAATAAATTATAATTTTTACTTTTAGGCTAGTTTTTGTTTCGGGTTTTTTAATTGTGATTTTTTTTAAAATTTTTTTGCTTAAAATTCAAACAAATTATTAGATGACAAGTTGAAATAATTTAATTTTGAAATTGAAATTAAAACATTTGAAAAAAAAAATTGAGTTTAACCAAATTAACATGGCCTAGATCAAGCACTTCAATCATTGTATGTCGAGATTTTAAAAATAAAAATGATTTGAATGCAAAGTATACCGAGGCCCTCTTTAAAACACTACAAAAAAATAGACTTTTGTGATCAATTTATTGCAATCAAAAGATTATTCGTAACTAATTTTAGTTATAAATAATCATTTCACTAGAACTAACTGGTCGCAAATAAGTAATTTTTTATAGTAAAACTTTACAAATTGGATTTGATAAGTACTGGTAATTACGTACAAAGTTAGAAATTTTCTATCTTCACAGGGTAAATTTACTTGTATTTTAACTCTAGAAGATAGTGAATAATAAAACGATCAACTTTGTTTAAGTGCTGATGTGTCAATTTATATGCAGTAGTTTCTTGCCTGAATTAGTGGAATGAGTTGAGGTGAGAATGGTCAATCTATTGCCAAAACTATATATGTATATATGTATCTGGGTTACCATCGGCCATCCTGCATGACAAAAGCTTGACCTTTCATTTATATATTAAAGAAGAAAAGATCTTTTCGTCAGTTACTATTCATTATTACACACTTCATATCCTATGAAAAACACCTCCACATCTTATGAAAAATACTCTCACACTCTATGAAAAAGTTATAAGTGTGGGGTGTGGAAGTAAATAGTGACTGATACATAACATTCCTCACTGAAGAAGGTGGAGCCCAGGGCTATGCCGAACTTTTCTTTTAAATTTAAAAATACTTTTTTTGTTATTTTTTAATGTTTTGGAGGTTTTAATTCTTAGGTTTATATTTTTACTTCTTTTAAATTGAATCTTCTATTTAAAACTATTAATATATATATTCTTGGGTTTTTTGCATTCATTTTTTTTTTAAATTCATTATTCTGCCATTTTAAAAATCAATTCTTGTCTTAAATTGATTGTTTTCATTTTTAAGTTTTTTTAATTTCTTAACTGATTTCTTGCTCTTTATATATACCATTTTTATTTCTTTTAAATTATATACCGTGAAACGACATGTAAAACGACCACTAGGATTGATGTAGCATTTCTAACGATTTACTGATGAGAGAATGATAGAAGAACTGATTTTGATTACTCTTAAAACAGTCGAGAAGTGAAAAGTTCAATAAAGGAAACCAAGGACCAATATATACATTAAGCAAACTACATGGACTAGTCTAATATTTTATCTCAATTATTATTATTATATATATATATATATATTATAATTGGAAAATGGGATGAGATCATGTCGATGCCCATTAACTTCTGATTTTTTGTTCTAAAAAATATGAAATGATCTAAAGATGATTAGCAAATGTAGATGCCCAATTATCGTTTGTTTTCATTAAACTTCTCAATTCATCTAATCTCATCTAATCATTACAATTTTTTCAAATTTTCATACAAAATAAAATAAAGAATTCAATTTTTTTTTTAAATCCCCAAACAAAAATAATATTAAAAAAATATATTCTAACAATATTTTATTTTAACTTTTTAACTTTAATATCAACTTATCTCATCTGTAAAAACAAACAAGATAAGGTGATACATTTATGAAGTAAGATAAAAGTAGAATAATAATATAGTATGCATGGATTGAGTCTCCTTAGAACTTGAGAACCTTAAGTAAAAGACAGATAAATATATAGTAAGCCTTACAATATTTATTGCTACTCATCTAAATATTTCAAACAATATTAAATGGACAATGAATAATGGAAAATTATATTGACTACACCCTCATATTACTATATTGTTACTACAAGAAAACTATTTATTTGTAGCTAATTAATTCCAACGAAATGACTATTTACAGTTAAAATGAGTCTGTTTTGATCACAAATAGTCTTTTCACCTCAATTAAATGACCACAAAAGTCCTTTTTCCTTATAGTGTGCGGTGACATTGTCCATCAATATGTAGGTTTTTTCTTTAAAAACATAAAGGATGATTCAAGAATGATCCAAGAATGATGAGAATGCCACAATTTGTAGCTTTACCCATAAATAATATATGAGTTACTTGATATATCTTGTACATATTTTTCCACTTGAAATTCTCAAATTCGAATATCTATTTAAATAAGGCTTGATTTGGATAATGAGTTGAGATGATTTATGAATAGTAGTGAGATATTTGAATTAAGATGAGATGAGTTATAAATTATTTGAGTTAAAATATTTTATGAAATTTTGAAAAAATGAGAGAGAAAAAGTTGAATAAAAATATTATAAAGTTAGAATATTGTTAGGAAAAGTTTAATAATATTATTTTTATTTTGAAATTTGTAAAAATTAAATTATTTTTTGTGTTTTGTTTAGAAATTTGAGAAAGTTAAAATAATTAAGTAATAATTATATTAAAAATTTAAAAATCTGAAAGTAAAAAAATGTTTTTGATATAAAGATGATATGGAATGAGATGGACCTTCCAAACATTTCCAAATTCCACGACCTATGCACGTGTATCGGCTAATACAAATTATCACATCAATTGACTAGTGAGCCGTCCATGAACCAAGCTGATCTATACGAAGACAAAAGGACAAATATTCTGTTTTGAAAAATGATACCATGTTTTTGAGTTTGTCTTCATCTATTTTATTTTATTTTTTTAATATTATTTTTATTTAATAATTAAGGAAGTGATTATTAATATATTGATATTTTTATTTTTTAAAAATGTTTATATATGTTTAAAAAATGTTTGAAATAAAAAGAAAAAAAAATTAAAAATACAATTTACACTAAGGCGTCGTTTGGTTATACAGTTCAGATGAGATGTGATGATATATTTTGAATAGTAGTGAGATTTTTGAATTAAGATAAGATGAGATGGTTTGTAAAAAATGTGTTTGAACAGTAAGATAAGATAAAATGTTTTTAACTTTTTGGGAATTTGATAAAATGGTGGGTCACTTGGTCCCACCAATTATTGAAAAATATTTTTAATTATTAGGTGGAAAATATTATGAATATATCAAAAATAAATAATATCTATTATTAATTTAAAAAACCCATAAATACTTTGACTTTTCCAAAATATATTTTTTGTAGTTGGTCGTGATTATTTCAATATTTTTAAATATGAACGCATTTATTTGTTAAACAAAATTATTTTATGACCTATTTATTATATTATATTTTATAAAATTAGAAATATATTTTTCTAATTATATATTTCAAAAATATAAAAAATTTTAATAAAAAATTATATATATATTAAAAATGTGAGTCAACTGTACTATAGGTACTGTAGAGGCAGATAAACTTTATAGCGGTAATGTAGCATTACTATAGAGGGGAAGGGGCGTGAACTGAAGATAAATTCGAAGGGATGGAAAAAAAAGGATTACAAGTCATTGAAGAAGACTGTGTTTTTCATTGTTCATTCACTTTTCACCGTTTACTATCAGACGTTAATTGCATTCGTTGAAAAATCAAGATGAGATACGGATAAGATATATCTACCTATTTCACCGTTTGGATAGATAGATGGAGTCGTTTGCATTCAAAACCCACCTCAACCCATCTCAACTCATCTCAATTCATTTCATCTCATCATTACAACTTTCTTAAATTTCTATACAAAATATAATAAACAATTCAACTTTTTCAAATCCCAAAATAACTTTTCCAAATTCTCACACAAAATATAATAAATAATTCAACATCTATTCTACTATTCATAAACCATCTCAACCCATCTCAACTCATCTCTGAATCCAAACCACTCTTAAACCAGCAGTACATGCCAGATGAGATAATTTTATATAATAATAAAATAATATGAGATAGATTTGATTTTAATTATTTCTTTCACATCAAATTTCTATATTAGATTATCTATTTATTCATTATATAATAATAAATTAATATTAATTTTTATTTATTTTAATTATTAATTTTTTTAATTTTATCATATTTTACCATCCTATCTATTTATTTAATTTTAATTACCTAATTTATTTAATTTTATTTAGATTTTTTTTCCTTCATAGATTTCAGTAGAAGGAGAAAAAACCAGATGAGAGAGATTAAATAATAGTAAATAATTGATTTGGTAATACTATAGTGCACATCAAATATGTCCAAAAGTTTAAATTTACTGTAGTTAAAGTATATCTTTTTGGAATTTATTTAATTCAATGCCATCAATTTGTATGCCCTAAGAGGACACCAAGTGAATAAATTAAGGTGCATAATAGCAGTACCCTTCTGTTTTTATTATAAGTTGTTATGATTGTCGTAGTCTTGGTGTCGACATTTTGGAGTAAAGAGTATCGCTCCGAGTTATTGCAGGCTTTAGTATGTATTTTTTTTTTTTAATTTTTTTTAAATATTAAAAAAATAAAATAAATTTAGAATATTATTAAAAGAAAACTTCTTTAATCATAAAGTAAAAAAAAATCATTAAAAAAATATTCTCTTAATCATGAAGTAAAATAAAAAATTATTGTGAATTTTATTTCGTGATTAAGAAAATATTTTTTAATGAATATATGAAATATTTTTTATTTTTTTAAATATTTAAAATTGTTAAAAGAATTTATATAAAAAAAGAACAAAAAAAAAAAAATACATAAAAAAACATAGCTACCAGCAGTGGCTACCAGCAGTGCCCTTGGAGTAAATCCATGTGAGATAGAATAGGGTCCACGCGGCAAAGTCCTGCGGCAAAGTCCTGCGAAGCCTGTCGGAGGAGTCCGGGTCTCTGAAAGGAAATCCAACAGTGCAGAAATTACCTTCTCATTGGTATCCACGGCTGGATGCAAGCTTCATAGCCAGACCTTTTTAAGTTGCTGGAAGTCAACGATGCACCAACAAAGATAACGTGTTCCTGTGGAGCATATATTCTGTCACTTGCTTTGGTCGGCAATGCATGTGATTAGAGTCTAGATTAGGGCAACATGTGACGAGCTATTTCCTTGGACGCATTTCCGGCTTGGGAAATGACAAGTAAAAGGAAAAAAATAATAAAAAAAATCCTTCACGGATGCATTGCTGTTATTCAATAATGGAACACGTAAGTAAGGCTATCAGTATATGACACGATTCTAATATAAATATTTATATAAATATTATATAAATGATATGACACTAATGAGTTTGGATCAAAATTAATTACTCCGTAGGATATAATTAACAAACGAGTCAATTACAGATCAACCTATAAAATCCACAATCGACTCATATAATACGAATAAATTTTATTTTCAAATTTTATAAGTGTTTAGTTTTATATGCCTTTATTTATTTATTTATTTTTATATATGGAGATGAGAGATTCGATCATTGATTCTCTTAGTGAGAAATTAAGGTGTTGACAATTGATCCAAAGGATCTTGACATATGCTTTTATTGTTGTTGAATTATAATATTAATGTTAGTATTTTACTTCTGAAATATTTTATAGAAATATTATTTTTTTATTATATAATTAGTTTGAATATTGATCATAAAATATTTATCAATTTGTAAGTATGAATGATTTATATAATTATCTATATTTTATATATAAATTTTTATTAATTGGGTTAAAATAAATATATGTGTTAGCTTAATCCATTTGTATGAAACATGTTGAACGAGTCGTGTTTTGGTTAATACAATAAAAATTAATTTTTAAATTGATTATGTGGATAATTTCGTTCACCCATTATTTAAATGGATTGTATTAAATTTTTACAATCAGAAATGTTTAATTAATTTGATCGTGTTTAAATTGACCTATGGGTGCGGCTACTATGCCGCCCCATCTTGATTGCTGGGCATACTGCTCAGCGTAAAAAAGTTTTTTTTTTCATATTTTTTTAACATATTTAAATACATTTAAAAATAAAAAAATATACCAATATACTTAAAATTACTTCTTTAATCATTAAGTTAAAAAAAAAAAAAAATTGACCAGAGGTCAAATAGAGGTGTCAACTTAAAACGGCAAAGTAGACTTTCTCATTGACCTATATTATCAGATACGAATTGCAAATACGAATAATCACCATTACTGACATATACGAGGGGTCTTTTTTCCCTTTTTTGCGTGTACTTATATAGCATTACTTTTTTGGTCATGCCACAAGTGGCAGAGTGAGGATTTATATTCAGTAAGTGCAAAATTTAACTAATATATACATCCGCGGAACTACTGTTTGAGGTTAGAGGGCCATTGCCCCCTTACCTTGTCAGAAAACAACTAATAATTATTATTTAAATTCAAATAAAACTTGTTTAAAAATAATATTAATCTAAAAAACCTGAAAATTTCTTGAAATCTTTTAAAAATATGAAAATTCTCTTCTATCGACATGATCTAAAATTCTTGAGTCTTCTTAAAAAAAATGAAAAAAAAAATAGCTTTTATATTTTTTTAAAGTCCATAATCTTTGCATCCAAAATATAAAAATGTTTAAACGTTTGTATATCCTCTCCTGAGTTCCTTCAATCATTCTTTTACTTAATAAAAAATACATAAATAAAATACAGTGTGATTTATTATTTTATTTGAATTAAAAATTTTAATATGATCAATTATCGAGTTCAATAAAAAAATGTTTGTTATAAATTAAAAGGAATATCAAATTAAATTACGTCTATAATGTATTTTCTCATAGTTATAAATAATATAGTGTATAATATATCACTACAACACAATTTAGTTTTTGTAACAGTTTTGAATTTGTGACAATCTTGAAACCGTCACCAAAAATTATTTTCTGTGACGACTTCAGGAAACCTTCACTAAAGGTAGACGAGAAATGGTTATACGTCCAAACTATAATAATGTTTCGTTCGAACGTCACTCAGACGATGTCGTTTTGGAACGATTACATTCAAACGTATAAATTGTTACATTCGAACGGTTCATGTACGTTTGAACATTAAACTGTTATATTCGTTCAAATGTTTGAACGATAGTCATTAACGTTCAAACATGAAATGTTTTAAAATTAAAAAAGATTGAGACTTGAAATACAAAAACACTAGATATATTAAATGATATTGTTCATTACATATAGTATATAAAAAGAAATATATTAAAAAATAAATACAAAATATGATAAAAGTGTAAAACACTGTATGAAACTCCTCAGTCAATGTGTTGACATTTTCGTTTAGGATATCTAAACGATGGCCAACCTTAGTGACACTCTGATGTACATGCACGGTCTGTCGGTCGATGTGCGTACTAATATCTGAGACCATCGCATCAACCCAAGCAGGACACACATCCCCTACAGATGTACCTATCGACTGTTGACTAGTACTCCCACTATGGGGAGCAACATTGACCCCAGACTGTGTTAGAGGAACAAAATCTGGTATAGGCCCAGGCTCACGCTAAGCATGCCCCCTTCCTTGTCTAATGCTCTAACGATGTGAGGTCATGTCTAGGGAGTTCATCTGCTCAGTCAACCACTCCTTCACTTAGGGTGGCACTCTTCGGTCCAGTAATAGCCGAGTAATGATCATCCCATATGGGAGGTTGTCAGTGGAGATGATGCTCGACTCGTAACGGATCCTTTCAAATATATGCAATGGCAAGTCGATGGGCTCTCCACGTGCCACTCGTATGAGGAACTATGCGCGAGTCCGACTAAAGATGACCTTATGTGCCACAGGATCTATGTTTGTTGCAACTATAAGATGCAACATGCGAAAAAATGGTAGCAGCAACGTCTGAGAGAATGTGTTTTTTTTTTTATCAAACGGTGTGTAATATATTCCAGTGAGGATGAAGAAATCTCATTGCGGTCGTCATCCTTAGACTGATCATTCTCCTCGCCCTCCAACAGGTCTAAATCTCTGGACATAGACTTGGCTGGGCCAGTAGATGATGCAGATGTGCCAACATCTTGTGCGTCCTCAGCCTGAGCATACACAATAGTCGATGCTTCAGATACGCGAGGATCCCAAGTAGTTTGGCGATGACATCCATTGAAACCTTGAAGTAAACACCGCATATAATTACAGTGCGAGATGATGCATTCTGAGGCATGGAGGACATCTCCATGAAAAACTCTCAGACCATGGAGGGGTATATCCTCTCCTCGGTGCGCAGATATTGGTCCAACCTCTGGAAATAAATACGGACCTCAGACTCTCCTCCTCCCATGTCAGCTCGTCGGACATGCTCATCGAACACGTTGATATACACTTCGCGTTTGGCCATAATATTTCAACAACCTATCCAAGAAGTGTCCTAGGTTTCTTCCCTCCCCCGTTTCCTAGTTGTCAAAGGATAAATCATATTCTGCAAATATATAAATATATATATATATATATATAAAGGGGAACAAATTAAATTTGTTTCTGAAATACGTTTGGATGTATAACTTAATGTTCGAACGTAAAAGGATAATATTTAAACGTTTAGGTAATCACGTTCAAACGTTAGGAGTCAAAAGAACCACAAAACGTTATAGTCAAACATTTCATGTAAATACGTTCGAACCTGTGAATGCATTCGAACGTATTTAACTTAACATTCGAACCTATGCAGGTATACGTTTGAATGTTAGGACTAAAATGTCCCACAAAACCTTACATTCGAAAGTTTTATGTATATAGTTCGAACGTAAACATAAATGTTCAAACTATATAAATCATACGTTCGAACGTTAGGATTCAAACTGCCAGGAAAATGTTGCATTCGAACGTTTTAGTGTATAAACTTCAAACGTAACAGTACATTCGAATGTAGACTAACATACGTTCGGAGTACAGATGATCGTTCGAACGTTGACTATGGGACGTTCGAATGTTTAAACCCAGAAATGACATTTTCGATTTTTTCAAATAGGACGTTAATCTTGTAATGGCAATCGTAGAAATGAAGTATACACTGAGTGTAAAATATCTATAGTGGCCATTTGGCCATTAGCCACTCATGGTGGCCGGAAAATCAAGAATGAACTTCGGCAACTCAAATGGGTTTCGGTTCAAAACCCCCTATATAAGTTAAAAAAAACACAATAAAAGGGAGAGAGATGGACACTAACATCTTATGTGACGGTTGTGGTGGCGATTGAGGAAATATTATATATATTATATTTATTTGTAAATATTATATAAGTATTTTTTTTCAAATATAGATCTATCGAGGAAATACTATATGGAGTTAGTATATATAGTAATATAGTAATATATATAGTAATATACTATATATATTATATATATAGTAATATACTATATATATTATATATATATTATTTTAATATAATAATATATCGTAATACAATATATATAATATTACTTAACAGATAATAATTAAAGAATACAATTAATAAGAATAATAGGTTGTATAACCAGCCATATGCATGATAGAAGATAGAGCAGGCGGTATATTAGATTACTATATATACTATATATTAGATTACTATATATACTATACATACCATATAGATGATTACCATATATACTATATACTTTTTTTTTTGAAATCATATATACTATATACTAGTTTACTATACTAACTATATAGATTATTATATACTATATAATCATGGAAGTGCTACTATATACATTACTATACTATATAATTAATAATCTATACTATATAGATATAGATTACTATACTATATTATATATAATATATACTTTATGCATTACTATACTATATAATTATATTATATATACTATATAGATACAGATTACTATACTATATAACCATATAATATATACTATATACATTACTATGCTATATAATTTTGTTACATATATAGTATAACTATAATATATAAACCATGTTTGAACATTAAATATACGTTCGAACGTGGTAGGATTTATGTTGGAACGTTAAAATGAACGTTCGAACGTTCTTAAAAATAATTGGCGGGACATTTTCTTCATTAATTCTATGGCATATACGGGGATCTAATTTCAAATACGTTCGCATGTCAATATTGTTACGTTTGAACGTAATCTCTGTACGTTCGGATGTTGAATAGTTAAGTTCGGACATTTCTGAAAAAATTGGCGGGACCTTTCCCTTGTTAATTCTATGGCATACACGGGAAGCTAATTTCATCTACGTTCGCATATCAACACTGTTACGTTCAAATGTGATTTGTGGGCAATCAAACGTGGAATAGTTAAGTTTGGACTTTTTTTTTAAAAATTGGCGGGACCTTTCCCGCGATAATTCTATGGCATATAGGGGATCTAATTTCATCTATGTTCGCATGTCAACACATTTACGTTCAAATGTTACTTTTGTATGTCCGAACGTGGAATAGTTAAGTTCGAACGTTTGTGAAAAAATTCCCAGGACATTTCCCGTGTTAATTTTATAGCAGATATGGGGACCTAATTTCATATACGTTCGCATGTCAACAGATGTACATTCGAACATTTTATGAAACGTTTGAACGTTAACTGTAAACGTTCGAACGTTATGGCAATTTGATGAGACGACTTTACATTTAAAAATTTGCAGTAAAAGGGCCATGTACTAAACAGAACACCGTCGTTGTGCTTAGTTTAACCTATTACAATGATAAAAGCCGCTGCAATATGTGTATAATTTTTAAAAAAAATTTAATGCCCCTGATAAGTCTGGGGCGTGCTTAAGATGAAGGTTTAATGCATTTTCCCCCGTTTGTGGAGTGATCGAGTGAGAGAGGTTGCAGTGTTGTTTGAGAAGCTTGTGAGAGAGAGTGATTGTGATTATGAGCGAGAGTGAGAGTTCGAGTGAGAGAGAGTGGCGTTGGGAATATTAGAGGGAGAAAGAGAGGTTGAGATTGAGAGAGATAAAGGAGAAATGTAGTTGTAGTGTTTATTTTGTGTTTATTATTGTGTTTGTTTTTGTATTTATTCTGATTTGTTTATTTTTAAGGAATATTTATTATGTTTATTTTTGAACTAATTAATATTGCATTATTTTGAAGGAATATTTGTTGGAGCTTGTTGAAGGTTGTGAGATAAAAAGTTTGTGATTTTAGCTAGATATATTTCTAAACTTGATTGTGTGATTATATTGTGATTTGTTGGATTATATTGTGATTTGTTAGATTGTATTTTGATTATATTGTAATTTGTGGAATTTGTGGAATTATATTGTGATTTTTGGGAAGATATATTGTGTTTATGTTGTTTTTTACTTTGTGATTATATTGTAATTTGTGGGATTATATTGTATTTCTGTTGTGATTATATTGTGATTTTTGTGATTATACTATGTTTATGTGGTGATTTATTTTTTTGATAGGAAATGATAGGAAATTAAAACAATACTAATTATGAATAAAACAAATTTAATTTTATAGATACCTAATTAATACTTGAGCATGTAAAGAATGCATAATTAAATTACATAAATTACGTTTTTGAATAAAGAGATTTTGAATAATTAGAGCGTCAGGACATGCAACACAAGACAATGTTACATACCTCCGTTCATGACAGTTAATATGCAATGCATCATAGAATGTAACTAGCAGTATGCAATAATCGTAATGGAATTAGTGTGACTAAATATAACTTATGTCAGAATGAACTAAAACATCCCAATAGCATTAATATTCATCATAAGTTCAAAAGATAAGGTAGCATATCCTCAATACAAAATACCTCAAATAATAAGTCTCCATGATTAGATCAACTCCTTCATACGCTCTAAGGTACGAAAGGTTAGAGTTATGAACATCAAAATAAGATCTAATCATTGATCGAGGTCCGACTCCTTTTCAATCAGTCGGATCAAGTGGTCCATCCAATCCATCCTCATCTGGTTCTGATACAACTTCTATCATCCTGAGTGGAATGATAGTGGGTCCACAAGGGGTGAGATTTACATGAAATCTCAGTAAGTTAAACAAGTAATGTGTACAAAGATAAATTATGAATGATAAATTATAAATATGAAATGCATGCTATGTAGAAAATCAGTATTTGTCTCACATCCAGATTCTTCAACTTTTTCAGAAAAACTTTGATGCACATTTTCTTACAGAGAACATTTTTCAATTCAACTTTCAAAAAACATCACATTTCATAATCGTTAAGCATCATTAACAATCATATTAACACAACATCCTAACGTATGGTATCATCATAGTTCCCCATATGCATTGTGAGTACCTTCTGGTAACTGTAGTACAACTCATGTTGAAACTACGTCATCTGTAGACTCGTTCTCAATGTATTGGTAACATAATATTTTCATCACAACATCATAACATCATAACATATACACCCACGTGTCATAAAATTTGACTTTGCTTTGGTGTTCTTTAACAAATAACCCATTTGAAACTCATTGATTGTTCTTCATCAACCTAGGGGTTACCACTCCATTTGTACTCACTCTAGAGTGGATAAAGGAGTTAATGAAGTTCCACTAGAATAAATCCTCATCCTATACTTTGGAGTCGTAAAAAAATTAAGTTTTCATGCTATGCTTGAGAATATTTTTCACGACATACGTTTGTCAGTATGTTTCATGTGAAAATGACAATTTTGTATAACATGCTCAAATGAAGAAAATTACTCATGTCATGTATGCAAGTAGTCATGTAGTCAATGTATCACATCACATGATGTTTCATGCTCAAATGAGATTTATATTATGAATGTGGCATTTATCGATAAATCATAAATAAATTATCAAAGTGTAAGTTAGAGGCTAACTTACAAACTGTCTGAGTTTAAAAAATCGTAGCGGCTATAAAAAAATGTTATACCAAGTTAGGATTTGAGCTTTTAAGGAAAATGTTCATAATCAAAAGGGTTCAAAAATAGATATTTACAAAAATACCCATAAACTTTTCAAAATTGCCACTAAGGCCATAAATTTTCACTATTTGCAAATGAGTCCCAAAATTTACCAAACTTCATAAATCCCATATTTTCTATATTCTAAAATCATCTATGCCTCTAGAATTTTAAGAATCAAAGTAAAACTATGCTAATCACACCCAACCATTGGCATGCATTCCATTAATGCCTAAGCGTGATTTCAACTAATTAACCCCCATGGATGCATGTGTACTCAATTTCGTAAAGTACCATCAATAATCACAACCTTAATGAAAAATTAAAAACTTCGGTTCAGGTCATTCAAGTCCATCCCAACACTTAAATATGGCTCAAGACCTTAATCACCACTAAATCACCCATTAAGTAGGGGTGATACCCGCATATGCGGGGGGTGGTGCTTCTAGCCCCTCAACCCGCCCTTGGGAGGGGGGCGGGGTGGACGAGGGCGGGGTAGCTGGCGGTGGGCCCCCGCTGCCCACCCTTACCATTAAGTATGCATGATGTTTCTAGCTTTATTCACCAAGAGATGTTTCAAAAATTTAATAAAATCATGCATTTTCATTCTTATCCCAATCATAAGGCTTTTCCAAATGTACATCAATCAAACCTAGGTAAAGTAATCAAAACTTCCATAAGTTAAGCATATACTAATAAAAATCGATGCATGCTAGATGATCAACACAAGATAGAATTAAAGCCTATTATGGCATGCTTCTAACTTCAAGATTAAACCTTCAAGATTCATTCTAAGATATTCTTGAATCATATAAAATTATTCTAAGACATGTTATAGCAAAAAAGTCAACTAAAAACAACTTAAGAAATCAAGGATACAAATTAACCCGGTTTTGAACTAAGCATGGTAGCCTCAACTAAACTCAAATAAAAACTCATTCCCATGGCATAAATTAAACATAATATGTCATTATAACACTAAACAAAAGATAAGCAAGAATACTACAAAAGTTGTGGCTCATAAAGCTCCCAAACACACTCACTTCAGGAACATTCTAAAATTCACTCAGTTTTATCTTATGCACACTAAGGGGAGAAAATTCTCTCAATATTCAAGAGAAGGATTAGAGGAGAGGTGTAGAGAAATGAGTATGTGATGGTGGTATTTATAGGCTTCAAGAGGGGAGGGGGACGTTGGCCTTGGATGAAGAAGGGCTTGGTGATTGGTTGAGTGGGCAGTGGAGTGCGGTAATGAAATTTCAGCTTGTGTCATCACTTGTATAGGTGAATATTGTCCTAAAATTTCATGATCTCTTCATTTTAGGTGCTTCAAGGTGCTATGTGGGTGTAGGTGCTGCCATGGTGTAGAAATAAAAACGCAAAATGGAAAAAAAATGATGCCGTTGGGTAGGAGTCTAAAATCTGGATAGATTTTCATCTCATGCTTGCATCACCCTTGCCTTTTTTCCATGGATATTTTGTGCATGTATAATGACACTCTTTGAAGGCTTTCTCAAGTGGTGAAAGGTGTAGGGATTGGCTACCAAGTGCTCAAGTATGTGCATCTCATGGAAGAGGGTGAAGTTGCCGAGTGGTTCAAGCTTGATGCCCATCGGTTTGTGGTGTTTGGCTTGGGGGAAAACTTGGTCAAGACTTCATGATGACTTTGAGGGGATCATGGGGATTGGAGGGAAAGGGAGGTGGCGTGTGGTGTTAGCTCAATCAAGAGTAGAAATTCAAACAAAAACACAATATCACTCGATTCAGCTTCAACTAAGTTTCTAATGGAATAAGTTGGGTTTTTGGATTGATTCCTTAGAGCCAATTCGTCCATCATTAGAACTGAACTATGAGGGATAATGTGATGTGTTAAATGATGAAATTTTTTGTGAGAAAATGGTGCAAAAGGCATGGGCTAGGTGGCTGATTTGGTGCAATGCACATAAAGGTGCACATGTGAGTCGATTGTGATGATTTGGGCATTGACATGCCTTTGCCTCAATTGACATATGTTGGGTCAAGATTAAACTTCTAATTTGGTCTAAGAATGATGCAATTCAGTAATACAATCAATAGATCTCAGATAAAAAATGTGGGAAATAATTAAAAGAAAAATTAAGCTTAAAACATGGTTTAGAGGTCACTAATCATGTATAACTTGATTAATACCCTTAACTCAAGCTAGAAGCTTAATTATGATCAAGTGGAGACCTTAGGGGCGTGGGGTACTTCTTGGGCTTGAAAGAAACCAATGGTATGATGTATGTGAGATTCAATTAGAAGGATAAAAATGGAAGATAAGACTTTTGGGCCTTGTTGGGCTTGTAGGGCTATTTGTGTAAGTCTCTTGGTTAATGCCATCTTGAACAGGGAGTGATCATTACATCAACAAGAAGGTCCTACTAGGGATTGGATATAAAGGGTAAAATGCTGACTACATAAAGAGGTTGCTCATTCACTCACTCTCCCCTTTGCTTTCTTCTACTTCTTTCTTCCTTCGCTCGATCCTAAATATTCTAACATTGGCATCGGAATTGATACGCCACCACTTCTTTCACTCTCGAAGGTATTGAGAGTGCTGTCGCAGTTAGATGTTACAAAACACGCTTCAACAATTAATATTTTTATTAGTATCTTTATTGTAGTTTCTCTTCCTTTGCTATTACACTTTTTAATATTTATTAATCTAACTTGCTCATAAAAAAATCCACTTAATTGGTTGTTTTAATTGAGAGATTTTATTTTTATTTTTAAGAGAGTTAAAAGGCTTCGAAAGCCAAAAAAAAAAAAAAAAAATGAGAGAGTTTCCTTGTACTTTCAAAATTTATCGCGGTCTTATTTACTGGAAGACGTTGATGGTGATCTTGCTGGACAGATAATTATCACCGATAACTTCAAAGTTGAAGTACTTTTGCCACTCCCAATCCTGCATTAATAAGCCCTTATTGGTTGCTAAGACAAAAGGTTGGATAATGATGGAAATATCCTTCGAACCACGATTGGCCGGGTAGCTGGTTTCAGCTCGACTAGCTAGAGCCAGCCTCCAGCAGGTCTGAGATTTTTGTCGGTCTCAAATTTCTTTGACATTCATTTCATTTAGCTAAAAACATTAATTTGAGCTATAATTTCATTTCCCTGTTTTTCAGTTCACATTCATGGTGGAAAAAAAAAAAAAAAAACCAGAAGACTATATTATTTACTTAGCCTTGCAGCGTTTGGTTTTTTGAATGAACTCAGTTCGGTTTAGATTTAGACATTTTTTAACATCTAAACATATAACTTTCAAATTATTAAACTCATCTTAATTCAAAACCTCTTTACATGTAGGATTTATAACCTTTTTCATGCACAACACATTTTTTTTTTATGCGGGACTCATAATCTTTTTTAACTTTTCATAAATATATTTAAACTCATCTTAACATCTAAACACATCTAAATTTATCTTAGGTATGCCCTACATAACTCACTCCACCATTTCAACTCACTACTATTTATAGAGAACTCAATTCACCTAACATCCAAACGCAACCTTACTTAAGGCCTTTCTAGGGTTGGCTGAGTTCAAGCTAATCCTTTTTTCCAATTTAATTCAAACATGCACTTGGCCAACCGTAAGTGCAGCACGAAAAGCAGGCATCTAATTATAGGAAAATATGTCTTAAGCCGTGAATGTTTTTAATCACGGCAGATATGTCTTTATTTTGGTCCTTTTTGTAATGTACTCAAACGGTAATATCAATCAAAAGTTACTACAGTTTCTAAATATGAAGCATATTCTCGTGATGATGCTCTTCACGGGTCCATAGCAAACATCCTGAAAGCTATTAATGTAAAGTATGGATCTAATGGCGTTAGATCATCATCATTACCAACCAAGAAAATTCAAAGTAAACTTGAGTGTCACCGAAAGCTAGCTGGAAGAAGAGTGGTGGGGCTTTACAAGGGAATTACCAGGATATACCCGGACCCTGATAAATGTAATTGGAGTCCATCCATGTAATCGTTTGGCTAGATCATGGATTGAATGATATATATATTTTGGTATTGAGCGAATTTAGTATGATATATGTTAAAGGCTTGTAGTCTGATTGACATAAACTCTCAATCTCCAAAATGAAAGTCTTAGATTCGAAACCTTCTTTCTAAAATGGAGGTCTTAGATTCGAAACCCTCCTTCCGAATGTACCAACCCTTAGAAATAAATAAATCAATAAAAACTTCCTAAAAAAAATCAATAAAAACCGAGCAAAAACTTGCCCATGTTTTTGAGTCCGACCCGTTTACAAGTCCAAATCTAGTTGGTCTCCATTCTTTCCCCTTATCCAATACGTTAAACAGGGGGTTAATAAATGCCGACGTGTTGGCTATATTCAATTCATTCCCATTGCAGACTGTTCAGGCATCTATATCCCCGAACAAATAAATGGTGGGCCACACTTAAAACTCTCTTTACAAGTCCACGAAGAAACATAGCCGAAAATTTCACTTCTTTTAAAGCCCAAAAAGTGGGTCGACTTTATAAAGCCAGGCTTAAAAAAAAAAAAAAAAAGGTGATGGGCACATGATGGTGGGTATTGACCATCGATACACATGCATATATATGTGTATATATCATCATCCACCATCGTGGTCAAATATCTCATGATCCACACCCACATGACCCTCCCAAATCGTTGTCCTCCAGTTCGAAACGAACCTGGCTATATCGACGGTGCATGAACAAGGATCATTATTTTTAAGGGTCCCACTGTACACCATCTATGGTACACAAAATGGTGGGACCAGTACCAGTAACTTGAAACATGAAAACACCCCGTTCGTCCATGAGTTGTTTAGGTTGCAAGGGAAAGGATACTTGTGTCTGCTGCTCATGGCCTTTGCAAGAAATTAAGCCGCTCAAGAAACGTATCCCTCCTCTCAACTCTATCATCTTTTATATATGTTCCTCCTCAAGATCTTCACGATCATTTATCAATGGGGAATTGTGTTTTCAAAGGGTTTGGAGGGATGGAAGAAATGGTGAAAGTGGTGACCTCGAATGGCGGCATCATGGAGCTCTACGCACCCATCACTGCAGAGTGCATAACCAACGAGTTCCCCGGCCATGCCATTTTCCGAAGCCGCAGCCTCTTTGCGCCGCCTCTCCTCCACAACGAAGAGCTCCACTCGGGCAAACTCTACTATCTCCTCCCTCTAAACCCCTACAAGCCCAACACTACCAACAACAACAACATGATCAGTGGGTCCGAGTCCGAGCAACCCGACGACACGACCGTCGTTAACCCTAATTACGTGTCTTCTTCATCGTCTAACGTTTTAGCGACACCATACCGCATGTCGTCATGCGACAACCAAGGGATCATGAAGCGATTCTCGGAGCCGGAAGTCGTTCCGAGGTATAATAGCACCGGAGTTTGGAAAGTGAAGCTTGTGATTAGTCCTGAGCAGTTGTCGGAGATTTTGTCGCAGGATGCTCGCACCGAGGCGTTGATAGAGAGCGTGAGGACCGTTGCCAAGTGCGGCAATGGCGTGCCGTCGGCGACTAATTCAGACCAGTGGAGCTTGTCCAGTAGTTGGAAGGGATAGTCCCATCGATGTGAAGTAAATACATATATGTTTATTTTTTTCAGTTCAAAATTTGCTTTTTTAATTTTTTTTGGGTTTTTAAATTTAAATGTTAATGCATGTAGGGTAGCAACTTGATGAAATGAAACTTGATGCAGCTGCATGTGAAGTAATTTGTACCCCTTTTTAGCTAAATTTGGAGGCATTATATGTTGGTAGTTTAATAAAACTGTCCTTTTTCTGTTTTCGTTTTCAATTTATTCACTATCAAATCTTAATTATGCATGCATGTTATGAACTAGCCTGTCTACAAATTAACACTTCCAGACGTTAAAAGGTCTGTGGCCTGATTAGCATAACTCCCAACTTTCGAAATGAAGTCATGAAGTTTGAAACCCTCCTCTCTCAACTTTAAAAAAAAAAAAAAACCACTTCTGGACGGGAATAAACGCAAAGTGTCATTTAAAGAGACTTAAAAGAAATTTCTAAAATTTATTTTAATTCTTAATTAAGAACTATAAAGTGAAAGAAAGATTTACATATAAAATAATTTTTCAATATTTATTACTGTCAAAATAAGTTTCTAGGAATAAATAACTATATATAGGGTATATTTGATACAGGAAAGATTATATATATAAACAAGAGGTTACAGATGATTTAATTTTCATAATTATCAAATTAGGTAAAAATAATAAGTAAATCAAATTATAAATTTGATATTATCTCTAGCGCAAGGTAAGTCCATTTCGAAGATGAAGATTCAAGAATCATGATACAGACCTAATTTATAACATGATATATAATGACAACTTCCTTAATTCTACCCTTAAAAAATAACCCTAAAAAATATTTACACTGTCATGATGATCTTTTCTCTATTTCTCTTACTCATCTATATATATCATCTCGTAAATAAATAAATAAAATTAATCAAACAGGTTAAGATCAGGACGAATTAAAGGCCTCAATTATTTTTATAATTATTCTTATCTCATCTAATTATTATAATTTTTTTAAATTTTTACATAAAATAAATAAAATAATTTATTTTTTTTAAATTAAAAATAAAAATAATATTAAAAAAATATATTCTAATAATATTTTATATAATTTTTAAATTTTATATTAACACATTTTATTTCATTAGTATAAATTATGAGACCACAATCACATGATTTGTTGCTGTGTATCGTACGTCCACTCAATCATCCATCTAGCTAGCCTAGACGCTTCCCACTTATAGAGTTAGTTCTTCCTTTATTAATCACAGTGAATAATTTATACAGTTTGACAACCTCTAAAGGTCTCCCTAGTCAAAAGAGTTTACGTGCAAGGCACATATTTGTAGAAAAATGAAGAATAAAGAAGGATAAAAAATGAAGGTAAATTTGACAATACGGTGACACTCTCGTAAAGATATTTATCCTACAAATTGATGATAGATAAAGGGAATTGAGTACCTTTAATGTACATTAATGACTCCTATTTATAGGCCATGAGATAGTAGTTGACAAGGAGCACAACCATTGGTAATGCAATGGTTGGCAAAAGACACAACAATTAATAAGTATGTGACACAATCTTTTGACTAAATCATCAAACCATCAAACCCCATGGGAACATTACCATGAAGAGGGTGTTATTTCAAGGGGTACACCGTTTGGTGATCATACCTTTTAGAATTATATCTCCCACTTGATAACATAAAACGATGATAATCTAGTTGAGTATTTTACCTTGGTATCAATATATGCTTTCCACTACTCAACTCTCATCTGCATACTTTTGCAGATAGACGTCAGAGCATGACAAGCCTTGACTTGCGCATGCTTTTATCATTACCTTATCTGATGACACCCTCCACCATATGTGCTCTCATTGATCATATATAAAGGGTGACTTCATTTCACTAGAAACATTTAGTGAACGACATTAATTCTCCGTGACTAGATCAATAATCAATATTCCTTTCACAATTGACGACTTCAGCCGAATACATAATACATGTATCGACCTGTACTGAATTTTCGTTAAATACTTTCTCTTGAGACTTTCCCTAATCACCTTATCATCGATTTTACAAATGATGACCAATTATTTTGTTAATCAACCTGCACTAAGGTCATTTATGAGGTTTTCCTTAATGACCATATAAGTGGCTTTATGAATGACTAAAATTTTCATTTGGGTATCACCATAACTCTAATTTTCTAGACATCTATAGGATTTTCTAAGTTATGCATGTCTACCATGAGGTTGCTTCACCTAAGTTTCTCTCAACCCTATTCTAGTCACATATTCTTTGAATTTCTTTAGAGATAATCCTTTGGTCATCGGATCTGCTACCATCTCGGTCAAGGAAATAAAATTAACATTGACCACACATTTTTCCACTATATCTAAAATATAGTGATAATGCACACCAATATGTTTTCCCTTGGAACTCTATATTCCACTTTTTATCAATGAGATGACAGACTGATTATCACAAAACACATTGATTGGTTCTCTAGATCAAATTTAAGCTTTCAATAAAACGTTTCATCCACACCGCATTACTCACTGCAGTACTACAAGCAATATATTCTGCTTCCATAATAGACTTAGCAACACAATCCTATTTCTTACTCAACCAATAAACTGTTGTTCCACCACATAGAAATATATATCTAGTTGTAAATTTTTTATCATCTACATTACTTCCAAAATTAGCATCATTATAGCCGATTAATTCTAGATCACTGATCCCAAAACACAATTTCAAAATTTTGGTGCCTTGCAAATACCTTAATATACGCTTCACTGCTTACCCAAGTTCCTTACCTGGATTGGATTGATGTCTGTTTACCAATCATACTGCATGACAAATATCTGGTCTTGTACTTGTCATTGAACACATGAGGCTTCCCACAGCTTGAGCATAGGGAACTTTTAACATTTCACTTATTTTCCGCTCATCTTTTTAGCATATACTTTTATTTAAGGCATGACCTTTGCAAACTGGTGTACTTAAGGATTTACAATTTTCGATACCAAATCTTTTAAGTACTTTTTCTAAATATTTTTCTTGATCTAAATACAACATCTAGAAATTCTTATAATAAGAACATAGGCAGATTTACCTATATCTTTCATTTCAAATTTAGATTTCAAGAATTCTTTTGTTTCATTCATCATATCTAGACAATTATTTGCTAATAATATATCATCAACATATAATGATAATTGTAAGAGGTTTTCCCTCCCTCTATCTCAGCAGGCCTGAGAAGGCAACTAAGGGGACAAGAAGCAAAGGCCCCGCCCAAAACAAGTAGACACTTCGACTTGGCCCACGGGTAGTCTCCTCTGATGCTACCTGCATGAAGGAACGTGCTGCAGGGGATGAGATTCGCCGACCTGGAGACCTCTCGAATAGTGTCCAGGTCTTGAGTGCTTGTTCGCGTAATGGACGGAAAGTATAGGGGACCCTCGATCCTCTGACATGTGAGGCATTAACGAACCACTAAAGACGCCAGCAGGGTGAGGCAAATAAGGAAACCACGCAGCATTAATGGTACCACCACCTGAGTTACAAGCCACATTAATGACATCGTCGCAAAGCCACACCGCATTAAAGGATTCTGACAAAAAGAACAGTACAAAGGACACAGACTCCATGGAGGCAGACACGATCTATCCTCTGTAGACGCCTAGTATAAATAGCAACTCATAGGTATGAGAAACTCTCTCTAATCTCTACTCTTACTTATTTACAAACTTCCAAGAGAATTTACTAACTTTGGCATTGGAGACTCCCGGCCCCAAGGCCACCCTTTCCCAGTTGCCTTCTTCTCTATTTTCACAGGTCTAAGTTCTGAAGACCTGAGTTGCTAGAATCTGGCCCAAAGTCGTACGAAACACGACGTTAACAGTGACGCCGTCTGTGGGATCATTATAGATCTTACATGTACTTCGTATGCCTGCGACAAAGTGTTACGAATAGCTCAGAAGAGACATTGAGGAAGCCATGGAGGCAAGGCTGAAGACCATGGAGGAATGGGTGACGAAGCTGACCGATGAGGTGCAAATGCTTCGCAAAGACAATGAGGAGCTCTGAAAGCCTCAACGCATGCAGGATGAGAAAGCAGAGCCTAGCGATAACGAGCACATGGGGTCTCGAAACACAGCAGCTGAGGCAAATAAAGAGGAAGAGAGGAAGAACATGCAAGACGAGCTCCACAATCTCAAAGGAAAGTATGAAGAGATGGCAAGGAAGGTGGGCACATCGTCGTCGGTGGACCAACTGCTCACGAGCACTGGCCTATCCTACATGGAGGAGGTGTTGGCCGTGCCCCTACCACCAAAGTTCAGGGTCCCAACCATGGAGGTGTGTGATGGAGGGAGGCACCCTCTTGAGCATCTAGAAACCTTCAGGGCTCACATGAAGTTGCATGGCTTCCTAGGCAAGGTGGCGTGCAAGGCGTTCCTGCTGACCCTGAAGAGGCCAACGCGAGTGTGTTTCGAGTCTCTGGAGCAAGGATCCGTAGACAGCTTTGGCGAGCTGGCCCGACTTTTTCTGACCTAGCTCATGTTAAGTCGAAGAAGGCAGTGTCCAATAGCATATCTCCTCACCATCAAGCAGGAGGAGGAGGAAAGCCCAAAGTCCTACATGTCTCAGTTTAATAAGGAGTGCATGACCACTGAGGACTAGGACGAGAAGATAACCCTGGCGGTGCTCCTGGGAGGGGTTTGGCTGTGTTCCCAGTTCATGGCCTAGCTGGCAAGGAGGACCCCCGTGACGTTGCGAGGGTTCATGGATCATATCGACAACTTCATCAATGCGGAGGACACCCTTCGGGCCCTGACGGAGCCAAGAAAGAAGGAGCTAGAGTGAGCGGAGAGGAAGGCGAGGGCCTCGCCTAAGACTAAGGCCCATGAGAAGTCGAAGAAGAGCTCCCACCAGTACAAGGGCTGCAGCAAGATCGCCCCTGCTCGCCACCGCTGGGGGGACCTCCACTCAGGGAAATCTAGACCATAGTCGGAGGGTTCGCAAGTTGGGGCACTTCCTCCACAAGTATAAAGGCACACGCCCGACGTGCCTTGTACCACGAGGTGTACTCGGCGGAGTACCACCCTGGTCATCTCCTTTGCGGAGGCTGATGAGGAAGGGGTCCTATACCCCCATGACGATGCGTTGGTGGTGACTATATTGGTCTCCACCTTCACCACCCGGAGAATCTGCATTGACAACGGGAGCTCTGCAAACATCCTATTCTGGGAGGCCTTCACCAAGATGGGAATAGATGTGGCCCGGTTGCACCCTGCCCCCATGCCGTTAAAGGGCTTCTCCGGGAGTATGGTTCATCCTGTGGGAACCATGACCCTGTCAGTCCTCGTTGGCAGCACCCCTTGCACAACCTCAATCATGGTCGACTTCCTGGTGGTGAGAATACCATCGTCATACAACACCATTATTGGAAAGCCCACCCTTAAGATGAAGTTCCAGACTCCTCGCGAAGTGGGAGAAATTCGAGGCGAACAGATCCTGGCAAGAGAATGCTACGTCCAAGAGTTGAAATAGAAGGATGGTGGGGTTACCCCGGATGGCACCTCCAGGAGAGAGAAGGCCATGCACCACTTGGAGAGCCCTGATAGGCCTTAGTCTGCGACTTGCCCTACCGGGCTCGAGGAGAAGTGGAAGGGTGCATGGTCGTAGAGGCAGAGGCAGAATGAACGGAAGCTCCTTGACTGAAGGCTCTGTTTCCCTTTCTTTTGTAATGTGTCAATTAATTACTGTCAATTCTTGCTATTTAATGAAATACGTGATTTTTCAGGACAATACGACACATCAACTTCAAACTTTCTTGTTATCAACAAAACACCAACTAGATGATCTATAAATTAACGAAATCTGCAACGAAAACATCATCACCAAATTAATGCCTACCTTCCTTACGATGTCAATGGGCGGTAGCATGTCCAGTCCCAAACTGCCCGAACAACATACCTCCCACGGGATCAAAGAGAGAGCTAGGCCGAAGGCCACTATATCCCTCCCATGATGGAGAGCGGGTCCTGCCCCCTCTGCGGCCCGAACAACTTACCCCGACCCCCATCGTAGCGAAGAGTGGACCAGCCACATCGTTGTCTGAATAAATTACCTCCCTCGCGGGGTACTAAAAGGATGAGCATGTCAAAGGCTGCTTCACCCTTCCTGTGTGGGAGTGTGGGCCAGCCCTCGGTGGCCTGAAGAGGTGGGAGCCAGTCTAGTCTCAAACTGCTCTCCCGCGAGACCAAAGGGGAGAGCTAGGTCGAAGGTTGCTCTACCCCTCCCGCAATGGAGAGCGGGTCATGCCCCCCCAGCAGCCCGAACAACTTACTCTGACCTCCGCCACAACGAAGAGTGGGATCAGCGCCAGCCTAATCCAACACTTACCTGCCCTGCAATATCAACGAGCTAGAGCGGGTCCAGTCTCAAATTGCCCAAACCGCGTACCTCTCACTGGACCAAATAGGAGAACTAGGCAAAGGCCATTCTACCCCTCCCGCGATGGAGAGTGGGTTCTGCCCCCCTGGTTGCTCGAACAACTTACCCCAACTCCTATCGCGGCAAAGAGCGGACTAGATATATCATTGTCTGAACTTACCTCTCACATGGGATACTAGAGGGAAAGGTAGGCCAAAATGTTGCCTTATCCCTCCCGCGGTGGAGCGTGGGCCAGTCCTCAGCTGCTAGAAAACAAAAGACTTACCTTCCTTGTAAGCATCAACAGGTGGGAGCGGATCTAGTTACAAACTGCCTGAAAACTTACCTCCCCGCGAGATTTAAAGGGACTAGTCACGCCAAAGGTTGGTCTACCCCTCCCTCAGAGGAGTGCGGATGCAGCCCCCACGGCGATCCGAATACTTACCCCTACTTCCACTGTGAACGAAGAGTGGGTTTAGCGCCAGCCTAGCCTAAATCTGACCTTTTCTTGCGATGTCA
Source organism: Juglans mandshurica (assembly GCA_022457165.1). Lineage (NCBI taxonomy): Eukaryota > Viridiplantae > Streptophyta > Magnoliopsida > Fagales > Juglandaceae > Juglans > Juglans mandshurica. The sequence continues at coordinate 38,335,332 of CM039619.1, forward strand.
ATGAGCAGGAGCAGATTCAGTCCCAAACTGTCCGAATAGATTACCTCCCCACTGGGTAGCATGGACGAGTTGAGCCAGAGGCCACTAAGACCCTCCCGCAGAGGAGAGCGGGTCCAGCCTTTAGGCTACCCAAATACCTACCTCGACTCCCATTTCTGCAAAAGAGCGGACTAGCCCCACGGCCGTCCGAAAAAGTTACCTCTTTAGGGAATCAAAGGGGCGGGTTTGACTTGAGGCATCTCGACATCTTTCTAATATAGTGCGGGCCTAGTCTTTTGGCTACCCGACCTAAACAAAGTCTCCAAAGAGGGAAATTCAAAGCAAGGGACTACACAATGTCAATGAGCGGGTGCGGGTTCAGTCTCAAACTGCCAGAACAAATTACCTCCCTGCGGGGTAGCAGAGGCGAGTTAAGCTGGAGGCCGCTTGGGCCCTCCCACAGAAGAGAGAGGGTCCAAACTTCTGGCTGTTCGAACACTTACCCCGAATCCCATCACAATAAAGAACAAGTCGGCACACGGCCACCCAAAGAAATTACCTCCTCAGAGGTTAAAGAGGCAGGTCGGCCTAAGGTGTCCCAACCTCTCCCCGGTGGAGAGTGGGCCAGTTCCTTCGATTACCCGAATATTGCACCAAGGAGTACGAATGTCAATAACCCGATAAAAGCAACAGGCAAATCGCGTCACATGCCGGAGGGCCCAGGTTTGCAAAGTCTAACTCCTATAAAGCTAAAGGATAAATTGAGGATGACATTTTTATCTTCCAACCAGGGATTAAATACACAAGTCTAACAGATGGGAGCGAGTTTATTTCCAAACTGCTCGAACAACCTACCTCCCCATGAACCAAGGAGACTAGTCGAGCCAAATGCCACTTTGTCTCAACGTGGTGGAGAGTGAGATCAACCCCACGGCTACCCGAAGAATTTACCTCAGCCATTATCGCGGCAAAGGGAAGCCCGACCTATTCATATCCAACTTTGTTGTCACGGTGCTACTTGGGAAGTGCATAGAGGCGGGTTAGCGAAACGCTACCCAGCCTCTCCCCCAAGGAGGCAGCCAGAATTCCCATGGCACAGTTGAACTCTTAGGGGAGGATTTCCATCCCCCCCCCCCCCCCCCAAGCAGGCGGCAGCGGGAGAAGGCCAACAAACACTATCAACATTTATATTCTTTTCTTTCAGTTACATGCCAAAGTAAAGCACAACAATATAACATGGAAGAACAAAGGGACTAGGCAGGATAAAGCGCATCCTAGAGACGAACGATAAAAAGGAGGAAATTGGCATGAAGAAAAAGTGGAGAGACGCCAACCTCATCAAATAAAGTCGCTAAAGGCCATAAGAGAATGACTACCTAACAAGGGCGAACGATGGGAAAAAAATGGGATGGGCCAAAAATATTAACACATGAAGAAGCTATTCTCTCATCCAAAATATAATAGAATCAGCCCATTGAATTCTATCATCTTTCTTGCTAGGATTAGAAAAATGTTTTTCTTATCTCAAAGTCAGTTGCCAATAGCTACCTTAGAGTGCACAATGGGGATGAAATTTTCAAGTCCTTGAGGTAATTTCTCAACCCTTTTACTTACAGCTATGTGGAGAGACATATTCATCGCCCCTTTTATTGGGCCATGCGTATGGTTAGTAAGGCCCACAACCTAGACCTTGCAAGCCCGTTGACCGATAAGAGAGCTAGAGGAAATCGAAACCAAACAGGGGAGGGGACCAAATTCACACAAGCACACCTCCACTCGGGTGACCCACTTGACACCTTATCGCATTAATTTCACGTACTAAGACTGTGGGCAAGAGATCATGGTAGGAGATCTTGTCCTGAACAAAATTCGTTGCATTAAATGTATATGGAGAGATGCCCTGTACGCAGATTGAAGTGTAAAAGCCCCACAACAAGTACGATTCAAGGATTCATTCTCTCCAACTATCTATCTGTCTCACTCTTAGTCATTCGTTGACTTAGGCATTAGAGGTGCTTCTTGGCACTCTGGACCCTTCAAGCTTTATTGCCTCAAATGACAAGAGAGCAAGGTGACCATCAAACCTCCTTCTCTAGCCTGTCCCTCTCGTCGACGATCTAGGCAGCTAGTGCATCAATCCCTAACGCACCAGTAGGGATCAATAAGCAAAGGAACAATAAAGGGAAGAGAATTGAGGCAAACAAAAAGAAAACTCACTAAGTTTAGGAACTCCTTTAACTTATCAGCTTCTCGACTCACATCCTGAGCGCGGGTTCTGTCAATACTTAGACCAGCTCCTAAGTCGCCACGACCTCTCTCTCGAGGGGCCTGCCTTAAGCCCCTGAGTTGCCAAGGTGGGGTAGAAGAGAAGGAAGAATAAGCCTGGGGAAGGGGCACCACGCCCCCATTAGGCGACGAAATGTCTGGGACCTTGACATAACCCCCAACAGGCGTTGACATGATCAGGATCTCCTCATTGCCCCCACCGAGTAGTGACACAACCAGCGCCTCCACATTGCCCCCATCTGGCGATGACGAAACTGGGGACTCCACGTCACCCCCAACGGGCACTGGCAGAACCGGGGTCTCCAAGTAGCCCCCATCGAGCGGCGACACAACTAGGGCCTTCAGGTTACCCCATTCGACCGTCGATGTAATTAGGATCTCCACATCCTCCACGCTAGTCAGATGCGTGTCTAACTACAACACCCCACTCCTTCTTTATGACGTAAGAAAATTTAATTGCGAGTCTTGTTATGCGTGTCGAACCTGGCTGACGTGCTTTTAAAGATATTATGTGATTTCTAAAGTAAGCCCAGTGTTTTAAAACCTCGAATATTTTAAATGCCCTGGAAATATTTATATAGGGTACTTCCAGTATTATTAAACCAAGCCTGATTTTAAATAAGACAATTATAATATTTTTGAAGAGCTTCAAAAATATTATAATTGTAGGAAATCATTTTAAAATATTATGAGATTTGAATTATGTTGAAAACTCTAAATTAATTAAATGGTTTTATTCCCTTAAATATATTAAATAAGAATTCATCATTTTATTAATGATGACAAAATATTATTTTATAAACTAAGTTTAGTTTAAATAATATTCTATTTTAATTCCTCTCAGTGTTTGAAAGTTAAATCAATGTTTAATCTCTTACAGTTAGATCGTTTTGAAGATCCCAAGATGAAGGGCCTGGATTAAATACCCAAGCCCACTCTCTTTATCCCTCACTTTTCCCTTTTCCTCTCTCTCTCCTCTCCCCTAGCTTACGCCGCACGCCCCTTTCCCTCTCACCCAATTCTCCCTCAGCCAAGCCCGACGCTGCCCAGTCTCACCGCCACCACCGGCGACGTCCCCTCACGCTGACGACCAAGCCAACCACCACTGACCACACCCATGCGCAGCTCTCTCTCTCCTCTTGAGGTAACCCAACTGAAATGGGTTTTACCCATTTCTCTCCCCGTGCGCCGTCGCACACGGCTACCCAGGCCACCACACCTCCACCACCTCACACCGGCGATCACCTCTCACAGACCCAGCCACCACGAATCTCCCTTTCAGTTTTTGTCGACCACACGCACTCAACCCATAAATGGGTCTCACACGATATTACTGCCCCCGACAACCCTAGCGCCGCCGTGCGTTGGTTCTAGCCTCACTGAGCACCTCCCCTAACCACCACGACTCCTCCCCGAGCTCCTCCATGCCAGCCAAGCCTTCCACCTCTCCCAAGCCCCCTCTCTCTCTCTCCCATGGCTCCTCTCCACCCATTTGGCCCAGATCCGTCTCTATAGGCCGTCGTGCTGCCTCCACCTCGCCACCACAGCTCCACCGACAACCCCCTAAGCTCCTCCATGGCCAGCCATGACCAGCCGAGCCTTCCCTCCATTTCTCCTATTTGAGACACACGGGTTCCCTTGGAAACCCATTCTCCGCCACCCCAGCCACCATGAGACCACCCTCAGCCTCCCTTGGCCTCCCCTAGCCTAGCCCTAAGCCCAAACATCCACCATGTTAGGTGAATAGCCACCGTACGTGGGTTAGCCATCACGTACGACCATTCCGATGTCGTCGACTGTGACGGTCAGCGAGCAGGGCACGGGTTATCCCGTCGATGGTATAACCCTCTATCCCTCGTTATTTATATTAAATATTGGTTGGTTAGGTTGTGGACTGTGCTATTAGTATTGTGGAGTTCACTGTATTGTGATGTATCTGTGTAGTGTGCTGTGAAGTATGGATTGGGAAGAATACACATGGAGTGTACTCTGTGTGGCGTAGCGTGTGTGAATGGAGTACACGTGGAGTGTACTTCATGAGGTGAAGCGATACGCCGTGTGGCGTGTCGCAGAGACAATGATGGTTGCATAGTTGATGGGCGTAGAGCGTGGTGAGTAGTATCGGGAACTGTGGAACAATGTCCCAAAATAGCTGTGATGTAGCCTGTAGTCTAAGGTGACAGGTGTCACCATGTTTGACTTATGGCTGGGAGTATGTGTGAAGTGACAGAACAAGTGTAAGAGTGCGCAGCGGAAGCATGACTGGGGAACATCACGAAGTGACATGGTTAAACCAGAAGTTGTGCTTGTGATGGGTGAGTTAGTGTAAGAATGGTATAGCAGGAACGTAACGAGATGTCACGATGTAACAGGAGTACATGAGGGACTGTACTCATGATGAGTTAGGAGTTGGTGTAGAAATGACGTAGCGGGATGTTAGGTGATGTGACAAGGTCACGGTGTAGCTTGGGAGTAGTCTTGAGCTATAGGATGTGACGTAAGACATAGTTGTAAATGAAGTCTTGTTGTGTCAAGTGTCGGGATGAACTGTCAAGCGGGACAGGTAGTATGAAGAGTCATGCTAGTCGGGTTAAGAGAAGGTTGGTATCGGAGTATGGCGCTTGTCCATACGAGCAGGTGATCAACGTATTAAATGTTGGTCTTAGGTGATAAAGGGGTAAGGTACATGTGTAATCTGGTGAGACACATGTACCGGACGGATTCACCATATGTAATGGGTAATCTGTCCTAAGCATGGTTACACGGTGCTTAAGCCTCAGAGTTGGCTTAGAGCTGTGTGGCGTGTATGGATGGGAATGAGCATTTAGTGTGGGCTAAGATTCATGAAGGCAGTGACAGGTGTATTGTGTAAGATTGGGATGCATGACTTCGTCGGTTGGAATCATGCGTCGAAATGTGGTCAATAGGAAGAGTAAGATAAAGGTCTTAGTGTCTTAATCCTAAGGTGAATCATGGGTTCACCTTAGTGGATGAGCACTTGAGGTAAGACCTTGAGTTTGGAAGATGTAGTGACCGTAAGTGGATCTCGAAGGTTTTAGCATAGTAAAAGGCACGTAAGAGCACGGGATAGAAGGAGAGTGTTTCAAGTGAAGTGTAAATCAATTTCTAGTTTAAGTTGCTTATGCACTAGATAGAGAATGACGTCAAGGTTATGTGTATGCATGTAGGTTGCCATCTGACACGCATATGAATGGACTGCATGATATGAAAGTAGCATGGAGTTCAGGTAAGTATTACGTTCATACTCTTCTAGAGTTTTCTAAAAGATATGAAAATGAAAATGAAATGCTTTTCCTTTACGATGCTTTACGAAACGACACGAAAGATGTTTTTTGAAAGCATGCTAAGTATTCAAAGGTATACGTATGTATGACCGTCCTTGGCAGCTCCTTTTTATGCACCCAAAGTATTAAGTGTATGCATGTGAATGGATGACTATAAACAGTATCTATTGTATGTATTTTCTAAGAAATGACATATGAGGCTTATGCCCCGAGCTTTAACTGAGACTTTAAATGACGCGAAGAAAGTGTTTTAAACATCCCTATGAACTGATGCTTTAAATGATGCCATGAAAGATAATATTTAAGCTTGTGCTTTTAAATGAAATTTTTCCATGAATGAACTGATAAATGAAAAGGACTGAAAAGGAAAGGACTGAACTGAATGAAAGGACTGAACGTTTAATGTATGAAAATACGTAACAACCCCATGAATGAATGAAAAGGGTACCAAAGGAATAAGCAGATTGCAATGTCGGGTAAGTAGTACTAGTAGTGCACCCAGTGCTGCTCCCTGACTGAAAGGGATTCCTAACCTGTGGCCATAGGCGGAATCTAGGTCCAAAGGAAGACAGCTAACCCTAACACACGGGGCGTAACAGTGTGTACCAGCCAAAGAAAGTGATAAGAAAGAATGTATAATTGTATGAATGCATCACATTCTTTAAGAAATGAAGGCACTGAAGGGAGATACATTTTACGAAAAGAAAACCTTTTAAAGAAAAACTCCATCCAGTGATGTTTTGAAATGAATGCATGTCTCATGTACGTATAGTATGTATGGAATGATGAATGCATGAATGAAAACCTATGTTATTATATTTTAACTGTATAAAGTAATGCTTACTGAGTATTCGACCCATTTTAGTTTTTATGTGTGCCCCTCCCCCTATAGGAACTGAATAAATAGTACGCGTCAGGACGGACATGGCCGAAGGAGAAGAGTACAGAAGTCTAGGAATGAGATTTTTAACTGTATGAGAGGCTTTTTTATCTTAAGATTGATGTTTTCCGCTGTAAACCTCTTTTATTCTCAAAGCATATTTTATTTTATAATGTAGAGTCTTGCACCCTGGGTATGGAAGTAAAAAGTTTTAAAACGAACGGTAATTCTCGTCGTCCTTTCTAAAATCATTTTATAAAAAGTCTCACCACAAGGACGGGCATTACACTAACACCTTCGCACCCCCTAAGGATCGACTTGGTGATGCGAACAACTTTGGGATCACCAACGACGCCGCTCTTGGCCCAGAATACGTGCTGAAAGGGGGGAAGGAATGGAGATCCTATCCTTCCTGAGGTCCATGACTAGGGGCATGCTGAGACAAGCCCCCAGGACCCCCAGGACCCCCAGATGGGATGGGCACCTCGCCACCATTACCCGGAGGGACCCTCATAGCAGGGAAGACGGATACTTTGGGAGGAATGGCGGACCCCTTGTGCTCATTGACCGAAAACTAGTGTCTCCGAGGCCTTTTCGAAAGGCAGCTCGGGTTCATGAGGAACCCTCAGAGTAAGATCGAGGAAGGTCGAGAAAAAGGCCATCTGAAGCTCTTCCCCTTCCCGATTAAGGGTCCTAGTCGGCCCCTAGTCATTTGGCGGGGTAGGGCACAAGCATGACAAGGCAAGACGTGTCTCGGGAAAACGATGGATGGAGCCCCTTGCAACGAAAAATTGAGTTCTGCCTGCTCCAAGACGGCATGTATTCCACCCAAGGCAGATGGTTCATACCGGGTTGGTTCACGAAATCCTGACTGGGGTGAGATTTGCGAAGACTGATTGGGACATCCAAAAGAAAAGGCGACATACTACTCGAAAGCAATATGACTGCTGCTCCCTAACGACTCGCTAACCACCTCGCCCTTGGTAAGAGATGTTTTCCCTTTGCCCTCCATCATCAGACTAGGAGGTCTCTTCTAACAACGAGAGGCTGATCGCGCTCACAAAGGATGGCTACACCTAAGATGTGATCGATCCAACATCACTAAAAATTGTTCAAATATTGAGCCCGATCAATAAGGCATCGGTCCAAACCTCCTCCTGGTGGTCGGTGACCCACGAGTAAACCACCCTCAAATGAGCCTTTTCCCGACCGGACAGTTCGAGGGAAAGCTCCTTATCATCTGGAATGATTCCCCACACAATTCGAACAAGAGATTCCTTGTGGGCGACCTCACCAGCCAGGAATTCGCAACCACTGCCCAATATGAAGAAAGACCTCTTAAACCATTCCTTAATTTTGAAAAAGCAAGACTCTAGGCGGGCGACCCTATACTTGTAATGGGAAGGAAAGATGCACAAGTTACCCTTGTGACACTACACCTCATACGTAAAGAAGAACTCCCGGACCGTCAAGTCGGGATATTCCTTCCCCTTGGGTCCCAGGACCAGGCACCAAAAAATGCAACATGACATCAAAATCCTCTACGTGTTGGGATGAAGTTGCGACAGAGCCAAGGTGCAGAAGTCCAGAACCTCTCAGATAAGACAACAAAAGGGAAGGCAAAAGCCATTAAAAAACATGCTGGGATACATAGTGACCTTCTTGGAAAACCCCTCTGAGTTGACAACGCTACGACGAGCTCTGAGAGCCTCTAGAATAATAGAGTCAGGTACCCCATAAGAATTTTTCACCTTGTCCAAATCCGCTGCCGAAGTAACTACAACCGAGTGCTACCCCTCAAAGTATTGAGGGTTGTCCTGGGTCCTAGACAAATTAGAAGCTCCAAGGTTCCGAGATGTTCCCTCCGAATGTAACGATTTGGACAACGAGACAAAGAGCGGGAAGCATTCTTGGGTGTCATATACACCGAAAAGGAAAGGATGGTTGGGGTTTTGTGAGGAAGATAAAAGCACGAAGAAGAAGAAGAAGGCAGAAATTTTCCATAGAAAAGAAAGTGGTGAAAAAGTCTAATAAAAGGAGAAGACAAAAGCTTGAACTCAGGGTTTAAATAGAGGGCTAGCGTTGATCGAACTGCATCAGGTAAGGGGTGACATGCATCACCAAAGGGGAAACATCAGGAACGAAACCCCATGAAGATGCAAGGTCATGGGAGTTGAACTGATGTTCCCCATCACAAGACGTGAGAACGTATATGGCCAAAAAAGATATTTTAAGAAGATGGGATGCGAAATGTTCATGAGTAATAAAATTCCTGCCATGTATGCATATTGGGACTTTCCGGGATAACTGGAGAGACATATCCATCCTCGCTTTTAACTGGACCCAACGTATGGCTAATAAGGCCCACGACCCATACTCTACAAGCTTGCTAGTTGATAAGGGAGTAAGATAAAATAGGAACCAAATAGGGGAGGGGACCACATTCACACGAGCACGCCTCCACTCGGGTGACCCATGGGAAATCTCACAGCATTAATTGCACCAGCTGCGAGTGCTGGCTCGAGATCACGTTAGGAGCTCCTGTCGCTGACAGAAGTCATCATATTAAATGCAACAGACTTGGAGAGATGCCTCGTACGTAGTAAGAAGTCTAAAAGCCCAACTACAAGTACGATTCAAGGATTCATTCTCTCCAACTATCTATCTGTCTCACTCTTAGTCATTTCTGATTTAGGCATCGGAAGTGCTTCTAGGCACTTCAGGCCCTTCAAACTTTCTTGCCTCAGGCACCAGCGAATTAAGGTTGGGTACGAAACACGTTCTTAACACTATGAATGAATGAGATAGTTTGAATTAAAATTTTCTAGCAAGTGGTAATAGAGCCACTCTTATTATGTTCTTGGCCGTGTTGTTTTCACGCTCAATGGAAGCTTTTATTATTATTATTTTTTATTTTTCAGTTTCATGTTTTGAGAAAGATTACAAATTTTATTTCTAGCACTCGACATGATGGAGGATATATCCCTCTAATTGCTATTAACAACGGCACATCAAACCGAAGTCATTTTTTTTTAAATAAAATAAAATAAGGGTATTAGCCGGTAGAAATGTGCTCATCGACATCTACTCATCAGGGTATGTCGGTTTGCTCCCATATTGCGCCGATAGAACATAAAAAATTGCTAACGGCGCTGTGTGTAAAAATTTCGGATAGGGGAAAGCTTTTCTCGGGTCAAAGTTTGGGTTTGGGTCAAGTAGCTGGGTAGGATTTTTAAACCAAGGTTGAAAGAGTTAAAATTGTGGGCTTACATTATGGACTACCAACAAAACCAAGTTAGATTTGATTTGATTTGTCGAGCACAATCCAAAGCCCAATCAAGATTATATTAGACCCATGAAAGGAGGACCTTACATCGATCCTGGTCATACATGCCCAATTGGAATTTAATCATTTGTTTGGGTCCGTATCTAGTCTGAAACCCGACCCGATGTTGTAATAATATTTTATTAATTATTTTAAAAAATAAAATATCCAGAATATTTTATTTTGTTGTTATTTTTATTATAATAATAAATAAATAAATAAATAAATAAAAAGCATATAGTCGATAAAGGGGTCATCTTAAGTCTTTGATTTTTTTTTTTTTTTACTTTATCATGCATAAGAGTCCATTATGTTTTATGGACTTTAGAATAAATTAAGATATGATTATGTTTAAGAGTCAATTTTATATTGCAGGTTCTAGCATATGCTTGAAATGAAAATCTATGAGGATAATTATGGGTGCATATTTCTTGTGTATGCATAATAAATTTGTTGTGCTATCCTCCACTTTTGGCAATCCTGTTATGTCTCTACAATTATCTGCCATCAAGATGCTAACTAGAACCAATTATGAAGATTGATACGAGTCTGTCACAATGAATTTAGCTCTCATGAATTTGGATTTAGCTTTGAGAGTAAATGCGCCTGCTCAACTCACTGAGGAAAGTTCTATTGAGGAGAAATCTTTGTATGAGTGTTGGAACCATTCTAGTAGAATTTGCCTTATGATCATGAGTTACAACATTAACAAGTCTATTAGGCAAAGTATAGCCCACGTTGAAAATGTGAAGGAACTTTTAGAGCTGCCGAGAAGAAACTCACCAAGTTTGATAAGGCGGAAAAGGGTACCTACATGGAGTTTGTTACTACTATGACTTATGATGGGCTTGGTGGAGTTCGAGAGCACATTATGAAGTTCACTCATTTCTTTAATAAATTGAAAGAAATGAAAGTTTGAGTTGGTAGACAACTTTTTTCTGTGGCAAGTGATTGAGTCTTTACCATCTTAATTTGATGGACTCAAGATCACGTATAATGCTCAGAAGGAAGAATCGATCTTGAGTGAAAGGACTTCTATTGTCACTCAAGAGGAAGAGATGATGAAAGAGAGAGAGTCTCATGTTGCTCTCATGATGTCAGCATAGTTAGTATTGCTGCTCATTATGGTACCAGAAACGTGATTTTATTTATTTATAATATCTTGAAGTGCCAGAATGAGATATAGTCCATGCCATTGAAATCAGAGGAATATTTAGGATTTTATGGAGCAATAAAACAACTTTCGATTTTCGGACGAAACACTTGTTTAAAAATGTATTTTTATTATTTCGAGGCCTTTTGGAGTCGAGTTTTAATAAACGATTTGCACTCTAAGATTAGTATGATTATTTAGGATTTTATAGTTCAAATTTTATTTTTCATTTTTTCGAAGTGAATAGTAGCCTCGATGTAGCACCTAAGAGCAGTGTTTTCAAAATTACAGTGTGAAATTTTCAAATTAAGTTAGAGAAGTTTTATTTGGACGTTTGACAAGATCTTAGCTACACTTGATGAATAGTATTGGATACTTGGCACCAAGAGGAACTATGAGATGGACAATAGTGGAGGAAATCAAGCCCTGTGACCATGCCACTTAAGCAAAATTCTATTCCAGCCAACCATCTAACTTGTGTCAAACCAAAGAGGGTCTCAACCCTAGTGAAATCCTAAATACTTGGAATCCAATTGAAGCCCCAAAAACTTGGTTGAGACCGATACCGTTAAGTTTGCCTCCAAACTCTAAATTGACCCCATTTTAGGTTAGTATTTAATCACTTGATTAAATCACTTTCACATGTTATTAACTACTCAAATTCATTATTTGACATCATTATTTATTCTTTTAAACCTTGAAATTCTTATTGGGCAAAAGAAAATTAGATTTGGGCTTGATAGCAACCCAAACCCCAACCAAAACCTATTGAAACCCTAAATGGAAGCCCATTCGGTTAAGACCCACGAAATTGAGCCACCTAAACAAGGCTTGTGGAGGAAGTCTCCCCCCTGCCATGGTAGTCCAAACACTTCCCAAATCAGTCTCAAATAGTACATGATATGAAGGCAAAAGGCCACCTCACTCCTCCCTCTCTCTTGGCAGTTCAAGGCAGAAAACCATGGGCTGGTTTTACCCCTTATTTTGTGTAACGCCCCGTCCCCGAGGGTCCGGAGAGTTAACTCATGTCACTTAAAAATCATTTTTCTTCCACATAGTACATACTCTAATTTTTCTCTATCGCACAAAATACTCATATATTTACATCACTTACTCCAGAATAGCTATTCTAAGACATTACAAAGTTTTAATATAAACGTCAATCTCCCAACAAATCACAACATCAGAACACAACAAGCTTACTGAATGAAAATTTTCAATACCCATATAAACCTTCTATGCTTAAACTATCATTCTTAACTCTTCTCACCCATGCTCCATATTCTTGATCCTCAACTGAAACATTCAAATCATCTGAAAAAAATGGTGGAGATAAGGGGTGAGTTATCAACAACTCAGTAAGCAGAGAACATATACTAGTATGTAAACATGAGCCTTTTAAGAAAGTTCAGTATGCAGAAACAAAAACATTTTATTTTTATATGCAGATCTCATAAAAACATGTTATCAGAAAATCAGAGCGACTTTTCAATCTTTTCATACTCAAAATCAACAATTCATATTTAAGAATCCATTTCATATTAAAAAACGCTTTGACATAACATAACTGAACATCTTCATCTTATCACATCATATCATATACCATGTTTAACCCCCGTGGTAGGGTTGTGCTATCCACGGTGGCCAAACCAGGCAGTATCATGTGGTGAACTTTCCCTTTTTCAATCTCGGAGTTCCGAGTGTGCACACAGGAAAGAACACGTAAAAAGACCACTTTGTTTCCAAAGTGGGTGTACTTATATCATATCATGGTGGTACCAACCATATCACGTGAACAGTATCATCATATCAGAACCATATTCAGTACAGATAAGTATGCCAAAGTTTTATCATATCCATATCATATCAAAACACGTGCGGAACATATTCATATCATTTCTATTTGATAAAAAAAAACAGATCCAAATCATTTCATATCACATGCATAAAAAAATTTCAATGATATCATATTCGCTCTTTTGCATATTTCAGAAACATGTCAAATATTGCTCATGTCTACACATTTCATGTCAAAAACATTTCTTTTCTCTTTCATACGTATCTCATAAGGGAATGCAAAACATATACTGAGGTTATTTTTCACTTTTTCTTTTTAAAACAACATGCACATTTTTACAAACCAACCTTAGTTCATTTCTTTTTATGCAAATCTAGCATAGGAACCCCGCTTACCTGGACAACTTAACTTTTCCAAAATTTTCCTCAAAAATGTCGAGTCGACTATAGATCGTCACCTATAAAAATAATGACGTAATTTTCGTAAGTTTCCAATCAATCACGTATTTCGATATTTAAGCCTAAACTTCAGAAATAACCTATTTTAATTTCTCAAAACTTAAAACCCTCGTAATTCAAAAAATATGTCATCACTTTCTAAAATCATCAACATCCGCCACAACCCACGTCATACACGAAATACCAATATTTAAACCCGAATAGCCAACAAATCTCATAGTCTAGACCAATCATACTAACAACTCCATCACCCAATCCAATCAACCCCGTTACTCCTCGGACTCAGTCCGGCAAAACTAATCAGCAATTAAATACAGTGTAATGTGCTAGTGCAAAAATATATTAAATTCACGAGAATTCTTAGGAAAATACTTACAGTACTATATAATAATTTCTGGAGGATCACGAAGGCGCAAGAAGTGGAAAAACAGCTGCAGAATAGTGCAAAATACACTGTGGCTGTGGGTCACAGATACCCACTTTTCAACGGGTGCAAACGAAGAACAAAAATTGATAGGGTAGAGCCTAGGGATGTCGGTGAAACTAGTGATAGTGGTGGTTGGCCGTGGGTGGCGGCACAAAGGGTGGTTGAAGTGCAAAAATACCCAAAATGGAAACGGAGTTGGATGTGCTTCACCGGTGACGGATCGGAGGTGGGGTTGGGTCCAATGGGTTGCTTGGAGGTCGATGATGAAGTGGTGAAGAAATGGCGGCCAATGGTGGTGCGACGGTAGCGCGCAAGCACAAGAGGTGCCGCGGCTTTGTGGTGCGTGTTGAGGCTAACGACGGCGCAAGGGAGGTTGAGATCGGAACGGGAAGGTCGCCGTGGGTGGCGGAGCGGCTGGGCTGGGCGGTGCAGGTCACGGCGGCGCGGTGGCGGTGGACTGGGCGGACCAAAAAGACGCACGGGAGAGAGGGGGGCTGGGTCGCGTGGGAGGGGAAAGAAGAAGAAGAAAGAAAAGAAAGGAAGAAAAGAAAAAGGAAGGAAAAGGAAAAGAGGAAAGAGAAAATGTAGGAAAAGAAATGAGGTCCAATCCTCATAACTTGGGTTACAAAATGATCCAACGGAAACAATTTTAAAACAGCAAGTGAAATAAAATAATTCAAACCCAGTGATTAAAATGAAAATAAATAATTAAACCCAACAAGTTAATTTAATTCGAGAAGAAATTTAAACACATAACAATAATTAATTTAAAGAAAGCACTTCAAAAAATAATTTTCGTAAACTAAAAATCATAAAGATAGCCTAATTAAAAATTCAATAATTTTAAAACAAGAGAATAAATTCTGAATAAAAATAATTCCTTCATTAAAATACACTAAAATACGGGATGTTACATTTTGGCTGACAAATTGATGATTCTAAGTGTCACTGACAGCCTCCCATCATCCTTCAAATGTGTAAAAGTCATCCAAGTCCATTCCCTCTTCATTTCATCACTTTCCAACTTTTTTATTGAAGAGAAAACTAGAGAGACTCTCGGGATGATTTTCGGACACACATTGTTCCACATTGTTGAAGTAGTTGTAAGTATTTTCTCACAAAACTTCCTTCACGAAAGTTTTTCCCCTTTGAGTATAGATGCTGTGGATATGTTTTATGTTGATTTTCATGGTCATTTGTTGGTTTAAGCATGGAAAGGTCTGTCTGGGCGATAAACTAGACCGAGTATGATATTTTGATAATTTTGACGAAGTTATTGGCAAGCTCTTGGTCTGATGTTTTTATGGAGTATAGTTAACTTGCTCAAATGAAATTTTGATGAAGATTCATTGTATGTTATAAGATTTCCATGAAGGTTTTACTTAGATTAAAAAAAAAGTTTAAAATTAGAAGGAGTAAAACAGGTAAGCTTGAATCTTTTGATGAGAAAACTTGTTCTGATGGCTTTGATATTTTTATATGATGATTCTAAGACTTTTATTTACATGTTAAGATGTTAGTTTAAGGATTTTTTTATGTTGGTTTTGAAGATATGATTTTTATACATGAAAATGTTCTGTTAGGTCACATATTTGAGGTTTTTTGATGGATCTATGTTTTAGTTTAATTTTGGCCATGTGATCTTGATTTTAATGCTTGGATATACTCTATGACATGATTTTAAACCATATGATGTTGTTGGTTTATGATTATTTCATGAAATATTTTAGATCAAGTGGTTTGATCAAAACCAAACCTTGAGGAAATCGGTTTTGGTGCAAGTGTTGAGGCCGAGTACTTCAAAATGAATTTTTGTAACTTTTGTATTTTTACATGATGATTCGAAGCATGTTAGTTCTTAGGAGTGTGTTATGATCATATTGGAAGAAAGTTCTTCGGAATGTCACAAAATATTTATCTGTTACACTATATATTCTATCACACAATATTTATTTGTTACGTATTTTATTTTATCACGTAATGTTTATCTGTTACACGTTGTGTTATGTCATGAAATATTCTTCTGTTATATGATATGCCATGTCAAGAAATGTTTGTGTGTTACATGTTATGCCATGTCCCGAAATGTTGGTTTGTTTCATGTTACGTCATGTCTTTCATCTTACGTGCATGTCACATTACGTTACGTTAGGTCCTTTGTCCTTTCATTTCATGTCACGTTATGTCTTAAGTACAGTTTGTGTATCTTGAGAATAGTTTTCCAGGTCAAGTTAAGTCTGTTTATGTTTATCACGACCCTAAGTGTTAAGACGAACTAATATCCTAGTAGAACTCCTTTGTTTATGTTGGAATGTCTAAATTAGTGTGAAATCCCCTAGGCTGACAATGTAAAGATCAACGAGTTTCAAGTGTTGTCTAATTAACTGGTCACCAGAGCGGAGCAGTGCTAACGCCGATGGTGCCACCTTCAATATAATTTTATGTTATACGTACTCGTGCTAGTGCAGATACCTGACACGGGATACGTATATTACGTTTTCCACAACAGGTGCAGATACTTGTGAACTGGTACGTACGTTAATGCACTCATAACTGGTGTAGATACCTGTATTGTTATGCGATAATCAGTAAGGACACATGGCTTAAGGGGAATTGCGTCGCACCCATATGGTCACTTTTTTTTAATGATATTTATTTATTAAACAAGATTTCAAGTTCATGTTTTTCACGTTCAAGCTCCATGTTACGCTAAGTTCAAGTTCATGTTCAAATCAAGCTCAAGTTCATGTTAAATTCATGTTTAAGTTCACATCATGTCAAGTTCAAGTCATGTCAGTTCATGTCATGTTAAATGTCAAGTCAATCAAGATTATTTATGATCATGTATGCATTCATGCTTTTACTGCCATGTATGTATCTTTAACCTGTATGTTAAGTTATCTGTTAACTTACTGAGATTTGTACTCAAGTCTCACCGTGGTAGTCCCAACTACCATTCCTCTCAAATGGTTGACGATGTGCCAGGATCAAGAAATGCACCGGACTCTGACCTACTGGAGACGGTCGATTAGGTGACGCAGGCACAACACGGAGCTCGTAACCTCCATGATCAGATTTATAGATAGTATTTTGGCAGTACATGACAGACTATCCCGGTAGTTTGTTTTATACATGTACTTATGGAGCTTTGTCTTCCGTACCTTTGAGATTACAAAAATTTGGAACTTATGTTGTAATTGTGGATATCTATCACTTTCATGTTTATGTAATATGTTTCAAAGTTATTTTGGGATACTTATAGTTTAGTGCATAATATTGTTTAAGAAAAAAAAACTATCCGCTGCGAATATTGCATTTTGTTAGATGCATGCTAGGTACATTGCATCTTTAATTGTCACGAACAGGGGCATGTAACCTTGTGCTACATGTCCCAACGCTTCATATATCCATTCGATCCCAAGCAGAATCTATGGGCATCACAGAAAGCTTCCTGAAAAGAACATTCCACTTGGGCCTATGGTAAAAACCTTCAAAGGAAAGTGAAAATTTTGGGCACAAGAAGGTAGATTGCAAAAGGTTTAAGACATGGTTAGACGAAAAAGGCACACATTTGATACTAGTGTGCTTTGCATCTAATCTAGTTTATATGCCTTTTGATACTTGGTAGTTAGCTATTGGTGCAACCATTCACATTACATACTCTTTGTAGGACTTAAGCAACAATAGAAAGCCGAATGAGAGAGAATTATTGGTGAACATGGGAAATGGAATAAAGATTAAAGTTGAACACATTGGTACAATTAACCTTTTTCCTTATGTCTAATCTTATTTTGAAATTGGTAGACACTCTTTATATACCTTCCATTAGGAGAAATCTTGTCCCTATATCTATTTTTGGACAAATGTGGATGCACTTTTTCTTTTGAATAATATTCCGACCCTTGCAAAATCGAGCCGAATTAGAACTTAATATTCCGATCCAATCAGACAGGGTGAACAACGCTAGCAGGAGTGATCGATTTGCTTACATATCCCATTTTGTCATGGTCTAACCATCCTTTACATTAAGGGAGCTAGCATGCCCCCATTAAAGTTTACTTATTCATTTTTTAGTTTTATTTTCAGAAAATAAATTTTTTGAAGTATATTCATTTCCCCAAAGAATAATTATTCCTCATATTTTTTAGAGTAATGTATTTATCATTTTTCTTACAATTCTTCTACGTACAGTCGAGGGGCGCAAGCGGTGGGGAGTCAGCTGGCACCACGTCAGCTAATAATAAAAAAAATAAAGATAAAAGAGTAATACTATATACAGTTGTGGAGTGCGCAAGCGCCATGCAATCGCTTTGAAAAAAAATAGGGTCTACTATTAAAAAATTAATTTTTTTTTTCATGTGGGCCTCGTATTTACACATTTTTTTCGAAGTGATTACGCGGCGCTTGCACCCTCACGACTGCAAATATCATTTCTAAAAAATAAAATGCACGAAATAAGAAAGAAACCAAAACAGAGCTCGTTCGTCTAGCTTTCATATGGGTTTTGTCTGGTTTTCATGTGGGTTTTCGGTTGATCGCGTTCGTGTTCGTCTGAGAGGCCAGTGATGGAAATTGCTCAAAATGATGTGTTTTCATTTTATTTTGACACATTAACGATGCTTACCCAGCGGTTACACGAGGCGACTGAGACTATAGTTTTTGTTTTTCTTAATAGCTCATCCTTGTTTGGAAGTGTCATTCACTCTTTTGTGCAGTTTGTGCCCATCAGCTCATTTACTTTGATTTCTAGCAAAATACAATGAATGTTTAGTAGATGAATACAGATTAGTTTTCTAGAACGAAACAATATGTAATTATTTATAGCTAGTACAATTAATGCCTGGCGACTCATTAATATAACATGTGTTGATAAAACTACAAACAAAAAATAATAATAATAACACGTGGCGCAATATATATAATACTAACTTCAAGTGAAAGATACTTTAAAATTAGCTAGACTGGTGGTGAGGACGTAAGCTCATTGAATTTCCCATATAAAGATCGAATTTTATAGTCATTAGTTGAAGCAGACGCATCTGGTCCCACAAGAGTTGAAATCAAATCCATTTTTGTCTTTTTGTTTCACTACTTCAGAGCTGCTAATTAACTATATTGATACCGACGTACCGACCATGCATTGCATGTTTTATTGGGTTTTTCAAAAGATTCAATTAATTTGATTTCTTTCGTTTGATAAATCATGTCTGTAAATTCTTTTTATTAATAAAATTTCAGATTTCCAATAAAAAAAAAATTAATTTGATTTCTGCTGTTATCCATTCTTGATTAATTTGTCATCACGCACGCACTTGTCAGTTGATGAATATCGACCCAATTCGATTCTGAAGACATTAAAACAAATAGAAAAACAACAGTATCCTTGAAGAGAAATTAATTTCAAAATCTAGTTCAGTAGATGGAGATCACGAGTGTAATCGTTGAACAAATAAAAGACAGCTAGAGTAAAACTTTATGGGAGTGTACGTAGGTACGTAGGACTGAGAAATGTATGAAACAAAGACCTAAAAGCATTGTGGTAGTCCTCTCTCTCTGTGTTTTTTGAACTTTTTGCATGACAATGATCCTTTTGCTTTGTGTAAGTTGTGTTCCCATTTATTTGAGGGGCCTTTAATTTTAGTACGTATTTTATGGATTGAAACTATTATCAGGCTATTAATCAAACTCATGATTTCTTTATATATATTTTTCATGCATTTGGAGAACTTTTAGAATTAGAGGGGCCAGTGATAAAGACGCAGAAATCCGAGAAGATTCCCTTTGTGTTGGTAACAAAGGTTTGACGTTTAATTTAAGATCGCATCAGCATCTGAATGATCTTCTAAAGAAAAAACCTAACTACTTTTTTTTTTTTTTTTTTGTCTATTTTAACTAATTCTTGAAGAGCACTCTCTCCATCCTATTCTATTGTAGTCCTACTCGCTTGTTTTTTCATGGAAGTTGTCTGTTCAAACCCTTATTTGAATATGATATGAAAATCTATATGTTACTTAATTGGGAAGAAGATATATATATAGAAGTTTTAGTTGCATAGAAATGATCATCTGCCCCTTAAAATGTTTAACAATTGATTCCATGGTTCCATAGACAGAACTCATTGCAATTATACATATTAATTCCATAGTTCCATCACAGTCACAAATAGCGAGAAAATGTGTATATACATATATGTATCATGTATATATGTATGTATGTATGTATGTATGTACAGACACTAGTAATTAGCTTTATGAATAGGACTCTTAACACTTGAATATCGCAAAATCTTAACACTTGTAAGACGGTGAATGAATGATCAGACAGTTTCTCTAGTCTCACTAATAAATAATAGTTTTTTTTACACTTTTTTAAGGTGGGCTCCACTTTTTTACAAGGGCTTGCATAGGACTTTGTCTATTTGGGGCTTGTACAAATCATTTCTCTTTGAGTTATGATTGAACCACTTAATTATTTGGGTCGGGTTCACGGTAACTAAACCCAACAAACCAGTCGACCCAATTGCCAGTGTTATTCCTAGCTATCAGGGGGCCTCCATTGTTTTAGCACTTTATCTTGTTCTTTTAGCCTCACACTTGTACGTTCATGGCCATGGATAGGAAAAATAATGCTGCTCAATATTTCTTCCCCATACTTTGTTAGAAAATTCCAATTCAATATATATATATATATATATCTCATTTTCATTCATAGCATGTGCAAGTAAAAAGGTTGAGAAATTACCTCCGTGACTTGAAAAACTCATCTCCATTGTGCAGTCTAAGGTAGCTATTGGCAATGGTGATTTTGAGAGTGGAAAAACTTCTCTCTAACCCTAGCAAGCAAGATTATAGATCTAATGTGCTGATTCTATTAAATTTTGGGTGAGAGAATTGGCTTCCTCATGACGTGTTAATTTCTTTGGCCCATCCCATTATAAGCCCAAGACTAATATAAGATTTATTCTAGTCTACAATAAATATAACAATCTCTCACTTGTCTTCTAAAATGTGTTTGCAAGTATTTAATTGTGCTAACCATACATCAACAGGATTTATGGCGCTTAACAAGTACTGATCACAATCACGTGACTTAGATAAGTGAGATGCAAGTATGATAGATGAATAATATGAAATAGTGCTTAACACTCATTTCCATAAGAAGCCCATTAAGACTAAATATGAATGTCTTGTGTTACAACTATACTAATGCCATAAACAAAATGTGCACACAATAACACATGGAAACATAATCAAAATTCACAATATGCATATATACATACAAAACTCTCACTGACAACGACATATAACAGAAGATTCATACAAACCCATATTGGTCACATGCTCCAAAAGTGTTTTTGGGGCCAAACCTTCTATCAGTGGATTAGCCAACATGTGTTATGTGGAAATGTAGTCAACACAAATATGAGACTCAACTACTTTCTCTCTAATAAAGAAATATTTAATGTCGATATGCTTGGAGCATGAAGAGTTCCTAGTATTTCGAAAGAAGGCAACTGTTGCATAATTATCACAAAATATCTTCAGTGGTGTCATAATGGTATTCACAATACCCAACCTTGAGATACACTTCTACAACCACATAGCCTGGCATGTAGTCTGATAACAAGCAACATACTCTGCCTCCATATTTGAGGAAGTTGTAAATGTTTGTTTGACACTTTTCTAACAAGCATCCCTTCCTGCCATCATGAACACATAACCCAGAGTTGATCTCCTATCATTTGGATAACCTGCATAATCGGTATCGATCAGAGTGTCCAACATCTAGAATGTTAGATTGCCAATATGTTAACACAAAAGCTTTAGTGTCCTGTAAGAACCTCAGTACCTTTTTAGCAGCTTTCCAGTGTCTCAACCCAGGATCACTCAAGTATCTCCCAAGTTGTTACACTCTGCTCCTCTAAGGTTAAGAGCAACATCATTTTTTAGAAAATGGAGGGACCTCAGTGCTACTAGCCTTAAGTTCACAAATTCTCTTTGTTAAGGAAGCAACGAGTATAAAAGATTTATAACTAAAAATAAAACATACTTCATTAAAATTTAAAAGAGATTACGCAGAAACACTTTTTAAAGTTTTTCAAACTTTGTACTATAAAAATCATAACTTAAAAAATTTGTATATGATCTAAGCTTAGGCCATGCCAGGGCAAGGCTAAGTCCCGTCTTTCAGCTCTTTCATTATAAATATCCTCACCTGGGGTGGTTAAAACAATAGAGACGTAAAAAAATGAATCGAGTTCTCAATATGTAGTATATCATAAAGTAAACATAATAAATATAAAATTTTCTTGAAATGCATGCGTACTTAATACTTACACTTATACTAACATAAACATGTAACATGCATTAAGTATAACTCATTAAACTTGTATCTTTCTTTCTTTAATGGCCAGCATCCTTTAACCACTGTGTGCATGGTTGTGCATCAGTTCCACATCATGTGGCCACAAGAAGAACCGTTAATCGTATCATAACATACTATGGTGGACCACAATTAGGTCAGTGGCTTGTACTTCTACCCATAACTGCATTGGTACCATGCATTTCTAATGACCATCGTTAAATATTCTTTCATAATTTGTCTTTTATCTTTCTTACCATGATGCATGTAGAACACATAATGACATAACTTATCGTAATCATAAATAAAAACATATCATTATGTATATAAAATTGATCATAACACAACATTGAACTCACTTTTGGCATAACATTGGTACGTAAAAAGGGGATTTCAATCAAGGGTATACATACATAATATTTTTTTTATAAAAGTCATGTCGTTTATTGTAAATACATGGAAGGATATGATCATGCAACTTACCTTGTAGCACTAATCCAATATTTCCAGGACGTAATCGATTACCTAGAAAAATAGACACATAACATTTGTCAATTTATAATTAAACACATACTTTTTAATTAAATCTGAAATACTAAAATGACCTATATTTCTTAAAAACGTAAAATTCTCTTAACTATGGCTAGGCGGCAAGGCATTGCCACCTTGCCCCACTCTGTCCGACATCCACCTGGATAGGGTGGGGCCCCCTATTTGCAGATTTGGAGTGTGTGGACAGATGCCTACACATAGCTGGGAGCCAGGGGTGCGGCCCGAGCTAGCCCAAACCCTCTCAGGGTTTACCCTGTCTGCTCGGCTTAGCCCATATATATTAAAAAACATTCTTTAATAAGCGATGTGATTTTATCTTATGTTTTATTTTTAAAAGAATAAAATGACGTAAACCAAGATGTTTTAGGGTTTGGTTTTGAGAGCAGGTGGAAACATTGCGGAGATTCTTCATTGTAACCATGGTGTAGCGGCAACCTGTTGAGACGTGGAGGCAACCCACATAGTGGTCGGCATTTTCTATGCAGGGTAGCGTTGTGGAGGGAGCTGGCTACATGCAGTGGTTTTTCTAGGTGCAATGGCAGCTGATTTACATGTAGGGTTGCTCTGTTTCGAGTGTAGAAGAATAGGGGCATTTTTGTTAGATGTTTAATGCGGCAACAACTTGGGGTCTCTTGTTGGGACGTGAGCTTCTTTGGGTGTGAAATAGCGTGGCTCATCCATGGTGGCTTTCGTAACTCTTGGTTTACAACATTGGGTCATTTCTTTCGGAAGTGGCTAGCTTTTGGTGGTGTGGGTGTGGAGGAGGTGCTGTTGTGTGGTGGTGGTGGCTTATGGTGCCTCTTCGAGCCTTGGTGCAATGGGCGTAGCTATTGAGAACGCAGCGTGGTTGGTTCTTCATGGTTTGATCTGGAATGGTGGGGGTCAAACAGGAACGGGCTTTAGTTGGGGGGTTCTATGGCTTTCGTTCGATTTTTTGCGGTGGATAAAGACTCTAAGCAGGAGATCCTTGTTGTTGGAAAACGTGCGACGTAGGGACAAAAATGTGAAGTGGCTTGCGATTTAGGTTGGCGTAGAGGAGAGAGTACGGTACAATAACAATGTCTTCCTAGGGGGATGACGTGCAATGCGGGGCTGCTATGAAAGATGAAAACCCTATATTTGTGTTGATGGAGGCAAAGATCATGAGTGTATGTGCATGGTTTTATGCACGAGTCTGGACGTTGAGTAAATGGCCTTGGGCTTTTCATGGGTCTTTGGGTCTTGGGTTGGGTTTTACACATATATGGATTAGGTATATTTTTATGGGCTTATAATATAATTCTTGGACTTAATACCGATTAAATAAGGGCCCACTTAGTGCATAAATATTAAATGAGCCCAATAAAATTCCATAATATATCATAATAAATTTTGGGCTCGTGGCATATTAAAAAAATCCAATAAATCTCGATAAATTAATAGTTTCTGGACTATTCCAAAATTATCCATTAAACGTAATTAGGTCCTTTAAAATTATCCTTTTTAAATCCCGAATATCATTTGATTGGATTGTTATATGAGTACACCAACAACATAAGCGATATCAAGATGTGTACATACTTGTACATGCATCAAATTGCAACAATTGATGCATATGGAATAGCTTGCATCTAAGTTCTCTCACTATCATTTTTAGGGCATTGGGACTTAGACAATCTATCACCTTTCACAATAGGTGCTTTCCCTGGACAGCAATCATGCATATTAAACCTGTCCAAAAGACAATCAATGTAGGTTTTCTGAGAGATAATCCAAGAGTGCAACTAGATCGATCTCTAACGAAAATCTATATACCTAGTACATAAAAGGCTTCGCCAAGATTCTTATGTCAAAATGAGAAGACAATATATGCTTTGTCTCAAACAAGAGCTCAGTGTTTTTTATTGCAAACAATATATCATCCACGTACAACATGAGAAAAATATATTTACTCCCACTGACCTTCAAATATATACATTAATCAACAACATTCTCTTTAAAACCACAAGAGGTAGTCTCAACAAACTTCAAGTACCAATGTTTGTGCTTGTTTATGCCCATAAATGAACTTAATAAGTTTGCACACCATATGTTCTTTTCCCTTCACTTGAAAACCATATGGTTGTTTTATGTATACATCTATGGATATAAGTCTATTAAGAAAAGTTGTCTTAACATCCATTTGATGTAACTCTAAGTCATAATGAGTTACTAATGCCATGATGATAGGAAACGAATCCTTGGTAGAAAATGGAGGAATTTGTCTTTATCATCAATACCTTCTCTTTGGTTGCAACCCTTTGCCACAAGTCTTGCCTTATACCTCTCCACTTGACCTTTGGAATCACGCTTGGTTTTAAAAACCCATTTGTAACATGTTGCCCTACAATTAATTGGTAATTCAACCAAATCCCATACATTATTCTGACAAATGGACCCCTTCTTATCACTCATGGCATCCAACCAATACAACGATTGGGAACTACCAATAGCATCCTGAAAAGATGTTGGATCAAGAGATACTTAAACACAACCAATAGCGACTGATAAGCCCATAAAAATATACCTAATCCATGTATGTGTAAAACCCAACCCAAGACCCAAAGACCCATGAAAAGCCCAAGGCCATTTACTCAACGTCCAGACTCGTGCATAAAACCATGCACATACACTCATGATCTTTGCCTCCATCAACACAAATCTAGGGTTTTCATCTTTCATAGCAGCCCCGCATTGTACGTCATCCCCCTAGGAAGACAATGTTATTGTACCGTACTCTCTCCTCCACGCCAACCTAAATCGCAAGCCACTTCACAAATTTGTCCCTACGTCGCACGTATTCCAACAACAAGGATCTCCTGCTTAAAGTCTTTATCCACCGCAAACAATTGAACGAAAGCCATAGAACCTCCCAACTAAAGCACGTTCCTGTTTGACCCCCACCATTCCAGATCAAACCATGAAGAACCAACCACGCTACGTTCTCAATAGCTACGCCCAATGCACCAAGGCTCGAAGAGGCACCATAAGCCACCACCACCACACAACAGCACCTCCTCCACACCCACACCACCAAAAGCTAGCCACTTCCGAAAGAAACGACCCAATGTTGTAAACCAAGAGTTACAAAAGCCACCATGGATGAGCCACGCTATTTCACACCCAAAGAAGCTCACGTCCCAACAAGAGACCCCAAGTTGTTGCCGCATTAAACATCTAACAAAAATGCCCCTATTCTTCTACACTCGAAACAGAGCATCCCTACATGTAAATCAGCTGCCATTGCACCTAGAAAAACCACTGCATCTAGCCAACTCCCTCCACAACGCTACCCTGCATAGAAAATGCCGACCACTATGTGGGTTGCCTCCGCGTCTCAACAGGTTGCCACTACACCATAGTTACAATGAAGAATCACCGCAATGTTTCCACCTGCTCTCAAAACCAAACCCTAAAACATCTTGGTTTACGTCATTTTATTCTTTTAAAAATAAAACATAAGATAAAATCACATCGCTTATTAAAGAATGTTTTTTAATATATATGGGCTAAGCCGAGCAGACAGGGTAAACCCTGAGAGGGTTTGGGCTAGCTCGGGCCGCACCCCTGGCTCCCAGCTATGTGTAGGCATCTGTCCACACACTCCAAATCTGCAAATAGGGGGCCCCACCCTATCCAGGTGGATGTCGGACAGAGTGGGGCAAGGTGGCAATGCCTTGCCGCCTAGCCATAGTTAAGAGAATTTTACGTTTTTAAGAAATATAGGTCATTTTAGTATTTCAGATTTAATTAAAAAGTATGTGTTTAATTATAAATTGACAAATGTTATGTGTCTATTTTTCTAGGTAATCGATTACGTCCTGGAAATATTGGATTAGTGCTACAAGGTAAGTTGCATGATCATATCCTTCCATGTATTTACAATAAACGACATGACTTTTATAAAAAAAATATTATGTATGTATACCCTTGATTGAAATCCCCTTTTTACGTACCAATGTTATGCCAAAAGTGAGTTCAATGTTGTGTTATGATCAGTTTTATATACATAATGATATGTTTTCATTTATGATTACGATAAGTTATGTCATTATGTGTTCTACATGCATCATGGTAAGAAAGATAAAAGACAAATTATGAAAGAATATTTAACGATGGTCATTAGAAATGTATGGTACCAATGCAGTTATGGGTAGAAGTGCAAGCCACTGACCTAATTGTGGTCCACCATAGTATGTTATGATACGATTAACGGTTCTTCTTGTGGCCACATGATGTGGAACTGATGCACAACCATGCACACAGTGGTTAAAGGATGCTGGCCATTAAAGAAAGAAAGATACAAGTTTAATGAGTTATACTTAATGCATGTTACATGTTTATGTTAGTATAAGTGTAAGTATTAAGTACGCATGCATTTCAAGAAAATTTTATATTTATTATGTTTACTTTATGATATACTACATATTGAGAACTCGATTCATTTTTTTACGTCTCTATTGTTTTAACCACCCCAGGTGAGGATATTTATAATGAAAGAGCTGAAAGACGGGACTTAGCCTTGCCCTGGCATGGCCTAAGCTTAGATCATATACAAATTTTTTAAGTTATGATTTTTATAGTACAAAGTTTGAAAAACTTTAAAAAGTGTTTCTGCGTAATCTCTTTTAAATTTTAATGAAGTATGTTTTATTTTTAGTTATAAATCTTTTATACTCGTTGCTTCCTTAACAAAGAGAATTTGTGAACTTAAGGCTAGTAGCACTGAGGTCCCTCCATTTTCTAAAAAATGATGTTGCTCTTAACCTTAGAGGAGCAGAGTGTAACAACTTGGGAGATACTTGAGTGATCCTGGGTTGAGACACTGGAAAGCTGCTAAAAAGGTACTGAGGTTCTTACAGGACACTAAAGCTTTTGTGTTAACATATTGGCAATCTAACATTCTAGATGTTGGACACTCTGATCGATACCGATTATGCAGGTTATCCAAATGATAGGAGATCAACTCTGGGTTATGTGTTCATGATGGCAGGAAGGGATGCTTGTTAGAAAAGTGTCAAACAAACATTTACAACTTCCTCAAATATGGAGGCAGAGTATGTTGCTTGTTATCAGACTACATGCCAGGCTATGTGGTTGTAGAAGTGTATCTCAAGGTTGGGTATTGTGAATACCATTATGACACCACTGAAGATATTTTGTGATAATTATGCAACAGTTGCCTTCTTTCGAAATACTAGGAACTCTTCATGCTCCAAGCATATCGACATTAAATATTTCTTTATTAGAGAGAAAGTAGTTGAGTCTCATATTTGTGTTGACTACATTTCCACATAACACATGTTGGCTAATCCACTGATAGAAGGTTTGGCCCCAAAAACACTTTTGGAGCATGTGACCAATATGGGTTTGTATGAATCTTCTGTTATATGTCGTTGTCAGTGAGAGTTTTGTATGTATATATGCATATTGTGAATTTTGATTATGTTTCCATGTGTTATTGTGTGCACATTTTGTTTATGGCATTAGTATAGTTGTAACACAAGACATTCATATTTAGTCTTAATGGGCTTCTTATGGAAATGAGTGTTAAGCACTATTTCATATTATTCATCTATCATACTTGCATCTCACTTATCTAAGTCACGTGATTGTGATCAGTACTTGTTAAGCGCCATAAATCCTGTTGATGTATGGTTAGCACAATTAAATACTTGCAAACACATTTTAGAAGACAAGTGAGAGATTGTTATATTTATTGTAGACTAGAATAAATCTTATATTAGTCTTGGGCTTATAATGGGATGGGCCAAAGAAATTAACACGTCATGAGGAAGCCAATTCTCTCACCCAAAATTTAATAGAATCAGCACATTAGATCTATAATCTTGCTTGCTAGGGTTAGAGAGAAGTTTTTCCACTCTCAAAATCACCATTGCCAATAGCTACCTTAGACTGCACAATGGAGATGAGTTTTTCAAGTCACGGAGGTAATTTCTCAACCTTTTTACTTGCACATGCTATGAATGAAAATGAGATATATATATATATATATATATATATATATATATTGAATTGGAATTTTCTAACAAAGTATGGGGAAGAAATATTGAGCAGCATTATTTTTCCTATCCATGGCCATGAACGTACAAGTGTGAGGCTAAAAGAACAAGATAAAGTGCTAAAACAATGGAGGCCCCCTGATAGCTAGGAATAACACTGGCAATTGGGTCGACTGGTTTGTTGGGTTTAGTTACCGTGAACCCGACCCAAATAATTAAGTGGTTCAATCATAACTCAAAGAGAAATGATTTGTACAAGCCCCAAATAGACAAAGTCCTATGCAAGCCCTTGTAAAAAAGTGGAGCCCACCTTAAAAAAGTGTAAAAAAAACTATTATTTATTAGTGAGACTAGAGAAACTGTCTGATCATTCATTCACCGTCTTACAAGTGTTAAGATTTTGCGATATTCAAGTGTTAAGAGTCCTATT
Organism: Juglans mandshurica; assembly: GCA_022457165.1. NCBI lineage: Eukaryota > Viridiplantae > Streptophyta > Magnoliopsida > Fagales > Juglandaceae > Juglans > Juglans mandshurica. The sequence continues at coordinate 38,364,327 of CM039619.1, forward strand.
CATAAAGCTAATTACTAGTGTCTGTACATACATACATACATACATACATATATACATGATACATATATGTATATACACATTTTCTCGCTATTTGTGACTGTGATGGAACTATGGAATTAATATGTATAATTGCAATGAGTTCTGTCTATGGAACCATGGAATCAATTGTTAAACATTTTAAGGGGCAGATGATCATTTCTATGCAACTAAAACTTCTATATATATATCTTCTTCCCAATTAAGTAACATATAGATTTTCATATCATATTCAAATAAGGGTTTGAACAGACAACTTCCATGAAAAAACAAGCGAGTAGGACTACAATAGAATAGGATGGAGAGAGTGCTCTTCAAGAATTAGTTAAAATAGACAAAAAAAAAAAAAAAAAAGTAGTTAGGTTTTTTCTTTAGAAGATCATTCAGATGCTGATGCGATCTTAAATTAAACGTCAAACCTTTGTTACCAACACAAAGGGAATCTTCTCGGATTTCTGCGTCTTTATCACTGGCCCCTCTAATTCTAAAAGTTCTCCAAATGCATGAAAAATATATATAAAGAAATCATGAGTTTGATTAATAGCCTGATAATAGTTTCAATCCATAAAATACGTACTAAAATTAAAGGCCCCTCAAATAAATGGGAACACAACTTACACAAAGCAAAAGGATCATTGTCATGCAAAAAGTTCAAAAAACACAGAGAGAGAGGACTACCACAATGCTTTTAGGTCTTTGTTTCATACATTTCTCAGTCCTACGTACCTACGTACACTCCCATAAAGTTTTACTCTAGCTGTCTTTTATTTGTTCAACGATTACACTCGTGATCTCCATCTACTGAACTAGATTTTGAAATTAATTTCTCTTCAAGGATACTGTTGTTTTTCTATTTGTTTTAATGTCTTCAGAATCGAATTGGGTCGATATTCATCAACTGACAAGTGCGTGCGTGATGACAAATTAATCAAGAATGGATAACAGCAGAAATCAAATTAATTTTTTTTTTATTGGAAATCTGAAATTTTATTAATAAAAAGAATTTACAGACATGATTTATCAAACGAAAGAAATCAAATTAATTGAATCTTTTGAAAAACCCAATAAAACATGCAATGCATGGTCGGTACGTCGGTATCAATATAGTTAATTAGCAGCTCTGAAGTAGTGAAACAAAAAGACAAAAATGGATTTGATTTCAACTCTTGTGGGACCAGATGCGTCTGCTTCAACTAATGACTATAAAATTCGATCTTTATATGGGAAATTCAATGAGCTTACGTCCTCACCACCAGTCTAGCTAATTTTAAAGTATCTTTCACTTGAAGTTAGTATTATATATATTGCGCCACGTGTTATTATTATTATTTTTTGTTTGTAGTTTTATCAACACATGTTATATTAATGAGTCGCCAGGCATTAATTGTACTAGCTATAAATAATTACATATTGTTTCGTTCTAGAAAACTAATCTGTATTCATCTACTAAACATTCATTGTATTTTGCTAGAAATCAAAGTAAATGAGCTGATGGGCACAAACTGCACAAAAGAGTGAATGACACTTCCAAACAAGGATGAGCTATTAAGAAAAACAAAAACTATAGTCTCAGTCGCCTCGTGTAACCGCTGGGTAAGCATCGTTAATGTGTCAAAATAAAATGAAAACACATCATTTTGAGCAATTTCCATTTCTCACTAAATCCTCCCTCGAAGCCGAAGTTCCCTCCCTCCCTCCCTCTCTGCGTTTCCATTTACCTCCATCAAACCTGAGAGACACAAAATTCCCTCCATCACATACTCATCCTCCAACTTCTTGGTTTTAGAAAGGGAGAGAGAGGAAAAGAGAGGGTGATAAAATCTGTCTTTGGAGCCTGTTTGATGGTGAAGTTGGCCCCTTTTCACTTTTTACTGGGTTAATGGAGCTCTTTAATTGCATTGACTCGAACCTGTGGTAATTTTTGTTTTTGGGTGGGTGCTTGGTTTGAAGGCTGAGCGTGGTTTTAAGGGCTTTGTTTGTTTAGGTTTGCCTTAGAGGATGCTTGTGTTTAAGGTTTTACCAATGGGTTGGTGAGAGCGGACTTGTTTCAATCTTCTGCGTTCTATATCTTCAAAATGAAGCCAAAGTACTACATCTTCTTACCGAATGGAGCAAATATACAGGAAGAAATAGTTGACGAAATGTAGACTGAGAAAAGAAAAAACTTGATCTTACCAATGCCCGATGAAGCTGCCGATGGATAAGACCCACACGAAGATATCCATGAAAATGACGACCCACGGTTCCAGACGAACACGACGAACCATATCAATGTGGGTATCAAAGATCAGACAAGCACAAAGACGAAGAATTAACATGAATATGCAAGATCCAGACGAACACGAACACGAACACGATCAACCGAAGACCCACATGAAAACCAGACAAAACCCATATGAAAGCTAGACGAACGAGCTCTGTTTTGGTTTCTTTCTTATTTCGTGCATTTTATTTTTTAGAAATGATATTTGCAGTCGTGAGGGTGCAAGCGCCGCGCAATCACTTCGAAAAAAATGTGTAAATACGAGACCCACATGAAAAAAAAAAGTTTAATTTTTTAATAGTAGACCCTACTTTTTTTCAAAGCGATTGCATGGCGCTTGCGCACTCCACAACTGTATATAGTATTACTCTTTTATCTTTATTTTTTTTATTATTAGCTGACGTGGTGTCAGCTGACTCCCCACCGCTTGCACCCCTCGATTGTATGTAGAAGAATTGTTAGAAAAATGATTAATACATTACTCTAAAAAATATGAGGAATAATTATTCTTTGGGGAAATGAATATACTTCAAAAAATTTATTTTCTGAAAATAAAACTAAAAAATGAATAAGTAAACTTTAATGGGGGCATGCTAGCTCCCTTAATGTAAAGGATGGTTAGACCATGACAAAATGGGATATGTAAGCAAATCGATCACTCCTGCTAGCGTTGTTCACCCTGTCTGATTGGATTGGAATATTAAGTTCTAATTCGGCTCGATTTTGCAAGGGTAAGAATATTATTCAAAAGAAAAAGTGTATCCACATTTGTCCAAAAATAGATATAGGGACAAGATTTCTCCTAATGGAAGGTATATAAAGAGTGTCTACCAATTTCAAAATATGATTAGACATAAGAAAAAAGGTTAATTGTACCAATGTGTTCAACTTTAATCTTTATTCCATTTCCCATGTTCACCAATAATTCTCTCTCATTCGGCTTTCTATTGTTGCTTAAGTCCTACAAAGAGTATGTAATGTGAATGGTTGCACCAATATCTAACTACCAAGTATCAAAAGGCATATAAACTAGATTAGATGCAAAGCACACTAGTATCAAATGTGTGCCTTTTTCGTCTAACCATGTCTTAAACCTTTTGCAATCTACCTTCTTGTGCCCAAAATTTTCACTTTCCTTTGAAGGTTTTTACCATAGGCCCAAGTGGAATGTTCTTTTCAGGAAGCTTTCTGTGATGCCCATAGATTCTGCTTGGGATCGAATGGATATATGAAGCGTTGGGACTTGTAGCACAAGGTTACATGCCCCTGTTCGTGACAATTAAAGATGCAATGTACCTAGCATGCATCTAACAAAATGCAATATTCGCAGCGGATAGTTTTTTTTTCTTAAACAATATTATGCACTAAACTATAAGTATCCCAAAATAACTTTGAAACATATTACATAAACATGAAAGTGATAGATATCCACAATTACAACATAAGTTCCAAATTTTTGTAATCTCAAAGGTACGGAAGACAAAGCTCCATAAGTACATGTATAAAACAAACTACCGGGATAGTCTGTCATGTACTGCCAAAATACTATCTATAAATCTGATCATGGAGGTTACGAGCTCCGTGTTGTGCCTGCGTCACCTAATCGACCGTCTCCAGTAGGTCAGAGTTCGGTGCATTTCTTGATCCTGGCACATCGTCAACCATTTGAGAGGAATGGTAGTTGGGACTACCACGGTGAGACTTGAGTACAAATCTCAGTAAGTTAACAGATAACTTAACATACAGGTTAAAGATACATACATGGCAGTAAAAGTATGAATGCATACATGATCATAAATAATCTTGATTGACTTGACATTTAACATGGCATGAACTGACATGACTTGAACTTGACATGATGTGAACTTAAACATGAATTTAACATGAACTTGAGCTTGATTTGAACATGAACTTGAACTTAACGTAACATGGAGCTTGAACGTGAAAAACATGAACTTGAAATCTTGTTTAATAAATAAATATCATTAAAAAAAAGTGACCATATGGGTGCGACGCAATTCCCCTTAAGCCATGTGTCCTTATTGATTATCGCATAACAATACAGGTATCTACACCAGTTATGAGTGCATTAACGTACGTACCAGTTCACAAGTATCTGCACTTGTTGTAGAAAACGTAATATACGTATCCCGTGTCAGGTATCTGCACTAGCACGAGTACGTATAACATAAAATTATAATGAAGGTGGCACCATCGGCGTTAGCACTGCTCCGCTCTGGTGACCAGTTAATTAGACAACACTTGAAACTCGTTGATCTTTATATTGTTAGTCTAGGGGATTTCACACTAATTTAGACATTCCAGCATAAACAAAGGAGTTCTACTAGGATATTAGTTCGTCTTAACACTTAGGGTCGTGATAAACATAAACAGACTTAACTTGACCTAGAAAACTGTTCTCAAGATACACAAACTGTACTTAAGACATAACGTGACATGAAATGAAAGGACAAAGGACCTAACGTAACGTAATGTGACATGACGTAACATGAAACAAACCAACATTTCGTGACATGGCATAACATGTAACACACAAACATTTCTTGACATGGCATATCATATAACAGAAGAATATTTCATGACATAACACAACGTGTAACAGATAAACATTACGTGATAAAATAAAATGCGTAACAAATAAATATTGGGTGATAGAATATATAGTGTAACAGATAAATATTTTGTGACATTCCTAAGAACTTTCTTCCAATATGATCATAACACACTCCTAAGAACTAACATGCTTCGAATCATCATGTAAAAATACAAAAGTTACAAAAATTCATTTTGAAGTACTCGGCCTCAACACTTGCACCAAAACCGATTTCCTCAAGGTTTGGTTTTGATCAAACCACTTGATCTAAAATATTTCATGAAATAATCATAAACCAACAACATCATATGGTTTAAAATCATGTCGTAGAGTATATCCAAGCATTAAAATCAAGATCACATGGCCAAAATTAAACTAAAACATAGATCCATAAAAAAACCTCAAATTTGTGACCTAACAGAACATTTTCATGTATAAAAATCTTATCTGTATGAAAAGCCCTTTTGGAATTTCGGATAAATTTTTAGAATGTAATGCGGGCTTAATTTTTTTATTTATTTAGGCGGATTATGTTTTTATTTTTCGTTGAGTTTGATTATGAGGTTAAAAATCTTTTTATGAGCTAAGAAAATTTTTGGACAAGTTGGTTTATTTTTTTAAAGTTGACTCAAGGCCCAAACCTCAAAGAAAAAGCCCACTCGTAATTCCTTATGCACTGCTAGACGTGGGCCCTAATAACTGATTGGGTCAAAAGCTCAAGCCCATGAGATCTTGTATCAGACCACAACATATACGTTTGTCCCGCTAGGGCTAGTGGTAAACACTACATATTTATAAGTTTTCACTTCACAAGTTCATCACACAAAAGCAGCTCCATCCACAAACCATCGTTCACCACAAGCCGCCACCCTCGACAAACCCTCTCTCTTGTACCTCTTGGGTTTTCCTTGTTGCCGTAAGTCACGGTAGTCCCTCCGCAAACTACCAGCGTTTGTCGCAGCCATGCACCACCAAGAGCCAACTCCACGCAGTCGCAACAACAAACTATTGCATTGGGAATGTCCACCACTCAGGCAACTTCAGCAACCGCGAGCAACACCCATGCACGGCCAACAACAAATAGACACCTCCACATAGTTGCTGCCCGGTTCATCCACCCCACGAAAACCTCTGCCCAGACCTCACCGCCCTTCACCATCGTCGCCCAGACGTTGAAAGAAAACATCACCCATGAACTCCTCTATTTTTAGCCACCCTGAACAGAGATCCTACCCACCGCACTAGCTGCTCCAAGTTGTCGCCACCCGCATGGAAAAGGACGCTAGACACCCACAGGCCACCTCAACTCGTAGCAACCCCTCACGGTGAGTATCTCTCTCAGTTTACTCACTCCTTTCTCTCCTCCCTCTCTCTCTCTCTCGCTCACCTCTCCCTCTCTTTCTCTCGTGCTCAGCCAAGCTCGACGGCATCTCCACTGCACACCTGCTCTCCAGCCATACTGCTACTGCCTACCCTGTCAGGCCGTTGCACACTGCCGCGTGGTCTCTCCTTGAGTAAGCCCCTACCGTCGCGCATGTCTTAGTCTTCGTTGGTCTCTATAATAGACTTATAGTTTACTAAAAGGGAAAACAATATATTAGATATATCGGTTAAGAAGAAGAGTGTATTTTTACCGTCCTACCCTTTTATTTTTTTAAAACATGCTTTAAATTCTTGGAAAGGCTTTCAATGGACTGAAAGAATTATGCTGATGGCTTAGTTTTAACTGATTGATGTTTAAATCTAGTGAGCTATTTTTTCAGTGGGCTAGGCTTGAGATTAATTAGACATACATCATTTTGATAGACTTATGTATTTTTTTTTTATTAGGCTTGATTTTATTATGTTTGATAAACTGTTTTAGTAATTTTATTGGGCTGCATGTGATTTTCATTTATTTGGACTTAGGCTCATGTGGGTTTATTTTGTTAAGTTGGTATTTTTAAGAGACTAATATTTTTATCGGAATTTTTATTAAGTAAATATTGATAAACTTTTGGAATGATCAGTAAGTGCAAAATCTTATTTTGAATCCTTTTAAAAGAATATTTTTTATTTTAAAAAAGTACGATTTTCTACTTATAATGATTTTGATATAGTTATGTTATTTAGTTTTATAAATTATAGTAAGATCTCAATCGCAAATAAGTTAGAATTTAATGTTTTAGTCGGAGTTATTAAGTTGGATATTGATGTGTTTAGAAAGTGATATTGGTATTTTAGGAATAATGAGAATCTTGGGTTTTGAGGAATTAAAAATATGTTATTTTAGAAGTTTAGGCTTAAATATCAAAATATGAGATGGATTGGAAATTTATGAAAATTTACGTGATTATCTTATAGGTGTCGATTAATATTTGTTCAGCATTATTAAGGAAATTTTCAAAAAGCTAAAAAGTCTAGTAAGCGGGGTTTCTATGCTAGATTTGCATAAAAACAAATGAACTGAGGTTAGTTTATAAAAATGTGCATGTTGTTTTAAAAAGAAAATGTGAAAAAGCTCAGTATATGTTTTGCATTCACTCATGAGATATGTATGAAAGAGAAAATAAATGCTTTCGACATAAATAGTGTAGACATGAGCAATATTTGACATAATTCTGAAATCTGCAAAAGAGCGAATATGATATCATTGAGATTTTTATACAAGTGATATGAAATTATTTGGATCTGTTTTTTATCAAATGGAAATGATATGAATTTGTTTAGCACGTGTTTTGATATGATATGGATATAAAAAACTTTTGGCATACTTATCTATTTTGATTCTGATTCGGAATATGGTTTTGATAAGATGATACTGGTTCACGTGATATGGTTGGTACCAACATGATATGATATGAGTACACTCAATTTGGAAATAAAGTGTTCTTTTATGTGTTCTTTCTTGTGTGCACACTTGGTGCATCAAGATTGAAAAATGGAAAGTTTCACAATATAATATTGCCTAGTTTGGCCACCGGGGATAGCACAACCATACCACGGGGGTTAAACATGGTATATGATATGATACGATATGATATGATATGATAAGATAAAGATTTTCAGTTATGTTATGCCAAAGCATTTTTTAGTATATATATATATATATATATATATATATATATAAGTGTTTTGTTTTTAATATGAAACGGATCTTTGAATATTAACAGTTGGTTTTTGAATATGAAAATGGTCTTTGAATATGAAAAGTGTCTTTAAATATAAACAGATATTTTTTAGTATGAAAATATTGAAAGCTCTGATTATCTGATAACACGTTTATGAGATCTGCATATGAAAATGAAAGGTTTTGTTTCTGCATACTGAACTTCTGAAAAGGCTCCTGTTTACATTCTAGTATATATTCTCTCTTTACTGAATTGTTGATAACTCACATCTTATCTCCACAATATTTTTTAGATGATTTGAATATTCCAGTTAAGGATCAAGAGTATAGAGCATGGGTGAGATGAGTTAAGAATGATGGTTTAGGCATAGAAGGTTTATATGAATATTGAGGTTTTTTATTCAATAAGCTTGTTGTGCTCTAATGATGTGGTTTGTTGGGAGGTTGATGTTTATATTAAGACTTTGTATTGTCTTAGAAGAATTATACTGGAATATTTGATGTGAATTAATGAATATTTTGTGCGATAGAGAAAAATTAGAGTATGTTCTATGTGGATAGAAAATGATTTTTAGGTGATATGAGTTAACTCTCCGGACCCTCGGGGACGGGGTGTTACACTTACAATGCCAATATTTGGTACGTCTTAATGAAATACTTTTTGGCTTGCCTTAGAAACAACTCAATATTTTGTACGTCTTGATGAAATGCATGGTTAAAAGCTTTGGGCAACACAGAGCAAAGCACAAAAAGAGACACTGCGAGTTATATAAAATAGAGAGAGAGAGAGAGAGAGAGAGAGAGATTGCATCTGATTTGGAACCTAAGGTTTTGACTGTAAGCAGCAAGAGAGAAAACCATAGACACCAAGGTCTCGTTTTGTTACGCAGTTCAGATGAAATGAGATGAAATGTTTTGTTGAAAGTTGAAAAAATATTATTATAATATAAAATTTTAATATTATTTTTGTTTTGAAATTTGAAAAGTTGAATTGTTTATTATTCAATTCAGTTAATTTGGGTTAGAATAGACGGGAAATTCTCGGTCAATTCGGCTAATGGGAATTTTGTACAGCATCAACCGTGCAACCATTGTCAACGGAAGTAGCCTGCACCACTCCTTATGGCGATTGGGTGTGCCATTTTTCACGTGTAGCCGGTTAGACAATACAAATTTCAGATCAATTTTTCTCTTTATTTTTTCCATTATACTAAGCTAAAGAAACAAAAAAGCTTGAGAAGAAAATGTGTCACTTGAATATTTTAGAAAATCTGCCCCAATTTTAAGGTTGTTCATCCGGATTCGGAGAAATCCATATTTGGAACTAGATAATCGTATTTTCAATTTTAAATAACTAGTTTGGGGTAGTGGCAAAACAAAAGACTCCTAAGTCCTGAAAGTGAAAAATTGACCCCAAATCATAGAGAGAGAAGTAGACAAAGCAGAGCAAAAGATTGAGCAGCGATGAACTACTTGTACTGCCATCATTGTCCAATGGAAGAGAACCTTAGCCCATGGAGTTTCCCACGGTTAAAGAAGATTGAGAAAAGAAAATCCTAGAGCATGCAGTTCCAAGAAAAGTTTGGTTTCTTTCTTTTCTATGATTTCTGGTGTATTTACTACTAAAAAAAAGATGCAATAGACTTGATTTTTATGAACTGATACTATTAATCTTATTTGTTTGAATAGGAAATCCATAGTGAAGCGAATGATCAAAGTCCTGAAAATTAACCCAAAAGGGGGATAAGTAAGAAAACTTGAAACTTTGAGTTAGGCGGAATGAATCATCTATTTGCATAAAGTTGACATAATAAGATGATGAGTAGAACAAAGGATATATGCTATAGTTACAACTTCATTATACAAAATCACATAGTTATCTAATGATCCCTACCTTCTGTTTTACCTTTTTGATTTCCTGCATTTTTTGAGCTAATAAGTGCTTCTATATTTGCTAAGGTGATAAGTGTTGGAACTAATATTGAGTTTGTTGATGTGTTGAAAAGTCATGGAGTCGTGGTAGTGGTTTTGGGGTTGACTGTTTGAGTTTGAGTAATCCTTAACATGCCCCTTCGAGCTCATGGGAGGTGCAACAACCATGAGTTTGTCTCTAAGAATTAGAAACCTCCTAGCAGTAAGGCCCTTAGTGTAAACATCAACACAATGATCATTAGTGGAAATGTAATTAATTACAATATCTATGTGAAGAACCATCTCCCTAGTAAAATGATAGTGAACTTCAATGTGTTTAGTCCTCGCATGGAAGATTGGGTTAGAAGCAAAGGCAATTGCACCTAACTTGTCGCACCATAGGTGAGGAGGAGCAATTTAGTTGATTTATACTCCTTTAATAACATCCTTAACCAATATAATTCAGGTGTTGCAATAGCCATGGAGCAATATTCTACCTCTGTGCTTTACCTATACACAACAGGTTGTTTCTTTGCTTGCAAAGAAATAAGATTTTGACCAAGGAAAACATTGTACCCACTGGTAGACCTATGATCAACTGGATCTCCTGCCTAATCTAAATTACAAAAGGCTTTGAAATGATGTGGTCTCAGTGTAAAGTAAAGTCCAAAGTTTGTTGTAGCCTTCAAGTATCTCAATACACGTTTGGCTAAAGTGAAATGTGCAGTGATAGGACAATGCAAATAGTGACATATTTGATCGACAGAGTAAGTTATTTCAGGCCTTGTCAATGTACAATACTGAAAATCCCCAACTATATGTTTGAATTGTGTCGGATTAAATAGTGGATCTCCATCAAATTTGGTGAGCCTTTTACCTAATGTACAAGTTGCAGCATAAGGTTTAGCCCCCACCATATTTACTCTCCAATAGGTCCACAATGTATTTGGCATGGTTGAGATGAATCCCTTTGAGATCTCTATGAACATGAATGCCAAGGAAGTAAGACAACTCACCAAGATGCTTCATTTTAAACTCAACTTGTCAGCTGCCAATTAACTCAATAATTGTTGATAAGTGAGTTCATGTGATAATAATATCACCCACATAAATTTGAATAAATATATGAACATCATATTGATGAAGCATAAACAATGATGTATCACCCAAGGAACCTGTAAATCAAAGGTTGAGGGGGCATTGAGTTAATCAATGGAACCAAGCTTGGGAACTTGTTTAAGTCCATAGAGAGCCTTGTTGAGTTTGCACACATGATTTGGTAGCCTCTTTTCAATGAACCCAATAGGTTGCTCCACAAACACTTCTTCATTTAGGCATCCATGCAAGAAAGCATTGAATACATCAAGTTGTTTAATTGGCCAACCATTGTTGCAACAAGGGATAATAAAAGTTGAATTATAGAAGGCTTAATAGCCAGGCTGTTCAAACCCTTTGGTTACTAATCTAGCCTTATACCTTTCACTGGTGCCATTAGGCTTTAACTTCATCTTAAATACCAATTTATTTCGTATAACATTTCTATCTTGTGGTTGTGGACAAAGAGACCAAGTCCCACTTTCCTACAATGCATGGAACTCACTTTCCATAGCAGCAAACCAATTAGGATCTAACACGGCTTGAGCAAAGGTGTGAAGCTCATGAGGTAACTTGGTAACTAACATTGCTTTTAATAGATGCTTCTTGGATTTGGCATAGAGATAAATGTGGTATTCTGGAAACTCTTTTGCTTTAATATTTCCTGTCTTTGATTGAGTTATGCTATAGCGTGAGATTGGGGTTGGTTGTGATAAGTATTTGAACAAGAGAGGTTTCTATAGCTAGTTGATATGATTCAGTAAAGGGAACGAAGTGATTTTATATATGTTGAGTGGGAGAGGCAGTGCTAAAGGTTTAGTATCCACTTCAAGGGTTAAGATAGGTTGTAGATTGGATTGTGCAAGTTCTATGGATGTAGGGCAGCTAGGTGAAGTCTGTATGATTGGGTCTTGAGCTAAAGGTGTTGAGGGAGAGGCACTGGAATGGTCAGAAGCAGTATTGATTGAATAGAACTGAGAACGTAATAGAATAGTACATCATTGGGAAGATGCTTCTAGGGCATAAGCTCTAGATGTAAGTTGATCATGTGTTGGGAAATATAGCTCATCAAACACCACATGCCTGGAGACATACACTCTGTGTGATACTAAATCAATACATTTATAACCTTTTTGATTTGAACAATAACCCAGAAAAACACATTGTGTGCTTCAAAACTCTAATTCGTGCTTGTTATATGGTCTTAGCAGGGGTAGCAAGCACAAACGAATACCTTGAAGGTGGTGTAGTCTTATTTTGTACGAAATTGTTTAGTGAAGGGTGATGCAAATTTAAATGTGGTTGTTGGAAGTCTATTTGTCAAATAGATAGCAGTGTGAAGAGCCTCAAGCCAATAGGGTATAAGGAGATGAGATTGTCACAAACCAATGCAGAAGTCTTTATTCCCAACAATGTCATGTGCGCTTTGGTTTTATTTTTGGCTAGAGGGTTCAACTGCACAGTGAGGTTGTCCTTCACAGAAAAGTAAGCGTCGCTTAGTTTAGAATAACAGTTATTATCTCGTTAGAATTTATTGATAGAGAGGAGATTAGCTGAAGACTTAGAAAAATATAAGATATTTTTAAGATGACAAAGGGAATTGTTAGAGTTAAAAGTAGAAAAGCATGTGTGAGTAATGTGGAGTCCACTACCATTGCCTACTACGACTATAACAGCCCACCAAAAATTCAACGAAGGAATTTCTTTAGACTTTAAGAACCTCATGAAAACCCTACAAGTCTTAACGATTCAATCACTCAATAGGTTTTAATCATTAGCATAGTCAATTTTACAACTCACTATAGAGCCAAAAAGATAATTTTATTTATTCGCGGTACTTAGAAGTGTTAGAATGAGAAGTGATCTATGCTATTAGGCTCAGATGAATATTTAAGATTTTATGGCGCAATAAAACAATTTTTCGATTTCCGAAATAACGATTGTTCGAAAAACGCATTTTTATTCTTTCGAGTCACTTCGGACTCAAATTTTGATCAACGATTTTCACTTTAAGGTTAGTATGATTATTTAAGATTTTACAATGCAAAGTTTATTTTTCACTTTTCAAGTGAATTGTAGCCTCGATGTTAGCACCTAGATCAATATTTTCAAAATCAATATGAAATGTCCAAATTAGGTTAGAGAAGTTTTACTTTGACACTTGGCAAGATCTTAGCCCCACTTGGTGAATAGTACTAGACACTTAGCACCAAGAGGAACCATGAGATGGATATGTGAAGGACATCAAGCTTTGTAATCATGCCGCCTAAGCAAAATCCTATTCCATCCAACCATTCAATTTGTGCCAAACCAAAGAGGGTTTCAACTCTAGAGAAACTCTAAACACTTGGAATCCAATTGAAACCCCATAAAATTGGAGAAAACCGAAACCCCAAATGGTTTCCTCAAACCCCAAAAGTTTGCATCCAAACCATAATTGAACTTAGTTTTAGCTTAGTGTTTAATCATTTGATTAAAGCACTTCCACATACTATTAACCACTCAAATTCATGTTATTATATTCTTATTTATTCTTTTAAATCTTGGATTTGGGCTTAATTGCAACCCAAACCCCATTGAAACCCTAAATAGAAGCCCATTTGGTTAGGCCAAATAGGCCCATGAAAGCGATGTTTAAATGTCGTCCATGTCCCTTCCCCTTACATTTGGTTACTTTCCAACCCTTTGTTTGGAGAGAAAACCAGAGGAGCACTGGGACAATTTTTCTGTCTTACATTGCTCGACTTTGTTGAAGCTGTTGTAAGTGTTTTTTCAAAAGTACAATTCCATAAGTTCTTCCTCCTCGAGTATAGTTTCTTTTGGTATATTTTTTGTAAAGTTTCATGGTCATTTGATAAGTGAAAAGTTTGTTTAAGAATGGAGAGGTCATTCTGGGAGATAAACTGAACAATGTGTGATTCTTTGATTTGTTTATGGTGTTCTTGACAAGATCTTGGTCTGATGGTTTTATGGATTATAGTTAACATGTTAATATACAAGTTTGATGAAGATTTGTTGCATATTATAAGTTTTTTTTTATAAGAGTTTTGCAAAGATCTAAAAAGTTGAAATTTGGGAGGATGAAAATAGATTCTGGTTTGAATAAGCTTGAATCTTTTATTGTGAAAGCATGCTCTAATAGCTTTAATATTCATATATGATGTTCCTAGTACTTGTATTTACATGTTTGGATGTTAGTTTGAGGAGTTATGGTGTTGGTTTTAAATATATGAGTTTTTATGCATGGAAAGGTTCGGGGTCCTGTCACAAAATGTTTATCTGTTACATATTTTATCATGTCATGAAATATTTATCTGTTACACTTTATGCCATGTCATGAAATGATTGTATGTTTCATGTTATGCCATGCCACGTCAAGTCAAGTTTGTTTATAGTTATCACAACCCTAAATATTAGGATAAGGTCATATCCTAGTGGAATTCATTTATTCATGCTGGAGTGTCTAAATTAGTTTGAAATTCCCTAGGTTGTCAATGTAAAGATCAACATGCTTCAAATGGATCCTAATTAAATGGTCACCATAGTGAAGTTAGACACTAACGCCGATGGTACCTCTCACACTTTCAATTTCATGTTATACGTACTCATACTGGTGCAAATACCTGTCACATGATACATGCATTACGTTTTCTGTAGCAGCTGCAGATACATGTGAACTGATATGTATGTTAACGCACTCACAACTGGTGCAGATACGTGTGTTGTGATCTGGTAATCGACAGGGACACACGGCTCAATGGAACTGTGTAGCACCTATATGGTCACTTTTATTAATCATGCTTAATTATTAAACAAGATTCGAAATTCATGTATTTCATTTTCATGTTCATGTTATTTAACATTCAATTCAGTTCATGTTCCATCTCAGTTTAGTTCACGTTTAGTTTAAGTTCAGTTCATTTTCAAGCTTAGTTCAGCTCAGTTCAATTCACGTTTAGTTCAAGTTTAGTTCATATTTAGTCTCAGTGCAGTTCACATACAGTTCATGTTCAGTTTCACATTTAGCTTTATGTCATGTTTATTTAACGTCAATTTAGTTCTTTTCATGTCAGTTCAAGTCATGTTAGCACATGTCATATTATTTGTCAAGTCACATCCTGCTTATTTATGATCACGTTTTGCATTCATACTTTTACTGTCATGCATACATCTTTAAACTGTTAGTTTAAGTTGGTTCTTATCTTGCTGAGATTTGTAACCAAATTTTACCGTTGTAGTCCCAACTACCATTTTTCCCAAAATGGTAAGTACTGTGATAGGGATTGATGGAACCAAACTAGACCAAGCTAAGGTTGGCATGGCTAGAATCGAGTATTACTGATTTATTATAGGCAATCACTTCGACCGATAGGTTGCTACATGAATATTATTATACTGCTAGTGAAGGATATCACAAAAATTTTGGAGAAGATCGTAGAACTTTTGGGAAGTATAGGATGAGGATGATATAATAATCCGTACTAAGTACTTCTCTTTTGAGGTTTGAGAGGTCCCATGTTGTAGGGACCCTACTTTTATTCACGCATGGTTTAAACTAGTCTCTTAATGGTTTATGTGAAATCGGTTTATGTGAATAATTATGAATAAGTAGTTAACTTTGGGATTAGCATTCTAGTACTTTATGTATCACTCAAGGAAAAAAAAAATATCCACTACGAATATTGCATATTGTTATATGCATGCTAGGTGCATTACATCCTTAATTGTCATGAATGAGGGCAGGTAATCTTGTGTTGCATGTCTCCTTCAGAGTCCTTCTGATCCCAAGCGGAATCTGGGGGCGTTACAACAATTGTGTCATTTCTACTATATGGTTATTGCAAGGTCAGCTTATTCAAGTTTGCAACAATATGATTGTTAGCTCCACTATCCGCAAGCCATTCTTCATTGTCTTCATGCAAGTAGTTTGATTGGGCAGCCATAAGAAGCAAGTTCACTTGGTGGATGGCGACCTTAGAATGCATAGTCCATGCGGTGAAGAAGCACATCAATTTGTCAATGCAGACCACACCTCCCATGAGCTATTTAGCATATATATAGTAGAGATTACTTTCTCGGACAGTGTGGAGATCATAAACCAACTCAAAATATACTGGTCATTCTTTTCCCAAAAGGTGAAAGCATGATTGATAGTTGGAGGAATTTGATTAGACTTCTTTGTGTCAGGCACATACATATATTTAGGTGGGCATGGTTTTAAGCCATCAACAATGCCAAACAGGCCATTGCATGGCAAGATGGGTAGAAGTTGACATACCCACATCATATAGTTTATATTATCCAACATGATAGGTGCAGGTTGTGTGATGCTATGAAGAGAAATTTTAGCTCGGGTGATTAGTGATAGGTTGCTAGAGGAATTTGTGGATAGAAAACAGTGTGAACCTAGCGGCTTTGGTACCAAGTAAGAAATATGAAACTTTGAGTTAGGCAGAATAAGTCATTTGTCTACATTGATGAGAATATAAAGAGTTTACATGATAAGATGATGAGTACAACAAAGGATATATATTGTAGTTACAGACTTCATTCTATACAATCTCATAGTTTTCTAATGATCACTATCTTCTATTTTAGCTTCTCAAAATCCTATATTTTTTGAGATAATAAGTGCTCCCATATTTGCTGAGGTGACAAGTGTTGAAACTGATCTTGAGTTTGTTGCTGTGCTGATAAGTCTTGGAGTCATGGTACTAGTTTTGGGGTTGACTGTTTGAGTTTGAGAAGAATCCTTAGCACGATATTCCACTGGATGACTATTCCTAAAGGGAATATGCCAGAAACCTATCAAAGGTTCTCCCCATCCAATGTGTGTTTTAGATGACAATGCTACCATCCATCCTCTTAGTGAAACACATTTATGTAAGCATGGCGAAGAATCACTATCTCAGGAGTTACCCTCTTGTGCATTATACTTTAAAGCATGAGTATTACTTTGGTGAGGAAGCACGTATCGCTCCAGTAGGTCAAATCCATAACATCATATCGGTCGCTTGCAAAGTTTCTGACACAGATAGGTTCATCACATAGATATTCGTGACACAAACATTTCGTCACCTAATGGGCAAAACAGGGGATTAGTTGCTCCACCACTCGACATCGAAAAAATCTCTTCTACTCAATCGACATTGTGCAAGCCAACTCGCCTATACCCCAACGCAAGTAAACTCTCCCACAGAGATAACATGTTGCACCGGGGAACGTCTACTCGACCAACAACCTCGAAGACACCAACACGTGATACACCAATCATTCATGGGGAACCCTCTACATGTTTGAAGCTCGTGGCAACGTGTCACAGGAATGGGCATGGGAACTCCGTCCTGCCCCATGAATATTGATGCACGGTACACATACTCATACATAGATATAGACACACACACCGCAATCACGAATCAATGAAAATAGCAAACAAATTCAAAGTCTTGAAAACAAAGAACATAAAATAAACATAATGATCAAAAATAGATTTATTTATGCTAAAAAGGGAAAGGTTATTGAAAATGTAAATGTCTTTTACATACAACATTCACCCTACATTCCACAATCTTCTTAAAGGCTAACCTACCTTACAACGTTAGGCTCCCTATTCAGTAGCGTTGCTCGTTCCTTGCTTCCTCTGAAAAGTACGACTCCACGAGGTCTCAATGTCTAAAATCGTAAAATTGAAGTTTTGCCTAATGTAAAAATCCCTTTTATAGGGTGGGACTGTTAGATGTCCTTCTGACACATCTCTAACTCCGGGTATGCTAGAATAGGAGTTCTTTGGCCTCGACTGTCGCACTGCAAGATGATAGAGATAGATGCCTAGGACATTGCCCGCACTTCCTACGGCCTGCCAACTCCTCAGCCCATCCTTGAATGAGGGTCTTTTATGTGGCGTCGGTCCATACCTTTGGGTTTAGATGATATGACTTCCCGAGTTGTAAGCCCTCCAGCAGACCGACTTTGAATGTGACCCTTCAAGTGGAGTGTGGGCTTCCGCGTACGACACTGTCACTTTTTAGAGCATCTTCCATATTGTTCCTGAAGGCTCCCATATCTAACACAGTTTGTCCTCAACCGTTGCTCGCCCGGGGCGAGTAACCCATGCTCGCCTTGGCTGAGTAGCTCTTGTCTCATCAAAGTCATTGGCCTCTTAAGTGCCCTATTCTTGCCTACATGATGGGAGAATTTTCTAGCTCGCCTACCATGCAGTGAGACACTCATCTCCACCTCACTCTGGGACATATCTGCCAAGATATCTACAAGGTGCTTGCTCCTTCACATGTTGAACTTGCTGCACTTTACAACACCTGCAACAATTTGCTTCGCCAACCAATGGAGTGTGCCTCATCGTTCTTTCCACTCAACCACATTGCTGGTCTACCCCCTTGTGCTGGTGGGGCCCTAACATGTTCTGCAGAGGCCACACCCCTTGCAAATGTGATGCCTGGTGTGCTTATATGCTTAGCATACATGTAGACAAAGATCCACAATGAAAATATATAAAGGGCGTGAATAAATACCACATGTATCAGTACTAGAAGAAATTATTAAAACTCATCAAACTATCCATAAGTCATAACTCCACAATCTTTAGATATTACATTCCAACAATTTATCCATCAAATCGCTAAAATCAACATAGTCGAATACAGATAGATAGCCCATCCAGGGATAGGCCACCATCCTAATCCTCAAGTTGCACTGGGTCTTCCTTCTCATGATCACCTTCCTTTCCTACATCTGTAACAAAGTCATCGGTTTCGAAGATCATAGCGGGACTATTATGTTGAGATTTGAAGAAATCCAAGTTGTGGCGCTCCATTCATTATGTAAAGGTTCAGGTGAGGTTTCGTTGTGCCAAGGATGTCAACCAAATTGTCAACGCTCAGGGTTGATCGGGTTAGGTGTGCCACATTCCGATGGAAGTGCAAGTGTAGGATATGGATATAAGATTACAGGGGAAAAATAAAGGTTTAGTTAGTAACTAGACCTTCCAGTACCAGATTCTAAAACACATTTAAAAATAGCATTATTTTCATTTCGTATCAACATCAATTCAAGGTTATATAGAACCCAAAATGGTAAGTTCTTCGCCTAATAGGCGTCAGACCGAATACAATGGTCGCCCCTTTCCAAAGGCTAAGTCCACTCAAAATAATGCATGGCGCCTACAACAGAGACAAGCCACCGTCTTTAGGGTTCGGGCAGGTTTGGCATTTCCTCTTAGGGCATCTCCCCTAATTCTAACTCAGCATTACATTCTATGATTTTGAAAGTGAAATCATAGGTAGGTTAGGTAGCCATGACAAAAACTGCTAATGATAGATAATGCTCCTAAAAATGCAATGAAAGTTCATGTAAATAGTGAGGGGGCACATGCATACATGCCTTGGTGAGGAATCACCCTCAAGGGCATAGACACACGAGTCTGTAAAATATGACGAGGAATCACCCTTTTTGTGAAACACACATATATACAAGCATAGTGAGGAATCACCATCTTAGTTAAACACACATATATAAACATGGCGAGAAATCACCCTTTAAGGAGTTACCTTCTAACGCAAAATGCTTTAAAGCTTTAGATATTAGGCGAGGAATCGCCAATTGCTCGAGTATGTCAAATCCATAGGTAATGTCAGTTTTACTGGTACAACGACCAACACACAAAGGCCCATCTCATAGACATATCGTCACACTGACATCTCATCGCGTGATGGGCAACAACCTTGACTATTGTACTATAGGATGATAGAGACAGACGACTAAGGCATGATCCCCACTTCCCTACGATCTGCCAACTTCTCAGCCAGTCCTAGAATGAGGATCTTCCACATGGCGCCGGGTCATACCTTTGGCTTCAGATGATATGGTTGTTTGAATCGAAACCCTAACAGCAGACCTACTCCGAAGGTGATCCTTTAGTTGGCGTATGGGCTTCTGTGTACTACACTACAACACTTTTGAACTTCTTCCGTGTTGTTCCAGAAAACTCCCATGACTAGTTGGTTAGACCAAACTCGCCCTGGGCAAGTAGCTTTTGGCTATCAGAGCCACTGGCCTCATCAGTTCCTTGTTCTCGCATTCGTGGCAAGCGAATTTTCTAGCTCACCTACCATGGGATGAGACATTCATGTCCACGTCGCTTTGGGGATGTATGTACCAGGAAGCCCACAAGTTGCTTGCTTGCCAATATGTTGGACTAACTGCACTCTATAACCCCAGCAACAATTTTCTTTACCACACCAATGGAGTGCCTCTCATCTTTTTCTTTCCATCAACTTTATTGGTTGTTTGTCCCCTTGTGTGATGGTGGGCTCTTACATCAATATATGCCAATGAATTATGTAAGTAAAAATATAGGGAAATCGAGGAATAAGACATACGCATACTGAGGTTAGAGTTCCCGAGCAACTTTAATAAAAGATTGGATTTTAAGGTAGTCCATTCGAGCAAAGGAAGAGATAGAAGTAATCTCACACAATATCTTACCAAGCATCCCATGGTCAAAGCTTGAACATATGATTGCTAACTCGAGAACCCCATGTCCTTCGAGCAGCATAAAAATCAACTTAAACTAGTTTTCATTCATTAATGTGTGCATCACGGTCTCCTCTAAAAATGCTCGTTCACACACCCTGGCTCCCTTTCCCACACCGTGGGTAACAATCATGCATATGACTTTGTTACATGCAATGCTTGGCTGCTCTCCCCTTACTTGATTATAGTGTTCTCTAGCCTCCACTAACAGAGAGGCCAGGACGTCGACCCGGGAGCATTACCATCTTTCCCTAGCCTGCCGTTTGCCCATTAATAACCCGGGCAACATCACTCAATTCTTATATGCTCCCCAGTAACCAGAGGAGCTCCGCTGAGATAATGTGTCATCTTAGCTTAGGGTTGTAATTCACGCATCACACGATTCGCACCCACATGTTCCTTTTTTGTTTAAAAATAGCAAGCATATACTTCACAAAATACAGTGTCTCATTTTAGAAAAAACAAGGAGAAATATAGCCTAGAGAGGCAAGCTTTTACACGGAGATAATTTTCCAAAATAACGTACACACCATAGTAAGAATTTGGCCAACAATTGAATGAGGCAAAATCAGAAAATCCACATAATAGCCCTATACCCGAGATGTAATAACCAAATGAAAAGAACAACAATCTCCAAAACAGCACCGCAGGCACATCAAACTATCATCCATGTAATTCGGAAACATTGGCCCAACTTCTATCTTCTCTTTTACTAGGTTGAGACGTTAAGCATAACAAACAAAAAGCATGCATATGACACAATCATTTTGTAAGTGCTATCAAAGAGGGCACCTACCTTGAGCAATAACATTTATTGGCCGATCGTTGATGCTCTGAACTCCACACCAGGTTTTCTAGGGCATATGACACGTTCCCACCTACAATATTAAGCGTGATTCTCACATAAAGAAAACTCTCTCACAATTGCAGTTGTTTGCCATAACTCAGAAGGAGACATTTTTACCCTGTACATTTGTAACACCACGCTTCCCAAAAATACATTTTAGAATTTTCGGGGAGCAGGTATGCTACTACTAAACTTGAACTTAAAAACTTTTCTTTTTAATAACGCGGCAGATGCGAAAGATTCTATAAATAAATAAAAATTTAATAAATACTTAAAATCCAAAATAGAGTCGGTGGAAGCACTTATTAAAGAAAATACGGAAGTCTCATATGCAGTCTCCCATGGCTAGGCCTCTGCCTTGCCTCCCATGGTCAGGTCCTATCCTGCAGTCTCGTCCTCATAAATGTCATCACTTGGGTAGTTTAAAACATAAAAATATACAAAGATGAGTCGAATACTTAATAAGCAACACATCATACAGTAAACATAATAAACATAAGATTTTTTGGAAAATGTACATACTCATAAATACATATGTAATTAACATGAACATGAACATGAACATGAACTTATCTTTCACTTATCATAGGTCGTTACCCACTGTTGACTCCCGTGAGTTAGGGTTAGTGAATTTAAGTAGATTCTAATTCCGTCCGTGGCCGCGGGTTGTGGAATCCATACATAAGGAAGACATACTAGGTGCACTACCAGCATGCACGACCTGGCAATGCAATATGCCCATAACATAGGTATCGTCTTCATATCATAACATAGGTTGTTACATATCTTATCATAATCATACTTGCATACTTGTCATTTCATAGATTTCAAAAGAAATCGCATACATACTTGTCATATCATAGATTTCAAAAGAAATCACATACATACTTGCATATCATATCATAGATTTCAAATGAAATCGATTCTTTCATAAATGTCGTAATACATGTTTCCATACATAAAATCATGACTTTTCATAAATAATTTTATGCATAACTCTCACATAAAATCTTGCATGACTTTCCATAACTATTTTAATGCATAAATTATCACATAAGATCATCAATTTTCATAAACCTTCACATAAAATCATGACTTTCATAAAATACTTTAATGCATAAATCTTCACATAAAATCATGATTTAGGTACCTAAAAATGGGCTTTTAATGGAGGGCGTACATGCATAATATTTTTATAAAGACATGTCGTTTACCGTACATACGTGTAAGGATATGATCATGCTACTTACCTTGCAATGCTAATCCACTATTTTCGGCGCATAGTCAGTCGCCTATAAAAATAAACACATAATTTGTATGAATTTCTAGCTAAACACGTGATTTTATTTAAAATCTAAACTATTAAAATATCCTATATTTTATAAACCTAAAATCTTTCGAACATGACTAAATTATTGTCCATCAATTAATATTTCTAACAAATAAGACTTAAGCCCGTAGATAAGAGCCCAAGTAAAAATCAAAGCTCACTATAAAATATAAGTTCAACACATATGTTGTTTGGCGTATAACTAAGGGACAAATATGTAATTAAATTAAAAGTCTACCCTTCTGTAAATCTAACCGACATAAGGCTCAGGAATTCATATCAATAGCATAGGTATTTTCTTGAGGAAAATACAAGCCGTGCAATATCCTTACCAAGAGAGGAAGCATGTGACGAAGCGAGGGATGACGAGAGGGTGGCGAGTGCGGCGGGAGAGAGAGAGAGAGAGAGAGAGAGAGAGAAAAGTGAGAGAGTGTTTACAGGAGAAACTACATGCCGTGAGTGACTATGCATGGAGAGGGTCGGCATGAACTTACCGAGCAAGGGTGGCAGGGTGGCGGCTTGCTATGGTGTGCGCTGTCAGGCGACAATCTCTGAGCAGTGCGGTGACGACGTGGAGGGGGTTGGTTTCATGGGGTTGTTGGGCTGTGGCTCACGGTGGGGAGAAAAATCTCCTGTTTCAGTGCAGTAAAACAGAGTATTTTGTTGGTTTGGTTTCTCAACGGCTGGGCGACAGTGGTGGAGAGAAGAGTTATGGTTGCTGCATGTGGGAATGTTGGTGGTTCTTGGTGTACTGTCGTGTGTGTGGTTGTGCAGTGGTCTCGTGTTTGTTCTACGGTGAGCGTTGGTTGTGTTTGGAGGTGGATAAAGCCGAGACTCTCTCGGTGACGGACTTGTGGGTTGAGTGGTTCTATGTGGTGTTGTGGCTGAGGGAGGAGACGCGGAGGAGCTTCCTACGGCACGAGTGCAAGCAGGGGTTAAACTTGTTACTACGATGTGAAGGTTCCTTCGGACTGGTTCTGTGCAGTGGGCTGGCGGTTTGGGGCGCACGTGATGGCCTTGGCTGAGCAATGGGGGTGGAGGGTAGCGACAAGAGGCTTGCTTTTCTGTTCTGAAAACCCTAGGATATATGAAAGGCAGTGTGTGTAAGGTTGTGCATGAAGTGTATAAACAGACACAGTGACATACATGTGGAGGAAACGGATGAAGCCGTGCATGCATAGGTTTGATGCGTGAGAGGAAGATTCACGGTGGACGACTTGCGGTGTGCAGTTTTGGTGAGTGTAACATACATACATATATATATATGTAACACCCTGTATTTTAGTGTATTTTAATGAGAGAATATTTTTAATTATTCAGAAATTTATTCTCTTATTTTAAAATTGTTGGATTTTTTAGTGGGTTTATTTTATGATTTTTGAATTTTGTGAAAATTATTTTGAAGTGTTTCTTAATTATTAATTATTGTTATACGTTTAAAATCTCTTTATTCTCAATTAATTACTGTTGGATTTAATTATTTCAATTTCACTTTACCATTACGTTTAAATTATTTTATTAAACTCGTGGTTTTGAAATTGTTTCCGTTGGATCATTTTTGTGACCCAAGTTATGAGGATTGGACCTCATTTCTTTCCCTCCATTTTTCTTTCCTCTCCTTTTCTTTTCTCTTTCTTTTCTTTTTCCTTATTTCTCCATTCAGCCTCTCTTCCCGCGCGAACCAACTCCCCCTCCCTCTCTCCGTTCGTTTGTTCCATCAACACCCAGCGCCGCCGTGAGCCGGCGGTGACCGTCACCGCCCAACCCGTTAGCCTCCCCAGCCAACGGTGACACTACCCCACCAACCTCAACTCCTCTCGCGCCGCCGTTAGCCACCACGAGCCTCACCAAGCCGACACTCCTTCCGCCACTGCGCCACCGTGGCACCACCATTGGCCACCATCTTCTCACCACATCATCCTCGACCTTCTAGCAACCCAATGGACACAACCCCAGCTCCGATCCGCCACCGGTGAAGCCCCACCATCAAGATTTCCATTTTAAACATTTTGGCCTTAAACCGCCCTCTACGCCACCACCCACGGCCAACCACCACCACCACTAGCTTCACCAACATCCCTTAGCCCTTCCCTATCAATCTCGGGTCTTGGTTTGTCCCCGTTCAAAAGTGAGTTTTTGAGACCCACGGCCACAGTGCATTTTGCACTGTTCCGTTGCTGTGCTGCCACTTCTAGCACGTCCGTGATCTTTCAAAAATTATATTATAGCATTGTAAGTATTTTTCCAAAGAATTTTTGAGATTTAAATGTATTTTCGCGCTAACTCATATTTACTGTGAATTGTTTGGTTGTGTCAGACTGAGTTCGAGGAGTAAGGGGGTCGGTTGGATTGGATTATGGAGTTGTTTGGGTGATTGGTTTATGATGTGAGATTTATTGACGGTTTCGGGTTTAAATATTAGTGTTTTGAGTTTGACTTTGGTTATGGTGGATATTGATGATTTTAGAAAGTGATGACATATTTTTGGAATTACGAGGGTTTTAAGTTTTGAGGAATTAAAATAGGTTATTTTTTAAGTTTAGGCTTAAATATCGAAATACGTGATTGATTGGAAACTTACGGAAATTACGTCATTATTTTTATAGGTGACGATCTATAGTCGGCTCGACATTTTTGAGAAAAATTTTGGAAAACTTAAGTCGTCCAGGTAAGCGGGGTTCGTATGCTAGATTTGCATAAAAAGAAATGAACTGAGGTTGGTTTGTAAAAATGTGCATGTTGTTTTAAAAAGAAAAAAGTGAAAAACAACCTCAGTATATGTTTTCGCATTCCCTCATGAGATACGTATGAAAAAGAAAAGAAATATTTTTGACATGAAATGTGTAGACATGAGCAATATTTAACATGTTTCTGAAATATGCAAAAGAGCGAATATGATTTTATTGATATTTTTATGCATGTGATATGAAATGATTTGGATCTATTTTTGATCAAATAGAAATGATATGAATATGTGTCGCACGTGTTTTGATATGATATGGATATGATAAAACTTTGGCATACTTATCTGTTATGAATATGGTTCTGATATGATGATACCGTTCACGTGATATGGTTGGTACCACCATGATATGATGCACCCACTTTGAAAATAGAGTGGTCTTTTTACGTGTTCTTTCATGTGTGCACACTCGGGGCTCCGAGATTGAAAAATGGGAAGTTCACCACATGATACTGCCTGGTTTGGCCACCGGGGATAGCACAACCCTACCACGAGGGTTAAACATGGTATATGATAAGATGAAGATGTTCTGTTATGTTATGCCAAAACGTTTTTGAATATGAAATGGATCCTTAAATATGAATTGTTGATTTTGAGTATGAAAAGATTGAAAAGTCGCTCTGATTTTCTGATAACACGTTTTTATGACATCTGCATATAAAAATAAAATGTTTTTGTTTCTGCATACTGAACTTTCTGAAAAGGCTCATGTTTATATATTAGTATATGTTCTCTACTCACTGAGTTGTTGATAACTCACCCCTTATCTCCACCATCTTTTTCAGATGATTTGAATGTTTCAGTTAAGGATCAAGGATATGGAGCATGGGTGAGAAGAGTTAAGAATGATGGTTTAAGCATAGAAGGTTTATATGGGTATTGAGAATTTTCATTCAGTAAGCTTGTTGTGCTCAGATGATGTGATTTGTTGAGAGATTGATGTTTATATTAAGACTTTGTATTGTCTTATAATAGTTATTCTAGAGTAATTGATGTAAATATATGAGTATTTTGTGCGATAGAGAAAAATTAGAGTATGTATTATGTGGAAGAAAAATGATTTTTAAGTGACATGAGTTAAATCTCCGGACCCTCGGGGACGGAGTGTTACAGTTGGTATCAGAGCCAGGTTTGAGATTTTGCAGACCATAACATGAGGTTTTGGATATCTGTTGGTTTAAGGAGTAATTTCATACTTGGGGTATAGAAATTTGAGGACTACAAGCTAGATAATTATGGAGAAATTCCAGGTTTGAGATTCTTTAGACTTTATGGATTGAGGTTTTGGGAATTTAAGGATTCCGATTTGATGGGCTTATTTTAAAGGTTGTAGGACATGGCTTGGAGGTCTAGATTTTAAAGTTTACATAAGTTTGACCGAAAATCAGGTTTGAGGTTCTGTAAACTATAATGTGTGAAATTTTGGAGTACAGGTAGACTTTAAGAAATCATTTTTTCAGATTGAGTTGTTTGTGAAGCGAACTATAGGGTAGAATATTATAGGTATTCGAGGTCTTAAAATTTGCAGACTTTAGGAATGATTTTTGATGTGCAGGATTTTATAGGGTCTATGAGCTGAATTCTTATTGGGTGTGACCACATGTACTCTTTCTTTGTTTTCTAATAATACCACTGTGTTAATTGATTTGGGAGCGACTCATTCTTTTGTTTCCATGACTTATTCCCGATTTTGCATCTTTGAAACCAAAAAGTTGAAGTACGAGTTAGTAGTCGTGACCCCAACAGGAAATTCAGTAATCTGTGATGAGATTCTACCAGGGTATCCTTTATCTATTGAGGGAAGATTAATATCAGCAGATTTAATAGTGTTTAACATGATTGGGTTTGATGTGATTTTGGGTATGGATTGACTGGCTTGCTGCCACGCCAGTATAGAATAAAAAAAAAAAAAAAAAAAAAAAAAGAAGATCCCTAAAAGGAAGTGAATTTCGGTTCATAGATTCAAAAGTGAGATTGCATCCACCCATCATATCTACCACTCAACCTGGAAAAAATTATTACGTGATGGTGGTCAGGAATTCTTAGCCTGCATGGTTGAAGCACCAAAAAGAGAATGTTGAAGTTAGAGCAGATACCTATTGTGAGGGAATATCCAGAGGTTTTTCCAGAAGATTTACCTAGACTCTCGCCCGAATGGGAGGTAAAGTTTGCTATTGATCTAGTCTTAGGCACGACACCCCTTTCGAAAGCACCTTACCAGATGGCATCGTCTGAATTAGTGGAACTCAAGGAGTAGTTGCAAGATTTGTTGGACAAGGGTTTCATCAGGCCCAGTGTATCACCCTGGAGAGCTACAGTTCTCTTTGTGAAGAAGAATGATGGATCGATGAGAATGTATATTAATTACAGGGAACTTAATCAGGTGACCATAAAGAATAAGTACCTGCTACCCCGTATAAAGGATTTGTTTGATCAGCTCCAGGGTGCTCAAGTATTTTCAAAGATTGATTTTCGATCGGGTTACCATCAATTGAAGATCAGGGCAAAAGACGTAGCTAAGACAGCTTTCAGGACCCAATATGGCCTTTATGAGTTTTTTTTTTGTCATACCTTTTGGCCTGACTAACGCCCCAGTAGTATTCATGGATTTGGTGAACAGGGTGTTCTATGAATTTTTGGATAAGTTTGTAGTTGTTTTTATTGATGATATACTGGTATATTCCGAAAGCAAGACTGAGCATAAAGACCATTTGAAGATGGTACTCGGGACACTCAGATATAAAAAGTTGTTTGCTAAATTGAATAAGTGTGAATTTTGGCTTGATTCAATCGCATTTCTAGGGCATGTACTTTCGAAAGATGACATATGAGGTTTTGCATACTATAATAAGATGTTTGATGACATTTAAGGTTTTAGAATTTTGAAAGCACTAGGACCTGATTTTAAAGATAGTTGGTTTGAGCTTTTGCATACTCATGTTGGGTGGCCTACGAAATCTTGGGTTTTGAATATCTGTAGGCTTGGAAGTTAACTCAGATTGGAGGTATGGAATTTGTAGATTATAAGAGATGATTTTATTCATTTTTAAAGTGTTAGAATCCGGCAACCTTTTGGAATATATTCTAGGATGTTTGAGGTCTTAGATTGGTGGGTTTTAAAAATAAGATTTCGAAGAGAATTAAGGCTTTAGATTTTTTTTTTTCAGATTTTAAGAAATGACTTTTTTTACACTTGGGGTTTTAGATCAGGTAGGCATACTTTGTTAACTATAGGTAAGGATCTTTTATAAGATGTAAGGTTTATATTTTTGAAGGTGCACATAAGTTCAATTATAGGATAAGTTTGAGGTTCTACAGACTAAAAACATTTAAGTTTTGGATATCCGTGGGTTTAGGAAGAAACTTCATATTTGAGGTGTAGATTTGTAAAGAATAAGAGCTAATTTTATGGATATTTAAGGTTTTAAATTCTGCACACTTTATGATTGAGTGTTGAAATTTTGAGGTGTAGGGATTTTATATCCAATAAGCTTACTTTGTGGACTATAAGAGATAATCTTTATAAGATTTAAGGTTTGGATTTTTATGGTTTAGATTCTAAAGATGTACGGGAGTTTAGAGCGATATCTGGTTTACAATATTAGATGATAGGAATGACTATATGAGTTTATTAAAGTTGTGGCTAAGAATGGGTAAAACCATATGTGTAGTACCAGAAAAGTGTAAAGGTTTAATTTGAAATTATTATTTTTTATTTAAATTGAATTTATTTCATTTTATTAGATTTTATTTTTATTTGAAATGAAATTATGTATTTTAATTATTAAGTTTATTTTATTTTGTTCGTTTAGTTAGAAGTTGAAAAGTGGGTTAAGGATTAAGTTATGGCAGGAAGATGGTACGACTGAGAATGCTAGTGTTAGGTATAAATATTTAGTGTAGTAGGCTTGAACTTTTATCGACTTGGTTTGCTTTTGTAATTTTGAGGCATAAAGGGAACAGTTTGGTTTGGATGAACTCTTTGGGGAGTAGGATAATTGAGGTTTTTGATTTCGTGGAGATTTGGCATGAGCCTTTAGAATAGGAAGTTGTAAGTTCAACAAACTTTTAAGGGTAGATTTACGAGAATTTCACCAAAAGTTTAAGGTTTTGCAGACTTTAGGAAATGATTGTTATCATTTAATATTTTAGATTTTGAAAGCTTCGGGAGTCGATTGTTTTATTATTGGATATAAGTTCATCGATCTTACAGATTTCGGAAAATGATTATGGTATAATTTAAGGTTTTAGAATTACAGATTTGAATGACTGAATTGAAATAAGATTTAAGTTTTTAATTATGCAGGCTTGGTGTACTAGCTTGATTTATTTTGGAGACTGATTAGTATGTGACCATTAAAAATGGGGTTGATCAGAGTTGAGTAATAGATATAGGGATTTTCAAGGAGATTATTTCTTTGGGGGTTGAAGGTATTGATCTAGTTTGGATAATGATTGTTATTAGTTCGTGGTTATAATGGCAGGTTTTGGGATTTGATCCATACCAAATTTAAGGATGATAATTGGTGTAGATTCAGGAGGGCATTCTTGGTGATTTTGAGGAAAGAGTGAAATAATTCATGGTTTTGGGAGATCAAGCATTTTTTCTACCAAAATGTGGTAAGAGTTTTCTGGTTAGTAGTTATGGAGCCATCTTGTGCTCGATGGTGTTGTTTTTATGAGGACATAAATTTTATGCATGTGGCGAATTATCAGAGGGCACAGCAGGAGCATAATATTTTGGTTGTAATTAGGAGTTCAAATTTTGTGCTGATTTTGAGGAATTAGCAATTACTTGAATTCTTGAGATGATACTTGTAGTTTGAGTTTAATCACTCAGTTGTACCAATTATATTATTGATGATTCATTTTAGGAGTGACTAATAGGTTACCAATTTGTTGAATACAATGAAGGTTTCGAAGTTATAGCATAAGAGCTAATTGAGGTTAGCAGTTTATTGTGGTAAGATAATAATCATCGGAAATTACGGACTATTGTAGTAATAATGTTTTATGAAAATGAAGATTTTGGGATTACGTGGATGTCCTAAGAGAACTAGATAAGAGGTGCTTTTGGTAGGCAAATGCGAATATGATGGAATTGCCTATGGGAGTAGACTTGTGGGAGCATTACTCATGTTTGTTTGGGAGTCTTGATGGTATGTTTGCCTCGAGTGTGTTATGGGTTGTATCTTGTATCTTACTTTGGCGTTAATACTTAAACTTACAAATTTCGAGGAAGAAATTTTATTTTAAGGGGGAGGATGTAACACCCCGTATTTTAGTATATTTTAATGAGAGAATATTTTTAATTATTCAGAAATTTATTCTCTTATTTTAAAATTGTTGGATTTTTTAGTGGGTTTATTTTATGATTTTTGAATTTTGTGAAAATTATTTGGAAGTGTTTCTTAATTATTAATTATTGTTATACGTTTAAAATCTCTTTATTCTCAATTAATTACTGTTGGATTTAATTATTTCAATTTCACTTTACCATTACGTTTAAATTATTTTATTAAACTTGTGGTTTTGAAATCGTTTCCGTTGGATCATTTTTGTGACCCAAGTTATGAGGATTGGATCTCATTTCTTTCCCTCCATTTTTCTTTCCTCTCCTTTTCTTTTCTCTTTCTTTTCTTTATCCTTATTTCTCCATTCAGCCTCTCTTCCCGCGCGACCCAACTCCCCCTCCCTCTCTCCGTTCGTTTGTTCCATCAACACCCAGCGCCGCCGTGAGCCGGCGGTGACCGTCACCGCCCAGCCCGTTAGCCTCCCCAGCCGCCGGCGACACTACCCCACCAACCTCAACTCCTCTCGCGTCGCCGTTAGCCACCACGAGCCTCACCAAGCCGCGGCACTCCTTCCGCCGATGCGCCGCCGTGGCACCACTATTGGCCGCCATCTTCTCACCACATCATCCTCGACCTTCTAGCAACCCAATGGACACAACCCCAGCTCCGATCCGCCACCGATGAAGCCCCACCATCAACATTTCCATTTTGAACATTTTGGCCTTAAACCGCCCTCTACGCCGCCACCCACGGCCAACCACCAACATCCCTTAGCCCTTTCCTATCAATCTTGGGTCTTAGTTTGTCCTCGTTCAAAAGTGGGTTTTTGAGACCCACGGCCACAGTGCATTTTGCACTGTTCCGTTGTTGTGCCGCCACTTCTAGCACGTCCGTGATCTTTCAAAAATTATATTATAACATTGTAAGTATTTTTCCAAAGAATTTTTGAGATTTAAATATATTTTCGCGCTAACTCATATTTACTGTGAATTGTTTGGTTGTGCCGGACTGAGTCCGATGAGTAAGGGGGTCGGTTGGATTGGATTATGGAGTTGTTTGGGTGATTGGTTTATGATGTGAGATTTATTGACGGTTTCGGGTTTAAATATTGGTGTTTTGAGTTTGACTTTGGTTATGGTGGATATTGATGATTTTAGAAAGTGATGACATATTTTTGAAATTACGAGGGTTTTAGGTTTTGAGGAATTAAAATAGGTTATTTTTTATGTTTAGGCTTAAA
Organism: Juglans mandshurica; assembly: GCA_022457165.1. Classification (NCBI taxonomy): domain Eukaryota; kingdom Viridiplantae; phylum Streptophyta; class Magnoliopsida; order Fagales; family Juglandaceae; genus Juglans; species Juglans mandshurica. Next base: position 38,396,358 of record CM039619.1, read on the forward strand.
TATCGAAATATGTGATTGATTGGAAACTTACGGAAATTACGTCATTATTTTTATAGGTGACGATCTATAGTCGGCTCGACATTTTTGAGAAAAATTTTAGAAAAGTTAAGTCGTCCTGGTAAGTGGGGTTCGTATGCTAGATTTGCATAAAAATAAATGAACTGAGGTTGATTTGTAAAAATGTGCATGTTGTTTTAAAAAGAAAAAAGTGAAAAACAACCTCAGTATATATTTTCGCATTCCCTCATGAGATACGTATGAAAGAGAAAAGAAATATTTTTGACATGAAATGTGTAGACATGAGCAATATTTGACATGTTTCTGAAATATGCAAAAGAGAGAATATGATATCATTGATATTTTTATGCATGTGATATGAAATGATTTGGATCTGTTTTTGATCAAATAGAAATGATATGAATATGTTTCGCACGTGTTTTGATATGATATGGATATGATAAAACTTTGGCATACTTATATGTTCTGAATATGGTTCTGATATGATGATACTGTTCACATGATATGGTTGGTACCACCATGATATGATGCACCCACTTTGGAAACAAATTGGTCTTTTTACGTGTTCTTTCCTGTGTACACACTCGGGGCTCCGAGATTGAAAAATGGGAAGTTCACCACATGATACTGCCTAGTTTGCCACCGGGGATAGCACAACCCTACCACGGGGGTTAAACATGGTATATGATAAGATAAAGATGTTCAGTTATGTTATGCCAAAACGTTTTTGAATATGAAATGGATCCTTAAATATGAATTGTTGATTTTGAGTATGAAAAGATTGAAATGTCGCTCTGATTTTCTGATAACACGTTTTTATGAAATCTGCTTATAAAAATAAAATGTTTTTGTTTCTGCATACTGAACTTTCTGAAAAGGCTCATGTTTACATACTAGTATATGTTCTCTGCTTACTGAGTTGTTGATAACTCACCATTTATCTCCACCATCTTTTTCAGATGATTTGAATGTTTCAATTGAGGATCAACGATATGGAGCATGGGTGAGAAGAGTTAGGGTGTGTTTGGATGTTGAAGTGAGTTGAGTTGAGTTGAGTTGAGATAATAAAATTTTGTTAAAATATTATTTATTATTATTATTATTATTTTGGGATTTGAAAAAATTGAATTATTTATTATATTTTGTGTTGAGATTTTAAAAAGTTGTTATGATGAGTTGAGAGGAATTTTGGTTCCAAACGAAGCCTTAAGAATGATAGTTTAAGCATAGAAGATTTATATGGGTATTGAGAATTTTCATTCAGTAAGCTTGTTGTGCTCTGATGATGTGATTTGTTGGGAGATTGATGTTTATATTAAGACTTTGTATTGTCTTAGAATAGTTATTCTAGAGTAATTGATGTAAATGTATTAGTATTTTGTGCGATAGAGTAAAATTAGAGTATGTACTATGTGAAAGAAAAATGATTTTTAAATGATATGAGTTAACTCTCCGGTCTATTGGGGACGGAGTGTTACAATATATATGATTGAAAACCTAAAAGAAAACCCTAGATAAAAAGAGACGTGAATGTGCATGTGAGTGGATTGTTGAAATTCATAGAAGAAAAATCCAGTAGAGAAGAGTTTTATTATGAAAATTACTCATGAGCTTGGAGAGAAAATAATAATAATAGTAATAATAATAATAATGATGATGGAGCCTTAATTTAAAAAATAATAATCTATTCGATAAATTCTCTAATGGGTTTTAACTTATTTATTGAGCTAAAAGAATTTTTCCGCAAAATAGAGGATCGGGTTGTTACAACATATTTGGATGGAAAAGCAAAAGCAACAGTACTACTCCTTGCAATATCGGTGGCCTACTAAAGAATATTTTTCTGGTAGACAAAACCATCATTGAAGGAGGCTAGACATCACATTATTTTGCAGTACGTGTTTGTGGTACACTGTAAGTATTTTTTCTACCACCTCCCGTGCATGAATATTATTTGTTGGATCTCTATGCTAGTTAAACTAAGTATGTTGAACAGTCTATCTAATTAATTAGCGTTGGGGATGATTTACTACTTACGTTAACAAGTAATTACTACTTGTTAACCAACTTGCTTAAATATGCTTAAGAAACATGTTGACCTTGATCCTAAATGTAGTATGTGTTCTGAGCAGGATGAGGATTTGGGGCATGCTATTGTATATTGTTCTGTGCTGCTTGAATTTTGGAAATGTCATTTACCTATTCTGTTTGATATTCCAAGACCTCTTTACTCTATTGATCTAATCCAACATGTGCAGAATATGGGTACTAGGGAGGAGTTGTAGAAATTCTTTTTAATAGTATAGAGTTTTTGGTTTAGGAGAAATAAAAAGATACATGATGCATTTTTACTTACTCCTAAACAGGTTGTTAATCATGCTATTTCAGTACAGACTTGTTATACTTTTTTCTCACAACAGAAAAACACAAACCAGATCAAATATAGCTGCCATTGGAATCCTCCTCCTGTAGGTTTTCTTAAACTTAATGTTGATGGAGCTTTATTCTTTGATCATAAGAAAGCAGGGATTGGTGATGTGCTTCAAGATGAAAGAGGGGACATTTCTTTGCAGCTAGTAAGGTGGAGTTCCATATTGAAGAGCCTGATACAATTGAGTTGGTGGCAGTGTCAAGGGGTCTACAGTTATGCCTTCAATCTAGTATCACAAAGCTACTAGTGGAATCAGATTGCAAGCTATTAGTGGATGATCTGCAACAAGAGCCCTCACAATTAGCTGCATCACGACTACGAAACTTGGTCCTAGAAGTCAAAAGGTTGAAGTCTTATTTTGATGTTTGTTTATGTCAGTATGGTAATCGTTTAGGGAACAGTGTTGCTCACAAGTTAGCTAGGATGGCTTGGAATGTTGATGATTAGATTGTATGGGGGGATTTTGTACCTGAGTCTATTGCCCAAGTAATTTGGGTTGAGAAGATTTCTTGTAATCCTTGATGCAATATATGAAAGCCATCTTATTAAAAAAAAAAATGAAGTAATTAATTAGAGTATTTTCCAAATGGCAAAACCTGTAATTATATATATTGATTATTAAATATTAAATTAATTAATTTCTCCAACACCAACCACAACAGCAACTAAAAGTGAATAACTTGATACATCAATCTGGTGCATGCACAGTGTTAATTGACAAGTAGAAGAAAAAAAGATGGAGACTATCAAACTCAGTGGTGCCGGTCAGTAACTAAAGTGTAGAGTCGTTGCTAGGTCATTTTTCAGCTTGCGGGATAATGTGTAGAGTCAAGAAATTCAGAGGGGCTTGAAAATTATTGGCCTTGTGACTCTCAACCTTGTGATCACTCTCAACCTTTCCTAACGAAATACACACGTATACTTATATATATCCCTTATATCTTAAAAGTGGAAATGAATAGTAATAAATAATAGTTAGTGTTTGATATTTTTTTCTCCATTTTTTTCCATTTATACCCCTATCTTGCTTGGTCTTATTACGTTTTAGTCCCTCTTGAAAATTTTGATTTTTTCCCATTTTTTTTGTTTTGCCGGTTTGTGTCAGTACGTCAGTCATATTGTGTCAATGCCTCGTTTGTTTTTACAATTATTCTCATATCATCTCATCTAATCTCATTTAATCATTACAATTTTTTCAAATTCTTACACAAAATAAAATAAACAATTCAACTTTTCCAAATCTCAAAACAAAAATAATATTAAAAAAATATATTCTAACAATATTTTATTCAACTTTCAACTTTTATCTCAACTCATCTACGAAAACAAACGAGGCAATAGATCATCTATGTTTTTGTTCATTCGTGTGAGTAGTTGATGTTTTGTGTGTTATGTCGTTTTTACCCTTGTGTTATGTTCTTTGTATTCGTTTAAATGATGGTTTATTTATCTTTTAGTGTAAATGGGTCTGATGTGGCAAAAACATTTTAAGCACATATATATTGCATATATATTGCTTAAAAGGATGACAGTCCTAAAATTCTATATATATATATATATCTATATATATATATATTTATATATCTATTCACCAACAATATTATATCACAGCTCTAGATATAATATCAATATCCTTGCTTCAAAGCACGTATATGTTGTTCTTTTTGGTAAAAATTAAACTAATCCTAAATGACATGCCTATTTAAGCTATCTTTAACTTTCACGGCTATTGTCTGATTGCTTTTCTTCTTCGATGCATTAACCTACTCAGTAATCAGTTTTGAGTACAAAATCATAATATTTTTGTCTTTAAAGGACATTCCTAATTTTCAAAAAGAATTTCTCCCAACTAGGCAAACGTGCCTAGCACGTTTCTCCACTGCTAGTCTATCTTAAAAGTGGCTATAAGGGAATGAATAGTAATTATTGTTTAACACTTTCTTCTCCATTTTTCCATTTATGCCCCTGTATTGATTGGTCTTATTACGTTTTTGTCCCTTTCGAAAAATCTGATTTTTTCCATCTTTTTTTTTTTGTTTTGCCTGTTTGTGTCAGTACGTCAGTCATTTTGTGTCAATGCTTCGTTTATTTTCACAACCATTCTCATCTCATCTAATCTCATTTAATAATTACAAATTTTTCAAATTCTCACACAAAATAAAATAAACAATTCAACTTTTTCAAATCTCAAAATAAAAATAATATTAAAAAATATATTCTAACAATATTTTAACTTTCAATTTTTATCTCAACTCATCTGCAAAAACAAATGAGACAATGGGTCGTTTGTGTTTTTGTTCATCCGTGTGAGCAGTTCATGTTTTGTTTGTTATGTCATTTTTATCCTTATGTTATGTTCTTTGTGTCTATTTATGTGAGGGTTTATTTGTCTTTTGGTGTAAATTGCATAGATGTGGTAGAAACATTTTAAACACATATATATTGCTTAAAAAGATGGCACCCATGAAATTCCATATATAAATATATATATATATATATATATATATATATATATTATATAATATAAGTGGCTATAAGGGAATGAATAGTAATTAGTGTTTGGCACTTTTTATGCCCATGTCTTGCTTGGTCTTATTACGTTTTTGTCCCTTTTGAAAAATCTATTTTTTTCCCTTTTTTTTGTTTTGCCGGTTTGAGTCAGTACATCAGTCATACTGTGTCAGTCCTTCGTTTATTTTCACAACCATTCTCATATCATATCATCAAATCTCATTTAATCATTACAACTTTTTCAATTTCTTACATAAAATAAAATAAACAATTCAACTTTTTCAAATTTTAAAACAAAAATAATATTAAAAAAATATTTTATAATAATATTTTATTCAACTTTCAACTTTTATCTCAACTCATCTGTAAAAACAAATAAGGCAATGGGTCATCTGTGTTTTTGTTCATCCGTGTAAGTAGTTCATGTTTTATGTGTTATGTCGTTTTTACCCTTGTGTTATGTTTTTTGTATCTGTTTATGTGAGGGTTTATTTGTCTTTTGGTGTAAATTGCTCAGATGTGGTAGAAATATTTTAAGCACATATATATTGCTTAAAAAGATGGCAGTCCTAAAATTCCATATATATATATATATATATATATATATATAAGTGGCTATAAGGGAATGAATAGTAATTAGTGTTTGACACTTTTTTCCATTTTTGCCATTTATGCCCCTGTCTTGCTTGGTCTTATTACTTTTTTGTCGCTTTTGAAAAATCTTTTTTTTTCCCATTTTTTTGTTTTGCCGGTTTGAGTCAGTACGTCAATCATACTGTGTCAGTCCTTCATTTATTTTCACAACCATTCTCATATCATCTCATCAAATCTCATTTACTCATTACAACTTTTTCAAATTCTCACATAAAATAAAGTACACAATTCAACTTTTTCAAATCTCAAAACAAAAATAATATTAAAAAAATACATTATAACAATATTTTATTCAACTTTCAACTTTTATCTCAACTCATCTGTAAAAACAAATGAGGCAATAGGTCATCTGTGTTTTTGTTCATCCATGTAAGTAGTTCATGTTTTGTGTGTTATGTCGTTTTTACCCTTGTGTTATGTTTTCTGTATCTGTTTATGTGGGGGTTTATTTGTGTTTTGATGTAAATTGCTCAGATGTGGTAGAAACATTTTAAGCATATATATATATATATATATATATATATATATATATATATATATATATATATATTGCTTAAAAAGATGGCAGTCTTGAAATTCCATATCTTCCTATAACTTAAAAGAGGCTATCTTCTATGAACAGTATTACTGTTCATCAACAGTAATGAATAGTAAAGAGACTGTATTTTTTTTCCCGCATGTTTCTTTTTGGGTGGGTTCGTGCGTGTGAATGCCAGTGTGCGACGTAATAACACAATCCGCATCCCTTTCTACATCATCACAGCAAAACCACGACAAAATCACCACAAAATACCACAAAATAAAAAAATCATTACACAAGTCATCACACAACTCACCAAATCAACACACATATTTCTACGCAAATCGCAAATCACAAATCATGGTCATCGGCTGGAGCTTGGGAAGGAGGGAGAGTCCGTGAGAGAGTGAGAGAGAGTGGGCATGCATGAGGGGTAGATCGGGGCCATGGGTGATTGGGGTAGGTCAATGGTGGCCAGAGGAGGCTCATGACGATGGCTGGACACCGTGGGTCGTGGTGCACGGCGGTGGAAGTGGGAGAACCCGTGCGTGAGGGAGGTGGACTTCATGGGAGCAAAAGGCAGGGAGATGGAGGCCGAGCTCGCTGGAGGGGGATGGCCGGTGGGAGAGGAGGCTACCGTGGAGGTGGTGGCGCCGGAGAATGGCGCACGGCGGCGCAACAACATCAAGCCCATTCGGGTTGTGCACAGCCGAGAGAGAGGAAGAGAGAGCACGAGAGAGGGAGACCGATGTAAGGGGACTCGCCGGAGTGAGGTGGTGCCGGTGGAAGGGCGGTGAGGTTCACCGATGCACGGCGGCGCCGGGTTGGGCAGAGGAAGATTAGGCTAGGAGAGGGGCAGCATACCGCGTACGTGTGAGCTGAGGGAAGAGAGAGAGGGGACGAAAAAGTGAGGGAAAATGAAGAGGGTCTGGGTATTTACCCAGTCCCTTCATCTTGGGGTCTTCAAAATGATCTCATTGTAAAAGATTAAAATATTGATTTGAATATACATAAATATTAACTTAATTAAAAACATTGAAATAAATTAAATAGATGATGAAATTTTATTAAATATTTTTAAGAAATTAATTTCAACCCTTCATTTTAAGTCCTTAGATTTGATCTAACAATATAAATTTAAACACTGAATTAAACTAATTTAAAATTTAAATAATTAATATATAAATAGCATATCATACATAAACTATCAAATTTAATTTATAAGATACTAATCTTTCATCATTAAATAAATGATGAAATTTTATTAAATATTTTTAAGAAATTAAAACCATATAAATAATTAGAATTTTAACATAATTTAAGTATGATAATATCCTTAATTAACTAAATAAAAAGCATATCATATATAAACTATCAAATTTAATTTATAAAATACTAATCTTCCATCATTAAATAAATGATAAAATTTTATTAAATATTTTTAAGAAATTAAAACCATATAAATAATTAGAGTTTTAACATAATTTAAATATGATAATATTCTTATTTAACTAAATTAGGCAAACGTGCGTGGGGAATGAGAGAGAGGGAGAAATAAAAAGTGGGGGAAAATGTTAGTTTTTGGGTTTTAAATTTCAACCCTTCATCTTTAATCTTCAGATTTAATATAACGATAGAAGTTTAAATATTGATTTAAACTAACATAAAATAGATAATGTAAATATTCTATCATACACTTAAAATTAACTTTAATTTATAAAATACTAATTTTTCATCATTAAATAAAAGATAAAGTTTTACTGAACATTTTTAAGAGAATAATATTATATCATACTCTTAAAATCAACTTTAATTTATAAAAAACTAATTTTTCATCATTAAATAAATGATAAAATTTTACTGTACATTTTTAAGAGAAAAAAACTATCTAATTAATTTGAATTTTTAATATAATTTAAATTTCATAATAAATTATGAACATAAATAAATAATAATTTTACTATTATACATTAGACTATTTTAATATTCGAAGTTTTATTTTTTTCTTCAATTTGGCAGATGTGGCAAATGTGCCACTGCTAGTATATATATAAGTGGCTATAAGGGAATGAATAGTAATTAGTGTTTGAAACTTTTTTGCTCGCTTTTTTCCATTTACGCCCCTGTCTTGCTTGGTCTTATTACGTTTTTGTCACTTTTGAAAGATCTTGTCTTTTCCCATTTTTTTTTTTTTTTGTTTTGCCGGTTTCTGTCAGTACGTCAGTCGTATTGTGTCAATGCTTCGTTTATTTTCACAACCATTCGCATGTCATCTCATCTCATCTCATCTAATCTCATTTAATTATTACAACTTTTTCAAATTCTCACACAAAATAAAATAAACAATTCAACTTTTTCAAATCTCAAAACAAAAATAATATTAAAAAATATATATTCTTACAATATTTTATTCAACTTTTAACTTTTATCTCAACTCATCTGCACAAACAAACGAAGCAATTGGTCATCTGTATTTTTATTCATCTGTGTGAGTAGTTCATGTTTTGTGTGTTATGTTATTTTTACCCTTGTGTTATGTTCTTTGTGTCCATTTAAGTGAAAGTTTATTTGTCTTCTAATGTAAATGGGTCAGATGTGACAAAACATTTTAAGCAAATATATATTACTTAAAAGGATGGCAGTCTTGAAATTCCACACACATATATATATATATATATATATATATCTCTTCACCAACAACGTTATATCACGACTCTAAATATAATATTGATGTACTTGCTTCAAAATAGGTATATGTTGTTCTTTTAGTAAAAATTGAATTAATCCTAAATGTCATTTCTATGTAAGCTATCTTTAGCTTTCACGGTCATTGCCTGCTTTGACGAAGAAGAATCGTGTGAAAGAAAATAAATAATCGGATCATTTTGACATTTAGCGAGTTCGACCCGCAAACAATTTCAAATCGTGTTTTTTGGACGGGTTGGATCGGGCCGAATCTATCGATCGGATTGGGTTCTACGATTTTCTACACAGCCTACCTATATATATTATATATAGATATACAGATATAGACCATTAATTACCTAAGAATTAATTAAAAAAAAAAGTTCAACATCATGTTGTTTAATTGTATGCTTCTAATTAAAGGGATTCGTTACAAAAGCAAAAGACCTCATCATGTTAATTTATATATATAGGCTTAACTTACACATGGTTAATAACTTGCCGTTGTTGCATGTCAACCATGCATGATATACGTGCATGTGCCCCGGCCTCATGAGCTATCTATATATATATATATATATATTCAGTACAGTCTAAACAATTTTGTAGTGGCATATGTTTGGCTATTCATCGTCTCATACCATACATTTGATAAGAAAAAAAAAAAAGAGTGATATATAGGAGAAATTAAGGAATATATAACCCGTACATACGCACGCGGCTAGCTATAACCTTGTAGCCTGTAGGTCATAGATTCTCTCTGACTAACATAATTTTATTTTTTTTATTTAGAAATTAGGTCTAGTTTAAATTCAAAATTTATTTCAATTCATCTCATCTCATTTCATCATTATAATTTTTTTAAATTTTCATACAAAATATAATAAATAATTTAACTTTTTCAAATATCAAAATAATAATAATATTAAAAATAATATTTTATTCAACTCATCTAATAAACCATCTCAATTCATCTGGCCAACTCTAAAGTAGAATTGCCGACATATTTAGATGTTCATGTGATCAATTCATTAATTAATTTCTAGCAACTGATCAATCATTAACCACTTTAATTTGTAGTTAATTTGGACTTAAAAAAATTAACATTTTTTTAATTAAAAGAATATTATAAAATGTGTTTATGTTGATCACCCGGGTACGTACCTGGGCATAACCGGAACCGGACCCGGTAACCCAACCGTTCTTATATAATGTGTCTATAAATCCAACCGTTCTATTTAGTAGCTATTTAAAAAAAAATGAAACTAAAGTTTATTTAATAGACATGAATAAGATATATAGATTTATCCAAATGCTAGTTGGGATTTTTTTTTTTTTTTCTTCTTTTGCATAGTTCGTAAAATATAATCAAATTGTCAGTTAAATAAGTTAGATTTGTACTGAACAATTCACCAACGACGTCGTCTATACCTTATCATTTGATATATAAGGCCAACATAATTTTCTACTCAGTTATTGTCAAGATGATAGTTACAGTTATGAGTGTGCAAGTACCACGTAATCATTTTTAAAAAAGTGACTAAATAAGAAACTCACATGAAAAAAATTAATTTCTTAATAGTAGACTCTATTTTTTTTCAAAGCGACTGCACGGCACTTGCATACTCTATGATTGTATGTAATATTACTCTTAATTTAATTATATCTAAACAGGATTTTATGATGTAAGAAACCAAAATATTTTAATTAATTGTATATACATATATATCTATAGGAATATTAAGCAAACTTATCATCATATTGTTCGGATAACGAAGCACAATAATGTATATATATTCTTGATGGGACTATTCATGACCAGCTATATAGCCATGACCAAAAAGTGTACCCAAATTCGTTACAATGTCATTATAGTAAACTTTTCATGTCCACTATATCTATATATATATATATATAGATCATATAATAAACTTCGCTGTATTAATTGACGGTACGTACTCATGTGATATTAACGTGATACACATGATCGATCATGAGTATCCCTCAGAGTACCCACTAGTGACGTAACACCCCACGTGAATTGAAGTGTAAAATCACAAGCTGGGGATTTCACCAAATGCAGAATTTTACTGATTACCAATAAGTTACAAATATAAGATGATCATGTACGACACAAAATTTCCCCCGATCCATTGAGCTAGGGGTGTGCATCGAGATGTGGATCCGGATATTCGGAAATATTCAGATTTAAATCATATCAATATGTGTAAAATCGGTTATAATCCAGATGGGTGTCCGGTTTTAATATCCAGATGAGTAGTGATAAACATACGACGCTTTATGTAACATTTTTTACAACACATTATAAAATAAGGATATTTTTATAAAATAATGTTAGTTTTATAAGGTATTTTATAAAAATATCCATCTTCTTAAAATATTGTTATATAAAGTATTGTATAAAGTATTGTGTGTTTATCATTTTTCTATCCAGATTTTAACCTCACTATTTTTTTAACTCTAATTTTGTATGTTTTTGCATGTATAAAAATGACATCGTTTTAAAATAAATTTTTTTTTAAAAATAAATATTCGGTTACAGATAATCGGTTAAATAACCGGATCTAATTACAGATCCGAACGGAGAGGAAAATGTTCTATGCACTCAATCCGAACGGGTAACCGCTTGGATATACAAAATTTCTAATCGAACTGGAATGATCCGGTCCGGATGCACACCCTAGATCAAGCTAAACATTGTTAATTAAATATATAGGGTTTATCCAGTAGTACTACTACAGTCTACTGGCTAGCTAGTCTTTACTCATGGATAATTCATTCAATTATAGCAACGCTAGCTAGCCCCAAGGTTTAAAATCAAATTATCTGAAACAAGCCAATCTAAAACGAAGCTGAAAGGCTTTCTTTAGCTTGCTAGCCAAACACCCAAATTAAGGGGTTCTTACGTAAACAATAGTACTCTATCATAGTTTAAACGTATTCCTAGCTTTCGGTTGAAGATATCCTCAAATAAACGTCTAATTTGAAAAATATATATAAGAATATTATAGTTTTGCATTTAACTAATGGACTTAACCTCTTCAATATATATATATAGATATCTAGATATATATGTATATATAGTAATTCTACATATAGATATGGAATCCACTATTAAAAAATATTATTTTTATGTAGATTCTATATTTATTCACTTTTTTCAAAAAGTGTATACGACATGTATTGTAAATATCATTTATCATATATATATATATATATATATATATCTATATATCTAAAAGTACATGATCCATTAATATTATGAAAGATCATAATCAGATATAATAGGGCTCGATCAGCACCAACTCATGAGTCAAAGTCGTGTATAGGAAATCCGACTCTGACTTATCGAATTGGAGTCGGATTTGGGCTCTATTTTTGGTTCATATTGAACTCATTTTTAAACAAGACTTTACATATAATAGATTTTTTTTTTTTTTTTTTTTTTGTGGGCTTTCAAGTTTCAAGTTTACTAAAAATATTAAAAATAAAGACATAGATTTTAGTTATGAAAAAATAACAAAATATAACTAAAATATATTTCATATGCTATTCAAACCTAAAAAATAAAAATAAGAAATTAAAACCTTTAGGCTATTATTGATATACCATCATTCATAATTTCATATTAGAGTTTCAGACTCCCAAATCAACTAAAAACAGTAAAATGATTGTTCAACCATCTAGCTGGCCAAGACCCAAGCTAACACCCAAGCCCCCAAATAATAACAAAGAAGTAAGAGCAACCATGAGCCATCATGGTCCAATGTCAATATGCATCATCCAATCATTCACTGTTGAATAAATTACAAATAGAAAGCACAACCAGCCATTCAAGTACAAGCCAAATATTATATTCGAACTAGTTATACACTACTATATTAGAATCTAGATAATAAAAATATTCTTATAACATATACATGGTACATGACTCACTATTAGCTACTCAAGTTTCATCTACCCTAATATATGTAATATGTATAATGGTGATACTATGATGTTTAATATGTCCATATAATTGATTATTTGTCTATTAATATTCTTCAATTTAACTATCTAAGTTCTAAACTTTTTATATGATCATATATGAAAAATATATAAATAATACCTAATTTTATTAAAGACAAAGTCGGAGGTCACAGTTAGAGTTAGAATTGGAGTAGGAGTTAGTTAGACAACAAATCTGACTCCGACTCCGACATTAAATGCAAAAAAGAAAAACTTCAACTCTATTTTATCGGAACTCCGACTCCAACGGTGGGGGGTTGAAGTTGGATTTTCTAATTTTTGCACAACCCTAACATAATATATTTATATGATGAATTGCATTTTAGGAAATTACCTAGACTTTTGTTTTTCATTAGAACTTGTGCCATTTAGAAACAAGATACTTCCATTTGCAAGCTAGTGTGAAGAATGCACCATTCATACTTCAACGTGGCATGCATAATTTAATTTTAAAATTTCAATTTTTTAAATTTCTCTTACAAATCAAATCATTATATATAAGCAAAACACCAACTTCTAATATACTACAAGAAAACTGTTTATTTGTGGTTAGTTATTTCCTGCGAAAATGACTATTTCCTGCTAAAATGAATCTGTTTTCATCGCAAATTGTCATTCTCGTCGCAAATAATCCGTCACAAATGCCTATTTTTCTTGTAGTGATATAATTTATCCTTAATCAGTATAGAGTAAACTAGATCTATCCTCCAATCAACTTAAGGCCAAATGAGTAATATATAATATGCACTCTTCCAATTATATATAAGTTATTTTATTCTCAAGTTAGTGTGTAGATAACACAATTTGCATTGCTTAAATGGTAAGATCAGTTGATTTGTAAGATCTAAATTTTAAAATTTATCTTCTAAATCAAATTATGAAATGTAATTACTTTATAATTACTAGGTGCACTTTACATATAATAGGCTTGAAAATAGAATGTTTCATTATATATATACTCTCCTTTGGCAACTAATTATTCATCAAATAATTACACCACAGATTAATGGAAGATCCCCTCTCTCTGATCAGTTGTGAAAATTTATTTATTAATACCTGGTAACTTATTATTCTAATATATAGTGGCAGGCTCTATACATAACTAAGCTTAAGTACTAGTATATATACGTATCTCCGATTTGCCTATCCAAGTACACTTGCACGTACATAGAAAACAAATAATAAAGCGCGCGGGAGAACAGAAAATATATAGAACAAAAGCTAAGGAGCAACTCCCAAAGCTTGATTCCTGTACGACTTGTCCCCATCGATCAAATATATTTTCTTCCCATCTAACGGGCCATGAAAGCGCAATCCCTACCCCCATCATCTTTTTATTGTTGCGGTGGTTGCGCATGGAAGCCAAACGAGGGAGAGAGAGAGAGAGAGAGAGATCTATATATAATGGTTGTTTAAGAGGTCCTTTTCTGGATATTTTATGGTCGAGGGTCGAAGTTGATCAGGATGTTGGTGTGCGCCCAGCTTATAATTACACTCTTTAGTTGTCCACAATGTGTCTTTTGTGCATGGACCCCCATGCATGCAATACTTGTATGTATGCAGCAAATGTTCGATCTCATTTGCATATATATATATATATATACCTCTTCATGTGTCCAGTCATCCACGGGATACATTTTTATTTAAAATTAAGAACGCGACAATTAGTGTGGCATTAGCAATCAATATGGGGCCCAAAGCAATCAGCCAAACACAGTATCCTTTCTCAATCTATGTAGGTAGGTGGCTCTTCTCGGAGAATAGTAAATGTAGCCCCACTTGAATCTATACATATATATGTATGCCAATGGGTGCCTCATGGAAACAAAACACATATATATAGCCCTCTACATACTCATTCGAGTACACTGAGTCTTACTGGTTTTTAGTTTTTCCTCAACATCCTAGTTTGTCTGGATTCTTGTCCCTCTTTGAATTCCATCTTTGTGTTTGTCTAAACATTAATTTGTGATCTCAATGCCAGAGAACATGAGCATATCAGTAAACGGACAATCCCAAGTCCCTCCTGGCTTCAGATTTCATCCAACGGAAGAGGAGCTCTTGCAGTACTATTTGAGGAAGAAGGTTTCATGTGAAAAGATTGACCTAGACGTAATCCGTGATGTCGATCTCAATAAGTCTGAGCCATGGGATATACGAGGTAATGGCTCAAATATTCATGGCCCATTTCTCTTTGTTTTCTTTCATTTTTCCATTACAACAGTACTGCTTACTGCATTTTTTTAGCAGCATATATATTCATTATTATATAAATGTGAACTTAGCTTATTAATTGTTATTTCAATGTGTTTCTTCAAATGATTTGTCTGTAAGTGATGTTGGGCTTGTTTGGATGTTCTTGAAGAGATTTGTAAAATAGGAACCACCCCTCAAAACGACTGGTACTTCTTTAGCCACAAAGACAAGAAGTATCCCACTGGGACGCGCACTAATCGTGCAACTGCTGCCGGATTCTGGAAGGCCACCGGCCGTGACAAGGTCATATCCAGCGATGGTAGGCGTATTGGAATGAGGAAGACTTTAGTTTTTTACAGAGGCCGAGCCCCCCATGGACTCAAATCAGACTGGATCATGCACGAATATAGACTGGACGATAACATCACGGACACCAATGTAAGCCATTTTTCCTTAGATTTATTATTTTTTTAGACTTGCGCGCTTTACTGATCAAAGTCATTGCTAATTCTTTGAAGATCTCCAATACTATGGGAGAGGCAATTCAAGAGGAGGGATGGGTGGTGTGCCGTATATTCCGGAAGAAAAGTCACCACAAAACCCTAGACAGCCCCATTATTTCATCCATCACTGATGAAACCAGAACCCAGCAGATGTTTGATTCTTGTGATGAGGGAGCCTTGGAGCAAATACTCCAATACATGGAAAACTCCAGCAAGGAATTAGAGAAAGATTCGAAAAGTGGTACAATATTCCAACCCATTGACAACGCAGGCATGAAGCATTGCTACCAATATGAGAGATTCATGAAACTACCGAGCTTAGAGAGTCCAAACTCCAGCTGCGGTAAAAAACATTATCAACTCGTTAATAATCCAGAGATGATTGCAGAAAATGATCAAGGGTTAGTCATCAAACAGGTGAGTGAATCTGATCCCAACTCAGATTACAAAATGGACTCAGCTGCTGCCGTGACAAACTGGGCAGCCCTTGATAGGCTTGTTGCTTCTCAGCTCATTGACCAATTACCCGAGGATTTTAAGCAATTAGTCAGCTTTGATGACCCCAACATGGGTTATTGCACTCAAGATCATCATCATGGTGATCATCTCGAGTTTCCAACCTTTCGATCATCATCATCTTCCATTAACAGATTCTACCATATTCCAAGGCAGGACTACAACAGCGAAATCGACCTGTGGAATTTTCGGGTATAACGGAATTATAATCTTCTATATACATATAATGTGTAATCTTATTATAATAAAGTTCTTGGACAGTCGTCAGAGGCTTATTATTACACAGTTATAAATATCTGTGATCGATGATATATATCATGTTGGATAGAGATATATATAATATATATATATATAATAAAGCTGAAAAAATTTTAGATGGGATGCCATTGTCAATCATTATCTTCAGTTAATAATCACTATGTCTACCATTATTCTTCAAAAATGCATGGCCGTCTAGAAGCTAGTCTTGTTAGCAATCTGCAATTATAAGACTGCCTTTTTAATCTTCTAAGATGATCAAGAATATGATCATTTGCTTAGCAATCGATTACCTTTTTTTTTAAGTCACGTGATTTGTCGGTTTTGTTCGTGGAATGTGCTGATGAGAATCGGCTGGTCCATGCTGCACTATAACTAAAAGAGAGTGATCAGGAACATGTATGGGCTCCGCACAACACATGCATAACTATCCAACACTCACGGAGATCATAAAGATATATAGAAGAGATCAGTTCTCCTTCTGCTAGCTTTAACCGAAGTCAAAAGAGAATCAAAGAAAGAAAGTAGCTAGACTTTTCATATTTGTTCAGACCCTAATCCTCAGGAAAAAAGCAAACTAATCAGGTTTTGATGACCAAATTCACGGAGTCGACTCGTAGGTACTATTTCATAGGACTGTTGCACCTAACAGCTATTCTAGTGCATGTTCCCGAGATCAAACTAAAAAGATATTAACACACAGGCCAGAATGATCATACTCCAAAAAAATTCTTCGCACATCTGGCTAACACTTGGCCACACTTTATATTATTTTTTTCTTTTATTAAATATTTATTATATAAATAATGAATAAAAATTTTAAAATAATTTAAAAAGAATAAACTAAAAAAAGATTAAAAAATTTATAAAATTTAAAAAAATGTGAAATATGGAGTGTAATGAAAGTTGTGTAACAAAGCTCTATATACTTATTCTGACTTTTTTCTTTAATATAATTAGTTATAAGAATTGTGGTTTTCTTTTAATAAATAAGATTGTACTTCTGACGTTTGTTCTGTCATGATCAACGTACCAAAACCCAAGTTAGGAAAGACAACAAATTATAGATGAAGTCCTTCACCAACTTAGAAAAACGAAGAATTGGGACTACTGACGTACACGACCCTGATCTTTTGATATATCCCATGATCTTTGAAGCCAGGATCGTCTGTCTTCAACATGCGAAGAAGTGGTTCATTCAATCGGTCAGCTTGATATTGACCATACATTCTATGATAATTATTTGGTCGTGATAATAACTTGGACACGATGAGTACTGATCATCAATACTCTCTTTCTTCGGTACTTAATGAAGTATTAAACGATACACTACTAAACATTTGTTGACTTCATGATCAAGAGTACTTGATCAGACCTTTCAATGACTTCTTTTATTAAAAAGTTTCAACATAGGTTATGTAATTATTAAGTTGTTAACAACAATGACGTCGCATGGTGATGAATTGGAAAAAAATGGCATCGAACCGGTCCGATGGCTCTTTGACTGGTGTGCCTGAAAATGCACCCATTCCTAACTAGTTCTGAAAAAGTTTGCTGTCTAATTGACCGTGTCTCTCCAAGATATTGCCAAGATTGTTAATGTCACAATGCACAACAGACTGAAATGAGAGAAATAGTCATTCCTGACCCATAGTTATTTTTCCAGGTCTTGATGAAGCGGTCTAAAACCCATGGGAGCAATTCGGGGTGTCGATACATACCTGTTATACGTACATCCATAACATTAGATAGGAAAAGAATACTAGAAATATAATAGACATGTAAACAGACAAATTTACATGGTTCAGTACAGGGCATAAGTCCATGGGTCGTTCGGAGGACAAATCTACTATAATATGAATATTTTACAGTGTCTCGTGATCTCTCATTTCTCTATGTACAATAGAGGTCGGAGACCCATTTTTCTGGGGATGATAATCTTTTTGAAACTCTCGTCGTGAGGTTGAAGATCACCTTTGTGTTCACGTAAACCTCGCTCAAAAGTTTGGAAGTCCCATTTTTCATCCAATCCGATCCCTTTTATCATGGCCCATGGGAGGGGTGAGAAATGGCAGCTTTATGTCTCCTATTGCGTGTCTAACTTGTTTTTCTCTCATTTCTCATTTTTCTCTCTTTTTTTCTGACACCATGCCTTTCCTTTTCATTTGTCCCCTTCCTTTATTTTTCCCACTTGCCTCCTAATGATTCCCTTTGATGGGCTCAGTCTAGTATATCTAAGCTATTTTTACCCCTTTAGTTGCCCGCGATTCTTAAGGTCGATTTGCTCAACAAGAAGGCCTTGAGAATCTTCAAGTCAACCGCGATAGAGATAGGCTGTAGAAAACTGTACAAAAAAAAAAAAAAAAAATTGGGAGTGGTCCCTAATTTTTATTTGTTTGTGTTAAGCAATGAGGATTTCCAAGCATGGAGCTCAGCTTGGAGAGCTAGATGGGAGATGTATTTAACCGCACTAGGTGTAAGCGCGAAGCTTGACTTGGAAAGCTAGCTAGGCAGAAGATGTACTCAACCGTGCTAGACTTTCTCACGTAAAAAGATTGATGTTCGTTGTTTCAGCTTCGCACGAATGATATTTACGTTTGAATGTTAACTCGATGACGTTTGAATGTAACATTTGGATGTTAAAGGAGAAGAGTTCTAACGTATAATTTTTAACGTTCAGATATTAGTTTGTCATTTGCACATATCAATTATCATCATTCGAACGTTTAGATTGTTTGTGCGTTAAAACGTGTGAACGTAATGTCTTACGTTCACACGTTACGTGAAATTTTGGTTCCCACTGAAAAACCGCCTAATTCTCAACACTCAGAAACGTTCGAATGTACAATAGTTCACGTGTGAACGTTACATTAATAATCCCACAACAAGCACAAATCACGCGGATTAAGTTCGAACATATAATTCGAAACGTTCACTCATTTTGTTGATGATTTCACAGGTGGGTGACCCATAATTCACCCGGGAAAGATTCCGCTTTTTTCCATTCACGTTCGCACATCTAGGCATTACATTCGCACGTCCACACATCTACGTTAGAACGTGTATACTTACACGTTAGTATACACGTTCTAACGTAAATATCTCAATTTCTCTTACAAATCATGCGAGAAAAGATACCGCCAAATTTTTCAAAATGTTCGCACGTGTAAATCCACATTCGCACGTCAATACAAAATCTTCGAACATAATTCACATATTTATATATTTTTTAAACAATAATGGTTTATATAACAATAGTGGTTTTAAATATTATTTGCTTATAGTATGTTAGTACAGAACATTAATTGTTAATAAGATTAATGTTATTAATGGTAGCTCATAGACTTGCAAAATTTGCTTTGCAATGTGAGGATGAGGTGGTCTGGTTAGAGGACTGTCCAAATTGGATAAAACCTTGTATCCAACTGGAAAAATTATGTATTTCTTCTTCTGTGGAATGAAAGTATGGAATATGTTATCTTTTCGAAAAAAAAAAAAAAACAACATTAGACTAATATATATAGTATATATACTATATTAGTGCCCTATGTACTAGTATAACTTATATACTAGTACATAGTGTTATTAGTATAGCGTATATTATTAGCTTATAATATGCTAGACAATAAAATTATTTGTTGATTACACTTTATTAAACTAATTAACAACACTAGACTAATATATATAGTATATATACTATACTAGTGCAGTATGTACTAGTATAACTTATATACTAGTACATAGTGTAATTAATATAGCATATATTATTAGCTTATAACATACTAGACAACAAAATTAGTTGTCATTACACTTTATTAAACTAATTAACAACATTAGACTAATATATATTATATATATACTAGTGTATAGTGCATAGTATATATATAATATATTATTTAGTATGAATTATAAATAATTTATTCTAGAGACGTTCGAATGTATCAACATAACGTTCACATGTATCTGGCATTAACTTTAAGCGTTCTCTCTTCAATTGACGTTCGCACGTTAACTATTAAACGTTCGAACGTTAAGTGTATAAAAGCTCAAGTTCGAATGCGAAACAACACAACTCACATTTCTCTCAAAAATCAATCCTTAGCCTTCGTCGCATACCGCCGCTTGCATCATCGTCGTACCCATCAAACTCTAACACAAACGTCACAAAAGAGGTAAGCATCCATCTTTAACCTTTGGGTATGTTTTTTTTTATGTTTAATGGAAGTTTCAGTGGTTCCCGAAACCCATTGGTGGCCGGACCTTCATCTTCATTTCTGGCCACCACAGATTGCCAATGACCAAACCGCCACCGTAGAAACATTTCTTGATGTTTATACTTCATTTGTACGATAACTTTTGGTCACTTTCATTGTGTTTGAGGTGTTAAGGAATGGCTGAGTCAACTCAATCATTTTTGTCTCGTAACGTTCGATCGTTAGATTCTCACGTTCGAACATTATACATACCAAATGAGGAAGACGATAGTAACATTCGCATATTAATCATGTAACGTGCGAATGTGCTACAATACGTGCGAACGTATTGAGTATGCATGGGAATGTATATTTTACATGTGAACGTATGTTTATAACATTCGCACGCATGATCGTTCAAATTCTTGAGCAGTACGTGCAAACATTAATATTACGTGCAAACGTTATTTGTAATTCATGTGAATGTAAAACCTTTTAGTTGCGATAAACCAAATATACGTTCGAACTAATTTTATGTACTTTCGCACGTATTATTAAATACGTTGAACAGCTTCCTCACGTGCAAACCTGATATGTTTTGTATGTTCAAACGTGTATTTTAGCCGTCACGTTTGAACGTTTGTCATCTTACATTGGAATTTTGATGTTCAAACGTGTATTTTAGTCGTCACGTTCGAATGTTTGTCATCTTACGTTGGAATGCTTATATTAGATAAATCTAACGTGCGAACATAATAACCAAAATTTTCACACGTATAAGCTTATCCTTCAAACGTGATATTTTACGTTCGAACTTGTACTACAAATAATTTAGATTACAGTACATAATATGCATCATAATATTAATATTGCTCAATTTTTTTTTCTTTCTTTCAGGCTATGACTCATCTTCTGACAACTATGAAAAGGGGGAGGAAGGATCAAGTGAGGACACACACGTCTCGAATTGGGGTTCGAACAGTGATGCATGAATGAGAAGTCATGATCAACTAGTTCCATGAACTCATATAGGAGCAAAAGTGAGTACGAGACGTATTCGAGACGACAGGCTAGATGAGTATCTGCACATTGAGAGGTAACATATACCCTCAATGGTTCGGGAGTTTTATATCTCCATGCCTAAGGATGCATCCTCTCACATCGTGACAATACGCGATGTTCAGTTCGAGGTCTCGACGGATGTCATCGCAAAAATTTTGGGAATCCGTCGCGTAACTAAGATATCGACTGCAGGAGATGCTCAGCCTATGGATGGATCCCGATTAGATGCAGATCTATACACTTCTACATCATCTACTGGCCCAGTTGACCGGTCGAAGGCTAGGGACACTGATGAGGAGGATGACGACCGAGATGAGGATTTCTACATCCTCACTGGGAGTAACCGAGACCAAATCGATAGGAAGAACTCCTTCAGCCAGGTACAGTTCCTCCTTTTTTTCGCATGTTGCATCTTATTGTTGTAACAAATGTAGATCCTGTGGGACATAAGGCCACATTTAGCCAGAAACACGCACAGTTCCTTATACGAGTGGCATATGGAGACCCCATTGACTTGCCACTTCGTATTTTTGAGAGGATCCGTTACGAGGCAAGCGTTGTCTCCACGGACAACCTCCCATATGGAGTCCTCATTACCAAGCTATTATTGGCCCGAAGTGTGCAACCCAAGGTGGAGGAGTGGAATACAGACCAGATGAGCCCTATCGACATTACCACACACCATTGGAGCATTGGACAAGAGAATGGGCATGCTCGACTTCAACCTGGTCCTGTACCAGATCTTGTTTCTCCGACCTAGTCTGAGCCTGGTGTTGCTACCCATATTGGGAGTACTAGTCAGCCGCCAATGAATACATCTATGGGGGATGCGCGGTCTCCTTGAGTTGATGCGGTGATCTCAAATCTTACTGAGCATATCAACCGACAGATCGATAGACAGATCACGGTTGTAGAGGAGACTATCGCTGAGATTTCCCATCATGTCAATATTCTAAACGAGAAGGTCACGACATTGATTCAGGAGTTCCGCACAACATAATTTGTGAACAACACGTTGATCTGAGTGTTGTTTACAAGATTTTATCATATTTTGTACTTTATTTTTATTATATATAAAGAATAATATTAGTTAATATATCTACTGTTTTTTTAATTTCAATTTTCAATCTTTTTTAATGTTAGTTTATCCAACTTTAATATTAAATCACTGCACTTCAATTCTCAATTTTTTTTTTAATTTGAAATATCCAACTTTAATATTAAATCAATTAACGTTTGAACGTAAATCACTAACATTCGAATATTGGCACCAAATACTTTCACGTTCGCACGTAAATAGCCTCCACATTCGCATGTACAGGGAACGTTCAAACGTTAATATGTATACGTTCGATCCTAATGCAATTTCTTAACTACTTTTAGTGACAATTTCTACAAATTGTCACAATAAACTATTTTTTGTGACGGTTTGGGAATGTCTCAATTGCCAAACCTTCACAAAAACTCATTTATCTTACTTTATGCGCGGACCTATTTCAAATCTTTTGTCAAGTTACGTCATCAAATGAAAGGGAAAGTTTTTATTATTATTATTATTATTATTATTATTATTTTACATCATACTTGTGAAAAGTGGAAACATAATTATTAGTTTTAGCATTTCAAACAGATTTCTCACAAGGTGCATCTTCTAGTGTACATCCAATAGACAAAATGACTACTTTTCATCACGTCCTAGATCCTACTAGAGGTATACTTCCAATTAATTACATTCAAACTTTGAGTTCAGGATCGCCTAATGATTGTGTGTGTCTATATATATATATATATATATATATATATATATATAGCTCAATTCAGAAGAGAGAAGGTTTTGTTTAGTTAGGTAATGTTTGGATTTTAAGGTGAACTTAAATGATTTGTAAATTATAGTAAAAAAATAAGAAAAAATAAAGAATAATAAAAAAAATAATGAATAATTTGTTAATAGTAATAAAATAATTTGAGATGATCTCAGCTCACCTTACTAATTATCAAATACACCTTTAATATTAGGATCTCATGTACAAATTAAAATAGATATAGTCGATCCGCAGCATATATATATATATATATATATATATAGAAAAAGTGGGCATTTAAATTAGGAAGAACGATATATACACATTCACATTCAAAATGTACAAGTTCCGTACAGGTTTTTTTTAATAAAAAAAAACTCTATCATAAAAAAAAAAAAAACAAAAGTGTGGAAAATTCACTTCTTTTTACTATGAGACCTATATTTTACAAAAGACTTGCGTAAAATTTGTACATTTGAGAATTGTTCCTAGTATTAATTACTCTTTCCATTAATGAAGAGTTAAATATATAGCTAGAGAGATAATCACTTCACCTAGTACTGCTATATATAGGATAATTCAAATTAGACAATTATCCTAATTTCAAAATATACATATCATCACTTTGTGGCCAGTTAATTCTAGCGAAATAGCTATTTATAGTTAAAATGAATCTGTTTTTATTACAAATAGTCATTTCGTCGCAAACAAATGGTCACAAAAGTTTATTTTTCTTGTAGTGTGTATATATATATATATATTATATGCTTGATAGCTCCTCATGCATGAATCACATCATAATATATTTGATTAAAAACCCTATATATAAACATCATTAATCTTTCCAATAAACCCTAGCTACCTACGTACTGAGTGTTGAGCTAGGGCTTGGAAGAAAAAGCAATTAACCATGATTTACATCAACCATCACACTAATTAAACAAATAAGCCAAAATAAATGTGATCTGTGACTAACGTATAAGATTATTATAATTGGAAATAAGACCCCAGCCACTGTTTAATTTCTCGCAAGCGCCTTGGCGAATTTTCTCGCGATCGAGCGTAGCAGAGGCAAGCAAACAAACTAGCGGGAATATTGTTTCTTATAGGCCATCCCACCAACCGCGCCATATCAAACTTTACGTACATGTTAGATCCATAAACTACCATCTTATACCTACGTGCATCCAGCTCGATCGCGATTAATGTACGTACGTACGTACATGATGTTTCGTCATTTTGTCTTAATGCAGGTCAATAATTCCATGAAAAATGTTTTACGCATAAATAGATTTTGCAAGGAGTTCTTTTATATATATAGAACACATTATTTACAAGTTTATTAAAATTATAAGATTTAAATTTTAAAATTTATCTTCTCAATCACATAAAGTCATGTAAGTAAAGTTTGGGTGTGCTCTACACATGCATAGGTTTGAGAATATAATTTTTTTTTCACAAAAATAAATTCAGAAACTGACGTGTTTTGATGTAGTACATACATCAAATTATAAAGTTATTTTCATTATAAACTTATTACATAAAGTCACGTTGATTAGTTTGTAAGTTTATATTTATAAAATCTTGTTATGAGTATAGCTAGTACTAATTGACCTCTTATTCCAATATTAATATTCTTTCAGGCGAGAATTTTCCCTTCTTTAAAAGGGAAAAACACGTATAAAATGTTATATGATCATCAGTAGATCATGATTCTATATATCATACGTAATTAAACAATTAATTAATTAGACTCCAGTGGTTAACAATTAAGGCTCCGTTTAGATATAAAAACCGTTTCGTTTCATTTCATTTTATCATTACAACTTTTTCAAATTCCTACATAAAATATGATAAACAATTCAATTTTTTCAAATTTTAAAATAATAATAATATTAAAAAATAATATTCTAATAATATTTTCTTCTAATTTTCAATTTTCATTTAAAATCGTCCAATCTCGCTATTCAAGCGGAGACTAATTATACCTAACTAGTATACGAGGTTGGTTGGATATGATGGTAATGCTGAGAATATTTTATCATCTAAGAGGTTTGATAATTAACGACGAAACGGGAAAGATAAGAGTGCTTATTACGCGAGCTGTAATCTGTATAGTATGAAAAGCATTACTAGAACTTTTGTCAAGTCATGAGAATCTTCTCATATATCAATTGTCAAAGTCATCAGTACGCGAGCGTTAAGACAATTTTTTTTTTTTTTTTTTTTTTTTTCTGAAAATCAGACAAATTTGTATAAGTGAGAACTTGTGACGTTGCCCATGCGTCGCATTTTTATCGTCATTCCTAACAGATCCACCCAAGCAAGAAACTCCGTTAGTTTAATGACGGAAAAGATGACAGTCATGATGTCGCATACCTTGCTGCTACAATATCATATAATATGATAATTAACTAATCATAAGAGGATCATAAGTATCGTGTATGTACATATGAAAAAATATATTCATCATTTATTTTTCATAATTTTTTTATCATCTTATGATGTGATATTAGGTGATAAGTTCATAAGTAAAATATAATAACCAACAACGGCCACTGTTTCGGACTGCCCAACCAATTAAGCAGGGGCCGGTGGAGCAAGCATGATTCAGACCACCCAAAGGGTGGCCGCCGATGGCCACTGCTTGGGAATAGGGATATGGCCACCCAACAGTACTGTGTGTGCATGCAGTTTGTCCATATGTATATAGAGTAATGCTACATACAGTCATGAAATGCGCAAACGCCATGCAGTCGTTTTGAAAAAGAGTAGGATCCACCATTAAAAAATTAATTTCTTTTCATGTGGGTCCCATATTTATTCACTTTTTTCAAAACGACTATACGGCGCTTGCACACTCATGACTACAAGTATTATTTCTCATGTATATATATAACCAATTTATGAATTTTATTTTTTCTGAGTTTTTATTATTTCTTTTATTTTCTAATTTTTTTTCTTAATTTTTTTTTATTTCATTTCAGATTTTTTTAATTTTTTTAAAAATTGTAATAATCTAACTCTTTTTTATTTTTAAAAGAATTAGTTGATAAAATTTTCAGTTTACGTGTTTACAAAAAAGTTTAATGATATTTTTTTATTGTTTTAAGTATTCTTTTTAATTTTACTGATTTTTAAAATTTTTGTAACTTTATTTTTTTCTATATTTGATTGATTCGTTATTATGTTTTTAATGTTTATGCATTCTTTAAAAATTGTGCATCTTTTTAATTAATTTGTAAAAGTTTATTGTGTATACATGATATCATGTGCATTAGTTATCATGATTGGTTGTGCCGTGAGAACTGGGAAGTATGTTCTAACCTGATTTGGATAGCAAAATTCTCTTAAACTCATTTTATTTCTCAGATCTTAATATCCAAACATTTCAAATAGAAACATTTTTCACTTTTAAATATTTAATTTTTTCATCTAATTATTACTTAATCATTACAATTTTTTTAAACTTTCAAATAAAATAAACAATTTAATTTTTTCAAATCTTAAAATAAAAATAACATTAAAAAATAATATTTTAACTTTATAATATTTTTATTTAACTTTTTCTCTTTCTTTTCTCAAAATCTAATAAAAAACTTAAATTATTTCATTATTATTCACAATTCATCTTATCTCATATTACTATCGAGGCTTATGATGTCTTGACAAACATAGTTTTAACAGAGGGACATGTTTCCAATATACACGTACGTAACTCTAGGAATTAGTTTGAAACTTTTTGAACTACAGGTATTGGCCTATAAAATGTTTAAACTGTCTCGTTTAGACAGTGAGATGAGATGAAATTATATGTAAATAGTAATAAAATGGTTAGAGTTACCATATTTTTTGAAGTTTTGAAAAATGTTAGAGAAAAAGTTGAATATATATAAAATTATAAAATTAAAATATTATTAAAATATAAGTTCTTAATATTATTTTTATTTTGAGATTTAAAAAATTAAATTATTTTTTGTATTTTATTTGAAAGTTTGAAAAAATTATAATGATTAAGTAATAATAATTTAAAGATTTGAAATTAAAAAATATTTATATTTATAATATTTAAATATTAAGATGAGATGTGATGAAATGAGATAACATGAGATCGGTATGATGCGTTTCCTCTTGCTATCGAAAGCAGGCCTTAGAATCCTATGCGAATATTGGATATATATTATGGGAAAAAAAAAGATAATCTCTAAGTTTTTGCCTAAACTTGTGAGTGTTAAAGTGGGAGAGAGAAACACTTCACGTGTAATATCTCTCTCACTCAAGGCATTCAAATCCGACTAAGAACCTAAAGGGTGCTCCTATATATATTTATGTACACTTTGACTTGTTGATTTGTTTATACAAAAGTGCTAATTTATGCTTGCTTTATGGCACACATGATAAGTGTTGCATTAATTGAAGGTTATTAAAACACTAGAATATTCGAATGCCAAAACTTATGTCCAGATCGTAGTTAGATTAATGGAAGGTGTTCACTATGGTATTTGTGAGATTTTTGGGATGAAATTAAAATGCTTTTTCATACATTAAATTGTAGTATTTGTGATATTTTCAGGAAAGCAAATATGGTTGGGATTGTCTTGCTAAACAAGGGGCCAATAATAATGGGGTGATGTTCTATGGAGCAGATACGGAGTGCAGAATGTTAAGAGGTTTGTTGCGCACGGATAGTTGGGAACTTCTTTATTTACGTTTATAATTGCTTGGTTTTGGTCTAAATTGTGGGAAATGTTGTTTGGGCTCATGAGTGTGTTATGATTGTTTGTTGAGAAATGATACTTTTAGTTGTGAATGTGCAAACGTCGTGCAGTCGTTTTGAAAAAAGTGAATAAATATGAGATCCACATGAAAAAAAATTAATTTTTTAATAATGGACCCCACTCTTTTTCAAAACGACTGCACGATATTTGCGCAATCCACGACTGTATGTAGCATTACTCTTGTTTGTTTATAATTGTATTCATCTGCCACAAGTGAAGGTTTTATTTAATAAAATTGGGAGGGGGTCACTCTTAGACATGTGACCTTCACTTTTAAAAAAAAAATAAAAAATTAATGGAAGATAGCATACATAAATTATTTGCAATACTTCAATAAATTTCAAATTTAGAGATGAGATTTAAGTTTGTCCTCAAAGAGTGAGTATGAAAAACAAATAATTAAGGTCTCGTTTGTTTATAAATATTAGATGAAATGAGAAATCTATTAATAATATTGAGATAGTTTGTAAATAGTACTGAAATAGTTTGAATTAAAATATTTTATAAGGTTTTAAGAAAGGAAAGATAAAAAGTTGAATAAAAATATTATAAAATTAAAATATTATTATAATATAAATTTTTAAATATAATTTTTGTATTGTGATTTGAAAAATTGAATTGTTTTTTTTAGTTTTGTTTAAAAGTTTAGGATTAGATGAAAAAGTTAAAAATTTAAAATTGAAAAGTGTTTGTATTTTGATATTGAGATGTGATAAAATGGGTTGAGACGACGATATGTGAAACCAAACGTAAGGGCAGGGTTGCCGTTTTGACGATGAATTATGATTGGATAGAAATGTGTACGTATGATTCAAATAGACATGTGACAATCATGTAGTTGCTTTTTTGAAATTAAAAATAAAACGTTCCATCATTTTATTTCACAGAGACTAGAAAATCAAACACCTCCTAACACAATTGCCAATTTGTCACGTCAACAATAATACAAGGACACAAGTCATACGCACAGTTGTTCTTGTCATTTCCATTTCACTTGGGGACGAAGAAGCATCTCATGCAATAGACTATGACCGCAGCACATGACCAGTAGTACTGATTTAAGTTAATATAAAAAAATCAGCTTAATGTTATGTACAGTCGTAGAGTGCATAAGTGTCGTGTAATCACTTTAAAAAAGAGTAGAATTTACTATTAAAAAATTAATTTTTTTTCATATAGATCCCATATATTCACTTTTTTCAAAATAATTACATGGCGCTTACATACGCACGACTGTAACTATTATTTCTTAAAAAAACAAATTACTAATTAACTCCGTAAGAAGAGGGAGAAAACATACAAACTTCAACAAGCATTTAGAGGCTGAAAAAAAATGTAGATGTGGGAAATTTCTAGCAAGTGTTCATGACAGACTGAAAACAGTACTGTAAATAGGGGAAATTCTGGCAAACATTCATAGGCTCATGAAGACAGTGCAAATGTGGGAATGTCCAGCAAGCATTCATAGGCTGAAGACAGTGCAAATGTGGGAGTTTCCCTTTAACCATGTACAACAAACATTACAATAAAAGTATGGCCAGCTTATCCTCACAATCATGTATGGTACTCTTGATTTACATGAACTTTATGCCAACAAAAGAGGCAATATAATAGTGATCAATCCAAAACATTACACTTTCATTTCCAACATATATAGCATGGTTGTTCCAACTTAAAATCGTCAAACAAACAAATCTACATGCAACTTCTTCCCACAGAATCACATCCAATCAACATCCACAAATTCAAGCTCCCAGTCGACAACTGCCCAAGCAAACCTTCAACCGGCCATACGCCCATGGTTCTGATCGACCTCGGGGATGATTTCAACAACCAAGTTCACAACAGATTCTCACAACACAGAGGCAAAACATGATCTACAATTATCATTTAAGCAAAATGTTATAAGCTGTGTGAAACAGAGATGATTATGTACAACGTACAAAAATACCAATCTAATTCCAACATCACAGAGGGAAGCACGTACGTGAACAAGAAGCATGCATATATAATCATCAAGCCCGTACGTAGCACCCATCCTCGAGCTTGGTTGATCAAAGAGCCACTTACCTCGTGTGGTGGGAAAATTTATACTGTCTCAAGACTATTAATATTAATCCTTTTTTCCAATTAGCGATGCCGGCCTCTAAGGAATACTACAACATGCAATATATGATCACTAAATAAAGTCTACTGAGATGGTAAAGTGCTACATTAATCTAGCGTCTATGTCGAATCTGCTTCAACATTAAATTAATGCACTTGCTAGCTTGAGATATCATGCTTTATAAGTTTAAGTGGATGAAAGAAGTCAAATTCCACGTTATTACCTAAAAAATGATCTCTTGCCTAAACAATACTAGAGATCAATGCTAAATCTTAGCGAATATTGTTCATCAACCTTTAAATTTTAAAAAATAAGAGTAAAAAAAATTATCAAAAGAGATAAAATGTCACATTTTATATAATGAGATGAAGACGAGATGTGAGTATTGAGTGATAATTAAAAGGGTGATAAAAAAGCCACATTTAAGTACTTCAAAAAGGGATATTATATTTTTATATATATATATATATAAGTCATATAGGAGCTGTATGACATTTACTAAAATGTGGTTTTTTCTGTCACATAGAAATTGGCAGACCTTCATTAATGGAGACAGATGACCAGACTCCTAAAAAAATTTAAAACCTTTTCAATTTCAAATAACAATTAGAAAAGATCTGGGAAATTTAAAAAACCTTTTCACCCTTATCAAAAATATAAAAAATATTTTAGTTCTCTTTAATTTGGTGGGAGACAGAGCCGGGGTTTGTGGAAGTCAACCATGGGTAAACATTAATAAATAATTATGACGAGTGTTATGCCCAAAAAGAAAAAGGCAACGAAGAAAATAAGGAATCAACTATGATATGTTCAGTTTTTAATATATATAGACCCACTACAAGAAAACTGCTTATTTGTGACCATTTAATTCCAGCGAAATGACTATTTACAGCCAAAATGAGTCTGTTTTGGTCACAAATAACATTTTCGCCGCAATTAAATGGCCACAAAAGCCAATTTTTCTTGTAGTGACCATTCGTCAATTAGCTAGGGCAACGTTTTAACTCTAATTTTAAGGGGTGTGATCACCAGTTGCAAACGGTGTACTCTTTGAAATGACATCCTCTAACATGTTGATAGTTCTCAGGAGGGATGATGTTTAAGAAAGTGTCAAGAGACACAACCTTTTGACTAAATGTGACTAGTGAAGTGTCAAGAGACACAATCTTTTGATTTAAGGTTGTGACTTTTGGATTACGTACCAATGGTTGTGCCATTTACCAACCGGTGCATGATGGCGTATAAATAGGGATCATTGGTGTACAAATGAACACACTCAATTCTCATTATTCATCACCAACTTGTGAGACAAATACTCTTATGGGAGTGTCACCATATTGCCAAAATTTTGCTTCTATTTGTTCTTTATTATTCTACATTAACATCACGTTTAATTAAAATTCATACCAATAAGGAACAAGAATATTTATATATATCCAACCTACATCCAAAATAGAAAGTGAGGATAAAAAATTACTCCTTGCAAGTTTCTAGCCACATGGCGCACAAGCAGGATATATGCTGTATTAATAATATTTCCTGATCTCCAACTATGAATAATACTTGTGGATAGAAAATTGTAGATGATCTCTGTTCATAGAAAGGTGCAGCCAAACTACGTTGCGGGATTCGCCGACTGAACCTATGGAACAACTGGCTGCTAGGCTAGTCGTCACAGTTAAAAGACATGCATGATGCTCTCCAGGCATAAAGTGGTTGTTGCGCAGGACTTTTGGAGAGCATGTTGTTGATCTGTCATTATTTTCTCAAAGCATAACTTAATGGGGACAACTAACTGCATAACTACAGCTCAAAACAATGTTTACCAAAGTGAACCACGGTAGGTAAGATGGGTCCAAACCATGCATGCTGCCAGGCAAGGTGTTACATCGAGAAGGAAATAGCGCCTAGGTACGGCGCCAAACAGCAATATTTCTTAAGTTGCTGGTGAGAAATCAATTGATTAACTTTATTAAGATAATCACTCCCTTTTGAAAAACAAGGCCAGAGAATCATATCTCGGTGGAGGCTAGCTAGGTAGAATGCTGCTGCTGATGCTTTTCTTTGAATTTCGAAGTTCCTAAAGCAAATGCCATATAATTGGACATATATTCTTTTTTCACTAACTTCCAGGAAACATCAAAACACGAGGTTCGAAAGCGTAGACACCCTTTACCCTACAATGCACATCTGATAAGTAATAGATTCTCTTTATTCGATGAACCCACAGAGTAACGTCGCCGGCCATTTTTAATAAATTTGCTGTGTGTCATACTCTTTTGAAGACATTATTCTGATGCATTAGCAATACGTCAAGAATGCACTGATCACCACTAGCTAGCTTTCTGCTGCCTCCACAATCATTTGAGGCAACTTTTTTGGTATCTTAAGCATTTCATGTATACCATACAGCTACCTAGCTTGCTTTAACTCAATAAGTAATAATACATGTATACATACATACGCACAGCTATTTTTATAGTTCCTTTCCGACTTTGTTTAAAAATGAGGGAATTTATATAGAACTAAAAATCTAAATGAGATGAAAACTCAGACAGTTTTACTTCCTGGGGTCCAAACTATACACTACTCAATGCTTAATCGCATTCATGCATAAGATACAAGCAAGTTCAGTACTGGAATTAATACCTCGCCCGCTCTCATATGATGCATTATATTTAGTCCTCAAGCCATTAAGAATGTGATTTGGGTATATTTAGTGGGAGTAGTCCACAAGAGATGTAAATCATGATTGCTAATGACTTGCAATTTACAATAATTCGTAGCCAGTGATAAAAATAGATGTTTTATATATCTTGTAAGGCTATAACATATTAACCATATATAATAATTTATCTTGATCTAATTGGATACTTGAATAGTTAACCACAATATGAACATGTTCATATTGATATTTCATAGACTAGAATCCTAAATACTTGAATATATATATATATATATATATATATAGTTATATATAGTTATTTGGTGGCAAACCTTTATATATTTTACAACTACGTTGAGTTATGAATCTAATTATTAAATATGTTTTTTTATAAGCTTGCTCATATAAAAGTAGAAAAAACCATAATCCTTTTATATTCCGCTGGATATTTTTATATCAAATCCTGTAACCAACACACACACACACACATATATATATATATAGGACTCTCATTTTCACTTGCCAGCTAGTACTGGAAGCAAACCAGTGCCAATACCTGTACGTATGACTTAGAAAAAATTTATGCTATTATTATTATTTATTATGGTTGTTAGTATTATTTTATGTGTACTTTTATGTTATTATTTTATGCTAATTAATTTGTTAAGTATTTTCCATCATTTTATTTAAGGTATTAATTTTTGGGATCCTAACTAGAGTATGCATATTTTATTAGGCTTTAATTATTTTATGTTGAAGGATTGGAGTTTGGACCCTAATTACTTAAGGATTTTTGGGTTTAAGTTATTGGGTTTAGAGACGAACTTGAGATGAATATGGGCTTGGATGATGGACTAGCTAGGATCCATGGGTCAAGCCCATTATGAGTGTATCATGACCAAGACCCATGAAAGGGACCCAAGTTAAGCTGTATGACCCACAACTCGAATATTGGTACCATGCTTGTGAGGGCCTCATCAGCGTAAGGGGACAGACCACTAATAGGGTTGAGTGGGAAAAAAAATGAGGAACACCCAATTGGATTGGTTGAGAAAATAGTTGCGGGTGCTGCAAAGTGTAGCCAGTCTAACATATGGGTGAGCAATTAAGCACCTTGTAGAAGGCTTGGTAGATACATCTCAAAGTGAATTGGACATGAGTGTCTTGCCCCATGGTAGACGAGCTAGCAAAGTCGCCTGCCGTGAAGGTGAGAACTTGGAGCTAAAGAGGCTCATAGCTCTGATGAGACAAGAGCTACTTGCCCAAGGCGAGCAATAGTGCAGGACAAACTAGGGCAAATATGGGAGCTTTCTGGAATAACACGGAAGAATTCAAAAAAGTGGTAGTGACGTACGCAGAACCCCACAATCCATCTGAAGGGTTGCATCCAGAATAGGTCTACTGAAGGGATTACGACTCAAGAATTAATATCATCTGAACTCAAAGATATGGCCTGATGCAATGTGGAGAACCTTCCTTCATTCAAGGAAGGGCTTAGGAGTTGGAGAACGGTAAAGAAATGCGAACCATGCCCTAGTCGTCTGTCTCTATTATCCTGCAGTATGATAGTCAAGGCTAAAGGACTCCTATCCAAGCAGAAGTAAGTTAGAAGGCGTCTGATAGTCCCACCCTATAAAAGGGATTTGGACATGGGACAAAAACTCACTTTTGAGATCTTAAATAGCTAAGATCTTGTGAAGTTGGGTTCTTCGGAGAAAGTAAGGAGCAGTGCAGTGAGGTAGCAAGGGAAACCTGATGTTGTGAGGTAGGTTAGCTTCTAAGACTGGACTAGAGAATATGAGGTGAATATTGTATATAAGAGACATTTTCATTTTCTATAGCCTTCCCCTTTCTGAACATGAATAAATCTGTTTTGATCACTATGTTTATCTTATGTTCATATTCTGCTTTTTCAAGACTTTGAATGGAAGGCCTGTATTAATATTATACAAACAAGATGATCTAATCTCTGTAGAAGAATAATTTTACAAGATTCAGCCTGTCCAATATGTGGAAGGTCTGAGGAAACTGTTGAACATATATTGTATGGAGTTGTGTTGTACAACTAATCAAAACAGTAGTTTTTCTGGTATCAATTTCAAGGACATATTCATGAATCTTTTGCAGATATTGGAGAAAGAGGACATGGATTTGATGATGGCGACTACTCGATTTATATGGCTTCAACGTAATGATTTCATTTTAAGTGATTTCTTCCAATCTCCAAACCAGTTCTTAATATAAGCAGAAGAGTCTCTGCAGGTTTATAAGGAGTCAGTACAAACATCTAATGATGATAACAAGGCACAAAGGGAAGTCGCTCAAAGATGGCACTCTCGTGGACAACATTGTGTAAAAGCAAATTGGAATATTGCTTTAGATCAAAGAGGGAGGAGAATGTGGTTGGTATTGTTATTTGAATGAAAAAGGTTCTTTGGTCACCTAAAACACTTATATAGTTGACATGTTCTGCATAGAACTGGGTCATCAGATGGTCTAAAGTCATTACAAACTAGAAAGATATCTCATGTTCGAAGATCTGCAAATGAAGTGGCTCATCATTTTGCAAAAGATGCTCTAAGTTTTACTTCTGATAGAATTCTTATGGAGGATGTACAAGCTAATGTCCAATCTCATGTAATTTACTTTATATGAGCAAAGACTGTTCCATAACTAAATAGACAAAATTCAAACATATAACATAACTTTGATGACGAGATGGAGCATTGCTTCAACTCTAAACAAAATATTAAACAAACAAACCTTGAACAACTAATCTGCAAATCAGTTCGATTTAGTTGCAAACATACTACTAGAAATCATTCGCTAATTAAAGAAAAAGATGGTTTAAGTACAAGGAGTTTTGGGATTCCATGCAAGGATCGACTGTGGAGAGCAAGGAAATCCTTGTTTAGACAAGTCTCCAGAAGAACCAGTGACCTCTACAACCTCTGCAAGAACTTTTGGCTGCTGATTCAACAATCGTTGCTGCTCAGAAGCCTTCTTGAGTAATTCTCTTCGGTCAAGAAATTGATATAATGTTTAATACAAAGTAGGTTAAGGTCTGCAGCTGGTAACATTCAGGTAACACAACAAACACAAAGCTAACTGCACAAGCCGGCAAATGGGTAGAGATGACACTGAACATTATTAGGCTATGCTTAAAAAAGTCATCCCCAGTTCATTCGGAGGAGATGAATCAGTTAAGATGATGAGTCCAATGTATAGAAAAGAGCGAAATAGTGCATAAAAAGTTGTGTATGTAATGTAAATATCACATTTTTTCATAGAAATGCCATTCATTTTTTCAACGGATGAGAGCTTTTGCTTTCTGTGATGGTGCATGCGAATATCTATAAGAAACTTGGCATATGTAAGAGTTCTTAATATTTTTAAGATTATAAATACACCAGGGAAGGATATTCTCTTCTCCAGCCCTTCTCATTTGCCCGATCTATCTGATTTTGTAACAAAACCAGCTCTCTTTCAATTCTCTAAAAACATGTGTATAAGATGTAGAGGATCAGATAACGAAGACCTAGTAGTATAACAAATCATTTGATTATAAGACCAAAAAAACCTAAATAGATGACAAGCTAATGTACATAAGCAAAAGACAACATTTCAGGTGCGATTAACAATGGTGTATGGATAAAGCATTGCAAACTGATACAATTATAGAACAAGGGATTCATTTGCATTATGAGCTTCTTCGGCAACTAAAGATTTAATGAAGATGAGATCATACTATCTCATCATATTTCATTTAATCTTGTTTTCCATGAAAGAACCAAATATATTGAAGTAGATTGTCATTTCAATAGAAGAATATACTCAGTGGAGATATATATCTATACCATTCATGAAGTCTGGAAACAAATTGCAAACATTTTACCAAGCCTTTGTGCTTGATTGGTTATTGTTTATTTGTTCCAAACTAGGTTTACATGATATATATGCTCCAACTCAAGGGCAAGAGTTAAAGTATATTTGTCTTAAGGAATGTATATTGGCATTAAGGAAAATATCATTATAATATATGCTAGGTCAATTATATTGATGATTGTCACATATTATAATAGAATGTTGAGAGGAAGTTTACTCCTTTTTTTCCCTCTATCTTGAGCAAGCCTTATTCATATCAGATCCCAATCCCAAACACTGAAATCAAAGAAAGAGAGTCCAACTTCGGCATTTTATTGAATGGAATCTCGGAAAAATACATTTCACATCAAATCACAGCTTTTCTGCCTGGAAATTTTCTTTATTTCACCAATATGCCCCTTCTCTCCTCATATGATTAACCCCAACTGAAATATTTATCTAAAATGAAAATCAAGTGTAATCCATAACAGCCTCCTCATCATTTCTTCCTCCTCTGCCTCATGGACACCATCATCAATGGCCTGCACTCTCTCATTGGGCTTGGGTTTAAAGGAATGGACAAGATGCCAAAAATCGTAGATTTAAACAACCAATGGCAAACCAAATGTGATTGATGGAGCCAATTTTCCCAAGCAGTTGGTTCTCGAGGATTTTGGGGCTCCCTCTTGTATAATGTGATACCCCCATACTGATTAATGAGTGTAGGTGCTATATGGGATCCCATATTGCTTGAGGGAGATGTTCTTGCCAGTGGCTCTGTCCTAACTAACTAAATTTTTCAGTCCCTATAGTGACAAACTTCTATCAGAAAAGGCAAGAAAATGTGGGAAATGGTTTTGACCATTTCATGTTGATGTCAAGAATAATTCTTGCAGTTTTTAATCGTAATACGATTAATTGAGTTGCACAGATTGATTTAACTGGAGCAAATCAAAACTTCAGGGATAAATATTGCTTGAATTAAACTCTCAATGACCATGTTGACCGCAATCACAAACTTCAAAGATCCAAAATATGTTAAAACCTTTATACTTGATGTAATTATTAATATTAAATTTACCTATCAAAAAAATTATTAACATTAAATCAGACTACATACCTGCTTCATTATATCTGCATGCAGACTTCTGGCCTTCTGTTCAAGTTCCACCTGTCAAACAACAAATCCTGGCTCAGATTTTGATTCCCTATATTAAACATAGAAGGTAATGCAACAAAGAGAGTAAGAACAAGAAAATCCAATTTCTTAAATTTTTTTCAAGAAAATTCTTTATCTCAATGTTAATAGAACAATTCAACCACAAGTTTCCCGATCTCTCTCAACAGTTCTGGAGTTACAGTAGGACCTAGAAGATGGAATCTTTGAAAACAGTGTCCCACATAACTAAAGGTTGCTGTAGTCCTTGGAATGAATTTTCCGGAGAAAGCTCCATATGAATTATCCAAGTGTTTACTTGCTACAAGGACTATATGTCATTAACAAAAGCTTACAGTCTGAGCATTAGAAGGCATACCAAAACTTCTAAAATTGCCCAACAAGTATAGTTTTAGCAATTAAAGGTACTAATTTTCCAATATCTAAGTAAACTTTTTTGTGCACTCAACAAATAAAGGTAAATAAAGAGTAATTTTCTCACACAGCTATTCAATTATCATATAGAGCCTTTTCACAAGATGCTGGGAAGGTTAAGCAGAGGTTAAGAGCAGGAAAAAGAACAATAAACTTTTATCCACTTGAGGCCTTATTTCTGATTTTCTTGAATGATATGGTTGAGGAAAGAAACTCAGATCAACGAAGGGGTCATTCTTTTTCTTCAGTAAGTGAAGGGTTTGTTCTTTGAGTAGAAAAAAATTAAATAAAATACAGCAAGCATAAATTAGCATTACATCCAAGTAGTTATAACTTCTAAAACATTTATTGGGATAATAGATATGGTTTTTCATAGCTTTTCCCTCGAAAATCCTATTATGCCATGATATAGATTTAGAAAGGCGCTGTAAGGTTTTTCCATATCTATTTTTTAGCAAATTCTTTTTTATGGGGACTTTGGAAAAAGCATCAAGATCAAACAAACTATTGTAAGAAGAATTTCAAAGTCAGTTTCGGTAGATGTAATTTCATTCTAGCTAAGCACTTTATCCAGAATTGTTCTACAGTTTTCTTTAGCTGTTCCTAAAAAACCGTGTTAAAGAAGTAGAATGATTATTTCAGTACATATACTAGTCATTAATACATACAACAGTAGGTTTTCTAAGCAGGCTGCTATTCATTTTTTGCCGCAAATCATCACATTCCTCCTGCAAACAAACCACACGGTTAGTAACACATATGCTGTGCTAGGTATTTGTGATCAACGGAATTGATTCCAAACTAGAGAATCTATTTGATGCAACTGTTCAAAGGAACATTTATTTCAAAATGGACAAATGCCTATTTCCAATATATTATCATGATTATTGCAATAAAGTAATTGATTTGTATGATTTTGAGTCTAATATATATACATATATATATATATATATATTTCTTTTTTAAAATCTTGCTTTGTTATCAAAATGAGGGAAAATGAGGAACCTTCAAAATAATTTAGTTACCTCAGTGAAGTCAGAATCAGACAGCATAGATATGTGAATGTCCAATGGTACACAGGAAGCTTGCAAGAGAATTTCACTGCTCATTTTACCAGCAGCTAAGGTTTCTTTTATGCCTGAGGAGACAAAGTAATGAAGAAAGTAAAGGAAGAAAAAGAGAAGAAAATAAATAAATAATCATCAACATAGCTTATTTTGTATGAATCCAATAATTCAAATAGTAACCAAACACATTTAGAAAACATTACAACGATGCTAGCAGTCATTTTGCCTTGTAACAATTACCTGTGACTTGCAAAAGCTGGTGAGAATTTTTCTGCAGATAATCTCGGGGGTCTGCTTTGACTTTTACAAAACTTCCCACTACTTTGCCCTCAAAATTTTCATGGTCCTTCAATAGCTCCTCCACTAAGCTCCTCCGTAAGTAGACAAGATTTATATTCTCAGCAACAATAGATGCATAACCGGTCTGTTGCATAATAATCTCAACTTCCACTTCTGCAGATTTTTTATCTGAGATCGGTGTTCTCTGCCTCTGACATGCTACCAAAAGATTTTCACTTTTGTCTTCCAAACTGCTTCTATCTTCCTTCTCAATTCCATCGTCTTCTGATTGGACCAAGTTCTCAGCAAAATGGGCATCCAGAAGATTAGGTATTCTCCTCTTAGATACTGATTTCTTTCCTAAAAGAGCACGCAGCTTTTCATCACAAATAACCTTCTTCCTATTTTGTGGGTCAAGAAGGTCGTTTTCACGAATGTATTCAGAGATGATAGAATCAACATCATATTGTGATAACTGTTTGGTTGTATCTGTACCAAGGGATTTGAGGAATTCAATTAAAGGTTTTGATCCCCAACCTGAAAACTCTAGCACCTTGGGCTGCCTCCTTTTGTAAAATGGCTTATATTCTTCCATATCATACATATCACAATCAGATATTGTCAGTTCTTTTTCATCCTCACCAAATTTAACAGAGCCAGAACCACTAGAGAAATATCCAATCTTCTTAATCTTAGCTTTTGCAGTATAGACATCATCCAAAGTCAGTCCTTCTTTTTCCTTTATGATTTCCCAATATTCCTTGAACAGGCCCTCGTATGTATCTCTGTCTGTAAAGTCTATCTTGCCCTACAAATCAACAAATATGCAGCTAAATAATAAACGAACAATTAACATGATTACTAGCTCATTAAACCTTAGAATAAATTTCTAGAAAAATAACTGCAAGTTTAAGCAACTTCTTGGTTATATACCATGGACTTTGTCATCTTTTGCATATGACAGAAATAGCTTAATTATTTGATGGGCGATGAGCAGAGAGATAATAGATCTCCCTCCCTTCCTCAGTGATTGGTATATTCAGAGAAACTGATTGACAGCAAACCCACTGAATACATATAGATATAATAAGTATACAAGTAATTTTTTAAAACCAATGGACATACAGAGGATCAACTATGGTAGGGTGCACAAGGCAGCCCCACTCACATCCACTTGGGAAACAAAGCAATAACTCACACTGCAGCAGAACCACACTAGCCAGTCACAATCTCACCAAGACACCTCTCTACCCTCCACTCAATTGACAGCAATCAACTACGGACAAACAAAGCAACCTGCACAGAAACCCAACTGACTAAAAAATTGTCAACACTATATGGTGATTCATATCCATCCGTTAGTGCCAAGTTTCCATCTCCTTGAAATTGCACAGGTCAGTTCGTATTGAATTTCCACCTTAACAATAAACAGAATCAATTTGTGCACACCCCTAAGACTTGTAGACATACACATCAATTATGAAGTTAAGCTCAGCAGTCATATTCTTTCGTACTATGCTTGTAAGATTACTGCCACATACCCCATCAGAGTCGTATTCCACCTCCTCTTCTGCTAGTAGAACAAGCTCCAAACACTCATAGCAGAATCCATTCTTCCCACTAGCGGGAACAAAGTTGGCAGCATTGACGCACCTAGCGCATACAGCATTTGGACAGCAGAAGCAATGAAACTTTGGGGATTTGTGGCATCTTAAGCAAGAATGACAATCTGATAAGTGAAAACATATCACTTTATCATTTTGCAAGGCAAGTGTAGGATTGAAGAAACAATGAGATAAAAATTCCAGTCAAATAAAAATAAAAAGTGGGAAATTACTGTGTTCATTCAATTGTAGGAAGTTTCAACATATAAAGTGATCAGTTAAAAACATGCAAAACAAGGTTTTCCTTTCCATCAACTAATTGGAGTACCAATATGTTCAATGAGCTTATAAAAAAAAAGAGAGAACTCTAGAATAAATATTAAGCAGAGATTTTGATAGAAAAAAAAAACCACACAATCAAATCTTTTTTTTTTTTTTTTATTGGCACCAGGTGTCTGGAACAAAGTCCCGACTAATCCAAGGGGTGCACAAGCCCTTGGCAAGGAATTTCCTGCAAGTGCACCCTGAGTAATTCAAGGGGAAATTCTCCCACTCTGATGGAATGAGCATACCACTTCAACCAAAGCTCTTATCAAATCTTAACATATCTTATTCGAAAAATGCAAATAGCTTACTGCAAGTCCAGCGTTTTCCATTATCCAAGAGTGAATCATCCTTTCCCACACATCCAGGATGATAAACTTTCAGGCAATCCCTGCAATCAGTGGATACAATAAAATATTAGCATAGACAAAAATCTCAATTAAGCCATTAAAAATGTCATCATAGAATTCGTCTGGATCCCCACTAGAAGCAGAAAGAAACACACAAATATGCTGATGAAAATCAAGCTGATCCCATTATTTAATTGGACCAAACTCACTCGGTTAAGTTTTGCAGAAGATTATTACAGATTATCATATGTACAAAAAGCGTCCAAGCTCCTAATGACCACTCATTAAGTTGCTGGAAAATCTAACCTGCCAAATTCCAAGCTTCTTAATTATGGCATCCCATACTTGAGAAGGGCCCTGCCTTGGTGAAAATTCACGTTATCAAAAAAAACTAATGCAAGATACCGTAATCAAATGAGGAGAAAGTGATCCTTTGAGACATGGTTAATTAGGAAACATAAAAGTTTCAATAGCAAGAACCCTTTCGCACTCCAAAGATTAACCAAAAAATCTGGGTAGGATGGGAAGATTCTATAGCAAATAAGGAGAGACTCCCCATCGCTACAAACTTTCAACAATGCCACAAAGGAAACTCCCACAGGCTTGTCTAGTTTTTACCATTTGCTTAATAAGTACAAGTCTAACTTTTCCAGAAACGAATTATACATATTTTGATTACATTCTCAAAGTACTTATCGCATTTTGATAAGTTCAATGTACTTATTTTTTAATTGCACTCTTTCTAGAATTTTGGCTTTAAATTGGACTAAAAATGTGGGTGTGCCCAACAAATGCCATAATCTGAACATGAGTCGACGAAAATGGCCTTAGCTTAGATAAAATAAAAAAGCTCTCCCCCGTGATCCACACCCACCTGCATTGCAGATCACAATGCCAGGGGGCCACGGATAGGCTACCCCCACACCTCAGGGGGTGAAAGTCCCCCAGCACCCCTTGGTGGGAAGCTCACCCACCATGGTGGACGGTTCAATGGGATAGAGGGCTCCCCTCCACCTACCCCATGAGATTAAGATCTTTTTGTAACTTCACCCTTAACTATGACACATGCAAGCCAACAATGAGACTTTTCCTCTGTTTTAATGCCAAAAGTTTACCGAGTACAATTTGAATAAAGAAAACAGTGATTTGAGGGTAACCTCTCAAAAGTGGTAGTTTGAAGATGCTAAGTGTTGTTTTCCCAAATGAATTAGAAAGGCTGCAGAAACAGAATGCTCATTTATAACTCCTTTGCTCCTTGGAGATAGGTTGATCCACAAACATAAAACACAAAAAACCTGTTTTGGGATTTTTGATATTATAAAGTTAAAAGAGGGTTAGAATATAATTTTTCAATATTATTTTTATTTCGGGATTTGAAAAAGTTGAATTGTTTTATGTTTTTTGTTTTGAAGTTTGGGAAATTTATAACGATTAGGTAATGATTAGATGAAAAAGTTAAAAATTTAAAACTGAAAAATGTTTATGTTTAAACGGTGTTTGGAGATGGGATGGGACGAGATGGTTTCAAAGGTTTATGAAACCAAACCAAGCCTTAGCATTTACAAAACCCCTAGAACAATAGAACAAGATTAGAATAGGATAGTAGGGTGGTGTAATGCATTTCGTGTTTACCAATACCTTTAAAACATGATTAGAGCAAGACAATCTCCAGTTTAAGTGGCCATGTGCTTTATATTGGCAAAGAAGAACAAGACAAACGCGCTCTACCAGAGCATGACCGTAGTAGCACCCTTACACATTGGAGAGCCCCTCAAGAGAGGTCTACACAGGCCCATAAAGAGACACTGCTTCAAAGATGAATTTGAGCTGAAGTTTGACCTCAACCCCACCAAAGACAAGTGATACTAAGCTTGTGGGAAAGGATAACGGACAAAATGGCCAAGAAGCACCTAAAGTTAAACATTTGTATCTTATCTTCTTCTAAGGCCTAATACCATCTTAGATTCTGAAGTGTTCCAAAGGTTTCATTTGTTTTTTCTCTCCAATTAATTATCTCGAGTAGCTAGTTGAATTTCATTCTTCTTTTTTTTTTCTCTGAAGTTGAATTTGATTCTATTCGAATACAAAACCACTAAATACATAGCTCAGTCTGGCTAGGAAAATAAGAAAGTACGCCTGATTTCATAGCTCAGTCTGGCCAGGAAAAATAGAAAGGATCGACCAGCGCGCAGAAAGGGAGAAGAAAATAAATGGAACAAGTATCGAGAAAGCTTCCGCCTTTCTAATACCCTTTTTTTCAAACGAAATAAATAAAGAGGTGAGTGTTCCGTATTCCCACTGATCACTATCTGCATCCATTAATTTACACGATACCGACAGATAGGTAATGCAATATTATAAAAGACTCGTCAAGGAAAGAGACAAAAAAATATTAACAAAACTAAAAAACAAAAAACAAAACATTATAAAATAGTGGCAAACAAGATGCAAGTTGCAACATCAACATGTGTACATGCTCACTAATTTGTGTACTCACTTTCCAAAGTAGCCATCCAAAATACATAGGCGCCCTCAATGCCAATAGGCAATAGGGAAAAAAATTAAGAAATTTGCAAAATCAATGAACCATGCGTGAAAAGGCTTAGCCCTCCAAAAACACAAAACCAATGAACTGCAGGCTGCAGGCGTCGCCTTCAGCATAGCACGCAACTATACGACCGACCAGTTCTACAAAGACTAAAATGGCACATGCAAATAATTTCTTTCGTTTAATGGTTAATTAAAAATAGTGATAAAAAGTGGGTTAATTTAAGGAATAACGGATGGTTTTCCAAACAAGGAATTTTTTTTTAAACTTTTATCAACTTTTTTTTATTCCAACAGCGACTCAGAGCCGGTTTTCCAATCGAAA
This sequence comes from Juglans mandshurica, assembly GCA_022457165.1. Classification (NCBI taxonomy): domain Eukaryota; kingdom Viridiplantae; phylum Streptophyta; class Magnoliopsida; order Fagales; family Juglandaceae; genus Juglans; species Juglans mandshurica. The sequence continues at coordinate 38,441,237 of CM039619.1, forward strand.
TAACACATATTTTTAAAAGGACAAAACGTGTATTTCACAGAAAATTACAGTCCCAGTCCCAGTCCCAGTCCCACATTCTTCACCAACACGCCTACCATAAAGGAAAGCTTTTCGGAACCAGGAAGAAGAGAGAAGAAAAATCCTCACCCGTACTCGCAGATGATTAGTTGCCCACCGTCTTTGCACACGAAACACCAATCCTCTGTTTCGGTCTCTTTGTTAACCCTTTGCTTTCTCTTACACTTCCTCATTTTTCAACTCTTTCTTCCTGCTTAACAATGGGACTCCGATTATGCAGACTCTCTCTTTCTCTCTCTCGCTCTCTCTCTCTCTCTCTCAGTCGCAATCCCTCCTTGGCCTACGGAGTTTGTGTCCTCTTAAAATTGGTAACTTGGGAAAGAAAAAGAAATAAAGACTTGAAACTAAAAAGTCGTCCAAACATGTTTGTAACCGAACTACTTTTTCATAAATTCAAAAACCCAAAATACTAAAATTAATTTTCCATAAACCCAGAAAAGAAAAAATATTTATCACAGAATTTCACTACTTCCGTGGACATAAAGAACACGTTGTACGGTTGCAGTAGTTATGTTTGAGAAGTGAAGCGGTACATAAATAGTTTATTATTATTTATAAAAAATAATTTTTTTCATCAGTCAATATTCGTTATTGGTTATCACACTCTATAAAAAGAAAAAAATTATCAAACATGAGATATGAGAATGAATAATGATTGATATATGACAAAGAGTAGTGCTACAGCCTTGCTAGAAGCTCCCGTTGGGGTGTAGAATTGTTTCACGTGTGTTTTTTTAAATTATTTTTTATATAAATTTTTTAATATTTTTAAATATTTTAAAAAAATAAAATAAATTTAGAATATCATTAAAAAAATACTTCCTTAATCAGAAAATAAAAAAAATCATTAAAAATTACTTCCTTAATCACGAAGTAAAATAAAAAATTATAATATTATGATTTTTTTATTTTTTTAAAATATTTAAAATTATTAAAAAAATTTATATAAAAAACAATTTAAAAAAAACACACTCTGGACCCTAGCGAGAGATCCAGAATTTTCCATATGATAAAACACATTTAGAAATCATTTCCTATTATCCATTATTTTTTCACTTGTTCACGTATCATTTGATATTAATTATAATGTGCGTTAATATTTAAAGTATGCGTTAGTTCATATTATGTTGACAAAGTAACTATAGTTAACGTGACTATAGGTAATGTTAACTTTGGGAACAAAAAAGTAATACAATTTTTCATTAATATAATAAGTTTAGGGTTTAATCTATATTATGTAGATTTAGTAGCCATTAGGTATAATTAATGAGTGATGCTAGAGCCACAGCTGGTGGCTCCCGCTGGAAGCCACCGCTGGCTCTAACATGTGTGTTTTCTATGTGTTTTTCTTACAATTATTTTTATATAGATGTTTTTAATAATTTTAAATATTTTAAAAAAATAAAAAAATTATAATATTATTAAAGAACACTTCCTTAATCATGAAGTAAAAAAAATTATTAAAAAATACTTCTTTAATCACGAAGTAAAATAAAAAAATAATAATTTTTTTTTTACTTCATAATTAAGGAAGTATTTTTTAATAATATTATAATTAATAAAACATAAATGATTAATACAAATATAATTAAATTTAGTAGATAAGTATTAGTAGTTATTATTTTGTTAAGAGTCTAGATGTCATTCGTGCATACAACCTTACTAAAATCGAGAAAACCTCATATCAAGCACTCTATCTGATTTGAAATTCAAGATTTAGGGTAATTTTGGGGGCTGATATCATGTCAGTCTATTTCAAAGTAATTATCGATATTAGTTATTATTTTTTTAACTTTTTATAAAGAATTCAGATATATTTTAATTTATTTTATATATTTAAATATATTTTAATAGTCTAATAAACTCACGAAATAATTCAGATATCTTAATTTATTACTATTTACAGATAAATTTATATCATCTGACATCGCCTCAGTATCCAAACACTGAAGATTAGTTGAGAATTCTTAAATGTCATGTGGCAACCCATGTTTCGATCATCCTTAATTAAGTTGATTCGTGCAAGATCATCAATGTATGTCACGGGAAGTTAAAAATACCTAGAGATTTAAGATTTTGTTGATTGCATGATTAGCCCTTTCCAACACTGTGACTTAAGATAGAAAAGTCATGTACTACAAAAGGATGCTTTGCACATTTGTGAACATTATTTAGTATAGATGTTGGAGGTATGTCTTCCTGTATTCAGCCTATTGCAATGGTTAATCAGTCTCATGATTAAGAATTAAATTCCTTTTTCAAGAAAAAAAAAACTAAAAATAAAGGATGTACTAAATAATCTTTTCTTTTGATGGAATTGGCCAACAATTAAGTTGTAACCATGAATGCCACAATTAAGGCTTCGTTTTGATACGAAAACAGTTTCATCTCATTTCATTATTATAATTTTCTTAAATTTTCGCACAAAATATAATAAACAATTCAACTTTTTCAAATCACAAAATAATAATAATATTAAAAAATAATATTCTAACAATATTTTATTCAACTTTCAACTTTCATCGACCGTCTCATCTCATCTCATTTCACTATCCAAACGGGACCTAAGACTATATCATCCACATCATGGTAATATTTGATTTGTATGATTTAAATTTTAAAATTTATAATTCAAATCAAATTATGTAATATAAACACTTTATATAAACACTTTATTAGATGTGTTTTACACACCTAATCTTGTTATTGTGGAAACATATTTTTGGAATATATTAATTATGTAGAAAAGTGAACTTTGGTTAAAAAGAATGTGTGAAGGTGTTTTATGTATTGTTTAGTTACCTAGTTAAGAGTTTATCTGCGTCTATTTGGATACTTAGAATATCTCAGTATATCTGTGAATAATAGTGAAATAATTTAAATTAAAATATTTTATTGAGTTTTGGGAAATGAGAGATAATAAGTTGAATAAGAATATTAAAAGATTAAAAAAATTTTGAATATAAGTTTTGAATATTATTTTTGTTTTGAATTTTGAAATAAATAGTATTATTTTTTGTGTTTTGTTTGAAAATTTAGAAAAATTGTAATGAATAGGTAATAATTAGCTGAAAAACTTAAAAACTAAAAATTATAAATATTTTGTGTTTGAGTGATGTTTGGAAAGAAAATATATGAGAATATAGAAAAATACTTGAGAAATGTTGTATTACCAAGTAGATTGACCTCATTCGGTTACACATATTAGATGAGATAAAACTTGAAAGTTAAATAAAATATTGTTAGAATATAAATTTTTAATATTATTTTTGTTTTGAAATTTAAAAAAATTGAATTGTTTGTTATATTTTGTATGAAAATTTAAGAAATTTGTAATAATTATATGAGATGAAATAGTTTGAATTGCATAACTAAACTAGGCCGTGAAATAATATTGGGCTTTGCATTGTCGAAGAGCCAATGTGACATATGATAGATTAAATAAGGTTGATTTGTGTGGCTCTTAGTAGTAATACATAAAGAAAAATACTATTTTTACCATTCATTTCTACTGCTGTGATTTTTTATTTTTTGTTATTTTTTATTTAATAATTAAGTAAATATTTTTATAATTATTATATGGAAAATGCTAGATATCCCGCTGGGGGCTCCCACTGGGAGCTCCCGTTGGGGTCTATAGTGTATTTTTATGTGTTTTTTTAAATTTTTTTTCATATAAATTTTTTTAATAATTTTTAATATTTTAAAAAAATTAAAAATTATTATAATATTATTAAAAATTATTTTCTTAATTACGAAGTAAAATAAAAAATTATAGAAAAATATTTTTTATAATTTTTTATTTTACTTTGTGATTAAAGAAGTATTTTTTTAATTATTTTTATTTTACTTCGTGATTAAGGAAATATTTTATAATGGTTTTTTTTTTTTTACTTTCTGATTAAGAAAGTGTTTTTTTAATAATGTTCTAAATTTATTTTATTTTTTAAAAATATTTTAAAATATTAAAAAATCTATATAAAAAATAACTTAAAAAAACACATATAAAACAATACTACATCCCAACAGGAGCCCAACGGGTGCCCCAGCCGAGGCTGTAGCCTGACCCTTATTTTATAAAGAGTTCTTCTATGTAGCATCCACTGTAGTGGGTGCACACAATGTACTCACTACGCGGATGCTTGTGGTTTTATGTATTTTTTTTTTTAAATCAAAACGCACGTTTTGATCGAATTTGCAAATCTATATGCATTTTCATCCCATTCGAATTCATCCTGCAAAAGCTCTGCTCCATCGCAACCCGCGTCTGCTCCTGCAACCCAGCTCCTCCCGGCGACGCCGTCTCTCTCATTAGTGCCACCAAGCGATGCTCCTCCATCTGCCTAGCACCTCCACTGTCCCGCGAGCTCGTTGAACGGAGCAAACAAGATTTCAATCTCGCGAACCTCCTTCCTCACCACAAACCCGTGTCCGTCGACTTCCTCTTGCCAGCGCCACCTCGTGACGACATGTCTCGATTCAGTGCCAACTCGTGACGCTCAGTGGTCTGCCTAGCGCTGTCGCTCCGCGCGAGCTGATTGAACGGACCAAACCAGCGACGGGACCAAGTGCTCTGTTTCACCAAATGGTTTGCTAGGTAAATATTGTACAACCATTTTCCTGTCCATACATGCTATGTTCTTCATGTGTAAATCGAGATGTGATTTTTGTGTGTTTCTGAGATGGGTATGCTTAGGGCATGGATAAATTTTCAGGAAATTAGAGTCCTTAATTGGTCTCTTCTCTCTCTCTTTCTCTCACCCTGAAACAAAGGAATCAGAGTCCAGAGAAGATTTTAATGTTGCACCACCAGCTCTTCAAACGCCCTCCCCCTTCTCCCTCTCTTTTCAAGATTGTCCCTATTGGAGCAATTTGTTTGCTCTGTGTTTTGTTATGGACCTCCTTGTAATTTCGTGTAACTTGTGAATTTTGTTGTAATGAAATGAGAAATGGGAAAAAACTGCAATGTAATAAGGATTGCTGTAAAATGAAATGAGAGTTTGCGGAAGTAATAATAGGCGCAGGGAAGGTGTTTGATAAAGAGTCTCATAGACTCATTTGTATTGATACAAGGGTTTCCAACCTCCATACACAGATCAATTCTTTTCCAGATTTCAGAATAATCTCCCTCCCCTCAATCCCTTCCCTTATGCTCATGCAGAATAACAAACCATCCCAATAAAAGACTGACACGTAAACATCTAGCAACTAACTACTACAAAGAGACAAAATACAATAATAAGCTGAAATTCTCTAGGATGCCAAACGGTGCATATGGCACTGATTATTGAGGCTGTGTAATCTCATTTCTTCAAAACGGTGCGCTGCATCAGGGTCCTAACATGTTTGCTTGGAAGAACCATCTCTAGTAATGCCCTTGTAATTCACTCACCACATTTTAGCTGCCTTTGTTTCCCAGATCTGTTTGCAAACCCTTTTTTTTTGTTTTTTTTAATTTATTCTCATTCTTGTGTCCTTCTGCTTGTTCCATTTGAGTTGCAGCTATGTGTAAAGAAGATTTTGTGAAGATCCAGGTACCCTTCCACTCGATCATTGTACCATTTTATCTACTTTCTTGTTCTTTTTCTTCAAGGGCATTGCTTCATTGTGAAAGAAGAAAAAAGCTCTCATATTTCTTTCTATATTTTGCATTGAATACTCATCCTATAAAATGTGTGCTCGTTTCGTTATCAGGCTTGGTATTTGATTCCATTTTAGTAGTATTTACCTTTGCTTTATGTTTTTATTTTTGGCTTGCTTGTGCATGCATAAATCTATTCTCAAAGTAGATAATTCCTTATCGTGGATGTAAGCAGAAAGTGAAGAAAATCTTGCAAAAACTTGAAGGTACTAAATTCTGAATATGCTTGTAATGTTTCTCTCTATTATATAACGAGACATATATATAAACTGTTGCACATTTGAAAGGTCCACAAAGGATGTTTCAATAATTTTGCATTAACTTATGATTTCATCCTTGAAATTCTAATACTACTGTTAATGTTTTTTTTTTATTAGAAATTGATACCTAGGCAATTAGAAAGACAATGCTTCAATGTCCTAAAAAGTTGGACTTGAGATATGATTCCATCAAGTTTGAAAGAAGTTTAAAGATATTGTACTTAGGTTCCTAGTGGTAACTTAGGTAATATCAGTTTGTGTTGAAGAGTGAAGAGAGATAGAGGATTCAAGCTGTTTGCATAATAGCCACACTGATATTAGAAGATGATATTTGCTATTATTCTCATAGTGAGCTATTACAATCTGTTTTCATATTTATAGACATTTTCTAATGTCTAACTCAAATCTATTCCACTCACTGCATGACATCTGGCCAATATTTCTTCATTCTATCACAAACCAATATTCTAGAATGTTTACAGACTTACTGGTCCTGAAAATGATCGAGTGGGTTGAATGCCTTTTCTGAACTTGCTTTGAGTCGTTGCAGCAGAATGTGCTGCATTTTGTGCACAAAATGAAGTGAGGTGTGGTGTTCTCCATTTTTGTCATTAGTTTGAATAGTTGACCCTACAATAATCCAAGGGATTCTTTGAATTTTGTAAAACAAATTCAAGCTACATCTTAAGAGGAGCAGAAAATCCTCTACTTTTCAGCTACATCTCTTTGGCTCCCATTTCGAAAAAAATGATGTTTATAAGAAGAGAGAAATATCTATATCTATATCAGTATATATATATATATATATATATGTGTGTGTGTGTGTGTATGTATGTATGTATTTCAAACAAAGTTACAGAGTATTTACATGTGAAAACATTGAGAAAAAGACATCATGATTGTTTCTTGATGTTATCAAGATATGTGGGTGTCATTAACAAACATGCCAAATATTAATTTTCATATTTAATATTTATGCTGATGTGTCAAAGCTTGATTAGAAGGTCGTCCCTCATACAAATTGATGATTTAGCTTATTTAATTTTGGCTGCTCTAAAAGTTGTTTATTAGTGATCATAGTTAATCATTCCAATGAATTGTCTCGTCCGAAACACATATTTTTTTTAAGAGCATAATTTATTAGAAGAAAATGCATCAAAATAAAAGACAATTTTATGCCAGCAAAAGAAAAAACTAGCAAAAGAAACTAGTTTTGGTGTACTTGGTGAATATGTCAATGGTAAGATTTTTTGTGGAGATGCAACGGGTAATTTTTTGTACCTGTTGGAGAGGTGGGGTGTTTTGTTACCATGAGCCAACTAGTATGCCAAGCAGCTGGTTTTTGGCAGCATGATTTTGTACGTTGCTGTTTTTGTGTCTTTGATGACGGGCAACGTGCAGAGGTTTGGTTTCTTTCCATTCTCATCTCAAAATTTACTGTATGAACATATGACTAAAGAAGGGTAAGGAAAGATTATACTTACACCCATTTGTTGTGGCAATAACCAGTAAATATGTGTAGAAATAGATATATTTATATATATATATATAGATATCTATATATTTTATAATTATATCTTATTTCATTCTTCAGAGTATTTTTTTTTTTTATATACTTTCTAACTTCTTATTTGGAATGTGTACTTCTTTGCAATAGTTTCAGTTGGAGAAGAGCAGCATCAGCAGGCATATTTATAATTTTGATAATCTTGTAAGTTATTTTTATTTTAATTAATTTGAACTAATTGGGTGTAGTTTGGTGAGCACATATGGGACTTTTGTTTCCTATTGATTTTCTTCAATGCTAATGTCACAGGTGAGGGAGGCCATCTATTGTGTAGAATATAGATTGGTGAGGCCAGAAGATGGTCAAAAGTAAGTAAAAAATAAAATCATGTTTGTGTTATTGATGGTTTCTGATCTCTGCTGGTTATCTCCTGTTTGTTATGGCAGGGATCATAATTTTACCCCATCTAACTATGTTTTATGTTAATATTTGTAGTCGAGCAGCGGAAACAACCAGACTAAGGGGTTTAAAGATATAATTGTGGGTTTTCATCAGAATTCTAGCTTTTTATTTAATACCTGGAAAGTAAGATATGGTGAGTCACTTAGTTCTGAACTTGCTGCATTTGTATCAGCTTCAATCGTTAGTTTGAAATGGATTTTAAAACTCAGGAAGGAAGTGATGCCAAGGAATTTGTGAGGGAGTGGCTTTGTAGGAGTGATGTTGATCACCATGATAAACTATTAGCTTGTGGGGCCATGATTGTTGCAGAACTTAGGATGCGAGTGTTGAGGGAGACTGAATTTACTTGTTCTGCTGGGATTGTCTTCCAGAGAATTCTAGAACTCCTTATGTTCATGGATTAAACCATTGGCATTACTTTGGTCATATATTTTGCATTAAATTGATATTATCTGTTTTACGACGAGGACTCTTGTCCCACCAAACACACAGATAAATTTACTTCATATCCCGGAGGAAGCACCGATTTTTTTGAATTATCTAATCCCACATGCTTAGCTTAACACTCGGGAAGTCCTGGTTACCGATTTCTCTCTTACCTGCTCGACATTTAGAAAGCAAGTAACAAGAATTAAGTGCCAGATGTGTTCAATGTATTCTGTTGCAGTTAAGCCTTTCATCAGGGTGTAAGACTGTTCATCCGGGCCGGGTTTTTTTCCCGGCCTGGGTACCCGGATCTTTATTTATTTTTAATAAAAACCGGTATCAAAACGACGCCGTTTTGATACCGGTTATATACTTCTTCCCCTCCCCCCCTCCGGCGTCTCTCTCTCTCTCTCTCGTAACGTGCAAACACTGAAAGTCTGAAACCTTAAGCCTCTTCCTTCATCGCCGTGACCCCGTGAGCCATGCCATAACCGTCCGCCGCTCGTCCTCGCCGCATCTCAGTCGCTTCATCTCGGTCGCTGCATCCCTGTCGCTGTCGGATAATCGGAGTTTCTCTAGGGCATTGTTCACTTGTTTGGGTACTCTCTCTCTCGCTCTCTCTCTCTCTCTCTCCATGTAACTATGATTATGTGCGTGTTGGTTTCCATGGCTTGTGGGCTCTAAGCCTCTGCTTTTCCTTTTAGATTTGTGTTGTTTTGAATATCTTTTATTTGTTGTTGATAATCGGAGTTAATGAGTGTTGTTGAGTTGGGTAAAATATCCAAGCTGTCAGATTTCTCAGCTTTATTTTGCGCGTTGGCTTCTTATGAACAGGAAAAAGTTCCCCTTTTTGTTGATAACTTAACATGGTGCAAAAATATTGGACTCCTTAACCAATAGATAAGATCATGTTTTGGCTACCATCGCCAAATCTAATCATCTGTGTTCAAGCACGCTTTACAACTTTTTTTTGCTATATTCTTCTGCAATTACCAAAGCAAAAGTCATAGACTTTTTATTTGAGAAATGCAAGCATTTGAAGCAGGGCATGTGTTTAATAAAATCTAATTTTTAATCAAATGAACTTGATATGTATGGAAGGTTGTTCCAGTACAGATTGTCTAATTACTACACCTTTTTAATGACTTGAAACGGGCAAATTGGTCAACCACTTTGTTCAAAACAAAACTTAATTAGCAGGTCAAGTGATCCTGAATTTGAATCTACATATGACATGAGTACTGCAGAAGGATCATTAGTTTTGGAAATGTAAACAAATCCAGTGCCCTTCAGTGACTGGAAATTAAATATTTTCTTTTCGACTTATTTTTATATATTTTCAACCTTTTTGTTCAAGTTTATGCTCGCACTTTCAAAATTAGTCGGAATTTTGTTTTCCAACATTAATGCCAATAAGAAAAAGTAGTGCAAACCCTACTATTCTTATTTCTTAGATAGTGGCACTATTTTACCCAGCAGAATGTACAATTAATGTATAATAAAAAATCATGCAAATTGCCTATTATAATAAGCTAGGGCTTTTTACTATTATTGTACAATAAACAGTCATGCAGATAGCCTACTATAAAAAGGGCTTTTTCCTATTAATTATGCAGATGCAAATTAAACTTCCCAAATGAAAAATATTGTATTGATATATGAGATGATAGTCTTGATAGATCCTCTCTTATGTAGGGGTGGGTGAGAGTCTCCATATCCGGGCCGTATGACCCCCGCCCGCCTCTATATATATTAAAAATACGTGGTTTTGATGTTTTAAATTAAAACCTTCCCTCTCCTCCCAACTCGTCTTCACAGTCTCTCTTCCCCTCTTGCCGTCACCCCAAATATATATCTTTCCGGGACTTGGGGGCTCATCTCTACCCACCGCCCATGCAGCGGTAGTGTAGTGTGTGGCTAATTGACATCCATCACGCTTCTAAGCCACATTTGTTAGACTACAACCTGTAAATGGAAAGGGTAATGATAATCTTATGCTTTATTTCCTACTGCTTTACTATCTAGCTAGGAGCAAACAGTTTGGCATGTTCACGTATGCTCACGTATTTGTTTCTATTATTTCGCTTCAAAATTCATTTTCCTTATATAATATGAATTCATAATGTTTTAGTATTCAAATTCTTTCTTTCATATGTATTTCTTATGTTGTTATGCTGTGTAGTTGTATTTTGCATCTTTGTTCTCATTGATCGTGTTTACACGTGTTTTTTCTTCTTATGTAGACTTTGTCTTTTTAATCAATGTTTATAATTAACCCAATAAATTAAGGTTAAGATTAAAAAATATTGTTCATGTACTGTAGTACTTTTTGGGCATGTTCTTTAGTAGCTTCACAAAGATTAGATAATTTAAGTAGACCTCAAATGTGCCCTTGTGCCTAATTTAAGCAGTTTTTTTTTTTTTTATCAAACTATGTACACTGTACAGAACCTGCCCTTCATTGAAAACAATTTATTTTTTATTTTTACTACATATGAACATGCTTGATCAACTTAAGTACACAAGAAAGTATTCAGAAAATGGATATCGGTTAATATATGCGACTGTAAAGGTAAGTAAAACATGAATACTACTTCTTTAATTATGAATTTTAATTTTGATTTGATTTATTAAGAAGTGGTGATAATTTTAATTCAGTTCATCTGATATTTACTACCATATTGCTTGAGAGGTTGACTTATAATTAAGTAGATCATGTACTGGCCAGTGGCCATCCAGTTCAAGAAATAATGGGAATATTTACTACCATATTGTGACAAAAGCTGGGATTGCTTCCTTCATGTTACTCCAATTTATTTCATTTACCACCTTCATCATCATCACCCGGGGTGATTCACCCCAAGTACCATAACTAGGGAAGGGCCTAGGGCCCATGGAGGAACACTTGAAAACAGTGGGATGAAGAACAATGAAATGAAGAAGTACAAAACCTCCTTGATCATTACCAAACCCTCCAATTTCAGCCATTGTGTGCATTGTGCCTGTGGTGGCAAGCACATCAACATAGAACAAGGTTGCTAATGCCACCCAAACCTCACTAGTATTGAAATTATTAAAGCTAACAGCCCCGGCTGTGGATTTGATTAGGTGAAAATCAACAACTTTTTTGAAATACTTGTAGTTGTTTTCACCAAGTGGGGTGTTTGGAAAATATGTCACTGAGGTACCCCTAAACCATGATATCATTGTCACAAAAACAATGCCATATATCATGCCCCTTAGCAAAACTTGCAACTGTTTGCCAAAATGGTGCTGCCTAATATTCTGGAAAAATTTCTGATTTTTATGTATTAGAGTTTAATTAAAGTAATGTATGTGCTTTGTAATATTCTTAGCAAATTAGTTCAAACAATGTAATATGTAGTTGATTGCATCTTGTATGTCGCATGCATTTTACATGATGAATATTGATTTTTTTATTTTTACATGTATTTAGTTAAAAAGTTTAATTAATTGTTTATAGGCTCATGAAATATTATAGGTTATGTTGTATTGAGAATATGATTTGAAATTCTAAATGGAGACAAAATATCAAAATATTTGAAGTCTAATTAATAATAAAAAAGCTTTTGTGTAAAAAAAAATCTGGGTTCAACCCAGAATCCAGATTTCGAAAAAACCGAATTTACCTGGGTCTGACCTGGATCAACCCGGTCCGGGTTTGAAACCCGGGTCTCCGGCCGGGTATACCCAGGTTGGAACCCGGATGAACAGTCCTATTAGGGTGAGCAATGGCAAATGCCCCTCAAAATCAATTATTGCACATTACAAGAAATCAGGTTTTTTTTAGCGCTCAAAATCGTCGCAAATACCTCTAGAAATAGTTGCATTTGACCATTTTCGGCTATTGTTAATTCGCTGCATCTTTGATGAAATTAAAGTGTTTTTTTTTTTTTATCTATTGCAGTGATTAGAAAAATCGTTGCAAAAACTTACTATTTCTAGCAATTTTTGCTCGTCGGAAATGTTCAAAAATTTGACAAAAATGACATTTCCATTTATCATTAAAATCACTGAGAAAAGTCAATTGTGGCGATATAATTCGTCGCAAAATGTTAAAAAAAGGCCACAAATAACTCAATATTTTTTATAGCATTTTGAATTATTGTCTCATATTGGTATCCAGCGGGCAATTTTCGCCGCACAAGTCTTTTCCGGCGATATTAAATCACTGCTAATATGTTTCTACGACGAAAAAAATTATTTCCGGCGACTTTTATTCGCCGGAAAAGATATTCCAGAAAATAAAAAAAATGCACAAAACATAATACATATAGGATATAATAGACATCCAAATTATATGTTCTTGCTCAGAAAAACAATTGCAACAAGTAATCCACCTGTGATTATCAGCTTACAATTTTTGTATTCACACTTCAATAATGAGATATAAATTGAAGTGATTATATAATTGCAATAATATTGGCTTGTATAAAATCTTTGTGTTCACACTTCTACACAATCCTAGTACGGGCAGAGGCAGAGTCATTTTATTCCCAATTTTGAGCATGAAACTTTATGAAACTGTATGGCTTCTAACCAAAAGAGGCAGAGAGAAGGAAAAAAAAAGTTATAGCAGAGTATTATGCGATTGAAACACATTTGCCACTAAAATAGACTTAGCCTTGAAGGAGGCACCCATAGGCCAAAGTACTTCATGAGCAAAGAGGATACCTTGCATCCCAATATGCTAGCCATACCATCCACATTACCCAAGACCATGCAAAAAATGCCAGCTGAAAGGAATTATGCATGCAAACCCAAAAACAATACTGAACTTGTCAGAATAAAGCTCTTGAACCCTACTTGGAGATAAGGGACCCTGCAAATCTACAGATATGAACTAAATTTACTAAGGAAAATGTCCAAGACCTGTTGATAGATATATATAACAGTACAACAGTTCCTTAGTCTTGTTGACAAGACCTGCATGCACCTCTTTCACTTTGAATCATGCAGCAAAAGAAACAAATACATAGATAATAAATTACAAATAACTAAGTAGAAAGCTGTTATTGGTGTGTAAGGAACCTAATTTCATTGTAATTAGCACAGTGAAAGGATAAGCTGTAGTGAATTGATATTGATTCTTTTAGGACTTCTTATATTCTAATATATTTATTTCATGCTGGTTTAACTCTTGATAACTTTAAGCAAACTCATGTTTTTTTTTTTATAAGTAGCTTTAATCAAACTCATTATATAGTAGATGTACAAATTGATATTCATTGGAAGTATTAAGCCTTTTTTTCGAATAAACATGGTAGTAGAAGCTGGCCAAGGTTAGTACTATATCAAAAGTGATTATAGTGGCATCCTATCTACTATAATACTTGGTAGGAGATTAGACTAGCCTATGACAGGGAATTCACTGTCAAATGCTTTGAAATTCAATGCCTTTACACTAGGCTGGTCAAATGCTTTGAAATGCTTCATATACAAAATCATGGATATCATGGATGAATAGAGAAAAATATTGTCCAACGCAATATATAAAGATAGAAAATTAATAAATAGTTAGTTTCAATTTCCTGAATATCATGGATATCAACAAGATAACCATTAAAACGTGATAGGACTACATTTGCAATACTTACAACAATGCTAACTTACATAAACATTATACATAATCTGCCAGAAAAACCAATTATTCAACTATGATACATTAAATAATTACTCACTCAACTATGATACATTAAAGGAAGTTTAATCTCCAACAAAATGCAACAAAAAATAACATTTTTTTATGTGGCACTAACTTAAGATCTTCGTAACAATTAGTTGATAACCACTTCTGGGTCAGTTCTATGTGGCACTAACTTAAGTAGACATTGGACCTCAATTCTTGCTTTCAAACTTACCAAAGGACATAGCCAAAACCTATTGAATTATGTTCAAATCGAACAAAACATACATCCTAATTTCCAGAATTTAATAAAAAAATTAGACTTGAAACATGCATTAAACTAAATAGACTCGAAAAAACCCAATTTCAAGTTTTTTTAACCAAGAGCCTCTGTATTAGCATAAGGTTCAACCAAATGCACTCGAACAATGTACACCTATCTTCAAAATTTATTGCGAGGTCGTACATCACAATCTGAAAAATCCCCCAAGGCATTTACAAACTGGAAAATCCATGTAAGCACACAAGAATTTGATGCAACATTTAAGGAAGCACAACCAAATGCTGCCTTACCTTCAGTTTACAACTACAGGGATCTAAATAATTTAAGCAATTGTCATAGATTAGTGTATCTAGTTTACCTTTAGACCATAGAGCTTGAGCAAGCACTTTGTTTGCAGGTCCTCACCTCTTTTTTGAAAGCAATGCTGATTTCAAAAAAGTAACACATAAGTGATCTATTCTAAAAGATTGACTAGATATAACTTATAATCCGCAAAATTTATTTAAAAAAAATACAAAGCAGAACAACATTTTGGGAGGGGTTCTCATAGTAGATAGTCTATGGATGCTTTATATATATATATATATATATATATATATTGGTTGTTTACCATTGTTGATATTGTGTTTCGCAACCCCCAGCAGTATCTATCAAATATATATATATATATATATATATATATATATAAGTAGTTTAATCTATCAATACTTAGAGAAAACTTCATCAAATTTTTTTAAAAAAGTAAGCTGCATATTGGTGGAGCACAAAATGGAAATTAAAGCTGGTAAAAATATGTGAAAAAAGATGTAGCAGCAGGACCCAAATATGTGAGGTAGCCGATGGGTGGATTTGCAGGGAGCCAAAAATGGAGAAGTACGAATGAAGGGGAGAAGGGTGTGGGAAAATGGGATTCAGAAAATAGTCATCCAAGAACGAGGGAGGAGTTGAAGCAATGGAGCCTCAAACCGAGATCAAGCCGTGCGCGCAGAGAGTTGAGAAAAGGATTTGAAGGTAGACGAAAATGGAGACAACAGTGTCGAAGGGGAGAAGGGTGTTGGGGGGAAGTAGGTTGGGGGGGGGGGGGGAATTATTAAAAGGGTTTCGTTTTGGTGCCCGCAAGTAATAGCGACATAAATTCCAGCATTGCGACAATTTTTTCATTTTGCGACAGCAGAAATCGACATGGAAGCTAATAAAATCGCTGCAAAAATAAAACTTATGGCAAATTTGTCGAAAAATTGCAGCATGACATTCAAAGCCTGCAGTGATTTTAAATTCATTGCCAAAAACAGCTTATTGTAGCGATTTTTTTGCAACGATTTTAAAATCACTGCAATAGGCCATATTTCTTGTAGTGGCATGAGCTGAAGTCACTGTGGCTCCCCAACACAGTACCACACGCATTTTCCCTTTGTTGTCAAAGGATGGCATTCCTCTTATTGATTTACATGTACAAGAAATTATAGAAAGAAAGGCAGTCTCAGAATAATATCTTAGCCAGGGAAGATCCTTGTAAAAAGCCACACTTCCACCCGACGTTTATTAAAGAAGCATATGAAAAGTGCAGGAACATTTGTGCATAATATGCCAAGACCTTTTATCTAGGTCCAACTCAGGAACCCATCCACACATACATGAGCTGCAACACTAAAGTCTAAAATAAAGAATATACGTGTAAATTCTAGCGTGAATCCATTCGAAGGAATGAATGCAATCATTAACTCCTTTGTTCATTCCTCATTCTCAGAGAACTACTAAATTACAAAATTGTTTAAATCTAATATCACACTTCATACAAAACTTAAAATTCATCCAATAGAGGACAAGCACACACACAAATAAGAGAGAGGTACCATTTGAAGATAACAATACCTGTCATGTATTTCGCCTAATAGATGCATGCTCTTTTAGGAGTGATTGCTCACCAGAACTAACACCCTCTTCCAAGTCTAATCTTGTGCGATCAAACTCTCTAAAATCCTCAAGAAGTGAAGTGTGTTCCTTCTTAGCTCTAAGGCAGGAGCGAAGACGATAAAACTCCTGCACTTCAATCATATCTAACTAAAAGTTGGCGTCTGATAGGGTCAATCTAAGTAAATAAACACTATAACATATAGCAAACAGAATTCCCAATTGATTAATAACATTTACAGTAAAACTAAGAATGAGAAATAGATAAGCTGCTTCAGTGGCCCCTACAGCATGAGACCAAGCTCAAAAACAAAATTCTTCTTAATATAGGGGGTTGTATTAAGCTTAAGAAGGTGAAATTGGTCAACCATAATAGTTAAATTATATAGCCACCAATCTTCACTTTCCAGTAAACTCAGAACAAATACTGTTTAAGTTCTTCTCTCTCCTTCTTTCAAACAGAGATCCAGGGCAGAATAAATGCATGTGTTACAACAACATAAGAACAGGCCCTAAGTGTTCTTAATCCTCTTGCTCTAGATTTTGGTGAGGAGGAAGCTTATAGCACTATGATTTACCCCTCAAGTCAGCAGAAAGCACATGAAAGAGAAAAAGGACAAAAGAAAAAGATAATGTAACCCTTTTGAAGCAATGCAAAAAAACTTCAAGACTGTAAGGCAAAAGCCCCTTCTACAAAGTTTTCATTTTAAATGATCCAGCTAAACATCAAATAAGAAGCCATGCTACCTGAGTGAGATCTTGCAGAATCTCCTGGTGCCTAGTCAACATGTGAGAAACCATTTCTGTTCCCCCTGATGATACCCAAGCTTGCATCTGTAAATTAACTTGTGAGTCATCAAATCTTATTTTATAGGATTCTATGACTCACAATCTTATATGCCAAGACCTTCTATCTAGGTCCAACTCCATTTCCCTTCTTTCATCAGTTTTGACTTATCCAATATATGTGATGTCTTGAATTCTAACTGACTAGAATTTATTGTGAGTCATCAAATCTTATTTTATAGAATTCTATGATTCTCTTAGGATGTATGAAATCTAATATACTGCAAACAGATTCCATACCAAAAAAGAAATGACAAGGAGAACATGTGCTTTCGTGTGTATGGACATGTCTTCCAAACCTGGCCATGCTTTCTAATCTCTTCGAAGTTTCAGGATAGAATGCAACCTCCAATCTCTAGCAAATACTAGATATGCATCATCCAGAAACAACCCCATTAATTTCTAGCAAAATACCATTAATTTACAGCTCATATAACTAAACCCTAGAGGAAAAAAAAGATGCTGTAAACATAGAGAAAAAAAATAAATGTATGACTAAACCCTAGAATTACAGAGAAAAAAGGAGTAATACATGGAAAAACTTGAAGAAGATTATTTACAAGAAACGATACGTTACCCCTCCCGCAGATCTGAGGGCTTCACGTCGGTGGATTGAGGGCTTCAATCTGAGTGTATCGAACTCGCAGAGAAGAAGAAGAAACCTTAGAGAAGAAGAAGAAACCTGAAAGAAGAAGAAGAAGAAGAAATCTCAGAGAAGAAGAAGAAGAAGAAGAAGAAGAAGAAGAAGAAATCGTTAGGATCACTTGCGAACTCGAAATCGCAGTGCAGAGGAGCTCGGGGCTTCGGGGGAGGAACTCGAAATCTCTGTTGTGGGCTCGAAATCCTCGGGAAATCACAGTGCAGAGGACCTGCTCGAGGGGGTGGGGGAGAAGAAGGAAAGAAACGGAATGTAACGCCCCAATAGAAGGCCCAAACCACATGGCCTATACTCCAAAATGACTAGTCAATGATACAATTGGAGCTCCACTAGAACCTTATAAAGAGCAAGAACTTCTCATTCCCAAGCAATGTGGGATCACATATACCACCTACCCTTATCCATATCATATAGGGTATCACAATCTACCCCCTTAAATTCCCGACGTCCTCGTCGGGCCTGTCCATTGTAGGTGGCACGGCTCAAGTCTCACATTTCTGGTTGAGATAGGCTCTGATACCATTTGTAACGCCCCAATAGAAAGCCTAAACCACATGGCCTATACTCCAAAATGACTAGTCAATGATACAATTGGAGCCCCACTAGAACCTTATAAAGAGCAAGAACTTCTCCTTCCTAAGCAATGTGGGATCCCATACACCACCTACTCTTATCCATATCATATAGGGTATCACACGGGAAGGGAGAAGAGGAAGAAAGAAACATAGAGGAAGGAAGAAAGGTAAACGTGGTGGGTTGGGAGAGAGGAAAAGAAAAGAATAAATATAGATAGAAACCAGTAGCATCCATTTTGCACACATGATGCCACATCATGTAAACCACACATCTCCTCAAGTGAGTAATGCTAGAGAAAAGCCACTATAGCAGTGTACATTTTGCACTCACTGCGTGACTGCTTCTAATTGATTGTTCCCAACACTCACTTGGAGATATGTATGGTCTACATGATATCACATCATGTATGCAAAATGGATGATCCTAATAATGACTTATATCTATATTTATTATTTTATAAATGAAAGAAGGTTTGTAACATCGATAACGATACAAGAGCTTTTATAATTATTTTACAATCCAGTTGCAAGTAATCAATGCAATCACATCATCATATACAATTGAAATTCTATAATAACATCCTCCACTTTTAATATACAGTTGTAAAATGATAGAAAAAAAGGTTGTAACTTGATTATCAACTTGAAAATAACAAATATAAGTCTAATATTTTAAGACTCGTGTTTTTTTATTTTTATTTTTATTTTTGAGATCATCGTGTTATTTATAAAGAAAACATGTAATACTAATATTTTAAAGACTTCTGTTATTTATAAAGAAAATATATAATATTTCTATCAGCTTACAACATGAACACTTGTTTTCAAGCCTTTATTAATATTAGAAACATTTAGTTTTCAAGAATTATTTTCATCTAATTTCCCAAATCATGTAATGTTTTCCCGGACATGACCAAAATAAATTAGATAAGAAAAAATATTAAAAACGGAAAAAAATAAATAGTATTTTATTATTATATAGAGTTTAAATGGAAATTCTCATATGGAATTAAATTTTAAATAGAATGGATAAAAAAAAATATGATACTACATAAATGTTAATTTTTAACTAATGAAATAGTCAAACTGATACTAGTGGTCTAGGGTCAAGTTTGGATAAGATGAAAAATTTGTGAACAATAGTGAAATGATTTAAGTTAAGATATTTTATGAGATTTGGTAAAAAAGAGAGAAAAAGATGATTAAAAATATAAAAAGTTAAAATATTTTTAGAATATAATTTCTAATATTGTTTTTGTCTGAAAATTTGAAAAATTTGAGTTGTTTTTTATATTTTGTTGAAAGTTTAAAAACGTATAATGATTAGGTAATGATTAGATGAAAAATTAAATATTTGAAATTAAAAAATATTTATATTCAAATGATGTTTAAATATTAAAAAGAAGATAAAATAGATGAGATTTTTTATTTCAACATCCGAATGGAGCTTAGAATTAGAGCCTGCCTAGCTTTTCAATGAACATATTTCTCACCTAATTGGCCGCTACACTTTTTTTTTTATTATTATTTTTTTTTCTAATCAAGCATATTATATAATATAGAAAGATACAAAGTTTAAGGAGTATCATTTCAACTATCAATATACAAAAAATATCTAGGAATTTTATCTAAGGATATGCTTCCAAACACATGATTGGTAGCTGCCCATTGTGCAACTGAGTGCGCACATCGATTTTGGGATCGATGTATTTTAGCAAATTTTCGTTCTTGATAAAGGTTGGCTATGTGCTGAATGTCCTCAATAATTGTTGAATTTTTCCAGAATGAAGGGGTATCTGAGTTATCAATTGATGTAATCACTGATTGGGAATCTCCTTCTATTATTGCAAGACTTTGAGTTGAAGCCATCTTGGTTGCGAGCAGCACTGCTTGTGCTCCTGCAATTAAAGGAATAATGGTTTGTACTTTTTCCGTTCTGATTCCCATAATATCACCATTATGATTTCTTTGAATTGCTGAGACTACTGAAAATTGATCACGTACTGCTGCATCAAAAGAGAAACTTAGATAGTTTGGTGGAGGCAGATACCATATATCTTTTTTGCTTTGTCGTTCAATTTTTCCTTTCCAAGCTTCTATATAGTCTTCATAAATGTGCTTGATTTGAATATTTGCTTCCTCAATTGAAAAAGAAGTGTGATTATGAATGATTTCATTTCGCTTCCTCCAAACAAAGTCTATCATTATGACTGCAAATAGTTGGAAGTTGTGTTTCCTCTTTTCGAAGTCTCAATTCTTTTCCCAGATAGATAACCATTCAAATCCAGTCTGATATAGAGCTATTGGCAAATTTGCAAGGTTTAAAGGCCAAGTGCTCTGTTGCCATAGAATTCTGTTGATTGGGCATTCAACAAAGAGGTGCATCAGAGTTTCTTTCTCATGGTTGCAAAATACACATTCTTCTATTTCTTTGAGGGAATGATTTCACCAAGTCTTGTTCTAGTAGGTAAAATATTCTAAAAAAGTTTCCAAATCAGTAATTTATGACAATCATGGATTTTAAGACTCCACATTGGCTTGAAAAGTTCTATTAAGGGGTTTTGCTGAATTGGAACTTGATCTAGCAATGTTGCTTGATACGCTGATTTAACTGAATATTTCCCACTGTGGTTTAAAGTCCAAACGACTGTAATATTTGGATGTTGAAGATCCATACCTTGGATTGGTTGTGGTTTGAAATTAATCAGGGAAGGAATCCATGGGTCCTGCCAGATGTTTACCGATTCTCCATTGTAAATTTGGAAACATCGACCTTTTTTGAGCAAATCTTTTGTTTTAAGAATTCCTTTCCACATAGATAAATCTGGTACTTTATGTGTGGCTTCCCAAAATGTTGCATTCTTCAGATACTTAGCAGTTAGAATTGAGTGCCACAGACCATTTCCAGGTTTACTTAGTTCCCAACCTGTTTTTGCTAGCATAGCTTGATTCATCTTTTCCATCAATCTGATACCAAGACCACCATCTTTCTTCGGTTGACAGATAGATTTCTAGGACTTTAGTGTTAAATTATGAGTTTTGTCTTTCGAGAATCCCCACAAAAAATTTTTAAAAGCCGTATCTAGAGATTTGCATACTGATTGTGGCAGTTGAAAAGTAGTCATACGATATGTTGGTATCATACTTACCACAGATTTTATGAGCATAGTTCTGCCTGCCTGGGCAAATAGCTTGGACTTCTAGCCTTCCAGTTTTTTCCCCACTTTGTTCAACATATCATTGTAATTTTCTTTTTTGCTTCTACTGAAGGACGTATGTAATCCCAAGTATTTTATTCTAGCTGATGTTTCTTTGTACGGCAGCCACTGAGAAATAGATGTTCTTGTTGCCTGGCTTGTATTTCTGGTGATAAACATTGAAGATTTACTCAGATTGACTTTCTGCCCTAACCAAGTTTGATATTTTGCAAGACACTCTGATATATTTTGAGCATTTCTTTCCGTGGCCTTTGCAAAAATGATAGTGTCATCTGCAAATAATAAGTGTGAGACTGTTGGACTGTTTCTGCTAATTTGAATCCCTTCCAGCTTGTGTTGGGCTTCTACTTTTAATAAAATCCTTGAAAGACCTTCTGTGACTAGTATAAAAAGAAAATGTGATAATGGGTCACCTTGTGTAATACCTCTCTGAGATTTAAAGAATCCTCTTGGTGAACCATTGATAAGAATAGAAAAAGACACTGTTTTTATACACTCCTTTATCAGATTTATCCATTTTTTATTGAATCCCAGATTTTTCATCACTATAAAAAGAAAATCTCACTCCACCTGATCAAAAGCCTTTTCCATGTCAAGTTTTATTGCCATCAAACCTTTTTTGCTTATTTTCCTTTTGAGATGGTGAAAAAGCTCATGAGCTATGATAGTATTTTCTTTGATATTTCTACCTGGAACGAAGGCTGTCTGGAGTGGAGAAATGATTTTTGGAAGCAGGAGTTTAAGACGATTAGCCAAGATTTTGGTAATAATCTTGTACCTGACATTTGTGAGACTGATAGGGCGATATTGGCTTGGACTATTTGGACTAGTCGTCTTTGGTATAAGAGCAATGTTGATATGGTTGATCTGTTTGAGAAGCTACCCACTGCTAAAAAAATTCTGAACTGCCAATATGACTTCTTTTTTTATAATACTCCAATAATGCTTGTAGAAAAGAGCTGTCATTCCATCTGGTCCTGAAGCTTTATTGCTGGGAATTTGTTTTAAAGCTTCTAAAATTTTCTTTTCTTCTAGTATGACTGTAAGTGATTCATTCTCTATGTCCGAAATTTGATTTTCAAAGAGATTATCCAGTTGACCCGGAACACTTGGATTCGAAGAAGAATATATAGTTCTAAAATGATTTATAAAAGAAGACTCTATAACAATAGGGTCCATTGACCAGTTACCTAGTGCCAATTTGATTGATTCAATAGCATTCATTCTTCTCTGGATGGTTGTTGTCAGATGATAAAATTTGGTATTTAGATCCGTTGAAGTTAGCCATGTGAGTCTAGATTTTTGCCTCCTTAAAATTTCTTCATATTCTCTTTGCTTATGAAGTCTATGTTGCAAAAACCTCTCTCTTTCTTGATTGTAAGGAGTCATAACATTGTTTTGTACTTTAAGAAGTTCACTTTTAATCTGATGTATATTGTGGTTGATCTTCCCAAAGTGCTCTTTGTTCTAGACTTTAAGAGCTTCTTTGGTAGATTTGATTTTCTTGCAAAACATGTAAGACAGATTTCTCATATGAGGTTTACTCCATGCTTCACTGATGATTTGATGGCTTAATGGCTCTTGAGTCCAAAATGATTCGAATTTGAAAGAAGAGGCTTGGCGAATATTAGCCGTGATAGATAACAAGATAGGGTGATGATCAGATGTTGATGAAGCAAGATGGTGCAATGTTGCATTAGAGAAAAGCAATCGCCATTCTTGATTTGCAATCGCTCGGTCTAATCTTTCTCTGATAAGGGCTTGACCCTGTCTATTGTTGGTCCATGTAAATTTTGGCCCCATGTAGCCAATGTTGATGAGACCATTTCTATCCATAAGAGCTTTTAGACCCTTGTTAGGATTGTAAGAGATAGGTCGTCCTCCATGTTTTTCACTTTGATCAATAAGGTCATTAAAATCTCCAAGACAGATCCAAGGCCTTGGAAAAGCTTGATATAATGAATCTAAATGACTCCAGAAACTAATTTTGTTGTTCCATTGGGCCGGAGCATATACATAGGTAATCAGCCATGGTTGATGTGAAGGATCAGAGTAAACTAAAACTGAAATTGCATTAATATTAATATTTACAAGCTTTATTTCTACACCCGGTCTCCACAAAAGTAACAAACCCCCTTTTTTACAAATTTCTGGAATGTGAACAAAATGATGGAAACCTAAACTATTTACAATAGATATGGTGCGATCATCTGACACCAAGGTTTCCGACAAAAAAACTACATCCGGGTTATAACTCCTAATATTAGCCCTTAAGTTTCTAATTGCTTTGGGACGAGCTAAACCCCTGCAATTCCATGCCATTGTCTTCACTTATCAGATGGAGGCATTTTTAAGCTTGCCTCACAAGCTAATTTGGACTTTCCATGTGGGTGTGTTGGTGGCCTGCTATAAGGACAGATTTTTTACTTTCCTTTTGAATTTTTTTTTCCTTTCCTACTGATCCTGAGTGCATTGCCAGGAGTGTTAGTGCCATTGAATCTTCCTCTGTTGGTTGCTTTGGAACATGACATTCAGAAGGGTCTATTTTTTCCACTTTTATAAGTATTTGAGATTTTCTTTTTTGGGCATCAGTAGACTCATCAAGTTGTTGCCTTTTAGAGGAAAATATAATTTTGCCAGCTTGTTTGGGATCAGTTGCCTCTTCAATCTGCATGGGACTAATTTCACAAGGGATTTCTGAATCTTCTAGTAGTTGAATGTTCACTTGATTTGGAGACAATTCCAGCAGTTTTTTTTTTTTTCCAGAATTTGGACACGAAAGATTGACAAAAGATAGAACCTCAGACTCACTTGAAACTGGAGAGATTTATTTTTGAACCATGAATGGGCTGATGACCTCTGAAGGCTTAAAGAGAGAATTGGTTTTATGTTCCAAATCAATAAGCTGAGGCCTATTAGAAAAGGTGTCTTACGGGCCCATAAATAAAGGCCTTGTTTCCGTTTGAGAGCATGATTTGAGCCCAAGTCCAATTCCTAATCCCAACCCAAGCCCAATCCCTATTTTATGCTGTTGAGTCTTATAATTCTAAACTGCCGAGTAGATTTGCTTCCACTGCGTTCTCCACGGGGTACTAATACGCGATGATTCAATGGCTGAAACTGAAGATGAGAATTCCTGTACCCGTGTACTTAATTCAGCTGCCACCTGCGCTTCTGTACTTGGAGACAAAGTGGATATTTTGCTTTGATTCGGTGTGAAGTTGCTGGATTCAGTAGGTTGAACAGTGAGGAATTAAAGTTTCTTGGTGAAGAAATTAATGAAGCATGTTCACTGTAGCTGTGCCGAGTAGCTGCGTCTTCTCTCATGGACATTCCGCCCGATTGCAGTGAATTTGAGGATGATGAAATCAAATGATGTAAGTCCAAGTTACTTGCTGAAATATGTTCAAAGTGATCATTTGAGAAGCACCTTTGACTCTGAATAACAAGCTCCTGTTGATTAGAATAATTTAGAGCTTGTTTTCCTTTACTGTAAGCGCCTATGGTTGAACCCGTAAGAGGTAAATCTTCATTCTTCTCTATTTCTTCATACTGCCCAGCACCCGTTTGATGAAAAGCCTGATTATTTTCAAAATTGTTTTGAAATTTTGCTCGTATCCAAGGGCCATACTTTAATCTTGTTGATGGAGAACTTAAGAAACCACAAAAGATTTGAGAATGACCCAGCCTTCCACATGCGTAACAAAAGTCTGACAATTTCTCATATTTTACAGCTATCCAAATTTCATGGTTGCCGAGTCTTGGCATCATAAACCCTTGTTGAAGTGGTTTTGTAACATCTAGTTCAACTTTAATTCTGATGAATTTTCTGAAAGCCAAACCATACAGAGGATCTTCCTCAACTTTGATCAAATTACCAAGAGCTTTCCCAATTTCTATTGCGTTATTGAGAGTGATATGATCTAGGGGTAATCCATGTATTTGTACATTAAAGATTGCATGGTTCAAACTGATTTCATGGAGAGTGGCACCCGGAGACCATGGTTTCAGAATAAGCAAGTGTCCCTTAATATTCCAAGGGGCCTGATTCAGCACTCTTAACTTGTCTTGGGAAGTTCTAAATGTGAATATAAACTTGTTTATATCCATATCTTCAATGAGAAAGTTTTGGACAAAGTTCCAAGAGGCTTTAATACTAGAATGAATTGCATATTTGTTCAGAGGTCTGTCTGCAACTAACCTTCCTATCATGATTTTATCTGAGGTTGCTTTTGCTGACTCTGGTGCAGCTTGAAGATTGAGATCATTCCAAGACAAAGACTTTGTTTGAAGGATCAGTGAATCCATATCCATTTGATGTTGATGTTGAAGCTGTAATAGAAGAGGTTGATTTTGGATTGGAAACTGAGAATGGTTTGACAATCAACATGTTGAAGTTTGGACTTCTTCTTTGTATCTAGAATAGTTACGAGAAAAGTAGCAACAATAAGTGCAGGAAAATTTTCCACCTCCTAGATAGAGAAGTTCTGACTTCTCTCTAGCCGGTTCCACATTGTGCAGTTTATTAGTTGGGTTTAATTGGCCGCTCCACTTAACAACGAGTTTTCATCGAGAAAACTTCCACCCCAGGCCCCGGCGCACTTGACCATTGGGTTTTTAATTGAAATCATTGCCACTCAACCGATGGTTAACATCTCATCAATCACCACATTCATTATCTTATTTCTTATTGAACATTTAAACTGACTTTGATGACATTATATTGTCGCATAAATAATGTCAACCCAAGTGTAATCTATTTGAGCTAGAATTAATAAGCCTAATTAATTGGGTAATGCTATATACACTTCTAAAGTGTATAGACTCGCGTATTCTATTTGAAAAAAAGTGGAGGCTACCATTAAAAAATAATTTTTCACGTAAATCTTAAATTCATCTACTTTATTTTTTACTTTTTCAAATAGAGTACGAATTGATAC
The DNA here is from genome assembly GCA_022457165.1 of Juglans mandshurica. Classification (NCBI taxonomy): domain Eukaryota; kingdom Viridiplantae; phylum Streptophyta; class Magnoliopsida; order Fagales; family Juglandaceae; genus Juglans; species Juglans mandshurica. The sequence goes on from CM039619.1 coordinate 38,467,689, forward strand.
ACCAAGATTGTAAATATCAGTTGTCTATTTTAAAATGGTAGTTAGAGCTCGTAACCAAACTGTAAAAAGCATGTTCTTTGGGAGACTCCCTATGTACTCTTACTCCTATACCAAACTCTCAAATTCATAAGAACAAAATCTTTTTTTTTTTTTTTTGAAATCAATACTCAGATATATTGCTAATAAAATCAACCATTACAACTTTTGTCTCTCATCAAAGGGCTAAAAATAACAGAAGGACCTTCCTCTATCTAGATCTTTTCATCTCCTAAGTGTGATGACCCCAACTTTCGCTTGAGATGGAACGGAGACTTAGAGCATCGAGACATGTAATACAAGGTTACATACCCCCGTTCATGACATTTAATATGCAATGCATCCTATAAATGCATCTAGCAATATGCAATAATCGCAGTGGAATAAGGGTGACTAAATAAAACTTATGCCAAAATAAACTAAAACATCTCAATGTCATTCATAACCATCATAAGTTCAAATCATAAGGTAGCATAATCTTAGTACAATTATTCTTGATAATAAGTCTTCATGGCTAAATCAACTGCTTCATGCGTTTTAATGCACGAAGGGTTAGGGCTATAAATATCAAAATTATGTCTAATCTTTTGTTGAGATCTGGCTCCTCTTCAATCAGTCAAATCCATTGGTCCATCTAATCCGTCATCGTCGGGTCCTGACACAACTTCTATCATTTTAAGTGGATGATAGTGGGTCCACAAGAGGTGAGATTTACTTGAAATCTCAGTAAGTTAGACAACCAACGTGTACAAAGATAAATTATGCATGATGAATGATAAATATGAAATGCGTGCGATGCAGAAAAATTAGTATATGTCTCCCATCCAAATTCCTCAACATTTTTAGAAAAACTGAGACACATTTTCTTACAGAGAACATTTTTCAATTCAACTGTCAAAAAACTTAAAATTTCATCATAACGTTTCATCATTTATAGCAAGTCACATTTAATCATAACATTAATATCATAACGTATGGTATTGTCACAGTTTCCCATATGTACTGTGAGTACCTGCTGGTGATCGCAGTACAACTCATGTTGAAACTACGTCGTTTGCAGACTCGTTTTCAATGTATTGGTAACATAACATTATCATAACATGTATGTGAGGGGGCTTTTCCCCCAGCCCATGGAATTTCCTAGGCGCAGCCTGAGAGGATTAGACATCAAAATTATGTCTAATCTTTTGTCGAGAAAGGAAAGAATGAGGGAAAGAGGGGGGACAAAGGCATGGGAAGCGTAGTATCAAACATGGGTAATTAATGTTAAGAGAGGAAAATGGGTGATTTGACATAAAGCAAGGGAAGACAAGGGGTGAGGGTGTCAAGAGTGAGGGTGTCAGGAGAGAGGGGGGGCGTCAGGAGAAAGTAGGAAAGTAGGTCCTCTGCCCCTTTTATCTAACCCTCTGTGGACTCTTGGACTCTTGATTTTCTTCGGACAATTGGGTACTTCTTTGACTTCTTCTTCAACCTGAGAGCTCTAAAGAGAACTTCTTCTTCAGCAAATAGATCTACAGTTTCCATTGTACAGTGATAAATGAGAAGCTATGAGATACTGTAAATGAGCTTATTATAGTGGAATCTTCCCTCTCCACACCCCCGTGGACGTAGGTCTAGTGCCGAATCATATAAATCTGTGTGTTCATCTCTTCTTATTTTCTTTGCATTTAAATATTGTTCATCATCATGGGTGAGCACACCGACACCATACACACGCACCAGACCACTGCTGGGGGCTCCGCACAGCACCGATCGAGGAGGAGTTCGAAAGACCTGAGTTGCTGGAACCTGGCCCAAAAGCATGCAAAACACGACATTAACAGTGGTGCCGTTTGTGGGATCGTTATAGATCTTGCATGTACTTCGCGCGCCTGAGATAAGCCTTTCTAGGCGGAAGATTTTTCAGTGGGACTGGAAGTGGAAGGAGGAAGATTTTCTGGCATGCTAAATTATCTTCGAAGGAGCATATGACACTTTCCTAGATAAGTGTTATCAACCTTTCGACCTTTATTTTTATAAAAAACACTGCTACAAAAATGGGCAAATGAACTTCTCCTCACCTAGGCAATTAAGTGCACTGCATTTAATTACTTTCCATGCATACAATGTAGGGACGGGAACCCAAAATCCCTAGCCACTCGGACTGCAAATACTCAGTGACGACCTTGTGGTTTATAAGAAAAGAAAGGCTGGGGTACACTGGACACGCTCGCAGGCAAGGACCAAGTGTGCATTGTGCACTGGTGCAGGTGGCCATGCATGGCATGAACAGTACCATGTAGTTACCATGTCGGGTGCACGGCAACGTGCACCCAAGAGCTCGCGGCACCTAACTGCGAGCCCAGACCACCCACCAGTGGTCTCTGCTCGGACTACCAGAGGTCTCTAACAGCAAACCCGCCAACCCCCCACTAGCGGGAAGCCGTGAATAGTGCACTCCTGTGTACACCTTACCTGGCACACGGGGGAGCTCGTTGGAGGTCACCTTGTGGTCCGCCAGGGTCGTCTATCCCCGTTGGACTGGTTTTCGACAACCGCGGTAGAATAATGCCATCAAAAACCATGCACGAACGCGCATCGTATGCAAGGCAGGCTCACGTGAGCCCTTTGTTCCCGTCGACGGTCACTGCTTGAGGTGGACGGCCAGCACCTTCAGCTAGCACAGGAGTGGTCCCTGACCACCATGGCGGACCCATGGCAGGCTTTAGCACACACCCCGTATGCGGGAGACTCACGGAGATCTCTTAGCAGAGCCGTGAGCTCCTAGCTCGAGCCGGAGGTCTCCACTTGAACCTCTGGCACCTTTTGCAGACTAAGGGGTGGTCCCCAACCATGACGGCTGAACCTGGTCTCCCTTTGGCCGAGCGCCCAGTGCATTGGACTCGTCGGCCATGCTGCTCCACGGCCAGGCACTCGTTGGCCAACGCACTTCACAGCCACGAACACCCCGACCACTTACTCCTCGGCCTTGGGTCCCTCAGCCAGCGCCCTCACGAAGCTCCTCGGTCATGGGCTCCTCACCCATGAGCTCCTCCTCGACCATGCAGTGGCAGCCAAACGCTCCACAACCATGCGTGTAACTTCCTCGCCCATCACATGCAAGCGGGCGTCAACCAGTCTTGGCAACCACACGACCCAGCAACCACGGACTCGCCCATGCATCAACAGATCCTGACTTGGCCATGCACGGAGAGAGGTAACTCATCGTCCGCTGCACTGCTGCCATGCAACTGAATCTCCTCGCCCAGATTCAGCTGTGCAAACTACTCGACCTACAAACATCCCAACAATAGGCTGACTAAAAAAACATAGGGAAAAGAGACAGAAAGAAGAAAACGAGGAAAGGCACACATGAACTTCGGAGGTGTACACCTCGTCAAATGAAGAAAGAATAAAAATGAGGAGCAGGAAATAGACAAAATGACCAATAGCGGTTGGCAATTTTGGTCAAGTAGCAGGCAAAAATCAGTCATAACCTCAAAATATTCTGGTTTATCTCCTTCAAAACTTACACGAATTTTATTTTCACTAACATGATTGATCCCTGTAGCAACTTACCTCCACGCGGGATAACAAAGGGAAATGTAGGCCTAAAGTTTGATTTATTCCTCCTACGGCTGAGTGCGAGTCAACCTTCGTCTACCCAAAACGGAATCTACATCAACGAAATCGCCATTAGCAACTTACCTACCCGAGAGGCAAAAAGAAAAAGGTAGGCCTGAAAGGTTGCCTTATCCCTCTCGCAGAGGACTGTGCGTCGGCCCTTGGCCACTCGAAAACAGAATCTTCACCAACAGAATCTACATCAGCAACTTACCTCGACGCAAGTCAAAAATGGAAAGGTAGGCCTAAAAAGTTGTCTTATCCCTATTGTGGAGGAGTGCGGGTCGGCCCTTGGCCAACCAAAGACGGAATCTCCATCAACGAAATCTTCATCAACGGAATCTCCATCAGCATAATCTTCATCAGCGGAATCTCCATTAACATAATCTTCATCAGCGGAATTTCCACCAACAGAATCTCCATCAATGGAATCTCCATCAACGAAATCTCCATCAATGGAATCTCCATCAATGGAATCTCCATCAATGGAATTTCCATCAAAGGAAACTTTACAAACAAAAATTAACACTCTGGCAAGGCAGGAAGGAGCAAATGGAGAGGAAAGCAAAAAGGAAGAAAAAATGCCCAGCGTGATGAAGTAATAGGAGCGGAAGGTAAAGACAACTAAAGGAAATAGGAAAGGAAGGAAAAGACGGCTAAAGGAAATAGTTAAGGGAAAGACAACTAAAAGAAATAAGAAATGGAAGGAAAATGCTGCTAAAGGAAATAGCTAAGGGAAAGACAGCTAGAGGAAATGGAAGGAAAAAGGCGACTAAGGGAAATAGCTAAGGGAAAGGTAGCTAAAGGAAATAGGGAATGGAAGGAAAAGACGGCTAAATAAAATAGCTAAGGGAAAAACACCTAAAGGAAATAGGAAATGGAAGGAAAAAGGCTGCTAAAGAAAATAGCTAAAGGAAAGATAGCTAAAAGAAATAGGAAATGAAAATAAGGTTAAAGGAAATCGGTAGGACTAAGCAACGACAAGAAGGCTCGGCGGGGTAGAACCCCACCTAAAGACCAACAAGCGGAAAAATTGACGGCCCAACAGAATGAGAAGAGGCGAATGGAAAACAGGCTGAAACATTCTCATCGGACAGATCCGATAGGAATGACAGGGTAACTGTGAGGGAATCTTTCCCCCTACCCATAGAATTTCCTAGGCCCAACACATTGGGAGGGACCCACTAGGAGAAAGGAAAGAATGAGGGAAAGAGGGGGGACAAAGCCATGGGCAGCGTAGTATCAGACATGGGAAAGTAATGTCAGGAGAGGAAAAGAAGTGATTTGATATAAAGCAAGGGAAGGTAAGGGGTGAGAGTGTCAGGAGAAAGTAGGAAAGGAAGAAAGGGTCAGACATGCAAAGTAGACATCCCTCACCACTACCAAGGGCATGCAAGCAGTGGGTCAGATAAAAGGGACAGAGGGCCTACGGTTTCATGGACTCTTGGACCCTTGAACTCTTGATTTTCTTCAGACGATTGGGTTATTCTTCGACTTCTTATTCAACCTGAGAGCTCCAGATAGAACTTATTCTCCAGCAAATAGATTTACAGCTTCCATTGTACAATGAGAAATGAAAGGCTATAAGAGACTGTAAACAAGCTTATTATAGTGGAATGTCCCCTCCCCACACCCCGTGGACGTAGGCCTATTGCCAAACCACGTAAATATGTGTGTTCATCTCTTTTTATTTTCTCTGGATTTAAATATTGTTCATCGCCATGAGTGTGCACACCGACACCATACAGCCGCATCGGACCACTGCCAGGGCTCCACACAGCACCGATCAAGGCCCAGTTCGGAAGATCTGAGTTGCTGGAACCTGGCCCAAAGGCGTGCAAAACATGGCATTAACAATGTATACCCACCAGCCTTAGGTGTCATAACATTTGACTTCATTCCGACGTTTTTTTAAAAAGAACCCATTCGAAATCTGTTGATTGTTATTTGTCAACTCAAGGGTTACTACTCTATTTTTACTCACTCCATAGTGGACAGAGGAGTTCTAATAGGATAATTTCACATCCTAGCCTTTGGGGTTTTGAAAAAATTATTTTCATGTTATGCTTGAAAAATGTAGTTCATAACATATGCATATGTAGCAAGTTTTTATGTGAAAATGACATTTATATGCAATATGCTAAAAATGGTGCAAATTTCACATGTCATGTAAGCAAGTAGTCATGTACTCAATGTATCATTTAACATGATGTTTCATGCTCAAAATGACAATTATAACATGAATGTAGCATTTATAAATAAATCATAAATAACTTATTAAGGTGTAAGTTAGAGATAAACTTACAAACTGCCTGAGTTTGGAAACATCACAACGGTTGTAATCAAAATTTTACTAAATTAGGACTTGAACTACTAAGGAAGATGTTCATAATAAAAAAGGGATCAAGAACTAGTATTTACAAAAATATTCTTAATCTTTCAAAAATTGCCACTAAAACCCTAATTTTTTACTAATTGCAAATAAACTCTAAATTTAACCTAACTTCATATATCTCATATTTTAAAACTATCTATGCCTTTAGAATTGTAAAAATCAAAGTGCAACTATGCTAATTTTACATTTCACTAAAATCAATGCCCTAACATTTCTACGCATAAGTCTTGATGCATGATTAGAACTCGCGTACCATAATTCATGGAACCCAAATCCTTCAATCATACCCTGATCCTTTCCTACCTCCTACAATTTATACCTAGCCTCAAGACAACTTACATATTTCATAGACCAACACCTCGAGTGTCATGATAAATTAATCCTTTAAACTCTACAAGGTCTAAACCCGCATATTTCAAAAATCTCAATACAAGTGTCTAGTACCCTATAGATTCTAAAACCTTAAATATCAACAGAGTCATCTCTTAGTTCTCAAATTCCTACACCTCATATATGAAATTACTTCCTAAACCCATAGATATCCAAAACCTCATATGTTATAGTCTGTAAAACCTCAAACTTGTCTTTGATACCAACTGTAATGCCCTGATCCCGGAGGTCCAGGGAGTTAACTCATGTTACCTGATAATCAACTTCAACAATGCTAATATATTCTCCAAATTCAAATATATATTTCCAAAGACTCCAAATCAAACATAAATTCCTCTAATTTGATTAACTACACATACTCATATGTCAGATTCTCAATACAATAAACCAGGTCAAATAGATTTACTGCTCCACATATCTCAAATAACATAGTAAAATAAACCAGAGTTTATATAAGTCTCCATAAACCACCTAACATACTGAAACACATATTGAATAAAATAAATCCACCAACAACAATGGTATACTGAGGTACTCAACTACTATCCTCAGCTAATCTTGCCCACGCACTCTATTATTGCTCCTCAGCTGAACCATCAAAATCATCTAAAATATTGTGAAGATAAAGGAGTGAGTTATCAATAACTCAGTAAGCAAAGAACATATACTAGTATCTAAACATGAGCATTACAGAGTTCAAAATGAGGAACAAAACATTTACTTTCAGAATGTAGAATCAAAACATGTTACAAAATATCAGAGCGAAACTTTTAGAAAACATTCTTATTCCAAAAACAATCATTTGACATATCATAAACTGAGACATCATCTTCATATCATATAAGAGCATCACATCGGGACATAGACCATGTTTAACCTCCGTGGTAGGGTTATAAACCACCATTATACCCATGGCAGGGCTGTATGCCACAATTATACCCGTGGCTGGGCCGTATACCATGTTTAACCCTCGTGGTAGGGTTATAAACCACCATTATACCCGTGGCGGGGTCGTATGCCACTATTATACCCATGGCAAGGCCGTATACTACTATTATACTAGTGGCAAAGCCGCATACCACTATTATACCCATGGCAGAGCCTTAATAGAAACAAAATAGAAACAACATCAGAACCAGATTATAATCAGATACAAAATCAGAAATTTATGCCAATATTTTCAGATGACACATCATATCAAAACATAGTACTGAATAGCTTTAGATCATTTCACATATTCAAAATAATAGAATCAAAGCATCTTCACTTAATCAATACAAAACTTTTTAGATCTCATATTTGCTATTTTTTGCAGTTCAGAAACAAAATACTAAAATAAGCTCATGTCTACACCAGTCATGACGAAAAATACTTTCTCTTCTATACAAATTTCATGCATATGCAGAACACATATATGATATTGTTTTTCAGGTTTCTTTTCAAAGCAAGCATGCATATTTTCAAAATCAACCTCATTTCATTTCTTTTATGCAAAATCTAGTATAAGAACCCTTACCTGACTCTCGAAGAGTATTTATCTACGATTTGAGATCGTAATCTAGCCATGTCATAATAACCTAAATCAGAAAATATTTATCCATACGTTAATCCCCACTCACTAGTACATAACTTAAATTAACAAATATTTCACTTTCACAAGAATAAAATGGAACAAGCTCATAACTAGTTAAGTACATGAAACAGCCCGCAAACCAACAAATCCAACAACCAACCAGCATCCATTTACTCCCGAGCCTTCAAATATCAATCCAACAGAATTAACCCAATAGCAACCATTAGGCAAAAGTGGACAACCACATAATACCATAACCAATATCAACCCAAACAGCAAAAATATATCTCCAAATAATCTAACCTACACTCTAACAGTCAGTATCTAACTCAAACAGTACAAAACAACCACTCCTCAAACCCCGAACATCTATATCCATTCAACTCACTGCATGTCCAACACAATTAGTCCAATGTCAAGACCAGTCCAACACAATAAGTCCGTTTACAAAATCCCACACAACCACCATATCAACCACATGCTATCCACATTTGAATCCAACTAAGAAATTACAATTACACAAATCTAATACACAACAAAGTCAGCAACGCTGTTTTCCATTAAGTACCAATATACAGATCACATTAACTAAATAATACATAGGCGGTACTATTTCTCTAATTATCTTACCAAATTTTGTGTATTTAATTCAATGAAATCGATGGTGAGCAGGCGTTGTCTAAAGCATATTTCAATGCCCTGTGATACAACATAATGGTGTTATCCGAGATTTACATATGCGGTTAATGCACAACAGTGGCTAATATTTGACAAGGGCATTACCTTGTAATGCCTCGAACAGAGTTGCGTAACACCACCTTCCATTGATCACGATGGAAATACCAACTGAGATGATGAATCTAAAATTTAGTGCAAGCGAGAATGGGTGAGGGAAAAAAACTGTGGAGGGACAAAAAACTAAAAGCAAGAAAATAAAGGGGCTCACCTGGAATCAGAGTACGCAGAAAAGAAAAAGCCTTGGAGAGGTTGTCTCTGATGGCCTTAAATTGTCACTGCCTAGTTTCGTCTTTGCCTAAATCCTAGAGAGAGAAAGGGAACTCGTGACTGAGATATAATAAGGAGACGAATTAAAGAGAGATGCAGACCGAGGCAACGAGACTTACTAATGTGGCGGCATGCATGATGTACGACGGCTGGGAGCAAACGGAGGTGGAAAGTATTATGTGAATGTGCTACTGTCACTACAAATCGGAGATGAGAGGGGAAGGCATTGAAGATGAGAGAGAGAGAGAGAGAGAGAGAGGGTGTTGTGTAAGAGTGAGATCAGAGAGTGAGTGAGAAGAGAGTGTTATACGCCTGATGGAAAATTAAGAAAAATAGCTCCTTCGAGGGTGAGAGCCTCTAGAGATAAAGGAAAAGGAATGCTGTTTGTATTGATATTTTTTGGATGCCGGAGAATTCTCCATACATAGACACTTTATGCTGTAAAGTTGTAATTGACTCGTAGTAAAGATAAAACTACCTAGTAGCACAGTAATGGAAGTAACAGACAGACGTCCCTTATACATGGGCTCACAATAACTACTATGGGCCAATCCCAAATTCTTGAAAAATTAACATAGACTCAAGTTTATTGGACTTAATGGAAAAAGATTAGGCGAAGCCCATTCGGCCCATCCGAAAGTAGCCCTAAATTCCCTTATCCTCATGCATCGAATCACTCTGCCTCCCCTTTCATGCCACTGCCCAAATGCTGCTTCTGACCCCTAGTAGCCATCGACACCTTTGAGCCACCATATAACAGATCCCCCCTCCCTTAAAACACCTTGCCCGTAGGGTGGGGGAATGGTTCCTTCAACTTTTAGTAGTTTTCCCATGTAGCATCCTCTTTGCCTTGCCCCTGCCATTTTACCAAAATCTCCACCACTGGCCGATTGTTTAAGGGTCGAATACGGTTGTCCAAGATCTCCACTGGTTTTGGTTGAAGAATCCCTCACAAATTCACTGGAGGTAAGATCGTTGACACCACGATTTGCTCCCTAACCCGTTTCTTCAGTTGGGAAATGTATAACACCGGGTGGATGTGGGATGTTTCTATCGGTTTCAGTTTATATGCTACTTCGCCCACTCTATCTTCCACCTGAAACAACCCATAAAAGTGAGGGGCGAGCTTCAAATCACTGCGTTGGGCTACGGAAACCTGTCGGTAAGGTTGCAATCTTAAATACACCCAGTCGCCCACGGTAAAGTTTCGATCTTTCCTCTTCAAGTTTGCATATTTGATCATTCTTTCTTGTAACAAAGTAGTTGGATGATGAGATTCCTGTCTTTCAATTCTGTTTCAACCTCCTCTGCTTGTGTGGTCCCTGGAATGTAAGCAGTCAATTTAGGGTGTTTATACCCGTATGAGGCTTCAAAAGGAGTGAGCTTGGTTGAGGTGTGTTGAGTGGTGTTGTACCACCACTCAGCCAAAGGTATCCATTTGACCCAGTCCTTTGGTCAATCACCCATAAAACACCTCAAATAGGTCTCTAGGCTCTTATTCACGGCTTCAAATAAGCTGTGCTAAATTCCAATTTAACCCCTACACCTTGAATAACTCCTTCCAGAAAGTATTAGTAAAAGTGTTGTCTCAAAGACACTATAGACTACGATAATCCATGCAGTTTGAATACATGCTTCACAAATAACTGGGCCACTGACTTAGTTGTGTAGGGGTGACCCAAGGGTACAAAGTGACTGTATTTGGTTAGGCGATCCACCACCACCCATAGAGTACTGAAACCACTGGCATTAGGCAACCCTTCAATGAAATCCATGGTGATGTGAGTCCATGGTTGTAATGGAATGGGGAGGGGCTGCAATAGACCATTAGGGAAATTATGATCTGTTTTCTGCTGTTGGCATGTGTGGCATCCTTTGATGAATGCCTTTACTTCAGTCTTCATATTAGGCCAGTAGAACTCCCTCTTCACTCTGTGAATGGTTTTACCCATTCCAAAGTGACCCCCCCAAGAGCTTCAATGCAAAAATTTCAAGAGTTTATTCTTAAGTGAGAGATCATCAACAACATAAATCTTACCCTTGTAATACAACACCCCTTCCCTCATAGAATAAGGTTGAGGTGCTTGTCCCTCCTTACACTTAGACAGCAACTCCAATGCCTTAGAATCACCCTCATAGCTTTGTCTAATTTCTTCCAACCACTCTAAGCTGGGCACAGACATCAAGGCCACATAAATTTCATCCTCTTCCATTTGTCTAGAAAGAGCATCGACCACCCTATTCTCTACTCCCCTCTTGAACTCCACCACAAAATGATACTCTAACATCTTACTCAACCACTTTTGCTGAATGGGAGTACCAATTTTCTGGTCCAAAAGGTACTTTAGACTATGGTGATCAGTTCTTACCACAAAGGACTTGCCTAAAAGGTATGACCTCCATTTTTGAATAGCCATGACCAAAGCATACAGCTCTTTTTCATAAGTAGATAGGGAGAGGGCCCTACCCTTGAGTGCTTGACTAAAAAAAGATATGAGCTGGCCACCTTGCATGAGTACAGCCCCAACCCCTTTGCCCAAGGCATCACACTGTATCATGAATGCCTTGGTGAAATCTGGAAGGGCCAGCACTGGTGGGCTGCTCACAGCTTGTTTAAGCCTTGAAAATGCCTCATCTGCTGCATCCCCCCTTTTAAATTATCTTTCTTTAGTAGGGCCGTCAATGGAGTAGCCAACACCCATATTTTTTTATAAACCTTCTATAGTACCCTGTCAACCCAAGAAAACCCCTCAAGGACTTAATAGATTTGGGCTGGGGCCATTCCACCATGGCCCTTAATTTTTCAAGGTCAGTTCTTACCCCTTGGGCCGAGATTAGATGGCCCAAATATCCAACCTCCAAACATGCAAAACAACATTTAGACTCCTTATCAAATAACTCGTGCTTTCTCAAAGTTTCTAAGGTCATTTGTAGGTGCTGTAAATGCTTTTCCTCATCTTTACTATAGATTAGAATGTCATCGAAAAACACCAACACAACCCTCCTTAAAAAAGGTCTAAATACTTCATTCATCAAATTCTGAAAAGTGGATGGAGCATTAGTCAGCCCAAATGACATGACCAAGAATTCGTAATGGCCTTCATGGGTTCGGAAGGTTGTTTTGTGTACATCGTCAGGCTTCACTCTGATCTGGTGATAACCAAACCTCAAATCCAGCTTAGAAAACACCTTAGAACCACTTAGTTCATCCAACAACTCCTCCACCACGGGGATGGAAAATTTATCCTTTACAATTACTTGGTTCAAGGCCCTATAATCCCCTTGGGTTCCTTGAAAACATCATGAAACTGATACAGTATTTTCTGCACATTCTTGGGGCATTTTTGCACACTTGTAATGATTTATGGCTCATTGATTAGCTGTAGTATTATTCCCTTCTTTTCTAACTTGCTAATTTTGCTACAGGAACTCTCTTCTAGCAGTTGTGTGGACATCATTCCTTGCAACACAACATCCTGCTCATGATGGTTAAATTGCATGGTAAGCCTTTCGAAATTCCATGAGATAGTGCCTAGGGTTTGTAACCACTGAATACTTAGAACCACATCACACCCTACTAGATCCAGTAGGAAAAAATCCATAGTAAATGACTTTTCTTGGATTTTTATTTGGACTCCCTTGCTCCTGCCTTCACACAACAATTGCCCACCATTAGCCACCCTTACTTTCAATGTGTCTTCTTTAGAAACTGTCAGCCGAGACCTCTTTGTTGATGTGGTATCAATAAAATTACGAGTGCTACCTGAATCAATCAAAATAACTACCCACTAACCAGCCAAATTCCCCTTCACTCTCATAGTTTTTGGGTTATTGGACCCAATTAAGGCATGTAAGGATATCTTAGGTTTCATGCCTACTTCAGTAACTTCTACTAGTTCTTTACCTTCCTCTACTAGATTTACTACCTCTTCCTCTACTTTCTTTTCTTCTTCATCCTCCACCTCTTCTATAAGGAACAAATTGGGACTCTTGCACTTGTACCCCGGATTCCACTTGAAATCACAATAATAACACAGTCCTCACTCCCTTCTGTCCTTCATTTTGCCTGAGTTAATTTTCTGCACAGGCACTATAGCCTTACTAACATTCTGTCCAGCTTGGTTTCCACTTCCTTTAAAATGACTAAATTCCCCCATCCCTATTGAAGGATTCTTGAAGACTCTTTTACCCACTCTCACAAGTTCCTCTTGAATTTTAGCCAAACTAAAGGCTATTAAGAGGTCAGGTGGATTAAACATCTTAACTGATAGTCTTATTTCATCATTTAATCCACTCAAAAAACAGCTTAGTTTATGTGGATCTGAAAATCTATGCAGCCTATTAGACAAATTTCCAAACTCCACCTTATACTCCTCAACTGACCCAATTTGTCATAGTTTGGTCAAAGCCTCCATAGGATCATCGTATGTGCTAAGACCAAACCTAATGAGGAAGGCCTTAACAAATCATTCCCAATCCTCTATGGATCTTGAAATCTCTATATCTTGAAACCAAACCATTGCCCTACCTTCCATATGAAAGGAGGCCAATCTGAGTTTCATGTTGGGTAGTGTATTATAGAATAAGAAAAACTGATTGGCTTTATAGAGCCAACCTATGGGATCATCCCCACTGAAAGAGGGAAACTCCAACCTTACTGAACTTGGGATTAACTCACCATTGTTCTCCCCTATGTCCTCCCTTCTGTAATGTATTCTTGATGAAGATTCTTCATGATGCTCAACATTCTTTTTCTGCAGTTTTGAAGTCAATGCTGCAAGCTGTAGGACCACCACATCAGACTGCCTCTTTAGCACCAGCACCTCCGTTTTCTAGGTTTTAAACTGAGATTCTGTGGATTTCTTCAACCCGTTCAAGCCTTCCTGCAATTGGTTCATCCTAGTGCCTTCCACCATTGATAATGAAGCAGCCAAGCATAGCCTAGCTCTAGATACCAACTGTTATACGCCTGATGGAAAATAAGGAAAAGTAGCTCACTTCGAGAGTGAGAGCCTATAGAGATAAAGGAAAAGGAATTCTATTTGTATTGATATTTTTTGGATACTGGAGAATCCTCCATACACAGACGCTTTATGCTGTAAAGTTGTAACTGACTCGTAGTAAAGATAAAACTACCTAGTAGCACAGTAATGGAAATAACAGACAAACGTCCCTTATAGATGAGCTCACAATAACTACTATGGGCCAAGCCGAGACTCTTGAACAATTAACATAGACTCAAGTTTATTGGACTTAATGGAAAAAGATTAGGAGAAGCCCATTCAACCCATCCGAAAGTAGCCCTAAAGTCCCTTATCCTCATGCATCGAATCACTCTGCCTCCCCTTTCATGCCGCCGCCCAAATGCTGCTTCTGACCCCCTGGGAGCCATCGACACCTTTGAGCCATCGTATAACAGAGATCTTACCACCATTTGACAGAGAGCTTGATGACGCTAATCCGGGAACCCTAAAATCGCAGCACCAAAGTCACAGAAAATTCTTAAAAAGGTGAGGTGTGAGTGTGGTCTGTTGAGAGAGATTTGGATGTGAGGAAAAAAAGAAGAACTACAGAGACGTGGGGGAAGAAAGAGAACTGACGAGGAGAATATATTGGAGAAGAAGAAACCGAATGAAAGGGAAAGGAAACTTACCGAACTACACCATTTTTGGAGTCTTTAGGGGTTGGGTTTCATCTGGGTTTGGGCCACGGGCCTGGGCTTTACAGGTACTATGCAGGCCCAAAGCCCTTGTGAAGTCGTTGTCTTTCAAGTCTTAACTCCTAAGAACACTAAACCTGTGGCCGAGAAGAAGGACTGAATTGAAAGTTGCCACATGTACGATGTCATTGGAAAACTAGCAGTGGTATCGAGTTTACCTAGCTTGGTTACAATGTTTAAACCTAGAAGGTTTTCAAAGAAGCTATAAATGCTTAATTGGTTTGAAAGCTATGGCAAGTTGGTGCTTTAAAATATTTATTACAAATTTGATGACAAATAGGTTGAGGTTTGAGGTGTGGCAGTGGCACACGCCCTTTTGAACATGATGGAGAAGAGTGAAACAAAAACAAATATTTTAGTCATGAATAGATTACATAAAAATATTCTCATAAACTGATATAGTTTCATGTGGTTCATCAGATTGTAAAATTACTTTTATTGTAAAGTAAATCTAATGAATTACATGAAATTACGTCAATTTGTAGAATTATTTTGAATAATCTCTTTGTGGTTATAGCAGTCCAGAGAACCCTTTTGTGATTATCAAAGGATATAAATTAATTATGCCACAAAAGGATATGTTAAGCAGTTAATGCAGTTCTTACCTTAAAACTTAGGCTGTTTTGACTAGTGGCTGTGGGATCGATGGTTGCAGAAAATAATATGTTGGAAATAAGGGTGTTGAACCGGATCGGATTTTTTCCGAATCTGGTCCGAAACCCGGAAATCCGGGTGCATCCGGGCGGTTATCCGCCCGGATTACAGCTGGGCAGTTAAAAAACTCCGGATCTGGTTACGGATCCGGTCATGTGACCCGATTATTCGTAACCGGGTCATTTAAAAAGAAAATAACCTGCTCCTTTGAGAGTCTTCAGTCTCGCTTTGCTGTCTCATTGTCTCGAATAGTTAGGGTTTGCTCGTCTTCTCGAATCCGAATACCTAATCGTGTTCCGTCGTCACTCTCAGTCTCGAATCTGCCTCGTCTTCAATCCGTCGTCTCTCTCGGTCTCGAATCCGCATTCTCTCTCAGTCTCTCTCGAATAGTTAGGGTTTGTTGTCTCGTCTTTCGACCTCACCGAGACACGGAAACAGAAATTTCGAAGTGCTTAAGGTATTTTTTTTTTCATTTGCTCTGTTTTTCACATGTAAGTTTTAATCACTTGTTCTTCTAAGTTTTAGCAGAAGATTATGTGACCTGTTAGAATTATCTCCCATGATTGATAGAAATTATTGTTATCCAAATTGTTACTGTAGATTAGAGGGATCATATGTGAAACTTTGTGAGAGTTTTGGGGAAACCCTGGAAGAATTTAATTTTTTTTTTTTTTTTAATAAGAGGGACAAAACTTCCATTTTTATTGATTTTTATTGTCAAAATCACTGTTCTCCCACTCAGCCAAAAATGCCAATACTGATTTTTATTGATTTTTATTTGGTTGTGTACATTGGGTTATATCATGAGCACCTTGTGTTTCGTGAGTGTTATTATAGTACCCTGAGTTTTGTATTGAGTACCAGTACTGGGTTTTTGTATGGGTTGAGTGCTGAATTTGATTGTATGGTTGAGTGTAAAAATTGCATCCTGATAACAATACCATTGTGCATTACAATACAATTGCATTGAATAATATTGAATTCCAGACGTCCCAATACAATTGGCAGGTTTATATGTTTGAATTGTGCATTACATAGGTAGCTATATATATATATATATATTGTGCATTACGATGGTCGTTGGCTGATAACTAATGCCTATATATTGGTAGCTATATATATATATATATATATAGCTAATTTGTCTTTGTAGATAATTGACTTAGTGCATGAATACTATAATATTAGTTTTTTTAAATGCCAATCTCATGATCTAATCCTAGCTAGCAGCTTATAATCATAGGGGATTTTAGCAGAATTAATTGTTCTAATATTATTAGAGCTTATCTCCACTTTCACATGTAAAGAACAGAACTACCTCCAAAACCACATACTGGAAAGTGCCATGTGGAACTAGCTTGGTCTATGAGTCTCTGAAACCCACCAATTTACTTCGCGGTCAATGAGTGTTGTGTCTAAGTGCTAGTAACTTGGTTGGTTGCCAAGTGAGGGGGCAGCCGTGGAACAAGGGAAATTGAACAAAAAGTGAAGGAAAGAATCTTAACACAGTATCTTCATTTAATACCCTTAATTGTTGCCGGACATACAACATTTTTTAGGAGGGATTATAACTGCATAGTCTGCATGCAGCTTTCGATCAAATGTGAAGACAACTGCATCCTATCTTTGACATTCTCCCTAAACTATTTCCCATCAACAAAATTATTAATTAGATTGACATCTCACAATTAGATTATCGGTTTAGCTTCTCAATTTTGTCGATATGATGTAGATGTAGATGAAGATGTATTTGTCCAGTACATTTTTTTTTATGGGTATATATGTCATGCACATTGATCTTGGATTTCCAACTATTAGCGCCCAATGTTTTCTTGATTTGTAATATTAAAATGCATCAGTACCAAATTATTAACCTACTGCCACATGATTAATGCATTAACGATGATTACGGTCATTTGACTCAGATGGTTGTTATCATGGCAGCTTGTCTTGATCAGTAGATAGTTACTTGAAAATGCAAAATCTGACACAATATTTGGTGAAAACTGTTGTTTGATATTGCTGGATCGGTTGAGTTAGCCTGTTAATTTGCATCTTGTTTCGAGATGATTTGGATACTGGTTATCCAAAGAAAATAAGTAAAAGATGAGTAGGATAGTTGCAGCTCAATTCCACATGCGCAAATCAACAACACAAGGCAGAAAAGCAAAAGAAGGGCAAAAATCACGTAACACATACCCACTACAAATCCACAGAGCTTGAGTGATGTTTACATATATTCAACTGCCGCTGGCACTACCAAGAATTTTAATTTATTTCTATTGTTTGGCATTTGTTCAAATGTTATATATGTTAATGGGCATAAACTTCTAGTCTCAGAACAAGGATAGAGATGGCATATGAGATGCTTCCTTTATTACAACAAGGCTCTAGGCCAGCATCTACATGCGTCCGACAAAAATATACATATCTCATAATTTTCTTACTCAATTATTTCTCAAGGATAGGTAGCCCAACTTACCTTTTTCATGAGTGCTTTTATGTTTGTGAGAATTGATGCTTTATATTTACTTTTAGGGAAAGGCAATATTATTAATGGACCTACAGTACTAAAAATACTTGTAAGTTTGATAAGTTTTACCTTAACTGTTAGTTTTATTTTTATTATATATATATATTTTTTTTTTTCTTATGTTTCAAACAGATGGAAGGTATTTTTAGTGGTAATGTTGGTGAATCAGCATCTATTTCATTGGATATGGAGGAAAACACTAGTCCTTTAGTGCCTTCCTCTATGAATACCCAAAACCCCACACCATCTCTCCCCCCAAAGTCAAAAAGAGCCAAGAAGGCTACGAACCAATCTCTTGTATGGGATAATTTTACAAGGGTTGAACCTATTGATCCCAAAGCTCAATGCAATTATTGCTTTAAGATTTATGGATGCCATTATAAAAATGGTACTTCATTAATGTCACACCACTTGAGATATGCTTGTCCGAACTCTCCCATTAGAGAGAATAAAAATCTTGGGAAGGATAAATCACCATCACACACTGGAGTTAGGATGGATGGTAAAGGTTCTAGTCCTCAAGTGTTAGGACAATATGATCGTGAAAAATTAAAGGCGATGATTTCCAATTTGTTTATCTAGTGTGAATTAACATTCAAGGTTATAGAGCATCCGGCATTTGTTAAACTTTTGGGTTATTTAGAGTCTAGACACACTTTGCCATCCCGAACCACCTTCCAAAAAGAGTGTATTGGTTTATACAAAGAGGAGAAGCAAAAGTTGAAGGCATTGTTGAGTAGTCAAAGAGTGAGTTTGACCACCGATATATGGACATCGGTGCAAAATAAGAATTACATTTATGTTACATGCCATTATATTGATCAAAGTTGGGTATTACACAAGAAAATTATAATGTTTTTCAAGATTCCTAATCATAGGGGTGAGACCATTGCTTAGATGTTAGAGTCTTGTTTGGCGGATTGAGAGATTAAACGCCTTTGTACGATCACCATGGATAATGCCTACTCCAATGATGTTGCTATTGATCATGTGAGGAGGAAGATAAGAGATAATGAGTTCACAATTTTGGGAGGCGAGTTCATACATGTACGATGTGCTGCACATATTTTAAACATCATTGTATGTGATGGTTTAAAAATTATTCATGATGCTGTAAATAAGATTAGAGAAGCAATAAGATTTGTGAGATCCTCACCGGCAAGGCTTGATATGTTTAAAACGTGTGCAAACAAGCTGAATATTATGTGTGGAAAAATGGTGTGTCTAGATGTTCCTACTAGATGGAACTCAACATACCTAATGCTTAGTATTGTTGAAAAATACGAAAGAGCTTTCGTACTAATGGGAGTGAAGGAGTCACAGCTTTTGGCGCCTCCGTTTGAAGATTGGCAAATGGCTCGTATTTTTATTAAGTTTCTAAAAGTTTTTTATGATGCCACTTTGAAAATCTCTGGCTCATTGTATGTGACCTCTAATATGTTATTTCAACAAATTTGTACAATTGAGAATACTTTGAACAACATGTGTAACGCCCCAAACCTGGTTGGCCTGGAGAATTACTACCTGTCTCTTAAGAACTTATTTTCCAACACAACTAAAAAGAAACCCAAATATTTAATAGCAAATCTCAATATCAAGAGTTCTAAATAACCACATTGAAAACTTCACAAAGTCATTATTGCAGCTAAAATAAACTAAGAAGTCCGTAATCTCTCGGTAGTCATAACAACCCAATTAATAATTTCATAAATCTAACTGAAACTCAAGGTATAAATAAAACTCAAAAGCATTAAAACTAAGAATATCAGAAGTCCTTCTTCTACCAACATCTCCTCAGCTTAAACACAAACAGCAATCTAATCCAGGTCCTCATTTAGACTCTCCACATCATCTGAAAAATATTATAATCATAGGGGGTGAGTTATCAACAACTCAGTAAGCAGAAATCATATGCTAGCGTACAAACATGAGCATTTACAAAGTAGAACATGCAGAACAGAACATATTTTCAAAAGTAACAGAGCGATGGTTTTAAGACAAGTAAAACCCTTAGCACTTTGACATAACATAAACTGAGTATCATCATCAGATCAAAACAGAGCATCAAATAGAGCAGAGATCATGTTTCACCCCCGTGGTAGGGTTGTGCTAACCCCGGTGGCCAAACCAGACAGAGACAGAGGTGAAATCTTTTCTTTATTATTCTTGGAGCCCCGAGTGTGCACACAAGAAAGACCACAATAAAACCACTTTGTTTCCAAAGTGGGTGCACTCAGAGACAGAGAAGTTGGTACCAACCCAAACAGAGCAGAGCATAACAGAGCAGAGCAGAGACAGAGTCAGATACGAAAACCAGTACACCAAGCCAAAGGTTTTCAGATGTTATATCAAATAATACAGAGTACCAAAACAGAATCAGACAGTTTACCCACACTGAACACAAAAGTCAAAACATCTTTCTAAATAAATGCACAACTTTTCATATTCTCAATATCGCTCATTTTTCAGATTTCAGAAACCACATGACAGAATTTAGCTCATGTCTACACAATGCATGCCAAAACATATTTTTCCTTTTTCACACAGATTTCATGAATAATACAGATGAGTGACCGAGGTTGATCTTTATTTTCACAAGTTCCCAACACAACACAAAATATGCAAGTTTTTCATAAAATCAACCTCAGTCTTATTAACTTGTATAAAACCTAGCATAGGAACCCCACTTACCTGACTCCTGTAGCACATTATCTATGACTTGAATACAGTCTCTATCCGTCTCGTCACCTATTCATAAAAATAATATAAACTAAAAATTAAAGTCCGACAATACAAAATTGGTCTTAGACAACTTAAAACTCAATTTCTAGACCATAATTCAGCAAGTTTATTACAACTCAAACAACCAAATAACAATCTGGACAGCCCACACTTCGACCCAAAATATTCTATATTAATCTCAGTATTGTCGGATACAAGCATCAAGACCAATGCCAATTCAAATTCCAATAACTCACACTTATTCCAACAGTTCTCTGTCCCAAACAATTACTAACAATTTAACCAACACTAAACAAAGCACACTTCTTCCTATTCACAACTCCATAACATAAAATATAAACTAATACCTCTAAAAATTAAACTGCACTCGACAAAGACAATTAAATTCCCCTCTAAATATTCTCTCAACCAGCAATCCAACCGACCCTCCTTACTCCTCGGACTTAGTCCGGCACAACCAACAAATTCACAGTAAATATGAATTATCGCAGAAATACATTTAAATCTCAAAAGTTCTTTGGGAAAAATACTTACAATGCTATAATATAATTTTTGAAAGATCACGGAGGTGCTAGAAGCGGCAACGCAGCAACAAAACAGTGCCAAATGCACTGTGGCCGTGGGTCTCAAAAACTCACTTTTCAACAGGTGCAAACGAAGACCCGAAATTGATAGGGTAGGGCTTAGGGATGTCGGTGAAGCTAATGGTGGTGGTGGTTGGCCGTGGGTGGCGGCGCAATAGGAGGTTGAAGTGTAAAAACACCCAAAATGGAAATGTTGATGGTGGGGCTTCACCGGTGACAAATCGGAGGTGGGGTTGGGTCCATTGGGTTGCTAGAAGGTCGATGATGATGTGGTGAGAAAATGGTGGCCAGAGTTGGCGCGACGGCGGCGCAGCGGCGCAAGGAATGTCGCGGCTTCGTGTGGTGCGTGGAGGCTAACGGCGGCGCGGCTGGGGTTGGAAACCGGAGGGGGAGGTCGCTGGTGGCTGGGGAGGACAGTGGGCCGGGCGGTGTCGGTCACCACCGGCGCATGGCGGCAGGCTGGGCGAGAAGAGAAACGGTCGGAGAGAGGGAGGGGAGTTGCGGCGCGCGGGAAAGAAACCAGAGAAAAAAAAAAAGAAAAAAGAAAGAAAGAGGAAATAGGAAATGTAGGGAAAGAAATGAGATCCAATCCTCACATCTTGGGTCACAAAAAATAATCCAACGGAAACGATTTTAAAATAGCAAGTGAAATAAAATAATTCAAACGTAGTGATAAAAATGAAAATAAATAATTAAACCCCACAACAAGTTAATTTAATTTGAGAAGAAATTTAAACGCATAAAAATAATTAATTTAGAGAAAGTACTTCAAAAAAAAATATTTTCGTAAACACAAAATCATAAAAATAAAACAACTAAAAATCCAACAATTTTAAGACAAGAGAATAAATTTTAAATTAATAACAAAAAAAATCTTTCAATTAAAAATACACTAAAATACGGAATGTTACATCCTTCCCCCCTAAAAAAAAATTTCGTCATCGAAATTTGTAAGGTCAAACATGACGCTAAAGCAGGATAGAAGATACAACCCAAAACACGCTCGAAAGGATCATACCATCAATAACTCCCAACAAGCATGAGTAATGTTCTCTCAAGTCTATCTCCATAGGCAATTCCATCATACTCGTATTAGTCCTCCAGTGGCACAACACGTCCAGTATTCCTAGGGTGACTATTCTATCCAAAATCTCATCTGTTCACAAGAGCCTTAATACAACATCCAAGGAATCCTAATGATTATTATTATTTTCGTAACACAATCTGCGCTAACCTCAATCGACTCATATGTTAAATCTCGCAAACCTTCATTGTATTCTACAAGTTGGTAACCTATTAGCCACTTTTAAAGTTAACCATCAATAAACATTTCCATCATCCAAACTTATTCCCTCAAAACCAACAAGAATTATATCTTAAATCCGCACCACCAAAAGTTCAATCTCTAATTACAAGTATCATATCAAATTTTCAAACACTACTAATTCCTTAAGATCAACACAAGGGTTGAATCTTTAATTATATCACAACATAACACCATCAAGTACAATGTAGTCCAACACCTACTAACCAGAAACTCTTACAACATTTTGGTAGAAAAAAAAAATTCTTGTTCTCCCAAAACCATGAAATATTACACACTTTCCTCAAAATCACCAAGAATTCCTTTCTGAATCTGCACCAACTATTACCCTTAAATCTGACATGGATCAATTCTAAAACCCGCCACTAAAACCTCGAACTAGTAACAATCATTATCCAAACTAGACCAACACCTTTAATTCTCAAATAAATAATCCCCTTGAAAATCCCTATATCAATAACTCAACTTCGATCAACCCCATTAATGGTCATAGATTAATCAGTCTCCAAAAATAAATCATGCTAACACACCAAGCCTGCAGAATTAAAATTCCAATCTCATTAGAAATTAGTCCTTCAAATTGCAATTCTAAAACCTTAAATTATATAAGAATCAATTTCCGAAATCTGTAAGATTGATGAACGTATATCCAATAATAAAACAATCGACTCCCGAAACTTTCAAAATCTAAAACATTAGATTTAGATTTAGAAGGACTTCTGGTGTTCTTAGTTTTAATGCCTTTGAGTTTTATTTATACCTTGAGTTTCAGTTAGATTTATGAAATTATTGATTGGGTTGTTATGACTACCAAGAGATTACGGACTTCTTAGTTTATTTTAGCTGCAATAATGACTTTGTGGAGTTTTCAATGTGGTTATTTAGAACTCTTGATATTGAGATTTGCTATTAAAGATTTGGGTTTCTTTTTAGTTGTGTTGGAAAATAAGTTCTTAAGAGACAGGTAGTAATTCTCTAAGCCAACCGGGTTTGGGGCGTTACAAATGGTATCAGAGCCTATCCCAACTAGAAATGTGGGACTTGAGCCGTGCCACCTACAATGGACAGGCCCGACAAGGACGTCGGGAATTTAAGGGGGGTAGATTGTGATACCCCATATGATATGGATAAGGGTAGGTGGTGTATGAGATCCCACATTGCTTGGGAAGGAGAAGTTCTTGCTCTTTATAAGGTTCTAGTGGGGCTCCAATTGTATTATTAACTAGTTCTTTAGGAGTATAGGCCATGTGGTTTGGGCCTTCCATTAGGGTGTTACAACACGGGTTAGAGTGACGATGATATGTTGATGAAGATGACTTTACTATGAAACTTAAGTTTGATAAATATTGGGGGAAAATAGATAGGATGAACATGATTATTTATGTAGCTTTTGTCATTGACCCTCGATACAAGATTACAGCCTTGTCATATTGGTTAAAAAGGTGCAAAGGAGATGAATGCGGAGATAGAATTGAGGCCAAAGTAAAATTACTCATGAGTCGTTTGATTGAACAATACCACAAGTTTTATGGGCTAGGTAGTGGAAGATCAAATATGGGCCATAGAAGTTCCTCAAGTATTATTGGTGATGACCTAGACTGTGAAGATTTTGATACAGCTCTAGAGCAATATCTTGAGAAGCAAAACAGTTCAGTACTTAGTTCGGACATGGATTTGTCGGATGTGATTGAACCAAAAATACCCGAGTTTGATATTTTGGATTGGTGGAAGAAGAACTCATTTAGATATCCCATCCTTGCGGAGATCGCACTTGATGTATTGAGCATCCCTATTTCCACCGTCACATCCGAGTCCGCATTCAGCACCGGTGGACGTGTAATAGACCCATATCGAAGCTCATTAGCTCCAGAGACTGTCCAAGTGCTAATTTGCACGTAAAATTGATTGACTTGTGAACCACTTAGTTCTTGGGAGGTCGAGGAGCATGTAGAACGCGTTGACATCAAAGGTAAACACTTTTATTTGTTAAGTTTGATTTTTTATTATTAATTTATCCATTTAACTTAACCTTTACATTTTTTTTTTTTGCTTAAGGTAACCCTCTTCCTTCAACTTCAGCAACTTAAGCATATTGACTCCCACCCCATGCATTGAAAACTCTCCTTATGCAGTAAGTTATCGGAACCATGCCATTTTTAATTTAAATAGATCATGAGTTTCTTAGTTCTTTGTATTAATATTTGTGTCTTTTTTCCAAAAGAAAGAAGTTAGGTATTAGCCATTTTGCTTTGCTGCTGCCTACTCATGCTTTGCTGACTATCATCTTTGAGTTGAATAAACTTAGATGGGAACCAGGCTTGCAGAGTTGGGTTGGTTTCAAGACTTAGGAGCATTGGTTGGCAGGCTTTTTAAAGGTTGTTTCCTGGCAGTGACAACTTGTTTCCTTATAAATTTCTAGGTGGTTTCTGTCATTTAAGGAAAGAACTTTCCTAATTTGCCATGCAGAAAAAGTGAGATTGCAGCCCTAATTTAACAAGACTTAGTCATGCTTTTCGGTTGTTTAACCTCTTTCATTTGTGCTTCTGCAGTTGGAATGCAACTTATGAGAATCTACTTACCATCAACAAGCCTTTCCCCCAGCCCATCCCCCTTCCTGTAAGTTGTTATGGATTGAGCTTGTTTCCTCTATTTTCATTGCTTGTAAATGTTAATACACTATTCTACTTGAAAAGTACCAAGAGGGTGCTTGGATCATGTATTGCTTAAGATAATAACACTGTGAATGATGCAATTATGTGCAGAAGGATTAATGACTTAATTGGAGAGGGTTCATCTTTTCATTGCCATTTTTTGCTTACTTTAGGATGCTTTTAGATGTACTGATTGAGTCTGATTGAAAGGTTGGTGCTGATCTTGTAAAAAGCCTTTGCATGTTTAAATATTATCTTAAAATATAAGTCATCAAATTCCTTGAAAATATATTCATAGTAGCATGCCGAGGGACAATTTCATTCATATTTTTCCTTTGTTATTGTGCTTGAATATGTGTGCAACATTAATAATTCTGCATCACACTTTCTTAAGGAGAATTCATATTCATGAAATAAACAAGATTCTCGCTAAGTTTTTCTTGTTTTTTGGAAATAGCTAAGTTATTTTGGTTAGCTGCATCTCATCATAATTATTTTATGGGAATGCTAGTCTTACTCCGTTTTTCTACCTGAATTCATACTGGGCTTGGGAAATCTATGTAGCATATATGACCATGATGGTCATTTTGTTGATGAAGTTGTAAAAAATTAAGATCTGTGGTTAGGGGTAAGAAAAGAGAAGTGTGAAATCATTGTGTTTATGGCTCTTTTTTCATGAGAAGACACATTTTATCTATTGGATCGAAAGATCTCTATGTTGGATATATCAGTCTCAAATATTATACATCACAACTGAAGATGATTAATTACCATGTGATTAATTACCATAACATACAGCTCCTGGTTTCTCTTTTCTGATTTCAATAAGAAGCTTATGAATTTCTATGCATGGAACTCTAAGAAGATCCTAGTAATTCAATTCCCTCATTTGTTCTAATAATCCTAACAGTAACTCATATATGCACAAGTTTTTAACAAAGATATGGACAAAGACATAGTTGTCTTGCTTGCAGCCAGAGCAGCAAGACAGGAAAATCAAGATGCTATTGATGCAGCCATCAGTAACATGCTTGCTGATCCAAAGGGAATATGGGTTGCATTTGGTCTATTTTGTAAATTTATTTCTTTTGTTCTTTGTAAATTTATATTTTAGTTTAATTAGCTGTGATGTATTATTTTTTCTTTTGTTTTTTATAAATTTATGTCTTGCATTGTGATGTAACAACAATATTATTTGTTTTACACTTTTATTTATTTTTCTTTTTTATTTATTTTGTTTGTTAATTTATTATCAGAATTAAAAAAAAACTAAGTGCTATAAAAATATTTTTTTAAGTTTTAAAGTCTTTTTTTTTTTAAAAAAAACCCCGGATTAAATCCGGTTATAATCCGGATCCGGATTAAATCCGGATATCCGGATTGAATCCGGTTATCAGCCCGGATTAAATCCGGATTAATCCGGGCGGATAACCGCCCGGATTTTAACATCCGGATCCAGTTATGGCCGGATATCCGGATCCGGATGAACACCCCTAACTAGAAACATGGCTTATGGTGCATTGGAGCATGCATACATACATACATATACATACATACATATATATATATACATGTATATATATATATATATATCTCTCTCATGACCACCCTTTCGTCATTTGAACTTTGCTGTTGGCGTATTATAATTGATACGAACTACATTGTTTTTTTGTTTTTATTTTTTTTATATAGGAAAAATGAGAACAATACAAACAAGGAAGGTAATAGAAAATTAAGGGGATCAAAGATGAAACTAAAGTTTAAAACAAAGGACTGGATGGAGACAATGCGAATGCAGCCAATAATATTGACACTCTTATAAATATCTTGACTATGGATTACTTTCAAGGTATTGGTCGATATCCTATAAAAAATAATGAAAATTTCCAATTTATGGTTATGTGAATATTTGAGATTGTCGTGATGACATCTAGGTTGTCACTACCGGCATGGGGCTCCTACAAGTCCAATTAAGTACGTAGAATTTGTTTGTTCTTGTGGGAAACTGCAACAAGCATTTGGAAATCTCTCATTACAGTCACATTGGAGTTTTGTCTTTTAATGATCTCTACAATTCATTTTAACAATATTAATTCACTCACCAACATTATTCCTTAAGATCTATCTCATCTCTGTAACAATCAGTTTTGAATTTGACCCAATTCTGCTAGCTTTAAGTTATGTTTGAATAATAAGATAATATTGTGTGAATAATAACAAAAAAATAATGATAGAATATTGAATAAAAGTAAATAATAATAAAATAATAAATAGTAATATAATATTCTTAACTACCCAAACTAAGGGTGAGTTTGAATGTTGAAGTAAGTTGAGTTGAGTTGAGTTGAGTTGAGATGATAAAATATTATTAGAATATTATTATTATTTTGAGATTTGAAAAAATTGAATTGTTTATTATATTTTGTGTTGAGATTTGAAAAAATTATAATGATGAGTTGAGAATAGTTAATAATCCAAACTAAGAGCATTGGCAATGGTCTAGCCATTGCCAAGTCTAAAGTTTATCTAGAATCTTAACTTTTGACTATAATATCAATTTTTGACTAGGTGAGTCCACATTGGACTAGTCATTATAAAGTTAAAATAATAATATAATATTATACTTTTTATTTTTATTTTTTGTAAATACAATTTATATATTTCTTATATCTTCATGCTTTGTAGAAATAATGTGTATACTCTATCAATCAATAGAAATAATGTGCATGCCATGCATGTTTTACCATTCAAAGAGAGAGGGAATTGATGAAATAATTAAATATTGATTTCCATTGTGAATAGTAGCTAGCCATGTTTGGAGAGGACTTAAGATTTACTATTCATCAAGTCTTAAGCTTTGGACCATTGGCTAGTCCAATGTGAAAGCTTTTTCTCACATCTAGCTAAAGTTTGGACTTGCATTGGCATTTGGCTAAAGTTTGGCTAGAATCTTAATTTTTAGCTATAATATCAATTTTTGACTAGGTGAGTCCACATTGGACTAGCCATTATAAAGTTAAAATAATAATATAATATTATATATTTTTTTATTTTATTTTTATTTTTTTATTTGTAAATACAATTTATATATTTCTTAGATTTTCATACTTTGTAGAAATAATGTGTCTATTCTATTAATAAGTAGAAATAATGTGCATGTCATGCATGTTTTACCATTCAAAGAGAGAGGGAAGTGATGAAATAATTAAATATTACTTTCCATTGTGAATAGTAGCTAGCCATATTTGGAGAGGACTTAGTGAAATCACCACTTGTCCCAAAAGCTTAAGCTGATAGGAAGAGGTAGATTTTATTATTTTATATCTTAACACTCCCCCTCACTTGTGGGCCAGACTTTCCCTCAATGAGTAGGCCCCACAAGTGAAATATTTAATTAAATGGGATAGAGTGTAGAGTCAGGGTTCGAACTCAGGACCTCTGCTCTGATACCATGTGAAATCACCATTTATCCCAAAAGCTTAAGCTAATGGGAAGAGGTAGATTTTATTATTTTATATCTTAACAGACTTAAGATTTACTATTCATCAAGTCTTAAGCTTTGGACCATTGGCTAGTCCAATGTGGAGGCTTTTTCTCACATCTAACTAAAGTTTGAACTTGCATTGACATTTGACTAGTCCATTACCAATGCTCTAACCCGTTAACCTTATGCACAAAAAGCCTATTTCCTTTGGAGGGGTACCCCCAACAGTTGCCCTATCTCCTTTCCCTTTCCTGCAAATTTCCTACACATTTCCCTCTATTTTAGAGGCGATCATGTTTCCTCAAAACTATAAATAATTTATTTTTGGGTGGATATGAAACTTTTGCTCGCTTTAACGTCCAATAATAGGATAACATAACAGGACGACCCACGTGGCCCAGAAGCCTAGGAAGAGAGAGAAATAGTATATCCTTAGCTAACAAACAACTTCCCTGCACCCTAGCTAAGTTGGATTTAATTGGCCTGGTCAAAGTTCCTGAGAACACAACACAACAACTTAAACACTGTCCCAACCAAGATTAGTGAAGGAATCCCACGCAGTTTGACCAGTCACTGAAATGAGACCTCTCCTCCGGCCAATAACCATTTTATTTTATTTTATAAAAATAAAAATATTGCAAATAGTAATTATGAATAATTTAAGGAATTTTGGAGGGTCTGATTTTTTTTTTTTAATTCCCGCTTTATATTCTATTTCTTTATTTCAGGATAGTCATATTAATATATACATATATAGCTAGATTAGGGATAAAAATATGTGACTCCACTCGTTAATCCAATACGAACACGACACAATAATAACGAATTTAGTTTAAATCTTAATAGGTTTGGGTCAAAACGGATCGACTTATTAAAATACGATTACTTAATGGGTCAACCATTTATGATTCGTTAAGAAAGTTAAAGTTATATTTATACACTTATACTTAAGAGTAAAATTGTTGGGATTTAATTTTGATATTTTTATTGTTTGAATCGTAAATTTGGACTTGTAGTTAATTATATTTTTTTTATAGATTTTGTGATTTTAACATTTATATAAAATTATGTTAAACTTAATAAAGTCAAACAGATTAATTTTAGATCTGTTCAACACATTTACATAAATGAGTTGAAACGAGTCGTGTTAACCTATTTTATAGTATTCACTAACGGATTAAAACAGATTGTATCATGTCAACCCGTTATGTTAATAGGTCGTGTTAGGATTTAAGATTTTGATACGATAAGTTTAACGAATCGTATTCAAATTGACCCAAATAATATAATACATATGATACCTAATCCACGATGCACCAACTGATTTGCCTAAATGTACTGAATAGACTCCCAGTGAAAGGAGGACCACTATGGTCCATAATGCACAGGATGTTCTCTGTTTGCTGACACCACGTGACAGCACGAGGGTTGCCGAGTTGTGTCTGAATGAAAGAGAGAAGCTAGGATAAAGATATGTTTTTAAAAAATAAAATAAAATAAAATAGAGAGAGAAAGAGAAAGGGCTTTCATCATTTTAAAGCAACTTTGGAGTTTTGGTCCTAGTGCTTGTGCCTCCCAACGTGCTCCTCCAGCTGGGCTTTTGATAATTGAACCCTACCTCCTCCATATCTCATCACTGCCCCCTTTTCTCACGTCTTATCTCAAAGTGCATGCTACTCATAAGCCCATACACCACACACTAAAATTTTTTTAAAATTTTTTTTGGTTTTATTATTCTTAAAATAATTGAATTATTCTATTCATAATCCATATATCACATATTTGGTAAGACAATAAAATTAAAAAAATCATAAAAATGATGGTGTGTGGTGTATGAGACTTAAGAATAGAATTTTTCTATCTTAAAATATAGTTTCTATTCATAACCAAAGCTGTTATTATCGTCCTCTCTGACACCCCATTTCACTTTCCTCCCTCAACTCTTTCCCGGTGCTTTGAGGGACCATGATAGCAAGCAGATGCAGTAGATTCTTTCCCGGCTTTCCACAACAGTTGAGTCAAGACTCTCCTCTTTCACCCTCTTTCGTCCCCCATTTTTTTTTTCTTTCTAATTAAAGCTTTCAGAATATTAAATTTCTGTGTCTCCTTCTGTCTCTCTCTCGCTAAATCACATGCACAGTTAAAGAGGCGAGCAGTGAGCACAATGGTACAAAAACAGACCTCAACATCTTTACCGTCGAAGTTCTTTGATCCATCTGGGTCTTCGTTTCGTCATCTATTTTAGCAGATAATTAGCAGTAAATGCAGCTTAGGTTTACTTCATTTGTTTGATGGGGAAGAAGGGAGGTAGCTCATGGTTGACTGCTGTCAAAAGAGCTTTCAGATCTCCTACTAAAGAGGATGAAGATAAGGTCTGTTAACTGTAATCTCTATTTTTGTTCAAAAACGTTAATGTTCTTTCGTTTCTTGAGTTGTTTCCCCGAAATAAGCAAGTCATGAAATCAAAGTGATCGTGTCTGCCGTTTTTTAACGCAGAAAAGAGAGAAGCGAAGGTGGATATTCAGGAAGCCCACAAACCAGGAAACTGTGACGCAGCAAACACCACCAAAGGCCACGCCTCCTGCTGCCGGTTTTGTTGGCTCCGCTTCTGCATCTACGAACAATGAGCCTTCAACGAAAGCGGATGTGGAGCGAAAGCATGCGCTTGCGGTGGCGGTGGCCACTGCCGAGGCTGCAATGGCAACTGCGCAGGCGGCGGTGGAGGTGGCTCGGCTTACCAGGCCTGCTAATTATGCTAGAGAACTCTATGCAGCTATTGTAATTCAGACTGCTTTTAGAGGGTATTTGGTAAGCCAAATACAGATCTAAGATCCTATATCATTTCACAAGAACAAAGGGTTTAGACTATGCCACTATGTGCGCGCGTGACTGTGTTTGTGCAGGCGAGGAGAGCACTGCGTGCGCTTAAAGGGCTAGTGAAGTTGCAAGCTTTAGTGAGAGGTCATAATGTTAGAAAGCAAGCGAAGATGACCCTCAGATGCATGCAAGCCTTGGTTCGGGTACAGGCCAGGGTACTTGACCAGCGCATGAGGCACTCTCATGAAGGCAGCAGAAAATCCGCATTTAGTGACACAAATAGCGTTTGGGAGTCGCGGTATATTCAAGACATTTTAGACAGGAAATCAATGGTAAGTTCGTTCTTCTTCCGATGTCAACTTTAAGTCAATGTTTTGGAAGTTTATGTTTTGGAAGTTCTTTTCTTGCTTTTAGAAGCCGAATGATAGTTAAACAGTAAAAGCCGAAGCCCTTTTCACGATTCCAAAAATGTCAATCAAAGTATTCAAACAGAAACCTTTACCATTTTGTGGTTTTGACGCTGTTTGGCTCCATAGATGGAAGTATTTTAATGTGATTTGTTGTTATTTCAAAGTCAAGGGAAGGAAGTAGCATTGCAGATGATTGGGATGAACGTCCGCACACTGTGGAAGAAGTGAAAGCCATGTTGCAGCATAGAAAAGAAGCTACAATGAAGCGTGAAAAGACCTTGTCCCACGCCTTCTCTCAACAGGTTTCATCCTCTACTCTGTCGCAAACTCTGTTTCAGTCAGTGCCCCCATTTTGTTCCACTCTTGTTAGTTGTTATATCCATGAGCTAAATTGTCCTACTTTGCTGAACCATTTCATAGATTTGGAGAACTGGAAGGAGCCCGTCGATTGGCAATGAAGACGAGATTGAGGAGAGACCCAAATGGCTCGACCGTTGGATGGCCACGAAGCCATGGGACACCAGGGGAAGAGCCTCAACTGACCATAGAGACGCCATCAAAACCGTGGAGATGGATACCTCCCAGCCTTACTCATATCTGGCTTCTAATTTCCGGAGACCAACTCAAAATCAAAATCAGCATCAGCAACAGCAACAGCAGCAACAAAGACCCAGTTCCCCTCTCCATAGAAGCCACCAAAACTTACACGCTCACCAATCCCCTATTACTCCTTCACCATCGAAAACCAGGCCTATACAAGTTAGGTCGGCCAGCCCTCGTTGCTCCAGAGAAGATAGAACCTTCCATACATCACAAACACCAAGCTTGAGATCCAACTATTGTTACAATGGTAGTGTGCAACAACATGGGAGGGGCGGTGGGACTAGTACTAGCAGCAGTAGTGGTGCTGCATTGCCAAATTACATGGCTGCAACAGAGTCTGCCAAGGCACGGGTGCGATCTCAAAGTGCACCCAGGCAGAGGCCCTTAACGCCAGAGAGGGAGCGTGTCGGGTCGGCCAAGAAACGGCTTTCTTTTCCTGTGCCAGACCCTTTAGGTATGGGAGTTGGGTATGGAGGTTTTGGGCAGAATTTGAGGAGCCCAAGCTTTAAGAGTGTCAATGCACATTTTGGGTTGGAGCAACGGTCCAACTATTCATCTTGCTGCACTGATAGCCTTGGTGGGGGTGAGATTTCTCCATCTTCAACCAGTGACCTCAGAAGATGGTTGAGATGATTAATGGATCAATGATTGATGGCAGATATTGATTTTAGGCTACGACCAATAACTTGCAAGAATTTCTCATCGAATTCCCTTAGCATAGGCTCCAGAAACTTCAACGTTTTCACTTTAATTTGAAAGTACGAGAGATTTGGTTGTATAAAAACATAAGAGTAAAGAGATCCGGATGAAGCTGGATCTCATGTAGTAAGTGGTATTTTCATTTGCCTTTCTTCTTTTAACTTTTCCTTTCATCTTTGTTGTTTGTAGTTGAAGATAAAATTCAGGTACTTTGTAGACTGTGTTGTAAGAGGAACTCCTTTTAACTTTGTGCCGTTGATGCCTTTACATGTAAACGCTCGTGTTTAACCACAAATGGCAGTTTGCATGTTGATTTGCAGCTAAAAAGAACCACAAATGGCCCCAACCACGAGAGCAGTCCTGCACTTTCGTTAACTTAACAATTTAGTATTTTTGCACTTGCAAGCAGTCAAATCCTTCCCCCTCATCTTTTGCTTTCTGTCATCACTATTTACATGATAGATTGGAAACAGAAAGAAAAACTCACTGATTTCGCATGTCCTTTCTTCACAGAAATTCATGATCGCGAAATTGATTATCACCTCGGATGCCCTTTTCTTCGGACAACCTAGTCTGAGTGTTAAAAGCGACCTCTGGCATTGGCTGGCCCATGAAGACTGGAATTATAACTCACATAACATCCATTGGAAATTGAGAAATGCCTGAAAAGAATTGTTATATCCGCTTTACCAATTCCAATCAAATGATCAGAATTACTGTAACAAAGATAAAAACAAACATCGTTTGCATTCGTAACCTCAGTCAAGTTCATACAGTCTCTTTAGAGCTGGTAGTACAAGCATGCAGTGAAAATGGCGCCAAAAGTAAAATTTCATGTTGGTAAGTTAGGTAAAAGACATCAGAATTTCATGGTAAAAGCGGTTATAAGAATTGATTTCTGTTGGTGTATCAAAAAAAAAAAAAGATTTCTGTTGGATATTTAAAGTTCTGTTTGCTATAAGAAATGCTCTTATTATCCTGAAACCGTTCATCATGTAATTTATCATTTTTATTCTTTTATTTAAAATTATATATTTACATATCAATATGTGTGTTTAAATAGAAGAATAAAAATAACAAATCACACGTTGATGTGTAGTACAAGAAATGATAAGTAGAATTTTACAGAAAGTTTAATATTTCATCATAACAATATACCCACGTAACATATTTCACACATATTGTAAAGTAAGGATATTTTTATAAAATAATATTATTTTTGTAAGATATTTTACAAAAAGAGCAATGATACCTAATACAAATTTATCAAACCTTACAAAGTTTGGCTAGAAAATTCACTTTTATAAATTTAACTAGCTACTTTTCAATAACACTAAATAACAAACTCTTCAAATTTATCACTATTTTATTAAAATATTAATTTTTATATTTTCATTTATTTTAATTCTAATTGTAATTTGAATATTCATTCGTTATTAAAAAAGTACACATTAATTTTCTAAAATTCATATTATTCCAACGGATATAATTTTCTAAAGGTCTTTTTTTTACAATAGTCATATTCTTCCAACTGATATATTTTCTCAACGGCCATATTTTTTCAATGGTTATATCTTTCCAACGGATATATTTTTTTCAGCCTTATTTTTTTCAACGACTATATTTCTCCAACGGATATAATTTTTTAACGGCTATATTTTTCTAACGGTTATATTCTTCTACTATAAAAACATAACATTTCCTCAACAATTTCATTCACTTCAAGTCAAGTGTCTCTGTGACACCTGTTTTTTCATTTTCTCTAAATGGATCGTTACCAAAAAAAAATTTCTTCTGGGAACTTCTTAGGTAACCATCAAATGGAATGAACTTCTATTTGTATGAATCTTTTCTTAGGCATTGCTTGAAATTCTGGATCAAGTAGAAGATGTCATTTCTGTTGAAGACTCGTTATCTCGTGACATGGAAGCATATTCAACCAAAGTTCATAATAGAGACGGTGATGGAATATCTGTCAAACTTGATCGTGCAGTAGAAAGAACGGTAAATGGTAATGAATTTACCAGAAAAGGTCAATTGGGCTTCTTCCCATTGTAATTTTCTAGTATTAGAGGTTTACAATGAGACCAGATTATTATTCTTCAACAAACTCCAAAGAAATGCAACACAATCATTCAACCAACAACGAGTATAATTTTATTTTTTCTTTCATTGATTCTCTCAATTTTTAAATACAATTGGCAAGAAATGTAAATATTGGAAAAAGGAAAAATACAAACACCAACAATATCACTCCCTTCTTTTTGCTCTCGATTCTCTTTAAACTCTTTGATGTTTGTATGACTATGGACAAGACGCAACTACAATACTCAGTTTTGGAAGCACTGTAGACATAATTTCCTAACTGAAAACGATTGACTTCCTCGCTACACCAAACTCTTTCACAGATTTGCTTGAACCATAACAGGGGATGCTTTTCTCTATCTAACCCCATCAACACCAAATCTCATGGTTTCAACCAAGAAAATCTCAAAAAATCTCCTAAACTTTACGACAATCAAATGGAATGAACAATTCAAATAATAATAAAAAAAAAAAAACTCCAAATCAGAAACCATAAGAGAATTCAATTTTCTGGAAAAAAGAACCGAGAAAGAGAAAAAAGAAAAAAAAAAAAAAGAGGCGACGACGG
Organism: Juglans mandshurica; assembly: GCA_022457165.1. Lineage (NCBI taxonomy): Eukaryota > Viridiplantae > Streptophyta > Magnoliopsida > Fagales > Juglandaceae > Juglans > Juglans mandshurica. Next base: position 38,503,564 of record CM039619.1, read on the forward strand.
CATGGCTTAACAGGAGGTGTTCGGCGACGACGATGGGAGGCGTCGACTCTGTTTCAACTAAAGATTGATTGTGTTAGAGGTAACTCTCCTAGCGATTAATGAATTTATGAAGATTAAAACTGTTGGTCTAGAATAATTGGAAAGTTGAGTTGGTTTGGTTGTTTATACAATGAAATAAATTGGGCATGAGTTGATGGTGTGAATAATGAAATTGGTGGGACTCTTAAAGTTTTTGTCTTGGTTGATCTTTGGATAAATGTCATTGAGAATGTTTACACGGCTAGAGGATGAAGTGAATTTCTGTCCTTAAATAGGTGTCATAAAATGTCTCCGCTTGAAAAAGTGCTTGAGATGTATTAGATTAGAGGTGGTATTTCAGCCAATTTATAAGTTAATTTCTTGATGTTTGGTTGAGCAGATTTAGGAATCTTAGTAGCATGTTTGATTTTGTATAGCTGTGACAATATATGATACGATTTGTGAACTTGACACGAATGAGCGAGTATGGGTTTGATGTAAATGAGTTTGACTCAAAATGGGTTGACCTGATAAGATACAATTAATAAATGAGTCAATTGCAACTTAGCTCAGTATAAAGGGTTAGCTCAACCCATTTATATAAAAAGGTTTAAATGTGTTGTATTCAAGTTAACCCAATAAAAATTATTGTTAAATGGGTCAAGCGGGTTATGCCATGTCACCCGTTATTTATATGGGCCGTCTTAGCTGAGTTTTAGGGTCTAATCCATTTAATTAAACAGATCATGTTTGGGTTGACTCATATAATCTAATATTCATGACTTGACACGACACGAACACAACCTGCAAACACAAATTTCTCCCTAATTTTGTGTAATGTTCAAATTTGGAAATTGAAAATATTATACATCGATCAAGAAGGATCTTACTCAATTATAAAGTTAGGTACAAAATCTTTGATGGTTAATGGATACTTCACTGCAAGAGAATTGGTTTTTTGGGATGAATAATTTCATCCCAAAAAACCTCATTTTCGTCTCAAAAAAGTTTATTGAGACGAAAATTTCATCTCAAAGTTGTCTCAAAATATTTTTTGGGACCAAATTGGATTTTTATCTCAAAAAAATATTTTTAGAGATGAAATTGGGCAGAACCAGTCGTAGGCATTCGAACAAACATTTTTTTGGAGACAAAAAATTTTCATCCTAGAAAACCGTTCAAATGGAAAAAAATCAGTTCGAACAAACACAAAGCCGCTTGAACCACATAGAAACTTGATTCGAACGACCGAATATATTTGATCATGTTCGAACGGACCGAGTGTTCGAACATATTAGATTTGTTCGAACATATAAATTGTTGTTCGAACACAATTGATATGAACAATTGCTGCCAGTTCAAATATAAAACGACTATTCAAATGGGATACTTTTCGAATGCTATGTTTGGCTGTTCGAACGTTTGGATTTCTCTCTAGTCATTCGAATGGGTTTTGTTCGGTTTGAACGTAATGTAAAAAGCTATCGTAGATTTATAAACTACAATTTATTGTTTGAACTGGGTATTGTCCATTCAAACGATATTCATGATATAGAATTGATTTAAATTAAAAATACAATACTAATATTAAATAATGTAATTTAAACATCACGTTTGTTCAAATGTTCTGGGACAAAATAATAAAAAGATAATTAAAGAAAAATAAGTTCTAGGATTGTGGTGGTGGCATAGAGTTTTGGGACATCATTAATTGCCATTGTTTGAACAATTTTTGGGATTAAATCTCCAGCTTCTTCTGCATGTTTTCTTCTAATCTCACCTCTAAATCATCTGCTTGATTTAATTGGATCAGCAAATCTTTTTCCTTGGACCTCAAATGTTCTATCTCAAGCTTTGCTTCCTCTAATTCATGAGTGTTTTCATTCGATTTGACTTTAGAAGAGGATGATGATGTTAAGGATGACTTCACGCGACGTCGTAAGCCCTCAAATATCTAAAACGTGGTCCAAGAACTTGAGAAAAGATCTGAGCATCGTTGACAGATGATTCATCAGATGGATCCGCAACAGTTTTCTTAAGTGATATCATCTTGTCCTAAAAAAAACATTAAAGTTAGTATAAGTAACAAAAATATTATTAGACAATTGAATTAAAAAAACTTAAAACTTACATAATTTGCTTATGCTTCGGGACTGGTCCTAACACCATCATGATTTTTATGTGCTTTAGCATAGAATTAGGTCAGATTATAGTCAGTATAATTTTCTTCTTACTGCAAAAGGGAAATCTATATTATAACTTAAATTAGAAAAGTATAAATGTTAATATTTAACGGAGACTAGTATAACGTTACCCTTTTTTGAGATAAACGATGAAAATATTGAGAACCCGCATGATGATGTATCGTTAAATTTGATCTACTTGCTTTGTTCACAGTACTCTGTTGCTAAAAAAAAAAACATTATGTTTATATGTTTAATACATCTATCATATACTCTAAAAAAATAGCAACGAATTACCTGATAAGTAGGATCTTCAAATATATCACAAACCTTCTCCCATTCGTTTGGTGGCATTGCTTGGAATGGATTTTGACGCGCCTTTGTTGTAGTATTGAACTTCTGATAGTGTGCATGACATCGACCTTTGTACCTCCAGAATGCATTGGACATCAACTTCTCAACTGTTAGTCGATCTTCTCGCTGGCCAAAATTAAGTTCAAACTTGTTCTTTAAAAAATTATAAAAAATTAGTATAAATACAAACTAATTCAAAATTAACATGCTATACTTAATTTTTCGCTAAGTTGCTTATTACCATGTTTCGATTTTTGATGTGATCATTCACATCTTGGGAAACTTTAGCCCATGAAGGTGTAGCCATCGGTGCATATGTGTGAGTAAGGGTACCAACATAAGAAGCAAGCTAAGCTGCCGAATCCCAGAGCCACCGGTGTGATCATCAATAATATCAACTTTAATTTTACCTGCTTTCCTTACTTTCTCTATGAAAACACTCCTTGTAGTGTCTCGATTTCAGCGCTGGCTTACAACAGCTATATATACAATAATTAAAGTACATATTTTAATTAAATGATTTATCTTGAAAATGTATATTACTTAAATCGAGCATTAAATGTGGTATTTATTGTCGGTAAAATACATTGTTCTGAGTCTGGTGATGTTGGCCCACTATTCATGTTAGGTGAATCGATTGGAGAGTCGGTAATGGATAAAGATGACACATGAGTTACTTTGCATTTGTGAGGCATATCTGTTTGAAAGTGTAATAAATTATTATTTGAAAAAATGTTACGGATATTTATAACAATGATATTTACACAAATATTAATTTCATTCACTATCAATTTTGTTGGGCCAGTTGCCCTCATCCTCACTAAACACTTCTGTTGATTCATGTTCTTCTGACATTTCACCCTCAATTGCTTCTGGTTGAACATCTTCTCTACGTAATGAGACCATATTATATTGGCTTAGGTCAACAAATAGATCGTTGCCTGATTTGTTTTCTTGATATGCTTCTTTATTTGTTGGACTATCAAATTCTTCATCTTGTTCGTCTGACTCTAGAATGTAATCATATACATTTTTTGGTGCAAATTTCTCCACTACTCGCTATGGGTTCCCGTACTCGGGATCATTTAAATAAAAAACTTGATTTGCTTGGCAAGCGAGAACGAAAGGATCGTCTTCACACTATGTGCGAGATGTATTGACACTCACAAAATATTCAACGTTATGCACTCCCAACCTCGAATTTGAGACATCCCACTAATTACATTTAAACAACTAGACCATATATTCCCCCACGTACTTTAACGCTATGATATCTTCTACAACTTCGTAGAAGTCAATGTTATCCTCCCCATGGCTTCTTTCGACTACGACCCCACAATTTTAAGTTTTTCTATATCGTTCTCTATTAGCCGTGTGAAATCTATATCCACACACCAAACATCCTGAGTATTGGATGGCCCGCCTGGACAGACCACGTGCCAGAGCGTACAGTTCTGGTGAGATTCCTTCTGAATTTTCATCATATTTCGATACAACCTACATCAATAAATATTATTCTAGTTATATCAATGTTAGATAGAAAAAAAAGTGGACATTAGTGGTATGAAGGTCATATTTTTACAGTAATATCGTATGTTCAAACTATGAGGCGAATTCCTCTTCGTGCTTCTTTTTTACGTCATTTACACCATCTAGGTGAAGTAGCTGTATATGTTCAAGTTAACTATTAATTTGTATCAAGTTATATTATACTATATTCCATGAATTTAAATTTATATATTTAGGAGATTTATCACTAACCTCAAGTAGTGGTCAATTTATGCGCAGTTATTCAAGACATACCATCGAGCTTTATCAAATTCTCGTCCACATAGGTCACAGCCCTCTTGTGCACCTATGAGACGTACGGTCTGAGAAAATACGAAAAATGATGATGAGACTCCCACTTGTCCACCTTCATAATTTCGGACTGGTCTCGTAAATCTAATATCAACTTCACGGAAATGCATTGAACAAAATGTATGCCATTCATTATCAATATATGACTCTGAAATCGAACCTTCCGGACGAGTCTTATTCCCCACAAATCAGTTAAGTTTTTTAAAAAACCGTTCAATAGGATACATCCATCTCTACTGAACCAGCCCAGTGACTAAAGTCTCACGAGGTAGGTGCACAGTCAAATGAACCATTACATCAAAGAATGAAGGCGGGTACAAACTCTCCAATTTGCACAATATCACTGCGATATCAGCTTTCATTTTTACTAATGCATCAACTTTCAAAGTTCTACTGCAAATGTCCCTGAAAAATCTCCTTAATTCTGTCAGAGCTATACTAACATCTCGAGTAAGCTTTCCATGCACATCAACTGGCAAAAAATGCTGCAGGAATACATGACAGTCGTGACTTTTAATACCAGTTATCTTCCAATCATGACTTCGCACACATCTTGACATGTTTGAAGCTTAGCCATTGGGTAATTTGACTGTCATGAACCAGTCACAAAATTTTTTTCTCTCATCATTTGAAAGTATATACCATCCAAGGGGCATATAAGATGACGACCCATTATCTTGTAAATGCAACTTCGGTCTTATTCCCAACTCCTTTAAATCTTTACGTGAGTTAGTTGTATCTTTGTCTTCCCTCCTATTGACATCAGAGTGTCCAATATATTCTCGTATATATTTTCTTCAATGTGCATAACATCCAGATTGTGGCGCAGTTTCAAGGTAGACCAGTATGGCAACTCAAAGAAAATGTTTTTTTGTCCAATTCAACTCCACTACTTGTCGTTTCCTCTTTTGAGCTCTTGCATCCATCCCAAATTTATTTTCTGAAACATCCCCCAACTGCGCGATAATATCAATCCCAGACAATTCTAGCAGTGATGTAACACCCCGCTTTCCAAAAAGACATTTTAGAATTTTCGGGGAGCCGATGTGCTACTACTAAACTTGAACTTAAAAAAAAGAAATTTTCTTTTTAACAACGCGCCAGATACAAAAGTTTCCATAAATAAAACAAACTTTAATAAATACTGAAAATCTAAAATAGAGTCTGCAGAAGCACTTATTAAAGAAAATATGGAAGTCTCATGTGCTTATCAGAATAATTTATTCAAAACATAAACCATAAAAATAGTCATAGCATAATCTATCTAGGCCTCTACCTCGCCTCCCTGGGTTAAGTCCTGTCCTGCAGTCTCATCTTCATAAATGTCATCACCTGAGGTGGTTTAAAAATATGAAAACAAACTAAGATGAGTCGAATACTCAATAAGCAACACATCATACAGTAAACATAATAAATATAAGGTTTCTTGAAAAGCGTGCATATTCATAAATACATTCATAAATAACATGAACATTAACATTAACTTATCTTTCACTTGTCATAGGCCGTTACCCACTGTTGACCCCCGTGAGTTAGGGTTAGCGAATCTAAGTAGATTTAGATTCCACTCGTGGCCGCGGGTTGTGGAATCCATACATAAGGAAGATATACTGGGTGCACTACCAGCATGCACGACCGGGCAATGCAATATGCCCATAACATAGGTACCGTCTTCATATCATAACATAGGCCGTTACATATCTTATCATAATCATACTTGCATACTTATTCATATCATAGATTTCAAAAGAAATCACATACATACTTATCATATCATATCATAGATTTCAAATGAGATCGCAGTCTTTCATAAATGTCGTGATACATGTTTCCCTACATAAATTCATGACTTTTCATAGATAATTTTATGCATAATTCTCACATAAAATAATTTTATGCATAACTCTCACATAAAATCATGACTTTTCATAAATAATTTTATGCCTTACTCTCACATAAAATCATGCATTTCATAAATAATTTTATGCCTAACTCTCACATAAAATCATGCATTTCATAAATAATTTTATGCATAACTCTCACATAAAATCATGCATTTCATAAATAATTTTATGAAATAACTCTCTCATAAAATCATGCATTTAGGTACGTGAAAAGGGGCTTCCAATGAAGGGCATCCATGCATAATATCTTTTATAAAAAGACAAGCAGTTCACCGTACATACCTGTAAGGATATGATCATGCTATTTACCTTGCAATGCTAATCCACTATTTTCGGCACGTAATCGGTCGCCTCTAAAATAAACACGCAATTTTCATAAATTTCTAATTAAACCTGTGACTTTATTAAAAACTTATACTACTAAAATAGTCTATATTTCTTAAACCTAGATTCTTCCTAACACTAAAATATTCTCACCAGTTCGTCTTAAATAGGCAAGGATATTTTTGAAAAACAACATACTGAACATGGGCATTTTGGGAAAATAATACAAAGGGGCACGTAATCGGGTTGCATGCGTTGCATGCATTAATCGGGTTGGGTGGTGCGATGCTCACCGAGAGAGGAAGAAGGCAGTCGCGACGGTGGGTCTGGTGGTTGGGTACGGCGTCAACTCCGACGAGTGGCGGCTATGCAACTGAGAGTGAGAGAGAGTTATGAGAGAGAGAGAGTTTACGAGATGAATGAGAGGGAGAGGAAATGGCATGAACTTACAGAGCAAGGGTGGCGGCTTGCTGTGGCGTCACTGGGCAGTGGAGGCTAGATCTCCGGCATTGTCTGTTGCTGCCGACGGTGGCGTTGCGGCCCACTAGTGGCAGAACGTGGCTCTTGTTTGGGCAAGGATAATTCCTCTGTTTCTGTGCAATAAAACAGAGTATTGTCCGTGTGGTTTCTCAATGGTTGGGCGACGGTGGTGGAGGGTAGAGCTTTGGTTGCTGCGTTTGGGGAAGTTGGTGGTTCTTGGTTACGCGTTGGCTGAGGGCGGAGACGTGAGCTAGGGGTGTTGGAGGGTGAACGATAGGTGGTGAACCGGGGTAGCCGTGCTGCGGGACTGAACTTGGGGTTGTGGCTGTGGTTTTTGGTGGTTGGGGAGCAAACGTGGTGCTTGTTGGATAGACGTGAGATGGCTCATGGTGCAGTTTGTGGAAGATGGACGGTGACAAAGATCCGTTGCCGTGGGGTTAAAGCAGATGAGAGGAGTTGGGGTGCATTGGTCGTGCGTGCTGGTTGGTGCTGTGTGGGTGCTTGGGTTTGGTTTCCATGGTACTTTATGGAGAGGAAGCAACTTGGGCGGCAGTGGCTATTCATTTCATGTGAGTGGGCTAACAATATTTATAGGCTTAGCTGGTTGAGAATAGAAAGGAAAAGCCTAGAGAAAAAAAAGAGACGTGAATGTGCATGTGAGTGGCTTATTTGAAATTCAAAGAAGAAAATCTGGTAGGGAGGAGTTTTGTTATGAAGAGGATTCATGAGCTTGGAGGGAAAATAATAATAATAATAATAATAATAATAATAATAATAATAATAATAATAATAATAATAATAATAATAATAATGATGATGATGATGATGATGGACTCTTAATTTTAAAAAAAAATCTATCTGATAAATTTCTAATGGGCTTTAACTCATTTATTGAGCTTAATAAAATTATTCAAATTTTATCTCTAAAAAAAAAAATATAGGGTCGGGTCGTTACAGGTGATGACTTGCCCTCAACCCTTCCATCAAACATTGCTCTATTTGTACGTCATCTATGATCGTGTGGTAAATATCAACAGTGTCCCATAAAACATAATTTTCTACCATTTGTCAGCGAATGAGACTGTGTATCTTTATTACAAGCAGGACAAGCCATTTTACCTTTTGTGCTCCAACCATACAAGTTTTCGTATGCTAGGAAATATTTTATTGTCCACAACACTACAACATGCATCTTAAACTCCCACAATGAGGCCGCACCATAAGTACTGACACCTTGATCCTACAACTCTTTCAACTCTGCAATTAATGGCTACAGATATACGTCTATTTCGTTTCCTGGTGACCTTGGCCCTAGTATCAATAGAGTCATCATAAAATACAGATCCTTCATGCACTTCCAAGGTGGCTAATTATATGGCATTAAGATGACAGACCAAGTACTATGAGAAGTGTTCATGTTGCCAAATGGATTAAAACCATCCGTTGCTAAACCAAGACGTACATTGCGAGGTTCTTCGGCAAACCATGGGTACTCGACATCAAATCTCTTTCATTGCAAAGAATATGCAGGATGCGAGAGGAAGTTTTCATTTCAAACTCTTTCTGTGTGATGCCAAGACATATCTTTCGCAGTCAACGGGAACGTAAACAATCTTTGAAGTCGAGGAATTAAAGGAAAATGTCTGAACACTTTTTGGGGTACATTGCGCTTATGACACACTGGACATGAATCAAATTTTGCATATTGCTGCCAGAAGAGAACACAGTCATTCTTACATGCGTGAATGATATTAGAATCAAATCCTAGCCCTCACTTCAATTGCTTTGCTTCATAAAAGTTAAGAGGTACTACGTTGTCCTGTGGGAGAGCCTATTTAAATAATTCGAGCAACATGTCGATGGCCTTTTGCAGAAATATGACATATAGAATTAATATAGAGTAACCTCACCGTGAAAGACAACTTGCTATGACGGGTGCACCCCTCGTAGATCTTTTTTTGTGCATCCTCCCACAGTCTTTCAAAGTTTCAATTTCCCTCAAATGATTGTGTAGATGTTCCTTCTCCATCCCTCGCCCCAAATATTCTTGCACCAAGATCGCCTAACATATCCGTCATATCCTCTCTATTATCATCACTATCATTAGAAACATCCACATTTATGTCATTTATGTTGATGTCGTTACTTTCCTCCATTTGATTGGACTGACTGCCGAATCTAACTCCTTTAGAAAATGGTTTGCCATGTAAGACCCAAGGTGAGTATTTATGATCGATTCCTTTTACATATAAATGCTCCTCCACTACCACCAATTTATAAGAACTAAGGTTTTTACACTTCTTGCACAGACATCTTATAAATTCTCGAATATACTAATACTTAGTTTATATACTAACACTATACTATACATAATATATATATACTACATATACTATATAATATTCATATATACTATATATGAATACTAACACTATATGGAACTTAGTCTATATAGTAAAGAAGGGGGCTTGGGTGTAAGAGATTTTAAAGAGGTACAGAAGTCGCTCCATATGAAGTTTGCTTTCCGTCTTTTATTTGTAAGGAATTTGTGGACTGATTTCTTCCGGGCCAAGTATTTCCGTAATGGGCATGTTGCAGTTCAGAATGGGCATCCCACAGATTCTCATTTTTGGAAATCCATTAGTTCAGTCTTACCGGAAGTGATGGACAATGTGAAGGTTCTAGTGAGAGGCGGGAATGCATCTTTCTGGTTTGATAGATGGTTGTCATCAGGCTTGCTTTCAGCAAGAGTTCAAGATATTGCCAATGTCAAGCTGTGTATTAATGAATGCTGGATGAATAATTCTTGGAATATGGATCTGTTAAGGGATTTAGTTGGTGTAGACAAGGCGATGGAGATTGTTCAAACTGTAACGGTTGGAAAAATTGGGCTGGATACAATTGTCTGGATGCCATCTCTTGATGGTAAATTCTCAACCGCTACGGCATGGGAGGTGATACGAAATAAAGGGCAGGTACTTTCGGGTGTGGGCTGGTTGTGGCATAAGAGTTTGCCTACACGGATATCTCTATGTATGTGGCGGAGTTGGTTTAATTCTTTGGCTATGGATGAGAGAGTGCAGGCAAAAGGTGTGTCGTTAGTTTTTGTTTGTGATTGCTATTTATAGCGTCAAACGGAAAGCATTGATCATAATTTAGCTTGGGGGGAGATAGCGGCTCAGGTATGGTCTTATGCAAGCACAGAACTAGGGGTGCCGTCTTTTGATCATTGGTCCTGGAAAACCAGAGTATTGAACTGGTTTCAATATGCGAAGAAGTCGGTTGTCAAAGGCACGCTGATTGGAATAATTCCTTGCTTAATTACCTGGTGTCTTTGGAAGAGGAGATGTAAAGTGAGAATGGAGGGGAAGTATGAACCTGCTGAACAGGTGTGGCGAGCTGTGCGTGTATGGATAAAAATACTGGGAGATAAACTGTGTTCAGCCCGTAACCTTTCAGAACATGACAAAGCTATACTTGAAAATTTTCGGGTGCAATGTCCTAGAAATGATTCAAGGCCAGGAAAAATTGTCATATGGTCTAGGCCTCCTGCCGGTTGGTTAAAGCTTAATTGTGATGGTAGTTGCCGTGGTAACCCGGGGAATACGGGAGGGGGTGGTATAATTAGAGATAGCGATGGCATGGTGAAAGGGGCTTTCTCAACTCATTACGGAGAGGGCACAAACAATGGTGCGGAACTGAAGGCTATTGTTGAAGGAATTCGGCTATGTAAAAGGCTTCAAATTGTGAATATTATTATTGAAAGTGACTCAAAAATTGTTGTCGAATGGATCCGTAAAGGGAGATGTACATTGTGGTATCTTTGGGATTTTTGGGAAGAGTTATGCAGGGAGTTGAGAGGGCTGAATTACATGGTCATACATCAATTCCAGGAAAACAACTATGCTACGGATTTTCTAGCAAGAGACGGAGAAATGGGGAAAAATGAAACATATGATAGCCTTCAAAGATTCCCACGGTGTTTAAAAGGTATTTTCCAGATGGATTATTTGGGACTTCCTTCATTTCGTTTTTATTTGGTTTAAGTTTTTTTTGGGTATTTGATATTTGGTTTTGGCTGTTTCTAGGCTTGTTTAGATTTTTTTACTTGTTATAGGCCTGTTTAGTTCCTTTGCTTTGTTCTTATAGGCTTGTTTTGATCGGTGCTTTTATTTGATTTTCTTGATGGGTTGATTGGTTTGTATTTGGGAGGTTTTTTAGTTCTTTTTTGTAAACTTCCAGATACGTTGGTTGTAACCCAGGTATTCATCCGCCATAAGTGAGGGTGTTTTTTAATAAACTTGGGATGAGGCCACTAAAGTGGGGCTACCGGCTCTTCGATAAAAAAAAAATAAAAAAAATACTATACTAAGTGTATATACTAACACTGTACAAATACTAGTATATACTTAGTGCATATACTAACACTATACAAATACTATACTATACTTAGTGTATAATATACTAACACTATACAAATACTATACTATATTTAGTGTATATATATATGTTTGAATTACAATCTTATCTGTTCAAACTTACTTAATGCATACAACAGCTGTTCGAATGCTCAATTTTCAGTTCGAACGCAGAAACTCAAAACGCCCAAACTTCTCTTCAAACCCTCGAAGCCGTTTCTGCCACCAACTGCGCTGTTCAAAGCCCTATGTATTCTAAGAGTTATGCCCTTGAAAAACTACTGCTACTTGGTTTTAAAGATTATTTGAGTAATGTAATTGGGGTCGGATTTTGAATCAATCCGACCGCATTTTGGTGTTTTCCGGCCACCAACTCCGGCTATTAATCAGTAGAAATGATGGGCTTCACTCCTTAATCATTCCTACCGATTTAAACCAAGCTTTGCATGTGTTTAGGTGGTTTGTTGGTTCGACGCTGAGTTGACTCAACCATGGTTGTTTGGCAAGTTTCCGTTCAAATGGCTTCGACGCCGTTCGAATGCTTAGTTCCCAAACAGCCATTGTAGCAAAGTTTTAAAAATCGTTTCATACCGGCCGGTACGGCCGATATTTGCCGTACCGGCCACTGGGCCGGTACAGATACTACCTGTATTTCGTATCGGCTTAAATACCGGCCGTACCGGCCGGTACCGGCCTAAATTTCGGCCTGTACCGGCCGATATTTCGTCCTTCATTTTTTTTTTCCATTTTTTCAAACTACAAGTTCATTTTTTGATCCCCAATTTAGATTAGACTATTTATAATTTATATATATGTATGTATTTATATATAATTTATTCATATATAAACTATTATTTTAGAATATAATTGTTATATATATTTATATATATAATTTAATCATATATCGACTATCCCGAAACGGTACACGAAACGGTACCGGTATCGAAATATTTCGTTCCAGTGCCTTGACCGGTACGCCATCCGGTACGGTATTCAAAACATTGCATTGTAGTGTTCGAATATGATAGCTTTCATTTGAACAGAATATTCATTTAATTAAGAAGTGTTCGAACTTATATGTCCTTTTTTACAAACAGTGAAGATTTATTATTGTTTGAATGGGACACTATTTAGTTCAAACAAATGTGTGTTTAGTTCGAATGTAGTGGTTAGCTTTCAGATTGTAATTATTGTTAGTTTGAATAAACTATTTTCCGTTCGAACGGATTGTTTCTATTCAATTCAAACATATTTCTTTAATATAATATATTTGCACAATTTTATTAATATTTTATTTATATTCGTTGTGGTTTTATGATTAACAATGAATTAGTGGCAAGTATTGGATGAAAATGTGGGAGAGAAACCAACCAACATAGCGGAGAAGCTAATGCTGAGTCGCGGAGATCGATATTGGTCGAGTGGGAGATCCTTCTAGATGACTTCCGTGATATTTTGTGGGATGGACAGAGCATATACTCCATCATCACCGACCGGGGATGGGCACTGATCTGTCAGCAAAAGGGTGTTGCTTATCCGGACATTGTCGGTGAGTTCTACCGTACCATGGGCGAGATGGAGGCTGATGCGGATACCTTCACCTTTACCACTCGGAGAGTGAGTATTACTATCTCACCCTCTGTTATTTTTGATCTTATTGGTATCCCGTGCGTGATGGGAGCATACCCTGCACCGCCTGCACCGGATGCAGGGACAAATGGTGAGTGTGATAGTGAGGATGATGCTCTAGCAGATGACGGTCTCACAGATGATGAGGTTCATCAGATGATGCTGGACGCTTCGGCTCCTCCATATGATGGCAGTAAGGTCATCAGACAGGTAGACTGTACATAATTTTTCAGAATGCTAAATTTAATTGTTTCCACCAACGTCGATCCGAGGAAACATAAGATAGATTTCAACATCGAGTGAGCTAGATTTATGTTACGAATAGCTTGAGGAGAGCTGATTGATCTGCCATTATATTTCTTCCACCGGATTCGATCTGAGTCATGCTATTCTAGTGGAGGCAGTCTACCATTTGCACTGATGATCTCTAACCTCCTAGTCCGATTGGGGGTTCATGTGTAAATGACTGAGAGGAGGTAGCCACAGATTGGGACTCTTAACAAGATGGCATTCAGCAGGAGTGAGGGTCACTTACGGAAGACTCGAGCTAATATTCCAGCCGCACAAGATAGTGCACGACGAGTGATCCAGCTTCTACTCCTGTCGGTGTTCAGAGGCAGCCTGCTGGGGCTACTTTGGATAAGGTACGATCTTTGCTCGAGGAGCATTGTCGACTTTTGATCAAGGAGATCGTTGAGCCCCATCATGGGAAAGCTTCACGAGATGAAGGGACACATATCTTTCTTACAGGAGGATTTTGAGCTACTTACTAGATAGATAGTTTTAGTTTTTATTTGACATTTTTATGTTGTATTGAACGTACATTATATTTTTGGGATGTAATTAGTGTATGATTTTTACTTTTGATGTTTGCTAGCTTGTTTATTGTCAAAAATATGTTTTCTTATTTTACTAAAGTAATATTTATTTAACTATAAATCTTATTTAACATAAAAAAACTCATTTAAATATTTTAAATTAATTACATAAAATTAATTTATGAATATGAAATATTTTAATTCACGATAAATAATAATATATAATATATCTATATTTTTTATATTTTGAAAATGATAACTAATAAATTAAAAAAATATTTATTTTTAAGGTATTTTGGATGCCTTTCAATAAATTATTATAATTAAACAATCACATTCGAACGTTTATTGTGGGTTCGAACAAAGTTCATTCTCGTTTGAACCGAAAACTTCCGTTCGAATGGTATTGAACCAAATCCCCGCCATTTTTTTTTTATAATTTTCCACCAAACAAGTCGTTCGAATGAATAAATGTGGTGTTCGAATTAGTTCGAATCCGATTTCTTTGAGTTCGAACTGTCTTGCAACCATCCCACTAGATTGCCCCACCAAAAAAGCTCGTTCGAACATAAAATTTAAGTTCGAACTGTTTTGAACTTTTCCCAGAAAGATTATATATACTTTCCCACCAAGATTACTGTTTGAACAGAGACTAAACCATTCAAACAGACGGTAACTCACTGTTCGAACAAATCTTTACCCGTTCAAACATATTTCTAATTTTGAGACGATATATTTCGTCACAGAAGATATAATTCGAATGGATATTTATTCGTTCAAATGCCTTGAGAACTTCATCCATGTTTTGAGAAAAGATTTAAATTTCGTCCCAGATAAGTACTTTTAGGGTCCCTAATAAATTTCATCTCTAAAATTAAAATTTGTTGTAGTGTTTATTTGGAGTGTTTTTTTATGCAATTTGTCATATTGTCCAGAATTGGAGTTTGTGGTGGTAAACCTACGTGGTTGAACTTGATTAAATGGGTTGACACGCAAGGTAAAGAGTGCTTTGATACTATAGCATAGAACAAGATGGAAACGACACTTGGGTTGATAGTTATGAATAAGTTTACCAAATTGATATTTCATTTTATTTGGCTTGCATTAAAAGATATTAGTTGGTAATTTAAGATGCCAAGTTCAGCTGGAGTGGAGTCTATTTGGCATGGTTTTGTTGTCAGTTTGATGTTTTATAAAGGTGCAGGGTTTTTAGATGTAGATGAGGTAACTTGTGCAAATTTATATTAACTTGCATGTCTTGGATCAGGAGAAGGTTGGGGTTGTAAAGTGGCTATGACTTGTTTTGTTTTTTTTTTTTTTTTATTTTAAAATTTTAAAAAACTTGCAAGAGATAGAATTAGGCGTGTGGGTCTTGTTAAACTTGGGTCCTATGTGTTTTGACTAGGTGTGTGCCACCCCAAACCTTGAAAAGTTTGTTTTACTATTTATTTACGGTTATTATTTTATGTGGAGAGTTTTCTTTTTATTACTTTATGTGGAGTTTGTTAGTGTAAAAATAACAGGTTGTCATCTTCTTCTGACAAAAACCTAGTCCAATTGAGTTGTAAATATATTGAGTAGAGTTTAGGTTGCAGTTGGAACAAAAAGTAAAAAGATTACAAATTCACAAGACTTGATGAGATCGACCAAGATGGAGTAAATTAGTAATAACTTTTTATTCTTATATTCGATTGAGGTGATATTTATATCATTAAAGATCTAACTCAATTATCTACAAATTCATGTTTGACAAGGATCTTCAAATTATAATGTTTACTAGGTCAAAATATGGACATAAAGTTTGCTTGATAGTTGCTCGACAGTTTGCTCGAGCGAAAATTCTTAGAATTATTTTTTTACTAGGGTTTGGACCCTTTAAGTGGTATATTCAAACCCTAAATATATATAGTGTGATACCCCATATGATAAGGATAGGGGTAGGTGGTGAATGGGATCCCACATTACTTGGGAATGAAAAGTTCTTGCTCTTTATAAGGTTACAATGAGACTCCAATTGTATCATTGACTAGTCCTTTTGGAGTATAGGCCATGTGGTTTGGGCCTTCCATTAGGGCGTTACAAATGGTATCAGAGCCTATCCCAACCAGAAATGTGGGACTTGAGCCATGCCACCTATAACGGACAGGCCCGACGAGGACGTCGGGAAATTAAAGGGGGTAGATTGTGATACCCTATATGATAAGAATAGTGGTAGGTGGTGAATGGGATCCCACATTACTTGGGAATGAAAAGTTCTTGCTCTTTATAAGGTTCCAATGTGGCTCCAATTGTATCATTGACTAGTCCTTTTGGAGTATAGGCCATGTGGTTTGGGCCTTCTATTGGAGTTTTACATATAGAACAATATGCACGAATTCTAGGGTGTGGAGAGAGGCTAGAGTTGCCGTATTCATTACTCATTACATCCTTTAGAGCAAATCCTAAGGAGATCCATTGCACATTGAAGACTAACCTACCTCACTATCTTAGATTTACAAAAGCATTTCGATGCTCCTTTCTTTGTCTCATTTGAAGTCACTTGCTTTCTCCAAAGAATCTGACTCCAAGGGCTCTCAAGTGTTACGATCATAAAAGTGATATTTTGGCTTTTGCCTTAAGCCTTTATAGCGTAGGTTCATCAGGTGTCATTTTGACTCCAGACGTGATTGAATAGGAGTCCTTTAGTCTTGATCGTCCATTACAGAATGACAAAGACGGATTGGCCGGCCATGGTCTGCATGTCCTTATGGCCTACCTTATGTCCAATCTCCAGTCTCTCTCTGACTGAGGGTCTTCCACCTGGCATTAGACCATACCTCTGGGCTCAAAAGATATGATTTGCAGAGTCGCAATCTAGATGTGACTCTTCAGATGAAGTGTGGGCTTTTGCGTATGACACTGCCACCTTTTGAGCATTTTTGTGTAGTCACATAAAGCTCATACGTGTCAACAAGGGTCTTGTCCTTGGTCATTGCTCACCTTAAGCTCGTTCTTCATCTTTGTACGTTAGGTGGCTTTTCTAGCTTGCCTGCCATAAGGTAAAAAGTGCTTTATGACCTTGCACCAGGACGTGTCAGCTAGGCTTGCTACATAGTGTTGCCCTCTCATATGCTGGACTAGTTGCACTTTGTAGCACCCGCAACTATTTTCCATCACACAAATGAAGTGGGTTCTCATCTTTTCCTTCCACTCACACTTTAGTGGTGGTCTATCCCCTTGCGCAGGCACGATCCTCACATCCTACCCTCCTTACATGGAAGCTAACCCTCAAAATTTGATGTGGGTTGTCCCATTGATTTGGCCTTCTGAGGGAAAGGATCTAGATGGGGGATCTGTTGATGCCTCCGGTGGCCTTCGACTGAAGGGGGACTTACCCTCATATGGATCCTCAGACTGGCCTTCAACTGAAGAGTGTTGCTTTTCCTCTGAGCAAATAGCTCAAGTACTAGACTTTCTGACTTTCAATGCATCCACTTCAATGAAAGTCCTTTCAATATCAGTGATCCACCTTTCTGCCCTTATTGGACCTTTGTTACCAAAAAATCCTAGGTATGGTAAGCCAAAAATCGCTTGTATGAACATCCTCGTTGTTCGTCCCTAAGGGGAATTAACTTGTTGAATCTCCATATGTCGAGTGTAAAGTTCATATTGTTGATGCAATATGTCTGAGATACGGTTAACTGCCCTCACTAGTTCACTATCTCTCTCTTCCCCCAGTGACTCTCCCTCATGACTACCTATCGGATGCTTGCCTCGTGGAACTCTCGATCATATCATGCTCAAACCATGCCACAAGACCCAAACTTGTCACTTTTTGACTCAACTTCCACTCTCTATACACAGGTTAAGCTAATCATGCTCTAAGATTCAAGCTTATGATACTGAAGATCGATTCCTATATTTCTGGCACCCTTCCTATGTGTTAGTGTGGATTTACCAGAGCCATATAGTCACGCTCTGATACCAAGATGTGGCGCCCCATTCCTTGGTAAAAGACTTAATGATGGTTAGTGGTGCCATGGGTGCTGTGAGAACTCGAACTTTGCCAAATCCACGTTCCTATTTTTATTTGAAGGATTATTTTAGTCATTAGAATATGTTAAGTGTTAGAGGAGAGCCTCAAGGTATATTGTATTTTTGGAGCCTAAAGAGTTATGAATTTAGAAAGCCCATTAGAGATAGGAGAAGAAAAAGCCCAACAAGGCCCATGTGGATTTCGACCAACAAGCTTAGCATTAGGGCTTGGAAGCCCAAAGTGTTTTCTGAAGATAGGTGTAGGTGCCACATGGCACTAGATGAGCAATTTGTTCTTTTCTAGAAAGAAACCTTGGGAAATGGCAAGTGTGACACTTGTCTAGTATGCATGAGGTTCTAGAAGGTGTGAGTGGAAGATGATGTCATCAGATTAGGGTTTACACGCCCACATGCAAGGCCCCATTTCGGTGAGTGATACTTGTCAAGCATGCAAAGGGACTTTTGGAATTTCAAGAAGATCTTACTTGGGAAGAGGGAAAGACATGTTCTAGAAGAATGTTGAAAGAGCAAGAGAGAGAGGGGTTGAAGACACCATGCATAGGGAAGGCCAAGGATCACCTAGGGAAAAGCTAGGGTTTCGACCAGCACATGGAACACACACACTCACTTGCCACATGGCAACCATCCACGTGAGGTGGAGTTCCAAGGAGGATTGAGTTGTGTATTTTGACTATTTCACCACCAAATACATTGAATCTAGACAAGTGAGGAATGGCATAATGGGAAAATGAAGTAAGAGAGGGTTTCGGTTGGTGGAGGCCACATGCCACATGCGAGGGAGGCCTTTGGTTTTCCAAGGTCATCCTAGGGAAGAGGAAGAGACCCCATTGCTTGAGATGCCAAGTGGCATGCATGCATGAGTCTATGGCATTTCAAGAAGGGATGGAGAGCTTTATTAAAGGGTACTGCCGAAATTAGGGGAAGTCTTTTGCTCAAGTTTTCAATCTTGTCTCTAAGGATTTTCAGCTACAACCATTTTCTCTCTAAAGTTCTTACATTTTCTCACACTTTCTCACCAACCAAACGCCACCATTTTCTTCACCATTTTGAAAACCCCCAAGAATACTTCTACAATCATTTGGATAGAGGGAGAATACGAGGTAAGAACCATTCTATCATTTCTTACACCTTAACACATGGCCAAAAGAGAAAATAACACCAACAAGTTTCGGTTTTAGGGTTTTCTCATATGTACACATACTTTCACTTTAGAAACTAGAGTTTTACTTCAAGAGAAGGAAGAACCCGAAAATATCATTTTTTGTTTCAAGCTCTTGAACACAAAGTGAAGGGGGATTGAAGGCCATGGCCACCACTTAGAAGAAAGGCTAGGTGGTGGCCATGGCCACCCAGATACACACACACATCCACTCTTATTTCGAAGGCTAGGGTTTCTCTAGTTGTTTTCTAATATGTCTTGCATGTACTTTTCAGATTTTTGTTATTTTATACTTCTGATTTTTGTAAGTAAACTTCAAACTTACTTTTGATAGCACTAGTATATATTTTGTGAACTCTTGTTTGTTTATCATTTTTTGAATCTTGCTACATTGCGGTATATATATTCGGTTTTGATAAAAAAGATGAGATGCTATGTTTTCATGATGGTTTGATGAAGTGTATTTCGAATATGCCATGATTAAGGTTTTAGTTTTGACATGTATATGTGCTATGCATGCTTGTTTTGATATATGAACGTGTAGAAGCATGAGAATATGTGTTGTGATGATGAAAATCCATGTTTGGAGGACTTGTATGTTTCGGCCAAGGCCATATTAAGGGAATCCGAATCTGTTTTGGGATTGGGTAAGTGCGATTCAATTATGTTTTCATGTATTCATCATATGATTGTATGTTCTAATATTTTCAAGCCATATTGTGAGATGTACATTGAGGATTGTATCATATATGTTTCGGATTTTACATGTTGCATAAGTATGGTAAAGTGTAACATCATGTGTTCATGTCTCATACATGGAAGTCTATGTTTCCAAAAAGAAAAGCGTCAAAGTACGTTTTATCACGACCTCAAATGCTAGGAAGGGAAAATGTCCTAATGGAACTCCCTGTCCACTCTAGAGTGTTTAAAGTCGAGTGGAGATCCCTAGGTCGATGAAGTACAGTTAACGAGCCTCGAATGGTTCCTTTTGGAAAGGATACCAGAGCGAGATTGCATCTAAAGCTAGTGGGTGCTATACGGTGAAAGCGAAGTAAGCGAACTACCGTAAAATAATATGTTTATGTTAAGACGTAGTCACCTCGATCAAGTAGATCGTTGGTTGATGTGGTAACTAGCGAGGAACACATGGTGCTTAAGGGAGCCGTGTGGTACCCATTCATGTGAATCATGAAATGAACAAGGCATTTGAGTTATATGTTACGATACGATATGACATGCCATGATACGTTATGATATGTCATGATATGATATGTTATGTTATCCCATTATATGTTACTATGTGAGATGATCACAATATGAAAATGTTATGAAATGATAAGAATGGCATGATATGTTATGATATGAAAAGTGTGGCATGATATGTTATGACAAGAACAAGAACCCGAGTTCAAATGATAGGAACATGTGTTAAGAAGTCTAAGAGATGAAAATATGTTTTTATAAAAAGTCTATGTTGCATATGTGAAAGTTCATGTCCATGCATATATCGTGGTTTGCATTTATTTGTGGTTTACTTGTATATGCTTGTGATATCTACTGTATGTTGACTATTTACTTGCTGAGATTTTTCAAAATCTCACTGTGGTAGTTTCCACTACCATTCCTTACCCGGAATGGTAGAAGTTATAACAGGTTTAGATGACGAAACACAAGAGGACCAAAGTACCCCCGACCACTGAGGAGGTGCCCAAGACCAAAGAGAGTTCATCAGAGCCCTCTCTTTTGGATAGGATAGAGAATGTCAAATGACTCATTTTCAAGACCTTAGTACTCATAGAAGAGACGAAGAGGCTAAAGAATAGAGATAATGATCGCTTTTTGGAAAAGAGAAAGATGCAGTATTAAAGAAGTAGAAAGGAAATGACTTATGGATTCTTCTTGCAAAAACAATACTTTGGATGGTCCCTTGTTTTGGGAGTTGTTTTAAAACAATTTTCTATTTTGGGAGTACGATATGAAAGTTTTAAACTTTTGAGAATTTACATTCGGTACCATGATTATTATTTTGCCACCGTCCTTATGTAGTTAAAAGAATTATCCGCTACGAATTACTGCATACTGCTAGATTTATAGGTGCATTGCATCTTAATTGTCATGAACAAGGGGTATGTAGCCTTGAGTTGCATGTCCCGACACTACACTCATCATCCGATCCCATGCGAGGGCTGGGGCGTCACTGGTGCCAAACAATCAGCAACACCTAATGTTCGAATCGGGTTAGGCGTTCAATATTCACTAGGAAGTGCACATGTAAGTAAATAGGTATCTGATTTGTAGTAGAAAATAAAGGTTTAGTCCGAAGGCTAAACATATGAGTGCCAGAAGTTTTAAAAACATAATTACATTCTCATAATATCTACATGACACTTCGTTCATTAGGAAATTATACACATGTTCAAATGTTTGGTTCGTACACCCCAAATAAGGTCGACCGAACACATTTGGTTACCTAACTAATATTTATATGTACATCTCTCAAAATGGTAAGGTTCTACAATAGGGAAGAGGCCTATGTGCCTATTGCTCAGTTTGGGTTGGCTCTTCCTCCTCGGGTATCACTCCTGCGCTGCTCATTTCTTTTTCTCATTTGAAGTCACTTGCTTTCTCCGAAAAATCCAATTCCAAGTGCTCTCAGGTGTTTACGATCTCAAAAGTGAGATTTTAGCTTTTTCCTTAAACCTTTTATAGCACAGGTTTGTCAGGTGTCCTTCTAACTACATATGTGATTGAATAAGAGTCATTTAGTCTCGATCGTCCTACTACCGAATGGTAGAGATAGACTGGCAGGGCATGGTCCGCAGTCTTTACAGCTTGCCTTATGTCCAATCCTTAGTCTTTCTCCGAGTGAGGGTCTCTCACATGGCGTTAGACTATATCTCTGTCGAGTCTTAATCCTTTCAGCAGACCCACTCCGAGTGTGAATTTTCAGATGAAGTGTGGACTTTTGCGTACGACACTACCACCTTCTGAGCATTTCCATGTAGGCTTGAAATGCTTATACGTGTCAGAAATCTTGTCCTTGATCGTTGCTCGCCTCAAGCTCGTTCTTCACCTTCATACATCAGGCGGCTCGTCTAGCTCGCCTACCAAAAGGTTAAAAGTCATTTGTCACCTTGCTTCGGGACGTGTCAAGACATGGTGTTACTCGCCCATATGCTCGACTAGTTGCACTTTGTAGCACTCGCGACTATTTTCCACCACACCACTGAAGTGGATTCTCATCTTTTCCTTCCACTCACACTTTATTGGCGGTCTGTCCCCTTACATTGGCACGGTCCTCACAGAGTAACCAAAAAAATAACACATGTCTGTTTACCTGATTCATACATGGAGATTCGTTTGAACTCCTCAGGAGAAATGGCCATAAAAATTGCATTTAGGCCTTTACTATTCCAATTACATTCATTTGTTTCATCTCTAGTCCAATTCTCAACATTCTTTGGAACCTTAACCCGATTAAAACTTATGACAGGCAGTTTCCATCATTTTTCTACGATCACCCACACTCGTTCATCTACTAACTTAAGCAAAACTCTCATTCGAACTTTCCAATAGGAATAATTACTGCCATCAAAGTATGTGGCTGACAAAACGAATTGGGATCTATTCATTTTAACCACATGATGGGATCACACTTAGGATCTTAATCCACACGGAGTGAACCTTTTTCTGATACTAACAAAAGAAATCAATGATTGTGACGCCTCCAGACCCTTGCTTGGGATTTGGCTGAGACTGAAGCGTCGGGACAAGCAACACTGGGTTACATCCTCGTTCATGACAGTTAACATGCAATGCACTAGACTTGTACAAACTTCTACAATTTCCTATTCATTTTGTCAATAAATAGTAGTGAAAATCAAATAACAACTGGCTTGAACAACATGTCATGGAACCAAAATATAATCTATTAATCCCAAACATGTCATATTTTAACATCCTATCAAAAGTAGGGTCCCAAAACTTGATCATTCATAATCATCAAAATATAGTCTTGTGCAACATAGTTAAAAACATTATCCTTTCTTTCCTAAGATCTCCTAGATGTCTGCTAACAGCTTCAAAATAGTCTCTAAGAATTTATTAATCGCCGCGAGGTGATTTGCTTACGAACAATTTTCTTCAAATTCTAGCGGCCAACAGGGTTTACATTTCCCAATCTTGCTCGCAATCCTCTAGACTTGTACAAACTTCTACAATTTCCTATCATTTTGTGAATATATTGTGATTTTTTTTAATATATTGTGATTTGTGATTATTGTAATTTTTGTGATTATATTGTGTTTATGTGATAATTTATTTTTTGATAGGATATGTAAAGATTGCATAATTAAATGATAGGAAATAATAAGATACTAAAATTAAAAAAGATAACTTTAAGTATAATATATACTAGATTAAACAAATACAAATATATAACTAATATGATATTAAACAATACACATAACTAATTAATAATATATACTAAGTTTAAAGCAAATAACTAATCTTTATGATTAAAACAATACAACGTAATAACTCATATGATATTAAAAAGTAGAAAAAGTAATTAATAATAAATACTAAGTTAAAAGAAATAACTAATTAATAAGATACTAAGATTAAAAGAAATAACTAATTAATCAAATTAAGGCAAATAACTAATAACTTCAATAACTAATAACAAATAACTTCAGTATATACTAAGTTTGGAACAAATAACTAATTAATTTCAAATAACTTTAAAATTATGCAAATAATTATATCTAACAAATAACTAATTAACTAAGTTTGAAACAAATAACTAATTAATTTCAAATAACTTTAAAATTATTCAAATAATTATATCTAAAATAACTAATAACTTTAATTTCAAATAATTCAAATAACCAACTTCACATACTATACTTAGGGCAAAGCATATACACTACAACAAATCTTTTTTTTTCCAGGAGGGGCTGCGGTCGAAAAAAGTGTATATTTCGTAGGAAAAAATATATTTCCCACCAATTTTAGTCGTGGGAGACTCGTGGAATAAAACGGGTGGGGAAAAATACTTTTTCCACCAAACCACAAGTTCATGGGAAAAGCTTTATTTTTCCCATGAACTATCGTGGTGGTTAAAACTTTTTTTTTTTGTGGCAAATAAGGTTTCATCCGGTATGATGTGGTGGGCAATAACACCATTTTCCATGAGAAGAAAAAAGTGTTTACCCATGACATATCTTCGTGGAAAAAGTTGTCTTTGATATTTACGATAAAATACTTTCCTGGGAAATATATATTTTTCACAAAAAATTTGGTCGGAAATACTTATTTACGAAGAAATCAATTGCGGGAAATAATTATTTTCAGCAAAAAAAAAGTATTTGCCATGAGTTGCATTCGCGGCAAAAGCTAATAATTTTCAGAAAAAAAAAATCATAAAATAAAAAAATAATTCAGAGCCAAAAATAATCATAACAAATAGTCTAATATAGGCTAAAATAAATATATCCGAATCTTGGAGATCCAAAAAAAACCTGTACAAATATGTTAACATTCACAAGAAAAACTTCTAATAAGAACTCAATTTATACACACACCACACAACCACAAAACTTTACATGTTACAATTCATGACTCCACAAATAGTGGGGCGTGGTTTAAAAAAATCCACAAACCCAATTCATGAATGTAATTACCATTCATTTATGATATGGTCATGAAAACTAATAAGCCAACTAATATGTTTTTATAAGTAATAAGCCAACTGATATTAAGAGTGTTATTGCGAAGTCTTTATCAAAAAGACTTCAACAGAAATCGTTACAGCTTTGCAGGAATTGCAATGGTATCCAACTTCTGTGCAAATTAACGATAGCATCTTCACGATCCGTTCTCTTGCTTCATGATCAGTAGTACTAATTCACAGAGCTTAAAAATTGCAGCACTGCCTCAGAACTGGCATATCTAGGCAAGAAGTTTCTTTGAAATTCTTTAAATCTCATGGATCTGAACAATGGGGGATTGCATGCATTTGTCAGAGCCTTTTCAAGAACAACGATAGCATGGTTCGTCATCAAGAATGTGTCAGATTTCTTTACCTAATATAGTAATAGTAAAAGAAATCTGCATATAAAGCTGTCTGAACAAGTCCGGAGATGCAAGCTGCAAAATTAAGAAAGAATTTAATTATACTCACAAGCTGCAAGATGCATGACAAACAGTTGTTCTCTGAGATTCTAGGCATAGCTTACCTATCCATCGACTAAAATGAGACTCTGTGAAGTGACGATATATCCAGTTAAGGATGTAGAATGCACGATATGCCCTGTAGAATGAATATAGTGATGGTTAGTACTCTCGCCACAAGTTCAATAACATTACTTCAATGGCAAACAAAAACAGCTAAAAGCAATAAGTCACAATTTTGAACAAAACTAGGGCATGTTTGTCACATTTGGAAATGCTACATTATCTAGATGGATCTAACATTTGAGTTTGCACCCAAGTTTCAAGAGTTTCGTTTCCAAAGGTTTTCCACCACATTGAGTATCCAGTCCAGTGGACCCTTATCCTTGTCATGCCATGTGGAAATGGGTTGGCATGGGAAGCAAAGGGTTGATTTGGATTTGCATTGCTCTGAAGGGGTTCAGATTTCAATTTTTTTTATCGGGTGAAGGGGTTCAGATTTCAACCACATTATTGACCTCCAAATGGAGGAGGAACTATATAATCATAATTTACAACCATAAGTTTGGTTATCAGCTTAATTAAAAAACTCGTTTCAAACCCATACCATAGATCTGTTGATGGAAATCCAACCTCCTATCTGCTGGCAGAGAACGATCATGAACAACTTTACGTGGCATTCTTACCCATATCTATCAGGAATTTCTTTGACAGGTTGATCATGGAATCTGTTATAACTCTGGCACTTGACTTCATGTAACCACCTGCAACATGCAAGGTCACATACATAACATTTCCAACCATTTTACCTTTTTTCCC
The DNA here is from genome assembly GCA_022457165.1 of Juglans mandshurica. Classification (NCBI taxonomy): domain Eukaryota; kingdom Viridiplantae; phylum Streptophyta; class Magnoliopsida; order Fagales; family Juglandaceae; genus Juglans; species Juglans mandshurica. The sequence continues at coordinate 38,529,739 of CM039619.1, forward strand.
TATTCTAAATCACAACACAGAGGAGTTAGCAGAATGTTGTACGTCTGCAACCTTTGTAAATAATCCATGGGGTGATGCAACATGGAAAAACCAAAGGTCAAAGACAAAACCTATGCAATGAGAGGTTCTAAAGGCTCCGTAAATGGAAGAATTGCTGCTCATTCGGGATTAACACAATCTCTTTTGCAAGGGTCTCCTAAGATTCTCTTCTATTTTTATATTTAAGTGCGCGTGACTGAGGCTAACATTGAAGCAATATCCAGGATCCGCTTATGTGATCATTTCTTTTTTTCTCAACATATTAGTTTCAATACATTTTTTCCAATTTATATTTGTTAATAGTTATAAATGTACCAGAGTTACAATGATCAGGAGCTTTGAGATGCTTTTTGGTGAAAGAATTTTTAGATACTTTGTGGGCGAAGGGCATAATGAAGATGTCTGAAACATGGTCTCCAGACAGAGAAACATATAGGCAGTATGACTAAAATAAAGAGATGGCCTTTGTTGAAATGAGTCGCTCTTCCTTCTATGCAATGAGAGAGAAAGGGAGAGAGAGAGAGAACCTGATGTGAGCATGACAATAGGTATGGTCCTCTCACGAGCGAACCTAAAAACTTTCTCATCTCTATTGGCAATCCCATCAGGACTGATCTGCAAAATAAAGCAAACATAAAAACATAAATTGGAAAACAGAGAGGAAACAACTTCTATGCTTTTTATACGGTGAATAACTAAACTATTCTTGTTTTTAACACAAATAAATAAATATTAGGGGAAAAGGAAAGGCAAATAGAGAACTATCAATTTCTCGCAAGCCAAACATGTCCAACAAAAATTACCTTCAACCTGCCTAGGGGATCTCCATCAAGAATATCAGTTCCAGCATTGTAAACCACCAACTCAGGATCAAACATACTCGCAGCAACCTAATATTCACATACAAGACTTCTCAAAGATGCAAGAAATACAGTGGATAAATTAATTGCAACTTAAAGCTGAATTTCCATGCACATGGTTTCATCACTTTCTTTTTCAATGCCATGAGAATTGTTCACAGATTAAACCTCAAAGCCATGAAAATTAATTGTTCACTTTTTCTTTTCTTTTATTTTTCTCTGTTTTGTGTTGGGGGGGGGGGGGGGGGGGGGGGAACACATTATTGACCTCCAAGTGGCATCGTTGTTATTCACCAAGCTAGGGTCAAAAAAATTTAAAATTGGAACTTCAAGATGGTATAGATTTCTCTCGATTATGAAAAGAAAAGCTAAAATACACACCCATACACTTGTTATCCAAATTTGAACGATGGACGCAAACTATCTAAAAGGATTTTGGATCTTAAAAGTGCTTTACCATGCATAAGAGCTGGACAACAAAGGAGGCGTGCGGGAGGTGCTCTTGCGTCCATGGGTTGCTCGTGGTGGTGTTGCGTCTTCGTTGGAGGCAAAGATGGCGGCTCACGGCGGCGGGGAAGGCCATTGTAATAAGACAACCGTGGGGGGGTGTGCGTTGGAGACCCACGAGAGAGACCGTGCGAGGGAGACAGATGCAGAAGCTAGGGTGGAGCGACATATGGTAACTGGCGGAACCGTAGGGCGGCTGAGGGAGGCGATAGCCATGGCTGGAGACGACGGAGGGGAACGGATCTACTGCGATCCGAGAGGGAGAGAGAGAGAGAGAGAGAGAGAGAGAGAGAGAGTCGGCGAGAGGGCAAGGAGCTGAGGAGGAAGACCCACGGTGGCTTGACAGCAAGGGGAGCCGTTCGCGGTGGCGGTGGCGCAGCAAGGGGGAGAGGCTCGACAGTTGAGAGGAGAGCGAGAGAGAAAGAGAGAGAGAGTCGTGGGAGTGTTTTGGGGGGGGGGGGGGGCGGTAGAATGGAGCGGGGGATTTAATTTTATTAGTATTTGCGGCGGCTTCTTATCGCCGCAAATACTTTTTACACTGCCGCAAATACTAACAACGCAGAATTAAATTGTTGTGCTATTTGTGGCGAGAAAAAGTCGCCGGAAAAAATAATAACCTCGTCGCCAAAACTCATTACCCACGAGAGCAATACAAATCTGGTTAAGACTATTTGCGACGAGTAAATGTCGCCGGAAATAATTGATAACCTTGTGGCAAAAACTAATAACCCACGAAAGGTGGATATTTTTGGTAAGTTTATTTGCTGGCAAAAAGTGTTTATTTCGTGGAAAAAAGTTGTTTTCTCATAAAGTTTTACTCGCCAACGTTATCTCGTGGCAAAAGGCTTGTCTTTTTTTCCACGAACAGTTTTCGTGTCATCGGCTTACTATTTGCCACGATCATGTATCGTGGAAAAAGAATTCGTGGAAAAAACTCATATTTGTTGTAGTGATACTAAACTTCTTTGGAAATCTCAAAAAAGGACCAACAATGGATTCTTTACTAAGGCTTCCAAAGAAGTTTAGTATGAATATACATTACTTATATGTTATAGTTTGTGTTATAGCTTCTGTGTGTGACATTGCATGAATAACCTTAGACTCGTTTTTCCAGTGTGGACAATTTGAGATTATATTATTTATATTGCACATTTTCGTTACTCTTTCTTTACATGTTTAGGATGGAAATTTCGGTGTCTTCTTCATTTGGTTTTTGGGTACATTGTTCGCAGGGTGACAATTCCTCTCTGCGACCATGTAGACTTGGAGAACTACGGGGAGGTGCTGCCGAAATTTCAGCTGACGTGGAGAGTAGAAGAGTGACGAAACTTGTGCAATATGGATGATATAATCTCAAATGGGATAGGACCAACTACCTTTATCTAAAGAACATGGGGAATTGAAATATTGAGTTGGAACATGTGATGCATGTGAAATTAGTTGTCATTATACTAATCCATAGATTTTTTTTAGAAATAGACAAAAGTTGGATGCGTCTTGGCGATAGACTTGGAAAAGACTACATTTTGTATGCTCGTGGAATTAAAAAATTTATTGATTTTGCTCGGGCCTCTACCATTAGTTGCGGTTAAATTAATTTTCTATATCGAGGATGTAAAAATTTGTGCGCTATAGGATTGGATGAAGTATAAAGTCATATATTTGTGAATTGTATAAATTTGGGATATACTCGATGGGTATTGCATGGTGAGTCATATGAACAATCTGCCGATATTTTGTTCGGTGATGGTATTTAAATGAGGCGCATGGATAACGATAATGAGCAAGATGACGCTAATATGCGGGATGAGATGGAAAAGATGCTGGGGGACATTGGAGCTAGGATGTTTATGGATGAAATTGACGATGATGCCTCAAGTGGCGGAGGGACTGAGTCAGAGAATTTCTCTAGAATATTGGAAGACACAAAGCATGAGCTTTATCCTCGCTGTACAAAACACAATAAGATGTCGTTTATTGTACGGCTGATGCACATTAAGTCGTTGTGTAAGATGTCAATGAAAGCAATCAACATGGTATTGAACTTATTTAATGAAGTGCTCCCTGAAGATTCTGCATTGTCGAAGAGTTTTTATGAAGTGAAACAATTGAGAAATGGGTTAGAGTTTGAGTACAAGTCCATATATGCATATAAGAATAATTGTATGTTGTTTTGGAAGGAGAATGGGGAAAAACAGGATTGTCTCGTTGTGGAGAGTCGAAGTAGAAGGCTAAGAAAAATATTTCGGTGAAGATTTTGCGTTATTATCCACTGAAACCTAGATTACAAAGGCTATATATGTGTCAAAAAACATCTCAAGATATGAGGTGATATGAGGAGAAACAAGTTAAGGATGACAAATATATGAGGCACCCAGCTGACTCAATTGCGTGGCAATCTTTTGATAATCATTATCCAGATTTTGGCAACGAAGTTCGTAATGTGCGTCTAGGAGTGACAATGGATGAATTCAACCTGTTTGGTAATATGATTACAAGTTTCAGCACGTCGCCTGTAGTGTTGATTCCATATAATCTTCCACCATGGAAGTGCATGAAAGCGCCAAAATTTCTGTTAACTTCGCTTATCCCCGGCCCAAGATCACTTAGGAATGATATTGATGTATTCATGCAGCCGTTAATTGAAGTGTTGAAAGATCTATGGGAAACAAGCGTATGAACTTTTGATGCATACACGTCGAGATCTTTTCAGATGCATGTTATTGTATTATGGATGATAAATTATTTTCCAGCATATGACAATCTTTCCGGTTGGAGTACTAAATGGAAGTTGGGGTGTCCCACATGTAATAAGAAAACTACAAGTGAGTGGCTAAAATATTCGCAGAAGATGTGTTTCATGGGTCATCGACGATATTTGTCAGCAAATCATGAATGGCAGGGAAGGCGCTAAATTTGATGAGAGAGTGGAGGACAGAATTGCACCAAAAGAATTGTCTGGGGATGAGATATTGGAACAATTAATGGAACTTGGAGCGAACAATTTTGGCAAAGGTCAGGGAAAGAACAAGAGAAAACGAGGCGTAGCGCAATTGAATTGGACAAAGTAGAGTATTTTTTTTTACTTGTCGTATTGGTCGTCATGCATGTTGCGACATAGCTTGGATGTAATGCATATAGAGAAGAATATTTGTGATAATATACTAGGAACAATTATGAGCATTAACAAAAAACGAAGGACACAATTAAGATGAGGAAAGATCTTGAGAGAATGAGAATTAAACGTAATCTTCATTTGCGGGAGAAAGGCAATAGGGTGGTTATGCCGCATGCATATTTTACGATGACAAGGGATGAGAGGATAGACTTTTGCTAATGGTAGCAAGGTGTGAAGTTGTCAAACGGTTATGCTTCAAATCTCAGTAGATGCATGAGCCCTGATGAATGGAAAATAAGTGGATTGAAAAATCATGATTGTCACATATTTTTGCAGAAATTGTTATCGGTGGGAATTCGTGGGAAGCTGACTTCTAATGTACGTGTCGCCATAACTTAACTATGTATGTTTTTCAAGGATTTGTGCTCTTGGGTAGTAAATCGAGATATGCTGTGGAAGATGGAAGAGGAAGATGGAAGAGGACATTGCGATAATACTATGTAAATTCGAGTAGATCCTTCCACCATCATTTTTTGATGTAATGATCCATTTAGCAATGCATTTACCTCGAAAGGTACTGTTAGTTGGACCGGTGCAGTTCTGTTGGATGTATCCAGTTGAAAGATATTTAGGTAGACTGAAACGCACTGTTAGGAATAAAGTCCAAGCTGAGGGTTCAATAGCAGATGCTTATATACACGATAAATGGTTGACATTTTGCTCTCTATATTTTCGTGGGGTTGAGACACACTTTAATCATGAAGAGCGGAATGCTGATTTTGCTGCCCCTCGCCCTCGTGAGCTATCTGTGTTTTCCCAGAATGTAGGGCCTTTGAGTGCACAAACGGGATATGACTTAATTGGTGGAGAGTTAGGAAAAACTCAATGGTACGTGTTGAATAATTGTCGAGAAATTGTTGATTATCTCAGGTATGTCAATCCACACTTAGAACAATTCTAATTAATATATATTCGATTAAAGTATTACTATATTGAATGTGTTCATATATTCTATTTTTTTTACTTCTTACAGTGAACATATTGACAAACTTAGGATATAAGGCGTAGAGAATATAGAGGCGAGACACGAAGAAGAATTTTCAGGATGATTTCAACAATGCGTATGCATTTAAATGTCCCATAACATAGAATATTTGCAAACCATTTTAATGCTTAGTAACTTTTAATAATTTTGTTACTATTTCACTCGTTAGATTTTGGAACAACGTACTCATGATACAACATCAGTTTCTTCTTAATTGCATGCATTGGCACGTGGTCCCTCAAACAGAGCACTTTGATACACTGCATGCACTGTTCGAGGTTATAGGTTCCATACTATAGATCGTGAACGTGATAGAAAGGCGCAAAACTGTGGTGTGTTGGTCGATGGAAGTCATGGAACAAAGGATATTGACTACTATGGTATCATACGTGACATTATCAGATTGAAATCTAGGGCAAGAATGTGACATATATTTTTAAATGTGATTGGTGGGATCTAGGTGGTGGTCGGGCTTCGATACATAGTGTTAATACTGCATGTAAATGGTACGAAGATGATCCGTTCATATTTGCTTGTCAAGCGACCCATGTCTATTACTTGATTGATCCAATGAAATGGGCCAATGAAGATAGTAGAGAGATAACTTGGCGAGTCGTACATAAGTTTGTTCCTTAGAATATTTATGATGCAGGATTGGTGGTGGATCACAATTATAGTGGAGATGGAGATGACACTTTAATTATAGAGGCATACCAGGAAGATGGAGAGGGTAGGGGTGTAAGTTGAAACCGGTAAACCGGAAAACCGGTCCGGACCGGACCGGACCGGACCGGTTTTACCGGTTTTGAACCGGTCCGGTCCGGGACCGGTTCTTAGAATGTGTAAACCGGCCGGTTCCGGTCCGGTTCCGGTTTTAAGATTTTTCGGACCGGACCGAACCGGACCGGACCGGTTGATAAAAAAAATATAAAAAAATATTTATATTATTGTATATATAAGTTTTATACAAATCATTATATATATATATATATATATATTAATATATATATATATAAGTTTTTTATATTATGTATAATTATAATTTTTTATGTGAAAGTTTTATATATAATTATATATATTTATATATGAAATAATTTCTTATTATAATTTATAAATTATTACATAAAATGTTAATACTAAATCACTAAAAGTTTATAACTAGTACTAATATTAAATATATAGTTTATAACTAATACTAATATATAACTTATAATAAAAGTATAAAACAATATTTTTTAAATTAGTTTTTTTTTTTTATAAACAAATTTATGATGACAAATTGTGAAACTTACATTTTAAAAAAACCGAAAAACCGGACCGGACCGGACCGGAAATCGGTAAAACCGGAAGTACCGGTTTAGGAGGGTAACCGGTGCGTAATCGGTTTTGAAAAATACAAAACCGGTACATACCGGTTCGGTCCTATATTTTGTCCAAAACCGGACCGGACCGGACCGGTTACACCCCTAGGAGAGGGTATTAATTTATTTGTTAACCTTGGTGCACTCAAACTAATCCCCTTATATAGAGATAACGTTCCACCTGTATATCTCAACCCATCCGATTCGTATTAAATGATCATTCAGTTGAAGATTTTAACGAATCAAAAGAAGGAGAAGAAGAGTCAGAAGAAGAAGTCGATGAAGAAGACAAAGAAGAAGATGATGAGGAAGGAGATTATGAAGATGTTATTGAAGGAGATTTTAACACAACCATGAAAAATACATTTAGAGATGAAGTGTAATACCCAGGCCCACGGAGGAGCCAAAATACATCGTTTAGGTAGGTAAGAATTTGTTTTTCTTTGGTTCTCTTTTCCTTCACCCGACAGTTCTTCCCCCCTTCCTCTTAGATTTTCAGTTTGTCCCCCTCATCCGGAAATCCCTCTCCCCGAATACCATGATCACGTCAGTTTCTCCCCTGTCATTTTGTATTTAGTTTCTTTCCCAACCGTTTCTCTTTCAACTCATCCATTCCTCCGCACGTATAAGGAGTTCTGCACATTGAGCACGCCAACTACATGGTAACCGCTACCCCCATGCACGTAACCACCTTCCTCTCTCTTTTTTTCCTTTTTGTGCGCTCTTTCGATGCCAAACATTTCGTTTCTCAATACACTTCACCTTGTAGATGCTCTTTCTCTCTCTATTTATCTATCTTCTCTGCACCAAGTCATAAGGCACATGGAAACGCCACCATCCAACCACCACGGGTCAGCCCCCACGGCCTAGCACCTGTGTGTCCTCGATGGGAACCTGTCCCAAGCACTTGTCGACCTCCGCTAAACTAGACAAGATCACACCAAAAAGGAATCAGCCCAGTCGCGCGTCGACCCTCCTCTGCAAACTAGACAGTAGCTTTTCTCTTATGCTCAACCACCTTGCAAGGCGCTGCCTCACGTTAGAAATATCATGAAAATAGCCCAACCATTGCGTCCTAACCACCCAACCACCATGAGCCCTATCTCGAACCACCAGCCTTTGCTCCAAGAGTCCCCACGCACTGTCGTTCGCAGTAGATAGATGAGGGCTCGAGACACAGTTTGATCTTTTGACCACTATCGACGCCGTGCTCAGCTCCTCCATCCATGGTTGCACCACCGTGCATGACCTCCACCCCTCACGGTAAGCCTTTTTCGCTTTCACCCTGTCTTCCTCTCATGACACTTTCTCTCGGTTTCTATCTCATTCTCTCTCTCTCTCTCTCTGTTCTTCAGTCTCGCCGTACATCATTGACCTAGCCAGCCACCGCTTCCGTCGTCCCTAGCCATTTCTCTCGGTGAGCCTAGAATCTATTGCATGGTTTTGTCTTTCTCCAGTATTCCATTTGCATTTTCAAAAGGAAGTATTTCCGTTTCTGGTTTTTGGTTTCTACCTATAGATTTGTTGAATAGTATAAATAAGCCACTTTTAAAACTTTGTCGTATAGCATTTGTAAAGCATAGTAAAGAAATTGTTTGAAGTATATTTATATTACTACGTCTAGTTTATAAGTCCGTATGCTTTCTTGCCATTTGATTTTTATTTTGATATTGAGTTTGATTTATTTGAGATGTTTCATGTAAGTCATGTTTAGCGAGAAATTATAATTTTATATAGATAGTATTTAAAGATTTAAAATTTTAGTTATATAGTAATAATTGTTATAACTATTTTCAGTTGTAAATAATAATATTTTATTTTATTCTAAATGCTTTAAAATCGATTTGAGTATATTTTACTAAATGAGTTTTCCACTTTTTACATTATTTTAATTTGATATAAATATTTTAATAAGTTGTAAATTGTAAATTGTAAGTGTATATTGGCTTTTATATTCTAGAAACTGTTGGAATTTTTTTTTTTTTTTTTAAATGAGCTGACTTCTTATGACCTTGATGTTTAAAATGGATTTGTTGTATTTTACAAAAACAATGTTAACAATTTTTAATGAACTTTATTTTATTGTATTAAGAGACTAAAGTATTATTTTAATTTGGGTTGTATTTAGTATTGTTAAATTAGCCATGAGCTTATTCGGATAAAAATATTAGCCATAATCTTGATTTCACAAAAAATATTTAAAGACTTTAATACAATTATCTAGTATTAATTTTATAATTAGTTTGTTAGTATATAGTAAGTGTTCAATCTTTTATTTTAAAACACTTTAAGCCTATTATATAGAAATAAATATTTGATGGTTTAAATTAGGTATGATTAGCAGTTACATGATTTTTAATATAAGTATTAATAAGTATATTTTATGAATTACTATTGCTTAAGAAATTTATGATTTCCTACTACATTATATGTTGGCAATATTAATTTATCGTTTTAATAATAATTTATAGAGAGATGAGTTTTAAATATGATTAAGTTAATTTTTTAAATGAATTTAAGTTGTTTTGTCGTATTTGATAAAACAATTATATTATAATAAGTTGGAAAATTTTTAATGATAATATTATATATTAGATTTCTGATATCTAAATAATTATCAAAGCTATTTTCGTAACATGAATTTAGGTAAATGGAGAGTTTTAGCAACTCCTTTTAGAAGTTTAACAACGCTTTGTGTTCTGTATAGATGACGATGGATATTCATTCAGCACGATTGTGGAAAGATTCATAATAGTTAAGAAGTTCAGGTAAGCGAAGTTCTTATGCTAGGCTTGACACAAATTGTTTAGACTAAGGTTGACTTTATGTAAATTTGCATGTTTTATTAAATGAGAACTTGAGAAAAAAACCTCGATCGTTTATTTGTATTACTTATGAAATCTATATGAAAGAGAAAAAATATTTTCTGACATGCATTGTGTAGACATAAGCTTTATTTTGTCATGCTATCTCTGAAATGTGAAAAAGAGCGGTATTAAAAATTTGAAAATTTGTGCATTGATTAGAAAGATGCTTTGATTTTTGTTTTCAGTATGTGAGAATGATCTGAATATATATTGATACTCTTTTTTGTTTTCATATGACATCTGAAAACCTTTGGTATAGTTTATTAAATAGAAAGAGGGTACTTATTGTCTGATAATTTTATTTAGTAGTTTTGTTTTGCTCTGTTGACGTAGTACTTTGAGAAAGTTGGCATTTATTTTGAGACTTTGTCGTATTCTTAGTTAATTATTTTGGAGTAGTTAGTTTAAAGCAATGAGGTCTATGAGTTATTGAGGAATTGGAGTTTATATTTGTACGGTGAGATACGATTTTTTGTGACAATAAGTAACACTCCGACCCTTCCGGTATTGGAGCATTACATCGAGAATTAAAGTATGAAATGTTTTATTTACATAGGTGACGGATGCTTACATTTTTCTTCTAATCTAGTTCATTGAAATTATTAATAATTTCCAAGGATGTCACCAAAACGACAACGAAGAAATGTGTCTCCTCAGCCAAGTCCCGAACCGGTTGAGGACTCCCCAACTGAGGACTCCACTCATGATCAAGTTGATATATAAGAGGCAGACAGCCAGTCCACACCTACCAGTAAGAAAATTCTTGTTGATAATTAATTATATTTGAATACTTGGGGAGACTGGTTTTAATAGTTTTAAATATATTAGTTGATGCCTTGTCACGTCGCGATCATGTCTTAACACGTGGTCTGCCTCTAGAAAAAAGAATGCATGGGAAAATTAAGGTCAACATTGCTAAGAACTTCATTGGGGGTGTAGATGATAGTGCGACATCGCTTTCCTCCTATGTCAGAACACTAGTCCGAGCTTATGCGTCATTTTATGTGCAGTCATGGCGAGATGTTCCGAATGAGGTTAAGGATCACATTCGGAGTCGTGTATTGGTGAGTTCATATACCATAGTTTTTTAGAGATGTTTTAATTTCATATTTTTGACGCAATTAACTTTTTAGGATAAATTCGACTTAAATTTTGGCCGTAGCGAGGAAGTGCGAACTGTGAATGAGTTGATGGCTATTTTATTTCGGCATCACAAGGGACAATGTCATGACCACTTCAAGAGATTTGAGACGTTGGAAGAGGCTGCTCAGTCCCATTTTCAGAAAATGAAGTTAGATGATTGGAGGAAGTGTTGTGATCTTTTCGTAAGCCTAGATTATCAGGTATTCTAGATTTATCCCATATAATTTATTTACATCTATATTGGTTTCATATATTATATTTAACATTGTAAATTTTTCCTACTTAAGTTAAGTTCTATCAATGCACAAAATAGAACGTTTTTGACAATCTACCATTACGTCGATTCAAGGTCATTCCAATGCCTTGCCGATAAAATGGTAATTAATAACTTGTTAAAATTCAATAATTTTTATCATATTCTTTATTTAATTACTAACATTATTTTTTAAAATTACTAACGTGGCTTTGTTAGAAACGACATGATCCTGAAAATTTCTCCCTCATTTATGTCTATGCTGCTACACACACCGATGCGCACAACGAGTGGATTGATCGTGTCGCTAAAGATAATTATGTAAGTGAGATCATTTTGTGTGAATAAAGTATGCTAACACGTGAATAGATATTATGTTTACTTACTATTTATTTTAATATATTACTTATTGTGTGTTTTCTTCCTAATTGTAGGAAAAAATGATTGAGATGAAGTCAGCCTCTAAGGAATCTTCTCCTAGTGACATCGACATATTTACGCAGGTCATCGGGACCAAGTCTGGTTTGGTAAGAGGTTTGGGATGTTCTTTCAAGCATGTCGGTTCATCCTCCATGACCTCAACTTCAGAAGTTTATAATCTTACCAAAAATTTGGACGTCGCACGCTAAGCAATTGAGTAGATGAAGTCGAGACAACAAGACTTGGAGGCTCTCTTATCGCGATAGTTAGATCTAGAGACCCATTTGCAAGAGCGATAAAGAGACCAGGAGGAAATAATACGCATTGAAGTTCAAGAACAAGTCCAGAGGGAGATACTGGTTCAAATGGAATGTGTTATGTCATTGCAGCAGAATCGCATTGGGCGAGGAAAGAAGAAGAAATAAACCTATTATTGTTCAAAACTTTTTTTTTCTAATTTTGCGATTCTATAAAATATTTTCAATAGATGATGCCATTAGTGGTGTAATATGCTACAATTTGTATGTTTTTAATTTTATGAAATAATTAGTTCTAGTCGGTATGTTTGAATGTAAAGAAAAAATGTTCGAACATGACTTTACGTTCAAAACAATATTCGAACATAATTACACCAACGTTCGATAAATACGTTCGAATGTATACACTCCACAAATGGTCAAACTTATTCAGTTAATGTTCATATGACTAAAAAAGATACGTTCGAACATACTGATTAACAATCCGAACGTTAAGTCTTTGATGTTCGAACAATTTCTCATTAACGTGCAAATGCGACATTCAAACGTAGTAGCACAAACGTTCAAATGTAAAAATTAAACGTGCAAATGAAAATACCGAACATTAAATATTTATCGTTTGAATGCTAATCGATCGGACAAACGTTCTAATGTTATTCTGTACATGTAAACGTTATTTTCTATAACAGAATTTGACTGTCACAAAAATTCTTAACATTCTAACGTTAGATCACACGTTAGACTACTAACCGTCATTTAAAAAAAAAAAAAATTTAATGACGGTTGTACAGTAAACCGTCACAATATACTATCTAGACTGTTTTTTTTATGACGGTGGAAGTGACGGTCTCACAATAGATCAACTTTGTTGTAGTGTGTGAACCTAACTAATTTCTTCACTGCTACTGTTGCTGGTTGATCTGATGCTGCCACCACTTGCTGTTGTTGCTGGCTCCTTCAATTGAAACTCTCTTAACTTCCTTTGAGCTGCCATCAGTCACCATGAGATAGAGGGAAAGGAGAGGATCAGGAGAAAGATAAAGCTAGGAAGAAATCGAGGGCCCTATAGAATTTCTGCTATCACCTGCTAATTCTCCTTCTACTGCTGCACTGCCACTATTTGATCTTTTGAGACAGTTAGGACCTGCAGTTGAAGCTGGATGCGGCGTGGTTGATATGGAGGTGATGAATAACTGCAGTGGCTAAAATTGAGTGTCGGTGGGCTCAGTTTAATTTCTCTGTTCTGTGGAGTGAAATTGTGCTGCCCGAGAGATGTTTTTGTGTGAAACCCGAAGAGTGTGTCGGTGGCTCAAGGGGCTGAAGTCATGACAAGATAAGGACAATTCTCTCTTCCTTGACTTGGTCAACATACCGACATGTGATTTCGGGAATTACAATTAAAAACCAAAAGGTACTTTTTTTTTTTTTTTTTTTTGGGAGTAAAACCTCTATATTTCATTAGTATATCGAGTAACACAATTGAAGTCTCTATTTAGGCATCCCAAAAATAAAATCTAGGCAGTTCTCTATCCAAACTTTTTTTCTTCCATAAAAAAAAAGCATTTTTTTTGGCTAAAATATGAGCAATCATGTTTTTCTCTCTATGATCAAACTGTATTGACCAGTGTGTATTGTTCTTGAAATAAAACCTAACATCTTCTACTAATGAACCATAACAGGTCAGCATCTCTTCTTCATTGCAAACTGTCAAGATGACCTCCTTTGCATCCCCTTCAAATTTTGCTTTCTGGATATTAAGATCTCCAAACAGGTCCACTGCTATCCTCAATGCTTGACATTCTGCAATGACTGCTTCTTCTACATTTTCTTTCTAATCACACACAGCAGCTAAAACCTTCCTATCCTCATCTCTAGTTACGATACTAACTCCCATTCTTTTTCTTTTTTGGTCCAAATAAGCATTCCCAATTAATTTTGATATATCCACAATCTGGTTTTTCCCAGCTCAGATTGTTTGCACCTCAATTCTACACTTGACTGTTTGATTTGCCAAAATTCTGCACTGCTTTGCAATCTCTTACAATAGCCTTTGCAGATAAAATTAAGCTATTAGGACATTCCATTGTTTTTTAAAAAACAACACCATTTCTTCGTAGCCATACTTTCCTAAGAGTTACTGCCATCTCCTACAACTGGCCCTTGTTTAGAGAACTCTTGCATTTATCCCACAGTAGCAGAAAATCATCTTCATATCTGCCCCACTTTTGAACACAACTTTTGTCACTTCCCCATATGTCATTTGTTGCATGACACTCCCATAACACATGCATCAAAGTTTCTTCTTCAGTTTCACACATAGGACATTTTTTATCCTTCACCACTCTCCTTTTAAACAAGTTCACTTTAGTAGGTAATAAGTTATTTCCTGCTTTCCATAAAAACATTTTTGTTACAACAAGTACTTCAAGTCCCATATATTCCTCCACCCTTCATCCTCTTTAACTTCTCTTGAACACTCTCCTTTCATCCTCTCCCTTCTATCCATAAGCACAAAATATGCATTTCTCATCGAGAAAATGCCCTTTTTTTATGGCCTCCAAAACATCTTATCTTTCGCTCTGCCTCTACTCAGTGGAATTGTAGGTATATTCTCAGCCTCTTCAGTTTTAAAAATGGATTTAATCACATCTTCATCCTATCTTTTAAAAAATCAAAAGGTACTTAGTAGCTGGCTGTGTTGTAACTTTAAAGTCTGGTTTGGATAGTGAGATGAGATAAAATAATTTAAGAATAATCGTAAAATAGTTTGTGTAACAATTTGATCCAATATTATTAAATTTAAAATATGGATAAATTATTGGGCCTAAAATAGGTTTAATGGACATATTGGATAAACCCATGAGTCAATTATTGAAGTTGGGACAGAGACTTTTATTAGGCGCATAGACCCAATGTGTATTTTAATAAGTCCCATTAAAGTTTAGTGGATATTTTGGAGGGTATTAATGAGCAAATATTTTATAAGATGTTTTAAGATTTATCGAGTAATTTTTGGAAGAGTAATTCTGGGCATCTGCCCCACACCAGCACACACTGCACATCACTTTTTTTTTTTTTTACACGAAGTGTGCCCCGTGTGGGGCAGATGCCCACATTTTTTCTTTTTGGAAAGGCCATGTGCCCATAAATTATTTTGATAAATTAGGAGATTTTGTTGGGCTCATTTTAAAATTTAACATCGGCCGTTAGAGTTATCAAATGACTTGCCCCATGTAATGGCCCAATCATGGTTTCTCTATAACTCCATGCACGTCTCCCCTTTCCAATAGGATTCATGCCCTTATAAAACTCTCTTCTAATTCTACATGTCGTCTTCACGTTAAATTCCTAAAAACCAACTCCCTATATATACTCAGCCCCATGCAGTGTACGTGCATTCTTCTTCAAGCCCCGGTTGAATTTCTGGTTACCCTTACCACGCCGCAGCCTCCAAGAGACCCCACCCACGCACAACAGCCCTCCCCTTTCACAAACCACCTCCCTTCAGCCCCTATAGTACGTCTTGTAGTCCACCTACACGGTACTTCACCTCCAACAAGCACAATAGATGTTGTTGCAGCCTCCTCCCCTCAAACCAACACACACCCCAAGCCGCAAGACCCCCCCCCCCCCCACGTGAAGTCCAGCAACCACAGCGTTGCATTCTCCTCACAAGTCCAACAACCAAGCAACCATCTTACTTCTGCCCTCGATACCGACTGGTAAAGTCCAACCATGCCATTGCAGAACCACTGAAAACCAACCCCTCTACTACAACAAGTCTCCACCGTGAGCCTCTTCCTCCACGCATCAACCCCCACACGGCAAGCCCCTATTTTTGCTCCTCAAAACAGAGCACTTTCTCCCCCACTGTGACCCATAGAAATCGCAAGCCTCCACATCTCAACCATCGCCAGCCTCTATTTTAGCCCAACAAAAATAGAGATCTAAACTAGCTACTACACCTCCGATGTCGATGGCGGAAGCTACCACCCACTGCCCCATTGGTCGTTGCTGCACCATGAGCCTCCATTGCCCAAGCACCCCATATAGAAACACTTATTTCTCCCCACAAAAGGCCTAATAGGAGGAGTGTGGTAACTCCTTATAAAGCCCAATATGAGTTTGTTCCTAAGTCATGTAGGACTTCTCAATACACACCCTCACGTGTGGGCCGGTATTTCCAGTACCATCATCGTGGATAGGTCGCAGGAGCTCATCATCACTTATAGGTTAACCTTACTATGATACCATATAGAGACACCCATTTAGTGGTGATTTCACACCCCGTACGTAGCCCTCAACTCTCTTGGTTAATATCTTCCTTCCTCTCATGTTATTCTCTCTTTCTCCCACAAGCCAATTTGTATATGTTAGGTTGAGTAGATACGGAAGACTTCATGGGACTGAATATGGGATGCTATATGAAGAAATATTAGAATTGCGGTTTAAAGCCAATATTACGAATTTAATGTGTGTATATTTTGGGGGTCAACACGTGTTTGCATAGATAATATTATAAGATCAATATATGGAATAATAGGATTTTAGGAATTAATCATGAAATTATTTAGAGAAATTATATGGCAATCAAAGTATTTGGGGAATGATGATGTTTTAGTGTTTCGAGGATTTTAGGCTTCAAGGAAATATAGATTATTTCAATATTTCAAGTTTTAACAAAGTATGTGATAAATTATAAGTCTACATAGGTTATTTATATGTAATCATTTGCACTCCGGAAACATTGGATTGATGCTACAAGGTAAGTAGTATGATCATACCCTTACATGTATGTACGGTAAACAACATTTTTTTATAAAAGTATCTTCATTTACACCCTCCATTAGAAGCCCCTTTTTATATACTCAAGTTATAGTAAAATTATGAAAATTCATGATTTTACATGAAGAATTATGCATAAAAAGATTTATGAAAAGTCATGATTTTATGTAAAAAAACATGTATCACGACATGTTATGAATATGCGATTTCATTTAAAATCTATGATATGATAAGACACGATTTCACCTGAAATTTATGATAAGATATGACAAATACGATTATGATGAAATATAAATGATAAGATACGTAACGACCTATGTTATGATATGAATATGGTACAATATATTATGGGCATATTGGATTGCCAAGTTGTATATACTAGTAGTGCACCTAGTGTGTCTTCCTTATATATGGATTTCACAATCCGCGGCCATGGGCGAAATCAAAATCTACTTAGATTCGCTAACCCTAACTCATGGGGGTCTACAGTGGGTACTGGCCTATGACAAGTGAAAAGACAAGTTAAAGCATTTCAAGCACAGTAATGAGTTCATGTTATTTACATATGTAACTATGAATATGCATGTTTTCAAAAAACTTTATGTTTATTATGTTTACTCTATAATATATTACTTATTGAGTATTCAACTCATTTTTGTGTGTTTTTATGTTTAAACTTCCTTATGTGAGGATTTTTATGATGATGGAGCTGTAGGACAAGACTTGGCCCAGGGAGGCGACGAAGAGGCCTAGACAATTTATGTCATGCTCAGTTTTATGATTTCCATTTTAATAAGTTATTTTAATAAGCATATGAGACTTTATTGATTTAAATAAGTGCTTCCACATATTCTCTTTTAAATTTTAAGTATTTAATAAAGACTGACTTTATAAAATGGAACTAATTAATTGAGGAATATCATAATATTTTCTCCTAGCATAAGTTTCTCTTTATAAATTGATCCAGTCTTCATTTCGCGGACCACAATTTTTTTTTTTTCTTTTGAGAAATCAAGCATTCATGTTATATAGATTGAATAAGATATAGAGTTCCTTTTTTTTTTTTTTAAAGACTTAGGGTCCCATGTTCAAGAGGGACCTCTCCTCAAATTTATTGAGAACCCTCACTTTCGGCGGAGGAAAACCTTAATTATTACAAAAAGACACTTGGGGTTACAAATAAAACTAGAAAGACCACCCAAGTATCAAAAAAACCAACATGAATAAACAATACACACCAAAAGAATAAACAAAACAAACAAATGACCTCAACAACCAGAACCCGAAAACAATGTAGCACCAAACAAATAAAAAGATGATGAACACTACATTCACAACGCATCAGAACTCCAAAACAAAAAATTCCTCAACATCTCAAATAAGGTAGACCCAATCTATCTATTCTCAAGATTCCTTTGAGCAAGTGGGGTACTTCATTAAAATGTCGTCACACTCTTGAACAATTTCCAGCAACCATCCGATCAAGAAAATCTGCCCCAGAGTTACCCTCTCTGAAAGTATGTTTAAACATCACCTGTATTCCGAAAATTATATCAACAATATCATCCCAATAATCCTCCAAATACCAAATACCACATGTCCCCTTCTCAAACCATTTTATTATGAGTAGTGAATCCATCTCCACTTCTACCATAAGGGTTACCAAATCTTTGCAATGCTTTAAACCATAATAAAGCGCCAAAAATTTAGCCGAGTTAATCGTTCCTTGTTCTAAATATTTCGCAAAAGCTAACAATAAACTTGTGTCATCCCTCCGAACAATTCCACCAGCTCCCGAAACACCCGGATTTCCCGAGCAACTGCCATCGACATTTAATTTATACCCAGACAGAAGCTGGTTTTTTTTTTCCAACTAATCAAGGTTGCTTACTTCCTTTTCAACGGCTTAAAAGGTATCCAAAGCTTCTAATCCATGTTCATCTCCCACCTTATAATTTTTTCCGGCACAAATTCGAAAACCCACCCAAGCAATGGTCGTTTTAATAGACAACCATAAGGACGCAATATATTTTTTTTATACCTTCCATACGTGCATTACATCGCCATACCCAGAGAGACCAACTTAAAATCACTGGAATTACCCCCAACAAGTTGACCAGCTTGAGATGTATTAAAGGCTCTTCTCATCCATAATTCCATTCTTTCTCTCCACGATCGACTTGAATCAAAAGGAATTCCAAGGTACATAGAGGCACGATACCATACTTGATTTGCTAAAGGTCCATGTGCAAGCACATGATCCTGATCTTCTACACTGCCATCTACTCAACATTCACACTTCGAGACAATTGGGATACCCGACTCTCGAACTCGGCTATCCACACTAAGACAATAATTCAAAGCTTTCCAGCAAGTAATAGAGTACTTTTTGCGTAAGGCTGAATTCCACAACCAATCATTCCAAACCATACAAGGTCCTTTTATACGACAACACTCCCAAGCTAACTTCAAACTAAAACCTCCATCTACATTTGGTTTCCATAGCAGGATATCTGCACCACTATTATACTTGCCAAGACCATCAATGATTTCCTCCAAATTACTGTCCCCCACCAGGTCTCTTAGAAGTTGAATGTCCCAGCCATTGTTTATCTTGCATTCTGTTACTAACAATTTCATACATCCATTAATAGTGAGCACCTTAGCCAATACACCAGACTTCAACCACTTATCTCTCCAGGAAGAGACATTTCCCTCTCTAAGACACCAAATAGACTGATCTATAATTTTCGGAATCACTTCCATAATACCACGCCAGAACATTGAGCCTTTCTTTGGGTCCACCACTGAAACATGTTGGTCTTTTAAATATTTTGCTTTGACAAAAGAAGACCAAACAGAATGCTGAGTTAAAAGCTTTCAGCCAAACTTCATAAATAAAGCTCCTTGCACATCATCTAGCTACTGCAACCCCATTTGTTTCCTCTATTGGTTTACAAAGCTTATGCTAAGCTATCCATTTACATTTTGGATTGCCATTCGTACATCCCCAAAAAAAAGAGCTAAAGGTCTTATTGAGATAACTAATAACTTTCTTGGGAACTCGCATAACCGAAAGTAAAAGAATAGGGATAATAGCCAATACATGTCGTAATAACAAAAGTCTTGCACCATCAGATAACATTTTTTATTGGCACCCTTCCAACCGAGATCTAATTCGATCCAATAATTCATTAAAATATGTAATTTTCATGCGACCAGATATCAAAGGAACCCCCAAATACTTTGCAGGAAAACAACCTTCTGAAAAAGAAGTCAACTACAACAAGCTTCTTCTTCTACTAAGCGACATGTTTTTAGTAAAGACAAGTCTGGAAAAGAAAATGGCAGACTTTTCTTTACTAACTCTCTGTCCAGACCACTCCTCATAAATATTGAAGATATCTGAGATCCTTTTTATCAATGAGCTTCCACCATTAGCAAAAACAATAATATCACCAGCATACAATAATTGGGATATAAGAGGCACACCTCGAGGATGAGAGAAAGAACCAATTTTGCCACTAAGAAAATTGTACTTCAGCAACCGAGATAGCATTTCCTCTACACGAATAAATAAATAAGGCAACAAAGGGTCCCCTTGACGCAACCCACGATCACTTAGAAAAAATCATTTTGTCGTTCCATTCATTCATCGCAATTGACAACCAAGAACTTGATATGCATTGTCTGACCAGGCCGCAAATCTGATTAGGAAATCCAAAGGATTTCATTACATGTATCAAGAAATCTCAATCAATACAATAATATGCTTTTGTCATATCTATTTTTAATAAAACGTTTCCCCCACGACTCGGCTGATTAATCATATGCACCATTTCTTGAGCCAAAGCAATATTCTCAAAAATGCTTCTCCCCGACAAAAATGCACCTTGTTCCGGGGATATAATTTTCTCCAAAATCGGCGACATCCTTTTAACAAGAATCTTAGAGAAAACTTTATATATCACATAACAAAGACTAATTGGATGGAATGTGTCAAAACCAGATGGCTGAGACACTTTCGGAATCAAAACTATGTATGAGGCCTAATAAAACTGAGGTATAGGAGTACCCCAAAATAAATCTCTGATAGCCTCCACAACTTTTGCTTCAACTATATCCCAACAAGACTGATAGAATCCGGATCCAAACCCATCTAGCGCCGGGCTACTATTTAAAGGAATTGCAAACATCGATTCCTTAATTTATTGGATTGAAGGGAGCTGAATAATAGCTCTGTTTTCCTGCTCCACCACAGCACTTTCAACGTATAGAGAATGATCAGGAAGATCTCTAGGAAGCCTGGTAGAAAGAAAAGATCGAAAATAATCAACAACACCTTCATGTATGGTTTCAGGAGTGGCTAAAATCGTACCATCCACCATCTTCATCTCCTTAACCATAGGCTTAGACAGAGAAGCAAAAGTATTAAAAAACTGACTAGAAGCCTCTCCTTTCTCTAGCCAATTGAGCTTAACCTGTTGTGAGAGGCTAGTATTTTCTCTTTCCTGCCACAAATCTAATTCCTCTTTTGTAAGAAACAAATCAGATTCCAAAGAATTTGAAAAACCTGCTTGAAGTTGTAACTCAGTAGCTTCAATTTTGTTTTCTAGCCTTTGGATATTCACATCCGTGCGCCCAAAAACTCGAAAATTCCAATCTTTAAGCCCCACTTTCAATCTCTTCAATTTAGTCGCCAGACCAACATCTAGGAAACCAACATGAGACACCCACATTTGTTGAAACTTAAAAGAAGAGGGCCCATACCGAAAATTATTGAATTCAGAGAGACAAGTAAATGAGCATGATCCGAGGTTGTTCTTGGCAATAACCTGTAAAATGCATCAGGTAGCATCAAAACGGCTTCTAAATTCCACAAACCATGATCAATACACGACCAACTTCGCGCCATTCCATTTTGCCCATTACACCATGAAAATTTACTCCCCAATGCCTTCATTTCACACAAACCACAAGACTCAATGAACGAATTAAATTCCTCCATAGCCTGTCGCAAGCGAGGCCTACCACCACATCTTTCACCATCTTCACGTATAGTATTAAAATCTCCAATACAAACCCAAGGTTCATTTTGTGGCATATTATTAATCAACGAACTCCATAAGGTTCTTCTCTCAATGTGACTGCACTTCGCATAAACCATAGAAATAAACCAACGCCTACCTCCAAAATTCAAAGAAATTGTGACATGTTGATCACTAGAATTAAGAATTGCCAAATGAAGACCATTTCTCCATAATAGCCAGAGTTTACCCCCAAAACTTCGATTCGAATAACAACCTTCAAAATTCAACTGACTCTTCAAAACTTCCAATCTAGATTCCTTAACAAACGGCTCTACTAACATAATAAAATCAATCTTAAATTGTTTAATTAACTTCTTCAACCTTCTTCTAGAAGAATGAAGACCACAGATATTCCAGAATAGTGGACAACACATCAAAAATTAAACCGTGCGGGTTTGCTAGGAACCCGAGAAGAACTACGAGTAACAATTACACGCTTACCATCTTTCTTTTAAAACGGAGAATTACAATCAGAAGCACACACCTTCTCTTTGCAAAGATGATCACAGTGTATGCCATTAGGAGCTGAAACATAATCCTCTTGAATAGCAGGATCTTCATCCTGTATCTACACTTTTGTTTCAACACTACCCAAATCCACCACAACATCATCCATATCCTCTAATTGAACATTAATCTCCTGCCCAGAATCAACATTAACAGGAACCAAAACAAGAGATTGTTCCCCAACCAGATCCTCAACATTTCTTTCTATTCCACAAATTTCCCCTTCCTCAATCAATGGCCTCTCTATATCCTCAACTTCCTTCAAACATATATCCTCTGGAATATCAATCTCTTTCGTGTTACTAGGACCCGCCTTATCCACATTCCTCTGTTCTGAATCAATATACATTTTCGATGCCTTCTCAATCTTAATCTGAGGTATCACGTGATCAACCACAATAGTATTTTTTTCCTTCCAAACTTTAATTTTTTCCTCCCCTTCAATCTTCTTTTTTCCACCGCATTTTTCTCTGAAATCTTCCATCTATGGATCTTCAAATTATGCCCCTGAACATTACAATTGGAACAAAAGGCAGGCAATGTTTCAAATTGAACCTGCACATAAATGCTCGATTCCTGGTGGGGATTACCAATCCATATCCCAGGAACAGGTTTACTCGCAGCATCAACCAACTAACAGACCCTCGCCTCATCTGTTCTGTAGCGCATCTAGTCGCATTGTCCCTGCTTCAGAAAATTCAAATTGGAGCAGTGATATTCGTGAGAAACGATTCCTGATATAAATTTGGGGGTAAACTAGGAAGAACAATCCAAATTGATACCAATGAAGGCTCTTTGTCTTCATTAAAATCCGGTGACCATTGGAAACAACAATAAGGAACTCCATCTACATCAGTGGCTTCTCTCGATAGCGCCTTCAAAAAATCAAGTTCATTCAAGAACCTCACAAAAATATTACGCGGCCTTCTTATTGTCGAAACCACCGGCTGCTTCTCCAATCCCCATCGATTTCTGATAAATGAACGAATTGCATCCAAAGATGGGCGTTTTCGGATGAATTTCATCACCATTGAAAATTTGAAAGGCGTTGCAGATCTTTCAATTTCTTCCTTAGTGAACAAAATACAGAACTCACCATCAATGATTTTAGGAGGACGCAGGGGAACCTCCACCACAGGGATGGGTTGAGGCGATTGTGCAACCAAATCAACAAAAGTCCTCTGTCTATTTGCCGACACTGACGAGCCATAAGGGCCCCCGGCAGCAACCATAGCTTCTCGACAAACTTAGCAAACCAAAACCCTAGCAGAGCCTAAGACTTAACGTGGATGAACTGAAATTTGTAGATACAGAGTTCATCATGTATAGCACATAGGAAGTACGAAGCAAATTATACAGTAATGATACCATCAACATCAATTGCTAAGCAACTAGAAAGGAAATCAGAAGATTGATGCCACCATTGAAAGGTATCATCAACATTACAAGCATGGTGTGCCAATAAATGAGCAGCTTCATTGCCTTGTCGACCCACATGAAGAATTTCTGTATTATGAAAATAAGGCAATGAAGATTGAGTCTCAGAAATCAAAGGGTTGTAGCTGAAAAACTGTTCCTGATGAAATCGAATGGCTTCAACAAAAATTAAAGAATCGCCTAAAATCATATCTGAACTGCCCTGATGAACAACCATTTGCAAGCTGCCCCTCAATGCTGCAAGAGATTCAATTTCATCCACTGCATAAAGCCCATCCACTGCAACAAATAAAGTTTTTTGGAACGAAAAATTTCATCCCAAAAGACTGGCATTTCATCCCAAACATGACACATAAAGTTAGCAAGTGAAAATTACAAATATGACACATAAAGAATTCATTTAATTTACCTTATATGATGGATCCTCAAACATGTCGCAAAGTTTTTCCCATTCTTCAGGTCAGACATCCTGAAAAGGATGCTGGCATACATCTTCCTTGTTCTCGTACTTCTTGTAATGCTCATGACAATTCGCCTTATACTTGCAGAATGCATTACACATCAGCTCTTCGACAGTCCTACGCTCATCTCTCCAACCAAAATTTAGTTCGAAGTCATCCTTGAAAAAATATATACACAAAGATATTATCATTTAGAATTTTAAATAATATCAATGTAAATTTATTATTTAAATATTACGTACCAAACAACGCTTCTTTATAAGCTCTTTCACATCTTGCGGGACTTTATGTCATGAACTCGTAGCCAAAGGTGCATAAGTTCGTGTAAGAGCACCCACATGCGATGCTAGCCAAGCTGCTTGTTGTCTCTCGCCTCCGGTATGTTCATCAGTAATGTTAACCTTAATCTGACCTACTTTACGGTATTTCTCCAATGTCACGCCTCTAGTAGTGCCTCGTCCGTGAAGAGATTGTACTGTTATCTCTATAAAATTAATATTAGTTATTTACCACGTATCAATTATCATATATCTTAATAGAAAAAATGAGTATTAGCTATATACCTTATTCCGTAGAGTTAGTCTCTATTGGTCAGTCAGACTGAAAGCTAGGAACAAGTAGAGATGGGATGCGAACTTCCTTCCTCTTTGGTGGCATAATTGCGAGATACTGTATAATGTGAATGCAAAACCAATCAATCATCTGTATCAGTTTCATCTATAGATTCGCTCTCATCATACGTAGATACTTTATATGAGTCAACACTTTGATCAACTGTCACCTCAACTATTTTAGCCTCAATATCTTCCCTATGTAATAAGATCATCTCATACTGGCTCAAATCCACAAATAAGTTAAAGGCAGGTTGACTCTTTTGGTATGCTTCTTGAATAGAGGGATCATCTTCTTCTTTATCTTGTCCCTCCGCCTCAGGGGTAACGTCATAAATATTTTTAGGATAAAACTTTTGTACTACTTGTCATTGATTTCCTAACTGAGGATCGTCTAAATAGAATACTTGAGATGCTTGAGAAGCCAAAATAAAATGATCATCTTCATACCAATTTTTTGATGTATTAATACTCAGAATATATTCATCCTGGCATTTTCCCCTTCGAGGATTGCTTAAATCCCACCAATCACACTTAAATATATAAACCACAAGCTTCCCCACATATCTCATACCAATTATATCTACGATAACTCCATAGAAATCAACATTGTCTCCAGCATGACTCACTTCGACAAGGACACCACTATTTTTTATTTTCCTATAAAGTTCTCGATCAATTGTGTGATACCTACTTCCTTGAGAAATACATGCAGAATATCGAGTAGTGCGTCTCGAGAGGCCACGCGCCAATGCATATAGTTCGTCTGATATATCGCTCAGATTACTCGTATGCATTTGTACAACCTACATATTAAATAAAGTATAAACACTCAACCATTAACAATTCTCTCTATTTTAAATATGTTAATGCAAAATTGCATCTGTATTAATGTCATTACTCGTTGTTCAAATCATTTCGGGAACTTATGTTCATGTCTCTGGTCTATATCATTTAGTGCTAGTTCTTTTAGCACGTTAATATGATCACTGAAATTAAAAATTACCAACAATAAGTATATTCGTATAATTGTTTAATAAGTAAATTCAATGAATAATTAACAATTAATTTGAACTTACTTCAAGTGGCTCTCTATCTCTGGGCAATTATTTAACACGTACCACTGACCTTTCTCGAATTTCCTTTCACACAAATCATAACCACGCTGAGCACCAAGTGGACATACTTGTTGGGAAAATATAGAAAATCCGTTCCGTTGTCTTGCTTGGTCAACATCAAAGTTTCTTTTCGGCTGAACAAACCTTGTGTCAACGCCATGGAAGTATTTGGAACAGAATGTATGCCACTCATCATCAATATATGTTTCTACAATTGATACTTCTGGACGGGCCGTATTACCCACTGTGTGTTTCAACTTTTCAAGAAACCGTTCAATGGGATACATCCATCTATATTGGACTGGTCCTGCAAGTCAGCCTCACGTGGCAAATGAACAGCTAAGTGAACCATGATGTCGAAGAATGACGGTGGGTAAATACTCTCAAACTTACACAATATTAGTGCAATTTCTCGTTCTATACGATCCAAAGCTTCTACATTCAACGTTCTAGCACATAAATCTTTAAAAAATGCACCCAACTCAATTAACGCAACTCGCACATCTCTGGTCAAGAATCCACGAATACACAAGCAAGATACGTTGTAAAAATACATGACAATCATTACTTTTTAGTCCAGTAATTTTCCAGTCATTTGTTCGCACACACCTTGTTAAATTTGAGACATACCTGTCCTGTAATTTAATCTTCTGCAACCACTCACAAAATGTAGCCCTTTCATTCCTTGATAATTTATACCACCCAATTGACATGTAAACAGACGAACCACTTTCTTGCAAGTGCATTTCAGGTCTAATTCCCAACCGCTTTAGATATTTCCATGAGTTTATATTATCTTTCGTTTTACTTTCAATTGACATCAACGTTTCTAACATGGACTCGCACATATTTTTTTCAATATGCATAACATCGAGACTATGCCGCAATTTTAATGTCGACCAGTAGGAGAGTTCAAAAAATATACTTTTTTTGTCCAATTCAACTCATTCGCACTTCGTTTTCTCTTCCATTGTTTTTTACCAAAATCATTGCTTTCGACATCTACGAACTGTGCAATAACATCTTCGCCAGACAAGAATGGTGGAGGGTGTCCCCATTCAATAGTGCCATCAAACATCCTACCATTTCCACGCCATCTATGGTCACTAGGTAAAAATCGACGATGACCCATGAAACATAGTTTTCTCCCATACGTAAGCCATTCTGATTGGGTATGTTTGTTACAAGTCGAACATGCCAATTTCTCCTTAGTACTCCAACCTGACAAGTTTCCATAAGCGGGAAAATTATTTATTGTCCATAACACTACAACATGCGTCTTGAATGACTTGTTTGTTGATAAATCAAATGTTAAGACCCTATTCTCCCACAAATTTTTCAATTCTGCTATCAGTGACTGCAAGTGTATGTCTATATCATTTCCTGGTGATCTCGGATCTGAAATGAGCAAACTCATCATAAAATATAGATCTTACATACACTTCCATGGTGGTAGATTGTATGGCATATGTACCAACTGGCCAAGTACTATGACTAGTACTCATGTTCTCAAACGGATTAAATCCATCTGTTGCTAACCCAAGTCGAACATTACGAGGTTTTTTAGCAAACCATGGGTGTTCCAAGTCAAATTCCTTCCAAACTTGAGAATCTGCAGGATGTGACAAAACATTATCATTCTTGACTCTAGATGATGAGTGTCATGTCATTTGAATTTTATGGATCTGTTCCACTTTCATCCATAAACATTCCCGCACCAATGTCGCCCAACATTTACTCCATATCCTCTTCAAGATCATCACCAACAACCTTAGGATGTACATCTTCATAGATGTCTTCTTCTTCATCTCAAAGTCTGAATGATGTTGGATACAGTTCTCCATGTAAGACCCAATCGGTATAACCTTGGTCAATACCTTTGACAAATAGATGCTCTCTCACCAACTCTATCTTATGAGAACGTAAATTCTTGCAAAGTCGGCATGGGCATCTAATACGACCGTCACTGCCAATTGTACAGGATGCGAACTCCAAAAATTTCTTAACTCCTTCAGCGTATACATTGTAATCCTCACCCAACCAATCTCTAACTCTTATCCAACTCTTATCCATGTCTAATATTCTATTGCAAACAGTCACGTGCATCAACAAACAATCAATTATCTAACATATTGTGCAATTTCTTCATTTCACCGGGTAGTTGGTCCTATCCCATTCAGGATTATAGGATCATAATCGTCAACCTACCAATTATTATATGTCAGGTCCAACAAAATTTCGGCAGCATCTCCTCATAGTTCTCCAAATATGCTCATTTGGTTATGCACATCGACGAGTAATACATCGATGCACCTTCACCGAAATTGCATATCCAGAGAACAATAAGGGATGACTCTACCAAAATCATAATGTTGGATGCAATAGATATAGTTTGATAGTTTGCGAGAATGATCTTACAATCTCAAACTGTCCACTCTGGACAATTCAAGAGTTATCAATCGACCGTTCAACATTATTGATAACTCTCGAACGGGTCTAAGGTTTATTTCAATAGCAAGTAGAAGATACGATATTAAAATACAACAATAATAAAAAATACAAGAATACAAGATGATACAAGAATAGAAGATAAGAGAATCCCCAAATCTTAATTATGTATTTTAATTATCAAACTTTTTTAAGTATTTTAAGTATCCTAAATATATCGTGGGTATTACTTATTAGCTTAATTATACATTATAGTTCATTTTAAGTATTAATTAAAATTTAATTTTCTTATTTGTTAAGTTAGTCCTCATAGTTTAATATTAATTATCTTTTATTATTTGTTAAGTTAGTCCTCATAGTTTAATTAATTATCTTTTAAATATTAATATAAATTTAAGTATTAATAATCCTTATATTTTTATGATATAATTTTAGCCCTTTTTAAGTTAGTTGTAAGATAGTTTTTACAACCATTATCTTTTAAGTATTAATATGAGTTTAAGTATTATTAATTCTTATGTTTATTATTTTTAAGTTATTTATAATTTTATTTTATTATTTTTTAAGTTAGTTGGAAGATAGATTTTACAACTATTATCTTTTAAATATTATTAGGCAAATTTAAGTATTAATAATTCTTATGTTTTTATAATATAATTTTAGTCCCTTTTAAGTTAGTTGTAAGATAGTTTTTACAACTATTATTTTTTAAATATTAATATAAGTTTAAGTATTATTAATTCTTACATATATATACTATATATAATCTACTGTAATATTACATATTTATATGATAGTTTAAGATAGTTTTTACAACCGTTCGAATACGGTAATATACTGTTCGAACGGTATATTACCACATTCGAATGGTCTCAACCCAGATTTCAAACACTAGCCAGTTGAGACGAGACACAATCACACAAAACATCACAAACTCATATTCAGAAAACAACATATATGCTTCAAATAGTAACCCTCTAACAAACATACAACATATATACTTCGAATATCAATCCTCTAACAAACACATACACAATATATATAAACTATAAAATCAATAAATAACTAAATGAAAGTATAGATTTCTCCAATAAACACTTATACAATATATTAAAAAAATTTGAATGAATAATAGATTTAGAAGTAAAATGAAAAATAAAGTCATACCTTTAAGCAAAATAAGTGTGCAATCCTCTTTGTAAGATGATAGGATGAAGGACTGCGTGAAGAAAATGAGGGACTGACGGCGTGCGGGAACATTTTAAGTTCTCACTAACCGTTCGAACGTAAATAAAGTGCGATCGAACACGAAATAATTTCAGTGTGCCAATTTTCCCGCTAGCACAAATTTCTTCAACGCCGTTCGATCAGCGAAAAATGTCATTCGAACGGTAATCCAGAAGTTTTTAATTGGCGGGATACTTTTCTACCACAGCAATAAACCGTTCGAACTCTGACAAAGGACATTCAAACGGTAATCTAGAGTCATTAATTGGCGGGATATTTTCCCACCACTGCAAAAAACGGTTCGAATGTTTCTTTTATAAGTTCAAACGCAAATAAAGCCTTCGAACGGTTCACGGATACCGTTCGAATACATCACCTTAATGTTTAAATATATTTATTTTCATCATTAAATGAAAAGTACTATAAGATCATATGTATTAGTAATATATATTATCATATATATAGTATCATATATATTATACTATACTAAATTAGTATAAAGGAAAATATAAGATCATGTGTATTAGCAAATCCCACCGGTCATATATAAATATAGTAATATATACTATCATATATATTAGTAATATATACTGTATGATATATAGTAATCTATACTATATGTCATATATATAGTATAGTATATATACTATACTAAAGTATAGTGAAGAATAAAAGATCATATGTATTAATAATCTATACTCACATATATATAGCCTCAAATATACTAAGATCATATAGTAAATTATAGAGAAATTTATAAGATGATAGTATATTAGTAATCTATACTCTATATATGCTATATAGTATCATATATAACATATATAGTAAAGTATAATGGCATATATAGTATGATATATATTAGTTAAGTATAAACTCATAGTATATGGTACTATATACTATCATATATAAATATATATATATATATATATATTATCATATCTAATACTTTGATAGTTTAGTATTATGATATATTACTATTATACTCTAATAATATATATATAAGTTATTATGTTTTCATTTAAAGTACTATACTATCATAATATATATATATATATTATAATATACTATAATATTACATATATATTACAGTATATATAATATACTATAATAGTATATATATTATATTAAATTATAGTATTATAAATATAATATATATTTAATATAAATTTTTACTAAATTTGAAATAAATACCGTTCGAACGGTAAACATTAACATTCGAACAGTAATTTAAATCCGTTCGAATTGTCAAATATAACGTTTGAATGGTTATGCACATATACGTTATCGCGGGCAGAATTTTCTCTCACGTCGCCGTCCCCACCTTTTGAAAATGAGAGAAAACGTTTGAACGCCTATCAATCGCCGCCGTCTGCCACCGTAATCAACACCTACATCAAACACTCTTCCTCCAAAGTGAAGGTATGCACTTTAAAAGTTATTTGACCCTTTATTTTATGGTTTTATGGTTTTATTTGTTTTCTCTATAAAAATTATATTTTTTCATTAATAGTCACCATAGAACAACACTACAAATCCACCGTAGGATGTTTAGAAATGAAGAGTAGTATGTGTTTTGTCGAAGAAACCCACAAAATTGATGCATTTTTAAGTGTTTTCATGGCCGCTGAGTTGACTCAGCCATGGCAGAGCTCGATCTGGATTCCGTTCGAACAAGTTTAACCTTGTCGTTCGAATAGTTTTAAAACGTTCGAATGGTTTGTAGTTTTCTGTTTAACCATATATTTTATTGTTCGAACATAAAATTGTCATTCGACCACTTAATATTACGTTCGAACCATTTACTTTATATTAGCTTATTAAATTGTTTTCATCGTTTCATTGAATTGTTCTTTCAATTAATTTATTAAATTGCTATTAGTATATAATTTTGTAAATTTTTCCATCGTAATTAGATTTTATCACTAATATTGAATATATATTTTATTTTAAAATTTTAGGTTCATAATAATGTCATATATGGGTCGTAAACGTGATAGATCAGGGGAACCTTCTATCCAAACAGTTTGAGAGTGGACTGTTTTACTTGAGTGGCAGGTAAAACTGTCTGATTTTGTGGCTCTTATATGGGAGGGTCATTCCCTACCATCAGTATTCAATGATCTTGGTTGGACACCAATCTTATATCAGTGAGAAGAAGGAATGAAGTTGATTTCCTACATTGAGATCGTTACTGAGTTCTAAAAGAGCTCAGTGGTGCCAACTCAGACGATGGAGAGGCATATAGGATCTGTGTCCGAGGAGCTCCTGTTATATTTTCAACGGACGGACTCGCTGCATATCTCGGTATTTCTAGGCTTGTCGATGCCTATCCGAACCTAGAGAGTCTAATCCTTCAGGTGATGCAGAGATGTCTCAAGACGAGGGACCAGTTTACACAGATGAGATCGATACACTTGCTGATCATGAGATCAGAGACTTGATTGTTGGTCCAGATGCTCTAGTGTACAATGGGACGAAGAGTATTAGGCAGGCAGATTTATCTTCTTTCTTCAAGATCATGAATTTGATTATCGCCAACAACATTGACTCTCGGCAGCATAAGACTGAGGTTCACATGGATCGAGCAAGATTTATGATACGGGTCACTCGTGGCATTCTGATCGACCTCGTGGGGTATATATTTGAGAGGATCCGATTAGAGGCTCTGTATATTACAATAGATATATTGTTGTTTGGGATCTTCATCACTCGATTTTTGCTACATGTCGGGGTCGTGCCAGAAGCTGCCGAGCATTCCCGAGTACCGATGGGACCGATCAACAGCACCACCCTGTCACGGAGCACGGGACACTCGAGATTTCATTTTCGTGGACCTGTTCCTGACAAGGCTGATATTAAGAGAGATACACAGTCGGGAGATATTGGAGTATCGGCTGGTGAGATATCAACACAGGTCGAGGCAGCACGCACATCTACTTGCAAGGAGATGGCCGACATATTGCGTACTGAGATCGGCACACACAATTCAGCGGTGATCGATGCAGTGTATGCTGCTAGGTCTGAGTTGCATACAGAGATTATGGCTAGTGTCTCTGAGTTACGTACAGGGGTTAATGAGTTACGTACAGAGATTAATGCTAATAATGCAACGCAGGTCAAGCTCAGTACTCAGCTGGCACAGGTAGAGAGACAATTAGCTACAGTCGAGGATGTGTGTAGAGACCTCGCATCATAATAGTTTCTATTTTTTATTTATATATATTTTTTGTCATAGTTATGGACAGTATATATGATGCTTTGATAATTTGCTTTATTTGTAAATTAAATATTTTGTCTTTTCTGAAGTAATTATCTATTTATATTATGTGGTGTATGGTTGATAATATTTATTTAATTAAGAATTTTATTTAAAATAAAAGAAATCATTAAAATATTTTTAAATTAATTATATAAAACTAATTAATGAATTTTTATATATGATATATATTTTTTATATTTTGAGTTTCGTACCGAGATTAATATTATACGTTCGAATGTATAAATGTGGTGCTTGAATATGTTCAAACTAAATATATTTCGTTCGAACGGTTTAGAATCATTCCTGTCAGGTTTTGCCACCAAATATTTTTCGTTCAAACAAAAATAATTATCGTTCGAACGGTTGTGAACTTTTCCAGCATAATAAATTATTTCCCCGCCAAGATTTTAATGTTAAAATGTATTTTTTTTTCCGTTCGAACGATTTTGAGACGATTTAATTCATCACAAAAAATATTGTTCGAACGGTTATTTTTCCGTTCGAACGATTTTGTAAAGTCATCAATTTTTTGGGATTAAATTTCATTCCAAAAATGACTTTTAGGGATGAAATTTTGTTAGCCCTTTAACAATTTCGTCTCTAAAAGTCAATTTGATTGCAGTGATTTTCCCTTTTGAGACATAGCCACAATCAATTCACCCGTCTCATTTCGTAAAATAGGCACTCCAACACCTGGTTTGTGTTTAGAACGGAAAATAGCTCCGTCAAAAGTAAGCTTCTATTTGCCGCAAGGTAGGGGTTTCCAACAAGGTGTAGAAACTTGCATATGAAGTTTTTTAGGAGTACGTACGAGCTGGAAATTTTCCACAATCAAAACTTCTATCAACAGTATCCGCTGCAACTAGATCTATAGTTTGAAAAAGTAACGATGTCCTAAACTTCCATAACTCCCAAGCAATAGTACTTATAATTCTTGAGAGGAGTAAATGATCATTAATACAAGATATTACCCAGCTGTACCAAATCAGAAAATGAGATCACGATGCATTAATATCAAACCTGTATAAGTCATAATATTGCACCCAAATAGCTAGCTAGGTTACTGCGGCAAACATTAATAAAGTATGGATGGCAGGCATTCTCGTCAGTCTCCTTGCAAAAATTAAAGAATGAAGGGTCGTTTGCATTCAAAACTCACCTCAACCCACCTCAACTCATCTCAATTCATTTTATCTTATTATTACAACTTTTCCAAATTTCTATACAAAATATAATAAACAATTCAACTTTTTCAAATCCAAAAATAACTTTTCCAAATTTTCACACAAAATATAATAAATAATTCAACTTCTATTCTACTATTCATAAACCATCTCAACCTATCTCAATTCACATCTGAATCCAAACCATCTCACATTTCATATTTTATATTTTTTTAATTTTTATTATTATTTTCTTTTATCAAATATTTATTTTATAAATAAAAAATAAAAAATTTGAAATAATTTTAAAAAATAAACCCAAAAAAAAATTTTAAAAAAATATTAAAAATTTTAAAAATTTTAAAAAATGTAAAATGTAGAATAAAATGGAGATTGTTTAGAATAGAAGTACTACTAACTCCAAAATTGAAGAGGCATATGTATTTAAAAATTTAATTTGGTACAATAACAGTACTAGCCCCATTTAAAAAATTATCTTAAAAATCTCTTTTCTTATAGTTTATCGTTGGAATAGAAAAACAATAATGTTTCATATATTTTTATGATTAATTCTACGTATAATTGTGAAGTGCGTAAATGCCGCATAATCGTTTTGAAAAAGTATAGGGTTTATTTTTAAAAAATTAATTTTTTTTTCATATGGATCTCATGTTTTATTTATTTTTTTCAAAACGATTACACGGCGATTGACAATTTACGATTATAAATATTTTTTCTCTATTTTTATTTTATTTTCATTCTATAATGTAAAATGCGATATTTTTATTACCTTTGTTTCATCTTTTATTTGTTTAAAAAAAAAGTTAAAAAGTTGATGAAAAATGACATCTTATGATCACAATGAGATAAAAATAGATTATTAAATATTATATATAATCGTTGAGTGCGTAAATATTATACAGTCGTATAGAAAAAAATAAATATATCATATTTACATAAAAAATAATTTTTAAATAGTAAAAATTGATTGAGAGTATGATACTATATATATATATATAAAGTGACTGATTCCATTAAGTAATAACGCAAGTTAAAGAAAAAAAAAAAAAAAAAACTAAGGGAAAAGCTAGCAAACCTGAGCAAATGCAGATCACACGTAAAATCTCCAAGAAAGTCCAGAAAGAACGATCCAATAGTTTAACTATTTCAACACGAGAAAAAAATGCGCAAAGCATCATTGTGTCCGGTACCGACAAATTTTATGTACGTGACAAGACCCGTTTGGGAAATTACGTGGGAAAGTGTGTTGGCGTGAACATGTCGTACATGGTATGCATTCGCACTGAAACATCATAATTATATTTTTAATACATGCTTTTGTATTCCTTGGTTTAGGCATGTTGCGTAGTTTCGTCTGAATTACATTGTCTTATTGATTATTTCTTCTAGGTGGTTGTCCTGAAGCACCAGAGCGTACTTAATTATATTTTTAGAATAGTTATATAGTCTACTATTAGGGATGTAACCAAAAATTAAAAAATCGGTTTAACCAAAAATTAAAAAATCGGTTGAACCGGAAGGATAGGTTTGGTCAGGTTTGTAATCGGTATGGTGTGATACTAATTTAAAAAAAATAAAAACTAGTTTTAAACTGGTGGAGTACCGATTTTTATATCTTAAAAATCGGTTTAAATCAAAT
Organism: Juglans mandshurica; assembly: GCA_022457165.1. Taxonomy (NCBI): domain Eukaryota; kingdom Viridiplantae; phylum Streptophyta; class Magnoliopsida; order Fagales; family Juglandaceae; genus Juglans; species Juglans mandshurica. The sequence goes on from CM039619.1 coordinate 38,565,375, forward strand.
CGATTCGGTACATATATATTTTTAATTTTTTATATTATATATAATTTTTATATTATTATATATATTATATATTATATTTCTAATTAAAATAACATAAAATTTTAATCTTATTAATTAAGTCTATTAATCATAACATAAAATTAATATATTAGTATAATTAGATACTAATTAAACTATTTTAATCTTATTATTCAAGTTTATTAATCTCACTAATAATTTAGACACTACTTATATTATACTACTATAATTAAATATTAAAAAATTAATAATTGTTAATAATAAATATTATATTCTCACAATTAAATTTAATATTAAAAAAATTATAATATTTCAATTGATACATGCATTGTGAAGCTGTTCAAAAATAATGATCAATTCTTGGCTGTTTTGAACTAATTGAACACATGGTACGTACGCATGCACTCGATCGATCATAGTGTATGACACGACCTGATCATGATCTCTACTCTTTGGCACTTTTTTTATTTTTTATTTATAAAGCAGAGGAGGTGGGAGGTTTCGAATTTTCCTATTTAAACCAAACCTTATATAATTTAGTTCGAAGGTCGATCTTTTTAGCTGCAAATCAGATCTCTCTTTTCTCTCTTCCAAGGTTCGTGACAGGTGGAGAAGTGGAGTACTGCGCGCTTAGTTTAAAACCCAATGTAAAGCAACCAAACTACATCATTTCAAGTTTAGAAAAACCATAACTGTCAAGAGGCCCCGAAAACTGTCATGTCCAGCTTATACCTACCAACAATTTCTCGAAGCACATTAAAATATAATTTAAATCCCTTTCCATCTTTATCAAACCTGACCTGCAGACAAAAGCTAGCTGCTTTGGCTAGCCTGAGCTTCAAAAATCATTTTTACGTATTGTAGAAATCTCATCATGTTTTGAGTTTCTAAATTTTGCATTTAGCTTCTTCTATTTAACTCTTTCTATATCCACTATCATTAAAAAAAAAATTGTTTATTTATAATCAATTATTTTTTATAAAATTAATTATTTTATATTAAAATGAATATATTTTCCTTGTTAATAATTATTCTCATTGTAAATAATTCGTCATAAATATTCATTTTTCTTTTAATATATACAATTAGGACATAATTAACAGGTGGAGATTTGTGAACAAAACTCGTTATTGGCAACATATTCTTCAAATATCTACCAAAAAGGGACTTTTGGGATTATGAATTGTCTATTCACTTTAAATTAACTAGTGGTATGGGAAAACACATATAACTCTTTTATAACATTTGACGTGATTACATTCTATAAATTTGTTTATGAAATAGTGGCAAGGAGAGAGATTGTACAATCTCATGTGATCATACCCAACATGACTAATAAGTTTAAGGAGCGAGATTTAGGCCCGATTTAAATTTAAAAATGATTTCATTCGTCTCGTCTCATCTCATCTCATCATTATAATTTTTTTAAATCTTCACACGAAATATAATAAATAATTCAAACTTTTTCAAATATCAAAATAATAATATATTAAAAAATAATATTCTAATAATATTTTATTCAACTCATCTGATTACACTATTCAAACCAACCCTTAACTCACATTTGACATCACATGTGATCATAGCTAACATGACTAATAAGTTAAAATTCAATTTTAATTTCGGTGTTGAGGTGGAAAACTGTAATTTCGTTAATGTGAGTTGATGATGTCTTAATTAATGTCTTGTACCACTGTTTCAACTATATAGTACATTTGAATAGGTCTTGCATTAAGCACTATTTGGGGACATTAATTTACCGAAGTACTGAGACCACGCAATTAGATTGAATCCAGGGTCGGGGTGTGTCATAATTTCAGTACTGCTCATAATTTCGATGTTGGGATTTAAAAAAAAAATTGTATAAAAATAAATTAACAAGCTGCAGGCGTATCTTGATGTTAGATTTTTTCTCTTCCTGACTATAGCAATTTTTTCTTTTTCCTCTTTCACGTCCTTTCAAATTGACAATCAGTACCTAACATTCTGACCGCGGGAAAGACAAGAAGACTGTTGAAGCTTCCCGTCACTCGTCACCCGGCCTGGTGCTTACTCTTCTAAAGCATTAAAGACCCCATACAAGTCTTTATCTTCAAAACAAGCAAACTTTACTGGTTTATAACTTATGGGTTCCCTTGCTTTCTACCCCTTTAAGCCCTATCCTATCTATAAATATAATATGCTTCCTTCATATATGTACCCTTTAAGGCCAAAACATATCTATATATATAATCTTCTCAACGTACAATAACGTGAATGTGGAAGCTGGCTGCTGCTGCTGCTGCTGCTTGTTAAATTTCCAAGGAAAAAGCATCTTCAAAACTCTCATCCATGGCTGCATTGATCTTAAGCTCAACAAATAATATTTTCCGGCAAGTTTTCCGATCTAGCTTTCTCTTTCTGTTATTCTTTTTTGTGAGTTCTAGCCCCCCATGGGACCCCATCAAATGTTCATTAAAGAATACAAACTGCACGATCACAAACTCCTACGGAGCCTTTCCCGATCGAAGCGTGTGTCGAGCAGCAGAAGTGGCGTACCCATCCACAGAGGAAGAACTCACTTCAGTGGTAGCAACAGCAACCAGGAGCCTAAGGAAAATGAAGGTGGTAACACGTACCTCACACAGCATTCCCAAGCTAGTCTGTCCCGACGGCCAAGATGGGCTGCTAATAAGCACCAAGTATCTGGACCGTACGTTGAAAATTGATGTTGAAGCTATGACGATGACTGTGGAGAGTGGTGTAACATTGAGGCAGCTTATCAATGAGGCCGGCAAGGCCGGGCTGGCCTTAGTTTTTGCCCCGTATTGGTGGGGCTTGACAATTGGTGGCATGTTGGGCACGGGTGCCCATGGCAGTACATTGTGGGGAAAAGGGAGCTCAGTTCATGATTATGTTGTGCAACTACGAATCGTTAGTCCTGGTGGTCGTGAAGATGGGTATGTTAAGGTTCGGACGCTCAATGATGGCGACAGAGATTTTAATGCAGCCAAAGTTTCGCTTGGAGTTCTCGGAGTTATTTCACAGGTACGTCGTTTTGCATCTTATTTATAAATAATATGGTAACTAGACCAACTTGAACGACAAGATTTGATGATCGATGTCGTCCATGAGAATTTTGATAGTGTATGTGTAAAATATCATTCAACCGGTAATCAATCACATTTTCCTGATCGAGTACGTAACATTAATATGGTCAAGTTCTTTCATTGAAATTCCCGTTTGGCCATCTTTATACCTTGGGTCTTGTCTTTAATTTAGAGCAGAGTAATTGGATTGGGAATATTTTCCAAAAGCTCAGGAACACATATATTTGCTGTGTGATCTGTAATATACCCAAAGCATGCATCTTTAAAAAAGATGAACGTACGTGTGCATCTATGTTGCTCAAGTTCCCTCTCCATTTTCTTTGTATATATGTGTGTATATATATATATATATATGAGATAATGAATCTAGATTGAATTGCCATTCTTTCTTGAGTTCTGTAGTGTTTGCCACAATTCGAAGTGAGCTAGCTTCTTCTTCTTCTTCTTCTTTTTTCTTTTTTCTTTTTTTTTTTTCTTTTTTCTTTTTTCTTTTTCTTTTTTTTTTTTATTTAGAAAAGGTAAAAATCATACCTGAGGAGGGATGTTTTCAACAAACACCCCAAGACAATAACTACAGTATAAAAAGGATTAGAAAAAAAGAAAATAAAACGAGTTTGGAGACTAATTTCTTGGTCTCTCACCCATGCCTTATAAAGAGGAAGCTATCTTAAAATATTATTTTTAAGTAAGCCATAGCTGGAGTCGGTGTAAGTTGTGGGTGCACTGCAGTTTGTTGTCTTAAGATATTTTTTAGAGAGATCCGTAGTTTATTTTTCAAAATCATCAATTAGGAAAAGTAATAAGTAGAAAGATCGGCATCAGATGGATAGTTTTGCGACATATCATATATCTTCTTGCGCCACTGGTTGGGAGGTGAGGTGGGGCAGATGTAAAAGATCACGAGGTGGAGAATCTATTAGAACGGCACGTATAGCCGACAGAGTCATCGGGCCGCGTAAAGACCACGCTCAGAAGCAAGCCACGTGATCACGGGCCTAGATTTTTGCCACGGTTTTGGATCGTCCCAATAGATCGGCGGCAATAGGGTTGCTTGGTGGAATACGTGTCGATTGATGGTGGTCGAAGTTCAATAAATCTGACAAAAATTGAACCGGTTGAAGTATATTCACATAATAATAGTGCAAAGGATAGAGAGGATTGTGGAAAGTATGTTCATACCGCTATTACCTTCCTCTCTGACATAAGTTCTTAGAATGATTTAGACTTTCTAGATTGATAATATAATTATTATAAGGAAAATGCTACATGCCCCGCTGGGAGCTCCCGCTGGGGCCTGTAGCATTTTTTTTATGTTTTTTTTTTAAATTTATTTTTATATAGATATTTTTAATAATTTTAAATATTTTAAAAAATAAAATAAAAATTATAATATTATTTAAAAATATTTTCTTAATTATGAAGTAGAATAAAAATTAATATTTAATATATTTTTTTTTTACTTTCTGATTAAGGAAGTGTTTTTTAATGATATTTTAAATTTATTTTATTTTTTAAAAATATTTATAAGTGTAAAAAATAAATTAAAAAATTACACATAAAAAATACATGTTAACCTCAACGGGAGCCCCCAACAGGGGTTGTAGTATGATTATTTTAAATATTTTTAAAAAAATATAATATTATTAAAAAATACTTTCTTAATCATGAAGTAATATAATTTTTTATTTTACTTCGTGTTAAGAAAATATTTTTTAATATATATTTTTTACTTTTGGATTAAAAAAATATTTTCTTAATAATATTTTAAATTTATTTTATTTATTTAAAATATTTTAAAATATTAAAAAATCTATATAAAAATTATTTAAATAAAATATATATTAAATAATACTACAGCACCACCCATACTATAAATACTAATCTAATGCTAACAAATTAGGTGAAATTAACCCATCCCCAAATTAGGTGAGCTCCTAGTTCGTGCAATCACGGTTCGAGAGGCCGTTACCCTACGGCAGTAGACATTAGGGAATTAATATGGGTCCCATTGCTCAGCAGATAGACTTTAATACTCAATGTTACCGGCCAACCGGCTATTGCCCAAATCATTAATGGTGTGCAGGGCCCCAATCATTAAATCATATTAAAGAAAATCCACCATTATATTATTTTCAATGAATTTTTGAAAAAATAGTGAGTTCGAGGATATAAAAAGAAAAACGTTAAGCGTATTAGTATGAGTTTCCATATCATACGCACGGACGGCAGCGGATCCAAGAATTTACTTTTGAAGGCAATTAATATTGAAGTAAATTTTTATTTATTTTTCATAAGATTTATATATATATATATATATATATGAAAGCATTGTAAAAGTGATTCGAGATGCAAAAGGTATTAATATATTTATGGATCTAGCTAGCTAGGGAGGGACAATACGAAAATTCTTGGAAGAAGCTCTTGTAGTCGTCTCCCCTTCTCCCTCTGAGTTTTTCTTTATATTTTAAAAAATACAGCTAAATAATATTTTTTTCCTAAACTGAGCCAGTGGGGCCAATTGAGCAAAGATAAAAAATATTTATAACTGTGAATTGTGTAACTGCCGCGTAATCGCTTTAAAAAAAATGAATAAAACATGAGACCTGCATGAAAAAAATTAATTTTTTTAATAGTGGATCCCACTCTTTTTCAAAGCGATTACGTGGCGGTTACGCACTTCACAGTTGTACATAGAATTATTCTTGAGCAAATATATATCGTAGTAAAAGTTTATTTTTATAAAAGTCCGTACAAAACACACCCACGTGTAGATAAGTATTTATATTAGAGTAATGCTAGAGAGTAGTCACTATAGTAGTGCACACTTTGCACTTATGACTGCTTCTAGTTGATTGTTCCCAACACTCACTTGGAGAGATGTGTGGTCTAGATGATGTTACATCATGTGTACAAAATAGATGCTCCTAATAGTGATTTCTATCTATATTTATTATTTATGTTATGTATATTATACGTACCTAGCTACCTTTCATAAGATGGCATGAAAAGAAACATGCATGCAGTATTTTAAAAAAGATACTGTAATCGATTTATTATCAATGTGATATCATGTGTTTTTAAGTTTTTTTTATGTGTAGATCAATGCGCCGAAGTCATGAATGGCTAAGAAAGAAAACTGCTCACATTTGCAGGTCACTCTTAAACTACAACCCCTCTTCAAGAGATCCATCACCCACTTGGCAAAGAGTGATTCAGACTTGGGAGATGAAGTTGCAAGTTTTGGGAATGAGCATGAGTTTGCTGATATAACTTGGTATCCTAGTCAACGCAAGGCAGTCTATCGGATTGATGATCGTGTCTCCATAAACATGTCCGGTAATGGTCTCTATGATTTCACGCCATTCCGCTCTACACCTTCCCTCGAACTGGCCATTATCAGAACCACAGGTTAGCCAGTAGTTTAAAGTTTAAACACCCTATCCAAAAGTTGGATTTGATGGTAATTCTGATGACATGTTGTTGTGCATGTTTAAATAGAGGAGTTTCAAGAATCCATTGGTGATATCAATGGAAAGTGCATCGGTGCAATGACTGTTGTCTCTGCGCTCGTGGATAGTGCCTACGGTTTGACTAACAATGGTACTGCTATTTTCTTCCTCATTTTCCAAATATTTTTGTTCGAAATTGAAGTGAATTTCCCTATTAGATCAAGTAATGCATTTGGATTATTAGGTATTGCCTTTATGGGCTATCCGGTTGTTGGATATCACAACAGGTTTCAAGCATCCGGAACCTGCTTAGACAGTCTAGAGGATGCACGGATGACGGCATGTGCATGGGACCCAAGAGTTAAGGGTGAGTTCTTTCACCAAACCACTTTCAGCATTGGCTTGTCCAGGGCTAAGAGCTTCATCCAAGACGTGCAAAAGCTAAACGACTTGGTGCCCAAAGCAATGTGTGGCATAGAACTTTACAATGGAATCCTCATGCGCTACGTTAAGGCTTCGAGTGCTTACCTGGGCAAGCAAGAAGATGCAGTAGACTTTGATATCACATATTATCGAAGCAAAGACCCCACGAATCCTAGGCTTTACGAAGACATATTCGAAGAAGTTGAGCAACTCGCACTTTTCAAGTACGGGGCACTGCCCCACTGGGGAAAGAATAGGAACCTAGCGTTCGAGGGAGTGATCAAGAGGTACAAAAATGCTAGAAAATTCTTAAAGGTTAAGGAAATTTACGATCCATTAGGGCTATTCTCTAGTGAGTGGACAAATCAAGTTCTGGGATTGGAAAAAGGGGTGACTGTAGATAAGCAGGGTTGTGCACTAGAAGGGTTGTGTATATGCTCAAAAGACAGTCATTGTGCTCCAAGCAAGGGCTATTATTGCAGATCAGGAAAAGTTTACAAAGATGCTAGGGTTTGTACTCGTTCAACGTCTTGTGAGGATATAAACGCTGTTGGTGGTGTCAATGGCCTTATTAATTAGTTGAGTAGCTTCCACGGAATTAAGGCATATGCCATCAATTAAGTACTGTTGAGGCCAACATTTCTAAGTTTTGCTGGCAAATTTGGCTCTGATTAGAAAAAAAGGTTGAGACTGAAGTTCTTCTGTAATCAATCTATAATATTATTATGAATTATATTAGACAGAATAGTACTATAAATACTTATATTTTAATGTATATGTCATGAATAGTACTAGATGAAATATATATTCATTTAACTATTGCTTTTTCATCATGACGATTACTTGAGGATATTTAATGATAAAAACCAGTTTTCCAATTGTTTATTGACACATTAGAAAATTATCAAATAATAATAGTTAAAACGATAATAAATAGCACTATTTTAATTTCAGACCTCTTACAAACAAATACTCAAAAAATCAAATTAACGTAACTGGTTGTAATAAGCAATTAAATATTGAACAACTAACAACCAAATCCCAAGAAAATATATGATTAACGTGATCGTTTTAGTTTTCTATTCAAACACGTTATAAATCCGAAATCACAGTATATACTCATGCAAGATAAAAAAAGAAATACAAAATCAATACAAAACATTACGTACTTCGACTCTAATGGTCAACATACATCCACGGCAGGAACAGTCTATGAGTCTTTATTATTGAAGAATGCATCAAAACTTGAGTTTATAATAACTTACAACCATTAATCACCGCACAAAATATGGATTGACTTCCTCGTATTATCATCTAACGAAACCACACCATAAAACATACTTTATCATCTCCTCAAGCTCCAATTTGATATTGGTAAAACTAGGGTTTGAAAAACCCATTTCGTTTCTCTCTAGGATCGCTGCATCAAACTTTTGGTAAAGGGAAATTGTGCTCTCTACTTTTCGCAAAGGCACACTTACCTTTATATACAAATAAAATATTTACAAGTTTGCCATTAATCTAATATTACAAAAATGCCATTACCATAATACAAAGAAAGTAAAAATGGCAATGTCGTATTACCACTTTTAAAAACTTGACACATCTTCAACAAATCTCCACCTTGAAAAGTCTTTTATCCTTGCAAAGTGATCTTCGTATTCTTCTAGACTATCCTTGCAAAGTAATCCGAACTCTAATAGCTCCCCATATTAATCAAATTTAGGCAATGCCTAAACTTGGTAGCTAGTAGGAATTTTGTCATCATATTAGAAGGGTTTTCCTCAGTTGGAACATTTTCTACTTTAACCTCTCCAAATGCTATTACATTCTTCACAAAATGAAGTTGAATGTCTATATGTTTAGACCTTCTGTGGTATACTAATTTTTTGGCAAGATTTATAGTGCTTTGGTTATCACAGAGAACTATGATAACCCCTTTAAATATGCCTAACTCATGTGTAAAACTATTTAACTACATAACCTCATTTATTGCTTCTGTCATAACAACATATTCAGCTTCAGTTGTTGATAAAACAACTACAGATTGTAAATTTGTTTTCCAACTAAGAGCCCCTCCAAATGCTGTAAATACATACCTAGACAATGACTTTCTAGTATCCAAATTAGCAGCATAGTCAGAATCCACAAATCCCTCTAACTCACTATCCTGTTGCACATCCGCTCCAAACCTCAAACCTAGACATTATGTTCCAATTAAGTACTGTAATACCCACTTCATAGTATGCCAATGTGGCTTCCTAGAGTTACTCATAAACCTACTTACCATGCTAACAACATAGGTTAAGTCAGGTCTAGAGCACACCATAGCATATATGATGCTTCCCACCGTGCTTGCATAGGGTATACTTTGCATAAATCTAATGTTTTCCTCGGTTTTAGGGGCTTGGTTTATGAACAGTTTTGAATGTTGTCCTATTGGTGTGCTAACAGGTTTTAAATTAGACACCCCAAACCTGTTGAGGATCTTGGTGATATAGTTTTTCTGAGATAGATAGAGAAGTCTTCTTTTCCTATCTCTAACTATTTTCATACCTAATATCATCTTAGCTGGTCCAAGTTCCTTCATCTCAAATTCTGTTTTCAGTCTACACTTGACTTCTTCAATTAGATCGGCATCCCTACATGCTATAAGCATGTCATCTACACACAAGAGTAGGTAGATAATGTGGTCCCCAGAATGCCTAAAATACACAGCTATCATAATGACTCCTTTTAAACCCATTGTCCAACATATGAGAGTCAAATATTTTGTACCATTGCCTTGGGGACTGTTTAAGTCCATACAATGATTTTTAACTAAACAGACATGATAAATGTTAGACTCATTTACATAACCCTAATGGGGTTTCATGTAAATAGTCTCATTAGTTCACCGTGCAAGAAAGTTGTTTTTATATCTAATTGCTCCAAGTGTAAATCTTCATAAGCAGTATAGGATATAATTAACTTTATTGAACTGTGTTTAACTACAGGTGAAAAAATTTCATTAAAATCTATCTCTTCCATTTGAGTGAATTCCTTTGCTACCAGCCTAGCCTTATACCTAGGACGCTCAACTCCTGGTATGCCCTCTTTCCTTTTGTAGATCCATTTAGACCCTACCAACTTAGTTTTTTTAGGCTTAACAACCATTCCCAAGTATGATTCATTTTTAAAGAATTCATTCCCTTATCCATGGCTTGTACCCGTTTATGAGATTCAATACTTTCTATGGCTTCTTTGTAGGATCTAGGATCCATTTCTACAACTTCATCTGTTACGGTCAAAGCAAAAACAGTCAGCTTAGATTGACCATACCTCTTTGGGGGTTTTATAACCCTCCTTTTTTTGTCCCTGACCAAGTTATATGAACTAACTCCACCTTGGTCCTCATCACCTAAAGTGGAAGTTTGAGTTTCAGCATCCTGGCCTTCTAATTTTCTCAAATTATTGTCAGGTTACTCCACCTCAAGATGTATCTTCGCAGGTTTAGTATCCTGAGTGGGTTCAAGTCTTTTAGTTTTAACCCGAGTCATTTCATGTTCATTAAATACCACATCTCTACTAATAATACATTTTCATATCCCTGGCTCATCAATCCATAATTTGTACCCTTTTACTCCCTCAAGATATCCTACAAAAATACATTTCATAGCCCTTGGTTCCATGGTTCCAGCTTGTTAGTAGCATACGCAACACACCCAAACATCCTCAAGTACTAGTCATAGTTAGAAGGTTTTCCAGTCCACATTTCTTGAGGAGTCTTAAACCCTGTGGCTGAAGAATGACTCCTATTAATTAAATGGACTGCAGTTGTGGCAGCTTCTGCACAAAAATACTTAGGAAGTCCCGAGTTTGACAGTAAGCATCTAACCCTCTCCAATATGGTCCTATTCATCCTCTCGGCTAGACCATTTTGTTGAGGGGTTTCACTTACTGTTTTATGCTTAGCCATACCCCCCTTCTGATAGAACTGAAACTTACCCTTTTTGCTTTCCCAAGGATGCAATCCTCACAAAAAGGTAAAATTTTTAGCTTTTTCTCACCTAGCAGCCCTTGCTTATGGAGTTCTAAAAATCCCTTGTGACTCACGTGACCTAACCTTTTGTGTCATAGAACAACCCTATCCTCACCCTTCTCTAGGATAGAAGAAACCTTACCCATAACAATTTTCCCAATGAGGGTATACAAGCCATTTTTAATGACTCTTTTCATCATGATAAGTGAACCCTTAGCAATCCTCAAAGATCTAGATTCAGATTTAAAAATGTACTCGGATTGGTCTAACAACCCTAGTGAGATTAGGTTCCTTTTTAATTCAGATATGTATCTAACCTCAGTTAAGAGTCTTTCAATACCATCATGGAGCTTTAGTCTCACCGACCCTATTCCCTGGATTTTACAAGACTTATTGTTGCCAAGCATCACAAACCCCCCATCTAAACTAGTGAAAGTTTCAAACCATGTTTTATTAGGACACATGTGAAAAGAATATCCTGAATCAATGATCTATTCTTTTCCTGAATCAACATTAGACACATTTAGAACCTCGGCACTCTCATAACCATCACTCACAACCGAGGCATCCCCCTCCTCCTTAGACTCATTTCTTGTGTTAGATCTTTTATTAGGACAATCTCTTTTGAAATGCCTCTCTTTGTGACACAAGAAGCATTTAATGCTTCCCTTTAGACTTAGACCTACTTCTCACATTGTTTTTACTATTCTTTCCCTCTTGACCTCTTTTTTCAGCTCTCCCCCTCATAGTCAAGCCCTCCTCAGCTTCAAATTTTATTTTAGACATGGCTTGTAATTTCCTAGAGTGTAATACGGCTTGAACCTCATCTAAGATCAGTGTTTCCCTTCCATACATCATGGTCTCTTTCAAACTAGCATAAGAATTATCCAGAGAACTCAACAATAAAATTGCTTGATCTTGATCGTCAATTTTAATATCAATATTAGCCAAATCTAAAATAATTTTATTAAAAGTTTCGAGATGGTCAGAAATCGATATACCTGCAGACATCTTGAATGTGAAGAGCTTTGTTTTCTTGTACAATCGGTTGGCCAGAGATTTTGCCATGTAGAGGCTCTCAAATTTCAGCCAGATTCCAGCAACGGTGTCTTCGTTGGGTACCTCCCTCAGAACTTTGCTTCCGAGAGAAAGAATGAGTGTGTTGTGAGCCTTCCTCAAGATTTCTTTCTTATCTTTCTCTTCAACAGATTCCATTTTTTTTTCTCCAAAAAGAGCTTCTTGGAGACCCTGTTGAGTGAGAAGGGCTTTCATCTTGACCCTCCACAGCCCAAAGTTATTTTTTCCATCAAACGTTTTGATATCAAACCTCACAGTCCCCATCAAACCAAAGCTCTTGATACCACTTGTTATAATTTCAGCCCTCTCACAAACAAATACTCAAAAAATCAAATTAACGTAACTGGTTGTAATATGCAATTAATATTGAACAATAGACAACCAAATCCTAAAAAAATATATGATTAACGTGATTGGTTTAGTTTTCTATTTAAACACGTTAGAAATCTGAAATCACAGTATATACTCATGTAAGATAAAAAATAAAAGCAAGAATAATAAAAGAAATGCGAAATCAACACAAGAAATTACGTGATTCGACCCTAACGGTCTACATCCATGGCAGGAACAGTTTAGGAGTCTTTATTATTGAAGAATGCATCAAAACTTGAGTTTACAATCACTTACAACCATTAATTACTGCACAAAATATGGATTGCCTTCCTCGTATTATTTTCTAACGAAACCACACCATAAAACACACTTGATCATCTCCTCAAGTTCCAATTGATCTTGATAAAACTAGGATTTGAAAACCATATGTTTCTCTCTAGGATCGCGGCTTCAAACTTTTGGTAAAGTGAAATTGTGCTCTCTGCTTTTCACGAAGGCACACTTACCTTTATATACAAATAAAATATTTACAAGTTTACCATTAATCTAATATTATAAAAGTGTCGTTACCATAATACAAAGAAAGTAAAAACGGCAATGTCGTATTCCTCACTTTTAAAAACTTGACACATCTTCAACAAGCACGTCAGCTTATATGTTAAGGACTCTATAACATATCCTCTCCAGCACGATGCTACTGCATCCTCACAAGATAAAGTCCATTAATGCGATATCTTAAGGACTCTATCACATATTTCATAGTTAGAGTTGGTCACTACCTTGAACTCTGTAAATGTACGTATTCTATTAATAACACAATCTGCACCACGATTTGGTCAGCTAAACATTATTCAAGAAAAGCTTATATACTTTAACATTACATAACAATCTATATACCTATCTCTCTCTCTCTCTCTCTCTATATATATATAATCTTATCTCCAAACCATTACATATATTTCAAGGTGCAATATCATAAATTACAACAAATTTCAAACTGCGCGCAGATCCTAGAGTAGTAATGATGTACTAGTTATAAAAGTTCGTATTGAAAATTGTGAATTTCGTTCGATATTCACCCGAGATGTCTATCAATAGTTTCAATATGTAGTACCGCTACAACTAGAGCATTCTCATTCAGTTTCCTAAATTTTTTTCAAAATTTTAGCTAAAAAGGACACTCCCTATAATTTTATCCTAAATTTTACTCATCTTCAAAAAACCTTCTACATTACATTCCCTATCATTTCTCTATTCTATTAAAATAATATTCTTCAATTATTTCTTTATTACTTTTTCTCTCACTTCCATTTCCATTTTTAATCACTAACTCTTTTGTCTTATTCTCTTATTTTTAAATATCACATTTTATAAATACTTATTCGATTTTTTTTCCCGGATACAATATTATTTTTCAATTCAACATCGGTATTAAAACTAATAATTTTTTTTAATATATGCATTTCCCAACGCGATGCTATTTTTTAATATGATTTTGTCCGTATATACTTGAGTAATATTTGATTTGCATTTGTCTAACGATAATATTTTTTTCATTTCATATAACAGTAATATTTTTTTCAGTTTCTCTAACGGTAATACCTATCCGCATATTGATGATAAAATATTTTGCAAAATAGTACAATGATAACATTTTGAATTCCTGACTCCAACGGTAACTTTTTTTTCTTTTCTCCAACAGTAACATTTTCTATCTTATATGTAACGGTAACTTTTTCCTCTATAAGTACGCCTTCTACTTGCATTCACATTCTCAAAAATCCAAGTCTCATCTCCAACTCCCTTCATCAAATTGGTCGTTATTTCTTTTGCAAATTGCTCACATACTTGTTATCTGATGATGAGTTGGATGTTGTTCTTAATGCCGAGGTTTATGGAGAGTCATCGAGACATCGTGGCAATCGGTAACGTCATAAGTTTATTAGGCATTATTATATTCAAGGGCATGAGCGCCTTTTTCGTGACTATTTCGCAGAAAATCCAGTATATCCTTCCAATTTATTTCGAAGGAGATTTCGGATGAGTCGTCCCCTATTTCTCCGTATTCTAAATGAGGTAGAGGCTTACGAGCCCTACTTCGTCCAGAGAAGAGATAATGTTGGAAGACTCGGTTTATCTTCTATGCAAAAGATAACTGCAACACTTAGAATGCTAGCATATGAGGTTATTAGAGATTTTATGGATGAATACATACGTATTGGAGAAAGCACCGCAATGAAAAGCCTAAAAAAATTCTGTAAGACAATCGTAATTGTTTTTCAGATGAATATTTGTTGTTTTCAAATGGGGATTGCCAGGAATGCTGGGAAGTATTGATTGCATGCATTGAAAGTGGAAAAATTGTCCCGCTGCCTGGAAATGTATGTACTCCAGCCACATCTGTGAACCAACTATTATTTTAGAAGTAGTTGCTTCATACTATTTTTGGATATGACATGCATTTTTTTGTATGCCTGATTCACATAACGATATTAATGTGCTAGAGATATCTTTTATTTTTGTGGAACTTGTCCAAGGGCTTGCTCCTCCAGTCAATTACACGATCAATGGCAACGACTACACTATGGGGTACTACCTTCCCGATGGTATTTATCTCAAGTGAACAATGTTTGTGAAGACGATTCCATCACTCCAAGGGAATAAGAAGAAAAACTTTGTCATAGCACAAGAATCTACAAGAAAAGATATCGAGCGTGCCTTCGGGATACTTCAATAACGATTTGCAATCGTTCGTGGACCTTCTCGATTTTTCAAAATTAATGAGTTAACAAATATAATGAAAGCATATGTTATTCTACATAACATGATCATTGAGGATGAGAGTGATGATAGTCAGGGTCCGAACATGCAGTATGATCAAGTTGATGATGATATTCCAGAACATGCGCAATCCAACAAACGAATTTATCAACTTCATTCGGCACCATCATGAAATTAGAGACAGCTCGACACATCATCAACTACAAGCAGATTTAATTGAACATCAATGGCAGATTTATTCCCAACAATAGAAGAGAAGGTCCTGTTAGATTCTCTATCTTCTCATTAGTAGCGACCATGTATTCCTGTTTCCATAATTTTCATTCCAAAAAACATGTTTTCTTCCAGAACATGCTGATTATTACTGTAATATTTTCATTATCTATAATAGTTTAAATATTTGTAATGTAGAGCTGTAATCAAGCAACATCTATCCATGTTAGACTCAAATTCAACGACCACGTTTTTCTATCTTCTTAATCAATACTTGCTAACGTACAAATTATAAAATATAACAAACGTGCCAAAGTCCTTAAAAAAAACCATCAACATCAGTCTCAATAGTCAAGCAAGTTATACTAATGTGCCAAACATAAAATACAAATGTTCGAATACTGAATAAAAAAATAAGTTAAAAAAAAGATGTAGCCTCAATTTTTTGAAGCATTGCGTCTCGCCAATATCTCCTTTTGAAGTTGCTGGAAATATACCCATTGAACTCCAGGCAACGTACTCACATCGAGCAACATTATGCACTCCTCTCTCTCCCACTAGGCGATTTCCAGTTTCTCTGCCTCCAACCTCAGTCTCTCGTCCTCTTGTCTACTTTTATTTCTCTCCCTTTCTCGATCATATACCATCTTCTCGGACTTTAGTCGAAAAAATTATTTCTCCTGAGCACGTGACTCCTCTAGGAGAGTATACTTATGCTTGCTCAGCTCCAAAAACTCATCTGATGCCCTGCCTTGGGCCTTATGTTTTCATTTCTTAGCTTTTCTTCCCATTGGCCAATCCAATTCGATGTCATCATTATTCACTAGATTTTCGGCCTCTGTACCACCAACTGAATCCATAGGCGAATTAGGTGCAACTGTTGGTGTTACGGGGATATGTAGGGAACATCATCGACCTTCGCTTCATCCCATCCTTTGTGCAATGCTGATTCCATTTCGGCTGGTCCTTCAAGAGCTGCTAACAATATTCGAACTGAAAGGACGTTTTCTCAAGCAATTGGTACATGACTTTCGTTTTGTCAAACTTCCAATTCAAGCATAAAATCAAATAATTAACCACCCATTAAAGATAAAGGAAACATAATGCGTAAATATCATAATTAAGTGCTGGAAATAATAAAAAAAGTAGATGCTTATACTTTGTCTTGCTCAATCATACCACTTTGATTCAACCCTTCAACTTGGGTGAGTTTAGTACAAAATTTGTTCGTCGCCTTTTGAATGACAGAGCACCGATGTATTAAGGATCCAACACTCTGCTTATTTGTACTCTGTTTATACTCATTGAAATATTGACTAACTTTTTCCCAAAGTTGGGCTTTTTTAGTCCATTCCCTGGATTGCATCAACGCTACTATTCAACCATGCGGAGACAAGTAACTTGTCTTCTTCAAGGGTAGAGTTTGCACCCCTAATTGATTTTCTTTAAGAGGGAGGCTCTAAATGGGATGGGGGTGGAGATTCATCCAAAGTCACGAGAGATTGTTCACCTTGACTACCATAAATGTGGTCAATTTCAGGCTCCTGAGTCAGGAGGCTGGTGAAAAACATATTTATATGCTCTTGTGAATCCATCTCTAAAAAGTTGTAAACATAGAAATGTGGTACACATGTTAAACAATTACGAATAATATTTGCAAGTGATTTTGGTAGCTGGCTGAAGAATCCTATGGTAACATATGACCACACTTGGCACCCTCCCTAGTCTGGCTGCAACAATCAGTTGCCACTATTTATTTGTCATTCGGGTTACCATGCCATGGAGGTGTGTGCCAAAGTGCCACTTCACCCTTTTCATATTTTCTCATCATCACAGCCGAGGGGTTAAGACAACTCAAATCCAATAACAAAATCCAATAACAAAATCAGTTTGCAAAATAGAAAATAAGAGCATTCTCATCTGCTTCCCTAAACACTTGGGTGTTTTAAATGTGGCTCAGAATGGTTTACAAATTTACATCATGTGTGAGAGAGGAGTCCAACATCAAATGGCTGCAAAACCTTACCCAAATCCCAGTTGCCTTTTGTGAAAACTATCACAAGCTGCAATATGGCCATTCGGGTGAGGATTACCCCGCCATCTCGATGGGGCCCCACTAACACTTATGAATTAACTCTCACTAACACCATCATCAAAGCGTAACAGTAGACATCCACCCCCCCACGAGAAATAATTATTCATCAATACCAAACACTGCAAAGGTCCCAATAAGCAGCATGCAAAATGAATAAGAACATAAAAACATAAATTAGAAAGTAGCTCATTTAGTCCAAACTAGGTAATTCAAATTAACAGCAGCTCAGTCCATGAGAACAATAAGCAGGATACCACCAAATCAATTAATAGCAAGGTAATATCAATTTGCTCAAACCAACAAACACGTGCAACAAATAAGTCCAAATTGTGCAATTCCACAACATTCTACAATGGCATATTCGGATTTCAGTGTGCCTTCAATCATATAAAGATCAAACATGCATACAACCAATGAAATACCACAATAACATAGATATAATTTTCCCAAAGAACAAACAATTTCCACAATCCAATTGGTGCAATGTCTTAGATTCAGCCATGGCATAGAGCACAAGTCCAAAGATACACAAAGAGACTAATCATTCAAATCATGAAAAAATATTCTGAATAATCTTCTCATTGGGTGAAGGAAAGAACAATCTATTTCAATTCAGGCAACCTAAACAAAGCCAATCAAAGTGAGGTGTAAGAAGAAGAACAAAAATCAATTGTCCAAATTCAAACATAGATGCCCAAATTTATGTTCACAATAATAGTATCGAGTTTCCAAATACAACAAGTCCAAATTGAGCACAAGTCCAATATTCAACCATGGTAGATTCAGATTTCAGTGTGACCAAAATCATACAAAAAGTGCAAAAAATTTTGAAATTGCTCAAATTTGCTCAAAGAACAAACAATTTCCTCAAACATATAAGAGTAATGTCTCAAATTCACCCATGGTAGACACATGCATGAGTGATTATCCATGCAAACCCTAGAACACCAAATAAAATGCAGGGTTCTCGAATTTAAGTGGCCAAGCAGATCAGTTGATACATAAAACCAAGAAATTGAAAAAGGTAACATATATGAAAACCATGGCAGATACATGCATGAAAGTTGCTGTGAATATGGGTCACGGATCCATGAGTATTCAAACCGTAGAGCACTAATTTAAATCTAGGGTTCTCGAATTTCAGTAGCCAAAGTGACAAATACAATTCCATTTAAACTCGAAAATGTATCAGATTCAGCCATGGGAGAGAAGCTCAGTGTGTTCGATTTATGCAAGAGAGGAAAGAGTCCATCCATGGAGAGAAAAAGAGGGAATATGCAAGAGAGAATAGATAACTTACATATAAACGGTGCAAGAAGAAAAGAGAAGCTACTGTCAATGGTGGCAAACGGTGCGAGAGAGGGCCTCCACGAACGAGGGCAATCGAGAGTGGAAGAGAGGAACATGCGGGACCAACAGTAAGAAATGAAGGGGATTGTCGATTGGGGATGTACAGTGGTTCCCCAAATATGGGGAACGACTGTAGCTCCCCTAAATGAAATCCCTAATTTAGGGAATGAGATGGGGGGAGCTTTCAACTTCCCCTAAAGTTTTTCTCTAACTTTTAGAGATAATAATAGTTTAGGCATCCGGATGGGAATGTTCTTACAAACTCAAATTTTTGGGAAGAGTGCTGCGTGCATTTTACATTTTTATTTTAAAATTTTAAAATATTTTTAAAAAATAAAAAAAAATACATCAATACATGAAAAGTCACTTTTTAACTATTAAATATACGAGTTGCCAAAATAAGGAGACAAACTCATGAGCGTACTATTATTTTCCTTTTAGGGAAATACAATATAATAAAACTGTCATTTTTGCTTTTAGGGATAGATTTGTTCATTTCGTCATACATGCATACGTAGGGGGCAATATATATATTTGAGCAGTACTAGCATGAGGCCGATAAGAGCCAAAAAAAAAGTATATGTTTTATATTATTATTTTTATACCCTTAAACATTTAAAAAAAATCACAACATCATTAAAAAAATACTTTATTAATCACTATGTATTAAAAAAAAATTCCGAACCCAATCGAGACACAACTGTTAGTGAGAGTAGCATTTTTATATATATTTTCTATCACAAAGTTTGACAATAATTTAAGAGAAGTTTTACAATTACAAAAAGATTTCATAAAAATAAATTAATAAATTAACATGATTTCATATAATACTTTATCTATTTTATAATAAAAAGTTATTTTATAATATAACGTACTATATCAAGTTACGTTAATTTGTAAATTTATTTTTATAAAATTTCTTTGTGGTTAAATTATTTCTTATATTTCAAATCATGTGATGTTTAATATATGAGTCTTCATTTGTTGTCCAATTGGTTCACTAATGATTTATCTAAATATATATATATATATATATATCCTCCTTGCCAGTACACCCAAAATGATTTATCTATACAGTTTGATTCATACACCCAAAATGAGGCCGACCGAACACATGGCATAACATCACGAAAGAAATTCAATAGAAATGTCATGAAATCCAAAATGGATTTTACGAACCGAGCGATCGATTAAGTTTTAGTCATTTAGTATATTTGGATCTCGATCCACTATAGTGACGAAATTGCCTTTAGTCAGTTTGATGTAATGAGTCCAAGATTTTGTTAAATGTGTGATTTAGTTTCTTAGCATGATTTTAGAACTAAGGATGTGATTGTTTAGATTTGTTAAATTCAGTCTAAGCATATTAGTGTGTTAAATGGCCAAGTAGCAGCAAAACCATGATTTTAGACTAGGAATGAATCAGCCAAGAGAGAGTAATCATACTGGGTTTACCTTTTAAAAATTCTAAGTTTATAATTGGATTTAGGATGAAATCTTCATGAGGAATGTAAATTTTAGTATATTTTGGAGTCCGTTTGTAAATTTCTTATTTTTAGGAAAAAATTTATAACTTTCCATAAGTTAAGGGGTAACTTTGCAAATTTTGTCCCAAGTAAATGAGTTTTATTATTATGAGCAATAAGTGAGATATCCTAACTGTAGAACATCTCACATTTTAGGTTATGCCCTTTTACATTACCCTCACGTTTGCACGACAATTTGTAAATAACTTACTCTCGATATATTTACAAATATACAATGGTAACCTTGCACTGTTCATATTCATGTTCATTTATGACTATCATAATTGTTTATAATATGCTATGTCATGTCATCCATTACTGTTACATGTAATGAATTTCATGTCATCATATCTATTACATGATTTTCTGTTACATGTTATGAATGCCATGTCATAAGCATTGAGTATGTCATAAAATATTTTTAAGTCATGTACGAGACTTTTATTTTAGGATTTTGTTACTCAGTATCCCACACCACACCACATACCTCACCTCTTTTAAATTCTTTTTCTTTTTTTTTCTTTGATTTTATTGCTACTAAACTAATTGAGTTGGTCTACTCATCATCCATATACCATATAATTGATATGGAAAAAAAGAAAAAAATTGAAAGAGGTGTGGTGTGTGGAATGCTAAGTAAATTTATTTTTTATTTTATCACAATCCCAAGTGATAGGATGGGGAGTTATCATAGTGGAACTCCTTTATCCACTTTGGACTATTTAAATTGGATGTGGAACCCCATGGGTTGACGTAGTACAGTAAACAAGGTTCGAATGCAACATAAGTAAGGGGTTTCCGGAGTTAGGCACCTAACACTGATGGTGCAAAAATTACATGTTTACAAGTATAAGTTATCATGACATATTCACAATTGGCGCATGAGCCTGAGATATGATGTGGTATCCGACAGGAGCACAACCCTTTAGGAGTAGTGGAGCATCAGTTTTCAAGTAAACAAATATGTATATATAACAAGGTCTCATGTTCACGCAAGCATGTCATATTCAAATCAAGTCATGTTATTTTCAAGTCATGCTATGCATGTGCAAGTTCATGTCACGAAGCATACATGTCATATTATTGTCATGCATGCCTATTCACACTGTTGGTAGTTTAGGAGTTTTACTTGCTAAGATTTTTAACATCTCACTTCATAGTCTAGACTACCATTCCCCCTCTCTTGAAATGGTAGATGATGTGTCATGGGACTGGGGATCGGTATACCACAGAGGGTGCTTGAGGAGCCTATGGAGTCGATCCTCCAGCTCTTGGATTATATTTTGGAGATCATTTCCAAGCTGCATGAATGGCATGATGTTTAGTTCAACAACTTATATTTTATGTATCTACTTATGGAATGTTATCTCCAGTACATATTTTGATTTTAGACCTAGTGGATAACTTTTGGGTATGTGAATATTTATGGAAATATATTATGTTTTGGAATTTAGCATTCTGATATATTAAGTATTGCTAAAAATATTATATCCGTTGTGAATACTGCAAACTGTTAGATGCATGCTAGGTGCATTGCATTCTTAACTGTCATGAACGGGGTTATGTAATTTTATGTTGCATGCCTCGATACTTCAAGCTCTGTCAAACCCTATGTAGAGTTTGGTGTTTTGGCCTTATTCTATTTGCGATAATTGTGATGTGTTTTAAAATTTTCTAATTAGATATTTGGATTTATGACAAAATTTATATTCCTCATGAAAATTTTGATGAGTTTTGGAGTAAGGATGTAAAATCTTTAAGTTAAGAATAAAATGATCATTTTTTACAAGTAAGGGGTAAAATGATAATTTTACTCTAAGATGCTATTTTCATATTTCTAAGTTATTAGTGATGAAGTTTAGAAATCTATACTTACATAGTCATTATAAGTTACCTTATAACTTATTGTAAGAACACTGTGTATGTAAGTTGAAAAGGAACTATCATGTATGTACTTATGTTATCATATATGTTATAATATGCCATGTCACTAAATATTTAACTATTACACATAATATTCTGTTGTATTATGATATTTACCTATAACACGATATATTCTGTCATTCAATGTTTATCTGTTACATGTTATACCATATCATGTCATGTTGTCTATTACACATCGTGTCATGTCATGAAATGTTTGTCTGGTACATGTTATGCCATGGCACGTAATGTTGGTTTGTTTCATGTTACATCATACCATTCATCTAATGTACATGTCGCATTATGTTACGTCAGGTCATATGTCCTTTCGTTTAATGTCATGTTATGTTTCGAGTATAATTTGTGTAACTCAAGAACAGTTTTCCAAGTCAAGTCACGTTCGTTTATGTTTATCATGACCCTAAGTGCTAGAATGGGGTAATATCCTAATGGAACTAAGTTGTTCATGCTGGAGTGTCCAAACTAGTGTAAATTTCCCTGGGTTGACAAGTTAAAGATCAATAGGCTTTGAATGTGGCCTAATTAACTGGTCACAAGAGCGAAGTCAGGCACTAATGCCGATGGTCCCACCCACATTTCAATTTCATGTGATACGTACTCATGCTGGTGTATATACCTACCATGAGATACGTACATTACGTGTTCCATAACGGTAATCAGTAAGGACACACGGATCAAAGGGAACCGTATTGCACCCATATGTTCACGTTTATTAATCATGTCTACTTATTGAACAAGATTCCAAGTTCATGTATTTCACGTTCATGTTCACGTTATTCAACGTTCAGTTCGATTCATGTTCAATTCATTCAGTTCAAGTTCATGTCATGTCCAAGTTCAGTTTTCAGTTCACGTTCAAGTTCATGCCATGTCAAGTTTCAAGTTCAGTCCATGCTTAGTTCAAGTCATGTCAGTTTATGCCATGTTATATGTCAAGTCACGTCATGCTTATTTGTGATTATGATTATGCATTCATACCTTTACTACCATGCATGCATACGTAAACTGTATGTTAAAGTTTCACGTTAACTTGTTGAGATTTATACTCAAATCTCATCGTGGTAGTCCCAACTACCATTTCCCCCGAATCAAGAGATGGAGTAGAGCTTGGCGGATTTGGAGGAGGTCGATTAGGCAGCACCAACGTGACGCGGAGCTCGTGGTCTCCATGATTAGGTTTATAGATAACATTATGGTGTCCATAGTCGAGTTATGTGAGTTGCTCAGCAGACTAACCTAGTAGTTTTATTTTAGTGAATGTACTTATGGAGTTCTATCTCTAGTACCTCTGAGCTTACATATGTTTTGGACTTAGTGGGCATTAACCGAATGGACCTCAATTTAGGGTTTAAAGAGGTTTGGATAGGGTTTGAGTTACTATCAAGGTCAAATCCAATTATTATTGGCCTAATAAAATTTTGAAGGTTTAAATGATTGAATAATGATGTCATAACATGTATTTGAGGGGTTAATAGCAACTGGAAGTGATTTAATCAAGTGATTAAATACTAAGTTAGAAGTCGGATCCATTTAGGGTTTCAAAACAAATTTGGGGTTTGATGAAACCATTTAGGGTTTTGGTAAATGGTTTCGGTTTCAACCAAAATTTTGGGGTTTCAATTGGATTCCAAGTGTTTAGGGTTTCACTAGGGTAAAAAGCCTCTTTGGTTTGGCACAAATTGAATGGTTGGATAAAATAGAGTTTTGCCTAGGTTGCATGATCTCAATACTTGATTTTCTTCACATTTCTATCTCATGGTTCCTCTTGGTGTCAAGTGTCTAATACTATTCATCAAGTGTGGTTAAGATCTTACCAAGTATCCAAATAAAGCAGTTTATTTAACCTAATTTGGACATTCCACACTATGATTTTGAAAACATTGCACTTAGGTACTACTATTGAGGCTACTATTTAATCCAAAAAAGTGAAAAATAATTTTGCACTATAAAATTCTAAATAATCATACTAACCTTAGAGTTCAAATCTTTTATCAAATTTTGGCTTCGAAGTTCTTCGAAATAATTGAAAAACGTTTTCGAACAAGCGTTGCGTTCGAAAACTAACAATGAGTTTGTTGCGCCATAAAATCCTAAATATTCATTTGAGTCCAATAGAGTAGACCATATCTCATTTTGACACTTATATATATATATATCAAATAAATAAAATCGCGCTTCTGGCACTATAATGAGTGACAATACTAACTATGCTGACAGACTAAAGCCTTTGTGATTGAGTCGATTCGTGAAAACTTTCAAATTTTCATGAGATTCTTAAAACCTAAAGAAATTCATCTCTTGTATTTATAGCGGGCTGTTACAGTGTTGAATGTCCCGATGCTTTAGATATTCATCCGATCCCAAATAGAATTTGGGGATGTCACAGAAACCTTAAATCACAAGGGTCATTGAAACCCTAAATTCTCTAAACCCTAAACATGGCTAACCGGTTTTGGCTAAGTGTTTCCCTCTTGGTTTAAGCCACTTTCACAAGCCATCAACTATTCAAATACACTCTCTCACATCCTCATCCACTCCCTTGTACCATGGTACTTTCATTTGACCAAGACAATTACATGTGGATTGAATCCCTAACCTAAACCCCAATAGGATGCCACTTGGTTAACCCCATTTAGTTCCTATGGAAACCCCTAGTTTCCACCAAGCTTCTGACACAAGTTTTCCTCCATGGAATGAGCACTAAATGCATGAAATTGTACCCTTGATTGAGCCAAATAGTGTACTTATGGAAGGTCAAACAAGTAAGCCAAGTCACCCATTCAGCCAAGTACAATTCCGGCCCCATTTCAGCCCATCTCTTCACCACATTTAGAAGCAACCTTCACATCATTGTCATGCATTCCACCCACTCTAAGTCATCCCTCATCTCATCTCCCCTTAAGCCCCACGCCTCCCTCTTATTTCTCCCACACTTGGCTTTTTCATCTACTTTTCTAGTTAGAAACCAAGTGAGCTTGGAGAGAGAAAAACAATTATGCAGCTTTGTGTTCTTCAATTCCAGCTTTTGTAAGTTATTTCTCCTAGCTCAAATCTCTTATATTTGGTAATCTTGGTTCTTTGATGTGTTTGCATGAATTTCATGAAAGTTTATGGTTTGATTTATAGAATATTAGGTTTTTACAAAATGGTTTTCCATGATTTACAAAGTGATATAGCCGAATCCTTCAAATGAGTTTTGTCTGGTTTAGTTTGTTGTTTTGGCCTTAGGATCTTGAATCTATGGTTATCATTTTTGAAAGTCTTGTTCTTAAAGCTTAGATCTATGGACTATGTTGGATTTTTAAAGCTTTATGACTTAAGTCTTTATTGGATTTTTGACAAACATGTAAAGAGTACGATTTTAAGCATGATTTAGAGGCTCTCGGTGTAGTGATGTTTTGGTGTGATTATTTACTATGATATGTTGGTTGTTTACACTTAGATCAAGCTAGAACTTGAATGTGAGGTATATGGGTGTGTTGTTGCAAGATTTATTGCATGTAAATCAAGGATTTAGTCTCTATGTTTAAGTTAAAAGCATGCAAAGTTTCAATTTCTATGTTCTCCATGCAGGCCAATTTTCCTTTACTGAGTGATGTAATTTTTGTTGTTAATCAAGCATGTTATCAACTAGGTTTGGATGACGGACATTTTAGAAGGTAAATTTGTGTAATTTTGGAGTCCTTGGAGTTAAAATGCAAGTGCTAGACCAAGAACACTAAAATTAGGTTCGATTTGACCTAATCTTGATGTTTTGGGTAATTCTTTGAAATGGTGAGATTAAGGTTTTGTATAATGTTTGATTTAGTGTCTTGATATGATTTTAGAACTAGGGATGTGGTATTTATGACTTTCTAATTTGGGGTTAAGCATGTTAGTGTGATAAATGGCCAAGTAGCAAGCAAAAATATTGTTTTTGGCCTATGTACTAATCGGCCTGGAATTCTTATAGTAGGGCTTAGTTTTTGTAAATTCTAAACTAATATTTGGATTAAGAATGAATTTTACATGAGGTATGTAAAGTTTTTGGTAAGTTTTGGGGTCTGTTTGTAATTTCCTAAAGTTTAAGGGCAAAATTTTAATTTTCCAAAAGTTAATGGGTAAATTTGCAAATTATGCCCAAAGTTATTAAGTTCTATATTTTTTAGCATTAAATGAGAATTTCTAACCATAGAACATCTCTCATTTCAGCCTACACTACATTTACGTCACGCATGGAATTATGTAAGTTAGCTTCTAACCTACTTATAGTATGCTTACGTACGTGAGGTGGTAAGGTTCGTGCAATTATATTCATGTTTTATTTTTGCTTATTAAATTAACTTATTTTATGTCATGCCTTGTTGCTATGTATATCATTCATGAATATATGTTACATGTCACAACTATCATGTCATGAAATATTTTTTTAGTTAAGCATAAAATGTTATGTTTACATCATTGTATCTCCATGAGGCAATACATCATGTATGAGTCTATTTTAGGTAAGCAAGCATGACATGTTTATACAAGTAAGCCCATATGCATCAAGCATGCATGTCATGTTTATTGTTATTCATGCTTATTTATACTGCCGGTAGCTTAGGAGCATACCTACTGAGATTTTATAAATTTCACTGTGGTAGTCTCAACTACTATTCCCCCCCCCCAGTGCGGAGAATGATAGAAGCTGTGACTGAGACCAATGGAACCGAACCGGATGAGGCTAAGAGTGTTGTGGCCAGAGCTTATTAACGTTGAGTTCACTGTGGACCATCATTTTCAGTTGATAGATTTCTATATGGAAATTATTATCCATTTGGTAAGTGGTAACAAAAGAATTTTGGAGGGGAATCCTGAGCCCCAATGGATGCCAATATTTCAAGAGTTTCTCACCCTTGAGAACCATTTTGTATTAGATAAGCATTTTATGGAAGTCATATTGACATTATGAGGATTAGAGACTTGTAGTCTGTACTAAGTGCTTCTCTATTGAGGTTTTAAAAGGGTCCATGATTTGGAACCCTTTTTCTTATTGAATGGTTAAACCTAGTACTTTGGTTGAATGATGTGACTTTTGATTATGTGTATATGAAAACAATGTAAGTATGTTTTAGGATTACTATTCTTGTATAATGTTTATTGTTGATAAAAAAAAATATCTGTTGCGTTTACTGCATATTGTTAAAAGCATACTAGGTGCATTGCATTTTTAACTATCATAAATGGGGGTATGTAACTTTTGTTGCATGTCTTGATGCTTCAAACTCCGTTAAATCCTAAGCGGGGTTTGTGGGCGTCATAGAGCAACCCCCGAGTAGTCACGAGGGAGGACCATCAAGAGGTGGGAGGGAAGAGGACCTAGCTAGAGAGCTAAAATAGATTTTGGAGGTGTTGGAGTAGCAGCACGAGCTATATGCCCATCATTTACAAGTTCAATTGTTAGAATCTTCCCGAGGAGAGCAAAGGGGATGCTCACTCAGGGTTCTTCTGTAATGTGACGCCCCTAGACCCCACTTGAGATTTGTTGGAGACTAAAGTATCGGGATATGTAATACAAGGTCATATAGTCCTCATTCATGATAGTTAAAATGCAATGCACCTAGCATGTTACTAGCAATATGCAATAATTGCAACGAAATAATTCAAAACTAATAAAGGTTTGAACAATTTCCATATGGTACAAAAAAAAAGTACTAATAATTCCAAAAATAATTGTTTAACATTTGGATGATGAACATGTTAGAAGTTAGATTTTTGGACTTTTGGAATCCTTGGAGTTAAAATACAAGTGTTAGACCAAGAACACAAAGATTTGGTCCGGTTTGACCTAATCTTGATGCTTTGTGTAATTCTTTGAAATTATGAGTTTAAGGTTTTGTATAATGTTTGATTTACTGTCTTGACATGATTTTAGAACTAGGGATGTGATATTTGTGAGGTTTTAATTTCGGGTTAAGCATGTTTCTGTGATAAATAGCCAAGTAGCAAGCAAAAACATGGTTTTTGGCCTATATATGAATCAGCCTAGATGTGTTCGTATAGTACAATTTGGTTTTTGTAAATTTTAAGCCCATAATTTGATTTAGGTTGAAATGTACCTGACGTATGTAGATTTTAATAAGTTTTGGGGTCCGTTTGTAATTTACTCAAGTTTATGGGCTAAATTGCAATTTCCCAAAAATTAAGGGATAAATTTGTAAATTAAGCGCAAAATTATTAACTACTATTTTTTATGTTGATTAAGTGAGAATTTCTAACCCTACGACATCTCTCATTTCATCCTATGATACATTTACGTTATGCGCAAAATTTTGTAAGTTGACTTCTAACTTACTTAGAGTATGTTTATGAATGTGAAGTGGTAAGGTTCATACAATTATATTCATGTTTTCTTTATGCTTCAAATTGAATTATTTTATACCATGTCATATATATCAATCATGAACATCTATAACATGTCACAACCATCATGTCATGAAGCATGCAAGCATGTCATGAAATATTTTTTTAGTCGTGCATGAAATGTTAAGTTTATATCATGGTAACCCCATGAAACTAAACATCATGGTGATCCCATGAGACAAGATATCATGGTAACCTCATGAGGCAAGATATCATGTATGAGTCTATTTTAGGTAAGCAAGGATGCCATGCTCATTAAAGTCTGTTTTTACAAGCAAGCCCATGTGCATCAAGCATACATGTCATGTTAATTATCATGCATGCTTATTTATACTGTTGATAGCTTAGGAACATACTTGCTGATATTTTATAAATCTCACTCTGGTAGTTCCAACTACCATTCCCCCCTCTCTGTAATGGTTGAAGCCATGATAGGGACCGATGGAACCAAACTAGATGAGGCTAACAGTGGTGTTGCCAGAGCCAATTGATGTTGAGTTCACTATGGACGATCGTTTTTAGTTGATAGATTCTTATATGTTGATTATTATCCATCTAGTAAGTGGTATCGAATGAATTTTGGAGTGAAATCCTAAGCCCCAATGGATGGCAATATGTTAATAGTATTTCACCATTGAGAACTGTTTTGTATTAACTAAGCATTTTATGGAAGTCGTTTTGACATTATTAGACGAGATCATAGAAATTTTGGGAAATACTGAATAAAGATTAGGACCTTGTAATCAATACTAAGTGCTTCTCTATTGAAGTTTTAAGAGGATCCATGGCTTGGAAGTCAACTTTTGTTATATGAATGGTTTAACTTAGTATGTTGGATTAACTATGTGACTTTTGATTATGTGGATTTGAATAGAATGTAAGTATGTGTTTGGATTAACATTCTGGTACAACGTGTATTGTTGATAAAAAAAACATTATCCGCTGCGTTTTCTACATATTGTTAGAAATATACTATGTGTATTGCATTTTTAACTATTATAAACAGGGGTATGTAACCTTGTGTTGCATGTCCTGACGCTTCAAATTCTATCAAATTCTAAGCAAAGTTTGGGGGTGTCACAGGATGGTACCAGAGCAATACATCTCTAGGTAAACCTACATGACCTTAGGAATTGGTACTAGAATATAGAATTGGAATCCTAGTGTTCTTATAGGTTTGAATTATCTGTGTATTTAGGCTTGAATATGAGATATTATAGTTTGAAGGAAATTGATGTCTTATAGTAGGCAAGCATGCCAGCATCCAATGTAGAACGGAGATAATGTGGTCTAGTTGTTCTAATTGTGAACAAAAATGGAAGTCATGAACGGAGGTAATAGTTCCAGATCACCCATGGAGATTTAAGGTTTGGAATTTGCGAACTTTTAGAAAATGATTTATATTATGATTGATGTCTTGAGTTCTGTGGACTTGGTATACGAGTTTGATCAAATTTGAAGTTATTAAGCCTACAACCTTCAGGATATTTTCAAAATGATTATTAACAACCTGAGATTCTAGGGTTGGCAGACTTTCCAAAGTGATTCTTAATAGATTTTGAGTGGTAGGTGACGTAAGCTCTAGGAACCAATTTTTGTTGATTCTAAGGATATAGATTCAACAAATTGATGGAAATAATATCTTATATTGGATGGTATAAGATGTGATCAAGCCAAGTTGGGAGCACACTTGGATGGATTAGCCTAAATCCAACTCCGCTTTAGATATGATTTTGGCTTATTTTAATGGTCATTGAGGTTGATACTATTAGTTCAAATGCTAGTAGGAATGTAGATTGATAGAGGTGAAAACCAACCCATTCGGCGCTGTTTTTGGGCAAAATCGACGCCGACCGATGCTTCATTTTTGGGGGAGAAAACTGACCAAAACCAGTCGATGGGGAGGAGAAACACCGACCGTCTCGACGCCAGCGGTTCCCTGGTGATTCATGGTTGGTTCATCGACGAGCTTCGTTTGAAAGAGTAGAGAGTGTTGTAAAGGGGACAGAGAGAGAGAGAGAGGATGAGAACTGAGAAGTGAATTGGGGAAGAAGTGAGTAAGAAGACGACCTTATTTCGGAACGACGTCGTTCTACTTAATTTTTTTTAATACATTATGAATAAAACAACGTCGTTTGGTTTAATACCAATCGGTGTCGTTTTAGTTGTGTTTAAAATACAACTACAGGCTTAAAACGATGTCATTCCACTTAAAGTTAAGTAGGATGGCGTCATTTTGAGTACATAATATATATAAAAAAAATATAATTTCTTTAATCGGCCAGTTCAGCGGTTTGAACCGGTGCGGAATCGGCCGATATTAGTTTTCTCTATTTGCTGCCACATGTCGACTGGTTTTTTATCGGTTTCGTGCTCTGGTGGCCAGTCTGATTGGTTTCTGGCAGGTTTGGACGGTTCCTATACATCCCTAGTAGATGATAATCCTTTAAGATAATGTTGTTGGAAAGAAGTATATACATGTTCATTTTTACTGGTCAAAATTGTGTCCGACCTTCTGGAGCCTATGTATCGGATTGATTTATAGAAGTTCTTAATTGGATTCTTAATTTGATACACACGACCCTGTGTGTCTCAGGACAAAACACATGGCACGTGACGGATTGCCTAGAAACCCGATTGGAGGCAATAACCAGGTTTTTGCGTAGTCTGTCTACTGACGAAGGTACTTAGACAACAATAGCAACAATAGCAAGTGCAGGGGCACCAACCCAAAGTCAGAGGATGTCCCTATGAGAAGTTTCTGGTATACTGTTACTCAAACTTCATGGGCAACGAAGAGCCCATGAGGGCAGAAAAATGGATGATTGATTTTGATTGAACATTCGAGATCTACAGGTGTACAGAAGACCATAAGGTGCATATGACGTATATCTATTGCAAGGTGATGTCGATATTTGATGGGATGCTAGACGACAACTATTGACAAGGGAACTAGGAACTCTAGCTGCTTTGACTAGGGGAAGGTTCAAGGAGGAGTTCAATAACCGATTTTTTCCAGAATCGGTTAAGCAATAGAAGGCGCAAAAGTTTGTGTCACTAGTACAAGGAAGCATGACAGTCGAGTAGTATGCTGCCCAATTTATGGAATTAGGACAGTTCGCACCTCACCTAATTTCAACAGAGAGAATGCCAACCAAGAAGTTTCAAGGGGTTTGAAGCCAAGGATCTGCAACCACGTGGCCTGCTTCGAAATTGACAACCATCAAGAGATGGTCAACGTGGCAGCAATAGCAAAGGCTGAATAGAGGGAAGTGACTGGCCAAATCAATTATGAGAGGAAAAAGGCTTCTTTGTACGCTGCTGAGGAAAGTTCAAAAAAGAAGAGAGCATTTGTCGGATCAAATAATGGAAAAGGCGTCTTGATCGGGGATAGATGCAGATCACATTCCCATTCTGTGAAAAGTGCGGTAAATACCATGGAAGCGAGTGCAGGCTCGTTATGAGAACTTGTTTCAAGTGTGGCCGGCTCGGGTCATATGATCAAGGATTGCCTCAGCGTTGCTTTAAGGAAAAGAGTTTCCTCAACGAAGATTGCAAATGAGGCCACGACCTCAAGTACCCGCTCGAGTGGAAACGGTCACTCCTAAAGATGTAGAAGCTCATGCTCCAGAAAAATAAAGAAGCTGGTGTTATCACTGGTATTTTCTAAGAGCACTAGCATTGGTTTCTCTATATGCATCTTCAAAATCATATTTTTCGAAGATTGATTTTGCATATCAAGAAAAACTTTCACATTGAATTATGCATATTTGAACAAAATAATAATAAAATATATTATTTTTATTTTTTTCTTAAAATTATTATTTTTATATATTTTACAATTAGCACCTCGTGCTCAAAAATATCAATTCCATATATATAAATATTACCAATTTCATATATCAAAATGATCAATTTTATCAATAAATATTAATATGTACTAAAAAACACTTTGTATCATCAACTTAATACAAATTTCATATATCAAAATCATTTTAATACAAATTCCACAAAGTTGATTTTAATGGGTAGGAGAGAGAAAAAACAGTAAAATAATGTTTGGAGAGTGAATAGTATTTTTTCAAATTTGAATAAACATTATTCATATCTATGTAAAGTTTTGAAGATGCACAATCCAATGTAGACCAATTTAGAGAGATATTATGCAAATATGAAGATGAATATGAAGATCCATAAGCCATTGCGAATGCTCTAAGACCTCGGTATCATTAAGCTTATCTAAGATTGGTCGAACTGCAATTCAGCTTGTTCACTATTTGACTCAAGTGTGTCACTATCCTTAGTTTCTGCCGCATCGCACGAATATTCAACTCATAAACTGAATCGTTAGCCCAAGAGGAAAGAGTAACAATTCTTGTTATAAGTACTGCTTTCTGTACCCATATAGATATAGAATACCCTTTAGAAGTAAGAGGAAAGATATTGAAGGTTGATGAAATGATGTTTTGCTTGATGGAGTTTGATTTGGTTTTGAGATTGGATAGACGGAACGAATTATCCAAACTTAACGGATGTGATTAGGCTTGTGCCTTGAAGAGTAAAGTGATTGGCAAAAACATTTGCCTTAGTAGAATTTGCTTATAATAGCAGTTTCCTAGCTGCCATTAAATGGCCTTTGACGAAGCACTGTATTAGTGAAAACGTAGGTCACCATTATATTGGAGATAATCATGGATAGAGTAAAGTTTGGTCCAAGAGGTGTTGTTTGCAAAGTAGGAACGAATCCTTTTAATTAGGGTCAGAATAAGAGACAGCTCATGATGAGTAGAAGAGATGAGATATGCCAACTGCAAGAGAGAAAAGCTTGAGTTTAAATTAGTAACTAAAAGCCTATAAGGTCCACCTACAAAGAGGGGAGATTCATTTTGGTTAAGAAAAGGTGAACTAGTCCAAGATAGATAGGATTATTTGAGGTAGTAGAGAAAGTGGATTCAGTTACGTATGGATTGGATTTTTCCAATTGAATTCCAAGGACACATGATGTATTTCACGTGTGTCTTTCTAACGAAGAATTTGGGAGATCAATCGCCTGAAATTTTAGATTCAAAGAGTATACTGGTACGATCCAATCAAACCTATGGAAGGAATCCAATACAAGTTGTTGATTGGAGAGAGAGAGAGAGAGAGAGAGAGAATCAAGGAGCTGTAAGATCTCATTGGTAAATGTAGCTTTAGTGCTTGACTCATCAAGCAGCAAGGAAAGTAGTTGCTTCACATAGGAAAGGATTAAGTATCATAGACTATTAGCCAAGAACTTTTTTAGCTTGGGTGTTAGTCATGTGTGTATCTTCCTCTTTTGTTGTGTTAGTTTAGTTATTTATGTACACACTTAGATTTCGAGAACCAAATCTTTTTTTAGGAGGAGAGGATGTAATTTCTCGAAAAAAATTCGATACAAAGAATTTCTTTAAACCTTAGAAGCACCATAAAATCCCATACGGATTTCATGATTCAAGCGATCAATTAGATTTTTGTCCGTTAGCGTAATCAGATTATGATTTGCTATAGGGACAAATTGCATTTTGAATTATTTGAGGCACTTAGAGAATAATTTTGCGAAACAAGTTACACCATTAGACATGTATAAATATTTAGAATTTTAGTGTAAAAATTTTCATATTTTTTGGGTGAATAGTAGGCCATCGGGAGAGTGCTACATGGCTCCTAGTCCAAACAACCATCAAATCGCCATATATGATATCCAAATCATCTAGGATCACTAGAAACTCTGTTTGGACTCATGGCATCATCACAACTCTCCATTTGGATACCCACTTAACACTTGTCAAGAGCAGTACAAATGCATAAGATGAATAGAGTGAAAACCATGCAAGCCAACATACCTTCTTACACATTTCATTATTTTACCCATTCAATCATTATTTGGCTATTCATAAAGAGGGTCTCAACCCTAATAAAATCCCAAATATTGGTGGTGAAACCGAAACACTAAATCACTGGGGTAACTGAAACCCCAAATGCTCCAAACCCTAAACATGCCAACCAGTTTTAACCAAGTGTTTTCCTATTAGTTTAAACCACTTCCACAAGCAATCAACCACTCAAGTACACTCTTTTACATCCACATCCACCCCCTTACACCTTGTTACTTTCATTTGACCAAAAAAATTACATGTGGATTGAAACCCTAACCGAAACCCCATCTAAACCCTAAAAGGATGACACTTGGTTAACCCCATTTAGTTCCAACCGAAACCCCTAGTTTCCCCCAAGCTTCTTACACAATTTTTCCTCCATGTAATGACCACTCAATAGCTGAACTTATACCCTAGATTTAGCCCCAAATAGTGTATTATGGAAGGTCAAACAAACAAGCCAACTCACCTCAAAGTCACCAATTCAGCCAAGTAAAATTCCAGCCCCATTTTAGCCCATCTTTTCACCACTTTTAGAAGCAACCTTCACATCATTTTCATGCATTCCACCCACTCCAAGTCAGCCCCCATCTCATCTCCCCTTAAGCCCCACGCCTCCATCTCATTTCTCCCACATTTGGCTTTTTCATCCATTTTTTACTAGAGAGAAACTGAGTGAGCTTGGAGAGTGAAAACAAATTCTGCAGCTTTGTGTTCTTGAATTCCTGCTTTTGTAAGTTATTTCTCCTAGATCAAATCTCTTATGTTTTGTTAAATTATGAGTCTTGAACACTTGGTAGAATGTCTGTTAAATTTTATTTGGGGTTTGATGGTTGAATATTGGTGTTGGTGATGGAAGTGCTTGACTTGGATATATGTTGTTGAACCTTGGAAGTTTTAATGTTTTGATGAAAAGTTTTGGTAATATTGGTTCTTTGATGTGTTGGCATGAGTTTTATGAAAGTTTGGTTTGATTTACAACATATTAGGTTTTTACAAAATGGTTTAGCATGATTTACAAAGTGATATAGCTGAATCTTTCAGATGAGTTTTGTTTGGTTTAGTTTGTGGTTTTGGCCTTAGGACCTTGAATCTATTTGCTATCATTTTTGAAAGTCTTGTTTTTAAAGCTTAGATCTATTGACTATGTTGGATTTTTAAAGTTTTATGACTTAGGTCTTTGTTGGAGTTTTGACAAACATGAAAAAAATATGATTTTAAGCATGATTTAGAGGCTCTCAGTGTGGTGATGTTTTGGTGTGATTATTTGCTATGATATGTTGATTTTGATACTTAGATCAAACTAGAACTTGAATGTGAGGTATATGGATGTATTGTTGCAAGATTTATTGCTTGCAGATCAATGATTTAGTCTCTATGTTTAAGTTAAAAGCATGCAAAATTTCAGTTTCTATGTTCTCCATGCAAAACTCCATTATCTTCTTCTGCTTCACTGGACTAATATTTTTGCTAAAAACCTTAGTTGTTTTGCTTCTATTTACTTGTTGTCTGGAGACTTTCTCATAAATTTCTAGAAGATTGTGAAGATGCCTTATTTATTCATATTTGCTTTGTTTAGTTCTTGGAGCTCCTTGATAGATTTTAATGCCTTGAATCTTTTTTGAAACTTCTGTCTGATGTAGTAGATTGATGAGGCCTTCAGTACACAAAAGGAAGAGATAAGGAGATAAATGGTCACCCTGTCTTAATCCTCTAGAAGGTTTGATTGGACCTCTAGGCTCACCATTAATCAAAATAGAGAATAACATAGTTTTTACACACTAAATAATCAAGGCCACCCATATTTCATGAAAACACTTTAGCATAATTTCCTCTAAGAAATCTCACTTAACTATGTTATATGTTTTACTTATATCTAGCTTAAGGGACATATAACAATCTCTTCCGTCTCTTGTGGCGTAGATAATGTATCATTTCATAAGCAACTAATACATTATCAGTAATGAGTTTGCCCAGTACAAAATCACTTTGATAATAAGCAATGACGCTAGGTAAAACTTCCTTAAGCCTCTGTTTAAATCATTTTTAGATTTAAAATTACATAAATGTCATCTAGGTTTGAAATTTATAAAAATGTCAGTCAAAACACAGGAAAATTATAAAATTTCCATTAAAATAGTCCAAAAAGGAATGTAGTTTGAAATTGGCCGAAATGCATGGGAATTGACAGAAATGGGCCGGAACGGATCGGAAGTTAGAACAAAACGTTACGGAATTCAAAACTATGGTTTGGATGCGCTTGGAAAAGTAAGTCAACGAAAAACTTTCTGAGTCAATGAAAAACTCAGTTAGTTTCAACTCAAAAGTTCTATAAACATATTTCCTGTTTTCCACGATAGCTCTCAATATCAAATAGCATTCGCTATTCCTCAACTTGTTTTTAATTTTATATATTTTAATTTTTTTATATTTAAAATGCTTTTTTGACATTTTTTTTGTTTATTTATTTTTGACATTTTTAAGTTTTAAATTTTTATTTTAAATTTTTAAGGTTTTTTAAATTTATAACAAATGACATGTCATGTGCCTTGCCACGTCAACATAGTTAATAGT
The DNA here is from genome assembly GCA_022457165.1 of Juglans mandshurica. NCBI lineage: Eukaryota > Viridiplantae > Streptophyta > Magnoliopsida > Fagales > Juglandaceae > Juglans > Juglans mandshurica. The sequence goes on from CM039619.1 coordinate 38,602,549, forward strand.
TTAATTTCTAAGAGAATAATTAATTAAATCAATCTTAAAAGCACATAGAGTGAAAAATTCAATTAAGATGCACAGATAGCAATTTGACTACAAGCCACATATACTAATTTTGTGTTTAACTTTATTTAATTCATATAAAAATTTATTATAGAAGTGAAAATTGAGACATTAGTATTATATCTATCACAAAAAAGATCTGCATGTACGTAAAAGATTATCCGCACCAAACAATAAAAATCATTTCAAGAAAATATTTTCACGTACACAACCAAACACCGAGTAATGTTAGAGAGAAACTATTATAGTAGTGCACACTTTACACTCATTACGTGGTTGCTTCTAGTTGATTGTTCCCAACACTCACTTGGGGAGATGTGTGGTCTAGATGATGCCACATCATGTGTGCAAAATGGATGTTCTTAATAGTAATTTCTATCTATATTTATTCATATATATATATATATGAGAAATGGTATAATAAAATCTTATACCACATATATCCACCTAATTAATATGTAATTTATTATTTTTATCATTTTATTTAAATACACACATGTTTAAGCATAAAATAGAAGAAACAATAACAATAAATCACATATTATACAAGTAGAAGTGTGTGGTGTAAGACTTCTATATAAAACTTTTACATATATGCGTGCGAGAGATATTAGGATTTAGAACCTCGGATACTTATACGTCCGTTTCTTTTCCCTCAAAAACTACCAATTGATTATTATTTATCAGTTTAAACTTTGAATAGCAATTACCATTTGATAAAAGCTAAAAGTTAATCAAATTGTTCGCTTCCATTTGATAAAAGCTAAAAAAAGATGGTTAGTTTTATCGAATATTATATATAAAGAGATAAATATTTTAGTCACAGATAGAATATATAAAAATAAATTTATAAAGTAAAATGACTTGATATAGTATATCAGAATATCAGATTGTAAAATTATTTTTATCGTAAAATAGATCTAACAGATTATATAAAATTACGTCAGCTTATGAGTTTACTTTTATTTACTCCCTTTGTTTTTATGCACTTCTCATGTATTCATACACATATATGTGTATGTATATGTATATGTATGAATGCCTATTATCTCATTAAACTCATTAAAGGCATAGTTGTATTAAATTCGTAGTATAAGAAGATAAACGACAATCGGGTGAGAATTCAGGATAAAAAATGCAATTAGTTCTAAAATTTAATAACCTAAATTATTAAAAGAAATGATAAAAAATGATAATGATAATTCTTCATTATAAACTGTGATGTGTAAAGCTGAAACATTGTTAATGCATAATATGTTTAGAAATAAAACATATTTTGGAATGTATTACTTTTAAAGTATTATAATCACATAAAGATTTTAAGAAATAAACTTACAAAGTAACGTGTTTTAATATGATACGTTATATTTACTTTATAATAAAAGTTATTTTTTTTTATAATCAAATATTTCATTGAATCAAACAAAATAATTGTCCTTACACCATATTGTTTCTATTAAGCCAAACAGCTTGTGATATAAAAGGACACCCCTCCCACCATAACTCAATATCTTCTACCCCTCATGCATGTCTTGCTAAACTATGCGCAACTGAGTTTCCCAATCTATTAACAAAAGAAAGCTGAATATCTCTATATTCACCCATCAACCTTCTTATATCTCTGAGAAAGTATTCAAAATCTGTTAGAAAAGGAGTGGTGGCATCCTGTAGAGCATTAACAAGAACCAAGCAGTCAGATTCAAGTATCAAATTCGGTACCCCCCATTGTGCACATAGCTGCAAACCTCTCAACATAGCCGTTGCTTCAATAAATTCTGAAGAGGTCATCTCCCTTTCTACTTTACTGCAGGCCACAATCACACAACTATTTTCATCTCTAAGGATTACACCAATCTCCGCTTTCTGTTGATCAAAGAAAGTAGCCCCATCGACATTCATCTTCAAAAACCCCACTGGAGGAGGAGCCCAACAAACCACTCTTTTAATAGTTGTACAACCCCCATCAAAGGCTTGCACCTGCTTAAACTCATAATGCACAGCCAAAGAGTAACAAACAACAACTTTAACATCCAAAAGTTTGTGCTCAAACAAAAACTGATTCTGTCTATACCATAAACCCCAAACAATGCAAAAAAAACTTTGAGAGATCATCTATTGAGCCATTCTCCTTAATTAATTCAGCCACTTTCCAGAATGATAAACCAGATTGAATGTCATGCAAAAAAGGTAAATATTGAACCCAAACATTAACAACACCCGAGCAATAAAACAGCACATGTGCAAAATCTTCACTTGCCTCATTACACAAAGCACAATTTTCATCCACCAACATTTTCTTTCTTCTCAAATTAAAAGCAGTAGGGAGATTTTCAAGACATTCTTTCCATCCAAAAATCTTAATCTTTTCTGGAATTTTTAGATGCCAAAAACACTTCCAAAAAGAATTAATAGATCTCTCTCTCTCTCTCTCTCTCTCTCTCTCTCTCTCCCCCCTGTCCATCTAGATGCAAAAATAGTTTATAGGCACTTGACAGAGTAGTGATCCCTCTTTTCTGGAAACCAAAACAAAGTATCTTTCACATTTAAAGACACATTTATTTTAAAAAACTGTGCAACAATTCTTGGATTGAAGAGAGCTCTCAATACCTCCACATTCCACCAACCCGATCCTCATCCAATAAATTACTAACCTTCAGATTTAAATCTACACCTGGACCAATAGCTAGAAGATCCTGCACAACAACATCAGGGATCCAAGGATCATGAAACACCCTCACCCCTCTACAGTTACCCACCCTCCAACAACATCCATTCTTGAAATAATCAAAGGCTTTTAACAAAATCTTGCCAAACAAATGAAGAGTTTACACCCATTTTAGCTTCCAACAAAAGTGTGTGAGGAAAATATTTAGCTTTAGACATTCTAAACAGAAGAGACCCCTCATTATGCATAAATCCCCAAACCTGTTTAGCAATGAGAGCCAAATTAAAAATCCTAAGATTTTTGAATCCCATACCCCCTCTAAACTTTGAATCACACAACTTTTTTTCAGCTAACCCAATGAATCTTCTTCCCTTGACCTTCGCAGCCCCACCAAAAATTAGCCATTAACATTTCTAATTCATGGCATAAAGATGTAGGAAATAAATAACAGCTCATGGCATACGTGGGAATGGACATAGCAACAGCTTTAAGAAGGACTTCCCTACCTCCTTGAGATAACAAATTACCCTTCTATAATTACAATTTCTACCACAACCTTTGTTTAATACTAGCAAAAGCTCGTTGTTTTGATCTCCCCACCATAGGCGGCAAATCCAATATTTTTCATACTGTTGAGTGTGGCTTCCCCTCCAAAGATGCATGATTTCAGATTTTCCAGCTTCACTAACATTTTTACTAAAAGCCATAGAAGTCTTTTCCTTGTTTATACACTGCCCCGAAGCTTTTCCATACTTATTAAGCAGAGAGTGAATCTTTTCAGTAGTATTCTTATCAGCTTTACAAAATATCACACTATCATCCGCAAACAACAAATGGGTTACTCTAGGAGCTCCCCAACATACTCTAATACCTTCCACTCCATCTCGACAATCATTCATCTTCAATAAACTGACAAGTCCCTCCGTACATAACATAAAAAGATAAGGAGACAAAGGACCTCCTTGCCTTAAACCTCTACTTGGAAAAAAGGTATTTGTAGGGCCACCATTGACTAGAACTGAAAATGAAATAGTCCGTAAACACTTAATTATTAAGCTGATAAAACCAGAATCAAAACTCAAAACACCCATCATACTTTCCAAAAATCCCCAATCCACTCTATCATACGACTTGCTCATATCCAATTTAAGGGACATAAAACCCTTTTTCCCACTCCTCTTATGTCGTAGATAATGTAATAATTTAAAAGCAATCAAAACACTATCAGTAATCTGTCTCCCAGGCACAAAAGCACACTGAGATTCAGAAATCACATCAGGTAAGACTTGTTTTAGCCTAGTAGCAATGACTTTTGAAATAATTTTATAAAACACATTACAAAGACTAATAGGTCTAAAATCTGCCACGTTATTTGGACTCGTTTTCTTAGGGATTAAAGTAATAAGAGTGTGATTTAAATCCCTAGGAAACTCCTCACCACTTAAAATAGATAAAACATCACCAGTTACAGATTTACCTAGCACTCGCCAATGCTTTTGATAAAAGACTAGAGACATCCCATCTGGACCAGGGGCTTTGGAAGGGTGCGTTTGATTAATTGCAACCTTAACCTCTTCAACATCATAAGGTCGTGTTAAACAATCATTCATCTGTCCCGTCACCTTCACTTCTACTCTAGATAAGACCTCTTCCATATCAACATTTTCGACAACACTAAACAAAGTTTTAAAATAATATGTAATCAAATACTCCATTTGAAACCCCTTTTTTCAATTACCATACTCATCTTGAAACTGCATAATATTATTTTTCCTTTGTCGTCCCGAAGCCTTAGAATGAAAATACTTGGAATTATAATTGCCCTCTTTCAACCACACTACTCATGCCCTTTGTTTCCACATGCTCCCTTTCCAACCACTTCCGGACCTCTTCATTAGCTTGTTTATGATCTGAAATGTGCTGACATGTTGGATCATTTTCCTTAACATGCTGCAGTCTCTTCTTTGCTAATGCCAATTCTTTTTTCACATTTCCAAAATGGTTATGATTCCAACTCTTCAAATCCTCCCCACATTGTTTAATACAACCCATCAGTTGAGATATTGAACCAGAACCATTCAACCGAGCCCGATTCCTCTCTACAATGTTAGCACATTTCAGATTACTTAACCACATAGTCTCAAATCTAAACATCTTCTTTCCTTTCCTTCTCAACCCTGCCCCCTGAGTATCCATCTACAAAGGAACATGATTGGAGTAAGCAGCAACACCATATTGAACTCGCAAGTTTGGAAATGCTTCACACCAAGCTAAATTTACTAGAAATCAATCTAATCTCTCGGATATGTTTTCCACTCCTTCTCTCCAGTTATTCCAAGTAAAAGGAATCCCTGCATGACCCGTATCTCTAAGTGCATTATCCGCCAACACAAATTTGAAGGTAGCCAACTGCCTCTCACTTCTCATTCTTCTCCCACATTTTTCATGCAGATACAAAATTTCATTAAAATCACCAAATACTACCTATGGCAACCCCTCAATTGGTCGCAAATTTTTAATTAGGGCCCAAACGTCATCTCTGTGTGCCACTTCAGGGTGTCCATAAACATCCGCAAGCCTAACTTTCCCACCTTCCACTGAGCTGATTTTCATCATAGCATGAATATGGTGCTTGGAAAAATTGAGGATAGATAAATCTACATCATCCCTCCAAAGCATGGCCAACCCTCCACTACGACCCACACTATCTACCACAAAGTAATTTCTATAGCCAAATTTCAACTTCAAACAGTCCCAACGACAAGAATTTAAGAGAGTTTCTTGAATGAACAATACCTTGGGATCTAACGTTATATGTCAACTACCTCAATTTATAAATTTATTTTATATAATTTTTTTTATTAGAATACTTATAAAATCAATAATCTTTTTTAAAAGAAATAAGGAAACTAAAAGTAAATGGTGTGATGACATGGCATATTTCGAGTGGAAATTAAGGCCTCGTTAACTTTCACAAAATTTTTCATCTCATCTCATTAATCATTACAAGTTTTTTAAATTCTTATACAAAATATAATAAACAATTCAACTATTTTAAATTTTAAAATAAAAATAATATTAAAAAAATATATTTTAATAATATTTTATTTAATTTTTAATTTTTAATTCAACTCAAGTCAAGTCAATTCAACTCATTTGTAAAAACAAACAAGGCAAATTCCCACTGCCCTAAACCCACCTGCAGTGGATTACGGCTCTCCTTCTGGCTTCTAGAGTGTTATGGACCCTGAAAACCTCAGTCGGAGCAACACCATATTGAACTCGCAAGTTTGGAAATGCTTCACACCAAGCTAAATTTACTAGAAATCAATCTAATCTCTCGGATATGTTTTCCACTCCTTCTCTCCAGTTATTCCAAGTAAAAGGAATCCCTGCATGACCCGTATCTCTAAGTGCATTATCCGCCAACACAAATTTGAAGGTAGCCAACTGCCTCTCACTTCTCATTCTTCTCCCACATTTTTCATGCAGATACAAAATTTCATTAAAATCACCAAATACTACCTATGGCAACCCCTCAATTGGTCGCAAATTTTTAATTAGGGCCCAAACGTCATCTCTGTGTGCCACTTCAGGGTGTCCATAAACATCCGTAAGCCTAACTTTCCCACCTTCCACTGAGCTGATTTTCATCATAGCATGAATATGGTGCTTGGAAAAATTGAGGATAGATAAATCTACATCATCCCTCCAAAGCATGGCCAACCCTCCACTACGACCCACACTATCTACCACAAAGTAATTTCTATAGCCAAATTTCAACTTCAAACAGTCCCAACGACAAGAATTTAAGAGAGTTTCTTGAATGAACAATACCTTGGGATCTAACATTATATGTCAACTACCTCAATTTATAAATTTATTTTATATAATTTTTTTTATTAGAATACTTATAAAATCAATAATCTTTTTTAAAAGAAATAAGGAAACTAAAAGTAAATGGTGTGATGACATGGCATATTTCGAGTGGAAATTAAGGCCTCGTTAACTTTCACAAAATTTTTCATCTCATCTCATTAATCATTACAAGTTTTTTAAATTCTTATACAAAATATAATAAACAATTCAACTATTTTAAATTTTAAAATAAAAATAATATTAAAAAAATATATTTTAATAATATTTTATTTAATTTTTAATTTTTATTTCAACTCAAGTCAAGTCAAGTCAAGTCAATTCAACTCATTTGTAAAAACAAACAAGGCAAATTCCCACTGCCCTAAACCCACCCGCAGTGGATTATGGCTCTCCTTCTGGCTTCTAGAGTGTTATGGATCCTGAAAACCTCAGTCGGAGCAACACCATATTGAACTCGCAAGTTTGGAAATGCTTCACACCAAGCTAAATTTACTAGAAATCAATCTAATCTCTCGGATATGTTTTCCACTCCTTCTCTCCAGTTATTCCAAGTAAAAAGAATCCCTGCATGACCCGTATCTCTAAGTGCATTATCCGCCAACACAAATTTGAAGGTAGCCAACTGCCTCTCACTTCTCATTCTTCTCCCACATTTTTCATGCAGATACAAAATTTCATTAAAATCACCAAGTACTACCTATGGCAACCCCTCAATTGGTCGCAAATTTTTAATTAGGGCCCAAACGTCATCTCTGTGTGCCACTTCAGGGTGTCCATAAACATCTGTAAGCCTAACTTTCCCACCTTCCACTGAGCTGATTTTCATCATAGCATGAATATGGTGCTTGGAAAAATTGAGGATAGATAAATCTACATCATCCCTCCAAAGCATGGCCAACCCTCCACTACGACCCACATTATCTACCACAAAGTAATTTCTATAGCCAAATTTCAACTTCAAACAGTCCCAACGACAAGAATTTAAGAGAGTTTCTTGAATGAACAATACCTTGGGATCTAACGTTATATGTCAACTACCTCAATTTATAAATTTATTTTATATAATTTTTTTATTAGAATACTTATCAAATCAATAATCTTTTTTAAAAGAAATAAGGAAACTAAAAGTAAATGGTGTGATGACATGGCATATTTCGAGTGGAAATTAAGGCCTCGTTAACTTTCACAAAATTTTTCATCTCATCTCATTAATTATTACAAGTTTTTTAAATTCTTATACAAAATATAATAAACAATTCAATTATTTTAAATTTTAAAATAAAAATAATATTAAAAAAATATATTTTAATAATATTTTATTTAATTTTTAATTTTTATTTCAACTCAAGTCAAGTCAAGTCAATTCAACTCATTTGTAAAAACAAACAAGGCAAATTCCCACTGCCCTAAACCCACCCGCAGTGGATTACGGCTCTCCTTCTGGCTTCTAGAGTGTTATGGACCCTGAAAACCTCAGTCGGAGCACTCCCCCCCCCCCCCCCCCCGGGTCGCTCTCTCTTGCTTCTACTTATGCAAATTCTTATGGGGTCTTTGTATCCTCCGTCCTCCGTGAATGCCATTGGAGTCTGCAGTTAATTTGTGCTGATTAAATTGGATGAAAAGAATTCTAGGGCGTGAAGGGAGAGATATGGAAGAAGGCACAGAAGTTGAAGAGCAATTGCATTTTGACGAGGACAATTCCATGGAAGAGATGGACGATGATGTTGAAGAACAGATTGATGATGATGTTGAAGAACTGATTGACGATGATGTTGAAGCACTGATAGAAGATGATGTTGAAGCAGAAATAGAAGATGATGGAGTAGATGGAGGTGGGTATGGAAATGTTGAAGAAGTACACGAGGACTCTATAATCGAGACCAGTGGGAAAGATCAATCCCCAGAAGCAGATAGAAGCCACATTGCCTCTGAATCCGTGGAAGATGAAGAAAAGCCAGCTGCTTCTGCTGATGAGGATGAGAAGGAGAAGCATGCTGAGCTACTCGCCCTTCCTCCCCATGGGTCTGAAGTTTTCCTTGGTGGACTTCCTCGAGATGCCCTCGAAGAAGATTTGAGGCATCTCTGTGAGCCAATTGGTGAAGTTGGAACTGTATCCTCTTATGCTTATGACATCTTTTTTTTTTTTTTTTTTCCTCCACTTGTCATCGGTATTTTCCATAAGGATTTGATTTTATTATCGTTTCTCAGGTAAGATTAATAAAAGATAAGGAAACTGGTGATGCCAAGGGTTATGCTTTTATAGCATTTAAAACAAAAGAGATTGCACAGAAGGCCATTGAAGAGATCCATAACAAAGAATTCAAGGTAATCGTGGTGCTTATTTTAAAATGCACTATCTTTTATCAGTCTGTTGTTGGTGGTATCTTTCATATGCTTTATCCCTGCAGGGTAAAAACTTAAGGTGTTCACTGTCTGAAACTAAGCACAGATTATTCCTTGGTAATGTTCCAAAGAGCTGGACCGAGGATGAGTTTAGAAAAGTCATTGAGGGGGTTGGCCCTGGAGTTGAGAACATTGAGCTTAAAAAGGTGGGCTTCAAATTGAGTATTGCTTTGACGTTATCCTATGTTTTGATAGTTGTAAGTGCTTATCTTGTGAACAACATTGCTTTGGATATTTTCAGGATCCTCAGAATCCAAGCAGAAATCGTGGTTTTGCTTTTGTTTTATATTACAATAATGCTTGTGCCGATTATTCAAGGCAGAATATGTCAAATGCGAATTTCAAGTTGGATGGCAACACCCCAACTGTCACCTGGGCTGATCCAAAGAGTGGACCTGATCATTCTGCTGCTTCTCAGGTAGATCAGTTATATTAGAACAACCCAAATACCTTAAATTTTTTTTATTAAAATGCTTATAACTTAATATTTTCGTTCTGTGATTCATAGTTTACACATATTTTAAAATGTGAAAGGAGCCAGCTGATAAGCTAGCTAAATATGATAGAAAGATTACATTACCCTCATGATGTGGCACAATCTGTTTTGTGCTCTGGTTTCTTTTTGAAACGGTAATTTTGTTTGAAGAACAAAAGGGCGAAACCCATGTACATTGGAGGTGCAATGCCCTAATGGAAGACCCAAACCACATGGCCTATATTTCAAAATGACTAGTCAATGATACAATTAGAGCCCCATTGGAACCTTATAAAGAGTAAAAACTTCTCCTTCCCAAACAATGTGAGATCCCAAACACCACCTACCCTTATCCTTATCATATGGGGTATCACAATCTACCCCCCTTAAATTGCCGACGTCCTCGTCGGGCTAGTCCGTCGTACGTGGCACGGCTCAAGTCCCACATTTCTAGTTAGGATAGGCTCTGATACATTTGTAATGCTCCAATGGAAGACCCAAACCACATGGTCTATATTCCAAAAGAATCAGTTAATGATACAATTGGAGGTCCATTGGAACCTTATAAAGAGCAAGAACTTCTCATTCCCAAGCAATGTGGGATCCCATACACCACCTACCCTATCCTTATCATATGGGGTATCACAGGAGGTACACATAAGAAACGCCCATCTATTGGGACAAAGAGAAAGAACACGATTCCATAAATTCTATAAAGTCACAGGAATGGAAACAATTGTGTGCTGCCATCCATCCATAGAATTGAACATTTAATTCTTGGACCGTCCTCTCGCAATCGTCAAAAGTCTGAGCATTGCAGTCCTGCCAAAGACACCAAATTAGAAGCAAGGGAACCATCTTCCAAACCTTAGAGTTGTTATGGGTACTAATAGGAGTGCAGCAACAAGCTAGCAAATCCCCCCACCTGCCAAGGACCCTTTCAAACCCAATTGTGCAAGATATTGATGCCCCATAAATCCTTGGCCACCTCACGGTGAAGCGAAAGATCATCGATGTTTTCTCCACCCCCTTACACATACAACATCAATTCATTATTACGACTTTTTCTTCCTCAAATTATTCACTATTAAGATTTATCCTGATGCAATCAACCAAACAAAGGCCCTTGATGATTGCTTATTTCTCCAAATTCTTCCTAGGAACAGGTAGAAATACTTGTCAACAAAGATTCATCTTTCAGTAGGAACCAGTAGATGTCATCAGCTCTGTCTCCTCTCTGAGCAAAAGAGTACAAACAAAGAACAAAGATATCATTCCTATTTTCCAATCATGTGCCGCTATAATAAAAATAACATTCCATTGAGGTCTATTCTCAAAGATATGTAGAAGTTCTGCCACTGACGCCTCTATGCAACATGAGAGCCTATACAATGCTGAGAAAACTATCTTCAAGGGATTATTATCCCCACATCATATATCATTCCGGAATCTAATTTTGACCCCCATCCCCTACCTTAAATCGAAGGCAACGAGAGAAATCCTCCACCCTCTCCTGATGCTTTTCCACAACCCCACCTTGAACAGGCCGCTAACCTCATTTGAACACCAATCTTCCCATCGGCTACTATTTCTGACTTCTACCACCAATCTCAGAGTGCCTCTTTTTCTGTGGTATAATGCCATAACCACTTTCCAAAGAGAGCTTTGTTGAACAAGAACAAACTTCTGACCCCCAAGCCACTTGAAAAAGGGGAGTGCTATCCTTGATCACGTAACAAGGTGGTACTTGAATTGATCACCGAGTCCTTCCCTCTGAAGTTTCTCAAGACAATAAACAACACCCACGAGAATGGGCAATAATAGAAAAAATAAAGTAATTTGGAAAATTGTAAAAAGGGTACTCTTGATCAGAACGACTTGCCCAACCTTAGAGTGTGTTTCAGATTTATAATTTACAAATGTGATAAATCAATTTCTTTAATTGCAAAATTATAGTTATCTGTATATGCACATGTATATAATTACGTACATATGTATATATACATGTATAATTACTTAGGTACCTTTCATACACTAATGTGAATCTATAAAAGCTACGAGTACAAAAAAGGATTATTGTTCATTGGCTTGAATCAATTCCGCTTGACAATTTGTGAACTATAATAGCATGTAATCGTAGTCCATAGCAAGATGATTGAAATAAAATAGGATCATTGTTTGCAAATAAGAGTCTAACATAAGTTTTGTTGAAGGTTGCATATTAAACAAGGAATTTTGGTCATGAATAGTCTTTCATTGCAACTTGTTAAACTAAAGTACCTATTGGTCACCGACTAATAATGATTTACTCATATCAAGCTCATTCAAATGCTCAGTGCTTAGTCAACAACTTGCCATTACAGCTCTTCACTCTGTTAGTGTTCATCTTATGTCCGTAGGAGGATGAGTGGATTCACCAATTTGGTACATGCAGACACACATGCATACACACATTGACAATCTACCATTATGGCTCTTCATGTATTTTCATCTATCTTATTTTGGTAGGTCAAAAGGATTCACCAATTTATTAATCGCATGCATGCTCTTGTGCGCACACACCTAGAGGTCAATTACATTTTTCCCTTGTAGATTACCATCCCATAGTCACTTACTCCCTAAACTTTGATTCAATGGAAATGAGACCTCTTGGGAGAAAAAATAAAATGACTGCTAATTTGATGGAAATGTGTACAAGAAGACATACACTAAAAACGAGCATTGTGCTATGGTGGTAGGGCTTCTTCATGAGGAGGTAGTTTTAGTGTCACTTAATAGATTGATTAGGAGATACTTATAAGAAAGAAAAAGAAAGATGGCTTGTGAGGCCTTTTGGATGTTTTTTGAGAATGTAATGAGGTTGATGGGTTAGTTGTTTTGGCTTTGTTAGTGATTCGGTTTTCACTAATGTTAAAGTTAATGGGGATTTTTGGCAAAAGGAGAGCAACTGACTTTGAAATTTTAAAGAGAATGACTTCACACAGGCCATTCCGTTTTTCCCCATCTAATAGAGTCCAATAAAAAATTGCCAAGTGTGCCATACATGGATTGGCCTGTGTGAAGCATTTCAGAGGATTTTTTTTTCCTCTCAGTCTACGAGTGCCTTCTCTCTCTCTCTCTCATTTTTTTTTCTCTCAGTCTGCGAAACCCTTCTTTCTTTGTCTCATTTTCTTCTTCCCCAGCCCCCGAAGGACTGCTCCTCTTGTATCCCCCCCTCTCTCTCGTTGAAACAAAATCTCAGCCCCCGTGACTCCATTTCTCTTGCCCATCTTCTGCTTTATTTCTTTCTCGACTTTACTCCGCACTTTCCCTCTCATTCTCTCTCTCTCTCTCTCTCTCTCTCATGGACGTCTTGCCCTTCCCCGTAACTCCACGTCCCACCTGAACCTTCCACCATTAAAAGTAAATTCCCCAAAAAATCGCTCCAACCAGAAAATTTTCAAAAAATTTCCCACCACCAAACCCTATTTCATCATCATCATCTTTGTCCGTCTGGAAGGAGGAATGGGCAGTGCGGCGTACGAATCAACTCTTAGTTTTAGGGTGAAACTTGAATGTGCCTGTATCGTGTGAAACGGAAGATCGGAAGGGGTGTGACGGAAGGGGTGTGCCAATCTACTCTGAATCTCCTCCACCGAAGTACGGCGTGCGGCGTTCGGTTGAAGGTTAAAGTGGGGTGCGGCAGGGTGGCTGCTGTTTTCTGTCGAAGGGATTTTGTGGGAGTAATGAGTGAAGGTTTTCTGTTCCAAGTGGGATTTCTGTAATTGACCCAAATGCCCTTGCTTCGGTGCAACCAGGTTTAGGATTCATCTTTGTGCAATGCTGAAGTATCATCTTATTATTGGTGTCTGATAAACTCCTTTTATAAGACAGACCTGCCCAAAGATGAACTGAATTTTAAATTGGGGTTCGAGTTGCACTGAATCAAAATTTAGGGGGTAAATGACATTGGGATGGAAGGAAGGGATGTAAATGTATGTTTGGATGGTAAAAGTTGGGAACTTTTATGAATAGTGAAGAAATGGATATGAGAAGAGGGTTTTATAGGTTTTGTGTAAATCTGCTTGGGCGTTGATACAGTGTTTGAATGCTCATCCATGAAATAAAAAGTAAATAAAGAGAGAGAGAGAGAGACACACACAAAGATTTATGTGGTTCGGCAGAAAAGCCTACGTTCATGGATTGTTTGAGAAAAAAATCCACTATGTTTGATGGTTTTACGTTTTCTCATGATCTCACATAGATTTCAATACAATGGAGAAAACAGTGTTGAGGAGAGGTTGAAGAAGATGTCATCCCTGTAGAAATCTAGAGAGGGGGGGAGCCAATAATCTGCCTTGATTTGTAGAGATTCCCCCTTTTATAGAGGTCTCTTTCCTTCTTTGGAGTAGTTGAGTCCTACTTACTTTCATCAGTCAACTTTCCTCGTCTTTATGTCTTTCTTTTATTCTTGGCAATGGGCTGTACCATAGTTCATTTCATATCCAACACCACCTTAAAAATATGTTTAAATATGAATTTATGTAATACTTTTTCATATTTATTATTTAAAAAAAAAAAACAGAGAAGAAAAGGAAAATCGATGTTGGCCACCCCTTGAGCAGCTCGATTTGAACCGCCCACTGGAGTGGCCACCAGATCATTTTTCACCCACAGGCAGTTGATGGTGGCCTTGTGTTGGTTGTGAATGCTGGGCCAGTTGTTTGTTTTAATAATTAATGTGTTTTATATTAAAATAATAGATTTTTAATGAGAAAGGGAAATAGGTTGAGATGAGGAGTTTTATATTTTTGGGAAGAAGTTAGGAAAAGGTTTTTACTGTAAATAAAAATCTACTCTACTGTAGACCAATATTACCAGTTGCCAAACATGGCCCATCAATTTTCTTTTCCTCATACTCTAACCTGGTAATCAGTGTTCCTGTCATCGACGTAGCAAGATCATGCATGAGGTTATGCCCAAAGTGGATGATCTAAATAGACACTATAGCATAGGGCAAGAATAAATTTATTGGATGATCTAAATTGACACTATAGCATTGAGTGATATGCATCATTACATCAATTATTTTATTCCAATATTTCTTACTTCTTGATTCAGACTTGAAAATTTCAAAAAACGGAAGGGTCTTAGGATTGTTGAAGAGAATGTTTTGGCTGTATCTGACTTCTACCAATACCCTTAAATTATTTGTAAGGATTTAGTTGACCCTGGTCTTAAGTTTCATACGATAATAAGATATCTTGTTTTAAATTATCCTGGAAGGCTTTCTGTGAAAGATTATGTTTTCCGTGATATTCTCCAAAATGTGGATTTGATGGAAATATTTACAGACTTCTGTGAAATTTTGTTTGTGTACTAGCCCTAGTCTTTAACTAGTATTTCTTAAATTGCAAACTGTATGAGAGAAATCTACAGGTCATAGTAACTATATTTTTTCCAGAGATAGAGATAAAAATCCCCCATGCACTTTTGTGTAAAAGTTGCTGAGACTGTATTCTACCTTTCACTGCCTATAGATAGCTACCTAACAAATAGAAGTGCCTGATCTTACAAAATAATGTTATTGGTTTTGACATTCTCAGGTTAAGGCTCTTTATGTCAAAAACATTCCTGAGAACACTAGTACTGAAAAACTGAAGGAACTATTTCAGCACCATGGGGAAGTTACAAAAGTGGTTATGCCACCTGGAAAAGCTGGTGGCAAACGGGATTTTGGGTTCATCCATTATGCTGAAAGGTTAAGTGCATTGAAGGCTGTTAAAGATGCAGAGAAATATGAAATTGATGGTACTTTTTTAACACATATTTAGGTCATGTTTGTGGAAACTCAAAGACTGCCACACGATTTTTTTCTGTTAAATCTACTAAATGTCGGTACACGATTTTTTTTTTATTTTTTTATTTGTGGTCTTGTAATATACCAATGTACAGCTGATTCTTACTTGACATAAATATCAGGGTCAATTTTTTGTTGGGCCAATTCACCAATTCCAAGACATTCCAAATAAACCTTCTATTGAAAAATAAATAAATTAATTAAAAATGAATGTCATATGTAGACTTTGAAATCATAGATAGAATATCTCTACGGATATTCTAAGATAATAGAGTGAACAGAATGAAGGGCGTATGATGTTATACGTTTCAAGACAAAATGTAATGTTTTCATGATTTAGGACATGAATGGAATGATTGGATCAAATGCCAATCTCATGGTTCAAGCATACGCTGTTAGCATTTATTCTTTTTGTAAACTAGAAAAATGTAGTGACTTGTTTACTCGGTTAAACGTTTCCAAGCCTGGTTACTGTTATGATAAATTACAACTTATGGAACCTTATGCATATTAAAGTTTAAATCTTGAACAAGTGAAAGTATCATAATGGTTTTGGCAGAGGTATTTCTGTTGATGTCAAATAACTAATGAAGGCTGGTTTCATCTACTACTTTTTTATTTCTTTTAATTAGATGTGATTGTGCCATGTGAATAACTTCAGAGTTATTTAATGAACCGTGCTTTGAACTTTCTTTGCTTTCTTTTTATTCATATTGATGAGTCCACCAGTAACTTTTTCAGAGGGATTTGAACTGCAGGCCAAGTATTGGAGGTTGCACTTGCTAAACCTCAATCTGATAAAAAGTCAGATGCTACTTATCCCTATAATGCCATGCCTCATCCAAACCATCTTCCACATTCTGGGTATGGTGGTTTTGCCAGTAATCAATATGGCTCTCTAGGGGCTGGGTATGGTGTTGGCACTGGTTTTCAGCAGGTATTTGCATTGATTTGTATGTATGTTCACATAGTCTATCTACTGGTTGAAACCATCTCATGGATTTGCACACATGAACAGCCAGTGATATATGGTAGGGGTCCCATGCCAGCAGGAATGCATATGGTTCCGATGGTTTTACCAGATGGTCAAATTGGTTATGTTCTGTAAGTTGCCATTATATTCAGAAAGTGATTTTTAACTCCAATCGTTAGAATTTAAACAACTCGTCTTTTGAATTTTGGGTTTTGTGTAGTCAGCAGCCTGGCGCACAGATACCACCTCCTCGGCCTCGTAGAATTGATCGAAGCCATGCTCCAAGTCCAAGTGGACCACCCGCTCGACCAGGAGGTAGTGGCAATGAAGGCAGTCGTGGCAGAAGGTACCGACCCTATTAGTGGTAGGAGGACAGGCAAGATTTTTTTTGGGAAAGCAACTTGTTGTAGTGTAAATGACCAGTTACATGAATCGAATCAAATAATACCCCCCCCCCCCCTCCCCTCCCCTTCTGGTACAGTAGGGGAAAGAAAAAGCTGTAGAACTAGGAAGTGAGGTATCCTACAAATATTGATGCCCCAGCACAGGTAGATGTTATCTAACTTTTGCTGCGTGCAATGCCTTTTCTTGGCAGCATTTTTTATTGACAGCTGAAAATTGTTGCCTTTTTGCCAGAGTAATAAAGACACACTATCGTTATTCATCTATGTCAAACTCAGTTTCTTCATATGGTTTCTTTACTTTGTGGCTGCCACAGTTGGATTTGGTAAAGCCACGTACTAAGGGAACAAGCAGTGGTTTTGTCTAGGTTCTTTTTGTGTCTGGTTTTCAGCAGGCAGGACCCTACTTAGAGCACTAGCATTGGCTTAGCCAAATGCCAGTGGAGTTATAAATTTAGCTAATATCATCCACATTTAGGCTACATTGGATTAGTCAAACTAAAGCCATCCACCATATGAGCTACAGTAAATCTATCCCATAAGTCAAATATGACTTGCACTGTAGCAAAGTCGTGTTTTTTATTATTTCCTAGAAAACCTTTGCACAGGAATTTCTTTCCCGTGGTTCGTTCTCCTTCCCTCCTCTCCTGCATGGCTCCTTCTCCTTCTGTCCCGCACGCATCCTTCTCCCTCTTTCTGTCGGCCACTGCTTCAGAGCTCTTTCCAGCGGCTCCTGCTTCATAGCTTCTCTCCTTTGCAGTAATTTTCCATGTCAGCCGCTCCTGCTTCATAGCTTCTCTCCTTTGCAGTAATTTTCCATGTCCGCAGCTCCTGCTTCAGAGCTCTTTCCAGCCGCTCCTGCTTCAGAGCTCTTTCCAGCGGCTCCTGCTTCATAGCTTCTCTACTTTGCAGTAATTTTCCATGTCCGCAGCTCCTGCTTCAGAGCTCTTTCCAGCGGCTCCTGCTTCATAGCTTCTCTCCTTTGCAGTAATTTTCCATGTCTGCAGCTCCTGCTTCAGAGCTCTTTCCAGCCGCTCCTGCTTCATAGCTTCTCTCCTTGTTAGTAATTTCCCGCGTCCGCAGCTCCTGCTTCAGAGCTTCTCTCCAGATCTGATCCCAGCAACAGGGTAACATCCCAAACCCTACCACTCGATCTCTGTTCCTTTTTGCTCACTTTCTTTGGCTTTCAATCGCAATATTTTTTTTTTTTTGGTTAGATCTAATTTCTTCTTTTTTTTAACTATGGTAGTGTGTGATCAGAAATTTTTCTTGCTTTGATTTGGTTGGCGTTGCTTCACTGTGGAATAAAAATGATAGAGGATCTGATTTTATTATGGGATTTATAATAATTTTTTACTTATTTACTAAACCTCAATCACCCTGCCCCCTACGTTGGAAATGGAATAGTTTATCTTACCGGTAATGCCTTCACTGTGAAACTTAAACCTTGCTTTGAGCTAAATTCGTTTCTGTTATTTGGGTTAGGAAGGAAGAATGAGCTATTTCTGTTGTTTTAGATGAATAAGCTATTTTGGTTTCTGTTATTTTGCTATGGATGAATGAGCTATTTGTGTTGAGCCACGAATTTCAGGGTTGAGCCTTGAGTAATTTCTGTAGCCTTGCTTTGAAATAGAAACCTACTCATTTTTCCTTTCTCTGCTTCTCATCAAGAAATGGTTTTGGTTTGAACCAAAAGGCTAATCCTAAATGGCCATGAGTTACAGGTTTCTCTTGTGACACTTTCATCCCTGGCCATTTTCTTGGTATAGTTTAAGGGTCTATTTGTTTCATTTATTTGCTTGTCAATTCATTACTTAATAAAACAAAAATATTTGCTTATGACTTTAACGTTCAGGTTTTTTTTTCCTTTTTGTAGTGGGATTCTATTAGTTACTCCTTAAAGCGATCATTGTTGCTCAATCCCTAATGAATGCAACTACAAATTTTTGCCAAGGCTTTTACTTCTCTAGGAGGGTTTGGGCATTAAAACTATAAAGGCGTTAGAGATGTTCTTGTTTCCGTTTTACATGGGTTGGTAGCGTTTTCCAGATGTAGAGGACAGCATATATGAAGTAGTTAGGTGTGCCAACCAATATCTGAAGCACGGCAAATGATAATTCTGGCCACACTTGAGTGATGAATGATAATTTGAGTGATAATGTAATGTGTGGGTAAAATGTGTTTTGTTGTTATTTTGGTCAGCAACTATATTGTTGAATTGTGAAAATGAAAATGAAGTAGAGATGCTAATTGTATAGATTGATACACCTTTTTAAGTTGCCAAAAATGTGTGCTGTAGGCCTTTTTTCAGTTTGTTATTTTTTTTTTATTAATTGCAAAATAGTACTTAGATTTTCATGATTTTATGTATTGAAGCCTAAGTTTTCAGTTTTCACAAAATTACTACTTTAATGTCTCAGACTTAGGTACTTTTGTCAATCATTCATTGGAAAATTAACAATATTAACTAGGCCTTGATTGGTTACACAAACCATCTCAATTCATTTCATTTCATCTCATATTATTTAATTATTATAATTTTATCAAACTTTCATATAAAATATAATAAATAATTCTTTTTTTTTAAATCTTAAAATAAAAATAATATTAAAAAATAATATTCTAATAATATTTTATTCAACTTTCATCTCATCTGTAACCAAACGAGGCCTGAGTCACCTGATTGCAAGGTTGTATTTTATTTAACTTTCATCTTATCTCATCTCATCTGTAACCAAACCTGATCTAAGTCATCTGATTGCAAGGTTGATTAAAATTCAATTTTATGAAAGTTGAAAACCTATGCATAGATTTGTAAAAACGTGAAAATTAAAGTACTAATCTTGCAATTAGCACTTTACTTTTAATATATCTCTCAAAATTAATGTTATTACTTTAATATAAATTTCTGAGACTTATCGAGTCCATAGCAACTTTTCAAAAAAAAAAAAAAAATCATGGCAAATGAAAACACGCATTTGGACATTTCCCAATCTCGTTTTCCCATGTATGCTTGCTTGCTTGCCCTGTTGAGAAACTGAAGCTACTTTTTCTTTCACTAGAATCACTACACCAAACCCATGAATTCCCCGAGCTTCTCGGTAACTGTCTTGATTTCATAGGCTTTTCAGGTGCTCTTCATATGAAACATCTGGAAGCAGTCCAAGTGCTTCTTCGGTTCATCATCCTCAACAATGTTCTTACTTCTTAGCTTTGGTTTTACCATTCAGGACGAGATCAATTCACCCTATACAAGCTATAAAGAAGGAAAATCTTATCATTATATCATCAAGGAATCCAAACCCCACAAGCCAACATCGAAGACGCATATGGCACACATAAGTTACAGACCAAAACAATTTATTTATTTTTTATAGGTACAAAAACTTATCAGGAGTAAGTCATGAACAGAAAACATTTGCCCATCTTTAGCAGCCGGGGAAACATTAGAGAAAGATAAAAGATAAGCCTAACGAACAAACTGATACACAAAAGAAATAAGATAAATCCTTTAGTTCTCAAGAAAGAAGGGTGGAATAAGTTATGAACAGCCCACGAATTCACTAAAATAGGTGCACAAAATGGGTCAGCAGCCTGCCAACATGTTAGATTGCGGACGAACTTTTTAAAAAGGAAGCTCATTCCGAGGAGAGTCCTTAAAAAGTTTCTCCCCAACCAAACAGCAGAGAGAGTATAATTTCAATCTTGAAAGGGTTGTGATTGATTTTCAGAAAACTGAAACAAAAGGGTCTCCTGTATTGTAGATACGATACCCATTACATGAATTTGATAAATTAATTGATTTACAACGAACAGAAAGAGAGAGACCTTAAAATCTCAATGGGTCTCAGAAAGCTCTTGAAGACGCTTCTCCAGCTCCTCCAACCTCGCACCCCACTCACTCTTAACGCACAACGGCCGTACTTTCCTATAATCCATATTCACCTCTTCACTGTGATTGTTGGATGACACACCTTTCTTCTTCTTCTTCTTAGATTTCTTATTTTCACTCATCTCGTTTTTCTGAGCGGCTGCTTTCTGCAGAGCCCAAAGCACATCCGACCCACTAATCTGCCCTCCATCTTCTTGTTCTTGTTTTTGCTGATTTGAGATTGGATAGGGGGAGGCGTTGGGATGACTTGAAGTGAGAGCCGTGAAGATGGTGCGGCCAAGGCCTTTGACGTCTTTGGGTGGCTTGGAGCGATGGCGCGGGGGGCGAGAGTCGGCTAAGATGGTGGAAGGGGTGCGAGGGAGGAGATATGGTCTAGCTGTGGTTGGGTATACAGCCCACATGGCTTCTCCAGGGTCTGTTTCAGGATTTGGTATGGGCACTAATGGGATTGCATTCGAATTTCGTTTGCACCAACTCATGAGTATATGAGGTAGGCTTGATCCCCAGCCCAATGTCTTGTTGGTAATTTTTCCTTTCATAAATTTAAGGAAGAGTAGCGTGTAGCCCGAGGATGCGTCTCGAGCCAATATCTCTTCTTCTTTTTTCTATAATTATTATTTTTTATATTCTTAAACACTTTTAAAAAAAATTCAATCATTAAAAAATACATTTTTAATCACTAAATAAAAGAAAATGTTGGACCCAGATCCAACTCTCGGTAGCTCTATCAATTTCCTTAAGGGAATTTTGTCGAGACAACCTTGTGCTCTGGTTATTTTTTTATTTATTAAGAAATGGGATACAAGAAGAAGTCGAGGGGATCACAGGGGGTCAACTGTAGGGGAAAGGAAGATGTCTGGTAGGAGTTTGGAAATGAGCATGCTTTCAATAAGAATAATACTACTTGTCCCGAAAAATAGGTCTCGACAATTTTTTTTTTTTTTTTAACTTAATGATTAAGGAAATATTTTTTAATGATATTGTGAAATTTTTTTCAAAAAAAAAAAAGTGTAAGGGTATAAAAAATGAATGAAAAAATACGAAAAAGAACAAATGGCCTTACTAGGACCCATTCTTGGGCTACACCAGTGGGTGTAGCACTCAGGATATTGTGAAAAACATACATACCAATGACATCAAACAAATTAAAGCAAGCAACAAGCAAAATCACACGACACACGACACACAACTTATGTGGTTCAGTATCGTGCCTACGTCTATAGAGCTGCATAAGTTTTATTAATTCAGAGGAGATTACAATCATTCAAACTCAACTTACACTTTCTAGGACTTTTTCTCTCTCACAGTATGCACTCACACTTTGCCTCTTTTGTTTTCATTGAAAACTACTGAAAATCATACACAATAAAGTCAAAATATGACATATAAATAGAAACGGTGCTGGAAATCCTACTATGGCAAAAATTGGTTCATTCGCTCGAGTGGCATGTCGAGCGCACCTCAAGCGAATAACCAATCAACATTGACTTGAGCGGTGTGTCAAGTGCAGCTTGAGCAAACACTAGGGTTTATGTCATTTCTTAGACTCAAGCGAACTCATGGTTTGAACTTCACTCAAGCCCACTATAGAGCGCACCTCGAGCAAAGTCACGGGTTGAGTTTCGCTCGAGCGCTAGGTGGAGCGACAGTCGAGTAAACTCTTTGTTTCTCGATTTTCTGCTCACAAACCAGGCTCCACATACAACCGAACAATCTCCCACTTGGAGATTGGTTCTTTACACGCCATCCACTGTTTCCAGCCAAGCCATACTACCTCAGCAGCTCACAGATCTCGTCTTCAAGCCAGAAGACACACTGAAGTTGAGCTCGACTTCAGTCTCCCACATACATCGCCTTTAGTTAACACATCCACTAGGCGAATCACAACTCCCATTGTACTAGGAGTTTCCGGTCTCGAACCGATCCTCACAACCTTTGCCAACTTCCCCAAGCTTACATGAACGACAAAACTGACTCCATTTTGCTTCCTCATCTGTTTCACGCGATCAATCCTGCCTTTTTGCACTTCTATATTTCCCTGCACATCACTAGACCCTGATATTAAATACAAAAAGTTATATCTCTTACCCTCCGCCAAGACCAGCGCACCCTTAGTGATCTTCCACCCTCCTCTAGAGAACGCTATTACATATCCGTTGTCATCAAGCTATCCTACAGAGATCAGGTATTTCTTTAGATCTGAAATGTATCTAACTTGATGTAAGTCCACACGTCTCTGGTTAGAAGTGTGATGTGTACATCACCCACTCCCACTACATCAAGTGTTCTCTATCAGCCGTATACATCTTCCCAAAATCACCTGCAATATAATTCTACATGATCTTTTGATGTGAGGTGCAATGGAACTGTGACCAACTGCTCATTTTCCTCTCGATTGATCATGGGTCTCGCCTTTACGTTTTAAATCTTGAATTTGTATTCTAAATTTAGCAGATAATTTTTAAAGCGAGCTGAGTATTTCAAATCCTTGGAATATTTTAAAAGTCAAAAATTATTTTAGATAGGGTATTTTTAGTATTATTGAACCAAGCCTAATTTTCAAGTAAGCATTTTTATATTTTGGAGCCCCTAAAATTAATATAGTATTAGAAAAGCATTTTATTTAAATAATTTTATTTCTTTAGGAATATTATTTAATATTCAATATTTTATTTTATGTTAAAAACTCTACTTATTTAGATGGATTTATTTATCTTGGAAATATTTATTAAAACTCATCATTTTATTTATGATGAAGATTATTATTTTTAGATAAAAAAAAAATAGTTGGATTTTAAATTTAGTCTCATTGCATTTCTATTCCGTTTTCCTATTATTTAGTTAGTTTAGTTCTCCATGTTTAATCTCCACCGCTAGATCTAGGTTAGGAACCCCCAGATGTAGGGCCTAGATTAATTTCCCCAAAACCCTAATCGCTCCCATCTTTTCCTCTCTTCTCTCTCTCCCCCTTCCCTCCAAGCGCCACCCCCTAGCAAAAACTCCTAGCACGCCCACCCCTGCGCAGCCATCCTGTGTTGCCACCGTCGTCGGCACCATTGCGCCTTGCCGGCAACAACCCCTCCTCCCTCTCGATTTCTTTCCTTCCCAATCCCTCTCTTCCCCTCTTGATCTCATCCCCTCGATTTCTCTCCTTTCTCGGTAACCTAGCGTCGCCGCCACGAAGGACATCGCACCACTACAAGCGACTACGTAGCAACCCACGGCAGCAAGTTTGCCACCAGCCCCTCCACTAAAGCCTTATGCTCCTCCGTGTCTAGCCCGAGATCCCTTTCTCTCTCGTCCTCCTTTGTCTGTGAGTTCCAGCTCCGCCGCATCTCCTTTCGAGCTGCTGTCGCCATAGCCACCCCCTCTCATTCCTCTCATAGATCTCTCTCAATTTCTCCCTCTGACAGCCTCTCTGTACCTCACTCCTCTGTTTTATCATCGTCCGTCACCCCCAGCTGCTCACGGCACTGCCAACCACCGTCCGCGATGCCAGTCCCTGCAGCCAGATGCCCAGCTTCAATGCCTTGGTCCCCCTCTCCATTTCTCTCTTTTCCCTCTTCCATCATTCGGCCACCAGCACACACACACACACACCTCTCTCTCTCCATCATGCATGGCAAGCCCAGCCGCCACTCACTAGCCATCAACCACCATTGTGAGACCAAAACCAATGCACTTCTTGCAACCACAAACCCTAGCTCCAACCACCCAAGCAACCTCTATTTTTAAGGTCACGACAGTGACCACCAAGCCTCAACCCAGCCCCTCCTTGCACATATGTAGCCACCACCATGAGACCTTGTCGAACAACAAGCGACACAACAATTTTAGCCCCTGATTTATGGTATATTTTCCATCCCGTACCTTTGGAACTATTGTGTTTGTGAAGCTTAATTGATATTGTGGAATGTGTTGTTTGGTGCATTGTGAATATGCTGTGTTGTGAACTGTGAACTATAAATAGAGTAATTTGTGATGTGGCTGTGTGGTTTTAAGTGATGGGCATTTTGTGCAGTGTGTTGTAGTTGGTGATATGGTAGTGTGTCATTTGAAGTGATGGGGTTGTATAGTTGTGATGTAGTTGGTGATATTGCAAGATGTTATGAAGTGTTGGGATTGAATGTGAAGTGATTGTGAATGGTGTAATTGTGATGGGGTTGTGATTGTGAAGTGGCGGGATTATGGTGAATGTGCTCTATGTAGTGAATTATGTGTTAACGTTGTGTTTCGCACGCCTTTGGGCCAGGTTCCAGCAACTCAAGTCTTCTGAACTGAGCCTCAATCGGTGAGATATGGAGCCTCCAGCAGTGGCCCAATGCAGCTATACTATGTCAGTGCATACATTCATGGCAGTGAACAATATTTAAATGTAGAGAAAATAAGAAGAGATGAATACATAGATTTATGTGGTTCAGCACTAGGCCTACGTCCACGGGGTTTTGGGGAGGGGAGATTCCACTCTAATAAGCTTGTTTACAGTTTCTCATAGCCTATCATTTCTCACTGTACAATGGGAACTGTAGATCTATTCGATGGCGAAGAGGTTCTATCTAGAGCTCTCGGGTTGAAGAAGAAGTCGAAGAAGAACCCAAAAGTCGGAAGTCATCCTAGAGTCCCCCAAACCGTAGGCTCCCTGTACCTTTTATCTGACCTTCTGCTTGCGTACCCCTCGGTAGTGGTGAGGGATGTCTACTTTGCGTATCTGACCCCCTCTTCCTTTTCTACTTTCTCCTGACATCTCCATGCCTCCTGAGACCCTCACCCCTAGTCCCTTCTTGTCCCCTCTCATTCTCTCATATTTTGTCTTCTAGTGATGGCCCTCTTGATGGGCTGGGCGTTGAAAACTATCTTGGGTCTGGTGTATTTTACCTCTTCACAATTGCCTGCGATTCTTAAGAGTAGTTTGTGACCTTGAGAATATTTTAAAGGTAGAATATGCAATTGAACTGATCCGCCTTCGTCCGCAGAGAAATAAATTTCGGGAGCTGGCCCCTGGTCATCCATTCCTCTTGCGTTAAGCAGTAAAGATTTCCGAGCGCAGGATCAGGTGGGAGATGAGCTCGACCGTCTAAGACGCGTAAGGCGCAGACATGTCCTGGCGAGATAAGCAGGAGGTAGGCTCGACTGCATAAGATGCGTACAAAAGTTGGCCGGGCAGCCTAGCGACTTGCTTGCCTATTCGGATGCCGAGGAGGCCGGGCGCGAAGCCCATTCTGGCAATATAAGTAAGAGGTAGGCTCGACTGCATGGGATGTGTACGAAAGTTGGCCAAGCAGTCAAGCGACTTGCCCGTCTATTTGGACTCCAAGGAGGCCTGGCGCGAAGCCCATCTTGACGAGATAAGCAGGAGGTAGGCTCGATTGCATGAGATGTGTACAAAAGTTGGCCGGGCAGTCAAATGACCTGCCCACCTATTCAGACACCTGGGAGGTCAGGCGGTCCACGCCCTTTCTTGCCTGTTTGGGCATCTGGGTGGTCATGCGATCCCTGACCTTTTAATAAAAATTGCTAATTTTAATAAAAACGGAAAAAGGGGGCGAGCATTTTGTAAGACTGGACTCACCCTAAGCCTTGTCGAAAAGCATACGTTTTCCTGGCATTTTTGCTTTCAATGATGTTGTCGAACTTTCATTTTCTGATGCAAATTGTCGTTAATGTTAGAGTATGCTTGTCATAACCCATGCGAAGTAGTCAGGGAGCCTGTCGACTCTCTGGGTCCACTTCAGGCAGTTGTGGAGCTCAGAGGCACGTTAACTTCAAAGGCTCGTTCCCGAAAGTAACCCACTAGCAATGGTTATGATAGGAGTGCAAACACCTTGTGAGGCAGGCTGGGCCACCTTAAGGTTGGATCCGGTTGTTGACCTTCACAGGAAGGTAAATAGAAGATGTTCGTCCATGCTATGCTGTCTCAAAAGTAATGTCAGGCAGTCGAATGACTGAACCCGCACTTCGCCGTGAGGTAGGCCAAGCCGCCTTAAGACTGGACCCACCTGCTGACCCTCGCCTTCCACTACAAAAGTCAAACCTTTTAGTGCAAATATTTCCCAATCACAAGTGTGAAATTTGCAAACCTGAGACATCTTGCTGGGGTGCGATGAAGGTGTGAGGCACTATTCGTTTGGAGTTTTGTTGCTGGAGATGACGTTTCGTTATAGGAGATTCCGTTAGTGGGGATTTCTTTGATGGAGATTCCGTTGATGGAGACTTCGTCGGTGGAGATTCTGTCTTCAGGTAGCCAAAAGCTGACCCGCACTCCTCCAAGAGAGGGACAGAGCAGCCTTAGGCATTACACTCATCCATTTCGCCTCGCAGGTAGGTACGTTGTTGGTGGAGATTTCGTTGGTGGAGATTCTGTCTTCGGGTGGCAAAGGGCTGACCTGCACTCCTCCGCAAGAGGGACAAGGCAAATTTCTAGGCCTACCTTTCCCTTTTTACCTCGCAGGGTGGTAAGTTACCGATAGAGATTTCGCTGACGTAGAGTCCATTGGTGGAGATTCTGTCTTCGGGTGGCCAAGGGCTGACCCGCACTCCTCCGCGAGAGGGATAAGACAACATTTAGGCCTACATTTCCTTTTTTGCCCCGCGAGGAGGTAAGTTTCTAATGGAGATTTTGCTGATCTAGATTCCGTTCTTCGGGTAGCCGAAGGCTAACTCGCACTCCACTGTAGGAGGGAAAATGCAACCTTTAGGCCTACCTTTCCCTCTGTTATCTTGTGGAAAAAGTAATTCAGACAGCAATGTGGTTGGTCCACTCCTTCACTGCGATGGGGGTTGGGGTAAGTTGTTCAGGCTGCTGGGGGGCAGGACCCCCTCTCCATCGTAGGAGGGGTAGAATGGCCTTCGACTCAGTTCTTCCTTTTGGTCCCGTGGGAGGTACATTGTTGAGGTGGTTTGCAACTAGACCCGCTCCCGCCCGTTGACGTCGCAGGGAAGGGTAAGTTTGGGTCAGGCTAGCGCTGAGCCCACTCTTCGTTGCGGCGGAGGTCGGGGTAAGTTGTTCGGGCCGCCGGGGCGAGGACCCGCTCTCCATCTCAAGAGGGGTAGAACAGCCTTCGGCCTAATTCTCCTATTTGGTCCTGTGAGAGGTACGCTGTTTAGGCAGTTTGCAACTGTACCTGCTCCCACCTGTTGATGCTTGCAAGGAAGGTAAGTTCGGATAGCGATATACTTGGTCCGCTCTTCGCCGCGTTAGGGATCTAGGTAAGTTGTTAGGGCCGCCAAGGGGGCAGGACCCGATCTCCAATGTGGGAAGGGTAGAACGACCTTCAGCCCAATTCTCCCCTTTGGTCCCGCGAGAGGTACACTGTTCAGGCAGTTTGCAACTGGACCCGCTCCCGCCAGTTGACATCGCAGGGAAGGTAGGCATTGCCTTGACGATGATTTTGTCATTGTAGGTTACACTAATTGGAGATACCGAGTTGGGTCGTACAACTGGTGTTTCACGCCACAGAAAATAATTATGTTAGTAAAACATAGTTCATATAAGTTTTGAGGGGGACAAGCTGGAGTGTTCAGCTGCTACAAGTGATTTTTGTCCGCTATTGTTTATCATTTCTTCTCTTTCTTGCTCCTCATTTTTATTCCCCTTTCCATTTCTTCCTCTTTTTCTTTTTTGTTTGCCCTCTATTTTATATCATTTCTTCTCTCTTGCTCCTCATTTTTATTTTCACTTCCATTTTTTATTTCTTTCTTTTTCTTTTTCTTATTTTTTTTTGCAACTCATACAGATGAGGAGCATGCGGTTGATGAGTTGTTGGTGACAAGTGCACTAGCTGTGGAGTCTGGATGTCTTTGACCGATTAGTTGTTGGCGGCAAACGCACGGGCTGTGGAGTCTGGATGTCTTTCACCAATGAATTCCTGCTCGTGGCGCATATGGATGAGGAGAGGAGGCCGTGGAGTCCTACCCGCTGCTGCATGGCCGTGGAGTCCAGTGTTCGTGGCTACTGACCATGTTGCACATGGTCGAGGAGTACGCCCACTGGCTGTGGTGCATAGGGCCGAGGAGAAGATGCCACTGGCCATGGTGCACATGGCTGAGGAGAGGAGGTCGTGGAGTTCTTGGTTGTAGTGCATGGTCGACAAGTAGTGGACCTCAGTTGTGAGCTGGTCGAGGAGAGGAGGCCGTGTAGCTCTTGGTCGCAGTGCATGATTGACATATGGTGGACCTCTACTATGAGCTGGCCGAGGAGAGGAGGCCACATAGCTCTTGACCGCAGTGCATGGTCGACGAGTACCTCCACTGGTCGCGGAGATGTCGTTCAGGTGGGGACAAAAAATGCTGGTGGTCCACATGCTGGCTGCCGGCATCCCCACCGTGCCACGGTGCGCCTGGGCTGAGAAGAAAATCGACCACATGTGGTCACGGGCACGGGGATTGGATGGTGAGGTCCCTGCCGTGAGTGGCAGTCACAAACCATCCCCACGGGGATAGACAACACCGGCGGTTACGCAGGTGATCGCCAATGCCATTCCCGCGCCGTGGCAGCTCCGTGGCACTTCCAGTTATTCGTTGCCTTGCGTGGTCATGAAGTTCGCTCGTCAACTGCCGGTTGATGAGTGTACGAAAGTGTATTCTAAATACCATATTATTAAACTAAAATGCTAAAATATGAATATAAATTATAGGAATGAATTTATTCTTTTATTTATTTTGAGATATTTTTAAGCACAAATTTTTTTATATTTATTTTCAGAGCTCATAAATTGAAGGGCATACATTTTGACTTGGATGTGGGACCAAAAGACACGAAGCAGCTTTGTTCCTCTTGGAAGGCTAGTAGATTTGGATGGCACTTTATCTTTTGAGTTTGAGATGTAAGGGAGGAGGAGTCTTGAATTTACTGACTTTTACTTCTTTTTGGTGGGAGACGTAAGAGAGGAAGAGTTTTAATTGACTTTGACTTCCTTTTTTTTTTTGGGGGGGGGGGGGGGAGCGCAAGAAAGTGGTGGAGATTTTTTTGGCTTGAACGCTCACACAGATGGAAAATAAAAAAAATTCCCATAGCCGCCATTTTGCTCTATTTTTTTCTCTTAAGATTTTAGTTACCCATAAATATAATGGACAATAAAAAAAAATAGAGTAAAATGACGGCGGTGGAAATTGTTTTATTTTATTTTCCATCTGTGTGAGCGTCCAAGCCAAAAAACATCTCCACCACTTTCTTACGTCTCCCTCCAAAAAGAAGTCAAAATCAATTAAAACTCTTCCTCTCTTACGTCTCCCACCAAAAAGAAGTAAAAGTCAAAGTAAATTCAAGACTCCTCCTCCCTTACGTCTCAAACTCAAAAGATAAAGTACCGTCTAAATCTGCTAGCCTTCCAAGAGGAATAAAGCTGCTCCGTGTCTTTTGGTCCCACGTCCAAGTTAAAATGCATGCCCTTCAATTTATGAACTCTGAAATTAAATATAAAAAATTTATGCTTAAAAATATCTGAAAATAAATAAAATAATGAATTCATTCCTATAAATTAATTCCTATAATTTCTACTCATATTTTAACATTTTAGTATAATAATAGGGTATTTAGAGTACACTTTTGTACACTTATCACACCTCCCAACTTGCTTATTGCTAGTCCCTAGCAATTTATATGCAAAATAGATGAAAGAGACTAAAGAAAATCACTAGAACAAGCCACCAATTCATACTTTCCAAATTCACATATCAAAACAATCTAAAGAATCCAATAACCCTATCACAAGCAATCTACCTATAGCAATTCATAGAGTGCGTGTGTTCCAAACTATATCCATCTAACCAGAAGCTCTAACACATGCATCATCAAGAATATCTCAAGTGAAAGGTTCAACTCCATAACTCACGGGTATAAAGGTGTTTCGTGTGAGGATTCTCTCTATGGAGTTAACAATGGGTGTACACACACTCTCATAGAGAATTAGGCAATTATGTACAAGCAACAAGCAAACATTGATCTTATGATAGGAACACTAACAAATGAGACTTCCACCACTCTTTCCAAAAACTTATTTAGGAGCATAACGGTCAACACAAAAGATTGTAACATGTCCTAAGTTTGGAACTATATAAAACAATGAAAAAGGATTCAAAAACTTTCAAGTACATACAAAGGGAATCTTATTAAATATCTCAATAGACCACACTTCTCACTTGATTTACTTTCCAACTTTTCAAATCATCGAATAACGCCTCTTTTTCATTTTTTTTATAATTTGGTGAACAATTATGTCACCTTGGTATTTTGCTATTTCTACCCAGCCTTGATATTTTTGCCTTTGAAGCTCACTCATTTGAACACCTTGTAAGTCATGTTCTTCCTTTTATATATATATATATATATATATATATATATATATATATTCCTTGCAAAAAAAAAGAATTCCACATCTAGTACACACTTGGAAGTAACAAGGGTAAAAAAAATTAGTGTATAGGTTATAATCCAATGTGGAGAGGTATGGATGATGTAGGTATATGAAGAAAAAGAGACTATATGTGTTTCTTGGCTGCAAGTTGGCTACTAGGGATCTATAATTCAAAGGGTTGGCTTGAAAGACTCAAACGTTGATCCTAAGTTGACATTCGTCATATCCCAAGTATATCCACTATGTTATCACAAACCATGTAATGATATCCTAAAAAAAAGTACCCAATTCAGCAGATCAATGAACCCTTATCACAATTTACTGCATTTGTAGGCTCTCAATACTCTCCAAAACTCACATGAATACTTCAGCAAAGAGTTTTCTAGCTACATGTATCAAACCATCATCTTACCACAAAGCTTGGATGAGCGTATTAGGGATTCTGTGAATGCTTCAGCAAAAAATGATTATGGTAGGTTTGGTAAATTCACGTAGATTGCTATGAATGAGAATGAGTACACATGTGAAAAGGATGCACGTTTGATGCAAAATTAAAAAAAATTGACACATAAAAATATGCTACAAAGTTCCAACAAGCATTTTATATACTGAATTTGCACCACCACCCCCCAAGTTAAATGAAACATTGTCAATGTTTAAGACTCAAATTTGAATGTGGAGTAACTAAAAATGGTAGAATACACCTGATGAGTGACATGGATAGCCCACTAAGCACCAAATATGGTACCCTGAAATGACAAAATGAAACTAACCTGCAATAAAAAAAAATAGCAAACAAAAAAGAAAAAGAAAGAAAATAAGAAAAAACAAAAATGAAACAAAACAAACAAAACAAATAAAGAAAAAAATACATACGTAGTGTGGTCAAGGTTGATAGACCGGGTCCACAAGTGGAATTTCTTCCACTTCCGGAACTTGCCTATCAATTAATACTTTAAGACGTTGATCATTTACTTTAAAGATTCTACCATCCGTAAGATCTTCTATTTCTACCGCCCCATTTGCAAAAACATTCTTTACTAAAAAAGGGCCGATCCACCTAGACCGAAGTTTTCCTGGGTACTTATGGAGTCTAAAATCATATAAGAACACTTGATCATTAGACTTAAATGTTTTTCTCAAAATATTTTTTCATGAAACACTTTCATTTTAGCCTTACAGATTCTAAAGTTATCGTAAGTATCATTTCTCAACTCCTCTAACTCAGTCAACTGAAATTTTCTAAGCTTATCTTCTTCTATGTCAAAATTGAAATGCTTGATGGCCTAATAAGCTCAATGCTCGAGCTCCACAGGTATGTGGCAAGGCTTTCTAAAAACAAGTCTATAAGGTGACATGCCTAAGAGAGTTTTGAAAGTCTATAAGGTAGACTCAAAGCTCATCAACTAGTCTCAAAGATCAATCTTTGCGATCCGGGTTAACCGTTTTTTTTTAAATTTGCTTAATTTTCCTGTTTGCAAGTTCTACCTGTCCACTTGTCAGGGGGTGGTAGGCAGTAGAGATCTTATGTACCACCCCATATTTTTTCATTAAAGCCTCAAAAGAACGGTTGCAAAAATATGTACCCCGGTCACTAATGATAGCACATGGTGTACCAAATCGAGATAACACATTCTCTTTGAGAAATTTAATTACCGTCCTATTATCATTACTCCTATAAGCTGCTGCCTCTACTCATTTTGACACATAATCTACTGCCGCAATAATATATTGATATACAAAAGGAGGAAATAGTCCCATAAAATCAATGCCCCAACAATTAAAAATTTCAATCATTAAAATTGGGTTTAAGGGTATCATATTACGACGGGACATAACTCCTAACTTTTGACAGGTTTCACATATGCGATAATAGATGTTTGCATCCTTAAACAAGGTGGGCCAGTAAAATTTACACTGCAGAATTTTTATAGAGGTTTTCTTCATTGAAAAGTGGCCCCCACAAGCTTGAGAGTGACAAGATTCCAAGACGCTAGAAATCTCCTCATCAGGGATGCAATGCCTTAAAATATGGTCAGGGCAGTATTTGAAAAGAAAAGGGTCATCCCAATAGAAATTACGTACTTCAGTCATGAACTTCCTCTTGTCCTGAGCACTCCAATCCACCGGTATCTCACCCGCAGCCAAATAATTCACAATGTGAGCAAACCATGGTAGAGAAGTAATAGAAAGTAAATGCTCATCGAGAAAATCATCCCTGATTGGCAGGTGGTCAGAGGTGTCCTCAAATGTGAGTCTCGAGAGGTGGTCAGCCACTATGTTCTCCACTCCTTTCTTGTCTTTGATGGTGATTTCAAATTTCTGCAAAAGTAAAATCCACCGTATTAATCGCGCCTTAGCATTCTTCTTTGTAAGAAGGTACCTAAGGGCTGCATGATCTGTGAAAATAATAATAGGAGAACCAATCAAGTAAGCACGAAACTTATCCAAAGCAAACACTACAACCAGCAACTCTTTTTTAGTAGTGGAGTAATTCATCTGAGCATTATTTAGAGTTCTACTAGCATAGTAAATGACAAAAGGCTTCCCCTCCCTTCGCTGTCCAAGAACAGCGCCTACAACAAAATCACTAGCATCACACATTATCTCAAAAGGTAAAGTTCAATCAGGTGGCTACATTATGGGTGATGAAGTAAGCCTGCCAATTAGCGTTTTAAAGGCCTCTTGACAAGCTTGTGTCCACTTAAATGGGGCATCTTTAGCTAAGAGGTCACATAGTGG
This sequence comes from Juglans mandshurica, assembly GCA_022457165.1. NCBI lineage: Eukaryota > Viridiplantae > Streptophyta > Magnoliopsida > Fagales > Juglandaceae > Juglans > Juglans mandshurica. The sequence goes on from CM039619.1 coordinate 38,636,227, forward strand.
TCTAGATATGGTGGAAGAATTTTGTATGAATCTCCTATAAAAGGCTGCATGACCAAGAAATGATCTCACATCATTTAATGTCCTAGGTGTAGGTAACTTAGAGATTAACTCAATCTTAGATTGATCAACCTCTATCCCCCTAGAAGAAATAATATGTCCTAAGACAATACCTGAAGGTACCATAAAGTGACATTTTTCCTAATTCAAAACCAATTCCTTCTCCTCACAACGAGTCAACACTTTCTTTTAATTCAATAAGCATGCATTAAAAGAAGATCCAAAAATAGTCAAGTCATCTATAAAAACTTACATGCAATTATCAACCATGTCACTAAAAATACTCATCATGCAACGTTGAAAAGTTGCAGGTGCATTACACAATCCAAATGGCATTCTACGAAAAGCGTAAGTACCAAAAGGACAAATGAAAGCGGTTTTATCTTGGTTTTCTAATGCAATTTCAATTTGATAATAACCAGAATAACCATCCAAGAAACAATAAAAATGATGATTAGCCACACGCTCAATAATTTGATCAATAAGGGAGAGGAAAATGGTCTTTCCGGTTGGCAGCATTCAATTTTCTGTAATCAATGCACAGCCACTATCCAGTCACAAGTTTTTTAGGGATTAACTCTCCCAGATCATTCTTTACCATAGTAACACCTGAATTTTTAGGAACAACCTGTGTAGGACTTACTTATTTACTATCAGCAATATGATATATCATTCCTACATCTAATAGTTTTAACACTTCATTCTTCACCACTTATTTCATAGTGGGATTAAGCCTACGTTGGGGGTCTCTACGGGGGCTAGTTCTTTCCTCCAAATTAATTTTATGAGAAAAGACCAGGGGACTAACACATTTTACATCAGCAATGCTCCAACCTAAGGCTGACTTATGCTCACTTAGGGTCCAAATTAATTTCTCACCTTGAGACTCAGACAATTCAGATGAGATAATAACAGGAAAAGTATCAACAGGACCAAGGAAAGCATGCCTTAAACCCTTAGGTAGAGGCTTCAATTCAAATTTGGGTGCTTCCACACTTGAAGGAATTTGTTTTTCACCTTTTTCAGGCAACTCCTCAAACTTTGGTTGCCATGCTCGAGTGCCATAATCTTGAGTTCTAAAAAAAATAGCACAAATATCAACTATATCAGATGGATCACTGATAGAATCAAACACATAATTAATAAGAAAATACTCAAGGGGATCAAAATCATGAGCTGTAGAAACTCCCATATCCATGAGTGAGTCAATCATGTATGTCTGATGGCTCTCGTCATCATCTTCTGGCTATTTTGCAATATGGAAGATATTCACCTCGAGAGTCATGTTTCCAAAAGACAGCTTCATGAGCTCATTCCTGCAATTAATAAAAGTATTAGCAGTGGCAAGTAAAGGTCTACCTAAAATCAAAGGAATTTTAGAAGTAGTATCAACAACAGAGCTAGTGTCAAGGATTAGAAAATCAACAGAATAATAAAATTTGTCAATTTGAAATTAGAACATCCTCTACCACACCCCGGGGTACTTTGACTGAACGGTCATCCAATTGCAATACTATAGTGGTTGGTTTGATTTCTCCCAACCCCAACTGCAAATAAATAAAATATGGCATTAGATTCACGCTAGCTCCTAAATCTAGCAAAGCTTGCCCAAACTCATGGTTTTCAATGCTGCATGCAATGGTTGGACAACTAGGATCCTTGTAATTGGGACGAATCCACTGCTCAATTAGAGCACTAAGTTGCTTTGTCAGGAATGCTATCTTCTTCACATGATGCTTTCTCTTAACTATACACAAATCCTTGAGAACTTTTGCATAAGTAGGAACTTGTTTAATCACATGCAAAAGAGAAAGATAAATTTTTACCTGCCTTAGATTCTCTAGGATTTCATTGTTAGGATCTAGAGTTCACTTGCTTGATTTTAAAGCTTGAGGGAATGGTACCTTAATAAGACTCTTTGTCACCTCAGGTTTCTTGGGCAGCTCGACATCACTACTATCTTGATTCTTTTCCACATCCTCTGATTTGTTCTTTGTTGGGATGTGTGATGACTTACCACTTCTCATCACAATGACATTCACATCCTTCAAATTCTCTTGCGCCATGTGTTGACCATGGGGTGTGGACTGAGCTTGAGAAGGGAACTTACCTCGCTCATTCACACTCAAGGAGCTCATCAATTTGGACACTTAGCTCTTTATTTCCTTATTTTCTTCAACAATCTGCGTAATCAAAGATTCAAATTTTTGGTTAGTCTTACCCTGTGCGTCAATAAAAGCATGCAAAGTGTCTTCTAAATGATTCTTAGAAGATGAAGGTGCATGATATGGTGCATGATACGATCTAGGGGTTGTGCAGGCGGCTGGTTTTCAGATTTCCAGCTAAAATTTGGGTGATTGCGCCACCCCAGATTATAGGTATCAGAATAGGGTATAAAAGGCTTCTTGTACATACCTAAGGCATTACATTGTTCCTCATACATCCCTCTCATCTCAGCAATTGTGGGACATTCTTGGGCAATGTGATTTTCCCCGCCACACACAAGATGTGATCCAAAAGACTTTGCATGATTAGCCACATGTGTTGGCTTTAAGTCCTTAGTCTTTAATACATCTAGCTCCCTAGTGAGCATCTCACCTTAGCCTTTAGGCTATCCTCTTACCTGAGATGGAAAATTCCACTACCATTTAGATTTCCTGCAGGTCGTGACTTATTTGTGCTTTCAGTAGCACTAGGTCCAGTCCAAGTGTGAGCTTTTTCAACAAGCTCATTGAGGTATTCTATGGCCCATCAGGATCTTTCTGTAAGAACTCACCATTACATATCATCTCCACAAATTGGCGCTCTCTAGGTGTAAGTCCCTCATAAAAATAGCTCACTAAGCGCCAATTCTCATACCCATAGTGAGAACACATACTCAACAACTCCTTAAATCTCTCCCAAGACTGATATAAAGTCTCACTGTCTTTTTGTGCAAATGTGGAGATTTGTCTTTTTAAAGCTTTGGTCTTATGTTGGAAAAAATATTTATTAAATAAGACCTGCGTCATCTCACTCCATGACCCAATAGATCGTGGTCTCGACGAGTATAGCCAACTCTTAGCTAGATCATTCAAAGAGAAAGGAAAGAACTTAAGGCTCACAACGTCATCAGTTGCATTTTGACTATGAAAGTCGCAACTACTTCCTCAAACTCCCTAGTGTGCACATATGAATTTTCATTTTCCAAGCCATGAAAAGTAGGGAGTAACTATATTATCTCTGTTTTAAAATCCAGTTGGCAAGTATTAGCTGAAAACATGATGCATGATGGTGTGGCTGTGCGTGTAGGGTGGAGGTAATCCTGAAGAGTTCTAGTGGGTTGATTTTCGTGTTCACTAATTTCTTCAGAACTAGATGGATTGTCAAATAAAAAATTTAAAAAGTTTGATTCTGACTCTACCACAGGCCTACAAGAAAATCTACCCAATGTGTCTCTATATCTGTGCATGCAAGGTAACAAAATACTAAAAAAATAAAAATACTATAAAAAGTAATTGCAGCAAGCTAAAAGAAGAAACGAAGTTACCACCTTTACAAACTGCTGAAAAGAAAAACTATCTAGCAATTCTTCTACCGTCTCCTCGGCAACGGCGCCAAAATTTGATTATGCCCAAAGAATAATGCGGTAGTTGTAGCACAGTTTTGGGGTGTCGATTCCACAGAGAGACAAATTAAAAGAATAGTAGAAGAAACAAAGAAACTAAAGAAAAATATTAAATGATTAATGGAGAACAAAGATTAATTTTAAATACAAATTAAAGTGAAGCAAAGTGACTAAAGAAAAAAGTACTCAAATTTGAAAAACAGTAAAGCGTCGGGAATCCCTTACACAAATCTAGTATTTTAATTATTCTTAATTCATTAAATAACTCAATTGAGAACTCAATTCCCAAAATTTTCAATTGGAGGGTATAGATTCATAAACCAAGATTAAACCAAATGTAACCCTTTGAAAAATCATTCACCACTTTTAAAATATGTTAATTATTATCACTATTGAGAAAATCCAACGACGACAATATACATAGGAAGCGATATTGCAGCAAAGAATTAAATCAATATAGATAAATAATTGATCCAAACATAATAAAAAAGATAATCCATTCAATACAAAAAGCATAGCTAAATCCATAAACAAAATAAATTCTATGATTATTCGAAGAAGAAAACATCAACAATGAATTGAGAATGACAAAACAAAAGAGTTTTAGTAATTGAAAATCAAATACATAAATAAAAAATAAATTAAAAATACCATCTAATGTGCAAGTTCATCCCTAACCCTACTTGAGAATTTAGTTACTCATAAATATAATGGACAACAAAAATCTCAAGGGAACAAATTAGAGCAAAATGGCGGCCATGAGAATTTTTTTCCTTGAGAATTTAGTTACCCATTGGCGTAGGGTGCCCCACCGTCGTGGACAGAGGGCACTGGCGGACCTAACGATGACTGTCGGCTGGTCCTGCAAGCTCACATCGGGCTGCCGTTAGCTCCTTATTTAGCGATAATGTGCACCTGTACTGTGCACAGTCGGGACGTGATGCCCATGCAAGCACTGTGTGTTTAAGTGCACAGTGTCTGCCTATTGTGCATGTGTATATGCTTGGCTTTCAACTCGAGCAACCTGTCCATATTTTTGGCCCGACCCGACCCGCATGTTAAAGGTTTCCAGTCGAACTCGACCTGACTAATTTGGGTCAGGTCATTTTTTTTTTAAAGCTAGCAATTGGTTTGAACTTTGGGCTTGTACTGACTCCAAAGTATGGGCATCTCCAAGGAAAAAAAGCACACGTATTTGCTTTCCACTAGTGTCTAGGAAAGGCTTATACCCAGAATCAAGTACTTCGAAAATATTGGGTCTTCACACTGAGACGCAGTATCGATCAGAGATTCCCACAGCTGTTTAATTACAGTACTACTGAGATCCCCTGCAGGTATAGATAGTTGAAGCTCTAAATGAATATCATACAACTATTGACAAGAAAAAAAGAAACAAGCTTTATCCTTGTTAAACGACATCAAGACAAAATGTTCAGATTAAGTATGTGTAACAAAGCAAGAAGACCCATCAACGTATCATCTTCTTACTCAAAACGCAAGGCAAAGTGATGATACTGGTAAACACAAGCCACTGAATGCCATAGCCAGCAAGGCCCATGAAAGCAGAGAAAGGAAACGAGGTAAAAAAATAAAGGAAAAGCAGAGACGAAAGTACCAAATTTTGAGCATCAGAAGGAGGATAAGAGAAGAGAAGTGGATGCAAACTGAATGATGCAAACAAAACAATCAGTTGTTCTCTCATAGTAAAACTTGTAGCTTTCGCTACGCTTTTTCCGTCGCTCCAAGTAAATCATTTAAGACTCTGAGGTTGTGGATGATAGCGTCGTGACGAAGAGAAGTGGGGAGGGGGGTAACGGAGGCAATGCAAAGAGAAGTGGGAGGGGGCTAGCTAGGGTTTCGTGTTTTAAGAGGTGGGTTGCTTGAAATTTACGGGTTGTACAGGTCGAAATTGAGATGTAGTTAAAACCAATTTTTTTTTAGTGTGGGTCGGGTCGGGTCAAGCGGACGGATCGGGTCAAGCTATTTTTTGCACAGGCCTAGTATGCGCCCAGTGTACATTTAAGTTCAAGTGGTTGCAAAGTATGATACCTCGGCCTTATACGCTAGGTGTATATAAAAAATATTCAAATGTAGTGCACTTTAACGGCCTTGGTGAGGAAAGGTTTACTTGCCCCTTTCCTACAGTAATGCTTTTCATAAAAAGAAAATTGGACAAGTTGAAGATACTTATATGAAATTTTCATCTGCTCCTTTGGATATTATTTAGCATGCCGAGAAATCTTCCTTCTTCCGCTTCTGGTGCAAAAACAATCGCGATCCCACGTTTTTGCACTGCTTTTCATATGCTTGCTATCGCTGGGCTCTGCATCCTTGCCCTGCACTCATTGAGTCTCTATGTGCTCCTCGTTTTTCTTGCTAAGTGTTTGCACCACGTTGATCAGCTTCATCACCTATTCCTCCATGGTTTTTAGTCTTGCCTCAATGTCTCTTCTAAGCTGTCCAGAATGGGTTGTCGTAGGCATACAAAGTACACGTATAAGATCTATAATGATTCCACAGACGACACCACTGTTAACGTCATGTTTCACACGCCTCTGGGCCAGGTTCCAATAGCTCAGGTCTTCTGAACTGAGGCTCGATCGGTGAGATACGGAGCCCCCGACAGTGGTTCGGTATAACTGTACATTGTCGGTGCATACATTCATGGTGGTTAACAGTATTTAAATACAAAGAAAATAAGAAGAGATGAACACACAGATTTACTGTCTCTCATTTCTCACTGTACAATGAGAGCTGTAGATCTATTTGCTGGAGAAGAGGTTCTCTCTGAAACTCTCGAGTTGAAGAAGAAGTTGAAAAAGAACCCAAAAGTCGGAAGTCGTCCCAGAGTCCCCCAAACTGTAGGCTCCTTGTCCCTTTTGTCTAACTTTCTGCTTGCGTGCCCCTCGGTAGAGTTGAGAGATTTCTGCTTTGTGTGTCTGACGCCCTCTCCCTTTTCCACTTTCTCCTAACACCTCCAAGCCTCCTGAGACCCTCACCCCCTTGTCTCTTATTGTCCCCTCTCATTCTCTCATATTTTGTCTTCTTGTGATGGCCTTCTTGATGGGCTAGGCCTTGAAAATTATCTTGGGTCTGGTGTATTTTGCCCCTTCACACCATGCATGTGAAGTGATGTGATTAAAGTTAAGTTTTTGATTTGGTTGTGCTTTGTGAAGTGATGAGATTAATGTGCAATTTGGAAGTGGTTGCGAATTGTGTGAAGTAATGGGATGTTGTGTAGTTAGCGATGTGGTTGTATGTTGTGTATGTCGAGTGAAGTGTCGGGCTAAGCTATGTAGTTGGATGTGTTGTGTGAAATGTTATGTTGGTCGGGTTTGAGTTGGATGTTAGTGTCGATGTATATGAAGCTTCTTTACACAAGAGGGCGATTTAGTGAAGTATACGTTGATATTATGTGATAAAAGCGTAGGGTACATATGTAAATTAATTGGATGCATGTACCAGACAGATTTACCATATGTAATTGATAGTTTATCTTAAGCATGAGTACATGATGTTTAAGCCTCAGAGTTGGCTTAAAGTTGTGTATTGTGCTTGGTTTGGATTATGATGAAGTGTTGGATAGATTATGCATGAATGGAGGAAGAGATGTATGTATTGACTAGGGTCAAGTTGTATAACGGTTCAAGTTATGCATCAGAATGGATGGTTTAATATGAAGAGCGTGATGAAGGTGTTAGTGTATCTAAACCTTTAAAATGAATCAAGTTTACTTTAAAAGATAAGAAAATGAAGTAGAAGGCTATGTGTTGCAAATGTGACCTCAAGTGGGCCACAAGCTATAACCTTGAGACTTAAGAAAAAGGTGATAAAGGAAAGTATGGAGGATGGACTTGGATAATAGAGTATGTCTAAGTGAAGGAAGCTTAAGTAAAAGGAATGGCATTAAGTTGTAAATGCATGTAGGTTGTCATCTGACATGCACATGAATGGATTGCATGAAATGAAAATAGCATGGAGTCTAGGTAAGTATTACGTTCATATTCTTTTAGAGTTTTCTAATGATATGAAAATTAAAAAAGAAATGTTTCTCTTTATAATGCATTATTAAATGAAATAATGTTTGATTAAAGTATGCTAAGTATTAAGGTTTAAATGTATATGTATGTAATGGTCTTCTTTGGCAGCTCCTATTTAGACACCTCAAGAATAATTTTTTTTTTTTTTGATAATAGAAACTGATTTCATTAATAAGTAAAGATTACAACATAGAATCTGACCAAACAACTTGTTCAATACAATCAGGACAAGAACCCCACCAAGTTATCAGATCATCTATATTCCATGCAAGTTTAGCCAACCCATGGGCTGCACCATTGCCTAGTCGGCTATTGTGTTGAATGGAACAACAAGGAAATCTCAACATTAGCTACTTAATTTGTTGCACCAGATTGCCGTGGAGGGATCTTGATATGGAGTCACTTTGCACTTCATTCACCATTAGTAAGGAGTCACTTTCAATAACCAAATGAGAGATACCAAGGGGAAAATAGAACTGGAGGCCTCTTAAAATTGCTAGCATCTCTATTTCAATGGGGTCATTGACATCATTTTCTTTTTTACTAGTCGAGAAGATGATTTCAGCCTTTGAGTTTCTCAGAATAAGGCCCACACCAGAGCTTCTTTGATTTGCAAAAACAGCCCCATCCACATTTAGCTTCAGAAACCCAGGTTCAGGGGCCACCCAGCGACAAGCATCCCTGGGTCCTTGAGAAGACAGAGCCTGCAAGTGAGTTATGTGGGAGGATAGGGCCGCTTCAGTAGCTTGTAATGCTGGTATGACCACTTCTTCATGGATCATCTGGTTTCTCCGATGCCATAATCCCCAAGCTATTAAGAACATCCTTTCGAGTTCCCCCTTACTACCTCTTTGCTGTACATACAGAGCAAATTGAAACCAGCTGGTGTTCATAGCCTCCGTTGGAAGATGAGGGAATAGGAAGGACCACACCTCTCTAACAGTATGAGTGATATCTTCTTCAGCAGCCTTACACCATCTACAAGTAGACTCTACAAGCACATTTCTGGACTGGAGATTCAACAAGGTGGGAAATCCATTTCTACATGCCCTCCATCCAAAAATTCTAACTCGGTTTGGCACATTCATCTTCCATAATTTTTTCCAAAAACTTCTATGGATTTGAGCATTAGAGCATTCCTCTCTATGTACATTTGTCCCAAGTGAAGAGAAAAACCGATAGCCACTTTTAACACTATAATTCCCGTTCTTTTCATGCTCCCAGATTAACTGGTCAGGACAAGGATCAGAGCTTAAAAGAATCTTAAAAATAATTGCTGCTTGAGGGGCTGGAAAGTGGCATTGGATTTTTGTGACGTCCCACCACTTGGTTTCTCTGTCAATTAGTGTGTCGACAGTAGCATTCTGGTGTATAACTTCGAAACTGGCTGGTTGAGGAAGGAGCTTATGCTATGGCAGCCAGTAGTCAAACCACATGTTGATTGATTTCCCATCACCAACTCTCCATCTGCATCCTTTAATCAGATTTTCTTTTGCCTCCCAAATGCCTCTCCAAACATAAGAGGGGTTTGCACCTCGTTTAGCATCTTGGAATCTCAGTTTTGGAAAGTATTTGGCTTTAAAAATCTGGTGTAGCAATGACTGTTCTTCTGTCATGATTCTCCAACCCTGCTTAGCAATAAGGGACATATTAAAAATCTGAAGGTTCTTAAAACCCACCCCACCATTCCCTTTGGTCTCACACATTTTCTTCCAACTAATCCATCTGATTTTCTTCTCATTCTTCTTTTGACCCCACCAAAAGTTAGCCATCATGCTCTCAAGTTCAACACAGAGGGTTGAAGGAAGCTTAAAATAGCTCATAGTGTAAGAGGGAATAGACAAGGCCACAGCTTTTATCAAGATTTCCTTACCACCTTGAGACAACACATTTTCCTTCCACCCTTGGAGTTTGGACCAGACCTTGTGTTTTAGATCATAAAAGGTCTTTTTTTTTCCTCTACCTACCACGGGAGGGAGGTCGAGATACCTGTCGTATTGTTGGTGATGATTTACCCCCCAAAAACTGAGAATCTCATGTTGTTTTTGATAGAGGACATTCTTACTAAACACCATAGAAGTTTTATCTTTATTAACTCTTTGACCCGATGCCTTTTCATAGGTTTCCAGCAGGACTTGAATTTGAATTTTAGTAACCAGATCAGCCTTGCAAAATAGAACACTATCGTCCGCAAAGAGGAAGCGATTTAGTCTTGGAGCTCCTCTACAAATGCATAGACCTTCAACAAGTTTGGATCTCTCAGCTTTCATAAGGAGAGAAATCAACCCTTCTGTGCATAACAAGAATAAGTAGGGGGAGATAAGGTCTCATTGCTGTAGGCCTCGAGAGGGGAAGATTGGGCCTTTCGGTTACCTATTGACTAAAACAGAGAAGGAGACTGAGTTTGTGCATAGCATCACCAACTTCACCCATTTATCATTAAACCCCATCTTTAGCATAATGTATGAAAGTAAATTTTTGTAAAAATAATTTTTAATTTAATTTAATGATTTCCACTGTAAAATCTCTTTTAATATATAAAGCATGTTTTAATTTTAAACATAGAATCTTTTATATCCTCGGAAGGAAAGGAAAAAGTTTTAAAAGGTTTAGTAATTCCCGTCTCATTTTCTAGAACTATTTTCTAAAGTCTCACCACGAGGACGGGCGTCACAGGAACAAAGCCCTTGAATACAACAACCAATCATCAATCGGACTGCGCACTGCAAGAATTAGGGCATCCTATATTTCTTTAGTCACTGCATTCACAACGTCACTCAGCACTTTTCTGATTCCGACAGTCTCTCTTGATGTGGCCCGGCTTGTCAAAATTCCAACACATGATCTACTGCCTAGAACTCATCTTGCTCTTACCCCTATTCTTGGAACTTGACCCGTCATATCTTTTGTCCCGATTATCAATGTTCAGGGCCAATCCCGAACCTAAGAACTTACCAGAGTCTCTTCTACGTACCTCTTCAGCAAAGGTCATGTCACGTACATCATCGTAGTTCAATTTCATCTTGCCTGCTAAATTACTTACCGTCATCCTCAAGGCCACCCAAATATATGGCAGTGATGCCAATAGAAACAACGCTCTGATCTCATCATCAAACTCAATCTCTGTAGAAGACAATTGATTTGTGATCGTATTGAATTCATTCAAGTATTGGGCCACAGACATACCTTCCGATGACTTCCGACGAATTTTTATACACCTGACAAAACTGCCATGAGATTCACTATGGTTCTCTCCTTAATAACATTGTGTGCCATTGTTCTGGACAGGGTCAGCTGAACAACCCCCAAAACTTGTCGATCTAATAGATTCCACTATCCATCATCCATACTCTCTAGCTTCTTTCCTAACAGTGGAAGATGAAGCCTCTTCCCATAGAGATAGTCCTCGACCTGCATCCTCCAATACCCAAAGTCAATGTCGCCGAACTTTTCGATCTTGGGTGCTTTTAGTTTGTCTCCAGCCATCATTTTCCTTCAGATCCAACCTGTCTCTTGATGCCAGTTGTTGTGAAAAACACACACCAATGATGGTAAACAAATTAAATCAATCAAGATCAAAATCACATGGCGCACAATTTAAGTGGTTTGGCAATGTGTCTACGTCCACAGAGCTGCATAAATTTTATTAATTCAATGAAGATTATAATCATTCAATCTTAACTCACACTCTCTAGGGCTTTTTCTCTCTCACAATATGCACTCACACTTTGCCTCTTTTGTTCTCACTAAAAATTGTACACGATAAAATCAAAATATGACATATAAATAGAAAAGGCACTGGAAACCCTAATCTGATAAAAACTGGGACATTCGCTCGAGCGGCGTGTTGAGCAGTCCTCAAGCGAATAACCAATCAACATTGGCTCGAGTGGCGTGTCGAGCGCAACTCGAGCGATCACTAGGGTTTGTGTCTCGCTCAAGCCCAGTGTCGCGCGAGGCTCGAGCGAACTCATGGGTTGAGTTTCACTCGAGCACACCAAGAACAAACTCACGAGTTGAGCTTCACTCGAGCGCTAGGTCAAGCAACAGTTGAGCAAACTCTATGTTTCTCGATTTTCTACTCACAAACCAAGCTCCACATGGCACATACAACCCCACAATCAATAGTTTCCTTCGAATATGATACTCCTCCATCTCCTTGCTCGTGCTTCATTTATAGTGAGAAGCGCAGCTTTGCGTTGTGGCTATTTTGATCTAGGAAATTGTAAGATATTTTTTAAGATACTGTTACACAGCTTCATTATTTTGCTCCCTCAAAATTACAACTACTGCAATTGTATTTTTTTTCTTCTTTCAAACATTTTTAAACATATTTAAATATGTAGGTATAAAAAAAAGAATTATGGAAAGTCTTCTTGTGCAAAACAGGATCAATTTCAATGGCATAAAATCTAGAAACTTGGAGTTACTGGCAAGGTGAAACAGTTTATGTGGAAAGTTTTGAATTCTATTACCTAACAGAGTAAACCTTGTTAAGAAATAGATTATAGATTCTTCTTAGTGTCCAATATGTAACCTGGAGGAAGAGAATGTTTTACATGAATTGTGGGAATGTCTAGCAGTAGGAGATGAGTGGGGGGAAGGATAATGTCCTGTTAAGAAATGGAGTGGGAGATAGGCTGATTTTGCAAGTTTGTGGTCTGATATTCTTGACAGGTTAGATAGTGACAGTTTGTATTTGATATCTGAAATCTGTTACAGACTCTGGACAAGAAGGAATTAATTTATCTTTGATAACCAGTCCATCACTGGTGCTAAATTTAGCTGTTTTTGATCTAGAAATGTTCAAAACTGCAAGTGCTACTGCAAGTGTACTAGATGAGAATGGTATATCAAATTCTACCGCAAGTTCTGATACAAGTTTTGGTGCAAGCTCCACAAGACTGTTATGGAAGGCTCCTGCTCCAGGTTGGATGAAAGTGAATTTAGATGCTGGATTTGATAAGTTACAACAGAACCACAATGTATAAGTGGTACTTGTTGGTGCTCCTAGGTCTTGTGTTCCCTTTGCATACTTAGCTAAGTGCTATGCATTATTATGGGTTGTAACTTTGTGTCATGAACTACAATTTGAATCTATTGAATATGAAAGTGATGCTATGGTTGTTGTGGATGCAGTCAATGCATATAGCTCAGATTTGTCATGGTCAGGCCAGATAATTGAAGACATAAGGCATATTATGGCTTGGCATCCAACTTGGAAACTTTCATTCATTCGAAGGGAAGGAAACAAAGCTACTCATGTTGTTGCAAAGTTTGTTATGTCTCTAGTTAGTGAGTCAGTTTGGATGGAGGAGGGACCGGATTTGGTCCTTGTTGGTTTTTCAACTTAGAAATGACTAAAATATTTTATGTAAAGTGAAAATAATGTGAACCATTACCATTGTTCAATGTATCGGTTCGGTTATCTAGATTTAAATGAAAATGTGTTTTGGTACTTGAACCAATGTATGCCTCTTGGGGATATGAGCCTTAACCGCTTCCCAACCAAACAAAGGGATGTGTCCTTTGGTGAATTAGAAACATTTTCAACGTATTCTGTAATATTTGAGAAGTTGTGACTTTTCAAAAGTACTCCTTCATTTAAGTTGTGACTTTTCACAAGTACCATTTCATTTATGTGACGTGACTTTTCACATGTACCATTTCATTTAAATAAGTTGTGACTTTTCACAAATGTCCTTTCATTCTCTATAAATAGGGAACCCCACCACAAATTCATAATCTTAAAAAATTCTCTACAAAATTAGAGAAACACTTCCTTATTCTTTTTGTCTTTCTTTCTTTGGGCTTTGGCTATTTTATATTGGGTTTGAGAATCTCCTTTTGTGTGAACCGATGAGGAGATTAAAGGGAACCGACGTTGTTGTATCTTGGGAGTAGACTGTCAAGAAGGCTAGTGCATGTTTAAATTTGGATGCTGCGGAATCTACTCTAAGGAAAGTGTCTATCACAACGTGCCTCAACACCGAGTTCTCTCTTTCAAATTTGTTCTTGTTATTTTACATATTTTCTTGTTTACAAAGCATTTCAAAATATATTCCCAACAATCTTAGAGTAGATTCTCTTTGTTAAACTAGAGGTGTGTTTTAATTGATTGGTTGCCACCATGACTTCAAACGAACCTATTGCACCCGAGAAATTTGGAGGAATCAATTTTAAGCGTTGGCAAGAAAAGATGAAAATCTTTCTTACAATGCTTGGATTATATTTTGTTACTGAAAATGATCCTCCTTCTGATGATTTACATGAGCCCGCACGTACTATTGAATTGCAAACATATGCAGAAAAAGATAATTTGTGTAGATGTAGGATTTGAAATCATTTAAGTAATACACTTTTTGATGTTTATCTACACATTAAATCTGCCAAAGATATTTGGAATGCTCTTGATAAGAAATATGGTGTACAAGATGCCGAAATGGATAAGTACACCGCAAGCCAATTTCTTGGCTTTAAGATGGATGATTTCAAATTTGTAGGAGCAAGCCCATGAGTTAACTATTCTTTACCATGAATTGGGCCAACGGGGAATGGGTATTACCGAGTGTCTCCAAGTTGCTTGTACAATAGACAAGTTGCCTCCTTCATGGAAGAATTTTGACCTATCTCTTAAACATAAAACTGAAAATATGACCATGGAAACCTTGATCTCTGCCATTAGTATCCAAGAACAACACTTGGAAAATGATCACATCCCACCATTGATTTCTGATTTTCAATCTAAAGCAAATATTGTAGAAGGCCATAAAACACATAAAAAACCATTACATCAGAAGTCCAAATTCAATAAGGGTAAAACTAATTGTGGGAATAATTTGAAACCAAAGTTCTATATTAACAAAGATGATAAGAGACCCATTTGTTTTAACTGTAACAAACCGGGTCACTTGGCCAAAAATTGTCGCTATAAGAAGAGGAAATATCAAGGCAATGAACAACTAAGATCGCCTAACCCACAGACTCATATGGTGCTTTCCGGGACTGACTTCGTTAGAACCGATGAATGGTATGTAATCATAAATCTCCAAGTTTATCTAGCTTGTAGTGCTACTGATTGGATAGTAGACACATGAGCAAAAGTACATGTCACTTCTAACCGCAATATTTTTTCAACATATCAGGACACAAGAGGCATGAAAGTGACAATGGGTAACTCCACCTCTACACAAGTATTTGGAGTAGGAAAAATTGAACTCAAATTAACGTCTGGAAATACTCTTCCTTTAGAAGAAGTATTTTACGTACCAGACGCGAGGAGAAACCTAATAAGTAGATCTTTACTTAATGGGGCAGGCTACACATTATTACTTCAATCCAATAAGGTTATTGTAACTAAATATGGGTCATTTGTGGGAAAAGGCTATGTGAGTAGTGGTTTGTTTGTAATAAATATTCAAAATAATGTAGTAGACAAATTTGATTCTAATAATAAATTTATATTTTCTACATGTTCCTCTTCAATATGGCATGCTTGATTAGGCCATGTTAATTATCATAATGTTAAAAGAATGATGGATTTAGAGATTATTCCTAAAGTTCCTGTTGATTTGGATGAAAAATGTTTAACTTGTGTTCAATCAAAACAGCCTAGAAAACCATTTAAATTTGTTATAAGAAACTCATTGCTACTTGAATTAATTCATAGTGATGGTGGTTGTTTAAATGGTGTCTCCTCTAAAGGTGGTAATAAATACTTCATTACTTTTATAGATGATATGTCCAAATTTTGTTATGTTTACTTGATGAAAATAAAAGATGAATCATTTAATAAATTTTTCATCTATAAAACTGAAGTTGAAAACCAATTGGAGAGAAAAATTAAAATTATCAGGTCTGATAGAGGATGTGAATTCTCCTCTAATCAATTGATTCAATACTGTGAGGAAAATGGTATTATACATGAGGAAACTGCTCCATATTCTCCTCAATCCAATAGTATTTCTGAAAGGAAAAATAGAACCTTGGTGGATATGGTCAAATGCATACTCTCTAGTTCCAGCCTACCTGAGCAATGGTGGGGGGAAGCAATATTTGCATATTGTTTTATTTTGAATAGGGTACCATTTAAGGGATCTGACAAAACACCGTATGAACTCTAGAAGGGTAGAGTACCCAATATTAATTTTTTTAGAGTTTGGGGTTGTCTTGCAAAGGTTAATGTTCCAAAAATTAAGAAAAGGAAATTAGGTCCCATCACAGTAGATGCAGTATTCATTGGGTATGCTAGACATAGTTCTGTATATAGGTTTTTTATTATCAAATTAGAAGTCCAAGGTATTGATCCCAACACCATCATGGAGTCTAGGGATGCAACATTCTTTGAAGATCTATTTCTTTTCAAAAATAAGTTAAAAAGATCTTTACCTATAATAAGTTTTCCTTCCACCAGTAGCCAACCTACCATTATATCTAATCTTGATAGTGCATCTGGATTAGAAAATGAACTTGGAAGAGGAAAACGAGTTAGAAAGAAAAGGATTTTGGACATGATTTTTATAATTATTCTATGGAGGAAGACCCTTTGACTTTCAAGGATGTCATGCTTTCCATTGATTCTACTTTCTGAAAAGAAGCAGAAAATAGTGAGATAGAATCTCTTAAGACTAATGGCACTTGAAACTTATGTGATCTTCTCCTGGATGTAAAACCATTGGATGTAAGTGAATTTTTAAAAAGAAATTGAGACCTGATGGTACTATTGATAAATTTAAAGTTAGGCTGGTTGCAAAGGGCTTTACACAAAGAGAGAGTATCGAGTATTTTGATACATATTCTCTTGTTACTAGAATAACCACAATTCATGTTCTAATTGCTCTAGCAGCGATCCCTAAACTTGAGGTCCACCAAATGGACATAAAGACCGTATTTCTTAATCGTGATCTAGAAGAAGAGATATACATGGATCAACTAGAGGGGTTTGTGGTTCCAGGACAGGAAATAAAAGTTTGTAAACTTATTAAATCTCTCTATGGATTAAAGCAAGCTCCTAAACAATGGCACCAAAAGTTTGATGAAACAATTTTATCTTATGATTTTAAGATAAATGAATCTGACAAGTGTTTATATACTAAAATAGTTGATGGTGCATGCGTAATGCTATGTCTTTACGTTGATGATATTCTCATCTTTATTACCAAAATAGATATTGTTCTTGATGTTAAAAAATTTTTATCTAAGAATTTTGACATGAAAGACATGGGAGAGGCACATGTAACTCTTGGTATTAAATTAATGAGATCTCATGATGGCATTAGCATAAATCAATCTCATTATATTGAAAAGATTCTTAAAAAGTTTGAGAGATTCGAGTGCAAACCTGTCAGTACTCCTCTTGATCCTTGTTTGCATTTAAGTAAGAATTTTGGAGATCCTGTGTCACAACTGAGATATTCTCAGATTATTGGTACGCTACTGTATATTGCTAATTCTACTGGACCTGATATTTTATATGATGTGAGTAGACTTAGAAGATATACTAGTAGGTCTGATGATTCTCATTGGAAGGTATTAGAAAGAATTTTTAAATATTTGAAAGGAACCATGACATATGGTATCCATTATTCTGGGTATCCCACTGTATTAGAAGCATACAGTGATACTAGTTGGATAACTAACACAATAGATCGTAAGGGAACGAGTGGATATATTTTCACTCTCGGTGAAGCAGTTGTGGCTTGGAGATCTTCCAAGCAAACTGTGATTTCATGATCTACTATGGAAACTGAATTAATAGCCTTAGATACTACCGGACATGAGGTAGTGTGGCCTAAGAATTTATTATCAGAAATTTCACTTGTTAAAAAACCAATGCCAACTATTTATGTTCTTTGTGACAATCAGGCTGTGATAAGTGTTTGTAATAATAAACACTTTAATCATAAGAGGAGACATTTGAGTATCAGGCATTCTACGATAAGATACCTGATAAAGAATGGATACCTGACTTTGGAATATGTAAAGTCAGAAAATAACCTAGCGGATCCTTTGAGGAAAGGACTGGCAAAGTCGAAGGTTATACGTACATCAAGGGGGATGGGACTGAAGTCCATTAATTAGGTCACCGATAGCGGCAACCCAACCTTCTTGACTGGAGATCCTAAGAAGAAGGTTCAATGAGAAGAATAAACTATTTGAGTGATTGGATAGAACTATTAAAATATTATTATAAGTCCATTCCTAGGGTGTGAGTGCTACAAACGCAATGGCAAAGGAAAAACGAAATGTTTTGAATGAGTCCAAGACTAAGGCAAGGTATTGAATTGTAGGTACCCTTGGAGGACTCACCTATATGAGTGTGACTGTGGGACCGCAGTCTATAGTAATTGGGTTATTCCCTAGAGCGCTCATGAATCCAAGATACGGTGCACGACCTTTATGCACCACCTTGAAAGGAATCTGATATATGCCGTACTATGTGTGTGGTGTGTAGAAGCTTGAGTTAAAAGATTCTAGTTCAAGACTTGGTTCACCATGGATCTTTCAAATGGAAACACGCTAACACTAGGTTGACGTTCAAAGCCGCAAGCTACCTCTATTGATGCATAGTACTTAGTCCAAAGAAAATTGTATTCTATTCTGTTTTTTAAAATATTTTAATCAGGTGGGTGATTCTTAGTTTTTCAACTTAAAAATTATTAAACTATTTGATGTAAAGTGAAATATTGTGAACCATTACCATAGTTCAATATATCAATTCGGTTATCTAGATTTAAATAAAAATGTGTCTTGGTACTTGAACCAATGTATACCTCTTGGGGATATGAGCCTTAACCGCTTCCGAACCAAACAAAGGGTTGTGTCCTTTGGTGAATTAGAAACATTTTCAATGTATTCTCTAATATTTGAGAAGTTGTGACTTCTCAAAAGTACTCCTTCATTTAAGTTGTGACTTTTCACAAGTACTATTTAATTTATGTAATGTGACTTTTCACATGTACCATTTCATTTAAATAAGTTATGACTTTTCACAAATGCCCTTTCATTCTCTATAAATAGGGAACCCCACCACATAATCTTAAAAAATTCTCTACAAAATTAGAGAAACACTTTCTCATTCTTTTTGTCTTTCTTTCTTTGGGCTTTGGCTATTTTATATCAGATTCGAGGATCTCCTTTTGTGTGCACCGACGATGAGATTAACGGGAAATGACGTTGTTGTATCTTGGAAGTAGACTGTCAAGAAGTCTAGTGCATGTTTTAAATTTGGAGGCGGTGGAATCTACTCTAAGGAAATCGTCTATCACAACGTGCCTCAACATTGGGTTCTCTGTTTCAAATTTGTTCTTGTTATTTTACATATTCTCTAGTTTACAAAGCGTTTCAAAATATATTCCCAGCAGTCCTTCCTAGTATTGCTTATGATAAGTCATGTATCAATTGATTTATGGAATGAAAGTTATTTTTAAAAAATATAAATTTGTCGGTTATGGTATTTTTCTGGAGTATAAAATTATAAACAACCAAACAAATTAAACAAACTATAAAGATGCATGGGTTGATCAGTTTTCCTCGGAAGCTGCTTAATTTGATGGTGGACAAAGATAAATTATTGATTTTCATGAGGTTGCACCAGTTTATATATACTAATTATTTAAACTTCATTTTCCAAAGACTTTCTGCAATTAAATTATTAAATATATATACCTCTATTGTTTATAAATAATAATTAATCGATGATGTCTACAGCTTATACGTACGTAATAAGATTTGAATCTTAGCTGCGTCGACTTGATCTACGTTGCTTGCCAAAGCATTGTGAAGGGTCAGTTTCTTCTTGTACAATATTATGACTGTAACAAGGAGAAGAAAAAAATAGAAAGGTTTCCAAAATTCGGGTTCCGGCTTGGATTTGAAACCTAGGTTCTCGGATCGGAACTCAGATGAATAGTTCTACTCGGACATGGGTGAATATCTACTAGGGACAGCTGGCTAAGCTAACCGAGTAGATGTCCGCTTGAAGTTTGCAAATTTGGATGTGGATTTGGTTTTTCGTAGTATACCCAGATCCACATCCAAGTGAACAACCCTAAGAAGAAATACTCTATTTTTTTTTTGTCTAAATTATTATATATCTTATACCCCTACTCTATATAAAAAGAGACTTGTCCCATGAGTTGTAAATTCTTGTCACCGTGAAGACAATTTTACCTCTAAAATCATTTTCCTTTCGTTTTTTTCTAGCTTGGTTTTATGTCTTTAATTAGACAAAAGATATTTTCAAAACATTTTTAACAAAAATATTTTCAAAAGTAAAAAATAAATATTTTTTATTTTCCAAATGTATTTTCTTTTAATTCAATAGGATTACTTTGTAACATTCTTTTTAACTTTTTTTAAGGTAGTTGTATCGTTTTAGGGGAAAATGGAGCATATTGCAATTTTTCAATAGTTCAGTGCTGATTGTCAAAAATGGGACTCTAGGCGTGATTAAAAAATAGGTTATAGTTTGATAGGAATAATTTGTATATTTAGAAAACCAAAATTATCTGAGAATTGAGGATGATGTTGATCAATATTAAATTGTTGGAGAATTTACATGAAAAACCCAATCCAATTTTTGCCCATTAGATTAAACCGTCGATAATCAATCATCACTAGCTCACTGAACAGGAAAACTAGTGCATGCAGTACGTACGTGAATAGCAGCCACAATGTATACTGTAGTTAGTGTTTAATACTTTGAGAGTGATCGGTGCAAAACTGTAAGTGCATAGTATCGTAGTTTTATATTAAAGTGATGAGAAGAGTATTGTCCTCAGGGATTGGTAACTTACTTTTAACAAATACTGAAATTATATTAATCTTGACTTTATTTAGAAAAGTCACTAAAATTTTTGTAATTGCAAATTAAAATAAAATTAATTCAAAGAGAATACTCAAAGGAAAAGAAAGATATTGTTCAAATATCAAATCAGTGAGAAAGAAAACTTCTAGGAAATCGATTTCACTTAATTCCTCATTATGTTTTACTCATATAACTAATTGAATTTAATTCTCTTTGTTTGTTAGCAATCTCCACAAACATCCAAAAGCCTCTTTCGAGAGCTGCTTTCTCTCTGAAACAGAGTAGAGGCCTTTTTTCCTACCCTAGTGTAAGCAGTCAAGGACCGTTCTTTTGATGTTTTGCTCCCCTTCTTCAAGAGTCGAAAAGAGTTTTTTCGATGGACGAGGAACTGCGGTTGCTGTACGAGCAACTTTCTCTTACGGCTGAGGAGTCTGCGGAGGTTGTTGTAGAAACAGCGAGACTTGATGATGTTCAAGCTCGAGGTGAGAAATCTTTGATGGTCAGGCTATTTACGGAAAGACACTATAATAGCGAAGCGTTTAAACAGATGATGCGGCGGATCTGGAGACTAGCCAAGAGCATTAAATTCCGAGATCTAATGGCGGCCTGATGCTAGTGGAGTTTGATGATCCAAGGGATAAGACACAAGTCCTCCATGATGGTCCTTGGACTTTTGACAAACAGTTGGTCTTAACCAACGAGTTTGAGGGCTATCTACAAGTGCATGAAGTCTCCATTACAAAAGTCAATTTCTGGGTTAGAATTTATGATCTACCACTGATTGCACGGAATGAATATGTCGGTAAGTTGATTGGGGAGGCTCTAGGTAAGGTCATTGAAGTGGATGTTGATTATGATGATTTAGCATGGGGGAGTATATGATAGTCCAAATAAGTTTGGACATTACGAAGCCCCTACTGTGGCGGAAGAAGATTACCCTGGGCTCACACAAAGACTGTTGGGTACGGTTCACCTACAAGAGGCTGCCGGATTTCTGTTACCAGTGTGGGTGTATGGGGCACTCCCATCATGACTGCGAACTTTGGAAGTCTCGAACTGCCGAACATGCGGGGGACAGCCTTCTTTACGGGCTATGCTTGAGGGGGTGCCACCTGCTGGATGGGGGGCCAATAACCGCCAGATGGGTCAGAAGGCTAGTAACACAAGGAAGCAACAAACTCTTATCTTTGCAACGAATATCGAGGGACATGTCATGGGTTTGCAGGAGAAACATACAGGAACTTCAAATAACCGAGATACCAGGGATGAGGCCGTCGTGCCTAGTCAGTTATTTAATGTTCCTATCTATGAAGAGTTGTCGTGTGATAAAAGGAGTGAAGATGAAATTTTGTTGAAAGGTGACCCGAACAAACAACTACAATCCGTGGAAGGAGGTTTGAATGCCATGGATGACGTCATACCCAACTGTCAGAAACAAAAAGCCAAGAGTAGAAGGCGTATAACCTCCCTTGTGACTGAAGTGGAAACCCCAGCAACTTCTACCAAGGTTCTGCACAAGAGACTTGCTCCATCTACTGAACACGAAGATGCAAGGGCTGCGAAGAAGGCTTCCACATGCTTACCTGCGGGTTTGCTGGAGGAAGATGATCATACTAGATGGGTGGAGGCTGCGTGGCAGCCGCATCGAGACCAATGAGGCTGCTAACCTGGAATCCTCGCGGGCTTGGGAACCCATGAGGATTTCGAACTCTTCTTGATCTAATCACGAAGGAAGCTCTTGATATTGTCTTCCTGCAGGAGACAAAAGTTACATCTCACGTGATGGAGAGTTCAAACTCAGGTTAGGTTTTCTTAATTGCCTTACTATTGATTGTTGTGGGCGTAGTGGATGTTTGGTGCTTTTATGGAATGAAGATGTTAGCTTGCAGGTGATTAATTATTCGATTAATCATATACATGCTACGATTACAAGCGGTGTAGATAAAATAGGGATTGGGTTCTAACAGGATTTTATGGCCATCCTGAAACTGCTAAGAGAAACCAAACCTAGGATTTGATACGTTCAATTGCCAATTCAGTTGACAAACCTTGGCTTGTGTATGGAGATTTCAATGAAATCTTGGATCATAATGAAAAGTGGGGTGGCAGAATGAGACCACAATGCCAATTAGATGATTTTCGATATGTTCTTTCTGACTAATAATTGATGGACCTGGACTTTTCTGGCCCTGCCTACACATGGTGTAATAGGAGAGAGGTAGGAGATCAAATTTGTGAAAGACTTGATCGATGTTTAGCAAATTCCAGCTGGGTTGATTTGTTCCCTGATTTTCATGTTCAACATGGGACTGTATCCTACTCAGACCATATTCTTGTGTGCATTAATACTCATGGTTTTCCTACTAATCAAAAGGGTAAAAGGATGTTCAGATTTGAGGCTATGTGGGTGGGTCATCAAGATTGTGAGAAACTTATCCATGATACATGGTAGGAGGAGCAAAGAGGAAGTTGCATGGTTGCTGCCATGAGTATGATCTCAATTTGTGAGGGCAACTTAGCTTGTTGGAATCAAAAAAAATTTGGTATGGCTCAGAAACAAATCAAACAATCCCAAGAAAAACTGAAAAATTTACAATCTATGAATCCCACTTGTGAGAAAATAGAGGAACATAAAACAGCAAGAGGGGAGGTTCAGGTGTGGCTAGAGAGGGAGGAACTTATGTGGAAACAAAGATCAAAGGTTCAGTGGTTGTGTTGTGGGGACCAGAAAACCAATTATTTCCATCAGAAAGCTTCCCAGAGAAAGAAGAAAAACTTTATCCAAAGATTGAAGGATGGAAATGGTATTTGGAGAGAGGGAGCGCATCGAGATAAGCTGGTTAGGGAGTATTTCAGTTCCCTGTTTACTGCTTCATCATAAAGAGGTTCTATGGATATTCTGAATGGGGTGGAACCAAGGGTGACTGCAGATATGAACATTGAGTTAGAAAAGATCTATATTGCTGAAGAGGTGTTTAGTGCTTTAAGGCAAATGCATCCTAGCAAAGCCCTTGGCCCAGATGGGATGCCACCAATATTTTTCCAAAAATATTGGCACATCATTGGAGAAAAAGTTACTGCAGCTGTGCTAGAAGTCCTCAATGCAGGTCATTTCCCAACTGATTTAAATCATACTCTGTTAGTATTAATACCAAAGACATGCTCACCTACTTTAGTTTCTGATTTTAGACCTATTAGTTTGTGTAATGTAATTTACAAGCTAATAGCTAAAGTCATTACTAATCGATTGAAAGGTGTGTTGCCCTCCATTATTTCTGATACACAATTTGTATTTGTGCCTGGAAGACTTATCACAGACAATGTGTTAGTAGCTTATGAACTGATCCACTATCTTAAACAGAAGAGAAAGGGGAAAAAGGGCTTTATGTCACTGAAATTGGACATGTCCAAAGCTTATGACCATGTGGAATGGGATTTCCTTGAAAGTATTTTAAGAAAATTGGGGTTCACTTGTGGATTGGTTGATCTCATCATGAAATGTGTGACCTCAATTTCATTTTCTGTTATGGTGAATGGCAACCCTACTGAGACAATACTGCCTTCTTGAGGCATTAGACAAGGGGACCCCTTGTCCCCTTATCTATTCCTTTTATGCACTGAAGCTCTAATTAGTTTGCCTAAAACACTGAATTGGACAGATCTGTTAAGGGGATTAAAATATGTAGGGGGCACCTATTATTAATCATATGCTTTTTGCTGATGACTCCATTGTGTTCTGTGATGCGGATGTAGCCACCTCAGTTAGTATTCAAGGGATGTTAAGGAAATATGAATTAGCCTCTGGTAAGATGATTAACAAATAGAAAATTGCTATGATCTTCAGCTCTAACGTGCCTGATAATTTGAAAGAAACCATTATGGCTATGTGGGACATAACAACAATATGAGAAATATTTGGGGTTACCTCCCATAGTTGGGAAAGCAAAATCTGTTGCTTTTGCTGCAATCAAAAGTAGAGTATGGAGGAGACTACAAAGTTGGAAGGAAAAATTCTTGTCTCAAGGGGGTCGGGAGATCTTACTAAAGGCTGTTGCACGTTCTATCCCATCTTTTGCTATGAGTTGTTTCAAATTACCCACTACTTTACGCAGAGAATTAGAAAAGATGATGGCTTGGTTTTGGTGGGGGACAAATAACTGATGGGAGGAGAATTCATTAGGTATCGTGGGACAAACTGTGTGTTCCTAAATTCAGAGGTGGAATGGGCTTTAGGGACTTCAAAGTCTTTAACATGGCTCTCTTAGCTAAACAGGCTTGGAGGGTGCTCAAGTATGAAGACTCTCTAGTCCATAAACTGTATAAGGCTAAGTATTTTCCTAATTCCTCGTTTTTTGAGTCTCAAATGGGCCATAGCTCTTCCTACACCTGGAAAGGGATTTGGGAAGCTAAAAATATGTTATGAAAGGGTGTCAATGGAGGATTGGGAACGGGGCTAATGCTCGGATATGGCAAGATAACTGGGTTCCTGGCCACCAAAGTTTAATGTTGGAGGAGTCTGGTAGTGAAGAAATGGACCTTTCAGCAAGGGTAGCATCCTTGATAGATACTGAAACTGGTTGGTGGGATGTATCCAGGGTTAGAGCTCTCTTCAGTCCAACAATAGCTTCAGATGTAATGAAAATCCTTCTCAGTCCAGGGCAACATGAAGATGTATGGATGTGGCAGCATGAGAAAAATGGGGCATTCAGTGTTCGAAGTGGATACAGATTCTTCATAAATCTTATACAACATGATACTGCTGAGAGTTCAAATGCTCGTGACGAGCAGAAAATGTGGAAAGCCATTTGGAAAATGAGGGTTCCCAATAAAGTTAGAGTTTTTGCTTGGAGAGCTTGGAAGGAATGCTTACCTTCGAAATATAACTTGTTTAAAAGGAAAATTATAGAGAGTACTGCACGTGATTTTTGCAAATATCCTGTTGAAGATGTATCCCTTGTTGTGTTACAGTGTCATGATATTAAAGCAGTGTGGCGGCAACGTCTACCTGATCTAACATTTTTCCCTGAGTTATGCATAGTTACTGAAGCAGTTGTGTCTCTTTTACACAAAGGGAATCAAGGTCTACTTAGCAGATTTTTCTTCATTGCATGGTCATTCTGGTATAGGCGCAACAAGTGGACCATTGAGCACAGCATATTGAACCCTCTACAGACTGCAAACTATGCTCTTAGTTTGCAAAAACCTATACTCCCAGTCCCTGCTGAACCAAACTATTTAATGCAGAAACTGGGTTGTTGGCGCGCTCCTCCCTCTAGTTTTTGCAAGCTAAATGTTGACGCTGCGTTATTTTTTTACCTTAGAAAGGCTGGAGTAGGTGTTGTGCTTAGGGATGAGAAATGAGATGTTCTTATGGCTGTGAATAAATCTAAGCATGAGCTTCTTGAACCGGAGTCAGTCGAGTTACTAGCCATGTTACGAGGTCTGCAATTCAGCTTGCACTTAGGGATTTCTAAGGTTGTGCTTGAGAGTGATTGTTTACTTATGGTGGAAGCTTTGGCTACTAATGAAGATTCCTTGTCAAGCCAAGGTAACTTATTGAAGCAGGTCAGAAATCTGCTTAACCATTTCGAACAGTATCGAGTTCAACGTGTAATGAGAGGTGGAAATCAGGTTGCTCACTACCTGGCAAAGCATGCATGGTCAGTCCATGATTTAGAGATGTGGATGGGATCTGTCCCTTCTTTTCTACATCAATATATCTAGCTCGATCACGCCAATTTGTAAGCATTACATTTGATGAGTAAATGAAGTTCTTCTTATAAAAAAACAAAAAAGCCTCTTTCGATAGTCAATTGGAAATTATTCTTGTTCATCATTTTACATAAGAGTATGCAAATTAATAAAACAAGAAAGCAATAAGACCAATGATTTTAATACTATATAGGTTCATACAAGTCTTTAGATCTTTATAATTACCTATGTCAAAATATCCAAGATCTATCCTATAATTCCATCTTTCGACAGCAAATCACAAGATTAAAATCGTCTAATTAATGGTCAGTTAATTAGAAGCAATAAGCTCATAACAAATCAGACAAACATTGAAGAGAATTACTTCAAATTAACATAGAAAAGCAAGCATAGTTCGGAATTAGATTACATCATTTTCCTAGAATAAAGAAAATTTAGTTCATGCTAAAAATTAAATTCAACATAAACAAATTTACCATAATTTTTCTGAGAGAAGAATAGAAGAAAATGAACACTGAAAATGCTCCTTACAGTCCGCAGTGTCGTCCCTCGCAAGCTGCAGCGTCTGAAATGAAAAACTCCAAAGAAATTTCCCTATGAAAAACTCTCCAATTTCGTGCTAATGATATGCTTAAATAGGGCAGGAAAGAAACCCTAATGTCTTAATATTCTCGTACACAAAATCGCCTAAATTTTAGGACTCAACTTGGCAGCCACGTACGCACTTCGTCAGTTCGAATTTGGAAATACTTGTTAGAGACAACTTTGTAGTCCTTTAAGATAACTTTTCAACACATCAAGAATTGCATCAATCTGATATTAGAGTAGAAAGTTATGATTAAAATACTAAAGTATATCCATGTTTTCTGCTAGCGCGTTTTCGACTATGATCTGAATTACTCTCAAACCTCATCATTATCCTTATTTGAAGAGTCCTACACTCATTGAAAGTTCTTAGGTTGTTCCAACGTTTTGCCCACTTGAAAGTCCTTTGAATTCGAATGGGTTTGGACTTGTTTTTTTGTAAACTCTGAAATTATACATAAAAATCTGTTCAGGAGTATCCCAAAGTAAATAGAAACTCAATTCAAGAATACACATTAATTCCAATGATTTCTATTAACATTTTACTATTTTAGTCCAATAATAAGGTATTTAGACTAAACTTTAAAGTTAAGAAGTGATAAAATATAAGAAATTATGCAAATCATCATGGAAGATACAACAAATAAATATAAATAAACATATTATAACATAAAGTCTGAGATTTTTTCTTTTTTACTTTTAGAAAATGTTAGACACGCAATCATCTTTATACAATTATATTTTAAATTATGGATATTTTTATAAAATAACTTATAAAAAGTGTAAGAAGATTATGGGTATATGATTACTATTTATTTATTTTTTAAGATATAAAGCGGAAGACGAATATATGTACAAGTCTTAATGAACGTTTGGTAAATAAGATGGACGATAAATTTTCAAAATTTTTCATAATCTCTTTTCTAAATATAACTCAAACATAGTATACTTTTTAACTTCAAATCTAATTTTTTCATCTAATCATTACAATTTTTACAAACTTAAAAATAAAATACAAAAATCAATATAACTTTTTCAAATTTCAAAATAAAAATAATATTAAATCATTTCTCTCTCATTTCCTAAAAATAACATTAATCAATTTCAGTCTCATTTCCCAAGTTTTTCTTTTTCTTTTCTCAAAATTTAATAAAAAATTTTTATTTAAACTATTTCATTATTATTTACCTATCATTTTATTATTATTCACAAAATTATAAAATAAATGAGGTTTAGATAGTGTGTAACGCCCCGGTCTCGGATGGGTAAGAAAGTTACTATTTGTCGCTCAAAACCATGTCTCAATCATTTAGTCATAGACTCCAAAATTCTCAATGACACATACAATTTGCTATTTCAAATCAACTACTCAAAAATGAATAATCTAAAACATCAAAAAATCTCAAAATAAACCTCAACCTTCCAAAATACCCAATCGACAAAGTAAAACAAAACTATTGAATAAAATGCTCAGATAACCAAAGTACCCTCTTTGTACTTATTCCACTATGCTCACGTAGCCTTATACATGATTTCTAGTCTTGATCCCCAGTTGTACCATAAAAAAATTATCAGAAAACTTTTATGGAGATAAGGAGTGAGTTATAAATAACTCAGTAAGCAGAGAACATATACTAATATGTAAACATGAGCCTTTTCAGAAAGTTTGGTATGCATAAACAAAACATTTCATTTTCATATGCAAATCTCAAAAACGTGTTATTAGAAAATTAGAGCGACTTTTCAATATTTTCATACTCAAAAACCAACTGTTCATATTTAAAGACACTTTTCATATTCAAAGACTATTTTCATATTAAAAAACCAACTGTTTATATTCAAATATCCATTTCATATTCAAAGACCCATTTCATATTAAAAAACACTTTGTCATAACTTAACTGAACATCTTCATTTTATCATATCATATCATATCATATCATATACCACATTTAACCCTCGTGGTAGGGTTGTGCTATCCCCGGTGGCCAAACCAAACAGTATCATATTGTGAAACTTTCCCTTATTCATTCTTGGAGCCTCGAGTGTGTACACATGAAAGAACATATAAAATACCACTTTGTTTCCAAAGTGGGTCCACTCATATCATATCATGTTGGTACCAAACATATCATGTGAACCAGTATCATCATATTAGAACCATATTCTGAATCAGAATAAAAACAGATAAGTATGCCAAAGGTTTTTCACATCCGTCTCATATCAAACCACGTGTGGAACATATTCATATCATTTCCATTTGATAAAAAACAGATCCAAATCATTTTCATATCATATGTACAAAAATTTACAGATATCATATTCGCTCTTTTGCACATTTCAGAAATATGTCAAATATTGCTCATGTCTACACTATTTATGTCAAAAGTATTTCTTTTCTCTTTCATACATATCTCATGAGTGAATGCAAAACAGATACTGAGGTTGTTTTTTCACATTTTCTTTTAAAAACATAACATGCACATTTTACAAACCAATCTCAATTCATTTTTCATTTTTATGCAAATCTAGCATATGAACCCCACTTACTTGGACTTCTTAGTTTTTTAGAAATCTTTCCTCAATAATGCCGAATAGAAATTACTCGTCACCTATAAAAATAATCATGCAACTCCCGTAAATTTTCAATTGAACACGTATTTCAATAATTAATCTGAAATACTAAATTAATCTATTTAATTCCTTAACAACCTAGAATTCTCATAACCCTAAAATACCATCACTTCCCAAAATCCTCAATATCCACTTAATAAATAAAAAACCGTCTCAAAATTCAACTTCAATTAAAGACCAAGTCCCCAATGACAAAAGCTTTTGTAAAACACAAGTTGAACTTAGAACCAAGCCCAACCTAAAAAACAAGGCCCATTCAAAACCCATTTGAAATAGAAAAATTCTAAACATAAGCCCCACACCCCTGCACACTCACTTAAAAATATGTTATTTTACCTTTTTATTCATGTAATGAAAATGATTATAGACATGTTTGTAAGTAAAATATGATAAAAAGGTAAAATGACATGTCTTTAAATGGGTGTGTAGGGTGTGGGGCTTATGGGTAGCACTGCTCTTTGAAATATACATTCAAATCATACTTGGCTTAAGGGTAAAATAGAAATCTCATAAACCTATAATCTCCCCCTACCCTCTAACTTTACGTAACTACATTTCTCATAAGCATCCATCTATTTCCAAAACTCACAAGAGAGGGAAGACGACTCACCGTGAGGGAAGGAGGTCGCGGCGGAGCTGGGTTGCGGTGGGTGCTGCCTGTCCTGATGGCAGCGTACTAAAAGAGAGAAAGAGATGGGCGAGAGAGAGAGAATGGAGAGACAGAGAGAGAGAGCTAGAGGGAGATACAAGCTTACGGTGCTGTTGGTCGGAAATGGAGGTGGGACAATGAGGACTCCAAGAGGCACCTTGGGGTTGGGCGGTGCATAACCGACGACGGCAGTGGCTAACCCGTAGCAGTTGGTGGTCTGAACAGTGAAACAAGGGCTGGTTTTTGCTTTGTTTTTAGTTTGTAAAAAAGGGGCTTTCAGTGGTGGTGTAAGGGGCTTGCGTGTTGGTTTTGGGCAGTGCTAGGGCAACATGGTGGAGGAGTTCTTGGTTGTACCGAGGCTGAGCAGCGGAAGGGGGTTGCGGCATGGTGGTTGGAGCCTCTGAAAGTGGGTCTCCAAACTACACGCAGCGGCAAGAGTTCTCAACGTAAAAACAAAAAACTTTCTATTACGGCTGAGATGGAGGTGGTGTAATGAACCCCACTGGAAGCGTAGATAAGAACATAGAAATGGTTGTATGAAATGCTTGTAATGAGGAATGCAGTGAATGTAAATGACTACTGGGTGAATGAGTACATGAGAATGCACAACGGATGTTTGATAAAAAGCTCAACAGAGCCACTGGTATTTTGCTATGGGTTCTTCGAGAGACCCAACCTCCATTACATCATTCTTTAAGTAAAATCTTCAGAATATTCATCAATACCTGAGGTTCCCTTCATATTCACTCAGGGATAACTAACTGGTCTAATAAACTTGCAACACGTGTAAAGTAGAAATAACTGACTGCTTGCTTAAAGGAAATATTACAATGACTCGACGATAAGAATTAGAAATAACGACAAGCATAAACGACAGACTCCATACTTAGACAGCAGCAACTAAAAATACTTCCAAAATGCTTCGTTTAGAGTTTCCCTCCATTTCCTGCCTTTTTCAAACCCTTCTCTAGAAGAGGTCATAACAATCTCTCCCCCTTAAAAAACCTTGTCCTCAAGGTTGAAAGCACTGATGTAACTTCTTATGAGTAGACCCTACTGTCAGTGTAAGCTAGACTGCAACAAACACTCCCACTTCAAGCCACCTTGCCCACATGGTGCGATTGAGTTGCAAATTTTTTATTTTTTTTCATAACTTCAAAAGTCTTAACAGTGAGTCCTCGCCCAGTGATAAGGGTGTTCAACAATCTAAAGGTAGCCACCGTGATATCATACATGGCAGCCAAGGTAAAATTATCCAAAATTTAGAAAGTAATGGTAGAAATTAGAATAATAGCAAAAATGGTAAAATTACTGCTAAGATTGAGACTTTCAAGATTAGTCAATCTTCCAACTGCAATTGGAACTCCATGGAGCTTATTGAAGTGAGCATCGAGACAGCACAGAGACTTCATCTCACATACAGAAGAGGGAAGGGAACGAATCTTGTTCACTTGTATCGAAAGATTCGGAAGATTTACTAATCTGTTTACTTGTAAATCTTCTCCAGCCTCTCCTCAACCTCTTTCAAAAGCTTCTCGTACGCGTCGTGCATCTCGTCCAGCTGGACTATAGCCTTGTAGACTGTAATGAATCCCACCCATGAGTCACCTCTTTCCCCACCAAACAATAACAGGTCCCTAAGGAGTTCCCATGCTTAAATGGTTTTGAAAAGTATGAAATTTCAGATGCAATGTTTCCTCAAGGGGTTGGTAAGGTAGGTCCATAGCAAACGAGATTAAACTAACAATTCCAAAACGATCCTAATATAATCCAAAAATCTGATTCAGAAGCCCACAAATATGTTTCATCCCTGAGTTTGATCTCAATTCAGACAATCAAAACACATCAATGTAGCACGGTTTATCAAGACCATGAGCCCATTGCAACACCGGCATCATCAGTTTCTGCACAGGTTATTCATTTTGCTGAACTGGATGAGTAGAAAATGGATCAGGAGTACTTCTCGCATTCATATCAAGGTTCTGGGCTCAAATAAAGTTGTACATAGACCATTTGCCAATTCAAATTTTGATAACTAGTTCATAGGCCATGTGGACAAATGTACTGAGTTATCGCTAAAAAAATATCTGCCAATTTGGTTGCCTTGGCACAGTATTTTGAAACTCTTCTTTGAGGACACTCTCGCCAGCTAAATGCACACTTATAGTCATATTTTCTTGTCCAAGGAAGATATCTGTTAAGGTAGATTGAGGTTCAAATGATGCACGAGAAGTTACAGGGGTATGGAATCCTTTGGAGTTTTCCAAGACCTCTTCCCCATGAGTGTAGTAGCAATGTAGCACATCAACACTACCAACCTTTAGCTTCTCATGAGCTTCCTTCAATGTTTTCCCATCTACGACTTTCAACATGCCAAAACAAGGACCTTGCCTGCGTATTTTATCGAACAAGTTGAGTGCATTACTCTTACAGCCGTACGTAATCGCATCATCTTCTTCCTCACTAAGTCGCAAAAAATGTGCGAATTCCTCTGAATTGAAACTACACACAACTAAAGAAGAAACTGGGGACAGATCATTGAGCTCGAATTTCCACTCTTGCAACCTCCGATGTACTTGCTACTCTAAAACAACAATGTCATAAGCTCGACTCTTCTTCCTTGCAAATTGGAGGTCGTTGAGCACCCCTTCAAGGTCGTTGACCTAGTTCTTAGCCCTCTCCTTCAAGAGCTGGTGCAATGTAGACTCTCACTTGCTCTTCGAACCCTTCTGCATCGATCCCCTCCAGAAAAATCTTGAGAAACACATAAAAACAGCCAAAAGTATAGCATAGAAATATTTTGCTGCCGAAATCTGAAGAGCTTTGATGAGGAGACAACAACAGCCGAAAGGAGGGCATCGTGTACAACGATCTCAAGCACAAGAAGAGTTCCAAGAAGTGCTTCATCTCCCACGAAATAAGAGGTGAGAAGTGGCAAAGAAGTTAATGGAGATGAGGAATAAGATTGAAGGGACTTACAATCAAGTGACACTAGATTTACAAAGAGACTGAGCTCCTCTTGGTCCTAAACCCTCTCGACGGTGAGTGACGACCACTTGAGGGTGTGGGTCTCGCATGGGTGTTGCCATACGAGGCGTACAACAGCATCTCCGCGTCTGCGACCAACTGGCCTCATAGAATTGTCTACCTTGTTGATGAGGTGCATCGTGATCAAGTGCTCCTCCTTGGTGCAGTCCATTTCTAACGGCTTGTTAATGGAGAAGAGCCACGAAATACGAATGGGAAATTCTGAGGGTTGAGACAATATGATGGGATTGTCAAAGGAATTTTCTATAACAGAGGGAGGAGGAATTTCTTTAGGGACAGATACCATGAGCACTGCCTTCTCTTTTCTTTCTTCCACGATTTCATCTACATTCATCGTTCCATTTTTTTCCTGCAATATCCATTTTTGTGAATCTTCGATTGAAGCCGTAGCTCCCTTTTCTACTCCCACCTCCATAGCTTGGTCTTCCCAGACCAAGAAGGATTCCTCGACTTGTTGCTTGAAAACCTTGTAACTTGTGTGCATTCGATCAAGTAACTCTGTGATGTGCAACATTTTTTCAAGAGCTTTTTCCATCAGTGGCAGCAAATTTACTTGCTGATTGTTGAAGGTTATTCCGTCCATGGAAGAATCGGTGGCTCTAGATACCAATTGTAATGAACCCCACTGGAAGAGTAGATAAGAACACAAAAATGGTTGTATGAAATGCTTGTAATGAGGAATGCAGTGAATGTAAATGACTACTGGGTGAATGAGTACATGAGAATGCACAAGGGATGTTTGATAAAAAGCTCAATAGAGCCACTAGTATTTTGCTACGGGTTCTTCGACTGCTTACTTAAAGGAAATATTACAATGACTCGACAACAAGAATTAGAAATAACGACAAGCATAAACGACAGACTCCATACTTAGACGACATCAACTAAAAA
Organism: Juglans mandshurica; assembly: GCA_022457165.1. NCBI lineage: Eukaryota > Viridiplantae > Streptophyta > Magnoliopsida > Fagales > Juglandaceae > Juglans > Juglans mandshurica. The sequence goes on from CM039619.1 coordinate 38,670,258, forward strand.
TACTTCCAAAACGCTTCGTTTAGAGTTTTCCTCCATTTCCTGCCTTTTCCAAACCCTTCTCTAGAAGAGGTCATAACAGGTGGGGGTGCACAGGTGTAGCAGCATTACACGGCACGGTGATTGCGTGGAGGCTACGGTGGTGGTGGTTTTTTTCCCATGGTTGTGGGGTTGAGAGGGTGAGCAATGGCTCGTTGGTTCATTTGTGAAAGCCACATGTTGCCGTGATGGTGGCCGTGCGGGATGGTGGGCGATGCCGCGCCAGTGAGTGATGGCCCTGGCTACGGTGATTGCAAGGAGGTTTGCAGTGAACTAGAGAGACTTTGAGAGAGAGAACCGAGAGTATGAGAGACATTGATAGAGAGAGATTGTCAGGTTGGAAATAGAAATGTACTGCAAGTAGAAGACAATAAAAAGTAGAGAGGGTGAGACCGGAGTGATGGACGGAAACAAAATAAAGAAGAGAACTAAAAAAAATGGAAAGAAAGTTCAAACTGCCTAGACGTGGAGGTAATGAAGATTTGGGTTTAGGAATTTTTGGAAGTGCATAAACTGAAAGTGAAAACATGTCGGAAAGATAAAATGCATGAGGAAAGATGATGCTCAACTCAAACGATGTCGTGGGGGTAGGGGAGGTTACTCAGTGTTGAGGCTACGTAAAAAAAATAGGGAAAAAAAGGGGAAGTTTATCGGGGCTAGGGGAGGCAGGAGGGAAAATAAAAGAATCCAATGGGCCTGGGTGTTACATAGTGAGTTGAGTTGATATGAGATGCAGCTGAAAATTAAATAAATATTGTTAGAATATAATTTTTATTTTAGAATTTGAAAAAGTTGAATTATTTATTGTATTTTATTTAGTAATTTGAAAAAATTATAATAATTAAATGAGATAAAATGAAATGGGTTGAGAAGATTTTGGTATCTGTATCCAAACCAACTATATATTAGAGTGACTTTGGTGAAGGACATCAGTTAGAATAAAGTGGCAAGGAAATAAATGCAATAAATTTGGCAACACGCTTGACTTTCTCTCCACACCGTGATTCCTGCATTTCCGCCATTTACATGCTGATTTTTCTGCAGATTTCCAATAAACAACAAATTGATTTATTTCCTTCTTAGTTTGTCTTTAACTTCCCTTTAAAAGCAATATCTTTACTTTCTTGGATTGGTATGTATTGATCTCCATTGTAAGAGAGAAGGTTCAGTTGATGATATTATAATAAAAGTGTGTGTTGCTTTGGCAATTGGTCTACGTCTGGAAGACATAGCTCTTCCTCTATTTTATTTTGTTTAATTGATGCTTTGAGCCGCCGTATGCAATTACTCCAAACTTTGCAAGTGGAGCTTACTGGCTTTGAGCAACTGAAAGAATTATATGACGAAGATGTGGATTTTGCTGACATATGGAGCAAATGTATCACACGACAACCAGTAGCTGACTACCATGTCCAAGACAGATTCCTTTTCCATGGCACCCAACTTTGTATCCCTCGGTCTTCATTACGGGAACACATCTTACGTGATTTGCATGGAGGAGGCTTAGGTGGTCATATTGGCTGAGACAAGGCCATTTCTCTCACAGCTGAGTGATGTGGGAAGGTTTGTTCGGGTGAAGAAAGGGCAAGCACAAAACACTGGGTTATATACTCATTTACCAGTCCCAGAAAACATATGGGAAGATTTGAGCATGGATTTTGTGCTTGGTCTGCCGCGCACTCAAAGGGGTGCGGATTCGGTTTTTGTCATTGTTGATCGATTCTCCAAAATGGCACATTTTAGTCCTTGCCGAAAGACATCGGATGCCTCCAATATAGCCAACCTGTTCTTCAAGGAAATTGTTTGTCTCCATGGAGTACCAAATCTAATTTCTGACAAGAACGTCAAGTTTTTAAGTCATTTTTGGGTAACTCTATGAAAGTAGTTCAACACCTCCCTCAAATATAGCACCACCTACCACCCCCAGACGGATGGCCAAACAGAAGTGATCAACCGTACGCTAGGTAACATGATCCATTGCATTTTAGGAGACAAACCAAAGTAGTGGGACGTTGCTCTTCCACAAGTGGAGTTTGCTTTCAATAATATGTGCAATCATTCCACTGGAAAACACCTTTTGAGGTTGTGTATACCAGTCCACTGAAGCTACTTTGGACCTTGTTCCCCTTCCCAAACTTCTTGGCTTTAGTGTAGCAGCTGAGCATATGGCCGAGCGCATCCAACAAGTGCATTCAGAAGTGCGCAACAACCTGGAAAAAGCTAATGAACAATAGAAGGCCACAGCTGATAAGCACAGGCACGCCAAAATTTTCCAAGAGGGAGACTTAGTAATGGTGCACCTACACAAGTCTCGATTTCTTATAGGCACCTACGAGAAGTTGAAGAACAAGAAATACGAACCTTTCCGGATTTTGAAAAAAATTAATGATAATGCGTATGTAGTTGAGCTACCTGAAGACATGTCCATTTCCTCCACTTTTAACGTGGCAGACCTCTTTGAATACTACCCACCAGATGAGCCCTTATGTGTCAGTAATAAATCGAGGTCGAGTTCTGTTTAAGCGGGGGAGAATTGATGAAGGATATGAGTTAGAATAAAGTGGCAAGGCAATAAAGGCGATAAACTTGGCAACACGCTTGACTTTCTCTCTGCACCGTGAATCCTACATTTCTGCCATTTACATGCTGATTTTTCTGCAAATTTCCAATAAACAACAAATTGATTTATTTCCTTATTAGTTTGTCATTAATTTCCATTTAAAAGCAATATCTTTACTTTCTTGGATTGATATATATATGGTCGGCGGTCATGCAGATGGTGCTCATGCGTAGGTGGAAGGGCCACCTGTGCAATGGAGGCTCGTGCTCGTGCTAGAGCTAGGTGCTTGTGCCATTTGGGCTCATGAAGGCGATGCTCACGCTAATGCTCGTGGTGGGAGGTAGTCGTAGAGAGGGGCACGGACAAAGGAGAAAGCAACAGAGGAGGGGGGAGGGTGGCGGAAACGAAGGTGATGAAGGAAAGCAGTAGAAGAAGAAAGAAAAAGAAAAAAGAAGAAAAAACAATAAAAAAAAAATAAGAAAGGGGGCGGCCGACAAAGAAGTGATGAAACCCTAAGCTCCCACTTGCAGTTTTTTATGTGTTTATGTTTTTTTTATGTGTTTCTTTTTCTTTTTATGTATTTGTAGTTTTTGTTTGTTTTTAGTAAATAATAAAAAGAAATAGGTTATTGGACTTAGTGTTCATAGCAGCAGAGTCTAATTATGCTTTCGGGCGGCCAGCAGTGCGATAATACTCCTCCTTGGGAGGACGGAGGGTGCTAGTGCTTCTTTTCATTGGAAGAGGGATCGTTTAGTTATGTTTTTATAGAACACTCTTCTTTCACAAACCAAAAGGTTTGTTAAGAGAGAGTTTTATAGAAGTTAAGACAATGCCCGTCACAAAAGAATTTATGTGCAGGGTGCCTAGAGCAGATGTGTAGTTTGGCTTGTAGTCTAGGTTTTCCCTATATTGATAAGTCACACCTGTAATTTCAGTTTAATTGAATGAAATGAAGTCTATCTTCATTAAAAAAAATGATATATATTGATCTTCATTATAAGAGAGAAGGTTCAGTTGATGATATTATAATAAAAGTGTGTTGCTTTGGCAATTAGTCTACCTTGGAAGACACAACTCTTCCTCTGTTTTATTTTGTTTAGTTTCGGCTACGTCAGACTAAGGTCTCATTTGTTTTCACATATGAGATAAGATGAATTGAAATAAAAGTTGAAAGTTGAATAAAATATTATTAGAATATATTTTTTTAATATTATTTTTGTTTTAAGATTTGAAAATATTGAATTGTTTATTTATTTTGTATGAGAATTTAAACAAATTATAATAATTAGATGAGATGAAATGAGTTGAGAAGTTTTCTGAAAACAAACGAGGCCTTCAATAAAGCCAAAGCCGAGCTCTACCACTGGCGTGCTCCTCACCAAAATGTACGTTTATGTGGCTAGTGGCCTGGGCCCCAACCTTTCACAATCCTCACATTTGAATGGACAGAGGTTTCAGCCATATCATGATCAGCAATCGGTCTGGTGAAACCCTATTCCTTGTGGAGGCAGAATATGTAACACCCGCGTCTACTTATGATCGTTATAATTAGGATTTTATGTTGAGTACTGCAATCTCATAAATTCAGGCGTGGCATGACGAAACTAAAAATTTATATTTAATCATGCATTCAATTACATATAATCGGTTATCCTATAAAAAAAAAACATATCGGTTAAGAGTTATACCCTAATTAATATTGTTGAATGCATGATAATATAAAAGAAAAATTATTCTCATCAGCTATTATTCACCACCCCACACTCAATACTCTATGAAAAATACTCCTACACCCTATGAAAAATATCCTCACACTCTATTAAAAAAAAACGAAAAACAAAAAACAAATTTTTTCTCATGTGTGAGGTATGTGATGTGAACAATTGTTGATTTGTAGCAAAACTCTAAGATAAAACGTCGGAATGCTTTGAAGTGATCATGTGATTTTAAATTTATATAATTTTAAGTGATCTGTTAGATCTAATTTATAATAAAAATAATTTTATAATCTAAGCTACATAACACATCCAAGTCACGTCAATTTTTTTAGTTTACTATTATGTAATCTTTTCATGGTTATAATATTTCTCATATATATATTATATATATAATATTATATATATATATATATATATGTATATCCTTGATGTGAAGGGTCTCTGTTTGTTCTTTTCTACTATGTGCATGTGTGGCTCAATATTAGATGACAAATAGAAAGAGTCTTCTCTTTTGTCTTCATTTTAGCCTCAAATTATATATGTGAAATGAGATTTGGATTTCTTAGGCTTTGTTTGAATAGTGAAAGTGTTTTATCTCTTCTCATAACATCATTACAATTTTTTTAAATTTTCACACAAAATATAATAAACAATTCAACTTTTTCAAATCTCAAAATAATAATAATATTAAAAAATAAAATATTCTAACAATATTTTATTCAACTTTCATCTAAAATCATCTCATCTCATCTCACTACCCAAACTGTACCTAGAATCTATTTTTATTGAAAGTTAGGGCCACTACAAGAAATAAGATTTTTTGCGGCGATTTTGTGTCTGCTGGAAATAAAACCGCCACAAAAAACCTTTAATTGCGGCGATTTTTTTCACTTTTTACAACGGACATATTTGCCACAAATATTAAATTGGCAAATTTTTACTTTTTCCTACGAAAAAATTCGCTGGCATATTAAAAAACTTGTTATGAAGGTTTATTAATCGCTGCAATTACGAAAGTGGCCTTTTGCAGTGATTTTTTAACTTTAAAAATCACCGCAAATAATAATCAGGCATTTTCCAACGATTTTAAAATTGTTGAAAAAAAATTAGACCTTATTTCCGACGAATTCCAAGTCACCGCTTAATGTCCAGTGCGAAGTGGAAAATTACAAAGTAGGTTAATGTACAATTCACTTTTTAAGCGACTTTTGTAGTTGTTGCGGCAATTTTTGTCGTCACAATAAAGTATTTTTAACTGTAGCGACATTAAATTTCCGTCGATTAGAAAAATCGCTGCAATATATAATATTTACAACGAACTTTGTCGCCGTAAGAACATATGCTACCAATTAAAGCTTATTAGCAGCGAATGCCATATCTTAGTTGCTCTCTAAATCCCCTTATTTTAGAGAATCAGAATGCCATATCTATTCTTTTGAGCAAGCACAACCAAATGGAGTGGTAGAAAGCGGTGGACAGCTTATCTCTTGATTGTGAACTGTTTCCATGTAATGTATATATGTGATGTTTAGTGATTAAAGTTAGTTTGAAGTTACACATTTATGTTTGTTCAATGGAAGGTCTTGAATTTTGTTATGTAATATAGAATATAAAAAGGTGAATGGAACTTGAATGAATATGTATTGTGCAGTATTTTTGGGCTAGCTAACTTGAATGAATGGAGGAAGGGCTTTTTACATTGAATTTGAATTAAATTGTGTAGCTTGGATTGATGTTTTAAATTTTAAATTGGCGTATAGATGGAATGATGAAGTTCTTGGATCTTTGTAATGAACTATAAAGTGAAGCATGGAAGCTCACTTAGAGGCTTACTTTGAGAATTAGATATTAAATGGAGTTGTATTGAGAAGATGCAAGGGATGTGTAGGGCCATGGATTGGATGTAATAAGTTGAAAATGTGTGACTTTAAAGACTCATTGATTATGGTTCTGAAGTTAAGAGTATGTAGTGAATGGAGCATGAAGTTTGTTTAGAAAAAATGGTGAGGCTATGGATTAGTTATGTAAGTTAAGTCTCCGGTTCCTTATTGAGATTGATGTGCTAAAACCTATGATTCAAGGTTATGAACCATGGTTTGCAAAAGTGTTGTAATGGGGTTCACTATGAAATTCGTTGTAACCAGTTGTACAAGAACTTGTCACTTGGTGTGATGATTATGAGCACCATTTCACTTTTTATTCTCCCTTTCACTCTATTTCTTGTTTGGGTGTTTTTTTTATTTAGTAGTTTTGCACATGTATTGAGTGGAGCTAGGTAATGTGAAAAAAGAAAAGATGTGGGAATCGAATTTAGAGATTCTCTTGGTTATATAAGGTGGTGTGGTTGTATAGTTGATTAATTATTGTTTAATATAAATGTTTGATATAAATGCTAAATTGCAATTTATATAGCTTGAGTTTTGTGTGGCCATCCAAAAATTTCATAGTGAATATAATTTAGATGTGTATTATATTTTTTATTTATTCTATTTTGTGCATTTTTTTAATTTTCTGAAACATCATTTATGGCGAGTACAATTCGTTGGAAATAATTTTCAGATACTCTTTTTCAGCGACAATTACTTGCTACCAAAACTTAATTGCGACGATCATTGAAAATCACTGGAAAAATAACGAGGCTTTTCTAGCGATTTTTTAACTTTTTGCGACTATATATATTGCCACAATCAACTTTTCTCAACGATTTAACGTTAAATGGGAAGGCCTTTTCCAGCAATTTTTTGAATAATTGCGGTGGAAAAAAAATTTGCCAGAAAAAGTAGCGGCGATTTTTGATGTTCACTGGTTGAACTCATAACTGAGTAAATAATTGCAACGAACATTCGGTGCAGTAAAAATTATTGGAAAAAGTTATTTCCAACGATTTTTGGGGTTATTCCCGGCAATTCTTGGCAGGGGAAAAGGGAGCACTTCTTGTAGTGGGCCTAGAGTGTTTGAGGAAATTTCTCAAAATGTTGCTAAAAAAAATGTTATGCAATCCGCTTCATGTGTCTATATATCTTGCATTAACAATGAATCTATTATTGACATCATTTATACGATTTGCTATTATTTACTTAGAGCATTGGCAATGGACTAGTCATTTGCCAATGTAAGTCCAAATTGAAAGTGAATATGAAAAAAAACGTCTACATTGACCTAACTAAATATCTAAAGTTTAACATTTATTCTACAGTAATTGTTAGCTACTCGCCAAGTCTGGCGAGCTACTGTATACAGACCAAATTTTATTTTGTTATTTCGTTGCTCCCGCCCAGTCTTTCCCTCGGTTTTTCTCTGTCATTTCTTCTTTCTTTTTCTTTCTTTCTCCCGAAACTCCTTCTCTTCTTTTCTTTTTCGCCGTTCTCTTTCTTTCTCCCGAAACTTCGCCCTTTTCTTTCTCTCCTGAAACTCCCTTCCCTTCTTCTCTTCTTCTCTTTTTCAGCCTTTTCCTTTCTTCATCCGAAACGTGCGAACACCCCGTCTTGAATCCTTCATCTTCTTCAACTGCAAGCACCCACTGTTCATGCGTCTTCTTCAACCGCAAGATGCCTTCTCTCTGTCGTAAGTCCACGTAGCCATCATCTTCCAGCCCAAAAGGTAATTTCTCTTGCTCGCTCCTCTCTCCCTCTTCTTTGCTTAGATTTCCTCTCCCTCTTTTCTTTCTATTTTCTCTCATTTCATCAAGTGATTTTTCTGTGTTAGGGTTTGCAAGGACCACTCTATCACAAGGTTGCCTTGCCGGTGAATCGTCGTCCTCCACAAACTGAACTTGAAAATGAGATTTGGGTATTTCTGTGTAACTGATTTGTGATTTCGATATTTTGGTTTGTGATTTGGGTATTTCTCTGTGGTCATGCGTAGTGTGTTATCAGGAAGCATTTTGGGTATTTCTGTTTTTTGCTATGCATTTTGCTATGGATTTGTTTGCTGTGCATTTGTTTCTTGCTTGGAACTCTATTGGAACTCTGTTTTTTGCTATGCATTTGTTTCTTGATTTGCGATTATCCACATACTATGCATTTGGTTCATTGTAAGGAATTACAATGGCATTTTACGAAACTAGGCACAATTATATGTTCTTTATATGTAAGGTTTAGGAAATTAGGCAAGAGGTTGACATTGGTTTTCTATGGGAATTGGATTTGGATTGAGATTTCTATTCAAAGAGGTTATATTGAGGCTAGTGCTTTCAGTAATAGCTACTTAAAGTAGATTGAGAATGGTAGTGAGTCATCTGGCTGTGTAATGACTCATATGGACCATCTCTTGGCAGTTCCTCATGGTTTCGAGGAGTTTTGTAAAACTTTAATTAGTAATTTGACTAGCTACTGCTACTGAAGTTGGTGAAAATCTGTATAGATGTTTTGTTTTATTGGTGGAATTTAATGTTGGGTAGCAACTAATTTATGAACTGTTTTTATGGTTGGGTAGCAACAAGTTTTGTTTTGTTGGTTTGGTAGTTGCTGAAGTTGGTGGATTTCTCAACTTTTGGATTAAATTTTGGTGGAAATGTTGCTGAATTTGATCTGTGATAGGCATTTTGTGAATTGTTTTTATGTGTGTTTGCAAAATATTAAAAAAAATTAATATTAAAATATATAATATTTTATTATTATTTAGACTTTGGGATGGCTAGTCTAATGTGGACTAATTTAGCTAGAAGTTCATGTTATGGCCAAAAAATAACATTCTAGTCAAATTTTAAACTTGACAATATCCATTGCCAATGATTTTAGAGCATTAGCATTGGATTCATCATTTTTATCTTCAAAATTTGATGAAAAGTACATATTTTTCATAAATCCAAAACATCTCTATCCATAACCACACATTGGATTAGCTATTAGATTCATCAAAATAATAATATAATATTATTTTGTTAATAATAATATTTTTAATTTATTTTTTTCATATTTTACAATTACACTAACTATATGTTAATTAATAATTTAATTTAATACTTAAATTATTATTTCTTAAATTAAATATATTGTGGCTCAAAATTGGGAAACAATAATTTAAATAAATAATATAATGGTTATAGAGTGTGAATAGTGAGTCTTCTAATTTGAAGATGAAGAGAAATGTATTGTAGCTAAAAGCTTGACATTTGAGCATATGGTGAATCCAATGCCAAAATTTTAAAGCCAAAATCATCAAATTTTTAATATTGGACTCAATTGATGAGTCCAATGCTAGTGCTCTTACAGAGGTAATATTATTTTGAATGGTGATGGCTTAGAGCATTGGCAATGGACTAGTCAAATGCCAATGCAAGTCTAAACTTTAGTTAGATGTGAGAAAAAGCTTCCATATTGGACTAGCCAATAGTCCAAAACTTAAGACTTGAGCTACAGTAAATCTTAAGTCATCTCCAAACATGGCTAGCTACTATTCACAATGGAAAGTAATATTTTATTATTTTATCACTTACCTCTCTTTTTGAATGGTAAAACATGCATGACATGCACATTATTTATTCTACTGATTGCGAATATTGATAGAGTAGATATATTATTTCTATAAAGTATGAAGATCTAGGAAATATATAAATTGTATTTGTAAAAAAAAAATTAAAAAAATATATATAATATTATATTATTATTTTAACTTTAAGATAGTTAGTCTAATATAGACTTATTTAATCAAAAATTAATATTATAGTCAAAAGTTAAGATTCTATCTAAATTTTAGACCATTGTCAATGCTCTATCGTGTTACATGGCACAAATTCTGTGGGCAAATTCTGTTAGTCGACCTGGCTAAATGATGTGTGAAGCAAAGATAAAATCAATCAAAGCGGAGTACGTGGACAAAAAAGTCCAAAATTAGAAATTAGAGACTAATCCACCTAAAGGCTAATTTATTTTAATATTTAATCCTAATTTATCCTTTATATTTACTAGATTCATACCAAAATAAGAAAAGAAAATAATAGAAAAAAGTTTGGAGATTATTTTATTTACTTTTTATGCTGAATTACAAACAATTGCAGTAGTACATGCAGCGTGGACTGTAAGAAGGTGGTTACCAGTGCTGCAACGCAGCTAAAACCAACAGAATAAAGAAAAACAGAGAGATGAGTGGATGGAAGAAGAAGAAACTTTATTCCTCACTAATACAATTCTTCGTATACAGAGGGTGCCAGCATATATACAGCAGAAAGTTCTAACTAACTAACCGTAAGTTCAAATGAGCTAATGACATCTGTAAAGTAGAATAACAAATCAAAGAATAATGAAAAAGACGACAGTTTATGTACAAGGGATAGTAGAGTCTAAACGACTTGTAGTTTGGCCTGTATCCTCTAACATCCCCCCGCAAGATGGAGAATAGAGATTAACTATTCCCATCTTGAAGATGTGTAATTGCAGAAGGTAAGAGGGTAATGCTTTAGTGAAAATGTCAGCCAACTGGGTTTGAGAGGAAACATGAGCTGTTGTAATAGTTCCTGCTTGAATTTGATCGCGAATCAAGTGACAGTCGAGTTCAATGTGTTTCGTTCTCTCATGAAACACTGGATTTGCAGCAATGTGGAGGGCTGCTTGATTATCACAGAAGAGAAGGGCAGCTTGTGGATGAGAAATGCCAAGGTCTTGAAGTAAATATCGAAGCCAAGTTAATTCAGAACAAGTGGCAGCCATGGACCTATACTCAGCTTCAGCTGAGGACCGAGAAACCACATTTTGTTTCTTGGATTTCCATGAAATTAATGAGCTGCCTAAGAATATACAATAACCTGTAGTTGAGCGACGAGAGTCTGGGCAAGAGGCCCAATCTGAATCACAATAAGCTTGGAGCTGAAACTGAGATGAGGAGGAAAGAAAAAGTCCTTGTCCAGGAGCTGCTTTGATATATCTTAGAACCTTGTATGCTGCTGCCATGTGAGTGGAAGATGGTTTATCCATGAATTGACTTAACAATTGAACTGCAAAACATAAGTCTGGCCGAGAGATGGTGAGATATAAAAGTCTACCAATAAGCCTTCTATAAGTGCTTGGTTCAGCAAGAGAAGTGCCCTCATTTTTGCTGATTTTAAGATTTTGAGCAAGAGGTAGCTTGAGGGGTTTACAACCGAGCATACCAGAATCAGCCAATATATCTAAGGCATATTTCCTTTGAGAAATGTGAATGCCTTTGGAAGATCTAGCAATCTCTAGGCCCAAAAAATAACGTAAGCATCCAAGATCTTTAATTTTGAACTTGCAATGAAGAAAAGTTCGAATGGAATCAATAGAGGTTTGAGAATTGCTAGCAACTAAGATATCATCCACATAAACTAACAAAGCAATGTAAGATTCTCCATCTTGCTTTGTGAATAAGCTATAATCAACTTTTGATTGGATAAAACCAAAATCAAGTAGATGAGAGGTAAGTTTAAAATTCCATTGCCTTGATGCTTGTTTAAGGCCATATAGACTCTTAAGTAACTTGCAAACTTGATGTGGCTTTCCCTTGGTGTACCCGGGTGGTCTTTTCATATAAATTTCTTCTTGTAAATCACCATTAAGGAAGGCATTGTTTACATCAAATTGATGTAAATGCCATCCTTTAATTGCAGCAACAGTGAGTAGACATCTCACAGTGACCAGCTTAGCAACGAGAGAGAAAGTTTCATGAAAGTCTATGCCCTCTTGTTGTGTGTAGCCTTTTGCTACTAACCTAGCTTTGAGTCTTTCTATAGTGCCATCAGACTTAAATTTAATCTTGTAAACATACTTACAGTCGATGGCTTCTTTCCCTTTAGGTAAGTCAGTGAGTGTCCAGGTATGATTGTTTTCCAAAGCCTCAATCTCAGCTTCCATAGCTTTGCACCAACCAGGATCCTTCAAAGCTTGTTTATAAGAATTAGGCTCGGATTGGAGAGAAAGAGAAGAAGTAAAAGCTTGGAAGGAAGAACTGAATTTATGATAAGATAAACATTTATGTAGAGGAAATGACTTACCATTTGAAGCAGGAGCATCCTTGGAAATTGATTGTTCAGGAGGAGCCAACAAAGCCTGATGACAGTGAAAGTCTTTCAAATATTGAGGAGCAGTTCTAATTCTAGTGGACCTTCGAAGAGTGGGAATGGGGGTGTGGGGAGAAGTAGAATGAGAAGGCAATTCATTGGTTAGTGAAGGGGATGACATGCTGACAGTGGAGGGGGTAGAATGGGCAGGAATGGAAATAGTTGGAGGGATGGAAGGTGCAGGAGAAAGGGGCTGAAAATTAGAGGCAGGAGGTGGGGAAGATGAAAAAATGGGGAAGTGTGAATCTAGAGAAGGAGGTGAGGGTGAAGGTGTGGGATTTTGGAAGGGAAAAATGGACTCATGAAAAATTACATCCCTTGAAATGAAAATGGTGTGATTGCTAAGGTCTAACAATTTGTATCCCTTGATTCCAAAGGGATAACCAAGAAAAACACATTTTCGACCTCTAGGATCAAATTTCTTCCTAGTATGTAAAAGGGTGGCTGCAAAACATAAGGAACCGAATACTCTCATGTGAGCATAAGCAGGTTTTTTGTTAAACAGAAGCTCATATGGAGTTTTATTATTTAAAAGTGGGGTTGGAAGTCTGTTGATGATATATGTGGCTGTCAAAAGACAATCACTCCAATATTCTAAAGGCAAATTAGCTTGGAAACGAAGGGCACGAGCTACATTAAGCAAGTGCTGGTGTTTCCTTTCAACAATGCCATTTTGCTGAGGGGTTTCCACACAACTTTTGTGATGAATAATGCCTTTTTCATTAAAAAAAATCTGTCATGCAAAACTCAGCACCATTATCACTTCGTAGGGTTTTAATTTTGAGTCCAAATTGTGTCTCCACCAGATTATAAAAGGATTTGATACATGCTCTAGTTTCAGCTTTGGTAGAAAGTAAATAAAGCCAAGTTGTACGAGAGAAGTTGTCCACTATTGTCAAAAAATATTTAGAACCATCATGTGCAACAGTGGGACTAGGTCCCCATAAATCACAATGAATTAGTTCAAATATTCTAGATGAGAGATGAACACTGTCAGGGAAAGGCAATCGATGAAATTTTGCTAATGGACAAATATGGCAAGGTTTTTCTTTAATGGAATCTGTGTGCTTGCTTACAATAGGGTCAGAAACCAACTTTAATCTAGAAATAGATAAATGACCCAGGCGACAATGCCATAGATCAGCATGAGCATCAGAATTAACAACAGAAGCTGAAGAAATAAGATCTGTGTGAGTGTTGTGTGTAGAATCTGAGAGAGATTGTGCAAGGGCTGAAGGAGAGACGTTTGTGCAGATCAAGTGGTACAGGCCATGTCTTAGCTCACCCTTCCCAATCGTTTTCCAAGAAAGCAGGTCCTGAATGAAGCAACAATTTGAGAAAAAAAGCAAACAACAAGTTAGAGAATGGGTTAACTTGGTTGCTGAAATTAAATTAAATGAGAATGAAGGGACACAAAGAACATCCCTCAAAATGATAGTATTTGTCAAATGAACGGTACCAACATGTGTTACCGAGGCTGAGCTTCCATTGGGAAGCTTGACTGAATAAGCAACAACTGAGGTAATTGAAGTGAGAAGAGAAGTGCTACAGACCATATGGTCTGTGGCACCCGTGTCAATTACCCAATTGAAAGATGAATTATGCAAGAAACCGTGTGTGTGTGTAGAGAAAGATGTATATATACCAGACATTTTGGAAGAATGGACAGGAGAATTAGAGGGTTGAGGTTGAGTGCCAGAGTGAAGAACATTGGCTACAATTGAAGAATCCTGAGATTGTATTAAAGACATAAGCTGCTGATATTGAAGCTTGGTCAAACCAATCCTGTCGTCACTAACAATTTCAGATTCAGTAGCATTAGAAAGAGTGGCCTGATTAGCAAGAAAACCAGGAGTCTGCAGCTTGGCATGGAACTTGTGACCAGGTGGGTAACCATTCAATTTGTAGCACTTGTCGACTGTATGGCCAGTTAAGTTACAGTGTGAACAAATGGGGGGTGCTGCATTGCCAAGTTTGTAGCAATTTTCCAATAAATGCCCAGAGATTTTGCAGTGGCTGCAATAGGGCCTCTCCTTTTTGGAAGAAGGATTTGTTTTGGAAAATCTTGAAGGGGAAAAAGGTTTCTTACCATAATATATACTTACCGAATCATGTTCCTGAATAAGGCCAGCTAATGCTTTCTTGAGTTGGAAAATTCGTGGGCCATTTTGTTGAGAGAAACGGTCCTGAAGATCTTGCCAAATTTCCTTAGCATCATCCACAAAAACAACACTAGATTTAATAGAGGGACTTACAGAATTCTGTATCCATGAAACAACCATGTCGTTGCACCTTTCCCATAGGTCGAATAAGGGGTCCATGGAATCAGTAGGTTGCAAGAGGGAACCATTGATGAAACCAATTTTATTTTTCGCACGAAGAGCACGGCGCATGGCACGAGACCAAGTGGCGTAGTTGTCTGGAGTAAGTGGCTCAGAAACGAGAGTAATGGCTGGGCTATCTCCATGATCCAAGCGAAAAGGATTTGCTGGATCAGAGAGATTGAGATAACGAGATAAGGTATTTGTGTTAAGGTCTGAATGAGATTTGGGGGAGGAGGGATCTTCCATCGAAAAAAAAATATCTCTCAGTGGCTCTGTGATACCATGTAAGAAGGTGGTTACCAGTGCTGCAACGCAGCTAAAACCAACAGAATAAAGAAAAACAGAGAGATGAGTGGATGGAAGAAGAAGAAACTTTATTCCTCACTAATACAATTCTTCGTATACAGAGGGTGCCAGCATATATACAGCAGAAAGTTCTAACTAACTAACCGTAAGTTCAAATGAGCTAATGACATCTGTAAAGTAGAATAACAAATCAAAGAATAATGAAAAAGACGACAGTTTATGTACAAGGGATAGTAGAGTCTAAACGACTTGTAGTTTGGCCTGTATCCTCTAACATGGACTGTCTGTCTCATTGTATATGAAAGAGTACAAGGAAAACAAATTTTCTTTTACATATTACTTGTGTATTTTATTGATATGATTGGTTATATTTTTTTATTATAAAATAATTATTTTAACCAATTAAAGTAATACAATTCGTAAAAAATATATAAAAGTGTCTGTATATAATAAAATTTAAAGAAATTATAATGGTGTAAACCCGACGCAGACCGTCTCCACCACTTATACTGTGCCACGTTGATATCCTATGCAACAGGAACCTTAACCGGGTACCTATCGATTGAGTCAACCCATGGGTTATGTCGGGTATCGTCCAACGGAATCGTTCTGATTGCTCTCCATACCGCGCTGTTACACTTGAAACCTGAGCCGAAAGCAATCTGCCAGACCCTGTCGCCCCCTGAAACCCGACCCTTTGCCTCCGTATATGCCAACTCGTACCATAACGTACTACTCGACGTGTTCCCGAAACGATGCAGCGTCATCCTCGACGGCTCTAAGTGCCACTCACTGAGTTGTAAGTTTTTCTCCAACTCGTCCAACACTGCTCTCCCGCCTGCATGTACGCAGAAGTGCTCGAAAGCCAGCTTGAAGTTCGGTATATATGGCTTCACCTTCGCCTTCAGGATCTTCTTCTTCACCAACGTAACAAAGAAGATGAATTGCTCAGAAAATGGCAGAACCAAAGGACCCAGGGTCGTGATATTCGTTTTCAATGCATCTCCGGCCCGCGCCATTAAATCTTTAGAGAGATGAACCCCGACAGTTCCTTTTTCATCCTCTCTTTGATAGACACAGTTGTAATCTTCGTCGTCCGCGCCTTTGTGGGTTCGAACAGTGTGGACCAGCTTGTACTTGGAACGGCCCCGATCCCGTGACCGGTTCGATAGCAGCACGGCCGCACCCCCCATGCGGAATATGCAATTAGGTAACAACATCGATCGGTCGTTGCCGAAGTACCAATTGAGAGTAATGTTTTCGGTGCTTACGACGAGGGCATACGTGTTTGCGTTTGCATTAAGGTGATCTTTTGCGAGGTCGATGGAAATAAGGCCAGCGCTGCAACCCATGCCGCCGAGGTTGTAGGACTTGACGTCGGTTCGGAGCTTGAAGTGGTTCACAATCATGGAGGAGAGAGATGGAGTTGGATTGAATAAGCTACAGTTCACAACAAGGATTCCAATGTCCTTTGCTTTAATTCCGGTTTTGTCTAGAATTGCATCCACGACACCAAACATAACAGCCTCGGCCTCGGACCGGGCCTCTTCCATGCTTAATGTTGGCGGTCTGGACGTAATTCCTTTTGGTAGATAAGTCTCGTCACCAAGACCTGACCTGTACATTATTCGTCTCTGAAACTGGAGACTCTCCTCCTGGAATGCTCCATTATCTTCACTCATCTTTAGGAAAAACTCTCTAGTAACTTTTAGTTTGTCATCCGGCTTGTAACATGCAAAATCTACGAGATAAATTGGTCTGGACCGATTGGACCAGAAGATCAGGCAGAAAAGGATTAGCATCAAAGCAAGACCAGCGGAGGTTGTACCTGTATTAATGAGGTTGTGGAACAAAACTCTCCGGTTTGTCCATAACTCAGACACGTTGTCTAGTTGCAGATTGGTGAGCTTAAGCACCAAGGAAATGGCCAGAGGCAAAATCAAAACGAACATTAGAATAGTGGCCGGGCTGCGTGAGTAGCCATAGCCTAATTTGACGTACTTTAGCTTCACAGACTGTAAGAAATCTGGCAAGCGTCGCCGGACTCTGATAACAGCGGAGGACGAGTCTTTAAACGCCATTGCGGCCGTTATTCTCTCGTTATCCATTATCTTCCTTAGTCTACTACTCTCTCTGTTTTGTGTTTTGGGTTATTGATCGATACATAATATTTTAGGTTACGTCTTATGTTTATTTATTTATAAACAGGAAGTCTATATGGGAAGCTGAGCTAGCTATATTAACCCTCCAAAGAAAAATAATTAATGCAGAATTGAAAGCAGCAGATAATTTGTTGAACATGAGAGAGAGAGATTTGAACAGAAAATATGAGGGAAGATATCTCATCTCATCTCATCTCATTACAACTTTCACAACTTCCAATACAATATAAAATAAACAATTCAACTTTTTCAAATCTCAAAACAAAAATAATATTAAAAAATATATTCTAACAATATTTTATTCAACTTTTTAACTTTAATCTCAACTCAACTCATCTCATCTCATCTCTAAAAACAAACAAGTCCTAATTAATTAACAGAACCTCAGGCCTGGTCTAGATGTTGAGATGACATTCAAACACCACTACTTAAACTCGAACAGTACTTTCAATTTTAAATTTTATTTAATTATTGCCTAATTATTACAATCTTGTCAAGCTTCCAAATAAAACATAAAAAACAATTTAACTTTTTCAAATTTCAAAAGAAAAATTATATTAAAAAATTATATTCTAACAATATTTTAAATTTATAGTTCTTTTATTTAATTTTTTTCTCTTTCATTTATCAAAATCCCATTAAATATCTTAACTCAAACCATTTCACTATTATTTATATGTTATTTCACTATTATTCACAAATTTCTCATTTCATCTCATCTCATTAATATGCATAAAAAAGAGGCTTTAGTAAAAAAAAAGTAGAAAAGATAGTTTTGAACAAGTAATGGGTTTAGTTCCAAAAGGGATAGATATATATAGCTCATGCTAATATATATAGGAATGGTAGGAAATAAATATATATTCAAAACTCTAAATTCTGCCAAAATTCAAAATCTAGCTTCCGAAATGATGTTCAATATTGGTTTCTCCTTGAAAATCCTTTATTTTCTTTCGCAAACCAAAGTAGTACTTCTCCGTGAAAAGGTTTACCTAGAGAAAATTCAGGTTTAACATGATACGCCCGAGTGCCATTAGCATTAGCACAGGGCTCATCGTGTTTTCTAGTACGTTCTAGTGTACGCGGTAGGCTGATTGACATCCAAATAGGCATGAGTAATTCTACATGCAGTTGTGAAATGCGCAAGCGCCGTACAGTTGTTTTGAAAAAGAGTGAAATCTATTATTAAAAAATTATAATTTTTTTATATGGGTTCCGTATTTATTCACTTTTCAAAATGATTACACGATACTTGCACACTCACGACTGTAACTATCATTTATCAATAGACATTTGGCCACTCATCCTTGATTAGAAAGTAGTTGCGGAGAAGGATCGATCAGTTTTTTTGACCGGGCATGAGATCTGCAGGCAATTAACGTGCCTGTACTGTGGATGCTGACTGTAGAAGTGTTTGTGAAACTGTGATGCTGTAGAATGTTGGGTTTGTTTTTATTAATTTAATCAACATTAAATTAAGAGAACCAAAAATTAAATTATTTATTAAATGTTGAGATTGAATTTTATAAAGCCTATATAATATAGATCGGGAATATCCTTATTACTCACTAGCTAGAATTTGTTGCCTTAATCACTGTAATTATTAGCTTAATGGTGACCTAGTTAATGTAATTAACAAAGTCAGTCAAAATAAACTAGTAGAAGAATTGAAAGAAAAAGCGTAAAAACAATTGGAGAAATGACATTGTAAATTTGCCATATGTTTTTTTTTTCTTGAAAATGTATCTATAATTGCAATATAGGCACCAAAGATAAAGAATAAAGAGAATTGTAAAATAGAGACCAAATAAAGCTGAAATAAATAAATAAATAAAAAATAGTTGAAAGTATGAAAATTTTGTTGAAAAAACAAAAGAAACCTTAAAAATCTGAGAAAAGTAAATGATACTAAAAGTAAAGAAATGGCATAAAAAAACTTATTAATTAACGAACAAAAATATTTCAAAATGAGATAAATGTGCTAAAAATTGTGTCTTGGGGAAGCCAAATAATCTTCTTTTATGGGTACCTTTCAAAAAAATTAGGTACCTGATAAGATTTTAATAACAACTTTTAACCATCTATGTGGTTTCGCCCCTGATCACTAGGTCTAGGTGTCTCTTAGGTTAGGTTTGGATAGTGAGTTGAGATGAAAGTTAAAAGTTAAATAAAATATTGTTAGAATATCATTTTTTAATATTATTATTGTTTTCGGATTTTAAAAATTTGAGTTTTTTATTATGTTTTATGTTGAAATTTATAAAAGTTGTAATGATGATATGAGATATATAAGATGAGATGGGTTGAAAGTATTTCTCAATCCAAACTGAGGAATATTTTATCATCACATCTCATCTCATATCCAAACGCTACAAATACAAACACTTTTCAATTTCAAATTTTTAACTTTTTCATTTAATCATTACCTAATTTTTACAACTTTCTCAAACTTCTAAACAAAATTCAAAAAATAATTCAACATCTTCAAATCTCAAAATAAAAATTATATTAAAAAAATTATATTTTAACTTTATAATATTTTTATTCAACTTTTTTTTCTCTCATTTTTCAAAATCCGATAAAACATTTTAATTCAAACCATTTCCAACAAATCTCATCTTATCTCAACTCAAATATCTCATTATTATTTACAAATTATCTTAGCTCAGTTCATCTCATCTCATCTCAACTCACAATGCAAACCAGGCCTTAAAGGATAATTGAAGAATATGTTGGATCAATCAAGAGAAAGGGTATTATTCCAAGCTGTTAAGTATTTTGATTTAAATTATTTTTTTAAGAGGTGACTTAATAGAAGAGAAATATTTTAGTCATAAAGGGATTATACAAAAATAATCTTACAAATTGACGTGCTTTTATGTGATTTGTCAAATTGTAAAATTACTTTTATTATAAATTAGATCTAACATTGATCATATGAAACCACATCAGTTTATAAGATTATTTTACGAAATCTTTTTGAGTAACAGTTATTATATATATATATATATATATATATATTTATTTATTTCAAAAAATGTAATACATAAAGATAGGCCGGTGACTAGCTAGCCGTCAATTAATGGACCATCAAACAATATACTAGCTGCCATGCATTTGCTAACCTGTAAATATCGAAGTACTAATGCTACTACAAACAATATTTATGTATGCCGCCAAATGTAAGCGGTCGAAAACAAGAATTTGAGTGGAAGGTGCAAATCTATCATTACCCATAAGTTAAAGGACATGCTATTAGATATATGAGTTTAATTAATTAGTTTCAAAGTCAAAGCTTCTTTAAAAGATGGCGGCATCGATCCTAGGTTATGACTTTGGCAGTCACACGTGTGTGCGCGTGTATATATAAACAGAGTAATGTTAAGTAAGTTATACAGTGTATAAATTCAGTGTATTCCATTTACAAAAAGTGAAGTTTATTATTAAAATATAATATATAAATAAATTTTAGATTTATTCATTTATTTTAAAAGAAATACGCGAGACTTGCATACTCCACATGAGCTACAAGTATTATTTCTCATATAAATATGAGAATTATTTGGTAAACAGTTACATGTCATGAATAGTAAAAATTATGAGCAATATTATATACAGTTGTGGAATGTGTAAATATTGCGTAATCATTTTGACAAAGAGTGGAATCCACTTTAAAAATTAATTTTTTTTATGTATGTCTCGTATTTATTCAATTCTTTCAAAGAAACTGTGCAGCACATACGTACTTTACGATTATAAATATCTTTTAACGTCTTCTTCTTAAATTTTGTTAATTTTAATTATATTATTGTTGTAATAGTATATTTTAAATTACTACAATTTAAACAATTGACTCGTGAAATCATTTAAAATATCACATTAATTAGTATAATTATATATAAAAAATGATTTAAGATAATCTTTTCATTTTAATCTCTTTTTTTAATGTATACCTATTATATACAATCGTGATTTGTACTAGGGGTGTAATCGGTCTGGTCTAGTTTTAGAAAAAATTTAGAACCGAACCGGTATGCATCAATTTTACATTTTTTTTAAACCGATTACATTCCTAAACCGGTACCTCTAGTTTTACCGGTTCTGGTCCAATTTTTCGGTTTTAATAGTATTAGTATTAGGGCATAAGATGTAATTAATATATTAATGTATATTAGTATTACTAATGTATTATATATTTATCAAAAGGAATATGTTGAGAATTTATTAGGCCATAAAATGTTATTAATATATATATATATATATATTATGCTTAAAGCGTATGATCAAATGAATTTTCATGTTTAATATTAAAATTTAATGTTATAAATTATAATAAAATTATCTTCTATATATAATTATAATTTATATTATTATATATATTATATATAAAAATTGTATATAATATTTAAAAAATTAATTTAAAATATATAATATAATGAACCGATCCGGTCCTAAAAAGCATAGAACCGATACCGGGTGGTTTTGGAATTAAGGGAACGAGGCCCGGACCAGTTCCACTGGTCTGGGCTATTTTTTAGTTTCTCGGAACTGGTCCGGGCTATTTTTTAGTTTCTCAGTTAATTTTTACACCCGTACTTACAAATCTAAACATCAGGACAATAATTTGACCGTGATAAGTAAGAAATTTTCAATGGTAAAGCACCTTCACTTATTCTTCACAAAT
Organism: Juglans mandshurica; assembly: GCA_022457165.1. NCBI lineage: Eukaryota > Viridiplantae > Streptophyta > Magnoliopsida > Fagales > Juglandaceae > Juglans > Juglans mandshurica. The sequence goes on from CM039619.1 coordinate 38,692,062, forward strand.
TTGCTATGTTCGTATGAAAATCATGACTCTAAGAACTTAAACTTGAGTGGATCGATCTAGAAAAAAAAGACAGATAAATATTTTGGACACCAAGAGATCTAATAAAAATAAATTTATAAATTAATATAATTTAATATGGTATATTAGATTGTAAAGTTATATTAATTGTAAAATAAATTTAACGTATCATATGAAATTATGTCAGTTTATGAATTTTTTTTTATGAATTTTTTTTTGTAGCTATAGCATTAATTAAGATGGGGTCCAATAGCAATAAAAGAGTGACAACTTATATGATACGATAAAAATAAGATATATAAGAAATTAAGTAGCATATAACCTACTTTTTAATATTTATAGACTACTTCTATTTTCAACCATATCGCTCGGCCATACTCTCTCTCTTCCATGGGACCATGCGGACTATCTTGTACCCGGCCCATGCATGCATGCATGCATGACATTTATCAGCGGTAGGCACCGCGGAAACAGGGAAGCTAAGCTAAGCTAAGCTAGGGAATAGCTCGGCTTCAGTGCTAATTGCTCTCACATTGAGGGTTAAATATTGACTTCAATTCAAGGCTCGGTTGTACTTATATCATCAAGATGTCAACAACTTTTTATTTTTATTTCTGTAAGAATGTCCGCACGCAAGAGTACTCATGCATGATGCCATGCATGAAGTCGATCGAGAATAACCAAGGCTCGTGTCATGAATTTCCTTTTATGTCTTCTTTTTCTTCAAAGCTTTGAACTCTTTTAACCATCAATATTATTTTGTTGAGAAAATATACTTACAATCGTGAATTGTGTAACCGTCGTATAATCGCTTTGAAAGAAATGAATAAAACATGAGACTCACATGAAAAAAATTAATTTTTTAATAGTGGACCCCACTCTTTTTCAAAGCGATTACGCGGCGATTACGTACTTCACGATTGTATGTAGAATTACTCTATTTTGTTTTATGTTTATGTGAGTGCTTTTGGGTAATTAACTTAGATATGTTTGGCCGGAATGACATGAAATGATAATTTTGTGAATAATAGTGAAATAGTTTGAGTTAATTACGATCTTTTATTGAGTTTTGAGAATGAGAGAGAAAAAGTTGAATAAAAAATATTATTAAGTTAAAATATTGTTACAGTATAATTTTTTATTTTTATTTTTATTTTAAGATTTGAAAAAATTGTATAATCTTTTCTACTTTATTTGGAAGTTTGAAAAAATTGTAATGATTAGGTAATGATTAGATGAAAATTTAAAATTAAAAAATATTTGTGATTGAGTGATGTTTGGGATGAAGAAAATTATGATAAATTTTGAAATGAAATGTATTTCTCAAACAAGCCCTTAATTTAGGCCTAAAACTTGAGGGAAACAGATCATCGATGTAGTCCATTGTAGCTATCCCTCTGGCTAGCATTTGATCAAAGAGTATGACTAGCTAGCTAGATGCAGTATGAACCCTTATTCCAAATATATAGTACACTTTTGTGTCTTGAAATCGGCCAATCTTTAGAGCTCTACACTTTGTTATTAATGGTATGAAAACATAGTATTCATTATTCAATACACATGTTATATTTGTCTTTGCTAACATATTTTACCCCAAAATTACTAAATGCACATGATGATTTAAATAAAAAGACTGAGATATTCGATAAGAATCATAAGATGTTGTTAGCTGTCGACAAGGATAGTGCAACATGGAATTTTTCGAGATATATCGTCATAGGTTGATTGGAATCACAAAACTCGCTAGTTAATATGGACCGACTAAATATTGACATAATTTGTGATGATGGATAAAAAACAGCAAGCTAATTAAAGATTCGATAAATGCTGCTTATATAAATTATATATGAGTCGTGCTATACAGAAACTCCACATCATGAAATATGATGATAAAATGATAAAATCACATATTTTTAAATAGTGTACAAGAATGTGAGACTTATGTTTAAAATTTTTCATAAATTATTTGTGTTAGGTCAAATATTCCCCCACGGGAATTGGACCGAATCTAATTTTATTAGGACCCATGGACTCAAGGGCCATGATCCAATCCAGCAAAATTAAGGCTCCAACGTAATATAACCTTTTGGGTATTGACTTTGTTGATATTATTTTAATTTGGATATGGAACTTTGTGGTACTATTAATTCATGCATTTGTAACTATTTCTAGTACTGTTTTAGATATCAAATAAATGTGAAACAATCTTTTGGGTTTAATACCGGAACTTCTTGCCTATGATATATATATAGTTATTGAAGCTCTTTACATACCTTATATTTTCGCAAGAAAGTTAACCATATATCTTTCAAAAGATGTGGTCCACTAGTCTTCAAGTATTTTTTAAATAAAATAATAACCAAAATTTATATATATATATATATATTCAATGATTTTCTAATTATTTAATAGCATATTCATATTATAATAAATTTTCTTATATGACATTACATAACAATATTAATAGTTTCAATGCAAGGCAAACAACAAATTATTTTCAAGACAATTTTTTAAAGTTTATAGTCAATGACAGAAATTGTTTTTAATTAGAGTAATTTCAAATATAGTTTTAGGGTGTGTAAACTCTCAGATTTACCAGTTTTTTCAATGGAAGTGCGCGAGACTTGCACACCCTAAAATTATAACTATCATTTCTCTTATTTTTAAGACATTAATTTTAAATGTGTAAGCCAAACACCGAAAATTTAATTGTTTTCTTCAAAAATATATTTTTTCAACCACAAACATTGTCAAAACAAATACTTCCTAATTTGTGATTTGGCCTATAAACAAACTTAAGCCAGTACTGGGGATGTTTGGATCTCATCCTATCTCATCTAATTTCATTTTATCTCATTTTCTTCTCAAACATCACTCAAATACAGATACTTTCAAACTAATCATTACAATTTTGTCAAACTAATTATTACAACTTTTCTAAAGTTTCAAACAAAAAATAAAAAATAATTCAATTTTTTTAAATCTCAAAATAAAAATAATATTAAAAATTATATTCAAATAATATTTTAACTTTATAATATTTTTTATTCAGTTTTTTATCTCTTCTTTCCAAAAATCTAAAAAAAATTTAACTCAAACTATCTCACTACTACTTACAAAATATCTTACTACTATTCACAAAATTCTCATCTCATCTCATCTCATTCCCCAAACATCTCCCGCTTAATATCATGTGTCATTTTGATAGTGAGTTGAAATGAAAACTAAAAATTAAATAAAATATTGTTAAAATATTATTTTTTAAATATTATTATTGTTTTAGGAATTGAAAAGATTGAATTATTTATTATATTTTGTGTGAAAATTTGAAAAAATTGTAATGACGAGATGAAATAAAATATTTTCACTATCCAAACGGGGTCTTAAAAGCCCAAACCTAACAAAATGAACCAATCTAACTGTTCGAAAGCAAGCTAGTAAATTCGATTCTGAAGAGTTAGTGGTAGGCATTGGGGCAAAAGATTTACTAACCGACCAAACAAGTTCCGATTTAAAACTCCGAAAAATCCAGACCGAAATCAGATCAATTACACCCACCCCTATTCGCCAATGACCATTGACATTTCCCTCTTAGAGCATTTCCCCTAGCAATTGATTGTTACAAGAAAATTATTTATTTGCGACCAGTTAATTCTAATGAAATAACTATTTACAATTAAAATTAATTACAAATAGTCTTTTAATTGCAATAAATTAATCACAAAATATTTTTCTTGCCTAGCCAGGTTATTTTTGCTAATCAGATACCAAAAAGTAACTTAAAACGTACTCTAGCCGGTTAGTGGTAATAGCCCTTGAATTTGCTAGTTGCTACAAGAGAGACGCTTGCAACTGGTCGTGTGTTATACCTATTTTTACACCTACGAATGGAGCTGCCACGTATGGATCTCAGCAAACTAGACATTAGGCCTGCATGCAGTTGATCATGTTTTTTCTATTCTCAGTGTGCCCTCTCTCTTCCCCTCTCCCTCTCTCTCTCTCTTTCTCCTTCTCCCCCAACCCGTCGGCCTCCCCCCACCCCTCCCTCTCTCTCTCTCTCTCTCTCTGTGAAAAATAAAAAGTCCCTTCGAAACCTTGTCTCCTCCTCCCCCACCCCCTTCAGCCTCAAAATCTGATTAGTACATCATCGGCTTGCTTAGTACCGTCCCTTCGAAACCCCCCCTTTCTCCCTCCCTCTCCTCCGATTGTTGCCCCCTCAACCAGACTCTGTGGCCATAAAACTCTTACCTCTTTGCTTGAAGAAATTTGTAGCTATCTCTAAAGTTAGAAACTCACAGCTTCTTTTTCTCTGAGTTTGTTGCCTTTTAATTTATGTTGAGTTGCCGAGAAAATATAAGAAATCATGAGCATGATTTGTTCTGCCATTTTCATAACTCTTCCTAGCAGACTCTACAAATTTCTTAGGATAAAAGTGACCTAAATTACTAGCTAGGTTCTTTAAACAACTAGTAGTTATTGTATACGATTTATGTTATGCATTTTCATGCGATTCACAGGACATAGTCTGGGAGCATCTTTTCTTCAAAATCACCTAAAAATGGAGGATCCAGTAATAAGAAATGCTAAACATAGTAACATAAGAATGGTCATAAATCAAATTTGAAATCCCAAGTACTCGAAAGCTTTGATAGATAAGAATGGGATGAATTATCGAAATAGAAGAAGCGTAGGAGAGGGACTGAAGTGAATATCTACTTATATGGCTCTGATGCATTAGACTCATGACTATGTTTTTATCTGATCTCTTCAACATCATGATCAACAAGTACTAGAGTAAAAGGAATGTTGGTTGTCAGATCAAGGTTTAAATTCGGCAAGCTACATGAATTATCATCCTCCAACAAGCAACTTCCAGCGTCGGATACTCGAGGGAGAGCTTCGGGGGAGAAGAGGGAAAAGGGAGAGGGGAGAATGGATGTGCACCCACTGTAAGTTCAATCAGTCTACCACGTGTTGCAATTTTACTGGTGGGTGCAATTTTATGAAACCCTTAGATCATATTCATCATCAGAATCATTAATAAGTATATAATTACGAAAGGAAGAATGAATTTTAAAAAATAACAAGCTATTAGAGTAAGAATTGAGATTCAATAGAAATGAGATTTAAAATTAATAAAGTAAATAAAAATTAAAAGAAAAATGAACTTTTATGACCCTTTTGTTTTTCCTAAAAAATATGACGGCTAGAAGAGGACAAACTTGATTAATAATGATAATTAGAAAGTTTTGAAAATTCTGATGATTAGAAAAAGATTCTATAAAATATTATCCTTAGAAATAGTTTGTGATTTTGAAAAAGATGAAGACAATTTGGAAATATATTAGCCTGCAGATTCGTTTTCACATTTGATCTCATCTCATTTAGTCATTATAATTTTATCAAACTTCTAAATAAATACACTAAACAATTCCACTTTTTCAAATCTCAAATAAAAAATTATATTCTAATACTAAACTTCCATCTCATCTCATCTCATCTAATCTATGTAACCAAACAAAGCCTTAGGGGTTGTTTGGATTGAGAGATCAACCTCTCAGCTCATCTCATCTAATCATTACAACTTTCTCAAACTCCCACACAAAATACAATAAACAATTCAACTTTTTCAAATCTCAAAATAAAAATAATATTAAACAAATAGTATTCTAAAAATATTTTATTCAACTTTCAATTTTCATTTAATCTCTTTTATCTCAACTCACTATCGAAACCTTCCCTTAATCGTAAATATGCTCGTTTGAGATATGTAAAAACCTTTTGAACAAATAATATTTTAAAAAGATGGATTTTTTAAAAATACAATAGTTGGAAGAACAAGAATTTGAAAATTATGATTGTAAGAGAGAGAATAAAACAAAGAATAAGAAAATAATAAAAGCGAATAACTAAAGTAGAGTGGGATGTAGATAACTTGAGTAACCAGATAGCTAAAACAGAAAAAAAAAAAAAAAAAAAAAAAGGGGTAAGCTTTGACATGATGGATAACAAAATTTCACTAGATAGGCTTTACATATCACAAGCAGTTACAATGTCTATTTTTCCATTGCAACGACATGCTGCAGCTTTCTCACTTCTGTAATCAATCTTATTCAACCATCAACTTGTAAATGAAAGAAATGGTTGCAATTCTCAAACTAATTAAGCTAAACTAAGAAAGAGAAAGAACCAAGACTCTTGTTCCCAGGGCCTGTCTTTCATATTGCTTACACCCTCCTGAAACGACACCAGGGTGACACATTCTGCTACTTTCTCCAGAGAGAGATAGAGAGAGAGAGGGGGAGAGAGAGAGATTACTTTAATCCTCCAGCATTTTCTTCACCGTTCCACATTACATCTTTTAATCCAGAGGAGAAGCTTTTGTAGAACTGCCATATGATCAGAGAGCATTGACAACCAAATCATTAATAGCAAAACTTAAACACTGGCATACATTTGCATCAACCTTCAATTTACTTCAGAGAAATCAAGAGGAAAAAGTTCAATACAGCAGCAAACTCTTCCCATTTTTGTTCACTATATTTTTATTTCCTAAGAATTTAGAAACTCAGCAAGATTTACCCAGAAGTTGTGTTAGACTGAGTTGTGTGAAGCAGTTGTAATAGATATTTGATGATGAAAATTCAAGATTCAAAAAAACTATTTTTCATCCATTTGTTTCCCCTAAGCTTTCGAGCAAACAAAACAAGTTGAAAAAAAAATTGGCATACCTTGTGAAACTCCAACGTGTCACCGCCAGTTTTCCGGAGCTCTACCATGTGCAGGGAGGGAGCCACCTCGAACACCTGAAGTTGAAAACAAGTCAATGTGCAGAAAGTATTTTGGTATGGTACCATAAAATTTAAAAGCAGCAGCCTCGAGTGTTCTTAAAATACAATACCAAGGAATAACTCAATACCTCAGTTGCAACTGAGAGGTGGCCCTTCCTTCCGGTTTTGTCACCCTGCAACTTCATCTGGGATGGTTGAAAAATTAAGAAAGACATGCAAATATGAATTCTTAACGTGGAACTTGCAGTTCAGAATAAGAGAACTTGGATACAACGTAGCACAGATAAAACAAAGCAAATCTAAACGATACGAACCATATGTCTAACGTGAGAATCATTACCTTGTAGTTTCGCTTGTGAACATTAAAGCCAAGGGGCTTTGCCGCTTCCTCAATTTTAGACATAATTTCATTTGCAGGACGCTGGGAAGTGAAACGGGTTTCTCGCTTCACAAGGCCCTGCACGGTTAAGTTTATAATATGCAGGGGAGTAAGGATCAGTATTCAGAAATAACAGATATCAATAGTATACATAACATAAATCAGTACAGCGAGTGTTCGATCTAGAAAAATTAATTATCTGAATTTTAGGATCGTTTGGGCTGTGGCAAGATGAGAACAGATCACCACAATTGATTTTCAAACAGCATACGTTAAATACAAAGGCACCAATATAGTGCATCATTGATATTTCAATCTTCCAAACTTTGGAAGGGTGACTCATTGATTTACCATAGAATTCTCGTATGCACAACAGAACACACAGAAAATCTTGAGACATACCGTCTGCTTCTCAAACAAATTTTCAAGACTGAAACCCGGGGACCGAGATATGAGCTCAAAAGCATTCATTGATACAGGTTTCTCTTTCGTTTCTGTAACAAGATTTTCCTGCACAATAAACATACAAATAACAAATTTTGGGTGGAACTTGACCTTGTGTTTACAGATTGACTAGATCTTTGATTGTAATGCTACGGAAGATAAAAAATGGTTTCCAGAGTTGCAATGGAACATGGATGTCTATCAGTCCCATTGCATAATGACATTACAATAATCTTTATGGAAAACGAGTCAGTAACTAGCACACTGACATCTTCACTGACAGAAAGAAAAGAGAAATGGGTTAATCCCTCTTACCTTTGAATCATTGAATACAGCATCTACGTCATCAAGATTTACATTCTGCTCCTCCTCAGAGTATGCTGGCTTGTACCTTTTCTTGAACCATTCATCTTCTAAGATTTCAGGAATTGTTATCCGCTGAAATGAAGTACCACAATTTTCACAACTAAAAGCTTCAATGCAATGAAGGCACCATATTAAACATTTAAACAGCCTAGGTTATCTAACTATTCACAGTCTCAGGAAATGAAGGGGTCGAAATAGAGTAAATAAATCTCTAATTAAAAGGGCCTGGAGCTCACTGTAAGGGGGTTAGGATCAAGAATACGCTTGATCAGATTCTTTGCACCAGCTGAAAAATATGATGGACATGTGAAGTCAGCCTTGCAAATCTGAAATTCATACATGAACACGATTATGTGTTAAATGAGATTTCATTGTATGCAAAAAAGAGGATGCAGCACCTAGAAAGACTTACTTTTCTGTACAATTCCGCGAGATTTGGCTCGTCAAATGGCAAGTAACCAGCCATAAGTACAAAGAGAATGACCCCACAAGACCAAATATCAGACGCTGTGCCATCATAACCTTTATCATTTAGTACCTGGTACAAAAACAGAAGCATGATCGAAATCAAGCATGGAGTTACACTAATTCATTCTGTAACATTCATAAACTTGTAGGTATACCTCGGGAGCAACATAATTGGGGGTACCACAGGTAGTGTGAAGCAGCCCATCCTCCTGCATTAAGAAAAATCTGACTAAGGTCTGCCTTTGTTATCTATAATGCCCCAAAATTTCCTATTCACCTTGGAAAATTCACACAACTTTTACAAATACAACAAAAAGGTCCTATCTACAGACGAGGAGGAATAAACATCTATTCCACATACAACTATAAATAAAGATAAGTGAAATAGAAATTAAAGTATGCATTGGAAAATATAAAGATTCATGAGAGTTCCCCATGCTTCTATCACAAGGTAACTAGCAAGAGACCGGTCACAATATCCTAAAAAACTCGAAAGCTAAAACCACATTCAAAACTCTAGAACTCAGATTGCTCACCGCTTAGGGCAAGGCAACTTATATGCACTATTATCATGAAAATATCTGAGTTTGTTGCATGTTTGGCAAACATGAGAATTTCCAAAATTCTCAAAATTTCTCATAACTTCATTCCCAAATATCACTCAAACACAAAACAGTTTCAATTTCAAAATTTCAACTTCTTTTATCTAATCATTACTCATACACAAAAATAATACAACTTTTACAAATTTCAAAACAAAAATGCAAAAATCGACACAACTTTTATAAACTTAAAGGCAAAAATAATATTAAAAAATTACATTGAAAACAATTTTTTAATTTTATCTATTCACTCTCACAAACTCCAATGCAATACTTATTCTAAAATATATGTTTATTCAACTTTTTCTCTCTCCTTTCCCAAGACTCAATAAAACATTTTCACTCAAACTATTTCACTACTATTCACAAAATTTTGAAATACTTTAAGCATCCAAACGTGCTAAGATGATATAAGACATGGCCTAATCACTAGTTTAAATGCAGATATAATAAATGAGTTAAAATGTTAAATAAATCCATCCTAAGACTAAAGATGTAATGTAAAATTGAAACCGCATTTTATGTAGCTCCTCAATCGTTACTAACCACATTTTCTTGATTTCCCAATTCTTCCGTAAAATTTCCCAATTCTTCCGTAAAGAATTGGGAAATCAAGAAATGCAAGATGTTAACAACGATAAAATTTCAATCCGACCACAAGACACCCTCTTTCCCAGAAATTGAACCTCTGAGATTACCAATATGTGCACCTATCCAGTGAAAGCTACCATTACATGAAATACAACTTTAGGATCTAGGTTATAGTTGAACTCCACTCACCCGTACTTGCTGTGAGAATGCACTCAATCCAAAATCTGAAACTTTGAGAACACCATATGAGTCTAGGAGAAGATTCTCAGGCTGCAAAAGAAACAGAATACTACATAAATGATCAATTGTTTCCTGACTGAATTAATTACAGAAGAAACAAAAATCGTTACTGAAAAAACCCAGTTGGTAATAACTCAAAGCGGAAAGGTAAGCAATTTTGTTAAACCTTCAAATCTCTGTGGTACACGCCTCTACTGTGGCAGTAATCCACAGCATTAATGAGCTGCTGGAAATATCCCCTGGCTTCATCCTCTTTAAGTCTCCCATTTTTGGCCTGAGAATTAAAAAAACGAATAAGCGAATATGTTTTCTGTAAATACTAAATAGAGAATTAGTACTGGTGATTAGTAAATACTAACAAAACAAGCAACTTCTCTATATGACCATAAAAGATGAAAAATGATCTGATAATATAATCCAAGTAAAGAGATAAATTTCTTACTATTTGGTCAAAGAGCTCGCCACCACCAACAAATTCAAGAACAATGTAGATCTTTGATTTGCTTGCCATAACCTATGCAGAAGCATAGAAGACATATAAATACATGCATAAACATTAAAAAGCATCTCATTAATGTGCTACTCAGAGATTTCATATTGACCACTTTTACCTTATGATGTAGTCTATGATGTCCAGAATAGAATAGATACATGTGTGTATTTGTGTGCATATTCATTTTTGCATACTGTAGGAATTTTGTTCTATCCATGGCCTTCCCAAAACAGAAATTTATATGTTCAGATGATAATGCTTCAACCATTAATGGAGCACAAGCTTAAATGCTATACTAGACATCAAACAAAATTTCAGTCCTTGTTCATGAAACTCAACAAAATTTCAGGTAGCCTCAAGTACGGAGAGAGAGTTAAAGTTAAGGTAAAAAGCTCCGTCCAAGAATCTACATTTTGTCACTTGATTTAGACCTATCTCCTGTAATCTTCACAATTTTTCCTCAAATAAAAAATTTTCCCTTGCAAAAGATAGGATTTTAGCCTAATCTTCTACATGATGGCTATAACTTACACCAAAGGTTAAAGCCCAAACATTGTGCCCTTTGAATTTCAAATGTAATCCCATTTATGAGAGTTCTATATACCAAATACCCAACTGCTCATTTTTTTTTTTTTTATGTCGGAGAATCTCTCTAAAGCAGGGCCCTTTGGACCCAACCCTATAAAGTAAATCCCGGTCTCGTGCACCGCACCCTCGGAAGGTTCCCTACACGGAATTGGTTAAATCGTTGGCTTTTCACCAGGAGTGTGGCCCCAAAGGATTGTTTGCACCCATGAGGTGTTGTGCCCACCTACTCATTTTGTTATTAAATTCTCACAACCACACACCCACCTACTCGTACATAACCTTGAGAAATCTAGAAGATCTTCATTCCAATTTCCATCATAATTTCCTTATTTTTCAAAAGCATTAACATTCAGCCGGCAGACATCTTGCCATTCGATTTTCTATAACCAAGCTGTTCAATCCTACTCTTTTATTTCACCATGACGTAAAAATATTTAATGTATGAATAAACCAGCATGCACGTTGCTGAACGAACCATACCTAAATAACGGACAAAATGGGAAGAAATACAAGAGAATCCTCGTACCTCAAAAAGTTTAATAACATTTGGATGTTTGATCAGCTTCATTGTCGAAATTTCTCTTTTTAGCTGCCAAAAAAAAAAAAAAAGGCATCAACAACGGTAAAACCCAACCCCTCTGTTCTGAGTTCAGAATAAATACACATTATTCTGAACTAACGAAGCACATGGCTAGTGAAATGCAAAACACCACCATCAGTAGTATAGACCTCGGAACAAAGACACCCTCCAAAAATGCATACAAAATCAACAATCCTACCTCTTACAGAGCATATTGATCCCACGAGTGACACGTGGCTCTCAACTGTAAGCGCACGTTGGCATGTGGGTCCCTCAGTTACAGGACGTGGCTTTTTGTTTAATTATTCTTTTGTTAAAGGTGTAAATCGTGATTTTTACCTTTTTTGGGTGCCGCTATTAATCCATCATTTTGAAGTTCATCATTAGTAATTGTATTTTTCTTTTCTAAAATTGTTTAAATTTTTTTAAACATTTAGAAAAATATAAATTTATTAATAATCACTTTCTAAACCTTTTTAAAAATAAAAATAAAATAATCTCAAAATGGGAAGCAAAACTAGAGCAAACAAACAATAAACTCCGCAAAAGTTTTAAGGTAAGAAAAAGGCCTTTACATGTTCGACCATCTTGTGACGGAGGACTTGCTCACGGTCGAGGATTTTGATGGCAAAGCTGTCGCGGGTGTCGACGTTCTTTGCGAACTTGACCTTGGCAAAGCTGCCCTCTCCCAGTGTTCTCCCCAGCTCATATTTCCCGACGCGTGTCCTTGTCGCCGGTGTCCTTGTCGCCGGTGTCTTCTTCAAGCTCATCTTCTTACCCGACTTCTGATGAAACATAAGCAAAACCCGAAACACCGGAGGGCTCCCCAACGCCAAGAGAGATGCCACCCAGCAATGCTCACAAAGAAGATGGTGTGTATGATTTGGTTTGCAGAGGTAAAGCCTTAAAGGACGGAAGCGGGAGTGTTTCGTCCGATATGGGGCATGGTGGACGCGTTTTTAGATTTGAGCGATGACGAGGAGTGCTTGGAAGCCCAGATAATATGTGGGTCCCAGTGCTTTGCCTATGTCTATTGTCTGGCTCCGTGGCTGCGGATCTTTCTGAAGTGAATAACGTATTAACTTACCGTTTTCTTTATCTTTCAAAAGAATCCCATCTCTATTGTTTTCCTTTTAAGTTGCTATTTAATGAAGTTTTAATCATGCTCATCCATCTACAAAATTCATTATTTTTTAATTCTTTAAATATTCCATTTCACAATAAAAGAGGATTACGATAAGATGATCAAAACGTATAAAAATATTCAAATTTTCTTTCCTTTTGGGGGGAGTTGTAGTATTGAATAGAGCTGGTTTATATAAATATCTTATTTTATCGTTATAATTTTTTAAAATTTTTTATATAAAATGTGATAAATAATTCAAAATTTTAAAATAATAATAATAATATTAAATTATTAACTTTTAATTTTTATATCAATTCATTTCATCTCAACTAACTGTCCAAACGACACCTAAATACATCCTATTGGGATAGCTCGTAATATTATACATATTTTGAGGTAGTTGAAAATCAATCAATATTGTTTGGGTTCTTATCCGGCTTTCAATTTTGAACGAGAATTTGAGGAATTTCTTTTTTGAAAATAACAATATTTATTTCTTTATTTTATCTCTCAGTGTATTTTCTTTAAAATTCAAATTAAAAATGGGCAGAATAGAAGATATTTCAAAACCACATGTTTATAAAAATAAATTAATAATCGATAAAAATATATTTATAATTCGCTTAATCACATAAAATAACTAAAATATTAATCTCAGCCAAGTAACTAAGTTTTAAATAGAAAGGACATTTTAAAGTAAAAAAGTTTAATGTTGGAGGTGCAATAATTGAGAACGTCCAAAGAAGCATTATTGGTTGACCAATATCTGCAAAAGCTCCGATTCTTTTGAATATCCAATTGAATCCCTTCGTGTTTGGCTTATCCTCTTATGTGGACGTTGAACAGCGCATCTTTCTCCACACGTTATTGAGTGGCAGAGATTTTTTCCCGTGGCGGCCCCTTTTGTTTTTTTTTTTTTTTTTAATCAAGCTTGCATATTTATATATAAATAAACAAAAGTTAAATTACAATCCACTATCAATAAAAATAATATTAAAAGGTAGTATAATTACGGGTATGTCATCAATCACTATATTGGTTGCGGCTGCATATGGTGGTTTTGTTTGGGTTTCTTGAGATAAGGACAAAATTGTCTTGGTTGAAGATTTTAAACTTCAAAACATAAATATGAAAAAATATAAGTTTTAAGCTAAAATTCATATATTGAGAATAAATTCACAACTAAGTATAAATAAAGAAAAAGGAAAAATATATATTATTTTTTAATATTTTTAGATTCTCAAACTTAAATCAACCATCATAATTAGACTTGAAAAAAAATTTGGGAAACCGATAAACCGGTGGGTTCAGTCTGGTTCTAAACTAGTCTGGTCCGATATCGATTCTTATTTGGCAAAACCAATTAAAAACTTGTCCATGTCCAATTTTGATTTTTAAAACACTGCTTAGAACCAAACCGGACCAGTACATATATATTATTTTTAATTTCTTATATTATATATAAAATATTTTTTATATGATTTTTTATTATATTATATATATTATATGCTAAACTGCTAATTAATATAACATGAAACTTTAAAATCTTATTATTCATGTCTATTAATCTTAAAATATAAAATTAATATAACATTTGATATAATATAAAATCAATCTTATAAATCTTAATATAACATTTTTATTATGATATAACATAAATTAATCTTATAATTTTTAAAATAACATTTGAATTTTTATATAATATATAGATTTTAATTTTATAATATAACATAAATATAACATAAAATGAAGGATATGAGTCAATCACTTGCAAAAGTTTTGCTGGAATATGATTTTGTTTATCTGTAAAACCGGACCGAAATCGAAAAATTGAAAATTTCTATTTCGGTGGTGAATTGGTTTGATATCAGTTCTTAAATTTTTAAAATCGGTATATATCGATTCGGTTCTAAAAAATATCCAAAACTAGACCGAGCCGAACCAGTTACACTCCTAATCAAAAGATAACTCTATTTCTCTAGTTTTTTAAATCATTTACAAGTAGGGGTGTAATCGATCCAGTCGGGTCGGTTCAAATGAGGATTTTTGGACCAGATCAAAAATTTCGGTCCACGCATTTTCCACCCCAAAGTCGGACCAATTACACCTATAACCATTTTACTAGACAACTAAAATAAGAGTAAATGTATCTAACCACCACCCAAATAACCGATAGAATCATTGATCACAAATGAGGCTACAACTCCAAGTCTCCACAATACGGCTGAGCAAAAATTTAAAAATTCCGACTCTGAATCCGATTCCGACAAAACGGAGTGGGATTTCTTTTTTAATTTTTCAATCAGAGTCAGAGTCGGAGGTGTTGCTGGATTGACTCTGACTTTATGCTCCGACTCTAACTCCGATTTTGCCCTCCGACTCTATATGTATATATGTTAGAAAAGTATATATTTATCTATATATTTATCATACATCCTAGTATAATAATATAGTTATATAACTAGAACTTATATAGTTAAATTCAATAAATATATTAGTATGAGCTAATTATTATAAAATAATATACTTATACTACAATATAAATAGACTAATGATAATTTAGTATATGTAAACATTATAGTATTACTACCATACATAATCAAAGTATAGAAATAAGTTAGACACTAATATTTAAATAAGCCTAGTATAATAAGTTAATAATACATAATAATAATAATAATAATTTACTAAATTATAATAACAATTTACTAAATTATAATAACATGTAATTAGACATTAGAAAGTCTAGTATATAATTGAGTTAAAAATAAGTTAGACATTAATATAATAAATTGTAATTAGATACTATAGTATAAGTCTTGTATATAAATAAATTAGATACTAATATAGAATTAACTAAGACACTAGTATAGAATAACTAATAAATCTAGTATAATAAGTTAATAACACATAATACCAACTTATTAAAATATAATAACATATAATTAGACACTAGAAATAAGTCTAGGATAGAAATAAGTTATAAATAAGTTATACACTAGTATAATATAATAGCATGTAATACTATAGTATAATAGCATATAATTAAACACTAAAAATAATATGAAATATTATAGTATGATAAAATGTAATTAGACACTATAGTATATGTCTAGTATAAAAATAAGTTAGATATTAGTATAGAAGTAAATTAGCAGTAAATGGTTAATTTTTTTTTTTAATTTTTTCAAAAAAATGATATTTGAAAGCTCACAAAATATTTTGTTTTAAATGGGCTAAATATGAAGCTAAAAAGAAAAAGAAGCCCAAAGCTGAAAGCCCATATCCGACTTTGATCTGACAAGTCGAAGTCGAAGTCGGATCAGAGCCTACACAAGTCGAATTCCCCTAAATCTAACAAATAACAAATAAATCATAAAAAAAATATAAAAGGAAATAAATTTTTTACGTACACATATCCAGCTTTTCAAAATCTTCCACATCATCCATTAAAGTCCTAAGACTAATTGAAGTAAAAGAATAATGAAACCAATTCTATGCACAAATGAAGCCCTTTACCATAATCGAAGACAAACTACTTCAAAAGGGATTAAGTACACGACTTGCTATGTTAATTGTCGATTTAGAGGCCACTGTAAATACCAGTATTGTAAAACATCGCGTGCGACTTTTGAAAGTACGCAATATCTAACAGAATTAACATTCCACCAAGATAGAATGTCAAATTTTCCATTATCTTCCTCACATTTTTTGGGTAGGTATCTATCAACCTCTGACTTTCTTTCCAAAAAGTTTTCAGATTGCAACTGTTGCTTACATTATCCTCAAGTCTACTATCTATAGTAATTACATCGTCAGTTGAGGAACTTGTGCGTTGTTGTTGTGGATAAGAATTATTCCCTTATTTAGTTTCAACGTACGCACCATACATACTGCAAACCACTTTTTACCTTCAATTTCAACTCAACCGTTTTTGTAAAATCATTAGTATACATTGTTTTCAACAAAAATTCAATACGTCGCATCTTGTACCAATGTTCAAGAGTAGGCCCAACATAACATGTTTATATTATCAAAGTTTTCCCAATATTTGTCAAATCATTAGTATACATTCTTCACACTCCATGTTAATTGTTTCTTAACTTATAACTAGCTCCGTAAAAAAAGAGTTACAAGTTACACATTGACCACCCAAAAAATTTAACATTACATCATGAAATAGTTTAAGAGATTTCACAAACAATCTTATCTTCTTCCAATCATCCTTATTGGGAGGCCCTAACTTCTTTGACGTTCTCCTCCTCATCCCATCACCATCGCCATTATCATCATCATCACCCCATCTCCAATGCTAGGAATGAACCCTGGATCTTCTTCTTCCAACCGTTCAAAAGTTTTTCGAAAATTCTCACCCCTCTCCAACATAAGAAAGTTGAAGTTCCACGTAGTTGGTACATCTAGGCATACATGACTTTTGTAAGTAATATCTTCAAATTGTATACACGACTTAAATGCACTCCATCTTTGTGGAAATGATTTAACATATTTCACGACACTTCTCACTTTGTAATAGAATAATCATATTCTTTCAATCTCTCTCACGAATAAGTTTAAGATGTGGGCACAACATTTCACATGCAAGAATTCATATTCCAAAATAGTATCCCTCATATGCTTGGTTTTATTTTTCAAATAAGTAAATGCACCATTATTTGCACTTGCATTATCAGGAGTGATTGCAAGTATTTTTTACCGACCCAATCAATTGAGTACATCTCTATGACCATACTAAGTGTATCACTCTTGTGATTTTCAACTAAACAAAAAGAAAGTATCCTCTTGTATAGCTTTCAATCATTATTAATGAAATATGCAGTGTGACACATGTAGTTAAGGTTTTGCACGGATGTCCATGTATCTGTGGTAAAGGAAATCCTATACCCTTAAAGAGCACTTCTCAACTTATGTTTTTCCCTTAAATACACACTATAACAATCCTTAGCAACCGTAACACGAGATTGGTCCCTATCCACTTAGGCTAAACAACAAGTATAAATCTTTTAAAAATGAACACATCATCATCAGATGCAACCGCTGCTACTTCTTTTTCTTCTTTTCGTTCTTCACTTTTTTTATTTAGTTGTTCATTTTTAAAACTTTTGTACTCTTTCTTCATACACCCAAGTTTACTATGGTAGAGGATTTTTATCTATTTTCTTGAAGTGGACTTTCCTCTTGAGTTGTCATAATTGTTATCACTATGGAGTATTATGATTTTACTCCTCCCACACTTTTTTGTAACAAATACTTTTAAATGAGAAGAAATACCATGCCCTTTCCTTCTTACATCTTCATTGAACATATGGTCTTTCACCTCATCATACCATGGGGAGTTGAATTACTAAGCACACAGCAATAGTTCCCCAATTGTCTGACAGGGCACTCAACAAAAGTAAAACTTGAACCTCATCATCTAAGATAAGTTTCATGATAAAAAATTCATCCAAAGACTATAATCATCTACTTGTTTGGTTTCATGATGGAAGACACTTTGATCAACCCATTGCTTGATATGAACGATGACTTTCCTATTTCATTTATATCATTCATCATCAGTTTTGTTTTATGGTTTAATATCAGCCAAATATATAGGTTCAAACAACTCTTTGCAATATAGAACATCTTGCAACCTTGTCTTCCAAATTGAGTAATTGGAGAATTGAGTTTAATCTTGCTATAAGGTGAATCCTCCATTTAATCTATATAGATAATTAGCACAAACAACCAAATAAGCTTTGGTACCACTTTGTTATGGTGGTTAAATACAAAGCGGAATATTTTTTACCATTCTCAGTGCAAATTAAATTGGAAATTTAGTAAAAATAAACCCACAAATGGAATAAAGAAAATCAAGCAACCCACAAGACATCAAGAGTTTTATATGGAAAACCCTCTATTGCGAAAGGAAAAGCCACGAAACCTAGTCCAGTTAAAACTCCCAATATCAACAATACTGGGTATACAAATTGTCTTCTCTAGAGGCCACCAGAACAAAAAAATATCTATATTAATGATTCAACACATAATCATCACCATACAAGTAGACATTGATCAAAGCAACAAGAAAGACCTCACCAAGGAGGTATTTGTACTAAACAACCAGTGAGGAATCTTAATGATCAACACTAGTCAAAGTGAAGCTCTCATCACCAGCAATAACATATTGAAATATTATCAAAATCAGACCAAATATCCAAAACTCTAATAGAAGTATAAGAAATCGACAAAATTCTCTCTCTTGCACTTATGGCACCACACACCTCCCCCTCTTTCTTTTCTCTCACTTCGACACATGCACGACACATCTCCCTCTAAAATGCAAAACCTATATTTTAAAATTACCAAAATGCCACTTAGGTGGCTCACATAGGCTTCCCTCACGTGGATGGACCCACCCAACACATGGTGCTTTCACTCATCCTATTACTCTAGTGAGGAATGTAAAGGCAGATTAAGCTGAGTTTAGGATGAGAAAAAGAAATCAGAATAATTATCGGCCAAACCATCAATTCTATGGGGGAAACCTCAAGTAGACTTGTTTAAAGCCAAATGGGATACAATTGTTGATACCAAGAAGAACAAATGAAGCATTGGAATTGTAGTTCAGGAACATAAGGGTCAACTTCTGGCAACTCTAAGGGCTTCAAGAACTTTAAAACTGAAGTGCAACTTTCCCTGCAAGAAAGTATTTCCAAGAGTTGGAACTATAATAAATTTACTTTGAATGCGACTCTTTATTGAATGTGTTGCGATCAAGAAGCAAACAACAAATTGGAGTACAAAATGCAATTATTTGAAGTTATGAAGGTTATTCTATCTACTTTTCAGTGATGGGATGTAAGGCATGTTATTTCAAGGCCAACCAAGTTGCCAAACTATAGCAAAACATGTGATTTCTATAAATTATAATGTTATTGATGTCGAAGATGCATCTATATGTATTCCTCCTCTCCTTTTGGCTGAATCTCTGAGTTATGTTCTAATAAAATACTTGATTTGATTTTTTCTTTTTTTAAAGAAAGCTTAATCTTGGTGAGGGCAAAGCTTTAATTTAGGTATACCGCTATATGTACTTATAAATATATATATGTATGAATGTAAATTACATGGGAAGTATCAAAACTATAAAAATAAAATGCCTACCAAATATAATTCCATATTAAAATATATGTAGAATATATAGTTTTTATTAGAAATATTTAACTATTAAAAAATTTCAAAGTTGTAGGGATCAGCAAGGGGGCCATGGCCCTTTGTGGCTCCCTCTAGTTTCATCTCTGTTTATGATCGATCCAGGTTAAGGCATGACTCTTAGGACAAACTTAATATGTAGAGTGGGTATTGTACAAGGACTTTGTTAATTGGTGTTATTAAGGCAAGCCTTAAGGATACATTTGTTAAGTCAAAATATAAATTATAAAATTCACATTTTTTCATTAGGTAACAAAATTGGAAACTTTCAGCAACTCAAAAGTTGTCGCAAATTGTATACTTTTAGTGGCAAAAAATGCATAGCAAGAAAACTATGGCCAGTATTAGGCAATTTTGATAGATTGTTTTGGTGGCGAGAAAAATATTGCCACAAAAAGAGATATTTCCGTCCATCTTCACTCCGCCGCAAATAAAATTGCCAATAAATTAGAATTTTTGAGACAAAAAAGAGCCATCACAACTAACGACTTATAAATACGATTTTGAAACCCTAATTTTTTCACTCATCCATTCATTCACCTCTTTGTCTCCTCATTTCTCTACTTGACACTTTCTTCTGTTATCTGCCTCAGGTCAGTATTTCTCCACTTTCGCAAAATATATTTCAACCTATCTCTAGGTAAGTTTCTGAAACCTTTCTTCTTCTTCTCTTCTTTTTCTCTTCTTCTATTTTATTTTCTTGTCTTTGAGCATCTTGTCACAGTTCAAGAAAGAAGTACAAGACCTAGTTTAGTTTACATTGAATGTGGGCCATGGGCAACTGCTTGCTATTTCATTATTTCAATTACATACTATATTCTTGCTATTTATTTGGATGTAGTTGTAGCGAGTTAATGGGCCCTTCGAATACTTTTCATTACATTTTATTATTTATTGTTTATTTTAGTCCGACCCATTTGAGGGATAGCTATGGTGAACGTTACCCTATATGTATTAAGCCTTGGAGGCTATAAAAGAATCATCCATAAAGTAATAGAAATTCATCATCCCCTCCCTTCATCTTTCTTCTATTTTCTTGGAGGTTTTCTCACCCTCGAAGTGAGATATTTCACTATCAATCTTTACATTACAACAGGTTTTTTACAATTGATATAAGAGAGATACTGATCTCTGTGCTATCAAACTACAAAAAAATTCGATCTAGTTAGGTCTGATTCCCATGTCACAACAGTAAGAAATCAACATGATATTCAAGAAATTCTTGCATCAATCAATAAGATCATGGTACTAGTAGATCAAACACAAGAAAACCACAAAGTCTTCCAGCAACATTTAAATGATTTCAGAAACAATTTTAAAGAAAACTTAAACCTAGTTGGTGCATTAGATTTGTGCAATGCAGGAAGAAGAAGAATGAGTAGCAGTGGTTGAAAAATAATAAAATCCTGATCGACATCCACAAAAGGGGTGGCGTCTCCAGGGTTTAATCCCAACGACAAGGACTGGGGTGTCCTTGATCTCTTCCGCCATTCTCCTATGAACTTATGGTATGCATTCCCAACCTTGAGAAGTGGCTTCTCAGTTGTCTCTCCACCTGTTAGGTGACCAATTATTGCTCGGCAGCCACTTGGAATGATTTTCTTGGCACTAGACCTTGACCATGATGGTGCCGTTACTAGGGTTGTGGTTGATAACAATAGCGTAGTCCTTAGAAGCCCTAGCAAGGACGTTGCAGCCACCGATATGGTTCTCAACGTTGCACATTACAGCTCTGAGAGGCAAGATGTTACCGACCATGGAAGTGGCCTTCCTGCCACAGTACACAAACTGGTCGATGTACATGCCCTAGGCGGCGACAAATAGCTCATTCTGCTTATTGTCCAAGGTCTTCAAGATATGAAAACTATGGCAGCTATGCAGGTAGAGGCACTTCCTTTAGTGAACAAGTTCCAACTTATCGATGACCTTTCCAAGGATTCCTTGGGTATGGTATCATGGTATTTACAAGGATCTAAACATCAATTTGATCTGGCCAGTGAAAGATTTATCTTTAGGGTTGATAGATGTAGGCACAATGTCAGCTTCTCTTGTAACCTATGCATCTATCCAAGCATTAAACCTGGACCTAATTATAAATGCAGGCACTATCGATGGCTTTGAGGCCAGAGGAGTAGGTGTTAGTGATGTGTTTCTTGCATCTGCTAATGTTTTCCATGATAGAAGAATACATGTATGGAGTTAGGTTACACCAAGCCTTCTCCTCTCCCAATCTTCTTAAGGAGCTTAATCTAAAGGTTGGAAAATTGTCTACTGGTGACTCTCTAGTAGAAAACCTAGTTTAATTTCCATTGATTGTGGGCCCTTAGAATACTTTTCATTACATTTTGCGATTTACTGTTTCTTTTAGTCCGGCCCATTTGAGGGATAGCTGAGGTGAGCGTTACCTTATATGTATTAAGCCTGGGAGGCTCTAAAAGAATCATCCAAAAGTAATAGAAATTCCTTGTCTATTCCCTTCATCTTCCTTCTATTTTCTTGGAGGTATTTTCACTCTGGAAGTGAGATATTTCTCTATCAATCTTTACATTACAACAGGTTTGTTACACATCTAGACCCACGATGATGTGGTTAGACAACTCCCAACCCCCAGTTCTGGTACAACTCTCTCTCGCCAAACCTCCAGGTTCGGTATAACTCTGCCACTGCAGATTGCTTGAACAATGACGACTGTGGTCCAACTTCTAAGGAAGATCTTGCACTTGTCGTTGTCTGCTTCACTCTTGAGCTCGCTTGGGCCAACGCAGGCCTTGAGGTATCGACCTTATTAGAAACTGTTATGAACATAAAGTGAAAATGAGAAGAAACTAATGAGAAACTAATTCTCATTAATACTTTTAATTATACAAAGGTCATATATATACACTACAAAAGGCAGAAAAGTAAAAAGCTACTGAAAAATTAACTTTTGATTATCTACACAATTACAAGCATCAATTCAGAACTTTTATGGACAGTATGGTAGAGGCAGCTTTATGCATCATGTCCCACATACTTCTTTGTGTGCAGTCATGCATTTCCTTAGCTGAGGTTCTTCTTTTTTGTGCCATCTCTTGTCTCTTTTTTATTGCTGCTGCTATCTTTTTCCTTTCCATGTATTGCAACATGCTTTATCAGCTTTATGCATCTCTTGAGTGCTGCAGTGTATTTCAGGTATGCTTTGGCTGCTGTTAATGTAATTTTGGTACCTTTCCAGTTTCCATTATTCAATATATAACGCCATCCTCGTATGATTAATAATTTCAAAAAGGCTTTAGAGCTCTGCTTTGCTTTCTTCTGTACGTTTATATGGCTACTTGATGAGAACACGCATAAGTGCGAATTAACCTGATCAGTAGCAACGCTAATAATTGTTATCATGAATGAGAACGTAAATCGAGTTCTAATGCATAATTATGTTTGTGATTCATGGTAACTATCATGCAGATAAATGAGTTTGATAATTAATGCAGATCATCATCCTGGCTAGAGCTATGGTTTGGCCTTTGACCACCAACATATTTTCCTTCTTTTTGTTAAAATGAAATTTGGGAGCACACATTCAAATTCGTAGCATACTCGCACATCAGGTTATATATGCATCCAATCAATTCAAGCTATTTTACGAACAACAAATTAGCATACTTTGAAGGGGTAAAATTTCATAACTCAATAATCTTTAGCACATAACATTCTAAACTTAAAGGCGATGACTCTGAATATAGGAGTTAAAAGAGTTGGATTCACAAGGGATCAGAATCTAATTAATGGGACGCAAGTATTCAAGAAATATTATGTATATTCATGGCTAAACAAAGACAATGAAAAACTATGAAGAAGAAACCGAGCTCATGAACCAGAGATACACACACATAGAAGAGGCAGCAATAGGCGAGAGATTTACCAAGGGGAGAGGGAGAGACAGAGATTTGAGAAGAGAAATCATCAATAGGAAAATATTTGAGAGAGGGATGCACCTTTACTGGAGTTGATAGTAATCAATGCCCAGGTCGTGAGTGGCGGCAACTGGCAGCAGTGAGGTTGAACGGGGTGGCAACTGTCGGTAGTGAGTGGACGTGGAAGGGCGGCGACGCAAGGAAACCACCGTCTGCAGTGAGGTTGGAAGGTGAAGGCAAAATCGCGAGTACTTGCTAATTGAGGGCTCGGCGAGTATAAATTATGAAGCAATACACACCTTCCGTGGAAAAAGCTCTTGTATTGGGGCACAAAAGTAGTAATTCCCAAAACTTTTTAACACGAACGAAATCTCGCCGCCAAAGATCGTTTTTCTCCACGGTTTTTCACTCGACGCACGAAATCTTGTCATATGTGGCAAAACTTATTGCAACGGGAGTGTTTTGCGCCATAAGTCCACTATTTCCCACTAGCGGTAGTCATGGAATATAAAACTCATGGGAAAATCCCATATTTCTTGTAGTGGTATAAGCTTTCAATGTTTTCTAGAGCACCACTCCTGCATATTGCTCCAAGAATTTTATAGTAGAACTTTCCTTCATAAGTCTAATCTGAAAAAGGAAAAAAAACCTCACATTAAGTAGCTAAATTAGAAAAAAATATGACTTTTACCAAACAATTGTACAAAGTATTAGTGGAGATTTTAAAACCTGAGAATTTTGGTGCAACAAGGTACCAATTAATAAAGATGTTGAATACTTCTAGTTATAAGGACGAAATGTAATAAAGATAGCTCAAGTAAGCAAACAAGATCAATGTATATTGAGTCGTGGCGTCCATAGATAGGTTTGGTAAATGGGATGAGACACAAAATTATCATCTCATCATTACAATTTTTTTAAATTTTCACACAAAATATAATAAACAATTAAATTTTTTCAAATCTCAATTCAGTTTTTTCAAATCCCAAAACAATAATAATATAAAAAAAATAATATTTTAAAATTTATCTAAAACTAAAAATTCTCATCTCACTATCCAAACTTTTATCTTAGTATAGAGAAGTTGTGGTGAGTCTGGGCGTACGGAGCTTCTGTGGTCAACTTGTGAACAGTTCGTGAAGAGATTGATAGATTTGTGAGGATCTCCACTTTATATAGAGGTCTACTTTCTTAGAGTAATTCATGAGTCCAACTTACCTTGTGAAGTCTCTTCCTTTTAGGAGTTTAAAGTCTCTTTCTTTTTAGGAGTCTGAATGTCTTTTTTTATCTCTTCATAGTCGTATCTCTTAGCTTGACTTTTAGCTTTTTTTTTTAGGCTGATGATTTGACCCCTACAATAATATTTTTATTCAATTTTTTATCTCATTTTTCAAAACACTATAAAACATGTTAACTCAAACTATTTCATTACTATTCAATAATTTTTCATCTCATTTAACATCTAAACGAGGTCTTAAAAGGCTGATTTATAGGGCTGGAGAAATGCGAGGTATAGAGAGATAGAGGAGATTGATGGGGAGATGAGTAGACAGGCTCCAGCAATATTTCTACTCAGGCAGCGACTTTTGGGTGGCATATTGTAAATGGCTCTAGCTATGTTTATATGGCGCTGGTGGGATTTACATTGACAGATAGAGATGTAAATGAATAGGCGAGGAAAATGCATATCTAAATTTGAGTAGCGTCCACATGGCTCCAGCAACATTTCTTTCTCGGCTGTTGCTAACAAGCGCAGCGTCACCGACGTTGGTTCCCATGGGTGAAGAATGAAGAATGGGAATGAAATCTTCAATGGCAATAAAGGGGTTTGGCTTGCTTAAAAGATCAAATTGTTAGATGGCCACATCGGATCACCAGTGTGTTGGTGTGTGAAAACCACATGTGCCTACATCGAATTTTTCGTGATTTACGGAGGCCTATTGTATTTTCTTATGTTTTAAACTTTTTGTTGACGTAGCATGTTATTGGGGTATTTTTTTTTTAAAGGGAAATGCTAGTTGTCCCTAGGATGGGTCCTAAGACAATTTTTTTTTTTTTATTTAGTAATTAAGAAATTATTTTTTAATAATATTATGAAATTTTTTAAAATTTTTAAGGTATTAAAAAAATTGAATGAAAAAAAATCAAATGGCCTTATCAGGACCCATCCTCAGGCTATACTCTCGGTGGGTGTAGCACGACTCTTTTTAAAATTTAGCTCAAGATGTCAAACAAATTAGTATCGATCACATCTGTATTTCTCGTTCACAATTTATCAAAAGGGCAAACAACTAAGAGACTTGTTTCTTATATGATGCTTTCACATAGGATGATCATATGTCAAAATTCTTAATGCAAAGATCAATTTAGAATTATTCTACATAACAGACAGGGACCCATATATATAATTAATTAAGAATTTTTCCTGAAAAAACAACTAAAAGGGAATGTTTACCATACCCCTTTGTTAACAACTGTATATAATAATTTAAAAAAGTACTATCTATCTATCAATCTATCCCACTAGTTTTGTAATTTATTAATCAGAAGTGGTTTAATTATAAATTATTGCATGTTTATAGGCAGACATGATGTAATTAAGCCACTAAAGGGAGTTCCATAGCAAACCCATCTAATCTACTAAAAACAAACAAACCATTCGTCAAAAGAGCCACGAGATAGTACCTGAATAGATCAAAACAAACAGATCATCTACCCCAGATAGCTCCTTTTCGATCCCTACGTACGTAGTACGTACCTGGTTTCAAAACCTGAGACGTAATTGTCTTGATATGATCCTACCTCTATATGTATGTAATATTTAACATGTAACAACTTTGATCAAAAGGCACGTCTCATGCTACCCTCCATTGAATTTAACTAATTGTATATATTGCAAAATCCAAAGCATCAGTCATGGGTCTCAGCTTGCCTCTTAGCCCCCCGCGCCACACACCAAATTATCTCCGGTTATCCGTCCCTCTTTTTCTCCCATATTCTCGCTGCGTGATCACCAGCAGTTGCAGCACCCACCTTATATATATATATATATATATAGTTCCAAACCTCGAGTTCTTCTTCGATCTTCTAATTCTCACGGCCAGAATAAACCAGTAACAAAATCCCTCAGGTATGTTATTTTTTTGGGGAACGCATAGACCAACAGTACTACATGAATTGTTTTCTCTTTCTTTTTCTAACTTCAAAATCTTCCCAGAAGTCTTTTTGGTTGTAGTTTGATGGGGTCGTTAAAGGAAGAGAGAGATGGAAGTTTCAGGGACGAGCAGGAGAGAGTATTGAAGAAAAGAATAGTTTATCTATGGTCGTTAATGGTGATGATGATGGGGGGTTTCACTCTGGGATGGTGGGAATATGAATACCACCACACAAACAGTCAGCTCTGGATGGTGCCCTTTGGTCTCATTCTGCTTGTTACGCCACTCTTTGTCTGGTTTTCCATCTTCGTTTCCGATGCATGTAGCTTATCTGAGGTGGACAATGTTCCAATGGTGAGTCAACCCGTTCGTCCAGTACCAGATGACTCAGTTTGATGCAAGAAGCGCGCTGTTACCTACTGATTGAGCATCTTTTCCACAGTCAGTTTGTTTGTTGGAATTACTTTTTCTTTTCTCTTAGATTAATTGATTACAAATTCGTGATAACGATCGAGTTCTACAGTACTACTACAATGTTATCATACTCTCTCCATCCCTTTTTGTATTAAAACTATCAAATTCGGTAAGAACACAGCCCCTTTACAATCATTGTATAAGATACACATCTACCCAAAAATTGAATAATTATTGTTGGGATAAAGGTTTTGTTTGAGTTAAAACTCTTTGGCAGTATCTTTTTTTGGTCTTTTTTAACTTCAATAAATTAAACTTTTCGATCACGAAACACTCATCGATCTTTCAATATGGATACTAAAACTAGTATGAAAGTACTAATTTGCATTAAACTCTATATCAATCTATATATTTCATTTTTCATCTTCGATTAAGATTCGAACACTAAATCAAACGAAAAATAAGTCATTTGATATAAGAGTAGTGCTGCATGTACTTACAAATTTACTTACAATTTTATGTACAAGACCCATTTTATCAGTTTCTTTTTAAATTCAAATTTTATAATTTTCACCATATCAATAGCTGACACGTTAGCATGTGTTGTTATGTAAGTAAAAATTATATATACAAATAGTATTTTCCTTGATATAATATTCTTATTTTGAAAAAAAAAATTCCTTGTGCAAATTGAAAAGTTAATAATAGTTTGGGGATAAAAGGTTGTATAATTTTCCATTTTCATTTTTTTTTTTTTTTATGAACTAGATCTGAAGTCTTCAGTACTTATGCTAGGTGCAAAGTCTTTAAAAATGTTGCATTAAATTAAAGAATGAGAGTTGGTATGCAATTCCCAATTGGAAATTATAAATAAATGGCCTGGTGGTTATATATATCTAAAAGTAAGTCAATGTTTGATAGGGATCAATTCGTGTGAAATCTTTTGAGGATTATTATATTAATTAGTGATGTAAACGAGAGGGGTTTGTCATAAGTAAGAGCATGCCATGATATTAGCTAGGGAGGTTAGGAAAGCCGAAAAGGTAAGAATGCTGACTCCCCCACCTAGCTAGCTTATGTGCTACCAAATGGCATCAAGCCTCTATTTTTATCATTTTAAATTCTGGAAATGCAGCATCGCTATCCAAGAAAACCTCCACGTGCTTGAGATCGAGTGCAGCTACCCAGCTGATCCACTTCAAATGCATGCACTCTCTCAATTTTTGTTGAATAATGTTACTTGTCCCGACAAATGGTTCCCAACAAGTTTTTTATTTTTATTTATTTATTTATTTATTTATTACTTAATCATTAAGGTAGTGTGTTTGAATGATGTTGTATTTTTTTTTTTACAAAATGTGTAAAGGTATAAAAAAAAATGAATAAAAAAAAACCAAATGACCTTATTGGGATCCATCATCTCATTTTTGTTAGTGTTTTTTATGCGTGCCAAGTCAAGCGGTGTAGGAGAGATATGCAAGATTTAACATTAAGTTAAAAAAATAATACAAACGATAGGGAGAGATTCCACTAAATTTTTAAGAATAATTTAACTTTTTGAGATAAGCAGTAATTTTATATGAGAGCATAGATTTTAAATTCAAATGCTGACTCTACATTCTACTTCTATTTAATTAAATATTTCATGCGTTGGGTCAACTTATTAAGGGAGGAGTTTGGCCCATGTGTGGGTACGTAGTATGAGAAGGAGTAATCATACTCATCATCCCTTTTACTATCATCTTCTCATCATTTCATGATGTGATATTAAATAATTGGATGCTATTTATTATATTTAACTTGTAGACCTATCATTTAATGACACATCAAAAAATGTTGAGAGTATGATGATAAAAAGATAATAAATAGATTTTTCCGAGAGTATATATTAAGATATAAAATAAGAAAAGCTCTACTCAACAGCCTTACACCACACATTTGCTGAGAGAAAAAAATAAAAAAATACAACTCATAATTAAAAAACATATAGATAATTAAGCTCAAGACATATCGGAGTTTACAGACAGTAACTAATACCGTTTGGACAAAAGGACTTCAACAGTGATGAGTACCTAAAAGAAGGATAAAGCCTAGCAGAAATTACTTGGTTGATCATAAGTCAAAATTCGTCCATTTATATACAATGTTGAGTCTAGAAGAAGATAGCTATATGCTAGATATAACAAAGTTTTTGCTATTTATGTAGAGAACACACATGTTCTCTCTTAATAACCAAATTTACATAGAAGTTTCTCCCCACATCGACCATAGAAGACATGATTTTCTTATGAATAGCTTATATGTTTATTGAAAATCTATGATCATCACAAAGTCTACATGCTTAAATCACATGTGATCATGATCCTATTGATGTTTGATATCAAGTGAGATCTAGAACTGCCATGTATTTGTAAATAAGATCTTAATAAATCTTTTGCCTGGTAAGATGTAAGCCATTAGGCTAAGCGAGGCTGGTATATTGAGCAACACCGAACGATCCAGTGGGATTGAGGCAAAGACCTATACTGTTGTGGAAATTTTAGATTTAGGCCTTGTTTGGTTACACAAATGAGATTAGATGGAAGGTTAAATAAAATATTGTTAGAATAAAATTTTTTATATTATTTTTGTTTTGAAATTTGAAAAAATTGAATTGTTTATTGTATTTTGTGTGGAAGTTTGAGAAAATTGTAATGATTAGATGAGATGATATGGTTTGTGTTACCAAACAATGCCTATGCTTTTATTTTAGCATGTGCCTCAGTGGACTCTTTTAATTTTCAGTATTTAATAAAGTTTGCTTTTTGGGTTTATATTAAAACTACGGAATCTGTTATCCCTGACTTCTAGGTGATTTTAAACGTTAGGTCCTGATTTTAAGAGCTGCTTTTGATATTCTAGCTGCGAGATGTTAGACGTACGAGTTATGTGCAGCAAATATTTGAAGTTCTTTAAAGTTGGGCTCATGCAGTAAATGGTTTAATGATATAATGTACTTTTTATTACCATTAGGGATACACAAAAATCCAGTAGCCCAAACAAGATGTCTAATAAGAACATGCACGCACGGACTGATAAAATATTCATACAAAAGGGTTATTATATCCATTTATAAGTTGTTTCTCTATCCTTAACTAAGGTTGTAAGCCTAGTTTATTCCTGTATGCAGCGATGCTGCTTGTGAAATTCGAAGTACTTCGTAGTGTTCCGAATTGAACTTCATTCATAACTGCCTATGAATAATAATAATAATAATTCAAAAATACTATTTAACCACAATCAAGCATTAATCAAAAAGTGTAAGAGACAGATGTGTTGAACACTAACATAGCATATGAAATAACAGCTTATTCAACTTGTACAGATATTTGTTTTAGCATAATAGCATTGCACAGAAATTTGATGTAAACTTGGCCGTACATGTCGAGCAAAAATAAAATAAACCATAGAGACATAAATGGTGTAAGAAAAATAAGCAAAATCACTCAATCTTCGTTATTGTGCATCAAAGTTGATTTCCCTAACCCGTCTTGCTCTAGTGGTATCCAATCTATTAAGGATCTGTATTACTGCACTTTATACTGGGAAATCCCAAGAATTTCCCTTCAGTTAGGCTGACCACTCAACAATTAAAATCCAATAGTCCTAATATGTTTACAAAAACCCTGATCAAGATCACGAAAACAGATTATTTCAAATGCATTGTACCACAATTTTTTTGAGTCAAGGTTACAAGCATCATAAAGCAAAATACAAGAGCTACAGTGCCATAACGAGGTAAAATTGGAAGCTCACCAGGCCTCAAGCTTCAACATTTGATCGTGAGGGGAATTCGAGGCCCTGAAGTGCAGGAATGTTGTCTAAATCATCTTTTGAGTAC
Organism: Juglans mandshurica; assembly: GCA_022457165.1. NCBI lineage: Eukaryota > Viridiplantae > Streptophyta > Magnoliopsida > Fagales > Juglandaceae > Juglans > Juglans mandshurica. Next base: position 38,723,302 of record CM039619.1, read on the forward strand.
AGGGGTAATAGCCATAGTGCCTTCTTTGTGCCAAAAACCTATAAGACAGAATTAACCACACATAGTAAAGCGAGACAGAGAGAGTTCCAAAAAGTAGTATGAATTACACAGGCCACACAATTTCTCATTGATTGAGAGACGTTCCGGTAGAGTTTATTTCCTCTTTTCTTCGACATTTCTTAGAATTGCATCTCCATCGTGATTGAGAGGATTTGTCTGTTCTATATATCCAGGACTTAAAATTTCAATTACCCTAGTTTACCTAAACTAGAGAGAGTAAGTCTATAGCAAAAATGCTCAAATATCATGAAGCTAAAACTATTGACCTGTGTAATAGTATTTAGACCACAAAATATCAAGTGCAGCATAAATGAACACCATTAAACATAAGCAATATCATACCAGACATAATGTATCACTACATTAACCATTCTTTTTTTTTTTTTTTGTATACTTAAATAAGAATTGTATTTCCAAGAATAGGTACAACCCAAGTACACAGGAAGTATACAAAGGAAATACCTACTACACACTAGAAAGCAGGAAACTATGATAGAAACAGATTCAGTACATTATCATCATTCCTTGCAAAGATCCTAGCCCACAAGCTCAAAGTAGAAAAGAAAAAATAACGAAGATCTTCAAAAGAACGCTCTGTCTTCAAAACATCTCTCATTCCTTCTCAGCCATAAACACCACATTAAACACAAAGGAATCATTCTCCATTTGACAGCAGCACATTTCCTTGCCTCGAAACCATGTAGGGGTGGCAATATATGACACGACCCGTTAATCCAATACGAACACGACACGATAAAAGCGGGTTAGGGTTTAGCCTTAACGGGTTCGGGTCAAAACGGGTTGACCCGTTAAGACACGATTGCTTAACGGGTCACTAACGGGTCAACCCGTTATGACCCGTTAAGAAAATTAAATTTACCTTTATACCCTTAGACCTAAAGGGCAGGGAGGACGCTCCACTTCCTTCTTCAAGTTCTAAATTTGTTTAGATCTGTGTTTTTAATTTTTTATTATATTTGAGATTGTAACATTACTATATTTACATTGTATATTTTGTTTATTATATTTGGGATATAATTTTAATAATGAATATTATTACAAATTGTGTGGATTATATTTGTTTGGATTGTAATTTTAGACTTGTAGTTAGTTTTTTATTTTTTATAGATATTATTTATATTTAAATATTTATATAAAATCAATTAAGTCAAACGGGTTGTGTCGTGTCGTATCGTGTATGTCCAACCCATTAACGTAAACGGGTTGAAACGGAACGGGTCGTGTCGTGTCGTGTCAACCCGTTATCTTACCGTGTCGTGTTCGGGTTTGAAATTTTGACACGAAATCCTTAACGGGTCGTGTTCGTGTTGACCCGTTAACATGTACATACCTTGACACGACACGAACACGACCCGTTAACACGATTTGACACCCCTAAAACCATGCCAACATGCAAGAAGATCCACAATTTCCTTAGGCATCACCCAATATAAACCTGTCCGACCAATAACCTCATTCCACAAAGACTTTGCCACCTCATAGTGTAAAAAAAAATGATTTACAGATTCACCATCCTTCTTGCACATGACACACCAATCAGCTATACACAAACCACAATTTCTAAGGTTATCCGTGGTCAATACTTTCCCTAGAGCAACCACCCAACTAAAGAACGCCACCTTAGTAGGTACCGTCACCCTCCAAATGCTTTTCCAGGGGAATACACAGCCAGAATGACAATTAAGCACCTTATAAAAAGAACTGACTAAAAACCTGAAATTTCCAGCATGATCCCACAATAGCCTGTCCTCTCTTCCCTACATCACGTTTGAGTTATAAATTCTTCCCAAAAAATCTGAAACAACATTCACTTCCCAATCATTTGCATCTCTAATAAAGTCAACATTCCATAGAATATTATTATCCGTACATTGAAGGTAATCTGCCACAGCAACATTTTGGTCCCTTGCAATCCTGTAAAGAGATGGAAAATCTGATTTAAGAGCTGATTCCCCGCACCAAATGTCATGCTAAAAGAGAATCCTCTTCCCTTCCCCCACCTTAAATTTAATATGTTCAGAAAACTCCCCCAACCTTTCCTAATACCCTTCCATAAACTCACCCAATACGCTTCTCTAACTTCATTAGAACACCAATCCCCCCACCCACTCCCATATTTAACAGCAACAACATTCTTCCATAAAGCATCTCTCTCTTCATTATATCTAGAAAGCTATTTTCCAAGGAGTGCTTTTTTAAACAACCACAAATTTCTCACCCCCAATCCTCCACAAGAAATCGGTTGACAAACCTTATTCCAACTAACCAAATGAAACTTATTTTCCTCTCCTATTCCTCCCCATAAGAAATTACGATAAATATTCTCAATTCTACTAGCAACCCCAGCCGGCAAAGGGAAAAATGAAAGAAAATACATAGGAAGATTAGACAACGTACTCTTTATAAGTAATTCTTCCCCCTTTAGACAAATATAACTTTTTCTATCCAACCAACCTTCTCTCAATCTTCTCAATAACCCCATCCCATATCAAAACAGATTTGTGAGGGGCCCCCAAGGGAAGACCAAGATACTTCAGTGGCAGTGAAGCAATCTTACACTCCAAAATATTAGCCAAATCTGAACCTACGGCACCCACCGATACAATTTCAGACTTGTTTTAGGTTAATCCTGAGACCCGAGACAACTTCAAAACATAACAACAATGCTCTCAAAGATCGAATATGTTCTTGATTGGGCTCACTGAAAATCAATGTGTCATCGGCAAAAAGAAGATGAGATAATTTCATGCTATTCCGTTTCTCATTGCCCACCTCAAAACCCGACAAGTACCTTCCTTCTACCGCCGCTTCCAACATTCTACTCAATGCATCCATGACAAGGACGAAAAGAAAATGAGCTAGCAGATCTCCTTGTCTCAAACCACGTGAACTATTAAAAAACCCAACTGGAGTGCCATTCACCAAAATGGAAAATCTCGACGTCAAAATGCAATGTTTGATCCACGTACACCATTTCTCTCTAAAAACCATATCTCCCAAGCAAATACAAGAAGAAATCCCAACTAACACGGTCATACGCTTTTTCCATGTCCAATTAATCAAAATTCCAGATTCATTAGATTTAATTCTACTGTCCACATACTCATTAGCAACTAATACCGAATCAAGAATTTGTCTCCCTCTTACAAAGGCATTTTTAGATTTCAATAAAATATTTCCCAACACCTCACTCATACGATTAGCTAACACCTTAAAGATTATCTTGTATACCCCATTCACCAAACTAATAGGCCGAAAATCCCACATCTCCACAGCCCCTACCTTTTTGGGAATAAGTGCTATAAATGTAGCATTGAAACTTTTCTCAAATTTCATAAATGTATAAAATTCATGAAAAACCTTCATAATATCCTCTCACACTATATCCCAAGAAGATTGAAAAAAGCCATTAATTGGGAGTTCTTACTCTATGTGCTTGGGAGGTGTGCGGTTTTGGGGAGAAATGGTGCTCGTGGATTAGATGGTGTATTTCAACGGTGAGGTTTTTAGTATTGGTGAATGGCAGCCCAAATGGTTTCTTTAACAGCTCTCGAGGACTAAGTCAAGGAGATCTTTTGTCCCCACTCCTATTTGTTCTTGTCATGGAGGCACTTAGTAAAATGATTCTAGCCTTGGTGAACAGTGGCTTTATCGAGGGATTCTCGGTGGGTAATCCTAATAGGGGCACCATTAATCTATCTCATTTATTGTTTGCAGATGATACACTGATTTTTTGTGAGGCAGAACAAAACCAAATTCAAACATTGAGGGCATTATTACTTTTTTTTTAAGCGGCATCCGAGTTAAAAGTGAAATTTGATAAATCATAATTGGTGCCAATGGGCAATGTCGTAACATCTGGCAGCTAGCTAGTATCCTTGGATGTAAGGTTTCCTCTCTTCCCATGAATTACCTTGGTCTTCCTTTGGGGGCAGCTGCAAGATCTATATCGATTTGGGATACAGTGGTGGAGCAGATTGAACGCAAATTGGCAGGTTGGAAAAGATTATATCTCTCGAAAGGTGGTAGGATCACCCTTATCAAAAGTACTCTTTCTAATCTACCAATGTATTTTTTTTATCTGTATTCCCAATTCCAGCAAGTGTGGCGAACTGTATTGAGAAGTTGTATCGTGATTTTCTTTGGAATGGGATAGAAGAAGAATTCAAGTATCATCTAGTCAAGTGAGATAAGGTATGTTCTCCAGTCTCTTTGGGTGGTTGGCTATTAAAAATTTGAAGATTTTCAATCGAGCCTTGCTTGGGAAGTGGTTGTGGAGATATAATATGGAACCAAAAGCCCTATGGAAGTCAGTGATTGATTGCAAATATTGAGGCATGTGGGGGGGGGGTGCACTAGGGAGGTTCACAGGGTTTATGGAGTGGGAATTTGGAAACACATTTGAAGAGGGTGAGGGATCTTTAATTGGCATACTAGACTGGTGTTGGGCAATGGATCTAGAATAAAATTTTGAACTGACCTGTGGTGTGGAGATCAAGCCCTAAAGGATTCATTCCCTTTAGTTTTTAGGATTGCAGGTGAGAAAGATGCCTCAGTGGCTAATTGAATGGAGTTATCTGGGGACCTAGTCCAATAGAACGTGAATTTCACTAGAGCCGTGTAGTTTGGGGAGGTGGGGGTTGGGGGTTGGGGGTTGTCGGTTGTCTTACGGGGGGGTGGGGGTGGGGGTTAGGGAGGTGTGTTCTATTCCAATTCGGGCTTGATGTATTTTGTATAGATTTCTAATTTTCATGGGCTTTTTGGGTCATTTGGGGCTAGCTAGTATGGGCTAGGTGTTTTCTTATATACGTCCAGTGTACTTGGTTACTCCTATTGATATATATAATATCTTTACTTATCAAAAACAAATTTCACTAGAGCTGTCCAAGATTGGGAAGTTGGCAGCATTGAGGAGTTCTTTGGTCTTTTATACACCATGATGTCGAGAACCCACGGAGCATATAAGATGGGGTGAATACCCACCGGTAAAGGTACATTCTCGATCCGTTCTTTTTATAAGTCGCTTACAAAACCACATAATACGCAGTTCCCATGGAGAAATATATGGAGAAACAAGGCGCCTCCCAAAGCGGCATTTTTTGTGTGGAGAGCAGCATTGGTAAGATCTTGGCGATGGATAATCTACGGAGACGTAAGGTGATCATACTAGATTGGTGCTATATGTGTAGGAAAAATGGTGAAACTGTAGATCATTTACTGTTGCATTGTGAGGTGGCTGGAACGTTATGGAATTAAGTGTTTAATAGAATGGAGTTAGCTTGGATTATGCCTGCTACAGTGACAGAGCTCATGGCCAGCTGGATAAATCTACGATGTCTCCAAGAAATCTCTGCGGTGTGGAAAATGGTCCCGATTTGTATTATGTGGAGCCTATGGAAGGAGCAAAATGAACGGGCATTTGAAGACAAGGAGCGCTCACAAGAAGAACTTAGATTATTTTTTGTTAGCACTCTTTTTCTTTGGGCCACAACTGTAGATTGTCGTAGCCTTGATTTTCATGATTTTCTTATTTCTATTACTTCTCTCTAAATAGGTGTGACCTTTTGGATACCATCTTGTATACTTGGGTTATGCCTATTCATATCAATATAATCGTTTACTTAAAAAAAAAAATATCTTATTTACCTTCTCTGTTTTTCCTTTTCTTTTCACCATTATTCTTTTGGAGAAACCTAACCTTTTGAATTCGTAATTCATTTTCTTCCAAATGTGACCTAGCATTGTTTTCATTATTGTTACAATTATTACTATTGTAGAACTGCAGAAATTTACTATCACAGAATACAAGTCCCCAGTAAGCCTTTCAAAATCATCAATCGCAAGATACATATCAAAAAAAAAAAAAAAAAATCATCAATCGCAAGTCATTCTAAATCAATTTTTGTGTCCACACAAAGTTAAGAAAGAAGAGATTTGTCTCACCTGCTCAAAATTCCTCTTCTTGCCCACATCGTATCTCCACCTAACTGCTTTTTTCTTCTCATAAACCTGATACATTATTTTGAGATGATTTTATATGATATTTAACCAAGGCCCCAACCATCAAGAGCAAACAGCCTTGTTTGCATTAGGTGTGAAAATTTTGAAATTATAAAAATAAAAAGTATTATATTTTCAAGTCATTGAGACAATGATAGCCCATTCATTTTCCGCAAACTTTGGTCACCTATACTCTTCTCAAAGTAGTCTTTTTTGGTGGAATAGTAGAATAATTGCACATTTCTTAGCTGTTATAGGTTAAAAGAACTGACAGCTTATTTTTATACATTCCTAAGAAGAATACATGGCAGGTCAGAGTGAAATGTCAAAGACTATTGTAGGTATCACAGCACAAAGGTAAACTCACTTGATCAAAATCTAAAAACGAAGTAAAAAGAAAATGTTTATTACCTCTACTGATGTGGTATTGCTTGACACAAGAGATGCATGCATAATTACGAAACAAAGTAGACTCAGTGCAAAGGCTAAATTTAGAACTGCATCAAGATTCAAGGCACACAATCTGTAAGGAACATGGAAACAATGAGAAAGCAGAACTAATGCATGGAGATGAAAAGAGGAAAATGAAGAATTTAGGCAGAACACTTACCAAAAGCCAAAAAAATTATTGCAAGACTGCCAGGAGAGCTGGAATGATTCTTGGCTTCAGTAAAGAATTCAATAAAACTAGGCAGCAAAACTAAGGTATCCAATGTCGTCTCCAGGAAAGTATACAACTGTCAAGGGAAAAGGTAAGAAAAGAAAGAATTAAGCCAAGAAAAAAGAAGCTAGTCATCCTCGGTAACACCCTCCCCCCCCCCCTGCCCCAGGGAAAAAATGAGAGAGAGAGAGAACAAAGACAACATCAGCAGCACAACCTCCTCTCCTTTTTCTTGTTTTGGGTAAACTTTCTATGTATATTAAGAAGGTATAGATTCCTAGTTATGAGAATTTACAAAAGTCCCAGGTGCCAGTCAGGCATATTTACTACTTTGAGACTCACATAACAGTCTTGACTATCAAAGAATATAAATTTACCAAGAAAAGAAGAAAAAACTTGTAGTTGCAGGCTCCAACACAATTCACCACCCAAACACAATGGTGATCCATCTTTAGAACACATCTTTGGCCTGCACAATAGATTTAAAAAGATTACAAAAATTGGATATACCAATAAAACACCTTATGGGATTTCTGACATTTTCCTGTAAACTGAATGCAAACAAAAGCCTGCAGCAACATTATAAACCGGTGAATGGTCTGTAAAACTAGATTAATAATATGAAAATTCTTTCAGACAAGATTTGTAGATGATAAAGAACAAATGTACAGAATCATTTGTGATGATTAAGTAAGTCACAACATTTTTGAAGAGTTATTACTTTATAATTGGAATAACTTTCACTTTACAACATGCTGCTGATTTCAATAAGAACCAGGTTGCATAGCAACTACACAAACAAAAGTACAAGGGAAAAAACATCACAGTTCAAACAGGGAACAGGCATCATTTGTGTGGTTCCAAACCCTTTGGAACAGAAATAAAAAAAAGAAAAGAAAAGAATTCTATTTGTCAAGAAGCATTAGCTTCAGGGACATCAACTGAGCAGATGAGCAAAATATTTCAGAAAATAGCAGGAAAAGAAAGTCAAACTGTTGATGTAGTTCAAAGAAAGAAATGTCTTCTTTTTTTTCACTTCCTTTTTTTTTTTTTATAAGATCTGGATAGGGGGTGTTAATGTAATGGCATTTGGAGGCGGATTTGTGATGTAGAGGGGAAGATGGGAATGGGAAAAGAAGCTCAGGCCAGATAAACTTGGGGAAGTTATCTGAACATCGAAGATTCAATCCCATAGCCACCCCACCAAGGCACAAAACCCGTACTATGATGCCATTTTTTATTTGATGTACAGGGCCAGAACGGCAGGGCACCCTGTAGAAAACCTACAGGTTTTTCAGAGCCATATCATCTTTGTGTTGCTCTCCCCTATTTGCCTGGGCCCTTTCTGCTTACTTCTTCTATATAACCTTGTCTGCTCTAGAAAGTAAAAAGAACGAGCTGATTGAACACAGAACCTTAAGCCTAGGAAAAACAGCAACTGCCATGAGAGAGGAAGCTGAACTCAGGATGGAACGGCAACTTCCTTATGTCCAGGATGAAGAAAATTTACTCTTTAAGAGATGGCAGAAAACTTATGTGGCTTAAGAACATGTTAAGAAGCGTAGATCTTTTGAAAGAGGGCTGAAAGACGATGAGATGAAGGAATTCGAAATCCCATCTATTTTCTAGATATAAAAAGGTGTAAGACAGAAGACTTATCAGCAAGCGCCGGAGAATAGAATATTTCAGCCCAAAAAGAAAAGGAATAAAACATGCTAAATACAAGCATTATAGAAACCGATGAGCAACATTAGAAAGCAGGTTGGCTTACAAATGGAGCAATGATGGCAACGTGGTGGCTTGCCATTTTGGCATCGACTACAATAGCCTGTCTGTTTCCTTTCCAGTCCATCCGAGGAAGACCATGTAGAAGCTACAGCCTCCGGCACGACAGTATCAGACATTTGCATAGAACTACCAGCCTCCAAATTCTCCTCTTCTGCTAGAGGTCTCCAATTTTCAGGGACAGATCCCGGGTCTCTAAAGACTACCATACAGTAACTCCATGATAACAGCATAAGCTAAAAGAATGGATGAAGCTTAATTAGAACATGATATGACTGTTTTGGAATCGATAAAGCTTGATACTAACGAATTTTTACCTATCAAGAAATTAAAGCTCGATAGTTCAGCTTTGATTTCCTCATAACCCAAATTTTGACTTTCTCGGAACCCAAATTTTAGTTATCTCAGAATCGGATTCAATCAAACAAACGAAATGAAAACGAAATCGACAGCGAGATCGATATCAAGTGAGTTACAGATATATTACCAGAAAATGGAACAGTATGAGTATGGAGAAGGCCAGAAACGAGTAGACTCCACCACGAAGCAACTGGGGGCCCCAGGTGAGCACTACAACGGCGTAGTACGAGACGGCAATAATTCCGGCGACCAGGAGGATCATGAAGTAGCCAAGGACTTTGAGGCCCGAGCAAAACTTGAATACGTTTATGTCCATTCCGGGATTGGAAAGCGGGCCTATCCCGATTTGGGAGATGACTGAGACAGGTTTTCTGGTTCGGGGTGGGAATAGGCGTTTCCAGATACTCGGAGCCAGGTTTAAATGTGTTCTCCGACACGGGATTGGAATAGGAACTTCGGTTCGCACTTGATTCGCGGGACGATGTTAACAGAACGGTTTGGACGTCCGAGAAAGCAAGGCACAACCAGTTCGGTAGCCCGCTTCGGAGATAGAAAGTTATGCGAGTCGGATAATCAATGGTCACCAGGTCGGACTCGGACCCGGTACAATCGAATGAGTCTTGGAAGTGATTTCCCTTTCTTTTTTCTTTTTTTTTTCGTTTTTTCGTTACTTTCTTTTTTATTTTTTAAGAAAAATAGTACCTGCTTTTTTTTTTTTTTTTTAAGCAAAGAGGGGAGGCTACCAGCGTAGCAATCTTTCTTGAAATGATCATAGAAATCCCTTTTCGCTGCAGAATATCCGGTTTGAGTCATTACTACTATCTCAAAGGCGAACTCGTCACTAAAGCACCACCAAAATATCAAGCTGGTCCAAAGTTTATCTAATGGCCCAAAAGTCAGGTTTTACTATCACAATTTCAACTTATGTCCTGACTCAAACTCCTAACCTCGAAGCCATAAAATCTCAGCTCGTATCAACTGGGCTACCACATTGGTTGTAAATAGTACTTGCTTTCATCTATCAATATTTAAATTTTTCTTAAAGAAAATAAAGAATGATTTAAGGATGTTACATTTTACATTACAAAATAAAAGTGAGATAACAGTATGGTATGTAGTATTGCTCTTTTTTTAATATATTTATAAAAGAATATTATTTAATATCATTTCTCAACATCTCTTGATATGGCATCAAATAGTTGATAGATGAGTGAAACATATAATTTTCTTTAAAAAAAATAAAGAATAATTCAAAGATGTCATATTTTATATAATAAGAAGAAAGTGAAATGAGAGTGTAGTATCATTTTTCATATAACGAAAAAAGAACGTTATTTATCAATATTTTAAATAACATCCTCTTAATATATCTTGAATATGGTATTAAAGAATTAATAGATAACTAAAATATAATAAATAACTAAGTTTTTGAATTACTCCATGAAACATGGCTTCCCCATCCGGATGCCTATAATATCTCATTCCCTAAACTTTGGTAAAACTTTTTAACTTTTTTACAAAAACTCCTCTCCATCGTGCTGCCTACTTTAGGGGAAGGTTTTGGGATCTGAACAGTGACTCCATATATTATTGTTTATTCTTAAATCATTTTTTATAAATATTTTATTATAACCAATAAAATAAATTCTTCTTCCAATCATCTATATTTTTTCTTGAGCTCATGTTTGTTATAGTTGAAATTTGAAAAAAAAAATGTCACCATTGAGATGATCCAATTTTTTTTAAAAAAAAATTGATTGTCTGTGAAAATATGATTTTTTTTTACATATTATTGTTACGAAAGCACTGATTTTAAAAATATTATTATTTAGCGAGATAAGTAGTTTAAAAAAATCGTTACAGATGAAAAATAAAAAACATGGGTACAATAAATAATTACAAAATTTTGAAAAAAGAAAGTTAAAAAAATTTCTTCTGCTCTTTCCCCGAAAGATAAAAAATGAGTAGTTAAAGATGTACAAATAAATGAGTAGAAAAAAAAAGAATAAAGAAAGATTATTTTAATAGAACAAAAAAAGAATAAGGAGTGAGTTATAGAAGGTTTTGAAAATATGAGTAAAATTTAGAAAAAATTTAGAGAAAGATGATTTTTAACTAAAATTTGGAGAAAAAATTATTCATCCAGATGTGAATACTCTTACTGGAGAGCTCTCTCTCTTGCTAGAGCATCTGGAGTCTTATGATCTCCTTCCTCGAATTCATACCCTCACTTTTGCCTAACCTCATCTAATCCAACTCTCTTTCCAAATCCCCACTCTCAATCTCCTCCCTTGTATCCACACAACTCGTCACCACCCCTCCATTTGATATGGAAAACAACGATACGGAAATGGATAGCACAAGTCAAGACACAATTTGCAAATTATGGAGCTTCACTAAAGCTTTGGAAATAGAAGAAGTAGAGGACAACACCTTCATATTTAGCTTTGAAAATCAGATTGATAGAGAAAGAGCTATGGAGCTAGCTAGGTCTGTGGAATATTATAAAATATGAATCATCTTCTTATTTTAAAACCATAGGAGCTTGTAACAGTTATTAGAACCTCAAAAATACACCCACATGGGTCTAAATCCATGGGCTACCCACGAACAAGATGAATGAAAGAAATTTAAGTAACGTCGGTAATGCTTTTGATCCGATTATTAAGATGGATTTTGATGTCAAATGATGTATTGTATGCTCTGGATTTCTATGAATCCAAATCCTTTTCGACACCAGAAAGCCACTGGTCCCAGGATTTCACATGGGGTGCATAGACAAGCCACCAGGTATCGTTTAAATACAAGAAAACTCCAGATTTCTACTATGCTTGTGGGCGCTTAGACATAAACCAAAAATATGCCTAGTGTTGTGGACGTGTGTCCTAACCCTGACAACAGTTTCCAGTAACCTACAATTAGAAAGTAGGAGGGGTTGGGTGTGTTTAGAGACACCTCCGATGCCTAAATTAGTATAGAAATTTTTAGAGAATTTCAAGTATATGGAATTCAGAAGTTACCTCAGGCATGTCCTTTGACCTCAAATTATATGAGTGGGTGTGTGGTGAGAGGGCTTGCCTCGTGGCTTGACCTCCTTTGAACCTCATTGGAATGCGGATAATTAAGGCCCCAAATCAGCCATTATGCTGGGGGAGTTAATACCTGGGCGTGTATCGCACCAGTCATTATTCTACCCGTTATGTCATTAATTAGTCATTAATAACGATTGAAATTGAATTCATTATTAGCGCATTGTGGCTGGTGGCCCTTTCTTCATGGATCGCGGGCCTTGGGCTCTCTACCCCACGGGACCTTCTCGGTCGTTTAAATACAAGCAAACTTCAAATTTTTACTATGCTTGTGGGCGCTTAGCCATAACCCAAAAATATGCCCAGTGGTGCGGACGTGTTTCGTAGCTCTGACAACGATTTCCAGTAACCTGCAATAAGAAAGTAAGAGGGGCTAGGTGTGTCTAAGGACACATTCGATGCCTAAGTCAATATAGAAATTTTTAGAGAATTTCAAGTGTTGAACCCAAGGTTTCAAGCATAATATAATTATATATCTACATATGAATTTTGATGATAACAAACAAATTCAAGCATAAATGATTCTCAAACTCAAGTTATCCACATAATGGAGCCAAGCACTACAACAAATCAAGCATGAGTAAGAAAGGGAATAAGCTTACAAATTAAAGCTTTTAGAGTAATTTTGTACATCTATTTCAAAATTTAAAAAATGATTAAGGCTCAAAAAGATTCTTTTTTCATAAAACATCAATTTGCATTTTTCACATGTGCATGATATATTTGAAAATTGAAAGTTGGAAATTTGAATATTTGAAAAATGATTGATTGTCATCTTTCAATGTGCATGACATCATTGAAAGTTTGAATTTTGAAAATTTGAAAGATTGATTGTTATTTCTCACATGTGTATGATATTTTTGAAAATTTGAAAAGCAATTGATGCTTTTCTGAACATATGCAAAAGGTAGTTGCTTTTGTTTGAAAATTTTGAAAAGTATTTATGTTTGATATTATTTTTGACATATGCAAAAGGCAGTTGCTTTTGTTTAAACAAAGTTGAAAAAGTAATTGATACTCTTTTTGACATAAGTAAAAAGTAGAAGATTTGGTTTGAAAATTTAAAAAGTGAATGATGTTGCCTTTGAAAATTGCAAAAATGATAAACTTTTATTTGAAATCTTTGAAATATGAGTGATGATCCTTGTTGACATTTGAATATTTTGAAATTTGAAAAGGAAGTCTCATATGTCTATAAATAGCTCATTTGAGATCTTCAAAATCACAACACAACACATCAACTTCAAGCTTTACAACATTCATTCATCAAAATCTTTCAATCTCTCTTTTTTAAGCATTGAGCCTTAAAACTTGTTCATTTTGAGAGAGATATAGTTTGCATTGTACTGTTTTCATTTCACTCATTAAGGAGTGTAGTCAGATAACCTACCCACTATCAGCTCTTGTATAAATAGTAAAAGGGTGTGTGTAACCCTTATGTGTGTAGTAGGAGTTCTACACAAGGGATAATTGAATCACCACTCGTAAGGTAATTGTAAGTGTAGAAGGTGTTCTCCACGAATTCTTTGAAGCAGTATTGCTCAAAGGTGTAATAAGTTTCTATCTCCACCTGAAGGAGGTTGAATAGTGAATTCAGGAATCATCAAGGGGTAGTTTGAGGCGAGGACGTTGCCAGTTGGGCTAAATCTCGTTAAAATACTGAGTTTGCATCTCTTTTACCCTTATTCTTTTTGTTTACTTCTGCTTAGTATTTTATTTATATTTTACATTGTGTAGTTGATTTTTAATTTTTAATTTTTAATTTTTTAAAACAACTCAATTCACCTCCCTCTTGGGTTAGTCATTTGTAATAATTGGTATCAGATCAAGGTTCTTTTGTAAGATTAATTATCTTTTGACTTAAAGATATTATGACTAACATTTAATCTACCTTTAGTGAAGGTCGATCCAATGGTCCACGATTTTGTGGAGACAGTTACACATTCTAAAAAACTAGAATGAGAATATTCATTCAAGCTCAAGGTCCAGAAATTTGGGAAAGTGTTGTAAAATGACCTTATATCCCAACAGAAGTTGTCGATGGAGTAAAGGTCATAAAAGAAGAAAAAGAGTTGGATCATGTAGACAAGAAATCTCTAAGATTGAATGCAATGGCTACAAATTTGTTATATTGTGCTCTTGATGGAAATGATTTCAATATAATAATGACTTGCAAGTCGACAAAGGAAATTTGGGATAAGTTGAGTAACTTATGAAGGAACTAATTCGCAATTGAAGGAATAAAACATTTACATCATTGTTCATGAATATGAAATGTTTAGAATGACTGATGATGAATCTTTTTTCACTATATAGACTCGTTTTACTAACATTATAAACAACTTAACCGCTCTCAGCAAGGTTTATTCTAACTTGGAGATGGCAAGAAAAATTCTCAACTCACTGCCAAAATGTTGGAAACCAAAAGTGACGATAATTTTTGAAGCCAGAGACATAACGAAACTCGAGGTAAATGACCTCATCGGGTCACTTATCACCCACAAGTACACATTGAAAAGAGGAGAAGAATAAGGAAAGCTAAAGAAGAGCTTGGCACTTAAAGCTGTTCTTCATGAAAGCAAAAGAGATGAAGATGAGGAAACTAACGACAAAGACTAAGAACTTGCTATGTTAACAATGAGGTTTCATAAATTTTTAAAGAAAAATAAAATTCTTTCAGGAAACTCTTCAAAAATATTTCCAAGAAAGATACGGATAAAAATGATTCTCTAATTTGTTACAATGCAATAAGCCAGAACATATCAAGGAGGAATGTCCTCTACTAAAGAAAGATTGAAACAAGGGTAGGAAAGCAATGAAACTCACATGAGATGATGATTCAAGTAGTTCAGACAGTGAAACAAGTATTGAAATGAAGAAACGACAAATTTTTATCTTACAGCTAAATATGACCTTGAGGTAACAATTCTTAGGAACATTTCAATTAAAACTTCATAAGAGAAATTGTATAATTATTTTGAAAAGTTATATGAGGAAATTGAGAAATCGGGTATCAAATATATCTTTTTGAAAAGAAAAATTCTTCTTTAACAAACGAAATTGATGTTTTAAGAAAAGAAAACATCGTTTCGAAAAATGAAACCATGAGTTTAAGAAGAAGTGACAGATTTAGAAAAGATTGTTGAAAACTTTACGAATGGAAAATGAAATCTTGAAAAACTTCTTCGTAGTAAAAAATGTGTTTTTGACAATGCAGGTTTGAGATATATGCCAAAATAAAAATACAAATCTTATAAAAACTTCTTTGATAACCTTTCTAAATCAAAGTCCAGTGTTCAAAACTCTTTTCATAAAGAAATATTTTTTCAAAAAAAGATACTATTACAATCACTCAAGTTCTTCATACATGTTACACGTTATCTGCAACTTTGCAACATAAATGGTTATAATTATCATATTTATCCTATTAGAAGAAAACATACAATGACTATTAGGGCCATATGAGTACCAAAAAATATTGTTTCTTCTAATACTAATAAATGAAAGATTCAAAGAACTTGAGTACCAAGAAATGGTTTTTAGATAATGGATGCTCGTGACACATAATGGGAGATAAGACTAATTTCATTGATTTTACATCCAAAGATGAAGGGCATGTGATATTTGGAGACAACTCGGAAGGAAAGATCGCAGAGATAGGTACAATTGGTTATGAATCTTCTCTCATAATTGAAGATGTGCTACTTGTTGAAGGTCTAAAACATAATCTTTTGAGCATAAGTCAATTATATGATAAAGGTTTTATAGTTACTTTCAAAATGGATAAGTGCATTATTTTGAATGATCATAATTGCAATGTTTGTTTTATTGCTTTTAGAAGCAACATTGTTTATACAATCGAATTTGAAGAAATTTCCTCACAAGATGCTATTTGTGTTTCAGCTCAAAAATGAAACTAGTTGATTATGGCATAAACATAGAACTTATTTCTAAAACTTTCAAAAAATGATCTTGTGAGAGGTTTACAAAAGATAAATTTTCTTAAAGACAAAACCTATGATGAATGCCAGGTTGGTATACAAACAAAAACTTCTTTTCAAACCAAGAAACATATTTCCACTACTAGACTACTACAACTGATACGCATAGATTTTTTTGGACCAAACATAGTTTCAAGTCTATGAGGAAAATGTTACGCTTTTGTTATTGTTAATGATTTCTGTAGATATACTTGAGTCATCTTTCTTGCTCATAAAGATGAGGCACATAATGCCTTTACCAAACTATGCAAGATAATTCAAAATGAAAATGGTCATACTATTTCAAGTATCCGAAGTAATAGGGGGAAAGAACTTGTTAATAAAGATATTGAAGTTTTTGTGATGAAAATGGTTTTGTGTTAATTTCTCTACTCCTCGAACTCCTCAACAAAATGGGGGTACCAGAGAGGAGAAGCAGATCTCTTCAAGAGATGGCAGAACAAGGCTCAATAAGAATAACTTGTCTAGTTGTTTTTTGGCGGAAGAGGTAAGTACTGCATATTATATTATAAATTAAGTTATATTAAGATCTAAATTAGATAAAACCCCATATGAGCTTTGGAATGGAAAAAAAGCCCAACATTATTTACTTTCATATACTTGAATGATAGGGATAATTTAGGCAAGCTTAATACAAAATCTGATGAAGGTATCTTTTTCGAGTTTTCACCTGATAGTAAAGTTTATAGACTCTTCAATAAAAAGACTCTGACTACAAGAATCTATGCATATAGTATTTGATGAATCTAAATATCTATTTTCCAAGAAATCTGTTGATGAATAAATAAAACTTATAGATAACATGGAGAGCCTCAGGCTCAATAAAGAGAACACAACAAATGAAGTCCAACATGGAGATATTAGGAAAGATTATCAAAACTTAATGCAAGATGCAACTAAATAGTAAAAACTTGTGAAAAATTATCCAGCGGAACAAATTCTAGGAGAACCATCACGAGGTGTAAGTACTCAATCATCTCTTAGAAATATTGCAATCATACTGCTCTTTTTTTTTTTTAATCTTAGATTGAATCCAAAAAGATTTATGAGACACTTCTTGATGAATCTTGGATGTATAAGGATAGGCTTACTACTTCTTACCACCCATTTACTACTCTTTTTATTTATTATTTTTTTTACTTAATGGTTAAAGAAGTGACTATTAGTAAAGTTGTATATTTTTTAAATTTTTTTCTTAATGATTAAGGATGTTAAAAAAATACTTAAAAGAAAATAATAATAAAATAAAAATTCAAATACTCTATAGAGTAGTAAAAGGGTGGTAGGAGGGCAAGAAGAGCTAAATCAATTTGAAAGAAATGATGTTTGGACACTTATTCCTAGACCCAAAAATCATACTATTATTAGATCAAAATGGGTTTTTAGAAACAAGAAATATGAGTATGAGGTCATCACTAGAAACAATGCTCAACTAGTAGCCCAAGGTTTCGATCAAGAAGAATGAATTGATTATGAAAAGATATATGCACATGTCGGAAGATTAGAAATTATTCAAATGCTACTTGCATATTCTTGTTATAAAGATTTCAAACTTTTTTAAATAGATATTAAAAGTTTTTTCTTAAATGGTTTTTATAAATGATGAAGTATATATTTAGCAACCTCCAAGGTTTGAAAACATATTTCTCCAAATCATGTCTTACTCACAAAGAACTATATGGACTCAAACAAGCTCCTAGAGCTTGGTATAAGAGACTCAGTGGTTTCTTAATTTAAAAAAGTTTTTCAAGAGGAAAAATCGACAAAATTATTTTCATTAAACATGAAAAGTATTGATACTCTTTTGATTCAAATTTGTGTAGATGATATAAGATTTGATGCTACTGATAAAAAGATGTGCCAAGCTTTTGCTAAAAGAATGTAGGAAGAATTTGAAATGAGCATGATGGGAGAACTTAGCTTTTTTCTCGGACTACAAATCAAGCAAACAAAAAGTAAAACATTCATTAATCAGTCAAAATATATCAAATAATTACTCAAAAAGTTTGGAATAAAAGGTTCAAAGGAGATTGGAACACCAATGAGCTCATCCACCAAACCTGACAAAGATAAAAGCGGTAAACCAATTAAGTCAAAGGTATATCGAGGTATGATTGGTAGTCTATTATATTTGATAACTAGTAGACTGGATGGCATGTTTAGTGTTTATTTATGTGCACATTTTCAATCATCACCAAAAGAATCTCATTTGATTGTAGTTAAGGGTATTCTTAGATATCTTGTTGGTATAATTGATCTAGGGCTATGGTATCCTAATCACACTACGTTTGATCTAATCTACTCATGCAAATTATGTTGGTTGCAAAGTTGATAAAAAAAAGCATTAGTGGAACTTTTCATATCTTAGGTCATGCATTTGTTTCATGGTTTAGTAAAAAGTAAAATTTTGTTGCATTATCTACTGCTGAGGTAAAATATATTGTTGTGGGTAGTTGTTGTGTGCTCAATTGCTTTACATGAAGCAAGAACTTGAGGATTTTAAGCTTATGTATAATCACATTCCAATCAAATGTGATAATATTAGTGCTATAAATCTTTCAAAGAACCCAATACAACATTCTAGAACTAAGCATATTGAGATTAGATATCATTTTCTATGAGATTATGTGTAGAAGAGTGATATTGGACTAGAGTTCACAAGCACACATGACCAGTTGGCAGATATTTTTACAAAACCTCGATTATGTATGATTAGAAGAGAAATAAGAATGATGCATACTATCAGCATGCTCTTAGCCTCATTTTTATTTTCTCAAATGACTTGCAAAAACTTGAGGCTCTTAGTCTCATTTTTAAGCGCTCTTGCTCTTCATACATCAGCATATTCTCCTTATCTAAAGGATTAGGCAATTGAAATGAAGAGCATAGCAAGTACTTCAAATCCTTATTCTCCTGACTTAAGTCCCTTATTTTCTTGTTAAACTCGTGAACAAGTCGTTGGAATACATAAATATTCTCGTTAAGCTTTTAAACCTCATGATCTCTGGACTGCAACTGCCAAGAAAATGTAACAATGGACGATGAGTACCAAGGCTCACAAGTTCATAAATTGCGTCATCATCTGACTTATTAGTCAGATCTCTTTCATGCTGCATCATGGCACATATAGTAGATGCTTGGATAACTGGTGGCTGAGGTGTAGAATACCTCATATATTGATCAAGTGGGTTGTTGGAAGAAGATTGTTAAGCCATTGTAGAAGGAGAAAATTTGCAAAGAGAGAATGCAAAGTGATTACAGTTATGTGAAAAATGTTGGATGTGAATTAGATGAGCTAAAGACTGCTTTTATATAGATAGACATGAGAACAAGACAAAATATCATATCTCTTGGACTCATCTTGTCAAAAGTTATTTTACTAGGCCAGCGGGACTAAATGAAGTTTGTCCCTACTTTTCTCGTAAACGCAAAACTCTACCGTTATCCATTGTTGTTGACCTTGAATTTGAACTCTCTTTTTTTCCAACTCTATTCATGGTTGAAGGCCACAAGCATACCAGTTCGTAAATTTTTTCAACTCCTTGTTTTCTTGTGTTAACCTTTTGTTCTTTCTGTGTTTATCAACAAGCTTTCGACGTAATTGAGAAATTTGATTGTTAAGTTGATAAACCTCAGTCACTCTCGCTAGTAATATTCGAGACATGGTCATAATATAGATAACATATTGAGCAATGAGAGTTTTTGATTTTGCAATGACTTCAGAAGTAGTCCTACAAGAAAAATGCATCTATGCTCCCATCGTGGTGTAATCCTCAGTAGAGAAAACGGGTGGTTGAGGCATGAAGGATTCTTTATTCAAATATGGAACATTAATGGAAGAAAGTTGTTTGGCCATAATGTTATTTTGGATAAACAAAAACTAGGTCAAGGAATGATGTGAGAATTGTTTTGAGTATCTAATTGGAAAGGATGATCTTTTTAAACAAAAACCCAGAGCTTTCAAATCTTTACAAAATCTCATTTATCAAAAGATCAAGAGGATTTGAATCTCTTTTTGCAGTAAGTTGATAGAGTTAGGCCTCATAGCTTTGCAGCACTTGTCGAGATCTGAGCAACTCCAATTTTTCAGTTCTCCACAGTTTCTACTAACACACCATTTTCATTTGTCCACTAGTTACTACAGTCCTTTTTAATGATGCTAAAAGGGGGAGAAGTTTAGAATAGAACATCAACATGTTTTTGCCATTGATTTATTTAATTTAACATCTCTTGAATTATTAAGCTTGTTATATATGCATGGAATTATGTTTGTCTATTGTTTCAAAAACTAAAGCACATTCTTAGGGAAAGCTTAAGTATTACTACAGATCTCGGAGTTCTACTAAGTGTTTGTCATCATAAGAAAGAGGGAGATTGATGAAGCCAATGCTTCAAGTATCATATAATTATATATCTACATATGAATTTTGATTATAACAAACAAGTTCAAGTATAAAGGAGTCTCAAACTCAAGTTATTCATATAATAGAGCCAAGCACTACTAAAAATCAAGTATGAGCAAGAAAGGGAACAAACATACAAATAAATCTCTTAGAGTAATTTTGTACATCTTTTTCAAGATTCGAGAAATGATTAAGGCTAAAAATGAATCTTTTCTCATAAAGCATCAATTTGCATTTTTTACGTGTGTAACAGACCGTCAGAAATTCAATGGATGTCTTTAGGCTTTAGGAACCTCATGAAAATCCCGGAAGTTTTCACGAATCGATTAATTGCAGAGATTTTAGTTTATCAGCATAGTCAGTTCTACTACTCACTATGGTGCTTGTAACACCCCGTATTTTAGTGTATTTTTATTGAAGGAATTATTTTTATGGATTCAAAATTTATTCTCTTATTTTAAAATTGTTGGATTTTAATTAGGTTATTTTTAGGATTTTTAATTTGGTGAAAATTAATTTTTATGTGCTTTTTTAATATTATTTATTGTTGTGCATTTAAATTACTTTTCATATTTAATTAATTACTGCGAGATTAAATTATTTCAAATTGACTTTACCATTACGTTTAAATTATCTTATTTAACTTGTAGTTTTAAAATCGTTTTCCGTTGGATCATTTTTGTGACCCAAGTTATGAGGATTTGACCTCATTTCTTTTCTCTCTATTTTTCTTTTCCTTTTCTTTTTCCTTCTTCTTCTTTTCTTTTCTTCTCTTTTTTTTTCTTTCTTTTTCTGCTCCTTTTCTCTTCTCCCGCGCGGACTCTCTCTCCTCTCCTCCGCCCGTTTTCTTCTCTTCCACCCAGCGCCGCCGTGCGCCGCTCGTGGCTGACACCGCCCCTCCCATCAGCTTCCCCACCGGCCGGCGATCACCCCCCTCCATTTCCAGCTCCTCCATCGCCGCCGTTAGCCGCCACGCACCACTACAAGCCGCGGCGCATTTTGAGCTCCAGCGCCGCCGTCGCGCCACCACCGGCCACCATCTTCCTACCACTTCATCCCCGACCTCTTGGCAACCCAATGGACCCAACCCCAGCTCCGATCCGTCACCGGTGAAGCCCCACCATGTCCATTTCCGATTTGTACATTTTTGGCCTAAAACCACCCCTTGCGCCGCCACCCACGGCAAACCACCACCACCATTGGCTTCACCGACCTCTCTAGGCCCTACCCTACCATTTTTGGGTCTTCGTTTGTCTTCGTTGAAAAGTGGGTATCTGTGACCCACGGCCACAGTGTATTTTACACTGTGGTGTTACTCAGACGTCACCACTTGCAGCTTCGTGATCCTCTGGAAATTGTTATATTGCACTGTAAGTATTTTTCCAAAGAATTCTTGTGAATTTAATGTATTTTTGCACTAACACATTTCACTGTATTTAATCTGATGATTAGTTTTGCCGGACTGAGTCTGAGGAGTACGGGAGTCAGTTGGATTGGTGATTGGGTTGGTTGGTTGGATTTGATTGGTTTGAATATTGATGGTTGTGGATTTGTGTTGGTACATGTACATCTCATTATTCATGCATGATCATGTTTGTAAAGAAAACTGAGTTTTCGTGTAGTGCATTCATGCTCATGTGTGATTTGGAAAATTATGATTTTATGTGAGAATATTTTTGGGTGCGTGTGTATCACGACCCCAAGCCGAGATGGGGCATTATCTCGGTGGAGCTCCTCTGGTTACTCGGGAGCGGAATAAACTGAGTAACGTCCCCTGGATTGTCACTGGGCGACGATGGGATCGGATGAGAGATTCGTGCCGACTCCGTGGTCCTTCTGCTGGCGGGGACCAGAGGATGCTTGGCTACGTACGCGCTGGGCGCAGAACTGGGCATCGCTCGTTGCGTAGTGGGTGCTTGGCTACGTACGCGCTAGGCGCGGAACCGAGCATCGCTACGAAGCCAGGACATGCGGATGGTCCCTAGGGGAGGCCATGGTGCATAGGTTAATAAAGGATTAAATTGGCTATTTTCTGGAAAAATAGTGTGCGTGAATTTTGTGTAAACCATTTTCTGGGAAAATGTTTTACGGATATTTGGGCCAATGAGATTTTGGCGTGTGTTGGAAAATTGTCATTTTCGGGGAAAATGATGTTTTGAGAAAAATGCATACTTCATCATATGCATGCATGTTGGTTGCATTAAATGCATTTTATTTTCTGAGAATTATTTGGGTCATACTTACCTGCGGTACCATTTTGTGGTAACGCAGATTTTCATGCAGATGAGGAGGAGGAGGGCGAGCCTGAGGAGACGGCTCCGCCCGAGGAGTGATCTGGGATCACCGGTTATTGTTATCTTATTTTACCCATTTATATTTTCGGGACATGTGTTAAATTTTATTTTGGGATGACTGTATAACTGCTTTTAAATCTCTACTGATATTTAAATTGGATTTTAAATTCTGGTACTTAGTTGACTATCCGCTGCGTTATTTTATTTGTACACCGTTGCATGTACACACACTGGCACTTCGTTGGGATGTGTGACCGTGTTGTCACCATCCTGGTGTCTCGATCCCCGTGTATTTTTATAAGGGGGATTGGGGATGCCACAGTGCTAGAAACACAATTTTATTTATTTGAGGTACTTAGGAGTGTGAGAATTAGAAACGATCTACGCTATTAGACTCAGAAGAATATTTAAGATTTTATGGCGTAATAAAACGATTTTTGATTTTCGAAACAACAGTTGTTCGAAATCGCATTTTGATTTATTCAAGGCACTTCAGAGTCAAATTTTGATAAAAGACTTGCACTTTGAGGTTAGTATGATTATTTAAGATTTTACAGAGCAAATTTTATTTTTCACTTTTTCGAAGTGAATAGTGACCTCGGTGTTAGCACTCAATCTAGTGTTTTCAAGATCATAGTGTGGAATGTCCAAATTAGGTTAGAAAAGTTTTATTTGGACACTTGACATGATTTTAGCCACACTTGATGAAGAGTATTGGACACTTGGCACCAAAAGAAACCATAAGATGGAAATGTGAAGGAAATCAAGTTTTGTGATTATGCCACCTAAGCAAAATACTATTCCATCCAACCATTCAATTTGTGCCAAACCAAAGAGAGTTTAACCCTAGTGAAACTCCAAATACTTGGAATCCAATTGAAAGTCCAAAACTTTGGTGAAAACTAAAACCCTAAATGGTTTCCCCAAACCCCAAATGTTTACCTCAAAACTCTAAGTGTTACCGGTTGTACCTTAATGTTTAATCATGTGATTAAATCACTTACACATGTTATTAACCACTCAAATCCATTTCATTACATCCTTATTTATTCTTTTATATCTTGGTAATTTTATTGGGCCAAGAAAAATTAGATTTGAGCTTATTAGAAACCCAAACTCCAAATGATGGCCCATTGGCCTATTAAGGCCCACAAAATTGCACCACCAGGACAAGGCTTGTGGAGGAAGATTCCCCCCTGAAATGAGTGTCCTTTACATGCTCAAGTCAGCCCCAAATAATGGTTTATGGGAAGGTCAAATGTAACAGCCCGCTAGAAATTCACTGGTGAAATTTCTATTGACTTTAAGAACCTTGTGAAAACTCCATAAGTTTTTACGAATCGACCAATCGCACAAGTTTTAGTCTGTCAACATAGTCAGTATTATCACTCACTATGGTACCAAAAATTTGATTCTAATTATTTGAGGTAGTTATAAGTGTCAAAATGCATTATGGTCTGCACCATTAGACTTGGTTGATTATTTAGGATTTTATGACGCAATAAGTCTATTTTCATATTTTTGGACGAAATGTCTGTTCGAAACTATGAATTCTTTTTTAGAGGCATTTCGAGATTGAATTTCGGTAAAATATTTTCACTGTAGGTTAATTTGAATATTTAAGATTTTTCAGTGCTAAGTTTATTATTTACTTTCCGGAGTGAATAATAACCTCAGTAAGCACACCAAGTACTGTGTTTTCAAAATCACAGTTTGAAATGTCCAAACTGGATTAGAGAAATTTTATTTGGACATTTGACAAGATCTTAGCCACCCATAGTCAATAGTATTAGACACTTGACACCAAGAGGAACGTTTGATGGATTTGAAGGAATCAAGGTGTGAGATCATGCCACCTAAGCAAAAACCCTATTCCATTCGACCAATCAAATTGTGCCAAACCAAAGAGGTTTTCAACCCTAGTGAAACCCTAAATGGTTGGAATCCAATTGAAATCCCAAAATCTTAGTTGAAACCGAAACCTAAAGTTGGCCTCCAAACCCTTTTTTATCCGATTTCTATCATTGTGTTTAATTACTTGATTAAATCACTTCCATATGCTATTAATTTCTCAAATTCTTGTAATGACATCATTATCCAACCTTTTAAACATTGGAAATTTGATTGGGCCAAGAAAAATTGGATTTGGGCTTGATAGCATCTTGAAGCCCACTTGGTTAAGGCCCACGAATTTGGCTACCTTGGCAAAGCTTATTGAAGAAGTTTCCTCCCCCACATGGCAGGCCATCCACAGCCATTGGCTGCACCCAATAGTGCCTTGATGTGAAGGAGAAATCCACCTCATCAACCTCCATACCTCACAGCTGCTGCAGGCAGTCCTTGCCCCTCACTATTCTCCACTTTATGTCACTTGCCACCTTCAATCAAGGGTCATTCAAGCCCATAACTTCCGCCTCCAGAAGTCTAAAGTCGTGCAAAACACATTTCACTCCCTTTCATCACTTCTTTACCCCGGTCTTAGAGAGAAACTTAAAAGAGCTCTCTCGGGCAGATTTTTAGATCTTTTTGCGTAGAGATTTTTGACCCTTGGTATGTATTTTTGCACGATGGCTCCTTCATAAAAATTGTTCGTCTTTGAGTTTAGTTTCCGTGGATATCTTATTAGTCTCATTCTATGCTCATTTGATTAGTTAAAAGTATTTTTAACCATAGAAAGGTCATTTTGGGTGAGGAACTCGAGAATATGTTTTGTTTTGGAATTCTTTACCAAACTAATGGACATATCTTGGTCCGAAAATTTTATGAAGTGTTGTTAGCATATGTTTATGAATATTCATTGAGGATTTGTTGCATGATTAAAAGTTTGAATGAAAGATTTTTCTAGATCTACAAACTTAGAACCTGGAAGAGGAAAAACAATTTTTGTTTTGAGAAAGTTTAAATCTTTTATGGTTTAATCTTATTCTAATGGTTTTGATATTTTTATTTGATGATTCTAAACTTCTTATATACATGTTAGAATGTTGTTTTGAAGATATTTTATGTTAGTTTCAAAGATATGAAATTTTATGCAATGAGATATTCGATTAGGCTAAAGTGATGATGTTCTTGGCTAAATTCATGTTTTGGTTGATTTTTAATCATGTGATCTTGAGTTTAAAGCTTAGATCTGTTTTAGGACACCTTTTTAAACCATGTGATATTTTGATTTGAAGACCACATCTTTTTAAGTCTTGGATCAAGAGGTTGATCAAAACAAGTTAGAAACAAAAATCTGTTTTGAACTTAGAAGAAAAACCGAAAAGTTCAAGTATGGTTTTAGTGATTTTGATGACTTTTGTTCATGATTCAAAACATATTATTCTTAGGAATATGTTATGAGTATATTAGAAGAACATTTTTTATTTAATCATGAGTTTTGAAATTTGAAAGAATTGCAACAAAAATTAAGGGAAATAGCCTACGTAAGTTTCAGCCCTATGGAGTTTTAATAGTTGTGTTTAGTTTTAAATTTTTTTGAATCGATATTTGAGCTTTGGATAAAATTTACATGAAGTATGTAAATTTTGGTGATTTTTTAAGTTAAGATACAAAATCCTTAACTTAGGGTAAAATTGTCATTTTCCCACATGTAGAGGGTAAAATGATAATTTTACTCTAAGTTGATACTTTTCCACATTTCTGAATTTTAGTGATTAAGTTCTAACTTTTAGAAATCACTACTTTCAGTTTCTTGTGATTGCACTTGAGTTTTATCTAGAAATGCAAAGACAGAGGTAAGTTAGCTTTTAACTTACTAGTAGTTTAATGTGTATGAGTGATAAGTAAAGGAACTACAGTGTATGTATGTATGTTATCATATGTGACATGTCAAGTCATTACATATTTATCTGTTACACAAACTTTGTTCATTCACAAATTATTCATCTATTACACAATATATTCTGTCACGTATTGCTATACATTGTAAGTATGTCATGTTAAGTTAAGTATGTCATTTGTTACATGTATGTCATGTCATGTAGTATTCACTATTGCAATTATGTCATGTTAAGTATGTTGTCTGCTACATGTTATGTTATATTACTAAATGTTTCTATCTCAAGTAAGTCATATCTTTTGAGTTCCGTTGAACTTAGTTACGTCTAGGATGCTCACGATGTAATCACTATGATTATCTGAGCATTCCATTTGTAATTCACGTGAAATACTTTGGGTGAAATCATTTTGATTGTCTAAATTCAGTTCAAGTTCAGTTATGCAAATACTCCTGGCGTAATCATTCTAATTGCCAAAGTATTACTAGATACTCCTGGTGTAATCATTTTGATTGCTAGGGTATGTGTTTTAAAATATTTATGATGGACTCATTCTGATTTTCTGAGTATCTTTAACATAATATGTTAAGCGGAATCATTCTAATTGTTTACTATTCCTTACGAAATGACAAGCAGAATCATTTTGATTGTCAGAATTCAAACCCAAGTTCTTGTTAAGTAAAGAAGTCAGTTTAAGTTCATGCAAAGTTAAGTTTCAGTTATAATTCAACTTCATGTCAAGTTAAGTTTCAGAATTCAAGTCCAAATTCATGTTAAGTAAAGAAGTCAGTTTAAGTTCATGTTAAGTCAAGTTTCAAATCAAGTTCTTGTCAAGTCAAGTCTCAATTTAAGTCCATTTCAGTTTAAGCAAGTCAAGTTCAGTTCACTCTTTAGTTTAAGTTATGTCAGTTATGTTATGTTATGCTATGATTACTTATGATTTTGATTATGCATTCATACTTTTACTACCATGCATGCATCATTAACCTGTGTGAAGGTTTTTTGTTAACTTGCTGAGATTACTGTGGTAGTCCCAACTACCATTCCCCCTGAATGGTAGATCTTGTTACAGGATATGAAAGAGAACCGAAAATTGATCAACTGGAAATGGTCGACTAAGCGACGGGGTGACGTTGATAATAGTACAGTAGTTACCTTAGATTACTACTTGTATTTGTGGAGTTTAATCTCCAGCACTCTTTTGATCGCAACTATTTTGACTAGTGTTGTGATCTCAGTTGTTTAGTATGTCATTATGTATGAAGAGTGTTTTAAGTTTCTGGGATATTTCAGTTTGGTGCATAGTATTGCTAAAGAAAAAAAAAAAATTATCCGCTGCGAATTTTGCATAATGCTATATACATGTTAAGAACATTGCATATTATATGTCATGAATGGGGGCAGATAATTTTGGGTTGCATGTCTTGACACTTCAAATATCCGTCCGATCCCAAACGGAATTTGGGGGCGTCACACCAAAAGTCATCTCACCACCACCCTACACATGGAAACTTCCTTGGCTGAAAACCATGGGCTGTATGGCACACAGTTTTCACCACTTTTGGCTGAAAAACCTCTCATAAAATTGACTTAACTTGGCCACTAAGCCAATCCCTCCTATATAAGTCATCCATAGCTTGTCCTTCACCATTTAATCACTTTCCACTCACTTTCTTGGAGAAGACTCAAGAGGTGATTTCTAACAGTGTTTTTTTTCCTTTTTGTTCTAGATTTTTTCAAAACTCTTGTAAATAGATTCTCACAAAGTTATCTTCACATAAGTTGTTACTATTTGAGTATATTTTCTTTTGGTATATTTTGTGAAAAGTTTTATGGAAGTTTGATGGGTGAAAATTATTTTTTAGCAAGAAAATGTCATTCTGGGCAATAGTCTGGACAATATGTGATATTTTGATGTTTTTGACTAAGTTATTGGCAAGATCTTGGTCTAATCTTTTAATGGTTTATATTTAACATGCTAATATACAAGTTTGATAAATATTCGTTGCATGTTATAAGTTTTGGTTAAGATTTTTGTAAAGATCTAAAAAGTTAGAAACTGTGAGTAGGAAAACAGTTTTTGTTTTGAGAAAGTTTAGGTATTTTGTTATGAAATCATGCTCCAATGACTTTGATATTCTCATATGATGCTCTTAGGGCTTTTATATACATTTTAGAATGTTACTTTCAATATTTATGGTGTTGATATTGAAGATATGAAGTTTTATGCATGCAAAGGTCCTGTTAGATCTTGTATGTGAGTCTCGTAGATGGATCTATGTTTTATGAAATTTTTATCATATGATCTTAGGTTTGATGCTTAGATCTGTTTTAGGACTTGAATGTGAACCATATGATGTTCCTTATTCATGATTTACTTCATGTAAGTTTCAGTTTTAATGGTTTGATCATAACCAAATCTCTTAGTGCTCGGTTTTGGAGAATATGTACAAATCAATTGTGTTGAGTTTGCTTTTGTGACTTTCTATGGTTTTGGCTTAATTATTAAAAATTTATAGTCCTTAGGAATGTTTTATGAACATATTGAGAGTATGATATTGAACTTCTGGAATTCTTGGAGTTGTTTTGAAAGGAGATAGACCATGAACATCAAGGGTTGTTCTTTGAGGTCAAATACTTTAAGTTTTAGCATGAAGAAAGTTTGTGATATAAGTTTGGGTTCTAGCATATTATTTAAGCATAAGATGTGATTTTATATGTTGCATATTTCGGTTTTGGCATAAAAGATAAGGTTTGAAAGAATTACAAAAAAAACCAAAGATTTTGCCCTTAGTTTGATTTGGCCTATGCTTGGTTCTTATAGCTATATTGTGCTTTAAAATTTTCTAATTAGATACTTGAATTTAGGACAAAATTTACATGTACATGAGGAATATGAATTTTGGTGAGTTTTGAAATTTGGATGTGAAATCCTTTAAGTTATGAGTAAAATTAAGGGTGCAAATCGGTCGATCCGGTCCGGTCCAACGATGGACCGAACACCCATAGGGACCTGATTAGACGGGTAGCTATCGGTCCGGTCGGTCCATTCGGTCGGGCCTATTTTTTTCTCTTTTTTTAAATCAATTAATAAAAAAACTTTATTTAAAATACTAAATTAAACTAAGTGACTTATTAATGTAGATTATGTAACAAACTCAATAAAAAAAATATTTTATACGGTCAATGATAATAAAATAGATAAAAATTACATTATTAATTTATATAATTTCTATATAATTAACTAATTGATATTATATATTAGTTAATTCATAGAATATTAACAAGTGTTAATAACATATTTAAAATTTTATATTGTTAATAGTGATAGGTTAAATGAATATATATATATATAGAATATTGTTAATTTATAGAATATCAACAAGTATTAATAACATATTTAAAATTTTATATTGTTAATTGTACAATTATTACATAAATAATATATATAAAATATTTTTTATTTTTATTTTTCATTCGGTCCAGTCCAGTCCTGAAAAATCCTGGACCATGGATCGGACCGAAAACTTTTCGATCCTCTAAAACGTTGACCAAGACCGACCGGTCTCAATCTCGGTCCGGTCCAGACAAACCATTTATCACCCCTAGGTAAAATGGTCATTTTCCTACATGTAAAGGGATAAAATGGTAATTTTACTTTAAGACAGTAGTTTTATGTTTCTAAGTTTGTTAGTAAGGAGTTTCTAATTTTTAGAGATGTCTCCTTACAGTTCTCGTTTATTCATGCATTTAATTCATCACGCAACTCTCACTATAAGTTAGCCTCTAATTTACTTTCAGGAGACTTGTGTATGTAAGGTGGTAAGAAAGCATCATCCATGTTTATTATACTTATTATAAACATCATATTATGTCATGCTATGATTTATTTCAAGTACATGTTTATGTATGAGTAAGTTAGCCTCTAACTTACTTTCAGGATACTTGTGTACATGTTTATTATGCTTATTATAAACGTCATATTATGTCATGCTATGATTTATTTCAAGTACATGTTTATGTATGTGTAAGTTAGCCTCTAACTTAGTTTCAGGATACTTGTGTATGTATGGTGGTAAGAAAACATCATCCGTGTTTATTATGCTTATTATAAACGTCATATTATGTCATGCTATGATTAATTTCAAGTACATGTTTATGTATGAGTAAGTTAGACTCCAATTTACTTTCAGGATATTTATGTATGTGTGGTAGTAAGATACCATCATTCACATTTATTATGCTTATTATAAATGTTATGTTATGTTATGTCATGCCATGATTTGTTTCCAGTACATGTTTATCTATTACATGTCATGTTATTCCATGCCATGTTATTTTAGTTGTATGATTGTCATGATTATGATGTTATTCCATGCCATGTTACTTTAGTTATATGATTGCTATGATTACCATGTTATGCCATGCCATGTCATTATAAGCATCAATCATGTATTACTATCACGTGTCATGATCATCACGTCATGATGCAAAAGAGTCAGTTATGAAATATTTTTTAGTCAAGCATGGAACATTTATCAGTTAATTTATACTACAGTCAAGGAGTATATGATCTGTTTGGTACTGCGATCAAGGCATACATGCTACTTGGTACTATGATGAATGAGTAGATCTATCATTATACAAAAAGGATACTCATGATGAAGGCATAAGACCTACTTGAGTACTCTCATTTCTTAATCAGAATGCATAATCTCGGTTACATGAGCTAGCAGTTTCATGTTCAGTTTCACGTCATGTCTATTTTCATGTCAAGTGATTTCATGTTCAGTTTCACATCATGTTTATTTTCATGTTAATTTAAGTTATGTCAGCATATGTCATCTTATTTGCCAAGTCATGTCACGTTCATTCATATTTACGTTAACATTCATTTTATTTTACTGTCATGCATGCATATATAAACTATTAGTTTAAGTTCATTGTTAACTTGCTGAGATTTGTAATCAAATCTCATTTGGTAATCCCAACTATCATTCTCCTCGAACTGATAGACAATATGTCAAGATCTGGCGAACCCATGCATGAGAGATTGGATGAGGTCGAATAGAATGTGGAACATAGACAAGGTGTTGATGGATTCTATCCTCCCATTTTCTGAACGTCAATTGGATATCATAGTTGAGCTGCGTGATCGACTTAGCCATTTAGCACAATAGTTTTGTTTCCCAGACTGTAGTTATGAAGCGCTGTCTCCCGTAATCTTTATGTTATAGACCTGTTGGACAAGTACTATAACCTTTTGGATATCAGTTATCATGTGAATTTATGAAGCATGTGTATGTTTTTGGGATATATTACTTCTGGAACATAGTATTGGTCAAAGAAAAATAAAATTATCCGCTGCGAATATTGCATATTGTTACATGTATGCTAGGTGCATTGTATTCTTAATTTTCATGAACGGGGGTATGTAACATTGTGTTGCATGTCCCGACACTTCAGAGTCCTTCTAATCCCAAGCAAAATCTTGGGACGTCACAACATGTGCACGATATATTTGAAAATTGAAAGTTTTTGAGTTTTAAAATTTTCAAAGATGATTGATTGTCATCTCTCACATGTGCATAATATGTTTAAAATTTTGAAAAGTTATTGATGCTCTTTTTGACATATGCAAAAGGTAGTTTCTTTTGTTTAAAAAGTGATTGATATTCTTTTTAACATATGCAAAAGGAAGTTGATTTTGTTTAAAAAAAGTTGAAAAAGTAATTGAGGGCAGTCTTTGGTTTGCCACGACTTCTCAGGCTCATCAGGACTTTGTGAAGGACTCATATGGAGTCCCTGATTCAATAGTGTTGGAGGCGCCTGGGCCTAATCGTGGGGTGGCTGATTTGGAGGGGTTTGCATGAAAGGTGACCCTTTTTATGAGCCTATTACTTATGGGGTCACGCCCCCCCCCCCTTTTTGCCGTCCAATTCAAGACGCTCTGGATTATTTAGGTTTAGTCTTGTCCCAGCTTCATCCCAATGCCTTGAGGATGTTATTGTCATGTGGCATCGAGTACAAGAACTTGCTGGGAGGAATATCCCGACCTTACCGGGTTCATATCAGCCCGAGAGTTCCTTTATACCCATAGTATTTGACATACTAGCAGGAACATGTTTAATTTCCATTCGAGGACCAAGTGTAGGATTGTACAAAGTCACATTCAGCTTCAACCTAACCTCTCTTACAAAGAATGGCCAATGCAAATCATCGATTGGAAAGAGCAAGAGTTGAGGAAACGAAAGATACATTTGGTCAAGTTACTATGGAACGATCCTGATTTCCAGAAAGCTACCTGGGAAAGAGAAGACTTGATGAGAGCTAGATACCATCACCTGTTTGTATCTTAGAAAGAAATATAGGGATTTGGTTCTATTTGGTGGTAACTCTGTGAGTTTGATAGACTCTTGATTGATGTTTTCTGTTATATTACAATTAAAGCCTTGATAACGGGACATGGCATGGACTGGAACAACAACGCATACGTCTGTGTTTTCAATAGCCAGGATTAGAAGTATGCGAGAGAGTAGGCAAAGGATCAGGCAAGAGAGGCGAGATCGAATGATTGCGGCCTATTGGAAACAGAGAAAGTAGTTTGAGCATCATCATATGCATGTGATGGATGCTGATTTTAGAGGAAATCTTTTCCTACGACGAGTGTTGTTGCACGAGGAGCGACAAGCTCTACATGACCCGCTAGTTTTGAGAGATACCACAAGGTTACAAATGTTAGGTATTAACGGGAAGCAAAATCAAGACATGCCTCAAAGGTCCGATCTAGAAGGAGTATGGCATTCAAAACGTCTGATTCTTCATTTGATCTCCCTCGTGTCCACAAAAAATGTCTATCCTCTCTTTATTGTACAACCCTAGAAGCCAAACACAATTTTCTCTACCTAAACACCATTCTCGTGCATCAAAGGGAAGGAATGATTCAAGGAACCTCTTGTGGAGATTAGTACAGTAAGGAAGCTCAACTTTATTCTTTCTCTAGTTCACATCACGAAAACACAAGGGGAGATGAAGTTTGAGGTTTCGGGTGTGAGGGAGGTAAGGTTTGTTTTTAATTATGAGAGGGTGGCCATGCTTAAAATCTATTGAGTATAGTCTTGCCTCTAGTGTTTTTCTAAGAACCCGAATCTTTGATGGCAAAATGAATGAGAAGAAGCCCCTTTGAATGATCAAGTTATATTCGGTCGTCATTAGGGTTTCATGGGATATTTCTTATCTAGTCACCACATGAAGAAAACACAATTTAGAGTGCCTTGCACATGTTTAGAAAGTTCCTGCCATTAGAGTTTTTACACACACAAGAATGTTTTTGATACATTTTGAGCACAAACAGCTTTTAGGGTTTTGTCATGCAAATAAATGACTTGTCACACTCGGCCACTAGGATTTCTTACTGTGTGTATGTACATGTGAATCAAAAGACAAGGGTAAATTAAAAAAAGAAAATGTGTATAGACGGATGGCCTTAAAATCAATTAGGGTTATATGTTCCAAACCTCTTAGTGCACGGATCACATGCTTGGATTTTAGTATTTTGATTTTCAAAAATCTAATATTTAGCACATACACTTTCAGTTTGCTTGATCATTGATATTCTTTTACATTTAGAGCTTTAAGTTGTGACAGGACCCAAGGATAGCAATGGGGAAGCGTAAATGCAATGAGCCCACAATAGTTAAGGAAGCCTCGAAGAGTCTTAAGAGATTCGCGAACCTTTCACTTGTAGAGCGGTTGTTGAGACATCCCTTTTGGTTATATCTGCCTATTAGGCAAGGAAGTGTATCATATAAGGTGCGACCGCCTATTTGATGTTTGTTGTAGAAAGGTTGAAAAATAGTAAAGGAGTTCAGGGAATACCTGTGATAGAAGAGTTACATAAGGTGCTTGCGGATGACTTACTTAGACTACCCTCTAATAGGAAAACAAAGTTTGTCATAGAGTTAGAGCTAGCAACCGCACCAATACGTAGAGCACCTTATAGAATGGCTCCTACCGAGGAGATGAAGACCCAGATTGATGAATTATTAGAGAAATGATTCATTTGACCTAGTTCTTCTCCTTGGGGTGCACCACTATTGTTCGTAAAGAAGAATGATGGATGATGAGGATGTGCATCGATTATTAGGAGCTAAACAAGGTAACGATCAAGAATAAGTATCTATTACCTTGTTTTGATGATCTGCTAGAATAGTTGTGAGGAGCATCGTTGTCTCCAAGATAGATTTACGGTCAGGATACCATCAACTTAAGATTAGGGAGTAGGACATCCCTAAGACTTCTATTAGAATTCAATGTGGACATTATGAGTTCCTATTAATGTCGTTCGGTTTGACCAACGCTCCGGCAACATTTATAGAGTTAATGAACCAAATCTTTAGGCCTTAATTGGATATTTTGTAGTGGTGTTTATAGATGATATCTTGGTTTATGACCAGAGTGATGAGGAACATAAGAAACATTTGGGTTGGGTACTAGAGAGGCCTCGAGAATACCAGCTATATGCAAAACTCAGTAAGTGTGAGTTTTCGCTTCGAAAGGTGAAGATTCTGGGGCATATGATTTCCAGTAATGGTGTAGCAGTTGACCCAGTAAGATGGAAGCTGTAAAGAATTGGCGTAAGCCAACCAATGTACATGAGAGTCGTAGTTTTCTAAGTCTAGACGAGTACTATAGAAGATCCGTAGAGGATTTATCTAAACTCTTCGGACCTCTTACTGAGCTAAGCAAGAAGATAGCAAAATTTACAAGAAGTGAGCAATGTGAAAGGAGTTTGCAGGAGTTGAAATAGAGATTGACTACAACATCAGTTTTGGCTTTGCCTGAAACCCTTAAACCCTATGTAGTTTATAGTGACGAGTTGAAGATGGGTCTTGGATTTGTATTGATACAAGAAGGACGAATAGTTGTTTATGCCTACGTACTTTGGAACAATCCCAATTTTAGGGAAGCTAC
The DNA here is from genome assembly GCA_022457165.1 of Juglans mandshurica. Lineage (NCBI taxonomy): Eukaryota > Viridiplantae > Streptophyta > Magnoliopsida > Fagales > Juglandaceae > Juglans > Juglans mandshurica. The sequence continues at coordinate 38,758,728 of CM039619.1, forward strand.
CTTGGAAAGAGAAGACTCAATGAGAGCTAGATCCCCTCACATGTTTGTATCTTAAAAAGAAATATAGGGGTTTGATTGTAACTTTGTGATTCGATTTTGATTGTATTCTTGGATTGCAAAGTAACAAAAGTGCTTGCTTTGATTGCGGTTCTTGATTGGTGTTTTCTGTTATATTAAGATTATACCCTTGATAATAGGATATCGCAGGGACTAGAACAACCGCGCGTACGTCTGTGTTATTAGTAGCCAGGATTAGAAGTATGTGAGAGAGTAGGCAAAGGATTAGGCAAGAAAGGTGAGATTGAATGATCGTGACTCATTGGCAAAGGATGGAGAAGTTTGAGCATCATCGTAGGCATGTGATGGATGCCGGTTTTAGAGAAAATCTTTTCCTACGACAAGCGTTGCTGCACAAGGAGCGACAACCTCCACATGACCTACTAGTTTGGAGAGATGCCACAAGGTTACACGTGTTAGGTATTAGCAGGGAAGCATAATCAAGCCATGCCACTGAGGTACGAGCTTGATGGCGTATGTCATTCGAAACGTCTGATTTTTCATTTGATCGCCTTCGTGTCCACGAAGAAGGTCAAGCTATGGAAGATGATGATGCTCTATGAACATGTATTATGACCCTGACGTTGACGCAATTTTCTTCCCATCAAAAGACTCGAAAATAGAAAAAGTGGAAGAGTTACCATTTCCTTCTTCAACTGAGAATTCGACTACGACTAGTCGGCATAGTCCTTCAAGAGAGTTAGTTCTCCTTCATTTTTAATTATGTCTTTCATTTAACATGTTGCAGATTTTGAGGGTGAAGTATTTTCTTAAGTGGGGAGGATGTGACACCCCGAATTTTCCACCCCCCAATTTTGAGGTGGGACTTTGAGGTTTACTAAGTCAATTTGTGGCCTGAGTAGTTTGAAGAAAACATTGAACTTAAGGCTCATTAGTTAAGACTTGTGTGACTAAAAGCTTGTTACCTTTTTTTTTTTGTGGATGATCGACTAAGCCCATTAATTTTTAGGCCTTAGAAATTTTTGGCCACCTAGAGTTCCTTACACTTGGCGCCACATGCATAAGAGACATTTGGGTTTCCAAGAGAACAATCTAGAAGGTGACAAGATGGAAGTTTCGATTAGTGTAAGAAGGGGACACTTGGCACCCATGCAAGGGTTAGCTTGTGACATTTCCTTTTTCCAGCAGAAGTTATGATAGGAGAAAGAAGTGGAGATAAGAGGACAAATAAATTGAGCCATAAATAGTCGGTGACTATACAAGAGGGAAAGGGGAGATCAAGAGTCATTTGTGTATTCTCAGCTTTATCTCATTCTTTCCTCTTTTTCTTGTACAAACCTAGAAGCCAAACACCATTTTCTCTCAAACAAAAAACCATTCTTGTGCATCCAAGGGAAGGAAGGAGTCAAGGAACCTCTTGGGAAGATTGCAAGGTAAGGAAGCTCCACTTTATTATTTCTTTAGTTCACATCACGAAAACACAAGGGGAGATGAAGTTTGAGGTTTCGAGTGTCAGGGAGGTAAGTTTTGTTATAATTATGAGAGGGTGGTCATGCTTAAAATCTATTGAGTGCCTTTGGGGGTTTTTCTAAGAACCCAAATCTTTGATGGCAAAATGAGTGAGAAGGTGTGACGCCCCCAACCTCTGCTTGGGATGGAACAAAGACTTGGAGCATTGGGATATGCAACACATGGTTACATACTCTCGTTCATGTAGTTAATATGCAATACATCCTAGTATGCAATAATTGTAGCAGAAATAAAGGTGACAAAAATATTCTATGCCAGAATGAACTAAATATCCCAACGATTAATAAACCATAAATAGGTACTTCCTCACCTAAGAGGTCCACATAAGTTCAACGTAAAGTGGGAGATAGAATCTCCATAATACATAAAGCTACATAATCAAATCAATTCTCTCGTCTGCTCTATAGTATATGGAGTCAAAGCTATGAATGTTGATATCAGGTCCAGTCTCTTCTTCAGGTCGGGCTCATCCTTGACCATTTGAAGCTAGCGGTACATCTTGCTCATCGTGTAACGCCCCGGCCCCGAAGGTCCGGAGAGTTAACTCATATCACCTAAAAATCATTTCCAAATAATACTTTTAAAATAAACCAGAGTCTCCATAACATATTAACCTATTCGTTCAACACAAATATCCATGTTCCTACATAAGGGCACATCAGTGGTGTCTCATTGATATACATAAACTTTTCCACAAAGACTAGAAATATTCATTACTCAACATACCAAAATTACATAAAATATCAACGCTACCAAAAGACACTCCACAAGTCATTGTACCCTAAGGCACTTAGTCTTCTATGATCCACAAAACTTGCAAGTACTCCCTATTCCTGATTCTCAATTGTTGTATCAAAATTATCTAAAACACATTATGGAGATAAGGGGTGAGTTATCAACAACTCAGTAAGCAGAGAACATATACTAGTATGCAAACATGAGCATTTACAGATTTCAGAATGCAGAACAAAACACTTTATTTTCAGAATGCAGAGTCAGAATATGTTATCAAAAATATCAGAGCGAAAGTTCAAAAATATTCTTATTCAAATTTTTTTGGCATAGCATAACTGACCGCCATCGTACCAGAGCATCATATCGCATCAGAGGTCATGTTTAACCCCCGTGGTAGGGTTGTGCAAATCCCGGTAGCTAACCGAGCAGAAACAGAATGTGAATCTTCCCTTATTTATTCTCGAAGCCCCGAGTGTGCACACAGGAAAGGCCACCAGAAAACCACTTTGTTTCCAAAGTGGGTGCACCAGAAACGAACAGTTGGTACCAACCCAAACAAAAGCCACTATTAGCACCCATGGTAGGTCAAATAGGTCACCATCCACAAACCACATCCCGATTCAGAATGTTATGCCAAAAGTTTTCAGAAATCACATCATATCAGAATACGGAACACCTTCAGAACAGAACAGAGTTTTCAGAAAGCATATAATATCAGAGTACAGACTATCTTCAGAATAGAATAGAGTTTTCATAAATCATATCATATCAGAGTACAGACCATCTTCAGAACAGAACAGAGTTTTTAGAAATCACAAAACATCATTTTATGCACAAACTTTCATATTCGCTCTCTTTTTCAGAGTTTAGAAGCAAAATGCAAAATAACTCATGTCTACACCAGTCATGCCAGAAAATACTTTATTCTTAAACAGAATCTCATGAGTAATGCAGAACAAATAACTGAGGTAGTTCAAATATATTTTCATAACAAAACATGTTTATTTTCAAAAATCAACCTCAGTTTATTTTATTTTTATGCAAATCTAGCATAGGAACCCCGCTTACCTGGGCTTCTTAGCTTTTTTCAAAAATTTCCTTAACAAAGCCGAACAAGCTTAATCGTTACCTATAAAATAATCACGTAGATTTTCATAAATTTCTATTCAATCTCGTATTTCGATATTTAAACCTAAAATGCTAAAAGAACCTATTTTAAATCCTCAAAACCTAAAATTCTCATAATTCCTAAAATACCATCATTTTCTAAAACCATCAATATCCACTTAGTCGAATTCGTACCGAATAAGAAATTTAAATCAAACAAGTATTAAAATAATTACAAAACTCAATAAAATGATTATTAAAATATTATTTACACAAAAATAATTATTTTATGAGAGTTCAAACAAAACTCATTTAAACATAAATCCAAAAATATCACTCATCCGAAAACATATATCTAGTACATACACTAAGGGTAAACTGATAATAGTACTCATTTATTAGTTAACAATTACATATATATACATATATATATATATATATATAACTTATGAGGGAAAACTAGCAGTGAACGGAAACAGAAACACAAATAACAGAAGTAACGACGGCAGGGCTTACACAAGGAGTAGGGGCCGCGTGCGACGGCTGGGCTGGAAATACTGTGGTGGCATGGATGTTGAGCTGGGGCGGGCGTGTGGTGGCAAACCTGCCTACGCTGGGCGGCAAAAGTGAGAGAGAGGCAGAGAGACATGAGCGAGAGGGAGTGCGAGAGAGAGCGGAGAGAAAGGAGAGAGTAACCGAGAGGGGTACTTACGTGAGGGGGTTGTTACCAGTTGAGGTGGCCTGAGGGTGTCCGACGACCCTTTTCCCTGCGAGTGGCGATGGCTTGGAGTGGCTAGTGCGGTGCGGTGTAGTGCAGTGGTTCAGTGGGTGGGTCTCTGCTTCGGGTGGCCAAAAACAGGGGAATAAAGTCTTGAGTCTTTCGTGGGAGGGGTGGCTCGTGGTGGTGGTTTTCGTGAGGTGGGATCACCAAACGGTGGAGCTCTCGGTGGAGCTCTCGGTGGAGGGTGAGTGCAGCGACTTATGGTGGTTGGACTACTGTGTTTTTCGGATGTCACAAATGGTGGAAGTCAAGGCTTGAAACAGAGGCTTCAAGGGCGCTGGTGGCAGCTTCGTCTGGCTGGGCACGGTTGGGGTGGTGAACTAAGAGAGGCTGAGGTACAGATGGGGACGGTGCTTGGCGGCGTCGCGGCACGTGGATTAGCTTTGGGGTGGCGTTTTACTAGAAGTAAACCGAGCCTTACGGTTTGGTGTTTTTCTGAGAAAATGTTGTGGTTTGCACTAAGGTTGGGGGTGGAGGTTCAGATGAGTATGGAAGGCTAAGAGCGTGAAGAGGAAGAGCAGCGGCAAATAAGTCTAGGGTTGAGAAAACTTAAACTTATATATAAGCTATAAGTAGAAAGTAGAACAAACCTAATTAAAAAGGAAGGGATGAACATGCATGAAATAAAAATGGCTTGACACCGTACGATGAATTTTGGACCCGATCTCACGGCTGGGCTCTTAACTAGATTATTGCATGGTTTTAATCACAAGGTTTTGGGTCTCTAATCAACCTAAAATAAATATAATCCATAAATTTTTTGATGAACATCCACTTGATCCATTAAAGACTTTAAAACCTAATTATCAAACTTATAGAAAAATTATACACCGCCAAAAATATCTTAGGCTCAAACTCTCTTCTAAAAATTTTACTCGTAATCCCAAATGATTTTAACTAAAACTTAAAAATTTTTGTAAAGTGGCTTGGTTGGCCCAGGTGTTACACATCGTAAGCTGGTTTTGGCACAACTTCTACCATTCCGAGGAAATGGTAGTGGGTCCACAATGGTGAGATTTACTTCAAATCACAATAAGTTAAATAAACAATTTGCACAGAGATAAAATATGCATGATTAATGATAAACATGAGATGTATAACATGAAAATTTGTATTTGTCTCCCATCGAGATTCCCCAACATTTTCCAGAAAAAATTTTATGCACATTTTCTTAAAAAGAACATTTTTCACTTAGTCTTTTAAAAAACATAACTTTTCATCATTATTAAAACCATCATTAACAATAACATAATGTATGATAACGTCACAACTTCCCTACATGTACTGTGAGTACCTGTCGGTGACTGTAGTACAACTCATGTTGACACTAGTTGTCTACAGACTCGTTACCCAATGCATTGGTAACATATCATAACATTTCATCATAACATATCATCATAACGTATGAAACCACCAGCATTCTTTAAAAAGAATCCATTCGAAACTCGTTGACAATTCTTTGTCAACCCAGGGGTTACCATTTCATCTTTACTCACTCTAGAGTGGACAAATGAGTTCCACTAGGATAATTCTCCATCCTAGCCTTTGGGATTGTGACAAAATTTATTTTTATGTTATACTTGAAAAATGCATTTCATGACATGTATATTGTATGCTTAATGAAAAATGACATTTATAAATGCAGTATGCTAAAATGGTGAGAATTTCACATGTCATGTAAGCAAGTAATTAAAATGCTCAATGATGTATCATATGATGGTTATGCATAAAATGACATTTAAAAAATGAATATGAAAAATCATATATAAATTATCTAAGAGTAAATTAGAGGCTAACTTACAAACTTTCTGGGTGTTAGAAAATTGGTGCAGCTGAAATAAGAGTTATTCTAAGTTAGGAATTTTACAACTAAGGAAGACGTTCATAATCGAAAAGGTTCATAATCAGTATTTACAAAATTGCCCCTATACCTTTTCGAAATTGCTACTTAGGCCCTAACTTTCACTATTTGTAATTTGGTCACAAAATTCCACACACTTCATATTTCCTATGTTCTAAGTTCATATATGACCTTCGAATTTTAAAAATCAAACAACTTTTTATGTCAAACCATCCAAACCGTGGCATGCAATTTGGTGACCATTTTTGTGATTTCAAACCTATAGTTTTTATGCATGCATGTGTGATCAATTTCTATCAAATATAAATCCATAAATCTGACATTGGAACATGTTTATAACTAGATACATGTCACATGAGTTCTTTCCAAAACTTCTGCATTGAATAACACCTAATTCATCAAAATCCTTAAAACCGTGTATATGAATGATGTTTCTAGCTTCTCCTTGGCAAAGCAAGTTTAAAAACATAAATGAATCATGCATTTAAATCCTTAACATGATGGTAATTGGTTTCTAAAAGTTCATTAGGCTATCCTTGGGAAAATAAAGCTTGATACGCCAAGATCATTCTCATACAAGTGCAAACCGAATACTTAGATGATCAACACAATATATTGGTTCATAAACCTATCATGATATTTTTTTTTTCTCAAGTTTAAACTTTCAATCAATCACCCAAAATGTTAACTACACTTACGGTAAAATATCAAAATATGTCATGACTAAAATTTTATTCCAAAACAATATATACATGCAGAACTTCAAATCTGGTCGAAATGCATTACTTGAGCAAAACTTTTTTAAATCAACTTCTCATTATCATGCCATAATTCAAAACCTAACATTTTAATCTAGCACTCAACAAAAGATAAGGTAAGATTACGTAAAAATAATAGTGGCCCTTGAGCTCTCAAAATTCAACTCACTTTAATACCTCACTCAAGCTACTTGGTTTTAACCCTTTCTCACACTTTGAATATTTTGCTCTAAAGAACACTAAAGGAAATCTAGAGAGGGTTATGTGAAGAAGAGAGGGGTGAATGGATGTATTTATAAGACTCCATGGAGGGGTGAGGGCAATGAGGGGCATGACAATGGCTGAATAAAGAGGGAGTTGATTGGTGGAGGTGGGCAGTGGAGTGTTGAGTGCAAAATACAATTGTGTCATCACTTGGTTCAGTTTAATAGTGATCTAAGGCACTTGATTAAACCATGGAAAAGAGCTAGAGGAAAGCCATAGGTGCAGTGGGTTGCATTGGTGCAAAACTTGAAAACAAAACTAAAAGAAACAAGTGGTGGCCGACGAGTATAGATTTCCCAAAGTTGTCCAGTTTTGATTCATTTCTTGTCCCTTTTCCTTGGTCTGATTTGAGGGCATTATAACCTCTATTTGGTTACTTTTTCAGGTGAGGGAAAGTGGCATGAGTGGCTACCAAGTAATTATGTTTGAGCTGAAAATGAAAGGGATGAAGTGGGTGGTGGTGTAGCCGAGTGGTTCAATTGTGCCTCTCCATTTGCCAATCTGTTTGGCTGCCTTAGGGAGATAACTGGACAAGCTCACACTTGAGTGTTTTGAAGCATTTTCTAGGGGCTAAATGACAAAGGTGGTGGCTTGTGGAAGTGAGGCAAATAAGTGTCAAATTCCTTGAAGGTGGAGGTGAAATCGATTTAGTCAAGACCTCAAGTTCCTACGTGAATAGTTGGTGTTTTGGTTTTATTTCTTGGATATTTTTTGTACACTTGTTAGATCTGATTCTTAGGTGACATTATGAGGATTAAAGGGATAGAAATCCTCTTGAGAATTGGTTTTGGGTAGTTTGATGAAGGGTCACTCGGTTTGCTTTAAGTGAGCCGATTGGTGGTTTAGTTGGCATTGACATGCCTTTGGTTCGAAATCAAAATATCATCTTACAATTGCAAGAATCAAACAGCTACCATGCTAATTCCATCCAACCCATGGCATGCATTGTGACCATTTGTGATTTCAAATCTATAACTTCTATGGATGCATGTGTGACTGAATTTCATCACGTAGTAAACAATAAATCTGGTCCTAGGGACAAGTTAACAACTTAGATTCAGGTCACATGAGTTCCTATCAACATTCATGCATTGATTAATACCAAAATATTACAAAACTTCCAAATCGGGTATAAGCATTATGTATCTAGCTTCTCTTTGACATGTGAACTTTTAAACCTTAAATAAATCATGTACTTTAACTCTTAACATGATGCTAATAGGTTTCTAAAGGTTTATAACACAAACTTTGGGAAAAATAATCATGATATCTCATGATAACCTTCATACAAGTGGAAACTAAATATGCTAGATGATCAATACAAGATATTGATTTATAAGCCTATCATGACATGCCTTTTTCCTCAAATATAAACCTTCAATTAATTAATCAAGATGTTATCTAAGCTTATGATATTATATCAAGACATGTCATGGCTAAAATTTTATACCAAAACAATTTACACATGCAAGACTCCAAATCTGAATCGTATGTGCATTCCCAAGTTCAACCTTACATAACTCAATCAAATCTTCCTTTTCATACCATAAATCAAAACTTAACATGTTAATCTATCATCCAACAAAAGGATAAGATATGGTAACTCACCAAACCATAGCTTATGGTGCTCCCAACATCAACTCACTCCAAGGACTTCACTCTCACTACTTAGTTTCACTCATTTCACACACTAAGAATGTTTTGCTCTCAAGAATACTAAGGAGAAGTTTGAAAAATGTGTGTGAGGAAGTAAGGGATGAAATGGGGGTATTTATAGGACTCAATAGAAGGAGTGAAGGGTGAGGGAGTGCACGACTTGGGCTACAGGGTTGAAGGTGATTGGTGTGTATGGGTGGTGGAGTGTTTGATTGCATTTCAGGTTTGCATAGCTGCATAGTTGATCAAGTCACTTGTTTATCCTATGGAAAAAGACTAGGTGAAGGCTATTGGTGTAGGGGTTGAAAGGTTTCAGAAGTTAGAACAAAAAAATCAAATGATTTCCATGGGAAACCAAGTTGAAGGCCGACTGTTTTGGCTTCAAAGATGTCCAGTTTTTTATCCTTCTTTGTCCCATACTTATGGCTTGTTTTGCCAAATAGTAAACACTATTAGGTAGCTTTTTCAAGTGTGTGTGGAGTTAGGAATGATTGCCCTTTGGTTCAGTTCGAGCAAAAAGTGAAAGAGGGTTAGATGTGCATAGGTTTTAGCTGAGGGAGCACATATTCACCACCCATTTCATCAATTGGTTTTGTTGTCCATAGGAGGTGATTGGCCAAGCATGCAATTGAGTATTTTGGAGCACAACTTCAGAGCTAAAAGGCAAAGGTATTGGCATGTGGAGATGGGCAGTTCGGGTCAAGTTCCATTTCCAAGATGAATAATTGTCTTTTTGGATTGATTAATGGAACTGTTCTTGGCCTCATTTTAGTTATTGCTTTTCTAGGTTTACGGGACATGATGAGGGTTGAATGGGTTGCATAAATTGGTGAAAAGCCAAGGTTTCAATGACTTGTTTATGGGTGCATCAGTTTGCACTTGTGTGTGCCAATCAGTACTCTGTTGGCTTTTGAGATGCCTTTTCACTACATGACATGGGTTGTGATCTATCTACTATTCAAGTGTCATGAAAGAGTGATCTAATGCAGGTGAGGAAGGTGAAAATTCCAGAAAAAATTATAGAAGTTAGGAATCGTGATGGAGTTGGAATTCAAGGTTGTCAAAGTTATTATTCTTGGCATGATGAAGGATCTTTGGGAATGGAAGCTTGAGGTAATAATGGAGAGGTGATCATGGTTAGAATTTTTAACCTAAGGGGTGTGTGGGATGGGTTTTGGAATAGAGGGAACCAATGGTATGGTATAAGTGGGTCCAATTTGAAATAGTGATAGGAATACTAAGCTTTCGCTCCAAAGTGTTGAATTCTCATTGGGCCAAATATTCAATCCTTTTATGTGGGCCTTGAAATAGACCTTTCCTTGGGCCCCATGTTCAGATTTTGATGGGCCTTTTCTTGGCCTCAATGGTTCACTAAGTTGGATCTTAGTCTTGGGTTTTACTAAGTTGGGCCTAGTCTTGAATCTTACTAAGTTGGGCCTATAGTCATGTGTCAAGCTATGGAAGATGATGAAGCTACCATAGAGCATAAGTTGAATGAGTTAAGGACGAACATGTAAATTGAACCTGACGTTGACACATATTACTACCTTTCACAAGACTCGGTAATAGAAAAAGAGGAAGAGGTGCCATCACCTTCCTTATCTGAGGATTCGATTGTGACTAGTAGGCATAGTTCTTCAAGTGAGCTAGTTTGCTTTTAGTTTTAATTCGGTCTTTTTCTAGCATGATGTTGATTTTGAGGACAAAATCTTTTCTTAAGTAGGGAGGATGTGACACCCCGATTCTTCCTCCCCCTTGGTTTACAACAGGGACTTAGAGGTTCACTAAATCATTTTTGGACTTGAGTAATTTGGAGAAAACATTGAACTTAAAGCCCATTAGTTAATACTTGTGTGACTAAAAGTTTGTTACTTTTTTTTTTTTTATAGATGACCAACCAAACTCTTTAAGTTTTAGGCCTGTGAAATTCTCGGCCACCTAGTTTTCCTTACACTTGGCGCCACATGCATAGGAGGCATTTGGGTTTCCAAGAGAACAATCTAGAAGGTGACAAGATGTTCCGGCTGGTGTAAGAAGGGGCCACTTGGCGCCCATGCAGCGGTTAGCTTGTGACTTTTCCTTTTTCTAGCAAAAGTTATGATAGGAGAGAGAAGAAGTGGAGGCAAGAGGCCACATAAATAGAGCCATTAATGGCCGGCGACCACATAGAGGGAAGGGGAGATCAAGAGTCATTTGTGTATTCTCAACTTTCTCTCATTCTCTCCTATCTTACTCGTACAACCTGATAAATGTGATTTTTATTATTCTTTTATTTATGAAAAGTGTCCATTTTCTTCAATTATATTAATTTTATTTTATTTCTATATATTTTTCTTTATTTTCTCGGATTTGAAGGAATGAGAAGATTTAGTGCGAAATTAGAGCATTTTGATACAAAATAAGAGACTACGGATCCAGACCGACGAGAGGCGACGAGATCTAAAGAGAGCTAATGAGATTTAGACGAGAAAACCAAATGGCGACCAGAATTGGCGACAAGAGTTAGGCGATGAGCGAGATGTTTTACCTCCTAAGCAACAAGGCTCCTGGCGGTTAGATTGGGCGACCAGTCTAAACGACTAACTTAAAAGACCAACCTAAATGACATCGTGGGAAACAACTAGCAAAGACGAGCAGCTTCACCACTCAGTAGGTTGGCGAGATGAGTCTTTCATCTCTGTCAGGAACCTTACATCTTGGCCATTGGGCGATGAGACTAGTTGTATTTTGCACACACGACATCTATCCGGTGGGACTCTCTCGAGTTCCACAATCAATCTGTTAACCATCAAATTCTCCCGAACTCCGCAAATCAAGCCGTTTATTACTGAATCTTCCATTTTAGATAATTACGTTATTCTTGGGATAATTTTATTTTATGTTAACATTTATCTTTAGAAACTATTTTCCAGATCTTTAAGTTATATTGTAGCCGCATTTATCTTATTTCTGGATTTAAATTTTGACATCTATTTAATCCCGACTTGTGGGATGAATAGATGGAGAGTTTAAGTTTTAGAGTTCAATAGTCCAGAGATTATTCTTTAATTTTCTTTCAAGGAGGCGGATTTGGAGGGCAGAGGCGAGAGCTGCATGCTTCATCAACCAACTCCAACGAAGAACACTAGTTTTATTCTTTTTCTTTTCAATTTCATTATGAGCTAATTTTATTTTCTAGAGCTTTGATGTAGTCTAGCATTGGTTATTTTATTTTCAATATTTCCATGATTGAGTATTTATTCCTTATTCTTAATGCTTGCAGTTTTCTAACTAATTATTGTTCGATCTATTGAATCGCAATGAGACCGAGAGGTGATTTGTGATTAGAGTTTTGGGATTAAGCACCATTAGTTGAGCGAAAGTAGAGATACTTTACCGTGATTAGTGTGATTATTAAGAAAAATTTAAAGAATTTAATAAATCTCCAATTAATTAAATTCACATAGAGATATGAAGTTATTAATTGGAGATATTTTTAGTATTGCTTGAAAGAAAATATTGAATAGTTAAGGGATTTTTATCATCAACTTGAGATAATTGGAATTCTATAACAAGGAATAATAAATTATGTGGGATTTGCTAGGTGAAATCAAACGCTCTATATCTATTCTTTTTCTCTTTAAAATCTTAATTTTAATGCTCTTTTCTTCAGTTTAATTTATTTTAATGTTATTTTCTTCAGTTTAATTTAGATAATCTATTATTTAAATTTCTATTTTCCAAATAGTAATTAATTTAGTAAATTTCAGTACCCAATAGCATAATTAATCTATGTGGGTTCGACATCCGTTTTCTTTAAAATACTTTACTACTTGTTATGATTCTGTGCATTTGCAGATATTTTTAGCACAACATAACCTTAGAAACCAAACACCATTTTCTCTCAACCCAAACACCATTCTCGTGCATCCAAGGGAATGAAGGATTCATGTAACCTCTTTTGGAGATTAGCAAGGTAAGGAAGATCCACTTTATTCTTTCACTAGTTCACATCACGAAAACACAAGGGGAAATGAAGTTTGAGGCTTCGGGTGTGGGAGAGGTAAGGTTTGTTTTCAATTATGAAAGGGTGGCCATGCTTAAAATATATTGAGTATGGTCTTGCCTTTAGGACTTTTCTAACAAACCCGAATCTTTGATGTCAAAATGAGTGGGAATGAACCCCTTTGAATGATCATGTTATATTCGGCCATCATTAGTGTTTCATGGAATATTTCTTATCTAGTCACCACATGAAGAAAACACAATCTAGAGTGCCTTGCACATGTTTAGAAAGTTTCGGCCATTAGGGTTTTCACACACACAAGCATGTTTTTTATACACTTTGAGCACACACGGCTATTAGGGTTTTGTCATGCAAAGAATTGACTTGTCACACTTGGCCACTAGGATTTCTTACCGTGTGTATGTACATGTGAATCAAAAGGCAAGGGCAAAGAACAAGGAAAGAAAATGTGGATAGATGGATGGCCTTAAAACCGATTAGGGTTAGAGGTTCGAAACATCTTAGGCCTCATTTGTTTTCAGAGATGAGATGAAATAAGATGAGATAAGTTGAGATTAAAGTTAAAAGTTGAATAAAATATTATTAGAATATATTTTTTAATATTATCTTTGTTTTGAGATTTGAAAATTTTGAATTGTTTATTTTATTTTGTGTAGAAATTTGAGAAAATTGTAATAATTAGATGAGCTGAAATGAGATGAGTTAAGCGGAGTTGTGAAAATAAATGAGACCTTAGTGAACATATCACATGCTTGGATTTTAGTATTTTGATTTTTAAGAGTCTAATATTTAGCACATACACTTTCAGCTTGCTTGATTTTTTGTATTCTTTTACGTTTGGAGCTTTAAGTTTTGACGGGACTCGAGGATAGTGATGGGAAAGCGTATGCGTAATGAGCTCCTAATAGTTAAGGAAACCCTGAAGAGTCCCAAGAGATCTGTGGACCCTTCAGTTGTAGAGCAATGGTTGTTGTGAATGGATCCTATTTTGAATGGATGTTTTGAAAAATCTCATACTTTGGGATTAATAGTACTTAATTTGGAACCATATTAAATTGCTCAAACCAATACTAGTTTAGTTATTCTGCTGCAATTATTGCATATTGCTAGAAATATTCTAGGTGCATTGCATGTTAATTGTCATGAACGAGGAGTATGTGACATTTTATTACATGTCCCGACGATTCAAATACCGTTGAATTCCAAGTGAGGTATGGGGGCATCACATACGATGGTATCAGAGCTTACGTGTTTGGGTAAACCCACATTTGTCCTAGGGAAATGGTGCCAAAAGTTAGGCTTGAACCTTATAGTTTATAAGCTTTAATCTCTGTAGCTTATAGGCTAGAATCATAAGCACTTATAGGCCTAGATTGGAACCATGGGTAGCATTTATAAGATATAAAAATTGATGCACATGAGCCTTATGCATTTCAAGAAAGAAATAGGCTTATGGCACGTGGAAGATGTGACGAGAATTCCCCAAGGACCCGAGAGCAAAAGGAAGGGAATCCTCCACTAGAAGGGGCACAAGCTATAGCGGAGGAAATCCGCCAAATGACAGAAAGTTTACGACAATAGATAGTCCAAGGGCAGGCTAGTTGACAGGAGCAGCCATGGATGGAAAATCAAGGTTGTCCATTTGAGAAATTATTAGTGTATCGATACCCAAACTTCATGGGTACAGAAGGAGCATTAAGAGCCAACAAGTAGCTGATTGACTTGGAAAGGACGTTTGATATTATTGGATGTACAGAGGAGTAGAAGGTCCAGCATGCCGGACACCTACTTCAAGTAGAGGCCGGTATATGGTGGGACACCAAAAGACAACTTTTGATACGTGAGCTAGGAAATATAACTGCTCTCACCCGGGAAAGGTTTATGGAAGAATTCGACGATTGATTTTTTCTCAAGTCCACCAAGCAGCAAAAAGCCCAAGAATTCCAAGGAACTCGTCTTATGGAGCTGGGAATATTCACCTCGCACCCGATAGTGATGGAAAAGATGCAAGCTCAAAAGTTCTAAGGAAGCTTGCAACCCAAGATTCGTAGTCATGTAGCTTGTCTTAGAATCGAGAAGTTTCGAGAGCTAGTTAATTTCAATAGGAGAAGCAGGATAGAGGAACTTGATCACTCAGATTAGTGCGAAGCGTAAACGAACTCTTCCTTATGCGTCGGGAGGAAGCATGGAGAAGAAGAGTCCCACCCATAGTAGACAAAGGGAAGGGAGTGATGATCAGGAATCCAGCACCTATGACACTGCCAATATGTCGTAGATGTGGACAAAGACACAACAATGAATGTAGAATAATCACAGGAGCGTGTTTTAAGTTGTACAAACTGGTCATTTGAAATGAGACTGTCCCCGTAACACACCCAAGAGTGGAGTTGCATACAACCCCAACGCTCAACCCAACCCTAAGACTCTAGTTAAGGCTCGAGTCTATGTAGTAACACTAGGATAAGAAAATCTAGAAGCTGTCGAGGTAGTTAAGGCAGGAGTGATCACTAGTATTACTCTAACCTTACACTAGTTAATGAAATAGTTAGAATTGTTTGAACTTTCTAGTTAATAGCATTATCCAGCTTAGGTAAGGTTAAGTTGCTACATTGTATGACCTGTATATTATTTGATTATGTGTGATTTGCTACTTTTGTGTCTGCTACTTTTGTGCAATTGTGTGATTTGCCTATGAAACTGTTACCTCGAAAGGTTTTCGTGACAATTCCTTATGAAAACATACTTAGTTGTACCCAAGTATTTAGGGACTATCCATTGGAAGTGAAAAGGCTTAAGTTGAATGAAAATCTAGTCGTATTCCGTTTAATGGGATTCGTCGTGATCCTAAGCATGGATTGGTTATTTAGACATAATGCCAAGACCAATTGTCATAGAAGAGAAATAGTATTTGAACCCCTTACCACAGATAGCATTTGTTATGTAGGAGAACATGTTGAGGCATCCCCTTTGGTTATTTTTGCCTCTCAGGCTAGTAAGTGTATTGTAGAAGTGCGACCGACTATTTGATGTTTATTGTAGAAAATGTAAAAAAAATTAAAGGAGTTCAGGGAATTCCTATGATAGAAGAGTTTCCTGAGGTGCTTGCAGATGACTTACCCAGACTACTTCCTAATAGGGAAACAAAGTTTGTCATAGAGTTAGAGCTAGCAAGAGAAAGGATTTATTCGACCTAGTTCTTTCCCCTGAGGCGCACTGGTATTGTTCATAAAGAAGAATAATAGATAATGAGGATGTGCATCGATTATCCGAAACTAAACAAGGTAACGATCAAGAATAAGTATATGTTATCTTGTATTGATGATCTGTTAGACCAGTTGCAAAGAGCATCAGTGTTCTCCAAGATAGATTTATGGTCAAGATATCATCTACTTAAGATTAGGGAGCAGGACATCCCTAAGACTTCTTTTAGAACTCGATATGGACATTATGAGTTCCTAGTAATACCGTTTAGTTTGACCAACGCTCTGGCAGCATTTATGGAGTTGATGAACTAAATCTTTAGACCCTACTTTGATAGTTTTGTAGTGGTGTTTATAGATGATATATTGATTATTCCCAGAGCGATGAGGAACATAAGAAACATTTGGGTTGAGTACTAGAAAGGCTTTGAGAACCCCAGCTATATGAAAAACTCAGTAAGTGTGAGTTTTGGCTTTGAAATGTGAAGTTTCTGGGGTATGCGATTTCCAATAATGGTGTAGCAGTTGACCCCAATAAGATAGAAGCTTTAATGAATTGTCATAACCCAACCAATGTACACAAGATTTGTAGTTTTCTTGGTCTGGCTGGGTACTATAGAAGATTTATAGGGTTTCTCTAAACTCTATGAATCTCTTACTATGCTAACCAAGAAGAACGCGAAGTTTACATGGAGTGAAGAATGTGAAAAGAGGTTTCGAGGAGTTGAAACAAAGATTGACTACAACTCCAATTTTGGCTTTGCATGAAGCCCTTAAACCCTATGTTGTCTATAGTGATGAATCAAAGATGGGTCTTGGATGTGTATTGATGCAAGAAAGATGAGTAGTTGCTAATGCCTCTCATCAGTTGAATGATCTTGAGCAAAATTACCCTACTCACGACTTGGGGTTAGCTGTGGTGGTACTTGTACTAAAGATTAGGAAGCATTATTTGTATCGAGAAAAGAAAATACATGGCCCTGAATATTTGTAGGAAGTAAGGGAACATGTCCTCTTGATCAGAAAATGGATGTAGGCCGCTCAGGATAAACAAAAGAGCTATGTCGATGAAAAAAGAAGAAATCTTGAATTCAGAGTGGGCGATTGTGTATATGTTAAGGTATCACCAATGAAAGAAGTAGCCCATTATGGCAAAAGAGGGAAATTGAGTCCACGATATGTAGGACCCTACGAGATTGTGGAGAAAGTTAGGCTAGTAGCCTGTCAGTTAAGCTTACCCATGGAACTTCAAGGGATACATGATGTGTTCCACGTGTCTTTCTTAAAGAAAAGCTTTGCAGATCAGCGGCCGATTGTGGTTGACCCAAGTCACATTCAGCTTCAATCTAATCTATCCTATGAAGAATGACTATTGCAAATCATCGATTCGAAAGAATAAGAGTTGAGGAATCGAAAGATACCTTTGGTCAAGGTAGATTGGAACAATTCTGATTTCCATGAAGCTACCTGGGAAAGAGAAGACTCGATGAGAGCTAGATACCCTTACCTATTTTATATCTTAGAAAGAAATATAGGGGTTTGGTTGTAACTTTGTAATTTGATTTTGATTGTATTCGTGGATGGCAAAGTAATAAAAGTGCTTGTTTTAATTGCGATTCTTGATTAATGTTTTCTGTTATATTACGGTTATAACCCTTGATAATAGGACATGGCACGGACTAGAACAACCGCGCATACGCTTGTGTTATCAGTAGCCAAGATTAGAAGTATGAGAGAGTGTAGGCAAAGGATTAGGCATGAGAGGCGAGATCGAATGATCGTGGCCCATTGGCAACAGATGAAGAAGTTTGAGCATCATCGTACGCATGTGATGGATGCCAATTTTAGAGGAAATCTTTTCCTACAATGAGCGCTGCTGCATGAGGAGTGGAAACCTCCACATGACTTGCTAATTTGAGGAGGTGCCACAAGGTTATGAGTGTTAGGTATTAACAGGGAAGCAGAATCAAGCCATGCCGCTGAGGTTGAGCTAGAGGGTGTATGGCATTCAAAACATCCAATTCTTCGTTTGATTACCATCATGTCCATGAAGAAGGTCAACATGTGGAAGTTGATGAAGCTACCATAGAGTGTAAGTTGAACGAGTTAAGGACGAACATGTATTATGACCCTAACATTGACGCATTTTTTTTACCTTTAACAAGACTCGGTAACCGAAAAAGATGAAGAGGTGTCATCACCTTCCTCATCTGAGGATTCAACTACGACAAGTGGGCATAGTTCTTCAAGTGAGTTAGTTCACCCTTACTTGTAATTCTATCTTTTATCTAACATGTTGTCAATTTCGAGGACGTAATCTTTTCTTAAGAGAGGGAGGACATGACACCCCGATTTTGAGCTGGGACTTAGAGGTTTACTAAGTCATTTTTGGGCTTGAGTAATCTGGAGAAAAAATTAAACTTAAGGCCCATTAGTTAAGCCATGTGTGACTAAAAGCTTGTTACCATTTTTTTATGGATGACTGACCAAGCCCATTAAGTTTTATGCCCTATAAATCTTTGGCCGCCTAGTGTTCCTTACACTTGGCACCACATGCATAGGA
The DNA here is from genome assembly GCA_022457165.1 of Juglans mandshurica. Lineage (NCBI taxonomy): Eukaryota > Viridiplantae > Streptophyta > Magnoliopsida > Fagales > Juglandaceae > Juglans > Juglans mandshurica. Next base: position 38,777,207 of record CM039619.1, read on the forward strand.
GACATCTATGTTTTCAAAAGAACAATCTAGAATGTGACAAGATGGAAGTTTCGGCAAGCATAAGAAAGGGGCCACTTGGCGCCCACGTAAAGGGTTAACTTGTGACTTTTCCTTTTTCCAGCATAAGTTATGATATGAGAGAGAAGAAGGGGAGGCAAGAGGCCACATAAATAGAGCCATTAATGGCTAGTGACCGCACAAGAGGGAAGTGGGAGATCAAGAGTCATTTGTGTATTCTCGACTTTCTCTCATTCTCTCCTCTTTTTCTCGTCCAACCCTAGAAGCCAAACACCATTTTTTTTTCTCAACACAAACACCATTCTCATGCATCCAAGGGAAAGAAGGACTCAAGGAATATCTTGTGGAGATTAGCACGGTAAGGAAGCTCCACTTTAGTCTTTCTTTTGTTCACATCAAGAAAACACAACGAGAGAGGAAGTTTGAGGTTTCGGGTGTGAGGGAGGTAAGGTTTGTTTTCAATTATGAGAGGGGGGCTATGCTTAAAATGTATTAAGTATGGTCTTGTCTCTATGGTTTTTTTAAGAACCTGAATTTTTTATGGCAAAATGAGTGAGAACCATTTAAATGATCAATTTATAATCAGCCATTATTAGGGTTTCATGAAATATTTTTTATCTAGTCACTACATGAAGAAAACACAATCTAGAGTGCCTTGCACATGGTTAGAAACTTTCGGCCCTTAGGGTTTTCACACACACAAGCATGCTTTTGATACATTTTGAGCACACATGGCTATTAGGGTTTTGTCATGCAAAGAATTGACTTGTCCACTCGACCACTAGGATTTCTTACCATGTGTATGTACATGTGAATAAAAGACAAGGGAAAAGAACAAAGAAAGAAAACATGGATAGATGGATGGCCTTAAACCGATTAGGGTTAGATGTTCCAAACCTCTTAGTGCACGGATCACATGCTTGGATTTTAGTATTTTGATTTCAAGAATCTAATATTTAGCATATACACTTTCACTTTGCTTGATCGTTGATATTCTTTTATGTTTAAGTTGTGACAGGACCCGATGATAGTGATGGGGAAGCATATATGCAAAACCCTCCAATAGTTAAGAAAGCTCCGAAGAGTCTTAAGAGATCCGCGAACCGTTCACTTGTAGAGTGGCTTGAGGCAGTCGAAAAGTTTATTCATAAGTTTTAAAGCTTTTTGAGGACATTCAAAAGATAATGGACAAAAATAACTTTTATACTACAAAATGGTTGTTGTGAACAATGTTTGAGGAATGTTATGAAGGGTCATAGTTTGGAATTGAGACCTTATTTTGTATAGATGTTTTGAAAAACCCCGTATTTTGGGATTAATAGTACTTGATTTGGTACCGTATTAAATTTCTGAAACCATTACTAGTTTAATTATTTCGTTGCGATTATTACATATTTCTAAAATAATGTTAGGTGCATTTCATGTTAATTGCCATGAACGAGGAGTATGTGCCCTTGTGTTGCATATTCCAACACTTCAGACACTGTCAAATTCCAAGCAAGGTCTGGCGGCATCATAGTGAGACTTGAGATAAACTAACAAATTGAGAGTAAGAGAGGTGAGGGGTGACAGACTAGAGATAGAGAGAGATTGACACTGATTTGACCCAAATCCATTTATATTAAGTATAAATTTACAAATTTCGTGTTAGATTTACGAATTGTGTCAAATATTGCCATAACTAGTTAAATGTAAATTATTTAATAAAGGAAAATGCTACATATATAAAGAGATCTTACAAAATTAAGTTAATAAATTTATATAATTTTATTTAATATATTATATTTACTTTAAAATAAAAATAATTTTATAATTTAACGTAGAATTTATAAGTCGACTTTTATTAGATCTCTACCTTTTATTTTTTATTTTTTTTTTAATAATAGAGAGAATAACAGTGAAAAAGCTGCTACTTTATGGATAAATAGCTAGTATTAAATACCAAAGGATCTTTCTCGTTCTAAATTCAAAAACCTTGCAGACGCTACCCTGCTGAGGAAGGTATTCCTATCTCTGTCTAGCTCAAATTTCTGTAATTGGTAAGTCTGGCCCTCGTAGATTTGGGATTTTCTCTTTGTTTGAGTGGGAATTAGGGTTAGGGTTTGGGTTTGGGTTTGGTGTTAGTCTGAAGAATAAAGAAAGGAGCAAAACGATGCAGCAGCCACAGCAGATGATCCCCATGATGCCTTCATTTCCCCCCACCAACATCACCACCGAGCAGATTCAAAAGGTCCTCTCTACTTACTTTGCTTGCGTTTGATGACTAGTTTCTTCGGAATAAAGCGTTTGTGTTGCTTGAACTTCGGAAAGTCACCCCCCCTCCCCCTCTCGCTTTAGATTCATTTCGCGAGAAAATAAGTTTATAGAGACAGTAAATGTCAAAAGGATAGGTTTTGAAATAAGTGTAAACACTTGATTGAAGGGAAAGATACATAAAATGTCGAAGGCATGCCTTTTCGAATCTTTTTAATAGTTATGCACTTCTATGCTTAAAATGTTTCTAGGAATTGCTCTTGGAAGCCAACACTTTCCTTTTCTGCATATTTGGCGAAATTTACCTCAATAGGAAGGGAGGAAGACCCAGGGCCGGCTCAATGGCAAGGCCATTTAGGCCATTGCCTAAGGCCCTCACTCTATGTAAGGCCTCTAAAAAAAAAAAATGAGGTATTTTTTTAAAATGTTAAAAAAAATAAAAATAGAAACTATTTTATCAAATAAAATTTTAAATAATTTGTATATTTTTTAATGTGTAAGGCCTCATAATACTAAAACTAATATTTAATATAATGAATTATTTATATTTAAATAATTTTTTTAAGATCTTGCTAAATTGAGGTATAAAATTTACATTGAGGCCTCATTTTACGTTGTTGTATTAAATATAAATTAAAAAAAAACTTATTTAAATTTTTTCAATAAAATCTTATTTTATTGAAAATTTTGAAAATTATTCCATATAATAATTTATATTTTTATGAATAAGTAACTTAAATTTCGCCTTAGGCCTCAATTTGTATTGAGCCGCCCTTGAAGACCAGCAGGTTAGGTATAGTTTTATGTTTGATAAGAAGAGGGCACAAAGGCCAGTGGCCAGTGCATCAAAGAAATATATCTGGGGAATGTCGTGGTTGGTTAGCAAAAGTTGTAATGGTAATTTAATCCATTTTCTTCGAAAAAATGTGATATATGAAACATATATGTAGAAATCATTGTAGTTCATGTAGTCATATTGCTATGCCCATGTCTCGTTTGTACATGGAGTGTGTCCTCTATCGTGTGAATATGCACAAATTGGGCAACAAACAGTGGCCTTTGGAAAAATCAAGCCCAAACATATTTGGCAATTAAGATTTCAACACAATACAGAATATATTTTTAGTAATATATGGTGTACAGAGTACAAATAAAAGTTTTTTTAGTTTACAGAGTTATTAAAGGTTATCCTTTAGAATCAACATTAGTGTATTTTTGCTTTCTTTTTTCTTTATCCTGCATGTTGGGGAGGCTTAGTGCTTCTTCTACTTTCTTGAAACTCGGATGTATTTCTCCATCTTAAATTTGAATTCTGTTTTTTCTTTCTACTTGATCTATATCCGAACAGGAGTCATATGATGTAGTTTCTATAATTCTTTGATAGACGTTGTGAGTTAGCGATCATGGTTTTTTTTTCCTGTTTGTCTTTCAAAATTATGGATTTTGTCTTTATTTTTCTTCTAAAAACTGGTTGGGAAGTTGGAGAATAGAAAGGTACTAGTGATTTGATAATCTGTTATATTTAACAAGACATAAAATACGTGTATTTGACAGTTGACTATTGACTAGAAAGTTGAAGCGTAGTTAGAGAATGGGATGCCATATTTGAAATTCATATTTGTAATGATAGGTCATTATTTCTTGAATATATTTTGTCTAACACGTAGATTTCTCTGTTCATGTATATTGATGGTTACATACCTGTCTTCGCTTTCTTGACCCTTGCTTTCTTTCTTGTAATTGGCATTATAGTTCTATTAATTATGTCCTTCCAACATATATGCAATATGTACTATAGCATTCAGTGTTGGTAAAAGCTTGCTTCAGTGAAAAGTACAAAATTCCTAGGCTGAAGCACTTCTCTTACCAAAAGTGAAGTGCATTTACAAAAGTGCACTTTTTGGCACTTATATGTATGCTTAAAGGTACTGATAAAAAAAAAAAATGTATGCTTAAAGGTAAAAAAAAGCGTGTTTTGTAATTTTTTTAAAAGATTATAAAATATCATTTCAAGACCTAGAAAATGATGTAAACCAATAACTCTTTGGTTGGCTCGAATGGTAAGAGCCTTGGTCTTGGGAGTATGCTCCCCCCAAGTCTAAGGTTCGAACCCTTGGGTGCAAATAACTTTTAAGGCCACATCCTGTTGGTGAAAAGCTGATGATTTATTGGATCAGTGTGGTTTGGGAGTGTTACACAGGTATAGGGTTTAAGCAGGAATGGACGTGTGTTGGCATAGTCTCTAGGATTCCTCGTAAAAAATATTTTTCGGTGTTTAGTTGATATTGAAGATCATAACACTAGAGCCCTAGAATCACCAAGATCAATTAGGTGCGTGCTTGCGCCCAAGCTCTATATGATGTTTGTGCTTAAGTTCACCTAACACTTTCACCTACAATTCAGTACATTATTCCACAGAGTCCATTATTCAAAAATTATAAAGTGCACCCATGATGGGCTTTGTTTAACCAAATGTCTTTCCAGGGGAAATGAATACTTGTTGGTCACATGATAAAAAGTTCTGGCCTCAAAAGTTTTTCTCCTAAATGTGATACACCAAATCTTATTCTCTCTACTGCCTCTCATTCGATTGGAGTAGGATAGGTTGAAGAATGAGGAGGACAAGTCAAATTTTGAATCTTGTTCTGATCGAATAAAAGTGGTACTCCATTGTTTGGTGGTGTTGTAGAGTTGTCAAAAATCCACCATCGATGCCTCCTTTTTGCAACAAAACGGCCTTCAAAGATTGATTGCCACACCGAATTCCATGCCAAAATTTGATCTTAGACCTTAGCCCCCCCCCCCCCCCCCCCCCCCCCCCACACACACACACACACACACACACACACTTGCCTGCCTGAAATTTGATAAACTTAGGAGATTATTCTCCAACCCTTATGTTTTTCAAGATGCCAACCTCATAAGACACAATAACTTCATTTCAGCGCCAACCTACCCATGGATCACCATTCTTAACTTCCACCACTAATTGCCATAATGCATCTCTTTTTGTGGCAAATTGCCACAATTTGTGCAATAGATCAATGATTGAATACTATCAAGTTTATGACCCTCAAACGTCTTGAGGGATCTAGGGTGCAAATTTTTGGCCAGCTGACTATATGAAAATTGAACCCCTCACCAAAGTTTCGCCGCATAATAAATTCCTCTAAAGCCTCTTGTTGCGATGGTCATGTCAATTGACAGCAAATTTCCATATTTATTTCCTTGATTTACTCTTCTATACAATTGGCATGATATTTGACAGATTGTATAGGGATAGAATTAGCATATACTTATTTCTTTCCATGTATAGAATTCTTTGTATAGTTGATATAATAAATAGAAATCTCAAGGCTAGGATATTCGGCCAATTCATACACTTTGACATGGTATCAAGAGCAGATTGCTATAGTTCTTCTCGGGCTCGAATTTTTTTTTTCTCGGTTTCGGTATTTCTCGTGTTCGACGTGTTCTGTGCTATTGTTTGATAACCCGACATCCAAGGTTCTTTGTTTTTTGGCCTTTTGTTTTTAGCTTGGTGTTGTTGGCACCTTCTGTTTCTGGGTTGGTGTTTGTCGGCATCTTCTGGCTCAGGTCTGACCATTTTTGGCCCATCTCAGTTCATCAACATGTCATTTTCCAGGTCTTGGTATTTTTCGGCAGCCTTTGTTTGAGGTCTTGGTGTTCTTTTTGGCGGTTTTTGAGCGTCAGTGGCAGTATGTCCATCTCTGCCTGTCAACCACATATCGGAACAATGGGCTTCTCCTTGTTCGGTGAAGTCTGTCCCTCTTGCGTGAACAGTAATATTTTGACCCATTCTTTTGTCTTGGGTTCTATTTATTTGTTATGGATTCCGCACCTGTATGTGTTAAGTTTACAGGCACAAATTGCTCTACCTGGGCATTTCAGTTTGAACTTTTCCTTAAGGGAAAAGACTTTTGGGGTCATATTGATGGCACAGTTGTCGCACAACCATCCACTTCTGACAAATCTCTCAGGATTTCGGGTCTTCTCCTTCATGGTTTGTGCTTGATGCACGAATCATGTCTTGGCTTCTTGGTTCAGTGGAGCCACATATTGTCACCAACTTGCGGCCCCATCACTCAGCTCAATCCATGTGGAATTACTTGAAGAAGGTTTATCATCAAGATAATGATGCTCGTCGCTTTTAGTTCGAATATGCGATTGCCATGTTTCAACATGGTAGTCTTTCCATCCAAGACTACTACTCGGCATTTCTAATTTGGTTATAGCGGATGTTCCTGTGGCCACTCTTTCGACTATTCAGAATCTTCATGAGACTAGTTGACGTGATTAATTTCTTATGAAACTACGTCCGAAATATGAATCTGTTCGCTCCTCTCTACTGAATAGACCTCTTTGTCCCTCTCTTGATATTTGTTTTGGTGAGTTATTTCGTGAAGAACAACGTCTTAGTACTCAAACTATTCTGGAGCAATCTCATGACAGTTCAGGGAAGACAACTGTGGCTTATGCTGCCCAAGGACGAGGACTACCTATGAATTCTAAAAACTTGCAGTGTTTCTGTTGCAAGGAATATGGGCATATTGCTGCAAATTGTCCTATGAAATACTGCTCTTATTGCAAGAAAGGTCACATTATCAAAGAAGGTTGTGTCCGCCTCCAGAATCATCAGGCCCAAACATTTCAAACTTCTGATATTGCCCCTCCAGCAGCGACTTCTGCAGCACATGGCTCTTCTTCAGGTGCTTCCTTTGTTCCTGCACCTGCAACGAATTACTGTAGACCAGAAATGGTGCAACAGACCAGATAACAGGGGGGCCTATCGCGAAGGGACCTAAAGTGGGGCTCTTGTTTCCACTACTTTCGCCTGTTCCAACACTTTCTCTAGTTTCTTCTATTAAGTCTTTTGCTTGTAATAATGTTCCAGATCTTAGTATGGTTTGACATTGTCGTTTAGGCCATCCCAATATTTAGATCTTATCTCATGTATTGCACTCTGGTTTACTTGGTAATAAAGAACGTTCTTCTTTATCTCGAGTGTGCTTCTTGCAAACTTAGTAAAAACAAAACTCTTACCTTCCCTTTGCATGCTAGTAGAGCCTCTCACTGCTTTGATCTTATCCATAGTGATGTTTGGGGACCTTCTCCGGTTAGTTCACATGAAAAATTTAAATATTGTGACTTTCATTGATGATCATAGCAGATTTACTTGGGTCTATTTTCTTCGCTTTAAATCTAAGATTTTTCGTACTTTCACTGAGTTTTTAGCGTATGTTGACAATCAATTTTCTGCTTCTATTAAGACATTAAGCATAGATTCTGCTGGTGAATATGTGTTTACTGAGTTGTAGGCATTCTTGGCTTCTAAAGGTATTATTCATCAATGTTCATGTCCCGCTACTCCACAACAGAATGGAGTAGCCGAATGCAAAAATCGTCATCTCGTAGATGTGGTACGTACTCTCTTGTTATAATCTTTTGTTCCATCCATGTTTTGGGTTGAGGTTTTGAAAACTGCTGCTACTTGATTAATCGTTTACCTTCCCAAGTCCTACACACGGAGTCTTCCTATTTCCGCTTGTTTGCTAAGCAACCTAGTTACTATAATCTCCGTACCTTTGGTTGTGTATGTCTTGTTTCTTTACTTCCTCATGAGCGACATAAATTATTTGCTCAATCTGTTTGACGTGCATTCTTGAGATATAATGTGTCAAAAGGGATTTGTTTGCTATGATCCTATATTACATCGTACACGCATTTCTAGGAATGTTATTTTCTTTGAAAATTAACATTTATTTCCTGTGTCCTCTGTGCCCTCCTCTTCTACTATGGTTCTCCCCTTCTTTGAGAAGTAGTTCTCAGATTTTCATCAAGTCAGTTCTCGCTTTAAACCAGGTATGGTGTATACGAGACACTCCCGCCCACAATCTCTTCTGGTGGCTCACTCAATATCTGATCCTACCACGCTCCAGATTCAGTCAGTTGCAGCACCTCCAGAGCTTTTGGTACATCGCTCTCCTTGAGTGTCTATACCCCCAGATAGGTATGGGTTTCCTTCTTCCAGTTTTGGCAATTCTATTTCAGCTCTTACTGCTACATTGTCCAATTTTGATATTCCCACATCCTACTCACACACTGCCAAGCATGACTGTTGGTGACAAGCTATGCAGGAAGAAATTGCCGTTTTAGAGGTCAATCACACCTGAGACATTGAGCCTTGTCCTCCCACCATTGTTCCTCTGGGTTGCAAATGGGTTTACTCAGTCAAGGTTCGATCTGATGGAAGTTTGGATTGTTACAAAGCTCGGTTTGTTGCACTTGGGAATAATCAGGAATATGGTGTCAATTATGAAGAGACCTTTGCTCCTGTGGCTAAGATGACTACTGTTCATACGATTCTAGCTCTTGCTGCTTCCAATGATTGGCCATTACATTAGATGGATGTCAAGAATGCTTTTCTTCATGGGGATCTTAAAGAGTGTATTTATATGAAGCCCCCCTGAGGGATTGTTTCTCTCTCCAACTTCACATGTGCGTGAACTTCGTCACTCTCTTTATGGTCTCAAACAAGTTCCGAGAGCCTGGTTTGATAAATTTTAAATACTTTATTACAATTTTCATTCAAGCAGAGCAAACATGACACTTCATTGTTTCTTCGAAAATCAGACATGGTTATTGTTGTTCTTTTGATTTATGTTGATGATATTGTGATCACTGGTTCCGATTCTGCTTTACTTGTCCAGCTCAAGACTCATCTCTTAGAGTCCTTTCATATGAAAGATTTTGTGTCTCACATATTTTCTTGGTCTTGACGTGCATCGTAGTTCCTTTGGTATTTCACTCAATCAATATAAGTATGTTAGTGACTTGGTGGCTACAGTTGGCTTACATGAGGCTACCTCTATTGATACTCCCATGGAATTAAATGTCAAACTTCGCAAAGAGGAGGGTGACTTACTTGCTGATCCCAGTTTATACCGAAAGTTGGTGGGTAGCCTTGTCTATCTCACCATTACTAGACCGAACATTTCTTTTGCTGTACAACAAGTCAGTCAATTTCTTCAGACTCCTCATCATCTTCATTTGGCTGCTGTCTGTCGGACCATATGCTATGTTTAGGGCACTTCTGCCTGTGGCTTATTCTTTCCTGCAGGCAATTCTCTTCGCCTTGTTGCTTATAGCGATGTTGATTGGGTTGGTTGTGCTGATACACGTCGCTCCATCATTGGTTGGTGCGTGTTCTTAGGTGATGCGTTGTTCTCCTGGAAGAGTAAGAAGCAAGACAGAGTGTCCAAGTCATCTATAGAATTTGAGTACCGGGCGATGTCTTTTGCTTGTTCCGAAATTATTTGGCTTTGAGGTTTGCTTGCTGAGTTAGACTTCTCTGAGATCGATCCTACTCCTTTACATGCCAATAATACAAGTGCCATTCAGATCATGACCAATCCTGTCTATCATGAGTACCAAACCATATTGAAGTCGACTGTCACTCTATCTGTATCTTTGAAGCTCGTGTTATCACTCTTCCACATATTTCCACTGAACTACAAATTGATGATATCTTCACCATGGCTCTCACTCGCCATCGACATTGCTTCCTAAGTAGCAAATTGATACTTGTTGATCAACCTGCATCAATTTGAGGGGGGTTGTCAATGGACAACAAAGCTGTCCATATTCCTTTCCATATTTATTTCCTTGATTGTTTCTTTTGTATGATTAGCATAATATTTGATAGATTGTATAGGGATAAAATTAGCATATACTTATTTCTTTCCATGTATATAATTCTTTGTACAGTTTATATAATAAACAGAAATCTCAAGGCCAGGATATTCGGCCAATTCATACACTTTGACAGGTCATGCCAATTGGTATGGGGAACAAGGACATATTTTATGTTGGTTAATTAGATAAAGTGTTTTTGATCAAAGCTAGTCAGCCTCTTGTTGACAGATAAGAGTTGTCTCCACCCTACTGAATGACATTCCATCTTCTCAACAATGTCTTCCTAAATACTTTTGGCTTTGAATGGTGCCTCCAGGAAGCCCCATATACTTTATAGATAAAGTTGTTACCTTGCACTCGAGTCCTGGTCAAACCACCTATATTTGCAGTGACCCCCACAAGCATTAATTTTGATTTAGCTAGATTAATCTTCAGTCATGAAACACCTTCAAAACATAATAAAAGGCAGCATACATGATTTTGGGCTCGATGGGGCCTTTGTGCTCAAGTGTGCCTTCAACATCTAATAACACTACACTGAACAATATGCAGCTTGAGAGTTTAGGATTTAAAGTCTTGTTTGGTATTTGACCATATTCTATGTGAAAAACGAAATGATTCTTGAAAGTCTAATTATCTCCAAGTTTCTGTTTCCCTAATGGGCATGCTGACATGAACAAGAATTTAGAGATGCATGTCTCAAATTATTGACATATGTCCCATGGTGTGGTGATGACCCATTTTTCTTCAAACTACCTCGTAAGGGATTACATTCTTATATCTAATAGATTTTGAGAATATAGCACCTTCAGTTCGAGAGCTGGACTTCTTCTGTTCTAGGTATATATTAAATTACATTTCATCTTCCGCTGAAATTACTTCAATGGCCAGCCTGGTGAATTCCTGTGAGGGGTTATTGTTCTAAAGGACTTTCTAGCCTGAGACTTGTAGTAGGTTCGCTAGGTGCTCTGCAATCCTACTTAATTAAGTCACCACACTTGGGAGTCCTTGCATACCTCACCATTTATGATTCTGGCGAGACTGCGTGTCCAACCCATTGAATCAAAAGGAGGAGATAATGGGAGACGTAATATCTCTCCATCATCACTAAATAGATGTATCCTATTTTTTTCAGAGAGGAATTAATGAGGAGATTGAACATGGTGCTTACTCCAAGTCCTTACTAAAGGTAGCTGACGAGGCACTTGTGTCAATAGGATCGACAGATTTTATGATTGGAAGATTCTATCTATATCTTTCTTACCTTATTTACATTAGCTATGCATATTAGTTTCCTTTCTTAGCTTTGCGTGTATAGTTGTAATTGGATAGTTGTGTATAGCTAGAGTTTCCATGTATAGCTAGTTTTCCATATATAGAGTTTCCATGTATAGCTACCAAACTTTTCTATCTAATGAAATTCTCAGAATGGTGAGAGGCATTCGGTCAATCTGATATGGTATCAGAGCTTGTGTTCTGAACCTAGAGTATACATGCTTCCTCGTTTTTTGTTGGTTTCTCGGATTTAGCCCTAGGGTCTCGAGGATTCTAGCCCAGATTTTTTTGGTTCTTGTTTCTCTGGTGGTTGTGGCAGCACATTTGTGGTGCTATCTTGGAATTTTCTTTGGGATTTCGTTGCTGGGCTCTTGGAGATTGTTGATTCTCGATATTCTTAGACTAGTTTTTTTTTTTTCTTTTCTTTCTGGACTATTTTTGTCTTTACAATGCTTGGAGAAAACTCTATTATTCGTTTCAATGGCAAGAACTATCTTAGCTGGGAGTTTCAGTTTAAGATGTTTGTGAAAAGAAAGGAGTTGTGGGGATATATTGATGGGACGTCCTCGGCCTCTAAAGACCCCAAGGAACTCGGGACATGGGAGGCAAAGGATGCACGTATTGTCTCTTGGCTGCTGGGCTCCGTTGAACCACATATGGTGAACAACTTGAGGTCTTTTTCTACAAGTAAAGAGATGTGGGAATAACTAGTGCGGATATATAATCAAGACAACAATGCACGTCGTCTTCAGTTGGAATTGGAGATAACAAGTTTCAGTCAAAGTAACCTTTCTATTCAGCAGTATTATTCTAGTTTCTTGAACTTGTGGAGCGAATATTCGAGTATTATACATGCTAAGGTACCCAAGGAGGCGCTGTTCGCACTTCAGATAGTTTAGGAGGAGAGTAGACATGATCAATTTTTGATGAAATTGAGGCCAGAATATGAGGCTACACGGGCTGGGTTATTAAACTGAAATCCAATACCTACATTGGATGTTTGTCTTGGAGAGTTGCTGCGGGAAGAACAGAGATTGGCTACTCAAGCAGGAATGGGACGAGAGGCTGCATTTAGAGATGGTGAATGTCGCCTATGCAGCCCAGGGAAGAGGAAGAGGAAGAGGAAGAGAAGGTCAAATCAAGTGCTACAGTTGCAAAGAATTTGGCCATATTGCTACCAACTGCACAAAGCGATATTGTAATTATTGCAAGAAACCGGGACACATCATTAAAGAGTGTTCAATCCGTCCTCAAAATCGGCACGTATAGGGCTTTCAAGCTGTTGTCCAATCTTCACCTATTGTAGCTCCAACAGTCACTGTAGCAAGTACTAGTCAGGTTGTCCTCACCCCTGAGATGGTTTAGTAGATGATCATCTTAGTCTTTTCTGCATTTGGACTTCAGGGCAATGGTAAGACAGTCTCATCTCCTTGGTTTGTTGATTCAGGAGCTTCTAATCACATGACTGGTCAGTCTGAATCATTGCTTAATGTTCGGAGTTATAATGGTCCTCAATACATTCAGATTGCAAATGGGAGTCGCCTACCTATTAATGCAATTGGTGATATTGGACCTTCCTTCCAGAATGTGTTTGTGTCTCCTGGATTATCTGCTAATTTGATTTCAGTTAGACAACTAGTGGATAATAACTGGAACGTTCCCTTTTCTCGTGATGGTTGTCTTGTGCAGGATCAGGTGTTGGGGAAGGTGATTGCGAAGGGGCCTAAAGTGGGGCGATTGTTTCCTCTGCAGTTTTCTATTCCTTGTGCTTTATCTTTGGCTTGTAGTACTGTAAGCAATCAGAGTGTCGTTTGGCACAAGCAATTAGGCCATCCCAATTCTCTGATTTTATATCATTTGTTTAAGCATGGTTTTTGGGCAATAAAAATCAGATTTCTACTCATGACTTGTCTATTGATTGTACTTCTTGCAAACTTGGCAAAAACAAAATTTTTCCTTTCCCTATGCATGGTAGTCGCGCTACCAAATGTTACGATGTTATCCATAGTGATGTTTGGGGTATTACACCAATTGTTTCGCATGCCCATTATAAATATTTTGTGACGTTCATTGATAATGATAGCCATTTTACTTGGGCGTATTTCCTCCATTCTAAAGGTGCTTCAGGTTTTTCATACCTTTGTTGCCTACCTTGAGAACCAATTTTCTACATGTCTTAAGGTTTTGAGGTCATATAATGGTAGTGAGTATATGTCTCATGCTTTCCAAGCATTTTTGCAGCAGAAAGACATTATTTCTCAGCGTTCTTGCCCTTATACACCTCAACAGAACGGTATAGCTGAACGCAAGAATCGCCATCTGTTAGATGTCGTTCAGACTTTGCTTTTAGAGTCCTCTGTTCCTCCCAAGTTTTGGGTGAAAGCTTTGTCCATTGCTGTTTATCTGATTAATCGTCTGCCATCTCATATTTTGGATTTTGAGTCACCATATTATCATCGTTTGATTCACATCCTAGTTATCAAGCATTGCATACATTTGGATGTGTGTGCTTTGTTTATCTACCTTCTCGTGAACGTCACAAACTGCTGTTCAACCTGTTCAATGTGCTTTCTTGGGATACAGTGTGCCTCAAAAAAGATCGCATTCGTATTTCTAGGAATGTGATCTTCTTTGAGAATCAATATTTCTTTCAAAATCATTTTGTTTCTAGTTCTGATCTGGCTATGCTTTCTAACTTTGATGATCTATCTCGACCTGTTGAGCGATTTAAACGAGGTGTAGTTTATCAAAGACGGCGACCTCCACTTCTATCACCGCCCCTTCCTGACTCTGATTCGGCATCTGTTACTGAAGCTTCTGCTCCTTGGCGACCCTCCCGACCTTCTCATCCACTGGAAAGGTATGGCTTTTCCCACGTCGCTTAATGCGACTTTAATTCTGATTAGTGTGCTCAATTCTTACTCTCAGGCAACTACGCAAGCCTGTTGGGTAAAGGCTATGGATGAAGAGCTACAGGCTTTGCAGGAGAACCATACTTGGGATCTTGTTTCTTGTCCATCTGGTGTTATGCCCATTGGGTGTAAATGAGTATACACCATCAAGCTAAAGTTTGATGGTTCTCTAGATAGGTATAAAGCACAATTGGTGGCGCTTGGTAACCAGCAGGAGTATGAGGTGGATTAAGAGGAGACTTTTGCTCCTGTGGCTAAAATAACTACTGTACAAACCATCTTAGCCATAGGTGCCTCAAAGGGTTGGCCTCTGCTGCAGATGGATGTCAAGAATGCCTTTTTGCATGGTGATCTTAAGGAATAAATCTATATGACTCCACCACAGGGCTTGTTTGTTACTCCTTTAGATGTGTGCTGGTTAAAAAGGTCTCTCTATGGGTTGAAATAGGCTCCTCGAGCTTGGTTTGATAAGTTCCGGTCTACTTTACTTGATTTTCCTTTGTCTAGAGCTAGTGTGATTCTTCCTTGTTTCTTCGCAAGACGGCTAGTGGTATTGTGTTGCTTCTGGTTTATGTGGATGATATCGTTATTATTGGGACCAATTCTGTATTGATTCTGCAGCTCCAACAACATCTCAAAGCCTCTTTTCTTATGAAGGATTTAGGCCCTCTGTAGTATTTCTTAGGTCTTGAAGTGAAATCTGCTCCTGCCGGTACTTTCTTACATCAGCACAGGTATGCTCAAAGTGTTGATTACATTGGCAAGTCTTCAGGAAGGGAATTCTGGGCAAACTCCCATGGAGGTGAATGTGAAGCATTATAAGGATGAGGGCGAGCTTTTACCTGATCCTTCTCTCTATCGACAATTGGTCGACAGCCTGAACTATTTGACCATCACTAGGCCTGACATTTCTTTTGCCGTTCAACAGGTTAGTCAGTTTATGCAGACTCCCCGTCCTCCACACTTGGCTGTCGTTCGTCGCATTGTTTGGTACCTAAGGGGTACTTTTGATCGTGGTCTTTACTTTCCTGCTGCATCACCAATTCAATTGGTGACTTATATTGATGCTGATTGGGCGGGTTGTGTGAATAATCTCCGTTCAATCACTAGTTGGTGCATGTTTCTTGGCAATGCACTTATATCATGGAAAAGTAAGAAACAAACTTAGGTCTCCAAGTCCTCTATCGAGTCCGAGTATCGTGCCATGTCTTTTGCTTGCTCTAAGATTGTTTGGCTTCATGGGTTGTTAGGAGAACTTGGTTTCACTTAGAACGAGCCTACTCCTCTTTATGTCGACAACACTAGTACTATTCAGATTGCTACCAATCCGGTCTTCCATGAATGTACCAAGCACATAGAGGTCAATTGTCACTACATTTGTGAGGCATATGACGAGAAAATACTTAGGCTGCGTTTGGATGTTGAATTGAGTTGAGTTAAGATGATAAAATTTTATTAAAATATTATTTTTTAATATTATTATTATTTTGGAATTTGAAAAAGTTGAATTGTTTATTATATTTTATGTTGGAATTTGAAAAAATTGTAATGATGAGTTGAGATGGGTTTGGGATTCAAACGTACCCTTAGGGCAGGTTTGGTAACCAAAACAAAACACAAAATTCTCATCTCATCTCATCATTACACATTTTTCAAATCCCCATACAAAATATAATAAACAATTTAACTTTTTCAAATCCCAATTCAACTTTTTCAAATCCCAATACAATAATAATACTAAAACATAATATTTTAAACACTAAAACAAAACATAAAATTCTCATCTCACCCCCCAAACCTACCCTTACTCTTCCTCATATATCTACGGCTCTTCAGACTGTTGATGTCTTCACCAAAGCTTTGCCCCGACCACAACATCAGTTTCTAGTTGGCAAATTGATGCTTCTTGATCAGCCCGCATCAATTTGAGGGGGGATGTCAATGGGATCAGCAGATTTTATGATTGGAAGATCTATCTATATCTTTCTTACCTTATTTACACAGCTGTACAGATTAGTTTCCGTTCTTAGCTTTGCCGTGTATAGCTGTAATTGGATAGTTGTGTGTAGGTAGAGTTTCCATGTATAGCTACCAGACTTTTCTATTTAATGAAATTCTCACAATGGTGATAGGCTTCGGTCAATCTGGTAACTTGTAGTTATAGAATCTAAATGATTGTGCTGGCAACATTTGTAAATCTCTTGAAGGCTCTTACGCATTACTAAATTGGTATCTGGTAAGCATATATGATCATCTACCAAAAGAAAATTGAGGAAGTTCTCATGGGGTCAGGGCTCTATTCTGAACTAACCAAATGACTAGATATCTGCCAATTTCACTTCGGCAGATACTCTGTTCCATCATAATTGAAAATTGAATTTACTCTATATTTTCTTAACAAATTTGTTATAAGTTCTTCAAAGGGTCGGATGTTTCTCTAGGAACCTAGTTGTTGATGAAAATAAAAGTTGCCTGAAATGTTTTCCTCCCAGTCTTTGTGGAATGTTTCAAAGTTGTGGAAAAAGTTTTGCGATGGTACCCATTTATTTTTTTCTGTGTTCCTCTCAGAATGTTAGTTATTTATGATATTGACAGTAGGATTGCTTTATTGCAGCATCAAAATGTTTATAATCATATGGGAACTGTATTTAACTTGTGTGTGGCGATTGCTAAGCAATTCTATTCTTGTATGTCCACTTTGATTTTCACTTACTAGTTTGGGGAATCATATTATGGATATGTGCTGATATAGGCAACAAGATTTATATTGTAATTCTTTTAATGCATGGTGCAGTACCTTGATGAAAACAAAAAATTGATTCTGGCAATATTGGACAATCAAAACCTTGGAAAACTTGCTGAATGTGCCCAGTAAGTGACCTCTGTGTGTATGTGTGTGTGAGTGTATTTGCATTTTACTAAGGTTTTTCCAGATTAAATGCCAGTTTGTATAGTCAGAAACACTAATTTATCTACCAAAATGGTTAACCTGTCTTCTATATGACACCATTAGGGATTCATGAAAGGTTGGTTAAATATGGAATCTGTCATTCTAATTTGCAGTAAAAGAGTCTAGAAATAGGATCTGCTTGCATAGGAAAGTTCTAATTGTCAAAAAACGTCCATTCGATGTGAGATAGGGTTTCCTTGAAAAGTACAGATCCTAAAAGATGACATCTTTTTATGATTTTTGCATGCTAGTTGTGTTGACTTCACTCCATACTCACATTTGCTTAATACAGGTATCGCATTAATGATGTCCTGGGGTGAAGGTGAATATGTATTGGAACTTGAGCCCCTGGTGGTCTACATTGTTCTCCATTCAGCTTAGTCACAAGTATAGTTTCACCTTAGCCACCACTTGCCTATCAAGTGCCACCAGCACAGCCTCCACCCCACCACCAAACCTAACTAACCTGCCAATCTCAGTTCTACCTCAAGATCCCACCAGTTCACAGCACACTACCCGTGGCTTCAAAAGTACTTTTGGCACCACTTTTACCACCGTGTACAGGCAGGCAGCCTCCAAAATTTTTATATTTTTCTCTGCACATTTTTTAATATAATGAAAATTAATTGGTTGTCACTTGAAATTGTGATTTGATTTATGAAATGCAAGAAGGTAGGGTTGATTTATCAAAATGCATATTGAAGCAACAACCACTGGGATCTATTCTTGGTCTTAAGTCTCCAAAAATAACTAGTTCATCTATTTTTTCCTATGCTCTCATCACTAAAACGTGTCAAATTTTTCTGTGTGCTTGCGGCTCTAATGGTCTTTGCACTTATATGTAGCATGATTTGAGATGGTTGGCAATAATGCAATATATTTTAGCTTATTATTAAAATTAAGCGGATGTATTTCTGGATTGAGACTTGGCAGCATCTGAGATTCTGAATACTTGAAGTCACAAAAGAGGTTTTATTTTTATTTTCTTAGAGCCAAAGCCCGAGCAAAAGAAAAAAAACCTACATGCCAAAGGGTCTTTACCTCTTAAGTCCTGCATAAATTATGGATTACAGCTTCCATAGGTCTTGGCTATATATTTATAAATATGAAATAAAAAATTGTCAGAATGTAGCATTATATTGACCTTGTGTAGTGTGGGGGGTGTGATATACATATGCCATTTTGATGATTTAGGTATCAAGCTCAGCTTCAAAAGAATTTGATGTATTTAGCTGCAATTGCTGATGCGCAACCACAAACACCAACAATGCCTCCGCAGGTAACTATTATTATGAAATCTTTTTTTCGTAATTCATCATGCACACATCTTGCTTATGTGTACCAAACACTTGCAGATGGCCCCACATCCTGCATTGCAGCAAGGAGGATATTACATGCAACACCCTCAGGCAGCAGCAATGGCTCAGCAGCCAGGTATTTTTCCCCAAAAGCTGCCATTACAATTTAATAACCCACATCAGATGCAGGATCCACAGCAGCAGCTACACCAGCAGCACCAACAGGCCATCCAAGGGCAAATGGGACTGAGAGCTGGAGGAGCCAACAATGGCTTGCATCCTATGCATACTGAGACTACCCATGGAGGTGGCAGTAGTGGTGGTCCACCTTCTGTTGCAGGCCCGAATGATGTACGTGGAGGAAGCAAGCAAGATGGCTCTGAGGTTGGGACAGCTGGTGCTGATGGCCAGGGAAGCTCAGCTGGTGGGCATGGCGGTGGTGATGGAGAATCTTCGTACTTGAAGGGGTCAGAGGAAGCAAAGTAGCATGTTCTTTTCGTCCATTCCACAGGAATGCATTTGGCTGTTGATAGTAGGTATCTATTAGGGTAGAAGCGGTATGCTCTGATGATCTTTGATTGATCGAGTGAAGTGCCAAAATTTTCACTTGTTCTAGTTTTGAACAGATTAGGTAGGTGAAGTATTTTTAGAGTCCTGGTATGCAATGAATTCTGCTATAAAAAACCTATGGCCAGACAAGACAATCTTTAGTCGGAAGAAAAGAGTTGGAAGCTTGCCATCTCTACTTCCATGCATGGAATATCATGGAAGTTTTGTTGTAGACATTGTTTTTTACCCACTATATGGTCTCTGTAGAAAATTGTCTCGCTTGTTTTTACAAATCATTGCATCTAATAATTACAATTTTTTTTAAAATCATACAAAATACAATAAATAATTCATCTTTTTTAACTTCTAAAATAAAAATTATATTAAAAAATTATATTCTAATAATATTTATTCAACTTTCATCTCTTCTCATTTGGGTAAACAAACGAGGCGTGTCGAAGGTTACCGCTTTAAGATGTTGGTTACCGTTTAAGCTGGAGGGATTGCATTAGTCTGGGAATTGACATTGAAGGCAAGTGGGGCTTTGCAACAGGTCAATGTCACCAAATGGACGAATCTGAAGTTGGTAGTACCAGATAATATCTTGGAGCCTTTGGATGTAGGTAAATTACCTTGTCGATTCCAGGTATTTAAATTCAGTGTAAGCATAAGCCAAGTCGGACTGACTTTTATTTCGTTTTCACGTCTAAGAAGCATAATATTTATTATTATTACTGAGAAGCCGAAGTTTTGAGGGGGTGCAAAAGAAAAAGATGTATAAAGAAGCATGCCCAAGTCCAACTCGGTAGAGCCTAAAAAGAAGAGGAAAGCTAAAAAGTAGTATAGAGGAATAAGATTTGTGAGAAGTCATTTTCCAAACCCAAAAAAATCAGAACTTTGGTTAAAGCCAACGAGGCTTGGGATTGAAGTTCATCAGCACTCAAACAGAAAAGTGTAAATTATTCCGGTTTGGATTCAAAGGTGAGTTGAGATAGTTTTAGATGAGTTGAATACAATATTGTTAGAATATTATTTTTTAATATTATGATTATTTTAAAATTTGAAAAAGTTGAATTATTTATTATATTTTATGTAGAAATTTAATAAAGTTGTAATGATGAGATGAGTTGAGGTGAGTTTTCAATCCAAACCGGGGAAATCTAAATCACCTCTAAACCCAGATTTTCTAAAAAGAAAATAAGTGTTTTGAGCTTATAGATGTAATTTAGGTCATGAACTATTGTTATTTTGTTCACAACCTAATAAAAACTAAACTACCACCTAAGAAAGTTGAAATATAATATAAAGATAAATGCTCCTATGCCCAATTACATCGCTTATTTTATCTCTGTTGACATGGCACCATAAAATGGATAGAGGAAATTTAAAATTTCAATCATCTTCTTTTTGTGCTTTCGGACACTATTTTATTTTAAATATTATTTTTTATTTTTCTATTTTTTCTAATAAACTACGTGGCGCCACGTTAATGGAGCAAAGTGAGACTAAGGTGACGTACGTAGTAGCAAAACTCTAATAAAAATAATCAGCAAAAAAAAAAAAAATACTAATATAAATAATTAAAAACTCACCAATATTGCTTATTCTGTATGTTACGGTTTCTAATTAGACCCAACTCCAAACCTTTACAGCAAATTACATCCGTACATCCATCGTGTTCATATTCTAATTATCGGTATCGAACATTAAAAAAGAGGTACTTCGTTAATGACCAACTGGCTTCAACTGCAAAGCCTTTATAATTATTTATTTATTGGAAGACATTCTCTCATGAAATCTTATAATTATTTATTTATAATAAATAAATAATTATAGGATGCCTCTACAGCCACTGCTGATAGCTCCAGCTACCGCTAATTGATTTTGTGTTTTTATTTTTGATTTTTTTTTTCATATATATATTTTTAATATTTTTAAATATTTTAAAAAATAATAATATTATTAAAAAATATTTATTTAATCATTAAATAAAAAAAAAACCAAGGGTAGTCTCCAGTGGGGGACCCATGCATTTTCCCAATTCCTAGCCATCATCCATCGTTTTTTGAACGTTACTTATCCAAAAATTAAAAACAAATTAATCACAACAGTCAGTCCTTATTAATTTATACCTACGCAATTATTATTGTACGTAATAATAATAATATTTAAGAATTATTAGTAAAAAAATAATCTGTAAAAAAGCACAACGTACGTCTGCATATTGTCATGAGAATGTCAACTTTGGCATAAATTTCAATCCCATACAAAATAAATCCAGAGTCGTTTTCACATCCCCATCCTGGTAATCAAAACGCAACCAACTCAACCACACACCTCTTCTCTAATTAACTCCATATTTCAATCCCATGTTCTCTCTCTCTCTCTCTCTCTCTCTACCTTCTTCTTCCCCGAGCTAATTCTAGTAGTATTGATTTTGATCAACCTGTTTGTTCAGATAGTCTCTGTACGTAGAAGCCATAGTTGGTACCTTTCTACGGCCTCTTCCTAACCAAGACTCGTCGTAGAAACACACACAAAGAATCCAACATGAAAGAAGAGCAGAAACAGCAGCATAAAAGACTCGTGACCGTGGCCTTAAGACTAGTCAAACCCACGGCGTACTTTATCCTCCTCTTGCTAACGTATACCCTAGGTTACCTATCTTCCCCTTCGTCTTCATCTTCCCCAAGGTCCCCTGTTCCCTCCTCCCCAACCCCCTCCATCAATGAACTCATCAACTTACCCTCCCAGCTCGACCAGTTCCGAGTCACGGCTCACTGTGCTGACCCGCTCCCCTCCGAACTCGTCCGGCAAACCATTCTTGACCGAGTCTACAACGGGACCTCTCCCTTCGACGGCTTCCCCCCAACGTACGTTAGGCCTCTTCTCCGCCACCAGAGAATTCGAGGGTGGGGCTCCAATGGCGCCGTTTTCGAGCACTTAATCCAGAAGGTCAGGCCCCGGACCATCATCGAAGTGGGCACATTTCTAGGCGCGTCGGCGATACACATGCACGGGTTGACTCGGAAACTCGGTCTCGACGCCCAGATTCTTTGTCTCGACGATTTCCGGGGCTGGCCCGGGTTCCGGGACCGGTTCAAGGACATCAAAATGATAAACGGCGACGTTTCGCTGATGTACCAGTTCATGCAGAACCTGTTCTCCGTGAACGCGACCGACTCGGTTTTACCGGTACCGTTCTCGACCGGGTCGGCCCTAGACAAGCTTTGCGAGTTGGGTGTTTATGGCGATTTGATAGAAGTGGATGCAGGTCACGATTTCATATCGGCGTGGTCCGATATTAATCGGGCGTACCGGATTTTAAGACCCGGTGGAGTAATTTTCGGGCACGATTATTTTACTGCAGCCGATGACAGAGGGGTTAGGAGGGCAGTGAATCTATTTGCCCGTATTCAAGGCCTCAAAATTAAAGTGGATGGCCAACATTGGGTCATCGATTCTACTTAATTACCTCAGCACCAATTTAAGCTTTTAAGAATGTCGGCGGCTTTAAGAGATATAGATATCTGTAACATACCTTGTGCTGGATTGGCCAGATAGCATTTATATGACGTCCATACTTTTTAATTTTTGTCTGAACTCTTAAGGTTTACAATACCTATATAATATATATATATATATATATATACACCTCATCTTTCTACAAAAAGATGCACAGCAATATTTTGTAATGGAAAATATTGTAATTACAAAAAAAAAATTACATAAAAGCAATCACACAAATTGATGTGTCTTGATATTGTTCGTTAGATTGTAAAGTTAATTTTATTGTAAAGTAGATTTAACAGATCAGATGAAGTCACGTCAGTTTGTAGAATTATTTTGTGTAATTTATTTATGGATATAGCAATGCTCTATAAAACTGTTAACTATTTTAGAAATTATTTTATAAAATATGGTTGATATTTACATGAAAAAAGGCACAAGGGCAAAAATATACTTGGGCTAGAGAAGTACTGTTAAACTCGTAAAAATTAGATATTTATTGAGCAATGCTACACAACTTCCCCAACCTTCCCACATCATATTTTTTTAAAATCTTTAAATTTTTTAATTTTTTTTTGAGTTTATTCTTTTTAAAATAATTTAATTTTTCTATTCATATATTAAATATTTGATAAAAGAAAAAAAAATAAAAATTAAAAAATATGTGATGTGTAGAAATTGAAAGATTGTGTAGATTTTTTCAAATTAATATGACTACGTGGCTAGAGCTAGCATTTCTCGGTGAGAGAAGTGGTACGAGTATTTTTGCCTGTATGCCTTTTCTGCATGGATCTGTCATTCTATTTTTATATAAATATTTTGGCTTTAAACAAAGGTATAAAGTAAAAGAGATTTTATTATTTTTCATAGTGATAATGGATTTTTGTAAAAGGAAAAAAAAAAAAAAAAAGAAGCTCAAAGTGGTTGATTTGATTTAAGTAATAATAGAGGTTAATTTGGAGCATTTAATTAAATCATTAAAAACAGATTACCTGAAAGATCCAGTGTTTCTTTTGACATTTGTTCCATATGCTTGTTGTTGCATTATTTGTGTCTATTTGCAGAGCTTAAGGAAACATTTAATCTACCTCATTAACTTCCGTTTTTTAGCATTTGGAAATGTTGATGTCACTTCATTCGGTTTCATGTTGGAAATATTTGGCCTAAGGTCTTATTCAACAAGGCAAAAATCTTGTGCCCATGAATTTCCTAAGGTAGTAACGTCAAACGGTGGTTATAATTCTATTAGGTGTTCGTGTAAATTAAGAGAAAATTAGATAGTCATAAAGTGTGCAAGTCTCGTATCTTCTATTTTTATAGACACAATTTTTTGTAGCTTTATACAATTTTAACAAGAAAAAATATTGATTGTTATTTTGTATATCATTGTCATTCTTCGTAAATATAAATTATTTTTACAGAAAAAGTAAGAATATTGATGCTTATTATATGCCTAAGGTATTTATATTATTGTTTTTTTAATACAAGCTGGGCGTGGAGGTTTCGAGCCTAAGTTTTTTAATTTGGAGAACTGGGTCATATGCAATTAAGCCATCTGGTTCTTGACGGTATTTATATTATACATAATCTATGTTTGTTTCTCTTATTGGACAAGTAGTATATATTCTTTTAATGACTTCATTGAATCGATGATACGTTGAATTATAAAGGAACTTGAAACGTAATTATCTTAACATTATAAATCTTCTTTTCATCAATTAATTATCTTAACTTTTATTTAAATATCAATAATTCCTTTTCGTCTAAAGCTTTGACACGCCAAGTAATTATTTGGCCAGTTGGAGACAATACCCGATCGATAAACAATTGAAATTAAATAAGACCCATAATTATTACTTAATTATCAATCATGTCCGTTTGTATACCTAATTGTGATGATATACAAAAAGTTAATTGGCCACTTGAACGCAATGCAGGATCGATCTTTAAAATATAATTGCATTAATACCAATTGATAGGGTTCTTGATTTTGATTTTGATTATTATTATTATTGTCGGATATAAAATGAACTAGAGTCCAGACTGTTAAAAACACATTACTATAGGTGTAAAAAGAAAATTAAAAAATCGTTTTGTAAGTGATTCGGTGCGGAATCGGTTCTTAAGAACCAACACTGGTCATAAATAGATGCGGTGCCGGTTTTCATATTTTAAAAACCGGTTTAAATTAAACCGGACCGGTATATATATTTATAATTTTTTATATTATATTATATGCTAAATTACTAATGAAGATAACATGAAGTTATAATTTTATTATTCAAGTCTATTAATTTTATAACATAAAATTAATATAACATATGATATAACATAAAATTTTAATCTTAAGCATAAACATTAATATTAAGTTATTAATATAAACTTACTTGTGTATGTGAGATATATATATATATATCAAGGATAATGTATTTTTGACATAATAAATTATAATATATATTCTTTTTGTAAATATATTTGTACATATTTGATTATATATATTCATATCAAAAGTCTAGAACTTATATAGACTATAGTTAAATTCAATATTATACTAGTATGTGTTAATTATTATAAAATAATGTACTTCTACTATAATATAAATAGACTAATAGTTTAGTATATGTGAACATTATATTATTAGCAACCTAAATAATTCATAAAACCAGATCGGACTGAAACCGGAAAAACAGGAAGTTTCGATTTAGGTAGTGAATCGGTCTGGTATCGGTTCTTAAATTTTCAAAACAGGTGTATACTGGTTTGGTTCTAAAAAATGTACAAAACCAAATCGAATCGAATCGATTACAGCCCTACACATTACTAAGAATAAATAAAGAAATAAGATAAGAAGAGATAAAATTAAAAGATGTTGAATAACATACAAAAATGTGAAAGTGATATAAGGCAAGTAGGACTCAAGTACTCTAAAGAAGAAAGGAAACCGTTTCTACAAATCTCCAAACTTCTCTATACAAGAGATGATTTGCTCTCTCCCCAAGATTTCTATAGCGAAGGTGTGTCTTTAACCTCTTGGGAACTCTAACTAATTTTCCACAATTATATTGAGAGCTATGAGTGATCATGATGAAAGATTGTAAACTTACCGAACATAGTAGATTACACCCTCAAATGATCTGTGAACGTAGGCTTTTATGTAAAATCATATAGATATTTGTGTCTCTCCCTTAATTTACTGTTTATATGCTTTGTTTATTATTTATTTTATGGATGAGCATTTGAGCATGTATCAACGGCCAAATCATCATTATGGACCATCCAACCGTATTGTTGGACCTTTTAGGAAAATTAATAATTATTGTTGGGCATTTGAGCATGGATGGCCATGCCAAAAACTGTATAAATAATAATAATAGTAATTATTATTATTATTATTATTAGTATTATTATTATTATTATTATTATTATTATTATTATTATTATTATTACTACTTTAGGGGTAAACTTTTTAGGGATCTATTGTGGAATCTATGATCCCTAAGAATCAGGAATAATGTCATTCAGCCTTAATGCCATTTTACTAGCATTAATAAAGTTGCACTGTGTATTGACATGTTGGGTGCAAATTGAAATACCATATTCTGATAGTGTCACTTGAAAATGGGTGATAGTTCGGACGAAGGACAAAATAGTAATCTCTCCCTGAGTTTATTTAGAAGAGGCATTTTTGTATGGTCATTAAAAGCACGTGTGTTGCATATTGTACAAAATGATACTAAAGAATTATTTGTAAAAGGAAGATGCTAAACTTATAACTATTTTACAAATTTATTTTAAATAGAAGATAGTTATATAAAATTGAAATTATTTTTAAGGAAGTGGCAAAATTCCACTGTTAATATAAAACCAATTGTAAAATAATTGAAAAAAAATATTTAATAATTTACTTTATTAAGGTGGCAGCATCCTCAACCTCATCTTCCAACTTGCTTGCAACCATCACCACTTTACCTCTGTCATCTCGAAGTACCATACCCACTCCTGCTTTCCTCACATCAGCAAATATAACCCCATCAACATTTAACTTGAAAAAACCACTTGGAGGTGGCTGCCAACGACATGTTCTTCCAGCCACATGAGATGAAGTCCTTACATCATTAAAAACTTTTTGCAAAGACAATGCATGGTTGATAGCCTGAACTAGTTCAATCAAAGTCTTTTCTATTTGCATTTTGTTTCGCCTAAACCACAATCTCCAACTTATTAGAACAAACAATGTGAAATCTGCATTAGTACCTCGGGCCATAACAAATCTAATGACATCAATAAAATCCATATCAGAGTTTTAACTGTTGCATTATTGGCACAATCTTCTTCCAAACCTCACTCACAGAAGGACAAAACAGTAAAGCATGTTGAACATCTTCTAGAGCAGACTTGCAAAAACAACAACTAGTTTCCTCTTCCACCTTCTTTCTCAGATTACCAAGTATTTGCAAAATATCTTTTCAAGCTCTCCATGTAAAAGTTATGATCCTCTTTGGAACCTGCATCCGCCAAATCGTTTTTCATTTTCTCTTCTCCTCTATAAATGTAGAACTTTCCCCACTACTGCTACTGTTTTGGTCTTGTATCAATCGATATGCACTTTTAACAATGAAGTTTTCATTTTTTTTCCTTAGTCCATATCCACTTATCCACATATTGAGTAGTTGACAATCTTATTTTGAGGATGTCAGTGGCAATTATTGGATTGTAGAGAGCTCTAACTTAATAAGAATGTCCACTGTTTTTTCTACAGAACAATCATCCCTTCATTCCAATTCCTGCTCTAGAGTGTTATATCCCGGAATCCATGCATCCCTCCATATATTTATATTGTCCCCTGTTCTTACTCTCCATCTACAACCTGCCAACAACCATTTCTTAGTCTCCCATATCTCTCTCCATATAAGAAGGATTTGACCCTAGCTTAGATTAAAAAAGGTCCCTTTTGGAAAGTAAATTGCTTTAAAAATTATTTATAATAAGGACCCATCATTTTGTAAAATCCTCCATCCTTGCTTAGCCAATAAAACCATATTAAAGAAATGCAAGTCCTTAAATCTCATACCTCCTCTATACTTAGAATGACACAATCGACTCCAGCTCATCCAATGCAACTTTTTCTCATAATTCTTCTTCCCCCACCAGATTCTAGCCATCATTCTCTCCAAATCCTTACAGAAGCCCACTAAAATTTTAAAGCAACTCATAGCATAAGTGGGTATGGATAAACCTACAGGTTTTATAAGCACTTCTCTCCCACCTTGTGAAAGAAGCTTCTCTTTCCAACTCTACAACTTGGACCATACTCAATTTTTTATTTCAACAAATGCCCTTGATTTTAACCTACCTACAAGGTTAGGCAACCCTAGATATTTTTCATATTGCTAAAACAATCTAACACCCCACAAGCTCAACAATTCCCTTTGACTATCCTCATCACATTTTTTTAAAAGACCATGGCTATTTTTTCCTTATTGATTTTCTGACCAGAAGCTAATTCATATTTATCCAATATAACTTGAATATTTTTGGTAGTTGTAACATCAACTTTACAGAAAATTATGCTACCATCCGCAAAAAGAAGATGATTAACCATAGGAACCCCTCTACATACTCGCAACCCTTTAATAGTATGGTCCAGATCTCAAAAGTCCAATTAAACCCTCTGTACATAGAAGGAAAAGGTAAGGAGATAATGGATCCCCTTGTCTTATGCCTCTACTAGGAACAATTGGTCTATGAGGTGCACCATTGACCAAGACTGAAAAAGAGACAGTCCTAACACATGCAATTCCCTTTTAAGTCTATTTGCAATCACTTTAGCCACCAACTTATAAATCACATTACAAAGACTAATAGGACGATAATCAGCAACCACTTCACAACATTTCTTTCTAGGAATCAAAGTAATCATGGTATGATTGAGATCCTTAGGCAACTCACCTGAATTTAAAGTCTGAAGAATAGCTAAGGTCACTGAGTTGCCAATCACATGCCAAAACTTTTGGTAGAAAATTGGTGACATACCATTCGGTCCAGGTGCCTTTGTTGGATGCATTTGTTGTAAAGTAGCAGCAACTTCATCATCAGTGTAAGGCTTTTTTAACTCCACATTCATCTCCTCAGTAACCTTATGCTCTACATTGTCCATAATTTATATCCGTAGAGAAAGGGTTAAAACAAATTGGGCCAATAAGGAAAGCCTGTAACCACATATTCTGCTCGGGCTCATGATCCTTGTCTTACTAGACTTATGATATTATCAGCCCATGTTCTATACATTATCAGACATATCCAATGAGGCCCATGGCCCATATCTTGTGAGAGTTGAGATCTGTCTGGGCTCATGACTCATGTCTTAATGGTGTCGAGGGGTGAGGGTGTAACACAATTGCATAATCAAATGATTCTTCAAAACTTGGAGTTGGTGGTCGTATGGAGTAACAAGTCATTTTCCAAAACTTGGATAAATATATAGCTAATCACTTCTTCGTACCATTTATGTTGCAGCAGAATTGGGAGATGTGAGGATAAGGAGAAAATTGAAATAAGATTACGTAAATTGATTTCAAAATGTAATAAAGATCACGTATACCAAAAACTTTCAGAAAATTTTAAAAGCATTTATAAATTAAATTAGGGACATGATTCCAAAATATGAAAATTGGGTGTATGCACCAAATGATTAATTTCTAAAAGGAGACATCATGGAAGAAGTCTACTATTCACTTGATATGATACACCCCATACACTAAGACTTGAGAGAGAACATTTGATTAAACAACATGAAGAGAGAATTTGCCAAATACATAGGGTACTGTTTCACTTCTAGTGAGTGAAAGCATAACACCAACATAAGGCAACTTGTTTTGCTCAAGGTGCTATAGTAGAAATGGGAACAAGTTTCCATAGACCTTGAAGTGTACCTAGAGCACTAATAGGTCAATGGTAGGACGAATATTCCCCTAAGAAAGTCGGGTTGAACCCCAAACCGCAAGGGCCCATAGACCCAAAGCCATAAGCCCGCCCAATAGGGGTCAAGATTGCAAACGCCAAAATGTATTGATATGGAATTCAAATCTGACCGTCATTAATGATAACCTAATTATGTAATGGACGACGTGTAAAGCTCCTAACCTCCACCGTGATATTCGCCCGCTACAACAATTCCACCCCCCTCCCCCGCAGGTGCCCCCAACCCAACATTTGCCATGCAAACAGAATTAAAGCCCTAACAGTCTGCAACCCGACAGGGGTTAGAGGGAATCAGGCCAAAGGGCAAGTCTTACCATCTAAATATCTAACCCATATAAATAGAGGATGAAATACATATCAAAAGTAACTTATGAATGTGAAAATTGCATACACATCATATGCTTCATTCTCACTACTTAAGTATCAGAGGTGCCCCCACCATACTAAGCTTCTTTTACCCTTTGGTTGCAGGTTGTTATAGTCCATTTGTAGGAATACGAAACATGTCCACAATAGTTGGCGCCATCTGTGGGAACTGTGAAATTTCAACTTGCTTTTCATATGCTTGCAACAACGCGTTCTCAAGCAACCAATGATCAAGAAGCAACTTCAATAGGTGAACGAATGAACAAACGATAACATGGAGGGAAGATTTACAGAAATGGAAGAACGGCCGAGGAGAATGACTTTTGAGATGGAGAGTCTCCAACGCGAGAATGAGGCTCTAAGAAAAAAGAAGTGTAGGTTCTAGAGAAATTACTGCAACAAGTCATAACGAGAGAAACGAAGAAGGGTCGCAAAGTGCAGGGAAACCTACCTTTGATGACAAAGAAAAAAGAAAAATGCACCACGATTTATGCAATCTCATGGATAAATACAAGGAGATGACTAAGAGGATAGATGCATCCTCATCCATTGATCAACTAGGGTTAGAATGAGATTCAAAAACAGATGTCCTGGCTCTTCAGGTTGGAATAAAAGGCCTACTAGGGTCTAGCTCTCCACAAACGCTTGCGGGGCTTTAAAGGATTCTCACTAGGGTAGGATACTAGGCCTAGTCCCTGTCACAATTTGATGGTGTGAAGGGAGATAAAGATGAGGAAGGTTTTGGAACTGAAGTGAGGAGATGTTAAAGACTGAGTTGAAGTTGACTCTGATCAATGGCCATGTACCACTTTATGTTATTGTATTATTTTTGTTATTTTAACTGGGCATTAGTTGTAGCTGACTAATGGGCTTAGGCTCGTAGAGTAGTCTTTCATTGCAGTATGTCATTTTAATGTTCTTCTTTAGCCCAAGGCCCATGTGAGGGATAACTCGGTTAGAACATTATCGCTATATGTATTGAGCCATGGGGGCTCTAGGAGAATCATCCAGAAAGTAGTAGCTGTTTCCTTTTCTTTCTCATTCTTCTATTTTCTTGGAGGTTCTCACTCACCCTTGAAGTGATCTATTTGTTACATTTCTTAAGGAGACTTACAATTGGTATGAGAGAGACACCGGTCTCTGTGCTATGAAATTACAAGGAACTCGATCTAGTTGTAAATATACCAAGTCTGACCTCCATATCCTAGCGGAAAGAAACTCAACGAGACATGCATGAAATTCTTGTATCAATCAAGAAGATAATGGAACTAGTAGATCAAACATAGTGAAACCACAAGGTCTTCCAGTAGAATTTAAATTACTTCCCAAAAACATTAAGTTGAATACAGACGGTATTAGTCTTGGTAACCCAGGTTCTTCAACAGTGGGTGGTATTATTAGAAATGATCGAGGTCATATGGTTCACGCCTTTAATTCTTATATTGGATTCGGTTCAAATAATAGAGCTGAATTGTTAGCTATTTTGCAGGGTCTCAAAGCCTGTAAGGATCTGGGGATTAATTTTGTGAAAATTGAATCATATTTTCAAGTGGTGATCTCGTGGTGGAATAGGCGGAGGTCTGGGGTGTGGTACTTGGAAGATTTTGGGAAGATACTCTAGCCCTTATGGATTCTATGGTGTGCATAGTTAGACATGTTTATAGGGAGGGAAATAAAGTTGCTGATTAGTTGGCTCGGAGTGGTGTGACTGGTCTTAACTCTGAATGGAGATTTCTCAGGGATGTGCCTAGGTTGCTTCGAGGTTTAACCCATTTGGATAAACTAAGTTTGCCATCTTTGCGTTGCTGTTAGCGTCATTTTCATGTGGCGTTTTATCCTCAGGTTAGATTGGTAAGATTTTATGTTTTTGAATTAATGTTGTTTGTGGTTTCTTTTACAGGAATGGTTTTCTTTGTAGTATTTTAGTACGTCTTGTCTTGATGTTTTTTTTTTCTTTTGGTTAGAGGCTCCCAGTACTTTTGACACATGGTTTAGGAACTTTCTTGCTTATCTTGTAACCCCAGGTGCCGGTCTGTAACCACGATTTTCCTCCGCCATAAGTGAGGGTTTATTAATAAAATTTGGGATGGGGTCACTCATGGATAGGTGAACCTTGGCTCTTCTAAAAAAAAAAAGAATATATAGTGGCAATTGAAGAAATGAGAAATTCCGATCGACGTTCGAGAACATGGCGGTGTCGTCAGGATTCGATCCCAATAGCAAGGACTAAGGCGTACTCAACCTCTTCCGCCCTTACAAAAGGAAACACCAACTTGCCAGTGAAAGAGAATTTTAAGATATTTTTCTATAAGGACCTTATGCAAAAGGCCAACTAACTTAAATAATAGTGTTAGAATATAATAAAATTTTGGGTAATTTAATTGTTTAAAGTCATTACTTGTCTCCAAAATTTAAATTGATAATCAAGGTAGATTTAATCATTTATATTTATCTTAACACTTTCATTCAGGTGTGACCCAAACTCTCATTTAATAAGTGGACCAAGCACGTAGAATATTTAATTAATTAGATAAAGTGTAGAGTTAAAATTTGAATCCAGGACTCCTGCTTTGATATCATGTAAAATCACCACTTGTCCCAAAACTTTAAGCTGATAAAAAAATTTAGATTTAATTATTTATATTTATAGTAATTGACATTGAATATAGGTAGATATGTTTATAGTAATAGACAGTAAACATAGGTAGATCAATTGTTTTTTGTTTTGTGAAGACACTTTTGGATATTATAAAGAAAAGAGTAAATCCAATGTAAAGTGCATTTCAAATATAAGTGATCATGAGCCAAAATAGAATTAAATCGAGTACTTTTCTAGCTCACGTTCCATTTATTTTTTATTCTCTGTACGTCCCGGCATGACTTTAGTTGCTTGAGTAAAACTTCTGAATCTTCTATTTAAAGTCTTGATTAATAAAAATAATGAAGTTATGACTTAAAATATTGCTTTTTTCATAAAAATATGTAAACAAGAATGAAAGGTTTATTTCATAGAATAATGATAGGCTTATTATCTATTATTAACCATGTAATACGTTTGTCAATACATTGTATTTGCCTTTTCTAATTACTAATGTGTTTTTCTATTATGTGATTAAATGGGTGCTGTGTGTTGGCTCGATCTGAACCGTTGAAGCTGATAAGGCAGAGTTAATAAAGGCACGTGAGGAGCTCGTGGCTTTGTTCTGAAGGGTTTTACACTAGACTGTTGGATCCCTACACGTGGCAGCATCTGTTGCAATCTACATATACATCCTTATGCTTTGTAACCCTAGCAGAGTGTTTTCATTTCTGTTCTATGGCTGGTTTTGAGAGAGAGAACAAAGAAGGGGCGATTCTAGGGTTTTCTAGGGTTTGCTAGAGTTTGCTCTTAGAGAGAAGAAATCTGTGCGATTTCTTGTGATTTCAGTGAGGGCATTGTAACTCTAATGTACTGAGCCTTCTCTGTGAAGTACTGTTCATCAATAAAGATCTCTGTGGCTTTTTTGAGGCCATTCCTGCCGTGGATGTAGACCATTAGAGTCGAACCACGTATATCGGTGTGTTCTTTCCTTATTTCTCTATATTTTCTTTTACAGAGTATATTTCCTTTATTTCTTGTTTACTGTTTCTGTTTCTTGATAAGTTTCTATGGTCATGTTGTTTTATACCATGGTATATTAGTAATCTGTTCAAATCTTGCAATATTGGTATTTCTTTGGTTGTGATTGGTATTAAAATGTGATCATTGTGAATATATTGATTTTCTATTTGGTTGAATAAAACTGGGAGTTTTATCTTTAAAGAAATAGAAATTTTTATCTTACAATATTGAAAGTTATTCTTTGTAAAACCAAATTATTTTATAACTTTTACAACAATTGGTATCTAGAGCCTAGGTTCATGAGGACCATGAGGTTTGATATAGAGAAGTTCACTGGGATAATGATTTTGGCTTATGGAGAATCAAACTGAGAGCACTGCTAGTCCAACATGGACTGCAGGATGCTCTCCTTGGAGAGAAACAGAAGGGCTCCTCCTCGAAAGAGGAAGAAAATGGGGCTGTTCACAAGGACACCCTCCAGAAAGCCCATAGTGCTCTAATTCTCTCTCTTGGGGGATAAAGTCCTAAGAGAGGTAGCTAGTGAGAGCACTGCTGCAGGCATATGGCTAAAGTTAGAAAATTTGTACATGACTAAATCCTTAGCAAACAGATTACACAAGAAAACCAAACTATACACTTTCAAAATGACTCCTGGAACTCCAATTGGGCAGCACCTTGATGAGTTCAATAGAATTATTCTAGACCTTGCTAATATAGATATCAAGGTGGAGGATGAGGATCAGGCCATCCTCTTAATGAGTTATTTGGATTCATCATATCTAAGCCTAAAAGAAACCATGATGTATGGTAGAGATTCCCTGACACTTGATGAAGTACAATCTGTAATTCATACTAGGGAATTACAAAACAGAGGAGATACCAAACAAAGTCATGGGGAATGTTTATCTGTTAGGGGTAGAACAGAAAATAGAGAAAAGAGGGGAAAGAATGAAAACAAGAAATTTAGGTCTAAGTCAAAGGGAAAACAATTTAAATGTTTTCACTGTCACAAAGAAGGGCACTTTAAGAAAGATTGCCCTGATAGAAAGACAAACCTATGGAATAAAACTAAAGAGGCAGGGGATGCTTCTGTAGTTTTAGAGGGGTATGAAAGTGCTGAAGTACTCACTGTAAGTGAGGTTGATTCAAAAACAGAGTGGATAATGGACTCTAGTTGCTCTTTTCATATGTGTCCAATTAGAGATTGGTTTGAGTCATTCTCTGAGCTAGATGGGGGACATGTAATTCTGGGAAACAATAAGTCCTGTAAAGTCATGGGAATAGGGTCAGTTAGACTCAAAATGCATGATGAGATTGAAAAAGTTTTGAGGGAGGTCAGGTTTATACCTGAGTTAAAGAGAAATCTAATTTCTCTTGGTATGCTTGATTTGACAGGCTATACCTTCAAATCTGAGTCTGGGGTTCTTAGAGTCACTAAAGGTTCCTTAGTTATTATGAAAGGGGTAATTAAAAATGGCTTGTATACACTTCTTGGAAAAACAGTAGTTGGGGAAGCATCCCAACTCAGAACATAGTTGAGAATAAAGCTGTGTTATGGCATAGGAGGCTTGGGCATGTAAGTCAAGAGGGTCTTTTAGAACTACAAAAACAAGGGCTGCTGAGTGGACAAAACCTAGGGAACTTACCTTTCTGTGAAGATTGTATCTATGAAAAGGCAAATAGGGTTAGTTTTAAGGCAGCAACACACAACACTAAACAAACTCTAGATTATGTCCATTCTGACCTATGGGGACCCGCAAGAGTAAATTCACATAGTGGAGGAAGTTACTTCCTCTCCTTAGTGGATGATTACTCTAGGAAGGTCTGGATTTACATCCTTAAAAACAAGAGTGACACCTTTGAAAAATTCAAGGAGTGGAAGACTCTAGTGAAAAACTAAGTAGGAAGAAAACTCAAGACCCTAAGGACTAACAATGGTCTTGAGTTTCTATCCAATGAGTTCAATTTGTACTGTCAAAAGGAAGGAATTCTTAGGCATAAGATAGTGAGGAAAACCCCTCAACAGAATGGCTTAGCTGAAAGGATGAATAAGACCATTTTAGAAAGGGTAAGGAATATGTTGTCAAATTCAGGGCTACCCAAAACTTTCTGGGCAGAAGCTGCCACTATTGCTGTTCACCTTATAAATAAATGTCATTTATCTGCTATAGGGTTTAAAACTCCACATGAGTTGTGGTATGCGAAACCTCCCAGCTATGACTACCTAAGAATTTTTGGGTGTGTTGCATATGCACACTCAAAAACTGACAAGCTGGAACATAAGGCTTTTAAGTGCATTTTCATAGGGTATCCTGAAGGTGTAAAGGGCTATAAATTTTGGGCAGATGGACCTGGTAGGTATAAGTGCATTGTGAGTAGAGATGTGACTTTTAATGAGTCACAAATGGCTCGGGTTCAAAAGGAAAATGTAGATCAAGATATTAATAAGTCTCCAAGGGGATCTCAGATTGAGGTGGAGCAAGTTAATGCCCAATCTGAACCTGAGTGTGGGGAAATTAGTAGCCCTGATGGAAGAGACACAGGGGACGCTGTTCAAGGTGGAGATAACTCTTATAAACTAGTTAGAGATAGACAAAAGAGAGTTATCAAACCACCTATAAGGTATGGACAGCCATAACTCACAATGTTTGCTCTAACAATAGCTGATGAAGTGATTTATCAGGAACCAAAAATTATAAAGAGGCAGTAACTAGCAAAGATTCTTCTAAATAGATTCTTGCTATGCATGAGGAAATTGAATCTCTTAATAAAAATAAGACCTGGGTTTTAGTGCCTAAACCTAAAAGGGTTAAACTTGTTGGATCCAAGTGGATCTATAAAAGAAAAGAAAGCATACCAGGGATAGAAGGGACCAGGTATAAGGCTAGGCTTGTAGCAAAAGGGTTTACACAGAGGGAAGGAATTGATTTTAATGAGATCTTCTCTCCTGTGGTTAAACATAGCTCTATTAGGCTACTGCTAGCATATACAGCTTTTGAGAACTTGCATCTAGAACAATTAGATGTTAAAACTGCATTTCTACATGGAGAACTTGAAGAAGAAATCTATATGCAGCCTCCTGAAGGTTTCACAAATGTTTTTAATAATAATCAAGTGTGTCTTCTTAAAAAATCTTTGTATGGTCTTAAACAATCACCTAGACAGTGGTATAAAAGATTTGACACACATATGATTAATAATAATTTTAAAAGAAGCTGCTATGATAGTTGTGTTTATTACAAAGAAGAAAAAATAATATTTGTTTATCTTCTTTTGTATGTTGATGACATGTTAGTAGCTTGTAAATACATTGATTTAATTGAACAAGTTAAAAGCATGCTGAAAGCAGAGTTTGAAATGAAAGAATTGAGTCCTGCTAGAAAAATTTTAGGAATGGAAATTGAAAGGGACAGAAGTGCTGGAATGCTATACTTGTCTCAAAGAAATTACATCTCTAAAATTCTCAATAGATTTGGTATGGAACATGTAAAACCTGTAAGTACACCCCTAGGACAGCATTTTAAACTACCTTTAGATCAGGCCCCTAAAACAGAACCTGATATTAGCTTTATGCAACAAATTCCCTATGCTAGCATGGTGGGAAGTATTATGTATGCAATGGTTTGTTCTAGACCTAATTTGACATATGCTGTGAGTATGGTTAGTAGATTCATGGGAAATCCTGAAAAACCTCATTGGCAGGCCATTAAATGGGTACTTAGGTACCTGGCAGGCTCTTCTAATTTGGGTCTCAGCTTTGGGAACAAAGTAAAAGAGGGTTATGAAATCACTGGTTTTGTAGACTCTGACTTTGCAGGAAGTATAGACACTAGGAAATGTTTAACTGGTTATGTGTTTACTGCTTTTGGGGGAGTTATCAGCTGGAAATCACACTTACAATCTGTAGTGGCTTTGTCCACTAGAGAAGCTGAATATATTGCATTAACAGAAACCATTAAAGAGGCCATATGGTTAAAATGTATTGCAAGTGAGTTAAATATTTTCAATGGTGACATTTCAGTACACTGTGACAATCAAAGCACATTGTATTTAGCTAAAAACCAAGTTTTTCATGAAAGGACCAAACATATTGATATAAGGCTTCATTTTGTAAGAGATGTTATAGAATCTAAAGTAGTAGGTGTTGAAAAGGTCTCAACTGAGGATAACTCCTCAGACATGATGACCAAGTCTGTCCCCTGGTCCAAGTTCAGACACTGTCTGAAGTTAATTGGTATGAAGTCAAGAGTCAGTTCCCATTAGGGGAATAGTGCAGGAATGTGCCAATGATAAGGGTCATTTGAACTTTTGGGAAAATACATGGTTTGCCAAGGTGGAGATTTGTAATACGTTTGTCAATACATTGTATTTGCCTTTTCTAATTACTAATGTGTTTTTCTATTATGTGATTAAGTGGGTGCTGTGTGTTGGCTCGATCTGAACCGTTGAAGCTGATAAGGCAGAGTTAATAAAGGCACGTGAGGAGCTCGTGGCTTTGTTCTGAAGGGTTTTACACTAGACCGTTGGATCCCTACACGTGGCAGCATCTGTTGCAATCTATATATACATCCTTATGCTTTGTAACCCTAGCAGAGTGTTTTCATATCTGTTCTACGGCTGGTTTTGAGAGAGAGAACAGAGAAGGGACGATTCTAGGGTTTTCTAGGGTTTTTTAGGGTTTGCTCTTAGTGAGAAGAAATCTGTGTGATTTCTTGTGATTTCAGTGAGGGCATTGTAACTCTAATGTACTGAGGTTTCTCTGTGAAGTACTGTTCATCAATAAAGATCTCTGTGGCTTTTCTGAGGCTATTCCTGCCGTGGATGTAGACCATTAGGGTCGAACCACGTATATCGGTGTGTTCTTTCCTTATTTCTCTATATTTTCTTTTACAGAGTATATTTCCTTTATTTCTTGTTTATTGTTTTTGTTTCTTGATAAGTTTTTATGGTCATGTTGTTTTTTACCGTGGTATATTAGTAATCTGTTCAAATCTTGCAATATTGATATTTCTTTGATTGTGATTGGTATTAAACTGTGATCCTTGTGAATATATTGATTTTCTGTTTGGTTGAATAAAACTGGGAGTTTTATCTTTAAAGAAACAGAACATTTTATCTTACAATATTGAAATTTATTCTTTATAAAACTAAATTCTTTTATAACTTTTATAATAAACCGTTTATTATTCTATAGTGTATTTGAAATTTTTATTTTTTTTATTATTTTTTTAAGTATTTTTTTTAACATTTTTAATCCTTAGAAAAAATTAAAAAATATATAATTTTATTAATAGTTTCTTTTTTTTAAGTATTAAATAAAAAATTAAAGAAAATAATGAACGTGTAATAGGAGATACTAACCTATCATTATCGTATTTCATAATGGATCCAAAAGCTACCCAACTGTCTCATGAACCACCGTCGCATCGAGGACAAAGGCCTGTTGTAGACAACTTAATAGTCGCTGCTCACGAGATCCAAGAAAAAAGCCCACTTCCAAAAGGAAGAAATAAAGAAACTATATGAAAGGAAACTTTTATTTGCAAAATGGCACGAAGAATGCGCGCTTGTCACATCTAACATGTCAGATAATAGCTCATTAGGCTTCTTTAAAATTTATATTAACTTTTTCAAAAAATAAAAATTTAAACTATGAATTACAGTAATTTTAAATATATTTTCAAATTTAAAGATGCACTATTCATTTTCAAAAGTAATATTTTATTGTAAAAATTATCTCAATTGTTTTACTTTTCAATTTTTATTTTCCACAGTTTTCACTTCTCTCAAATGTCCTTTCATTTTTATTTTTATTTTTGTGCTCAGTTTTAAAATATGTAAATGAAAAAATATTATTATTAATTAATATATAGTTAATGTAATTACAAAATATATATAAACAAATATATTATTATTAAATAAATAATATTATATTATTATTTTGATTAATCTAATATGGGGTTATGGTTAAAGAGATTTTAGATTTATAGAAAATATGTATTTTTTATTAAATTTTAAAAATGACTTTAACGAAATCAATGCTAATAGTCTAAAAAAATATCTAAATTTAAGTTTTTAAATTTCAATGTTATATATGGCACTCTTTTTCATATCAAAAGGGTAGAGAATGTGATGTCCACGTCAACTTGCTAATAGGATTTAAAAGAGAAAAGAAGCAATTCACGATAGACTGCGTGGGAAGTTATTAATTTTTCTGGTGTGTAAGCTTATATTCATGGACCAAATAATATAAATAATTAAATTTATTATTGGATTTTTTTAATATTTTAAAAGAAAAACTCAAAATTAGTTGATGGGTTATGCCACATTATAATGATAGTGGAATAAGAGTGTAGAATTTAGTGGAATAACCAACAATTGTTTTTAGGGGAGCAACTTTTCTAATGCGTGACACGTTAAAGTAAAATAAGAAGAGATTAAAAAATCAGAAAAACATAACTATATATAGAATTAGATCTCGATAATTTGCTACATACGTGTAGAAATAAAATTCTAAAAACATAACTTAATATATATTTCAGATTTCCGACAACAAATGGTTCATCCATTATCAATTTTGTAATCATGAAATATTTAGAATTGTTTTCTTCATAGAAACTATCAAATTATCTTTTAGAATGCCATCTTTTATTTTAGTATTTAAATTAATTTATCAAGTTTTATGTAAAATTTAGTTATTTTCTATCACATTAAGCATATAATACTACAATTGAGATCTTAAATAAATACTTTCTTGCTAAATGAAGTCTAGAGGATAAAATCTCTCAACTATTTTTTATATAAATCATCAATCTTAAATGATTTTTCTTATATTTTCACTTTGGATTCTATATTAAAAAGTCTATTATTGTATAATAAAAGCTTTGAAGTCCATATTAATAAGTTTAATATTTCTCCGAAACATATTTCTAATTTAATTTTGGTGGGCCACATCCTTAAAAATAGATAATATATAGAAATTATACAAAATTTTGGAGATATAGGAAAAAAAATAGAGAGAGGCATTTCTATGTATATGTAAATTGAGAAATTCTATTTGCAGTCCTTAGTGGAGACTGCGTGTACAGTCTCATTGATAAATGAGAATAAAATGAAAAAAATCATCATTTTAAAAACGATATTATTGTAATTTTAAAATTTTTATAAACATAACTGTATAGACTTGCATGAACAGTTCCCATTTGGGGACTGCATATAGACTAACTCATTTAAATTTTAGAAAAATTTTAACAGCTTATGAGGATTATAAACTCTTTAGAAGCCATTTTCTATATATATAGAATTGTGAATAAAGTCTAGGGAATATGTTAAATTTTCAAAAAAAAAAAAAATTCGGTCGTAGAATTTTCCTTCCTACAACGATTGTTCACGTGAAATACTCCTTATGTTCGCTGTAGGATTTGAAGAGGAATAATTCATATAAATGTTAGACATTTTATCAACACAGGATGACTCGCATTTTGTCAAGAATCATTACATCTTTCTTTTCATACACACGCCTTCACAGTTAATCTTGTCATTTTTTTTCCTTTTTTTTTATTATTATTATTTTCAGATAGATTTCTCAATACAATATTTGCTTATTAGAGGGTTAGAATTACGTTATACTTCTCAATCTTCTAAATAAAGTTAATTCGAATTACCTCAAGCGGAGATGAATTCTCATAAGACAGAATATTTGCTTGTCTTACAGCCCACTTCAAATTGTTGTGATTGCACCTCTACGTCACTTAGGAGGCTATTAGAGTCTCCTAAATAATTCCACTCTTCAAGATTAAGAGTTTTAGATGATTGCTATAGAAAAATGTAGAGAGAGGAGAGTTTTTTTGTTTTGTACACTCACTTTTGTGTTGGCTCGACAGTTGGCTCGAGCCAAGTTCGCTCGATTTCGCTCGACATACCGCTTGAGCGAAGGCAAGTCAGAGAGGTTCGCTCGACATCGCTCGACAGACCGCTCGAGCGAAGGCAAGTCAGAGAGGTTCGCTCGAGTCTCGCTCGACACTCCGTTCGAGCGAGACACAAACCCTAGTGTTCGCTTGACACTCCGCTCGAGCCAATCTTCATTTGGTTGTTCGCTCGAGTCTCGCTCGACAGTCCGCTCGAGCGAAGTACGCAGATTTTGCCAGATTAAGGTTTCCAGCGCCACTCACTATATATATGTCATATTAGACTTGTGTTGGACAGTTAGAAGTAGAGAGAGAACAATTGTCTTGTGAGTGCATATTGTGTGAGAGAGCAAAAAGCCTTAGAGAGTGTGAGTTGAGATTGAGTGATTGTAATCTCCTCTAGTTAATAAGATTTCTGCAGCTCCTATGGACATAGGCAATTTGCCGAACCACGTATATTGTGTGTCGTGTTCTTGATTGTGTTGCTTTTACTTTATTTGTCATCGTTGGTGTGTGTGCTTTGCATAGTATTTCACAACAACTGGTATCAGAGACAGGTTGGATCTGAAAGAGAATGATGGCTGGAGATAAAGTGAACGTACCCGGGATTGAGAAATTTGACGGCACTGATTTTGGGCATTGGAAGATGCAGATTGAGGATTATCTCTATGGGAAGAGACTCCACCTTCCACTGTTGGGAAAGAAGCCGGAGAGCATGGCTGGTGCTGAGTGGACCCTGTTAGATCGACATGTTCTAGGTCTTGTTCGGCTGACTTTGTCCAGAATAGTGGCACACAATGTCAGTAAGGAGAGAACCACGGTGGATCTCATGGCGACTTTGTCAGGTATGTATGAAAAGCCGTCTGCGAACAATAAGGTGCACTTGATGAAGAAATTGTTCAATCTGAAGATGTTGGAAGGTATGTCTGTAGCCCAACACTTGAATGAATTCAATACGATCACAAATCAACTATCTTCTGTAGAGATTGAGTTTGATGATGAGATCAGAGCGTTGATTCTATTGGCATCGTTGCCAAATAGTTAAGAGGCCATGAGGATGGCTGTGAGTAGTTCAGCCGGCAAGGCAAAACTGAACTACGATGACATACGTGACATGGTGCTTGCTGAAGAGGTACGTAGGAGAGACATGGGTGAGTCTTCGGGTTCAGGATCTGCCCTGATTGTTGACAATAGGGGCAGAGGACATGGAAGATCAATCTCCAAGAGTAAGGGAAATAGCAAGATGAGATCTGGGCAGTAGATCACATGCTGGAGTTGTGGCAAGCCGGGCCACATAAAGAGAAACTGCAAGAATCAAGAAAGTTCTGATAATGATGCTGTGAATGTAGTGGCAGAAGAAATTCATGATGCCTTACTTCTTGCAGTGCACGGTCCAATTAATGATTGGGTGTTAGATTCAGGGTCTTCGTTCCATAGTACTTCACATCGAGAAATCATGCAGAATTATGTTGCTGGTGATTTTGGAAAGATGTATACGGCTGATGGAGAGGCATTGTATGTAGTGGGAGTGGGTGATGTGCACATCACACTTCCAAACAGGAGCTTGTGGACTTTACAGCAAGTCAAACATGTTCCAAATCTGAAGAAAAACCTGATCTCTATGGGACAGCTTGATGACAGCGGTTTTGCAGTAGCGTTCTCTGGAGGGGCTTGGAAGATCACTAAGGGTGCGCTGTCCTAGCGCATGGTAAGAGATCTAATTCTTTGTATTTGACATCAAGATCCAGTGATGTGCAGGGAAATACAAGAGTGCAAAAAGGCAGGCTTGATCGCGCGAAACATGTGAGGAAGCCAAAGGGAGTCAGCTTTGTCGTTCCTCATGAAAGTTTGGAAAAGTTGGCTAAGGTTGCCAAGATCGGTTTGAGACCGAATACTCCTAGTGCAGTGGGAGTTGTGAGTCGCCCTAAGGGCGATGTATGTGGAAGACTGAAGTCGGACTTGACTTCAGTGCGTCTTCTAACTTGAAGACGGGAGCTGTGAGCTGCAGAGATGATAGGGCTTGGTTGGAAACAGTGGTTGGCATGTGGAGACCCAGTCTCCAAGTGAGAGATTGTTGGGGTATATGTGGAGACTGGTTTGGAGCTGAAATAGTGTTTGCTAAAAGTTGGCTCGACAGTTGGCTCGAGCCAAGTTCACTCGACTTCGCTCGACAGATCGCTCGAGCGAAGGCAAGTCAGAGAGGTTCGCTCGACATCGCTCGACAGACTGCTCGAGCGAAGGCAAGTTAGATAGGTTCGCTCGAGTCTCGCTCGACACTCCGCTCGAGCGAGACACAAACCCTAGTGTTCGCTTGACACTTTGCTCGAGCCAATGTTCATTTGGCTGTTCGCTCGAGTCACGCTCGATAGTCCGCTCGAGCGAAGTACGCAGATTTTGCCAGATTAGGGTTTCCAGCGCCACTCACTATATATATGTCATATTAGACTTGTGTTGGACAGCTAGAAATATATTTTGAGAGAGAACAATTGTCTTGTGAGTGCATATTGTGTGAGAGAGCAAAAAACCCTAGAGAGTGTGAGTTGAGATTGAGTGATTGTAATCTCCTCTGGTTAATAAGATTTCTGCAGCTCCTGTGGACGTAGGCAATTTGCCGAACCACGTATATTGTGTGCTGTGTTCTTGATTGTGTTGCTTTTACTTTATTTGTCATCGTTGGTGTGTGTGCTTTGCATAGTATTTCACAACAAC
Organism: Juglans mandshurica; assembly: GCA_022457165.1. Taxonomy (NCBI): domain Eukaryota; kingdom Viridiplantae; phylum Streptophyta; class Magnoliopsida; order Fagales; family Juglandaceae; genus Juglans; species Juglans mandshurica. The sequence goes on from CM039619.1 coordinate 38,821,252, forward strand.
TTTTTTCATATTCTTATAATTAATGTATGTAAAACTCTCATTTATAGAGTTTTTTAATAGGTGGTTAATTAACTTTTCTGAAGTTAATGCTTGTGGTGAGGAGTTAACTAACTCTTAGTAGTGGGGAGTTAATTAATTACTTCGTAACTTTTTCACCCATATGGACACAACATAAGTCATGGTATACCCACTACTAACATCTTCCACTTGTCCATAATGGGTGTCATGCCCATTAATAATCTCCTCCTAATCTCTCAATCAATTATTCCTCATACAGAAAATGAAGCGTGTGACCTGACGAGAAGGCAAAGGGTATGAATACTATATTAAGTCATCATCTTACTAACATAGTATATCACTCATTACATATCGTCTATGGTCCAAACTATTTAATCTCCTAAACTATTTAATCTCACTAGGTCAAGACTCCTTAATCCCTCACGAGTTTATAACTCAAATAAATTCTTGATCTTATATTATATAAGGTGCTCATAATTATATCGAGTCAAAATGACATAATTGCCCGGGCTATGAGACATATAAGGATCCAAACAATCTTCCCTAGACACTCATATCAATTCAGTTAGACTTAACTACTTTTCCAGACATGCTCCACAAGACCGTATCATTTGTTGCCCTAAGGAAACATGCTAAGGTAGCGACATCAAGTTTTCATCTCATGACATGTTTCTAGGTTCAAGGGCATAGGGATAGATCATCTATTGATCCACTAGGGCTCACATAGTGATGGAGTAGGGACCTATCCAATCACTCCATCATATGTTCGTCTATAGCACATATAGTATTAGTGCATATTATGGTGAAATTCCCACTCAATTGGGCTTGTCACATTCAAACGCCATAATGTGTGTTTTTCACGTAGTATAAATTAACTTATAATATAAGATAAATATAATAATATCACTAATGCAATAGATACTAACAATATCAAATGTACAATAAAGCCTAAGGTATCTTTAATACAATATATATCAAATCCGATAAACTCTCAAACTCCTAACATTAGTTTGGAAAACATTTCAACTAGTAGTCCTAGTAAGATTGTAGGATCACCTCGCCTCTCGCAACAACATTTCAAATGTAGTGAAAAAGAATATCTATATGTTTGGTTCTATCATGGTATTTGGAATCATTGGCCTATGCCTAAGCTACCAAATTATCACTGTATATCTTAATGGTTTTATCTGCAAGAGTCATAACTCTAGGTGCTGAAAAAATCTCCTTAACTAAACAACCTCTTGTACAACTGTTGAACAAACAACATACTCTGACTCCATCGTGGACAAAATAATGCATGATTGTTTCTTGATAAACTAAGAAAGATCTCCCCCACTAAGCATATAATGCATAACCCGTCATGGATTTACGTTCATTTTTATCATTAGCCCAATCGGCATTGCTATAACTCTCTAATATCGTGTCTCCACCTTGATAGCAAAGAATAAGGCCTACTGTCCCACGAAACTATTGAAAAATCCTCTTCATTGTTTGTCAATGAACAAGTCCTATGTTACTCTAGTAATGACTAACCAATCCAACTGCAAAGCAAATGTCAGCTCGCGTACACAACATAGTGTACATAAGACTTCCAATTGCACTTGCATAAGGAACTCGGGCCATCTCTTTCTTTTCCTCATCACTCTTAGGGCAATGTTCTAGGCTCAATACCATTCTCAATTGGAGTGTCTACGGGTTTAGAACTGTGCATACGAAATCATTCTAAATTCTTCTAAATGTAAGTCTCTTGAGACAAACCAAAAACTTTCCAAGACCGATTCCTTAAAGAACTTTCCAAGACCGATTCCTTAAAATTTTAACTCCAAATTCATAATTTGCTTCACCCATGTCATTTATCTCAAAAGTAGAGGACAACCACTCATTTGTGCCGACAATTATCTCCATATCATTTCCAGCTAATAAGATGCAATCCACGTACAAAGACAAAGTAGAAAACTCTTTCCTATACGTGTGATATACACATAACCGTCTTTTTCTAGCTTCTCAAAGCTAATTGAAGTGATGGACTCATGAAATCTAAAGTACCATTGTTTTAACGATTGTTAAGGCCATAAATGAAACGTTTCAGCTGTCATACTTTGCACTTTTGTCCCTTGTCTAGTTCTCCATTGAGAAGTGTAGTTTTTACATCCATCTGGAAAAGTTCCAAATCCAAATGTGTAACTATATTTAGAATTAGGCGAATGGAAGCAAATCTCACCACAATGGAGAATGTTTCTTCATAATCTGTACCCTTTCTTTGGGTACAGCCATTCGCTACGAGTTAGGTCTTATACTTGTCAATTGACTCATCTGCCTGTCGCTTAATTTTTAAAACACATTTGTTTCCAATAGATTTGCGCTCAGGTGGAATATCAACTAACTCACAAGCTTAACTCTTTGCCATAGAACTCATCTCATTTCTCATAGCAGCCAATCATTTATTTGAAGCAGGTGAACTTAATGCTTCCTCATAAGAAGTACGCTCGTTAAGGTCACATGGAGCACATATGAAAGATTTACCTTCAATCTCAAAACGACGAGGAGAAATGATTTCACGTTCGCTTCTACGTAATTGAGAGTCTTGTGAGTCACTTTCTAGTGGTACACTCCTACTAGGAGGCAAGTCACTCCCACTATCTTTTACTATTTTAGTATGTGATAATTCTCCACTCTCACCAAAAGATGGTGTAACTCCATTAAGTGCTTGCAACTCAAAAGGTTCAAAGATCATTCTTTGCTTCACCAGTATTGAGGAAATTATTATCAATAAATATGAGATCATGTGACTCTATTTTTCTCATTCTCTTGTTAGGATATTCACCATAAATTACATAGCCATTTGAGCTCTCTGAATATCTTATAAATATACGCTTATTTGCTCAGGGCCAAGTTTTCCATATTTATGGGAAGAGGTATGAACATAGCCCTAAAAACCCCAAGGCCGCAAATGTTTCAAATTTGATTTTGCACCATTCCATAATTCATATGGAGTTGAAGGAACAGACGAAGGCACACAGTTCAAACTGTAGGCATAAGCTAGAAGAGCATGTCTTAAAATGATACTAGTAGGTTAGCTTGCTCCATCATTGGTTGAACTATTTTCAATTAGGTACGATTCTTCCTTTTCGCAACACCATTTTGTTGTGGAGTGTCAAGAATTGTTAATTGCCTGTATATCCCATTTTACTCACATAGTCCTTGAAACTCTTTAAACAAGTACTCTTGACCCCGATCAGTTCATAGAATTCTCAAATACCTTTCATTTTGATTCTCAGCCTCAGGCACAAAGCGTTTGAAGTAGTCCAATGCTTCAAAACGATAGGAGATCAGATAGACATAACTAAAACTTGAGTAGTCGTCTATAAAGGTGAGAAAATAAAAGGCATCATAGCATGCCTTCACATTCACATGTCAACAAATATCATAATGGACTAGCTTTAAATGATAAGATGCCCTAGGTGCCTTTCCAAAATGCTACATACAACCCTTACCAGCTAAACAAGGCTCACACATTCGTAGCCTTATATTAGAGAGAGACTCCAATAGGCCTTCTCTAGCTAGTCTAGCCATTCTATCTTTTCCTATATGACCTAGTCTAACATGTCATTTTAATGAATAAGAAACAACATCATCATCATTTTTATCCTTTAATGAAAATAAAGAATTATCTAAATCCAACATAAAGAAACAATTCGAAAGAAAACCATGTCTATACAAAACCCTATCCAAATAAAAGTCCAGCTGATGGCCATCAAATTAAAAAGTAAAACCAAGTTCAAACATAAAAATAATTGAAATAGATTACATTGAATGCCAGGTACATATAGCACATCATGAAGAAGTAATAAATGCCATAGACGCGTCTTGAGTCGGTAGGTACTAACTCCAAGCACCTCCTCTCGAGTTCCATTATCCAATATAGCGTACTGTCTGTTAGCGGGTATTCTTCTATAATTTATGAACACAACACGAAGTCGAGTTACATGTTGGGTTGCTCATGTGTCTACAATCCATTCAGGGATTGAGTGAGTAACAAAAATGTTTGAACAAACGTAAGTAATGAGAGAGTTGTGCTTAGTGGATACAGTCTTTACCTCAGTGCACTCGAGTGAAAAGTGTCCAACTTTTTCATAGTTATAGTACCTCAATTTGGACTTGTCATTGCCAGCACGCTAGCCTCTGTAGAGCTTTGATACCTTTCTATCACTCGGCCCAAGACTATTTGCCGCTCCAACAAATCTCCCTTGTTGTTTGCGCTTAGGCCTGAATGCCTTGCGCTTTCTAGCTTGGACAACAAGAAGAGTACGTCGGTGTGCATCTATGTACTCCGCCTCTTGCTCCAAATGGTTAGATATATCGATTAAAGTCTTAATATTCTCACTGTATGTCAAAACAAGTTTCATTTACCCATATGTTGACTCGGGCAAAGATCGTATCACAACAATAATTTGCTATTCATCGGTGAGATTATTGCTAACAACCTTTAGATCACGAATTAAGACAGACATCAACCTCAAATGCTCATTCATGGTATGTTTATGGTTCATAAGATACTGCTTAAACCTCAAAGTGAGAGCATGGAGCCTAGTAGCTGATGTCTCCCCATAGGCAATTTTCAATTGGTTCCACATGTCTTGGACAATTCTTAAACTCTCCAATAAGATCATTGTGCATGCTGCAAGTATGGTAAAGCACAAACAACGATCTTTTCTTGCCCAACCTGATAGGCTTTCATACCACGATGATGTTGGGAAGAATTCTCTTGCTCAAGTTGTATCAAAAGGTGACATGTTTTTTAGAACCTCTTGTTGATTAAGCAGATATTGGATTTTTGTATGCCACATGACAAGTAGGTCCAATTCAATTTATCTCTTTTTTTAAGGTCAGCAACTACTCATTACCACTGCATTCATTGCACAAGATTGACATTAGCATACATTTAAGTTTATTCCAAAATCTAACTAGACAATGGAATTTCTTCCTACAAAGTGAGATCGGAAATTTTATTAAAAGTTAGTAATCATCTTCCACTATATAAGTCAAAGTACCACATCTAATTAATTTTGAATAAATTTTATAGATGAGTCATAAAAAAAACTAATAACTTGAAGGTTCTCACCCTTGAAGTGATCTATTTGCTACATTTCTTAAGGGGAGTGCTACAGTTGGTTTCAGAGAGAAATCGGTCTCTGTACTATGAAATTACAAAGAATTTGATACAATTGCAAATATGCTAAGTTCAACCTCCATATCCTAGCAGAAAGAAACTCAACAAGACATCCAAGAAATTCTTGCATCAATCGAGAAGGTAATGGAGCTAGTAGATCAAGCACAACAAAATCACAAGGTCTTCTAGCAGCATTTAAATGACTTCTCGAACAACTTTAAAGAAAAATTAACCCTGTTGGAGGATCATATTTGTGCAATACATGAAGAAGAAGAATATACACTGGCAGTTAAAGAAAAGGGAAATTTCGATCGACGTTCGAGAAAGTGGCAACGTCTTCAAGATTCGATCCCAACAGCGAGGACTGAGGTGTCCTCGACCTCTTTCGCCCTTACAGAAATCAGAGTGGATTTGATATGATTTTGCGGTGGGAGTGACAAGATTGAAACTCCAGAGCAGTTTAAACAAGCTGAAATTGGACCAAATTCATGGAATTTTCCTATAGTGCCTATTTTTTCCTCAAGGTCTTTGATAGAGGAAGAGGAAATTAGAACAATTTTGCTTTCAAGAGTTGGTTAACTTTCCAATCTTTCTCTAATTCTAGTCATGTAGTGGAAACACCAACTTGCTAGTGAAAGAAAATTTTATGATTTTTTTCTATGAAGACCTTAAGCAAAAGGCTAACTAACTTAAATAATAGTGTTAGAATATAATACATTTTTGGGTAATAGTTTGAAGTCACTACTTGTCTCAAAAATTGAAGTTAATGGTAAAATATAGATTTAATCATTTATATTTATCATAACACTCTGCCTCATGTGTGAGTCAAACTCTCCCTTAATAAGTAGATTAAACACGTAGAATATTTAATTAATTAAAAAAATTGTAAAGTCAGAGTTCGAATTCAGAATCCCTACTTTGATACCATGTGAAATCACTACTTGTCCCAAAACTTTAAACTGATAAAAAAACTAGATTTAATCATTTATATTTATATTAATAGACATTCAACATAGGTAGATCAATTGTTTGTTTTGTTTTGTGAAGACACTTTTGGATATTATAAAGAAAAGAGTAAATAATCCAATGTAAAGTAAATTTCAAATAACTGAGCCAAAATAGAATTCAATCGAGTAATTGTCTAGCTCAAGTTCTATTTATTTTTTATTCTCTGTCCTGGTATGACTTTTGTTGCTTGACGAAAATTCTGATTCTTTTATTTAAATTCTTGATTAATAAAAATAATGAAGTTCTGACTTTAAATATTGGTTTTTTCATAAAAAAGATGTAAACAAGAATGAAAGGTTTCATAATGGATCCAACTGTCTCATGAACCACTATCGCATCGAGGACAAAAGGCCTGTCGTAGACAAGATCCAAGTGACCTAGAAGTCGCTGCTCACGAGATCCAAGAGAAAAGCCCACGTCCAAAAATAAGAAATAAAGAAAGAGCATATCCATACAATACATTTTATATCATATTTCTTTTAAAGTAGAGGTATTTTTATAAAGTATTTTACTAAAATATCCTTCATTTTAAAATATAATTGTGTAATGTATTGTGAAAAGTGATGTATGGTGGAGTTTGGATAGAAAGTTGAGATGAAAGTTAAAAATTGAATAAAATATTATTAGAATATTATTTTTTAATATTATTATTATTTTAAGATTTGAAAAAATTGAATTGTTTATTATATTTTGTTTAAGAATTTGAGAAAGTAGTAATGATAAAAAATAAGATGAGATGAAATATTTTCTGTATTTAAGCGTGCCTATATGAAAGGAAAATTTTATTTGCACAATGGTACGAAAATACGCACTTTTCACACCTAACATGTCAGACAAAAAAATATGCAAATTCAAAATTTTAACTTTCAATGTTATATATGGCACTCTTTTCATTTTAAAAGGGTAGAGAATGTGATGTCAACTTCGACTTGCTAATAGCTAGCTAGCCCGCACGCGCGGGACGAAAATTTTGAAGCTTGTCGGCGCGTGGATCTCACGCGCCATTAAGGAGTTCTTTGCCGTTGCAACGCGCGGCAGCTCCCGAACCGGCGACTCTGGATCTCCCAGGACCGACCGTCGGTTTTCTCTTCCGAGGCGTTTTTTGTGCATTGTTTTTCCCTTTTTACAGTATTTTCTCTATGTAATTTATTTATGCATTGTCTTTATTTTCAAGAAAACAAAAAAACCCAAAAACATTTGTCCCTTCGGACTTTGGTCCAAAGGGTGTTGTCCCCCCTCCGCTTAGTCGGTAGTGTTGGGGTTTGGTTTTCTCCATACTCGACCTAGTTGGGTATGGAGTTTTATGTTTGGTTACTGTGAACTATGTTGGGAACAGAGTTGTGCTATCTCTTAGACTTCAGTCTTTAAAGTTAAGCCGTTTGGACTAGACCATGTCAGTCACAATAGTGTACTGAGATTCCACTAACGTTTGTAATTGACTTGTTGTCTGAAGTCAAAGTTGTACGTCCTCTTAAATGAATGGAATGAGATCCTTTTTATAAAAAAAAAAAAATTTAAAAGAGAAAAGAAGCAATTTAAGATAGACTATGCGGGAAGTTATTAACTTTTCTGTGTGTAAGCTTATATTCATGGACTAAGTTTGTTAAGATATAATATAAATAACTAAATTTACTATTAAGTCTTTCTTTAAATTAAAAAAAAAAAAAACTCAAAATTAGTTGATGGGTTATGCCACATCATAATCATAGTGGTATAAGAGTGTAGAATTTAGCGGCAGAACCAGCAATTTTTTTAAGGGGGTCAACTTTTTTAACTTGTAACACATTTATGTAAAATAAAAGGAGATTAAAAAAAATCATAAAAACATAACTATATATAAAATTAGATCTTGTTAATTTGCTACATACATATAGATATAAAATTATAAAAACTCAACTTAATATATATTTCAGATTTCCGACCACAATGTTTCATGGTTCATCCATTATTATTTTTGTAATGAAATATTTGTAATTATTTTCTTTATAGAAACTAGCAAGTGATCTTTTAGAAGGTCATCTTTTATTTTAGTATATAAGTTATTTTATCAAGTTTCATGTAAAATCTAGATATTTTCGTGTCACATTAAGCATATAATGCTACAATTTAGACCTTAAATAAACATTTTCTAGCTTTCTCAATGAAGTACTCTAGGTCATGTAAATCATTAACCTTAAATAATTTTTCATATGTTTTCACTTTTGATTCCATATATATTAAGAAGCCTATTATTGTACAATAAAATGTTTTGAGATCCAAATTAATAAGTTTAATATTTCTTCGAAACTTAATTTTAATTTAATTTTAGTGGGTCACATCCTTGAAAATAGATAATATATAGAACTTATACAAACTTTTGGAGATATAAGAAAAAATTTAGAGATAGGCATTTCTATATATATTGAAATTTTAGAAAATTTTGGTGAGCATATGAGGATTATAAAGTACTCTTTAGGGGGCCATTTTCTATATATAGAATTATAAATAAAATCTAGGGAATATAATTTTAAATTTTCAAAAAATAAAAAATAAAAATTCCGTCACTGGTAGAATTTTCCTTTCTACAACGATTGTTCACGTGAAATATTCCTCATGTTTGATGTTGGATTTGAAGAGGTATAAATGTTGACGTTTTATCAGCACACAGGATGACTCGAATGTTGTAAAAAATCATTACATCTTTCTCTTCACACGCACGCCTTCACAGTTAATGCTGTCATTTTCCTCAGTTTTATTATTATTATTATGATTTTTTGTCATGTAAATTAATCCTAATTCGTTATTTGCTTATTAGATGGTTAGAATTATGTTATATACTTCTCAATATTCAAAAAAGTACTTCTGAGTTAACATTGGTCATGATGAATACGAGCATGCATGGCTGTATGTGAATTAATTAGGAGAAATTATAAGGAATTAAGTTAAGAGTAATGCTAGATATAATTTTAGGGTGTCCAAGTCCCGCGCACTCCCTTTAAAAAAGAGTGGAATCCACCATTAAAAAATTAAAATTTTCATGAAAGTTTCATATTTACCTATTTTTTTCGGAGGGAGTGCGCGAGACTTGCACACTCTAAAACTATAAATATTATTTCTCTTAAGTTAAATCCGCATGTGAAGAAATTAGACACGTGTATGGTATGGGTAGATGGAGATCAGATGACGAAAACAGTCTAGATGCTGCATGATCATCTAGAAGAGTCCAAGTTGAAGTGCCATTAAATTCAGTTGTTATGGTTTATATATATATATATATACATGTATATGATGCATGTTTATGATCATTTTCTTTTGACCGTCGTCCATTAAGATTAGATGTGAGACATATCATCACTCTTGGATCTTTCAAAGATCATCAAATTCTCAGTTGTTGACATTTATAAGCTGCTCTCCTTTTCCATGCAAGGAACATTGGTTTGGAGGCCGGAAAAGTTGTTTCATAGAGAGGCCTTTGTCAAGACTTTTACATCAAAATATTTAGTGCTCCATTATTGACAGATTCTGAAGATTTTAAAATATGTACTCAGATTAGGCAATCTTGGAAATCTATTGAAGTTGAAATTCTAAAGGTGGAAAAAGACGTTATTTTATGAACTTTCCAAGTTAGAATTATAAGATACGAATATTGATGTGGTGGATTGAGAATCCCAAAAGGTGAAAGATTATTGTGGAAGGCAAATCAGAAAGAATGTGTTAGAAAATTTAGATCAGAGTACATAGTGGAATCAATCTAAGACAGAGACCTAGTCAATCTTAGATTCATCTAGGTTTTTTCTTGGTCCTGTTCGAAACCCGGCTTCTTTGTTCATTGTTGAGTTCAGTCATGAGTTTCTGTCTTTGTTTTATTTTTCTTGGGTCCAATTTGTATCTTCAAAAGCCTTCGTTCATTGATACGGAGCTTCAATGAATCTAAGATTGACGTCTGCATAAAACTTTGCATCTAGTTGCAGATCTTTAGCAACAAGGTTAATTTGTTATGAAACGGGAAGCAATTTCCATTGAAACCCCCAACTTTTCACCCGGGGCCCTGCCATAAGAATGCCACTTTGGCACCATCCTTTTCAGTTTTCACAAGATCTCCTTTTTTGGTGCTATTTTTTATGGTTTTTTAAAAATATGTTTTCATCGTTGAATTGTTGACATATTTCAACACGCATATAATGATATCGATTGAGTTAAAATTGGACGTTGCTACTTTGCCCTCCAAAGTGATCACTCACTTTGACCGCTAGTAACACTTATTATGACCCTTATAGTAACACTTTAAAAGACATACTTTTTGTGACACTCCCAACCTCCACTTATAGTGGAACGAAAATTTGGAGCATCAGGACAAGTAACACACGGTCACATATCTCCGTTCATGATAGATACCATGCAATGCAATCTTATAATTCGTCTAGCAGTATGTAATAGTTGTAGCGGAAACGTGACTTGTAAAAATTTTGCACCAGAATAACTAAAAACATAACTTCATTAACATTTATTTACGCCTCATTAAAAGTACATAACATGAGGTGGATACATAGTACTTAAATAGAGAATATATCTCCTTATTCAAGTTGTGGATGATAGGGGTTTTAAAATAGAACATTTTCAGAGCTTCTCTCAGATGTGCTGAATGGCTTGCAGGACCTTAACTGTTCAAAGAGCTGTAGCACTTCTGTGATAAACTGGTCGGCAGATTCAAGCTTTTCCACAATGGATGGCTTCGATGAGCTCTCATGGCTCTTCGGGGCCTCCTTTACTATCCGAGTGCCGGCCTCTTGCGCTTCCCCAAGGTTGGTGTCTTTCTGTCTTGTAGCAACTTCTACCATTCTAGGTTGGGAATGATAGTGCAAACTACCACTGTGAGATTTCGAGAAATCTCAGTAAATAAACACACAACATTTTTATTTTTATTTTTAAAAGAGAAGGTAGTCACATGTCCAAAAGTGACCCCTGCCCAATTTTATTAATAAGCCCTCACTTTTGGCGGAGGAAAACCGTGGTTACAGTCTTAGTACTTGATCTTTACAAAAAACTATTGAACTAAAAACTCAAGTACTCAAAACAATACAAAAGACACAAAAAACATAAAGGAGCATTACCAAACATTTCATTTTGACTTAGCATTTCTGAATCTGAGGTAGGCCACATGCATCTGTTCTGATTATCCCTTTTAACAAATGTGGAAGCTCCGTTTGACCTATCCATACATGGGACACCCCACTACTTCCTAGTCTTACCAAATAATCAGCAGCCTTATTTCCTTCCTGATATATATGCCTCACAACAAAGTTAATCTCCCCCAACATTCTAACTATTTCTTCCCAAAAATCCTCAAGATACCAAAGAGATGCACCAAAGCACCAAAGCAACCCAGAAGCACCAAAACTTCCCAGCCTTCTCCGCCTTAGAGATGCACGCACTAAGCGAAAAATAATCACACCAGTAACTCAGTTGACTGTCATCCCGAAAAGGTTCCGCCAGAAATAAAACACAAGGCTGATGTACACGAACTAGCTTTCGTAATCTCTTCTTCGACGTTCCAATTCCTCTTAAATTCCAAAACATAACTTTCTTCATCATTGAATTTGTTTAGAGGGCCTGCTTGGAACCCTTGTTGAGCTTCGTAACCTTCGTGTAAAATTTGCTTTCTTTTTTGATAATTCAGAATCAGAATTTCCGTCCTTCTCCTTCGCTGGATGCGCCACCTCCATCTCATCCTCAGATTTTGATTCCATACCAAGATGATCTTGGTCAAAAACCACCAGTTGCAAGTCCTCCGAACTAGAAGCCCGTGTACCTCCTATTTGCTCCTTAGAGTTAACGTCCAAACCCTCCATAGCAGACCCCACCACAAGTTGCTGAACTTGGTCATTACCCATAACCAAAACTAAGTCTTTTTTCGCTCCACTTGATTCTGCCAACATTGTCACATCTATCCCAGATTCTAAAGCCCCAACTACTTCCCGATCACTCTCAATTTCTCCCTTATCAATCTCAGCATCTAAAGACACCACCCCTTCATTACTTCCATCCTTTAACTCATTTTCCTCTACATTATGAATTACCAAAACAGAGGATGTCTCGATAGTCTTACCTGATGAATCTTTTGCCGTATTAACCACATCCTCCTTCTCCTTAGGAACCCAAACTCGGTTAGATTTAATATTCCTCAAGTTCTTGTAGTCTTTCCCTTCCTTGAACTTAGTCTTACATGTTTTCAGATTATGTCCTTGCACTTTACAGCAAGAACAAAAGGCTGGTAGAGTTTCATATTCAACTTCTTGGAATATACTTGCAGGCTGTCTTGGCGTTCCAATCCAAAAGGAAGATATTGGCTCTTGATCAATATTCATAAGGACACAAACTCGCGCACTATCAGTTCTTGTTGCACACCTCGTTGCATTATCCCTACGTAAAAATGTACCTATCGGAGCCACTATATTCCTGAGGTATGATTCTTGATAAAGATTCGGTGGAAGGCCAGGTAGCATAAGCCACACTGGCACCTGCGCAGGTTCCTCATCTTCTTGGAACTCCACTGTCCAATGAAATGCCCGGTATGCAGCCTCTTCAATATCACAACTTTCCCTTGATAGAGCTTTCAGGAAATCTTCTTCATTCGAGAAGCGTACAAAAACATTTCTTGGCCAGCGCATCATAGATACCACAGGCTGCGTCGAAAGTCCCCATCGGCTATGTATAAAACCTCTAATATGATCCAGAGAAGGCCTCTGCCGCAGGAACTTCAAGACTAACGAAAACCGAAACGGAACCGCAGATCGATCCTGCTCTTCCTTTGTAAACTGTGCAAATACTTCTCCCTCAACATGCTTAGGTTGCCGAAGCGGAACACTGACTTCGATGATCCCCAACAACCATTGTCGCATCTGGTATGGAGGTCTCACTCTCATGACACCCCACTTCTTTCCAGACAATTTTCATGGATTGCTTTTTTCCGTTATCCGTCCGAACCGCCTTCTTATCTTTTTGTCCTTCTTCCATACGTTTGCGCCGTAAACAATTAACCACCGAATGTCCCTGCTTCCTACAATAAACACAGAAGGTGGGGATAGATTCAAAAACAATCTCTTGATAATGGCTTGTTGCGAGCCCCGGAGGACCCAACCAAAAACCTTTATGCAACTGCTGAGATACATCTAACTCTATACAAATTCGAGCTACCTCAGGATGAGTCACACACATCATTGCATTGTCTCGCTTCAGATAATGGCCAAAACCATTTCCAATACTCCGTAGCATCGATTCCTGGAAATAATTAGGAGGCAAACCTGCAAGAGTAAGCCAAACAGTAACCCAAGGAGAATCCTCATCTTCCACATAATCTGGAGTCCAATGAAACACTCGAAAATGACAACCATGCATCTCCGAGTTACCGCGCGCCATAACACTGATGAAATCTTCCTCCTTTGCCATTCGAACCAACACATTATGCAGGTTACGTAATTGCCCAATTACCGGTAACGATTTCAATCCCCATCAATTTTTTATGAACCCACGAATATGATCTAACGAAGGCCGACGTCAAAGAAATTTAAGAACCATTGAGAACCGAAACGACTTTGCAAATTGATGAATCTCAACCTTCGAGAATAGAAAAAACATCTCTACATCCTAAAATCGTGGTTCACGCAGCGGAATATCAACCTCTGGTAGGCACTAAGGATTTGCAGCTACTACCTCCTCAAAACCAACCGAAGAAACCATTCTAGCAGGACACACATGCAGCGTCGTTTTCCTTTGCTCCAGACGATCCGAAATCACTACACCAACCCCTTGTCCTACCGGCAAAGGAATGGGGCCGGCGGCTAGCGCCATAGAAAAAACCTTTATCGCCCCGCATGTTGAGAGAAAAGATTACCCTGTGCCACGTCAACCCTTTTGTAATTACTTTCCCCTGTTATTATTAAGTAGTTGGAAACATGTTGCATTTGTGTTATTATGGTTGGTTGGTTGGAAATAATTGGGAACAATATTAGAGTTGTGTTGCTTTTGTTGGAAATTTGAGAGGGGGCTGTAAGTATGGCAATGTGGTTGGTCACTACAAATTATCGTGTGTTTGGAGTTGTGTTACTTTAGGCCTTTAGTGGTTGCTAGAAATTATGTGTTTTCTTTGACTTTTGTTTTGTTATGTATTGAATGCCTAGATGGTGTAGCTTGGGAGTCTGGGATTAGTTTGTTTGTTCATGTAATGTTTTTTGCTTTTAATGTTTAAGGTTCATACTAGATAGTGCAGACTACTGAAATTATTTGTTGATGTAAGTTTGTTAAGCATTTCAGCATTTTCTTTTGTAATTGTGGTCTTTAGTTTATTTTCAATTTTACTTTGAAATTTGATAGGTTCTATATATCTTTAATCCTACTTATTTAGTTTGTATTTTAGTAAAGATGGTAAAAGTATTTATTTTCATATTGTTTGGTATATATTGACTTGCACAAGATAGAGTGCTTTCTCTTCTCTTGTGAGAAAGAGTGAGGTCCCAGTGCCTTTGAGTTCTCAAAGGTTTAGGTCTCACAGTTTGTGAGCGTGTCTTTGGTTCTTTAGTCCTTAGTGCAGTTTGTTTTTGTTTTTTCTCTCTCGGTACGAAATGACAATGGAGGCTGAGGAACTAGTTAATCGCTGGGAGAGAATACATTTTTCTAAAGAAGAGAACTCTTTCTTCCATGTCAAACAAGAGAGTTTCAAAGATGAAGATAGACATGGTAAAACACTGCATAGTTGGGAGGGTTCTGTTCGAAAAGAATGTTAACAGTGAAGCCTTCCAAGTCACCATGTCTCAAATATGGAGATTGGAAGGATGGGTCTGTTTCAAGGAATTATGGGTTCAATGTTTTCTGATAGAGTTCCACAACATGGCAGACAAAGACAAGATTCTAAGTGGACATCATTGGTTCTTTGATAGAAGCCTTCTCACTTTGCTTGAAGTGGACGAGACAGTGTCCATCAATGCTTTAGTTCGAACCCTTCTGTGTTCAGCTTCATAACTTACCACTAGCCACCCTGACAGAAGAGGTAGGGGAACAATTTGCAGCGTCCATTAGTCATGTTATAAGGATAGAAGCCAAGGCGGATGGGCGTGCATGGGGGAGATGCCTCAGGGTGAGAGTTGCGGTTGCACAAACAAAAATGTTCAAGATCATTTTTGCAAAATTTATCATTGTTCATTGCCTTGGTAAGACCTAATCCCAAAGATGTGCTTTATATGGAGCCCGTTGCATGGGCTTAAAAATTATGTAGGCTTTAATATTTAAGACATTTTTTTAATGTTTGGCCCAAAATATAAGTTTTGTATGGAGCCCAACGTATCAGCCCAAAAATTGGGGCTTCAAAGTGGTTGCATAATAATTTAAAATAGAGCCCATTAAAAAATAGCCCAAAATATGTATGGCCCAATTTAGATGCCCAAATATGATATCTGCTCTGTTTTAACGGAGTTGGAATGGATGGATTTTTCACGTTATGGAGCCAAAATAGGAGGTCAGAATCGGACTCTGACTTAATCGGAGTTAGAGTTGGAGTTAGAAAATTAGAATTCGAATTCGACTTAATCGGTGCTCAATTCTAAACAATAGTGAACGTACAAACAAAAGACTATCATCTCTCTCTACAATTTTCTAGTGCAGCCATATTAGACTTTTGATCTTGAAGAGTGGAATTATTTAGGAGACTTTAGTGGCCTCCTAAGTGATGTAGATGTACAATCACAAAAATTTGATGTGGACTATAAGACGAACAAACATTTGGGTTTGTGAGGAGTCCAGTCCGCTTGAGGTAATTCGAATTAACCTCATCTAACATTAGGATCAGAGCCTATGTTGCTTTTTTCACCATATGAATGTGATTGCATATTGTTTGATGCTTTAGAATGAGCTTAAAACATGATGTTAATGATATGTTATGATTGTTTGAGTTTCAGATTTTTTTTATTGTGAAATCATTCCTTATAAGGCGAGAAACATACATGTCCCTTAGATTTGGTGACATTTTGTTGCATGTAGAGTGAGGAATCTGAAGCCTTAGTTTAAAGTTTATGCAAGGATCGATACTTTAAACCTAATTTTAACCAACCATATGTTAGTTTATATGGTTCGAAGTAGGTTCCATATACTTTAAAATGATATATATATCAAATGCTTGATTTGGACTTAAAATAAGTTAATGCCTATCGAAAATGCGTGATTGAAATAAAAAGAAATCATAAAAATGAGTTGAGCACGAATATATACATTGTTTTGATCTACCCGTGTAGTTTTAGTCCATTGTTCCCCATTGTATTGATAGACATATACATTATGATGAAGAAATTTTGTGTTTTGACATCTACAAAGGGACTAATTGTGCTTGAGTTATAAGTCTTTTAAGACTATGAATTTTATTTAAAATTAACTAAATGTGGTATTTTAACTTACATGAGATGATTACTAGCTATTTATGAAATTTTTTATCTCATTACGTAAGAAGGAATCTCATGGTCTAGCTAGACCATGGAATAAAATTAAATGTGCTAATGACCACTTAGAACGTAGTTGCCGATCTCACTAAACAAGATTAACTGGATCGAACCAACATGCATGTGGCATACGAAAATCGTGAAAGTTGACTTGTAGGACAAAGTCATTTCAAAAGGAACAGGAGATTTTAGGGATGAATTGGGACATGGTTGCACTAGTAATTAGTACCTCATGGTTGTATGGAAAGGGCAAATCATGAAAGTTGAAGTCGCACGTGAAGCTTTGAAGATTTACATTTCCCACGTGAAGTTATGTGATAGTCAATAAAAGGACGTGTTTGTGGCATAGGTGGGTGGCAAGAGTTGGAAAAGAGTCATACTTCTACGTCTTCATCCAGAAGAGTCCAAATGGGTTTGGATAAAAAGTTCAGAAAAGATGAGATTTAATAAAATATTATTAAATATAATTTTTTAATATAATTTTTATTTTATAAATTTAAAAATATTGAATTGTTTATTATATTTTTATATGAGAGTTTGTAAAAATTGTAATGATGAAATAGATGAGATGAGATGTACCCAAAAAAAAGAAAAATTTAATTGGATGCATGTTTAAGCACTACTTTAAATGCAATATCATGCACAAGTTAACCTTATCTCTCATATAAGATAAATTTTCTTTGGAAATTACTAAGCCTACATGATTAGGCCTTATAGCACCAATGTTATTTAATTTCTTATTATAAGTGATCTCAATATGGGGTCCATTTGTCATAGATATTTTCTTTTTCATATCCCTATATCCCCACGTGACAATTTAGAGATAAAAAGTTAGCGCGGAACAACATGGCTCTTTCCAATTTTCCAGTGTTCTCAATCGGTATTCAGCAAATCTTAAAAGTCCGCAAAGAACAAGTTAGAAGGACTAAGACACAAGAAATAATGGAAGAAGGGAATCAAGCAAAAACCTCTAACAAGAGAGATTCACCATGCAAAACATATGCAATATGACTCTACCATCGTAACACGGACGCATGACACGGAGAGAATGGTGCTGGTAATTTAATCATGTGAAATTAATATTACTGTTTATGCATTGTTCATTCGAATGATATATATGAAATTATGAACAGCTTTACCAAAACATTTAAAAATTTGACCAAGGTAGTGAAGATCACACAATGAGGGATACCATATATAGTATGAGAAATGATACTTGCAGTCATGAGTGTGTAAGCACTGTACAGTCGTGAATGTGCAAGCGCTGTGCAGTCGTTTTGAAAAAAGTGAATAAATATAGGATCCACATGAAAAGAAATTAATTTTTTAATAGTAAATCCTACTCTTTTTCATGGTAATTGCACGATATTGATATATTTCACGACTGTACGTAGCATTACTCGTATAGTATAAGAGCGTGATGAGCTAAGTGGTGACGTACGTTCATTGTTCAAAATGCCCTTTGGGTATGAGGAGTGCTACGACTTTACGACTATACCTAGAGCAATGCCACGTGCTTAAAAAGACGTTAGATAAATATTCCTTCATATAATGGAAATCATGCAGATATTTTCTGATTTTTCTTCTGACAATTACATTTAAAGTTAGACGAGGAGAAGGGTAGAGTCCACATATATATATATATATATATATATATGTATATATATACATTCATTTTTTTTTATGTGGACGAATCTCTTCAAGGTTGTACTCTTCGGACTCATTCTTACTCATTCTTACAAAAATAAATTCTGGTCTCCTACATAATATTTTCAAAAATTTTTTATAAAAAATTAGTTAAATTTTCATATATATTAAATTATTTTTATTATAAAATAAATCTAATGAATTATAAATTTATATTAATTTATAAATTTATTTTTATATAATTTTTTATGATTGATATATTAATAGGTAAAATCGCTTACAATTATATTTTTCTATAAATTAATAAAGAAGTCATCCAATTCAGCACCTGTCTATTTGCTTTCAATTCTTACTGCCTACAGAAACTCAATATGGATAATCTAGACATTATTTCGTGTGGCCTCCATTATACCGTGGGCTTTAACGCACGTTGTCAATTTCAGTAGCTGCCAGCCAAATATAAGACAAGAATTTATTATATTTTGGAGTTTTGCTTTAGAAAGCTGGCATTCATCGATTCATCTATTTCAAAGTGATCTATGATGTCATTTCGAACTATTTAAAATGTGCATGGCATCAAAGACTGTGAATTCATGTAGATGATGAACTAAAATTAAAAATGAAAAAACAATGTATCTATTTTTGAAAGAACTGTTTTTTTTTTTTTTTTAAGAAAAGAAAATAACGTTATATCTCCAATAATTGTACAGAATATAGATTTTTTCTAATAAAAATAAATGATAATTACAGTCGTGATTGTACAAGCACTGCGTAATCATTTTTAAAAAAATGAATAAATATGAGAACTATATAAAAAAATTAATTTTTTAATAATGAACCCTACTTTTTTTTAAAGTGACTGCACGGTAATTACGTACTCAAAGTGAGATTAGAATGGAAATTATAAATTTGTGACTTAATTTCAAGTAGCTAAATATCAATCACATGTTCAAATAACCTAATTAAAGTGAGATTAGAACTGTTTGCAATAAAAAATTCAAGTTAATTATAAGCGTGGCTTCTATTCTATTCACGTTAAAATCACCTTTCGGAAAAATATCTGTATCAATTATATTATTATAATATATATATTTTTTTATCCTTTGTTTTGCTCAAAAGAGTGTTGGATAGCTACCGCACAATTACATATTGGTTTTTTTAAACTACATTTTTTTGTCGAGTTGTAAGAATATAAAAGAATTAAATATATAGGGTTACAATCTATTAACAGCTCCAACACAATTAATATATTAAAAAAAAACAGTATTTTATCGGATTGCGTGTTTAAATTAAAGTAACAAAACTATTTTTTTAATGTTAGCTATCTTACCTTAAAACTCATGTCCATGTTTATCTTCTCGAAATAACATCCTTCTTTCATAATACAATTTCTCTTGCATGATTTAAAGAGTACTACAAAATTTAAAATCATTCCCACGTAATACTGACATGTCATTCCAGTTTATAAAATATGAGATTTTCTATTAAAAAAAAAAAAAGTTAGATTTGGACTTTTTTCGAACTTTATGTTTATTTTATTTAAAAAAAAAATTATAGATTTTTAATTTATCTAAAAATTAAAAATTAAAATTAAATCATTTACTGTTGATTTACTTCTATACTAATATCTAACTTATTTATAACTTATATCTATACTATACTTATTTCTAGTGTTTAATTACATGTTATTATACTTATTATATTTTAGTAAATTAGTAATGTATGTCATTAACTTATTATACTAGATTTATTTCAATACTAATACTGTCTAACTTATTTCTATACTTTTTTTTTTTTTATGAAGAACTTATTTCTATACTTGATTATATATGATAACAATATTATGATGTTTACATATATAAAACTATTATTATTTTATTTATATTATAATATAAGTATATTATTTTAAAATAATTAATTCATATTAATATATTATTAAATTTATTTATATAAATTCTAGTTATATAACTATTTAATCATATTAATATATATGATAAATATATAAATAAATACATATTTTTATAACATATGTAAGTCGAAGTCAAATTCGAAGTTCAGCATCACTTCTGACACCGAACTTAATGGTTACTGTACATAGATTAAATTTATATTTTATTATTGTTTCTCTTTTTTCTTCTCATCACAACTGCCTTCAAGCAAGTTTTTATAAAGATTTTGTGCATGAATGTTTTCCTTTCCTTTTTATGATACCATTTTTATTTACTGTCATGGTGGCATCGAGTCATAAATATAAGATGTTATATTCCTAAGTTTTTAATAATGCACGGTTTCATGTGTCAATTAAATAGATTAAATATGATAAAATTAAGTAAATTAATAATTGAAAAAAAATATTTTTTTAAATGTATATTATTTTATTACTATATAGTGAATAAATGGATAATCAAATGTGAGATTTGATGTGAATGAAATAGCCAAAGTTAAATTCATCTCATATTATTTTATTGTTATATAATGAAAAAATAACTATTCCAACGTGAGTACTTAATGTGAATGGAATAACTAAAAATCAAATTTATCTCACATTAGCTAAAAGTGTCATTTAACTTTAGCTAAAGAATGAGAGTGCTCCAAGACAATTTATTGGAAACTTTAGGGCTGCATCATATGTAAGGAGTTAGTTAAAAGGAGGGTGAAAATGCAAGAAACTAACAGTTTGGGGTTTTGGTTAATTTTGTTAATTTGTTAGGAAGAGTGAGTCATTGGAACCATCGATCAAGTTTCCACTGGACTAAAAGTAGGGCTTTAAATAAACCAGTCCGTACCATTACTCGTGCGCTACTCACTCGACTAAACTCAAACTGAGCTCGACTCGTGAAAAAAAAAAAAAACTCGATCGTGAAAGTAGAAAAAATTAAATAAAAATATTATAAATTTAAAATATTGTTATAATATAATTTATTAATATAATTCTTGTTTTGTGATTTGAAAAAGTTGAATTATTTTTTATATTTTGTTTGGAAGTTTGAAAAATTTGTAATGATTATATAATCATTAGATGAAAAATTTAAAAATTTGAAATTGAAAAGTATATGTTTGGGTGGTGTTTGGATGTTGAGATATGATTACATGAGAAGGAATGATATGAAACCATCTCAACATCCAAACAACCCCTATGGACCCATTTGATAACACAACTTTTCTAAAGTAATTTTAGATATTTTCTTTCCAAATATTATTCAAATAAAATATTTTTCAATTTCAAATCTTCAACTTTTCTATCTACTAATTACAACTTTTCTAAACTCTCAAACAAAACACAAAATATAATATTACTTTTTCAAATTTTCCCAAACATCACTCAAATACAAAACTTTTTTTAATTTCAACTTTTCCGTAAAATAACTACAACTTTCCCAAACTCCCAAACAAAATACAAAAAAATCAATTTTTTAAAACTTAAAACAAAAATAATATTAAAAGATTATATTCAAACAATTTTTTAACTTTGCAATAATTTTATTCAATTTTGTCTCTCTTTTCACAAAATCTAATAAAACATCTTAATACAAACTATTTCACTACTATTTATAAATGTATTAAAATATTCTAAATCAGACCCTAAATTATATGTGAATCCTAGTGTTAACATTGTGTTTCGTATGTTTTGAGATCAGGTTCCAGTAACTCAGGTCTTTAGAACTGCGAATATAGAGAAGAACGTAGCTGGGAGAGGGTGGTCTTGTGGCTGAGAGTCTTTGATGCCAAAGCCACTAAAGTCTCTTGGAAGTTTGTAAATAAGAGAGAGAGTCTAACTAGGGATCAGAGAGAGTTACTCGTACCTGAGAGTTGCTATTATTTCAAGAGCCTGGGAGGGGGACAGATCGTGTCTGTCCCTATGGAGTCCGTATCTTTCATACTGTTCCTTTTGTCAGAGGCGCCATTTAATGCGACGACGTCATTAATGTGGCGTGTAGATCGGGTAGTAGTGACATTAATGCGACGTAGTTCCTTGATTTGCCTTATTCTCAATAGTCCGTTGATGTTCCCATGTTAGAGGATCGATGATTCTCCGTCTTTATCGTTCTACCATGTACAAGTCCCCATAATCGGAGTGTGGCCGAGTGATGTCAGGCCTGTCCGTTCTATCAACCACTTGATTACTTTTCCTTATAGACGCCTTGCTTCATGGGTAAGTTTGGACCCTGAGGTCGGGTATCGGACTGAGGCCCAGTGGACTTGTAAAGTGGGAAAAATTCCCTAGTCTAAGCGAACATATAATTAAAATCTTAGTAGAATCGTTATAAAAAAAATTCTGCCTTCCAAATAATAAAAAATCTTATATAAAAAATCTTATATATAACTAAAATGCATATCGTCAACAATAAAAGCCCGCGTGCACGCAAACGACAGTACGAATACATCAGCAACGTTTTCGTCGTCGTCTTCCTTCTGTGGGGGTTGTCTGGTAGAATAAGCTAGATGTGGTTCCTCCAGCAGCAAGCTGAACCTTTCCTTTTCATTTTTTGTCCGAGGATAACTAGGTTATCCACCAGATATCTGGCCCACTTCCACTGTTTTCAACTTTTATTAATTTGCAGGGATTCTAGTGGTTTTCACTTTAACGTTCCTTACCCCTAAAAGCAACCTCATATTATTATTTATATTGATCATAAGTGCACTAAAATCACATTTTTCTAGTGCTTCTTATATATATATAAGTAGTTGGTAGTGGTGGGTACGAGATTCTTTTGTCCCAAAGCCCTTTTCCCCCAGATCGATTTCGTCCACAAAAGAAGCAACAGATTTTGATTATTATTTTTCTTTAAGCCCACATGCTCGACAGATCTCTTTTTTTCTTGGGTTCTTCAATCTCTGTGACATAAACATGGGGAATCTTCAATCTCTACAAGAAAACCATACACAACAAGCAGCTGATTAATTAACATTATAAAAGAAGCTTATAAATATTACCTCCATAATGAATTACATAAATCTGCATGTGGTTCAAAATAAAACATCGGAAAGAAAGAAGATTAAAAGGCAAACGAAACAAATATTAAGCAATATTAGTTATATAATATTACAACATTATGAGATCATCATAAGACTAGGTAATTTATTAGGAATATTACTGCTCTAGTCTTCTTAGAAGAGCAGTCTTAAGACCTTCTTCACTTCTCAATCCATCCGGAACCTTAACTACAGCATCCTGAAGCATGAGCTCGTTCACGCACGACATGCTCGCATGGTGGACTTGGAACTCAAGATCACGCAGCGCGCACATTAGGCGTGCCGCCGGGTAGTTAACATTCTCCGATTGGACCCTGATCATGGCATCAACTCCTACGATCTTGACCTCGACCTCGAGCGCGAACCCGCTCGAGTTCGGCCTGGTTTGGTTGACGGAGGTTGTGGTGCTTTGGTTGTCCATGGTGTCGGCCAGTTCTAGCTTCACTTTCTTGGAATCTCTCTGAAGCTGCGACTCTAACTCGTCGATCTTTGTCTTCAGCTCGTTGATGTACGACACGGCGTCAGACAGAAGAGATGCCTTGTCCATCCTCGACACGTTGGGTACCACTGCGCGCAGGGCGTAGAACCGATGGTTCAGCTTCTCTCGTCGCTGGCGCTCCGCCTCGACGTGGTTTAGCGGCGTGTCGCGGCCGAGCCCGGGTTTCCTCCCTCTTTTTTTGGGAGTTCTTTTCTCTACGTTCAGGGCGATTAGTGGACAGTCAGAATCAGAGTGCTCCGAGTCCACGTATGGAGACTGCCCACCTTTGATGCACTGTTTCTTTCCTCCTATTGCTCCTTTTTTCTTCTCTTCTCTAGAATTATCGTCTCCTGGAACGCCGGCTATGATACCTATATCTGCGAAAGAAATATTTCTTTCAAGAAACTGAATCGGCCCTGAACTTGGGCTTTGTTGCCTGGGTAACAAGCCGACAAGATCTGTCCCGAATAAGGACTTTGCTTGCTGGGCTAAACCCCAGTTCTCCTTGATTAAATTCGGCGAACCCATCTCGAGAATCCCACTAGAGGTTGGGATGCAGATCAAAGTCTCAATCCCATGCATTTGAGCTTCTTTAGCTCTCTCACAATTGTAGAACTGCAGGTCATGGCCACCAGTCAACCACACCAGAGAATTGGTACTAAAAGCCCTGCCGGGCACACCCTCTCCGGCGGAGAAAGAGCGGGTTAGCGACATTATGTAGAACCACTCAGCATCGGAGACATCGGCGTTTATGGACATGTTATCGATGTCCTGGTTGCTTTCGCCGATCATGGATTGGATATCCCTCATGAAATTTTTTCTTTCCGAGTGTAGAACTGGAATGGGGTGGGTATTGTTGCTATGGGAGAGTTTGCGAGAAGTGTCTTTGTTGCCATGGAAATGGCCGTCGCCCCAGGCCAAGAAGACGTGACCATTGTCGTCGTTTGCTGTTTGCCAGAAAATAGCGTAAGCCCACCACTCTGGTTGGCTCTGAACTATGAACTGGAGCCTTTGCTGAAGGGTTGGTGGGGCTTCTTGGGGCAAATTAGAGACTAGAGAAGAAGAAGAGGAGGGTGAGATTATCAAATCTTCCATGGTTTTTGTTATGTAGAACTTAAGGGAGATCAGGCAGTGGGAGAGATAGAGAAGAATTTGTGTGGTGTGTATGATAGAAGTAAGAACTAAGAAGGGAAATATTAGGATTTAAATGACTGCTATTGAACCTAAAAACAAAAGAAAGAACAGTAGTAAAATGCCAAACACTTTGTCACAGACACAGAGAGAGAGAGAGAGAGAGAGAGAGAGAGAGAGAGGTGTTCAGAGACACTCACTCAATCAGAAAAGGCTGTGGGGGAGAGTTGCGGGATATAAGAGAGAAACACGGGGAGGTGTATATTTGTGGAGAAGGTGAAGTCGTAGATATGGGTCCCAAAAACAACTAAATTCTGGGACTTATTTGTAAATAGATTTCATCTGCTCTCATATTTTTCTCAAACATAATTTAAATATAAAATTATTAAATTAATCATTATAATTTTTTTAAATTAATAATTATAACATTTTTAAAGTTTTAAACAAAAAATAAAAACTAATTTAATTTTTTTAAATTTCTAAAAAAAAATAATATTATAAAATAATATTTTAATTTTATAATATTTTTTATTTAATTATTTCTCTTTTTTTTTAAATATTTAATTTAAATTATTTTATTATTATTTATAAAATTATCATCTCCTCTAATTTTTAAAACCAGCCATAACTGTGGCAGTTATGAGCACAACAGGCACGTGAAATGAAAGCGAGAAAGAGGCCCAATGAATGATGGATTGATGGGGGCACACAGCCCTTGTGGGGTCTCTCTCTCACTTCCTTCAAATTTGCTTACGTAGGAAATGCGATATAGCTAATATTATTATTTTATTTTTATCTTATTAATAATAAGATGTGATATATTTATTATTATTAAATAATTATTTATTATATATATTTTTATTATCTAATAATAAAAAATCTGCTATATACTATTTAATAAAATTAAAATAGATAATAATGTAATATATAACAGAAGATTACTGGACCAACATTCATATGAGATTCAAAAGTTAAGGCTATAATAGTCAATCTAAACCCCCATTCCTTCTCTTGTCGGCTATCTACGTTGATACTCATCACACTACCAGAGTCCCACAGCTCACACTTATCCTTGTCTTCATCTGGGTTATGGGACCTCTCCACCCCTCTCCAGTCTCCACCCTCCGTTTCCTTGACTTGCAATCATTCTTCCCCTCTTTTGCTGTTTTTGAAAAGAAAAATTTTAGAGTATTGATATCCACGTAATATATTTCATAATATATATTATAAAATAAAAATATTTTGATAAAATAATATTATTTTTACAAGTTAGTTTACAAAAATAACCTTTTTTTTAAAATATTATTGTGTAAAATATTGTAAAAAATAATGTGTATTTATCATTTTTCAAAATTTAATTCATCATTCTCACAAAACACATCACATATATATTTTTTAATTTTTAATTTTTTTCTCTTATTAAATATGTTATATATAGATGATGAATATGTTATACATAGATGATGAGTATAAGAATTCAATTAGTTTGCAAGAATAAAATCAAAAAAATTAATAAAATAAAAATAAGTATGGTGTGTGATGTGTTGAGATAATTAATAGCAAAACTCTTTTGATAAACTATATATCAAACATTACTGTTATGACTTCTTTGAAAAACTTCCATCATCCCTTAAATACTAATTAAGGGAATGTGTGTTTCTTTCTTTATTTCCTTTATCCTGTTTTAGTTCATATAGGAAGTTGGGATGAGACCACAAAATTTCCATTCTAATGAAGGGAAAAGACACTTCAGTAAATACTAAAAAAATAGATGGACTACTTTTATTTTTCTACTTTGAGGTAATGATGCTGTTTGTTATGTCAAAAACTCCTAGCTAGGCTTGTGCTGAAAACCCGCAGGTCCGATCTGTCCGAATGGCCCGATCCGACCCGGCCGCTAAATACGATTTAAACTAATGTTCGGGTCGAACTTGTGAAATGTCGTTTCAACCCGAGCAACCCGCCTAAAGTCATGTTTTAAGGATAGAATCCAAATTAAACCCTAGATGCTGAAAGATTGACTCCATTCTCTTCCTCATTATTCCTTCCCTTTGTTTGTTGTTTCAGTCGTGCAGACGGATTGGGTTGGGTTGAAAATTGATGCAGGTTGGCCGGGTTGCAGGCCTACTCCCAACTACAAAGATTGAGTGTGTTTTTCGTGTACATTATGATAGAATCGCCCGTCTAGATATTGACGGATTTAAGATATGTTTGGGTAATAAGATGATATGATAATATTATGAATAAATAATGAAATAATTTGTGAATATCAATGAAATAGTTTAAGTAAGTTAAGATGCTTAATGAATTTTGGAAAATGAGAGAAGAAGTTGAATAAAAATATTATAAAGTTGAATTTTTTTTTAATATTGTTTTGTTTTAAAATTTGAAAAAGTTGTATTATTTTTTGTATTTTGTTTGGACGTTTAAGAAAGTTGTAATAATTAGATAATTATTCGATGAAAAAGTTGAAAATCTAAAATAGAAAATAATTTTTTATTTAAATGATGTTTGAGAAAAAAATTAAGAAATATTTTAAGATAATCATCTCACTTCTAAAAAATATTCTTGCTATTTCTTTTGACTTGGACAAAACAATGGTCAAAGTTACATGTCCAAACGGATGGAGTTTATTCTTTGAATATGTTGCTGAGTAATGATAGATATAATTATAGATTGTGGAAGAGTTAAACACTCTTTTTGAAAAAAAGTATAATTCATCATTAAAAAATTAATTTTTTTATATCAGTCTCATATTTATTTTATTTTTTTATTTTAAAAAGTGTGTGACGCTTGTGCAATCAATGATTATAAATAGTATTTCTCTTTTTCATATGGAGTGCCTACAGCTGCAAGTCTGGCTGTCCTACTTTTTATAATTTTTGATTTATTAATCAATGTGGGTCTTGAGTGAGGGTATTTCATCTTCTTGGGCAGGAAATGAATCAGTCCGTACAATACTCACTCAATTGAACTTGGATCAAGTTAGATTTGTAAAAAATATAAATTTGATAATAAAAGCAGAAACTTAATAAATGACACATAATTGATTAAACTTAATTCGAATTAATTAAGACTTGTTAAAACCTATTCGTTTATGCCTAACTGAGTTCGTTTGCCCGATTTGATTAGAGCTCATTCTTGCATTGTTGAATATATATATATACTTCTATACATATAAAATTTAATAATATAAGTATAATAACATTTATAATTAAATATGTAACATATAATTCGGTTACTTATGTCTAGTCATTTATTCGTATATATTGAATATAACCTATAGTTATACGTTAGTTAATTAAGTACTTAAGTGATTAAATTATAATAACTATTTTATAATATGTATAATAGTTAGATCAATATATCATTTGGTACGGTATTCAGAGCTCGGTTTCCAATCAGGTCTGATTCTATCTTTTAATTTTTGTAACTTTATATTTAATTTTAGGGTTTCATTGTTCTAGGGTTGGAACAAAACAAAAACAAAAATAAAAAGTAGGCTGCCAAAATAAATGTATTCATAAAATTTTATAGACAATATGCATGGGGTTTATATATAATTGTAAAAATTTCATTAAATTAGTTGTTTTTTTTTTTTTATAATTTTATAATTTTAATTATTCAATTCATTCAAAACTAAATAAAAAAATATTTAAAAGAGTATGATCAAAACTCAAGTAATAACTCGTTATGGCGGCCTTAATTAGACATCTACCACGACATTAAATTTCTTGGGTGATAATTGATATTGTAGCTATAGTACTACTTGAGTACGTAGTTCCAACTCAAGATCGCGGATTTGATAAATTTGTTCATAAAGTTTGATCAGTTGTCTCTAGGCGTAAGCAATTACGGCCTTTACATGTTGCATTAGTAGAATCCAGGCCTTTTATGAGACATCGCTAGATATGGTACTGAATCCTTCGACTCCAAGGCTTCAGTTGTCTCAAGTAATGGTATTTTCTTACTCCGTTTGGAATTCTCAGGTGAAATTCTTCCATTTCTCTAATGGCGCTCGCATTTGAGGACGTGTGGGCCGGGATTATGGACGTATTTTCAGTACTAATGAATACGCATAATATGTTGTGTATCTTAAATAGATTCAAGAGTAAGGCAATTTAGTCCTAAGTGGCACGATTCAAGTCTCACATTTGTGGTTGGGATAGGCTGTGATATCATTTGTTACGCTCTAATGGAAGGTCCAAGCCACATTGTCTATACTCTAAAAAGATTAGTCCATAGTATAATTGGAGTTCCTTTAGAACATTATAAAGAGTAAGAAATTATCATTTCTAAGTAATGTGTGATCCCGTATATCACCTACCTCTATCATCAGAACGGAGTATTGCAAAAATTTGATGGTGGGACTTCAAAAATTTTGATGCAAAAATTTGATAAATTGTGTAGAAACTTCAAGTAAAAATCATAGGAAATTATTTGATTTCAAGAAAAACCGCATGAACTAATTATGAATTTAACCCATTAGAATATTCATCGAGATCCCGGTCAAGGCCAATGACGTCAAATTCTTTGGGGAAAGACTTCAATGGGACACGTGCGGGCTAGTTTGGGTAATGAGAATACTTTACTATTATTCATTATTTTATTCTTACTTTTTACTACTATTAACTACTATTCAAATTCTATTATTACTTTTTCATTACTTTTTTACTACTATTCACAAAATATCAGAGATCACTTCACTACCCAAAACTTAAGGCCATGAGATCAACCGAAGTCTGGAGGAGAAAGTACTTCTGCAAAATCCAAAACCTAGATTATACCCAATAGCTTTTTCATCGTCACCAAGATCATCAGCATGGGACATTTGAGCAATGAGATGAGGTGGATATCTAGGTGCTTAAGATGGCATATCGCCATACCACTCTTTGTCTTGATGGTCTTCTTCAATTCACATTGGCAAGCCAAGTATTTTCTCGGCCTTTTCATCCTTCTCTCTCGCTATCTCCCCATTTGAAGGCTCTTTCATTTCTCTTTAGCAAAGGGCTTGAGCATCTCTCCTAAAAAATAAAAAGTTCTTCTCCGACCTTGAAACTTGGGTGTCAGCCTTTTGCAAAGCATTCCTCGATGAAAAGGTCTACCTCACCAGAAGACGCTTTGGACTATAGAAGTTTAATCTCTGAGTGTTACCTCAAGAATATCCTTTAAAGGAGATCAACTTTCAAGCAGTGTTAAACTATATTAGCTCTAACGTGAGATGTCATGCCTGCAAAATTCTAAAAGTAAGGAAACACAATGGTCAGTTCCACAATCTGGGGAGAATGACGAGTAGTTTTGAGGGCGACGCCAGCGAAAGTGGATAGGCCACCTATGGAAGGCAAAGATGAAATCCTTCCATTGATTTGATGGAAAACAAGGTAGCAGTGGTCTATGGAGCGCAACTAGACCAATGGAAGGGCGAACAATACTATCTAGAAAGCCTGACAGATACATCTCAACACAGGGTCCACACCAAAAGGGCTAGTTATAAAGAAGTTTTCATTGTATAGAGGCCCCAGAAGCAAAGTAAAACAAAGAAGCTTGCACCCATATCCTTTAGAGACAAAGATTGTAAAGGGGTTTTGTACCCGCACGATGATGCCCTCATAGTAACCCTTTGGTCACCAATTTTACCACTCACAAAAATCTTCATTGGTAATGGGAGCTCAACGACCATCCTATTTTGGGATGCACTTAAGAAAACGAGTATTGGCCAAGATAGGTTACAACCGACACCTATGCCCCTCAAAGGCTTTTCTAGAGAAATAGTGAAGCCCATTGATGGAATTGCATTACTTGTTACTGCAGGAAATTGGCCATGCACGACAACGACATACGTTTTGGTGGTTAAAGCCCACTTGTCATACAACGGCATCACTGGCTGCCCAACTCTAAATAAGATCAGGGCGATTACCTCAACTTACCATCTAAAGAAGAAGTTTCCAACAGACACGGGTGTCAGGGAAGTCTGTGGCGAGCGAGTGTTGGCATGCGAATTTTACGTGTAGGAGTTGAAGAATAAGGGTGCAGAGGTCCAAACCACTGAAGGAGAGTTTGACAAGGTAATTCCTCCATTGCCAGAGCTCATCGAGCGAGTGATAGAGGAGAGGCCAACCTGGCCAAATGTTCCTTCGGCATAGCTTTGGGCAAATTCCTATGCTTCATGGTATCAGAGCAGAGAATCGAAGCCAACCAAGAAAATATCAAGGCAATAATGGAGATGAAGCCTCCCTAAAATCTAAACGAAGTGCAAAAAGTAGTTGGTAGAATAGAGACACTGAATAGGTTTGTGTCAAGATCAACTAACAAGTGGCTTCCATTCTTTCGAGTGATACGAAAGACCCAAAATTGGGACGGCTAATGCGACAAGGCATTTGAGCTACTAAAGCCTACCTATCTAGCCCACGCCTCTTTTCAGCTAGACCCAGTCGGGGGAGATGCTCTATGTGTATTTCTCAGTTACACTAGATGCAAAACTCGCTACACTGGTTAGGAAAGAAAGAAAGAGGCAGAAGCCCGTGTACTACACCAATCGGGCCCTAAGAGGAGCAAAGATATGTTATTCTCAGATATAGTTATTGGCTTTTGCTTTGGTGGTGATGGCACTCTAGTTAAGACCTTATTTTTAGGCTTATGCTACAAGGGCCATAACGGAAGCCTTTCTAAATAAGGCACTATACTGACCATATACACCAAGTAGGCTCATGAACTGGTCAATCGAGCTTAGTGAGTTGGACCTAAAATACATACCGAGGAGTGTAGTGAAAGGCTAGGTTATCGCATATTTCATTGCCAAGTTTAACAACTTCCCAGAAGAACCACCGAGTGCACTAAAGGAAAAGTCGTGGCAAGTATATGTCGACGGCTCGTCCTGCCATAATGGTGGGGGAATAGGCGTTTATCTGGTGATAGAAAGGAGAGAAGAAACTTACTACTCTGTGATGTTAGAGTTCAAAGCAACTAATAACGAAGCCGAGTATGAAGCACTACTGGCAGGATTCGCCATAGCAAAAGAACTAGGGGTGAGTAAGGTTGACGTGTATACGAATTCCCTGCTAGTAATAAACCAGGTGACAGGGGAATACCTAGCGAAGTGGGATAAGCTGAAGTTGTATCTACAATGAGTATGAGAATGGCGTGATAGGTTCCAATATTTCAGCATCTGCCAGATTCCTTGGGAGGAGATATGGTGGGTGAACAAGCTTGCACAGGTTGCCTCAGAGATGGAAGAGTCTTCCCCCATGGAACGTGACAACACACGTACTGAAAATCCCATCCATCGGATGCAAGGTATCGATGGTAGAGGTGACTGTCTAGGAGTAGGCACATGACGTAGGGAAGTATCTCACCACAGGAGAACTTCTTGAGGGAAATACTCAAGCAAGGAAGCTGAAGTCAAGGGCACCCAGATTCACCATAATGGATGGAATATTATACAAAAGGGCTTCTCCTCACCTCTTTATGTCCTGCATATGCAAAGAAGATGAGCAATACATGATGGTAGAGGTATACAAAGGAATTTGCGAGAATCATTTAAGAGACAGAGAATTGTCGCAGAAGCTGATAAGGGCAGGTGCTATTGGCCGAGTGCACTCAAAGATGCAGAGGAACTGTTTAGGAAATGTACCAAATGCCAAATGCATGCCACCGTGCCTCGTTGCCCACTGAAGGAACTCATTGCCCTTTGCATAATAAGGTATGGAAATTGTGGGACCCATGCCATTGGGAAAATGAGGAGTCAAGTTCATGGTCTTCACCATAGATTACTTTAGAAATGAGGTGGAAGCGGAAGCTTTAGCAATGACTACAATAAGGAACATTGTGAGGTTTCTTTGGAAGTCGGTAGTATGCTAGTTCAATATACCCAGCCCTTGGTTTTAGACATTTGACAACAGTTTGACATCGATTAGTTTATAGAATGATGCTCAAAATTGGGAATTAAGGTCAAGAACTCATCCCCCGGCCACCCACAGGCGAATAGGCAAGTGGAGGCAAGGAACAAAACATTGTTCTAGATAGTGAAGAAGAAGCTCTATATCTAGAAGGGAATGTGGGCCGAAGAGCTGTCAAGAATATTTTGGGCGTACCGAACCACCATTAGGACCTCGATGAGGGAAACCCTTATGCAATGACGTATGGTAGTGAGGCAGTGATGCCCTTGGAAATCTAAGTACTGAGTCACCTAATTCAGCATTATAGCGAGGAAGAAAATGATAAGGTTCTAGAAGGAAACATTGACTTGCTAGAAGAGAAGATAACATAAGATGAGATAATAGAGGCAACCTACAAGCAGAGGGTAGCAAATTACTTCAGTAAGAGAGTCAAAACAGGGCATTTAAAGTTAGAGACCTCGTGCTAAGGGAAGCTGGCATCACCACCTGAAGAGAAGAAGAAGGCAAACTCGGGTTAAGAAGGGAAGGACCGTACGTCATCGTAGCCAGCAGCAGACCTAGTGCATACCATTTACAAGACATGAACGGGAAGAAGCTGCCACACCTGTGTAATTTGGAACACTTGAGAAAATATTTTGTTTAAATAACTCCATTCAATTGAAACAAGCAATGAATAAAGATCACTTCTATACAAATAGTCATGTTCATGAGTCGTCGTATGATAAAGGTTGGCTCATGAGGTACTGTTAATACTCATGTAAACAACCAAGATGCTGGTTGAACCTTTACATTTTGGGATGCATCTTGTTTGGGATCAAGGCTAACACGACCTTGGTGATCAACGCGTATCCAAAAAGTCGAGCCTAGCTAAGTGCTTGCTCGGTCCTGGAGATGCTAACACAACCTTGGCAACCAATGCATCGCTTTGGCGATCGAGGCTAAGACGACCTTGGCGACAGATGCGCATCCAAGATGCTGAGCCTAGCCAAGTGCTATCTCAATCTTGGCAACCAAGGCTAACACGATCTTGGCAACCAATGCATCACTTCGATGATCACGGCTAACACGACCTTGGCGACTGAAGTGCATACAAGAAGCCGATCCTAGCCAAGTGTTGGCTTAGTTTTGGCGGCAATGCTAACATGACCTTGGCAACCAATGCGTCACTTCATCAATCAAGGCTAATACAACCTTGGCAATCGACATGCATCCAAGAAGTCGAGTCCAACCAACTACTAGCTCGACCTTGACGACCAATGCATCACTTCGTTAATCAAGGCTAACACGACCTTTGGTGACCAATGCGTATCCAAGAAGCCGAGCCGAGCCAAGCCAAGTGATGGCTCGATTCTGGCGACCAAGGCCAACATGACTTTGGCGACCAATGAATCACTTTGACATCAAGGCTAACATGACCTTGGCAAGTGACACACATCCAAGAAGCCGAGCTTAGCCAAGTGATGACTCAAGCTTGGTGACCAATGCGTCACTTTGGTGATCAAGGCTAACATGACCTTTGGTGACTAAAGTGCATCCAAGCAACTGAGCCTAGCCAAGCGCTAGCTCGGTCCTAGTAACGAAGGCTATCATGACCATGTGACCAATGCGTCATTTCAGTAATCAAGGCTAACATGACCTTGGCGACTAAAGCATATCTAAGAAGAGGAGCCTAGCCAAGTGCTACAGACCAAAACTAACATCCTCTTTGGTGGCCATCGCGGTCGAGGTAATCAGAGGGGTAAAAACAACATAAAAAGAAACAATAAAAATAAGATTGGTGGAAAATGTGAAAGAAAACTCGCAACAATCATTATTCACAAAAATAAAATCATAACAAGGAATATCCTCTACAAAATATATCAAATAGCATGGAAACTAGTGCAAACAAAGAAAGGAACCGACCCCGAGCCACCATCAGGAGGAGGAAGAAGGTGTTAAGTATCATGTCAGCTCCCGAAGAGGCTATCACTCTTGTGCCAGTCTCGCCAATGATAGAAGGAACTCCCTTGGCCGGGCATCTCACCAATGGTAGAAGGAACTCCCTTGGTTGAGCTAGCATTTTGTCCCGTAGATGCATGTGAGTGGGTAACAGATTCCGACCTCCCCCACCGCGATCTCAGAAATATTTAGAGCAAGCTTTTCATTGCCAAGTTTCAACTCCTCAATAGATCCACTCAAAGTCAAAGAGGACTATGACGACTCAAACCTCTCGAACAATGCATCGAGAAAGGAATCGGGGAAAATGCCGAGGATCATTTCAATGAAATGGGAGTCTAGCAATGAGGCCGGATTCTAAGCCCCTTGGCTAATTACATCTGCAAGATGATCAGAGTGCAATGAGAGAGGCGAATGCCAAATCTTCTGATGATCCCTAGAGGTAAAGATAGCAGGAGGTTGATAATGCTACATGGCCTCCTCTTGGAAAGCAGGGTCGTGACGTGCACGTGACCCTCCATGAATTTCATCACCCTCTGTATATGGCCTCTTTGCCTTAGTATTCGAAGAGGTAGGGGCAGACCTCTTGTGCCCACGGGTGTGCCCTAGATGAGTTGAGCTTGAAACTTGACGACCCAAGACATGCGACCAGTTTGGCTGAACCAAGAAGTAATCGATGTTCTCCCAAGTAAGATCCAATATGCCATCTCCCTGCTGGTGGGGCCACTTGAAAGCTATGGCTATCAAGAACGGTATACCAAGAGACCTTGATCGGAAACTCGCGATGGCCTACCTCCTCAGTGGGAAACTCCCAACTGACTCCATGAACGAAAAAGAACTTTCGGTCCCAATTATTGGCATGGGAATAGCAGGGTTCTAGGTGTATGACCGATAGCCTATTTGCAAACAGATACTACATTGATTCCCCTCGTGTCACCTTACACCGTGGATATGGAAGAACTCACAAGAAATGAGGCCAAGGTCTTCTTCCATTGTGGCGCCCTTGTTCCTCAGTAAAGGGTTCAATGAGGATCCTTGGTGTCAGGGGTGCCAACTGGGCAGTAATACCCCAGATCTTACTCGAGGCTAAGTGTGTATTCTCATGTTGAGCACAATCCAAGTGAAATGTATTGCGGCATAATAAGTATAGAGATTAGTTGGAGACTAATGCTAAATGTAGCCAAGATTTGTACTAGTAAGAAAATGTAGCCTTCAAAATTAATATCCATATGTCATCGTTATTTCTTCCCAAATAATATTACACACCATCGTCAGTTCATCAATTACATCAAACTATGACGAATCATACATGATTCCTCGCTTTTTTTTTTTTTCCTTGTGGCGGAGGAATACCGTGGTTACAAACCAAACATCTATGAGTTTACAAATAAAGAACTAAAAACCTCCCAAAAACAAACCAACCAAACCAAGCAAGAAAAATAAATAAATAAACGCCGATCTAAACAAGCCTATAAGAATAAAACCAATGAAACTAAACAGGCCTATAAAAAGGAATGCAATAAAATATAAACAAGCCAAGATAAAAACCAAAACCAACAAACCAATAAAAAACCATAAACAGATATAAACAAACCTATAAACAATTAAAAACGAAATGAAGAAAGTCTCAAATAGTCAATCCGGACGATGCCTTTTAAAATCTGAGGGAATCTTTGAATGCTATTGTATATTTTATTTTTCTCCATTTCTCCTTCTCGTGTTAAAAAATCCGCAGCATAGTTTGCTTCAAGGAATTGATGTGCAACCATGTAATTCAGCCCACCAACTCCCTACATAAATCTTCCAAAAAATCTCAGAGATACCACAACGTGCACCTCCCCTTTCAGAACCACTCGACAACAATTTTTGAGTCACTTTCAATAATAATATTAAGCATTTGAAGCCTTTTACATAGCTGAATACCTTCCACAATAGCCTTCAATTCTGCATCATTATTAGTGCCATCTCTGTAATGAGTTGAGAAAGCCCCTTTCACCATGTCATTACTATATCTAATTATGCCACCACCTCCTGTATTTCCTTGATTACCACGACAACTACTATTGCAATTAAACTTTATCCAACCTACAGGAGGCCTAGACCATTTGACAATTTTTTCTGGTCTTGAAACATTTATAGGACATAGCAACCGAAAATTCTCAAGGATAGCTCTATCATGTTTTGAAAGATTACGGGCTGAACAAATGTTATCGCCAAGTAATTCTATCCATACATGATTCCTCGCTTAACTAAAATAAACATCTTAACAAATACAAATATCTACTAATTAGAGACAACCTCCACATCTACACCTTGGGTAGAGTTGTTCTTCTTCCTCAAGAAACTCTATTTGAGCTAAATCTGCATCAAGATCTATGGCTCCAACAAACAAAACCGCAGGAGGGGCCACTACATTGAGACTTCTAAGAAATCCCAATAGGTTAAAACCCATGATAGTAATATTAATGAGAATTAATAGAAATGAATATGCATGAACTGTTTCATGTAAACAATTTTGTGAACACATATATTTATGCATTGTGAGGAATCACCCTTCGAAAAAACCCATATGTATTCATTGTCATGGCAATGAATCACCCTCAGAATAAATCTCATGTATATATAGTCATGTCTAGGTCTACATTGTTTGTATATATGAAAATGATCTTGAAAGTTGAATGTTTTAAACTAAACTAATGAAAATATAAAATAGAAAGAAACAAGAACAGAACATTAGTTTGGCATTCTTTAGTATGCTAACCCTAATGATTGGACCACATTTTTGTAGATGTAAATAGACAAAAAAATTATTCGATGGTCATATTTCTAAATAACTCATATCATATGGTATTATTCCTAAAAACAATCGCATATGAAACTAATCCTAAGCATGTCACAGTACAAGGAGATGACCAAATTTACCTAAAATTTACCCATAAGAAAGCTCACGGGTATAATTATTATTTTATTTAAGAGACAATACAATTTAATTAAGGCAAAATAATTAGTAAGAAAAAAATGGAAAAAAAAAAGAGAGGAGCTAATCATCTAAATGAAAACTTTAGTAATCTTTCCTACCAAACTAAAAATATTTAGAACCTTGTGGACAAAAAGGTAGGCCATCAAACATAAACCTATGGACATACCACTGAGGGTGGTGGCTCAATGGTCCATGAGTTTGATAGTGGGCACTAGGTCCTCGGGTTGAATCCCGCAACGGGAAGCACTTAGGATTATTGGTGACCCATTGACTCATGGACCATTGATGCCCTCGTGGGGCTGGTGTTAGACTATGGTTCAAGTCTGACTTATAGGGAATGCCTGCAGTTCTCGCCATCTCAGCCCCTCCTGTCTAGCTCCTCAGTGGGTTGGGTGTTGCTATGGTCACATCTGGGTAGAGAAGCCATCTCTGGTCGCTTCCTCCAACCCATTTTGCCAAGAAAAAAAAATCTCAAGGACAAGAATGTAATTTTGCTCATTAAACACAAACCTCAAGGACAAAAAGGTAATTTCTCCATTAGTCATCAAACATAAACCTCACTAGCAAAAAGATATATTTTCCATCAAACACAAACTACTATTCATACCATTCACATGTTAACGATTTTATTAATAGAATAGATAAGAACACCATATTATCAAAGTTTTTAATGTCATCTTAGTGTGATTAGATCGATTTTGATGAGTGGATCATAAATTACATTGCAATAGAACGATGATTTAAAAGAATAAAATAATTCAGATTTTTCCAAAAGACAATACGACGAGATCAATATATAGATCAGGAAGTATTTTTCTATCAAAGATACATGTGATCGTCTTTTTATTTTTCCTTGAACAATGAATAAATTAATAACTTCTCGCATGCGAAATTGATTAATTTATTTATAACTCTTACCTCTCCGTACAATTGCACTAGTTTTTATTTATTTATTATTATTATTATTATTTTTTGATATGGGTCTAATCATTTTACAAAGGATGGTCCACATAGATACCGGTTGTCTAAAAATTAGGAATTTGTACTTGTTAATGTTAGCAATCTAAGAGTGAGTCCAAAATGAAGGGAATCTAACCTACTTAATGTCTTAATTCAGCTGTTTAATTAGCCTTTGACTTGGATGCATGGCCAATATATATCAGATAATGCAAGCCACGTATATGCCAAAAACTTGATTAATTTTGCTGATTAATTAAACTATATATGATTTTGATATCTCCATTGGACACGTACGTCGCAACTTTTTTCAAATAACGAATCCGCCTCTAACAATTGTTTGTTTTTTAAAAACATCTCATTTCATCTCATCTCATCTTACCTCATCATTACAAATTTTTCAAATCCACACACAAAATAAAATAAACAATTCAACTTTTTCAAATCCCAAAACAATAATAATATTAAAAAATATATTCTAACAATATT
The DNA here is from genome assembly GCA_022457165.1 of Juglans mandshurica. Lineage (NCBI taxonomy): Eukaryota > Viridiplantae > Streptophyta > Magnoliopsida > Fagales > Juglandaceae > Juglans > Juglans mandshurica. Next base: position 38,860,394 of record CM039619.1, read on the forward strand.
TTATTCAAATTTTTAACTTTAATCTCAACTTATCTCATTTCATCTCATCTCATCTCATCTCTGAAAACAAACAAACCTGTCATTTTCTTATGACATAATTCATATGATCGCTAATACCTTAATTCAAACGAAAGTAACTTCATATGATATGTAATATCTTAACCAAACGTAACCTTTGATTGTGCCAATTCAACTACCATACATGAACATGAAGAGCTTCTCTTCAATTGCTTTTAGAATCGCAGCCACACACACACCAAAAAAAAAAAAAAAAGAAGTTATAGGGCATATGCTCATATATATTTTTAGAGTAATGCTATACATCATATTCTTATCTTATTTTGATCATACTAAGTAGTATGTGACACAATCATCACCATTAGATGATAAAAAAGTATGCAATAAATGATCATTTAATGGTAATAAATGTGACACATCTTATTTAGTGGGATAAAAGTCAGATGGTAGTATGATGTATAGAATTTTCTATATTTTTGTGCCTACTTGAATAAGTGGCCCTTATCTCTCTTTAGTATTTTTCCTTTTTTCTGGTATGGAGAAATTCTACATAAAAGTCTTAAACCACATACTTCTAAATAATTAATATGTGATTTGTCATTTTTATCATTCTATCTTAATACTTAAATACACGTGTGTTTAAATAAAAGAGGAAAAATGAAATAAAAATATTTTTTTCTACAATTTATTATGTCATGTTAGCATTTTCATCAATTCTACCATAGGGAGAAATATAAGGATTGAACTGACATAATCAAGAAATTAGTCAAGAAATTTAAATATGATTCAAAGATCATATCATTTAAATCATGACCTCATACACCCATCAATTCTTTCCTTATTAAATTACAGATGCATCATGTTAGGGTACACATACAATGACACAAGTGACATTACAAATTAGCAACGTGCAATAGCCATAGGTACTAGCTTCGTCTCACAGGTTACTGTACCTACAATAGAAAATGTCGTTTTCACTTTTCACGGCCAATAAAAACTTGCGGCTATATTTTAAGAGAAATACTATAACCATAAAATGATTACACAAAAATAATTCTATAAATTGATGTGTCTTGATATGATTTATCAGATTATAAAATTATTTTTATTGTATTACAGATCTGACGACTCATATGAAGCCACATCAATTTGTATAATTATTTTTGTGTAATCTCTTTGTATGTGTATCACATTATATATTGTTTTAAAGAAAAGTTAGTTCAAAGTTGAAACGTCATCACAGGGGTATAAATGTCCACAAAGTAAGAGGAGAGATTCGCATCTCAAAATTTAGAGCAGCGGATGCTGCACGAGACCCTTTCCGATAACAATAAAAATATTTTTTATATTTTTTGAAAATAAAAAATTTATAATATTAAAAAAATAAAGATACATACAGTTGTGGAGTGTACAAACGTCGTATAGTCACTTTAAAAAAGAATAAGATCCATTGTTAAAAATTAATTTCTTTTTATATAGATTTCATATTTATTTATTTTTTTAAAAATAATTATACGGTATTTGTACACTCACGATTTATAATTTTTCTATTTTAAAAATTTAAGGATTTGACGTTAAAGAAGCGTGCATATTAATATAGACATCGAGTAGTCCCTAAGGGCCCAACCTACATTTATTAGCATCGTGAACAAAGAATGTGCGGAACAGAAACTAGTGGTTGGATCCGACCTTTGGATTTTGTTTAAGGTGCCTTAATTAATTTTTTCTTTCCAAAGTTGGATTTGCGTTCTGACTTTTGGACTCTTTTTTTTTTTTTAATTAAAAAGGGGGAAAAAAACAACATGTGATTAATGTTTAATGTGTGTTGTTTTATTTTATTATTTAATAATATGGTTTGGTTTTTAAAACTACTTTGGGGGCATGAGCCTAGACAAGTTGGATGGATTGATTGAGACAGGTACGTCTCGCCCACCACATTTTTGGACACATCAAGGTTGATGAACTGCTACAAATTTTACGGATTTCAGCTTTTAATTCCTCATTTTAATCGATTTTGATTTCATTTTCTTTCACGCATTCGACTGGGATGTGTTGGAGAATCAGTACGTAATACGTATCATCCCCCTTTCCCCATATCAATCAAAATAAGTAATTAAAAACACTGAACTACGACTGTAAATGGCACAACAACGTACGGATGATATTATTGGGGCATGGTTTGCAAGTTGTTTGGGAAGCAATTGGGGCCTGGGACCTACTTCCCACCTGATACAGTCTAGCATTTATAGGAAGACAAGGTTTTGATTAGCTCTTCAAATATCTAATAGTCGTGCTACAGATCACACGAACTCAACACGGACACAGGCCGCTAAAATAACATTATTTTGCCTTCCTTGTGTTCGTGTTGACTCCGTGCATTGAGTCTAACCAAATCCAATTCTCTCCCTCGATATTGGTTGAACCTTGCATTGAGTACAGTTTTTGCTAAACATTGTGGTAGAGAGGATTAGGTGAAACTAAGATTAGCCCAATAAAGTAAAGGCATATCAGCTTAACTCTCAAAACAATTTAATTATGAGAAATGCATATGTAAGTTTTGTTGAGAAGATGATGTCTTGCCATGTTTATATATTTTAGTTTTGATTTAGAGGGTGATTCCTCAACATGACCCATGAATACATGTGTTTTTGCCAAGAGGGTGATCCCTCACAATGCATAAATATATATGTTCATTGATTCACTTACATAAAATTGTGCATGCATATTCATCACTATTGTCTCTCATTAATTGTACTATCTTGAGTTTTAACCTGTTGTGATTTCTTAAAAGTCTCATATTTAGTTTCGTTTACCGGAGCCATAGCCTTGATGTAAATGTAGCCCAAGTGAAGTTCACCGAGAAGAAGTACCGATCTCGTCCAAATTGTAGATACAGAGGCCTATTTTCTATATTAGTTATTTGTATTTGTCAAGATGTATATTTTAGTTAGGCAATGAACCATTTTTGGTTCATTATATTTAGACATAAGTGATGAACTGATGACGGTATATAATATGATTTTGGAAAAAGTTACAGTAACATATGGATCTTATTATAATTAATGGATGAGCTTCTTATTGGTATAAACCGATGGTGCAATTAGTATTAGTCTTTGACTAATCATTTACTTATTCAACTGCGACTTATTTCACTTACCACATACTTGACCCATGATTACGCGCATAAACCTGACAAGAACAACAGAGTGTTGCCGACCGACTAGCATCCCTGGCACCATGGATCCTGTGAGGACTACGCCAACGCAAGGGATAGACCACCAATAAAGCTTGAGTGGAAGGAAAAAAATGAAAAGTCACTTCATTGGTGTGGTAGCAAACAACCGCGGGTGTTGCAGAATGTAACTAGTCCAACATATGTGCCAACAACACTATGTAGAAAGCCTAGCTAACACATCCCGGCATGAGATGATAAAGAACTTTTTTCCTTGTGGTAGGCGAGCTAGAAAAGCCACCCACCCAACACATGAAGGCAAAGAACGAGCTTAAGGCGAGCAACGGTAAAGACAAGATCTTTGCTGACATATGAGCTTTTCGGGACTACGTGAAAATGCTCAGAATGTGGTAGTATCATATGCAAAAGCCCATGCTTCATCTAAAGAGTCACATCCAGAGTGGGTTTGTGGAAAAGATTATGACTTGGCATATCATATTGTCTGACCCTAAAGATATGGTCTAATGCCACGAGGGAGATCCTCACTCAAAAAGAGGCTGAGGACTGGACTCAAGGCAGACCGTAAGAACATGCAAACCATGTCCTGCCAGTCTGTCTTTGTCATCCTACAGTAGGACGATCGAGACTAAAGGTCTCCTATCCAAGCATGTCTAGATTTAGAAGGATGTTAGAAGGACACCTAACGAACTCGTGCTATAAGAGGCTTAAGGTAAAAGCCAAAATTTCACTTTTGAGATCGTAAACACCTGAGAGCCCTTGGAGTTAGATTCTTCAAATGAAGCAAGTGACTTTAAAGGAGACAAAGAAAGGAGCAGAGCAATGCCACTGTAATTCTAAGGCTATGAGGTAGGTTAGCTTCTAAAATAGTGTTGAAGAATGAGAGTAAATGTTGTATGAGGATGGCATGGTATTTTGGCATATATATAGTTGGGGACAGACGAGTAGACTTGCACCATGTTGGTCGAGTTGTCTTGCACCATGTTAGTTGTTGGTTAAGTGGGACAGGCAATATATGTTTGTGTGATGAATATCTATAAGAAAATTGTGAACGTCTATGTAATTGGTGTTACGTGTTTTATGTGTTGGAGAAGAGGGTGATTCCTCGCCTTGGCGTCATATACAACTATATATACATATATATACACATATATATGTTGAGCATAGGGTGATTCCTTGTTATACTTATATAGATGTGTTTTACTGAGAGAGTGATTGTGAAGGCCGCGCCAGCACAAGGGGACAGACCACCAATATAGTGTGAGTGGGTGGAAAAGATGAGAAACAATTTCACTGGTGTGGTGAAAAATAACCGCGGGTGTTGCAAATTGCTACTAGTCCAATTTATGGGCAAGCAACACTATGTAGAAAGTCTGGCTGACATGTCCCGATGCAATGTGTTAAAAGACTTTCCACCTTATGGTAGGCGAGCTAGAAAAGCTACCTAATGTACTAAGGCCAACAATGAGCTTAAGGCAAGCAACGGTTGATGAGAAGACCCTTAATGGCATGTTCGAGCTTTCTAGGTCTACACAAAAATGCTCAGAAGGTCACAAAGTCATATGCAAAAGTCCACACTCTATCTGAAGAGTCACATTCAGAGTGGATTTGCTGAAATGATTACGACTTGGCACACCATATCATCTAAGCCAAGATGTAAGGTATAACGCCACGTGGGAAACCCTCAGTCGAAGAGAGATTGGGGATTGGACATAAGGCAGGCTATAAGGACATGTAGACCATGCCCTACCAATCTGTCTTGGTCATCCTGCAGTGGGACGATCAAGACTAAAGGACACCTATTTAGTCACATTTGGAGTAAAAAAAGGTCAAAAGGACAACTGATGAACCTGTGCTATAAAAGGCTTAAGGCAAAAGCTAAAATCTCACTTTTGAGATCGTAAACACCTAAGAGCCCTTGGAGTCAGATTTTTTGAATAAAGCAAGTGACTTCAAAAGAGACAAAAAAAGGAGCAGCACAGCACGATCGCAATTCTAAGACAGTGAGGTGGTAGGTTAGCTTCTAAAACCATGCCAAGAAATGGGGGGTAATGTTGTGTGAAAATGTTATGAAATTTTGGCATATGCATACTTTGTAGTCTCTCCCTTTCTGATCATGGAACAATAAATATTTTTGCCATTATGTTTACTGGTATTTTTACTTTGTAATTATTGAGATTTGAATGCATTTGTTTTCAAAGTTTTCTCTGAGTATTTGTATTTATGTGTGAATAAGTGTATTGCGTGTTGATCATCATTAGACGAGAAGGAGAATTCCCTAGACTATTCTTGCGATATGTCACCACGAGTTTCATATGGGTAGAGAGAGTCCCCGTGAATGATTGGGGTGGAGGTAGTATCGTGTTGGCCTCACCTGATTGACGGGATGAAAAATCCACCGAGCGTATCAGTTACTTGGTTGGTCAGGTAAACGTTCCTCAGTGCAACATGTATATCTTTTTATGAGAGTTGACCTATGTTGGGGACAAGCGTGCTAACTTGCACCATGTTGGTCGAGTGGGAGAGATTCCTCGATTTCGAATGGTGGAGTGGCTCACCCCCTATTGGCCCACCAGGCAAGGAATTTCTGTGTGACGAATATCTATGTGATAACTGTGAATTGCTATGTGATTGGTGTTATGAGTTTTATGTGCAGGAGAAGAGGGCGATTCCTCGCCTCGGCAACATGTACAATTATATATTGTATTGAGTTTTGCATAGAGGGTAACTCTTCAGAGGGTGATTCCTAGCCATACTTATATAGATATGTTTTTCTCAGAGGGTGATTCATTGCCATGCTTATATAGATATGTTCTACACAGAAGGTGATTCTTTGCCATGTTTACAAACAAATGTGTTTTTGCTTGAGAGGGTGATTCCTTGCCACATACTAATACATGCGTTCTTTCATTTTATACATGAAATTGTTCATTGCATATTCACAAGCATTGTTTCTCATTAGCCATTTTTTCATAGTTTTTTGACCTGCCTATGGTTTTGATATCATAACCATAGATTTTGATGCAAACATAGACTAGGAGTGATACCCCAGGAGGAAGAGCCAACCCATCCCAGGCAATATGTGCATAGGCTTATTTCGTATGGTAGAACTTGACCATTTTGATATTTGTACTTGTAAATATTAGTCAGGCGACCAAATAGGTTCGATCGACCTTTTTTGGGGTGTTTGAACCAAATAGCTGGACATGTGTATAACCTTTTAGGGAATGAAATGACATGTGGGTATTGTGAGAATGTAATTATGGTTTTTAAACTTCTGGTGCTCTTATGTTTAGACTTCAAACTAACCTTTATTTTATGCTTGCAAGTGAGATACCTAGTGAGTATTGCACACCTAACCCTCACCAGGTCTTTTATTGAAGAACGAGGAGCCACAATAATTGCTCACCATGTTTATGAATATATGTGTTTTTGGCCGAGTGGGTGCCACACATTAATACATGCGTTCACCCATTTCATTTCATGGAACTATTCATTGCATATTCACCAGCATTGTTTCTCTTTAGTGATCTTGTCATAGCTGCTTAACATTCCTATGGTTTCAATATTGGAACCATAGACTTTAATGCAGTAGACCCCGAAATGATATTTGAGGAGGAGAAGCCAACCTAGCCCGAGCAATAGGCTTGTATTTGTAAATATAAATTAGGCAACCATATGTGTTTGGTAGACCTTATTTTGAGTGTACGAATCAAACAATTGGACATGTGTATAATCTTCTATGGAATGAAGCGACATGTGAATATTGTGAGAATGCATTTATAGTTTTCTTTAGACTTCTGGTACTATTACGTTAGCTTTTAGGATAAATCTTTATTTTCTGTTGCAAACCAGATGTCTATTCCCAACACATGCATTTCCTAGTGAATATTGCACGCCTAATCCGATTCAAACCTTGGGTGTTGCCGATTGGTTGGCATCTTTTGCACCATGGATCTTAGCCAGGTTTTTTACTGAGGAGTGAGGCATCATAGATCCTTGCCAGGCTCCCTACAGAGGAACATGGCACCACAACTTGGTATCAGAGCAATTTTATGGCTATGGGTAAATCCATGATGTCATGTAGGGAAAGTACTAGAGAAATAAGGATTTGATTTGTAGCAACATAGGCTTGAATTTTAGTATAGTAGGTTTGATTAGTGGTAATTCTATGAGAGATAAACTAGAAAGTCATAGCCTTAGGTTGTATACCAGGATTTGATTATGGTGCGGCTGAAAGTTCAACAAAACGGGTGAGCAATGAATAATCATAAGGGAGATCAACCTCCTGTGGAGGGAGGCAACGAAGTAGCACGAGCAATTAACCGTATCACGAATGTGAGCAACATGAATTCTTTGGATGTCATATGCAAATACAAGTTAATCACCCGAGGGATGAGCAATAAGGGTGTACGTATGAGTGCTTTTTGGCTTACCATTACTTATGATTCTTTGGTAATGTAGGACCAATGAAGGCCGAAAGGTGGATCAAAGACATTGAGAGGACTTTCAAAGTGTGTGGCTGCACGGAAAGTCAAAATGTGCTATATGCGAGCTATTTGCTCCAAGGGGAAGTGCGGCAATATGGTAGGGTGCCAAGAGGCAGCTGGTTGTCATGGAACTAGGATCTATGGAGGCGATTTCTTGGGAAATTTTTAAGAAAGAATTCGACAATCGGTACTTTCCTTCCATTGTGAGACAACAGAAATAAAAAGATTTCGCTAACTTGGTTTAGGGCAGCATGACAGTTGGACAAGTGGTTTGGGAAGGTTTGCCCCTCACCTTATCTCTATGGAAAAGATGGTACTGAGTGGTTTTAGGATGAACTACAATAGCATATACAAATGCAATTGGCTTGTCATTAGATATAAGATTTTGAAAGGGTAGTAAATCTGGCCTCTATCGTGGAATGCAAGCATCGCAACCTAGTGGCTGTTACGATAGGCCAAAAGCAAAGGATGTTTATGGGAGAAGGAAGTAGTTCGGGTTCCCCCCCAGAAGTTTGTGACGAGGATAGGGGTACACCCATAAACTACTCCTGGGGTATGTATGGGAGGCAAGGCACCAGTGTGCAGTCATTTTCATAGGTCTCACGAATGAGAGTTTTCTCAAACCTCACTCTCATGCTATAGCTCTGGACAAGCAGGACATTACCTTGGGGATTTCCTTCAGGCAATTCAAGTACATAGAACTGGCCTTATCGAAGGACGGGGAGACCAAAGATAGGTGGTACAAGTGAGAGTATATGCCCTAACATGCAGGGAAGTCGATGAAGATGCCCCAGAGACTCAAGAGGTAGGATTCATCATAGGTACAAAGCCTCGACCTTAGTTAACTAGATAGTAATTTTAGGAACATAGCGTAAGGGTCGATTTTGTTCGGTTGTTTCAGGGTGAGTTAGGATGTTTGAATACTACTCGAGTACTTTATTTGACTCAGGTACGTCCCTATAATTCGTAACTATTATGTTTGCTAGAATAAGCATGGAGCCAATGCAATAGAAAGTCTCCGAGGCACTACCAACTAGAGAAGTAGTGTTGTGTACCAAGATAGTTGCAAGTTATCCCCTAGAAATAGGCGGAGTCATTTTGAAGGCAAATTTGTTAGTGTTTTACTTATTGAGATTTGATATTATCCTAGAAATGGATTGGTTGTTTTTACATTACGCGAGTATTAACTGCTAACAACGGTTTGTAGCATTCCAAGTGCCTGGGATGGAAGACAGGGTATTCCAAGACAGTAAATTATGGTTAATTATAGGAATAATTACATCATTGCAAGCCAAGAAGTATTTAGTGAGTGGAGCTGAGACTTATTAATGCACTAGTGCTTAAGCCAAAGGAGCCTAAGGAAGTACAATAAATACCAATAGTGGATGAATTCCCAGAAGTATATGGGGAATTGCCAGGATTACCCCTCTTAGAGTGGTTGAATTTAATTGAACTAGAACCAGAAACAATTTAGATAAATAAGGCACCTTATAGGATGGTCCCATCAGAGTTGAAAGAACTAAAAGGTCAACAACAAGAACTCTATTAGTGAAGGTATTTATCAGGCCGAGTATATCGTCTTGGGGAGCTTCGTTGCTATTCGTTAAGAAGAAATGTGGGACACGTAGGATGTGCATAGACTATCAGGGAACTAAACAAGCTAACCATAAACAATAGATATCCCTTGCCCAGGATAGATGACTTCCTTGATCAGCTGTAAGGAGCCTCAATATTCTTTAAAATTGATCATAGGTTCGGTTATCATCAATTAAGGATCAAGAAGAGCGACATACCAAAAATCGCATTTTGGACAAGGTATGGCCGTTTCGAATTTATAGTGATGTTGGTTAGGTTAGCTAACGCCCTAGCAACATTTATGGACATTACAAGGTGTTCAGGCCATTCTTGGACATATTTGTGGTAGTGTTCATATATGATATCCTAGTGTACTCCAAGGATGTCAAAGATCATGGAAGCCACCTAAGGTTGTACTGGGAAACTTAAAGAATATAGGTCGTTCACCAAACTCAACAAGTGTGAGTTTTGGTTAGACGAAATAAAGTTCCTCAGTCACATGATATCCAGGGAAGGAGTCACGGTAGATCCAAGTAAGATTGAAGCAGTCGTGAATTGGTAATGTACTACCATGATACATGAAGTTAGGAGTTTCTTGGGATTAGCTGGTTATTACAGGAGATTCATAGAAGGGTTCTCTAAATTGTTGACGTCTCACACGACATTGACTAGGTAGAATGCCAAATTCATTTGGACCGAATTGTGTGAGCTAAGTTTTAAGGAATTGAAGAGAAGGATGATTGCATCCCCTTTGTTGGAATTACTAGAATCCCATAAACCATTCATTGTGTACAATGATGCATCCAAATATGGACTAGGATGTGTTCTGATGCAATAAGGGAAGTGGCTTATGTGTCTAGATAATTGAAGGATCAAGAAAAGAACTACCCCGCCCACAATATGGAATTAGAAGCCGTAGTGTTTGCTTTGAAAATTTGGCAACATTACTTATATGGAAAGTTTTATGAAGTATACACTAATTATAAGATTTTGAGACGTCTCTTTACCTAGAAGAACCTCAACATGAGACAAATGAGATGGTTGGAGACTATAAGCGATTACTAGTGCGAAATCAAGTACCATCCAAGTTAGGGCCTTCACATTTAAGTTTGGAAAAGAACAAAATCTTGTCATACGAAGGACGAAGAGTGGTTCCGAAGAATTAAGAGATTAAGAAATGAGTACTCGGCAAATCTCATTCATTGTCATATTCGATACATCCAGGAAGTATGGAGATGTATTAGGATCTTAAGAAGAACTTTTGGTGGGAAGGAATGAAATGGGACATCGTCCACTTTATCGAAAAGAGTACCATTTGTAGGCGAGTAAAGGTTGAACATGAGAGCACTGTCGAAAACTTGCAGCCCTTATCCATTACATAATGGAAGTGGGAAGATATAGCGATGCACGTTGTGGTCAGATTACCCCGAACTCTGAATGATAAAAATGCATTTTGGGTAATCATAGATAGACTAACCAAGAGCGCCCATTTTCTACCAGTTACTACAACATATGCTTTGGGTAAGCTAACTCGATTGTACGTAAAGGAAATAGTTAGGCTCCATGGAGTGCCTAAGGCTATAGTGTCAGATTGGGCCTAAGATGCATGTCCCAATCTTGGAATAGTCTGCAAGCAGCGATGGTTACTAAGTTAAGATTTAGTACTGTGTATCATCTGCAGACCGATCGACGGTCGAAGAGGACAATCCAGATGTTAGAAGATATGCTAAGGGCATGCATGTTAGACTTTAACAGCTCTTGAGAAAGTTACGTCCCACTTTTTGAGTTTGCCTACAACTACATTTATCAGACGACTATCCAAATGGCCTCATACGAGACCTTGTACGAAAGGAAATCTAGATTGCCTTTATGTTTGGATGAAGTTGGAGTGACCAGGATAATTAGGCCAAACATAATACTGGAGATAAGAGAGCAAGTAAATCTCATACAGGAAAGAATGGTGATGGCTTAAAGTAGACAAAATAGCTATGCAAATATAAGAAGGAGAGAGTTGACATTTGAAGAAGGTGATTGAGTGTATCTCAAGGTATCAACTACGAAAGGACTAAAAAGTTTAGGGCTAAGAAGAAAGCTAAGCTCAACGTACATTAGACCCTATCAGATATTGGAGAAAGTAGGCCCAGTAGCGTAAAAAGTGGTGTTTCATGTTTCCTCATTGAGGACAAGTTTTGGGAACAAACAACCCCATGTGATTAATCCAAGTCTAGTTCCATTGCAAGAAAGTCTCACCAATAAGGAAAGGCCAAAAAAAAATCGTAGACTGGAAGGACCAGAGGATACGGTCCAAAACCATTTCTAAAAGTGCAATGGGGATGCCCGAGAAACGATGAGTTTACATGGGAAGGTGAGTGGGTCACGTGGGAGCAGTTTTTCTATTTATTCGATCCACAGTAATTGGCCTGGAATGCAATAAGTATGGGTAGTTTAGTCAAATCGAAGGCATGAGTGCAACTATAAATAGCCTCTGGGCTGTTCATTTGGTTACAATATCTAATTGCAAAACAATTATCATGGTGCAAGAAAAGAGGACTGCACGAAATGTAGCCTTACAACTGAAAGTATTTTATCGTTTCATGGAAGGTGATGTGAAGCAGCAAAGCTTGAAGGAGAATGCCCACAAATTGAGAAGGAACGCCATCGAACAACCCCTAACTTTGGGTCTAAGTGCATGCACTTGCTGCTGTTGCTGATGTCTAAGCACGTCAGTTAGTAAACGTATTGCTTCAGTGAATCCTTGTTCCCTATCCATTGTGGGATTCTGATTCTCTTGATTGATCTATCCTCTAGGGTTTCGAGGTATCTTACCGCGAGTCATGTGTCACTTCCTGAAACACACGGGCACGCATATCAAAACCACATACTAGCTCTTATACTTCAAGAAATTCAAACCTAACAACGACTAAAATTTCAATCATATAATTTGGTGCAATTCCTAAGGATATGTGGATTTAACCCAAAGACGTATTGCTCTGATACCACCCTGTGATGCCCCCAGATTCCGCTTGGGATTGGACGAACATCTGAAGCATCGAGACATATAACACAAGGTTACCTGCTCCCGTTCATGACAGTTAAAGATGCAATGCACCTAGTATGCATCTAGTAATATGCAATATTCATAGCGGATACTTTTTTTCTTTCAACAATACTATGCACCAAACTAGTAACATCCCAAATGATTCTGAAACATATTACAAAAAACAAGAAAGTGATACGTAACTATGATTACAACACAAGTCCAAAACATATGTAATCTTAGAGGTATGGGAGACAAAGCTCCATAAGTACATTCATCAAAATAAAATTACAGGGCTAGTCCATTGAGCAACTCGCGTAACTAGACTAAGAATGCCATAATAATATCTATAAACTTAATCATGGAAACCACGAGCCCCATGTTGAGTCAGCACTACCTAATCGACCTCCTCCAATCGACCAGGATCCGCTCCATCTCTTGATCCTGGTACATCGCCTACCATTCAGGGGGAATGGTAGTTGGGACTGCCAAAGGGAGATTTGAGTACAAATCTTAGCAAGTTAACAGGAAACTTTAACATACAGTTTATGGATGCATGCATGGCTGTGAAGGCATGAATGCATAATCATAATCACAAATAAGTATGACATGACTTGGCATATAACACGGCATAAACTGCATGACTTGAACTTGACTATAGACTGAACATAAAATTGAACTTGACAGGACGTGAACTTGGACATGAATTGACTTGAATATGATCTTAACGTAACATGAACTTACACTGAATGTGAACTAACTGAAATTGAACATGAATTAAACTAAACGTTGAATAACATGAACATGAATGTGAAATATATGAATTTTGAATCTTGTTCAATAAATAGACATGATTAATAAACATGAACACATGGGTGCTACACAATTCCTCTTGATCCGTGTGTCCCTACCGATTACCGCATCACAACACAGATATCTGCACCTGCTGTGGAACATGTAATGTACGTATCCAGTGTCAGGTATTTGCACTAGCATGAGTATATATAACATGAAATTGAAATGTGGGTGGCACCATCAGCATTAGTGTCTGACTTCCTTCAGTGACCAGTTAATTAGGCCCAATTCAAAGCCAGTTGATCTTTACTTTTTCAACCTAGGGAATTTCACACTGATTTAGACACTCTAGCATGAACAAAGGAGTTCGACTAGGATATTATCCCATCCTAACCCTTAGGGTCGTGATAAACGTAAACCAACTTGACTTGACTTGGAAAAAATATTATCGAGTTACACAAACTGTACTCGAGACATAAAGTTGCATGAAATGAAAGGACAGATGACCTGACGTAACGTAACGTGAGATGTACATGAGCTACATGACATGACGTACCAGGAAACAATCAAACATTTTGTGACATGGCATAACATGTAACAGATAAACGTTCAGTGACATGGCATAATGTGTAACAGATAAACATTATGCGACATAGCATAACATGTAACAGATAAACATTAAGTGACAGAATATATTGGGTAACAAATAAATATTATATGACAATATATTTTATATGACAGATAAATATTTCATGACAGAATATAATATGTGTAACAGATATACATGTAGTGACATGGTATGACATGGCATATATGATAACATAAGTATATAAACAATAGTTATCTTACCAACATACATACACAATAATCAACTTAAACGCTAACTTATAGTGATCATCGCATTATAGAGAAAAATGTGCGAAATAGGAGAAACTATAAGTAGGAATTTCTAAACGTTAGAAACTTCATTACTAATAAGTTAGAATCGTGAAAAGACTATTTTATAATAAAATTTCCATTTTACTCTCTATATGTGGGAAAATTATTATTTTACCTCTAACTTAAAGATTTTACATTCTAATTCCAAACTCACCAAAATTTACATTCCTCATGTAAAGTTTGTCCAAAGTCTAAATATCTAATTAGAAAAATTTAAAACGCATCACAACTAACACAAACACACTAAGGCGGAAACCTTCAAAGGCAAAAACTCTTGATTTTTGTTACAATTCTTTCAACCTCATTCCTCATGCTTAAAACCAAAATATTGCAACATGGATGATCACATCCTATGTTTAAAAATCATACAAGATCAACCAACAAAAATCACTTTACAAAAATCACAAAAATATTTTTAAAACAAAGCTCCAAGCTTTTACTAAAAACGTAACCTTTGATTCTCAAGGTTTTGTCTCTTTTTAAAACATTTCCAAGAAATCTAAGAGTTCAAAAATACACTTCCAATATATTCATAACACACTTCAAAGAATTATATTGCTTTGAATCATCAAGCAAACATCACAAAATCACAAGATCTAACACCAAACTTTCAGCTTCAATATTTATACTTACTCATAACCGATTGCCTTAAGGTTTGGTTTTTTATCAAATACTTTGATCTGAAACATACCACAAACAAATCACAAACCAACAACATCACATGTTTAAAAATCATGTCCTAGAGTAGATTCAAGCATTAAACTCAAGATCACATGGCCATATTTGAATTAAAACATCCATATAACCGAAAACCTCAAATATGTGACCTAACCGAGTCTCTTCATGCATAAAAAATCAAATCTTTAAAAACAATACAAAAAATCTTCAAACAAACATCCTAACATATAGATCAAAGACTTAGGATCATCATATAAAAATATCAAAGCCATTGGAACATTATTTTATCTCAAAAGATCCAAACTTTCACAAAATATAAACTATTTAACTCATTCAATTTCCAATTTTTTAGATCTAAGAAAAAATTTCATCAAAAGCTTATAACATGTAAAGAATCCTCATCAAAATTTCATATAAACATGTTAACTGCACTCCATAAAAATATCAGACCAAGATCTTTCCAGTAGCTTTATCAAAAATACCAAAATATCAAGCACTGTCCAATTTATGGCTAAGATGACCTTTCCAAACTTAAATAAAGCTTTTTACCGACACAATTACCATTAAAATCAACACATGAACAACTTTTGTGAATGAAACTTTGTGAGAAAATACTTACAAATCATCAAAAAGGGCGGGCAAAGTGACTCAAGAAATCTGTCCGTGAGTATTTTTAGGTTTTTCTTCAAGATGAGTGTTGGAAAGGGATGAAATGAAAGGGAATGGACATGAATGCCTTCTTACATAATGGAGGGGTGATGAGAGGGTTGTTGTAACGCCCCAATGGAAGACTCAAACTACATGGCCTATACTCCAAAAGTACTAATCAATGATACAATTGGAGCCTCATTAGAATCTTATAAAGAGCAAGAACTTTTCATTTATAAGCAATGTGGGATCTCATGCACCACCTACCCTTATTCTTATTATATGGGATATCACAATCTACTCTCCTTAAATTCCCGACGTCCTCGTCGGGCCTGTCCGTTGTAGGTGGCACTGCTCAAGTCCCACATTTCTAGTTAGGATAGACTCTGATACCATTTTCATATTCAAAAACCATTTTCATAATCAAAAACCCTTTTTCATATTCAAAAACCCTTTTTCATATTCAAAAACCATTTGGCATAACATAACTGAACATTTTCATCTTATCATATCATATCGTATCATATCATATACCATGTTCAACTCCCGTGGAAGGGTTGTGCTATCCCCGGTAGCCAAACCGAGCAGTATCATATTGTGAAACTTCCACTTTTTCAATCTCAGAGTCTCGAGTGTGCACAGAGGAAAGAACACATAAAAAAAAACTTTGTTTCCAAAGTGGATGCACTCATATCATATCATATCATGTTGGTATCAACCATATCACATGAACCAGTATCATCATATCATAACCATATTCAGAATCAGAATCAAAACAGATAAGTATGTCAAAGGTTTTTCATATCCATATCATATCAAACCTTGTGCCGAACATATTCATATCATTTTCATATGATCAATAACATATCTAAAACATTTCATATCACATGTATAAAAAATCTCAATTTTCATATTCGCACTTTTGTACATTTAAAAAACATGTCAAATATTGCTCATGTCCACACTATTCATGTCAAAAAGCATTTTTCTCTTTCATATAGATTTTCATGAGCGAATGCAAAACACATATATTGAGGTTATTTTCACGTTTTCTTTTAAAAACATATCATGCACATTTTACAAACCAACTTCAGTTCATTTTCATTTTTATGCAAATCTAGTATAGGAACACCAGTTACATGGACTTTATAGCTTTTTAGAAAATCTTCACAACACCACCCAACGAATATCAATTGTCACCTATAGAAAAATTCATGTAACTTGAATAAATCTCTAATTTGAATAGTTATTTCGTAATTATACCTGAAATACCTATTTTAATACCTCAAGACCTAAAATTCTCATAACCCCAAAAATACCATCACTTCCCAAATTCCTCAATACCACTTAATATCTTCGACTAAGATATTAAATTCTAACTTATTTACTATTGAAATCAAACTATAAAATTTAATACTAGATAATATAATAAAAGTACTATACTTTAAAACCCTAATTATCTTCTATAATAATATTTATACTTAAAAACCAAGCCTTCACTTAGTAAATTAAAAACCAAGCCCAACGTATAACTAGGGGTATTTTGGGAAATATTCATATAATTCATGGGTTCTTTGGTGAGCACGTTACAAAAATAAACTTCCAAAAATACAAAACATAACCCATGATAGCACTAAGCTCACCGGGAAAGGAGCTGCAACAGGGCTATGCAGCTAAGATGCATACTTCGGCGAGCTGGGAGGCTGCACACTGAGAGAGAGAGAGAGAGAGAGAGAGAGAGAGAGAATTCAAGAGAAATAGGGAGAGACGTAGAGGAGACTGGTGGCTTACCATGAGAAGGACGACGGACTTTAGGGCACACGCAGCGATTTCTGTGGAGGTAGAGGCAAGGTGGAGGGGCTAGCGACGTCGTTGGCTTCACCGACATGTCACAGGGCTGAAGTTGAGACATGAGGGGGAGGTTTTGTTGTCCTATTTTCATAGAGTAAAACAAGGGGATGACTTCTCGTGGTTCCCAGTGGTTGGTGTCGTGTGTGTGGTGCAGGTACGGTGGTTTGCATCACGAATGTGGTGACTTGAGGAGGTGTAGTGGATCACGGAGGAAGATTTATGCTCTGTTTTGGGTGTATGAAAGCAGGAGTGTTTAGGTGGTTTTCGGCTGTCTGTGCAATGGTGGTGCGAGATGGCAGCAGTGAGGAGGATGTTAACGTTTCATGGAGGCTATCAGAGGGGGGAGGCTGCGACAAGGCTGTTGGAAGCTGTTGTCCGTTCGTGGGGAGTGACTGGTTCACTGGAACCGTCGAAGGAGGAGTTATGTTGAGGTGGTTTACTATGGGGAAGGGAGTTACGTGAGGTGGAGTGCAGCACGACCCTATGGTGGGGCTGGGTGCCATCGATGGTGGTGTTAGGAGATGTAGTGGCTTACCGTTGCTCAACCAGCAGATTCAATGACAAAGCTCGATGGCAATGATAATCCATTGAAATCAACAAACGATCACACCCAAGTCTCACAAAAAACTCGTGGAAGAGGGAGAGAGCATGTTCTGTAGAGGGGAGTTGTGATATGAGGATAAGGAGAAAGAAGAGAAACTGTAGAGACGTGGAGGTTTTGGAAATCAGGGTGGAGCAAATTTCGGGAGTAAAGAAAATTGAAAGGGGAGAGAAGAAACTTGGGAAAGCAATTGAAATGATAGGGAGAAGATCATACGAAAACAGTGTTGTTCCCTCATGAAAAATTGGGCTTCCATATGGTCTGGGCTTGGGTTTTAAATTAGTCTCTACACACACGAACGTACATATATACATATATACATATATATGTATATATATATATATATATAAAGGCTTGGCCCTGCTAGATCCAGGTGTTACAGCTGTAAATGACACTTGAGTGATGGTTGTGTCAACCAAAACAAGGGCCAAAACCAACCCTTGGTTTTCTACCCTAGGACTGCTGAGTGAGGGGGTGGTGATGAGGTGGCCTTGGCCTTCACGTCAAGTACAACTTAGGGCTGCTTTGGTAGTGTTTGGTCAGCCATGCCCAGGGGAGACTTCTTCCACAAGCCTTGTAAAGGTGGCTCAATTTCGTGGGCCTTAATGGGTCTTAACCGAATGGGCCTCAATTTGGGGTTTAAGGAGGGTTTGGGTTTGGGTTGCTATCAAGCTCAAATCCTATTTTTCTTGACTCTATAAAATTTCCAAGGTTTAAAGGATTGAATAATGATGTCATAACATGAATTTGAGTGATTAATAGCATGTGGAAGTGATTTAGTCAAGTGATTAAACACTAAACTAGAAATCGGATCCATTTAGGGTTTGGAAGCAAATTTGGGGTTTGGGGAGACCATTTAGGGTTTCGGTTTCAGCGAAGCTTATGGGGTTTCAATTGGCTTGCAAGTGTTTTGGATTTCTCTAGGGTTGAAACCCTCTTAAGTTTGGCACAAATTGGATGGGTGGCATGATCTTAATGCTTGATTTCTTTCACATTTCCATTTCATAGTTTCTCTTGGTGCCAAATGCCCTATACTATTTACTAAGTGTGGCTAATATCTTGCCAAGTGTCCAAATAAAACTTCTCCTACCTAATTTAGACATTCTACACCGTGATTTTGAAAACATTGCACATGGTGCTACTATCGAGGTTACTATTCACTCCGAAAGGGTAAAAAATAACTATACATTATAAAATCCTAAATAATTATACTAATCTTAGAATGTAAATCGTTTATCAAATTTCGGCTTTGAAGTGCTTCGAAATAATCAAACATGTTTTCAAACAAGCGTTTCGTCTGAAAACTGAAAATAAGTTTATTACACCATAAAATTCTAAATATTCAAACGAAACTAATGGCACAAACCCTATCCCATTCTAACACTTCTAGGTACTTCAAATAAATAAAATTACACTTCTGACACCATAGTGAGTGGCAACACTGACTATGTTGACAGACTAAAATCTATGTGATTGAGTCGATTTGTGAAACCTTTCGGGTTTTCACGAGATTCCTAAAACCTAAAGAAATCTATTCCTTAAATTTATGGCTGGCTATTACACCAATGCCTTATAAAGCCAAAGGATAATACCAATACGGCCGTGAGAGCTCTCAAAGATAACACAAACGTGCTTAGAGGCAATAGATGTCCTATGCAGAGGCCTATTCTCAAAAAGAGATGTCATGTCTTGAGTGATCCCATGTAAAAATGATTATGAGGTTGTAGTTATATCATCTGATCTCATAGGCTTGGTCTAGCGCCCATGGCAAACCCTCATTTGGGGACGGACAGCGGGATTTGACCAAAGGCAAACTGCAAAAGACATGCACACCTTATTCTTGTCAGTCTTTACCATTTTCTAGGCCAGAGGGTAAATGGAAGGGAAGAATGAAGGTCTCTAATTCAAGCATATCTAGAGTCACACATACATGAAAGATATGAATTACAGTCTCCCAATTTAAAAGACATTGGATAAAAGCCAAAATCTCACTTTTGTGAACGTTAAGTGTTTGCCCTTGCATCCGATCAGAATCTTTGAGAAAGTAAGTGACTTCCAAGTGTGCGACGGAAGGAGAGGCGCCAATGCTACCGTAGTAATAGAAATACTGTTTAGATAGGTTAGCTTCCACAACGATATTGGAATGTGGGGTAAATATTGTGAGTATGTCATAAAAAGTTTGGCTTTGCATATTCTGTAACTCCTCATTTTTCTACATGAAAATAATATATTTTCTTCATTATGTTTATTAGTTATCTTTATGATGTGATTTTAAGATGATGAATTTGAATGATGCAAATTGATGATGTTGTGATTTTCGAGTGTTGAGTCTTGTCGTGTGTTTATCTTCATGGACGGGTTGAGGAGTCCCTGCACCATTCCTATGGTAGGTTTCCATGGGTTTCATATGGGTATAGTGATTCCCTATATTAATCGGGGTGGAACATCTTTGTATTGGCCTTACTTGATTACAGGGGTAGCGAGATTCCCCAAATTGATCAGGCGTGGTGTCTTAGATTCGGTTAACTAGGTGGAGAGATTTCCTAGGTTGATCATGTGAGTTTTGTTCGGGTGTGTTGACCCAGTTGAGTGATTCTCCCAGTCGATTGGTTTGGTTTTGGAGAATGAGCTGACACATTGGCTGGGTAGATCGAGTCCCCAAGTCAAATGCGTAGAGCGATTTTCCGTTATGATTTGTATGATGAGATGTTGTGAACTTTATGAGACTAGACATAGGGCGATTTCTCGCCATGATCCATGAATACATGTGTTTCTGCACAGATGGTGATTCATCGCCATGCATAAATATGAGTTCACTAACTTGCTTACCAAAAATTGTGCATGCATATTCATCGCAATTGACTCTTATTAATAGCATTATCAATGGGTTTTAACCAACTAGGATTTCTTAGAAGTCTCACTATGGGGGTCCCACCTCTGGTTTCATTTACCGGATTTGTAGGTCTTGATGCATATGTAGTCCAAGTGGAGTTCCCTAAAGAAGAAGGACCGATCCCGCCCAAGTTATAGATATGGAGGTCTGTCTCTAATATTAATTATTTGTATTAGGGGTGTAACCGGTCCGGTCCGGTCCGGTTTTAAATAAAATCTAGGACCGAACCGGTATGTACCGGTTTTGTATTTTTCAAAACCGATTACGCACCGGTTACCCTCCTAAACCGGTACTTCCGGTTTTACCGATTTCCAGTCCGGTCCGGTCCAGTCCGGTTTTTCGGTTTTTTAAAAATATAAATTTCACAATTTGTCATTAAAAATTTGTTTATAAAAAAAACTGATTTAAAAAAAACTGTTTTATACATTTCTTAATATATTAGACTATATAATAGTATTAATATTAGACTATTGGTATAGTTATAAGTTATATATTAGTATTAGTTATAAACTTTTAGTGATTTAGTATTAACATTTTATGTAATAATTTATAAGTTATATATAAAATTTCACATAAAAATTTATAATTATACATTATATATAAAACTTATATATATTAATATTTAATATATATAAAATATTTTGTATAAAACTTATATATAAAAATATTATTTTTTATTTTTTTAATCAACCGGTCCGGTCCGGTCCAAAAAATTTCGGAACCGGAACCGGAACCGGACCGGAACCGACCGGTTTTTACGTTTTAAAAACCGGTTCCGGACCGGTTCAAAACCGGTAAAACCGGTCCGGTTCCGGTTCCGGTTCGGTCCGGTCCGGTTTTCCGGTTTTAGTTTACACCCCTAATTTGTATTTGTAAAGATGTATATTTTAGTTAGGCGATAAATCGTGTTTGGTTCATTGTATTTAGATATAAGTGATGAATTGATGACGATGTATAATATCATTTGGGAAGAAGTGACAATGAGCTTCTTATTGGTATAAACCTCTATTACAATTAGTATCAGTCTCTCATTTACTTATTTCAATGC
Source organism: Juglans mandshurica (assembly GCA_022457165.1). NCBI lineage: Eukaryota > Viridiplantae > Streptophyta > Magnoliopsida > Fagales > Juglandaceae > Juglans > Juglans mandshurica. The sequence goes on from CM039619.1 coordinate 38,882,157, forward strand.
GACTTATTTTACTTATTGCATGCTCAATCCATGATTATGTGCCTAGACCTAACAAGAACAATGGGGTATTGCCGACTAGTTGGCATCCTTAACACTACGGATCCTCATCAAACTTTATTGAAGAACAGGGCACTACAATTTTGTTCCTTCGATATGATTAATAAGATTGTAGCACTCAACGCCATCTAGTTATGATTGATACGATTGCTATGTTGCTAGCACAGTGCTTCAATACCATCCACCAGTAATAACAAATCATATGGAAAATTGAGAGTTTTCCTATTGGGTAATGCTAAATTACCGCTCAATTCTACCGTTTTGTCTTCCCGCTTTACGTGGCTTCATAATTTTTTTTATTAAAAAAGAAAAGTAAAGCACGTCTCTCGCCCAAAATCCCCCCGTTTTGTCTTCAAGCTGTCTTCAAGCCACGTCGAAAATCCCCGACCCCCGAAAGCCTACCTTCATTTCCACTGACTCTTCCGTCAGATGTCCACAGTCTTCCGACTCTCCTTCATCCGACCTCCAATCCGAGAGGTAGATTTCTCTCATTTTTTCCATCGTTTGGGATTTGTGAATGGTGGTGGAGTGGCAAAAGAAGACACAAAACAAGCAAAGAAGGAAATCCAAGACAGATGAAATGCTCACATGTGAGGTGCTAAAACTGAGAATAATCTGAACTTGGTGGCGTTGTGTTTTGAGTCGACCGGGGTCACAAACTGAATACGAGGCCTTGATTATACTTCCATAATTGTATTTCTCAACAGGAATAGATTAAGCAAACTGTAATCTGCGTATGAATATTGACAGGTAAGAAGATGGAACTTACACTGGTGATCTTTAAGGTAAGTTGGTAACCTCTTCATGTTGAGAAAATTTAATAACCCTTTCCTTTTCTATGTAAGTTGTGTATAGAGCAGTTCGCGTGTGGTGAGAACAGATGGCTTTTGTGGAGCCAAATATAAGTTTTGGGAACAGTACTGAAATTCAAAGGCGTGGAAGGGAGTTGTTGCAATGAGTGTCGATTAACTTTGATTTTTATTTGGCCGGTTGATGAGCTTCAATGCTTTCCTTTTAAATTGAATGCTACTTAACAGAGTTAATATCAAGCATGCATGCATTGACTTTGTGGAACTCGCTAAGAAAGCTATGCCTTGGTATATAGGAGATTCTTTTCTCACAATTCTTTTATCCATAAAGATGCAGAGCATATTTTCAATTTCAATTTCTAAATATATTTTTAATTTCTACGGAATGGATTCGATGGAAGGGTATTGGGTTTCTCGAATCTCAAATTGGTTTCTCTTTGGATTTCTCTGAAAGCTTGAAGACCAAATAGGTTTCTTTGAAGGCTTGAAGATGAAATGGAGGCTTGGCTTGAAGATGCAATGCGAACTGGTTTCTCTTTAGTGTGCGGATGGAGGCTTGAAGACCAAATGGGTGTCTCTGGCTTGAAGAAGAAATTGAGGCTTGGCTGTCCGAACAGTAGCGTATCATTTTCCTTTCCTATTATGTACATGATGCTTATCTGTTAGAAATTTACTGTATAAAATATTTATTCTATTAATAAGACATGCTGGCAGTCTTCTTGTTTATATCTGGCCTACCAAACTTAACGAAAGCGTTATCTTGGTCCTTCCATTTGATTGATAAGATTGTTGCACTCAACGCCGTCAAGTTAAGAGAAAGAGACATGGCTTTGATTGCTGTCCAGCTAGCGTAGTGCTTCAATATTATCCACTAGTAAGAACAAATCAAATGAAAAATCGAGAGTTTTCCTATTGTTTACATGATACTTATCTCTCATAAATCTATTGTACGAAATATTTATTGTTTGATTGATACATGTTGGCAGATTCTTCTCGTTTAGATGTGGTCTGCCAAACTTAAGGCAAGCATTATCTTGAGCATTCTTTTTTTTTAAAAAAAAAAAAAATTAAAAGTCACATGTCTAAAAAGACCCCTTCTCATTTTATTAAAAACCTCCCACTTGAGCATTCAATTCGATTGAAGTACTCAATGCCGTCTAGTTATGAGAAAGAGACATGGCTTCCACTGCTGTCTAGCTGGCATAATGATACATCTTAGCCTTAGCCTTAGGAGACTCTTCTTAAATGTTGTCCACCAAACTCAACGCTTGCGTAATCATGAACCTTCCATTTGAATTATAAGATTAATATACTCAACTCCGTCTAGTTATGAGAAATAGACAAGGCTTCGAGAGCTGTCTAGATGGCATAATACTTCAATATCATTTGGAAAATGGAGATCTTTCCTTTTGTCCAATCTTTCAATCAAACTTATATTTGACTATATAATGAGTTCTTTACTTTATCAGAGAGATATTATAAGAAAAATAAATATTTATAACAAATTATTTACAACGATAATAACTTTTTATAATAAAATCAGATTCATTTTAATAGAAAATAATCATTTTTATTAAAAATAACTAATCACAATTAAATAAATTTTTTTTGTAGGGTTAGAATGATTAAATTTTGTGCCTAGTAATCCATCTCTTCAATATCTAATGTAAGATTTAATGATATCTCTTTGTTAAAATGCATCCTTTTCTATTTCCTCCAAATACCACAGTTGATACGCTGAACTTGTTATCTACATGGTGAAGTATTTTCCTCATTTTAAATTCGATGCTACATAAGAGAGTAACTTACTTATCATTAAGTGGAACTGCCATATTTGTTCAACTGCCAATACTTAGAAATAACTTTGATTAGCTCTTCCCCGTTCAATATCTTCATGGAACCATTCCTCACGATTGATAAAGATTCTTACTTTGGGGACTCCTTCACGGAGATTAATATGTTGATGATTGCGAATCAAGATTTGCTTAGTCTTAATTCCTTGGTTTTAAATCTATTGTTTAAAAATGTCAAAGACATCATGTGGGAGTAACTCCTTTACCTCTTCAAAAAAAGAAAATTCTTTTCATATTTTGAACTGAACTTCATTTTCTAGTAAATTAGTAATGCAAGAAGTTAGTTGCTTTTGGAAAGCCTTTTTCTTGATTCCATTGTCTGTTTGACAAGGTTGAGATAATAATTTTTGAAATTTCCTAACTTTTGAGTTCAGCTATGTTTTGTGCTAAATAACTCAAGTGTTGCCTAAATCTCACTAAGTTCATCATATTTATCTTTGGCATTCTAAGATTATGAAACTCTTTGGTCTTTGATAAGTCTTGTTCAGCTTATTCAAGAGATTGATAACATGTATTAGATTTTTGTTGATGGAATTTTCATTGAATTCATTATATTAAGGAACTTTTACCTTCCTCAATATAATTGTATGTGACGCCCCAAACCTCTACTTGGGATGGAACAATGACTTGGAGCGTCAGAACATGAAACACAAGGTTACATACCCCTATTCATGACAGATAATATACAATGCAACCTAACTTGCATCTAGAAGCATGCAATAATCGCAGTGAAAGAGATGTGACTTCTAAAAAGTTTTGCACCAGAATGAACTAAACATCTCAAAAAAATTAGACATTAACAGTGCTCCAAATGGCAAGTCGCAAGTTCAAACATGGTTTGAAGATGACATTTCCTTATTACATATAGACTTCATAGGGGTTGCATGGTAACCAGGACCATCTCTAAAAACATCACAATCGATTCCAACTTGCAGTCAAGGTTGGGCTCATCCTCAATCATCTGTAGCCAAGGGTTGGAGTTCATCACCATCATGATCATCAAAGTTTGGTCCTGCTACAACTTCTAACATTCTGTAGGGATTGGTAGTTGGGAATACCACAATGAGATTATTTGAAATATCAGTAAATTAAATAACCAACATACACAGAGATAAATTATGCATGACTAATGATAAATAAACACGGTAATGACCAACATACACGGAGATAAATTATGCATGACTAATGACCAACATACACGGTAAGTTACCCTTGTAATCTTTAGCCCGAAGGGCATAGCTCGATAACATTAGAGTCCTTGGTCGGTGATAAATGCTGTCTTTTCTTCATCGTCCAGACTCATTCAGATCTGGTTGTACCTCAAGTAGGCGTCCATGAAGCTGAGCAGTCAATGGCCCATGGTGGAATCGACAATTAAATCAATGTGGGGGTAGCGGGAAGCTGTCATTTGGGTAGGTTTTGTTTAAGTTGGTGAAGTCGACACACATTCTCCACTTGCCATTGGGTTTCTTCACCAACACAATGTTGGACAACAACTCAGGGTAGTGTGCTTCCCGAATAAACCCCACCACCAGAAGGCGATCAACTTCCTCGGCTATGGAGGCATACTTCTCGACACTGAAGCTCCTGTGCTTCTGTCAGACCTTTTTGGCCTTCGGATCCAAGTGCTTAATGACTGCGTTGTCGATCCCAGGCATCTCCTCATGGCTCCAAGCGAACACGTCTTGAAGTTCAACCAGGAGCTAATTCATAAACTGTCTCATCTCAGATTTCATCTTGGTCCCGATTCGTACTGTGTACTACGGACTCTCGGGATCCACAAGAACTAACTCCAGGGATTCGTTTAGTTCTACTTGTCGAAGGGCCTTCACATCTCGGACTTCTTCATCTCGGTCGTCTAGTTAAGGCGACGATGGAGGCCTCGTGGTGGGAAACAGACACTGGCATGGGTGGGGAACTTCATGTGCCCTATACCTCCTGTGCCCCGCCTTGTAGTTCCTAGGCATAACACTCCTGAGAATGTACCTGCTCACCTTTAAATTCACCAACTCCAGCCTAGGTGGGGAACTTCATCTTTACATGATAAGTCGAGGTGATCACCTTCAGGCTGTTCAACGTGGGTTGTCCCAGTATTGTGTTGTATGATGACAGAGTCTTCACCACCAAGAAGTCTGTCATGGTTGCAGAGGTTCTGTGCGCCTTCCCAGCCAGAATCGACAAGGTGATCGCGTCAACCAGTTGGACTACCTCCCCAAAGAACCCCTTGAGCGATATTAGGGTCGGGCGTAAATTGTCGAGGTTTATCCCCATTTTGACGAATGCATCCCAAAACAGGATACCGCGGAGCTGTCGTAACCGATCAGGATCCTCCATGTCACAAAGTTTGCAATCTGCATGGTCACGACTAAAGCGTCATCATGGGGATGGATGACCCTTTCATCATCCTCCTCACTAAACATAATAATGGCAACACTCGTGCGTCGGTTCTGACTGGCCGAGGTTCTTCTTGCCGTGAACACTTCCTTATATCTAGGAGCAGTAAAGAAAGAAAAAGCTTAACAAAGAAAAAAACACATCTCTCTTCTTTAGTAGCAACACAAGGCAACAAATAAGAGACATTATCATAGCATCAGTTGGGATTCAATCTTCCTAATCATATGAAAAGTATCTAGGCCTACCCTCAGTAGTAGGCAAATCAAGATCCAAATCTTTCAAGAATATCTTGGATAACATCAGAAGTAAGACCAGAAATTGGAAGCTCACATTCCTATCACAAGCAAGAAAAGAGATTTTGCTCAAATCTATCATCTAAGCCATCCCTACTTACAACATGGAAGTTTTTAAGCTACCAAAGAACCTGCTTGGAGAGATCAACAAGGTGATGCAAAAGTTTTGGTGGGGCCAAAATGAAGAGAGAGAAAAATTCCATTGGACTAGTGGGAAACAGATGGGGAAGGCTAAATCAGCAGGAGGAATTGGACTTAGGGACCTAGAGAACTTTAACTTGGCAATGCTTGCTAAACAAGGTTGGGACATTCTGCAAAATCCACAATCTTTGGCAACAAGGTCCCTCAAAACAAAATATTTCCCCATGGAGACTTTCTTAAAGCCAAACTGGGAAGCGATCTCTCTTTTATATGGAGAAGTATTCTAGCAACAAGGCCACTACTTGAAGAATGATTAATATGGAGAACAAGTGAGGATATGAAAAGATAGATGGATACCATGCCCAACCTCGTACAAAATACAATCTCTAGTTAATATTCTACATGAGGATACCAAAGTCAAGAAGTTAATTGATAGAGACACAAACCATTGGTAAGTTAGTTTGGAGATGTACTTCTAATGGAAAAATTGCAATTAGAAGTGCTTACCATCTACAAGGACAGATCCAGTGCTGGTTGAAGGGTCAAACATCCAACAACTCCTATGGCAGATCAATTTGGGATAAAATCTGGCAACTAAAGATTACTAATGCAGGTAAAATATTCATATGGAGAGCCCGCCTTGAAGCTCTCCCCACCAAAGAGAACCTATTCAAGAGGAAAGTGGTTGACAATCCTACCTACCCCATCTGCCTAGCTAGCCCAGAAAGTACAGAACATGCACTTTGGAGTTGTATCTCTGCTAAGATGCTTGGGGTCAGTGTTCCAAAAGACTACGAAAAAGTATGATAGAAAGGAATTCCTTTGGAGAGGTTCTAGAACAGATTTTCACAAGCTTCTCTATTGAGGAAATTGAGAAATGTCATGGTAGCTTGGAACCTTTGGAAAAGAAGGAATGAACATGTTTTTGGAGTAAATATGGCTCACCCAAGTACTTTGGTGGCTGAAGCTAAAAAGAACCTGGACGACTTCAAAGTGGCTACTCACAAAATTACCACCTCAAAGCCATTACTCCAAAGCCTCCCATTCAATGGTCTGCTCCACCAAGGGATATCTTCAAAGCCAACTGGGATGTTGTCATCGACAAAACCTTCTACAAAATAGGCATTGGAGTAGTAATTTGGGATTGGCAAGGTAAAGTCCAGGAAACTCTTAGAGCAAAAAAATATCTATATCCAAATGCTCACTTAGGTGAAACATTAGTAGCTCTTCAAGTTGCTAAATTTTGCTCAGAACTGGGCTTAAACAGAATCATCTTGGAAGGTGATGCTCTCAGGGTGGTGCTAAAAGGGCTGAAATCAAGAATCACTCAACTGTGCATAAATCAAGGACATCAGCCCATGATCCCAGCCATCCTCCCAAGATATCTTAGCAATCTTCTTAAGTCAACTAGTGTATATTCTTAGGAAGTAAATCTCTTGTGTTAGGTGTATATAGCTTTTGTTTAGCCGTGTATATTTGGTTAATATTTTTTCCATTTCTTGTACACTTTCCATAGATAGATATCAGTTGTACATGCTACTATTTATAAGAATAAAGACACACTCTCTATCTCAACTCATGAGATAGTGTTTCTCAAACATCTTTATGGTATCAAGAGCCTCTACGGGTTGATATAGAGCTGTGTGATTTTTTTTCCTGCTCTTTTTCTGTCATGGATTCATCTGCAACTTCCAACTTCTCAAATTCCTCATACTCTTATCCCTATCTTGCATCACAAAATGTGTCCAACTATGTTTCAATTAAACTAAATTCCAGCAACTTTCCGCTCTGGAAAACTCAAATGTTAAACATTTTGGAAAGTTATGATTTTCAAGGATTCATAGCAGGTGATATTGTGTGGCGCCCCCAGCCCCCGCTTGGGATTGGACGGTGACTAAGTTGCCGAGACATGTAACATAAAAGCTATACACCCCTCGTACATGACAGATAATATACTATGCACTTAAGTACACTAGCGGTATGCAATAGCGTAGCAGCGAAAGATTAATAAAAGTCAAATAAACTAAGCAACGCGATAAGCAATTGTAAAGCACATGGCACCATACTAATATTATAATCCAAAAACATTGTCCAAACATAAGCATAAGCCATATAGGCATAATATCCCAAAAACCATGAAGCATAATCTAAAATTTACAAAACACGGGATTTCCACAAAAGCAACATAAATCCACAAAAGTTGGCCATAAATGCTGTTGCCTTTAAAAAAAAAAAAAAAAACTTCAGCACCCGTACTCCTCATAACCATTGTCCCATCGGGAGACAGACACCAAACGACCCCATGGCATTGCTGAGGCTCAGGTGGTTTCAAACCTAATTCATTTACTACTACCTTTGCGTCAGCCGAAGCCTCAGAGGCTCGCTCTAAATGCGTAGACAACTGGTCCATATTCCACCAAAACTTCAAATTCTTAGAGGGTTGATAGATTGTAACATCAATCTCTCCCTCACTTATACTATGTAAGATCTCCCTAAGAAGCTTAGCCGTATGAATTTATACATCAGTAATGTAGTCTTGATGAGCCTGAACAGTGTACTCGTCCTCTATTAGGGAATCATCTGGGTTCATGTTTCCTGGGTATCTGAGGTACCTGTTACAACTCCTACCATTCTAGTTGGGGAATGGTAGTGGAAACTGTCACAATGAGATTTCAAGAAATATCAGCAAGTAATCACACAACATACCATAGTTAACACAAGCATACAAAAGGTATATCATGATATGCGTGCATAGACATGTACTTGACTTATGCACTTGACCATTTTCAAAAGACTTGTAACAGAGACTTGAGCTTTTCATAAAAACTTCTTAACTTTTTCTTATTCACATGAACTTATTCAGAACTTTCCTTATTAGAACATATCACAAGATTTGCATCGAGTGATCCTTAGCACTTATGCTCATATTCTTATTCAGAGAGTGGATATAACACGGTTTCCCTTAGCACCGCGTGTTCCTACTAGTTATCCCACCATCAACGGTCCGTACACCGTGATACGTCATAAACGGATATTCATATTAACTTGACCTTATTTCGCCGGGTTACATGCCTAATGCACCCACTAGCGTTAGGCGCTTCATCGCTCCGGTATCCTTTAAAAAGAATCCATTCGAGACTCGTCGACTGTTCTTCGTCGACCCAGGGGTTACCATTCCATTCTTAAGCACTCCAGAGTTGACAGAGGAGTTCCACTAAGACATTTCTATGCCCTAACACTTGGGGTCGTGATAAAACTTTTTCTTTGAAAATACTGTTTCTTTTAAAACACTTCTTCCCCAAATGCATGTGACATGAGACTTAAACATGCTTATTTATACTCGACATATGACATATGAGATGTCATGCATGAAACAACCAAGCATAACATATTCATTTCATAGCTTGATAACATAAACCATGAGAGATATCAAAACATATACATGGAACCATGGAAACTTGCTTAGGTCGAAACTCATAAGTACAAAAACATGAAGATTTATCACATAAACATATTTCAAACTTCAAACATATAAAATAGAAATCAAGACATAGTGAAACAAAACATGAAATCATAGGATTTTTATTAAGTCTGAAACTTCCAAAGCCTATTCAAACCGAAACTTCATATTACATAAACCATCAACCTCAAACAAGTGAAAACTGAAACTCATAGGCATATTTCATGGCATTTTCATCATAAATCCAAGACATATAATTCCTTCCTTATAGTTACTCAAGATCATACCAACATATTCAAACAGACAACCAAGAGATAACAAGTAATGCAACCAAAATCATGGAAGGATTTAAACAATCATATATGAATATTAACCAAGAGTAAGTTGAGTGTATACTTACAAAATCATCGTAAAGGAATACTAGCAAGCTGTAAATCTGAACATACTATATTAGAAAGAGCATCTGAAACCCTATCTCATGTTCTTGAGTGTGTGGGTGGATTTCTAGGGCATCACTTGGTCTTAAACCATTCGGCTTCTAGGATTTTTAGGTTAAAACCCCTTCATTTCACTCATAAGGTAAATAAAACACAAGGTAGGCAAGAATACATGTGATGGTCGAAACATGGAGGACGAACTCCCCCTTCACTATTCGACCTCACGGGTTTCTCTTGAAAACCCTAAGTTATTTCCAAGAAAATGGTAGAATGTGTGTGTGTTCTATCTTTCTCAAAGTCTAATGAGATTTTAATCTCATTTTTAAATTAAGAAAAGACTTGTGTATGTGCAAGACTTAGGAGAAACCAATCCTTACCTTGCTAATCTTTGGTAGTGCCAAAATCCCTTCACTTGCAAGGATCCTTCTTGTTTGGTTGGAAAGAAAACACAAGAAAATGAGGGAACTTTCAAAGGAACATGGGAGAGTTGTGTGGAGAGAATGGAGGCTCATGCAAATCCAAAAAATGGCAAGGGAAAAGCCCCTTAGGCATGAACCCTTCTCTTTATATTTGAGACCCTTCACTTCCCTCCTTGGTTGCATCAAAAAACCCTTGCATGGATGACAAGTGGCAACGTTTCTTCTTCTCCCTCTCTTTATTGCCAAAATGCCTCTTGGAGCTCCCCACTTGGATTGCATTGGGAAGGGACATTCTTGGGAGGTGGCGTGTAGGACTTTTCTCCTTGGCCGAAAATCCACTTTTTCCCGTTTATGCCATTCCTTTCCTTAAACAAGTAAATATCCTTTCAAGGGTAACTTGATAAAATCATACATGCATTTTCCTATTCTCTAAAAGTAATTCTTGGCATGGAAGACAAGTGGCATTGGGCGTGTGCCAAAGCCCTAGCCGTCCTCTCAATTTTCCTTTCCCACTTCCAAGTATTCATTCCCAAGGTGACCTTTCATATACCATTGGCTCAAAATACACTAAGTGACAAGTGAATGGAATACTTAGGAGTGTGCTAGCCGAAACTCTAAGGGCAAACTTGTCCTTGATACAAAAGTCTCTTCATAAAATCTTCTAGAAACTTGGTGCATGCTTGACACATGGCAAAAGCTAGCTAAATTCGAAATCCCAAAGGCCTCCCTTAAGTTTGCTATACAAAACTTCTAGAAAAGCTCCATTTCACTTCCCTATGCTTCCCTTTCCAAGAAATCTACCTTGGAACTTGAATTCTGGACAAAAGAACAATGGGCTAGGCGTGTAAGCCCATCTTGGTGCCTTCCTGCAACTCTATTTCTCCCCTTCACCTACTTTCAAGACTAGGTTCAAGGTATAACATTCTCATGACACATGGCATTAACAACTTAGGATTGGATCATGGGCCTAAACCATTGGACCTAAGTTTTCAAATAGGGCTGAAATTCCAAAATAAACTAGGGTCACTCTCCTCTTAGGCTCAAGTTACTACATCAAAGGTTGTAAGGCCTTCCAAAGTAACTAAGGCTCCTAAAATGCCATGGCAAGCTAGAACAAATTCTAAGGACCAAGCCTAGACAAAAACTCGGGTCATCACACATTGAAACCCCACCTCAATTCCTCCAAGGTGATTCCTCCCAGCCTAACCCATTGTATGCAAAGTGGCGCATGTTTGATAGACTAGTGAAAGGCTGGCTTATAGCCACCTTATCTGAGGAAGTGTTAGGCATTGTTGTTGGCCTAAACACTTCCTCAGAAGTTTGGCATGCTTTGGTTTATGCCTTTGGTTGAGTTTCTTCTGACAAAAGTCTTACTCTGAAGCACAAACTTACATCAATCACCAAAGGATCTGATTCCTTGAGTGAATACTTGAGGAAATTCAAAACTATGTGTGATGAACTTGCTGCTATTGACAAGCCAGTGGCAGAACACAAAAAATCCTGGTGACTGCTCAATGGCCTTGGCAAACAGTTTGAAATTTTTACTGCAACTATGCTTAGGCCTCTTGTTCTTGCTTATTCAGAAGTTGTCACCCTATTGGAGAGCTAGACAAACAGGTACAAACTTGATGTTAACCCATCTCCTATGGTTTTTTATGGATAGAAGAGCTACAAGCAAAAGAAGTCCAATGCACAATTTGGATCTTTTACATCCAAAGCGCGTGGTTTTGTGCAAGGGTCATCTAATGGTCCAAAACAAAGTGCTCCACATCAAGCACAAAATTTCAACAACCACTCTTGTGGCCCTCAATCAAATTTCAAATCTGCAAACAAAGAGGAAGTCATATGCCAGATTTGTAACAAAAGAAAACACACTGCTTTAAGGTGCTTTATTTAACTATTCTTTTACCCATGACAACCATCCTCAAAGTTTCGCGGCCCTCAAAATGGAGGACAGTACTGAGAATTCTTCCTGGCATCCTGACACTAGGGCCACTAACCACATGATTGCAAATAAAGGTATTCTTCACTCATTAACTTCATACACAGGCCATGATGGTATAATGGTAGGAAATGGCAAAGTATTACCTATCACTCATATTGGTCAGACAATGGTTGGCTCTTCTAATTCTCAGATTCTATTAAATGATGTGCTAGTAGTTCCTGAAATCAAGAAGGATTTGTTGTCTGTTAGCAAGTTAACTACTGATTACCCTCTACAATTTGAGTTTAATGGACATGGTTTTGTGCTAAAGGACAGGGTAACTCAGAAGATAGTGGCAACATGCAAGAATCAAAAGGGTCTATACACTTTTGATCCTGTTTCAACTTTTCAGAATAAAGAGAGCTTCTACTCTTCCAGATTTCGATCCACAAATAAAGAAGAATGGCACCAAAGGCTTGGACATCCAAACTCAAGAATTTTAGACTTTCTTTGTACCAAAAAGTTAATTAATCTTGAGTCAAAACAAATTTCTTCAAAAATTTGTACAAATGGGAAAAGCATGCAAGTTGCCCTTTCTTTCTTGAGATCACACTGTTACTGTTCCTTTTGATAAAATACACTGTGATCTATGGGGACCAGCTCCTACTCTTTCAAGGGAAAAATATAAATTCTATGCAATTTTTGTTGATGAAGCAACAAACTTTTCATGGTTGATTCCACTAAAGCACAAATCTGATCTTCACTCAGCCTTTGTTCAATTTCACATGCTTGTCAAGTGTCAATTTGATGCAAAAATTCGTGTTTTTCAAACTGATGAAGGAGGAGAGTTTAATGATGCAAAACTACTTGCATACCTTCAGAACCATGGTATTATTCATCAAGTTGTCTATCCCAAAATTCCAGAACAAAATGGTAAAGCAGAAAGGAAACATTGGAGTATCACAAATTTTGGGCTAACCATGATGTTTCATAAACGGCCACCTAGGTTCTAGCTAGATTGCTTTTCTATTGCAGTTTTTTGTTAAACAGTGAACTCAGATGATGAAAATTGGAGTAACATACGCTGGACTATTACTAGTGACATGAGGAAAACGTTATCTCGATTCCAAACCTATTTTTGTTTGCGACATGATCCCAAAGACGCAAACAAAGTTGCACGTGAGCTTGCCAAGAATGCCTTAGTCTAGATCTTGATGTTCTAAACATTGAGGACTATCCAAGCTGTATTCATTCCCTTCTTTGAGGGCATTTATTCAATATAGAAAGCTTGCCTTAAAAAAAATAAAAGAGTAGCAACATCTTAAAATTTTAATTTAAAGGAAATGGCATATAGTAACATGAACCACCACTGTTATTTTTTTCAATTTGCACAATAAAGTATAAAAAATATAAATTCTCATATAAGCAATCTAATAATGTTAATATATACCTTCACTTATAATCTATAATCTGACACGTACAATTGTGCCATATATTCTATTTTTTATCTATCTTAACGGTTAAATCTTAGTCGAATGTGTAAATTGACTTTTTTAATAGTTTTAAGTACAAATAGAAAGAATGTTGATAATTGAGAAGAAATAATCAAATAAATTCTTTGACTGGCATTTTGATACCACCTACTGTATTTGACCTCCCTGCTTGGTAAATAATCATAGCGCAAATGTACAAGACCTTCGATATAGTTTTGGCTCTATAAAAACTATTATAACGAAGATTTTGAGGCAAAATTTTCTTTTTTTTTTTTTAAGAAGAGGACAGAACTCAAATTTTATTGATTGTCCTCGCTTATAGTGGAGGAATACCGTGATAACAAGCAGAACACTTGAAATTTACAAATATTCAATAAAAACCATCACAGGCATCAAAAGTAGTTAAACAAAAAAAACCTCTACAATAAACTAAACAAATAAACCAATAAACCAAACTTAACATGCCTATTATTAAAACTAAAACTAGCAAAACAAAAGACCAAAAAAACAAACAATTAAGGTCTAAGACTAGGGAGACCAATCTTGTCAAGTCGAACAATACCTCGCAACTACCTAGGTGGAGACCCCCCTTCCTCATATCTGCATGTCAAGCTTGTTTCTCCTTGCTGAGCCAAAAAATCTGTAACTTGATTTGCTTCTCTATAAAGATGTCTGATAGGGAATTGGATCCCCTGAAGCTCCTTAACCACCGCCTCCCAAAACTCCCAAAAGTACCAAACCGTACAATTACCAGAAAGAATCCAGTCAACTACTATTTTAGAGTCACATTCAATTTTCAGATTAAAGAATCCCAACTCTTTACATAAAACCACTCCCTCAAGGAGGGCACGAAGTTCAGTCTCATTATTCATTCACTATCCGAAGGAAGCAGAGAAAGCACCTTTTACATTACCAAAAGTATCTCAAATTACACCTCCTCCCCCATAAGAGCTCGGATTACCCCTACAACTCCCATCAACATTCAGCTTCACCCCTCCAAGGTTCGGTTTGCTCCATGTAACTAGGCGTGGTCTGCGTCTATGAAGCGGCACCAGAGGAATTTCCAACATAGCGAGCACCTATGCATCGATGGAAGAGACCGATCCAAACTTAGCTTGTTCTGCCACCATTTTCCTTAGCCATTATTTAAGAGATCGCCACACCCCTTCCACTGATTCAGTTAGACCTTCCATGCGCACCTTGCAACGGTGTTGCCATAGACGCCAAGTTATAATAGTCGGCAGTAAACCAATAAGAACGCCCCTTTGAGGAAGTTTCTTAGCAAAAGAAAACTAGCTGAGTACTCGACCCCACCATGTTCCCGCAAGCATAATTGGAAGACCCATCACCATAGCAGCTCGGTCCCAAACCTAAGACGTAAACTCACCAAAACATAGAACATGTTCAAGTGTTTCAATTTTTCTACTAGTGGAACAATCACATCTAGAAGCCAATTGTACTCCACATTGTTGCACTCTAGAGTCCACAGGCAAACAATGAAAACGAGCCTTCCACATACACAAAGAAATTTTTTTCGGCAAAAGCTTATGCCATATCCACTCCATACCTGAAAACTTTTCTTGTTTCATGTGTATCACCTCCCATGCACTCGTTGACAAAATCATCCTATGTCGGCTTCCATATGAGGACACCCAGCCCTCCAATTGATATTATCACAAACATCTGGGAAGACTCTCATCACCGATTTCCAGAACCTTGAGCAAGCCGGCGTATTTTTTGCAAGATAGAGGTGTCCATGTTTCACATACTTTGCTTTCAAAAAGGGAGTCCAGAGATTATCCATAGACAACAGACACCAAGGGAATTTCATATGAAGAGAACATTGCACATCCACGAACTCCCTAAGAACCAGTCCCCCTTCCAAAATCTGCGAGCACATCTTGGACCAGGGATACCATTTTTTCTTTGCCTAACCATTGACATCACCCCAAAAGAAAGTTGACAAGATGAAATTTATTTTCTTCAAAGTAACCCTCGGCACATCAAGCACAGCTAACAAGTGCGTAGCCATACAAGAGAGCACATGCTTCAAAAGAACCAAACGACCCCCTTGAGATAACAACTTAAATTTCCAACCCGTTACGTTATCACGGTTTTTTTGCACAAGTGGCTCAAAAAATCTGGCGTTGAGGCGACCAGACACTAAAGGAACCCCAAGATATGTCATTGGGAATGACCCCACAAAGCCCGAACATCACAACAATTCACACCTACGTGACAAATTAATATGCTTGGAAAAATAAAGAGCTGATTTCTCCTTGCTAATTTGCTACCCTGACCAATTTCCGTACAGCTCCAAGGTTCTCAACAATGTTCGAAAAGACCTTACATCTCCATTAGGAAAAACCAACAGGTTATCTGCATAGAGTAAGTGTGAAATCAAAGGTGCTTCAATCGAATGGTAGAACTTACCAATACTCCCTTCCACAAATTTTTGAGATAAAAGCCAAGAGAGAATTTCTTCCATAACAATAAAAAGATAAGGCGAGAGTGGGTCGCCTTGCTGCAAGCCTTTAGAAGGTTGGAAGAAACCTTTATAGGTTCCATTCAGCATAATAGAAAACCAAGGAGATTGAATGCACTCCGCAATCAACCTGAAAAAATTAGCATTAAACCCAAAACCATTAAGAACCTCCAAAAGGAATGGCCAATGGACTTTGTCATATGCATGTGCCATGTCAATCTTCATCATGATATTGCCTCCTCATTTTTCGTGTGTAGTGAGTGAACCATCTCTTGAGAAATCGTAATATTTTAAAAAATACTACACCCATGAATGAATGCTCATTGTTCCTGCGAAATCAGCTTTGGCAATAATTTTGTCATCCTTTGAACCAAAATCCTTGAAAATGTTTTATAAGCCACCAAACAAAGGCTTATGGGTCTAAACTTGTCAAAACTTTTTGGATCCAGCACTTTTGGAATCAAAACAATATAAAAAGATGAATAAAACGTTGGTAAAGAAGCACCATTAAAAAGATCTCTTGCCGCTTCCACCACGTCATCATTCACTATCTCCCAACAAGACATATAAAAACCGAAGCCATCCAGACCAGGAGAACTATTTTTTGGAATAGAGAAAATTACTGCTCGAACCTCTTCAACTGAGGGAACCTCACAAAGCATTGCATTTTCTATGGCAAAGATCACAGGACGAACAATTTCTGAAATTTCCGCAAGTTGCACATTTGGCCTCATGGTTAAGAAATTCTGAAAAATGAGTCGTGGCCCCGTGGTGAATTTCCTCCGACGTAGATAAAATCGTCCCATCCGAGAGTTGCCAACGCAAAATAGTAGAGGACTTCCATCTTTGATTAACAGAGGCATGAAAAAACCTAGAGTTTTGGTCCCCCTCTTGTAGCCAATTCCTCTTAGCTTTTTTAGCCCATCGAGTTTCTTCCCTCGCCTCCCAGTCGGCAAGCTCCATCTTAGTCATCAAAAACTCTGCTTCCACTTCTAGATTATGTCTCTCCTATAGCTGGAAATCAATAAGCTCCAACTTCTCCTCTAACTCCTTAATAGTGAGATCAACATAATTAAAAATATTCTTATTCCATAGTTTCAAAGCAACCTTCAATTTCTTGAGCTTTGGTGCCAGCTTCAACAAACCACTACTAAATTCCAGTTGAAACCATACATCCTCTACGGACTTCAAAAAAGATTCGTGCGAACACCACATGTTTTGAAATTGAAAAGGAGATGGACCATACGAAGATCTCGGCAAACACAAATGCACCACCATAGGGCAGTGATCAGATGAATTTCTCGTAAGATACTCCATATAAGCCATCCCAAATAAGTTAGAAAAAGCAATATTCACCACTGCTCTATCCAGGCATGCCCAGCTTCGGGTCTGTCCCTCATGGCCATTACACCAAGACATGCTTCTTCCCTGAAATCTCATCTTTACAAGGCCACAATTATCCAAGCAAACATTAAAATTAGACATTGAAGACAACGGCTGTGGGTTTCCCCCAATACGCTCAAAATATGATCGTATAGCGTTAAAATCCCCTACCACCAACCATGGGGACTCATCAATATGAATATTTTCGAGCTCGCCTCACAAGCCTCGGCGCTCTAACTGAGTTCATTTTGCATAAACAAAAGTCATTATAATTCAATTGGAGCCTAATCGCAGCCAACCTGTAAGAGTTTGATTAGTCATATACACCACATCAAAATCATATTCATCCTTCCAAAAAATCCAGACTTTACCTCCTGAAGATTCATTATAGCAAAACTTTGTGAGACCCAAAAAAGAAGCCAATCTAGGCATTTTAGCAGCAGCTTGAAATGGTTCCAAGATGGCCAAAACTGTCACACAATATTTTCTAATTAGACTCTTAAGTCATTTCCGAGAACGTCCCAAGCCACGGAGATTCTACACCAAAATCGTATCAATCATAAATTAAGTTTAGAGGTGCATGTTGCAACCCGCTACGAATGTTGAACACCGTGAGACAGTTGATCTTTACGTTTGGATTTAGCACCATGATGTTCTAGATTAGACTCGTAGGCTTTTTCTTTCATCACTGCCACCATGTGATCATCCTCCTCCCTATCGAAGTATACTCCCGAAAACCTCCATGTGCCAGCCCACTTTCAAAAATCCCACAACGACTCTCCATCTCCAGAACCGCAAACACAACATGACACTGTCCACCATCAACCACCCCATCAAAAGCAAATCTAACTCAATAATTGCGGGGCACAAAATTCTTGGACCATCCATCGGTTTCAAAGCAACACACTCACGAACTATCATATCAACTTCACTTTCAATCTCCTCACAAAGTTCCTCTTCCTCCAGATCGTTTGCAATCAACATTGTTTCATTAGCCAAAACCTCAATGGACTTGCACCCATCCGCCGCTACATCAATAGACGACGAAGCACCACCATGCATAGGCACAAAAACCCTTTCTGTTTTAGACACCACTCGAGCCTTCTCGCCTTCATGCAAAGAGTTTTCCGCTTTCTTGTTTTTTCCTGCCAAACACGTTTGGCCAAGGGTTTCGGAGCTGCCTTATCCCCTTTTGGTTGCCTCACACCAACCCTGCATACCACCAAAGTATGACCCTAGCGATGACAATTAAAGTAGTAAAAACCATACTTCACCTTCTACCATACTTTCTTCATTGCAGACAACACTATAGGAAACCCCCGCACAGGTTCCTCTGATAGATCCACCCCTACACAAAGTCGAGCCCTAGATGCCCTAGTTTTATGAATTGTGGCATTGTCAGTTCCCAAATAAAGGCCAAATCGAGTTGCCAAAATTTGTAAGCAATCTGTATGATATAGATGAAGAGGCAACCCTGGAAGAAAAATCCACTGAGGTGCTAGAGGAGATTCCTTCGACAAATCAAAGTCCTTGGTCCATCTAAATAATAGAAAGGTGGATCCACACATAGTACGTCCTAGCCCAAGCATGCAAGAAATCACGTTCACTTCTCATCTGAACAAGCACATGCAAATCGTCCATAAAGCAAACAATAGGGACTTCAAGCAAACCCCACGATTTAGCAACATTGGATTTTATATCATCAATGGAAGGCCTCGTACGAGATAACTTAAGAACCAATGCAAATATGAAATCTTCCGTAGCCTTAGACATTTCAACCTCAAAAAAAACAAATCCTTACTCACCATCAACCTCCACCGGATATCTCATCGGTAGCCTAAAGGAAGACTGGCCCACTGAGTTAGAAACCACTTGAGCAAACGTTTGCAAGCCCTGGCCTGCTGAAACCGCCCCTGCTGTAGAGGACAACGGAGGGGAGGGGCGGCCTCCATGGCCGAACCCTAGCAAACCAATGAAAGTTTGCCAAATTTGAAATTCTGCAAAACACAGGATAACCAAAATTGGTGCCAATTCAAAATTCCAAAATCGCCTCTCTCTCAGATACACAATCCCACCACCAAGGTGAAGCCGACTTTAAACAAAGAAGACACAGTAAATTATTAAAGAATTTAGGGGTGTTAACCCCAATATATTTTCGAGTAATGCCCCATCCTAGGAGAAATTTGATTTATTAGTCTTAAAGTTTATTAATAATTATATTTCTCACCTGTCACCATTTAGTCCTTTCCTTTTACCATGTTCACAATTGTTGAATTGTTTGCTTCGAATGCAAAATAATATTTTGGAAACCGTTTAAAGCCGTCATTGCAATATAATATAATGAAAAAGTCTACTCACCATCCTCACATCACATATCATACATAATTTTTTTTTCTCTTACCAAATATGTAGTGTATGAATGATGAGTAAAAGAATTCCATTAGTTTAGGAAGAATAAAACAAAAAGAAAATTAGAAAAGTAAAAATAAAAATAAGTGCACGTGGTGTATGGTATGCGGGGATGATGAGTAGCAAAACTCTAATACAATGTCTTATTCAAACTTGGAAGGAAAGTGGGAAGAAAAATAGAATAAAAACAAAGCAGAAATCACAACACCAACTTTCAAATAGCAAAACCTCGTTATGAAAATGCATTTGCTCATCATCTCTGCCATTGACGATTGAGCATGTGAAGGGGTTGTAACTAAGAAACTAAAATAGAAACCTCATAAATGGAAGCAATAGGGGAAAGTAAGGAAGAAACATATGTAAAAGTATACACAGGACAAGACAAAACAGAAAAAAGAGGCATCCACTTAAGAAAACCCTTATCCTTTCTCCCTTCTTAGAAGAAAATGAAAATATAGGCAAAATTGATCAAAGAGAAGAGATTTGATGATGAAAAAGGGAAAATAAAGGATGAATTTCAATTTAGAGAGACTATAGAAGTAATCTCAATTGTTCCAATTCAGTCAAGTTCATATGGCCGCTTTCACTAGAGCGACTTTGAAGACTTCTTATGGTTGTAGGAGTGTTCTCATGGCAATCATATAACTGAAGTTCCAGTCAAAACCACTTTCAAGGTGAGCTTCTTAGTTCATACCACTCAAGCTTCTAAATTAAATAGGACCGAATTAAGCTTGGAAAGGTGTTGAGAAAAATATACTTCACAATTTTTGAATTGTCGTATAATTTGTAAGGAAAATAATGGGGAGACTGATGAAGTGCAGTGGTGTGCACTCTATGCTTTTTTTTATATCCATTCTGTAATATGGTATCCAAATTACTATACTTGAGATTTTTTCATCTGAGAAAATTATTGAAATTATCATTTTTTTGCATTGAAATAGAACATTCTATTCAACTATGATAATCTGGTTTTGGAAAGAAGATAAATGAAGGAAGGAGTAAGAGTGCTCACTTATCACATAGTGAATCTTATGCAAATAAGGAAAACTATCCAAAGATGCTCCTTAGTATAATGTTGGAGGATTTTGCTCCGAGAAGTTAGGTAAAAAAAAGGTAGTTTACATTCCTATGCAGAATGAACATTTATTTGAGTTTATGGCTAGTGATAGATAGGATAAGGTTGGAGATTTATGCTCCAAGATATCAGGTGATCAACAAAAAAATGAAATTCATATGCAGAAAGGCCTCTCTTGTGATTTTATTGTGAGGGATAGGTAGGCATGTCCTCAACCTATTTCTCTCACACCAAAAGCTGTTAAAGACTGGTAGGCAGAAAACTTTATCAAATTGGAAGAGAGGAGCTAGGAGCGGTATTTTGGATAAATTCAATGACATTCTGGATAAAACAATGTCTCTGGAAGATCACAGTGGTTCGAAGAAAATGAGTTTGGAGGAAAATGATGAGAAGGCTCATTACAACAAAAAATCAAAATACCAGGCGCTTACTAATGTGAGTAACCAAAAATGATTGGCAGTGGCTGCTCAGCAACCCTGCCAGTATCATTGAATCTATTAAACTGGAACTGTTGAGGGTTTGTCAGACAGTTCATGAGCTTCACATGTTGGTGACGAAGAAGTTCCCTAAAGTGGTTTTCCTCATGGAGACCAAATGCAGAAGAAATAAGATAGAGCTCATTCGTAATAAGTTGAACTTTGAGCACAGTTTTAGAGGATTGTGCCTTATGTGATTTGGGTTATAAGGGTTCAAGGTTTACATGGTGTAACAATAGAGAAGGAAGGGAGTTCACTAAAGAAAAGCTAGATAGAGTTGTAGGGAATAGAGAGTGGAATATGTTCTTTGGCACCTCTAAAGTTCATGTACTCCCTATAATGAATTCTGATCACTGTCTTTTATTCATTACTTGTTACAATGATGACAAGGCTACCGGTAGAGAAAAAAGAATTTTCAGATATGAAGCCAACTAGTTAAGACAGGAGGACTACTAAAAAATTGTTAAGCATGCTTGTAGATCCATAGCTAATTATGCCAGCAGAATGGATTTCATTTAAAAAATGGTTTGAAAAATTGCAAAGACCATCTAGTCAGGTGGAGTAGAGGTTTTCATGATGATAGAAGGTAGACAATAACACAAAAGAGAGACTTGATTAAAGAGATGCAAAAACTAAATCAAGGTGACTTTAATGAGACAATTAGAGGCTTACAGAAAGAAGTAGATGATTACCTTGAAGATGAGGAACTGAAATGGCGCTAGAGAGCTAAACTAAAGTGGTTGAGAGAGGGTGATAGAAATACTAGATACTTCCACTTATGTGCTAACCAGAGAAAACAGTCAAATAACATTCACTCTATCTCTAATGGAGAAGGTTCATGGGCTAGAAGTCAAGAAGAAATTAGCAAATTTTTCCAACAATTTTATCAGGAACTCTTTTCCACTTCCCATCCTATTGGGATAACAGACAACCTTGTTCATCTTAGTAAGTCAGTGACTAAAGATATGGACAGACAAGTAAGTCAGTGACTAATGATATGAATAGGCAATTGATTAGAGAATTTTCAACTGAGGAGATTATTGCTGCTATTTATGAGATGAATTCTTTGAGTTCCCCAGGACCTGATGGGTTCCCAGCTACTTTTTATCAGGACCATTGGAATATTATTGGCAATGATGTGATTTAGGCTATCAAGGCCATTCTAAACTCAAATTGTGGTTTTGAAGAAATGAATGAGACTTTTATAACCTTATCCCAAAAAAGCAAAGTCCTAAGCTGGTCTCAGATTATCGTCCAATAAGCCTATGCAATGTTTTTTACAAAATAATTGTAAATATTTTAGCTAATAGACTGAAGGTTATATTTCCATATTTGATTGCTCCAACACAAAGTGCTTTCATCCCCGGCAA
The DNA here is from genome assembly GCA_022457165.1 of Juglans mandshurica. NCBI lineage: Eukaryota > Viridiplantae > Streptophyta > Magnoliopsida > Fagales > Juglandaceae > Juglans > Juglans mandshurica. Next base: position 38,904,635 of record CM039619.1, read on the forward strand.
GCTCATTCCAGATAATGTAATTGTTGCCTATAAAGCCTTGCACGCTATGCAAACTCGAATGACATGAATGAAGGAAGGTTATATAGCACTTAAACTCAATATGATAAAAGCATATGATCAAGTGGAATGGTCTTTTTTTAAAAGAAGTTATGGAGAAGATGGGGTTTGATAGAAGGTGGATTGCACTTATTATGCAGTGTGTTAGCACAGTTAGCTATTCCATTCTAATAAATGGGGTTCCTCAGAGCAGTTTCAAACCTTTGAGAGGAATTAGACAAGGGGATCCTCTTTCCCCTTATCTTTTTATTCCTTGTTCTGAAGTGCTTAGTTCAATATTGAATAATGCAGAGGAAAAAAGTTTGATCTCAGGGATACCAATTGCAAGAGGCTCTTTACATATTAATCACCTTTTTTTTTGTAGATGAAAGTTTACTATTCTGTAAAGCTAACTTTATAGAGTGGAACAGGCTCTTCCATCTTCTTCAATATTATGAACAAGGTTTGGGTCAAAGGCTGAATTTGGATAAAACTTCAATCTTTTCTAGCAGAAATACTAGATCAGAAGTGAAGGATCTTATATTGGCTGCAACAGGAGTTAGAGCATCACATTCATATGAGAAATAGTTAGGCTTACCCTCATATGTGGGTAGGAACTAGTCCAAAGCTCTCAACCCAATCTTAGACAAAATCAGAGGCAATATGAGCAACTGGAAGGTTAAATTCTCATCTCAAGTTGGCAAAGAAATTCTTCTCAAATCTGTTATTTAGACCATTCCTACCTACAACATGGGGCTTTTCAAAATTCTTAAAGTCCTGTTGAGAGAGATCAATGGAGTTATGCAAAAGTTTTGGTGGAGGCAAGGGCAGAGAGATCTAAAATACATTGGCTAAGATGGCAGAATTAGGGAAAGCATAAAATGTTCGTGGTTTGGGCTTTTGATATTTTGAAAATTTCAACTTAGCCTTACTAGCAAAGAAGGGATGGAGAATCCTTTAGTAGCCTACTTCACTGGCTTCTATGGTTCTTAAGGCAAAATATTTTCCTTAGACTGATTTTCTCAATGCTAAACTTGGAAACAATGTATCCTTCATTTGGAAGAGCATAATGGCAAAAAAACATTTGTTATCTGAAGGACTGATATGGAAGATAGGGAATGGGTATTCAATGAAGATATGGCATGAAAAATGGGTTCCTACACCAACCTCATTCAGGGTTCAATCACCAGTGAGATTATTAGATGAGGATGCAAGGGTCAAAGACTTAATTGACCCTAACACAAAGCATTGGAACTTGGCCCTACTGAAGGAAATATTTTCAGAACCTATTTATGAGACTATCTCAAGAATTCTCATTAGTGTATGCAACAATCCAGATAGGTTGGGATGGAGGTGTACTGCAAATGACAAGTTCTCAATAAAAAGTGATTACCAACTTCAATGTGAATTGTTGGCAAGAAGGAGGGGACAGTCATCGAATACTATGTTGAATGCAAGAATCTGGTCTAAGTTATGGAAACTAAAAGTGACAAATGCAGTAAAAAAATTTCTTTGGAGAGCCAGTCTTGAGTCCATTCCAACAAAGCTCAATCTATTTAAGCAAAAGGTAGTGGAATCCTCTAATTGTCCTATTTGTTTGGGGATGCAGCAAGTAATCTTTGAAGGTGATGCACTCTCAGTTGTTAAAGCTATAAACAGTTCAGCAAAGAAGTGGAGCTCAAATGGATTGATTATCAAGGATGTTAAATTTCTCTTACAAAAAATTCATAAGTGGTATGTTAGGCATGTTCCTAGGGGAATTAAGGTGCTACCCATGTTTTAGCTAGGAATGCACTACTACTCTCAAAGGAGTGTATTGAACTCGAGGATATTTCTCTTTGTATTTGTGCTATAGTTTGATGTTTCTAATAAGATCCATTTTTCTTCAAAAAAAAAAACTATGATAATGTAGATGGTTTTAAAAAAGAAAATTGTTTTAGCCACAAAAGATCCCATAAAAATAAATCCACAAATTAACGTGACTTGATGTAGTACATAGATTGTAAAATTATTTTTATTATAAAGTAAATCTAACGTATCATATCAAGTCACATTAGTTTGTGGATTTACTTTTGTAAAATAGATGTCGTAGAACAGTCTTGACTATTGGATGCAATTTGCATTGTAATTTTTCTTTCGTAGACTGAGAGTATAGTGTTTCGAAAATTGTTATTTCACATTCCATATGACAAAACTGTGTGGAAGTTCAAGGGAACCAACTATATATTTCAATATATTCAATTCAAGTCATGCTCGTCAATATAGGCTATGTTTGGTTTAACAAACATTTCTAAAATTTTTAATTTTTCTTTAAATTAAGGGGAGGTTTGAAAAGTGAGATGAGATAAAAATTCTATAAATAGTATCCAAAGGGACATATTTTAGCCATGAAATAATTACACAAAAGTAATCTCATAAATTGACGTTGCAATGGATCCCATGAAGCCACATCAATTTGTGGGCTTAATTTTATATAATCTTTTTGTGTCTGTAACAAGTCTTGTAATGAAATAGTTCATGAATAATAGTAAAATAGTTTAAATTAAGATATTTTATTGGTTGTTGAGAAATGAGAGGCAAAAAATAGGATAAACATATTACAATGTTAAAAGTTGTTTGAATATTATTATTATTTTAAAATTTAAAAAATCTGTATTATTTTTGGAAAATGATAGACTCACCGGAAGAAGTCTACCGATTTTCCTTATCGAAATATGTTTTTTTAGTATTTGTGTTTATTTATTTTTTAGTATTTCTTAAAAAAAATATACAAAAAAATGCTGAAAAAAAAAAAGACAAAATGCTTTAACACTATCAATACAAAAGCTCAATGGCTTTTGTTGGTGGACATAGCAACATCCATTATTTTTAGTGTTTTGTTTAAAAGTTTAAAAATATTGTAATGATTTGGTAATGATTAGATGAAAAAATTGAAGATTTGAAATTAAAAAATATTGTATTTAAGTGATGTTTGATAAAAACATTATGAAAAATTTAGAAATAAAATATTCTCAACTCATCTCACTTCCTAAACATGGCCTAAACCAAACATCGGTAATATCTTATTTCAACGTTTAATTAAATCATTATCTAATTATTACTTAAATATAAAAACTAATTTAAGTTTAACTAATTTCATAACAAGAGTCCCCCCCGGCCCCCATAGTGCAGTTTTTCTTTTTTTTAATATTAAAAAAAAACTCTCAGGGTGGGGTATCTCCCAAAACTAGCATTTTTCAAAAAACAAAATTGCACTAAGGAGCAAAGTGGGGTCATTTTGGGGACAAACTAACATTTTTCAAAAATTATATTGAAATGACTTTCAACTCTACCTGTTCGCTTTTACAAACTTAACACTTATTTCAAAGAGAATTTTTTTTTTTTTTTTTTTTTTTTTTTTTTTCCACAACTCAATCTCAAAAAGAATCCTTAAAATTCTAAAGATTTTTAAAATATTTCATAACCAAATATGACACTGTTTCCATAATTTTTAAGCTTCAACTGCATCCAAAGTATGAGCTCATGTGTAAGGGATTAGGTGGGGAATGAGCTGAATAAATTAGTAACAGTATCAAAGCTTCAAAATGGTCGTGACACCATGGCTTCGAGATCTCGATAAGCAGTGGCATGTGGAGCTTATGCAAGGCATTGGTGGCAATTCCAATCGCGTGGAGTTGATGAGCAGCTTCGTGTGGTGATGTGACATTATGATGGTTAAAGGGCAGTAAATTAAACATGAGAAATGATATTTATATTTCTCGAATGCATAGTCTTTGCGATATTATCTCTTTAAAAAAAAAGTAGATAAATATGAGATCCACATAAAAAAATTATTTTTTTAATGGAGAATCCTACTTTTTTTCAAAGTGAGTGTACAGAGACGGCACACTCCAGAACATATATTAAATTACCTGTCAATTTGTAAAATCACTCAACAGGTCCAACAGGAGAAAGAGTCATCCCTATCCCACAAAGGTGATTTGGGCCTCGATGAAGTGGTTTGAAGCCAATGGTGGTGGTTCGGGACTTCGGTATAGTATCCGTACGTACATTCATAATAGTAAATAGAAAATGATTATAAGAATATAAACAAAAAAGGAAACACGCAGATTTACGTAATTCGGCACAGGGTCTACGTCCACAGGTCGTTTAGAGGGCGAATACACTATAATATATTTTACAGTCTCTCGTGGTCACTTGTACGTCACTATACAATGGGTTCCGTGGCCCATTTTGGCCTGAAGAAGATTATCTCTATAGAGCTCTCACCGTGAGGTTGAAGATGATGATCCATTTACCTACGAATTCCCATTTTCTCATCTGATTAGATCCTCTTTTATTAAAGTACTATCAGTAGTTGGTGAAAAGTTCAGCTTTATGTCACTTCCTTCTTTCCATATCTAACTTGTTTTCCTCCCTCAGATTTTGTGTTTTAGTCCTGTCACTTCCTTCTTCTTTTTTTCCTTTCTTGCTTCCAATGATGGCTTTATCATGGACTGAGATTGATGCATCTAGGGCTTGGAATATTTATCCCAATAGTTACCTGCGATTCTTAAGCTCAATTTATTTAGTGAAAAGGTCTTGAGAATCTTCAAGTGAGGTCGTGACAGAGATAGTCTGTAGAAAACTGTAGAAACATAAACTTTGGAAACCAATCCTTGGTTTTGTTTGTTTGTGTAAAGTAATGAAGCTCCCCGAGCACAGAGATTGGCTTTGAGTTGGTTTGTATGAATGTTTGCCTAATAGATTGCATGGGATTGTTTATTTTCAACAAAGATTGTGAATTTCCATGATTGTTTTTTGCTATTTGTTGATAGTAGTGAGATTTTTGCTCCTTGAGGAGATTTTTTGTTAGTATTGATATTAGAGTTTGTTTGCTATAACTTGCGGTAAATGGTTAGGGAGCCCATCAACCCCCTGGATTCATCTTAGGCAGTTGCTGAGCCCGTCGAATCATTTCCGAATATACCCTTGTGTGAGGCAATTGCGAAGCTCGAGGGCTCGTTCCCCAAAAAAACCCGTTGGAGGCAGTTGTAACACAAATGCAAGGGCACTCCACTTTGTGGGCGATGGTTGAGAAGTCAAGGGACTGTTATCGCATGTTCTTCGCTGTGAGTCTAGGGACTCGGCTTTTGTGGGCAAGGGTAGAAGCAGCTGAGAGACTATTATTGCCCATCGGTCTCAGCAAGTCTAGGGACACGGCTTTTGTGGGCGAGGGTAGAAGCAGTCTAGGGACTGTCATCGCTCGTCAATCACTGTGAGTCTAGAGACTCAAGTTTCATGGGTAGGATAGAAGCAGTCGAGGGACTATCATCGCCTGATGGTTTCTGTTGCCCCTTATGGTGTGTGCTGGCGAGGATGGCGAAGAACTGTGGTGAGGAAAGCCACTAGGGAGAGTAAACACTATGGTCGGGAAACTTGTGGCCAAGCAAGGTTCATGGCAGGCAAGAGGTTGCTCGTCGTGAGGGATGGCAAGCATTGTTCCCACCATACGTGGTTGTTAGGTGCACGGTGACATGCACCCTTAAGCCTTTGAATGTGCTACACAAGGCGAGACTGAGCTCGTGGGCAGCTTCCAGGCCGAGGAAGGTGGTGCAAGTTGCATGTACCCCTACAAGGTGCACGTGGCCAACCTACCATGGCGGGATGGTTGCTCGGCCATGGGTTGCAGTGATGCTGTGTCTCCCAAGGTTGTTTCCTGTGCGGCAAGTTGTTGGGGTCCCATTGCCCGCCCTGAGGGCAGCGAGCTACAGAAAATGCCAACAAGCTCGATGGTGGCGAGGAGTGGATATGGCTGAGCAAATCCACTGTGGCCGAGCAACCCATTCCAGCCAAGGAAGCTGTAGTCGAGGGACACCTTGCTAGTGATAGAAATTGTTGGCTATCTTGGTGACAATTGGTAGAGGCCCAGCCAGCCCATAGATGTCACAGGGAGAGGCTCATTTGGGTGCACGACAATGTGCACCCATTGCCCACACTGTGCATGGCCTCCGCGATTAAGGACCACCTTGATAGCAACAGAAAGCACCAACAGTCCACATGGTGGTTGTTGGCACCCTTGCCAGGATCACGATTGGGCTGAGTTGGCAAGCAACTCGTTATCCTCCACGAGGGTGGTGAGCTAGCTCTTTAGGCCAGACTTGCTGTCTATTGCAAGGGTGGCGAGCTACAGAGAATGTCGATGAGCTTGGTGGAGGTTGCCGGTGGCTCCATATGCTCACGGTCGAGTTGAACGTCACAGACATACGATGGGGTTGATGTTGAGCAGCTCCTGTGGCTATCTTCATGACAGTGGCAGGTAGTTTTGCAGCAAAGGAGATTTTATTGTTAAGGACCACATTGCCAGAGATAGAAAATGCCAGCAGTCCTGAGGGTGGCTGGTGGTGGCATTTGCTTGGTTATGGATGCCCGTAGGCTCCTTGGGGCTCACAACAACATGCACCCGCTGCATGAACTGTGCATGCCCACCGTGGTCGAGGGCCACCTTGGCAGGGACAAAAAGCATCAATGGTGTGACAGTGGCCGGTGGTGGCCACGAGCAATTGATCTATGGTTCTCTAAGGTGCACGTCGATGTGCACCTTTCGTATGTATTGTGTACTGCATGCAGAACACCCCATGGTGGTGGGGAATAGGTGGAAGACACCATCGTTCCTGTCTGGATATTAGGCCTGGTAACCGACCGCTCTCATGCCCGCCAATGAGTGTCACTAAGTGCATGGTGGGGTGCACCCGTTACGCCCATAGTGCCCAACATGCAAAATGGATTCCTTACGTGCGAGGCATTTAGCTCATGCATGGCATGCATGTCCCATGTGTTCTATGCACATCACACGTGTAGAGTGCATGTTATGTAATGCATTAGTTGGGTGTATGTGTGATATGCGCAACATACTTAAGTACATAGTGCATTTAATGTATGGGCGAGGAAATGTTCAGCACACTGTGTACTTAACTGTATGGGCAAGGAACATCTCTCTCGCCCATTTTGTCATTTTTTTAACAGTGTTATCCAAAGTAATAAAATAAAAATAATGACAAATGAAAATGTGAGGGAGAATTTTATCTGCTCATTCAAAAATGACTTTAGAAGCTATGAAATCCTCCTTCTCCCTCTTTCAATGTAGATAACAAGTTGATTCCACATATTGCATAAATTGTTAATGCGTAAAATACCTCAACAAGCTGGATAGAAAAAAGAGTCATTTCCACCCCCACAGAGATGATTTAGGCCTCAACGAAGTGGTCTGAAGCCCATGGTGGCAGTTCGAGGCGTAGTTACGGTGTCCGTACAGACATATATAACAATAAATAGAAAAAGATTACAGGAAATATAAATAGAGAATGAAACGCACGGATTTACGTGATTCAACACAGAGCCTACATCTATGGGTCGTTTGGAGGAGAAATCTACTATGACAGTGTTATCAAAAGTAATAAGATAAAAAATAATGATAGATGCAAATGTGAGGGGGGAATCTTATCTGCTCATTCAGAAATGGCTTCAGAAGCTAGGAAATCCTCCTTCTCCCTCTTTCAATGTAGATAATAAGTTGATCCCATAGACTGTGTCAACTGTTAATGCGTAAAGTACCTCAACAAGCAGGATGAGAGAAAGAGTCATTCATAGCCCACAGAGATGATTTAGGCCTCAACGAAGTGGTCTAAGCCCATGGTGGCGGTTCGAGGCGTCGTTACGGTGCTCGTACGGACATCTATAACAATAAATAGAAAAAGATTACAGGAAATATAAACAAAGAATGAAACACACGGATTTATGTGATTCAACATAAAGCCTACATCCATGGGTCGTTTGAAGGAAAAATTTACTAAATATGAGTATTTTATAGTCTTTCATGATCTCTTGTACCTTACTATAACCCATTTTGGCCTGGAGAAAATAATCTCTTTAGACCTCTCGTCGTAAGATTAAAGATGATGATCCAATTTCTTTCGAACTCTCCATTTTCTCATCTAATCAAATCCTCTTTTATTGAAGCCCTGTCAGTAGTTGGTGAGAAGTTCAGTTTTCTGTCACTTCCTTCTTTGCGTGTTTGACTTGCTTTCTTCCCTTAACTTTTGCTTCCTGTGATGGCTTTATCATAGACTGGGCTTGATGCGTCTTGGGCTAAAATATTTACCCCCAACATTACCCATCAAACAAACCTAATAAGAAAGAAAAGAGAAAATGCAAAGAACTCATTTATCTCTGCCAATCAGACAAAGAGGATGAGGATTTTGGATGGATTAGAACAGTGTTTCAAATATCGTACCGTACCGACTGGTATGGTCGGTATTTGCCGTACCGGCCACTAGGCTAGTACAGGTATTATATATATTTCGTATCAACCTATATTTTAGCCTTTAATTTTTTTTTTCATTTTTTCAAACTATAAGCTCATTTTTTTTTTACCACCAATTCATATTAGGTTATTTATAATTTATATATATATGTATTTATATATATACTTTATTTATATATCGACTATCCCAAAACGATATTGGTATCGAAATATTTTGTTATAGTACTTTGATCGATATAGTGTCCAATACAATATTCAAAACATTGGATTAGAGAGGAGAACGAGAAATAGGTTTGAGAAAAGGTTGTTCAACACTTATATTAAAATTGGTTATAAATTTAAAAAAGGTTGAGACCTTTTGTGTGTGTTCACGCAATGATTCCCGCCTAAGAAAAACCTTAACTTTTTTCATTTTATGCATATAGTGGAAGCAACATATTAAATTATAACTTTAAGGGAAATTGCATTGGTACCCTCAAACCACCATTGTTTTTTCAATTTAGACCATAAATTTTTTAAAAAAGTAAATATACATCATAAACTATCTAATGTTCTATTTCTCATCAGTTCTAATGGCCGAAACTTGATTGGGTGTGCAAATTACCTAATTTTGGTATCTTACTGTGTAAGTTGACATTTTTTTTTTTTTAGTTTTTATACAAAACGATAATAATTTGGAAGAAATTATCCAATAAATGCTTATAAATGATGGTTAGGAAGATATAAAGATAAAAGATCGAGTAAGATGTCAAAACATGCATTAATATATCCTTGGATAGCTGACATATTTTCCACAATGATTTAAGGCGGGAGGGGATTGGTCTCACCTAAGGCAGAGAGAAAGGAGCATTTTTCAGGGATTTGAAAATATTAAATATATTTAAGAAAAATTTATAAAAAATTTACTTATCCATATGTCAATTATTGATATGCTGAAAATCATAAAATTTAAAAATTAAAATTAAAAATTAAAAAAAAAACTAACAAAATGAGTCTTGTAAATAAAGGTATAAGTAAAACTGTATGTATATGTAACACTACTATTGTAAAAATTGGATAATTTTTTCATATAAATCACAAATTTATCTATTGTTTTAGAAAAAAATATACATAATTTACACGTTTTAAAACTGTGTTTAATATTACTCGAATAAAAAAAATTATAAATTAGTGTTTTGACAACTTAGAAATGTGGCGTTTGGTTTTTAACTTCTTATTAGTTATAGATGGCTATTCAATAAATGCTGAAGAAACTCGAAGCACCTCTATATATATATATATATTTATATTCGTAACACCTATTACCTTTTGCTTAGTTACCAATCATTGTGGTTGATAGGTTTATTACTTTTTAGACCTAATTGTTCATGCTGTAAAAATCGCATAACAGGCCGGAAGGGGACAAAGAGTTATTTCTGGCCCACTAAGTCGACTAGGCCTTGATCGGTATTGTTTGGAGCCCCTAACAGTGTTCCAATGCGACTGTACAATGGCGATGAGTACATTCATGACGGTGAATAGAAAATAAGTGCATAGAAAGTAAAGATAGATGGACACCAAGATTTATGTAGTTCAGTACCAGGCTTAAGTCCACGGGGGTTTGGAGAGGGGAGTTTCCACTATAATATATTTGTTTACAGTCACTCATGACCTCTCATTTTTCACTTGTACAAAAAAAATTAGAGCTCTTTCTGTTGGAGATATTATCTTTCTTGAGGGGTTATTGAAGGAGAAGAAGACCAGAGACTTCAAGTTGTCTGGACATCCTCTTTTATATGACCCTCTTCTTGTAATTGTTAGTAATTGTGTGACCAACCCCCCCACCCCCTCCCAACGCCTTCCTGACACCTTCTGATCACTCTCCCATGCCTCTGACCCCTGATAACCCTAACTCCCCTCATGCCTCCTGACACCTGCATACTCTAATGTTCCTCCTTATCCCTAGTGGTGGCCTGGTGGGCTAAGCCCAACTATAGACTATGGTATTCTATCCTTCCACACTAATATTTAATTGAAATTTCACAACTGCTTTTGCGGAAGGAAAAACAAAAGGAAAGGCAAGTGATACGTTTATAGTTTTTTTTTAATTATTATTTCATTTCATTCAAATAATTTCAATTACACATAATTACCTTATATTCGAAACAGACTTATAAAGAATTATAAGTTTATCATTTTTTCATAAGTGAATATACAAGACTTGCGATATAGTTTTAGTGTTCATGTGTCTTCTTCTTCTTCATTTTTTTTTTAGGCTAGAAAGGAAGGAGTCATCCTCACCTCCGATAGTCCCATGATAGTGGCTCGAGCGTCGACAGGATGTTTGAAGGGAAAATTTATTATGCTTGGTGATTTGTGTAGTCTATCATTACTTCACATATCTCTTAATATAATAGGGATAGTACAATGGAGGCTGGGAATCCTTTTGTGTAGAGGAAGAAAACAATATCTCTAAAGTTTCCATGATCAAGGTAGAAGAAGTTTCTCGAGAGCCCACTTATGGTGTTTGGTAGGAAACCCCTTTTATTGAAACATTCTCGAGGTGGTTGATGAGATGTCAGTTTTATATTCATTTCACATTTCTCCTATATGTGTCTGGCTTACTTTTCTTGCTTTAGTTCTTGTCTTGTCTTGTCTTGTCTTTCATTTCTTTTCCCTCATGCTTCGATGATGGTCATCCAGTGGGTTAGGCCTAGCACATTTTATCCCTAACATAAAAATTTTATGTTTAGGATTTTGAAACAAAATCTATCCAAGGAATTCCACTTGAACTTGGAGTGTAATGCGTAGAAAAAAACAAAAGACAGAAAATTATTAAGGAAATAGTAAAGAAAAGTGGAATAAAAATAAAAAAGGTTCAACTGTATCTTTCGAAAAGAAAACCTCAACCCACCTAAGATTAAATGTGAGAAGACATTGTAAGTACGTAAGAAATTGAAAGAAACCTTATACAGAGAGAAGAAAGGTGGGAGAACCATAACAAACACATGTAAAAATAGAAACAGTTTCATTATAAACAAAGAGAACAAATCAAGATGAAGAGAAATTTATTGAAGAAATTCCTTCTTCTCTTTTTTCTTTTTGAAAAAAAACAAAAACAAAAACAAAATCTGGATATGAAGCAGAAAAAGTTCTTGATGAATGAAAGGGAAAAACAAAGTATATAGTTCACTTTAAAGAGACGCCCTATAAAAATAATTGCAATGGTTACAATTCAGGCAAGTTCATTATTTCATATTTCCTTTTTCACTTGATTCATTTTGAAGACATCTTATGGTTGCTTGAGTGTTCTCATGGCAATCATTTCATTGCTTTGCCAATCAAAATCACTGATCTCATAATAAATTAATTCAAATGTTACTCTCAAGATGTGTTATTTAATTATTGAAGACTATTTGTTATATTTCAATTACGGACTAATCATTTAATGCGATATAAAAAATGATAATATATATAATTTTTCTTAATTTAATACGTTTTAAATTAAATATGACCAAAGATTAAAGTATAGATAAAAAATTATTGAGATTATCATTTTTCATTAAAATAAAAGATTTCGTTCAACCATGATAATATGGATAAAAAATGGGTCTCACAAAACAATCTTGACTATTGGACAAAAATGCATGCATTGCAATTTTTCTATTATAACCTGAGAGACAATGCTTCAAAAATTGATATTTCAAATACCATATTACAAAAATGTGTGGAGGTTCAAGGGTTCAAAATTACTTCTTAATTTTCAATTTAAATTATGCTTATTAATTTAGGTTTCCATAATTTATCTCATCTCATCGTTATAATTTTTTCTAATTTTTATACAAAATATAATAAACAATTCAACTTTTTCAAATTTTAAATCAATAATAATATTAAAAAATAATATTCTAACAATATTTTACTCATCTCATCTCACTATCCAAACAAATCCTAAATCCAATTACAAATTTATGTGTCTAATAGAAAATTTGTATAATTTTATAGTACGCAAATTCTATGTATGTTTTTTTTTTAGAAAGGGATAAATTTTAAATCAATAAATTTTACTTTTTAAGGGTAGATTTCAATGTTTTTTAAAAGGAAAGTATAAAATTTATAGACTCTAACAAATTAAAATTGTATATAATATTACTCTTAAAAAAAAAGAAAAATCTAATTATAAATGATTCTAGATACTAATATACAGACCCATTCAATATGATTGGTTAGAAATTAGATTTGATTGAAAACAGTGCTAATTTAAATTTAGAATATGAAAGTAACAACATTAATACGCAGATTGATACGCAAAGTTGTTTGTATATAAAAAAAAAAAAAAAAAAGATTAGGTTGGGATTAAGCTGAATAAATTAACAGCAATATCAAAGATTTAAATGGTTTCCATTATAACATATAATAAGCACACGTGTCCAGGATTTTCTGAATCACAGACCAACTGTGATCATTAATAGACAGAAGTTTTTTTTTTAATAGACAGAAGTTATTAACCTGGTATGTTAGATGAGAATATTAGGTTGTTCCTTAATATTACAACCGGAAAATGTGAATAAGTTGGGGTAGAGAGGACGGAGTCATTAATGTGCATATCCGTGCAATATAGTAAAAGATCTACCCTACCTACCTTTAACGTAAATAAAACGGAACTGACAAAATATATGGCTGTGCCTTTGCATTTTCCTTCCTTAGCTTTAATTGATTCGATTCTCTCGAATCCTCTTAAATATTTTGATAGATGAATCTTAATATTTATATGTTAAAATATTTAATATTATTATTTTTAATATGGACTCCTGTAGCTATATTTCGAATATTTTATAAAAATATTTTTCACATCGACACAATTTTTATTTTAAGTTAATAAAAAAATACAACAAAAAAGTACGAAGCTTATATTACTAACAAAAAATTAGAATGAAAAACCTCAATATCCATAAATTATAGATATGAAAGGAAATTATTGATTTTTTAATTGACTAAATAGAGTATAGGCCTCACATCACATCTTATCTTATCTCATATAATCATTATAATTTTTTTAAACTTTGATACATAATATAATAAAAAATTCAATTTTTTCAAATTTTAAAACAAAAATAATATTCTAACAATATTTTATTCAACTTTTAACTCATCTTATCATATCTCATTTGAATGAGCAAACGAGACCCGATTACGTATGGATAGTGAAGTGATCTCAAATGATTTGTAAATAGTAATGAAAAATTAAAAAAAAAAATTATAATAAAATATTGAATAATAGTGAATAGTATTAAAAAATAGTAAAAAATAAATAAGAAATAATAATAAAATATTAAATAATAATAGAGTGATCACTACTCAAATACAACTTAAAATAACTAGTTTAAACGATTTTTCGATTACAAAATTTAAATTTATAAATTTTTATTATTAACAATAGAATTATTCTTCAAATGAAAATAGCCCGGGGAGGGGAGAGGACCATGTGGCTCGTATTTATGTGTAGGGTAGAGTGTTGACTCACCGTTTTTTATAATTTAAAAGAAATTATATTAATTTCATAAAAGGTTTGCTAGGCACTCGTTGGAAGCCGCAATACATCTTATAGATTTTTTTTTTTTTTCATTCGATGCATTTTTCTTTTTCACTCAACGTTGAGGCTTCCAGCTGATGTTCACGTTTCTTCATTTCATAATAATAGACTTCATTGAAATGGTATGCATCCTAATACCCAATTGTAGAAACTTTCTTGGATAAGAAAATGCGGAAAATCTAGTTTTGCAACGCTTTTGCCTCTCTCTCTCTCTCTCTCTCTCTCGTTGTGTAACTTGCTTGTCTCTACTGTTTCTCTCTCTCCGACTCAAAATTCCCTTTCATTCCCTTCCTTTATCGTTTTCTTACCGTAGAAGTCTGTCGCCGGGGAGAATCGGGTCATCCCCATGTGCACACTTTGACTTGGTTGCGTTCTGATACAGCGCCGCGCCCAACTTCTTTTGGGATGGGGCAGTGCTACGGCAAGACCGACCCAAAGGCCGAGCATGACGTTACTACTACTACTACTATTGCCGCCTCCTACAACGATCGGTCTCATCAGACGCCTTTACCCTCTGCAAGTGGGACTAATGGTTCCGTCAACGTGCAGGGGTTAAAGACCACGCCGGCTCGGTCCTCCAATCCGAGCCCATGGCCGAGCCCTTACCCTCACGGCGTTTCCGCGAGTCCTCTACCCGGCGGCGTGTCGCCGTCTCCAGGGAGAGGGTCTGCGACTCCAAAGAAGTTCTTCCGGAGGCCTTTCCCGCCGCCTTCGCCCGCTAAGCACATAAAGGCGTCGCTGGCGAAGCGGCTCGGCCACGCCTCCAAGCCCAAGGAGGGCCCGATCCCTGAGGAGCACGGAGCCGAGCCGGAACAAGCTCTGGACAAGAGCTTCGGCTACAGCAAGAACTTCGGAGCTAAGTACGAGCTTGGAAAAGAGATAGGGCGAGGTCATTTTGGTCATACTTGCTCTGCTAGAGGCAAAAGGGGGGAGCTTAAAGATCAGCCTGTTGCCGTGAAAATCATATCGAAAGCAAAGGTACAAAGTACAATGTTATTTTACAAACTCCGTGATTTTGATCTTCTCTATTTGCTTAACATACATGTAATTCTTTTCGTATTATATGAATATCCGTGTTCTTTGTATTTTATATTGGATATATAATCTGATCCTCTCCAATCGATGCTCTGTGTTAGGAATTTTAGTTTAATTCTTTATCAAGTATACTTTCATAAAAAAATTCTATAACAAGTATACTAGTTATCATCAACAACAAAGACATGAACAAAATGGCAGGAAAGATTTGGAGTAGCGTTTTGGTTATTGCATCACGTTTCTGTTCTTGTGCAATAATTCGATGTAACTGGTATGGCATTCATACCAGTGATCAAGAGATTACATGACGAGAGAAAAGTTCTTTTACTTTATTCATTGTGTTTAAAGGAAAAATTTGTCAATTTGTGCTATGATAAAGTTCTATAATACAAGCTTACCATTCTGCTTTAAAAATGGAACAACGGACGCATGCATGTAAATACTAAATTCAGAAAAATTTCTTTTACCTTTATTGAGAGGGTTCGGGGGATGGAGTCAGTAGTAATTCCTTCGCATATATCAACCTCATTGCCCCTTGGTTCAATTGTTCGTATGTCGTATGTCGAAGTATGTGATTAACCTATCTTAGGCCTTGGGACAGGTGGTAAAGGGACCGGTTTGAATAAAGCAAGGTCTACAGGTTTGAATTACATGTGGCACGAGTAACAAGAAAAAATAGATGAATTTTTTCTTTTTTGACAAGGTAAAAAAAGAGGAGATGAAAATATTGTGGACATAGGGAAATTTTGGAAAAGTTTTTCATCTCATCTTATTTCATTTCCAAATATCATTTAAACATAAACATTTTCAAACTAATTATTACAACTTTTCCAAACTTTCAAATAAAAAATAAAAAACAATTCAACATTTTCAAATCTCAAGATAAAAATTATATCAAAAAATAATATTTTAATTGTATAATATTTTTTATTCAATTATCTCTCTCCTTTCCCAAAATCCAATAAATATTTAACTTAAACTATCTCACTACTATTCATAAACTATCTTACTACTATTTACAAGATTCTCATCTCAGTTCATTTTCCAAACATCCCCTTAATTGCAAAGATATACCTGCTCACAAAGCTATTGCAATGGTTAAGTCTTTATACATTAGGTCCCCTTATCACTTGAATCCTATAATCCTCCACTAGTCTCTCTTTTTTTTTTTTTTTGGGGGGGGAGGATATGCTAATTTGTTCTTGTTCATCCTCTAGCTCGTGTTCATGTTCGCAGGAGCATTATTTCATTTGTTCTATGTTATACTTCTGTCCTAAAACCTTGCATGAGTTCTTGTAAGAAATTTAGGAGATGCTTGGGGAATGAGATGAGATGAGAATTTTGTGAATAGTAGGTAAGATGGTTAGTGAATAGTAGTGAGATAATTTGTGTTAGGTATTTATTGGGTTTTGGGAAAGGAGAAAAAAAGTTGAATAAAAAATATTACAAAGTTAAAATATTGTTAGAATATAATTTTTTAATATTGTTTTTGTTTTGGGATATGAAAAAGTTGAATTGATTTTTGTGTTTTGTTTGGAAGTTTAGAAAAATTGTAATGATTAGTTTGAAAGTGTTTGTATTTGAGTGATGTTTGGAAAGAAAATTGGATGAGATGGAATGGGATGGGAATTATTTCCAAACCCCTTATTTATTTTTGTGTATCTTAGCTGTTGAATGGTCTGAGGCTCTTGCATTTTTATTTATTTATTTTATTTATATTTTTTTATAAAATGCCATTTTCAATCATAGTTAAGAAGCAATATATTGTTCTCTTTTATGTCCCAATAAATATTGCTAATGCTTTATCTAATAAAGCTAAGAACTGTAAATTCCTTTTCCTCTTGTTAGGAAATAATTTTTTGTCTTTTATTGGCATATGATTGTTGTTACTACGATTTATTGTATGTTGAAAATACTCTTATTTTCATGATAATAAGATTTGTTTGGCAGATGACGACTGCAATATCAATTGAAGATGTTCGTAGAGAAGTGAAGATATTAAAAGGTTTATCGAGCCATAAGCATCTGATCAAATTTCATGATGCATGTGAGGACACCAATAACGTGTACATAGTCATGGAGTATGTCTTTTCTTGCTTTCTATTAATTTTCAATGCAGAAGGTTCGACATTTCTTAACTTCTATCCTAATCCAGACTGGGGGATATTCCCCTTGAACTACTCAATGTGCACTTATGAGAAACTCTTTGCCGAGGGCCTGCGCATCCCTGGGATTATTTGGGACGTTGTTCCCGGACACCTGGTGCCAATAAAGAAAAAAGCTTCTATACTGATTCTTATTGTTTGTTTCTTTATGGATATAACCAATAATATTTTGTTAGGTCTTGTATACCTAGGCTATGCCTACCTACTTGTTTCGATAAAATTTTATTTTACTTATAAAAAAGAAGTATTTAGTTACGTAGAAATTATATACTCATCTTTGCAGACTATCATTAGTTTCTTATGTGTGATCAAATTCAAATGTTCCATTCTTCTTGCATGATGGAAGCTCTAGATTGGTTTCAGTATAAATTTTCAGTTTATATTTCTTTTTCTTACTGAAAAAATTTAGTTAATTGCTTTTTCTCAGTTTAGTGTTGAGCGGTATACAACTTTATCATGCATTTCTTAATTTTTGGGTCTGACATCTGTGGAATCTTATTACAGATTGTGTGAAGGTGGAGAACTCCTAGACAGAATTTTATCAAGGTAAACATGTTTATCAATAAAAATTATATTTGTCTTGATAAATAAAATAGGTTTCAATAAATATTATAATTATTTACATGATTGAATGGTTAAGAGTTAAATTGAAAAGTGTTTTCATTATTGTAGAGGAGGAAGGTATGCAGAGGAAGATGCAAAATTTATAGTTGTGCAAATTCTAAGTGTAGTTGCATTTTGTCATCTTCAAGGCGTTGTGCACCGTGACTTGAAGCCAGAGGTTTTTCTTTTCAGATTTGTCACAAATTATTGTACTCATTACTCTTAGTATCTTCTTCCTTCTTCTTTTGGGTTTATGCATAATTGATATTTTTATATGTAGTTTATGATTATATTATGGTTGAATATTACTGATATTTGTTCCTTTTGGTTGTCAAACAGAATTTCCTTTTCACTTCTAGAAGTGAAGATGCAGACATGAAGCTTATTGATTTTGGTCTTTCTGACTTTTTCAGGCCAGGTAATAACTGATGATATTCTTCGTTTTCAATATTCCACAATAAATAAGTTATGCCATCTTCTATTAATTATTAAAGCCACATAGAGGCTTGGATCTGATGGTTATTTTAAGTTTCACACTTGGATTCCTAAACTGTCTGGTAACTTGATAAACTGATTTGATTTTAAGTGGACGTCTGCCCATGGAAGACAGTTTTTTTAAAGCTTGAAAGTACTAATTTTGGCTCAAAAATGCTATTCGCTATTGGGAAAATCACGCCCAATGATCACACGTACTGACACATAGGTGTTAAATGACTACAACAATAATAATTGAATAATAATTTTTGAAGCATTGTATTCAGAATCAAAGTGCTACAATTTTTCATTATCCCAAATTTCCTGCAGAATAGTGATTTATCCTTGTTTTTTTTCCCTTTAATGGGCATTTCTGCAGACGAAAGACTGAATGATATTGTTGGAAGTGCATATTATGTTGCACCTGAAGTCCTTCATAGGTCTTATAGTCTGGAAGCAGATATATGGAGCATCGGTGTCATTGCCTACATCTTATTATGTGGAAGCCGGCCTTTTTGGGCACGGACGGAATCTGGGATTTTCCGTGCAGTGATTAGAGCCGACCCAAATTTTGAGGATTTACCCTGGCCTTCTGTGTCTGCAGAGGCCAAGGACTTTGTGAAAAGGCTCCTGAACAAGGATTACAGGAAAAGAATGACTGCAGTTCAAGCTCTTAGTAAGTTCAATTTCTTTTTGCTAGTGAAGAATTTCCAGGATATTGATCAACCTTATCTTCAATGTTTGTGTTGTGTTCCATATATAAAAGAAATAGAAACTTGAATAAGAAGGATCTGGCCTCAATACCAGATTAGTCCGTGTATTGATCTATTTATACAGCTCAGGTTGTTACAAGTTATAGGGATAAGACTATATTTGAAATATCAAATATACAAGATAAATATTGATTACAAGATATGTGGAAGCAAAGATTAAATTAAGTTGTTGGAGGAGATAAGCTTGTAGCAGATGTTGGAGCCAATATGTTTGCTGCAGAGTTTGAAACTGTTGGTGAGAAATCTGTTGTGGCGTGAATTGTGGAGGTTGACTGAGTCTCTTGCTTAACAGTGGAGCTTGACTGAGTCTCTTGCTTAACATCCCCCTGCAAGCTGGAAGGGGGCAGACACACTTGTAGCTTGTGCCGAAGTTCACAAAATCTACTGGTGCTCAAACCTTTTGTAAAAACATCAGCAATTTGGTCTTGGGAGCAAATAAACTTGAGTGTAATATCTTTATTAAGAACTTTCTCACGAATAAAATGGTAGTCCACTTCAATATGCTTGGTTCTAGCATGAAAAACAGGGTTAGATGCTAAGGCTAATGCCCCAATGTTGTCACACCAGATTGTGGGAGGAATAGAAAGTGGTACACATAGTTCTTTGAGAAGCATCCTAATCCAATAGAGTTCTGCCGTGGTGATTGCTAATGCCCGATATTCCGCCTCAGTGCTGGAGCGTGCTACAACAGGTTGTTTCTTAGCAGTCCAAGACACTAGACAAGAACCAATAAATACACCATAGCCTGTAGTCGAACGGCGATCATCCGGATTACCTGCCCAATCGGAGTCGCAATAAGCTTGAAGAGTAAGAGATCCTTTTTGATACCATAAGCCATTGTCAATTGTTCCTTTGAGGTAGCGGAGAACCCGCTTAGCAGCAGCCCAGTGAGTAGATCTTGGACAATGCATATGTTGGCATAGTTGGTTAACTGAGAAGGCAATATCCGGACGAGTCAAAGTACAATATTGTAGAGCTCCAACAGTTTGGCGATATTCACTAATTTGAGCTGCTGATAAAGCTTCACCATCATGAGCTGAAAGCTTAAGGCCCGAGGAGCATGGTGAGGGATAAGGTTTGGCACCAATCATCTTAGTGCGATGGAGAAGATCACCAATGTACTTCGATTGCCGAAGGTGTAAGCCCCTAGAGTTTCGATGAGCTTGAATGCCAAGGAAATAATTTAATGAACCAAGATCCTTCATTTTGAATTCCATTTGTAACTTGCCAATAAGAGAATTAATAAGATAAGGATGTGTGCCTGTCACAAGAATATCATCTACATAGATGAGAAAGAACAAGTGAATATTCCCTTGATGATAAATAAATAATGAAGAGTCCACTGGTGAGGAAATAAATCCAAGCTGAAGTAGGGATTGAGATAGGCGCATGAACCAAGCCCGTGGGGCTTGTTTGAGTCCATATAAGGACTTCTCAAGCTTGCAAACATAGGTAGGAAAATCTGGATGAACAAAGCCTTGAGGTTGCTTCATATAGACTTCCTCTTGTAAAACACCATGCAAGAAAGCATTGGAAACATCCAATTGTCTTATATTCCAATCAAAGTGAACTGCAAGAGCAAGAATAACTCTAATTGTGGAAGGTTTAATAACTGGACTGAATGTCTCAGTAAAATCTATGCCACTTTCTTGTTCAAAACCTTTAGCCACTAATCGGGCTTTAAGCCGATCCACTTGACCATTGGATGTTTGTTTGACCTTGTAGACCCATTTGTTATCAATGACATTATGTTTCAAGGGTCGGGGGCAGAGTGTCCATGTACGGTTTGCAATCAGAGCATCATATTCCTCTTGCATAGCCGTGCACCATTCAGGAAGTAATGCAGCTTGTTTGTAAGAACGAGGTTCAATTGGTATTATGATACTGGTGAGAGCTTTAAGAGGATGTTTTGTGGAATAGAATGTCTTATAGTCAGGAAAGGTACGGGGCTTGAGATGGCCTGTTTGAGATCGAGTGGTCATAGGATGGGATATTTGAGTGGCGAGAGGAATTATAGGTGCAACTGATGAGTGAGTTGGAGATGGAGAAATATCAGGATTGGAGCTGGAAGTAGAAGGAAGGAAATCTGCATGAGTGCTAAGAGAGATTCGGTTAGGAGAATTAGGTGAAGAAGTGAAATCTGCATGAGTGCTAAGAGAGAGGTCAGGTTCAATATGAGATATAGGTGAAACAGAATTAAATTGCAAAGGAAATGAGATAGGGAAGGAATTACCATGAGGGGTAGTCATCGTGGAAGGTTGTGGGGACTTTAAACCATCTTTTGCTGGAAACGTAAGTTCATCAAAAATCACATGACGAGAGATAAAAATTTTATCAGAAACTGGATCTAGACACCTATAGCCACGTTGATTTGCACTATAACCCAGAAATATACATTTCTTAGTACGAAAACTGAGTTTGTGGGATGCGTATGGCCTTAGAAGGGGATAACAAGCACATCCGAATGTCCGAAGAGATGTATAATCGGGATGGTTGCCAAACAATTTGAAGAAAGGTGTGTCATTGTTAAGAACCAAAGTTGGCAAACGATTAATGAGATAGATGGCAGTTAAGAAAGCATCAACCCAGTATGTGAGAGGTAAATGAGATTGAGCGAGTAGGGATAATCCAATCTCAGTAATGTGTCTATGTTTTCGTTCAGCAGTACCATTTTGCTGAGGAGTGTGGGGACATGTGATGCGATGGTGAATACCATTCATGGCAAGGAATGACTGAAATGGTTTAGACATATATTCCCCACCTCCATCAGTTTGGAAGTTCTTGATTTTGCAAGATAATTGATTTTCAATAAGAACTTTAAATTTGAGAAAACATACATAGACATCAGATTTATTTTGAAGAGGATAAAGCCATGTAAATCGAGAGAAATCATCAATGAAAAGAACATAGTAACGACAACCAGTACGAGATTGAGTTGAACAAGACCAAACATCGGAATGAATGAGTTCCAAAGGTGAACTTGTTATTCGATGAGAACTTAAAAAGGGAAGTTGTTTGCCTTTGCCAAGTTGACAGGGTTCACAAACTTCACTCTTATTAAATGAACCAACATAAGGTAGAGAATGTTTATTTAATAATTGAGTGACAACAGAATGTGAAGCATGTCCTAATCTAGAATGCCAAACTGGAACTGATGCTTTAACACCAACGACTGCTGCCATTGCAAGTGGTTTATTGAGAACAAACGAATGCAAATTGATGGGATAAAGGCCACCACTACTCTGTCCTTCCAACAATGTTTTCCCCGTGCGGTTTTCCTTGACAAAATAATGGGAATCCGTTAGAATGAAGAAACAATGATTATCACAACAAAACTGATTAATCGAGAGTAAATTAGCAGAGGCTTGAGGACAATGAAGAACGTGATTAAGTTTAAGTGATGAACAAGGAGTATGGAGAACGAGGGAACCAGTATTTTTTATATTCAAACCTTGTCCATTACCAACAGCAACATGATCCTGTCCAGTGTATGGTTGTGCAAGAGTTAGCTGCTCAAGAGTGCTGGTAATATGCTGATTAGCTCCACTGTCAGCGAACCAAGGATCTTCAGTAACATGAGTAGCATTAGTTTGAGCAACCATAGCTGCTAATTGAGTGGGAGGATGGCAACCTTGATAAGCATAGTCCATGCGATGAAAGCAATCAAGTGCTTGGTGACTGGTTTTGCCACAGATTTGGCAAGGAGTTGAGGTATTAAAGGTTTGATGGGGTTGGTTTGATCGAGGGAAAGGGTAAGATTGGATATTGGGTGCTGGTTGTTTAGAGTAGTATGGAGTATGGGAGGTTTGCGGGTGGGATTTTGTGGGGTATTTGGGCTTTCGATTGTAAGTCTGTTGAGAACGTTTGGGAGCAAATAAGGCTAAATTATTGGTCTCAGGTGGGATTGAATGAAGTTGAGTTTCTAGAAGTAACTCACAGGATAAGAGTTCGGCTTGGAACTCTTCAAAAGAGAGACTTTTATCTCGGGTTGCAAGGGATAGAGAAGTGACAAAGGGATGATATGAATGATTTAAACCACTCACAATGTAAGCAATCAAGTCATCATCATCAATGGGCTTACCAACAGCTCCTAGTTGTTCTGCTAATTGCTTTGCCGAATCAAGGTATGCTGCACACTTCATGGTGCCTTGATTCAAAGTTTGGAGAAGTCGTTTCAAGTGGTTGATGCGAGATCTAGATGGAGAAGCAAATTTGTGAACCAAAGCAAGCCAAGCAGGTCGGGCTGAATTGATACCATACACAGATGGTGCCACTTTATCAGAAAGAGTGGCATTAATCCAGCCCAAAACAAATTGATCCTTTCGATTCCATAGAATGTATTCAGGATTTTGAGTAGTTGCTTGTTTCCCTTGATCATCAATGAGAAATTGAGATGGGCACGGTAGAGAACCATCCACGAAACCCATTAGATCATGGCTCTTGAGAACCGGAACAATTTGAGACAACCACATAAGATAGTTGGTGTCATCTAACTTAGCCGAAACAAGTTGGCTAAGATTAGGTGCAACAAAATGAACAGATGATGAGGCAGCCATAATAAAAAAAAAAATAGAAATGTTGATGGATCAATATAGAGGTGCGTGAGCAGAGTGGCTCGATACCATAAAAGAAATAGAAACTTGAATAAGAAGGATCTGGCCTCAATACCAGATTAGTCCGTGTATTGATCTATTTATACAGCTCAGGTTGTTACAAGTTATAGGGATAAGACTATATTTGAAATATCAAATATACAAGATAAATATTGATTACAAGATATGCGGAAGCAAAGATTAAATTAAGTTGTTGGAGGAGATAAGCTTGTAGCAGATGTTGGAGCCAATACGTTTGCTGCAGAGTTTGAAACTGTTGGTGAGAAATCTGTTGTGGCGTGAATTGTGGAGGTTGACTGAGTCTCTTGCTTAACAATATATACCCATGATATCCTTTTCTGTGGAAACAGTTTTTTTTTAAGAAAAATTTGGCATAGCTCAACACCATTATAATAAAAGAAATGTATAAATATATAGATATATGCTTTCTGGAAGATGATTTGAAACCCCTCCCTCCTGGTTGAAAGAAAAAAGAGGAAATGCCGAACCAAAGAGGAACAGCAATAAAGGTTTGGACTTTGGATGCCTCTGTGGTATTTCTGCTTAGTGTCCAAGGAGGTGCACCACATGGAAGTGGAAAAATAGCTGTTGCAATATTACTTCCCTTACAATATTACTTCATGTATATTAGTGATTACGATCAATATATTGCATACTCATTGCCAGATCAGATCATTGTTATATTATGCTGTGATATTTGATAATGATATTGGATGAGCCTTCAATATTCAATAATTGTTTTTTATAGACATACTTTAATAATTGCAGCTCATCCGTGGTTGCGGGATGATAGTCGTCCAATCCCTTTGGACATATTGATCTATAAGTTAGTCAAATTGTATCTTCATGCTACACCATTCAAGCGTGCAGCACTAAAGGTACCATTCTTATCATTCTCCATAAGCAGACGCATGAAAAGTTTTCTTTCTTTGTTTTTCTGATTTTTTTTCGTTATAGGTATGGCATACTCTGTAACACCTCGTTCCCCTGGGGTTTAGAATAAAGTCATTAGAAATTTGGGAAACCGGAGTGCTATCAACCTTACCTATAAAAATTTTTCTTTTTGATGAAGTGCCAAGTATAAAAGATTCCATAATTTAAAATAAAAAATACTACATTAAAATCTAAAAGAGAGTACACAAAAGCACTTATTGAAATTTCTGAAAATTTGTACTATAAAAATTATAACTTAAAAACTTTGTATATGATCTAAGCGTTTGCCACGCTTCCTTGGGCCAAGTCTTGTTCTGGAACTCATCATTATAAAGATCCTCACTTGGGGTGGTAAAAGAATAAAAACATATAAAAATGAGTCGAATACTCAATAAGTAGTACATCATACAGTAAACATAATAAACATAAGGTTTTGTTGAAATGCATGCGTACTTAACACTTGTACTAATATAAAATGTAACATTGTACTTAACACTTGCATCTTCCTTTCTTTAATGGCCATCACACCTTAACCCCTGTGTGCAGAGTTATGCACCAGTTCCACATCCTGTGGCCGTAAGGGGAACCTCTAATTGTATCATAACATACTATGGTGGACCACGCTTAGGTTCATAGCTTGCACCCACCAATAATTGCATTGGTACCATGCATCCCTGATGGCCATTCTTCATTCTTCTTTCATAACTTGTCTTTTATCTTTCTTATCATGATGCTTGTAGAACACATAATGACATAGCTTATCGTAATCATAAATGAGAACATATCATAATGCATGCATCACATATTAACATGACATTGAATTTCATCATATCATAACTTGGTATGTAAAAAGGGGCTTCCAATAAAAGGCATACATACATAATACTTTTTATAAAAGACATGTCGTTTACCGTACATATGTTGTAAGGGTACGATCATGCTACTTACCTCGTAGCGTTAATCCAATATTTGCCGAGTAAAGCAGATTACCTATAAAATAGTCACATAACATGCATCAATTTTTAAACATGTACTTTCTAATTAAAACTTGAAATTCTAAGTAATCTATATTTCCTAAAATTCTCTTAACCTTAAAATATTGTCACTCAAATACTTTGGTTTTCACATAATTTCTCCAAATAATCATGTGATTAACCTCTGAAACTATTACCAAGCCCAAACATTTGATTTCTTTCGATTTTCATCATCGAACATGTCACCATAAAACAATAAACTCAAAAATAATTTCTTGGTATCCAACATCTATTTCTCTTGACTTTATTATAAGAAATCATTATAAAGAATAAATCCTATGGTCAACACCGATTGGATGGGTATTTTTTTTAATCTCGCTTAAAACACATCACGTGTTATGCGTTCCATGTACATGTTTTAGAAATTCTTTAAGAAAGGGAGCCTTACCGTGAGCAGTGGAGCTTTGGCTGTGTGCTTTCGACGAGGATGAGCAGTGATTGAAGGTGGGGGTGTGATGGTGGTTCACGATGGTTCAAGGCTGGAAAGGCTAGGTGCTGGCTAGAGAGAGAATAGAGAGATTAACCGAGAGATAGAGAGAGAGAGAAACTGAGGGCTGTTAGGATGCCGTGGTGGTGGGCAGTGGGTTGTGGAGGAACTGGAGTCACTGCAATGCCTAGTCGGCAGTTTCTGCATGTTTGCCGGTGCACAGGGGAGTTCCAATGCTGCTCTGTTTTCGGGTTGGTAAAACAGGCTTTTGGACAAGGAAGGGCAACCTGTGCGGCGGTTAGATTTTTCTGTGCAGGGATGTATGGCAATGGCTCCTTCTCGGCATTGCACGCAGGGGCTTGGGTGGTCTCCATGGTTTTGGTTTTTTGCTTGTGTTTGACGGTGGCTCAGCTGTGGTTTGCGGCAAGGCAAGGGCTGGGACGTGATGAGGCATTGCTCTGGTTCAGTGAACGTAAAATAGGGGAGGAGCACTGGGTTGCTCTCGGCTTGATCTGATGGCTTTTGGAGGAGGATGGTGCGGTTGTTGCGGCTTGGAGCAGCAGAGAAACGGGGAGATTACTGGCAGTTTGCTGCTTGGGAGAGGGCTGCCGCAACCTAAAAAGAAAACCCTAGAGACGGCTGGGTGTTTACGTGCATGGAGAAGACTGTGTTGGGCCTGGGCTGTTGCCCTGATTGGGTCTTCAGCAGACAAGGGAGGGAGGGAGAGAGAGAGAGAGAGAGAGAGAGAGAGAGAGAAGGGGGGGGGGTGAACGCTTATATGTACAGTGCGGCAACCCTAGTTGAGGGAGATGAACGTATGCATATGGGGTCTATATTTATAGAAGGTAGTCGGGTCATAGGTTTTGAGTTCAATAAGCCCAACTCATCAAATAAACATTTTTGGGCTTTTAAAATAGTTCTTGGGCCTACTACTAATTAAATAGGGCTCGCTAAGTCCATAAATAATAAATGGGCTTTAACCCAATTTTTTGTGCCCGATAAAATTCCATAATCCACCATAATAAATATTGTGCCCGTGGCCTATTCATAATTATCCAATAAGACTTAATAAAATAATAGCTTGTGGGCTATTCCAAAATGATCCATTAAACATAATTAGGCCCAATAAAATTATCCTTATTAAATCTCTAATATCATTGGGTTGGGTTGTTACATAATCATAAATCCAGATTTGGGTACCACTTTATGAGCCGTGAAATCATGTGTCCCAATCTATGGCACTACTACTTCTGTTTGCCAAAATTAGTGATCCTAATGTACTGCATTTAGTCAATATTGCTGAATGAAGGAAAATTTAAACAGAAAATTATAGATTATGGGGAAGATGTACATAATTACATAAGTGAATGCGCACATGTGTATGTTAAAAATCTGACCGAATTAGTGAAGGTAAAGACATCAAGAAAATCTTTAAGCTCTGCCCTACTGGAGCAAGCTTCTTGAAATAAAAGTCAAGGGTGATGTGGTTGAGGTAGAGTGATAGGTGCACTAAGTTCTTTCACCAGGTGGCTAATTCATATAGGAGAAGTAACTCTATAGACTGTAAGTGTTAGGGTTTAAAGATGGAGAAGAAGATGGATTGACGGAAAATGATAGATAATTAAAAAATAATGCCCTACCCTCTTACTGTCTTATATATACTTTAGCTTACATTTAATACTTTTATCCTCATATGGTATATTTAATACAATGATGCCTTCGAACACTCTCCCTCAAGGCAGAGCATATATGTCATATTAACACAGCTTGAAACAAATAAGCTTTTACCAACTATAACATAAGGACCTAGTAAACATATATGCAAGTTAGTCAAACTTCACAAAATGTCTAGACATATCACTACTCAAATATCATTTTTTGAATGAAGTAACTGTCAATCTTAATATGCTTAGTCCTTTTATGAAGCACAGGATTATAAGTAATATATAATCATTAGTACATTGAATAGTATAGTTGGAGATCTAAGCTATGTTTGATCAAGGTAGTATATAATCATTAGGGAGTCACGTAGCAGACATGTCGGTGGCGTGTCAGGGAAGGAAAACTTGGAGGTGCACAAAAATCCTAGAAAATCCTCATTGGTGAGGCGATCCTATGCGGTAGCTCTAAAGATGCACAATTCCTTAAAGGAGATTTGCAAATCACGTCTCAGGACCAGCTTGTTGAGATGCACAATTCCTTAAAGGAGATGGAAACCCAACTTGTCGAGCTAAAGGCAGCGATAACTTTCTTGTCTTCGAAAATAGACTGGCTTTCAGTTGGAGGCAACAGGGTTGTAAGAAACAAGATAGGCCAGAAGCATTTAAACCCAGTTAAAGGAAAACAGAAGATCGGATTCGGCTCTATCCCTATATCTAGATCCAGGAGAGTATGGCGTAGAGACATTAATAATGGAATGTCATTCACCTCATGTAATACAGGATAGACTGAAAGTCAGTACTACACCCTTGGTCCTGGCAGAGTTAAAGGAAAATGGTGTACTGCCAATGTTTGAAGGAGATGTAGGAACCCCAGAGGTAAAGGGACTTGCTATCACCCCAGAATCTCCAATGAAGACCATGATACCATTGGAGTAAACCAATGGAGTTGCTGGAGAACCAAAAGGTTTGGAGTTGGTGTCTCATGTAGATGAATGCCTAGAGTCAGGAGTGCATTTGGATACTGTTTCTGGGGATAACGTTGCTTCCTTGGTGTCTCTTCCACCAATAGCGGACTAGTTTTTGCCTTAAGTTAACGAGATTCAACAGTTTGTGGGCATTTCACAAGGAGGATGTGAAGACCAATTCAATGAACAAATCACTACGATTGAGGCAAGCCACGCAGTTGAAACCAAAAGTTTCAAGAAAAGCAGGGAGTTACAGCGTCTTTCTTGGGCAATTAACTACGACGCTAAGGGTGGTAGCTCAACTAGCGGGAAGTCTAAAGGGAGGACATTGTGAAGACGGGAATCAAGGGTTTGGGGTTAGGGGTTTGGGTAGAGTTTTTAGGTCTACGAGAAACAAGGGTTCGGGACCGGTCTGGTGTATTTTGGGTTGTTTATTTCACGGGCTTTTTGGGTCATTAGGGGCTCTTTGGGTCATTTTGGGTAAGGTGTTTTCTTGTATACATTTTGTGTACTTGGTTTCTCCTTTGATATATAATATTTTTTTACTTATAAAAAAAAATAATCATTAGGACATTGGTTTTTGCATTTTTTCAACCTATTTTTTTTAACTTATTGCCCAATTTTACTAAAGATTGTACATTGAATAGTATAGCTGGAGATCTAAGCTGGATGGCTGTCTTTTGATTTATTGGGAGTGGAGGCAAATTGGTTGTAAAGTTCATTTGAGAAAAACAAGGTTCAAGGGTAAAAGATTTGATTGGAGGCAATGCACCAGGCCCAGATGGCTATACAAGGGCTTTTTTCCAAGCATGCTTGGATGTGGTGAAGAAAGGGGTAATGATTTTCATGGGATGGGCAGATTTGTTTTTTATGACTAGAAACACCGGCGAACACACAAATGCAACATGTCTTTTATCCAGTTAAACCCCGAATTTGTGTAGTGCCCCCCATCGCACAAATTTGGTAAATTGTCGGATTTTCACTGATGGGATGTGGTCCTTAAGAATTTGTTTACATTCAAGGACTCAAATCTTTGACACTCTCCCCCAAAACCAAAGCATTTACCACTTGAGCCAACCCCTAGGGGTTTACAAAGGTCTAAATGAAACAATATTTAGCCCTCATTCTGAAAAATACAGGGGCTGTTAACATTAAGGACTCCACACCTTTAAGCTTTGTGAGTCGAGTCTGCAAAATCATTGCTTGAGTCTTCACTAATAGATTGACAATGGTGTTGGGAAAAACCATCTCCAAGTCCCAAAGTGCTATTATTTATGAAAGAGATTTTAGACTTGATTCTATTTTCTAAGCTAGTGTTTGGACAGCAGAATTAGAATGAGCAAATTGGACCTAGAGAAAGGGTTATGATTATGTGAATCAATATTTTTTTGCTATGTGTTGAGGTGTGGTTTTGGGGAGAAGTGTAATTGGATAGTTCACTGCATACCCCATTGTGCTTCTCCGTTCTGATAAATAGCTCTGCCATGGTTATTTTGATACCAGATGTGGGTTGGGACAGGGAGATCCGTTGCTGTCTCTGTTATTTGTTATCATTATGGAGGCTCTGTAGTAGAACGATATCAGCATTGCTGAATGGGGTTCTTTTTCAGACTTCCTGGCAGGGGACTGGGAATGCAGGGGAATTTATTTTACAACTTTTATTTGTAGATACACTGATTTGTTGTGAGGCAAACCGGAGCGCAAACAGTAATAAAATATTTATTGAATATTAGTAGCATGCTCAGAGATGTCAAAGACCAAGAAAGCTTCATTAGCTCATAGTCAAATTTTCATCTTCGGCAAAGAATAGATGATAGTAACAAATGTAATTAGGTCTTATTGCTTTTTTTCTTTATAGTTTAAGATTGTCAAATGTAATAGGATACATGCTTGCACTCTTTAAGTGCAAAATGCCGGACATATTGAAAAAAAAAAAGAAGAAAAATAAATGAAGAGAATTCTCAATGATCAACCATTAGGTGTGTCCATAAGTCAAAACTTGAATTCTTTGTCATACTGGCTTAAATGAGAGATGTATAACTGAGTTTACAGATGTAGTACAGTAGTAGAACTGTAGAACCAAACTAATGTTCAAGTTGATTCTCTGATTATTGCAGGCTCTCTCAAAAGCTTTGACTGAGGATGAGCTGGTGTATCTCAGAGCTCAGTTCACTCTGTTAGAACCAAATAGGGATGGGCGCATCTCTCTTGAAAATTTCAAAATGGTTATATACTGCACCTAGCTTATGGGTTTGAGTTTCCTATCTAGAGTTGGTTAATGTTCTTAAGAGGGAATCTTTTTTCTGTTTTGCTGGGCATGGCTTGGTTATTTACGAATATCTGATCTTTGTATTAAGGTTATGTTGCTTTTGTTTTTTATATTTTATATACATATTCATTTGTACATTTGAAAAAATATTTGCAGGCTCTTGTGCGAAATGAAACTGATGCCATGAGAGAGTCCAGAGTTCATAATATTATAAATGCTGTAAGGCATATTTGTTGATTTAATGTTTTTCTGCTATTATATATCTCTGCCTTAGACATGGTACAGCTATTAGTATTTTCAGAGCTCGTAAACAGAGATTTTAATTTTTTAATTACTTATCATGCACAAGTCTACATATAATTTATGTATTTATGCACTAAAACACACACAAACCGCATGCATTGGTAGCTTGGTAGAGTTGAACCTCAGACCATTGGTGCCTGAGCCATAGCCTTAGCTAATTATTCTGTCTGCGCAGATTTTTCCACTGCATATTTTGAGACAAAATGTAAAAAATATAAGCTTGGTATTAAAAGAATTCCTGCTAGTTTTAAATTTATATTCTTTTTCTTTTTAAGTAGTTTTGAATTTATAATCTCAAGGAACTTAATATTGTTTCTGTTGTATAATTTAGTTCGGGAAATTATCTATTACTGAGATAATTTAACTTCTAGCAAGTTGTTGCATGTGGAGACTTCGGACCTTCCCAGAACTTGCAAAGGTTGCATAAATCTGGTCACCCAATAGGTGAAATATAATAATACATTTTAGTTCTGATCTGAATAGACTTAAAAAGAACCTTGGAACATGGGCCTAGGCATCCATTGTATATTATGGTTGATGGAGAAATTGGTCTGTTGAATGTTTTGATCTGGTTTAAATCATGATTGCATCACGTTTTTGCATCATTTATGTCTATTTTATTTTAACTGAACATCATTGTTCTGTATGTTGGTCAGTTTTTGTTTTTGTGTAGTTACTTCCTTTTGAGAAATGGAAAATTCAGTTTCTTATATTCTTGTTTTCTAATTTTTCAGATGGAACCACTTGCTTTTAGAAAGATGGGATTTGAAGAGTTCTGTGCAGCTGCAATCAGCACACATCAATTGGAGGCCCTTGACGGGTGGGAACAGATTGCTTCCACTGCTTTTGAGTACTTTGAACGGGAGGGTAATCGTAGCATATCTGTTGATGAATTGGCAAGGGTATGTGCAGTTATGGATTTTGGGACAACCTTCCTTGTCCTCTCGATTCTTTTTTGCGCATGTGTGCATATCTTTGTCACAACTTTGTTGCCTTTTATTGCAGGAATTGAGTCTTGGACCGACTGCTTATTCCATCCTAAAAGATTGGATCCGAAACTCAGATGGAAAGCTTAGTTTACTTGGATATACAAAATTTTTGCATGGAGTAACACTTCGTAGTTCAAACACAAGACACCATTAAGTTTGATAGCTTTCAACACAGTTTAAAAATTCATGGGATTTGCAGGATTTTATTTTCTTTTTCTTTTTTTTTTTCGGGAATGGGGGGTAAAGAAAATGTGTATAATTGAATATCAGTCAAGCCATTTCTGTGATGTGAGTCGGTACTTTTTATATTGAGAATTTCTGCTTGTTCTTACCCCATTTTGGCAGTTCATATATTTGTATGGGCAGCTATTGTGACTATTCATTAATTCTTGAAATCCAGAAGGTTTATAGTCAGATGAAAACTAATTGCAAGTCTTATTGCTTTCTGATCGTAATTGCTGTTTATAGTTTTTGTAAGTTGATTATACATTGGTGGAAAGATGAAAGATAAAAGATATGATTTTGTTACAAATTAACTTGTGGAAAGGATTTGCTGTTGCTGTTTGATATTTCTGATAAATATTTGCTAAAAACTCGAAAAGGTTAAGTAAACCAAAAGTTTATGGAGTAATGCCCTCTACTTATGTGCAAGAAGAGCTCTTGTGATGGGAGTTTAAACTTGGATGTGTACTTCTAGAGCTTGGGCTCTTTGATGCTCACCAGAAATGCAAAGTGGCGACAAGGAGAAAGGTTTATCATCTCATTCTGGTATGATAATGGTCCATTTTTTTTTTCCTGGAGAGTTGATGCTGATACGTTTTTTTTCTTACAGCTATGGCAGCTCGAGGCTTGTTGAAGGAAGTCAAGTGATTTTGAAGTCAAGCTCGTCCTTTTTAGTTCGTATAGGCCCCTCCTTGGTTACAGGCTTTGAGAATATCCCAGGGCAGTCCTCTTTTTATTTATATATTATTATTATTATTATTATTATTATTATTATTATTTTTAAAAAGTGACAAAATACAGTCCCTTTTTTCTTTTTTTCTTTTTCCTGAATTATGTGCTGAATTGGTCGTAGGATTTTAACCTTTTTCCAAAGGCTTCATATATTTTTAATTTTGATCGATTCTCTACGTAAGTTTGTAAATTGGAAAATTATATTTGCAAGCCGGTACAAGAGGATATACCTTCCATATTGTTAATATGACAATATTTGATTTGCAAGACTTTAATTTTATATTTCTCTTTAAATTAAATTATGTCATGTCAACGATATGTATTTTTACGTTGACTTGTAAGTAGAAGATCTATTACAAATTGATCATACAATGTTGTCCGTGCTAAGTAAAATACACTAATGATAACCAGGTCATGTATCTAAAGCCATGTGGCATCCAATGAGAATGTGACATGTGAAAAATTTAATATACATTACAATGATGGTAATTTTAATGTCAGCTTAATATATATATATATATATATATATATATATATATATATATATAATAGAAGATTGATTAAAAATGGGAAAACCCAGCCATGCATGCTGGTTTTAATCCAATTCATGAAGGTTGGTTGGAGGGGTGTTTCATGGTGGCTCTCCAACGACTCTATTAATCATGCTTTTGAGTGGGCCATCTTTGGATGAAATAACGTGACATATTAAAAATGTCTGTTTCCATAAATACAAAAACACCTAAGCTAAAAGGGACTGCATATGGAGACCTCTCAACGCCACCATACAACACATTATCAAAGGAAATGTATGTATGCTACATTTTATTACAAACATTGCTTAATGGGAGAGTTTTTACTTGACAATTTGTAGACCATCGTAATAGTAGAGATGCATTTAGTCCATAGTTATTAAAAAAAATTACATTATATTTTTATGTAATTATTAGGCTGGGATTGAGTATAATTTAATTAACTTCACACACTTCTTTTGTAACTAGCTCCCTTACCAAAAATCCCATTCCATTACTACTACGGCCAGACTAACTAGAGAACTGCTACTTTGGTTGTTATGTTCTATGATGCTGGAGAAATTTGTCAATTTTTCTTGAGTTTAATTTGGGTTGAAGAATCATAATTTGCATTGATAACAGTTAAATTATATGATGTAATCAGGAATGAAATTGAATGATATAGTTGCTTCTTATTTATGAAAACATTACTCAACTTCAAGTAGACTCAAATTATTTTCTTATTTCTACGTGTATCTAATGCCTGACCAACTTATGAATTACAGTATCTGATAACCATATTCTTAATACTCGGTGACTGAAAAAGTTCATGGGCCTAACTCATCTTATAAAACTGGTTTTACAAGAGAGGATTGCTCATTTCTTATAAACATGCCCAAAACTTTATATACAGACAATGTGAGATTATTTCTCAACAGACAAGTTCTTTTGGGGCTATAGAGTACATCATAATTTGAATAATATGCAGAAGCCGATATCGGGACTTAATATTGCAGGCTGGTGATGACATTTTGCCATCACTTTTTGTAAAGTTTGATCCATTTCCAGCTCGATTCCATGTAGTTACTCGATTCAGCTGGTGCGGCATAAACACCACATTTGAAATACATGCTGCCTGCCCGGCCTCTATCGTTCCCCTCATACTTTTGGATACCATTAATAAAAACTCTCACTTTCCCATCACCCACATCGTGGATAATGTTTACTCTGAACCACTTATCGTATAGATCAGTGGCCACCAGTTTAGAAGAATAATATCTCATGTCTCCATTGTAGATCCTTAGTTGCAGAGTGGTGGCTGCTTGGGCAGCACCAAGAATTTGTGCAATTGTGACACCAGAGGTCCCTTTGGGCACAAAAGCATGGCCTTCAAACTGCCAAACTCCTGACGTGTAGTCATATCCCTAGATCAGAACCCAAGAGATAAGTCAATACTAGGCACCCTTACTAGTGATTCACGATGTTTCCCATTTTCAAGAAAATATATTCACCAGAGGAGGGAGACTCACAAACACACCAAAACAACAGCACACAGGAAAAAGAAAAAAATGGCCAGCTCAGGCTCCAATAATGTTCCTTGAAAGATATTGCCACCAAGACCGTTATGCAACATGTTATTAGAAGCTGCTATGCCATTAATAAAAAGTTCACCAACAAAACTGCAAATTGACCAGAATTCGGGAAAGATGACAAAAATGGATGTAGAGAGGGAGAAAGAACTTACAGTTATCCGTACTTCAGTACGTGGCCGAGTCGGGCTATCAGGCTTGAATGGCTTGTCGTTG
The DNA here is from genome assembly GCA_022457165.1 of Juglans mandshurica. Lineage (NCBI taxonomy): Eukaryota > Viridiplantae > Streptophyta > Magnoliopsida > Fagales > Juglandaceae > Juglans > Juglans mandshurica. Next base: position 38,940,057 of record CM039619.1, read on the forward strand.
TTGTAGACCCAAAACCTTCGAGCTCCATTTTTGTAAGTGTAACGGTCTTCTAGGGGTACATCATATGGCTTCTGCAACACAAAGTTCTCTTCTGTAAGAGGCACTCGGGTGAATCCATCTGTAGGATCAGCACCACAAAGGTGGAGAGGCTCCCACATAGAACTCACAAGAAGCAATAATAGAGCTCTGTAGTAGAAATTGGTAACCATTTCCATGTTCTATCCTCTTATCTGTTTTAAATATTGGAGTTATTAGAAGCTGAAGATTTTAAAATGCCAACCATAACAGCTCCTTTTATTGGTTTCAATTACCTATTCAACCATTATTATGCTTTTGAATCTCATAGAAGACCAAATTCAAGTCAAAGCTGCTAGTTAGGATGAGATTGCCTCCAACTCTCACTTTTCTTCTGTTCTTTTCCTCCGCAACCGCAACCCAACTAGCTCATTTTATATACAGCTGGCTAGATAAGACAACCTCACCGGCATGGCCAGATAGTATGTTAGACTTCTTGAAAGTCAAAGTCAAACATTGATGGAGCTTCTACCCACTAACAAAAATTCAAAGAAGGCAAGAGTTAAGGCGGGCCTCATTTGGTTATGCAGATGAGATGAGATAAGAAGAAAATAGATGAAAATTAAATAAAATATTATTAAAATATTATTTTTATTTTAGAATTTAAAAAAATTAAATTATTTATTATATTTTTATGTGAGAATTTAAAAAAATTATAATAATTAGATAAAATTATATGATTTGTATAACCAAACGAGAGTCCTCTCCAATCAGTGGTTTGCATTTCATAACGTAGTGTGGACGATAGCATAGTATGTACCATTTTGTGATGTATAAATTATGAGAAATGCTAGGGAGCCCAAGGGGTTCCGACGTTAATGGTTCACGTTTGACGGGTAAAGGCCGCTTGGCCTTTACTTTAACTTTTTTTTTTTTTTTTTTTGTTCTTTTCTTCTCATCCGTGGAGGGGCTGCTAGGAGGAAAAACAAAAAAAGTGGGGAGGGGGGAGGGGAGGGGCCACGGGTGAGAAGAAAAGAATAAAAGAAAAAGAAAAAGTTAAAGTAAAGGCCAAGTGGTCTTTACATGTCATACGGGACCATTAACGGATGCTCAAAATGGACTCTCTAGCATTTCACATAAATTATTGAGATCTTCTGTTGTTATCCATCACTTTACACTGTTGGTTGCAAAAACTTTTTTTTTCTTTTTTATCCACCACTTTGCACTGTTATTATTGTTCTGGAGTGTTTGTTGGGATTTAAATCCCACCCCCTCCTCATGTATTATCTTTTCTAATTTCTAATGAAGTTTACTTGCTTGTTTAGAAAAAAAAACAAGAAGTCAAAGAAGGTAAGAGTCTAATAGACCTTAATTCCCAAATCAATGGTTTGTATTTTGATAAGTGTTATTTTTATATGATTTTTATTACTTTTTTATTTATGAAAAATGTCATTTTTCCTTCAATACTATTGATTTTATTTTATTTCCATATATTTTTCTTTATTTTCTTGGATTTGAAGGAATAAAAAAATTTAGTGCAAAATGAGAGCACGACAAGAGTTAGGCGATGAGCGATATATTACCTTCTGGGCAAGAAGACTTGGCGACAAGGCTCTGGGCGGTTAGATTGGGCGACTAGTCTAACCGAGCAACCTAAACGACATTGTGGGCAACAACTAGAAAAAGGGAGCAGCTTTACTGCTCGGTAGGTTGGCAAGAGGGTTCTATCATCCCGGTTGGGAGTCTTTCCTCTCGGTAGGCGAGGAGACCAGTTATATTTAGCGCACACGGCATCTACCCAGTGGGGCCCTTATGAGTTTCACAATCAATCTGCTGACCACCAAATCCTCTCGAATTCTGTAAATCGAGCTGCTTATTACTGAATTTTCCATTTTAGATAATCCCGTTATTTTTGGGATAATTTCTTTTATGTTAACATTTATTTTTGGAAACTATTTTCCAGATCTTTAGGCTAAATTATAGCTGCAATTATCTTATTTCCGGATTGGAGTTTTGACATTTATTTAATCCCATCTTGTGGGATGAAGAGGGGAGTTTTGAGTAGAGGAGAGTTTGAGTTTTAGATTTTAATAGTTCAGAGTTTATCATTTAAGTTTCTTTCAAGGAGGCGGATCTGGAAGGTAGAGGCGAGAGCCGCATGCTTCATCAACTGACTCCAACAAATAACACTATTTTTATTCTTTTCAGTTTCATTATAAACTAATTTTATTTTCTAGAACTTTGATATAGTTTAGCATTGACATAATTTATATTCTAAGTTATTTTATTTTCAATATTTTCATGATTGAGTGTTTATTTCTTATTCTTAATACTTGCAATTTTCTAGCTAATTATTATTCGATCTATTGAATCCCAATGAGACCGAGAGGTGATTTGTGATTAAAGTTCTAAGATTAAGCACCATTAGTTGAGCGAAAGTAGAGATACTTTACCGCAATTAATGTGATTTTTAAGAAAAACTCAAAGAACTTAATGAGTCTCTAATTAGTTAAATTCACATAGAGATATAGAGTTTAGTTGGAGATATTTTCGGTATTGTTTGAGAGAAAATATTGAATAGTTAAGAGATTTTTATCATCAATTTGGAATAATTGAGATTCTATAACAAGGAATAATAAATTGTGTGAGATTTGCTAGATGAAATCAAACACTCTAGATCTATTCTTATTATCTTTAAAATCTAAATTTGAATGCTCTTTTTCTTCAGTTTAGTTTAGATAATCTATTCTTTAAATTTCTATTTTCTAAATAGTAATTAATTTAGTAAAATTCAGCACTCGATAGTATAATTAATTAATCCATGTGAGTTCGATATCCGTTTTTCTTTAAAAATACTTTACTACTTATTATGATTCTGTGCACTTACAGATATTTTTAGCACAACATATTTCGTGACGTAGCATGGATGGTTAGATCGTATGTACCATTTTTGTGATATGCATCGTAAATTACTGAGATCTTCATTTTTTTTTTTCCCTCCACAACCCAACTAACTCATTTTATATAGAACTGGCTAGATATATAGGACAACCTACTCGGCATGGCCACATAGTATATTTAGACTTCTAGAAGGACAAAGTCAAACATTGATGTACTTCTACCCACTAATAACAATTCAATGAAGGTAAGAGTCTAAGAGACATGTCCAAATCAGTGGTTTGCATTTCATGACTTAGCATGGACGGTAGGATAGTACTTACCATTTTTGTGATGTGCATCATAAATTACTGAGAAATTTGAATATGCACCATAAATTACAAAACTGAGAGGTCATATTGCAACTTTTTATAGTTTAGGATGTATATTGCAAAAGGGTGGATTTTTCTCATCAGCAAAAGGGTGATAATTTAAAGGTAACCGACGCTGAAGGTAGTGCATACGGTGTTGCAGAACTTTAATTAATTGAAAGATTGAAATCTAGTCTGGCTAATCTATCTACCAACTCAACACTGATTACTTGGGCTAGCTTCCTTGTTTTGTAACTAGACACTAAGCAATTACAAACCCTGTGTTTGCTTTTCAATCCACAATGATCATTTAGCCATAATGATCTTAATTATCATCTAACACTTTTTAAATATCTTGATGTCTCTCCACCTTGATTCCATGTAGTAGCTTATATTAGCCGGAGCAGCATAAACTCCACATTTGAAGTACAAGTCCCCAGGCCCTTTATCCTTCACCTCAAATTTTTGTACTCCATCAATGAAAATAGTCACCATCCCTTTATCCAAATCATGAATAATATTAAGTCTGAACCACTTATCATATAGATCAGTAGCAACCAGATCTTTGCTATAATACCTCATTTCTCCATTATAGATTCTTAGTATCAAAGTGGTAGCACCATGAGCAGCACCATGGATCTGTGCAATTGTAGCACCAGATGTTCCATTTGGTACAAAGCCATAGCCTTCGAATTGCCACACTCCAGATGAATAGTCAAGCCCCTAACAAAAGAGAAAAATGTTGCCAAGTGTTTCTGCAATTTTGAGCATTAATATGTAATTTAAAGCCAATATGTACTAACTCATAACCACAAATATCACAAACATCGTGGGAACAAGATCATTCCCTAGTTCTTGAGAGTCTCAAGTGAGAAAGTGATATATACATAAAGTGGGCCTTATAACACTATCCAGGCCCAATTCATATGTCATATCTCTTTTTTACTTGAGACCTTGAAATCTTGAACTCGTGTATGAATATGGAGAAAAAAGGGTGAGACATACACTCATTCGAATCTCGGTGCGTGGCTGGGTATGACTGTTTGGGTTGTGTGGCTTGTCATCAGCATAAACCCACAATCTGTGAACCCCATTGACATAACTGTATCGTTGCTCGAGAGGTATGTCATATGGTTTCTGTAACTCAAAATTTGATTCTGTTAATGGGACAGAGGTGAAGCCATAAGTAGGATTGGCACCACATGATAGATTGAACTTCTCCAATGAGCCTACAAGAACCGAAAAGATAAGCAGATAACTGAAGCAATTATTCATTTTTCTCATTTACTCTCTGTATAGGAAGGTTGAAGCACTCTAAAGATGCAGACAACTATATGTAGAAGTTGTGATGGAATTATTTAAAGTTCCATGAATAAATAGGCTATTGGGGAAATATATATATATAGAGATTGTTTTACTTCTTTGGACTAGTGTGAAGATTCTCCTATTCACCTACTCTGGGAATATGACCTCTACTTTCTTGCCATTTCAAAAGTTCCTTATTTTCAGGCCTGCTGCTAGCTTGTCATTTAGTTACCAGGCTATTCTTCTCTAATTGAGATCCTTTTTCAGTTTCTTGACCGAATTAGATATAGACTCGTTTGTTTTCGTAGATGAGGTGAGATGAGTTAAGATTAAAGTTAAAAAATTGAATAAAATATTTTTAGAATATATTTTTTTAATATTATTTTTGTTTTGAGATTTGAAAAAGTTGAATTGTTTATTTTATTTTGTATGAGAATTTGAAAAAATTATAGTGATTAGATGAGATAATTAAGATGAGATAAGTTGAGAAATTTCCTGAAAATTAACAACATTAAATACTCATATAGACAGGGGCGGACCCATGTTGTTGGATAGCCCCCCCCCCCCCCCCCCCCCCAAAAATTTTCAAAAATATGGTTTTGTATATAGTTTTTTCAAAGATATCCTAATATAAAGATAATTTGCCCCCCCCCCCCCCCAAAACATTTTAAAAAATCTCATTTAGTACTTAGTTCTCTACGTTTCTTTTAGTTTTTTAATAATTACTCATATTTTTTTTTCATTAATAAAATTTGATCACATTCTCATTTCTTTTTTTACACGTCATAAGTGGCAATAAAATATCTTGGTCTCTTTTTATAAGCTATTTGGTAAATTTACAACCTCATTTTTCTTATTTATTTACACTTTTCATTTTAAGTCTTCCACTAGCTAGCTTGTTTGGATTAGTTTTGTTAATAAGTACATATATTATATATATAACTACCATTGAGTTAACAATTAGGAATGAATGCAACAAATCTCACATAGCTATTTCTATCTATATTATAGAGACTTTACAATATTCAATTTTAGATTCAACAAAAAAGTTTATCTTTGTTTACTTAATTTTTATCATTTGCTTAAAAAAATCTTACATGGCTATTTCTATCTTAATTTTTATCTTTCACTTGAGTTTGATGGAGCTCAAGTGAGAGGTTTAGATGGGTGGTTTTAATAATTTAGCTTATCCCTAGATAACAACTTTATATGGTTAATGTTAAATGTCGATGACACACTTTGCTATCTTAAATATCGGTTATTGTTTACCCCTACATACGACACACTTTACTAATCGCCCCCCCAAGCACCAAATCTTAATTCCGCCCCTGCATATAGAGTTCACTCTACCTGAAAGTCCAATATTACAGACATCATTAAATCCTATAGGATTCTTATGATATATCTATCTCTTCTAACTATTCAATTTGGCCAACCAATTAGGAAGGATCTTTATTTTCTCGGACACAATGTTAGGAGTTTTGGACTACAAGCGATTATTTAGGATGGCCACCAATATGAACATTCCCTCAAATTTTACCATCCCTTTGTCTTCTGTCACCTGTTCTTTGTTTTTTCATCTCTGGTTGTAGGTAAGGATGATCAGTAGAAAAGCTCATGGCATTACAATTTTAGTCATTTAGTATCTATGTTTCATTAAACGCACAATTGTCTAGCTATATTTGTCTAATGCTTTTTCACATTGACATGCATATGGGGTTGATAGAGAGATTAGTAAGCAGGAAAATGATTATTAAGTGGACATGATCGATGGTCGCCTCCAATTCTGGAAACTGCATACTGCATTGTAAATTGGAAGGAACTCACAATAGCTGAGAATATATACAAAAGACCCACGAGAATTTGAGTGTGATGCAGCCAACCAAGTTAATATGAAAAGTACCGTTTGCAGTTTTTCATCACAAGTTTTAGTAAAATATAATCATCTCCTCTCGTTAAGTCAAAAACAAATTAAAGACAAAAAAAACCTTTTTAAATGATTAGATATATGTTTATAATAGTTATAATGACGTTCCATATTATTGCTATGTGACTTCATTTTTTAGAGAATTGAAATTTTCATTTGAACTATTCGAATTTTTTTTTTTTTGTAACAATGATATCTTAATGGGTGGATACTCGTAACAAACATTCAATTACAAGTAATGCAATCCCAATAAAAAAAAAATGAAAAATAAGATATAAGACGAAAGGATTAGTTCCCACCATTTTTTAATTTTGTTTTGATAAAAGAAAAAGGAAATCATCTAGATGGATAGTTTTGAGTCTTTTGATTACCGAGGAGGTTTGGATTGTGAGTTGATGAGATGAGATGGAATGAGATGAGTCTAAAGTTAAATAAAATATTGTTTCAATAGTATTATTGTTTTAAGATTTGAAAAAATTGAATTGTTTATTATATTTTGTGTGAAAGTTTGAGAAAGTTGTAATGATTAGATAAGATGAGTTGAGAGGCTCTATCAATCCAAACAAATCATTACAAGTTGTGGTGGACTGAGAAGGGTTATACTTTACTCTTTCGGACTTCACTACAAGAAATACTGTGTTTTTCCAGGGAGGAACTTCTTGGCATAAGGCCAGTTTTTCGTAGGAAAAAACCTTTTACACAATTTGTCTGTGGAAGTCTCGTGGCGTATACTTCTCTGCAAAAACTGTTATTATCCACGATAACTCTAACTCATAGAGAATACCTATGTTTCACCACGGCACATTGCACGTGAAAAAACTTCCATTTTCGTCACAAAAGCCAATTTAAACACTATGAAGCTCGTGGTAAAAGGAGCAAGTCTCATGAGTGAACTTGGTGGGTAAAACTATTACCCACCATTATAGTTTGTGGGAAATAATCATGTGTTAAATATGCATGACAACTAATTCATGAATGTAATGATTGGAAAAACTTACTTTCCATGAAGGGATGTTGTGGAAAATACTTTTGCATTAATGATTAAATATTTTTCTCTACCACAACTCATTCGTAGGAAATGTTGAAATTTCCATGAGAGAAGTCTGTAGAAAATGCGTTTTACATTAAACCAATTTAGTCCATAAATCTCACAACCACGATCATGGCAAATAAATTATTTCCCAAGAGGCTTCTGTCTGCAATAGCATTTAGGAAAATATGGTATCAGATTTTTGCCACGATTGCTAGCTCCCGGGGAAAAACAAGTTTTCTCCACTATGTTGGGATTGTAGACAATAATTCAAATTGGCTACATTTTGCTTCAAGTTTTTCCTATTAAGGAGTGAATAAATTGGTTAATACCTAGTTGAGATATATGGCGAAATTACTCCAAAATACACTCACAACTGTACAAATGAGTGAATAAATTAGTGGGCATATGTAGTTAATTCACTATTATCACAACTAAGGGTGTAACCGGTCTAGTCCGGTCTGATTTTGGATAAAATTTAGGACCAAATCGGAATGTACCGATTTTGTATTTTTTTAAAACTGATTACGCACAGGTTACCCTCCTAAACCGGTACATCCAATTTTACCGGTTTCCGGTCCAGTCCGGTTCGGTTTTTCAATTTTTTTAAAAATGTAAATTAGTCAGTAAAAATCTGTTTATAAAAAAAAGGAAAAAACTGCTTTAAAAAAATCTGTTTTATATTTTTATTCCAAAATTTGTTACTATTAAAAAAATCTGCTTTACTAAAAAAATCTACTTTACTAAAAAAAATATGATTTACTAAAATCTACTTTACTGAAAACCGCTTTTAAAAATTCTACTTTACTAAAAAAAATCTGCTACAAGCCTATACATATAACTACTACAAAAACTGAAAAAAAGAAAAAGAAAAAACTGCAACTATTTATTGTTTAGGGGCCTTGGGCTGCTGGGCTTTTGTGAGTCCAGCCCGCTGGCAACTATTTACTAATATAACTATATATTATTTTTATATTATATAGTATAATATGTTATAATATATCCTATATACTATAATATAGTATATACTAATATAAGAATAATATATAGTATGACATATATTATGCTATATACTATAATATAAGTATAATAATAATATAAGTAATATAAGTATTATATAGTATAATAGAAGTATAACATAAAGTCTAACACACTAATGTATTTATCAAAATTATAGTAGTAACTATACTATCATATATATATATGATATATTATACTAGTACTATATATTATACAATTAGTCAATAGTATATAGTAATACTACTGGTATAGACTACTGTATAGTACTATATCAATATGTAAGTGATAATATTATATTAAATAATAGTAATACTATTATTACTAATATATACTAGTACTATATATTATACTATTATAGTATTACTACTACATATAGTTATACATTTAAGAATATAATAATACATTGATACTAAATATATATAGTTATAGTGATTTGGTTATAACTATTAGTATAATCTATATAATAGTATTAGTATTAGACTAGTAATATAGCTATATATTAACATTAGACTATTAGTTATAGTAATTTAGTATAACTATAGTCTATATTAGACTATTAATATTAGTATATATATTAGTATTAGTTATAGTGATTAGAATAACTATATATTAGTATTTGTTATATTGAATTTAATTTGTTATAACTTGTAGTATATAGTAATACTATTGGTATTGGTAATACCATACTAATACTAAATAACTATAGACTATACCAATACTAATATAATAATACATTGATATTAAATTATTACTAATACTATATACTATACTAATAGTGATATTAATACTAAAATATTAAGTTAACTATACTATTATATATATGTTATGCTATAACTTTTATCATATATTATATATTAATATATCATAGTATTATAGTGTTACTACTATAAATTATAATATTATGCTAATAAGTAATATCATAGTATAATACTATGATATATCATAGTATCATACTATACTAATATCAGTATTAATACTAACATATTAAGTTAACTATATTATGCTATAACTCTTATAATATATTAATATATACTAATACTATATATTATGTTGAGAATTTATTAGGCTATAAAATGTAATTAATATTATAATATATATATATATTTATATTAATAATATATGATCAAACAAATTATAAATGTTCATATTTAAGATTAACATTTTATGTTATAAATTATAATATGCAATTATATTTATTATATATAAAAATTTCATATATAATTATATATTATATATCAAACTTATATATATATAATATTTTGTATAATATATAAAATTAATTTGTATATATATTTTTCTCAACCAGTTCGATCCGGTCCCAAAAACTACGGAACCGAAACCGGACCGGGTCTTGCCGGTTTTCATAATACCGGAACCTTGGCCAGATCAGATCGGTTCAAAACCAGTCCAACCAGTCCGATCTGATCTAGTTTTCCGTTTTCATAGAGTCTAACTTTATTGTTCATTTAAGGAAATGGAAATACATCAATGTTTATTGTGTGGGAAGGACAAGAGAGGGTCATCAGCTTGATTGTTACAACTATTGTATAGCCTATAAAACAACTATAGTACTTCTACATATACGAGGATGAACTTTGCTCCAAATTAAATCTCCCCATATCTCCATTGCACTCATCCGCATGATGACTAGGTGATGAGCACTAGCTGTACCAATGCAGCCTCTATATTAGGAGATTTTCAGGGCTGAATGAAAAAGACCTGTCGAGCAGATAACATACATGATGTTATCATCACATCAAACTCTTGCCTCAGCCAAAAAATCATTAGACTACAACAAATTAGTTCCTGACAGTGATCTGAGTAAGAAATCCTCACATACCATCTCCCTTAATATACTTGGGCATTTACATTAATATTGAACCCATGGACAAACCAAGGTAAAATCCTCCAGCAAGCTGGCAAATGTATAGTTGCAGCAATATATAAATTGTCCAACATGAGCTATAAAAATAATAAGTATGCCAATACAAAATTTCCCTAGCTGGAACCTAATATATCAATAGCAAATTTTGTCTTCACTTCCTTCATTACAAGTATACAATAACACTATCATCCACAGTAGATGGCATATATATATATATATATATATATATATATATATATATATATATATCAGTATGCTCGATATAGTTGACAAAAACATCAAGAAATTATTGTTTATAGGCCAAAAACATCAAGTATGATCATACTCAAAATATTATTGCAAAAAAGATTTAAGTATGTTTATCATACAATGGTATTAGGGATAGCCCATTTCCAACTTCAGATTTGGTTTTCAACCTCAAATTAGAACAACAAATCAATGATTCCTACAAAATCAAAACAGAGAGGCTGACTTAAAGCTAGATAAATCATTTGCTCACTAAGGAGTGATCAAACTGCATTTATGAGTGCTAAACAAGACATACAAAAAAAAAAAAAAAACATTGCTGTATGAACACCATTTCTTGAGAATTTGTTGACCACATGTTTAACCAATATATAAACAATATACCATATATTGTCACTAGCATCAATCCAATATGAAATATGACACAAAACTACTTCATATGTGGACAATGAATATGTATGATAGCTCCAATATATAATTTCCTGCAACCACGTCCCATTTCAAAAATAGTACATTATTACAGACTACCAATATTCCATGCAGCAAGGCCATCATCAAGGTCACCTCCATTTTGCTATACACGTGAAAGACCAGAGTTGCTTCTTGCACAATCTTCATTTTAAAATTGAAAGCAAACTGATCTTAAGTTCATGACTTTATAATTTTTTTCCTTTTTGTTTCAATCGCCTATTTATAACTCGAAAATGTATAAAGATGTAAAATTGACATATTAACATAATATGTTAAAAATGCAAATATGTTGGAAATTTTTAACACAAAAACTGAGTCTTATTTTCCACCAACATCAGAACCATCTATTAATTACAACTACTTATTCTTTCAATACACTAGTCAATACCAAAATCCAATATATTTTATACATATTAAGTGGTCTATCCCAAGTTCTATATGCTAACATCATGCACTATAATTACGAGTACTAATAAACAAGAACAAAGAAAGTAAGCATATACTATCAGTGCTGGATCTGGAGCTCCTATCCAGTTATATTTTTCACTTCTATTTGTGAACTAGATCTCATGTTCAACTGTGATGGAACTCTTGCCATATACTAACAGAGCTGTACATTGCTGGAACCATTCAGACTATGCAGCTACCTACATGCATGTAGCAAAATCCCTGAATAAAAAACAAAAAGATTTTTGTCAACTGGAAACCACTCAGGTAAAGAATATACAAAGCCCTACAAACCATAATTTAAATTGTACATGAGAAGATACTCACTGATATTGCTGGTGAGAACCATATAACAGTTGCATACCATCACCACACATTTGCAAAAACCTACTTCCATGAAGAAACCAGGTTACGATGCCCAACACAAAAGCCTACTTATATAACCACCTCCCACCCTTTCTATCAAAACACTCCCAACCTGCCCACAATACACATCTTGACCATTGGCATTTAACATACTGTCATTTCCATAGGGGGAACAAAAAATACAAAAATCCTCAACACTCAAAAAATCTGAACCATATGAGAGATGCCTAAGCATCTCCTAGAGTCGCTTGTTGAGACTCCCTATTTGACTCCAACTGTGAGTTTATGGCCATTAGTTATTTGTCATGCTCAGAAAACTGTTTGCGCAGATCAGTCATATCACCCAAAAGTGACTTTAGTTTAGTCTTGTAAATGTCTGCACAAGTCTTGTTCCTTTCATTCTCCTCGGCCAATCGTTTAAATGCCTTGTTCTTTTGCATAAAAGGGGATGGCTCAGGAATGGATAGAAAACACATAACATTCACTTTAACAACTACATATCTTACCCTTTCTTCCATAAGCCTAACAAAGGATTTCCGGCCACCAGTATCTTTCACTTTCTATTTTTTCCTATTGTTAGTGTTTCTAAGAAACTGCTCCAGAAATAATTCCAAATATTTATTGTCATGCACTTACACACCGGTGGTCAATGCCTCAACAAAACTAAATATATATAGATGATAGCTATAAGAGGAAAAATAAAACAATACTCAGTTTTCCCAACATGGATATTTGGATATTCATACTTACCTTCAATGTCTCGCTGGCCAACCTATCACATAGCTTATTGCTAAAGAAACCCGTAGTTGCGAGCCTCTATTCTTATTATTCAACAAATTTTTGTATAACTTATTTTATATAACTCTTTGTATAACTCGTCAACTTATTCTTTTCATGGCTCTTATAAAAATAGAGCATTTAAAAAAAAAAAAAACAAAGGACTTACAACATTAAACATTAAGGAAAACAAAAAGACTTAAAAAGGGCAACAAAAAATCAATTAAAATTAAAAAGAGGACTTATAAGTTGCTTAAACATAAAAATAAAACAAAACAAATTTAGAAAAATAAAATTGGATATTGAAATTGAAATTCAACATTGAGAAATAAAAATTAGAGCTAACGTGTTGAACTTCTAACATGTATCATGTTGTTTTTAGATGTCACATGTGGCTTAATTTAAAAAAGAAAAAAGTGAAAAAATGGCATCCGACACAAAACAAATACAAATAAAAATAATCAAAAAAGAATCCACAACCACAAGATGCTACATATCACTGCATCGGGCCAACGTTGTCAATAGACAACAAGGATTGAGGAGGTGCTTGAGAATATGTAGTCAATAGTCAATATAGCACGAGTTGGCACACAAGTGCATGGAGGCGACACTCTGAGACTTGAGAGACCTGAGCTCATTTTCGACTTTAGGATAGGCGACTTTGTAGCACAAACATCAGTCTCGGGCCCCATTGTCGCAAGCTGCTACAGTGGTTCCAACTACTCCTTCTGCTCTCGAGTCTGCTGTTGAGCCTTCTTCATTGTCCACCACTCTCACTGTTGCTGACATTGAGGCATTGATTCATCAGGTTTTATCCTGACCTTCTTGTGCTTTGTCCATCACCTCAGGTAAATCTCCTTGGTTTTCCAACTCTGCATGCTGCAACCACATGACCTCTGATTCTACCATTTTTTCTTAAAAATCCGCTTTGGTACCCAATCCTATCACATATACTGATGATGGTTCTCGTTGTCTGTTAGTCACATTGGGGTCATTTCTTCCCCTACCGTATTTGTTGACAACACCTACCTTGTTCCCCAGTTGTCCTTAAATCTCCTTTCAATTGGACAACTTTGTAAATTAGGTCTTAAGCTTACATTTTCTAATATTGGTGTTGATGTGCAGGATCCACACATGGGTCAACTCATTGGGGCAGGTCGTAAGATTGGATGTCTATTCGAGCTCTCTTCTTTGCAGCTTCATCCCCATCTAGCTTGCTCCGTTGTTGCCCCTGCTGTCTCTTCCCTATTATGGCATTCTCGGCTAGGTCATGCCTCTCTACATGTTCTCCTTTTGGCCTCCCAAGTTCACCTAGGTTCTATATGATTTGAGTCATTTGATTGTGTCTCCTGTCAACTTGGAAAATAAACACATTTACCTTTTAATATAAGTGAATCTTTTTCGTCTGCACCTTTTGATTTGATTCACTCTGATATTTGGGGTCCTGCACCTACTCCTACTGAGGGGGGATCTCGTTATTTTGATATCTTGGTTGATGATTATTCTCGTGATACATGGCTATACCTGTTACAGCATCGATATGAACTTGTTCATGTTTATCAAACTTTTAACAAAATGTTTATCAAACTCAATTTTCCCGTACCATTAAAGTCTTTTATTCAAATAATGCCATGCAATACAATGACAAGTCTCTCCTTGAGTTCCTGAATCAACAAGGTACATTTTCAAATCGTTCCTGTCCCTATACCTCTCAACAAAATGGTCGTGCAAAACGAAAACATCGTCATATCCTTGATATTGTAAGAGCTCTTTTACTTTCTACTTCTATACTTTGAAAAATTTTGGAGTGAAGCTGCTCTTACAGCTGTGTACACAATCAATCGGGTACCCTCACCTATACTTCACAACAAATCTCCTTATAAGCTTCTCTATGGAATGGTTCCTAACTACTACTTGCTTCGAGTTTTTGGGTGTGCATGTTTCATTACTCTTCCTTCTCATGAACGGACCAAACTTGAACCCCGTTCTCAGTTATGTTGTTTTATTAGTTATAGCTTAACTCAAAAAGGTTATCATTGCTATGACCCTGTCACCAAACGTCTTCGAGTCTCTCATCATGTGGAGTTTTGGGAACACAAACCATTTACTAGCCTATCCACGTTCTCCCCTTCCTCCTCCACCCACTCACTCATATTCACTGATCCCTCTATTACTCTATTTTCTGACTCTTCTGCAGGGATTTTGAGCTCCTAAGATAGTTCTTCTACCGCTAATCCCAATCTAGTTGATGTGTTTGATGGACTGCCTGCAACACCATCCATTCTTGAGCATTCTCAACTCCCTAAAACTCGTCGTTCCAATTAGGTAAGTGTTCCTCCTACTCATCTTCATGATTATCAATATTTCTCTATTCTTGCTACACTCCACGAACCTCACAATTATCGTGAGGCTCATACTGACCCTCTTTGGCTGCAAGCTATGTCTAATGATTTAGATGCTCTTGTCAAAAAACATACTTGGGATCTGGTGGATTTGCCTCTTGGTAAAGCTGTAGTGGGATGCAAGTGGATTTATAAGATCAAGACTCGGGCAGATGGATCAGTTGAAAGCTACAAGGCTCGCCTTGTTGCAAAGGGTTTTACCCAAGAGTATGAGATTGACTATGAGGAGACTTTTGCTCCTGTTGCCAAACTTACCTTTGTCCTTTGCTTGCAGTTGTTGTTGTTTGGCGTTGGGAACTCTTTCAAATGGATGTTAAAAATGTCTTCCTCAATGGTGATATTACTGAAGAAGTTTACATGCAGCCTCCACCTATCTATAAGTATCATCCACATCAAGTTTGTCATCTCCATCGAGCTCTTTATGGGCTTAAACAGGCTCATCGAGCTTGGTATGATAAATTTTGGCCAATGGTTTCTCAACAAGGCTTTCTTTCTAGCCCATATGATTCTACCCTCTTTCTTCTTACTACTGGTGCAGGTACTATCATTCTTCTTTTTTATGTGGATGACATGATTATTACTAGTGATGATGTTGCTGGTATTTGAGATCTTTAAACATTTCTAAGTCAGAATTTTGAGATGAAGGATTTGGGACACCTTAACTACTTTCTCGACCTTGAAGTTACTTCGAGTCAGGACGGTTATTATCTCACTCAATCCAAATATGTTTCTGATTTAGTTTCTAATGTTGGGTTGAGAGATAGCAAGATAGCCACTAGTACACTTGAGTATAATACCAAATTTCTGGCCAATGACGGTTCCCCACTTTCGGAGGCAACACTTTATCGACAGTTAGTTGGCAGACTCATTTATCTTACTGTCTCTAGACCTGACATTTCATATGTTATTCATCTGGTCAGTCAATTCATGAGCGCACCTCGAACTACCCATTTTGTTGTTGTTCTTCGAATTTTACGCTATATCAAGGGCACTCTGTTTCATGGTCTACACTTCTTATCACAATCCTCTCTTGAGCTCTAAGCCTATTTTGATGCAGATTGGGTTGGTGATCCCATTGATCGTTGCTCCACCATTGGCATAGTAGGAAACAGTCCGTTGTTGCCTGTTCTAGCACTGAGGCTAAGTATCTTACCCTCACTAATACGGCGCCTAAACATTTGTGGTTATGTTGGCTTCTGAAAGATATGGGTGTTCCTCAATTAACCAGTTCTCCCATCCACTATCAAAAGCATAGTGCCATCCAGATTGCGCACAATGATGTGTTCCACGAGCATACCAAACATATTGAGAGTGATGGTCACTTTATCCGCCATCATCTTTACACGATGTCCTCTAGTTACACTCAGTCCCCTCTGAAGATAATCTTACTGACATTTGTACGAAATCACCACCTGGTGGTCTTGGTGCATGATCTTGTTTCCAAACTCTAGTTAACTTCACCACCAAGAGTTTGAGGGGGATGTTAGTGCGTGTGTATGTACATATATATATATATATATATATATATAATGACGTGGTTTAATATATTATATTAGATTTATTTTACAATTTGATGGATCACGTGGTTTATATTTAGATAAAATATATCTCTTTTTATTTATCTTTCTCTCATTAACCCATAATGTAATATTAATTAATTATTGAAAATTTATTTATTATATTTTACTTATTTACCAATCATTTTATGTCACAAAAAAAAAAAAAATACACTCTCAATCTCTCTAGTGCTACTCCAAATAATTATCAATGATTCCGTTACATGGAGATAGGAAATGACCCAATTATCTTGTATATATATTTATGTATGTTGTGTTCTTGGTACAAAAAGTGGAAAAACTTGAGATATTGTTCCGCAATTTGTGTTTGTTATTATCATGTTCATCGTCTTAGTATCAAGAATCCCTTGTTTCCTCGGAGAGAGTGAGAGATATAGAGAAAGTAGGAGGGTGGCCATCAAAGATTTCCTTCCAAGTTTAGGGAGAATGGTAGCCATGGAGGGCAAATTTAGGAGGGATATCAACATGATAATATTTCCTTGCAAGTAAAATGTTGATTTTTCTCAGTTAAGGAAAGCAATGAATTGAGAATCCTTTTAAGTATAAGTTAATGAATAAATACCATTTATTGTGAAATCATGTCGGCCATAAAAATAATAAAAATATTATTTATATTCATTGAGGAGTAGACTTTTTTTGATGTGCAAGTAATTAAATTTGTAAACAGAACTTTTGAAGAAAGAATTGCGTTTAGCATAACTGAGAATTTTATAATGAATTTTATAATGGCCTAAGACTCCGTTTGAATGTTGAGTTGAGTTGAGCTTTTTATAAATAGTAGTGAGTTAAAATGGTAAAATGAGTTTTATAGAGTCCAAGTAAGATGATTAAAGATGAGTTTATATGTATTTATGTGAAGTTGAACAAGGTTGTGGATCCCACATGGTAAAGAGATGTTGAGTTGAAAAAGGTCGTGGGTCTCACGTGTAAAGAGATTTTGAATTGAGTGATGTTTAGTAATTTAAGAATTGTGTGTTTGGATGCTAGAATAAGTCTAAAACAGAATTCAACTGAGACGAATTGAACTCATTCAAAGATCCAAACGAAGCCTAAAGTGACCTCTTGTGGGACCACACCTTTGTTTGGCCTCGTCTATTCTCTCCTCAGATTTTGCGAATGATGACATTGCTTCCTTACCATAAATTTGCAGATATTCTTCTTCAAGAAAGAAAAACAAAAAACAAAAAACAAAAATGAAAGAAGAGAAAAACATTGAGTTCTCTTTTCCATTACGCTTCCTACCAAAATAACAGTAATATTACAATTGCAAACGTTTGTTCGTCACCATGATCGTCTGATCTATCATATTCACCATCAACTACATACTCAGAATCCAAAAGATAAAATTATAACATCAAAACTCATTCATGCATTTGAGGGTCAAACGCCAACTTTGATCATCATCATCATCAAACCCTAAAACATCTAATTACATGGTGATGATGATGATGGCCGTGATGATGATGGAGTGACTTTTCCCTATCAATCATGCCCCGGACGTACCTAAACTCCTCAACATGGCAAGGGATGGTGATTGTCCCCTTTTGATCAAAACCATACTCTTCCTCAGCTTCCTTCAGCAGCTGCATGAACAGTGGGTGATTGAAATACATCACAGGAACCACAAATCTCTGCTGCTTCTCTCCCTATCCCACCTTTATCGCCAAACACCCTTTCGGCACATCTCTCATCTCTTGTTTCTTCGTCCCCTGGTGATGATGATGATGATGGTGATGAAGATGAGGCAGGTGTAGGTGAAAGATCCGCAGAGTTTTCTCTCCACTGCCCATATTCTGCAGAACTAGGCTACGCGCGTAAACACAGAAAACAAAGACCCAGAACGGTACTTTATCCTTTGCGAGTTTTACCGTTATTTTTCCTCAGAAATTTATGTTTTTATAAGAAAACATGTGAAAGAGGCCAAGGCTCTGAGGCTCCGATGGCTAGCTTGATAAGGAATAGGGAAGAGTATCTCAGTGACCAACGCACGTTGGTCATGGGTGATAAACTCACAAGTACAAAATGCATACAGGCCAGATATAAAAAGATAGGATATTTATATCTCTGGAAGAACTAGAGTTTACGAGAAAATATACTTACAATCGTGAATTGTGTAATCGCCGCGTAATTGTTTTAAAAAAAATGAATAAAACATGAGACCCATATGAAAAAAATTAATTTTTTAATAGTGGACCCTACTCTTTTTCAAAACGATTAAGCGGCAGTTACGCACTTCACTTGTATGTAGAATTATTCTTTATGTATTTTGCATGAGCAGTATATATTCTAGACCATTGGATCTTAATGGGCCACAAGGATGATCATCATGTCTCAGGTAAAGCAATAAATATAAGAAAGTCTTCCTTTTATTTTTAATTTAGAGCTCATTAGGAAACTTGGTATAAAAAGTTAAATAAAAATATTATAAATTTAAAAAATTATTTAAATATATATTTTTTAATATTATTATTATTTTAAATTTGTAATAACTAATTATTTGAATTATAAAACGTTTTGTATTTAAGTGAAGTTTGATAATGAAACTAGGAGAAATTTTGAAAATTTTAAAAATTGTGTCTCATATCTCTATCCAAACATTCCCTTATTGCAAGTGTATAAATCTTAAGTAATTGAATATTTAAATAATAAATATGTAAATTAATTAAGTATATGGTTCATGCATGTGTTTAAAAATAATAAGTTTAAGATTCAAAATCTCATTATTCTACATTTTTTCTAAGATAAATGTTTTAACCACAATTCATATAATGTGCATGACTTGTGATTTTTTAGTATACTTTAATAAATTCTTTTCCAAATTTGAGAATTTTAAAAGATAGATATATGAAGTGAATTCCATATCATAAATATTTTGAAAAATATTAAATAAAGAAAAAATATCATATAACTTATTTTATGTATATGTGTTTATTTCATTTTAGGAAAATGATATTCCTATCCACAAATCATACTGAAGATTTGTATTAATTTTTTATATTTAATGATTAAGAAAGTATTTTTTAATAAATTTATGATTTAGTTTTAAAATTTTTTTTAAAAAAGTTTAAAAAATATTTCTAAAATTAGTCTCATTTAATATTGTGTTTAGGTAGTGAGGTAGTTTCAGATATTATGCGGAAAAATAATGATAATATATTAATTAAATAATTATAAATAATAATATAAATATATAAAAAATAAAAAATAATAATAAAATATTATGAGAATAATCTATTAGGCAAGAATTCGAGATCTGTTGCCTCTCGTACATTATAACGATCATTATAATGGTAGGAGCGGCAAGAGTGTAATTGATTGTCAGGAGCGGTACGACACGTTAACAGCAAGTGGTGTCAGGAAGAACACGTGGTGGAGGTGGGTCTAGAATCATAAGGTGTAGCCGACAACGAGGTGTCGTTGACAGAGGGGAAAATTCCAGGGACAGCCAATAGCAGGTCTTGAACATGTCCTATTATACGTCAAAGGTGTCTCTCTCTAAAATTAAAATCGAAATGCTTTAGATTCCGAATTTGAAATTTAATATCTTGGATGAGATTTTTTTATTTTATTTTTATTTTTTTATCGAGTGATTAAAAAAATAATTTTTAATAATATTATGAATTTTTATTTTTTAAAAAAGTATTTATGATGATTAAAAAAATAAATGAAATAAAAGATATAAAAAATAAAAAAGATTTTTTACCTCTTCGAAACTCTTTCAAGCAACATCACTCAAGAGATGTAGCACTGCTCCTCTCTACAATTATAGTAGACGACTTGGAGAAGACTAGAAGTACTACAAAATCTAATGGGTGGCTCTACGGCCACCGATCCCAGTTCTGCTAGAGCTATTGTTAGGATAAAATATTGTATTTTTTAATTTTATTTTTTTATATATATATTTTTTAATGTTGTAAAATATTTTAAAAAAAATAAAAAAATCATAATATCATTAAAAAATATTTACTTAATAACTAAATAAAAACAATATTAAAAAAATTAAAAAATATAGTGATAACTCCCAAGACCGGAAGCGGTGAGAAAGTAGTTTACTCAAATCTAATTTCCACAGAAAGGAAAAAAGAAAAGATCCATCAGATACGTGGCTTGTATTTCTATTTTATCATCTTAAAAAAGCCTCAACATTTTCCCTAAGTTAAAATATTTATCATGGTCCAAGTTAAATAAGGTATCCATGTATTATGAAAAATGCTAATATAATTCTCAAATATGTTCATTCATATATATTTTTTTAATTTTTTAATAGTTAAAGAAATGATTGTCAGTAAATTCATATTTTTTTTAATGTTTTTCGGTTAAAGATGTTTAAAAAATACTTTAAAAAACAGAAAAAAACCATTTGCACGAGTCTGCATATTTGAGATGCATATTTGGTATGCACCCTAGCATTGTCCATGCATTATTTCCATTCTCGTCAGTTCAAATATTATTATTATTTTTATAGATTCTTCGTAATTATATAATCTTCTTTTAGATTTCTAATTTTTAATTGAATAATATTAAATACAGGCCTAACTCGTGCAATTTCTTTAAAAAATAGTAAATTCCAGCACAAAAAGTTAGGAAAAAAATTATTTTTTCATAGTGACGTTCAAATTTTTTTTTTTTCGAAATGACTGTCAGCCTGGTCAAATGATTTTCCTTTTTAATTCATTGTACTTAAATCTAAAAAGTATATGGCATAAAATCGGGATGATTGTCTTATTATACTGTTAAAAATTCGCTGGATACATTTTTTTTGAAAAATGAATAAATAAGATTGGAAGATCATTGACGGAAAAGTTGACTTATATTATTTTGTCAGTCACTTACAGCAATCTTGTCCATTCCTTTTCCAAACATGATTTATCAAGTAAATTTTTAACAGGATGTAAGTCAAACTTCAATAATAAATTTCATCATAATTAATGGTCAAAGATGTTCAAAACTTGGGAGAAAAATTTCAAATTTGGCTGAACTCATTTCTACATTTTCAAACCTTACTCTAGAGTACCCACACCCCTCTTTCTCATCACACCACAGGAGTGCCGCCATGATTGGAGTACTGCCACTGCCCTATTGCTGGTGTTGTATTAGGGTCAGAGATCAACAGGAGCTCTCTAATTTCTATCTCTCCCAGAACTCATACCAATTAAATCATGGTAGAGAGAATAAAATTGCGAACAGAATGACAAAAGTGTCCACATCTTTCTTCTTAAAGATAGGTTAATTCCATGTAGTACCCCTCCTATTTTGTTTTTTTTCTTGCCTTGGCATAGCCTCCATGGGACCCAATTCGTGGTTAGTGCTACACATATTGCTGCATTTCATTTTCAACCGACTAATCACAATGGAAGCTTACATTGTAGCATGCGTCAAAAAACATTTGTAAAATAGTTGATCGAGTCATGATTGTTCAATGAACTATATATATTTGAGTATTAAAACACAGTTTTTTTCGGATTAAATCTCTATCCTATCCCATTCATCTTTATTTGCTTTTATAAATTTTTTTACTTGCAATAATGTTTTGAAAATAATTTAGATCGCACCACCATAATTTGAGAAAGCTAACGGGTAATGGGATTCTGAAGCTTAAATAAAGTGTAGTATGGATCGAGTGTGCTCGTACTTTGGGATATGAGATTATAAAATGCTACCCTCTGATGATGCGTGAGTGTTCCCTCGGTCAATGGGTACAAGTTTACCAATGTAACTAAACCAAAGCCCAAACTCGCTATATGCAAATTGAACAAAACCCCAAGATGCTTACATTTCTTGAAAGGATCAAGAAAGAATGTGATGAGAAGGATTCCATAGTGGTGTGCTCGTGAGTATCTACTCGGGTTTTTCAAATCAAGAAGTTTGGACTTGAAGTGGTAAGAAACAAAAAGACTACTTGGACTTTGGATTTACAGCGCCTAAAGTGAATAACTTTTTTTTGGAGATGAGTTTTGAGTCCAAGGAAGGACAACGAGAGCTGAAGGAACAAGCAACAGAGAAAATGACTTTGATTGGAGGTGATCAAGTTAAAACATATATGGTGGGGAGGCAGTTACATATTACCAGATTTCGATGACTGAATTTTACAAGGATAGAGAATCTGAAACCCCAAACCAAATAGATTTGATTTTTATTTTGATTTCTAAGTGTGAAAACTGCACCTTTCGAAGGTAGAAACTCCCCATGTACGGGCAAATGTGACTAAGAAAGGATTCATAATCTCGAGCGCGAGAGAAAGACCCTATTAATTAGGTAGTCAAGGTAGGAATGAGCCTTACACTGCACGATCAAGACTTAGGCCGGCACGACCTTAGGTGGGCTAAGGTTCAGGTGAAGGGTGAGTAGGCTAGGGGTGAGCATCAACATAGTTGGAGTCGGATTCCCCTAAATCCGACTCCAACTCCGAATTTTTCAGAGTTCAAATCCGAACTCTGACTCATGTAAGCTCTGATTCCACATAGACTTCGAAAACACAAAATCACAAACTAAGTGAAAACAAAAGTTTTTTTGAGCCAATCGATTTCTAACACTTTGAAGATCATGTAAAACTCTTTTATAAAAACCGAACATGCTTTGAATCAAACATTGACACGTATAAAAATCATGTAGGCACTTCAAAAATTCGAGATCCACACATCACTTCATCAAAATTTCACAAAACTTCCAATGTTCATCAATAAACACCACAATCGACAACTTCATCTTCAACCCAACTTACATCAAACAAAACTCCAAGAAAATTACCCAATGCTACTATAAGTATTCTAGACTTAAATATTAAATAAAATATAAGAGGATTGAGCCATAGAAAACCACCTACAAAAAATTGGAAGGCTAGAACACAAAGTTGCCCAAAATTCTCTCTCAACTCTATCTCGGTTTGCTCTTGGAAAAGTAAGGAAATGAGCTAAGTGTGTGAAGTGAAATGCAAGGGGCGTGGGTATAGAAGAGGGCTGACATGGTGGGTGTTTGAATTACCAGTGATTTGAGGGTAGCTTGGGAAAAGGAGGAGGAAAATGGGCTGCAAAGTGCAGCTGATTTCCTGCTTCAATGTGGCCAAGTGGGTGACGGTTGGTGAAGGGGTGTTTGATTTGCTATCAAGGCACTATTTGAGGCAAGTCATGGGATGGCATGACAACCAAGGCATGGCCTTGTAAGAAGGAGGGAGCTTGGGCTAAGGTGGTGGTTTCAGTGGAACTAGATGGGGCTAACTAAAATGCATCTAGTTTGAGGTCTAGTTAAGGTTTCAATCATGGTTTGGTTTCAATTAAACTTTTCTTGGTCAAATGTAATTACCAAGATGTAAGAGAGTATTTAAGGGTGTAAGAGTGTGTAATTCAGTGGTTAGTTGTATGTGAAAGTGATTTAATCAAGTAAGTAAACACTTAGTTACAAACCGAGTGGTTTAGGTTTGACAAATTTGGGGTGTTGGTTTCCTCAAGTGGTTTAGGGTTTCGGTTAGCTTCCAATGTTTTGGGTTTTTATTAGGGTTTAAACTCTCTTTTATTTCACCAAATAGTGTTTAGCTGGATGGAATAGTGATTGGTTTAAGAGAGCATGGGGATAAAGCTTGAATCCCATTCCATTTCTTCACACTTTGATCTCCTCTTGACATGTGTCCTAGGGCTTCCAAGTGAATGACTTGGATCATGACATGTGTCCAACTAAAAGTTTTCCAGTGATCCTAAGTAAATTTGGACATCCTACATGGTGATTTGACAACTGTTCGAACCAATTGCCACGTGGCGCTCTTTCGAAGGGTCACTATTCACCCAAAAAACTCAAAACTTTTTTATAGCTACATAAAATTTGAAATATTCATATGAGTCTAATGGTGCAATTCATTTCGTAAAATTCTACTCCTAAGTGTTTTAATTAAATAGAAAGACAATCTCGTTTACTAATTACCCGAAAAGGCTTGAAATTTTTTATTGTACCATAAAATCATAAATATTCATACGAGTTTAATGGTGCAATTCGTTTAAAAAAAAATCATACTCTTAAGTGTTTTAATTACATAGAAAGGAAACTCTGTCACCATAGTGGATTAGGATCCAACTACTCTAACGGACTAAAACCTAGTTGATCAGTCAATTAGTGAAATCTCCAAAGGATTTTCACGAAATTTCTAAGGTCTAAAGAAATTCATCTTCTTTAATGTCATTACATCCTCCCTTCTAAAAAGAAGATTCTGTCCTCGAAATCTAAGTGTGCTTATACAAAAACATAACTAACTAGTACATCAAAGAAATGAAGATACTCACAAGGGCTACTGCCAGTCACTGGCAGTAGAGTTGTGGGCAATGTGGGTGGAGGTGAGTCGAAATCCACTGTAGTGGTATGCTGCGGTAGATAGTATAACTTGTCATCGTCGGAGTCATACATCATGTTGGCGAAATGCCCTGGATCAATATGTTGCTCAACCTCCTAGTTATTATCGCTATCGGGTATACGCCTTTCAATGAGCAAATGTCCTCGATGTGTCGACGTCATCAATGATCTTGATGATGTCTCCTGCTCAGGATTGGCGGCACACTCCTTGGCAGCCCGGCTAGACTCTACCTCGTCAAGTGGCCTCCTAGTGTGGAAATTGTCTCTATCGATCCATGAAAAGGGGTGGTGAGGTGGAAATCGCTCTTCATGGGATAGGGCCCTCTGCTGAACCCTTCCCATGGCTGTCTATTTCCATTACGTGAGTGCGATGGTGCTCCCATTTCTCCATCACTTATTAGTAGGCAATGGTTTGCTAGTCAAGCTTAATGAGTTGCCTCCTATGACGCTCCTCTCTCATCTCTCTAACTCACTAAGCGGAAAGTGTAGACTTCCTCCCTGTCTTTCTCTCTCACGCTATAAAAGTTGAAAAAGGTAAAGTCAATGACAGAAAACAAATCCCAGAGAACAAACAGTACACTGGGCCATAACAAATCTGAGGTGAGCATACTTTATTTGATATCTAAACAAATGAAGTACAATGACTTAATGATGCAATGCAACCTAGTACAAATGGTGAATACAAAACGATTGAGCTGTGCTAATAGACAAAACAAAAACTACAATACAATCCAAATAGATGAGGGTACTTGGCTTTCATACCAACTTCTTTTTCCCAAGTGGCTTCCTGAATGTTATGAGTCAGCCACAATACTTTGCCTAGTGAAATCTTGCAGTTGCGCATTTCCTTTTCTTTGCAATCAAAGATCTGCACTGGTTTTTCCTTATAGGTCAGGTTTGGTTGCAATGGAATACAATTGGGGTCTAGTTTGATCCCGAAAGCTCTTTTTCAAAGATTTCATATGTGGAACACATTGTGGATTCCATGGAACTTAGTTGGTAACTCCAATCGGTACACAACTGCTCCCACTTTCTCCATGAGTTCATACAGTCCCATGTATCTCGAACTTAACTTTTCCTTTATGGTGAATCAGATCATTCTTATCATGGGAGACATTTTCACATAAACCCAGTCTTCGACTTCAAAATATAAATTTCTTCTTTTGTTGTCGATGTAGCTCTTCTGCCGACTCTGAGCTGTCTTTATCATTTCTGTGATGACTAGGATTTGGTCCTTTATCTCTTACAGGACTTCTAGTCCGATTTTCCTTGAATTCTTCCCAATATAATAGACTGCATTCTCTGCCATACATTAAGATATCTTCCCATTTCCATTATGGGATCGACAGTGGTTGAACAATATCTGCTGGCTTTTGATACTATGCCTTAACAAGCTTACAGACAAAAAATTTGTTCACAAATTCTGCCACATCATTTCTCAACTTGAAGGGTCATATCTAGAGTGGGTCTGCTGGAGGGATTACAACTCAGGCAGTCATATTATCTAAACCCAGAGGTATGGCCCGAAGCCACATGGAAGACCCTTACTCAAGGACGGACTGAGGAGTTGGCAAACCGTAGGGATGTGTAGAACATGCCCTGGCCATCTATTTTGTAGTGCGACAGCCGAGGATAAAGGACTCTTATTCAAGCGTATCTGGAGTCAGACATGTGTCAGAAGGATGTCTGATAGTCCCACCCAATAAATGGATTTGTACATGGGAAAAGATCTCACTTTTACGATCTTAGATACTTGAGATCTCGTGGAGCCAAATTCTTCAGAGGAAGCAAGGAAGGAATGCCACGACTATGTAGTGAGCCCGACGTTGTAAGGTAGGTTAGCTTCTAAGACCGAGCTGCGGAATATGGGGTGAATGTTGTATGTAAGAGGCATTTGCATTTTCTGTAACCTCTCATTTTTTGAGATAAATAAATCTGTTTTGGGTCATTATGTTTATCTTATGTTCATTTCTTGCATTCTGAGACTTTGAATGTGTTTCCTATTCTTTTCGTTGATTCGTGATCTCGGTGCGTGTATGTGTACCTTGCATCAATGTTCATGGGGCAGGACAGAGTTCCCCGTGCCCATTCCTGCAAGACTTTGCCAGGAGCTTCAAATGGGTAGAAGGACTCCTAGTGAATGATTAGGGTGGGGAGGTATCATGCTAGCCTCACCTGATAGTCGAGATGCTGAATCCCTCGGCATATCACGTGTTAGTGTCCTTGAGTTGGTTGGTCGGGTTGATGTTCCCATGTGCAACATGTTATCTATGTGTGAGAGTCGACCTGTGTTAGGGTACAAACGTGTTAGCTCGCACGGTGTCGATCGGGTAGATGAGATTTTCCTGATGTCGAGTGGTGGAGCAACCATCCCCAGTTTGCCCATCTGGAGATGAAATGTCTTTGTGATGAATCTTTATGTGTTGGTAGTTGTACCAAGTGAAACTGATATGATTTTATGGATTTGATCTACTGGAGTGACAGGTGATTTCTCACCTAAATAGTACTTAGTCTTTAAAGTACATTGCACAAGAGGGTAACTTCTCAGATGGTGATTCCTCGCTATGTGCCATGCTTATGTAATATATGTTTCACTAAGAGGGTGTTTCCTCGCCATGTTTTACGGACCCATATGTCTATGCCTGAGAGGGGGTTCCTTGCCAAAGCATACAAATATATATGTCCTTTCACTATTTACATGATATGTTCATTGCATCTTCAGGAACATTATATCTCATTAGCAGTTTTTGTCATGGCCGCCTAACCTACCTTTGGTTACACTCTTGAAACCATAGACTTTTCTATAGAGTTAAAACCAGGAGTGATGCTCGAAGAGAAAGAGCCAACCCAGCCCGAACTCTGAAGACGGAGGCCTGTCTCTGTTGTAGGCGCTATGCACTATTTTGAGTTGTAGTTAGCCTTTTCGCAAAGGGGTGACCAACTGTATTCGGTATGCCGCTTATTAGGCGATGAGCGTACCATTTTGGGTTGAATCTAACTCTATGTTAATGTTATGAGGAATGACAGCAATGCTTTCTGAAATGTGTTTTAGACTATCTACGTGGTTTAGTTTACCAACTAAACCGCTATTATTTTTGTTGCAATCTTATACCTATTTCCCACACGTGCACTTCCATTCGGATGAGGCACGCCTAACTCGATCAAATCCTTGGTGTTGACTGTGTAGTTGACACCCATGGCACCACGGAACCTCTCTAGGACCTTTACATGAGAGATGGGGCCCCATAGCTCGGCATCAGAGAACGCTTGTATGTGACTCTTAGTGAACCTTTGAATTACATAGATCCTTCAATTGCGTAGACGCATAAGCCACTATCCTTCCTTCTTGCATCAGGACACATCCTAGTCCATATTTCAATGCATCACTATATACCATGAATGGTTTGTGTGGCTCTAGAAATGCTAGCATAGGGGCTGTGGTTAACATTCTCCTTAGTTCTTCAAAGCTCTACTCACACTTCTAGGTCCAAATGGATTTTGCATTCTTCCTAGTCAACGTTGTAATAGAACTTGATAATTTGGAGAATCTTCCCACGAATCTCCTATAATAACCAGCTAAACCCAAGAAACTCCTAACCTCAAGTACCATGGTAGGATGCTGCCAATCCACGACTGCCTCGATCTTACTCGAGTCTACTATGACTCCTTCCTTGGATATCATGTGACCAAGGAACTTAACTTTTTCCAACCAAAACTCACACTTGTTGAGTTTTGTAAACAACTGATATTCCTTAAGCTTTCTAGTACCAACCTTAGGTGATCCACGTGATCCTTGACACTATTCGAGTACACTGGGATATCATCTATGAACACCACTGCAAACATATCCAAGAATGGTTTGAACACCATATTCATGATATCCAGAAATGCTACTAGGACATTAGCTAGTCTAATTGGCCATACCTTGTCCGAAGTGCGATTTTCGGTATGTTGTCTTGCTTCAATCTCAATTGGTGATAACCGGACCTAAGATCAATCTATTTGTTCGAATAAGTCATCTATCCTTGGTAAGGGATACCTATTCTTTATATCTTATTCAACTCTTGATAGACGATGCAGATTCTAAGGCTATGTTTGGGTGTCAAACCCATCTCAAACTAATTATTTATGAGACCCAGTACTTTTTCAACTTCAAATAAAAAGTTAAACATATATGAACCTACTTCATACATTCAAACACATCTTAATTGGACCCACAAAACACTATTATTCACATATCAACTCAAATCATCTGAGATCACCTCAGTACCCAAATGCATCCTAACAGCCCCATTCTTCATCCTGAAATATAGTACAGGTGCTCCTCAAGGCTATATACTCGGCCTAATAAATCCATTCCTCAATAATTCCTGCAATTGACCTTTAGTTCTTTCAACTCTGTTGGGACATCCTATAAGTTGCCTTATGTACTGGAACTGTTCCAGGTTCTAGTTCAACCAAGAACACAATTTCCCTAGGTCTGGTAATCCTGGCAATTCCTTGAATATTTTTGGAAACTTGTCCACTACTGGTATTCCTTACATCTCCATAGTCTCCTTCTCCTTAAACACCAAGGTCACTAAATAGGCTTTGGCTCCACTCGCCAACTCCCTCGTAGCATGTGGTGAGCTTATTATTCTTGGCATTAATCGTAACTTACTGCCTCATAATACTCTATCTTCCATTCCAGGCACTTGGAATGCTATCGTCCGTTATCGGTAGTCAATACTCGCAAAATGCCTAAATAATCAATCCAAATCAAGAATAACATCAAAACCCAATAAGTTGAACACTATCAGGTCTACCTTCATGATGACTCTACCCATTTCTAAGGGACAATTTGCAACCAACTTGGTGCATAATACTATTTCTCGATTCGATAAGGCTACAAAAACCTTCTGCTGCATTGGTTCCGCCTAAAGACCGCTTATTCTTGCATACATAGTGGATACAAATGATTGGAATGCACCCGAGTCAAATAAGGTGCTCGCGTTGTACCGAAACACTCGAACTCGCCTTGGAATGACCGACCAATTTGCTCCTTACACTATGCTCCTAAAATTACCTACTAGCTTGCTAAGGTCAAGGTCTTGTACTTGTGATGATGCCTGCCTCCTAAGTCTCTCGGGCGTTCTCATCGACTTCTCCTGGAGTAAGGGCATACACTCTCACTTGTGTCGTCTGCCTTTCGTCTCCCCATCCTCCACTAGGGCCAATCTGCTGAACTGGCATTACCTGAGGGCAACTATGGCAAAATGTCTCATTTGTCCACATCTATACCATGAGAGTGGGGTCTGTTGACACACTCCCTCATGAGACCTATGACAATAACAGCACACCGGTGTTCTACCTCCTAGGGGTGCTACCCGTCCATGCGGGGGCAGGGTTGACCCTTCCCCACACCCTGCCCCCGCATGGATAGGGGGTGGAGTTCTCACCCCCGCACTCTGTCCCTGGGATATAGGGGTGGGGCAGACCCCTCATCCACCCTCCCCCCGCCCGTTCCAATAGTGCCCATAGCCCACTAGGCCTAAAAACTATTTCTAGGCCCAAAAGTGACAAAAAACACATTTTTAGACTCAAATTGTCACATAAATTAAATTTGTAAATATGACCATAATTTAAAAACTAATAACATAGTTTTAGAGTTTTTAGTGTATATAATGCATATGTTAATGTAGCCTAATATGGCCTTTATATAGGAGCCTCAACGGTGAAACTATTTTTTCTCGCAACTAATGTCACAGGAAAAAATAGGTATTTCGTATGAGTTAGGCTTTTGGTGGAGAAAAATACATTATATCACCTGTTTAATTCCACGAGCTCCCTACAATTAAAATTTGTTGGAAAAGACTAAGTAAATTAAGTAAACTATACTTAATACATATTGCTATATTTATATATAGTAAAACTAATAAAATATATTTATAAATGTGTAAATATATATTATATATATCCTAGCAGTATGGGGGCAGGGCGACGTGGGCTAGAGTCTTGCTGCCCTCCTATACGTACTTCGGGAGTAGTTGGTGGGCGTACTCCTAACCTCGCCACAAACTTCTGAAGGGAACCCATATTGCTTCCCTTGCCCACGAATGTCCTCCACTTCTGGCCAACCGTAATGACCAACGAATTGTGAAGTTCACATTAAGCAATAGAGCTACGTGTACCAGCTTTTGGAAATCCTTAATCTCCAAACAAGCCATTTATGTCCTTATATGCGTTTGTAGTTCATCCTAGAACCACTCCACTCACATACTGTCTGTAGAGATGAGGTGAAGGGAAAACCTTCCCAATTCCATAAATTTAGTTACATATTGCTCTATCGTCATGCTGTCCTAGACCAATTTCATGGATCCTTATAATGGCAAAGTATTGGTCGAACTCCTTCTTGAACCTTTCCCACAAAATTATTTCCATGGATCCCAATTCCATGGTGAGCAGTTGCCTCTTGGCATTCCACCATATCGTCGTCTCCCTTTGGAGCATGTAGCTCTTGTATTGTACCTTCTAACTTTATGTGCATCTCATACGTGAACCCTCGTTGCTCTTCTCTAGGGTTATTGACTTGTTGTATTTGCATTTGGTGTTGACAGAGTTCGTGATACGATTAAGTTCCCTCACTAATTCGCTATCTCTCCAGTCACATTCCTAGCTTAACTCTCACCTAGTAATTATAGATCAAGCCTACAGTACTTAGAATTCAAGCTTATGATACTAAGGATCAGTTCCTACTTTTCGGGTATCATCCCTACGTAACCATATGGATTTACCTAGAGCCTTCAAATCGTTATGATACCGAGTTGTGGCATCCCGTTCCTCAGTAAAGTATGTGGTGAGGATTCGTAGTGCCAAGGGTGCTTGCCGGTCGGCAATACCCCAGATTAAATCAGGAATATGCGTGAAATTTTCACAAGGAAGTACACGTGTAAGCAAAATAGACATGTATATGTGTATTGCAGCTAAATAAGTAAAGGTTTAGTCAGAGACTAAGTGCAATTTGTACCAGAGGTCTAAAATGTAAATAGGTTTGTTCATTCATCAAAACACAAATATCCATATGTCACTATCACTTCCAAAATAATATTGCACAATACCATCTGTTCATTTCCTACATTTAGGTATGACAGACAAAACATAATTCGTCGCCTAACTAGTACATCTCTAAAGATAAAAAAAAAAACAATTAATGATGACAAACCTCTGTTACTTTCACTCGAACAGGATTGGTCCTTCTTCCTCAGGAACCTCTCCTAGGGCTACCTTTGCATCAAAGTTTATGGTTCCGTTAAACAAAACCATAGGTAGGTTAAACAACTATGATAAAACTACTAATGAGGAACAAAACACGTGAAGATGTAATGCACAGTTTCATGTAAAAGATCTTTGAATACATATATTTATGCATGGCGAGGAATCACCATCTAGGCAAAAACATATGCATTTATAGTTATGGCAAGGGACCATCCTCTGAATAAAACACAAGAATATAAGCCTGGCGAGGGATCACTATCTAAGGAATTATCCTATGAGCAAATCTCCAATATAAATATTTATCATCAAGGCAAGGAACCACCCTCTTCTCAAGCACATAAAACTCATCATATCTCATCATATAAATCCCACAGAGAATTACATCATCCATTAATGTAATAGCCCGTTAGAAATTCAATGCTAAAATTTTTATGGGCTTTAGGAATCTCGTGAAAATACCTTAAGTTTTTACGATTCGATCAATCGCATAGGTTTTAGACTGTCAGCACAGTCAGAGTTATCACTCACTATGGTACCAGAAGCGCGATTTTATTTATTTGAGGTAGTTAGAAGTGTCAGTTTGAGATATGGTCTGCGCCATTAGACTCAATTGATTATTTAGGATTTTACAGCGCAATAATCCAATTTTCAAGTTTCGGACAATACGCTTGTTCGAAAATGCTTTTTGCTTATTTCGAGGCAATTCGGGATTGAAATTCAATAAAAAAAATTACACAGTTAGGTTTGTATGAATATTTATGTTTTTACAGTACAAAGTTTATTTTTAACTTTCTCAAAGTGAATAGTAACCTCAATAATAGCATCCAATGCAGAGTTTTCAAAATCACAGTGTGGAATGTCCAAATTAGGTTAGAGAAATTTTATTTTGACACTTGAAAAGATCTTAATCACACTTGGTGAATAGTATTAGACACTTGGCAACATGAGGAACCATTAGATGGATTTGTGAAGGAAATCAAGGTGTGAGATCATGCCACCTAAGCAAAACACTACTTTCCATCTAATCAACCAAATTGTGCCGAACCAAAGAAGGTTTCAACCCTAGTGAAACCTTAAACCTTTGGAATCTATTTGAAACCCCAAAAGCTTGGTTGAAACTGAAACTCTAGCATTGTGTTTAATCACTTGATTAAATCACTTACACAAGTTATTAATTCATCAAATTTTTGTTATGACATCATTATCCAACTTTTTAAACTTTAGAATTTGATTAGGCCAAGAACAAATTGGATTTAGGCTTGATAGCATCCCAAACCCTAACCAAACCCCCTTTAAACCCTAATTGAAGCCGACTTGGTTAAGGCCCACAAATTTGGCCACCTTGGCAAACCTTCTTTAGAAAGTGATATGAACCCGCGGGAATGAATTCCCTTGAACCCATAATCAATTTGAAAACTCTCCAAGAAAGCCAGAAATCAACTTAAGGATGGAGAATCTAGAACCGATAAGAACTCGTTTCAAGAACCTAGATTATATTAAAATTTAGACCCGTTGAAGAACCCGTCTCAAGAACCCAAATTACAAAGGAGGAACGCCACAAAGGTTGTGATTTACCTTTGATAAGTTCAATTAAGAACAAGAGGAGTAAAACTCAACTCACAATGAATAAATTCATCAAATTTCATAAACTTCATAAACTTCTGAAAATGAGGCTACAAAGAGTATTTAAACCAAAACCTAATTAAAACCCTAGATAAAATAAAACCCCATCTTTCAAAAATACCCCTGAGTGAACAGTACCGCGGCTACAGTACGGCGCTACAGTAACCCTAACCCTAGTTCAATAAAATAATAACTTTCGGAACATGCCCTTACATAGGCATAAACCCAATTACTCTAAGCAAATAAAATAGGTCCTTGAAATTAATTAAATAAGTTGAAAGCCTTCAAGTGTCCAAAGCCTATAAGTCATGTTGTTGCCCTTTCCATAGCTTATGAAATGAATCAAAGCATAATCTTCATCGTTTAAGCCGTTAAACTTGTATTTGGCTCATCTGGAACTTGCAACATATCTTTAAGACTAGGCCCACCTTGGTTCCCATCAGAAAGTTTTCTCCCTCACAAGGCAGACCATCCTCTACCCTTAGCAGCACCCAAATAGAGCCTTGATGTGAGAGCGAAGTCTACCTCACCACCCTCCATACCTCACGGCAGTAGCAACAATCCTTCTCCCTCACTATTCTTCACTTTTTGTGACATAATCATCTCCAATCAAAGGGTCATTCAAGTCCATACCTCCCCTTCAGAAGTCTAGATTTGTGCAAGACACCCTTCATTTTATTTCATCACTTTTTCACCTCGTTCTTAGAGAGAAAGCCTTAAGAGCTCTCGCGGGCAGATTTCTGAGTCGTTTTGTGTGGTTATTTTTGACACCTTAAAAGTATTTTCTCGCGATGGCTCCTTCATGAAAGTTATTTTTCTTTGAGTTTAGTTTCAGTAGATATCTAATTCATTTTATTTTGTGGTCATTGGATCGGTCAAAAGTTCTTTTAACCATAGAAAGGTCATTCTGGGTGTTAATCTAGAGAGTATGTTATATTTTGGAGTTTTTGACCAAGCTAATGGACATATCTTGGTCTGAAATTTTTATGGCGTGTTTTCAACATGTGGGCATTGAGGATTTATTGCATAAATAAAGCTTTTGATGAAAGATCTGCTTAGATCTAGAAACTTAGAAACTGGAAGAAGAAAAATAGTTTCTATTTTGAGAAAGTTTGAATATCTCATGGTTTAATCTTACTTCAATAGCTTTGATATTTTTATTGTCTCTTATATGCATGTTAGGATGTTAGTTTTAAGATTTTCTTGGTATTATTTTCAAAGATATGAATGTTTATGTAAGAGGATATTCGGTTAGGCCAAAGGATTGATGTTTTTAGCTAGATCCAAGCTTTGGGTTGTTTTTAGGCATGTGATTTTAAGTTTAATGGTTGGATCTTCTTTAGGACACATTTTTTAAACCATGTGATGTTTTGGTTTGAACATCTCATCTTTTTAAGCCATAGATCAAGTGATTGATCAAAACTAGTTAATAAAAAGTTTATGTTTTTAGACTTAGTAGGAAGCCGAAAACTCCAGCGTTTTTTTGTGCTTTTTGGTGACTTTTGTTTAATGATCCTAAGCATGGTTGTTCTTATGATGATGTTATGAATATGTTAGAAGTGAGATTTGATTTTTTTTTTTTTTTTTGAAATTCTTGGAGATGTTTTGAATAAGGTCAAAATTTGTGATTCAAGAGTTTGTTTTTAGTTAAAAAGTTTGGTTCTTTTTACTAACACTTTTTGGGTTGATGATTAGTAAATTCTTGTTAGGTGTTTTAAGTATGTTTTTAAACTTAGGATAGGAATATCTTTGATGCAAAAATTTGGTTTGATCATGAGTTTTGAAATTGGAAGAAGTACAACAAAAGTCAAGGGAAAAAGCCTATGCATGTTTCGGCCCCTCCAAGAAAGTTCTTACTTCTTCCAAAGATTTAGCCAATGGAATCTTGATTCAAATCTTTTGGTTGGGGTTTCATGGCCTACGCCGTAGGCCTTACAGCTTCGGCGGCAGCATCAGGTCCTCGCCAGCGATCTTTTGCGGATATGGTACTTGATCCTCCACAACCTCTTCTAGAGGTAAAGGTCCCTTTTCAGGCGCCACAGATGGTGGAGGGTGAAGTCTGCATTGTTTTCTCTAAGGAAGAACTAGATAGATATGCTTTACCGTTTCAGTTCTCATTGGTGTTGAAATTTCTTTGGCAGAGGCCTTCATTGGATGCAATCCGGTCATTTATCCGAGCAAGATGGGGTCTTAGTAAGCAACTGATTGTCTCTTCTATGCGGAAACCTAGAAATTTCTTTGTGAGTATGACAACTGAGAAAGATTTTGTGAAAGGCATTTGCTAGGGAAAGTTGTGAAATTGATGGTGTTTCTTATAAGCCTTTTCACTGGTCTATTGATTATCATGAGGATCAAGAACCTGTTAGGGTACCTGTGTGGTTAAACTTACCGGGTTTACCACCGAAATTTTATCATGAGGATCTCCTAAGAAATATTACGCTGCCGATTGGGAGGTTTCTTAAGAGAGATAATTCTACCAGATGCGCGACTAGGACAGATGGGGCCCGTGTTTGTGTGGAGATGGATGTCTCGAAAAATCCGCTCAAGGCAATATGGATTGGTACTCCTCATCATCCTCTCAGCTTTTATCAAGAAGTGGAATTTGAGACTCTCCCTACATATTGTCAGCATTGTAAAGTGCAGGGTCATAATGAGCCAATGTGCAAATGGAAATTGAAGCAGAAAAAAGAAGGTGTTAAATAGGGCATGACAGATGGGGGATTCGCTGGAATCTGGGTACAGAAGCCCAATAAAGATATTTCATTTGTTTTTCAGTTAGGAGAACCCAATAAACAGGGGAATTTGGGTCCTTAAGATGCTGAATGTAATACTCGGGCTGTCAACATACATGCTTCGACAGGTAACGCTACTGACGTGCTTGCTGTCATTGAACCTATTGTCACAGTGCCATTTGTGATGAATTTGGAGCCAGCAGCTTCACTCGGAGGTTTGAGACAGGAAATAAAGGTACAGATTGGAAGGCAGGGTATGGAAGATTCAGTGGAGGAGGCCCCAGCTGAAGTAACTTTTGGAATCAAGTTGTCAACCTCTCGGTATTGTGTATGGAAGATCAATTTGTTTTCGTTAAGATTATGTATAATCTGCAAGAATTTTTATTGACAGTTGTGTATGTGAAATGTTCTTACACAGGAAGACGTAGATTGTGGGATTCACTAGCTAATTCAAGGTACTCCCAGTTGCCTTGGATTGTGGCTGGTGACTTCAATATTATTCATATGGACCAAGAGAGAAGGGGGGGTCGTCCACGTTTAGCTTTGGCTATGGAAGAGTTCAATGAGTGGATAGAAGCTAATGGTTTTATGGAGATGCCTTTTCTGGGAATTTATTATCTTGGTGTATTGGTCACTATGGTTTGTCTAGACAATGGGCGAGGTTGGATCGGGTCTTGATGAACATTAATTTTTTAAATGAGTTCTCTGAAGCAAGAGTGACATACTTAGCCAGATCTTCTTCTGATCACTCTCCCATGGTTATAAAGTTAGAGCGGGATAATATTCGGTATGGCTTCCCATCTTTTAAATTTCAACAAATGTGGGTATCTCATGAGCAGTTTTTTGAGTGTTTTATGAGGTCCTGGCAACCGGATCTAGGGCAGGCGGTTGGAGGCCTGGTGAAGCTTATGATTAAACTTAAGAGATTAAAAAATGTGTTGAAAGATTGGAACAAGCGGACGTTTGGTAGAACTGAGTGTCATATAGCTGATCTTGAGTTTCGAATTGAAGATTTAGAGATGTCATTGCAGGAGAATTATTCGGTGGAAATTGAGGATGACCTTATCACATCTAAGGTAGAATTATCAATGTGGAATGAGAGATAGCAAGTGTGTTTGTCCCAAATGGCTAAGCAGCAATGGATAACTAAAGGGGGGGTAACTTTAGAATTTTTCCGTGCTGTTTCTAGAAGGAACAATTAAGAGATTCTATCAATGTCTTTACAAGATGGTTCTGTTCATTCTACTCCCGGGGATATACATAATGGAGTTGTCCAATACTTTCAGTCCTTCCTTTCTAAAAATGGTAGTATTCATGCACTACCTGATTTTTCTAGGTTGGTGCAGCCTATTGTCTTAGAACTTGAGAACGAGGGGTTGTGTAGCCTCCATTCAGCCTAGGAAATTTTTGAAGCTCTGGATTCCATTCTGGTGGATAGTAGTCCTGGCCCTGATGGGTTTGGCGCAGGATTCTATAAGTCATCTTGGCATATAGTGGGTTTGGATGTTATTAAGGCAGCAATGGAATTTTTTAATGGGATTCCATTACCACGGTTTTATAACACAACATTTTTTGTGCTTATTCCTAAAGTAAGCAATCCTACAAGCTTTGAGAAATTTAGGCCGATCAGTCTATGCTCCGTCTTCTATAAGATTTGCTAAAAAAATTTGGTGAATCGACTATTGCCTATTCTACATAAGATTATAGCTCCAGAGCAAGGTGCGTTCATTATAGGTCATAGCATATATGA
The DNA here is from genome assembly GCA_022457165.1 of Juglans mandshurica. NCBI lineage: Eukaryota > Viridiplantae > Streptophyta > Magnoliopsida > Fagales > Juglandaceae > Juglans > Juglans mandshurica. The sequence goes on from CM039619.1 coordinate 38,978,466, forward strand.
AAATATTAGCTTGACTCAAGAATTAATTCATGGAATCCACAAGCCATGTCACAGAGGGAATATTCTGTTGAAAATTGACATGGCGAAAGCTTATGATAGTGTGTCTTGAGATTTCTTGCCAAATGTGTTGAAGGCCTTTGGTTTCTCTGTTTTTTTTTTTCCGCGATTATACGGCAATGTATATCGTCATCGTGGTATTCTATTGTTCTTAAGGGAATTCCTAAAGGTTTCTTTAAAGGAGGAAGAGGCCTACGCCAAAGGGTTCCAATTTCGCCTTATCTATTCATTTTAATGGAAGAGGTCTTGACCAGGTTGATAAAGATGCAGGTTGAATTAGGCAAGATTGTTCATTTTTCTCATCCAAGAGGTACTCCTGTTATTTCACATCTCCTTTACGCAGGTGATATTGTTTTGTTTTTAAATGGAGGAAAGGCGTCGTTGAGGGCAATTCCAAATGTCTTCAAAGTATATGAAGGGTGGTCGGTTTAGGCTGCAAGTAAGAGTAAGTCCTCCATTTATTTCTCTAAACATATTTCAGCATCTCTGAAAAGAAGCCTACTTAGAATCTTGGGATTCTAGGAAGGAAACTTTCCTTTCATGTACTTGGGACCTCCGATTGTTTCAGGGAGATTATTGGTTAGGCATTTTGACTTTATAATTCAAAAGGTCCGAGCAAGGCTAGAAGGTTGGAAGGCAAAAATGCTATCAAGCGGGGCTAGGCTATTGCTTATTAAACATTTTATCCAAAGTATGCCGATTCACTTGCTTTCAATGTTGAACACTCTGAAACAGGTCATTAATAAACTTCATTCCATAATGAGCACCTTTTTTTGGGATACCATTGATGGCAAGCCAAAGAGGAAATGGTACGCATGGAGGGAGATGTGCAAACTAGTATCTGAAGGAGGCTTGGGCATCTGGAATTTATATGAAGTCCAACAGTCTTTACACATGAAATTGGCCTGGAACTTGCTGTCTCAATCATCTCTTTGGGCAACAATTTTTTCAAAAAAATATGTAGTAGGTATGCATATAACAGAAATTGATTCAAATAAATGAATGAATTTTTGGAGAATGATTGTGAGATATATTCCTTTGGTTTTGGAAAAGTCAAGATGGAAGGTTAGAGATGGTAAGATCTCATTTTGGAGGGATAATTGGTCGGGTTTGGGTTCTCTAGTTGTTACGCAAGCAATTTCTGAATTGATGGATCTGCAGTTGGAGGCATGTAAGGATGAAAGAGGATGGAATAAATAGTTGTTTTCTAGGTTGTTGGGTAATGAGCAAGCTGTAGAGATTGTTGAGAGGCTTGGCAGAGTTAAACCTGGTGTTGATACCCTCATTTGGCTCCTAAACAGTAATGGTAAGTTCTTAACTAGTAGTGCAATGGAGTGCATTCATACTCGGGTTCCAGTGTTTGCATGGGCAAAGTGGATTTGGCATCTGGCATTACCAAAGAAAATCTCAAGTTACAATGTGGAGAGCTTGGCATAACTGTTTACCAGTTGATGAGGAGGTTCGACGATTGAATATTCCTATGGTATCAAAATGCAACTGCTACTTAACTGGGCAGGAGGAAAATATTGATCATATATTAGCTAAAGGAGAGCTGGCTGAACAAGTTTGGGCGAGATTTGTTTCAGTAGTTGGACTGCCTTCTTTGTAGGGAAAGCCATGGAGGGAGAGAGTTGAGTTCTTCCACAGAAGGGTGAAGATGTCTGTTAAAGGGGGTCACTTGATTGGTATCTTGCCTACATAATTTCTTGGAGATTGTGGTGGAGAATATGTCAAGAAAGAATGGAGGATAGAAGAATTTCTCTTGATTCAGTAATTGCTGCGATTAAATATTAGTTGGTTTGGGTGGCCTTGAGAGTTAAGGAGTCCAAGAGAATAAGTGCATGCGATGAAATCGTGTTGAGGAATTTGCAAATTCCGTTTAAATCTCCTCCTAATAACAGAGTAAAATTGGTTCAATGGACGAGACTGGCTGTAGACTTTGTGAAATTAAATATTGATGAATGCTCTATAAGGAATCCAGGTGAGGCTGGTGCTGGTGGGGTGATTAGGAGCTCTAATGGTAAATTTATTTCTGGCTTTGCTAATTTCCTGGGTGAACAAACCAATAATGCTGCAGAGGTGTTAAGCATCTTGCATGGCCTTCGAACTGTGAATCTAATGGGGTTTAGAAAGGTGGAAATAGAAATGGACTCAAAACTGGTGGTGGAATGGTTGAAGAAGAAACATTGTAGTTTATGGTATTTGGAGGATTTTTGGGAAGAGATAATGCAAAGATTAGAGGGAATTCAGTTCTCTATTAATCATATCTTTAGAGAATCTAATGTCGTAGCGGATGTTTTAGCAAAAATGGGTGCTAAAGCTTTGAATAAGTTATGGGTCGGTAATGATGGGATTCCAGCTTCAATCAAAGGTTTAATTAGACTTGACATAGGAAGTGTTCCTTATATTCGTGTTTGTTCATAATCATTCTTGTAATTTTTTCATTGGTTGTCTTTGATTACTTTAAGGGAAATAAGTGTTCCACTGGGTTGATGTTTTTTTTCTTTTTTGTTTTGTAAATCCCCAGCATTGATGGACTGTGTATATGGTATTCATTAGCCATAAGTAAAGACTCATTAATAAACTTGGGCGAGGATCACTCATGGACATGTGATCACTCTCTCTTTTTTTTTTAAAAGAAAAAATGTTTTGGCCCCTATGGAGTTTTCATAGTTGTGTTTAGTTCTAATTTTTGCTGAGTTGATATTTGAGTTTAGGACAAACTTTACATGAGGAATGTAAATTTGGATAATTTTTGGAATTAGGAATCTTAGGATGCAAAGTACTTAAGTTAGGGATAAAATGGTTATTTTCTCACATGTAGAGAGTAAAATGGTAATTTTACTATATATTTGTTTTTTTCCTTATTTATGATTGTTAGTGATTAAATTTATAACTTTTAGAATCCCTACTTACAGTTTCTTGTGTTTCGCGCTTTATTCTCATAATGCAACGATCGCTGTAAGTTAGCTCTTAACTTACTATCAGTTTATTTTGTGTGATGGGTAGGGAAACTATAGTTATATTTGTATGTTATCATATATGTCATGCCATACCACGTCATTAAATGTTTATCTGTTACACATGATGTATACTATCACGAAATACTTATCTATTACATAATATATTTTGTCACGTAGTGCTATCTGATGCAAGTATGTTATGTTATGTATGTCATATGTTACATGTATGTCATGTCACGTAATATTCACTGTTATATGTTATGCCGTGTTACAAAATATTGTCTGTTATATTTTTTATGCCATGTTATGAAATGTTGTCTGTTATATGTTATGTCATGTTACAAAATATTTTCTGTCAACTACGTCATGTCTGTCAACTTACGTTCATGTCATGTCACGTTTCATCTCGGGTACAGTTTGTGTATCTCGAGTATAGTCATGTCAAGTCAGTTCATATCTATCATGACCCTAAGTGTTAGGATGGGCTGATATCCTAGTGGAACTCTTTTGTTCACGCTGGAGTGTCTAAATAGGTGTGAAACTCGATAGGTTGACGAAATACAGTCAATAAGTTGCGAATGGTAACTAGCTAGTCACCAGAGGGTGCTAAGCACTAACACCGATGGAGCCATCTTTTATTTCACATGTGTCCACAACAATTGTGGCACAAACAATTCATGTGTTCACAACAATTGTGACGCATGATGTATTGTAACGCCCGTCCTTATGATGAGACTTTTTATAAATATTTTTAGAAAGGACGACGGGAATTACCGTCCGATTTAAAACTTTTCACTTCCATACCCAGGGTGCAAGACTCCACGTTTATAAATTAAAATGTGTTTTGACAATAAAAGAGGTTTACAGCGGAAAACCTAAATCTTGAAATAAAAAGGCCTCTCGTACGTTTAAAATTTGTGCCTACACTTCCGTGCTCTTCCCCATGGGCCGAGTCCGTCCTGATCATGCAGTTCCTGTGAGGGGGAGGGACATGCATAAAAACTAAAATGAGTCGAAGACTCGTAAGCATTACTTCATACAGTTAAAATATAACAATATAGGTTTTCATTCATGCATTCATCATTCATACATACTATTACGTGCATGCGTTCATTTGAAAACGTCACTGGACGGGGCTTTTCTTTCAAAAAGGCTTTCTTGTCGTAAAACATTTCTCCCGTCAGTGGCTTCATTTCTTAAAGAGTCCGTGCTCTTGTGCTCTTGTGCATACATGCATTCGTGTATACATACATTCTTTCTTATCACTTTCATAGGCCTGTACACACTGTTACGCCCCGTGTTTGGGGTTAGCGGTCTTCCTTTGGACTCGGATTCCGCCCGTGGCCACGGGTTGGGAATCCCTTTCATAGGGGGCAGCACTGGGTGCACTTCCAGTACTACTTACCTGGCATTACAATCTGCCCATTCATTGGTACCCTTTTCATTCATTCATGTAGCCGTTACGTATCTTCATACATTCATGCTTTCATTTCTTTCTTTCTTGCTTTTCATTCATTCGTTCATGTCAGCTCTAGAGAGCTGAAGCTTTCATTCCGTTTGTTCTTTCATTTAATAGTCCTTTCATGAGAAAACATTTCTTTTCATGAGAAAACATTGCTTTTCGTGGATAAACATCGTTTAGGGCGTCAGCTCGAAAATCGTCTTTTCATTTTTCAGTTCATTTCAGTTTTATCTTTTCTTTAACAATTCGTTCTTGAAAACTTCATTTGAGAACATACATGGGCTTAAACGTCGGCTTTCATGGCATCCCATAAGCGTCACCTATGAACGTCGTCTCTCATGGCATCCACGAGCGTCACCTCGTGGCGCACATGAAAGCGTCGGTTCGTAGGATCCACAAAAGCATCCGTTGTCATGTCTTTCATGCATTTTCATCAGTTTATTGATTTTCTTAGAAAATACATACAATAGATACAGCGTATAGTCATCCATTCACATGCGTATAATTAATACTTTGGTTGCGTAAAAAGGGGCTGCCAAGGAGGGGCCGTACATACTTATAGATTTGAACACTTAGCATTTTCTTCCTTAAAGCGTCTTTCGTTTCTTTTCGTAAGCATCTTAAAGGAAAAGTGTTTCTTGTATCTTGGAAAATTTTAGAAGAGTATGAACGTAACACTTACCTAGACTCCATGCTACTTGCATGTCATGCAGTCCATTCATGCTTGTCAGATGGCAACTTACATGCATACACATACCTTAGCGTAATTTTCTATCTAATGCATAAGCAACTTAACTTAGAAAGCACAAGCTACACTTCACTTGGAACACTCTCCTTTTATCCCGTGTTCTTACGTGTTCCTTACTAAATTAAAACCTTCGGGGACCCATTACGGTCACCCCATCTTCCAACTCATGTCTTGCCTCGAGTGCTCATCCACTAAAGTAAACTCATGATTCACCTTAGGATTAAGACACAAAGGCCTCTGTCTCATTCTTTTCATTAATCTCATTCCGATGCATGACTCAGATCAACTAAGTCACGCATCCCTTCCTTGGACAGTATACTCGTCACTTTCTTCATGCATCTTAGCCCATACAAATCTTCATTCCCATCCAAACAAGCCACACGGCTGTAAGCCAACTCTGAGGCTTAAGCACCATGTAACTGTGCTAATGACAGATTACCCATTACATATGGTGAATCCGCCCGGCACATGTGTCTAACCAGATTACACATGTACTCTACCCCTTATCACCTAAGATCAACATATATAATACGTTGATCACCAGCTTCGAGGGACAAGGGCCATACTCCGATACCAACATTCTCTTAACCCGGCTAGCATGGCTCTTCATGCTACCCGTCCCTTTTGACAATTCATCCCAACACTTACACGACAAGACTCCATTCATAACTACGTCTCATGTCACGTCATATAGCTCGAGACTATTCCCAAGCTACACCGTGACCTTGTCACATCATTTGACATCCTGTTACGTCACTTCCATACACCAACTCCTAACTCATCATGAGTACGGTTCTTCACGTACTCTCGCCCCATCGTAACATTTTGTCACGTTCCCCTTACGCCATTCATACCCTATCGCTTTACCACATGGCAAGCACGACTGTCAGTAACCACGTCACGAGGAGACGTTGCCCAGTCATACTTCCGTTGCGTACTCTTACACTTATACTGCTACTACACCCATACTTCCAGCCATAAGTCAAGTACTTCGGGACACTATTCCACAGTTCCCGATACAAATCACCACGCTCTACGCCTATCAACTGCATAACCATCTTTATCACTACGACACGCCATACGGTGTGTCGCTGCACTTCGTGGAGTACACTCCGCACATACTCCCTTCATATATGCTACAACTCATCACCATTACGGCATACGCGCCACATGGTGCATTGCTCCTCTACATGGGGTACACTCCTCATGTACTCCCTTCACATACGCTATGCCACATCACCATCATGGCTTACGCACCATATGGTGCATCGCCTCATCACATGGAGTACACTCCACATATACTTCATTCACAGACGCTACGCCACATTATCACTATGGTATACCCGTTATATGATGCGTCACTCCACTACATGGAATACACTCCGCGTATACTCCATGCACGTTACGACACATCACCACTACGGCAAACTCGTCGTATGGTGCGTCACTCCATCACATGGAGTACACTCCGCCTATACTCCATGCATGTTACGACACATCACCACTACGGCATACCCGCCGTATGGTGCGTCACTCCATCACATGGAGTACACCCCACGCGTACTCCCTTTATACACACTATGCCATACAGAGTACACCTCACACGTACTCCATACACTTTACATCACTTTACCACTACGGCATACCCGCCATATGGTGCGTCACTATACCACATGGAGTACACTCCATGTGTACTTCATTCGCCTGCATTACGCCACATCACCATTATGGCATATCCACCACATGGTACATCAATCCGTCACATGGAGTACATTCCACATGTGCTCCTTTTACACGCACTACACCACAGAGCACACTCTCCGTGTACTCATCCCGTTCCACCATATGCCAAGAGGGTATATTTTACATATACTCTCCTTGTCTCACCTTACGCCACACACAAAGTACACCCAGCGTGTACTCTTCCCATTCCACATACACCACGCCACCATTACAACACAGTCCTCAACACTACACCGCACACTTCTCAAATACGCCCAACACTTCACAATACACTACATGGCATAATACACCTCCATACAACACAGACAAGCCCAACACTTCATTACACAGAGTGCCCAACACTTCTTTACACAACATCACATCACAATACCACAACTCCACAAAACTAGCAGCACAATCCACAACCTAGTCCACTAATCAATATCCAACATAATTAACGAGGGATAGAGGGTTATACCATCGACGGGATAACCCGTGCGTTGCTTGTTGATCGTCGCAGCCGATGATGTCGACAGTGTCGTACGTGGCTGCTGACCCACGTACGTTAACTGTTTAGGCGTTTGGATAGCTAGGTGTGGTCTTGGAAGGGCTCGTGAAGGCCTCGTGAAGATTGCAAGGAACATAACACGGCAGATCTAGCCGTGTACAGTGGCGGCCAGCCACGCGCAGTGGTTGTCCACCACGTGCAATGACTACCCACCACTCAAAGTGGTGGTTTGGACCTATGGTTGGGCTGAGGGGTTGCTGGTGGAGCTCGTGGTGGCACTGGGGTGGTGCCACGGTGGCTCACGGCGGAGGAAGGGGAAGTGGTCGTGTAAGGGAGAAGGAGGAGCCATGGGAGAGTGAGAAAGAGTGTGCTTGCGTGGGTGGCAGATCAGGGCCGTGGGAGGTTGGGTTGGTTTGGTGGTGGCCTGAGGTGGCTGGAGGTGGCGGTCATCTGTCGTGGGTGGCAGTGCACGGTGTGCAACCCGTGCGTTGGAGAGGGAGAAACCGTGAGATGGAAGAGGGGGCTTCTGGCCATGGGCCACGTGGAGGAGGAAGGGGGAGGAAGGGAGAAGTCCATGGTGGCGCTTGGTGGCCGTGGGTAGCCGCGTACGGCGGCACACGGTGGGGAATTTCGGCTACTTGCAGTGAGGGGAGAGGGAGGGTTGCACGGTGGAGGCCGAGTTTGCTGGAGGAGGTTGGCCGGTGGTAGAGGAAGCTGTTGTGGCAATGGTGGTGCCGGAGGACGGCGCGCAGCGGTGCTACGCGCACCAAGCCCATTCGGGCTGTGCACTTCCGAAATGGATAAAGGGAGAGTGTGAGACGGAGTTTGGGTCAAAACAAGTTGACCCGGTAAGACACAATTAATAATTAGGTCAATTGACCCGCAAAACCTGCAGTCAACCTGTATAAGACGAATAAATTCTATTTTTTAATTTGATAAATGTCTAGTTTTATATGCATTTTTTTGTTTTCGGGATATTTAATATTAGTATTTGAGTACTTACTATCTCAAGCTAGTAAACTCTTTTTGTTAATATATAATTTTATTTTTTGAAAATATTAATTTTATTGTATATTATTTGTTTCTATATATTATGATGAATCTAATTATAATTGTGAATGGTTTATATAGTTATCTTTATATTATATATCATGGGAGAAGAAATAAAAATATGGATCAGCTCAATCTATTTACATGAAATGGGTTGAAACTGGTTAAATTGGTAGCATCCAGGTTAATCCAATAAAACTTATCAATTAAACGGGTTAAGCACTCATGTCAAGTCACCCATTATTTATATGGGTAATGTTAGGATTTTAGGATCTAACCCATTTAATTAGATGGGTCGTGTTCAGGTGGACCTATATAGTCTAATACTTATAACTTAACACTACACGAATGCAACCCGTAAACACGAATTGTCATCCCTACCCAGTAGTAAGAGAGGTGAAAAGTTTGAAAAACAAAAAAATCATTGAAGAAGAATAGGATTGGGAAGATAATGGCTTCAGATTCTGTGTTTTAACTTTTCTTCTTAATTTGTTATTGGTATGTATATTACTAAAGGTATGTTAGCTTGTTTTTTAATTGAAGAAACTGTGTTTGCTTCTATAAAGTTTCTGAAGTTGGCTTCCCATGAATGCATTTGGGAGCTCGACAGTATTATTTTATAAATGAAATTTGTTACAAGTTTACAGCAAATGATGTTATCTAATCTTATCATCATCTGTTACATTTGAATTTACATTTCAAACTTGTAATGAATCATTTTGAGTTTATCTCTTGGCAGTGGCATTTGTGGAAGACGTGTTGTTGGAATTATCTGCAGAAGAGTCCTGAAGGCTATTTGTTTGTGATTTTGCTGCTGAATACTTGGTCTTTGTCTTTGAGTTGGAATCTGTCTCAATAGCTTCAAACCCTGACTTGGTCTCTTGCATCAGGTCATTCCACTTATTGCTTTTCCTTTTCCTTTTTTTCCTTTTTTGTTTATAGCAATATCTTTTCGTATGTTTCTTTATTTTCCAGCTACTCAATAATCAATTTAATATATTGTGCTTTCCTTCTCCTGTCAATTAAACTTTTCGTCTACAAGCAATATCTACCTTGTCGCATCTTCTTCCATTGATTCTATATGTCATAAATGTATATTCTAGTCAGTGTATTTATGGCACATATGGGAGAATGATGTTTGGGATGGCTAGTATGTTTGGATAGTGTCTTATAAAATATCCTACTTAAGTGTATTCATTGCATATATACTAGACCTGTATGGCAGATTTGGAATCGGGTTAATTATTCTAAGAATTAGACAGCACTCATTAACAAAGCACTCCAGCTGGATTATTTGACATACACTAATTAATGGTCTAAAACAACTATATTCTGCAGGCTTGCTTTGGTAAGAAACCTGCATGCCATTGTTAAACTTTCTTAATTGGTTGTTCCAGTGGTTACTTATAGTTACACTCTTATTAGGAGCTTAGGTAAATGAGTTGATTGGATCAATTATTTGTGGAGCATTTTGAATTGAATGTCATCGGGATTAACAGCAATGATTATGTTAAAGGGAAAAGTCCCACATTTACACTATTTTGAGTCTGTGAATGCTTGGTGGAAACTGCCACATTTGAACTGTTTTCAGCTTGTGAATGGAGGTGGAAAGTCTCACATTTGCATTGTTTTCAGCCTGTGAATGCTTGCTAGAGTTTCCCACAATTGCACTGTTTTCAGTCTCTGAATGCTTGCTGGAGCTTCCCACATTTACACTGTTTTCAGTCTGTGAAAGCTTGTTGGAATCTCCCACATTTCTAGCTAGTTCATGCTTTACTCTTGAATATAATCGTTTATATGGTTAGTAATCTTGCATTTAGTTGTCATCTTTAGCTTATCACTGAACAAGTAAGTTTTTTCTTAGTAAGTTAAACTTTAAAATGATCAAATAACAATTGGCGCATACTTCCCCTGTATTGTTGTTTGAATTCCAATATTTTCTTTTTTGTAATATATTGTTCACATTCTTTATGTATTTTAGGTCTAAGGCTGTGATACTATTTTACTAGTATTTTCTTTTATTCGTAAAAGACTCTTTTCAGCGATTTTTAGTTGCCGGAAATGATTTTTTCGCCGCAGATAGTTATTCACAACAAGAAATATATTTTCGGAAGAAAACGCTTCTTTTTGGCTATTAAAATAGCTGCAAATAAGTATTGCAACTAAAACTTGCAATATTATAACTGACTTTTTGTGGCGACAAAAAAAATTGCTCGAAAAAATTTACTTTTTCCACCTACCATTAACCATGGTTAGCACACTTTTTGTGGCGAGAAGAATTGCTAGAAATATGAGTAGTTAGGACAAACATTTTGATCGCGGGTTCAATTACTATATGAGGTGGTGGAAAAAGTCATTTCTAACAAGAATATTGACTAATTGCAGCAGAATCACTAAAAGGAAAAAGGCTAATTTGTTGTAGTAGTGAGTTGTGTAATTTTTAGATTAAAGGAGCGAAGACTTTGGGCCAAGAATTATATAAAATCTCATTTCACTATGAACATTGTTGAGACGTATTGAAGGATTTGCCAAAAGAGAACTTGCATGACTCAAATGAATGCAAAGAAAATACCTTGTGGTACTAATAGTCATCCTTCTACTTCAGAGTCAATAAATTTTGCGATCGTACAAGGAAAAAAGAAAAGATCATTTTAATATGGCAACAGAAACTCGGGAAGAGATTGTTCGTCCTGAGAAATAAAAGCTTGAACTAAAGCAAAAGAAAGAGCAAAGGAAACAAAGGAAATAGAAAATGATAATAAGGAAAGAGGAAGTGGGAATCATGATAACATGTACATGCAAGAGATCTGTCTCCAACATAACAAGAATAGAGAATGATAATTGCAGTCATGAGTGTATAAGTGTCACGCAATCACTATGAAAAAAGTGAATAAATACGGGACCTACATGAAAATAAAATTATTTTTTTAATAGTAGGTCCTAATCTTTTTTAAAGCGACTTCACGGCATTTGTGTATTTCACGACTGTACGTAGCATTACTCAAAAGGAATATATTGAAAATTGCAGAAAAAAGTGTATGGTAGATGCTCAATGATACACCTACGGGAGTTGGGAATGGATTTCTATATCTATAATTCGATGATAATTTTGTATGAATTACTTGGGTTCATGTGTATGCTCGTGGGATGGTGGTTCAAAGTTACTGTCATTGACTTGTTCGAAAACAAGTCATCCAATCTGGATTGTAAATCTCGCTCATGATCTAGCATTTCAATTAATAAAAATGTTCAAACCTCCAAATACTCATTCAACATATTGCTTCGAGACTCTTAAGTTGTGGCAAAATGTTTTCTCTTATTTCCTTGAGGAGCATAAATTGTCCTTACGAATGTTTTCCACAAATGATAAATACCATCGACGAGATAATATCCGTTGTAAAGTCGTGAACATTGATTGAGTAGTTAACCTAAGGAGCATGTTCTTCAACTAGATTGGTGAACATGTACATAAGACTATTTTACCACATTGATGTTGTTGTTAGACCCTCGTAACCCACAGAACACGTGCCATTGTAAGAGTTCTACTTGAACTCTATGTCCCACTCACCCATATCATGATAGAGTTTTGAATAGTTCAAAGAGTTATAATGGGATAAAAACTTCTAAGAGATAAGATTGACTTTTGATCTCTAATTATAGTCAAAGTCAAAGATTTAGATTTCATGATGGCCAGAAATCTATAAATAGCACTGAGGGGTTAAAGGGTTCTCACCTACAATATTAGAGTGCCTCTAGCCATCGAGAGATACTAGTGAGACTAAATTGCTAGGGTGATCCTTCTCTCATAGTCAGATTAATTTATTCATCAAACAAATGGAGAAAGGTACGTATTTAATTATCATTATTTTATTATTGTGGATCATAGAAAATCAAAGATCTAATTATTAATGTTCATGTTAAAATATTTAACATGTGGTATCAGAGCTTCAGGTTGTAGGATTTTTATGATCTCGATAAAATATACAGTATTTGATTTCATATGTACTTTCGCATCTATGATTTTATCATGCCAAAGAATAAAAGATTGACTTCTTTATCTGAAAGGGAAATTATGATATACTCTATTTTATTGTTTGTTTTTCAAAAATCTAAGCGATACACATTCATTAATGTATTCGGTTTCCAGTGCATTTATCTCTTCCATTGCGCGTTGGGGAAAATGTTGTATTGTATATGTGCTAGGTAAAGGGGTTGAGAAACCGCCATGAATGTATGATGGTGGAGCCGCTGTGTGTCGGCAGCATGCAGCGTAAGGTGGCCTTGTCACCGTGCCGATAAAGGGGCGATGTAAAGGGGCGGCGCAGAGGAGCTATGTAGTCTCGAATCAGCGTTGCCCCTGCCCAATTGAGAATCTCGTCGGGGCTTATGGTTGTCGGCACTGGGAGGAGGCTGGGAACCTCCTCCTTAGCGGTTCTGTAACGGCGACGCAGAGGGCTTTAAAGCCCAGTGGCCGCCGCTTGATGTTTGTTAAATAAAAAATAAAAATAAAAATAAAACGGGAAGATGACCTCAAGGTCACCGGTGGAAGGAAACTCATTGCTGGCCTCTCTTAGCCGACGACGCCCATAGCCACGGTTGAAGGTTGCGGCAGATCAAGTTTGAAAAGAAGGGGTGGCGGCAGCTAAAGGTTGAAGATGAAGATTAGGGTTTTCTTCTGTCTTCTAATCATAAGGGTCGAGGGGCTCTGGCCCAGTAAGGAGTAAACATAAAAGAAACGGGCCTACTAGGCAATTGTTGTAGCCCAGACCAAAAAAAAAAAAAAAAAGGAAATGGATGGAAGGGCTGCTAGGCCGGGCCCTGGGTTCTGGCCCAATCTAAGAGAAAATAACTAACGGGCCACTGTTGTGGCCCAGCCCGAAGAAAAAAAAAAAGAGTTTTGACCAGAACTAATTGGCCAACCCAATCACCCAACTGGCGTCTGACCAGTGCATTAAACCGAGTTTGGACCCGAGTTGCTGGACCGGACTTGTCCAGATCCAGACCGGTCAGATTATAATATTATTATTTTAATATTATTTATTAAACAAAAAAAATTTTGAAATTTTAATTTTCTTTTATATGCATGTTATTATTATTAAATACATGTATTAAAGTTTATTAAGTTTTCTATACATGTTATTATTAGTATATACATGTATTAAATTAAATTTTATGCATATTATTATTGTTCATGTATTAAATTTTATTAAATGTCATATGTATGTTATTATTATTAAATACATGTATTAAATCTTTTGTACATGTTATTATTAAATACATGTATGAATTGTTTATTTTGGCTCTCATTATCATGCCATGTATATTTGTTTATCTAATATAGGCAAATGATTTACATCAAAATTAAAGAAAAGATTGGTTGTCTAAAGGTACAAGATTTTCTTAATTTTGGTGAAAAATCATTAAACTCCATAGTAAGGTGGATAAAGTTGGAGTAAACAATTTGTGTGTCAAGATCTACTCCCAAATGAGGGTTTTGATGACATTACTAGTTCATCCATTAAAGTAAAAGTTGGGGTGAACAATTTGTATGCCAGAGTTTACTCCCAAAAGAGAATTCTGGTGATACAGCTAATTTATCCATATAATTTAAAGTTGGAGGGAACACAGAGTTTACTCCCAAATGAGAATTATGATGATACAACTAGTTCATCCACAGAATTTAATACTGGTGAGAACACTTTTTGTATTAAGATCTACTCCCAAAGGAGTGTCTTGATAACACTATTAGTTCATCTATAATTGATTAAATTCTTATTATTGTTTTTTAGTGTCAAACTCAAAGCATTAATGTGATTAAAATGTTTTTCTTGCGGTAAGTATACGAATATTTTTACAATATTTTCTATACGAAATTGATTCTAGTACAGAGAAACATGAGCAAGTCAAATTTATACTACAAGTTTTAGACTCTGGTTTATCCATTTTAAGTCTTGACATCAATTATTATTAAGAATGGTGATAAGGGTAAGAAAAGTACAATGTTTAAGAATATTGGATTAATTACTATATATCAAACTATAGGAATTTCTTAGTTTTGTACATAATGGTTTACTTCAAATGCATTGTTATTTTATTAAAGTAATGAGGTATGAAAAAGTTAGTTGCATGATTGCTAGCTAGATACAAATTTATTTTGCTAATTTGTATGAAAAATCATTTGCATCTTTTGGAAAATGAGGGAAATGATGGTGATGAAAATATAAGAACTGTATCCATTGAAGTTTGAAAGAAACAATGACACGTGAAGGTTTAGGTGCAGTAAGCATGAGACAGGATTCGAAGGTAAGAGTAAACCGCTTTTCTGTATAAGTTTCGAATCAGATCTTATACATTCTTTTTATATTAAACTTGAGTGCAAATGTTCATATGTATTCTGTTTGTATAAATTTCGAATCAGATCTTATATATGTTTATACATTTTCTTTAGATTAAACTCGAGTACAAATGTTCAAATTTCAAATTGTTTCAACATGCCATTTATGTTTGTTCCATTTTTCCTTCCAATAAAATTTTTATTTGTTATGCCTTCGTATTAGCGTTTTTGTTTAAAGTTTTTACTTGTGAGGCATGTATTGGAATCAAATGAAAAATGATTTATGAAAACTTTTTACAATTTATGGCATAGAGTTTGAAACATAATTTGTGACATAAAAGTTTGAAGAATATCTCCAAGAAGAGTTGTAGAGATTAGTAAATAAAATATTTTCCGCATTTAGGTTTTCTAATTTTAGGATGTGTATTGATTTGTATAAAAAAAAAAATCAAATAGATCAAGAAAAGATGGTACAAGGAATAGAAAGTTTCTTGAAATAATGCATATAGAAGCATGTAAATCTTTTCTCTATAATGTTTGATAGATATAAATATTTCATTACCTTCATAGATGATTTTCATGATATGGATGTATCTATCTGCTACATGAGAAGTCTCAAGCCATCAGTAATTCTTGAGGCACTTCTCATGGGGAGGATATGCAGCTAGGTAGAAATGTGAAAATTATCGAATTAGATTGAAGTAGTGAATGCCAGAAAAAATATTATGAGTCAAGCTATAACATTGACCTATTTTGTAACCATTTGAAAAGATGTATAGTAAAATTATTAAAGACAATGGTATATATATTAAATTGTATTCTCAGTAAGTAGTCTCAAAGACTTATTTTGAGTTGTGGAACTTGATTTAAGACTTATACATGTATGAATAATCAATTTAAAATAAGGCTTTACAATCCAAACGAAAGAAAGTTTGATCGTATAATAGTTAATGGATACATTATTAATTATTCATGGAGATCCAAATGATTTAGGTTGTATTGTCTCTATTCATAGTTTTGATTTTGAGAAAATTGAAATGTCAGATTCCTTATGGTTGGCAAAATCAGTGGGAGTATAGAAACTAAAGATGTGATTATTGTAAATTGCATTTTTGTACTTCGAAAATGCTTATAGTCCATTTTCTGATTATCTTAATGACAACATGGAATAACAAGCAAACGATAATCTACCTCATCAAAGAAACAATGGAGACTTCAGAACAGGTAACCTCATATGATCTTCTTGATTTGTTTTTTGTTTAGGTTGCATGGCGTATTTTCAAAATTTGAATTTGGTATAGCAATAAATGAAGGTTTGTATATGTTTTCACAAGTTATAGAAATAAGTGATTTTATAAAAGATCGATGCATAAAAGAGTGATTGAAATCCATGAATCAATGTCAAGTCTGTAATTTCGTCTAAATTTTCTGAAATGTATAAAAGTCGAATGTAAATGGGTGTTGGAGACAAAACCCTGACTTTAAAAGGTAATGTTGAACGATATAAAGTCAGACTTATAATCAAGGATTTCACTCAGAAATGAGCATTGATTAGAAAGAGATTTCTAATAAACTTGAAAAAAACTCATTAAGAATCACTATGACATGAGTAGCTCATTATGGTCTAGAGTTACATCAAAGAGATGTGAAAACAATTGTAGAATGAAAGTCTGAAGACTACAAGAAACGAATAAAAGGATTAGTTAAAAGAGGTAACAGATTTTTTGAAAAATTGGTATATGAAATTTTATAATACCAATATTGTTTTGGAATTAAGAAAAATATTGTTAATGTATATACCCGTAAGTCAGTGGGAGTATATTTGTATTTATGGTCATGCGTGTATATGACTTTTAGCAAGTATGAATTATGGTTTGTAGTATGGTATTAAAGTTATTTCTCTAAGGAACTTTAAAAATGAAATTATGAACGAGACATCTTTTGTAATTGGGATTGAATTTAATACCAAAACGATGAGTGTTAAGATTATCTCAGTATAGTTGTATAGAGTTTTGGAAGATTTTACATGAAGAGTTGTTGTTCAATAGATGCTTTAAAAATAAAATGTGACATGCTCAGTCTTTTACATTGTCCTCGAAATGATTAGGTTATTAAGGAAATTTTATATATGATTGTTATAATAAATATGATGATTGCACAAACCTGTATAAAGTTGAAGGTCAGTTTTTCAGTTGACATTCTTGGTTGTCGCCAACGTAACCCAATGATATTTGACCCAAAAGCTGTGAAAATAGTGCAATGTTATTTGCAAGAAATTAAGGACTATATTGTTGCTTTAAGAAGAACTGATACTCTTAAGGTAACTGTATATTCAGACCCTATTTTGTGAAATTACTCTAATGATGAAAAATACAGTTATGGTAATGTATTTTGCTATCTAGTAGAGTTATTTTATGGAAAAGTTTGAGGCAAATCTCTTACTGCTTCATGTGCAATAGGGACTGAGTTTGTGGTATTTTTTAGGCCACAATGTATGGTATTTGACTGAGGAAATTTATCTTAGGATTTGGAATTGTCGACTTATAGCCAAGTTGCTAAGAAAGTATTGTAAGAATTTCTCAGAATATTTTTCTCCAAATGACAAGTATTTAATGAAAATTTAAATACACAAGTGTTAAGGAGAAAATACAGAAACAAATATGTCCATAACAATAGTATGTTAATGATTATACTTTAAGGGACATGTTGAAAAGATGGGTCATATGCTTATACCCATGATGTGAACATGTTAAAGAGATCATTAATATGTTGAGTATTTTGTTACTGGAAATTAAAAGATATCTATTATGGTTGTTTCTATTTTCTTGTATTTCCATTTTATATGTACATTAAAATGTGTGAATGAATGATGACAAGATAATGTCTACAATAGACATGAATTGGAACCCAAGGCATTATAGTATTAGCCTTAATTATCTCAATCAAAGATCATGTTAAAATAAGTTACTGGCGTTGTGGTACATGGAAGGGAATTTGTTGATTATATAACAGCGGACCACCATGACTCGCATTAGTAGCTAGTTTGACATTGATATTACGGAACTCAAGAAATGTATTTTGAGCTATGAGAAATTTCAAGAAATAAATTTGCGTAGTATGGTTAATTTCCTGTAATAAATTCATGAACGGAAAATATCATTTATGGGCGTATGGGCCAAGTGGGAGAATGTAAGAGTTCTATTTGAACTCTATGTCCCACTCACCCATATCACGATAGAGTTTTGAATAGTTCAAATAGTTATAATGGGATAAAAACTCCTAAGAGATAAGATTGACTTTTGATCTCTAATTATAGTCAAACTCAAAAACTTAGATTTCATGATGGCCAGAAATCTATAAATAGCACTGAGGGGTTAAAGGGTTCTCACCTACAATATTAGAGTACCTCTTGCCATCGGGAGACATTAGTGAGGCTAAGTTGCTAGGGTGATCCTTCTCTTATAGTCAAATTAATTTCTTCATCAAACAGATAGAGAAATGTATGTATTTAATTATCATTGTTTTATTATTATGGATCATAGAAAATCAAAAATCCAATTATTAATGTTCATGTTAAAATATTTAACAGTGTCATATCCAAAAGTCATAAGACACTAACTTTTGGTTGATAAACAAAACCAAAATACATGTCTCTCAAAGCAGATAAGCAATTCTTCCACTTCTAGTGCACGAAACAATGTTCCTCAACATTCTCGAAAACCCCCAACTTTGAACTAACTTATGATTGATAAACAAAACCAAAATACATGTCTCTCGAAGCAGGCTGGCAATTCGTCCACTTTTAGTGCATGAAATCAATGTTCCTTAACATTCTCGAAAACCCCCATCTTTCCACCAACTACTACAAATCTAGCAACATCTTCCTAGTTTGGAGATCTTAATACTGGTTGGAAAAAATCGAAACTCCTATATGAAAAATCGTTTAAAAGTCTATTTTTCGGTACTTTCTCCCATTCTAAGTATCCATCCGTATGATTTGGCGTTATTCCATAAGCAAGATTTCTAATTGGAATGGTCATCCTCTGTTAGTAAGAATGTTTGAGCCTTCCAATAGCATTTCTTTCTTGGACAAAATATGGATCATGAGCTTCTATTGTAGAAGGAATGTGAAAAAGAAAAAAGAAAAAGCTTCACGATAATGCTAAACCTTCTTTGAAATGTATTGAGAGGATATATTGTTGGTTCAACAAAATGGTAATAGGGAAGGTTTTGTTGGACTTGCAAGATAGTATTGCGGCTTTGACTAGAACTACAACGTGATCTTGATCGTGTTTCTCTATGCAGTCGTTCTTCTTCCATAATCAGATCACAAATTATTTCTAACTCATCGATGGAGAAAGAGTCGTGTAAAAGAAAATCGAGTTGAAGAATATGTTCTATATAGTGAATTAGAAAAGAATGAATGAAAGAGATATTTGGATTGAGATAAATAGGGGGAAAATGATTCAATTTATATTGAAAATTTATCGCCATTGAAAAATATGAACATAAAAAATTAAAAACAGTAAAGAAATTAATATAAAAGAAATAAAGTCTAAAGAGAGAGTGGGAAAAGAATATTTAAATTAAATAGAAAAATAATATAAAAACTATTATCAATTATGGAGTGTATTTGAATAAAGAAGCAATAAATATAAGTAGTTTTGTTCACAAGGGACTAGCTTAAAGTTCTATTTTTTTAAACGGCAGGTATCAGATTATAAAAAGTAAAAATTTTAGAGATCTAAATAGGAATTTTTCTTTATTATTTTAAGAAGCCAAAGGGTTATATATATATTGATTATCCATTTTAACAAGTTATTTTCTACTTTTTAAAAGTGGGATTAATTGTATTTCCTTTTAAATATTAATGGTGGAATGAGTTTTGTTTTTCATTTTTTCTTTTATAATTTTATATTCGGTTTAGATGGCCGGTCTAATTTTAAAAGAGACAAGTTAAAACACAACATTAAATGCTATGACAACATTAAAATCCAAATGCTTATAGTGACAACATTAACTGCTAGAAATTATTTAGTAAATTGTTAGAAGCACCAACTCAGCACCCCACCCAGACCACCACCTTGGTGATAGCCCGATCTTGGCCACGTACTCATGTAGAGGTAGCTCATCAATATGATGAATAGACGTACTGTTCGCATTGATCTTGATGTCATATATCCCGAAATGATATGATAAAAAGTACTATATATGAAAGATTCAATAAATTAACATACCTAGTCTATTAAATATTTTAGTTTATTAATTATAATTCAAGTTTCTTTTAATTTAGGATATATAGTATAAACTCATAATTTATTAAGTTATGTGAAATTATTGCTTGTCTAAAAAATTAAGTTGGTGGAATCGGATTCTCTTCATAAGTGAGTTCATAAATACATAAAATATTTAGTTAAATGAGGCGAAATATGAAGCCAGAATTTGAAATAAAAAACAATATATATAATGTTAAATCCCCAATTCTTTTAAACTTATAGACAGGAGAGAAAAAAATAAATTTAGTAATGTAAATTATAATCCAACATTAATACTCTATTAAGGTGTGGGAGACAATTAGAATAAAAAGAATTGTTATAGACACAAAAAGATTACACAAAAGTAAACCCACAAATTGACGTAGTTTTACATGATCTGTTAGATCTACTTTACAATAAAAGTAACTTTACAATCTAATGTACTGCATCAAGTCACGTCAATTTATAAATTTATTTTTATGTAATTTCTTTATAACTAAAATATTTCTCTAGAATAAAACGCATAACCCTTGACAAATTGTATATATTTGACTGTGATTAAGGCAGGTTTGGAAAGTGAGATGAGAATTTTATGTTTTATTTTAGAGTTTAAAATATTATGTTTTAATATTATTATTGTCTTGGGATTTGAAAAATGTGAATTGAGATTTGAAAAAATTGAATTGTTTATTATATTTTGTATAAGAATTTGAAAAAAGTATAATGATGAGATAAGAGAATTTTGTGTCACATCCCACGCCAAACCTGTCCTAATTTCAAGTTCCAGTTGCAAAATGGCTTCGGCTTTGGCTTCAAGGCAAAGAATAACGCAGTCAAAATGGTCTTCGGCTTTGGCTTCAAGGCAAAGAATAAACGCAGTCGAAAGGAAAAGCTTCTCTGCTGCGACCGCCGTAGTTGACCGCTGGTCAAATTTTTTTTTTTTTTTCCTTTTTATTTTGTAATTTTAAGTATATTAGTGTATTTTTTTTTTAAAAAAAAAAATCTTTAAATATATATATATATATATATTAAAAAAAAAAAAAAAAACCCTGGGCGATAAACGCTGGCGGCATAGTAACCTTATCCAAGTCGAAATACAAGGAAAACGGTTTGAGGTCAAGTCAACCTCCTTCGTCTCCGCGGACAAAGTCATGAAAAATGTTGAAGTCCTAGGTTGTTCCGAGCCTCTTACCGGGATCCTTCGTTCCTCTTTCAAATCCCTCGAAGTTAGCGTAATCATCAAGAAACCAGCTTGCTTATAAAATGGCACGCGGATGAAATTCACAGAGCGCAACTACATCCAAACCAAGTCTCTAGGAAATCTCGGGTACCCTTTAAGCAAGATAATTATAGTCTGCTATATATTGAGTTCTGCTTAATATCTTCAAGTACTGTTTCGATCAGAGTGTGTTGGACTCCCCATTACTTTTCTCTTCAGAAACTGATACTTCCACTTTGATCTTTCTCTGTAAGCAAGATGAGTAAAGATAAGAAAGAGAGTCGAGGGTACACTTCAATCTGGAGATTTTTCGCTAATTTACGCTTCTGGGCATATGGTGAAGGTGAAAACATGGAGACGAAAAAGGCCGAGTCGCCCATAATAAGTGGACCAGAGGCGGCAATGGTCGCTGCGGCTAAGCATTTCTCTTCTGCTCACAAAGTCCGGTTGATATAGTTTAGCTTAATTTTCTGCATGATGTTGGCCAAGTTAATGGATTATTTTACTTCGTACGTAGCTGCATGAATTTGTTGGCTCAAATCTGGCCCTATAAGATTTGTTTCTATTGATTTGTACATATATATTCTATCGAGTTATAAGGCAAGAGAAAGAACAGTGTGTCAATTTTAAAGTTGTTTTTCTAGCTAGTCAGATCAACTTCAACCTTCATGCATGAGCTGCTGAGTTTCCACTTTTCCATGGAAGCTTTAATTTTCAAGCTGAATCCTGTTCCAAAATTTATCAAATGGTATTTGGCAGCTGAGTAATGCCATTTCATTGGTGTAAAGATCGACCGCCTACAAGAAAAATAGATTTTTGTGATTAATTTATTGTAATTAAAAGATTATTTGTAACTAATTTTAGTAACAAATAGTCATTTCGCTAGAATTAACTGATCGTAAATAAGTAATTTTTTTGTAGTCAGCTTTTGTTTTGTTTATGGAATTTAGGCCCATTTCAGATCCAACATATAAAGTATTCCATCAAATTACTGATTGAAACTTGCTTACGTACATGATCGATCCTACTCAAGTTTCACGCGTAAAAAAAAAATGGAATTTTTCGCCTACTATTATTGAATGGTCGACGCATGCATGATTAAAAATGCATGGTAGTTATATAAGCAATTTTAATAATATGATGTGATATATTATTTTCCGTGAATCTCACTCCATTGATCTATTTCGAGAATAGCCTATAACTAGTCACAGAAAATGCACTATATTTCTTTAAAATAATTTAAGATACAAATCTCAAATAGACAAACTAGCTACACGCAAACCTTTGATAAAAAAAAGTAAATCCTACTAAAAAATAAAATAAGTATTTTTATAATTTTTGTGGTATGGTCCACTTTTTTATAACAAAAATTCGATGTACAGTCACTTTTTACGTATTCTTTACGCATTCTACTAGATACTTACGTAAACTTCACAGTTTTTATAATCATCTAAGTGAATTTTTTAGACAATTTAGTAAAGTTTAAGAAATCCAAATCCGATATTACATCCCTTTTGGTGAAGGAAAATTTTCTTCAAGTTAAATATATTTTGGTAGTGGAAAGTGTTAAAAAAAAAATAAATGACGTTGAAATTACAAGATTAGTTAGGCTCATTCATCTTACGAAGCCCAAGAATGTAAATGGACATAGTTTAAAAGAAATTGGCAAGCCCAATACATATTACCACTCTAAACACTCGTTCACGCTTATGGAAGATTTTAGTTTATGGATATATATGGGCAATTGGGGAAAAGTTCAACCCAAATAACTGGGACATGAAGAATTAGTAAGCGTGAGAATCTTCCTACTCGTTCTTTACTCTCTTTTTTTTTTTTTTTTGAGCTTCTTCTTTTCCGAGCTCTGTTTAGAATTAAAAGGGAGAGAGAGAGAGAACTTTTAAAACATATTAACGTGACAAAACTACTGAAATTTAAGTGCCACGAAAAGGATGATTGAATACATTTAAAAATGAGTGTTACATACAAATGGGCCGCTATTAATCTCTATTTAGACCATTAATTAATGCTCTTTGGTTCCTTAAGTTTGAGTTCCTTTTCTTGAGAAATAACATTTAAAAGGAAAAGTTAACTGTCAATTCATATGAATAGTAGCTTTTGAACCTAGTTAGGGATTTAAAAGGTGAATATATATATATATATATATATGTTTAGAATAATACTAATCTTTCCGCTGGGGGCTCCGTTGAGATTTTTTTTTTACTTTGTGGTTAATGAAGTATTTTTTAAAGATGTTGTGAATTTTTTTTTTAAATATTTAAAAATGTTCAAAAATGTATGTAAAAAAAAGAAAAAAAAAACATATAAAATACACTAACGGGAGCCCTCAACGGTGACTCTAGTGTTACTCATATATATATGAAAAATGCTGGATGTAACTGGCTGGAGAAACCGTTGGGTAATCGTGTCCCGTGTGGCACTAAGTAAAACGGTACCGTTTTATTTTTTTCCAAAACGGTTAACTTTCCTTCATCTTCTTCTTAGTGTCTTCAACCTTTTCATTTCTAACTTCCAAACAAAAATGCTCCCAAGCACAGAAGTTCCTTCATCTTCCCCAAACACCGTAACAAATCTACCTTCCAAAGCTTTTCAAAGAATCAATTTGAGAAATATCACAGAATCCGCAAAGAAAGCAATCAAGGTTCTTTTACAAGTTTTATCATTATTTATTTATTTATTTCCTATTATTAAACTATGTCCAGTGTTCATCAAACTATGTCCAGTGTTTATCGATTCAAAACTCTGAACGTTGCTTTCAAGTTCTCAACCACTGCAGAAAAGACGCAAATGAATAATAATTTTATAAATAAACAATTAATTCCATTATATTTAAAAAGTTTTATTCTGGGTTCGTTAATACCCATTTTTGTTTTCTTCAATTTTGATTTTAACGCGAAATTGCTCAAAGGGGAAAAAAATAGCTTGTTCTCCCTTAAGAAATAGTGCAGAGCAGAGATAGACAATCCTCCATAATCACAATCCTCAACACACACGTTTTCTCTAAAGTGGGTTGCGAACCAAACACAAAAAATATTCCTCCGAAAATCTTTTAGAGGATAAGTAAATAATTTATCCAGGATTTTAAATAGAGAAGAGAAAACAAAAACAAAAAAGGAATCTCATTTGGGCTTGAGAGAGAGACACAGATGGGGAATTGCTTTTCGGACGTGGAAGGAGGAAAACAAGCGATGGGTGAGGGTTTGACAGCTTCAAAAGAGATCTACCTTCTTCTCTATCAAACTGGTCGAGCAGATACCATGATTCATGAACAAAGAGACCCAAAGACGACGACGACGCAAAGCAGCCTTTTTGGTTTTCTATTGCACTATTGAAATCTGAGTTCTTCCTTCCTTCCCTCTAGTTTCGTCTTTTTTTTTTTAAATATATCGGCTGACATGGCAGCCGATTTCCCAACGGTTACGCCCAACGGTTGCCTGTAGCACTATTGTATATATATATGTGTGCGCGTGTGTGTGTGTGTGTGTCTCTATATAGACAATATAATACCTGGAATTTAGTATATATACTCATGTAGTGAATATATAAGATCTCAGATTTTTTAGTATGAAAATTAGTTCTTACAATTTATAATGACTATAAGGAACTCCAAGTGCATTATTGACCATTTCTTTTGGATTAATTATAGGAAAATGCTAGATGTCCAGCTGAGAGCTCCCGCTGGGCTCTAGTATTTTTTTATATGTGTTTTTTTTAGTTATTTTTATATAGATATTTTTTTATAATTTTAAATATTTTTAAAAAATAAAATAAAATTATAATATTATTAAAAAAATACTTTCTTAATCACGAATTAGAATAAAAAATAATTTTTATTCTACTTCGTGATTAAGGAAGAATTTTTATATAATAATTTTTTTTTTACTTTCTGATTAAGAAAGTATTTTTTAATAATATTTTAAATTTATTTTATTTTTTAAAAATATTTAAAAGTGTAAAAAAAATCTATATAAAAATTAAATTAAAAAAATACATATAAAAAAGTATATACAGCCCAGCAGAAACTCCCAACGGAACTGTAGCATGATCCTTAATTATAGCACGCATGGGTGATGCTACAGTTACCGTTACTCTTTACCGTTTTCCCTTCCCACTTCACGTGGCATGCCACGTTTTATAAAATAACAAAAAAAAAAGACAAAGCCTGTCATGGCCTACTTTTCCTCTTCATTTCCCGCCGAACATCCCCCCTCCTCACTTCCTCTCCAGATTCTCAGAAACCAGCAAACCCCAACCCCCGACGAAAACTAGCCTTCATTTCCTCCGACTCCTCCATCAGACGTTCACCATGGAGAACCCATTTAAGAAAAAGAGAAAGCACAAAAGCTTGGTTGAATGTCTGATTATTTAAGTTCTGAAACCAACTTTATTAAAAACACAAGTGTAAGGTCAGATTCTGGTCAATAGTGCCAAAAAAGTGTAACCGAATAAATAGGTTATGCTAGAATATTGGGTTCTTTAAAAGTGTAGCAGTTGCAGTAGCATTTCATCCAATATTGGGTTGTTTTCTGTCTCAAACCCCTTCTATGAAATCTTTTACATGAGGTGATGCAATATGGCAATCTCATTGAAACCATGGGCACCAAAAAATATGCTTCTAAAATGACGCTAGATTCAAGGATATTGAAGGGGTACTTTTCTCTTCTTGAATTGGTTTCTCTGGCTTGAAGGGGAGGCAATGGAATGGGTTCTCGAACTGGATGGAGGCTTGAAGATCAAATGGGTTTCTGGAAAGGCTTGAAAATGAAATGGAGGCTTGAAGATGAAATGCGAACTGATTTCTCTTTGGTGGGATAGATTTCTCGAGCTAGAAGATGAACTAATTTCTCTTTGGTAGGATGGGTTTCTTGGCTTGAAGATGAACTGATTTCTCTTTGGTGGGATGACTCTTGCATGGGTGGGATGGGTTTTTCTCTGGCTTAAAGGCGAAGGTTGAAGATGAAATAGAGGCTTTATTTTTTAATTTCTAAACACTTACAACGTCGCATTCCACGTCAAGCGGGAAGTGGGAGCGAGACGTCTGAACGGTTGCCATAGCATTTTCCTAGCACGCATATATATGTAACTTGGACTTTTCTTGGATAGTCAAAAGTACTGTGTGACGAGCAGTGGCTGCGTATAACGGAATGCATGATAATTAGAATATCAGTGATTTGAAGAGGATCAAAATTGTAATACTTGGATTAAGTACCATAGGCTGGAAATAAATGACATTAACCCACATTGATTGAATATCCGTTCTTGTGATTAAGGCTATGTTTGGTTGTTAAAGTGATCTCAATCCAATTCAAACCAATCATTAATGAGACAAACTACTTTTCAACTTCTCATAAAAAATTTATACTCCTATCAACATAATTCATATATTCAAACACATGTCTTAATTTGTTTAGATTAATACATCTCAAAGGAATTCATAAAACATTACTATTCATAGATCATCAACTTATATGATATGAGATAAGCTCGGTATCCAAACGCAGCCTTATAATGATTCTAAGATACTCTATTTATAATCTCGCGAGATTGATTGTTTTAGAATATAAACTCAAATGTGACTAGGTTTTTCATCGTCGTTGCAACTATACATAAATAATCATGTCAATCAGCAATAAAAACCTTCTTTTGTCAAATTCAAATCCCAAACAAACTAATCAATTTTATCCAGCAGTTTACACAAATATTGATAAAAAAAAATGCATAAAACGCGCCAAACAATCTATGCTTTTTATACTTTTTATATACAACTTAGCATCTCCATGCGTATAAAATTATAATCCCAGCTTGAACTCGTAACTTTCAAACCTGACAATATTGGCTGCTGCAACCTGTTTATCACAGTAAACGTAATTGAACACCTTGAAAGTACGGTTCATTAATTGAACTGAAAATTTACTATATATCAATCACTATTCACTCTCACATTTCATGAATATTTTTTATAAAATAAGAGAATGTTTTTTATAAAATGTAAATATATAATAAATAGTGAGTGATAAGGTGATGAGAAAAAGAATTTTTCAAACCGAAAAAAAGCCTACATTCAAACAACATGCAAGTTGCCATAGCGACAATCAACAATTTAGCATCAGCATTAAGCCCACAAAAAATCCCAAACAAAATAAAGGAAAAAAAAAGTAAAGAAAGGCAATTAAAAGAGATCAGAAATGGGGTTCAATCACAAGACTTGGGGGAAAAAAAGGTAAACATTAAAGTTGCATTGGATTCCGAAATAATTGGCAGGGTTTCATTTAACTATGCTATTTGAGTAATCAGTTTAAAAGATTGTACGACCTATATATCTATATATATATATATATATATATATATATATCATGAAGTCCTCGTCTTCCCATCCAATAGTCCAAAATCTTCAGAAAGCTTTTTGAACAGCTTGGTCAAGTGGTACACTACACACCCGAATGGTTCATACAAAAGTTGTGGGAACAAAGCTTTTATCAGAAATCATCAAACATGAGCGGATCTCTCTCTCTCTTTCTCTCTCTCTCTAGAAAATCATTGGAAGCAACTCTCAGAAAAAGATGAAGAAAAAGAAGACCAAAGGGTTAAAAAAGCGAAGCAACAAAAGACGACGCAAGTTCCCAAAAAAGGCTAGCTATTCTTTAAGAGAAGAGAAAGCAATCATACAAACCTTTTTTCAACGTGAAAAAGTATAAATTAAGGATTTACTAATACCCACCAGGTAATGTAATTAATTAAACTAGACAAACTGGCTTAAATCACTGAAGACAATGCAAGTATTACTTAAAATTTGGACTTTCTTTGCAATCCATTGAGAACTTTAGGCAATCAAAATGCACATTAATGAAACAACAATAATAAAACCATTCGAAGAGAGACACAAAGAGTCTTGAGGTTATGTCATGCGTGGAAGATGATCATTGAGAGAGAGAGAGAGAGAGAGAATATATATATATATATAATACGTGTAACCCTATCTTCCTAGAGGCCTATAAATATAGCTCTTTTACCAATCTTTCAAATCAACTATTTTCTCTTTGTATTGATCACGTATGATCGAGAAGGCCTCTTCCATACCTGAGCTTCCAATGAGACAAGCTGGATTAGAAGAAAAAATTAAAGAGAGTGTGAAAGAAAAATATTCAAACGCAACATCCAGACATAAGAAGCTCATTAGTACCTCGAAATGTACGATGTAACAAGCTAATTAATTAGTACCTCGCTCAACCGGTAATGACTTTGTTAGAGGCATTTGTTTCACCTGCACAATGCTCTAAGCTTCTCCTTCATATATGTCTAGCGAAACACAATATATAGAAATGTCTTTTCATACTAGCAGTACGTGCATTTGCTTTCAGAAATCTCTTGTGAAGAACTAAGCTTATCCTTTGCAATGCTTTGGTACTCATCGTTTTTTCTTGTAATTTCTTGTAATATGAAATACATAACTCAAAGGGACAGAATCAAATTGGAGGGAGGGGACTGTTTACAAAACAATTCAAATCATGACAAAGTTTAAAACAGTAACTCGGTGATGAATATGTAAGGGTTTTAGAGATGTCCAAACCAAAACTCTCTCTCTCTCTCTAAAAAATACATTTACAGAGAAAGGGAAAGGTAAGATAGAAGATGTCTGCAGACTTTATTGAATGATATAAAGAAAAGGTCATAGTTAATCATAACAAAGAAGGAATCTACAAAATGATCAGTACTTTTTCGATCTAATTACGAAGGAAAAAGCCGTAAATACAGCCGAAATTGTTCAGTACTACTCATATTCATATCTAACTCCGACTTTTAAAGAGCAAAGCTCTTCAAGAATCAAAAGCACAAGTACTGTAACAAAGCTCTCTCCATAAATACTCACCACCGCAAACAAATAATGATGAAAATATATCTGGAAAATTAATAAATACTGTCACAGGATACCTATATATATATGCTTTATCAATATGTTTTAAACAAAGAAAAAGTGAACAATCTTGTCATCGACAGAAAGGGTATCGATCACTAGCTTGCTTGTTCACCTTTACATTTAGCGTATGCTTTTGATGGCAGATATGTTTTGAGATGAGCGAGAAAACATAAACCATAAAACCCTAGGAGAGAGAAGCAGAGGCAAAAATAAAAGGAACGTGAAAAGGAAGGGAATGTTTACCAAAGTTTAAAAACCAGATCTGAAAAATGGCAGAAAGCAGACAAATCAGATACTGAAAGCCATCATTCAGAAAAATCTGTCTAATGATAAACCAGGAAAAGAGCTTGGACTGACACCAACACCATCATAACGTGATCAGAAAAGAACACAAAAAGGAGTAATGATGAAACTTTAATAGTCAAAATACTCCATCATTACACCAATCTGCAGATAACTAACATCCTTAATTGCTCTAGAAACAATTCCCCATGATTAAATACTGCAAAATACTCCAAAAATTACTAAAATACAGTAAATTTTAGGAAGAGAAAGGAAAGAAACCAGACCTTGCATGTAGCCCGAGATCAAAACCTTGGCATAGCTGCTCCATGGAAGCGTAAAATTGGGGGGAATGAAGCCTGGTCCGACGACACTAAAACATGACCAAAACACTATCCCCAATTGGTGGTATTAATTAGATTGATCAGAGAGAGGAGAGAAAAAGGGATCAAACAAAGTGTCCTCGAGCCAGACAACATTCCCCTCAAAACAAAAGGCTTCCCAATATCTCACACATATCATCTTCAACTCTGAGGAAGAGTGTATGTCTCTAATCCCCCCAAGAGTCTCGCCTATCTTTAAGGGGGATCAGAGAGAGAGAGATGGGGGATTGGTGGTGGTGATAATGAATGAGAACGATATGGTATGGGAGTGTTATAAGAAGAGTAAAAAAGAGCTCAAAGCCAACGCTATAAAAGACAAAAGATTGGTGCAGACTCTACCCTACCATCTGGGTTCTCCCTTCGCAGCAGAAATGACCACGACCCCATGCACTCTCTCTCTTTCTCTCTCTCTCTCTCTCTAGATAAATACATATATATATATATATATAGATGAAACTGATAATAAACATCCACCGTTGGATGGGCAAGATAATGAACTTGATCATGTCCACACCTCGTACACGCACCCATGGTAACAATTAGTACTACAAAAGTGAAAGCCACCATTAGATTTTGGAACACATGATGGCTGATGCATGGTGTCTTCCAACATATCGTCTACGATGACTATCCTATTCCATGTAGCCTTGGAAATGAGACCCCTTTTGAACCGTAGGATTTTTCTTTTTTTAAATAAATTTACAATGATCCAGCTAGCTTTAAATGATGCTATAAATTATTGAATAGAAAAGGAATCAAAGTAAAGGAGGGTTTAGAAGTGAGTCAGAGGAGTAGTTGGGGTTATTGATCTGCCCGATAATGGAAAAGCCCCTATTTAATATTTTGCACCTTTTTGTATATTGCAGATGTTCTATGAATTTGAATCATTAAGAGTAAACAACTATAAGATATTAGTTTTTATATTTTAGTGTTTTTTTCTTCTCCATGAAAATGAGGGGACCCTCGTCTGGCGTGTCACTTTTGGGCAGGGCGAAAACATCGAGGCGATGACCGACAGATGGGTCTCACGGGTCCACTTCTTTCTTTTCACTTTGCCTTTTTACTCATTCGGCCATATATACCAATTCCTCGGCGACTTTTCTGCTTTGCGTCTTTCAGACTATATCTCAAAGTTACCCCTAAGAACAAACCAGTATGCATGTAATTATGATATATAAGCATTTTTTATAAAGCAACTCAAAAGCTGTTTCTGGATAGGAAAAAGAAGAAAAGCTTCCCACTTCAAAGTTGACAAAGAATGGGGGGTTTAGAGTTTGGTTGAATGAGAATTAATATAACTTTAGGCATCTTGTAAAAGGATCGATTTACAAGTTGATGTATATTTATTTTTTATATAATGCATTAAACTATAAAATATTTTTTTATTTCAAAGTAGATATGAAGTAATACATTATTAGTGCACACGTTCGTGTACTATATTTCACTTATGAACCTATCATCTAATGCCATATAATGAGATGATGAGAAAATAGATCATGAATAAATTTTTTCAAATTATTTTCATATAAATATATATATATATATATATATTCAAATTTCAGAAAGTAGAAAGCGTAGGCTGCATCAAAAAGTAGTAGTAGAAAATCCTGAAACCCGTTTAATTGCATGAAAAAGCTCAAAGGTGAAAAAGGAATTGCTATCGCCTACGTACGCCTCAACTTCGAAACTACCTTCTCCAAAATAAATAAAATGGTGACCATATACGTGAATATGTGATACAGATCCTTGCATATTTAGTTCCCTGTTTTCTTGGTAATCTGATGGAGACTCAACAGAAGCAACTGTCATCTTCCAACAAAACAATTCAAGTGGCTTCTAAACTTTATGGGTCCAATTTCCCCTTTCTTTTGTCAATGTTTCTTGGTAGCTAGGTTAATTTATGACCTGGGTCTCTCTCTCTCTTTATCTCTTTACTGGAAAACTGAGAGCCTAGACTTGATGTGAGCAGGCAGGAGTGGTATATTTTAAATGTTGGTTTTGGAATTCAAGGGGGGGCAGTTGAATATTTGCACTTGTGGAGACAGTTGTATTTTCTTGTCATTACTCAGATTTTTCTTTTCTTTTCTTTTCTGTTTTGTGCCAATCAGTAGTTGTACGAAGAAATGAATGAAAGATGCATTTATAAATGCATCTCCAACTCACCTCTTGTCATTACACAGCCACTTTAGTAGATCAGTACAAACCTTATAATCTACCTCTATTCATGTAATGGGAGGCACATCTGGTTGACGATCGAGCATGAACTTTTAACACTATTCCAGATTTAACTAATCTCTTCGTTTTATTTATTTATTTTTTTTAAAAAAAAAGGTACCAGTGGTCCACAAGCCAAACAGATGGTTTGCTAATAATTCAAAGACAAGTCTTTCAATCATAAACACAAACAATGCATTAAAACAAGTTGATATATAATCATTGTACTGGACAAGAATATTATTAGTCAAAAGTCAAAAAAATCATCTTAGAAATAAGCTTATTTCTAAGAAAAACCATAATATTTTATATCACAAGCAGAAAAATATTAAAACTTCTATTGAAACATGAACACAACATTCAAGTTTTTTAGGGTAAGTAAAGCCTTATTCACGGTTTTTACAAATTCTGGTATTGTCAAGCCAAAGATGCAAAAACCCTATAAAAGTATGTGCTCGTAATTCAAGCTTTCTTTCATATAAACAACACGTACATGCTCTTTGTTTTTGTTTTTGTTTTTGAGGGTACTCCCGGAACATGAGCTGCCATGCTACAGTTTCTCTTTCTCTCTTTTTCACAGTCTCTCTATCTGTATGCAGTATACATCAGAGTGACAAAGGAGAGGACGATACTGGCTCCAGATTTCAACGCTTTTATAGTCTTGAGAATTGTGTTAAAGCGAGAGAGAGAGAGAGAGGGAAAGAAACAACACGTAAATGTCAAATCCCTGCAACTCCAACCCAGGTTGTCGAGAATTCCATTATTGAATCATAATTATTGAATTATATATATTCTTCTTAACAATACTATCCAACATATTTAAATAAATTATTACAAAAAAAAAATACCTCAAAACTAAGAGAACAGTGCTCTTTGCTCCTCATCCCTCTGCTTATCTCTTTCTCTCTCTCTCTCTCAATTCTGGTCCCCTCAAACATCACACCTGGGTATACGTAGACTTTCCTGCTTGCTCACGTGCTCTGCCCTGTGTGTGCCGGTGCGTGGTTGTGTGTGTGAGAGAGAGATTTCTTTAAGAAAAGTTGGGGGGGTGGGAATAGTATTATTAGCTAGAAAGCAGGAAACTTTCGAGGAAGCTTTTTGACACACAAGTCAATTTGGTGTCTGGATCCAGAAAGGAAGAGAGATACGCGCACTATGTGAAAGAGAAAACAAACGTACAAAAGGAAAAGTAAAAGCTTAAGCGGGACGTTGCTATTAAATATTTTAATTAATGAACTTTTGAAAACTAATAGTATTGGCATTGGATTGGCTATTTTATTCTTTAAATTTTGAAGAATATGTAACTTTTTCACTTTTAGCTAACCATTCAAAACATAAAATCTACATTAGATTGGCTATCACACTCTCTATAATAATAAAATATTATTATTTTTTATTTTTTATTTTTATAATTAATTTTTATTTTTTAATTAATTATATTTTCATAACCTCCTATAATCTCTAACAATTATATTCATTTTCATTTTTACAATCCAATAAACAAAATTTAATCACACAATATCAATATTATCAAAATAATTACATCGATCTTCAATGCAACCAAGCCAATTCTTACAAACATCATCACCAACTAATGTGGAAGAGAAAAGGGAAGAAGAGAAAAAGAGAGGAAGAGAAACAAGGAAGAAGAAAAAAAATGAAAAGAAGAGAACGAAAGAAGAGCTATGGGAAAGGGAAGAAGAGAATAAGAGAAAAAAAAAATAGATGAAAAGAACAAAGGAAGAGGCGAGAGAAAATTGGGAAGAAAAGAACGAAGAAGAGAAGAAGAAACGCGGGAGAGGAAGAGGGAAGAAGAAAGAGAAATGTGACGTGAGAGAGAGCAGATATTAATAAACAATGTATTTAGAGGTGAAATAGTACTTTTCATATTTGAAGAAAAAGATGAATTTACTGTAGGTAATATTTAAGATGAAAAGTATTTGGCTAATTCAATGTGGGTCAATTATTGATAAAGTTATTTAAATTTAGAGATGAAATGTAATTTGAAGAAGCCAATGTGAATGCTCTAATTCAAGTATCAACTAGCTACACTCATGTAGAGGATTTGGGAAGTGAGATAAGATAAGAATTTTATAAATAATAATAAAATAGTTTATGAATAATAGTGAAATAATTTGAGTTGAATATTTTTTTAAATTTAGAGAAATGAGAGAGAGAAAAAGTTGAGATTTTTAATGCAGATTCAAATAGCAAAATGAACAAAAAAATGGATAGTAAACCAGTAGTAAAGGATGTGTAAGGGTATTATTACCCTAAAAAAATCTTGGGAAGTAAGATACCTTTCAAACAATTCATGGCCTCCTAGTTTGGATGTTAGATGATATGAAAAATTTGTAAATAACAGTAAAATTATTTGTAAATAATAGTAAAATAGTTTGAATTAAAATGATTTATGAAATTTTAGAAAATGAGAGATAAAAAGTTAATAAGAATATTATAAAGTTAAAATTTTGTTAAAATATAAATTTTTAATATTATTTTTATTTTGAAATTTGAAAATGTTGAATTGTTTTTTTTTTTTTTTTTGAAGTTTAGAAAAATTGTAATTATTAAGTAATAATTATAAAATGAAAAAGTTAAAAATTTGAAATTAAAAATTATTGTATTTGAGTGATGTTTAGATGTTGAGATGATTTATCATCTCATCTCATCTCAACAGCCAAACGAGCCTATGTTTCGTTAAAAAATAAAAATAAAAAATAGACTAGAGGGAAATGCTATTAGGATATTTAAACCATATGGTTGTCTTTAGCTTCTTTTTCTTTTGTATTTTTTTTTTCTCTTTTCCAAATCTGTAGTCCTTTAATTTTTGGGGAATTAAGCATTAATTTAGAGCAATTACGTCACGCAGAACAAATTATTTGCCAAAATTTCCACAAAAATCATGTTTTCCTATTTTAACAACTCATCTTTCTAAAACCCTATACATCACACTCCCTATTTTTTCTCTATTCTATTAAAATAATCTTTCTCTATTCTTTCTTTATTATTATTTTTTTTACTCATTTCATTATACATTCTTAACTATTCGGTTTTTTGTCTTTCGGGGAAAGAGCGGATGAAATTTTTTAACTTATTTCTTTTCAAATTTTATAATTATTTAATTATTGGTTGTGCCCATGTTTTCTAATTTTCATATGTAACAAAAAAAATTTAAATTATTCATCCCTCCAAAAGCTAATGTCTTCAAAATTAGTGCTTTCGTAACAATAAAAAAAATTAAGAATTATCTTTTCCCAAATGGTCAATTTTTTATTTTATTTTTTGAAAAAAAACAATTGAATAATCTCAATGGTGACAACATTTTTATCAAATCTTAACTATACCAAATATGAGCATAAGAGAAAGTATACGATATATGGTTTGGATGGAGAGTTAATTTGTTTTGTTGGTCAAATAAAATATTTGTAAAAAATAATTTAGAGATGAATAGTAGCTCCCCATATGTAGATCTATTGTTCAAATGTTAAAATTCTCCCAAGAATAGTCAACTGAATGTAGAGCCCTTTTTGTCAAAAGTTAAATCCTTTTACTACAAATTTAGTAAAGAAACTCTTAGCAGGATGGGAATGTTTGTAGTCCTTACTTCCAACAAACATAAATCGGAGGGGGTTCACAGCATTAACAAAAACCCATTACAACTAGTCACTACAAGATAAATGGATTTTTGCGACCAATTGTTTTTGTGGCAACTCAAGTATTGATGCAAAAAGCCTATTTTTTTCATTTTCGTCCTTTCGCTAATGGCGAGTAAGAACTCGTCACTAAAAACTGCTTCTTGCAACAAAAACATGTCATTACAAATATTTTCGACAAAAAAGTCAATTCCGACATGATTTGAGTCTTTTACAATGATATTAATCTATCACCAAATATGTTGTTATATTTAACTATTTGCAGCAACATTGAATCTTCGTAAAAAAGCTCACCATATAAAACCTAACCCCTTCACCCTTACTTTTTACCATCTACCCTGATACTCTCTCTCACTCTTCTTTGTGAGTTTCCCGCTGCCCCTCCTCATACCGTTCGCTTTCTACCGCGTCGTCGCCTCCTTGTCTAGCCAGTGAGTCTATCTCTCCTCCATCTCTCTCTTTCTTTTTCTTCATCCATCTCTCTCTCTCTCTCTCTCTCTCTCTCTCTCTCTCTCTCTCTCTCTCTCTCTCTCTATGATTAGGCTACCCCACTGTGGCGCCGCAGCAGCCCTTGGTATTCTGCCACCTCCTCCGCTCAGTCTCTATTTTAGTAAGTTCTCGCCCTTTCTCTTTTCTCTTTCTACAACTATTACCCAAATTCTCTCTCTCAGTTCCGTCCATCTTGCTCTCCCTCGTTCCATCTCTCTCTCTCCATTTTTGGTTATCTATTTTTGGATGATCTTTTTGTTATTTGAAAGTGAAAGGATCACGAATTAAAGAAGAATGGAATTTAATACATTATTTAGAAGTTTCTTTGCAAAGCCCTAGAGATTGAAGAAGCTAGAGGCTCAGTGCTAAAGAGGAGGGTTTCCAACGAAGATATCCAAGCATGCAAGGAAAGGTACAACAAAAGCATTTGATTGTGAATTTATTTTGGTTTTTATGTGAATTTGTAATTTTTTTCAGTGCGTTTGGTTGTGCTTGGTAGGTTTTTAGTTTACTTTCTCCCGAATATTTTAGATTTTTAGGGTTAAACAAAATGGCATTTAGTCTTATGATTTTAAGGTTTTGTGTTGTGAGGATTTTGTGATATATTTGTACTAGTTTACTGGGCGGTTAGATGGGGTTTAATTTTCTTGGGTTCTTCAAGATACTAAAAGATTTTGCAAATCAAGAGGAAATGTATAGGTTCTTGAGGAATGTATGTTTGTTGAGAATTTTAGGGGAGTAGTAACTTTGGTTTATAAGAATGGAAAACTTATTATAAAGATGCTTACAAATAATTGTGTAATTGATTCATTGATTATAATATAATGTAATATGGGTATTTTTTTAGTACTATTTTTTTTTAATGTTGTAATATTCTATTTTTGGCCAACTTTGCTTGTTAGAAATAATATTTTAGCCCACAAATACTTATTTGCAGCAATAACACTTGTTGAAACCTGAAACTTTACCCGAACTACCCGATGCTAATTTAAACGGTGTCGTTTTATGCAAAGTCTAAGATATTTCAAGTCTCTCTCACAGCTCGCTATGTCTAAGTCTCTTTTGCAGCTTGCTCTCTCTCTCTCTCTCTCTCTCTCTCTCTCTCTCTATCCAAGTTTCGGTCAGCTCCAAGTTCCGCTGGTTCTAGCGTATTTCTCTGCAGATCATATTGTTCTCTCTCTCGAGTCTCTACCTCCAAAATTGCAAGGCTCGTCAAAGGTAAGGATGATATGATTTTATTTGTAACAATGCAACAATGGCCCATGTAGGCATCATTTTTTAGTCAATCTTGGTTTTATCTGATTTGGTGGGTTGATTTTATGAGCTGTTAGGGTTAGGATTTTTATGGTGGTTGTTGGATTTGGGAATTTTTGGGTCAGTCTTGGTTTACTGTTTCTAGAGATCGAACATATAATTAGGGAAATCTTACTGCCTCTAATTAGATGATACTTCTTTTAATTTTTGTTTGAAGTAAGAGTACTCCTGATTATATTACCTAGACTTGCAACTTGGTCTGAGATCTCTCATGGATTTTATACGTTAAGTCTTTGTTTTTCCCACAAAAAATATGGTCCCTCCCCAACACATGTTATCATCATTCCCACCATAATGTTGAAATGGTTGCTATAAAAGTAAAAGTACTATTGGAGTGAACAGTGCTTTGAAACTGGGCCTTTCTTCTGATCTCCAGCCTAAACTTGCAATCTAATATTAAGTGATTCCAATGACATTATATCCTGTCATTCTCATTTTGAACTATTAGTAATAAAATGTGAAATTT
Source organism: Juglans mandshurica (assembly GCA_022457165.1). Taxonomy (NCBI): domain Eukaryota; kingdom Viridiplantae; phylum Streptophyta; class Magnoliopsida; order Fagales; family Juglandaceae; genus Juglans; species Juglans mandshurica. Next base: position 39,016,521 of record CM039619.1, read on the forward strand.
ATTTTCTTTGTGTGTGCCAGAGCTAATGCGTGTCTTTTTGTCCATATAGGACCTAAAATGGCAATACATTTTCCCGCATGACAATGGACTAATGTCAATCATGATGTAATAGGAAGCAATATGCTCATGTGATAATCAATGGGCCATAAAAATAGTCATGAACATATCCTTTAGATTAGAAATTCAACCACATGATTTGGCCCTAAATTAAACATCGTTTTGACAAATTTTTTTATGCTAATTCAAATAATGAGTTGAGATGGAAAGGTTAATTAAATGAGTTAGCATAAGATTAATCATATACAATTCAAACTCGACTTGAATTTGTGGGTATGTAATTGGCTTATACAAACTCTATAATTTAGTTTATGCCCTCCTTCTTGGGGTATCGCCAATCTTTTGGTCTCATCTATATATACATGTCTATTTTGATTAATAATGCTTGCTTTATCTCAAATTGTAATTGAGTCTTATGGAATCTAGTACTACTATACCTTCATCAAGATGTGAATCAATCTATGTTGTGATTCATTTGGATAACTCTCTGCCTCCAAGTTTGGAAGAAGTATCCACGAAAAACCCTACAACTAATCCTCGTGTTCGCCCTCTTATAAAACATAGAAAATCTTCAAGTAGATTAGAAGTATGACTGCATTTTACTAGGATTAAGGACGAGGATCCCTATGAACACATATAAGATTTTATTATGTCATTCTAAAAAAATTTTACTTTATCCTTGAAGTACCATATTGACACATAAAAAAACCTTCCTTGCTAGTGGGATTAGAAAGGGTAACCACCAATAAAAAAACAATTGGAGCAAGTAAGAAAGAGGTGGATGATGGTACAACTAGCAATCCTAGTGTTGCACTTGCCAAGTATAATGAATAGGAGATAAGGTTGGTTGTGGTTAAGATGATAATTCTAGATAAGTTACCATTTAGATTTGTTGAATGTCAAAGGTTTAAAGATTTTGTGGCCACGGTTGAACCTAGATTTTCAATCACTTCTCGCATTACTATTATAAGATTTGCATCACCATTGATTTATGGACATCGATTGAAAACCTTTGTTATAAATGCATAAAAGTTCATTTTATTGAAACTTGCATAAGGAAATAATAAATTTTATGAAAATTTCTGATCATTAAGGGATGACAATAGGAGGAGAGATTGAGTTATCCATACTTCAATGGGGGTATAAAGAAGATATTTATCAACAATGTCGATAATGTATATTCCAATAATACGGTCATTGATTATTTAACGAAAATGGTCATAGTTGGAGATTGTACGGTATTAGATAATGAGTTTTTGCACATAGATGTTGTGAACATATTTTAAATCTCATTTTCAATGAAGGGTTGAAAGAAATTGATGAATTGGTTGTGAAGATCTGAAAGGCACTGAAGTAGGCGAAGCCTTCTCCTGCAAGACTTGATAAGTTCAAGTTATGTGTAGACAAACAAAATATATTGGGTGGGATACTTTCTCTTGATGTTCTAACCAGGTGGAGCTCCACATATATGGTGTTGTGTGTGGCTCTGAAGTATCGTGCAGTGTTTGACCTAATGTAAGATGAAGACAATCAATTTGTACCGTATTTCTGGGATGTTGGAGAAGGACAACCAACTTCTAAGGATTGGGATACCATTGACGCCTTTGTATGATTTTTGAAGACTTTCTATGATGTTACCTTGTGAATTTCAGGCTTGTCTTATGTAACTTCCAATTTATTCATTAAAGAGATTACTACACTATATTAGCCATTTGTAAGTTTTGAGCAAATTTTCTAGAAGTGTTGATATTAAGTTGACAACTATGTCAGAGAGCATGACGTAAATATGACAAATATTGGGGGGATTTTGAGAAAGTGAACAAAATCTTGCTTATTATAAATATGTTGACTCGTGCTACAAGTTGGAAGTTTTGGGGTTATGGTTTATTGATTTTCTTGGCCCTGAGTGAGTGTCAGAACTTGTTACACGACTAAGGGGAATCATCAAGCGGTTGTAAAAGCAATATTCAAGTAGGTGTCAATCAAATGTTGATGAGACCCAAAGTAACACATATTATGATGATGATGATTATCTCTAGAGTAGGTATCGCTAATATCAAGCATCAAAAGGTGTTGTAAAGTGCAAATAAGAATTAGATAAGTATTTCATGGGACGCCTTGAAGGACTGACTCCAGACCTTGATATTCTAATATAGTGGAAGGTGAACTCAACCAAAATTCTAATCCGTGCCAATATAGCATGAGATGTGTTGGTTATTCCCATCTATATTGTTGCTTCTGAGTTAGCATTTCAATGTTGGGGGTCGTGTGTTAGATTCATTTTGAAACTCCTTGTCCCCCAAAACAATTGAAGCTCTTATTTATACAGAAAATCAATTGAAAGCTCCTTCCATTAACTATGACTCCCAAGACTTAGGACCCATTTGGAATTTGGACTGGACTGAGATCAACTCAGTTCAGTCTAATTTTAAGTTGAGTCTAATATTTAAATACCAAACTCTCAAATCACTAAACTCATCTCAATTCAAAACATCTTTATACGTAGGACCCACAACTTTTTTCAACTCAACACCTCTTTACAAACGGGGCCCACAACCTTTTTCAACTTTCTATAAATACATCTAAACACATCTTAACATCCAAACACATCTAAACTCATCTTAGGTGGGCCCCACAAAACTCACTCTACCATATAAATTCACTATTATTCATAAACAACTCAACCTATCTCAACTCAGCTCAACATCGAAACGAGACTTTAATGGAAGATACCAAAAGCTATAAGCTAGAATCTAATTACATTCATTTTGAAGCAGTATATATTTTCATCTAGTCTTTTATAATAATTGTATTATTAACACAGTTTCTTTTATGTAGAGATACCCTTGAGTAATATTTTGAAGGAGGGCGATTGAAGAATACTTGATTTTTCCCTTCTTAGATTTATGGTGATTATGAAGTTTCTTATGGTGTTTCAAAAGTTCATTTAACTTCGGCGGCTAACTAACTTATTTAACTTGATAATTTTATCAGGAAAATATAGACCTCTTCTCCACCTGGCTTGTTTGGAGAGTATTGTAACTTTTTGAGGTACTATCACTTGAAGGTGTAATTTAAAAAAATAAAAATAAAAAGTGGGTCGGGTTGGAAAACCTGATTTTTTCATAATAGTATTTGGGTTGGAAATTCGGCCATACTATTTCAGAATATAAATTCATATATATTAGAAAGTGGTTGAACTCATTTAAAGAATAATATATGGTCAATCATGGAATAGGGCAAGGTGTGGATAATATATATGACAGTTCTTTTTCTGCTCATAATAAGCACATGACAAAGCAAAGCTATGTTAAAGTTGAACTAGATTTTACTCAATATTGGTTTAGAATCAAGCTGAATAAGTTCAAACACTATATGATGAGCCTTAAGTCCTTGTCGAGAAAACTCGATTTGTGTGACTTTCTTCCCGCAATTAGTTTGTTCTTGTTCCTAGTGATAGAAAATCAAATATAATAGAAAATGAGATGGAGAGGAGTGGAGGGAGAGAAGTTTTGAGGGTTACATCATTATTATCTTCAATTGTTATTGAATACAAAGCACACGTACATCTCTATTTATAGAAAAATTACATTAGATAAGGTAAATATTTTTATCATTATAAAAATCAAATCATTTTGATTTGATATTATCTCCAACACCCCCTCAAACTCAAGGTAGAGAATTTTGAAATCTTGAGTTCAAATTAAAGTGTAGCCTTCATATTTGTTGGTTGGTCGCCGATGAGACGATGAAAGTGGGGTTGGCGATGAGGTGACTGCAATTGGAACATCAAATATGGAGTTGTGACCAACAATGGGTTGATAATGGGCCAAAGCAAACAAAGGGCTAACAATAGGCCGAAAGATTGAGCCGACAATAGGTTATATATTGTCTTGGTCAACAATAAGACCAAAATCAAAAGGTCAAAAATATCGGGTTGGGGGTTTCAAACAATGCTCACAACAAATCAAAATCTAATAAAAGGCCCATAGCTAGAGTAAAGATACCTTAATTGCATTGACTTGAATGAAATTTGATTGAACGGCTACGATGAAAAAATTTGTGAGATGTGAAAAACTAGGGGAAGAACTTTAAAATAAATAATTTCCAAAGTTGAGTCGGCACTAGCCAAGAGCTCTGATACCATGATAGAAAATAAAATATAATAGAAAAAATGAGATAGAAAAGAGAGAATAAGGGGTGAAACTTTGTAGACTACGTACAACTTTATTATTTTCAATTGTTACTAAATACAAGGCGTACTTACCTATTTATAAAAAATTACATTAATATAAGATATGATAAATATCTTAATCATTATGAAAATCAAATTAAGATAATATCATATTAAAAGAATTTAATAATTATAAAAATTAAATCGAGATAATATCAAATAGATCATTTAATAATAATAAAAAAAAAAAGCTCCAAACGTATTGGATCACTTCCACAACCTTAATAGAACTGATTAGTTTATCCAAGGCGATCTGCTCTGACGGCGAGCATTGAAATCTTTTTCGAGAAAATGGTAGCCCATGCAATTCTAGTGGGCTCGTTTCTCATAATCAGTACGTAACCATTTCACAAGTTGATGGCCACTTGGATCTGAAGCCCACAAACAGGTTACAGGGTGATCGATCGACATTATGGTCTCAATAAAAACAGCAAGCTGTGTGTTTTCGGTGGTCACAGACAGGAAATACTATCAATGCTACACTTTAACAGTGAGGAAAAACATAAATATTTTTGGAATATGTTGGGCCTCGAGGCTATAGTCATCATTTTATTTCATACATTATTTACCCAATCCATCCAGTCCAAAACATGATTATTTACCTAACACAATCCACCCTCTGATAGTACCCTTTCTAATTAAAATCATTTAATACACTTATAATAATATAATATTTTTTTTATAAAAATATTTTTTACTTTTTTTTATATTTTACAATTACACTAATCATATGTTAATTAATAATTTAATTTGATTCTTACATTATTATTACAAGACGGTTAGAGATTAAACGTGAATAAAAAAGACCTTTGGAGATTAAAAGTGAATAAAAAATAGATTTGATAGGTGAATAGTAGCCCTTCAAATTTGAAAAAACCCATCCATTTACTGTAACTCAAAGCTTCCCACTTATCTCTTCGGCTAATCCAATGTAGCTCTGTTTTGATGAAATTCATCATATTTTGTATTTGACTAGACTTTTAATGAAGCAAATGTCAATACTCTAAGCGAGATTATAGGACTCCGCGGTCGAATGTGAGATGACTACCATATATATTTATGATGCTTAAGGGGTAGTTGGGAATAACAGAAGGAAATGCTGAGGCCATCCCATGGAGGCACTATAACATATGAGAGTAATTTTACATATAACCGTGAAATGTGTAAATGCCGCATAATCATTTTGAAAAATAGTGAGATCCACTATTAAACAATTCAAAATTTTCAAATCTCCAAACAATAATAATATTTTAAACTTTCATCTAAAACTATAAATTATCATCTCACTCTCCAAACCTATCCTAATCAGCATTAATCAAGACTCATCTAGATCACAATGCTACCAAGCAGCATAAATATAACATGGAAACTAGTTATCATGAGGACCATAAAAACTTGAATTTACCGAGTAAAATAATTAAAAAAGTATTCAAAAAATGAGAAATTCCATGACTATGACTGCGAGTTAATCCGGTAGCTTGATCTTCTAATTCCAACCTCCAGTGGCAAACAGCCAAGATACCAAACAGCCATCCAGTTTAATCCGACAACGACAACGTCAACACCAAAGCTTATCTCGTTTTTATACCTATCTATCTGGCTAATCCCTTGCTCCAATATCGTACGTTGTGCTGGCATGGGCACATCCATCTTGTTGATCTAAGACGACACAAATTGCGCATCAAACATTATCGTTCTTTCCGTATATACATTGCATCATATTCATCATCTCCTTCTTAATTAATTTGCCACTCTGCCCCCTATAGATTGGTCCTAATTAAGCTTTTCTACTTAATTGCTTACCAAAACGTAATTGCCAAGCCTCCTGTTTCAAATATATATATAAATTGGTGTCATTTCAACCATCCGGCATCTTCATCACACCCGTTTGATGGTGAGATGAAATGTTTTTATATGAAAGTTAAAAATCGAATAAAATATTATTAAAAATATATTTTTTAATATTTTTATTATTTTAAGATTTGAAAAAATTGAATTGTTTATTATATTTTATAGGAATTTGAAAAAGTAGTAATGATGAGATAACTTGAGATGAGAAAAATATTTTTTTAAATATTTTTATTGATTTGAGATTTAAAAAAATTGAATTGTTTATTATATTTTATAAAAATTTAAAAAAATTGTAATGATGAGATAATTTGAAATGAGATAAGATGATAAAATATTTTCATAATCCAAACGGACGTGCATTTATAGGGTTTTTTTAGATAGGGGAAATTTGAAAAAATTTGATAATTTTTTAAGAAAGTTATTTTTTTTACAACGAGGTTTTGAGAGAATGGTTTTTTAAATATATATATATATATATATATATATGTTGTATATTGGGTTTGTAAATGTAGATATGTTGATTTTAAAAGTTGTTTGATTTTTTCTTGTTAGTTGTGAGAGTTGATTTGGTATTTATATTTCACTGTAAGAAAAATGTTTAATCTTGTCGGAATTTTTGTTTAAAATATTATTTTTATTGTAAATATTTTATTCAAAAAAAGCATTTTTTTTTTTGTAATGTTTGTTATTTCTCAAGGAGACTTAGACAAATAATTAGATCAAAGTTTTTGACAAATCATAATTTTTCTAAGGTTTAAAGATATTTAGATTGAAAATAAAAAAAAATATTAAAAAATTATTTATACAAAACAAATAGTCAGGGCTCGTTTGATAGTAGAAATGAGACGAAATTGGATGAGATGTGATGGTATTATTTTTTTATATTATTATTATTTTGTGATTTGAAAAAGTTGAATTATTTATCATATTTTATATAGAAATTTGAAAAAATTATAATGATGAGATGAGATGAGATAATTTTTATATTCAAATAGCCTTCAATCTCAAATAAGGAGTTAAGTATCCAATCCGGACCGTCCATTTGTTGGCTATACCGGGCTTGCATGAAAGACAGATTCAAATAAATTTTAACAAGAACCAAAAAAAAAAAAAAAAAAAACCAAGCGAGGAAAACATGAATTAACACGAAGACATTCCCTATACCTACGAGCAAGCCCACATACTAGATGTTTTTTTTTTTTTTTTCTTTCTTTCTTTCCATTAAGACTAATTTATTCTTGTTAGGAAAGCCTAGATGGCACGCCCTTATTGGATGCAGTAACCTAACAAATCCAAAGTTTCCATCAATAGGAGTCTGGTTTGATGTTGAAAGGGTTTTAAAAAAATGAGGAAAGAAGCAGACAGAGCTTATCAAAAAGAAAAGCAATGTAATAAGATTGACACCTGTAAGCTTTAAAAGTTGTCCCCACAACGCTTCTCTCTCATCTATAAGGGGACGTGTCCTCAATATTCAACAAGTTTTTTAAGTGTACAACCATGAGTTTCTTGGCACGTCATCAGGAAAAAAAAGAATTCTGTGGGTTTGACCAGGGGCAGGTGGCATGCGACTACTGGTTCTGTAGAAAAGGTGACGGATACTTGTCGTCTTGCAACTAAATTTATTGGCTTCAAATATCGCTTTCTTTTTTGTAAAGGAAGAAATAATAACGGAGAAATATGGATTTGTTTTTTTAAGGCTCTTGAGAGTTTTGTACAGGAGTAATATTATATATAATCGTAGAGTACGTAAGTGTCATGTAATTATTTTAAAAAAGAATAAAATTTATTATTAAAAAATTAATTTCTTTTAATATAAATATTATATTTATTTATTTTTTTCAAAACGAGTACACAATATTTATATATTCACTATTATAATTTCTCAAAATATAGTATTGAAATTGGGCGCACGTTGATACTGTGCTTTCGACAGTGACTCAACCTAACCACTCAAATCACGTACGTCTAAGTTCGCGGCTTTGCTTAAAGCCAACTAGCTCAAGCCAAGCCTGTCGCTTGGTCCAGCCTTTCTCACTTTTGTTTTTGGTTGGAACCCCCGCATACACGTCCATCCACGTGTAAAAATAAAACGGGACGTTTTGTCGAATTCGGCTAGGTGAAACGCAGCAAGATTCGAAAACTCACTCCCCACTGATGTCATCTCCTTCTTATCATCTTCTTCTCTTGTACCTCTACAGAGAACCACGAAGCTCATCTTCTTCTTCTCATTTTCTGTTTTTATTTTTTTATTTTTTATTTTTTTTTGCATCTTCTTCTCATTTGAAACGATGAAGCACTCCCTTTTCTATACCCACGAAATAGATTCAGACGAAACACGAAGACAGGGACTTCTCATCTACTGGTTCACATCTTCTTCTCATCTTCTGAAATCTTCTTCGTCTTCGCTATTACATAAAATTTTAATTTAGATCTTTCCTAGACTGATCAATCAGATCTATCATACACTACCCAGATCCAAAATTTCTCAAAATATCAGACATTTGTTTTTTTGGGCGAAACTTGAAGCTTTGTTGCTTCTGTGAGCTTTTTTAGTAATTGTATTTTCTCGATAAAACTAGAAATATGTTGTCAGATGGGATGGAAACTTCAAGGAGTAATATAGTGGAGAAGAAAGGCTATGAGCGGGGAATATTGGAGGGTGATGCAGTGCATGTTCCTTGGTCGAAGAAGCCAAAGTTGACGGCTTTGGCGATGCTTGTTATCTATAATTGTTTTCAATGAATGAGTTACTCTTTTGGGAGTCCATTTCTTAACGATCAGCTTTATGTACAGTGTAATTGTGGAAGCTACGAAGGTGGATAGTTTGCAGAGACTTTGCTCATCTTTGTAGCCTGACTCTAGTTGCAATTAGCTTAAAGAAGCACATTCATTCCTCTGACTCTGGCTTTGAAATACCATAATTCCAAACAACATTGAGTGAACAAACATATTCCACACATAATGCACAACGAGAAAAATATAGACAACGCCGGGGCTTATTTCTTCGACGGCACCCAACGCTGACAGATGCAAAATATGAGGAATATGAGGAATGGTCAACGATCTGTTGCGATGGGGGTTCGACGGCACAAAATGCCTTGCTTCTTCTGTGATGGGAGATCCATTTTGGTGCTACGTTTGAATTCTACTTCTGAAAACGATTTTTTTTCTTTTTATTTTTTATAAAAATATCGGCTGACGTCACCTCAACCGATTCTCCAAAAGGTGCCAAACGACGAGTACCTATAGCAAGATTGTTTTAGTAAGTTTGCAAGGTTGTCAATATCTGACACAATCCATAAATTCAGTATGAATATGATACGAAAGTAGTGGGTTTGAATTTTATGTTAATAAATTCGGATCAAAATTAATTGACTTGTTAAGACACGATTTATAAATGGGTCAACCTACTTAACTGCAATCAATCCATTTTGATTTTATTTCAAAATAACAATTTTATTATTGTTGAATTGTAATATTGATATTTTTCAGTATGCTTATGTTTTTATTATTAGGATTATAATTCTTGACCTATGTTTATGTTTGTTATTGTGGGGTTTATAATATTGATTTTATTATATATTAAAATTTAAAAAATATTGGTATTTTTTGTTAGTAAGTAGTCTTATTTTTTTAATATATCGTTGTTACTAATAAATATAGATTTTAACTTTTATATAAAATTATGTTAATCAGATCAAATGAGTTATGCGTGTTAATTCAATCCATTTACATAAAATGTATTTAAATGAGTCATATCGTGTTGATATATTTTTAATTAATTATTAAACGAGTCAAAACAAGTGATACGACATGACCCGTTATCTATATAGGTCAGGTTAGAGTTTGAAATTTTTACATATTTAGCTTAATAGATTGTGTTCTGAATTGCTACCCCTAGCAAAAAGCTACCTCAGATTTTAAATTTGCAACATTTATATCTAAGATTTAAAAAATTATGCTTCAAATAATTTTTTAATTTTATAATATTTTTATTTAATTTTTTCTCTTTTATTTTCTAAAACTCAATAAAACATCTTAATTGAATCTATTTTACTACTATGCACAGATATTCTGAAATATTCTAAGGGCACCTTTGATTAATTGGAATATCTTAGAATATCTATTAATAGTAGTGCAGTAGTTTGAGTTAAAATATTTTATTTACTTTTTTGGAAAGGATAGAGAAAATTTTGAATAAGAATATTATAAAATTACAAAAAATGATGAATTGAGATGAGTTGAGATAAGTTTGTGATCCAAACTCACCCTCAGGCAGTTAGGATAGTGAAAGTATTTTATCTCATCTTATTTTATTATTATAATTTTTTAAATACTATATAAAATATAATAAACAATTCAATTTTTTTGAATTCTAAAATAATAATAATATTAAAAAAATAATATTTTAATAATATTTTATTTAACTTTCAACTTTTATCTCAACTCGTCCTATTTGAATTTACTCTAATCTTAATTGTTTGTAAAAATCTCCGTTCTAAGTCAATGTGGTTTTGATCTTTTAAAAAATGATATGTGGTTTAAAATGGTCAAGTTTTAAAAAATGATATCTATAACTATGATCGAAGTTTTAAAATGGTCCCTCTGTCATGATTTTGTTAGTCTCTCGCCGGAAAATGCTAACGTGCGGTCTCTTGATTGGTGTTGACGTGGTGATTAACGATGACGCTAGTATATATATATATATAGGAAAATGTTAGTCTTCCCGGTCATTGTTCTCGCTGAAAGTTACTGCAGTGACTTTTTTATTTTTTTATTATTATTATTTTTCTTAATAATTAAATAAATATTTTTTAATAATATTATGATTTTTTTAATTTTTTTTAAAAATATTAAAAAATACATAAAAAAAATTTAAAAAATAAAAATACAGAAAGGAGCTCCAGCGGAAACTCCGGGAGTAGCACCGTCTATATATATATATATATATATATATATATATGTCTTCCGTCAGAGACTAATGAACTCCTGATGAAGGAACTAACAGAATTTTGACGGAGGAAGACCGAGCTATTGAAAACTAAGCATTTTTTCGAAAGTCAAAACTACTAGGACCTAAACGGTAATTTTTCCAAAAAAAAATTAATGTTAGATACGCACATTATTTTTTAAAAATAATAAATAAATAAAAAATTAATTTTTTAATAAAAGAACTTATTATTTTTTTAAAAGGAATGCGTCACTTGACCATAGCACTATTCGTAGTTAACGACAAGGCAGGCTCTGGATGGGGAAGATGATGCCAAATGACAACGACGAGACATCTTATTCCAGCACGTAAATCGTGAAGAATATAAAATGTATGAAATCCTAAGTGCTGCCTTGCGTTAGTAAAGCAAGTCACATGGCTAAGCACATACAAAACGGCTCCGACCCTAGCCTGGCGCCTGGCGGCGTCTTTGTCTCAAAGCTAGAGCCTCATCTATAATTAATTCAACACCAACAAAAAATAATGGATGATATTAACAAAAAATAAGATTTTATAAATTAATATAATTTTATATAATACTTTATATCTATTTTATAATAAAAATAATTTTATAATTTGACGTAATATATTAGATGATGTTAATTTATAAATTTATTTTTATAAATTTTTTTTGTGATTAAAATATTTCAATATTATTTAATTCTTGATTTACTGGTCAGAGTTAATATTATTAAATATTTAATATTATTCAAAAACTTTATATACACAGTAATATAATTTATAAGATTTTTTTTATGTGTTTATCTGACAATAATTTAGCAGAATTTTTATTTAATAAGCTATCAGACTCCCAATAGGTTTTGGATATAAAGGAGCGATCAGGAAAGCCAGTAACACCAGAAATCATGATGAACACTCTCACTGACATTTAACATTTTCTCCCTTTCACTGCACATATATATTACCTTCTGATCGCAAAACACAATACTCTCAAAAAGATTTTCCGTATCCCAATAAGATGTTAGATCACGCTGAGTATGCAGCAGCAGAGCCCTTCCCCTGCATGGACTCCATCTCCACCACCGTGAGAAAGAAGAACAGCAAAAATAAAAGAAGATTCAGTGATGAACAAATCAGATCATTGGAAACTCTGTTCGAGTCAGAGTCGAGGCTTGAACCAAGGAAGAAGATGCAGTTGGCAACAGAGCTTGGGTTGCAGCCACGGCAGGTTGCTATATGGTTTCAGAATAAGAGAGCTCGATGGAAGTCGAAGCAGCTCGAACGAGAATACAACATACTTCGAGCCAATTACAACAACCTGGTTTCCATGTTTGACGCTCTGAAGAAAGAAAAACAGGCCTTGGTTGTACAGGTACATATTATTCACATATACATAAATATATTACCACGATTGAGATGAGATGATTTTATATGAAATTGAATAAAATAATGTTAGAATATTAATTTTTAATATTATTATTATTTTAAAATTTAAAAAAATTGATTTATTTATTATGCGTAAGAATTTAGAAAAATTGTAATTGAAACGAGTTGAATGGAGATGAAATACGGGCCTTAATTGCAACGTTGCACAAGACGAGAACAGACCCATTTCAGAATTCACAGAGGCTTACAAAGATGGTTTCTTTTTAACAGCTGCAGAAGCTGAATGATCTGATGCAAAGGCCACAGGAGGAAAGGCAGTGTTGCAGGCAAGAACCAGCTGCAAACGGCATCCGAGATGAATCGGACAATGGAGACACTGCTACATGTGAATATGAAATGAAGCCAAGCTTGTCAACGGAGAGATCAGAACATGGACTAGGTGTCTTGACAGATGAAGATGCCTGTACAAAGCCAGAGTACTTCGAACTGGAAGACGAACCCACTCTTCTGAATATTGTGGAACCTACTGATAGTACCTTGGCATCACCTGAAGATTGGGGCAGTTTGAACTCTGAGGGTCTCTTCGACCAGTCTAACGGTAATTCTCAGTGGTGGGACTTCTGGTCTTGAATGAAGGAAAACGGTCATGGGTTATATGTATGCAAAATGTTGTTCCTTCGGTTCAAAGATTCTAGGGGGGTGGTGGGGCAAAATTATGGACAAGGAGAGGGGAGAAGCATCTTTCAGTGCAGCAATGGGTTTAGAGACCATGAATGTAGCTTGTTGAGACCGTTGGCACTCCACATAAAGAAATTCCATCCACCCACTTTATGTGATTGCAAAAGCTGCTAATATTGATCTCGCTTGACCCAATACGTTTCAAATTTTCTGTCTCCCATTGTTTGGACCTCGAAAAATGATCTGGAGACTGGAGCTGTGAAACTTCAAAAATATAAAAGGTGCTGTGGGGTGTCTCCAAAGAGGTCATATGCAGAGAGAGAGAGAGAGAGAGATGAACGCACAGCTGGTGGGCTCCAAAATAATAAACGTACTGATTCAATCAGAATTTCAATGGAGTTGGTATCGGTTTTAAGAAAAAGATTTTGGAAGTAGTTTTCAATTATTGTGCCTTTAAAATGGTAGTGCATTCTTGCTCAAAAGCAAAGAAATTTCATGATGCATATGATAAAAAGAAGCTTTGCCGCGTATGTATGAGCCGCTAGAAAATGTAAAATTACTTGCAAATGATTACATAAACAAATAAGTGACTCAAACTAAATAAAGATAATGAGAAGTACTACCAAGAAAGGCAGGCGATTTCAAACTACAAACATGAAAATTATGTAGTTTTAGAATGATTGGACTTAAATTTTACATTCATCCACTTTCTTCTTAAGATAATGTAGAAAATAAGGTAAACCAAATCTCCTTTTAATAGCACCTTTGATAGCCCACAAGTGATGGGGAATAATACTTCACCAGGGACTGCTCCTTTTTTTCCCTCAGTAGCTGATACTAAAGAGCATTAAATGGTATTAGGCTGCGTTTGGATGTTGAGTTGACCTCAGTTTTTTATGAATAATAGTGAGTTGAGTAGTGAAGGGAGTTATGGGGGCCATCTAAACTGAGTTTAAAGTATGTTTGGATGTTAAGATGAATTTAGTACTTTTTATAGGAAGTTGAAAAATGTTGTAAATCCCATATGTAAGGAGGTTTTGAGTTGAGACGAGTTTAATAATTTGAGAGTTGGGTGTTTGGATGTTAGACTTAGCTTAAAGTTAGACTGAATTTAACTGAGTCTTGTAACCAAACGCAGCCTAAATGACAAATAAGTACCATTATCACCATAGCTGTCAATGCAAAACCTAAATGGTGCAAAACTATTAAGGATCATGAGCAAAGGGCACTAAAAAATCAGGAGTAAGAGAAAAGATAACAAGCAATCAAAATAAGAGTAGATAGTAAAGTGTTTTGGCCACAAGCCTACATCAATTGGAAATCAGCTAGAGAAAACTTGCATTCTCATGCTTGGGGTTTAGAACATCTGTGGACTTGCGGATCCATTGAACAACCCCCTGAGTGACAAAACACTTGAGCTACTCTCCACTGAACCAGTCTATCTTTTACAACTTAACACGATCCTAAACCACTCAAAATCTGTTGTTAGAGTTTGGATCCTCTGTAGTTTCCCGAGGAATTAATTTCAATGGGCTTTCACCAATCTTGGCCAGTTGAGATAGGATTTTTCTTTTTTAAGAAATCAAAAGCCCCTGAGCAAGTTGACTTCATTTAAGTCCCCAAGGGATCTAAGAACCCAGAAAGATTTATGGCAATGGTATCTTTTATCTTTCTCACAGTTTCATTTACTTTTGCTTTTAAATCCTCTGACTGCTAGATTTTCTCCTTGGATTTGTCATACTAAGAAAAAACCTTATTTTCTGTAAGGCACCTCGGAGAAACATGTCGTGGAGAAAAATCAATAGAGTCAAGACCTTCACATTAGATATGATTTGTCATCAGAGCTTATGTGATGCCATTTGTTCACTATCTACTTCCAAATGCAATACAAGTGCAAGCATTGAATGGATAAGGAAGAACTCTTATAAGCTCCACAAATGAATGTGCAAACTCTTTTAGTGTGCATGGCAGAACAGAGAATGTTATGGCTACAGAGGAAAAATAAACGATCTGAATGAATGTGAAATTATTGGGAATAGTAGAATAGAGCAAAAGTTAAAACAATGATTGACCAAATTACTTGAGGGCTTTAATAAGTAATAAGCTTGATGAGAAGGTTGGTCTGACATATGCAAAAAACTTCACAGCATCAGTATTCAGATCTTCATTGTCATTGAGTACTCATTAACCTTTTGCAGCAGCAAGACAACTGATTCACTTACTTTCCTTCTTCCAGATACAAATTTTCACATTTCGTCGTCCTCGGAATATCTACAGAAAACTTAAAATCTCAATTGATAATCTAATCAATTTACCAATATGCATTTGAATACACTAGAATAACTGAATCAATTAAGGACCAGCATGCACTAGCACAGTTACTGTGAGACTCACGAACCTTTTCCAAGAACTAATCTAGCTTTGGACTATAATGTCGGTTATCATAGTTTTACTGTCCAATTTTCTCTATGATTAGGCCCATGTGTGAGACTGTGAGTTGCTGCTATATAACCTAGACATTCACATACATGCCTTCTCTTGGCCATTGATTATTCAACCATTCTAATTAAAGTTCACTTCTCTAAAATTTTGTATCCTTTCAATCACGAAGTGAAATCAATGAATTCTAGAAAAGTGCACTCTGATATTCTCAACCAACATCATTGCAACTCAGGAAATGGATTTCCAGCTACAAAAACCTCGTTTGCCAACATATGGTCTGCTTCGGAAAAGTCGAGTGGATCACCCTACAATTTTCTTTCTTGCAACCAATCCCCCCAGCCTTACAAGGGCCTGACTCATTTACATAGAATTACTAATTTCAGAATATCAGTTTAAGCTAGGTGCAACCTCTTCATTTATAAGATCATTTCTGCAAAAAATTATTAAATATCTGGTAGGAGCTTATTTCCAGTTTTCCTTATGAGTCCCTTTCATCTTCAAGTTGGAACTAAGCTTCAGCGCCCTATTCTTCTGCATCTTTAATTTTCGTTTGTTTCCTGCCAAACTTTTAAGAGAACTCCACGTGATGAACTCTTACAGAATATCAGATCTTACAGCATCCAAACTGGATCATGTGCCTCAAATGATTTAGCTGATGAAAGGAACTTCAACATTCAAAGTTGTGATATATTCATCGACTTAAAATTAAAATTTTGAAGTGTTAAGATAGAGAGTTGGGACATAGAATTTGGAATCAGCCAGTTCTACCTTGGCATTGTGGTTTGATATTCAATATTGACTCTTTAGAAGCTTATTAAGTAATTCCAACTTTCAAAAACCCAAACCTGATCATGAAAACAAGATTGGTTGCTCTTTTTCACAATCAGAACCCACATATGCATACAACAATGCCTCTCTGCAAACTGATCAACAAAACATATAATACTTGAAATCAGAAGCATAAATCTCAAGAATAAGTAACCATATACGATTAACTATGCTGCAGTTGAATCCACAACTTTGGCTGAAAGCAAGAACTTACTCATCTAGCATACCTTTAGAATGAAGAATCATTGCTTCTGATAGAAATCCCATTTAATAGCCCTTAGCATGCAAAATCCCAGCCCAACAACTGTCAGTTCAAAGTCTTTACATAGGAAGTATAGCAATTACTCAAGCAGGTTCGTGCAAATTCCATCCTCCGCAAAAAAAAAAAAAAAAATGAAGAAGAAAGGATGCTCAAATGACTCGTCAAGAAACAAAAGATCATGTATATTTCTTAACTAAGTTAAGATCTCCTTATTCACGTTGATAATAATTCAAATTTAAGGACATGGAAGTATTGAAAAGCCAAAGTTAAAATTTCAAAAGAACAAGTAAGAAAACATGTTAACTTTTTAACAAAAAAAAAAAGGCTTGAAAGCAAAAGGTGTAACTAACTTTACCTTTATTGGTTCAATTAAAGTATTTTGATATCTATGCTTTAAACATCTTCCAAACATTCATAGATCTCATTAGAAAACACAAATAAGTGTGCTTAACATTTCACCTTGTTTATTAATATATGAAAAAAAAATTATCTTACCTGATTAATATAGGTAGTACTTGACACTTAAGAAGAAGATAATAGATTATTATTAACAAATCGTCCCTACATGATCAAACTATTTACTCAAATAAAAAATCATTTAAAATAGAGTAATGCTACAATGCCCCTAATTTATACTACTCACTTTGTCTTCTTGACGTGGCACCACATGGCTTATTAAAATAAATTTAACAATATATATTCAAAACAAAATAGCACCTGAAAACACAAAACGAGGAAGACAAACTTTAAATTCCATCTACCCTTTTATGTTTGTGTTTTTATTTTATTTTTATTTTTTTAGTAAGCCACGTGGCACTAGGGCTAAGCAAAAATTTAAAAGTTCGACCGAATTTGACTCTGCTCTAACTTTGACAAAATGGAGTCGAAGTCGGATTTTATTTTAATTTTTCAGTCGCAGTCGGAGGTGTCGTTGGACTGACTCCATCCGATTCGACTCAGACTTTATGCTCCGACTCCAACTTTGCCCTCCGACTCCGACTTCGACTCTGAATCTGAATCTGATATTTTACATATGTTATAAAAATATGTATTTATCTACTATTTATCATATATACTGGTGTAGTTATATAGTTATATAACTAGAACTTATATAGTTAAATTCAATAATATACTAGTATGAATTAACTATTATAAAATAATATACTTATAGTATAATATAAATAGACTAATGATAGTTTAGTTTAGTATATGTAAACATCATAGTATTACTACCACACATAATCAAGTAAAGAAATAAATTAGACAATGGTATTTAAATAAGTCAAGTACAATAAGTTAATGATATATAATACCAATTTACTAAAACATAATAACATGGAATTAGACACTAGAAAGTCTAGTATATAATTAAGTTAGAAATAAGTTAGACATAGTATAATAACATGTAATACTAATGTATAATAACATGTAATTAGACACTATAGTATAAGTCTTGTATAGAAATAACTAATAAGTCTAGTTTAATAAGTTAATAACACATAATACCAATTCACTAAAGTATAATAACATGTAATTAGACACTAGAAATAAGTCTAGTGTAGAAATAAGTTATAAATAAGTCTAGTGTAGAAATAAGTTATAAATAAGTTAGACACTAGTATAGTATAATAACATGTAATACTATAGTATAATAACATGTAACTAGACACTAAAAATAATATGTAATACTATAGTATGATAACATGCAATTAGACATTATAGTATAAGTCTAGTATAAAAATAAGTTAGATATTAGTATATAAGTAAATTAGCAGTGAATTGTTTAGTTTTAGTTTTTATTTTTTTGAAAAATTGATATTTGAAAGCCTGCAAAAAAATTATTTTTAAATAGGCTAAATATAAAGCTAACAAAATAAGCCCAAAGCTAAAAGTTGAAATCCGACTCTACTCCGACTTGTCGGAGTCAGATCAAAATCTACACAAGTCGGAGTTGGAGTCGGAGTCCGACTAAGATGGTGCTCACCCCTACGTGTCACTACATTATGGTGTCACGTCAAGGGGTAAAATGAATGGTATAAATTAGGGGACATAATAATATTTCTCTTTAAAATATCTTATATTATATTTAAAGATCATTTATAAGCAAAAGGTATTACTAAGTTATCAATAGTAGTTCAATAAAATTGTTTTGGTCCCCATGTCCTTGGGTATCTTCACTTGTCTCCCTTGCTATCCAATGAGATACTTGGGCAATTTTTTATATTACAAAACATACATACATTTCATTATAATAGGAAAATAATAATTATGTTTATTTTTTAAACTATACTTTTCGGCAATTATTGTACGCTGGTATCCTTTATTGTAGTTTTGTTCTCCTCTTGCTTTTCATTATTTCAACCAAACCTTTCAGTTATTTCCCACCCGCTAGTTAAGCGTGCAGGTACTTTATTTCTCGTTATCGTATAGGCTAATAATTTCACATGTAAAAGAAAATTTTCCATCCATACCTACAAATTAATAATACTAAATTGAAAAAAGAAGAGTTTGATTTGAATATGTCAAACCCACAAGCAATAATGTTAAGCGAAATAAACTGATGTGCATGCTTTTACGAGCATTCAAAATATGACAACAATTTTTTGGTGCTCGTCTCCTGCCTGGGGGCCAAGCACTTTTACTCTTTAGGTACTCGTCTAAGGTGAACACTTTACTTTTCCACGATGCTCAATATAGACACAAGCTTCATGCTCCCTCCCCCACGTTGTTGGCTTAAGGGTGACCACTTTTGCTCTCTCTAGTGCTCCCTTAGGAGGCGAGCACTTTTGCTCTACACAATGCTCGCCTGGTAGGGGAGCACTTTGCTTTCCCAAGTTCTCGTCTGAGGGCGAGCACTTTTTTTTTCCCTGATGCTCGCATGGTGGATGAACACTTTGCTTTCCTAGTGCTCACATGGAGGGCGGGCTTTGTTGCACTCATCATGCTCATCTAGAGATGAGCACTTTGCTTTTCTACAAAATTTGCCGAAGTTGGGAGCTTCAAGCGAGCAACATAAAGAGTAGAAGTACTTGCCATTTCAACTAGCATCGTGGAAAGGAAAGTGCTCCCCCTGGTGAGCAAAAGTGCTTAAGATGGTACAAAGTTGTCTATTTTCTTATATAAAGTATGAGCACCAAGGAGATATATCACTTGGGCGAGCAAAAGTGGTAATTTAAGATTTAAAGTGGCGTGCAAAAGACTTAATTAGCACACTCCACTCGCACATGGGCTATCAAGGACGAGTGTTAAAGCTCGCCCTGAGCAACAAGCATGTCCCAAGCACTAAATTTCACACTGAGCAACCAACATGGTCGTCCTTCTCGAAAATCAACAAAAGCCTTCTCGAGCAACAAGGTACACTCACAAGTGAGTAATGAAGCTCACCCTAAACAATGAGCATAGCAAGATTAGTATAGCGAGCACCAAGACTAACACCCAAGCAACCAGCATGTGAATACTTAGGTTGGCCATGCTCTAAACCTGTTGGAACAAAAATAAAATAAAGAACAAGGTGCGAGCATTGAACTCACCCTCGAGATAACAAAAATGGGTAACCTACCCGCTAACATGGACAACATTGGACTAAACCTCCCCGAGCTCTCTCCATGGAAAGCTCACCCCATAGCCCACCTACTCACAACGGATTAATAGGATGACGAAAGGTCATAGCGCGAGAAATTATAATAAGGGCAAAAAAATACATAAGGCGAAAAAATAAAAAATAGCACAAGAGATCGAAGTAGAAGATAGTCACACCAGGAACAATAACAAATGACGAAATGAGTGAGGTAAGGGAAAATACATTGCTCGGCATGACACTGAGCAGATGAAAATAGCCTTTCCTCAGTAATTGCGATGGAGGACTTGTAGAGATTTCCTTGCTCAGTAATCCAAAGCCAGGGAATATTTTCTTCCCCCTTAGTAATTGCAATTTGGTTTGTAGAGATCGGCCATGCTATGTAATCCCAAGCAATTTCTTCATCTTTGTAATCGCGAGCACTGTGTTGATTGGACTGGCCTTGTTCAGTAATCACAAGGTGACTTTCTCCTCAGTAATCACGAGGTGGCCCTATAGAGATTGGCCTTGCTCGATAATCCCAAACGAGGGTGGATTTTCTTTTGCTCTATATTGTGAGTAGTGTGTTAACTAGACTGGCCGACTAATCCCTCCAAGACACTACATGGGATCATAAAGTTGGTAGAAAGTATGCTCTTGTTCTAAATTACAGAGCAAGGCCGTCTTCACAAGGCTCTACTCGTGATCAAAGAGCCGGAAGAAAGTATGCTTTTGCTCGGGATTATCGAGCAAGCCTGTCTTCACAAGACCTCCCTTGGGATAATCGAGCAGGACAAAAGTATGTCATTCTTGAGATTACATAACCCCTTGCTCAAGAGCACCTAGCAGTGCCAATATCTAGCTTGCGAATACCAAGCAGGGAAAAATAATGCCCTTGCTTGGAATCGCTGAGCAAAGCTAATCTCTATAAAGACCCTGCTCAGGATCACCGAGTAGGAAGAAAGTATGCTCTTACTCAAGTTCACCAAGCAAGGCCAATGCTCAGAATCACCGAGTAGGAAAAAACAAAGCCCTTGCTTGGAATCATCGAGCAAGGCCGATCTCATGACTACAAAAGATGAAGGAAACTAAGCTCTTGCTCGAGCAAGGCTGTTTTCACAAGACCTTGCTTGGGATAACCCAGTAGAGGAAGGGGCAAAATTGGCAGCATTTTGGTTAATCATGAAAAGGGTAATTCTAGAAGGTAGAGTAGAGACACACTTTTAAGGGCAATTTTGTCTGTTCAAGTGCCAAGAAAAAATTAGAAACAAGCTCTTTATCTATAGAGAATAGATAGTAAAGCATGCACGTGCAAGGCTAGTGCCTGATTCTCCGTTATCGTATAGATTAATAATTTCAATAAAAAAAAAAAATGAAAACTTCAATCCAAACTTACAAATTAGTAATATGAAACCGAAAGAGGATGCATTTGATCTAAATATTGGAGCTCTTCAAACCATCTACAACTTTTGATTGTGAATAAACACGTTTCAAACTTGAACCTTTTATAGCTTTAGGAGGCATGCATATTTATTCAAAAACTTGTACACCATGCGCGCAATAGAGTATGCTACAAAGTAAGGCACTGTTATCCACTAGCTAATAATCTCTCTCTCTCTCTCTCCTTTTTGATTATGATTCAACACATATATGTATAGGACAATAAGATAATGGTGTCAATAATGTCATCTTTCCATCCATAACTCAAATGCCATCTCTGCCTCCCATATAATGATCTTAAATTAACACCTTACAATTAAGATATTGTGGCAAGGTTCTATCCATAATATACAGAGAGTTCTCTAATATAAATTTGCAAATACTATTTTTGAAGTAAAGTGTAGGGTCATAAGAATGAAAGACTCACAAAACCATTCAAGCCATGCTAGCTTTTGCAAGAATGATGCTTTTTATAGTGCAGCAAAATATATTTCAAAAGTAATTTTTCTTCTTGACTGTCCAAACAACAAGAACTTCACTCTAAATCAAGGCGACTGACTTGTGACGTGTTTGTGTGTTACATGTAGCCATTCTTTGGCTTGAAAAATACTGATGGAAGCTGAAAATACTGGAGGATTGTCCTGATTGCCCTAAAATTTTTTATACAAGATTTGATCAGTTTTCGGTTTCCTTGCTGTCAAGAGAACACCATGCCCAAATCCATTACAAACGAGGTATTCCTACCAATGTGAAAATGTATCTAATAGAACGATAAAAACCATCTTTTCTACTAATAACCATTTGAGATGCTTGGTTTGGTCCATGTCTCATTTTCACACGTCTTGCATGCTCAAACATCTTTTCTACTAATAACTATTTGATCAGTGAAATGTGCAAAGAGTATGCAAAATGACTGTATGGCATAACTACTCTACCAAAGCATGTCTCCTCTATGTCAGAGGCTTGAGAGGTTAATCTAACCAAGCTGGAACATAGTCACTTATATACACTGCTATATATGTAGCATCCGATTTATGAGTAATGCTATATATAGTTGTGGAGTATGCAAGCGTCATGCAGTTACTTTGAAAAAGAGTGGAGTTCACTATTAAAAAATTAATTTTCTTTTCATGTGGGTCTCGTATTTATTCACTTTTTTCAAACTGATTGAACAGTCCTTGCACACTCACGACTACAACTATCATTTCTTTTTATAATATATATCTCAGGAATCATGCACTTTTATGTCTAAAGAGAAAAACCTTCAAAGCCTGTCAACACAAATGTCCCCAAATGTGTGGTACTGCGCACAAAGTTGTAGCAAATTTATGATAGCAGAAATGGCTCTAGGTTAGTGTGAATGAGTTTTTTGTTTTTCTGTTTTAGAAAATTTAGATTTAAGTAGATAGTTGATATTTGCCTAATTGGCAATATCCCCACCATTTCTTTAAATTAAACAGTCTAGATTTGTATAACTCGTGGCCCTCAAACTTGGAGGGATTCTAATACGTTTATAGTAAGTCCAAATGAGCCATAAGTTTCAACCTTTGAAATAGAGCGAGAAATCCAACAGCTCTAGCCATGACAATAGATTCGAAAGATAAAAGGGGAAATGGACATGAAAGATAATTTAAAGTTAAATAGGGAAGCTAGTGAAATACATATAAACCATTCTAGGCTTTTGTTCAAAAAAAGCATCTTAGCCTCGTTTGGTTTCACAGATAGTCTCAATTTATTTCATTTTATCTCATCTCATCTCAACATTAAAATATCATTCAAATACAAACATTTTTCAATTTCAAATTTTTAGATTTTCAGATTTTTAATCTAATCATTACAACTTTCCAAAAATTCCAAACAAAACACTAAAAAAAATTAACTTTTTCAAATTCCAAACAAAAATAATACTAAAATATTATATTTTAACAATATAAATAATATTTTTATTTAATTTTTTTCTCTCATTTTTCAACATCCCATAAAGCAATATCTTAACTTAAACCGTTTCATTATTATTCACAAACCATCTTACTACTATTCACAAATATCTCATCTCATCTCATCTCATCTCATCTGTTTAACCAAACAAGGTCTAACTCTATCAAGGGCTAAATTTGGGTCATGGACACCCATAAAAGAAATCGTGAACTTGGTTCAGTAAGTAGTAAACATATTATTTGATAAACTGCTTGATATTGTCTTGAACTCAACTTTAAATTAATTAATTTACTATATAAGTCATTTGTGAATACAAAATTATGATGATAATTAAATAAGACAACTCTATAAAAAGCTGCTTAACTCATTTGCTCATGTAAATTAGTTGACTAACTTTGAAGCTATTATTTTTTATGAGATTGTTTTTACCTTTACAAGGAGAACGTCTTTATCATGTATTTAAAAAATAAGAACAATCACGTTTTTAATACAATACTTGATTGGAATATAATAAAAAACATATGTATATATAAACTACATAAGAATATTTACAAAAACACGAAGTTTGTAGATAATAATTCAAATAATCTATTTTCTTGAAGTTAAAGAGCTTGTAAATAAGTTCGAATTCGTTCAAAAAATAAATAATCTGTTTGTACATATAAGATGTAACTAGATGTTAGAGTACTCTAGCTCAACTGACTCATCTTTTAATAAAAATAAAACAGACAAAGATACTGATCAATGGAGGCAGGAGACGGGTTACGGATTCAAACACGAATTTTGTTTTTATTTTCAAATAAATCGGCTGACATGGCAAGAATTGACAGGTGTCTAATGTCTACTGTTAACTGTGGCAGAAACTCTAGGTTGTGTATGGCGAGGTGATTTCAGATTATTTGAATTGATTTATAGATAGTAATTTTTTTTAAAAAGAGTAAAGGTCAGATGTCCAATAGTGATCTCCTCCCGATTTTATTAAAGAAAATCCTCACTTATAGTAGAAGAATACCGTAACAACCAACCAAATCACACTTGATTCATAGCACCCTCAGATGCCCAAACAAAATTTCCCACAAGCCCAGACCAATACAACAAGAATTTATAAACATAAATAAGGAAGTTTCTAACTATCCGTACGCAACAATCCTCTTAACATCCCGCACCCTATATCTGCTCTAGTGAACAACACCCCGTTATTATTGGCCCCTTGTTTACCAAGGCAATTTGCAACCATGTTTGCTTCCTTGAAAATATGACAAATACTACAATACAAGGCACTAAATAGCGGTTTAATTTCATCCCAAAAATCCCACAAATACCATAGCGTACAACTTCCTGACTGGATCCATCCAACAATGACCGTCGAATCTGACTCCACAATAAAATCCCTAAGACCCATTTGTAACCCATCAAGAAGTGCACGACCCTTAGCTATTGTATTCGAAACCACACCATAATGCGTTGCAAACCTAGCCATGGTTTGGCCCTTATCTTCCTTGAAAAATTCCTCCCCTGCTAGACAAACTAGGATTGCCGAAAAAACCACCATCAATATTAAGTTTTAAACCACCCCTTCTCAATTTCTTCCACGCAACCACCTTTGGCATTTTCTTCTCAACCGGCACAAACGGAATATTTAATGCCTTCACAATTTCCAAGTCTTTAGCACTCATCTGCTTGAATTTTCGTTCTATCGAGAAAATTGCTATCAAGCTAGACTTAACCCATCGTGTTACCCCTCTCCCCTCAACCTTTTTATCTTCCATCCATGCTTCGCACCTTGATTTCCACAACGCCCAAGTGATTATAATAGGCATAATTCCACGGCACACACCTGTATGTGTAGACGTTGACGCACGTAGCCACCATACATTGAGAATGCCTTGCTAAGACTGAGTCTGTAGTAAATGAACGCCCAGGATATTAGCAAAGTAATTCCAGACTTTAGTAGCTAACTCCCCCCCACATAAAACATGCTCTGTAGTTTCTTGTTTCGGAGACACACAACAATTACACTTTGAGACCAATGGAATCCCAAGTTTGGCAATATTATCATCCACCGGTATAGCCCCTATTCTTGCTCGCCAACACACAAAGGACATTTTTTTCGGAATATACTTATGCCATAGCCATTTACGCCAAAGACAAAAATCTCCATGCGCCCAGATAATCTGCCAAGTGGATTTTGTCGAAAACAAACCATTCGATCTCGGCTGCTAAACTAGAATATCTTTGCCACTTCGTAACTTCTCCGGCCAAGATATTATTTTTTCAACCATTTGCACAGGTAAAAGAGATGTTAATCTTTCCATATCCCCACCAGCCGGCGTTATAAGCTCCGCAACCTGCAACCGAGAATCAACCACCACCTCCTGTGACGCGACAATAGCACCATCCCCCAGCCAATTATCAAACCAGAAATTAGCCTCCCTACTCCAGATAAAACTCTGGAATTTTAATCACTAAAGGCATAACTGATAGAATTTTTTTCCAAAATCTAGACCCCACCGAAAAAGATAAAGCTGCAGGATGTTCTCCTTTTGCATATTTTGCTGTAAAAATTTTTGCCCAAAAAGATCTACCATCCAGTGATTTCCAAGCGAATTTAATGAATAGCGAAGTTTGCACTTCAGCAATATCTCTAATACCCAACCCGCCTTCCTCCACCAGTAAACAAATGTTCCTCCACGCCACCCACTTCCTCTTCTTTCTCTCCTCTCCAGAACTCCAAAGAAAATTTAAGAAAATAGCATTAAGAGCTTTCAACACCCCCTTCGGTAAATTTATAACTGATAAAATATGTATTGGCATGCTAGATAAAACGTGCTTGATAAGAGTAATTTTTCTTCCAAAGGATAAAATTTTACTCTTCCATCCCGCCAATTAT
This sequence comes from Juglans mandshurica, assembly GCA_022457165.1. Classification (NCBI taxonomy): domain Eukaryota; kingdom Viridiplantae; phylum Streptophyta; class Magnoliopsida; order Fagales; family Juglandaceae; genus Juglans; species Juglans mandshurica. The sequence goes on from CM039619.1 coordinate 39,043,034, forward strand.
TTTTGCACCTTTAAAATTAAAGGTTCAAAAAGACGAATGGTAAACCTTCCCACATGTAATGGCACCCCTAAATACACACACGACCATTTACCCTCTACAAAACCAGTCAACCTAAGCATCTCTAATTTCCTCGCAGTTGGAAACATAGAGGAGAAGAAAATAGAGGACTTTTTCGGGCTCGCCAACTGCCCCGACATTGATTCATAATCATGAATAGTCTTCATCAGTTGAGTCACAGTTTTTTTTTCCCCATTAGCAAAGATAAGAATATCATCAACATAGAACAAATGAGAAATCAACCCACCTCCATTTGCATTGAATGGTCTGACTTTTGCCTTTTGGAATTCGTCCTTTAGCATGCGAGACAAAAGTTCCTGAGATAAAATAAAAAGGTAAGGCGTTAGAGGATCACCTTGTCGGATACCTCGAGACGGCTTGAAGAAACCCTTCATAGATCCATTTAACATAATCTAACACATAGGAGCTGAAATACAATTATAGATCAATCCCCGCCACTGCACCGAAAAACCCAGCCTTCGCATAACTTCTAATAAAAATTTCCAATTCACTCGATCATATGCTTTCGCTATATCAATTTTAAGCATTATGTTCCCACCTCTCGTTTTCTTATTAATGCTATGCAGAAGTTCTTGAGCAATAGAAATGTTATAAAAAATACTACGACCCTTTAAAAATGCTGACTGCTCTTTAGAAATCAATTTCTCCATAATCGGCGAAAGTTGATGCACCATCATCTTAGAAAGAATCTTGTATACTACTGAACATAGACTTATTGGTCTGAATTGTGAAAAACTTCCAGGTTCTTCAACTTTCGGCAATAAAACAATATTTGTAGCACCAAAGAATGTAGCCAACGGCTTCCCCTCAAAAAATTCTACAGCCAACTGAAGTAAATCATCTTTGACAATATCCCAAGCATGATGGAAAAAGCTTGCCGAAAAACCATTGGGACCAGGGCTACTATCCTGCGGAATTCACCACAGTGCCTCCTTAACTTTCGAAAATATTGGAACTCTGCACAAAGACAAGTTATCTGCATCAGAAATAACCAAGTTCAACAGATTCATACCAGGGCCGTCCACATTTACATGTGACTCCATCAGTTGCGCTTTGAAGAATTCAACCACCTCATCCAACAATGCATCACCCGAATCAAGCACCCTACCATCTATAAGTGTCATGCGTTCCAACACTTTGAATTTCTTTTTGCATCTCAGAGAGGTGTGAAAAAAAGCCGTGTTATCATCTCCTTCCGACATCCACTTGATTATGGATTTCTGGCAACACATGATCTCCTCTATAAGCATGAGCTGCAGACGTTTTTGTTTACATCTCAATAATTCACCTTCGATCTCCTGGGAATACGCATTCACAATGGACTGTTCCAGCCCCAGTAGCTCTTCTTCAATCATATTAAGATTAGATTCCACCCTTCCGAATACCTCTAAATTCCATTGTCTCAACACTGGTTTTAGTTTTTTTAGCTTCACCCACACTTACACCATAGGACACCCATGCACTTCCTAATTCCAGTAGTCCAGAACCACTGAGAGAAAATCCTCATGATCACACCACATACGTTGAAACCGAAAAGTCTTTGGACCAACCCTATCCTCTTGAACCAGTTGCGTGATCATGGGACTATGATATGAAGATGTGCGAGATAAATACTCCATTCTACCATGAGGAAAAGTCGATAAAAAATCAGAGTTCACCAACATTCTATCCAGCCAAGCCCGAATTCGCCTGCCCCCTAACCTCCCATTACACCAAGAAAATCTATTACTAGAAGAAGAAATATCTAATAACCCACATTCTTGAATACAATTATTGAACTCAAGACGAGCACGAGAAGAACGAAAAATGCCCACAATTTTTTCCCCTTCCGAACTGATAATATTAAAATCACCCCTGATAAGCCAAGGCCTACCATCCAGATTAACATCACCAAGATACTGCCATAATAAACGATGCTGTTGTTGAAAACAACTCGCATACACAAAAGCAGCCATAACCTGATAATTTCCCAAAGAGAACCAACTTGATAATGCTTGCTCCATGACCGTATAAAGTTGAAATTCGATCTCTTCTGCCCAAAACAGCCAAACTTTGCCGCCAACCTCAACATTATGACAAAAATTATTATAATGTAGCCAACGTGCCCAACGGGAGCACTTATTAACCGAGAGAAAAGGCTCTAACAATGCTACCACCGATGGACGGTGCTTATTAATAATATGCCGTAAGCTAGCCTTCGACGAACGAATACCCCTAATATTCCAAATTAGAATATTCATCAAATCAATAATGCTTATTAGACCGTGTTGTCTGTTCAAGAACAACCATAGCTTTCTTCTTTTTTCCACCCCTCAACTGTTTAAATGGAACTTCATTTTCACTATCCAAATCATAGCATTTAGCGGCTAGTTCTTCTAACTCATCATCCTCCTCCCTTTCCGACAAAAAACTACCCTGCAACCTCAACCTCACATGTTCATCCTCCGCTTCTACAACCCCCTCTGAATTTCGACAAAGCTCATATTCCAATGCTTCATCAATAATTCTCAAAGCACTTCTCGGAGAGGAGATTCCTTCTAACTCTTCATTAATCAACTCCTTTCCCACCATTTTTTCGGACTGTTCAAACCAACTGCCAGGACTTTGTGTCATCACCAGCATCGATTGATCTTGCTTACTGCCACCTTTCATAACTTCTTCTCCCCCAAGCTCCTGTCTATCCATTAACTGCACTTGTGTATCATCTAAATTAAATTGGCTTTGGTTGACTGCGTCTCCACTATCAGACAAATACAAAATTTTCACACCACATTTTTCTTGCTCTAATTTCCTCTCTCGAATCTGATTCATAATTTTTGTCCTTCTGGCCTGATTATTTATTTTTCCATCCCCCAGAACATTCGTCGGCCCCGCCTCTATATTCTTTCCTCCCACAACTTTCCATTCTGGTTTCCCAACATTTCTAGCTTGGGCATCAACCATTTTTTTTCTTTCCCTTCTTCTTTGTTTTCTCTTTAGCATTACATTGTTTTTCCACATGGCCTTGTTTACAGCATCATCCACAGAACGCTGGGACTGATTCGTAGATCACTTCTTGATAATGACTGGTTGCAAGCCCTGGTAAGCCTAACCAAAAATGATGTTTCAAAGGTAGCGATGTTGGGGTATATGTGGAGACTGGTTTTGGAGCTGAAAATGTGTTTGCTGAAGTTGGCTTGACTGTTGGCTGGAGCCAAGGTTGCTCGACATCGCTCAACATACCGCTCGAGCGAAGGCAAGTCAGAGAGGTTTGCTCGAGTCTCGCTCGACACTCCGCTCGAGCGAGACACAAACCCTAGTGTTCGCTTGACACTCCGCTCGAGCCAATGTTCATTTGGTTGTTCGCTCGATCGCGCTCGACACTCCGCTCGAGCGAAGTATGCAGATTTTGCCAAATTAGGGTTTCCAGCGCCACTCACTATATATATGTCATATTAGACTTGTGTTGTATGGTCAGAAGCATATTTTGAGAGAGAACAATTGTCTTGTGAGTGCATATTATGTGAGAGAGCAAAAAGCCCTAGAGAGTGTGAGTTGAGATAGAGTGATTGTAATCTCCTCTGGTTAATAAGATTTCTGCAGCTCCTGTGGACGTAGGCAATTTGCTGAACCACGTAAATACTGTGTTGTGTTCTTGATTGTGTTGCTTTTACTTTATTTGTCATCGTTGGTGTGTGTACTTTGCATAGTATTTCACAACAACTGGTATCAGAGCCAAGGTCGGATCTGAAAGAGAATGATGGCTGGAGATAAAGTGAACGCACCCGGGATCGAGAAGTTTGACGGCACTGATTTTGGGTATTGGAAGATGCAGATTGAGGATTATCTCTATGGGAAGAGGCTCCACCTTCCACTGTTGGGAAAGAAGCCGGAGAGCATGTCTGATGATGAGTGGACCCTGTTAGATCGACAGGTTCTAGGTCTTGTTCGTCTGACTTTATCAAGAACAGTGGCACACAATGTCAGTAAGGAGAGAACCACGGTGGATCTCATGGCGACTTTGTCAGGTATGTATGAAAAGCCGTCTGCGAACAATAAGGTGCACTTGATGAAGAAATTGTTCAATCTGAAGATGTCGGAAGGTATGTCTGTAGCCCAACACTTGAATGAATTCAATATGATCACAAATTAACTATCCTCTATAGAGATTGAGTTTGATGATGAGATCAGAGAATTGATTCTGTTGGCATCGTTGCCAAATAGTTGGGAGGCCATGAGGATGGCTGTGAGTAGTTCAGCCGGCAAGGCAAAACTGAACTACGATGACATACGTGACATGGTGCTTGCTGAAGAGGTACGTAGGAGAGACATGGGTGAGTCTTCGGGTTCAGGATCTGCCCTGATTGTTGACAATAGGGGCAGAGGACATGGAAGATCAAGCTCCAAGAGTAGGGGAAATAGCAAGATGAGATCTGGGCAGCAGATCACATGTTGGAGTTGTGGCAAGCACGGCCACATCAAGAGAAACTGCAAGAATCAAGAAAGTTCTGATGATGATGTTGTGAATGTAGTGGCAGAAGAAATTCATGATGCCTTACTTCTTGCAGTGCACAATCCGATAGATGATTGGGTGTTGGATTCAGGATCTTCGTTCCATAGCACTTCACATCGAGAAATCATGCAGAATTATGTTGTTGGTGAGTTTGGGAAGATGTATACCGCTGATGGAGAGGCACTGGATGTAGTGGGAGTGGGTGATGTGCACATCACACATCCAAACAGAAGCGTGTGGACTTTAAAGCAAGTCAGACATGTTCCAAATTTGAAGAAAAACCTGATCTCTGTGAGACAGCTTGATGACAGGGATTTTGCAGTAGCATTCTCTGGAGGAGTTTGGAAGATCACTAAGGGTGCGCTGGTCTTAGCGCATGGTAAGAGATCTAACTCTTTGTATTTGACATCAAGATCCAGTGATGTGCAGGGAAATACAAGAGTGCAAAAAGGCAGGCTTGATCGCGCGAAACATGTGAGGAAGCCAAATGGAGTCAGCTTTGTCGTTCCTCATGAAAGCCTGGGAAAGTTGGCTAAGGTTGCCAAGATCGGTTCGAGACCAGATACTCCTAGTGCAGTGGGAGTTGTGAATCGCCCTAAGGGCGATGTATGTGGAAGACTGAAGTTGGACTTGACTTTAGTGCGTCTTCTAACTTGAAGACGGGATTTGTGAGTTGCAGAGATGATGGGGCTTGGCTGGAAACAGTGGCTGGCATGTGGAGACCCAGTCTCCAAGTGGGAGATTGTTGGGGTATGTATATGTGGAGACTGGATTTGGAGCTGAAAAGGTGTTTGCTGAAGTTGGCTTGACTGTTGGCTCGAGCCAAGGTTCGCTCGACATCGCTCAACGTACCGCTCGAGCGAAGGCAAGTCAGAGAGGTTCGCTCGAGTCTCGCTCAACACTCCGCTCGAGCGAGACACAAACCCTAGTGTTCGCTTGACACTCCGCTCGAGCCAATGTTCATTTGGCTGTTAGCTCGAGTCGCGCTCGACACTCCGCTCGAGCAAAGTACGCAGATTTTGCCAAATTAGGGTTTCCAGCGCCACTCACTATATATATATCATCTTAGACTTGTGTTGTATGGTCAGAAGCATATTTTGAGAGAGAAAAATTGTCTTGTGAGTGCATATTATGTGAGAGAGCAAAAAGCCTTAGAGAGTGTGAGTTGAGATAGAGTGATTGTAATCTCCTCTAGTTAATAAGATTTCTGCAGCTCCTGTGGACGTAGGCAATTTGTCGAACCACGTAAATACTGTGTTGTGTTCTTGATTGTGTTGCTTTTACTTTATTTGTCATCGTTGGTGTGTGTACTTTGCATAGTATTTCACAACAAGCGACACATCTATCTCTACGCATATCCTAGCAGCTTCCAGTCTCGATACACAAGCGGTAGCGTTATCACGCTTCAAGAAACGACCAAACCCTCCTCCAATGCTTTTCAACATAGAAACATTGAAATAATTCTGAGGGAGACCAGGGAGAGTGATCCAAACAAGAACTAGCGGTGATTCAGCGTCTTCATCAAATTTTGGAGTCCAATGAAAGATTTTATATGGGATCCCAATCACATCTGCCTTACCACGAGCCATAACAGTTATGAAATCCTCCTCGTTGGTAAGCCTGATCAACACATTACGAGCGTCCCGCAATTGTCCCACTACTGACAACGATTTAAGCCCCCATATGTTTTTGATAAACCCACGTATATGATCTAATGATAGTCTACGGTGCAGAAATTTCAGAACCACAGCAAAACAGAACAGTTCTACAGATTTAAAAATTTTCGATTGTGAAAACATAAAGAACATCTCTCCTTCACTGAATCTCGGCACACGTAATTGGATATCAACCTCTGGTAAAACTCGAAATTGGCATAACGATGCACAAACTCAACCCCATCTATATTCCGCAACTGTCCAGCCTGAATGCCGGATGCCTCCTTAACGCTGATCACCCCACCAGAAGGTAGACCCGTCGAGAAGGACAACGGGGCGGCGGGGTGAACCAAGCGAAAAACCTAGGAGCGACTTCAACCTAGAGAGAGAATTGAGAGGCACGCCATGTCAACAAAAATATACTCTATATCTATACCTTTTTTAATGATCTTCCAATTCTTATAGATAGTAATATCTTTTAGATCTTATTGAAATGTATTTAAATGTAAAGAGGTTGAGATATGTATATGAATGTATGAAGTATGTTGAAACTTGAGATGAATTTTAACGTTTTATGAAAAGTTAAAAAAGTAATAAATCTCATCAATAATTAATTTGATATGAGTTGATGTGATTTCATATTCCAAAGACAGCCTAAGAGCTGAATAACAATAATTCCCTTTTAATTTCTTTTTTAAATTGTTTATTTATCAAGACCAGATATTTGGAAGTTATCTACCATATTAATTAAGTTGTTGAAAGTATTTTATTTATTTATTTGGATTTTAATTAGCCAAAATGATATGCCGTTTATATAAGATTAATGAAGCTGGAAAATTGGTCTTGTTTGGTTACACAGATAAGATGAGATGAGATGGAAGTTGAAAGTTAAATAAAATACTGTTAGAAGATAATTTTTTAAAATTATTTCTATTTTGTAATTTTAAAAAGTTGAATTATTTATTATATTTTGTGCTGAAATTTGAGAAACTTGAAATGATTATGTTAACGTCGTGTTTTGTACGTCTTTGGAGTTCCAACAACTTAGATCTTCAAAACAAGGCTTGCGAAAATAAAGAAAAAAGACACTGGGAGAGGGTGGCCTTGGGGCTGGGAAGTCTTCGATACCAAAGTTAGTAGAGTATTTTGAAGTTTGTAAATAACGAGAGTTTAGGGATCCAAGAGCTTTCTCGTACATGAAAATTGTTATTTATACCAGGAGCTTGGGCGGGGACAGATCGTGCCTGCCCCCGTGGAGTCCATGCTCTCTTTACTATTCCTTTCCTCAAAGTTTTTTAATGCGTTGTGCTTCTGAGATAGCGTCATTAATGTGGCGTGTAGCTTAGGTAGTGGTGCTGTCGCTCCCCGATTTGCCTTACCCTACTGGTGTTCTTGGTGGTCCATCGATGTCACCTTGTCATAGGGTCGAGGGTCCCCCTTACTTCCCGCTCGTTTACGTGGATAGATACTCAAGGGCTGGACACTACTCGAGGGATCTCTAGGATGACGAGTCCCATCCCACTGCAGTATGCTCCCACATGGGGGTTGCATTCCAGGGGAGTCTACTTGTGGGTCGAGCCGAGGAATCTATTTATTCTGGATTGGGCCTTCGTTTCTTATTCCCTCACTTGCTCCTCTCATACCCATTAAGAAATCTGAAAAAACCCTTTACAGTTAGCCTGCCAATTCTCATCAGACTCGTACAGTGGAAATTTTTTAATTTTAAACTGGCCTTGATGTCGAGGCTGGGGGCTGCCCCGATGACTTGTGTTTAGCTCCAAAGTTTGAGGTGTCCTCCTGTCGCTTGGCATCCCTAGTAAAGTTTCCCTTTTCGTCCTTGTTGGCACGTCTCTCAATAACTATGCTTGTATTTGATGGCGTATTTTCAGTTGTGTTAGCATTGGGGGCGTCAGGCAGCTCTTTGCCTTCACGTCACTTCGTGGTGCGTATTTTCTAGGATTCGAAGCATCTCGTACTCCTTCCTTCTGCCATGGGGTGTGGGAGATTAACCGCTGCCTTCTTCCTTTATAAGTGCGATTGGATTATGGTTTTGTCTCCTTTCTTCCCATCGTAATCTTCTCGCCCTTCTTTTCTTCTAACTCCCATCCTTTCCCCTTATACCCCTTTCTCCTTTCTCTGTTCCTTTCTTCCTCTTCATCAATGGCCCCTGAGAAATCCACGAAACCCACGACTTCCAGTGGGGGAGACGCACCAGAAGTTGGCGACATCGGATCGTCTTTCTTTAGCACTTGGCGCTCAAGCGTCCAGGTTACTGCTGGCATCTTTGGCCCTTACCTACCAGGTCCTAAAAATAGTGATCTTCGAGGTCCTTGGTCCACGCGAGGGTGCCGTCAACACCGAGGGTCACTCTTTCAGAGTTGCTCTCTTTCCTTCCATGTTTACATGTGGCTTGAGGCTTCCTTTCCCTCGCCTCGTTTGTGATTTGTTGGATCGCCTCGGTCTGGCCCCGTCCCAGCTTCACCTGAATGCTTGGAGGCTTTTGATTTGCTATAGTATCATTGGGCGGCATGCCCTCCTAGAGTCAGACTCGGAGTAGGCCGACCTCACCAACCGTGAGTTCCTCCTTACTCATAAGGTTTTGTAGTGGAAGGGGAACATTTGCAGCTTCAGGGCGACGCATGCCCTCAGTAATCTGGAGCTACAATACCGCAAGGTGAAGGACTGGTCTTTGAAGTTCTTTTCTGTGTCCAACCACGGATGGGAATTCCCGATGGGTCAGGTAAATCGCAACGAGTTCCCGGTTCGAACTGATCGGGGGAGGGTTCTTAAGGATAAGGTGGTGCGTCCGACGGCTACCCTTGCTGAGTCGAGGCGTATCGCCATTATTAGGGAGTGGGTGAAGAAAAACTCCAACAACGTCTTCTCAGAAGCCTTCTTTCATAGGAGAGTCTGAGGGTTTCTTTGCCTCCCCTCGGTCATGTTCCTTTTTATGACTGGGTGACTCTTGCCCGGCCTTAGGTCACCCCTACTTGGAAGCGTCCCTTGAATTCTTCTCCAGCGAGCAAGGGGATGAAACCTCACTTGCAGGGGACTGGGGTCGACAACAAGCCTCTTTCCGGAGTCTCGATTTCTGATGGGTGGGTGCTGGCTACACTTGAGTCCCATCGTCCCATCGTCCTGGCAATGCAGGTGGAAATGTCCCATTGTGTTGTTGGAATGGAGTTGTCGATGAAATCTTCTTCTTTGGAGCCCTATAGGGCCGCCCCCACCGACTGGCATTTGTGGCGTGGTCCCGAAAACTGATGACCTTGCCGCCCTACTCTGAGAAGCCTTGGCGGTCAGGGTCCCCCGACAGGCTGACACGGGGCAGTGTCCTCCAACGGTCTCCTCCACTTCTAACTATCGGCGAGGTCGAGGCTTGCTCGGGGGCCCCGCCTCTGCTGCATCGACGATCCAGTTTATGCGGTGAGTGGAGAGGAGCCTAAGTCGCTCAGAGGCTTGGACTCCTTTATTAAGAGGGCGACAACCGCTACTTCTAATAATCGTGTCGTAGAGGTGGAGCACCAAGCAGAAGGTGGGCTCCTTCTTGATGTTGTAGCCGGTGAGGGTTCGGTGGATCTGTGCGAAGATCCACTTGTCCAAGTGGGAACGATTGCTGAAGAGCTGGTCCCGACTTACGTAGAAGGTGTTGAGGGTCAGCCTCCGACCCTTGCTACTGGGGAGGATGCTGACAGGGTTGGTAGAACTGAGGCGTCCGCACAAGCGCTCGATACAGAGGGTTTGGTGGAAGTCATCCCCCCTTTGGCTCAGCTGGAAACGCTGGGAGGGGGGGGTGCCGCACCAAACCCATCAGCCAGGCCATCAAATGTTTATCTGGCTTCTTCCACGAGGTTTTGCAACTTCTTTTTCCTTTCTTTCGTTGTTTTTTAAATTGCTTTTATTGATCGGTCCATATTGGCCTCCCTTGTTGTCAGAGTTCCTCTCATCTGGCTGCCTACATTGTGGATGACAAGAGGCTGTTAAGTAGGAAAACCAAGCCCTTCGCGTGATAACCCAGATTGGCCTACGGTACGCTTGCGGCGAGAGAGATGAGAAGGAATGACTGGAGCAAGAGCTGAGGAGGGTACGGCTCACCTTGGAGGAGGGTAGCAAGAAAACTAAGAAGCTTAGCCGTCGTCGGAAAAAGCTAAAGGAGAAGGCGAGGGAAGACGCCGATCGATGGGGGGCTTGGAGCGAATTTTCCCGAGTGCAAGACGTCGCCTCCCGCCTGGATAGTTAGCTGAAGTTGGCCATGGGCGTTCATGATACCGCGTGGGAGCATGGGTGTGCTGAGGGCCTTAGGTTGTTGCGGGATCACATTTTGGAGAGTTCGCAGCTATTTGCGCATACTTTCGAGAAATATTTGTGAGAGCTTGACCTTACCGAGGTTGTCGTTGACAGAGAAACCTTTGAGTTCGGCCACAAGCTGGGGATGGATGTGATCCTTGATGCTTTTACGGGTCCTACCTTCCTGGCCATGTCCGAGCCTGTTGCTCCTGAACACGGCAATTCTGAGCTTGAAGTCCCTGAGGTTGACGCTCCTGATGTCGAGGTCTCTAAGTATGGTGCCTGACGCTACTACGCCCTAGCTTCTTTGTGTCGTTGCTGTTATTTCATTTTGTTCTTCTTTCTCTTTCTTTTTGTAAATGTATATAATTGTGCGTCGTCGCCATGTGGCTCGTGTATAACTTCTAATCATTAATGAAACTGCCTTATACTTTGTTGTGCTAGGTTGGTTGTCTTTACGTATTCTTCTCCGATGTTTCCTTCTTCTTATTTTTCTTCCTTTTTTTTTTTAATTTTAATTTTAATTAATTTTATTTTATTTTATGTTTGGCTTGGGGGTTTTGTTACCAGAAATTATGGGCTTGGCTTTAGGTGAGGGGATTGTCATCATATAGACTTTTACGGTCCACCCCACCAACGCCTAACCTATTCCTGACGACCTTGTTGGCCGACAGCTCTTATGCTTATACTGTCTTCGTTCGCCCTTGTTAGGCACTTGTCCTCTTGGGGCCTTTAGCGATATTGTTTGACGAGGCCGATGTCTCTCCACTTCTTCTTTATACAAATTTCCTCATTTTTGCCGTATGTCTCTTGGATGCGCTTTACTCTGCCTGGTCCTTCAGTTCTTCCATTTGTTGTTGATATGCTTTATTTTGCTACGTAACTTAAAGAAGAGAGAAGTGCCATTAGCGTACGTTGGCCCTCGCTCGCTGTCGTCGGCTTGGAGGGGATGGAAGTCCCCCCTTAAGAGTTAAGCCGTGTTAGGGAGACTCTGATCACCTCTTTGGGGAGAGGCCGGTTAGCGTTTTGCTAACCCGCCACTATGCCCCTCCAAGTAACACCGTGGCCGTGTAGTTGAATATAACTAATCTGGGCTACTTTTTGCTACAATGGGGGTTGGGGTAGATTATTCGGGCAACCATGGGGCTGGTCCGGCTCTGCACCCCAGGAAGACAAGGCGACCTTTGGCTCGACCCATCTCCTTGGTCCACAAGGAGGTAGGTTGTCCTGGTAGTTTGAGACTGGACTCGCTTTCACTCGTTGGCATTGCGTATTTAATTCCTAATTGAAAGATAGACATGTCATCATAACTTTATCCTTAGCTTTGTAGGAGTTAGACTTCACAAACCTAGGCCCTCTAGCCTATGATGTGATTTGCTTGCCGCTTTTTACCGGGTTGTTGATGTCTGCGTTCCTTGGTGCAGTATTCGGGCTTTTGAAGGACCTGGCCTGCTCTCCACTGGGGATGGGTTAGGATGCCTCAGGCCAACCTGCCCCTTTAACCCTCAGGAGGTACTTTCTTTGGGCAGCCATGGGGCCAGTTCATACTTTATTGTGATGGGAGCAGGGGCTAGTAAGTAGTCGGTCAGCCGAAAGACCAAACCTGCTCTCCTCCGCAGGAGGGTCCGAGTGGCCTCTGGCGCAACTCGCCCCTGCTACCTTGCGAGGAGGTAATTTATTCGAGCAGTTTGGGACTAAACCCACTCCCACTTATTGACATCGTGTAATCTGCCATTCAGTTAGGCTATTCGGCCTTGGAGGTGGCACACCTATTGCTTTGAAGTTTCACCGTTAGAGACTTTGTTCATGTCGGGCAGTCGAAAGACTAGGCCCGCACTCTATTTGGGAGATGTTGGTATGGCTCAAGTCAAACCCACCCCTTTGATGCCCTGAGGATGTAACTTCTTCAAATGACCGTGGGGCTGGTCCACTCTTTCGTTGCGATGGGAGTTAAGGTAAGTATTCAGGCAGTCGAAAGGCTGGACCCACTCTTCTTCGCGGGAGGGACCAAGCGACCTGTGAAACAACTTGCCCCTGTTACCTCGACTAATCTATTTGGGCAGTTTGAGACTAAACCCGCTCTCGTTCGTTGACATCGTAGGGATGTAAGATTTGGGTTAGGCTGGTGCTGAACCCACTCTTCGTTCACAGCGAAGGTTGGGGTAAGTCTTCGGGCTGCTAGGGTTGTTGAACTCACACTCCTCTACAGGAGGGGTAGAGTAGCATCTGGCATGACTCACCCCTTTAAATTTGGTAAGTTTTCGGGTCGTTTGCAACTGGACTCGCTCCCGTTTGTTGACGCTTACAAAGAAGGTAAGTCTTCATTTTCGAGCAATTGAGGACTGTTCGGCATTCCGTTCTAGGAGGGATAAAGCAGCCTTAGGCATTACACTCATCTCTTTAGTACCCCACGAGGGAGATAAGTTTAGACAACGATATAACTAGTCCGCTCTTCGCCACAATAAGGGTCGGGGTAAATTGTTCAGGCTGTCGGCCGGGGGGGGGGGGGGGGGTAGAACGGCCTTTGTCCTAGTACCCTTTCGTCCTGTGAGAGGTACACTATTCGAGCAGTTTGAGACTGGACTTGCTCCCGCCCATTGATATTGTAGGGAAGGTAAGTGTTGGGTTAGGCTGGTCTGCACTCCGTCGCAGGAAGGATGAAGCAGCCTCTACCATACTCATCCTTTTGGTACCCCATAAGGGAGGTAACGTTTTCAGACAGCGATGTAGCTGGTCCGCTCTTCTCGGCGGTGGGGGTTAGGGTAAGTTGTTCGGGCTCCCCCGGGGGGAGGGGGGGGGGGAGGACCCGCCCTCCATTGCGGGAGGTGTAGAGCGGCTTTCAACCTAGCCCTTCCCTTGATCCCGCAGGAGGTACGCTGTTCGGGTAGTTTTGAAATTGAACCCGCTCCTACTAGTTGACATCATAGGGAAGGTAGGCATTGATTCGGCGGTTATTTTTGCAAATTATGTTCAAGTCTGAAGTAGGTGTGGTGCACTGTCCTAGAAAATCATGCCTTTTATTAAACAATAAGAATTTACAATATTTAAATAACAATTTACAAGATACGGGGAGATAAAGCCTTTAGCCGGGGAGCCTTCGCCTATTTTTCCTTTGCCTCTGGGACCATGCACCCTCCCGCTCTTCCTTGAGCGGTAGGGTGAGTCACAGACTGAGGCCTGCCAGGGGTGGCGGTTGATGGCTTTCTAAATCTGTCTTTCAAGTGCAGAAGCTATCAAAGTAGTACATAGATGAGTTCCATTGTCATTTCCACAGGGACAATAGTATTCATGCTGAGCAAACATATAATGAAATATATTTTGGGTGAGGAGCTTGTTTGTGAAAGGGCTATTTATGCAACCAAGAAAAGAAACAAGAAAAGTATATTTATGTACTGATTTGAAGGGTATTAATGAAGAATGGTTTGGGTCTTTTCTCTATTTTTTTTTAATAATTTTCTGAATGCTTGTAGACTTAAAAGAAATGGAAATAGAAAGAAATGAGGAAAGAAATTGAATGCTAGAGAAATTGGTGCAGGAAATGTAGAGATTGCAGTAATAGCAAAACAAGTGACACAATATGTCAAACACTTGGGCTACAAGAATGTTTCCTCCTTTTCCAAATTCTGATTAAGAGGTCTAACTCTATAACTCAATTATCAATCTAGTCTAAGCATTAACAATCGGAAAATGAAGATTTAAAACCAAATTTTTAGTCTAAAGTATCTATAGAGTGCAAATAAATTTACTATGACTACTAACCATGAAAAACCTTGAAGATATTATCAAGTTTCTGCTGTGCCTTACGTCAACAGTAGAACAAGAACAAGAGTTTCTGGTTTTGACTTACCTCAACAAAATCAACTTGCAAAACTATAAAATGGATTTTTATCATATCAGAATCACTCTAATCAATAGTTTAGTGCAAGAGAATCCATATCTTGTAGCTCAAGCTGTAAACTTAGCCTAACATCATTCTCTCATGGAAATAGAAATTAAAACAATTAAATTCAAACTCATAAAAGAGTGCTCTGTGCATAACAAAACTGCCAACAAAATTTCAGAATCTCTACTACTAAGAAAATAAAATCATCTCCAACCAAAAACTGAAGCCGAAAATCCACTAAAAGAAAAAAACGGAAGAAAAAAAACCAACAGAAAAAAAGAGGGTGCTGCGCATGAAAAAATATTTCCTTTTTATACTATGCGTTGAGCCTCAGCAGTGTGTTTTGTTCCAGCCGCGTTTTGCGTCTCCACTTTCTGCATTTCGCGTCTCAGTCCAGCACCAGTTCACCTCCAGCCAGCGTTTCGCGTGAGTGGGTCTGCTCGTGTCTTCTCCTCTGCAGTGCGTGATTCCCCTTTCCTTTTCCTTTGCAGTGCGCGTCTTAAGCCGCTCAATCCAGCCCCTGCTCTCACATCTCCCTTTCAACCTACCTGCGTGAACTGCTCTGCACCTCAAGCCACGTTCTAGCCCCTGCAGTCCCGCGTGCGTGAGTGTGCTACTGCACGGCTTGAGGCCAGCTTCTGCCTTCCTCATTTTCTTTTTCGTTTTGTGTTTCAAATCCCTAGCCCCTTAGTATTTGGGTGCTGCACGTTCAATTGGTGGGACTCTTCCAAAAATACTCTACATAAAATTGGGACTAAGTGTTCACAATGGAAAGGGTAAAATTGAGATATTAATTCTGATGTAGTTTAATAGCTGCATAAATCTTTTTGAGAGCAAAATATCATGATTTAACATTGAGTCAAGTACTAAAAACTACTACATAATTAAGTGCTTAATTCATTTTTTGGTTAAACAATTCATTCACTTTAGCAGCTTAATCATGTAGTTTTTGACACTTTATCACACCCCCCAACTAGCAGCTTAAACAATTCATTCACTTTAGCAGCTTAAACAATTCATTCACTTTTGACACTTAATCAAGAGTGAGCCACTAAACTCAAAAATCTCTACAAAAGATCTATCTTATTGAAATCCTGGGCATTAGAATGTAGTCAAGTCAGGTTTTAGCTCAACACTATAAAATTCTCAAGAGCTCAAACAAGAGAAATGTACTTAAGCTGAAGATCTTTGAGTGCATCAAGTGTGTGAACAAATCTCCATTTGTTAGTTTCAAGATTTCTCACAACAGTTTCAGCCTAACAACTTTTTTCAAGAAAAATCAAAAGGTCTTTACTCCAATTCAAAACCATTACATTGGTGGCTTTCACGCTATCACACTTTGAAAGACCCATTTTTTTTAAACATATCCCGGTGATAGGAAGCCTTTTTCCAATGCACTTGCACCATTTTTTTTATCACACTTTTCCTAGGCCATTAAGATATGGTTCATTGTAGTTCTTGCTAGTTGCTTAGAAGAAACCACTGGTTGTCATCAAACAAACAACAAAAAGTATCTGCTTGTGTCAATTAAGGTCATCAATCAATAGCTTTGAAATAACTTTCCCAAGTTTGAGTTTCTAAGATTTTATCATAAGGTCTAGTGTCGAACTTAAACCTAAACCAACGGGAATTAGTGTAGCCCAAGACTGCAACTAACTGATCTTAGGTAGAGAAGTGTGAAAATAGTAACTTGGCAGTAACAAAAAATTCAAATTCAGACCTCACAATTATAAATCCTGAGAGACTAATGGTAGAAGACTCTCCTCACCCCCCAACTAAAAGTGGGCAGTGTCCTCACTTCAAATCATGAATAAAACAAGGCAAGAAATAAAATAAGGCCGAAGGAAAATACCTGAGATGGCTGAAGGGATCGTGAACGTAAAAATGAAACCAGAAAAAAATAAACAATGCTGAACCTGAAAAGATATACTAAAGAAAAAGAAAAAAAAGGAAAGAACAAAGCATAGAAATGAAACAAATAAAAGCAGAAAAAAAAAGAAAAAAAATTTAAAGCAAAACAAAAATGAGCTAAGAATCATGAGAATAAGTGGGATCTTCCAAAGGAATGGAAGTATCCTCATGTGAAAGTTTTGCCAAAAAATATTTAAGTCATTGGACATTGACTTTGAAAGTATTTCCATTTTGAGGATTAGTAATCTCAACAGTTCCATATGGAAACACAGCCTTAACTGCATAAGGACCACTCCACCTCGATCTTAATTTGCCTGGAAATAGATGGAGGCGAGAATTGTAAAGTAAGACTTGTTCATTGGGTTCAAAATTCTTTCTCTAGATGTGCTTGTCATGTAACACCTTCATGCGTTCCTTTGACAATTTAGAATTGTCATATGCATCTCGCCTAAGCTCATCCAATTCTGAAATCTGAAATTTCCTCACAGAACCAGCATGGTCAATGGAAAAATTAAATTGTTTAACTGTCCAATATGCCTTATGTTCAAGCTCAACGGGAAGATGACATGCTTTTCCATATACCAAGCGATAAGGGGACATGTTAAGAGAGGTTTTAAAGGCTGTCCTATAAGCCCAAAGTGTATCAGTCAGACTTAAAGACCAATCTTTTCTGTTGGGGTCGACTGTTTTTTCTAAGATGTGCTTAAGTTCCCTATTAGCTAATTCAGCTTGCCCATTCGTTTAATGGTGATATGGAGTGGAAACCTTATGGTGTATACCATATTTTTTCATGAGGGCAACAAAGGGTTTGTTGCAAAAATGGGTTCCATTATCATTAATGATAGCTCTAGGCATGCCAAATCTAGCAAAAATGTTTTCTTTCAAGAACTTAAGCACAACCTTGTGGTCATTTGTTTTACATGGGATGGCTTCAATCCACTTAGAAACATAATCAACAGCCACGAGGATATACAAATAACCAAAAAAAGATGGAAATGGCCCCATAAAATCAATCCCCCAACAATAAAAATCTCAATGACCAAAATGGGTTGTAAAGGCATCATGTTTCTCTTAGTGACTGTGCCTAGTTTTTGACATGGTTCACAAGTTTTGCTAAAATTATACGCATCCTTAAACATATGCGGCCAATAAAACCCACTTTGTAAAATTTTTACAACTGTTTTATGTGCAGAAAAATGTCCCCACAAGCCTCATTATGACAAAAAGAAAGAACAACTTGTATTTCATGATCAAGCACACATTTCCTTATGATTTGGTCAGAACAAAATTTAAACAAGTAAGGATCATCATAGAAGAATGACTTTACCTCATGCTTGAATTTTCTTATGTCTTGAGCACTCCAATGGGGTGAAGTTTGTCCTGTCACCAAAAAATTGACTATGTCAGCAAACCAAGGCAAATTTTCAACTGACATTAATTGTTTATCAGGAAAAGAGTCAAGGACAAATGTAAGCCGAGACAAGTGGTCAGTGACTACGTTTTCAGCACCCTTCTTGTCTTTGATGATAAGGTCGAATTCTTGGAGAAGAAGAATCCATCGGATTAAACGTGGTTTAGCATCCTTTTTCGACAATAAGTACTTTAACGCTGCATGGTCAGTGAAAACAACCACAGGAGAACCAAGAATATAAGTTCAAAACTTATCTAATGCAAAAACTACAGCAAACAATTCCTTTTCTGTGGTAGAATAATTTCTTTGGGCTCTATTTAGAATTCTACTTGCATAAGAAATGACATGTGGGAACTTATTTCTACGCTGTCCAAGAACAACTCCTATGGCTACATCGCTAGCATCACACATTATCTCAAAAGGAATAGACCAAACAGGGGGTTGCATGATAGGGGCTATAATGAGTAAAATTCTCAATTTATCAAAAGCATCTTGACAAGAAGAGGTCTATTCAAAAGAAACATCATGCATAAGTAACTCACACAAGGGCTTAGAGGTAGAACTAAAATTGTGAATGAATCTCCTATAAAACCTAGCATGCCCAAGAAATGATCTGATTTCTTTTACTATTTTGGGTATAGGAAGCTTGGAGATAAGCTCGATCTTAGCTTTATCACCTCAATACCTCGTGATGAGACTATGTGACCAAGAACTATGCCTTGTTGAACCATGAAATGACACTTTTTTCAATTGAGAAGAAAATGCTTCTCTTAACACCTGGCTAAAACAACTTGTAAGTTGGTCAAATATGCATCAAAAGAACTACCAAATACTGAAAAATCATCCATGAATACTTCCAAACAATTTTCAATCATGTCGCTGAAAATACTAAGCATACATCTTTGGAAAGTAGCTGGTGCATTACATAGTCCAAAATGCATTCTTCTAAATGCAAAAGTGCCAAACGGGCAAGTAAAAGTTGTTTTCTCTTGATCTTCAGGTGCTATTTCTATTTGGTAAAAACCAGCAAATCTATCAAGAAAACAATAGAAATCATGGCCAGCAACTTTTTCTAACACTTGATCAAGAAATGGCAAAGGGAAATGATCTTTCCTAGTGGCGGCATTCAACTTCCTATAATCTATACACATTCGCCAACCAGTAGAAATCCTAGTAGGAATCAGTTCATATTTCTCATTTTTCACAATGGTAATCCCATATTTTTTTGGAATTACATGAATGGGACTTACCCACTTGCTGTCCGCAATAGGGTAGATGATTCCCACACCAAGTAGTTTCAAAACCTCTGTTTTTACTACCTCTTTCATGGTAGGATTTAGTCTCCTTTGCATCTCCCTAGAGACTTTAGCATTTTCTTCTAAATAAATTCTATGAGAGCACACAAGAGGATTTATACCTTTTATATCCACAATTGTCCACCCAATAGCACCTTTGTGCTGCCTTAAGACTTCCATCAGTCTCCCTTCTTGATTATGAGTGAGTTGGGCTGAAATCACCACTAGGAAGGTGCTGTCCGGACCTAGAAATGCATATTTCAGGTCATTCGGCAACAGCTTCAGCTCTAGTGTTGGGCTTTCATTTGCTGAAGGCTTCAAATTTGCTATCAACGGTGGGAGCTGCTCAATTTTTTGTCTCCATTTAGTCTCAAATTTATTTTCTGCATTATAAACAGGAGAAACATCAATGAGGGTGTCATCAATGATGAGATCACAAATATTTTCTAACTCAAACAGTAGGTTAGTGGGCTGGTATACCAAATAAGTCTCTTCCTCAAGGATGTGTTCCAGCAAATTTACTTCTTGTACATCTTCCAATTCTTGAGGGTCATGTTCAAGGGTCATGTTCCGTTCAAGGGTCATGTTCCCAAAACTCAGCTTTAAAACACCACTCCTACAATTTATTAATGCATTTGAAGTAGCAAAAAAATGTCTCCCAAGAATCACGTGTGCTTAAAAAGAAGATTTTGGTGTCAAGTGAACATCCAACACAACAAAATCTACAGGGTAAAAAAATTTATCCACTTGAACTAAGACATCCTCAACAACCCCTCTTGGCATTTTAATAGACCTGTTCGCTAGTTGTAAAATGATAGGAGTAGGTTTTAATTCCCTCAAACCAAGTTGCTCATAAACATTATAAGGCAGTAAATTCACATTTGAACCTAGATATAACATTGCTTGACCAATTTTTGAACTTCCTATAACACAAGCAATTGTTGGTGAACCGGAGTCTTTATATTTTGGTGGTGTATTGCTCTGAATTATGGTACTGACCTGCTCAGTAAAAAAGGCTTTCTTTTGCACATTTAATTTCCTTTTAACAGTACACAAATCTTTTAAAAACTTAGTATATGTAGGAAATTGTTGAATAGCATCTAACAAAGGGATGTTAATCCTAACTTGCTTGAATATTTCTAAAATTTTAGATTGGTGTTTGTCTTTGTGCAGGGGAGCCAATCTTTGAGGAAAAGGAGTAGGTACAGGATATGAAATCTTTTCAGTTTCATTTTGTTCAACCTCACCATTTTCAGCCTCATTTTGTACAGGTTTAGAGACCTTAACAACCTTGTCTAAACCTTGAGCTGGAATGTTCACCACCCTACCATTTCTCAAAGTAGTGACTGCCTTCACTTGCCTTACATTTGAACTCTCAACCGCTCCTTGAGGTGGTTGACTTTGTGGATTGGGTTGAGGTTGTGCAGGAAATGTTCCTTTTTCTTGAGAGCTCCATGTCGTAGTCATCTTTGTAAGTGTGCTCCGAATGTCATTTATCGCTTGAGAGTTTTGATTGTTGATTGTTGCTTGACCTTGCATAAACTGTTGCAAGGTGTTTGGCAATTGTTGTACCGTCTCCTCAAGTCCTTTCTTTTGTATTGGAGGTGCTTGAATTGTGAGTTGAGAGGATCCCCGGAGCCAAGGCTGCTGGAGCTACTTGCTGGTCATTCCTCCACCCAAAATTTGGGTGGTTTCTCCATCCTGAATTGTAAGAATTAGAGTAAGGACCAGAATACGGTTTATGTATCATATTTACAACATTAGATTGGTCCAACAATACCTCTTTGAATGCGGGGATCGTGGGACACTCATTAGTTGAATGCCCATGATCCTCACATATGCCACACTTCTCAGAATTTTTATGGACGACATGCACTTCATTTACTTTTTTCAATTCGATAGCTTCTATTTTTCTAGACAACAAGGTTAATTTAGTACGCAAATCATTATCTTCCTTTAAAGTATATTTTCCATGACCAGACTCAACTTGCCTAGACCTATCATGCACATCAGTTGTGTCCCAAGATTGAGCATTTTTAGCAAGGTAATCAAAATATTCAAATGCTTCCTCAGGCACTTTGTCAAAAAATTCTCCATTACACATGGTTTGTACAAATTGGCTCATTTTAGGTGTCAAACTTTCATAAAAAAAACTTATCAAACGCCAATTTTCATAACCATGATGAGGACAAGCATTTAAAAGATCATTGAACCTTTCCCAACTTTGATAAAAAAGTCTCAGAATCTTTTTGGGTAAAGTTCATGATTTGTTTTTTAAGTGCATTTATCCTCTGGTTCTAGGTCTCAATGAATTTAGCCACGTTTTAGCCTTATCTTTCAAGGAAAATGGAAACAACTTTAGTCTAATAACCTCCTCAGTGCATGTCCGATCCATGAATGTAGAACATACCTCTTCAAACTCTTTGATATGAATGTAAGGATTCTCGGATTCTATGCATGAAAATGTGGAATTAATGGAATCATTCCAGGTTTGAAATTAAAGGCATATGCATTCAAAAGTTGGATTATGCATGAGGGTGTGCTAGTTCTGACAGGTTGTAAATAATCTCTAAGTGTCCTGTTCTGATTCACTACATCCCTATCATAATTCTCATTTTCAGCCATGGTGCTATTAGTGTCAGAAGATGATTCAAGAGAAAGTGATGCTGAGGTAAAAGATGCTTGTGATTCTGTCCTAACCAACCGAGAAGTTTGGTCCCCAGTCCAACCAATGATACAAACAAGAACATAAAATAAAAGAATATGCAAGACAAACAGGAAAAAAATAAAAAATAAAAAATAAAATAAAATAAAGAAGAATGTCACCCAAGCTATGAAGAGGTTCACAGCACCACAAACGTCTTCTCAACAATATGAGAATGCTCTGCTAAACACCAGTTGTCCCCGGCAACGGCGCCAAAAACTTGATGGCTTTCTAAATCTGTCTTCCAAGTGCAGAAGCTATCAAAGTAGTACAAGGATGAGCTCCATGGTCATTTCCACAGGGACAATAGTATTCAAGCTAAGCAAACATATAATAAAGTGTATTTTGTGTGAGGAGCTTGTTTGTGAAATGGCTATTTATGCAACCAAGAAAAGAAACAAGAAAAGTATATTTATGTACTGGTTTGAAGGGTTTTAATGAAGAATGGTTTGGGTCTTTTCTCTATTTGTTTTGAATAATTTTCTAAATGCTTGTAGACTTAAAAGAAATGGAAATAGAAAGAAATGAGGAAAGAAATTGAATGCTAGATAAATTGGTGCAGGAAATGTAGAGATTGCAGTAATATTAAAACAAGTGACACAATATGTCAAACACTTGGGCTACAAGAATGTTTCCTCCTTTTCCAAACTCTGATTAAGAGGTCTAACTCTATAACTCAATTGTCAATCTAGTCTAAGCATTAACAATCGGAAAATGAAGATTTAAAACCAGATTTTCAGTCTAAAGTATCTATGGAGTGCAAATAAATTTACTATGACTACTAACCATGAAAAACCTTGAAGATATTATCAAGTTTTTGCTGTGACTTACGTCAACAATAGAACAAGAACAAAAGTTTCTGGTTTTGACTTACCTCAACAAAATCAACTTGCAAAACTATAAAATGGATTTTTATTATATCAAAATCACTCTAATCAGTAGTTTAGTGCAAGAGAATCCATATCTTATAGCTCAAGCTGTAAACTTGGCCTAACATCATTCTTTCAAGGAAATAGAAATTAAAACAATTAAATTCAAACTCATAAAAGAGTGCTCTGTGCATAACAAAACTGCCAATAAAATTTCAGAATCTCTACTACTAAGAAAATAAAATCGTCTCCAACCAATAACTGAAGTCAAAAAACCACTAAAAGAAAAAAACGGAAGAAAAAAAACCAGCCAAAAAAAAGAGGGAGCTGCGCGGGAAAAAATATTTCCTTTTTATACTGTGCGTTGCGCCTCAGCAGTGCGTTTCGTTCCAGTTGCGTTTTGCATCTCCACTTTCTGGGTTTCGCGTCTCAGCCTAGCACCAGTTCACCTCCAGCCCAGCATTTCGCGTGAGTGGGTCTGCCCGTGTCTTCTCCTCTACAGTGCGCGATTCCCCTTTCCTTTTCCTCTGCAGTGCGCATCTTAAGCCGCTCAATCCAGCCCCTGCTCTCGCTTCTCCCTTTCAGCCTGCCTGCGTGAACTGCTATGAACTTCAAGCCACGTTCTAGCCCCTATAGTCCCGCGTGCGTGAGTTAATGCCTCGTTCCCGGAGGTCCAGAGAGTTAGCTCTTAATACTTAAAATTAACTTAAATAACACAACTATAAAATCTAGAAAATCCCATAAAATATTAATTCATTTAATCAATCCAAAAATCTAAGTTCTTCCATGGCGAAAATAAAGAAATCCCCAATAACATAAATTAGAAATTCTCCAAAAAAAACTCGAAAACATCCTCAACTCATCAAATCAAATACCCAAAAAATAAATCAGTTTACTAACTACGACTCTCACATAAGTATTTGTACCCTCAGACACTTATTACACTACGATCATCACATCTTACTAAACTTTTTACTCTTGTTCTCCAGCTGAAGCATCAAAATTATCTGAAAAATATATGGAGATAAGGGGTCAGTTATCAACAACTCAGTAAGCAGAGAACATATACCAGAGTGTAAACATGAGCATTTACAGAAATCAGAATGCAGAACAAAACATTTTCATTTTCAGAGTGCGGAAGCAAAACATGTTATCAAAATATTAGAGAACATTTAGAAATAATCTCATTCAAAAATATTCTTTGGCATAGCATAAATGCTCATTATCATCATCAGAACATCATATCAGAACAGAGGCCATGTATAACCCCGATGGTAGGGTTGTGCATCTGCGGATAGCTAAGCAGAACATAAAACACTCTGTCACCAAGGTGTGCACTCAAAACAGAAACCACTACTATAACTCGTGGCAGGGTGTATCCACTATTATTACCCGTGGTTGGGCCGTATCTACTATTATAACTCGTGGTTGGGCCGTATCCACTATTATTACCCGTGGTTGGGCCGTATGCCACTATTATCACCCGTGGCAGGGCCGTAACTGAACAGAGCGGAAACATAATCAAATTCAGAATCAGAGAGTCATGCCAAAGGTTTTCAGAAATCATGTTTTATCCAAACAGAGTACTGAACAAAATCTTCAGAACAGAACAAAATCACATCACAACATAATTTATGCACAAATTTCATATTTGCTCTCTTTTTTCAAAGTTCAGAAACAAAATGTCAGAAATAAGCTCATGTCTACCCAGTCATGACAGAAAATACTTTCTTCTTAAACAGAATCTCATGAGTAATGCAGAACAAATAACTGAGGTAGTTCAAATTTCTTTTCATAATTAGATATGTATATTTTCCAAAAATAACCTCAGCTCATTTTATTTTAATGCAAAGTCTAGCATAGGAACTCCGCTTACTTGAACTTCTTAGCTTTTTCAGAATTCCTCAAAAACGTCGGACAATAATTAATCGTCACCTATAAAATAATCACGTAATTCTCATAAATTTTCAATTAATCATGTATTTCGATATTTAATCCTAAGTTTATAAAATAACCTATTTAATTCCTCAAAACCTAAAATTACAAGTCATCACTTTCTAAAATCGTCAATGCTAATTTAATACTATGACTAAAAAATTTAAAAGTAAGACCTATTTATTATTGAAAACCAACTATAAAGTTTAATACTGGATAATATAATTATTCCAAAATATTTTAAAATAACCCATAACAATTTTTAAATAGACTAAAACATATCTAAAATGTAAAAATAACATTACACCAATATTACTTACTATTAAAATAAATCTTTACTTAATAACATGTTAAAATACTTCAAAGTTTTCGTAAACATAAATAGAATTAAGTCTATTAGTATATATTAAAATTTTTTTAAAACATACTAACACAACTTACACGAAGGGTAAATAATGTAATTAAAATACTTGTTTTCATTTAACCTAAAGGCATGCATCACGGCCTACGCGCATAAACCATCGTATTAACAATGTAAAATAAACATAGACTAGTAATCACACGGAGGCTCACCGAAAGAGGAGGGAAACGTGCGGAGGAGCAATGGCTAGGTGATGGATGACAGTGGTCACGGCGGCGGGGCAGGCGGCGTGCGGCAGACCAAAGGCTAGGCGGAGGTCGATAGTGGTGAGCTCGATGGCTGGGCAATGATGTTGCTTGAGGTTGAGGCAACCGGCGTGGAGGAGTTGCTGTATGGATTGCTCTGTTTATGGTTGAGAAAAACAGAGGTTCATCGTGTGACTGTAGGTGACGTGGTGACTTCCTTGCACGGTGGTTACAAGGCTGGATATAGCGGCTGGCCAGCAGTCATCGATGGTGTCCTCGGGGTTGGGCACCGTGTGGTGGCTTCGAATGAAAGAGCAACGGGCTAATGTTGCTCTGTTTTTTGGGCTAAAACAAGGGTCTACGTGTGATGGGTGTGGGGATGCCGTGGGTATGGAGAAAAGGTGGCTGGTCGCGGCGATTCACTGCTGTTGCTGGACGTTTCATTGGACGAGGACTAGAGGCCGTTGGTGTGCCGAGAAGGGGTAGTAACCTAGTCTAGGGTTGCAGGTCGTCGAAGTAGAATGAGGCTTTGCGTGAACTGCTCGTGAAGTGAAAAACTTATGAATAAATAGTGATGTTGTTAACCCTAGTGGAATAGACGTGCATGCAAAGGATACGAATGTGCACGTTGTGGGTATGGTACAATGTCTTACGGCTTGGGCTGTTTGGTCATTTCAAAAGAAAAGTTTTGGCTCCGTAGTGAATAAAGAATAATAAATGGGCTTTTTCATATTAAAAATCCAAAAGAAAATTTAGAGAGCGAACTTAGTGCTTTGGCCCGAATGTTACAGTGAGTGTGCTGCTGCATGGCTTGAGGCCAGCTGCTACCTTCCTCATTTTCTTTTTCGTTTTGTGTTTCAAATCCCTAGCCCCTTAGTATTTGGGTACTGCACGTTCAATTGGTGGGACTCTGCCAAAAATACCCTACATAAAATTGGAATTAAGTGTTCACAATGGAAAGGGTAAAATTGAGATATTAATTCTGATAGAGTTTAATAGCTGCATAAATCTTTTTAAGAGTAAAATATCATGATTTAACATTGAGTTAAGTACTAAAAACTACTACATAATTAAGTGCTTAATTCATTTTTTGGTTAAACAATTCATTCACTTTAGCAGCTTAATCATGTAGTTTTTGACACTTTATCAGCAATAGCGGCGGACAGTGCCTCTGTCAGTGTCTTCGGTAATCTTCGGTATTATGTGAGGTGGACCTGTGGTATGTGCAGTAGCGGCGGACAGTGCCTCGGTCATCGTCTTCGTGGGCGGCAGAGGTGTTGGCCTCGTGGATGGTAAACGTGGGTCGGTCGAAGCGAGGTCCTGGTCCCCTCACCGAAGTTTCCTCGTTTCTCTTGTTGTGGGAGCTCTTTTCCAGCTTCTTGTGGGCCTTAGCCTTGGCTGGGGCCCATGCCTTCCTCTCCGCTCGCTTTGGCTCATTTTTGCTTGGCTTCGTCAAGGCCCAAAGAGTGTCACAGGAGTCCTTCTCGTACCTAAAAATTGCAATTTATATCGGGAGTCTGGGGGACAGATCGTGCCTGCCCCCATGGAGTCCATGCTCTCTTTACTGTTTCTTTCGTCAGAGTTCTTTAATGCGGTGTGCTTCTCCGACAGTATCATTAATGTGGCGTGTAGCTCAGATAGTGGTGCCATTAGTGCAGCGTGGTTCCCAAATTTGCCTTACCTTGCCGGTGTTCTTGGTAGTCCGTCTTGTTAAAGGATCGAGGGTCCCCCTTACTTTCCGTTTATTTACGTGGACAGATACTCAAGGGCTGGATGTTGCTCGAGGGATCTCCATGATGGCGAGTCCCATCTCCTGTAGTATGCTCTCACTTGGGGGTTGCGTTCTAAGGGAGTCTACCCGTGTGCTGAGCTGAGGAATCTATTTGTTCTGGATTGGACTTTTGTTTCTTATTCCCTTAGTTGCTCCTCTCAAGAAAGGGGGGAAAAACTCTTTATAAATTAGATGAGATGGATTGATTTATATAACCAAATGAGGCATAAGTGGCAACCATCCAAATTAATACCTATACCCTCGTGCACATGCACTTCAGCTTGCTATGTCATATTCAATTCCACCTAGGATTCAGGACCTGTATTGTGCGGTTGCATCTGGACTGCCATATTTATTTTGTTAGAGTCAAGATAAAGTCAAGAAAATTGCTAACAATTTATCCGGGCGGGTATATTGATCAGATCCACTCAGCTTTTGGCTTCTCTTTCTTTCATGGTTTAAAGATTCTCAAAAGACGTAGGGAATAATCAACATTTGGGAACTAAATATATAACTTCATCAAATAATTAAAAAAAATGTAAGAATAGGGATTAAGGAGAAGTTTGAATAGCGAGTTGAGATGAGATAAATTGATATGAAAGTTAAAAATTAAATAAAATATTATATTTTAATATTAAATATTTTTCTTTCAACTATCTGATGTACACTTGTAAAAAATTTATTGCCAAAACCCCCCATCTCTTACGCATTGGCATTGCCTCCTTAAAAATCAGTTATGTACTGTGTCCCTAATTTATACAACTTGTTTTATCTCATTGTTACGAAGTCATAATGTGGCCGTGACTTGTTAAAAATAAAAAATAAAAAAAGCAAACATAGAAGGTAGAGGGAATCTAGGATTTTAATTTTAATATTTTTGTATTTTCGAGTATCATTTTGTTTTGAATATATATTTTTATTTTTTTTTAAATTCTCTTAATAAGTCACATGACACCAGATTGATGACACGTCAAAGAGATAACATGATTGGTATAATTTAGAAAACATAATAATATTATTATTTTTTTAGAAAGACTATAGATTCTCGTTTGGTTACACATATGTGATAATATGAGATGAAAGTTGAAAACTAAATAAAACATTGTTAATGTAATTTTGTAATATTATTTTTATTTTGAGATTTGAAAAAATTGAATTGTTTTTATATTTCTGTGGAAGGTTGAAAAAATGGTAATGAATAAATAAGATAATATCATATGAGATGAGATGACTTGTAAAAACAAATCAGGTCTCGAGGGATGTTTGGTAATTTTTTTATTTATCTCATCTCATTTTCTTTAAACATCACTCAAACACAATTATTTTCAAAAATCATTACAGCTTTTTTAAATTTTCAAATAAAATATAAAACATAATTCAACTTTTTCAAATCTTAAAACTAACATAATATTAAAAAATTATATTTTAACAGTATTTTAATTTTATAATATTTTTATTTAACTTTTTCTCTTTTATTTTTTAAAATCACATAAAATATTATACTCAAACTATTTTACTATTATTCACAAATTATTTTATTATTATTTATATATTTCTCATGTCATTTTATTTTCTAAACATCACATTACATATTTCTTATTTTTATTTACAACTTTTGAAAATTACTTGAGGTTTGTACGTACGCGAAAAATGGTTGTGTTGTATTTTGTTTGAAAAAAAAAAAAAAAATACATGTAGCTGTGTCGTCACCGTGGTGAGATTCTCAAAGAGTAATGATATATATATAATATATTATATAATAATGTGCTAAAATAAAAGTACTTTTATAAAAAGTGTTGTGGGCAAATCATGGTTGAAAAATGCAAGTAGAGCGTCGTCGTACCCGTACCGAACCGAGTGCTTTACAACTTACAAAGTACCAGCGTCTATCATTCCCCATATCACTCTCCCGTTGCCCAACAAATGCCCAAACCATTGACTATGCTGTCTGCAGACTCCTCTTGAATGTTACTTTGTCTCACTGGGTGCAGCAAAGCCGCACAGTCACAGAGATAGTGATGAACGACCTCTCTAGCGTAGCTCCGAGAGACCAGCATTGTTGTTCTTGCAATCCCATTCCTCCTCTATTCCTCTACATTGTCATACCCCTCTTTCTTCTGGGTCTCTTTGTCTCCATTTTCATGCTCATTGTTGTCCACAACGCCCTCTTCTTTGCCTCTTTTCTTGTGCTCTCGGCTCTCGTCCTCGCCTTCATTGTCTGGAATACCCATCACGGGAAGACGAAAAGGGCAATCCTTTTCTTTCTTCGCTCTCTTCCTGAGTCTGACCTTAGGGTGGCTCGTGAGGGACAGCTCGTTAAGATCACTGGGGTACCAACCATTTCTCTCTTCCTTTATCTTTATTCTTTCCTTTTGCTGGGTTCGTTACGATTTTCGTGTGGCACCTTTCTAGTTTTGGTTTGTGTTTGGTTGCTGAGAATATAAGGCGCAAGGAGGTTTAATATGAAATTGGCAGTGTTAAGGTAACTTTTGGTTTCGTTTCATCAAAAAGAAAAGTAAAAACCATAAGTGTGGAAACTCCTGTTCAAAATAGAGAGGAAAATAACGTATTTCCTTCTAACCAGTCATGGTATTCTTAAAAATTTGAGTTATTCTTACCGGGCTGTCTCTCTCTCTCTCAATTGAAACTATTAGGGCTTGCGATGAGATGAAAATTTTGTCAATAATAGTAAATAGTTTGTGAATAGTAATTAGATCATTTGTGTAGATTATTTTTTGGATTTTGAGAAATGAGAGGTAAAAAATTGAATAAAAAATATTATAAAGTTAAAATATTGTTAGAATATAGTTTTATAATATTATTTTTGTTTGGTGATTTGAAAAAGTTGAATTGTTTCTTATTTTTTATTTGAAAGTTTGGAAAAATTGTAATGATTAATTTGAAAATTTTGTATTTGAATTATGTTTGGGAAGAAGATGAGATGAAAGTTTTGGGATGAGATCTATTTCCCAAAATTTGACATGTTTGACATGTTTATCTTCTGTGTTTCAAATTTTGGGATGAGAATTTTGGAGATGAGATGAGATGAAAATTGTAATGCTGCTCTGTTTATCTTCTGGATAATTTCCTTTTTATTCTCATATGTGGTCCGTTTTGTGCTTATATTCTATTTTTTTATAATTATGTGCATGTATTCTATTAGCAGATTATATTTTCCTTCTACCTGGTAGAAGACCAATTCTTTTGTAATTCTTATGATTTCAGATTGCATCATGTGGGAGTGTCGCTCTGGAATCTTCCTATGAAAAAGTTACCAGATGTGTGTACGCATCTACACTTTTGTACGAGTACAGAGGTTTTGATTTCACACCAGTGAATCTCAAGAGACCATGCTTTCGGTGGAGTTTATCGTATTGTGAGGTGCATAACTTCTACTAAGCCTTTCAGCCGTTCTGAGTATTCATTTTTTTATATGTAATATTCCATTCTCATTATTAAAAAACTGTTGGCTGTCCTGATTGGATTGAATATGATGTTGATCATTATGAAGGTTGATAACTGGTATCATTTTCATGTCTGTTTGAGACCTTGAGCCAATTTTATGCATTAAATTAAGGTTAATTTGAATATTTTATTTCAAGTAACTTCTTCTAATGCAGAAGCATTCCATTATAACAACATGCTTTCAACTCATATCAAGACAACCTCTGTTGACTCCAAAAATTCGGTTGTCCTTGTGGTCTAAAATTTCATAATCAGTAGCTCACCAAAACACCTCCATTCTTTCTACTTCCTCTCACCTTTTTTTTTTTCACATTCAATTTGAAACAGTAACTTGATATAGTGAACATTTGCATTGCCTAAGCGAAAATGATTTTAGCTGATTATTGCTCTCTTTTTTTTAGAATTGGGAGTACTTCTAAGTTTTGGCATTATGTTGACATCCTTATTCGCTCTGCTTGTTTGTGCATATTTTTTTTCATCTGCCGAGCATAATGTATTATGAAGTATGGGACGATTTGAAAACATGGTCTCTGCTCATATTGTTACCTCGGATTGCATCTTTATTATTGTGGAACATCAATTTGTTACCGTATATCATGTTCATAAAATAGAATTTGTGATGATGCTAATAGATGCATGGGTGTGACTTATCTCCCTTCAATGTATAAAGAGCACATGATTTATAAAAAAAAATCTATAAGAAGGGTTTCATGATTGAGTTACTGCAATAAAGGTTCATGGCTTTGAAAACTATTTAGATTGTATATATTTTCTTTTAAAAGCCTTTTTTTTAATTGGTCCCCCCTGCCCCACTTTCATGGAGCGTTAGCCTGTGGTGCTTTGGTGGTTTTCACCTTCTCAAGTCTCTGATTGTGACCCTAATATGCTCTTGCACATTTTCTCAGCTTACTCAGGCCTACAAGCAAAAATCCACCCGAGGTATCCGTAATTAATGTTTGGCATCTGTTCTAACTACAAATGCAATTGGTAACAGTGAAAGTCGTACTCTTGTGTGCGGAGCCCTGTCAGAACTTTTTAAAATAATGCATGTTGCTCTGCCATCGTTAGATATCTAACTTCATATCAAAATTTCGTATTTGATTCACTACACATTAGAAGGAGAAAGAATTTATAGATCACATAATTCAAATAGTGTCTACTTCAACTAATTTTTTGAGTCATGGTAATTGTTCTATTATTCAGATAGTGTCTACTTTATATTGATGAGACACTTAATAATGTATACGGCTATTTAGAAGTTTAGCGATCTCCCCTTGCTCTTGTGCAGCATATAGCAAAGGATACCCATAATCATTGTATGTAACACCCCCTTGCCGTCGGCTTGTGAATGCCACATCAACATACATACATAGATACATAGTGCCAGGCATATGAGATCCATACACATTAGTTTGAGTCGTCGAAGGCAAGGCAGCAAGTTAAGGTAGAGGAACGGGAAAGCTATTAAGGTGACTTAATACCTCAAAAACCATAACTTAATTATTAGGAAACAATACTGCAAAATGTGAAAAAAACTCAATAACTGAAAGTAAACAATATTCTTGATGTCACTATGTCATCATAATCCAAAAACCTAACACTATGTTCAACACTTGAACTTGACTTGTCCACGGTCCTACTGGTTCTGGCCTGAAAACTCATCTTCATGTTTGTCACTTTGGGACATCTAATATATCAAAACAAAAATGAGTTGAATACTTAGCAGATAGTACATCATGCAGTAAAAAGGTTCCGAGTAAGGTTTTACCTTCAAAAACATTTTTAAATACAATGAAAGATTTTCTCACATATTATAAGGCATTTATCACTAAACCTTTACGTACAAAGTAGCCAATACACATGTACCCTTGTGTGCAAGGTTGTGTATCAGCCCATAGTCTATAGCCATAGGGGGTGCAACATGTGGCGGATCACACATTCTCAATGTCCTTTAGTGTGGCACATCCACCAATAATATTGCATTAGCACCAAGCCTCATCATATGGCCAAGGTAAAACATTCATAACATGGCATTCATTCATTCATCATTGCTTATTCTGATGATTTTCATACCATAAGCTTTTCATAATATTCATATCATTATAATATCGTAACTTCCATGGCATAAGAATAATCATCATGACCCACATAACGTTCACA
This sequence comes from Juglans mandshurica, assembly GCA_022457165.1. Taxonomy (NCBI): domain Eukaryota; kingdom Viridiplantae; phylum Streptophyta; class Magnoliopsida; order Fagales; family Juglandaceae; genus Juglans; species Juglans mandshurica. Next base: position 39,075,556 of record CM039619.1, read on the forward strand.
TGAAAAGCATTAGCGTAATTTTCATAACATGAATATGTTCATTACTTTCAAATAGCACATGCAACAGATTAGATCATTTGCAAACTTGATTTTCATGACATATGAGAAGGTGCATAAAAAAGCGCTTCCATGAAAGGTTAGGATCACACCACATTACTTGAAGAACTCTTTTCAAAATGTAACATTTTTGCAATAATTGTTAAAGGCACAACCATACTACTTTGTTTCTTAACTCGCTCAACGGCTCAATATCAAAACTTCCTTTGCAACTTAGGGAAAACATTTGCAATCCCTGGTTTGAGTATAGGAATGTGGTGAATTAGATGCCACATTGCTTGAGAGGGAAGTCCTACCTGTTATTATTATTTTAATGGACTCCAATTATAACAATGACTAGCCATATTTGTGTATGAGCCCAAATGTGGCTTGGCTTTCCGTTGTGATCGTTACACCATTACTATCAAACTCTTTTTACTCATGCTAAGGTTGATTAATCCCTTTTTATACATGCTTTCCTAAATAATATAAGATTTGGTTTCCTTTGTTTAACAGTTTCAAAGAAAATAACTTTTTTTGTTCGTGGATGATCACATTAGACAGTTGTGATGCTGTCTAGGAAGAATGGGGTTCACTCTTTTCCTTGGAAGAGTATTTGGATGAGTAAGGTGCCTTCAAAGGTTGCGTTCTTTGGCTGGTCTACTTCTTTAGGGAGGATTCTGACATTGGATAATCTTAGGAAGTGTGGATTAATTGTTTTGGATTGGTGTTTCTTATGCAAGAAATCTGGTGAATTGGTGGATCATTTATTATTACATTGTGAAGTGACTAGGCTGTTATGGTATGAAGTGTTCAATAGGAGTGGAATGACTTGGGTGATGCCTAGGTGCGTGGTGGATCTTCCGGAGAGGTTTAAGGGGTAATGCGCAAATTGCTGCTGTTTGGAATAGACCATGTCAGAAAACAGAGGGAGCTAAGAAGTCAGGCTCCAAAAAACAAAGGGAGCTAAATAGACTGACATGGTCTATTAATTATGAGGGCAGCTCAAGCAAAGGAAAATTCCTAAGAAAGGGGCTGAAAATTTCTTTATGAAGCCGAAAATTGTATCTTGGAATGTCAGAGGGCTTAATGAGGAAAATAAGTGACTTCGGATAAAAAATCTGCTTCGGGAGTGGAGGATGGATAAAATAGAGGGTTGTGAAATTATTTCAAGAAGCACTGTTCGTAGCTTGTGGAATTGTTCATATGTTGACTGGGTGTTTCTCACATCTCTTAGGGCCTCGGGTGGAATATTAGTTATGTGGGATTGAAGGGTTGTGAATAAAATAGAGGATTACATTGGGGAGTATACAGTGGAATGTTCTTTTAAAAATGTGGAAGATGATTTTATGTGGGCCTTTGCCAGAGTGTATGGGCCGAATCTAAACAGTCAAAGAAGTCTATGGGAGGAGATTGCTGGGTTACAAAGTTGGTGGGACATGCCTTGGTCCATACGTGATTTTAATGTTATTAGGTTCCCAAGTGAGAGATCAGGGGAGAGTAGGCTTCAGCCTACAGCGAAGGAGTTCTCGGATTTTATATTTGAGTTGGGTTTGGTGGACATTCCTCTTATGGGTGGAACATACACGTGGTCAAACAATCAAACGTGGTCTTGATTGGACAGATTTCTAGTTTCCTCGGATTGGGAAGCCCATTATCCGGAGTAATGTCAGAAAAGACTAACTCGCCTTTGTCCAAATCATTTTCCAATCTTGTTAGATTGTGAAGGTATTCGTGGAGGGCATAGGTATTTCAAATTCGAGAAGATGTGGCTGAAAAGTTAGGGTTTTGAGGAAAGGTTCAGACAATGGTGATCCTCCTATCTAATATTTGACACCCCAAGTTTTGTTTTTTTCAGGTAAGCTAAAAGCTTTAAAAAAAGACCTAAAGATATGGAATGCGCAAGTTTTTGGAGATGTAGGTTATCAAAAGAAGTCTCTAATGGAGGAACTACAGGAGATAGAGAGGGTAGAGGAGGGTTTGGCACTATTGATGGAGGCACTCTCTCAGAAGATAGAATTAGTTCCAAAACTTGAGAGAGTTATCTTATTGGAGGAGATTTCATGGTGTAAAAAATCTCGAGCATTGTGATTAAAACAAGGAGATAGAAGCACAAAGTTTTTCCATAGAGTGGCCAATTCACATAGTACTAACAACATTGAGATGTTAAATATTGATGTTGTTGTGTCAACGGAACTTCTAGTGATTCCGGAGCATGTTGCTGGTTTTTTTGAACAATTAAGTACCGAGCAAGTAGTGTGGTAGCCAAAACTAGATGGATTAGCATTTGAGACCATTGAGCAGCAAAGTGTTGCCTGGCTGGAGAGGCCTTTCGATGAGACAGAGGTTTATAAAGTGGTGAGAAAGATGGTCAAAGATAAAGTACGTAGCCTGGACAGTTTCTCTATGGGATCCTCCAACCTGTTGGGAGGTAGTGAAGGATGATTTGATGAAGGCTTTTCAGGAATTTTTCTCATTGGGTAAGTTCTAGAATCAATGCCACTTTTATTGCGCTAATTCCCAAGAAGGTACGGGCTGTGAATGTCAAAGATTTTCGGCCTATTAGTCTTGTGAATGAGGTATATAAGATTATTTTCAAGGTTTTAGCAAACTGCTTGGGGGAGGTGTAGGGAAGGATTATTTCGAGACCCCAAAATGCCTTCGACTTTGTTTTGAAGTTGTGTTTGGATTGAAGGTGAATCTATCCAAATTGGAGTTGGTCCTAGTTGGAAATGTTCGAAACCACCGGTGGCTGGCCAACATTCTTGGATGCAAGGTCTCCTCAATTCCCATGAAATACCTTGGACTTCCTTTGGGGGCCTCTTTCAGGGCTAAATCTATATGGGATGAAGTAATAGAAAAGATTGAACGCAAATTGGTAGGCTGAAAGAGATTGTATTTGTCTGAAGGTGGTAGGACCACCTTGATCAAGAGTATGTTGTCCAATTTACCAACTCACTTATTATCTATGTTTCCAATTCCGGCTAGTGTGGCAATCTATATTGAAAAAGTCCAGCGTGATTTCCTTTGGAGTGGGTTGGGGGATGAGTTTAAGTTCCACCTGGTCAAATGGGATAAGGAATCAGAAACTTGAGGATATTCAATCAAGCTCTTCTTGGGAAATGGTTGTGGCGATATAACATGGAGGGTGGAGCACTAGGGAGGTACAAAGGGTGTATGGTTGGGGGGTGTTCGCTCGACACTAGAATTGTGATGGGTGACGGATCTAGAATAAAATTCTAGCATGACTTATGGTTTGGAGATCGTGCTCTTAAGGACACATTTCCTATAGTTTTCAAGATTGCGTGTGAATAGGAAGCATTAGTGGCGGATCTCACGGAGATGTCCGGTGGCTCAATCCAATGGAATGTGAATTTTATGAGGGCGGTGCATGATTGAGAAGTTGACAGCTTTTCTATTTTTTTCAGAGCCTTGTATGCCATGAGAATGAACACTCAGGAAACTGATAAGTTGAGGTGGATGCCCGCTAACAAAGGTGTTTTTTCTGTTCGCTCCTTTTATGAGATCCTCACCAATCTGCAACATAATAACTTTCCATGGAGAAGTATTTGGAGAAACAAGGCGCCCCTATAGGCGAACTGTTTTGCTTGGACAGCTTCTTTGGGCAAGATTTTGACTATGGACAACCTACGAAAAAGCTAGGTGATTGTTGTGGACTGGTGTTGAATGTGCAGAAAGAATGGTGAGACTGTGGATCATCTTCTACTGCACTGTGAGGTCGCTAGATCAGTATGGGATGATGTCTTTAGAAGAATGGAATTAGCCTTGGTTATGCTTGCTACGGTGGTTGAGCTCCTAGCCTGTTGGAAGAATTTGGGCAGAATTCCACAAATCTTAGTAGTGTGGAAGATGGTTCCTATATGTATTTTTGGGTGCCTATGGAAGGAACGAAATGATCGGACTTTTGAAGATAAGGAGCAAACATTGGAGGAGACTAGATTGTTTTTTATTAAAACTTTGTTCCTATGGGCAAGTGTTGTAGATTGTAATGGCCTAAATTTTCATGATTTTCTTGTTACTATTTTTTCTTCTTAGCTAGGTATAAACCCTTGTATACCCCATGTGTACTCGGGCTATGCCTATTCTTATCAATATAAATATCTTTTACCTATATAAAAAAAGAATATGATCCCTTAATGCCTTGTGCAGTATATTTGGGTTGAGAGGAATGGTTGATGTTTTGAAGATGACGCTCGGTGGATGAATTTAAACATTTTTTCTTTAATACCTTATTTCAGTGGGCTTTGGCTATTGTGTCTAACGGAAATAGTGTCCATGATTTTCTTGTTTCTTTTTCTAGTTCCTGACTTGTAATCAGGTTCAGTTTTTGTATACTTCCTATGTACTTGGCTTTGCCTTGTTACTTGTCTCAAAATCTTATTATTCATCAAGAAAAACATTTGACAGTTGTGTTGATAAGGATACTCATACACTAGGTTCAAATGCTAAACTTTTGTTTTTGATAAGACAAACATTTTATTAATAGAAGTAAATAGGCATAGCCCAAGTACACAGGAGGTATACATGGTGGACTAAACTTAATCTCAATTAAACCTAGCTTCTACGGTTATTGTGAGCCCTTAATGGTCTTTAGTATTTCTGTTTAACACTATAGCCTGCTGTAATTACTCCAATTATTCATCCCCTTGGCTGAATAGCGGGTGTCAAAAGCATGAATTTCAGGATGTGCAGGCTACTGTTCACTGGATTTAATACTCTTGTGTGCAGGGCTTTGTACTCACAATATTTCTGGTTTTAGCTTGCTCCAGGGCTTTCCAGTCACTCTAAAAACCCCTAGTCAGATCTGGTCTTGGCCCAAGAACAAGTTGTTACGGCCTTAAAATTGTGAAGTATTTGTTTGTGCTGTGTGTGTACGTGTGGGCTGTGTAATCAGCTATGTGATTGTGTAGTTCCCCACGTTGTAACTCCAAAGTGTGTTGCAATGGTTATGGAAAATTGGGAGTCATCATTAAGACGACTCAGTAGTGGTAAAACTCATGGTGTCAAAACTCAAGCATTCCTTTAGGGAGGTCTAATCATCAACCTTAGGGCTGTCACAGTCTAATAGACTGTAGTATTTTTATATTTTTCCCATCATGGTGTGTATACATCGATTCCGCCCACATAGCTAAGGCTCAATTTACCAATGACCATGTTGTATTATATGATCTATTTATGAAGAAAGTCAAGTGACAGAACCTGTCCACTTGAGTTTCTTTGACAGTCTTTTGTTTCCTCGCCTTCTCTAGCCTTAAAATGCTGTATGTTATTGTCAGATGGAGGCAATAGGGAACAATTTAGACTCGTGATATACAGGAGGAAATCTCAAATTTCTAGGGAGAATAATTTCTAGCTTTCATATTGAATTCATCTTTAGAACTTCCACCCAGAATTGCAGCCTCTAGGAGTCCTTTAAGGCTTGAAATAAGGTGCCGTTAAGGTGTTAAAGTAATGGAAAACATAAGGTTAGTGTACTGATTTCACTGCTGCAAGACAATCAGAGATTATTTCATTCAAAGGTGAAGAAAAACATTGAATTTACTCACCGAGCAGTGGTGGGAGCAAGAGGAAAAGGGTGTAGCAAAGTAGGGCTTCAAATTTTGAAGCTTCTAATCTTGACAGACACATTAAAGGGAAGTCAGCAGCACTTTTTTGCTAAATTATTGAACAATTGTTGAAAATTCAAGACTTTTCTCAGCAATGGGCTGTGGCAGATCTAGAAAAGGGTTTCCTAGGCTGCTACCTTGAGTTCTTGATGAAAAATTAGTGGAAGATGGCTGAGAGGAGGCGGCAGGCAGTGGAAAAGAAGGGTTGGATTTTCTGGCACCAATGCTAGGATTATATGGAATATAATCTGGGTGACAGCCAGCCCTACTGGCCTGTAGAATCTTGGCACAATGTCCATTCCTAGAAGCTTTTATTGTGGATTTTCAGTCAAAGCACAAATTCTGGTAGACATGGCAGACTTAGGGCTCCTTGGAAGTTTCCTATGTCTTGTACCCGTTAAGGCAACACCCTAGGTTAAATGTGTAGGTCACGACGGCCTTGTTTTTAGGGTCTGTAAAGTCCTCAATTTCTGATTGGGAAGCTGTCCCCATTAAGGCAACTTTTCCTATTTCTACACAAGACCTATTAGGAACAAATGAGGCAAGTATTTTTTTTATCCTCTCTTTTTTTCCCCTACTTCCCTTCTATATTGAACCCGAAGTTAAATAAAGTCAATCAGCACCAAAATATTCAAGCAGCAGCTATGGGACATAATTTATAAAATGAGTGGCAAACCTACATGGTGCATAGGAATAGTTAAAATTCTTAATATATGTAACTAAGTTAATACACATTGAACCATTATATAGAACCTTTAAGAGAGTGTCAATCACATTGATTTCCAAAATTTGGTTGCAACTTTTCTTTCCTTACCCTTTTTATGTTTGCATGAATGGAGAGTGGGACTAAGAGTCCTTTATACCATGTGTCAATGTTACTCTGTATCAAGAGTTATAACTTACAAGCCTTTCACTTCTTCTAAATTTCAATAGCCTTGTGGATTTAATTGGTTACAATGCTAAAACGTCATGGGTTGAGAAAACCAAAAGGCAGCATTAGGAAAATTAAAAGACTGTTAATGTTCTGGAAGGTAGACAGTTATCCATCATTATGAGGAAGAAGATTGCATGGATGAACAGGAACAAAGTTTCCTAATTGCTAATGCTTCCATGATTATATATTGGTCTTAGATGTAGATTAGCTCCCTTATAATTTGTTGTTTAGGATTTAAAAATCATTGCCACCTCTATATATTTGGAAAGTTTGATATCATTGTGGAATTTTAACATTTTTTGGCTTTGTATTTCGTCATGACAGAGGGCCGCCACTGACTTTTACATAACTGATAGAAAGTCTGGTGTCAGAGCTTTGGTGAAAGCCGGTTCTGGATGTAAAGTTATGCCCCTGGTCATTGAGAGCAAACTTGTGAATACTACCAGAAGATGCAGAACTTTATCTCCTCACCTGAAGAAATGGTTAAGAGACAGAAACCTCTCAGAAGAAGCACGTTTACTGCGTCTTGAAGAGGGGTAACATGTTTGTTTAGCTGAAACCTTAAATTTACTTCTGATTGTGGGCATTGTTCTTTAGAACTGATAAGCTGCAAATTCCCTTAAAATTTGGCAGGTACGTTCAGGAAGGCAGTTGTATGACTGTGATTGGAATGTTGCATCGAAATAATGATATATTAATGATTATGCAACCACCAGAGATCATCTCCTCAGGATGTCTCCACCAAAAGCTTCTTCTCCCAGTTGACATTGATGGGTTGATCCTACAGGTGCCTCAAATGGCCAGCCTTGTGACAAACCAAGAGTCAGTGCACCAACCAGACCGGTAATGCCTGATAATTAAGATAATTAGGACTGAGCTCGTGATATCCGTAGAGAGGCTATCTCAAAAGAGCAACTGCTACTATCAGAGTAACTACTAAAGGGCTGCACTCATTGTCTCTCTTAGGGGAGAGAAGAAAAAGCCAAGGGAATCCACTCCTTAACTGTGAAGCTGATCTTTGTGAAGTGCAGAGGATCTTTTTTGTTTTCTCATTAACAAGAAATAGTTGACTAAGGGATTAGGCCAAACATAAACGTATTAGATGAGTGTGTATGAGATAATTAGGGTAATATTTTAAATTTCTGGTAAAACATTCTGTAGAAATTTGGCCCTAATTTAGATTTATAATTCTTCTGAATTTTCAGTGGCCATGTATCTTCGCCTGCTATAGTTGTTTCTTTAAGAAACGATGGTTTATCAAAGAATGGTATATGGAATATAAAGAATGGATGCTTATTACATATCTGTATTTTCTATGTCCAAATAAATCCCCAACCCCTTCCAAAAAAAAAAAAAAAAAAAAAAAAAAGAAAGGAAAATACCTTGCGGTGTACACTTTTTATGGCAAACAGGGTTGCACTGACCTTTTTGCCAAAAATGCTTCTTGCTATGCTGATGTGTACTTTTAGGTCTTTTTATCAGGTTCGCCCTTCTCTTTCCTCTCTCTTTTGCTCATCCGGTACAACGCATGAAAAATCTTTCTACATGAGCGGACTTTCTTTTCCCAGTTGGTACTAATGCCATGGATGTCATGAAAATCACCGTGTCTAGCAAGGTTTTGAATACCGTATCGACCGGTACAATCGGTATTTATTGTGCTGGACCAATAATCGGCACGGGAAGATAGGTGTTTTATTTTGTACCTGGTTAAATACCAGTCATTTCGGTATATTTTGGTTAATACTGGCGTGTTTTCTGTGTGCGGGCCGAAATTTTATATTTTTGTATTTTCAATGTATTTTCGTAATTTCAATCTAATTTTTACATGTGAAGACTATTTTCTTAACTTTTTGTAATTTTATTTTCTCGAGAATTGAAAATCAAATCCCTACTCTCCTTTCGTGATAAAGATGAGTGATTATTTTTTTAATAGTTAGATTAAGAACTTAGAAGTATTATAGAGTTTTTTATAAATATGTGTTTTAACTTTTTAAGATTTGTATTGATGTTATTTTAAAATATAAGTTATATATATATAATTTATTTATTTATATATAGACTATTCCAACACAATATCTAAAATAATATCGATATCAAAATATTTTGTTTCAGTATCTTAACCAAAACGATCACCGAAATAGTATTCAAAACTTTGATGTATAGTTACAATAATCACTTGCAAAATTAGCATGTTTTCGAAGATGTTTCCCAACTTTCCGTACTACGCATAAAGGTCAGTACACCATACTAGTTTGGGCCTTAGACTAGAGCTGCCATGGATTTGGTACTTGCGGTCCAATTTGGTTTTGGATCCCCATGTATTTTGATTGAGCATTGTCGTGTAACAGTTTGGGGGGCATCATTACTGTTTTGTTAGGTCGCTTATATATTTGCTTTTTCCTTATTGAGCATGAATGGGCTTTACTAGCGAAAATCATCGGGTCTATAAAAATAATTATAAAGATAAAAAATTTATTAATTGACATTATTTGATAGAGTATCACTAAGTCAAACTTACTTTAGAATAAAAACAAATTACGATCTGACGTATTATATCAATTCATTGTAGACAAGTTTTTTTCAATTAGCATGGTTCACAAGCAACCTAGGCTATTTTCCATATGCCTAAACACACTAACTTTTTAGGCAAGTAGACGTGGATTTCTATTTTGTTTTCAATAATTATTTCTAGGTTTTAATTTTGGTTTTTAAATCTAAAAATTGGTTCTTAACAGTAACATATATACAGAATATACAGATGGTATATGCCGAGTCCCTATTTATTTTTCTGGTCATGTGTCACGTAGACTTCACTTAGGAAAACCTTGTATATGACATGTTTTCTGAAAACATCTCATCTAATCTCATCTAATCATTACAATTTTATCAACTTTTAATACAAAATAAAATAAACAATTCAAATTTTTAAAATTTTAAAATAAAAATAATATTAAAAAATATATTTTAATAATACTTTATTTAAACAATTCATCTCATTTCATCTCATCTGTAAAAATAAACCACCTTTAGTTGCGTCTTTGCCTCTTAAGTTTGCCAAAGGACCACTTTTAGATGTATTATTATATATAAAAAAAAATCAATAAATGAAAGGAAAATAAATATTTTAATTTAACTAATGAAATGAGTGTGTAGGCCTAGCTAGGGCATAGACCTTCAATTCTACTACTCCTTTATAAGATATTGGGGGTAAAAGATGGCTCTGCCTGGCACTAACTAATGGGACATTAACGTCCTAACAAACCTCAATTAAAATTATGCTCAATCACTTTCTAAGACAACTTTGTACAGCTCATTTTCTCATGTTTAGTAGTAATTTTTAACTAATTATTATTGATTTCTTCTTTTTTAAAATAATCTTTAATAAATATTTATCTCAAAGTATTATATATATATATATATTCATATTAATTTAAATTTTGTAGATTAAACTTGATCAAATGCATTCCATTTTACAAGTAGAAGTACTACTACGTACGATTTAGATTAAACCCATGCAGTACAAGGCTGAACTTGTAGTGGTACATGATGAGGGCATCTTTTCAATATCCTTCCAACATGAACTTGTATAGTTGACTTGGAAGAACTCAGAAAGTGATTTTTTAGGTTTTATATATAAGAATTCAGTCCATAATTCTATTTAAAAATGTTTGTATGTGGACAATTTAATGCTAAGGGCCGCGCAGCATGTACTGCTGAACATGCATGTTTGATCCATTTAAAAAAAATAATAAAAAAAATTAAATTAAACGAGTGATCAAATTAAAGAGACAAAATGATCAAAGTCATCACGATCATGGCGGCTTCTAAGAGTAGTACGTAACTCAGAGCATTTAGATATGCATTTCTCTCACAAGACAAATGATACCATTTTTTGGGAGAAATATCACATCAAATCATCCATCATGAAGAGAAATATTAAAGGAGGTATAGAAAACTTCCGCTATATATAACAAATTATACAATACTTAAAAATATAATATAAAAGTTGGATAATGAATAAATACGAGACTCACAATAATACATTGTGCAAGCGTCGCACAATTACTTTGAAAAAAATGAATAAATATGAGACTCACAAGAAAAAAAATAATTTTTTTAATAATAGACCTCATTTTTTTTTTCAAAGCGACTGCACAGTACTTATCCACTTATCCATTAACTCAGCCAAAACAATTCACCTTTCACCCAAAGACCACGGCAAAAGATCACCATAATTCTTGTAGTATAATTTATAATAGTGTGGTCAGGGTTGAATAAGCTAGACGTGCAAATAACGTGCACTAATTGATCCCATTTCAGTCAGTCCTCGTGCCTTAATTATTATATTTACAAAAGTATTGTATAAAACCAAATTTACAAATTGATGCGACCGGATATGAAATATTAAATATACTTTATAATAAGAAGAGTTTTACAATCTGACGTGACATTATTAATTTGACTTTATAATAAGAGGAATTTTATAACATATCGAACAAAATCAATTTATAAATTTATATATAACATTTCTTTATAAACTAGGAATTTCTCAATAAATATTGGGCTAATTAAAGCCTAAAACTAAAAGACCCCACGACTTGCAGATTTCCTGCCTGCTTCCTTGGAAGGCAGACTCAAATGTTTCAACAAATCTACCCTTGTTTCTATCAAGGAGTCCTTTGTTTTATCTTTTCTTTTTTTTAAAAAAAAATCAACTATCCTAAGTCAAGACGACTCTGTCTAGCTAATTTCCTGCTGGGCAGGAAGAAAAAGACTTCAGCAATATCTGATGTTTTAATACTGCAATAATTTGACGCTGAGGTGAACTTCCAGGTAGTTTACGAGAAAAAAACAAGATCAGTCCAGTAACATATGGTGTGACATGTTTGTCGGTTGTTCGCTTGTAAAGCTACTGTGTTATGCATGTGAAATAGCAGTCAAAAGATTCATATCTTATTAATTGGATCATTGTGAGAATTCATTTTCATGCTGAATAGGTCACTATATATATATATATATAGTGAAAGCTTATAGGCCAGTCAATGATGGTGATGCTATTTCTTTTTTTCAATTTTGATAGATATTATTACTTTATTTTTCCCTGAACCCAATTGCAGCTTAGAATGGACTAAATTCAGAGATCAATTCAGTGATCTTCCATTTGTGGTTTGGTTGCACAGAAAAAATATAAATACGTACAAGAACTACCCAGACAGGCCGCCATTAAAGGCATCTAATAAATATAGGAATAAAATCTAGGAACCATATAGTTCAAAAATTGACTGGAGATCCTTTTTCTCTATATCTATTGAATATATACTATTTTTTCATCCTAGATCTTTTCATTTTCAGTTAAATTTATTGATGCGATCATGAGATGTAAGTGATTGTCGTTTAATTAAGTAGTTTACTACTTAAAATTTATATGTCATATTAGCACTGTGACTAAAGATGATAAAATTTAGAAAAATGATATTTACAGTCGTGGAGTGTGCAAGTACTACGCAAACCATTTGAAAAAAGTGAGTAAATACGGACCTCACATGAAAAAATATTAATTTTTAATAGTAGTTGACTCCACTCATTTTCAAAATAATTGTGCGGAGCTTACGCAATTCACGACTGCATATAGCATTACTCTAAAACTTATGATAAAGATTGTATGAAATGTAAAACTTTGTGCCTACCCATGTCAGACTGTCAGAGATCGATGATGGGTGCGATCTTATCATCAATTAAACTACTAAAACAAAGAATAACAAAAAAGAAAAAAAAAAAAAAGGTTAACAAAGAATAACATGAGACGAACTATTGAAAGCAGTACTGAAACAAAGATAAGATATGATTCCAATGGAGCTAGCCATGGAAGACTAGCTAGCTCCTGATCTAATCCTCACCATTAATCATTGCTGTGATATATATACATCCTCATGTACGTAGGTGGATTAACATGATCTAATTAAATCATAAAAATATTGATTATTATTAGATTATCTGCACAATATTAATATATACATGATTCGTATATACGTGCGGATATGGTATTTTGCGAAGAATGTGCGCGCAGGCGGCATCTATATGTGCTAATTGTGTTTGGAACCGGAATTGGGTTGTTCAGCATCAACCGATCATTGCAATAACTGTTAATATCGACAAAGGAAACATTACAAGATGAGAAGAATAAGAAAATGGAAAAAGAAACTAAAATCTTATGCATGCATGATCAGTACTTGGTGATCATGAATATGAAAGAATGCAATATTTATAAAAATAAAATATATTTATATAATTTATTTAATTGTATTGCCTCCAGAATCAAATCTTCAGAGGCAATAAGAATATGAGATCAGATTATGTTTCATTGTTTAAAAATTATATATATATATCCAGGTGTTGGCCCTTTGCTCAGGTCGATCTGAGCTAGCATTTCCTAATTAATTAAAGTATTAATCAAAGATAAACAAAGTAGGGTTCTCTCTTTAAAGTAATTAGTATGCTGTCTCTAATATTTTCCATCTTTTTGTTTTTAATTGTCTTCATCCGCATCTGTGTTGGTGTAATGCAGAATGAATTAATATTCCTGTAACCATTTACCTTGTAATGGATATGGTTTTATCTCAAGAATTCCAAACCACTTTGGTCATGATCTGTTGATCAAGAACTAATTTGTCGTGACTTTATCCAATTCAACTAACATATTAAGGGCTGAAATTTGAGATTTTTGACTCGCCACACTAATTTGGGATTTTTGTTCAGCATTAACGTGCATAATCAGAGTACTTGGATAATTTCAATATATATATATATATATATATATATATATAGACAGTTCTAAGCATGAGTCTTCAAAGGTAACTAACATATGATTAAAAACACTTATTTGTGACCAGATATTTGTAGCGAAATTAAACAATCATTCGCTAGCTTCGGGTATATAATTGAAGTACTCGGATATTCTCAGACTTTGTAGCTCCAAACCCTTTAGTTGAGTACATATCATACTGAAAATTTTGTCAATTGTACAAATGCATGTGTTATTTTTCTTTGGCAAATGGTCGATTGATATAACATTCATGAACAGTTGGAATTTTCAGAAGTGAGAGAACAGTGCCAGCAGGCAGATCTACATACGTAGGACCCAGTTTAATTTGATTCCCAATTGACTCCTATTCATACATTTTCTAGTCAAAAAGAAAGTAGCATAACGTACAATTATATGCATGTGATCTGTGTCTGCATTGCCTGAAGAACCCAGAAAAGAGGAGAGCTTAAATAAAGGACCACGGATACAAACAGGACAGATTCTTGATAATCAAAGTTCACAGTTGGAAAAAAAAAAATTAAATAATAATAATAATAAAATAGAAAGAAATCAAGAATCTTTCTATCTCCCCACCCCACCATGCCAAAGCCACTCGGAAAGTCTGATATTCATCCCAGGCCTTGAATTAAAACAAGCGTCTAATTGAATCATCTTAGTTCTTTAATCCAAGTGCATGGGTTAATTAATTAGGTCGTTGTATATATATAGCCTGCCCAATAAAATATTGGATTATAATTCAATCATACCTTCGTAAATTAAGGTAATCAAAGTCACAGCTATAGTCTATTCTTTTTATTTTATTTACTTCCTGACAACTTAGGTTATAGGATTCGATCAACATCTTATTTTTAAAAGAGAAAAGATATTTACAATCATGAAGTGTATACAAACGTCTATTTAAAAAAAAAGTGAGTAAATACGAGATCCAGTATACATGAAAAGAATTAATTTTTTAATAATGGAGTCCACTCATTTTAATAATGGACACCACCGATCTTTTTCAAAAAATTCTTAAACATAAATATATATTTTCACGAAAACTTTTCTTTTGATCAAATTAAAAAGATCGCAAAAATCAGAATGATCACCTTTTTATGACGGAAAATATCCTTCAAAAAATATATTCCCAGTACTTGATCTCTAATTGTTGCAAGCTGCATGCTAGGAGTTGTTGAAAGTGTCAAACTAATTAAGAGATCGTTAGTATTAATCCCGCCCGATGCTATTCTATTAACAACATGCTTGCGCTCTAGCTATATAATCTCCACAGAAATTGAACACTCTTTATATTAAATTTGACCAAAGATCTGTCTAGAAAATTTTCTCATCACAAATAGTAATATATAAATTATGCAGTTGGCATGCAGCTGCATATATATATATATATATATATATATATATATATATATATTGCACAAAGAATAATTAGGTCAAGCTTTTATTTTATTTTTTATTTTTTAATATTTAATATTTAAAGGCAAATATTAATCGATCCCACAAATCAACATTTTTCAAAAAAAAAGGTTAGAAAATCCGTAAAAACTCGTCTCTCTCATGCATGTCCCAACCTGGCCATGGAGTTTATTTTATAATATATATAAATTTGATGAAATAAGTATGCATTTTACACGTACGTAACGGCCTTGGGTGGGTTTATCCTGCTGCTTATTATAACTTCTCTTGCATTCATAAGATCTGTCTCCTTCTCGATCTGCATGCATGCAACATGAGTTCCCCCAAGGAGCCTATATATATATATATATGGGACAGCTGCTCTGAGAGAGATGTGTATGATCATACGTACGATGCCTGATCATTATTATAATTATTTGTTAAGTACTAGAGTACGTGGTTGTTGTTGTTGCAACTAATAATATCTTAATTAATTAACATATTAATGGAAACTTTCTCTGTCAATATTCGAGAGTCGAGAGCAACAATTGGCCTATTTCGTTTGGTTGAATTAATTTGGTGTTATTCAGTTTAATAATATTCATTCATATAATTATATTATATTTTCTTTATTTATGCATATTAATTGAAATTATAATTATATTATAATGTATTGAAATTGCATATTAAACCTATATGACAATGTAGGCCGGTGGGGATTGCAATATTGTTTTAGTATTTGGATTAATGTTGAATATTGCAAATTAAAAGGATAATAGTTCGTAGACTTCAAATTTGATTTCTCCGATTTTTTACGCTTGTCTCGAAATAACTTGTACCGAATAAGACTAATTACATATTGAAATTACTCAAGTACCCTTGTAATACAGCAGAAATATCTACCAATTCACTCAACAAATTGGTTAGTATTCAAGCATGCAATTAATTTAATAATTAAACAATCACATAAAATAAATAAATTGCATAACACTAGGATTGATATCGAAGGAAAATCCTTTAAAGAACTCTTTGAAGGTAAAACCCTACGGGGCAACCAAACCCAGAAAAGTTAATCTTATTATTTGAAAATCAATTACAAGTACTCATCAATTACAAAACCTTTACAACTTGACTCTCTTACTTGCCTAGACAAACGATCCGTTTGTCTTCTTCCGCGGTAGCAGTTTGAACCTCTGGCGATTTTCAAATATTGTCTTTCCTCCTAGACTTTAGGGGCTGAAGTCCAATCACACGATCCTCCACGTTTGAAGCACGATTACACTCAAAAGAGAGATGACAAATATGAAAATTCACTAAGGAACTTTCTCACCAAACAATACACTAGAAAGTGCTCTAGAAAATATATAGATATGAATCTCTACCGATCCTAACCAATAGGATCCCTTAAATAAACAATCTGAAAATCAATTCTAATTGCTGTAGGATTCTGTTGACGGAACGAATCTGATAGGAGTTTCAGGTGCAGTAGGAATCTACTAACGAGAGAACTCTGCTGACAAACTGCTAATAGCCAGCGCTGAAGCTTCATTAGGTAACTGCTTTAGATAACTTCTTGATAGTTCAAAATTCTTTCTGTTTGATATCTTCTTTTTGAATCTTCTATCCAAATTACTTGATATCTCCTATCTTTTCGAATATTCAATCTTGATCAAAAGTCTTTTGAACCCTTATCTATTCAACCACTTATCTTTGAATTCAAATATTCATAGATAAAGATAAAGACACATCTTTATCTATTAATCTATTTATCTTTGAATTTAAATAGTCATAGATAAAGATAAATACAAATTACATTTATCCAATAATTCAAATAGGTTATAGTCATCTAATCCTAGCTAACAAACTTTTACATCAATAATCTCCCCCTTTGGCGGATTGGTGACAAAACCAACTTGATGAATGTAATATAAAACCTGTCAACAGCACAAATGGTAGACCAAGAGACCGAGTAGAGATTCTAGGCAAAAAATAATGACATAGAACAATGATTAAGATTAAATTTTACAAGATTTAAAATCTAAGCATGTTCTAGTCTTGGAGTTGAATTATATCCATATTTTAGTTCTCCCCCTCAATATTAAACTTTATTAATCAGAACAATAAAAATTCATTCAACTCCCTCTCAACAACACACTTACTCAAACTCCCCCTAAAATACGAATTTCGTAATACCTGAAGAAATTCCAATATATCTCCCCATTTTTGTCACTAATCTGACAAGACTCGTAAGATAATAAATACCACTTATGTGAGCCGAGATGAAGACACTAAGAAAGACATGATGAACAACTCCCATGTGTCTCAACTTTTCATGGATTAAATGCACATGATGTATGAGTATGAATGCAAGTAAAATCATGGCAAAATGAATGAAGTAGCTTGGTTGAGACATAAAAACAAACGCTTGGTGGGCATTAGTTTAAAACCGACATGAATAATTTCAACACTAACTCATATCTCAATATATTTTATATTTTCATATTTATTTTATATAAACTAAAATAAATAAATAATAAAAAGTTTTAACAAAAATTTTTATTTTTATATATATATAAGCAATGGGGCAAGTAACATGCCTAGATACATCTTAGTTCAAAACATAGTGTCACTCACAAAAAAACATTCAATAGAGTACACCCTCTTATTTGCAACAATCACTATGGATGTTCACACCTCATAAGATCATCAATGTCAAAGTTCATGTGAGTGTGTGGGTGAACAAACTTATTTAGAAAAGTAACTCTTTATTTCTTTTTCTTTTCAATATATTTTTATAATATTATTCATGAGTATTTTCTTCTTATAGATGCTCCCAAAAGTTTGTCACTTACCTTAAAAGTCAAACTTTATGCTAGGGCCTAGATACATGAGTATCTCCTCCAAATACTAGTTTGCACAACCCCTTTTATGGCCATTTTTGTTGCTCATATTTTTCCACAATGATTTGAGCTACGATTGTTTCTATAAGGATTTAAGGGATAGATCTGTGTATGGTGTTTGTCTTTTTCCGCAATGATATAACACCGAATTCTTCTATATGGATGAACTATTTGTGTTTGGCAAGAGAATATCTTTTTATTATTGTACTAGGTTCAACTAGCATTAGTCAATTCAAGGCATGGACTCCCTCTATGGTGAACATCTCAATAATAAATATGGAACTTAATTATAAGGTGCATACACATACGTTTCTCACAGTGCTTTGTAAATGAACTTTGTCAAGATGACCCAAAGGATTAGTATTCATAAAATGAACTGCACAAAATAGAGAGATGCATAAGTTCAAAAATTTATTTTGTGAGAACACATGTGCTCAAAAGTTTGACATATCAAGCATGCACTTCTAAAAAAAAAAAAAAAGAAACAAACCAGAAATCTTTTCTATTATTTTTCTTATTTAAAAATTGAAAACAGAAACATAAATTAAAAACAGAAAAATAAAATGCATGTCCTAGACTGATAAAATGAAATACAAAGAATGCAAGAACATGCAAGTGGTCCTATTAATTAATGTGACACGACATCTTCTTTGACCACCCATTTTGCTTTAAATTTTGGCCTATTATTTTCATCAACACCACTTTGTATGATCTTTTCTTTAATGTGAAGGCATTATTCTGCTAGTTCACCAAGTTTTAGAGTTATGAATGTGATTTGTTGACTCATCTCATCAACTTGATTTTCTAGAGTCTTTCCTTTCTTTTTTTGCTTTCTTTCACCTCTATTTTTCTTCACTTTATTCAAGTTAAAGCAATATGGCCTTATATGGCAAAAAATACCACAATGATGACAAGTAGGAATAAACTTACCTTTGGACTTACCTAGGTTGGGCTTCTTTGTCATTGATCTATCGTGTGAGGCTCTTGGAACATAAGTTTTAGACACGACTTTGTTTGGAGCTTCCTCATCTTGACTTCCTTTAATAAAAATGATACCTTTTGATGAAGTGGCAGCGGATGATGAGCCTTTAAGTTCCATACCTTGGGAAGTTGTATACCCCAAACCCGTGTGATCACAACTAGATCTTTGAAAACTCAACATCTCTTCTAATTTCTGTATTGCTGTTTTTTGCTTGCAGTCCTAAAACTTTTCCAATTCTTTTTCAAGTGCAACCTTTTGATCTTTTAATATTGTTACTTCAACACCAGAAATTTTTAATGCCTCAGAGAGATTGTTTTTCTCATTTTCCACAGTAGTAAATTTATTATACAACTTATTGTTGAGTTTCTTTAATTTGACCACTTCTTCACACACATCATTGTATGCTTCCTGTAAACTTAGTTCTTGGTCAACATCAACAAGTGATACATCTGAATCATTGAAATTACAACCACTTTCAGATTTTGTTAATGTAATCTCAGAAAAATCATTCACAATAGAAGAAAAAGCCATAAAAGATTTTTCATCATCAGATGATGAGCTTGAACTTTCAGAATTTGAACTATCACTAAATGTGACATTCAATGCTTTTCCTTTACTTTTCTTGAAATTTGAACATTCAATTCTTATGTGGCCATAACCAGAACATTCATAACACTTTACTTTATTATTATTATTAAATTTTTCTTTATTCCAATTTTCAGAATAGTTTTTATTTGCAAAAAGTTCTTTATCTCGCTTTTGTTTTCTACTAGCTTTCTTGTTAAACAAAAATCTTTTGAATTTCCTTGCAATGAGATCTATATCCTCATTGTTAAAATTTTCTTCATCAGAAAAATAATCTTGATCCTCTTTTATTGTTTTTAAAGCAATGGACTTACCTTTTCTTATTTGAGGAAGTGAGGATTCATACGTTTGTAAGGAACCGACTAGCTCTTCAACCCTTATTGCATCCAAATCCTTACTTTCCTTAATGGCAGTAATCTTAGGCCGAAATCTTTCAGGTAGAGACCTCAAAATCTTTCTCACGACCCTTGAATCTTCCACCTTCTCACCAAGATTAAACCTAGAATTAACAATATCGTTAAGTTTAGCATAAAAATCATTAAAACTTTCATCTTCCAACATCTTAATCTCTTCAAATTTTGAAGTAAGCAATTGTAATTTTGAGTTTTTCACAATTTTTATTCCTTCGTGTGTAACCTCCAAGATGTCCATGCTTCTTTAGCAATCTCACACATGGAGATTGTCTTAAATTCTTCCGGAGATACAATCATGAATATAGCATTCAATCCCTTGCTACCCCTATAATGCATCGAAAATACCTACCAATTCACTCAATAAATTGGTTAGTATTCAAGCATGCAATTAATTTAATAATTATACAATCACATAAAATAAATAAATTGCACAATACTAGGATTGGTATCGAAGGGAAACCCTTTAAAGAACTCTTTAAAGATAAAACCCTACGGGGCAGCTAAACCCAGGAAAATCAATCTTATTATTTGAAAATCAATTACAAGTACTCATCAATTACAAAACCTTTGCAACTTGACTCTCTTACTTGCCCAGACAAACGACCCGTTTGTCTTCTACCACGGTAGCAGCTAGAACTTCTGGCGATCTTCAAATATTGCCTTTCCTCCTAGAACTCTAGGGGCTGAAGTTCAATCACACGATCCTCCACGCTTGAAGCACGATCACACTCAAAGAGAGATCACAAATATGAAAATTCACTAAGGAATTTTCTCACCAAACAATGCACTAGAAAGTGCTCTAGAAAATATGTAGATATGAATCTCTACAGATTCTAACCAATAGGATCTCTTAAATAAACAATCTGAAAATCAATTCTAATTGCTGTAGAATTTTGCTGACGGAGCAAATCTGATAGGAGTTTCACAGCATGAATCTACTGACAAGAGAACTCTGATGACAGACTGCTAACAGCCAGCGCTGAAGTTTCATTAGATAACTGCTTTAGATAACTTCTTGATAGTTCAAAATTCTTTCTGCTTGATATCTTCTTTTTGAATCTTCTATCCAGATCACTTGATATCTTCTATCTTTTCGAACATTCAATCTTGATTAAAAGTCTTTTGATTCTTTATCTATTCAACCACTTATCTTTGAATTCAAATATTCATAGATAAAGATGAGGACAAATCTTTACCTATTAATCTATTTATCTTTGATTTAAATATTCATAGATAAAGATAAATACAAATTACACTCATCCAATAATTCAAATAGGTCCTAGTCATCTAACCTAGCCAACAAACTTTTACATCAACACATATATAGATTGTCATGTCTAGGGTTCAACTCTCACAATAAGACAGGGTTTGAAGATAATGAACATGGTTTTATTTTTGAAATTTTAGTGTGGGGTTAAAGAAAAAGTCATATTAAAAAATATTTAGAGTTGCTAATTCAATTGGCCTCAAAATCATGTAACAATGTTCTTATTCCATGTACAATACCTCTGAGTCAACGATTTGATTTATGAACATTAATCTCTATATTCTCAAACTATCCAATCTTTGAAGAGAAATTAAGCAAGAATCTTGTTTAATTAGGTCGTTACCATTCTGATATGATATTTCACATAATCTATTACATGCACTTCATGTTTGCTAAAAATATACTTCTTAATCAATTTTTCATTAGTAATTATAATAGTATGAGAAATGTTATTCATAAATCTTTTAATCATTTTTCTTTAACATTCCATGATGTCTAATTAAGTGATAGAAAGATAAGTGAAAAATAAGAATTATTTTTAAATTATTTGTTCCTATCTCAACCGATACTAAAAAAACTTTTGTATGTAATGATTCTATTTTCTTACCAAAAAGCTACACCATAAAAGATTATTTTTCACATTCTAACTTCCTTAAAAAAAGCTAATTTAAAATCCTAAAATATAAACCCTAAACTCTAAAATCCAAAACCCTAAACTATTTTCAAGATCACCAGCCATCACTTTGACCGTCCCACATGGTGGCAGCGTCCATCAACTATTGGCTGATGGTGACTGCTAGTTTAAAAGTGATCAGAGACTAAACCTTAAAATCCATCACTCCGATCATTCCGCGAGGTGGCGGCCACCACCAGCCACCACCAAAACTAGTGGTGGCCGCCTCCCTAAGAGGTGGTTTGATATCCACTCCAACATGAGTGGGCTAGAGACCCACCCTGAGGGGTATGATGAGTGGTAGATATGGTCTTCTTTCCTCCCCTCCTCCTCTTGTGTAATGGGAGGAGGTGGAGGAAACCCTTTCGGCCTCCATCCCTGATCGATACCCACAAAGGGGTAGAGGTGGTGATGAACCTGCAAAAGGTAGTGATTGGGAGAGCCTTGCCGTAGAGTTCTCTCATTGAGATTGTGAAGAGTTAAAGTTTAACTATTACTAATATATGTCTCAATTTATGAGATGGTGTGCTGGCTAATAATGTTAAAGTTTTACTTCTCTCTTTTAAAGGATATTAATTTATGAGTAACATCCAGATGTTGATATTTAAAAGGAAACCGTTTGATATATTGAGTGACCCCTAGTTTTTGCACCAACGGTCAACGATATTCGAATGGTCCGGAGAAAGTAACCACACAATCTCAAAGCAATATAAAGTAAAAGGTCCAATATTTAACATGGTTTGGCACTAATGCCAACTCCACAAGTGCTTTTTTTTTTTTAAATAATAATAATAAAAAAAAAGGATGGTATCCCAATTTTATTAATTTTCCACGCTTATGATGGAGGAATACCGTGGTAACAAATCAGGACACATGGAATTTACAAATATTCAAAGAAAAACCATCGCATGCATCAAAACTAATATAATAAAAAATAGCCTATACAATAAACTAAACCAATAAAACAACAAAACAATCTAAACAAGCCTATTATATAAATCAAAATCAACAGAACAAAAGGCAAATAAAACAGAAAACCAACAAACACTAATAAAAACATAATGAAGGTAATCGTGAATAATCCATACAAATTAAACTTCTCAACCTTCGAGGGATATCTCCAAACCTATGCCATGCAAAATTTGACCTTGCCGCCCCTTGTTTAGCCAACTAATCAGCCACTTGATTTCCTTCTCTGAAGATATGTTTTATGGAACAAGTCATCGAAGCCATGATTTCATTAATTTCCTCCCATAAGTCATCCAAGTACAATACCCCACATCTTCTTCGATTCCACCATGAAACTACAGTCAAAGAATCGAGTTCAATTTCAACAAAATTTATATCCAAAGAAATGCAAACCTTGAGACCATGAAGAAGGGCTAATAGTTAAGCTCTATTGTTAGATCCAACGCTGACATGTGAAGCAAAAGCTTGAATCAGTTGGCCACGATCATCTCTAATAATACCACCAACACCAGAAGAACTTGGATTGCCAATACTGCTACCATCTGTATTCAATTTAAACCAACCAGTAGGAGGTCTTGTCCAAGCAACTAGTCTGCACCCGCGAACTATAGGGGTCACAGCAGAAATATGCAACCATTGAAGCACCTGCAAATCAAAATTAGACAATCTAGAAATTTTATGTGAGTCATGACATAATAAACCAATCCAATGTTTAATAGAATGTAATAAATCAGATATTGATTCAGTAAGGCCCTCCATGCGCGCCAAACATCTTCGATCTCTTCCAAAGTCTCCAAGTGATAATCATCGGAAGAATCCCCATAATTAAACCCACTTGAGTAGAGGACTTAGCACGACAAAACCAAGAGGACACTGTCTACTTCCATGTTGGGCCAACGGGAACACTGAACATAACTCCAAAAAATTGCCACACCTTATATGGTATCTCACCTTCGAACAAAACATGATTTTGATCTTCATCATGCCCTACATCACAACAACAATCGCATCGAGAAACAATCAGATTACCAATTCGGCGAAGGCGATCATCAACGCTTAAAGCCAAGTATCATGCCTTCCACATCACAATAGACATTTTTAGCGGAATCACTTTGTGCCACACCCAAGGATACCATTCGAATTTTGATCCCCTTATACGAATATAGTCCTAAGCCGACCTAGTAGAAAAACAACCATTATTAGATTTAGTCCAGATTAATACATCCAGACCATTCTTGCAATTTGCTAAAGTTTCCAAAATATCATTAATATTTTCCTGACCAACCATCCCCACAAGAAAATCAACATCCCAACTATCATTCAATTTGCACTTATTTACTCGAAGTAGAGAATGACCCACTAATTGCATATAGTCGATTAATGGCCCACGGTCTCGCCATTTATCATGCCAAAAAAATACATTTCCTTCCTTAATCCTCCACTTCCCATTATTCATGACTAGAGGAATACTTCTAACAATCATTTTTCAAAATCTAGAACCCTTATTAGGATCAATAAGAGTCCAAGGCTTAGCTCCCATATATTTTTCTTTAAAGAAAGTTGCCCATAGAGAGTTACCTTGAATTAAATTCCAAGCAAACCTCATATGCAGAGCTTTTTGCATATCATCAAGGTGTCTCAAACCAAGACCTCCTTCCTTTATTGGCATGCAAATGGTATGCCAAGATATCCATTTTTTTCCTTTACCATTTGTCTCCCCCTATAAAAAGGTACTCATCAAATGGTGCAATTCATTGATGGTGGATTGAGGAACCTGCAAAACAGCAAATAAATGGAAAGCCATACTAGATAGCACATGCCTTATTTTTTTGTGCACTTTAGTCAACATTTCCTCGTGAATATGCTTGAGTCTACCCAATATAATAGGGACCCCCAAATATTTGAAGGGGAAAGATCCCTCTGAAAAGCTTGTTCTCCAGATAATCTCCCTCTTTCAAGGCAAAGAAATATGGTTAGAAAAAAACATAGCCGCTTTTTCTTTATTGATACTTTGTCCTGACCATCTCTCATATTGATTCAGTACCACTAAAAGCTCCTGAATAGATCTCATGCTACCATTAGTGAATAAAACCACATCATCATCATACATTAAATGTGATATAATGGTCGTACATTTGGCTTGTGAAAATTGTCCAAACCGTTTAGCCCCTAGACTTTGCTTGATCTGCCTAGAAAGCACCTATTGTAAAATGATAAACAAGTAAGGTGAGAGAGGATTCCCCTGTCACAATCCACAACCATCGTGAAAGAAACCTTTTGTTGTACCATTCATCATAATTGAATACCACAGAGTAGATATGCAAACCCAAAGTAGAGCACAAAATTGAGGAGAGAAGCCAAAGCATCGAAGAACCTCCAGCAAAAAATTCCAATCAACCCGGTCATATGCTTTAGCCATGTCAACTTTGAGCATAATATTCCCACCATGAGACTTTTTATTAATGGAATTTATCATTTCCAGAGTGAGACTGATGCTCTCAAAGATACTCTTACCTGGAATAAAAGCACATTGTTCCAACGATATCATCCTTGGAAGAAAACCTGACAAACGGTTAACAATAATTTTGGAGCATAATTTGTAGAAAACCGAATAGAGGCTAATAGGCCCAAACTTATCAAA
Organism: Juglans mandshurica; assembly: GCA_022457165.1. Classification (NCBI taxonomy): domain Eukaryota; kingdom Viridiplantae; phylum Streptophyta; class Magnoliopsida; order Fagales; family Juglandaceae; genus Juglans; species Juglans mandshurica. Next base: position 39,100,798 of record CM039619.1, read on the forward strand.
ACCCATTGGGGCATCAACTTTTAGGATTAAAACAAGATATGAAGGAAAAAAAAATCTCGAAAGATGTTTATAGTTGAAGAATTCAGAAATATCATCCAAGACCTCAAATTTCACTATCTCCCAACAACTCTTAAAAAAACCTGAACCAAAACCATCAGGCCCCGAAGCACTATTAGGCGGAATAGAGGACACTGCATCCGAAATTTCCTCCATAGTTGGAACTGAACAAAGACGACCACATCTTCCTCCAAAATTACTGGCGATATTAAGTGAGACAAATTAGGAGACTCTCTGCGCGAATCCCCCTGAAGGAAATTAGTAAAGAAGTCAACATCACCTTGGTGAATCTGTTCTGGTGACTAAAAAACAATCCCGGTGGGAGACCTCATTTTTAGAACTCTTTTACGCCTTTTATTTGCTAAAACTGCATAAAGAAAATTTGGAGTTACGATCCCCATCCACTTGCCATTTCAATTTAGCCATTTGACCTAGTCAGATTTCCTCTCTCCATCTCCAAGATGCCAACTGAATCGATGAACTTGAAAGCTCCCTATCCTCCTCCTCATCCCAACCCATTTAATTTTATCTCATCTATGAATCGTAAAGTCTTCTCCATAGTCTCGAGATTATCATAAATAAATGTCAAATAGAGTACACAAAGTCTTTATTTGGAGGAATATAAATCACATTTGATTGAAACTTCCTACTATTGATGACTAGTGAGTCTCATGGTATTGACCAAAGCACCAAAGGACTTGATCGAAGAGCCACGCAATAATTGACGAGGCACCTAAACTTGTAGCATAAGGCCTTAACTAGAAACCCGATGTAGCTAGGAATGCATTTGCAATCTTGATTGGCAGTACATGGTACAGTTGGCAACTCATGTAAGATCTTGACTTGGAGCCTCATATTAGGCATAAAGGCACCTAGACTTACAACATAAGACCTTGACAAGCGATTATCAATAATGGGCAAGGTCTTAACTTTATAGGATACAACCTTGACTAAATACCACTTGAACAAGGTGCCAATGAAAAGATCCTATTTGTCAGAGAATATTGTGTTCGAGTATACAAATAGATCTTGACAATCAAGTACAAAGGTAAGTTTGCCATAAATTTGAAAACAAGGAAATCTACCCCTTTGACTTTCAACACTTATATACACTGATTTATACTTGCAATGAAAACTTATAAGGAAAGTAGGTCTGAGGAGGTTCCCCCTACTATGTCAACTTGAGACTAGGTCTCGTTTGGAACTGGGAATGAACTGAGATTAACTCAGTTCAGTCTAATTTTAAGTTGAGTCTAACATTCAAACACCCAACTCTCAAATCACTAAACTCATCTCAACTCAAAATCTTTTTACACGTGGGACGCACAACCTTTTCAACTCAACATCTCTTTACACTCGGGACCCACAACCTTTTTCAACTTTCCATAAATATATTTAAACTCATCTTAACATTCAAATACATCTAAACTCATCTTTGTTGGGCTCCACAAAACTCACTCCACCATCTCAATTCACTACTATTTATAAAGAACTCAACTCATCTCAACTCAGCTTAACATCCAAATGTGGCCGCCTCTAAAGCTACCTTGGCTTCATCCTTGACGCTTTCTTGTTCCATTAGCTGCTGCTTACCCTCTGACAATTGTTTACAATGACCTCTTTGACTACATAGCCCTCATAGTTGGCCAATCAAGAGACACCTACTTAGCATCGTAAAAATAGGTACAAGGTAGAATGATTCCAATTAGATCATAACCCTCAATGTTGGCGACAAACATAAGGTAACCAAATAAGCTAGTAGTCCACCCTTTACACAACATGAAAATCTTCAATAGCCTACTACGCAATGTGGTAACTGTTATACCTAGAAAATACCTTCTCTATCACACCAAAAAATAGCTCCTTGGATACCTGCATAAATAAATGCATGGCTTCCATCTACCACACTCAAGCTTATTCCTTACAAAAAAAAAAGGACGATAGATGATGACTATTACAATTCTTACACCATTCAATAATGAAGATAGAGATGAGAACAAGCAAGAGGAAGAATTTCATAATAAAAGGAGGGAGAAACACACAAGAGGAAAGGAGAGAGAAAATTGTAATACTTTGGTAACTTGGGGAGACCATTGCTAATAGTAGAGGTGGTGAACTCTATAAAGCTCTATTTATATATTGTAATTTCCTACTTTTATAGTGAATTTATCCTCGTCTGACTTGTTATGGATTTAGGTCTTAACCTTAAACCACGTTAAATACTGTCCCCTTTATATTTGTAGCTTGAGTTTATGTGGTTTTCGCTCTCTTGTCAAATCAGGCAAAACAACCACCCAGTATATAAAATTCTACAATGTCTAAGAATGTGTAAATATTAGTGTAAATATACTTCAATATCCAAGATCAAAATAATTTAAAAAAAAAACAATATGCTTCCTCAATTTCTTCTTGTATAAAGTTGTGAATATATATATTCTTTGAATTAGAAGACGTGGTTTGTTTCTCTACAAGTGTATCGTGGACATTTCAATTTTTGGTTAAGCAGCTTTGATACGTCATGGTTTAACAATAATAAGTTGAATGTCAAATATCAAAACTGATATCTTCTAAAATCAAGATGAAAATGTGAAATAATTTCCAGGGTTAAGTACAATTTTCTAAAAATAAAATTCTTACTAGTTATAATTGTGTTAATGTTTTATTTCGTATGCCTGAAAAGGTCTTAGCAACTTGAGTCGGGGTCTTCACCTACGAACACAAGGGAGAAAATGGGCTCAGGGTGGTCTGAGGAACCTCCGATGCCTAAGTTAGTCTGTTCGTGTGTACAGTAAGGGCTGGAGCATCATTGAAATCAGAGAGTCTTTTGTACCTGGGATGTAGCTTTTATACAAAGCTCAGAGGGAACATTTTGTCCTTCGGGTTAGGGTCAAGCCATCCTGCCTGCATTTATTTTGATAGGGCATTCAATGTGATGTGGTGTTTTGAGGTAGAGCTCTTAATGCGGTGTAGCCCCTGAAGTGGTGCATTTAATGTGGCGTGGCTTCCAGGGCATGTCCTGATGGTGGGTGGATGGAGTAGTCACTTCTGGTCCCCCCGTCAGAGAATGGGTCTCCCACGTCTTTTATTTTCCTGCTGACATAAGTCCTTGAACACTAGGTGTAACAGGGGATGTCAGAGTCGGCACGTGTGATGACTAAGACTTTCTAGGCTTTTTGTGTAAATATTTTTTTGTTTTAAAACAGCTCATGAGAGTTTCGACCTTCATAGGAAATTAGGGTTTGAAGCCCAATGGAACTAGGGCTCATGCCCAACTCAAGTTCTTGCATGCCACTTGTCATTCAATAGAGCTATGTCTAGGACTTGATGAATCTAGATGGAAATAAGGGAAGAGAGGTGAGAAGGATCTAGGGTTTGCCTTCCTCGCCTACCATAGGAGATTAACTATTTTTCTTGTCATGTGTCACGCATGCATAGAGGTTTACATGTAGGAAGAAACTTTGTGACACTTGTCACTATGGGAAAGAGATTCTAGAAGGGAATGATTAGGTTATGGAAAAGTGGTGCCTAGGGAAGGCCAAGAGGCCTTGCACAACAATCATGGAGAAGGAAGAGTTGCTTTTTGCCATGTGTCATATATGCAGAAAGTAGGTAAAAAGTTTATCTTGGGAAAGAGCAAAATAAAGCTTGGGAAGAAAGGCTACACACCTAGGGATTCTAGAAGAAAATCTTGTGTAAGACCCCTTGAGATGGACGGCTAGGGCAAGGGTTTTTGTGCAAACTTGGACCAATCACATGCTTGTCCAAAAGTGTGGTGAAAGAAGATCTTCTAGGGAAGAAAGAGGTTTCGGCAGCCCGCGCACACACACACACACACACTCCTCACATGTCACTTGGCACTCATGCACACACGTAAGAGATTGAGGAAGATTTGAGCTTGATAAAAAACCTTTTAGCCATGAGATTCATTGAACCAAGACATGAAATGAAGGGGCAAAAGAGGAAAAAGGCTTCGGTTTTGAGGAAGGAGGCTCCACTTGTCCAAAACGGAATCCCATTGTGTTTCCAACATAATCAAATGATGAGATAGGAAAGGAGCCTTAGGAAGGGACGCCACTTGGCATCCATGCAAGGAACATTGGCTTGTGTAGGAAGTTATTGTGTCTATAAAAAGAGAGGAGCCGAAGATCCTAGGAGTTTTAGTCACTTTGTGAATTGCTCTTGAAGTATTCAGCCACCACTTTCTCTCCAACTTTCTATCACTTTCTCACCATCCAAACACTCTCCAAAATACTTTCTTCTCATCCAAACAACATTTGGAGGGTAAGAAGAGTATAAATATACTTTCAAGAGGAGAATCATAGAATGTATGAAGCCAACATCACCCTTCTAACACACACACACACATGGTTTCAAGGGGATGAAGTTTCAGTTTTTAGCGAGTTTGTCTAGAGCTCATGCTCACACATACACACACTTAAGCTAGAAGAGTTAGCTCATATTTTGAGAAGTTTTTCATATAAACCTACGTTTTTATGTACATGGATAGATTAGGGTTTTTCTTCAAGGAAGATAGATGTAACCCCGCTTGCTTAAGCCTATATGCAAGATGTTTTAATGATAAAGGTCACGGCTCTAATGTCTCTACAAGCTAGGGTTTTGTTATAGTTAAGTTTTCTAGGAAAAAGATGTCAAGAGCACAACTCTTAATCACACGGGTTAGGGTTTTCCTTGAATGATGAACCTAACAACCACTATATGTATTTTTAGCTTGCTTGCTATATATATTACAGATTTTTTTAAGAACACTTCTTACTTGTACTTGGATATTTAATGTATGTGTCTTGTGAACTTGTTAGTTGCTTAGTTTTATATGATTGTTCATGCTATTGATGTTTCTTTCATGTGATATCATCTCTTCTTAACATGATTATCTAATGTATGAATAGAATGGCCAAAGGAATGTATGCATGTTATGAAAATGAAATAAGATGTCACCTTAGGGTTCGGGTTGTGCAATCTTTGTTTTGTACGTGAATGTTTGTTACTTGACAGAATCTTTGTATTGGACTAAGTTCAAGAAAATGTTTTTCTATAACCACTATAATGGTTTGGCGACCTATGAGTATTTATTGATAAAGGTTTTGTTTAACAAATTAGAAGATTCTAAATTCATGAAAGCTAATTGGGATGCATGTTTTCAAACTTAAAGGTCACGGTTGTTAATATGGATGAGGTATGATCAATTGGTGTTTTAAGTTTCATGAGATAAGAATGATTTTTGGATGTGTTAGGGTTTGTATGTTTCGGTCATTACATGGAAAGTATTGAATATTTGAATCTTGTTTGATATTCATTGCCTTAGAATTCTTTTATAAAAGAACATGTTCACATGTTCTAATATTTTCAAGCCATAACATGAAATGTATTGGAATTGCATGTTTGAATGTTGTATGGGTTTGATGAAGCATTCGACATTGCATGTGTCTCATAAAAGTTCAAAGTTTCATTGTCATCTCACATACATTGGGATTGTGAAAATATTTTGAAAGAAAAAGAGTCATTTTAAAGTTTTTATCACGACCCCAAGGGCTAGGATGGGGCAATGTGCTAGTGGAACTCCTTTGCCTACTCAAGAGTGTTTAAAATAGAGTGGTAACCCCTGGGTTGATGAAGTATGGTTGGCGGATCTCGTATGGTTCCTAAAAGAAAGGATTCCTGAGCAGGATCACACCTAAAATTAGTGGGTGCACCACGGTGAAGGCGAAGTGAGCTGCCGTAATATGAAAGTTTAAAAGCAAGACATAGTCACCTTGGTCAAAGTGGCCAATGGTTGATGCGGTAACTAGTGGGAAACACACGGTGCATAGGGGAACTTGAAGTATCCATTTATAAGTTAAGAAAGGCCTCGAGCTCAAAGCTATGTTATATGATCAAGAACAGAGCTCACAAGTATGTTAATGAACAAGTATGAAATGAAGAAATAATGTTTTATGAAAGAAAAGGTTATGAAAGTCATGTTTTACATGATGTCTTTTGAAAGGTCAAATGCATAAGTGAAGTCTCATGTCCATGTATTCATTGTTAAGTTTGCTTTCATGTGCTCACGATATCTGTTATATGTTATTTGTTTACTTACTGAGATTTCTCAAAATCTCACTGTTTTATTTTTCACTATCATTCCCTTACTTGGAATGATAAAAGCTGTGATAGGTTTAGTAAACGCAAATGACGAAGCGCAAGAAGACAGCCCCTCCTCCGAAGAGGATCATGCCTAAAATGGTCTTAGGTCCGACCGAGCCTTCCATTTTGGACCATCTTGAGTCAATTGATCGAGCAATCACTGAGATACTCTAGGAAATTGAGAAGTTTAAAAGATGCCACTATCGGGATAAGGACAAGGCATTAGAAAAGCGTGTGAAGACCACTTTCTGGAAATGACTCTTTTGATGATTGGATGTTTTGGTCTCGTGTTTTGGGAGTTCTTTTGGAAACTCTTAACTATATTTGGATGACTCTTATGGAATATGAAATATTTTGGGATTTTATGTTCTTCGGTACCATGACTATTGTTCCATTATTTGACTTAAGTTGACTTTTTGCTGCGATATACTGCATACTGCTAGTTATCATTAGGTGCATTGCATCTTATCTGTCATGTACTAGGGGTATGAAGTCTTGTGTTTCCTAACTAGGCGCTTCAGTATTCTGCCAAATCCCAAGTGGGGGCAGGGGCTCCACAGCACGTCACATCTGTCCCTATAGCCTGGTTTCTTGTACCGAGCACTTTCTCGATCTGATACAACTTAAAGGGATGGATCCTTCAAGTGACTTTGAGAGCATTGGAGGGGAATTCTTGGTCGAGATGGGCCTCACTACTCGGCCCAAGCCTGGCTAACATGGGCTGCGTGGGAATAGCCTTCCTAGTTACCCCGCCAATTCTCATTGAACAAGTTCGGTGGAAATTTCCTCGTTTTTCAAGTCATTTTGGTTGCAAACTTCTAACAGATTAATGTGTTATTGAGTGCATCCATCTGGATCTCCTTGCGTAGGCTAAACGGTGGATGGTTCCTTTCCCGTGCCGCTTCATGTAGTGTGTATCTCGCACATTACCTGGGTCAGCTCAACTGACGTGGCTAGCTATTTAAAGCCTCTCCCCTTCCCATTTTTGGTCTTCTTGCCCTTACTACCTTTGAGCACCTTGAACTTGTTCGCTTGCTCCCTTTCTTCTCCACTTCCTTCCTTGTCTCATGACCCTAACTAGTCCCATTTCCTTGCTCTGATGGCCGCTAAGAACACTTCTCGCCCCATAGTTTGACGCCCTGGTGACGACGACCTATCTTTGGCTCCTGAGGCATCCTAGTCTTTTAGGGTTTCGACTAGAGGCTGGAAGTCACCTCCACGACTTTGCAATCATTGAAGGCCTCTTATGGGTTAGCATACTTCGTCTTCCTAGAGGTTCTCGTGGCCTGTGAAGGGGCCGTGGACTCTGAGGGTTTCCTTTCGAAGGTGGCACTGTACCCTAATATGTTTATCAGTGGGCTACGGCTACCTTTCTGTAGGCCAATTCACGAGGTTCTTGACTTTCTTTGCTTGGCTCCTACGCAGCTTCACCCCTACTTGTGGAGGATCTTGATGTGTTACTGCATTGGCTGGCGTAGGGCGCTAGAGGAGGTCGACCCCAAATATCCAAACCTCACTGCCCTAGAGTTCCTCTTGGCCCACAATATCGTGAAGCATAAGGGGAACATCTGCAGCTTTCGCTAGCATTCGGGGTAGGCAGTGGCAGATTGGATCCGACGGTTCTTCTTCTTCTCCGGTAAGGGGTGGGAGTCCCTACTGGGCAAACTGTACGAATGGATTTCCCCGTTCATGCCATATGGGGGGTTGTGCTAGCAAACAAAGATGTTAGACCGAAGGCAACTCCTGCGAAGGCAAAAAGGTTGGAGATTGTCTAGGCCTGGGTCAAGGCACACCAGGATGATGTTTTCTCTGGGCTTTGCTAACCAAGGGTAACATGAGGCGATACCTGGATACCCCGATGCACACCTGCTATGATGATTGCATTGTCCCCATGCGAGCTGCCGCACATCAAGACCACAAGTAGTGCTTGAGCCAACCGCTGGAGGGGAAAGGGAAGAAACTTGGGGCCAAGGAGCCTGCGGATAGTAGTTCCAACTCCGCTCTATCACCTCCTCCCGGGAAACCATCCATCCCCATCTTAGTCACTCATCCAAAGCCTTTTGCATCCGTATTGAAGGTTGCCACTCCCGTGCTGTTGCCTTCAGTTTCTAAGACAATACCACTTCCCACCCAGCTGAGCAAGGCGGGGGCTACTAATGTGCCCCAGAAAGCCCATGTGACTCCCGAGATGGCCAAGGTCCCTCAGGTCGCGGTCCCCCCTTAGGCTTATGAAGTTATGTCTTCTTCCATCCTGTTGAGGGTTTTGAGGGAAGTTGAGATCCTCACCCAGGCCCAGGAAAGGCTTTAGCTGTACTTCTATGGGCTCTCTTGAAACTCACCCCGAGAAAGTCCACAGTTTGCATCTTGTTGCCTGAAGTCAACATAGAGATGGTTCCCTAACCGAGAGTCACTGGGGAGGACGACGAGGGGTCCCCAGTTGTCGGGGAACAAGTGCAACTTAGCGAAGGTGAGGGGGTCTCAGACTATGGGGAGGGAAGGGTCTTATCCCCAGGTCCAACCTTGAGTACTCCTCCGAGCACAAAACTGCCTCAGCGGAAGTTCTCTTGGAGGGTGAAGCGAGTCGTGCTACAAGACTTGAACCTAAGGCCCCAATTATTAAGAGGGGGGAAGTTCAACAGAAGGGGGGAGCTGAAACTGAGATGGTGCCGGCGAGGGAACGAGAGAGTTTGGTCATCTCACCTGAGCCCGGGCCAGGGTTAATGCCAATTGGAGTCAAAGTCTTGCCTACCTTGCCAGAGGCTGAGGCCGAGATGGCCCCAGTGGCAACCAAGAAGGATTTGGTGGTCGCACCTGGGTCCGAAGCTTAGATGGGGTTAGTTGAGGTTATCGCCCACCTCGCCTAAGATTGAGGATGTGATGCAGGATCAGGCAGGAAGAAATCTCCCACTGGTGAGGACTTGGGGCGAGTGCCGGAGCAAGTCTCTTCTGTTAGCCCAAGGGGAAAGTGAGCCTATGAGGAGCCGACGTCTAAAGGGGCCAGGGACCAAGTTGATGAGCCCAGGCCAGAACATGGACGCGGTGTCGTGGTCCTCCCTCACCCTGAGGAGCAGGGGATTCAGTCTTGGATTCCCTTTGACCTCCCTATCAGTCGGGATTAGGGAGGATGCATGAAGAGTCCATCCAAGAGATGGCTAGGTCGCTTAAGGACCTCTTTTTTGGGTATGTTTTGTCACACTACTTTCTCTTTTTCTTTCTCCTTAGTACACCTTAAACGCTTTGACTTCATTTTTCTTTGGTGATAGGCGGCGGAACAACTAGCAACTTTCATTGTGGATGACCGAGGAGCTTTAAAGGAAGAGAACCGGGTGCTTTGCTCTATGGCTAGCTTTGCCTTGTGACAAGGCAAGCAGGAGAGGGCGGAAAAGGGCTGGAGGAGGCCCTTGTTAAGGCAGAATTTGAACGTCGGTAGAGGCGGAGGAGGATGGCCCAGCTTCGCCTACAGAAGGCCATGCTCAAGTCCGACCTCTCTAAGTCGCGGGAAGAAGCCAGGCAGCACAGACTCAAGGCTGCACTTCAAGGAAAGGCCCGGGACACCCTGTAAGAGTCGCTGGATGCCTGGATAGTGGAGCTGGGGAAGCTGGAGGAGGCAACTAGGGCACTTTAGGAGGAGAACTTGAAGTTAAAGGAGTAGTGCGACTCTAGCACTCGGCCATACAACTGGCTCAACAATGAGTATGAGTCCCTTTATGACTCTTTAAAGAAGAAAAAGGAGTCCCTCAAGTCTAAGTCGCAGCATGTAAAGGACTTAGAGCTCGAGGTCTCCCTTGCCTGCACTATAGAAATCGAACAGAAGTCCCAGGCAAATGAGGTGGTAGCCAAGTTGGCTGAGGTGGAACGCCAGTTGACCAACAACAAGTTCTCATCAAGGATCTAAAGAGCGACTTAGGGGATGTGAATGACATGGTTCCTCGCATGGATGCCTAAATAAAGCAGGTATCGTTTGTTTGAGATCAAGCCTGGGAATACAGTTACATCAAGGGCTTGAAGAGGATGCGAGACTATGTGCTGGAGAGCCCCTAGGGTGACTTGAGGTCCCTTGACCTAGTGAAGCTACCGCCAGACCCACAGGCGCTGAAGCACGGGACTTCCATAGGCCCAGAATGGATGCCAGACGCCTTCTTGGATGATCACATAGGCTGACTTCCCATTTTTTTAGATCGCACGCTTTATATCGCATATATTCATTAATAACATATTTTTTCTTCTTCTCGAAATATGTCTTCCTCTTTACTTTTGATCCTTTGTCTGCACTTTCTTTGTTGGGGAGTGTAACTATGTTGAAATTAACTCAGATCAATCGCCATGAACAACAGAGCCCTAGATGCAAGATGATTAAACATCATTACAGAGATCGAGCAGTTTGTAAGACTGGACTCACCTCATATACTCCACCCAATAGACTTGTAAGTTTGTAGGCTTGAGGTTAGAGTTGTAAGACTTGAGAAGTTCGTAGGATTTGTAAATTTGATGGCTTTGCGTTGCAAACTTGTAAACTGGATGGAGGTTAAATAGTTTGCCAGATTGGAGTCCCCTAGTTGACCCTAACAAGCGCGAGAGGAGTTGAGCAGTATGTTACACTGGACTCACCTTATGCCTTGTAAACTAGATGGAGGTCGAGTAGTACAACAAACTAGACTTGCCTTGTTGACCCTCGCAGGCGCGAGGAGGGTTGAGCAGAATGTTAGACAGGACTCGCCCTGTAAACTTGTAAACTTGATGGAGGTCGAGTAGTACGACAGATTAGACTAGCCTTATTGACCCTCGCAGGCATGAGGGGTTCGAGCAGTACATTAGACTAGACTCACCTTATAAACTTGTAAACTAGATGAAGGTTGCGCAGTATGTCATTTGGACCCACCTTGTTGACCCTCGCAGGCGCAAGGGGGTCGAGTAGTACATTGGACTAGACTCGCCCCATTCCTTTTAAACTGGATGTAAGTCGAGCAATACATTAGATTGGACTTGCCTCGTTGACGCTCGCAGGCACGAGGGGGGACGAGCAGTATGTTAGACTGGACTCACCTCGTTGAACCCTGCATGCATGAGGGGGTCAGGTAAGACATTATACTTGACAGTACGTTATACTTGACTTGCCTGTAAACTCATAAATTGGATAAAGATTGAGCAATATGTCAGATTGGACTTGCCTCGTTGATCCTTGTAGGTGTGAGCGGGGTCGAGCAGTACGTTAAATTGGACTAAACCTGTAAACTTGTAAACCGGATGGAGGTCGAGCAATACGTTAGACTAGAATCTCTTTGTTGACCCTCGTAGGCGCGAGGGAGGTCGAGCAGTACGTTAGTGGTAGAGACCCATGTTTTGTGGCCCATGGTCAAGCCACTAGCCATGTGGGGACAAGGCTAGACAACCCCAAAATAGCCTTAGGGGCATGCCTTGACATGCTCAGGGTGCCCAAGGGGGCTGGTGACCAAACCAGCCCATTCTGCATGCAACCCGCACGCCCATCGCGCACAGAACGCGTGGCTGTGCGCGTGCGCCCCGCACACCCTGCGCGCACGCCTCGCCCGCGCCCCGCGCTCGCAGTGCGCAGCAGTCCCGCGCGCACGCCCCAGCAGGCCCAGCGCCCCAGCGCCCAGGCAGCCTGCCTGGGCCATGCCAGCCTGCACACGCCCAAACCAGCCCAGGGCCTTGCCAGCCACATTCCATCAGCCAACCTAGCCTATCCACAGGCTCATCCATGCCATGGGTCAACTTGACCCATGCCAACTATGTTATTTTTCATTATTAATTTTTATTTAATTATTTATTTTCCAAGGGACCTATTGGGGGTTTCCAACTTGTAACTCTTATAAATAGGACCATTAGGCATTGCATTTCTATCTTTTGAACCTTTGACAAATTTCCTAAGTGGGTAGGACTAGTTCTTGAGATCATCCTTCGGTGCTAGGCACTTGGACTACTTGGGTGAAATTCGTGAACCCCAAGAAGAGGATCATCACCTTGCAATTCTTTGAATAGGTGTTGTTCCATCTATCTATCTTTTGATTATTGTTCATCATCACCTTGAAATCCGTGGATAGGTGTGATTCTATGTTTATTCAATATATGAGGATTATTCAACTCTTGTGAAATCCGTGGATCAATTGTTGAATTATTATCATTTGGTTCATTCAAGTTCTTAAGTATTATTACTTTTTTTCTTGAGTGTTCTTCATTTTGTTCTTGGTGTTCTTCTTATTTTTGCTCTTCCAATCCATTCCATTCCACATACTCGACTACCATAGTGTTTGTCATCATTTCCATAAGTTTGTCAACATACCATAAATTGTTCCCTCCATACACTTTGCCCTAGCCATAACCCACTTACCTTATTGGTCACATTCCTATTCGGCTACTACTTGCCTTATTTGGACTTGACCTAGCCACACCACCCACTTTCCATATTCGGCCATCATAAGCATTCCCTCCATCAAACCCTAGCCGCCCACCTCAAGACTCCATAAGGAAACCCATTCCTTTTAGGAGTCTTGCCTCCATCTTCCACATAAGCCCTAGCTGCCCACCTCAAGGCTCCATAAGGAAACTCATTCCTTTTAGGAGTCTTGCCTCCATCATCCATTGACCTAGCCATCCATCAAGAGTCCATCTTGAGTCAACTTCCTTAATTTTAGGAAAATTGATTCATTTCAATCATTTCCCAAAAACCTCTCCATCCTCTTACCATATTCAAATTCAAAATTCCAAATTCAAATTTGAATTGGAATTCAAAATTCAAATTCAAATTCAAATCCCAATTCAAATTCAAATTTCCCTCTTCACTCAAAGATTCCTTCCATCTTTCAAAACTTCCATATCCATTTCCAAATCATCCCAAAATCTAGCCAATCTTCCTAAGACCAAGTCAATCCAAAGCAACCCTAGCCAACCAAACCCTAGCTTCACTCTTCCATCTCATTCCCAAACCCTAGCATCATCCTAAACTTCAACCCTAAGCCATCTCTTGCCAATCTCGAAATCCACCCTAGCCACCTCATAAAACCCTAGCTGCACTTCACCATACTTACCCTAACCACCATCCAAGTGACCCATACATCAAGGGTAACCCTTAAGCCAATCCCATTGCATCAAACACTCATAATCCTAAGCCAATCTTCCAAAACCACACCAACCCTAATTCTATCCTAGCCCACGACAACCCTAAATGTTCCAACCCGAACCCTAACCTCATCTCATCCATTTAACCATTGCCTCCATCATCTTGGCACCTCACTCAAGAACAAGCCTAGCCTCCCACATTGATTTGCCTTAGCCTAAACACTTAGCCTACCCAAATACACCATCATACCATCACTCAAACACCATCCTTTGGTGGAAGGCCAAGCAAGTTGGCAAGATCACTCGGTCACCATCACCACCAAGACGAGCCGCTGACCCTTAGTGTTAGGGACAAGACCGGGGTCCCTAACAGTTAGATTGGACTTGCCCTATGCTTTGTAAACTGGATGGAGGTCGAGCAGTATTTCATACTGGACTCGTCTAGTTGACCTTCGCAGAAGCAAGGGGTATCGAGTAGTATGTTAGAGTAGATTCATCCTGTAAACTTGTTAATTGGATGGAGGTCGAGCAGTATGTCAAACTAGAATCGACTTGTTGACCCTCGCAGGAACAAAGGGAGTCGAGCAGTACGTTAAACTTAACTCGCCCTATGCTTTGTAAACTAGATGGAGGTCAAGCAATACGTAAGATTGGACTTGCCTCAATGACCCTCATAGTCGTGTGGGGGGTCGAGCAGTACATTGAAATGGACTCACCCTATGCCTTGTAAATTGGATGGAGGTTGAGCAATACGTTAGACTGGACTCGCCTCGTTGACCCTCGTAGGCGCGAGGGGGTCGAGCAATACGTTATACTTGACTTGCCCTGTAAACTCGTAAACTAGATAGAGGTTGAGAAATAGGTTAGACTGGACACGCGTCGTTGACCCTCACAGGCGCGAGTGGGGTCGAGCAGTACGTTAGACTTGACTCACCATGTAAACTAGATGGAGGTCGAGCCATATGTCAGACTGGACTTGCGTCGTTGACCCTAGAGGTGCAAGGGGGATCGAGTAGTACTTAGATTGGACTCGCCTTGTAAACTGGATGGAGGTCGAGCAGTACATCAGATTGGACTCGCCTCGTTGGTTTCGATGAGAATAAACATACTGCTTGGAGACAATAAATTTCATTTATTGCTTTGACGTTATTGATCTAAAGTACATCTAATATATATAAAATAATCTTGTATTATATGCTAAATTACTAATTAAAATAACATTAATTTTAAAATCATATATAAATAACTATATATTATCATTATAGTTTATAGTATTAGTAATTATACTAATACAATATCACTATATATTATATATTATAATATATCGCTATAGTCTATAATATAATTATAATATATATTATAATATACTACAATATATTATACTATATTATTATATATTATACTATATAGTATAGCATATTATATATAATATATATAATATACCGAAACTGGAAAAACTTAAAGTACCGATTTAAGAGTATAATCAGTATGGTATTGATTTTTCAAATTTAAAAATCGATATATATAGATTCGGTTTTAAAATATGTTAAAAACTGAACCGATTATACCCTAATTATGTGGGAACAGCCCTCCCAAATTGCTTAAGACTATTTCCGGGCAGAAAAATTCCCAAATCCCAGTGAATAAATTCAATGCCCCTGCAAATTACACCCCTAGTTACATGCTGACGTTCACATTAGTTCAAAATTATTTTGTAGTCAAGTAACTTGTTGATTAGTACACGTTTTTTTGTTTGCGACATTCGTGGAAGTGGCCACCGTCAGCATGTAACTATGTAAAAGCATACGATCCCAAGTGACTAGAACTTGCTTGCTTGCTTCCTACACTACCCAATGTTTTCCAATTTTATTATTTTTTTTTTCACAGTATGACATGAATCCATGGCGGCGCACATATAAAAATGTAAAATTCAACCATACTGAATTCATGTAAAATATTTTTTTTTCTTAAGCCACGGTTCAAGCTTTCCCTATATATACAGAAACCCACCCCAATTGTTTTTGCCCCAAAGTAAAGCAAGAGCAACTCTCCTTTCTACGTGCTTTCTTTCTGCTACCAATCTTAAATTCCCCTATCTACCATGAAAACAGAAGTAGAGAGCCTCTGGCTGTTTGCTCTGATCACCTCCAAATGCCAAGCCTTGACACAAGCAAGCATTGCATGGCCAATTATAGTCATGTGTATGCTGACTTGCCTAGCCATGACCCTTATTTTCTGGGCTCACCCTGGTGGCCCGGCATGGGGTAGCTACGTTTGGAGGAATGGAAAATCTGAATCAGCCGTCAGAAAGCCAATAATTCCAGGTCCGAGAGGGTTGCCTCTAGTTGGCAGCATGAGCCTGATGGCCTCCCTCGCCCACCACAGGATTGCAGCGGCGGCGGAGGCATGTGGCGCCAAGCGCCTCATGGCCTTTAGCCTCGGCAATACTCGTGTCATCGTCACTTGTAACCCGGACGTGGCCAGAGAAATCCTGAACAGCTCTGTGTTTGCTGATCGTCCCGTAAAGGAGTCCGCCTACAGCTTGATGTTCAACAGAGCAATCGGGTTCGCTCCTTTCGGGGTATATTGGCGAACACTTCGTAGAATCGCGGCCACGCACCTTTTCTCCCCAAAACAAATCAAAGCTTCTGAGGCGCAGAGGTTAGAAATCGCTTCTCAAATGGTGGCAATATTTGGGGACAAAGGAAAGAGCTCCTTCAGTGTGCGTGAAGTGCTTAAACGTGCTTCGCTAAACAACATGATGTGCTCGGTGTTTGGATGCAAATACAGATTGGATACCTCAAACAGTGAAGTGGAAGAGCTACAGAGGATGGTGGGTGAAGGGTACGAGCTTTTGGGTCTGCTGAATTGGTCCGACCACCTTCCATGGCTAGCCGGTTTTGATTGCCAAAGAATCCGCCTCAGATGCTCCAAGCTCGTGCCGGAAGTGAACCAGTTTGTCAGCCGATTCATCGCCGAACACAAGACTCGAAACAGCGAAAGCGAAAGTGACAGCAACAGGGATTTTGTTGACGTTTTGCTCTCTCTTCATGGCCCGGAAAGGCTGTCGGACTCCGACATGATCGCCGTTCTTTGGGTAAAAAAACATTCTTCTAGTCTGTCAGTATTTGTTTATCTATTTCGTATATGCAATGAATCTAATTATCCATCTGTCTTTTTTTCGTCTGTGATCAAAATACAATGCATCCGAAAGGATCGATAACCCGTACATGCATGACATCATAAACGAAAGTTCAATCCTGAACTATGGCGGAATGGCAGTCACATCTGGAATTAAAGATGCTTGATGTTTAATTATTGCGTATATTAATTAAGAGTAATTATTTGATTTAGTAAACTGATTGAGTATTTAATATCAAGATAAAAAAAAAAATGTTTATATTTATTGATTAGTTTGCTTGGTTGCGTCCCCTCGACACTGCAGTTTTAGAAGCAAACGATCTATGTCAAGACTCTTTGGATGAGTTAGGATATTTACAAGTCTTCCATTCATAATTTCTTTTAGATAATCTTAAGAATCATCACATAATTTGAAAATTATTTATTTATTAATTATTTCGTGTCATCAAAAGTGTAGAAAGCATGATTCTTCAAAAAGCTTACTAATATCATTTTCTTTATTAATATATTAATATATACGCAGAAAATTTTTTATTTGTAGCTAATTATTTCTTATAAAAATAATTATTTTCTGTTAAAATGAATTTTTTTTCATCATAAATAATCTGTAAAATATATATATTTTTTATACTGATATATATATATATATATATTAATTGTGTGTGGCCGGGTTTTGATTTTACGTTGAAATTACGGTAGAAGCTTTGTAAAAATGAATTATCAAAAGAATAATTATTTTATTGTTGCTGATATAGGGCTTACTTTTGGTGTAGGAAATGATTTTCAGAGGTACAGACACGGTGGCAGTTCTAATGGAGTGGATACTCGCGAGGATGGTGCTTCACCCATATATCCAATCAAAGGTCCACGAGGAGCTCGATAAGGTTGTGGGAAGATCACGAGCCGTAGTCCAAGCTGACATGGCGATGTTGGGGTATCTAACGGCTGTAGTGAAGGAGGTGCTAAGGCTACACCCACCGGGCCCACTTTTATCATGGGCTCGCTTAGCCATCGATGACACGATCATTGATGGGTATCACGTGCCCAAAGGGACCACAGCAATGGTAAACATGTGGGCCATAACAAGGGATCCGCAAGTGTGGAGGGAACCACTGGAATTTATGCCTGAGAGGTTTCTTACTAATGAGAATGAGACTGAGGTGGAATTATCGGTGTTCGGGTCGGATCTTAGGCTAGCACCATTTGGGTCAGGAAGGCGGAGTTGCCCGGGCAAGACCCTAGGCTTGACCACGGTAAGCTTTTGGGTAGCCTCACTTTTACACATGTATGAATGGCTACCATCCGAAAATAATAAGGTTGACCTATCAGAGGTACTGAAGCTCTCTTGCGAGATGGCTAATCCTCTGACAATTACGTTGCGCCCTAGATGTAGACTAAACCTATCTTAAGTAATTATAATATGATAACAAAATAATAATAATAAAAAAATAAAAAAATAAAGACAGAAAGTGTGTTAGTGTGGCTCTGAAATAAGCATCCCTTTTCTTCCACTTTATGACAATCATAAGGTTAAAGGTGATGTATAGTTTTATTTCATTAGCTGTTTTTCATTTCAAAATTGTATATATTGGAGAAAATAGTGAAGAAGTGTTTGTTTTCGTATCTCTCTTTCTTTTTGACAATATATTTAATATATACAATCCTAAATTGTACAATCGCCGTATAATCGTTTTGAAAAAATGAATAAAACATGAGACTCACATGAAAAAAAATTAATTTTTTAGTAGTAGATCATAATCTTTTTCAAAACGATTACGTGGCGTTTACATACTTTACGGTTGTATGTAAAATTACTCATATATATATATGTATATGAAGAGAAATGCTTCATTCACATAAAGATCTTATAAAAATAAACTTATAAATTGATATAACTTGATTTGATAAGTCATATATAATATACAGACAAAAGAGTCTTATAATTTAATGCATCATATTAAATTACGTCAATTTATAAATTTACTTTTATGTTATTTTTTTATAAATATAACACTCAACTCAATGTCTATAAACATTCCACAACAATCATTACAGTAAATAATTCTCTTTCTTGGTGTTAAAAATAATGTGATGTCTCTCTTCAATAAATTAAATAGGGTTTATCCATCAATTATTTATCAAAGTTAAAATAAAATAATTTGTGTTTTAACAGAATTAATCTATAGCTCTTCTGTCCAGTGTTTTAAATTTCGTACCGTACCGGCTGGTATGGCCAAAATTTTTCATTTCGGCCGGTACATGTACTATATATATTCTGTACCGGCTAAAATACCAGCCGTACCGGCCGATACCGACCATACCGAACTAAATTTCAGCCTGTATCGACCTATATTTCTGTCGGTACCGGCCGATATTTCGGCCTGTGTATTTTTTTTGTTATTTTTTCAAACTACAAATTTATTTTTTAACCCCTAATTCAGACTAGACTATTTATGATTTATATATATATTTATATATAAATTATTCATATATAGACTATTATTTTGGAATATAATTTTTATATATATTTATATATATAATTTATTTATATATCGACTATCCCGAAACATTATCCCGAAACACTACCTCCTTGATTTTGGAAGAAGAAGTACTATATATAATCCTAATATTTCCTATTAAAAAAATACGAGTTGACTTTTAAGAATAAGAAAATCAAATGAAAAATTAAAATAATAGTAATAATAAAATTGAACAAAGCCCTTTAAGCTATTCAGGTACACATCTACGTTCCTTCGCTAGTATCATGTGCAGGGTGTCGGAACCAGACAGACGAATCTAGTCAGAACTTTGAGTTATTTTAGAAGTATATCACCTTGTGGATTTTCTCGATGACATTTCGTCACTGTCCAACCTTTTTTTGACACGTTTGAGAGACCAAATCAAACAAATTGAGAGCTTCTTTAATTTTTAATTTTTAATTTTTTTATCCAAATTAAACTACTTAATTTAAGGATAAAAAATATAACATTTAAATAAATGTTCACGTAAAATTCATATAAATTTATAGAGATCGAGTCTCAATACATTATTATTATTATTTTTTTTATAATCTCAAGTGATTAATCTGCCCCCATTCTCGAGTCTTTCTAGCCGTTCATCCATCCCCACCCCACGGGCCCACTGTAGTACCTCACTCGGTGGGGAAGTTTTTGCAGATCAATTTTCTAATCGTTCTCTTTTATTTTTTTATTTTTAGTTTTAAGGTTTACAAATTCTTCACATTCATTTAAAAAAAAATAGATAAATATAAAGCCCATCTAATTTTATTTATTTTTAATGAAAGATTCAATTTTTTTAAAAAAGACTGCAAAACTTACACACCTTACGATTATATTTAACATTACTCTTTTTTATATTATTTAGCTGAATTGACAATAAACTATATTTTTAATTATTTATATTCAAGTCAGTTTTGCACAACTCTTATATCAAATTGAAAATCCCTAAGGTCTAGTTTAGATAGTGAGATGAAATGAAATGAGATAGTTTTAGATAAAAAATGAAAGTTGAATAAAATATTGTTAGAATATTATTTTTTAATATTATTATTATTTTGAGATTTGAAAAAATTGAATTGAAATTTGAAAAAATAAAATTTTTATTATATTTTATGTGAAAATTTTTAAAAAAAATTTAATAATAAGATAAAAAAAATAAAACATTATTTAAATTCAAACGAAACATAAGTTAGCCCAATCGATAATAAGTTATATTTTTATTTATTTATATAAAGAGTCATTTTCAGCCTTTTAACACACTTTTTAAGTGAAAATGATAAGGAAAAATTTACTTTGCCTCTCAAGACAGTTTAATTTGACTACTTGATAACATTTTTTTTTTTTTTTGCTTAGTGATTTTAAATGTCTTGAGGTATTTTTTTTAAATATTTAAATATATTAAAAAAATATAAAAATTAAAAAATAACAACCGACCAACTTGAACGGACTACTCTAAACGGCAGTATCCCAACTCTAATGATAATGCCAATGTACCGAAGGAATACTGGTCAGTACATCTTGTACTGCTGAACAAGATATGGAGCGAAATATTATCCTATGTACGTTATCTGTTTTTTACTATGTCCTTATTGATCTTCTCAACTTTGAATTCTCGTTAGGAGAGACTCCCACGAATCCGATTCTGACTCCAATTTTAAGATTTAAAATTTCGATTTGGACTCTACTGTTCGTTTCAAAACATTATATTATTTCTGAGCTGACGTCGACAAAGTTTTAGGAAGACAAATCAGAGTCGCAGTTGGAGTCAGAGTTTATATTATTTTAAAAATAGTTATTTGAGAGGAAAATTATATTCAGTCCCAAAACATGAAAGCGATTTTTTATGCATTCAAACAAATAAATATTTGTTCGAACTAAAATTTTTGGGACGAAATATAGCATCTTTTAAAAGAAAATCGTTCGAATGTTCCCAAACACAATCGAACAATATGACATTTCACATTTGAATGTTGACATAACTATTTAAATAACAGTCGTGGTAGGAGAAAGTTAGCAACCATTCGAACGTGAGATCCAATCGTTTAAACGAAATTTTGGTAGAAAGTTATAAATAAATCTGGCGGGGATGGTTGCTTTCAATTTCAAACGAATTTATAAACCTTTCGAATGCTCATAAGAGTTGTTTGAATGATGGCGTAAACAATCGAAATAAATTTAATTAATAAAATTTATTGAAAGACACTCAAATATTTTAAAAATAAATATTATTTGAGCCTATTAATTATCATTTTCAAAAGATAAAAAATCAACCTATACGGATTAATTATTATTTATGGTAAATTAAAATATATCATATATGCCGTCCTAGAAGATTTATATAATTAATTTAAAAATTAACTAACGGTTTTTGTTATGGTAAATAATAATTTGTAATTAGAAAAAAAATTCCTTCTTGGAAATGTCATTTTTTATATTTCCAAATGGTAAGTAAAATAAGAAAATTAATTTTTGATAACAAACAAACTAGCTATATATAACAAATAAAAATGATCTAGTAATTAAAGTGACAATGTTCAATACAAAACAAAAAGATCGATACAAAATAACACTACTGCATAAGATTATCTAGGTTCTCTTGCATCACAGTAATGCGTTCCTAAATCTCTTGCAGTCGAACCATGATGGATACAGTGATCCTCTCCATGTCCTAAATCAAAAGTGCGTGATGTTTCTCGAGCAGGGATTGCATCTCCCTAGTAGTAGTCTCTGCAACCTCTGTATCAGCACTGTCATCCGTAGAAATTGGATTGTGCTCCATGCCACTACCTTGTGCTGCTGTAACATTAAGGCGAGCCTCTTGCTAAAAGTAATCTTGTTAAGGGGATTGATTTGTGGTTGCCTCAACTTTATCATTAGCACTTCGACCCCTAAACTAACTAGGAGTATAGGTGTAACAGGTTCAGTTTAGTCCCGTTTTGGACAAAATTTGGGATCGAACTGGTATTCATCGGTTTTGCATTTTCAAGAATCAATTTAGCATCGGTTACCCCCCTAAACCAGTATTTCCGATTTTATCGATTCCGGTCTAGTTCAGTCATGTTTTCCAGTTTTAATATACTATATACTATATAATATATTATATAATATATATAATAGTATATTATAATATATAATACTATAGTGATAATATATTGTAGTATATTATAATATAAATTATAATTATATTATAGACTATAAAAATATATTATAATATATAATATAATGATATATTATAGTATATTATAATATATAGTGAAAGAATATTAGTATAACTATTAGTACGCACTATATATTATTAGTATAACTATTAATACAATAGATTATAGTGATATAAGATTTTAAAATTTAATATTATATTAATTAGTAATTTATCATATAATACAAAACTATTTTATATATAATTATATATTATATATAAAAATTATATACAATATAAAAAATTATAATATATATATGAACCGGTCTGGTTCAATCCAATTCGATTTTAGAAAAAGAAAAACTGGAACAGGACAAATTATGATCAGTTTTAAGAAAAATAAAACCGATATCGGACGGAACCAAACTCGGTATCGGACCAAACCCACCGATTCGATCCGGTCCAGTTTACCAATTAACCGATTTTTTTTACACCCTTAAGTAAGAGGATAGAGATTATCAATGCATACGGTAGACTACATCTAATCAAATTTCGTGACTCCATCGGATGAGGAAGTATAGAGGCAGATCAATCAGCTCTCCTCGTGCTATCTGTAACATAAATCGAGCTCGCCCTATGCCAAAATCAGTCTTCTGTTTCCTTAGATCAATATTAAGTGAGACAATCGTGAGACAATCAAATTCAGCATGCGAAAAAAATGCTCAACAATCAACTTGTTTGATTACCTTGCTGCCATCATATGGAGGAGCCGAATATACTGAGCACTAATGTTCGTGCAGCACCGATAGAATTAGGGGGATTCTTCAAGGACATTTGCAATAGAACGTTGAAACTTGATGCTTTAGTAAGGATGGAAGCTGATATTGCAGTTATATTGTACAAGTTGGAAAGTTTGTATCCACCATAATTCTTTGATGTAATAGTTCACTTGGCTATGCAACTACGTCAAGAGGCTTTAATTGCAGATCCAGTCCAGTATAGATGGATGTATTCTATTGAATGATTTATGAGAAAACTTAAGCAATCTGTGGGAAATAAGGCTAGTCTGGAAGGTTAAACTATAGAGTCATACATTGATAATGAATGACATACATTTTGTTTTATGTATTTCCCTGGAGTTGATACCAGATTCTTGCGATTGGATCGAAATTATGAAGGTGGACATTTGTGAGTTACATCATCATTCTTCTTGTTTTCTCAAAGCGTACGTCTCATAGGTGCACAAGGAGGCTATGACTTATGTGGGCGATAGTTTGATGGAGCCCAATTGTATGTATTGAATAACTGTGTAGAGATTGACAAATACTTGAGGTAAGTGATCTATGCGTATAAAAATAACTTAAAGTCTTGGAATATAATAGAACTGATTTGGATTAATTGTTAATTTTAAAATGTGCAGCGAACATATTCAATTACTTCGAAGAGATGGTGTAACTGACGTAGAAAAGAAGCACGAATAAGAGTTTGCCGCTTGCTTCGAACATACGATATTACTAAACAATGTCTTACTCAATACAAACTCATACCACTAAAATAGATTTTTTCCAATTTAACGTTAATATAATTTACTATAAAATTTATTAATGTAGGTTTTATCAAGATATGGTGATAATTTGGAAGACATCTCAAATGAATTGTATGTTTTGGCACATGGTCCATCCATGTGGGCCATTCAATACTCATTATGCTTGGTGTGTGATATAGATTTCACATGGTTGATAGATAACGATATAGTAAAACTCAAAATTGTAGAGTAGTTGTTGAAGAAAGCCACGGGGAGGAGAATGTTGACTTTTACAGAGTCGTCCAAGATATAATTGGGTTAAAGTATTTAGGGGAACATATGGTCTAGTTGTTTAAGTGTAGTTGGTGGGATGCCTCAAATCCTAGATTGGGAGTGCGAAATGACGACTATTTTGTGAGTATTAATACATTTCGCACATGGTTTGAGAATGATCCATTCGTTCTCGTTTGCCAAGCAAATCAAGTTATTTGCTTAGACGATCCAGAGTACGAAAAATTATGGTGAATAGTATAGAAACTTGTACTAAGAAATGTATATGATTACATTTCACAAGCGGATGGACAAGGTGTGCAAGTTCTAGGTATTTATTTTGAACAAAATAGGAAACATGGAGACCCATCTAAAAAAATATTTTTTTAATGGTGGACTTTTCTTTTTAAAAAATAATACCCGAGATTTATACACCTTCCCACTATATCTAATATTACTATTTTTTATATTAATTAGTTGAATTGACAATAAATTATATTTTTAATTATTTATATTGGAGTCATTTTCGCACAACTCTTGGATCAAACCGAAAAACCTACGTTAGCCCAATTGATAATAAGTTATATTTTTATTTATTTATATTTGAGTCATTTTCAGCCTCTTAACACTCACTTTTAAGTAATAATGTCAATGCGGAATACTGGTCAGTACATCTTGTACTGCTGAACAATATATGGAGCAAAAATATTATCGTGTGTACGTTATCTGGTCTTTTATTCTGCCCTTCGCATTGATCTTCTCAACTTTGAATTCTGGTCAATGTAAATGGGCACCATTGAAAATTTACATATTTTTTAATGAAAAAATATTTGAAGGAGTTACTATTGGGAGCATCCACTATTGCACACCCTACGTGATATTATCCAAACTACACATTTTTATATTCAAAATTACTACGGGATTGAGAGAGAGACAATGAGAGGGAACTGATGAGAGAGAGACGATGAGAGAGAGTGTCGATGAGGGATGAGAGAGAGAGTCGAGGAGAGAGAGACGATGAGAGAGAGAGCCGAGATGAGAGAGAGAGACAATGATAGAGAGAGACGATGAGGGATGAGAGAGAGAGTCGAGGAGAGAGAGAGACGATGAGAGAGATCTGATGAGAGAGAGTCGGGGAGAGAGAAAGAGCCAGCGAGAGAGAGCTGATGAGAGAGAGATAGCTGATGAGAGAGAGAGAGCCGATGATGAGATAGAGAGATGATGAGACAGAGCTGATGAGAGAGAGAGTGCCGATGAGAGAGACGTTGGAGAGAGATGATGAGAGAGAGAGGGGTAGAAGTTAGAAGGTTTGGTGCGTTTTGCACCAAAAAGAAAAAAAAATATGGGACACGTAATGTGTGCTACAGATGATCCGTAGCACATCTCTTTTTTAATCTAAGTTTTATTTTGAAAACTTTTTTAGCTCTATACAAGAGTTTTACCCAAAATAATTTACACACTAACATGAGTTAATGTAATCCATTAAATCTATTTTATAATAAAATAAATTTTATAATCTGACAAATTACATTAATAACGTTAGTATGTCTACTTTTTTATATATATATATATTTATATATATAAGATTTACGTGTAGACCAAATATTTTTCTATTTTTATTTATTTTTTCCCAATATTTTTCCATCATTTGAATGTTTAAGGGTTATCTTTCTAGTGAAAAGTAGAACTCCCGTATTTATTACTGCAAAGAGAGGGCATTCTAGTTAAACTACAAATGAGTCAATGACCGATAGTCCTTTCAAAAAAAAGAAAAAAAGAAAAAAAGAAATGACCGATAGAACTTTATGTCTATGAATGTGTAGATTCCATTCCGAAATTAAATTCATTTTGATTTGGCTTTAAGCAATCAAATATATATGTACTTAGAGAAGTTATACATTTTTTTTTTTGAAAGAAAGACATCTTGTTGATAATCATTTAACAAAGAATGATATAAGAAGGAATTTCCTCCAATAAGATGCTCTCCTCATGGAGTTCAAGAACATTCTTTGCTAAAACATGAGCCACTTTATTCAAGTTCCTTGGGACATGACTAACTGACCAATGAGCAATCTTCCCCATCAAATTTTTAACATCTCTAATGACCATCCCCTTTGTACTCCACTTCTCTATAGGGCTGTTAATCTCGTTTACCACAGACAATGCATCACCCTCCAAAATCATTTGTTGTAGGCCTAACTCTTGACACAAAATATAGGTTTTGAGTGTTGCATATGCTTCACCCAATTGAGCATCGGGAAATAAATCCCTAGATGATCTCATAACAGCCAAAACTCTACCATCCCAGTTTCTAACTATCACCCCAATTCCCACCTTACAGTGAACTTTATCAATAACAGCATCCCAATTAATTTTGCAAGTGTTAGGAGGAGGAGGATCCCATTGGTGAACTGCTTTGGCTGGTGTGTATGCTGTTGAGATAGGCTTTATCATAACTTTCATGTAGTCCTCAAGAGCCTGGTGTGAAAGGTGCACCAAATTGCTTGGAGGCAGAAACCTTGCTTGGAGGCAGAAACCTTTCTTTAAAGACAAAACTATTTCTTCTTCTCCATATTTGATAAAGCTTATAATTGTCATCTCTTCAAAATCCTCTTTATTCAAGTGGGAGTAGAAATTTAAAAGCAGATCCTTAAAAGCCTTATCCTCTACCAATCCTTTTTGAAGTCTTTTTGAACATAAGCCCCATATATCCTGTGCTGATCTACAACTCCACAATGCATGGGTTATAGTATCAGCTTCTTCTCTATAAATAGGGCAATTTGGAGAATCCAAGACCTTTGTTTTGAACAGATTAAGCTTAGTAGGAAACGATTCAAGGCTTGCTCTACAGAGAAAACTTATCACAACATTTGGGACCATCAACTTCCATATCTTTGACCAAACATCTGTATATGAGTTACTGCTCTAAGTCTGACCCTTCCTTCTATCCAATATGTCTCCTTGAAGATGATAGGCACTTTTGATTAAAAATTTGCCATCAGTAGTACACCTCCAAGCCAACTTATCAATGCTATTACAAGGACTAATTGGTATTCCATAGATGTATTTTGCCCTTGACTCAGAGAATAGTTCTTTAATCAAAGCATTCTTCCATTACTTGGTATCAGAGTCTAATAAGTCCTTCACTAATGCATTTCCTTCCCAAATCCTCATTGGGGATTGAATTTTGAAGGAGGTGGGTTTGAGTATCCACCTATCATGCCATATATTCACTAATTTCCCATTACCAATCTTCCAAATTAGCCTTCTTGTAAAAGAAACCTGGCTGCCAAGAAACTTTTCCAAATAAAAGAAGCCTTACTTCCCATTGTAGAATTCAAAAAATTTGTTATTGGGAAGTATTTTGCCTTTAAAACCCTTACTTCCAATGACTGTGGATTCTGAGTAAGCCTCCAACCTTGCTTAGCTAATAAAGCAAGATTAAGATTTTCAAAGTCACGAAATCCCAGCCCTCCTACACTTTTAGCCTTATCCAATTGCTGCCAGTTCAACTAATGGATCCTTGAATTAGCTTCCTTTTGTTCCCACCAGAATTGCTGCATTATCCTATTAATCTCCTTCAAAATGGCTTTTAGAATCTTAAATATGCCCATACTATAAGTAGGAATGGCTTGAATGACAGCTTTAAGGAGGATCTCCTTGCCTGCTTGTGATAACAATTTCACATTTCAATTACTAATCTTACTCCTGATCGTGTCCATTATTAAATTGAAGGCTTTTAATTTGTGTTTGCCAACATAGGAAGGTAACCCTAGATATTTCTCATAAGATTTTGTAGCTCTAATCCCTGCAGTAGGTAAGATAATGTCCTTTACTTATTGGCTTGTATTGCTGTTGAAGAAAATATAAGTTTTTTCCAGGTTCAATCTTTGGCAAGAAGCCTACTTATATGACTCTAACAGTTTAAAAAGCCTGCTCCACTGTAAGGGATTAGCCTTACAGACGAGAAGTTTGTCATTTGCAAAAAATTAATGGTTAACCTCCAAATAACCTCGAGCAAAAGGTATGCCAAAAATATGGCCTTTGGTTTCTGCATTGTTTAAGATAGAGTTTAACACTTATGAACGTAGAATGAAAAGATAATGGGCAAGTGGATTCCTTATCTAAGGCCTCTCGAGGGTTTGAAACTGCTTTAAGATAGAGCTCACAGTACTCGTGCATTGCATTATGAGATTAGTTCATTGCCTATCAAAACCCATTTTTTACAAAGCAGCTGGAGCCATATAGCCCACTTTCCTGCCTCTCATTCTGTATTGCATGGAATGCATAGCTTCATATGCTACAATAATATTATCTGAGATTATTCTTCTAGGAACAAAAGCACTTTGAGGTAGATAAATTAACCCACATAAGATGTTCTTCAGCCTATTAACTAACAATTTCTAAAATCAATTTCCTTGATTAGATCTTCTATTAATATTCTTCTAAAAATAAGCAGAATACTTCCTTAATTATCTTTGTAAGAATTTAATTAAGAAATTATAAACTAATGAGAGAATAGAAAAGAAATATGTACGTGGGTTTGAAAATGTAGCAAATATATGATATAACTAAATGTAAATTCAATCCCTCGATTTCATTCTTATAATAAAGTTGTCTAGTTAAAAAATTTTTCATCTTACCTCTTAAGTTTTTCAAAATATAGAATTAAACCCTTTTGTATGTTTGTAATAGCATAGTGTTTCACACGTTTAGTTATTACCACGCCATTAGAAGTTCTAAAAACCATAAATAAAGAA
Organism: Juglans mandshurica; assembly: GCA_022457165.1. Lineage (NCBI taxonomy): Eukaryota > Viridiplantae > Streptophyta > Magnoliopsida > Fagales > Juglandaceae > Juglans > Juglans mandshurica. The sequence continues at coordinate 39,129,424 of CM039619.1, forward strand.
AATAATACAGGAGAATTAAAAATTCAGAAAGGCTTTTGCAAACAAATGTAAACTCAAAAACAGATTTAGCATTTACAAACTTCTATTACTTGTTGGCAGGGGCATAACTATAGATCACTACAAATTTAAAAGGAAAATCCTAATTATACAAAACTCATTTAAAACTATTTTACCAACTTTTCTTACTATGAAGTGCTACCGACATAAATAGATTTTACAAAAGTAAACTTAAAAACTAATGTGGTTTCATGTGATATGTTGGATTTACTTTACGATAAAAATAACTTTACAATTTAATGCACTACATCAAAATACGTTAGTTTGTGAGTTTCTTTTTATGAAATTTTTTTGAGACTAAAATATTTCTCTTTCTCAAAACAATATGAAGGATAGAAACGAAGGATAGTAATTTTATTTTTTTTAATTATTCAAGTTTTAGTTTTGAAAAGCTTGTTAGAATTATTCTGAAAATACATAAATTATTTAAACATCTCTTCTTAGGTTGTAAAATATGTAAAATACATAAAGCCTCTCAAAACGCTAAAAAAACACTTCAAATTTTCATGTCCCCAAAAATAATCATTAAGCATGCATATCAGTTATTTATCCAAAATAAAAATCTTTAATTAAAAATCACTCAAGTTTTTGGATGTTTGTTTTACAATAGTATAAAAAAATATTTTTTATATGATTTCCTTTTTAGACTGTTTTGTTCAAGTAAATATTTTGAAAATGAATGTTTGATTAATATTCTGTTTTCAGTTCTTGGTTATGTTTTTTTATTTTATAAGGTGCTTGAACATCCAATCAATCGTGAGCTTCAATACCAGATTATAAACTTAATTTGTTTCGCAGTTTGATATTACATCAGCAGGTGCGAAGAAAATTTGTTTCATCGTGCGTCAGTGATAATATATAATAAAGAGAGCTTATAAATACTAATGTATTATATATGATGGTCCCTTTAATTTCCTCATGTCTATTGTGCACGTAGTTTTGCTTTCAAAGTCATCGCTCAAAACCACCATCGCGTCAAATCATTCCACGGTTTTTCTTTGCCATTTAGTGAAGAAAATATAAAAGAGAGTACCATACTCAAATTTCAACACCAAACAGTAACATTAATTGATGTCATTCGGGACTACTGAGTCAAAATTATTGATTCCATTCTTGTAGCAGCCGAAGAATCTTTATAAACTTGGTTATTCACTGTGTTGGATATAAAATCAACTAGCTAGGTTCGGGCCAATAGAGATTATCATGCGTATATTTTATACGTGTCATATTGATTATTTTGTACATACTATAAATACTTTGTTTATACTTTACCTTTGTAGTTGTATATATAGTTGGTTTCAGATCAATAAAAGACCATTTTTACTTTTTCTCCCAAATTCAATAGTCTTCTTCTCCTAGGGTTCCGTCTTACACTTCTCCTAGGGTTTCAGCTTTACATGGTATCAAAAGAATTTCTCCATGGTGCCGTCTCACAAATCTATCTTTGAGGATGCTAAGAGTCTGTTTTTTCTTCATCCTTGTGACAATCCTGGTAGTCTTCTTGTTACTCAGGCTCTCGTTGGCAATAACTACCATACCTGGTGTCGCTCCATGACCATGGCTCTTTCGGCGAAGAACAAACTAGGTTTTGTCGATGGTTCTATTCCCAAGCCTTCAAAATTGGCTGATCCTCTTATTTCTCCAAGGCTTCGTTGCAACAATATGTTGATCTCTTGACTTTTAAACTCTGTTTCCTCTGATATCTCTGCTAGTATTTTGTACATAACTACTGAGCATGAGATTTGGCTAGATCTTAAGGAACGTTTTTCTCAAAAAAAGGATCCTTGTATTTTTCAACTACAGAAACCTATCTATGCTCTCTCTCAAGGGCAGCTTTCGATGAGTACCTATTTTACTTGACTTAAGGCTCTTTGGGATGAGTTAGCAAATCATAAGCCTGTTCTTACTTGTTCTTGTGGAGCTATACATACGTTGAACTATTCTGTTCAATAGGAGCCTGTTTTACAGTTTTTAATGGGATTAAATGAGTCCTTTTCCTCTGCTTGTTCTCAGATCTTGCTTATGGAACCTTTGCCCACTCTTAACAAAGTATTCTCTCTTGTTTTACAAGAAGAAAAACAACGAGAAGTTTCTGTCATTGCTCTTCCATCTATTGATTCACATGTATTTGTTTCCAAGAGTGATGGATCCAGATCCATTAAATCCTTCTCCAAGAAGGAATGACCCATGTGTAAATATTGTGGAATCACTGATCATGTGATTGAGAAATATTATAAGTTGCATAGATTCCCACCGGGTTATAAACCAAAGCCAAAGCAACAGTCTGTGGCCAATCAAGTTGTTCTTCATGACAACCATTCCTTGGCTGCTTCTCCTTTCTCTTTAACTGAGGCTCAGTATCAACAGCTCTTGTCCATGCTTCATCCTTCAAACACTTCTGATGAATCTTCTCATGCTGTTAATGTAGTAACTTTGAATTCCTCACTTTCCGGTATATTTTTTCCTCACAATAATAGTCATTCTATTTTCACTTCCACTACATCTGATTCATTTGATTCTAATTGTTGGATTCTTGATACGGGAGCCAGATCATATGGTCCCTTCTAACGATTGCTTTTCTTCTGTTACTAGTACTGTACATTCTTCTGTTAAGCTTCCTAATGGTTAATCTGCGTCTGTTACACATATTGGCTTTATTCATATTTATGAACAACTTGATTTGCATGGTGTTTTATATGTACCTTCTTTCACATTCAAATTAATTTCTATCAGTAAACTTACTCAGTCACTCATTTGCTGTTTTTTGTTTTCATTTGACCTTTAGTTCATTTAGGACCTGACCCATTGGAAGCTGATTGGAGTGGGTAGACAATAATGAAAACTTTATATACTTCAGCAACTAGGCTCTTCTCTTTCTAAACCTCATTTTTTCACTACTTCATATAATGCCTATATGCTTAATAATCTGTTTTCACATGCTTGATTTGTATCACCCAAATGCTCACTGTTTGAGCTTTGGCATAATAGACTGGGTCATCCTTCAACCTCAAGGATGCTGTTTGTAAATAAATTTGTTCCAAATTTGATTGCTCCTAGCAGTCCTTGTATGGTTTGCCCATAAGCTAAACAAAAGAAATTACATTTTTCTAATAATGTTCATCTATCTGATGCTCCTTGATCTTGTTCATTTTGATGTTTGGGGGCCATACTCTATTTCTACTGTTGAAGGTTACAGATATTTTTTGATATTGTTGATGATTTAACTCGTGCCACATGGCTTTATCTTCTTAAAAATAAATATGAGGTGACACTTCTTATTAATTTTTTTAAATGATAAAACTCAATTTCATCTTAAAATAAAAAACATTCGCACTGATCATGGTGTAGAATTTTCACTTTCCCAATCTCTCAATTCTAAAGGTATTTTACATCAACATAATTGTGTTAAAACTCCACAACATAATTCTGTTGTGGATAGAAAGCATCAACACATACTTAATATAGCCCGAGCCTTGATGTTTCAATCTCACTTACCTATTAAATTTTGGGGTGATGTTGTTTTAACAGCCACCTACATTATTAATAGGTTACCTACTCCTCTCTTAAGCCACAAGTCTCCTTTTGAACTTTTGTTTAAGTCATCTCCTTCATATGATCATTTAAGGACATTTGATTGCTTATGCTTTGTCTCCACTCTATAAAGATCTTGCACCAAGTTTGATCCTAAAGCTCGTACTTGTGTATTTCTTGGATATCCTTATGGAATCAAAGGATATGAACTTCTTAATCTTAAAACAAATCAATGTTTTGTTTCTATTCATGTTGTTTTTCATGAACTTGTTTTTCTTTTTAGTTCTCAAAATTTTTCCTTAGCTTTATCTCTTCCCTCTACCAGTTTTCCTTATGTATCTTCAACACTAGATTTATTACCCCTGCCTTCAACAGTGTCTTCTTCTAATAATTTATCTAATGATCATTAATCATTAGATCATTCATTTGCTACTCATTCTTCTACTGTTCACTCTGAAACTCAATCTATTGAAATTCAACCTGCCACCTTACCATTACCATCTGAAATTCCTAGAAGATCCACTCGAATCAGAAGATTACCTAGTTATTTGTTGCATTTTTACAGCAATTTCTCTTCTTCTGCTCACTCTACATCATATCCTCCAACACGTTCCTCTTCTTCTCCTCTCTCACACACCAAGTATGATATTTCCAATTTTCTCTCATATGCTCGTCTATCTTCTGCTCATAAATCTTTTCCTTGTCCATTACTGTTGATATTGAACCTGAGTTCTATCATCAAGCAGTCAAGCACTCTCATTGGAAAGATGCTATGATAGCTGAGATTACAGCCTTGGAAAACAATAATACATGGACTGTTACTTCCATACATCCTGACAAAAAACCCATAGGCTATAAAAGAGTTTACAAAATTAAGTATCATGCTGATGGTTCCATAGAGTGTTACAAGGCAACGTTGGTTGCTAAGGGTTATGTCCAAAAGGAAGGTTTGGATTATTCTGAGACCTTTTTTTCAGTAGCTAAAATGACTATTGTTAGAACATTACTAGCTATTGCTATTGTAAAAAATTTGCATCTTACACAACTTGATGTTAATAATGCATTTTTATATGAGGATTTATCTGAAGAAGTGTATATGACATTGCCTCATGGATTCCATGTTAAATGGGGTCCAAGGTTTGTAAGTTGAACAAATCACTTTATAGTCTGAAACAAGCTTCAGGCCAGTGGTTTTCCAAGTTTTCAGTTTCTATTCTTGACTTGGGGTTTGTGTAATCCAAAGCTGATTATTCACTTTTTACCAATTCCAAGGGTTCCTCTTTCATTGTACTTCTCATTTTTGTTGACGATATTGTCATAGCTAGTAATGATTTGAAATATGTAGAACACTTGAAGTCTTTGCTTGATGATAAGTTCAAGCTTAAGGACCTTGGTCAGCTCAAATATTTTCTTGGGTTGGAAGTGGCTCAGTCTCCAGCTAGCATTTCTATGTCAAAGAAAATATTCTTTAGAGATTCTTCATGATGCTGATTTTCTTGTATCTAAACCTGTTTATTTTCCCATGGATCAGAATGTAAAGTTGAGTATAGAAGAATGAGATTTTCTGCCAGATCCTACTGTATATTGTAGACTTGTTGGTAGACTTCTTTACCTTACATTGACATGGCCAAACTTGTCTTACTTTGTGCATAGGCTTAATCAGTATATGGCTCAGCCAAGACAACCTCATCTAACAGTAGCTTATAGAAGTGTACAATATATAAAGAGTTCTCCTGGTCTTTGTCTCTTCTTTCCAGCTGCTAATTCTTTATCCTTGAAGGCTTTTACGGATTCAGATTGGGTTTCTTGCCCTGACAGTCGTCGTTCTACAAGTGGATATTGTGTTTTTCTTGGAGATTCTTTGGTTTCCTTGACAACCACGAAGCAACCAACTGTTTCTCGATCTTTAGTAGAAGTTGAATATCATTCGATGGCATATACTACCTGTGAAATTATTTGGTTCGTTACTCTTCTATTTAATTTTGATATATCACATCCTAACAGTGCTCAATTGTTTTGTGATAGTCAGGCTGCTTTGCACATCGCAGCCAATCCAGTTTTTCATGAAAGTACAAAGTATATTAAGCTGGATTGCCATTTCATCAGTGAAAAAATTCAAGCTAGGATCATCACGAGCTTTCATTTGGCTTCTCATCACCAAGTTGCTGATGTTCTAACTAAGCCTCTAGGTCATCAACAGTTTCACCACTTAATCACGAAGATGGGAGTACATTCTATTTACTCTCCATCTTGAAGGGGGTATCATGCCTATATTTTATACACGTGTCATATTGATTATTTTGTTCATAATATAAATACTCTGTTTATACTTTACCTTTGTAGTTGTACAGTTGGTTTCAGATCAATAAAAGATCATTTTTACTTTTTCTCCCAAATTTGAGAGTCTTCTTTTCCTAGGGTTTCATATTTATAGAGATAAAATTAAAAGAGGTTGACTGATATACAAAAAGGTGAAAGTGATATAAGTCAAGTAAGGGTCACTATTTCAAAAAAAATAAGTAAACCCCTATAAAATTAATGCCCGTCCTTGTGGTGGGACTTTAGAAAATAATTTAAGAAAATGATACAGGAATTACATACCATTTTAAAACTTTTTCCCTTTCCTTTCCAAGATATAAAAGATTCTATGTTTTAAAATTAAAGCATGCTCTATAAATTAAAAGAGAGTTTACAACGGAAATCATTAAATTAATTAAAAGTCCTTTTATAAAAATTAAGTTTCATACATTGCATAAAAACATGCCTAGGCTACCGTTACTCTTCCCTTGGACCATGTCTATCCAGACGCTTCTTACTCATTTTGTTCCTGAGAGGGGGAGGGACATACATAAAAACAAAATGAGTCGAATACTCGGTAAACATTACTTCATACTGTAAAAATATATTGACATAGATTTCCATTCATGCATTCATCATTTCTTTACATACTTTACGTAAGACATTCACTTCCTTTGAAAACATTACTAGGTGAAGTTTTTCTTTAAAAATGTTTTCCTTTCTCATAAAACATTCATCACACCTTGTACATCCTTTATAAAGAGTTAAATGATTACACAACATTCAATTTAACTGTTATCACTTTTCTTCTAGCCGATACACACCGTTACGCCTCGTATGTTGGGGTTAGCGGTCTTTTGGACCCGGATTCTACCGTGGCCACAGGTTGGGAATCTCTTTCAATCAGGGGTAGCACTGGATGCACTACCAATACTACTTACCTAGCATTGCAATCTGCCCAGTCCATTGGTGCCATCATTCATTCAATTAGTCATGACCGTTACGTATTTTCATACATTAAAACATTCTTTCATTTCTTTTCTTTTCCTTTCATTCATTCCTTTTAGTCATTTCATTTTTGCTTCTTTTCATTCATCAGTCCATTCATTTCATAAACATCATTTAAAAGCATAAGCGTAAACATCATTTCATAGCATTCTTTAAACATCCTTTCATAGCATCATTTAAAATTCATTTCATAGCCTCTTTTAAATACACTTTCATAGCGTCATTTAAATACACTTTTTCACATCATTTAAAAGCATCAAGCATAAACCTTAACATTTCATTTCATGATAAATAAGGACTTTAGCTACGACGTATAACATTTATTCACATGTGTACAACTATTTTTTGGGTTCAAAAATAGGGGTTACCAAAAAAGGCCTTTACTTACATATACCTTTAAACACTTATACTTGCATATTTTCATAAAACTTCATTTCATTTTCATAAATCATCATAAAGAGAAACATTTCTTTTCATTCATATCATGTAGAAAACTCTATAAGAGTATGAACATAATGCTTACCTGGATTCCATGCCATTCTCATTTCATGCAGTCCATTCATGTGCGTATCAGATGGCAACATACATGCACACATAAGCTTAACATCATTCCATTCCTCAAGTGCATAAGTAACTAAAACTTAGAAAATACATAAACTACTCTTGACTTGGACGTCCTTCACTTAGACACACTCTACTATCCAATTCCATCCTCTATGCTTTCCTTTATCACATTTTTCAAAATTCTCGAACCCATAGCTTGGGACCCACTTAAGGTCACCTTTCAAACACAACATTCTACTTCAAGTGCTTATCCTTTAAAGTGAATCTCTATAATCCACTTTAAAGTTAAGACACTATTACTTTTATCATACTCTTTCTATCAAACCTCCATCCTAATGTATGACTCGAATCGATCAAGTTATACATCTCAACCCTAGTCAATACACATATCCTTTCCTTCATCCATACATAATAACCAACACAATTTTAAACCAACCTTAAGGCTTAAATGTCGTGTACTCATACTTAAGACAAATTATCCATTACAAATGGTACATCTGTCTAGCACATGCATCCTACAAAATTACACATGTTCCCTACCCCTTTTATCACTTAAGATTAACATATAATCCACTAAAACGCCAGCTTGTATAAACAAGCTTCATACACCCGACACTAACCTCCAACTCAAACCCATACAATCATCACGCTTCAAAGTCTTCCCAAACCTTCACAATCCTAACACTTCACTTGACATCATGTCACTTCACAAACTACACAATTGTCCTAACACTTTACACAATTCTCAACCACTTCCAAACTGCACCGTGATCCCATTACTACACATGGCATCCGGCCACTGCACAACTACCCAATCTCCCAATTCTTCTCACAACACAACTCTACATTTAACCCCCGCCACTTCGTAGCACACTGCCATAACACCAACTATGTCACACCTGCATAACAAATCCGTCACTTCAAACTACTCAGTCACATCATAAACTACTGCACAACACCGTTCATAGTAATCCCAACACTTCACACCACCTATCCACATAACACTCAACAAATACGCAACCATCCTAACACATCGTAATACACCGCCACATAACAACTACACCACAACCACAGTCTACATTTCAGAGCACAACAAACTTCGTAACAATAGAACACACTTCACATTAATGCCCATCACTTCACAACTACATCACACAGCACATCACAACCCAGCACATAGTTTACAATTCACAACACCATCAAACTTCACAAGCATAATAAACTATCGAGAGAAAGGAATAGGATTATACCATGCATCGGGGCTGACTCGTTGCGTCACTTGCTATCCAGAAAGGCCACGTGGCTTTAAAAGCCACTAGTTTGGGCGGTGACTACCCCTTGGTGGTCATTGCTAAAATAGGGGCTGGAGCTAGGGTTTCTCGAGTGGGGCAGTGGGGCATGGTGGTGGAGCTCGAGGCGGCGTGAGGTGGCTGAGCAGTGGTGGTCGTGGGTGGTGGTGGAAAGGCTATGTGGTCGTGGGTGGGGAAACCGAGAGGGGTGAGATTTGGGAAAGGGAGAGCTGGGTGTGCATTAGTGGACCTCGAGAGGAAAGGTGGTGGTCGAGGCCACGACTCGTGGCTCACAGGGCTGGTGACATCACAGCGACGTTGGGAAGAGAAGGGCTAAACCCATGGGTGAGGAAACATAGAAGTAGGGGGAGGCTCCGGTGGAGGGTTGGCGGCCTCAGCGAGGCGTGGTGGTGGCGGCGCACGGAATCAGTATGGGGATCAAGTGAGATTGGAGAGAGAGAGAGAGAGAGAGAGAGAGAGAGAGAGAGAGAGAGAGAGAGAGAGAGAGAGAGAGAGAGAGAGACGTAGGGTTGCCAGGCCGATGGATAGAGGTGGCACTGGTCGCGAGGCTCAACTGCGAGCTTGTGGGGCTACCCACGGTGGCGTTTGGTGGCGCCGTGGAGAGAAATCAAGGGAGGAGGGAGAGATGGGCTATGTCATGGGCTTCGGGGAGGAGAGAGGGAGATATATGGGATAAGGGGTGATCGGAGGGGAGGGGGTGGCCGGCGACTTTGGGAGGTGGTCGACAGCTGCAGCGATGGGTGGCTGTGGTTGAGGTGTGAGGGAGAAGAGGAATCGTGGGGACATGGGTGCGGCTGGAGGGAGGGGAGGAGAGAGAGGGAAGAGGGAAAATGTGGTGGGGGGGGGGGGGGATTAGGGTTTCTAGGGATGTAATCCTAGCCCTAAATCTAGGAGTCCCCAAGTTGATCTAACAGTGAGAATTACACGCTGAAAATATACTAACTAAAAATAGGAATTAAAAATAGAAATACAATAGGATTAATTTAAAATCCAACTTTGATTCGAAACATATAATCTTTCATCATAAAATAAAATGATGAAGTTTACTAAATCTTTTTAAGAGAAATAAAATCATCTAAATAAGTAGAGTTTTTAACATAAAATAAAATGATGAATATTAAATAATATTCTCAAAGAAATGAAATCATTTAAATAAAATGATTTGCTAAAACTATATATTTTCGGAGGTCCAAAAATATGAAGAGGCTTACTTTACAAATTAGGATTGGTTCAATAACACTAAAAATAACCCATTTAAAATAAGTTTTTTGGATATTTAAAATATTTCAATGATTTTAAAATACTCGGCTCGCTTTAAAAAATTCACCTAGTGATTTTAAAGCACAACTTCGAGATTTAAAATGCAAAAGCGAGACTCGTGACCAATTGAGATAAAAAGGAAAGGTTGGTCACATAAAAGGAGGGAACTACTACAAACGTGCATGAGGATATCTAACAACTCTACGAGGAAGAACTTTCTGTTGATTCTCTACAACTCGTGGGACTCTCTCTCTCTCTCTCTCTCTCTTCAGAATGAAAGTGTCACTTTCAACCTCCCTTGAACCCTATTTTTTCTATTGTATTGAGAGCTACGGGAGGCCATGAGCAATTATACAATCATTATACAATTATACAATCACGAAAGTCTCCAAACGACTCATGAACGTAGACTTTTATGTCGAACAACGTAAATATTTGTATCTCTATTTATTTACACTTTATATTCTTTATTTAATATTTATTCCATAGATGAACATCATCGTGGGCAATTAGATAGTATTATTAATTGGGCTCTAGTCATGTCGGAAAAATGCATTAGCACACTTTGTTTTTGCCCTTTAGAGTTCTTAACTTTGTTATTGTGATACCCCATATTGACTAGCAAGTGCATGTAGTGTTTGAAATCACATATTACTTGGGTGAGAGAAGTTTATACTCTTTATGAATATTTCAAGAAGGCTCCAATTATATTATTGATTAGTTCTTTTAGAGTATGAATTTAATGTGGCTTGAGCCGTACCACTTATGATGGAATGACTTGAAGAGGATTTATTGAGATATATTGACTAATGATTGTGGTTGGTGTATAAGATCTCACATTCCTTTGGAATATTATTTAGGAATGAGAAGTTCTTGTTCTTTATAATGACTTCAATGCGACTCTAGTTATATCATTCATGACTAATACTTTCAGAGTATGTGCCCAGATGAATCGGACCCTACTTGAAGCATTACAGTTAATTTATTATATTTCTTAGTACATATAAAGGCTTGAAAGTTGGATCAGCCGCTACCCCTCCAATACGAAAATAATTATGCATCATTCTCATATGAGTGTCAGTTTCAAATATATCATATATAAATTCTCTTTCTCTAAAAATATAGAAGAAAGGAGTTTGTGCACCAATATCTGCCATAAACGGGCTGAGCCATAACAGATGAAAAGCTATACAACTCAATTCCAACGTAATTACTCTGATATAATTGGCTCTTTTAGGTACTTGAATATTTCCTAACTGTTCTATCCCATTTACAGTTATTGCTTCTGTGAACATAGAAGCTAAATAATCCCAACAAGTTACATGAGGAAGATATTGTATAATTGTTTGATTTTCTGTAATTTTTTCCATCCCCAGTGTAAATAATCCAATATTGGTTGGAATTGAGTATTTTTTTTTGGTAGAAGAGAAAGGATGGAAGATTAGAGGTTAGCTATATCGGTATCCCATAGCCATTGAGGAGTCTCCTCTCCATAAGAGAGGCATAGATGGTGAAGAACAACATGACGTGCGGACGCATTAAGACAAGCTTGAGTCGGAGTTCGAAGGATAGAAATGTATGAAACAAGTAGGCATAGAAAATGGGCGTGAATCTCATCTTTTAATCATTCATATTGTTCAAAATAACTTTGAGTTCATAAATTTTTGTCTTTCAAATCACGAGAATAAGCCTCTTACTATCAACACAACACACTGGACTCTAGAACCACATTTACACAAAACCCTAATCATAATGTTACTCCATATTCCTCCACCTTGACCAAGGGAAGGTATCATTATATTATGATATATCATATGTTAAGTATTGGGAGTGTTCGATACTATTCCATCTAGCTACCAGAAACAAAATTTCAACCCCAAAGAAAACAAATTAAAAAAAAACTAGGGCGTACGTGTACAATGGCGATAAGTTGTTTTTGCTCATTTGGCTTATTACAAGCAATTCGGCTGTAAAAAAGAGTGACATATGCATACATGTAACCAATCGGAATTATGGAAGAAACACGCATGCAGTGACCCAATCGGAATTATCAAAAGAGTTATCTTTCTCTGAAGACTACATGAATTTGACAAAGACTCCCCACCAACCTTCATTCACGCAGGTATCAGTATATATAGAGATGGCTTTGATCGGGTATATATATATAGCAGCTAGACCCTCTCAAAACCAGACATCTCGACAGATGGTGACAGGAAAAAGACAGCTAAAACGCAACAATCAAAAGAGGGACGACTTCCTATGTTCGGATAAGGAGAAAGTTTCGGAAAACAATATGTCTATTTAATTCAATGCCAGGATCAATGTTTTCCAAGATAAGTTGATTTTGATTCAAGAAAAAAGTAGTAACATATTATTTATGTCATTATCTCCATGTTATAGATTCTGATGGCTAATCATAATGCGACAACCCTCTGACGTCCGTGCATAGGATTAGTCAATCATTTTTAAAAGATCATTGACTAAAATTGCAATAATTTCCATCAACAGATAGATGACGTCTATTTGTCTACATCATTACGCATTTTCCTTCCACCATATTATGTCTCATAATTTCATTGGAGCTAAAAATAATATCGAAAATATAATTTACTACAACATAAAATTACAGACGCCCAAACACAGTACTTAAAATAGTTTGTAAAATCTCATTGGTCTGTTTTTATTCAGTGCAATTTCTATTTGAAATTTAACTGGATGCAGTGCTATCTCTCCAAGAGATAAGTAAGTTTCTTGCTGAAATTTTATATATTTTATTACATATCGTTGCTGAAGATGAATAAATAAATTGTGATAGAACCACCTCTTAATGATACAGTTCATTCCTTAAGGTGTTCTTTGATTGGCTATTGAAGGTGAGGGTCTCAATGACAAAGTAAACACTTCTGTTGGGAGCAGCTGCTAGCTATTAAAATTAATGTAGTGTAAAATCCCCATTTTGCACCTAGTTTTACATCTCCAATCATAAACCATCGTCACAATATTATTATATTTTTACAATGAGCTCAGCTACACCGGATTATTTATATTTTTAGAAAAAATCTTGAACCCAAAATATAAATCTTAAACACTTAAAAATTCTAATGCTAGTTATTTTTCAGACAACCTCTATACATAGTTTTAGCCGCCACTGAAAGAAACTGCCGGAATAATCACAAAATCAATTAATTTAGCCATTGCTCAAGGTTGTAGCCACTCGTAGGTGGCAACCACCACCCCGAGGGGTAATCGGTGACTGTTGAAAAATCTCCAGTGTCGAATACTACAAATGCAACTGAATCTAGCCAGATCAAGCGCTACGCTGATGCCGAATACGACGAATCCAACTGGATCCATCCCCATCTAGGGTGAGGATGGAGCTTTGTTATATAGAGGGCCAACAATAGTTCCGTCTAATTCAAAAATTTTGGAAAGGATACAAGCCGAAACTCATTCGTCACCATATTTGGTACATCCTGATGGAACAAATATGTATCGGGAGCTCAAGATAGGTTTCTAATGGGAATGAATGAAACGAGATATTGCCCATTTCATCGAGAAATGTGCCACCTGTAGACTGACCAAAAGTGCCTTGCCCACTTGTTATCGGTTACGAGCATAGATACCTTGACCAAGCTAACTCGGCTGTATATAAGAGATAGTGAGACTCCACGGAGTCCCCAAGACCATAGTGTCCGATCGAGACCTAGTGTTCACGTCTCATTTTTGGAAGAGTTCGCAAACAGCGATGAGCACTAAACTAAGATTCAGTAGTGCATACCATCCCAGACGGACGAATGGTGGAAAGGACAATCCAAACGTTGGAGGACATGCTGAGCGTGTGTGTGTTGGACATTAAGGGTTCCTGGGAGATTCACGTCCCACTCATTGAGTTTGCCTACAACAATAATTACCAGGCGACCATTTAGATGACCCCTTGCAAGGCTCTATAAGGGAGAAAACGTAGATTGCCTTTATGTTGAGACGAAATGGGGGAGGCTAGAATGATTGGGATGGAGATCATACAAGAGATGAATGAGCAAGTCAAGTGTGATACCCCACTAGAATACAAGATCTAAAGGATTCTTGTGACAAGATCTTGGACCAAAGGACATGGGTAATATGAATTAGGTAAAAATATGAAGGCTTATGATCTTTAAGAGAACCAAACTTATTGGATATAATTGAGTCACATAGGATCATAATTCTACAAAATGACTTCTACTGTTGCTCTAATTCAAATTTTTGGAGATTTATAGAGCAATAAATTTTTTTTTGTGAAAATGTGATGCCAAGTGGCCAATGAGATGATAACACGTGACATGAGAAGGACTTGCCACCTCATGGGCATGTTATTGGTTCTGACCAATTTATGGAGACTAGATGGGTAAGGTAAGGGCCCAAATCTAGTTGAACTTGGAAGTTCCAGCTTGTTAAGAAAAGGCAAAAGGTAAGGCCCAATGTGAGGCCCGACTTAGTAAGCATTAGAGGGCCAAGGTGAGGCCCAACATATTGGAAATAGAAGCCCAAAGTAAGGCCCACCTTAAGGCTCAACTTCAAGGGAACTTGGGGCCAAGACAGCAAAGCTTGGAGACCAAGCTTGCTTTAGATTCTCGTCTTATCTTTGCTAATCTAAGATAACAGATCAAACTAGCACATGGAGTTGTTGAGCTCCAAGTACCATGCGCCCCTAGTGATTATTTTTTCTGCCAAGTTTCACCCCATCATGAGATTAGAATTCGTTTGTTTTCGGAGATGAGATGAGATGAGTTGAGATTAAAGTTAAAAAGTTGGAATAAAATATTGTTATAATATATTTTTTAATATTATTTTTGTTTTGGGATTTGAAAAAGTTGAATTGTTTATTTTATTTTGTATTGGAAGTTGAGAAATTTGTAATGATTAGATGAGATGAGATGAGATGTTTTTCCAAAACAAACAAGGATAAGTTAGGTGTAGATCTCTGTCACCAATCCAGATCAGCACATTTAAGACCTATTAGGTGTAGATCATCCATGGTCATTCAATAGTCAAGCAAGTGCATCTAGGAAAGGGTACATGAGCAGTCGAGTATAAGGCTATAAATCGGTCTAATCCAGTCCGGTCTCGCGATGGACCCATCATTTTCTTCGGACTGGACTGGACAGAACATCCATAGGGACTGGACTAGACCAGTAGCTATCAGTCTGTTCCGATCTAGTAGGTCCGTTCGATCCTGCCTAATTATTTTATTATTATTTTTAAATAAATTAAAAAAATATTTAAATTACTAAATTAAAATTAAGTGAATTATTAATGTGAATTATGTAACTAACTCATTAAAAACATATTTGACTATAATTATATTTATGATATTGATAGTTACTACTTACTAACTTAGACTTTACTCTCTAGTATGCATAATTATTAATAATGTTATCCATTTTATATATGGTTAATGAATATCAAATAATTTCATTATACATAGATTATTCATGCTTGCTTGCAATTTAGGTATTTAAAAAAAGATACCTAATTATTTTAATTACGTGTAAATAATAGATTATGTATGAATGTATGATGTATTAACTATTTACATATAATGACATAAATTATCACATGATTTATGATTTATTATTAATTGGTAACATATATTATTTTATATTTTATATAGTCAATGATAATAAATTAGGTAAAAATTACATCATTAACTTATATAATTACTATATAAAAATAATATATTAAATTGTTAAAAATATTTTTAAAAAATATATATAGGTGTTCAGTCCGATTTGGTCTGGTCTGGTCCAAAATTTGTAAATCCTGGAACGGACTGAATTTCATCAGTCCACATATTTTGGGACCGAGACTGACCAGTCCATAATTCGGTCAGGTTCGGTTGGTTTTGCCGGTTCGGACCAAATTCTTTGTAGCCCTAGCTGAGTATATCAATGCTTTCTCATCTTTTTCTGCATTAACTCAGTCCCTCTCCCACGCCTCTTGAGCTAACCCTTAGGTCTGGAAAATATTTCCAAGACACTCTTATGACAACCAAATCTAACACCCTACACTTGTCCAAATTGATTAAGGAATGTGATAGAGGTCATGTGCTCTTCTTGGTTGAAGTACCCCACTCAAACTCTCTCTTTTTTTTCCTGCAAACCATCTCCATGTGTCCACCATTCACTCACTTCCCTTCATATTGGGAAGTCACTATGACAGCACCAGAAAGAGCACAAAGATCATAGCATGAAAGGGTCAAAATCGAGAATGGTTGGACATGGTTTGGAGCCAAAACCGGCCTACTGAATATGGTTATATTTGGGAAATTGAAATCCCGTCTGACTCCACATGTGAATCTAAAACTTCTGCACCACTTCCACTCACTTGGTCATTGTCCTTAGGGTAATAATTAATCATACACACAGCAGCACACCTACTTGAAACGATGCAAACACTTCAAGTCACCGAGAACATCTCCAAGTCCATCTTCATTTTACTTCTGCAAACCAAGCCTTATAACCTCACACTCCCTTCCTCTTTTCATCCCACGACATCGCCAAGTATAATACAAGTTCTTGTGAGCAAAGTGTCCATAGATCCTTTGAGAAAGAGTGAAATCGAGAAGTTAGCCTAAGCACCCTTGGAGATTCGGTTCTTGTGTGCATCCAAACTTCGGTTTGGTGAGTAGATCCCTCGTAATATTTTTATTGGAAGTGAAATCAACATGTTAAGCATTGATTTGAAGCATTAAACCGAGGTTGACTTGAGTTTTATGAAGTGTATTCTTGAAAGCATGATTCTGGTACAAGCTTGAGGTTTTTAGTTATTTATTTGTATTGATCTTGAAATATGGTCATGACATGAGTTAATATGGTGGTATGGACTTAGCTAAAGTCTGATTATGATGATCAGGAGTATATATCTCAGAAAAAACAGCATATTATTTTAAGGATTTAGTTCAATGTCTTAGTTTGAGCATGAAGCATGACTTCAGTTATAGGATTTCAATATGATTGACGTTCATCTTGTGATATCATAGATTAATTGTTTAAGTCATGTTTAATGCCATCTATTAATAGTTGGAATTGATTAGCAACTATTAGTGCTACATCAAGTACCACTCCGAAAAGGCCAACATCGTAGCCGATGCTTTGAGTCACAAGAGCTAATAAGAAGATTCGTTTGTTCCATCATCAGAAGTAAGTTCCCTCTTATGTAGTATGAGAAAACTGTTGTTCGTGAAGCGTAGTCAAGAAGTCGTTATAACCGCAGTTCAAGAGTTCATTCCATTGGATTTGGAAGAACTGAAAGACAGTCAAAAGAAAGACAATATGCTTTCGGAAGTCATTTGGAAAATCGAGAGTCGGAAGGACCAAATGACTTCAGTATAAGAGAAGATGGGACTCTGTATTACAAGAATCGAAGAGTCATCCCAACAGATGAACAGTTAAAGGAAAAAGTGCTGAAGGAAGCTCATAACACACCTTACACTGCTCAACCTGGCAGTACGAAGATGTACCAGGATTTGAAGCAGCATTTCTGGTGGGAAGGAATGGAAGAAGGATGTAGCAGAATTTGTGAACAAGTGTTCTATCTGCAGATTAGTTAAAGCGGAACACCATAAGCTTGCAGGTGAATTGCAATCACTGCCAATCCCAGAATGGAAGTGGGAAGATATCTCGATGGATTTTGTAGTGGGTTTTCCAAGAACCTCAGCTGGAAATATTACTATCTAGGTGATAATTGATCGTTTGACGAAAAGTGCTCACTTTATACCCATCAAGAATACATATTCTCTGGAGAGATTGACGAGAATTTATATAGCAGAGATTGTCAGATTGCATGGAGTGCCTAAGACGATTGTGTCGGATAGAGACCCTCGTTTTACGTCACGATTCTGGCAAAGTTTTCTAAATTCGATGGGCACTAGTTTGAAGTTCAGTAATGCATACCATTCGCAAACAGATGGGCAAACAAAAAGTATGATTCAGACTTTGGAAGATATGCTAAGAGCCTGTGTATTAGAATATGAAGGGAATTGGGAGAAGGAAATTGATATGCGAACCAGTTCCATGGCACGAGAGCGCAAGATCGCCCCAAAATCAACCCTTTTCGCACAACGAGTGCGCGAGATGCGAGAAGAACATCGTAGGAGGTGACTTGTCGAGCTAAATTGGGAGTTAGCCGCCTATTGGCAGAAGATGGAATGCCAAGAGCACCACCGCACGCACATCTTAGATATCGATAGTAACGGTGTGAGATACGAGAGGAAGGTGTTACCTCACGAAGAACGTTATTGGCCTTTGCACCCTACTACGTGGTTAGACGGGACAGTTTCAAGGCACGGATGGCATGAGACCAAGCTAAGTCCAACGAAGCAGTAAAGGAGTGCACCGTAGCTACCAATGCTGAGCCGGTAACGTCAAGCTCATCTATGTCATTAACTCACTGTGGACGTTGCTGGTAGAAGGTCAAGTGCCAGATAGTGACGATAATGAAGAGGTCGAGCAACACCATGGCCCAGTACATAACGTGATGTATGATCCAAACGATGACGTATTCAACTTCTTACCCAAGCACGACATGCCAATGGACATCGGCGCACCACCATTGGCACCGACCAGCGAGGATACATCCAGTGATGGATAGTAAGTTTGGTGAGTAGCGTCTTCTCCTTAGTATTATTGATTGTTAGTACTTACGTCGATTTCGGGGACAAAATCTTTTTTTTAGGAGGGAAGGATGTAAAAGCCTACTAGAAATTCAATGGTGAAGTTTTTTTAGGTTTTAGGAAACTCATGAAAACTCCATAAGTTTTCACAAATTGACCAATCGCTTAGATTTTAGTCTGTCAGTATAGTCAGTATTGCCACTCACTATGGTATTAGAAGCGCGATTTTATTTATTTAAAATTGTTAGAATTGTTAGAAAGTCATATGGTCTGTGCCATTAGACTCAGTTGATTATTTAGGATTTATGGAGCAATAATCCCACTTTTAGTTTTCAAAGAAACACTTGTTCGAAAATGCATTTTGTCTATTTCAAGGCATTTCGGGGTTGAATTTCGATACACGAATTGCACAGTTAGTTTAGTATCTATGTTTATGATTTTTTAGTGCAAAATTTATTTTTCACTTTCCAGAGTGAATAGTAACCTAAATAGTAGCACCTAGTGCAGTGTTTTCAGAATCACAGTGTGGAGTGTCAAAATTAGGTTAGAGAAGTTTTATTTGGACACTTGGTAAGATCTTAGCCACACTTGGTGAATAGTATTGGACATTTGGCACAAAAAAGAACCATGAAATAGATTGTAAAGGAAATCAAGGTATGAGATCTTGCCATCTAAGCAAAACCCTATTCCATCCAACCATCCAAATTGTGCCAAACCAAAGAGGGTTTCAATACTAGTGAAACCGGAATCCATTTGAAACCCCAAAAGCTTGGTTGAAACCGACACCCTAAATGGTTTCTCCAAACCCTAAAGTTGGTCTCCAAACCCTATTTGATCTGATTTTTAGCATTGTGTTTAATCACTTGATTAATCACTTTCACATACTATTAATTCCTCAAATGCATGTTATGAATTCATTATCCAATCCTTTAAACCTTGAAATTTTGATTGGGTCAAGAAAAATTAGATTTGAGCTCGATAGCATCTCAAACCCTAACCAAATTCTCTTTAAATCCCAAATGAAGCCCACTTGTTTAAGGCCCACGAATTGTGGTCACCTTGGCAAAGCTTCTCCGGGAAGTTTCCCCCTATCCATGGTAGACCAACCTCTGACCATGGCAGGCCCAAAATATCCCTTGATGTGAGAGGATAATCCACCTCACCTCCTGCCTTCTACACTGCAGTAGCAGCAACCCATTCCCCCTCACTATTTGCACCTTTTTGTGACCTAATCACAATCCATCAAGGTGTCACTCAAGCCCATACTTCCCATTTCAGAAGTGCATTTGGCATGCAAGTCAGCCTTTCACTCACTTCACCCTTTTTCATTTCCATTCTTGGAGAGAACACTAAGAAGCTCTCTCAAGCAGTTTTCTAAGTCTTTTGGAGTGCCATTTTTGGAACCATTGTGACTATTTTCTCACAATGATTCATTCATTACAATTGTTTGTATTTAAGTCTAGTTTCCTTGCATACCTTTTTGGTTTAATTTCATGGTCATTTTATTGGTAAAAATATGTTTTAACCATGGAAAGGTCAATCTAGGTGAGAATCTTGATAGTGTGTTGTATTTTGGAGTTTTTGACTAAGCTAATGGACAAATTTTGGTTCGAACGTTTTATGGAGTATTTTTAACATGTTTATATAAATATTTGTTGGAGATTAGTTGCATGATTAAAGCTTTTGATGAAATATTCTCTTAGATCTAAAAGGTTAGAAACTAGAAGAGGAAAAACAGTTACTGTTTTAAGAAAGTTTGGATATTTTGTGGTCTATTCTTACTCCAATGGCTTTGATATATTTATTTGATGATACTATATTTATTTTCAGTTCGGCTAGATCCATATTTTGGTTTATTTTTAGCCATGTGATTTTAAGTTTAATGCTTAGATCTACTTTATGACACATTTTTAAACTACATGATGTTTTGGTTTGAAGATCTCATCATGGTATGCCTCGGATCAAGTGTTTGATCAAAGAAAGTGTTGGAGCCGAGTACTTCAAGTGAGTTTTTGTGCTTTTTGGTGACTTTTATGTGTTGATTCAAAGCATATTAGTTCTTAGAAATGTGTTATGATCATGTTAGAGAAAGTTTTGGATTTTTGGGAGTTCTTGGAAATTTTTTCGAAATAGGTCAAATTTTGAGATTCAAGAGTCTGTATTTTAGTCAAAAAGTTTGGATCTTTTTACTAAAAAGTTTTTTGTTTATGAGAATTATATTTTTGTTGATGTTTTAAGCATGTTTTTAGACTTAGGATATGAGGATTTTTGTTGCAATATTTTGGTTTGATCATGAATTTTGGAGTTGAAGAAATTGCAACAAAAATCAAGAGATATGGCCTTCGGAAGTTTCGGCCCTATGATTTTCATAGTTGTGTTTGGTTTTATTTTTCTCTAAGTTGATATTTCAGTTTTGATAATTTTTGGAGTTAGAATGTGAAATCCTAAGTTAGGGGTAAAATAGTCATTTTTCCACATTTAGATGGTAAAATGGTAATTTTACTCTAATTGTTAGTGATAAAGTTTCTATCTTTTAGAATCTCAACTTACAATTTCTCGTGTTTCGTGCTTAATCCCCATAACGCGATGATCACTATAAGTTAGCTCTTAACTTACTCTCAGATTACTATTTATGTGTGATGGGTAAGAGAATTATAGTTTATGTATGTATGTTATCATATATGTCATACTATGCCAAGTCACTTCATGATTATCTGTTACATAATTTATCCTGTCATGTATTGATATTTGTTACAAGTATATCATGTTACGTAATGCTATCTGTTACACATATATCATGTCACGTAATATTTTCTATTATATTTATGCCATATTACGAAATATTGTATTTTACATGTTATGCCATGAAATGTTGTCTGTTACATGCTACAAAATATTTTCTGTCTCATAGCACATCATGTGTTTCATCTGACGTTCATGTCATGTTACGTTACATCAGAGCTTTTGTCCTTCATTTCATGTCACGTCTCGTCTTGAATATAGTTTGTGTTTCTCGAGAACAAGCTTTCAAGTCCTGTCAAGTCTGTTTATGTCTATCATGACCCTAAGTATTAGTATGGGGTAATATCCTAGTGGAACTCCTTTGTTCACACTACAGTGTCTAAACTAGTATTAATTCCCTAGGTTAACAAGGTAAAGATCAATGAGTTGCAAATGCGACCTAATTAACTGGTCACCAGAGCGTAGTAGGCACTAAAGCCGATGGTGCTACCCACATTTGAATTTCATGTTATATGTCCTCGTGCGAGTGTAGATATCTGACATAGGATATGTATAGTACGTGTGTCTACTGTGACGCCTCCAAATTCCATTTGAAGAGTCAAGATATGCAACACAAGGTTACCTGCCTTCGTTCATTACATATAAGATGCAATATTCCTAACATGTATATTGCATTGTGCAATAATCGCAGTGGATAATTTTTTTCGTTAGCAATGATATGCACCGAATTGAAAATATCCCAAATACTTAAAACATACTTCATACATAATGACATACTAAATAACTGAGATCACAACGCTAGTCCAAAATGGTTGTGATCAAAAGAGTACTGGAGATTCAACTCTATAGTGTAAGTAGTAATTTAAATTAACTACTATATTATCATCGACGTCGCACCGTCGCTTAGTCAATCGTTTCTAGTTGGTCGATTCCCGACTTTCCTTTAGATGTTGCAACAAGATCTACCATTTGATGAGAATGGTAATTAGGACTACTACAGTGAGATTTGATTCAAATCTCAACAAGTTAACAGAAAACCTCCACATAGATTAATGATGCATGCATAGTAGTAAAAATATGAATGCATAATTAAAGTCATAAGTAAGCATAACATAACTTGACATACAATATAGCATAACTGACATAACTTAAACTGAAACCTGAACTGAACTTGACTTGCTTGACATGGACTTGATCTAAGACTTGACTTAACATGAACTTAATCTGAGACATGACTTAACATGACTTGGAATCTTGTTCTTTAACTGATTAAACTTAACTTTATAGGTGCTACATTGGTTCCCTAGAGCCATGTGTCCCTGTCGATTACCGCATCACAACACAAGTATCTGCACCAGCTGTGAGTGTGTGTATATGCTACACTCACTGTGGACCCCATATTTCGTGTGCCACACTGACTTTGGGCCCCATGAGAAGTGAGATGTAGCTCCATCGGCGTTAGTGCCTGGCGCGCTACGCCAACGCCTCGCCTAAAAAAAAAAAGAATTTGTCCCCGAAATCGACGCAAGTAACAAACATCAAGTTAAGGAAGAGATGTTGCTTACCAACCTATTGTCCATCACTTGGCGGCTGCAACACGCTCTTCTGTTGCCCTGCTGGACTCTGCCTGATCCTGTGCCATCCTTGCTCTGAAGTTATCCCTGTCTAACCATGTAGTCGGGTGAAGTGGCGAGTAACGCTCCTCATGAGGTAATGCCCTCCTCTCGTAACCCACTCCATTACTATCAATATCTAAAATGTGCGTACGGTGGTGCTATAAGCATTCCATTTCTTGCCAATACGCAGCTAGTTCCTTATTCAATTGAGCAAGTCGTATCCTACGACGTTCCTCCCGCATTTTGCGCGCTCGATGTGCAGAAATGGTAGATTTTTTAGCGGTCTTTCATTGTCATGACATGGAACTGCAAAAGAATACCATCAAGATGGAGAAATAATCTATGACATGCACATTTCCGAATGGTCTACAACATTCTAAATGGACACATATACTTTATTGATATCCAAACAACGAAGTACAACATCTGGGCTAGTCAATCCCGTACAAGTGAACCACAAAATATCGGCTAAGTCAAAACCAAAACAACTCTACAAGACTAAATTTAGGTGTCAAATAACCGAGGGTACTTGGCTTGCATATCGACTTCCTTCTCCCAAGTCGCCTCTTGAACATTACGATTTTGCCAAAGTACTTTGACCAATGGATTTTATGGTTCCGCAACGCTTTATCTTTCCAGTCAATGATCTGCATCGGCTTTTCCTCATAGGTCAAATTGGATTGCAAAGGTATACTATCAAGATCCACCACTATTGGTGTTTGATTCCCAAAACTCTTATTCAAAGAAGACACGTGGAAAATATTGTCCGTGGAACTCAGTTGGCAACTCCAAACGACACGTAACTACCCCCACTTTCTCCACTATCTCATAGGGTCCCACGTATCTTTGACTTAACTTGCCTTTCACACCAAAACGGCTTCATCCTCTCAGAGGAGATACCTTCACTTAGACCCAATCTCCAACTTCAAAATCAATACTCCTCCTTCGATTATCAATGTAGCTCTTTTGTCGACTCTGTGCTGTTTTCATCCTTTTCTCTAATTAGGTGGACTTGGTCCTTTATCTCTTGCAAGACTTCTAGTGCAGTAAAAACATGAATGCTTAATTAAAGTCATAAGTAAGCATAGCATAACTTGACATACAACATAACATAACTAACATAACTTAAACTGAAACCTGAACTGAACTTGACTTGCTTGACATGGACTTGATCTGAGACTTGACTTAACATGAACTTGATATTTGAGACTTGACTTGACATGAACTTGGAATCTTGTTCTTTAACTGATTAAACTTAACTTTATGGGTGTTACATGGGTCCCCAAGAGCCATTTGTGCCTGTCCATTATCGCATCGCAACACAGGTATCTGCACCAGCTGTGAGTGCGTTGTATGTGCCACACTCACTGTAGACTCCACGAGAAATGAAATATGGCTCCATCGTCGTTAGTGCCTAGCGCGCTCCGATGAGCAGCTAATTAGGCCCCACTTGCTACCCGTTGACAGTATTTTATGAACTCAGGAAATTTCACACCTATTTAGACATTAGCATGAACAAATGAGTTTCACTAGGATATTAGTTCATCCTAGCACTTAGGATTGTGATTGACATGAATAACTTGATATGAATGTTCTCGAAATACACAAAATAAATTCGAGATAAAATGTGACTAGAATACGAAAGGACAGAAGCCTTGACGTAACACAACATGACTTGAACGTAACTTGGAAGACATGACTTACTTGAGGTAGAAACATTTCGTAACATGACATAACATGTATCAGACAATATTTTGAAACATGACATAACATGTAACAGGCAACATACTTAACATGACATACTTGCAACAGTAAATATTAAGTGACATGACATACATGTAACAGATGACATACTTAACATGACGTACTTGCAAAGTATAGTAATACGTTACAAAATATCTTGCATAATAGATGAACAATTCATGACAGAATAAGTTCTATGAAAAAGATGAATATGTAATGACTTGAATTGGTACATATGAAAACATATATACACTGTAGTTCATTTACTCATGACACATACACATTAAACTGATAGTAAGTTAAAAGCTAACTTACTTCAGTCTTCGCGTTTCTAAGCAAAACTCAAGCTCGATTTCTAAAAATTAGAACATAATAACTAACAATTAGAAATATGAAAAAATATGAACTTAGAGTAAAATTACCATTTTACCATCTACATGTGGAAAAATGGTCATTTTACCCCTAACTTAAAGATTTTGCATCCTAACTATAAAAAGAAAAAAAACTAAAATTTACATGAGTTATGTAAATTCTATCCTAAACTCAAATATCAATTTAGAAAAATTTAAAACTAAACACAATCATGAAAACACTATAGGGGCCAAAACTTACATAGGCTATTTCCCATCATTTTTGTTGCAATTCTTTCAAATTTCAAAACTCATGATTAAACCAAAGCTTGTCTTCAAATATACTCATAACATATTCCTAAGAATAATCATGCTCTGAATCACAAACAAAAATCATCAAAATCACTTAAAACAATACTTGAAATTTTCGGTTTCTTTCTAAGTTCAAAAACAGATTTTTGTTTCTAAACTAGCTTTGATCAACCTTTTGATCCATGACTTATAAAGATGTGATATTCAAACCAAAACATCACATGGTTTACAAAGGTGCACTAGAACAGATCTAAACTTTAAACTAAAGATCACATGGTTAAAAATCAACCAAAACATGGATTTAGCTAAGGACATCAATTCTTTGACCTATCCAAATATCTCCTTGCATACAAATTCATATTTTTGAATATAACATCAAATATCTTCAAAATAATATTCTAACATGTATATAAGAGACTTAGGATCCTCCAATAAAATTATCAATGTCATTGGAATAGGTTTAAATAAAAAAAGAACCGAACTTTCTTAAAACAAAAATTGTTTTTCCTCTTCCAGTTTCTAAGTTTCTAGATCTATGAAAATATTTCATCAAAACCTTTAATCATGCAACAAATTCTCAACCAATAAATGTATACGCTAGTTAATAGTACTCTATAAACATTTCGGATCAAGATCTATCCATTAGCTTGGTCAAAAACTCAACAATATAACACACTCTCTAGTTTATTGCCCAGAATGACCTTTCTGGTGTTTAAAAAACATTTGACCAATCAAACGATCTACCAATAGAACCAATAAGGTATCCATGTAAACTAAACTCACAAAGGAACAACTCTTATGAAGGAAACTTTGTGACAAGACATTTAAAGAACTGTCACAAAGTATCAAACCTAAGATCACATGGTAAAAAGTGTATAAAAACATAGATCCATCTGAGAACCTCAAATACAAGACCTATCCGAACTTTTGCTTGCATAAAAATTCTTATATTCATGATCAATCTATAAATCTTCGAAATAACATTATAACAAGTAGATCAAAGTACTAAGAGCATCATATGTGAATATCAAAGCCATTGGAGCATGCTTTCGTAATAAAAAACCTAAACTTTTCCAAAACAAAATCTGTTTTCATACTCTCAGTTTTCAACTTTTTAGATCAATGCAAACTCTCATAAAAAACTTATAACACGAAACGAATCTTCATAAAAAATGTATATTAGCATGTTAACTATAAACCATAAAATGATCAGACCAAGATCTTGTCAAGGACACCAAAAAAAAGCTCAAAGAGTTACACACTGTTCAATTTTTCACTCTGTCTGACCTCTTCATACTTAAACAAACTCTTCACCTATCGAACGATCATGAAAACTACAAAAAATATACCAACATAATCAAGACTCAAATAGGAGGGAAACTTTGGGTGTTGTTGTGTGAGCCAAAACCAGATGCAAAACCTGATGCCACAGCCCATGGTTTTCAGCCTACTACTGCTGAGTGAGAGGTAGGTTGTAACAACCCGACCCTAAGATTTGGATATAAGATAAGTTTTATGTATTTTTTATATATAACTATAAATATTCTATTATTATTATTATTATTATTATTATTATTATTATTATTATTATTATTATTATTATTATTCTTTTATTATTATTTTTATTATTATTATTATTATTTTATCAAATTTTACTAGAGTTTTAGTTTGAATTTAAATCTTAATTTTTCCTATCTCCACTGAATGTCATCTCTTGATTTTATAATTCTAGCCTCAAACTCATCTTAGACTCCAAACACTATTAACATTCTAGATAAAACTCCTAACTACCAAAAATTCCTTTTATCAGCCATGCACATCTCTAAGTTATTTATCCACTCACATGCACATGCACGTACACCTCTCAACTCCAAACTCTATCCACCCTTCTGTGAACCACGATACCTCACTTTCCCCTGCCTATAAAACTAATCCGAGACCCTCTAGTAATAAACACAACACAAATCGGCGGAGAAGGAATACTCATGCACACAGAGCAACCCGAAACGTCTCCAACCTATCCCGCCGCAACTCCTTCCAGTTGCTGAGCCACCGTGTGATAACCACTGCACACGCACGGCAACCACTTACGGCGCCCCTGTTTTCCACACCCAAAAACAGAGCACTAAGCTCTCCGACCGTGAGCCACAGCCCAGCCACCCTCAGCCACAGAACATGCCGACCAGCACAACCCAGTGGCACCCACTCCATCCCGGTAAGCCCACGACCGTCGTCGTCCCCCTCTTTCTCTCGGATGTTTTCGGTTTGACAGAACTCCCCCTCTTTCATCCCATAAACCCTCCCTCTCTCATAACTCTCTCTCACTTTTCGTCTCTCTCTCTCTCTCTTTGAGCTTTGCCGCCGCACTCGCCACCCTCTCCTCAGCCCCCGCTTCGTCGCATGCTTCCTCCCTCGGTAAGAATATCGCACAGCTTGAAAAGAATACGCCTACTGTTAATATAAATCCCTAAGCCTTATATCGGTTTCAACTACAGGGGTAGATTTTTATTTTTAATTACATATTTTTCCTTAGTTATACGTATTGAACTTATATTTTATTATGAGTTTTAATGTTTACGTAGGCTCTTATCTACGGGTTAAGTCTTTTTGTTACAAAGATTAACAGTTTAGAATAATTCAGTGTTATGAAGATTTT
This sequence comes from Juglans mandshurica, assembly GCA_022457165.1. Taxonomy (NCBI): domain Eukaryota; kingdom Viridiplantae; phylum Streptophyta; class Magnoliopsida; order Fagales; family Juglandaceae; genus Juglans; species Juglans mandshurica. Next base: position 39,157,521 of record CM039619.1, read on the forward strand.
AGATTTAGAAAATATAGGATATTTTTAATAGTTTAGATTTTTAATAAAATCACTTGTTTAATTAGAAATTTATGCAAACTACGTGTTTATTTTATAGGCGACCGATTACGTGCCGAAAATAGTGTATTAGCATTGCAAGGTAAGTAGATGATCGTACCCTTACATGTATGTACAGTAAATGGCATGTCTTTTATAAAAATATTTTGTATGTATGCCCTTCTTTGGAAGCTCCTCTTTACGTATCCAATCATGATATATTTATGAAAACTCATGATCTTATGTGAAACATTATGAATATTGATGATCTTATGTGATAATTTATGCATTAAAATAATTATGGAAAGTCATACATGATTTTATGTGAGAGATTATTCATAAAATTATTTATTAAATGCATGATTTTATGTAAGAGTTATTTCATAAAATTATTTATGAAATGTATGATTTTATGTGAGAGTTATTTCATAAAATTTTCTATGAAAGTCATGAATTTATGTGAGGAAACATGAATCACAATATTTATGAAAGAATGCGATTTCATTTGAAATCTATGATACGATATGACAAGTATGTATGCGATTTCTGTTGAAATCTATGAATTGACCAGTATGCAAGTATGATTATGATAAGATATGTAACGGCCTATGTTATGATATGAAAATGGTACCTATGTTATGGGCATATTGCATTGTCAGGTCGTGTATTCTGGTAGTGCACCCAGTATTTCTTCCTTATGTATGGATTCCGCAACCCGCGGCCACGGGCGGAATCAGAATCTATTTAGATTCACTAACCCTAACTCACGGGGGTCAACAGTGGGTAACAGCCTATGATAAGTGAAAGATAAGTTAATGTTCATATTCATGCTATTTATGAATGTATTTATGAATATGCACATTTTTTTTCAAGAAACCTTATGTTTATTATGTTTACTGTATGATGTGTTGCTTTTTGAGTATTCAACTCATTTTAGGGTGTTTTTATGTTTTTAAACCACCCCAGGTGATGAAATTTATGAAGATGAGACTGCAGGACAGGACTTGACCCAGGGAGGCGAGGCAGAGACCTAGACAGATTATGCTATAATTATTTCTATGGTTTAAAGTTTAAATAAATTATTTTGATAAGCACATGAGATTTTCGTATTTTTAATAAGTGCTTCCGCAGACTTTATTTTGGATTTTAAGTATTTATTGAAGTTTGTTATTTTATGAAAATCTTTCGCATCTGGCGCGTTGTGAAAAGAAAAAGTTTTTAAGTTCAAGTTTAGTAGTAGCACACTGGCTCCTCGAAAATTCTAAAATATCTTTTTGGGAAGCGGGGTGTTACATAGGTGGTGAGGTGGCTTTTGGCCTTCCCATCAAACACAATTTGGGGCTGACCTGGGTAGTGAAAGGACACCCATGGGAGGGGGGAAATTTCTCAACGAGCTTTTCCTTGGTGGTGCAATTTCGTGGGCCTTAATCAAATCAGCCATCATTCAGGGTTTCAATGGGGTTTGGGTTTCTAACTATTCGAAATTCAACTTTTATTGGCACAATAAAATTACTAGGGTACAAAAGAATAAATAAGGATGCAATGAAATGAATTTGAATGGTTAATAGCATGTGGAAATGATTTAATCAAGTGATTAAATACTAAGCTACAACCGGTTACAATTAGGGTTTTGAAGGAAACATTTAGGGTTTGTGCAACCCATTTAGGGTTTTGGTTTTCACTAAACTTTTGGGGTTTCAATTGGATTCCAAGTATTTGGGGTTTTACTAGGGTTGAAATGCTCTTTGGTTTGGAACAAATTGGACGGCTGGATAGAATTGTGTTTGGCTTAGGTGGCATGATCATAGTTTTATTTTCCTTCACATTTTCATCTCATGGTTTCTCTGGTGCAAAGTGTCTATATTATTCACCAAGTATGGTTAAGATCTTACCAATTTTCCAAATAAAACTTCTCTAAGCTATATTTGATATTCCACACTCTGATGTTGAAAACACCAGACTGAGTGCCACATGATGCTTACACTAGTCACAATTCACTTTGAAAATGGTGAAAATAGCTTTACACCATAAAATCTTAAATATTCATATGAAATTAGGAGCGTATTTTGTTTCATAAAATTCAACTCCTAAATGTCTCGAACAGTTCAAAACGCATTTTTGAATAACTATTGTCTAAAAAATAAACATGATTTTATTACACCATAAGATCGTAAATATTCAGCTGAGACTAATGGCACAGACAGTTGCTAATTCTCAAACTTGTTAGTATTTCTAATAAATAAAAATCTCGTTTCTGGCACCACAGGGAGTAGTAAAGTTAACTATGCCCACAAATTAAAACCTGTGCGATTGCTCGATTAGTGCAATCTTCCAGGGTTTTCATGAGGTTCCTAAAGTCTAAAAAATTTCATCCGTTGAATTTCTAGCGGGTTACATCCTCTTCTCATAAAAACAAGATTTCGTCTTCTAAATCTACACATGTACTACAATACAAAGGAGAAGGTGTTGCTTACCAAGCTTATTGTCCGTCACTGGACATATCATTGCTAGTCGATGCGGGTGGGGGTGAGTCGATATCCAGAGGCGCACTATCCCGAGGTAAGTAGTAGGACGCGTCATCCTGATAATCATAAGCTATGTTACCAAAATGCTCGAGGCCAAGGTGTTGCTCGACCACCTCGGCGTAGCTATCGGGTACATGACCCTCCACGAGCAGTCTTCCTCGATGAGTAGACGACATCCATGATCCAGAAGTCTCGGGCTCAGGATTGATTTCTATGGTGCGCTCCTCAGCTGCTTTGCTGGACTCGGCTTTGTCATGTGACATCCTCGCTCTCAAACTATCCCGAGCCATCTAAGTGGTTGGGTGAAGAGGTGGGTAACATTCCTCATGAGGCAAAGCCTTTCTCTCATAACCTACCCCATTCCTATCTATATCCATCACGTGGGTGCAATTGTACTCTAGGCGTTCCATTTTCAGCCACCTCCTTCTTCATTCCTTCCCACAAGAAATGCTACTTCAGATCCTAGTACATCTTCATACTACCAGAATGGGCTATGTAAGGACTGTTTTGAGCCTCCTTTAACACCATATCCTTTAGCTCTTAGTCTGCTAGGATAAATGTTTGGCCCATGTAATACGGAATCTCGTCCCCTTTGATACTAAAGTCTTTTGGCCCTTCCGACTTCTCTACTTTTCTGATGACTTCCACAAGTTTGTTGTCTTCCTTTTGACGGCTTTTTAGTTCTTCCCAATCCAATGGAAATGATTCTTGAACTGCAATCAAAATGACTTCCTGACGATAGTTCCCGATCTGCTCTTGCAACTCAAAGCATTAGCTACCACATTGGCCTTCCTGGGTGGTACTTGATGTTGCATTGATAGTCACTAATCAGTTCCAACCATCTCCTCTGCCTCATATTAAGGTTCTTTAGCTAAAAAATGTACTGGAGGCTTTTGTGATTCGTAAAGACTTCACACTTTTTGCCGAACAAGTAGTATCTCCAAATCTTAATAGCAAAAACCACTACATCTAACTCCAAGCCCTGTGTAGCATAATTCTGCTCATAATCCTTCAATTGAGGTGGAGCATAGGCGACTACTTTCCCTTCCTGCATCAGCAGGAAGGGAAAGTAGTCGTTATATACCACAAAAGGCTTAAGATGCTTCGGTAATGTAAGTACTGGTGTTGTCATAAGTCTTTTCTTCAACTAGAGAAAACCCACTTTGCATTTATCACTCAAAACAAACTTCACATTCTTCTTGGTTAAGGTGGTAAGTGGTCCAGAAGAACTGGAGAATCCTTCCACGAACCTCTTATAATAACCAGCTAGACCTAAGAAACTGCGAATCTCATGTACAGTGGTCGGTCTTTGCTAGTTCGTTACTACTTCAACTTGTTGGGGCCTACTGCTACTCGCCCACTAGAAATTACGTGGCCTAGAAACTTAACTTCGCAAAGCCAAAACTCACACTTACTGAGCGTGGCATACCGCTCTTGGTCCTTAAGTATAGTTAAGATGATTTCAGTATTCATCTTCGTTCTTAGAGTATATTAGGATGGCATCAAAGAATATAACAACAAAACTTTCTACATAAGGTCAAAATATTTTGTTCATCAGGTCCATGAATGTGGCTGGAGCATTGGTTAACCCAAAAGGCATCACCGAAAATGCATAGTGATCGTACCTTGTCCTAAAGGCAGTTTTTAGCAAATCTTGTTCCTTGACTTTTAGCTGATGAAATCCAGATCGTAGATTGATCTTTGAAAATATTACTGCTCCTTGCAGTTGGTCTAGTAAATTTTTGATCCTTACTAACGGATACTTGTGACGCTGAGGCACCGTCCTTGATGCATGTGATGCCCCCAGATTCTGCTTGGGATCGGACAGACATCTGAAGCATCGAGACATGCACGACAAGGTTGCATGTCCCTGTTCATGACAAATAAAGATGCAATATACATAGCATGCATCTAGCAATATGCAATATTTGCAGTGGACAATTTTTTTCTTTAAGCAATATTATGCATCAAATAAGTTATATCCCAAAACATTGAAACATAATTCAAAAACTGAATGTGATAGATGTTCTAGATTACAGAATAAACCCAAAAGGTCTGTAATCGAAAGAGTACTAGAGACTGAGCTCCTCAAGTACAAGTCGGAACTAAAGTAACTACTAGGCTAATCCAGTAAGTGGCTCGCGCAACTCAGTTAAGGTTGTCATAATACTAATGATAAAACGGAGCATTAAGGCTATGAGCTCTGCTTTGTGCCATCACCGTCTAATAGATCGTTTCCAGTCGATCAACCTTTGGTGCACCTCTTGATCCTGACACATGGTTTACCATTCTGAGTGGGATGGTAGTTGGGACTACCACAATGAGATTTAATTACAAATCTCATCAAGTTAATAAACAACTTAAATTGATAGTTTAAAGATGCATGCATGACAAAAAAAAGAATGAATGCATAATATGAGCATGTGTAAACTTGACGTGACTTGAAAAATAGCATGACATATACTGACATGACTTGAATTGACATGAAATGAACTGAACTGACGTGGAATAAACATAACATAAAGTTGAATGTGAAACTGAACATGAATTGAACTTCAACTGAACGTGAACTGAAACTGAACATGAACTGAACTTGACCTAAACGTGAACCAAGCATGAAACTAAACATGAACTAAAGCTGAACATGAACTCGACAATCAGAATGATTACACCAGGAGTATTTTGAATGAGATACCCTAATAATCAAAGTGATTACGTCAAGAGTATTTTAAATGAGATACCCTAACAATCAGAATGATTATGCCATAAGTATTTTAAAAAAGATACCCTAACAATCAAAATGATTATGCTAAGAGTATTTTAAATGAGAAAACCTAACAATCAGAATGATTATACTAGAAGTATTTTAAATGAAATACTCTAACAATCAGAATGATTATGCCAGGAGTACCTAATAATAATTTGACAATCAGAATGATTACGTCATGATAATTTAAGTAGAGGTATTCGAGCAGTCATAATGATTACTCCAAAAGTACCTTACGTGAATTCTCAATGAAGATACTTGATACATGATGTAATGTGAAAATATGTTTTCGAGAGACACTCTGTACTTGAGACATGAAGTTACATGACACAAAAGGACAGATGACCTAACATAACATAACGTGATATGTACGTAAAATGAAAGACATGGCATAACGTGAAACTGATGAACATCTCGTGACAAGCAGTAACATGTAACAGATGAACATTTCATGACATGACATAATGTGTAACAGATATGCATTTTGTGATATAATATAATGTTGTAATAAATATATATTTCGTGAGATAGTAAAGTGTCTAACAGACATACATGTAGTGACCTGACATAGCATGACATATACAAGAACATAAGAACATGGACAGATATTTTCTTACCAACACACATATACAGTAATCTGACACTAAGTTAGAAGCTAACTTACAGTGACTGTCGCTTTACGAAGTAAAACACGTGTAACACGAGAAACTGTAAATAAAGATTTCTAAACGTTAGAAACTTAATCACTAATAGTTTAAAAACGTGAAAATACCATTTTAGACTAAAATGGCGATTTTACCCCTTTACATGTGAAAAAATGATAATTTTACCCATAACTTAAGAATTTTACATCTTAACTCCAAAACTCATCAAATTTACATTCATCATGTAAATTTTGTCATAAACCCAAATATCTAATTAGAAATTTGAAAACCTAACACAACCATAACAAACTTATCACGGCCAAATATTGCAACAGATAAAATCATATCCTATGTCCAAATAGCATACTAAAACAACCAACAAAATCCACTTCATAAAATCACAAATCTTTGTAATAAAAATTTCCAAACTTTTCAACTAAAAACACAACCTTTGATCCTCAAGGTTTTGTCCCTTTTTAACAACTCCAAGAACTCCAAAAGTTCCAAAACATAATTCAAATATATTCATAACGTACTCCTAAGAAATATCATGCTTTGAATCATCAAGCAAAACCACAAAAAGCCATTACAAAGCTTTCGGCTTCAACACTTCAACCAAACTCGATTCCTTTGTTGTTTGGTTTTGTTCAAACCCTTTGATCCAAAAAATAGAATGAAATAAGTAACAAAGCAACAACATCATATGGTTAAAAATGATTTCCTTGAATAGATTCAAGCATTAAACTCAAGATCACATGTCCAAAATTAAACCAAAACATAGAACTATCCAAAAACCTCAAATCGATGACCTAACCAAACCTTCTCATGTATACAAAATCATATCTTTGAAACCAATACCAAAAATCCTTAACCTAATATCCTAACATGTAAAGCAAAGTCTTAGGTTCATCATACAAAAATATCAAAGCCATTGGATCATGTTTTCTCATCAAAAGATTCAAACTTACATAAAACATAAATTGTTTTACTTCTTCCAGTTTTTAACTTTTGTATCTAAGTAAGTATTTCATCGAAAGGTATTAACATGCAAAGAGTCCTCATCAGAATTCCATATAGACGTTTTATCAGTACTTCATAAAAACTTAAACCAAGAGCTTGCCAATAACTTGGTCAAAATCATCAAAATATCATACATTGTCAAGTTTATTGTCGATACTGAACTTTCCATGCTTAAAACAATTTTTGTCTAACCAAATGACCACTAAAATCAGCATAAAAGATACTAACATCAACTAGACTCGAAGAGGAAAAACTTCTATGAAGGATACTTCGTGCATAAAAGCTTATAATAGCTTTAAAAATTTGGAACAATATAAGCTAGAAAAATTGTTCGAGAGCTTTTCTAGTTCTCTCTCCAAGAAAAGGTTTGAGAAGTGCCCAAATGGAAGGGGAATGAACCTGGACGACTCTTGAACATATGGAGGGGTGATAGGAGGTGTGGGAAAGACACTTTGAGTGATGGGGTGTCAGACAAAATTGTGGGTAATACCATGTGCTACTGCACATGGTTTTCAGCCAAGGAAGCTTCCTTGTGAATGGTGGTGGTGAGTGGCTTTTCACCTTCCCATCAACCACTATTTGGGGCTGACTTGGGAAGTCAAAGGACTGCCATGGTAGGGCATAAAATTCCTCCCCAAGCCTTGCCTTGTTGGTTCAATTTTGTAGGCCTTAACTATTGGGGTGGGCAAAAACTCCGACGACTCTGAATCCTGCCGATACCCGCTCCGATTCCTACTCTGTCAGAGTTGGAAAAGTCAGCGCTCGGAGTCAGAGTCGGAGTCGGAGGGTAAAAATAGTCGAAGTCGGAGTCAGAGTTTCGGTTTTAACAAGACTCCAGACTACCGACTTTGACTCCGATAGATATACTTAAGTGAGGCTCGATTAGCCTAATGGTTGCTGCTGTTTTTATTAATCTCCATGACTGGAGTTCGGGCCCCCAGTGCCCCACCAGAACAAATTTGTTTTTGGCTTTTTAACTAAAATGACAACGTACTCGAACCCCAAACTTATTTCACTCTTCCCCATGAGAAGAATCTTCGATTCTTCACTTTCTTCCCCAGTCCCACCCCCTTAAGACTTATTTCTACCCATAGTCCCCCCTCCTTCAGCCTTCTTCACTTTTTGATGTCGAGAGAAGAATCCTACGATAGAGATGGTGTGTGCTATCTTACAGAGATGGTGGCTGAACGTGTTGTTCGATGGAGATGGTGGCTGAATCAAGATCGATCAGATCTGTTGTCTGAGGTGAGATGGGTTTCATTAGGCTGAGAAAGCGAAGGAGATAGATCGGATCTAAGTAAGAAATTTCTTAATCCTTGTTTGAATTTTGTATATTTTTTGGATGTTGTTTGGATTTTTTGGATGTTATTTGGATGGTGAGAAAATGGGAGGAAAAATGGAAAAAAAAACCCTAACTCAGAAGCTCCGATTGAAGTTAGAATCCGCTCCTGATCGGAGTCGGAGTCAGAGATCAACTTGGCCTTCGACCCTTGTCAGAGTTGGAGGTCGGAATTGGCCATTCCGACTCTGTCAAACTAGTAGCCCAACCCTACTTAACCGAGTGAACTTCCATTTGGGGTTACAATAGGGTGATTTAATCAAGTGATTAAACATTAAGCTAAAATTGGGTCCATTTAGGATTTGGAGACAAACTTTGGTGTTTGGGGAAACCATTTAGGGTTTCAGTTTCAACGAAGTTTTGAGTGGTTAATAGCATATGGAAGTGATTTAATCAAGTGATTAAACATTAAGCTAAAATTGGGTCCATTTAGGGTTTGGAGGCAAACTTTGGTGTTTGGGGAAACCATTTAGGGTTTCAGTTTCAACGAAGTTGTTGGGGTTTTAATTGGATTTCAAGTGTTTAGGATTTCTCTAGGGTTGAAACCCTCTTTGGTTTGGCACAAATTGGATGCTTGGATAGAATAGGGCTTTGTTTAGGTGGCATGATCACAAAGCTTGATTTCCTTCACATTTCCATCTCATGGTTCTTCTTAGTGCCAAGTGTCCAATACTATTCACCAAGTGTGGCTACGATCTTGCAAAATGTCCAAATAAAACTTCTCTAACCTAATTTGGACATTATACACTATGATTTTGAACACACTGCTCCAGGTCCTACTATTGACGTTACTATTTACTCCGAGAAAATGTAAAATAAACTTCGCACCAAAAAACCCTAAATAAACATACTAACCTCATAGTGTAAATTATTTATCAAAATTCGACTCTGAAGTATCTGGAAATAATCAAAAAGTATTTTCATACAATCATTTCGTCAAGAAATAAAAGGTTATTTTATTGCACCATAAAATCTTAAATATTCCTTTGAGTCTAATGGCGCATGCCATATGTTATTCTGACACTTCTAGGTATCTTAAATAAATAAAATCGTGTTTCTGGCACCAGAGTGAGAAGTAACACTGACTATGTTGACATACTAAAACTTACATAATTGAGTTCATTCGTGAAAACTTTTAGATTTTCATGAGGGTCATAAAGCCTAAAGAAATTCCTCCATTGAATTTATGGCAGGTTATAATGCATTTCCTAGCCTGCAAAGCCGAAATGACTAGAGGGGTGGCCATAACCGATGCTCATATGTAAGTCATCTCGTCTTCACTTGGGGGTTCAAATGCAACTTCTCGCTTTCGATAGTCTTAAATAGAATAGTGCTTGAATAACCAATCCATTCTCAAGATTAGGTCGAACTCCATCTGACTGAACACTAATAAGTCAAAGTCGGCCTTCATTGTCCTTGCTCTAACTCCACGAGACAGTCCTTAATTAAACGGGGACAAGCCAGTGTATTCCCGTCAGGAATCATCACTACAACCTTTCCAAGTAATAGTTCAGTTCGCAAACTAAAAATCTGCGCAAACATTGTAGACACAAAGGACTTAATCGAATAGTGCACAAGCCGTGAACCTTAACATGTTGACGTTTCCTAAAAATAATATAAGGAGATACTACTATTAATACCGATCCTATCATCCATACTAAAATAAATGCATAAAAATATTAGAAAATACAAGTGACGATGCCAGCTTCCTCCATCTCTATGTGTCAGCATCAATATCACCTGTTTACAGCATAAACGCGCACTAGGATGTGGAGCCTTGGTTTGTTATCACTGTTGAAACCAGCTCCACTACTTTGTGTAGCGTTGGGACATTCTTTGATTAGGTGTCTGGGCTTTCCACATCTGAAACAGACTCCATATTCGCAACGGCATTCTCTAGCATGATGCTTTCCACACTTTGGGCACAGCAGGTTGAAGATAATGTATGTCTTCCTGTTGCTAATCCCTTGCCTTTAGTTGAGCTGGAAAAATATCTCTTCTTCTCGGCACTATTGCTTAAAGAAAGTAGCATGGTGCTCTTCTATTCAAAATTGATTTGGACAATCAAACCTCTTTGTTTAGCTTTTGCTATAGCGACCATGTTTACCAACTCCTGGTAATTCTCTATTATGAAACAAGCCACTTGGATATGAATCTAGCCTAAAGCCCTTTCTGATACTTCTGCGCATGCATCCTCTCTATAAAAATTAGGTAGGGTGCAAACCTCTCCAATGCAATAAACTTGGCAGCGTACTGCTCCACAATCAAACTACCCTGAGTCAAAGACGCGAATTCTTGCCATCTGTTGTTTGTAGAATCTAGAAAGAATTTTTTATCAAACTCTTCCATAAACCTTCCCCATGTCAATGCGACTAGGGTTCCTAGTTCCCTTACTAGAAGTTGTCTTCCTGTATCCCACCAAATTCTAGCTTCCCCTTATAATCGATATCCAGCGTGTAAAACCTTTTGGTCCTCTGTGCTTTTCCAAATCTCGTACGTCCTCTCGAGATCGATTATCAACTTCTCTGCCCTTAAGGGCTCTTCATTACAAGAAAATTTTAGGTAACGATGAATCAGAAACTTCTCATACAAACAACCCCTACCTTCAGGTCTAGGGACATGCACTTATTATTGTTGCTAATGTCTAAGCATGTCAGTCAATACACGTATAACTTCAGCTAATCCTTGCCCTCCGTCCATTGGAGGATTCCCATTTTCCTGATTGATACCTCTACCAAGGTTAAGGGTATTCTACCACACATCATGTATTACTTCCTGAAACACACTGGTACGAATATCAAAACCGTGTACTAGCTCTTATACTCAAGAAATTCATGCCTAAGAAAGACTGAAATTTCAATACTATAATCTGCTAAAATCCCTAGGGGCAAGTGGGTTTAACCTAAAGACGTATTGCTCTGATACCACCCTATGACACCCCCAGATTTCACTTAGAATTGGACAGACTCTGAAGTGTCGAGATATGCAACACAAGGTTACTTGTCCCCATTCAGGATAATTAAGATGTAATGCATCTAGCATGCATCTAACAATATGTTGTATTTGCAGCAAATATATGTTTTCTTTTTCTCTGTAAGCAATACTATGCACCAGACATGTTATATCCCAAACATAAAACATATTCCATAAATTGAAGATAATAGACGTTCAAGTTACTGCATAATTCCAAAAGATCTTTCACCATAATAATACTGGAGGCAGATCTCCTTAAGTACATGCAGAAACTGAGCTAACTACTAGGCTAATCCATCGAGTTGCTCACGCAACTCGGTCAAGGATGCCATAATACTATCAATAAAATGGAGCATCAAATCGATGAGCTCCACATCATGCCATCCTTGTCTAATCGACTGTCTCCAGGCAGCATCTTTCTTTGTGCCTCCTAATCCTGACACATGATCTACCATTCTAAGGAGAATGGTAGTTGGGAGTACCAAGTGAGATTTAAATACAAATTTCAGCAAGTTAACAAACAACTTAAACTAACAGTTTAAAAATGCATGCATAACAGTAAAAGAGTGAATGCAAAACGTGAACATGAGTAACTTGACATGACTTGACAAATAGCATGATATGTGCTGACATGACTTGGACTGACATGAAATGAACTAAACTGATGTGAACTTGAAACTGAACGCGACATAGCATGACTTGAACTTGAATATGAAATAACGTGAACTCAGACTGAACATGAACTGAACATGATTGAAACTGAACATAAGTGAACTTGAAACTGAACATGAAACTGAAACTGAACATGAAATTGGGATCTTATTCGATAATAACTTAATTAATTAACGTGAACTATGGGTGCCCCTGAGTTGTGTGCCCCTGCCGATACCGCATCACATTATAGGTATCTACACCAACTGTGAGTGCATTAACATACGTATCAGTTCACAGGTATCTGCACCTTCACGAGTACATATAACATGAAATTGAAATGGGGGTGGCACCATCGACAATGGTGCCTGGCCTCACTCTAGTGACCAGTCAATTAGGTCTCATTCGATGCCAGTTGACGGTACTTTAGCAACTTCAGAAATTTCACATCAATTTCATTAGGATATCCATTAGGATATGGGTCGTGACAAACGTAAAAGACTTGATTGATATGAAAATATTGTTTCAAGACACACTTTGTACTTGAGACATGACGTGATGTCAAATGGAATGACATAACGTAACTTGACATGTATGTGAGATAAATGATATAGTATAACATGAAACAAATAAACATTTCGTACAAGATGTAACATGTAACAGATAGCTTTTCATGACATGACATAACATGTAACAGATAAATATATCGTGACATAGTATAATGTGTAACAGATATACATTTTGTGAAATAATATAATGTGTAACAAATATACACTTCGTGACATAGTATAATGTGCAACAGATAAATATTTCATGGCATGGTAGGTTACGACAATAAGAACATAAGAACATGAATAATTGTTCTTTTACTAACACAAATATACAATATCTTGACAGTAAGTTAGATGCTAACTTACAATGTGCGTAGCGTGCCGAATAAAATTTTTCAAATAACGGGAAATATATCAATACTGGCTTAAAGTAAAATTACCATTTTACCCCTCTACATGTGTGAAAATTACCATGCTTAAATAGCATACTTGAACAACCAACAAAACTTATATAATAAAAACACAAACTTCCTCGATATTCAAAAACTTCAAGTATTTTGTCCTTAAGAACAATCTTTGTTGTTTATAATCTAACTCTTTTCAAAACAACTCCAAGAATTCCAAAAGTTCAATAACATACTCTCAATATGTTTGTAAAACATTGATAAGAACTATCATGTTTTGAATAACTAAGCCAAAACCACAAAACGTCACAAAATCATACTTACCACAATCAGTTTACACCCATTCACCAAAACCAAGTGCTATGTGGTTTGGTTTTGATCAAACCAATAGATCCGAAACTTTTCATAAATTAAAGCATCAATAAACAACATAAAATGCTTAACAAACAAATCCTAAAATAGATCTAAGCATCAAACCTAACATCATGTGGTAAAAATTGCATAAAAATAAAGATCCATCCGAGAACCTCAAATACAAGACCTATCTGAAACTGTGCATGCATACAAATTCATATCTTCAAGATCAACACCATAAATCTTGAAAATAACATTCTAACATGTAGATCAAAGTCCTAACAGAATCGTATGTGAATATCAAATCCATTGGAGCATGCTTTCATAACGAAAGACTTCAGCTTTTCCAAAACAAAATATGTTTTCATAGTCCAAGTTCTCAACTTTTTAGATCTATGCAAAACTCTCATGAAAAACATATAACATGCAACGAATATTCATCAAACTTGTATATTAACATGATACTATAAACTATAAAAAGATTAGACCAAGATCTTGTCAATAACACAAAAAAAAAAAAAAAAAAAAATCAAAGAATCACATTGTCCAGTTTAAACAAACAACCATGAAAAATTACACAAAATATACCAACAAAAACTATACTCAAAGAAGAGTGACATTTTGGGTGATATGGTGTTAGCCAAAACTAGATACAAAGTTAGGTGCCGCTGCCCATGGTATTAAGCATGTTGCTACCAATTGAAAGGGAGGTGGTGAGGCGGCTTTTGGCCTTCCCATCAAACACTATTTGGAACTGACTTGGGTAGTGAAAGGACACCCATGGCAGGGGAAACTTCATTCACAAGCCTTGCCTTGGTGGTGCAAATTCTTGGACCTTAATGGGCCTTAACCGAATGGGCCATCATTTGGGGTTTCAATGGGGTTTTGTTGGGTTTGGGTTTCTAACAAACCCAAATCAAATTTTGTTTGTCCTAATAAAATTACCAATGTATAAAAGAATAAATAAGGATATAACGACATGAATTTGAGTGGTTAATAGCATGTGTAAGTGATTTAATCAAGTGATTAAATGCTAAACTACAATTGGTTACAATTAGGGTTTTGAAGGAAACATTTGGGGTTTGGGGAAACCATTTAAGGTTTTGGTTTTCATCGAGTGTAAGGGGATTTTCCCCCACTAAACCCAACGAGCTTGTGTATGAAAGTTGAGGAAATCGAGACCAAAGGCCTAGCCCAGGACGAATAGTCTTCAACCTGGCCCATGGGAAAGGTTCTCTTAGTGCAACCTGCAAGAGGAAGGGTGCTGCAGTGGATGAGACTCGTCGATCTGAAGGCGCCTTGTAACACCCCTTCCCGTAGGCTAGGAGTGTCTCGTGTTTTTCATAAAATAAACCCAACAAGAGATATATTTAATAACATGAAATTAACTTTTATTTCATAAAAGACTTGTCTAATAAAATGTCTTCCAAAAACTTAAACGAATAAATTGAATAAATTTATGTCATAAAAGAAATTTTATTCTAGAAAGTCTGAAACTAAATCAACTACTCCTTATAATCCTGGTCTGCCTGCTCGTGTTCATCATCCTCACTTGGGTGGTTTAAAAATATGAAATAAAATAAAATGAGTCGAAGACTCAGCAAAAAATCCATCACAACATAAACATAATAAACATAAGGTTTTCATAAAAGTTTTCATGCTGAGAGCTTAAATTCATGATTGTTCATACTGAGCAATGGTGGACCAGTTGCTCACGAGCATTGGCCTACCCTACGCGGAGGAGGTGATGGTGGCCTACCTTACCTACTCGTGTTCATGATCCTCACCTGGGTGCCATGCTAAATGGTCATCTGATTTACTGATCTGAACTTATCTTGCACTTAAACTTAAGATTTCTTACGTGTCTTTTGCACATGAGATGCATGATATAATACATACATAATTAAAATTTATGAAGCTGAACATGATGCAGAATGACATGATCGTATACTATGTTGGATGACATGTTTGCATATGAAATGAGTGGTACATAAAAAAAATGGTTGTCAAAGAACTGGCGCTAATAATAATCTATATAAGTTGAACTATGATGATCCTAATTTTTTATCAAATTACTTACCCCTTTTTCTGAATTTCACTTCGTAGTTTGTCACCTATACGAAGTATTAACGTCACTAAATCTGTCTAGAAAAACGTGTCCTACTATTCAACTTAATTAAATTCATATCATAGAAGATAGTCAAATAAATCTTTTGTTTAACATCATAATCAATAAATCCTGATATTTTAAATTACTTAAATACTAATAACATTATAATTTAGTAGAATACTTGGGATATTTTAAATAAGTCATAAAAATCTCAATTCTTAAAATAGGTTTCCTTTCTTTTTTCTTTTCTTAAGAGCGGGAAGTCACGTATCTAATAGTGACCCCCACCCAAGTTTATTAATAAAGCCCTCATCTATGGCGGATGAATACCATGAAAACAATCAAGGCCTATGGGAGAAAAAATTCAACAAGACCACAACCAAGAAAACAAACTAAACAAGCCTATAAATCAAAATAAGGTAACCAAAACAACAAAAAAAGGCTACTAACACCTTAAAAAGGGAAGGCCGGAGAAGTCCAATCGGAGCAATCCTCTAAGAATCCGAGGCATGTTAAAGTTATTAGAAAACCAATTCTGCACCTGAGGCACTTTCCTGGGCTAACCAATCCGCCACCTTGTCACCTTTACGGAACACATGCTAGAAACGACAATTGAGAGTACGAGTCAAACCAACAAGCTCTTCCCAAAAATCCTCCAAGTACCAAACACCACATCGCCCACTATTCCACCAAGAAATAACCACCATCGAATCAATCTATACTATCACATTTGAAATATTTAATGATTTGCAAAGCCTCAAACCTTTAAGAAGCGCCAGGAGTTCCGCTCTATTGTTAGATCCAAAACCAATTGGAAAAGCAAAGGCCTGGACAAGCCGACCTAAATCATTACGAATAATACCACTAATGCCACAAGAGCCCAAGTTACCGAGACTACTACCATCCGTGTTCAACTTGCACCACCCCGACGGCGGCTTAAGCCACTTTACCACTTTGCAATAGTTAGCTTTCGGCGCAACCGGTTTAATCCGCAGGGCCTCCAGGTTCATGTTGTCCCAACGGGACAACCTATTGGGGTTCTTAGCTGCATGACAAAGGGAGCCCATCCATACACAATTAGAATGAACAACAGCTTCATGAGTTTCCAAATTACCTTCCATTCGAGTAAGACATCTTTTCCTCCAAAAATGCCAAGTAACAATGATGGGCTTGATACCGATTATAAAACCCACCTGGGAGGAAGAGCTAGCACGCCTAAACCAAGTCATAGAATTAAATTTCCAAGATCTACCAAGAGGAATACCAAAAAGGTTGCCAAAAAAGGATCATACTTTTTGAGGAAATTCACCCTCAAAGAGAACATGGTTAATATCTTCATTATGGCCTACAATACAACAACTACATTTGGAGACAAGGGGAATGCCAATACGGCGCAATCTATCATCCACACTCAAGGCCATATGCCCAGCCTTCCAAAAATGGATAGACATTTTTAACAGAAGACTGCCAATCAAGAAAGGAACCTCTAAAACGAATACAATGCCATGCAAATTTGGTAGAGAACATACCTGTCTCCGTAGGAGTCCAAACTAGTACATCTTTTCTGGAATTAGGCCCAGATAAAGCGACTAAAATATCATCCACATTATCTTGACCTACTAAGTTCTAAAGAAGATACACATCCCATCTATCCGACATCTTTTTAGCAGCGGTGAACCCACTAATGGCATCTCATTAATTAGAGGACCATTATCCCTCCATTTATCATACCGGAAAAAAAAAATTTCTCATTCTCTAATCTTCCATTTAGAATTATTCAACAGCAACATAATACAACTAGCAACCATTCTCCAAAATCTTGACCCTTTAGTAGCATCTATTAGAAACCAAGGTTTTGATTCCACATATTTAGCTTTAAAACAATTAGTGCAAGGTTCTGAGCGTCCTGGAGATGTTGTAAACCGAGTCCTCCTTCTTCCATCGGGTCGCAAATATGTTTCCAAGTCACCCATTTCTTTCTATCTCACCCATTGGATTCTCCCCAAAAGAAATAACTCATCAACCTGTGAATCTTGTTGATAGTAGCTTGAGGGACCTCTAAAACAACAAAAAGGTGAAGGGCCATGCTGGATATAACATGCCTTAACAGAACAAGTTTTCCGCTAGTAGACAGAATCCTCATCTTCCAACCACTGGTTTTTTGCCTCACTTTATTCACCATGCCATCAAGATGAGACTGCTTAAGATGCCTTAGAATTATAGGCAACCCTAGGTATTGAAAAGGGAATGTCCCCTCCACGAAACCAGTATGTCATAATAGACTCCGCTTGCGAGTAAGGGGAATTTTGTCCGAGCAGTATACAGCGAATTTCTGTTTGTTAATAGTCTGTCCCGACCACCGATCTTATTGACTCAGAATTTGCTAAAGTACTCTAACCGATCTCTGACTTCCATTAGAAAAACTACATCATCAACATACATCAAATGAGAAACAATAGGCGCACCTCGGGCCTGATGAAAATGGCCAAATTTGTTCTCTGCCATGCTACAATGAATCATCTGGGATAGGACCTCTTGCTGAATGATAAACAAATAAGGTGACAGAGGAAAACCTTGATGAAGACCTCTTGCTTGAAATACAAGAATGAACTAGATCACAAAACTGAGTAGAAAAGCCAAACCTTCACAAGACCGTTCTAAAATAATTCCAATCCACGCGATCATATGCTTTTGCCATATCCACCTTCAACATAATATTTCCACCATGTGTTTTTTTACTAATAGAGTGAACCATTTCTTGGGTGAGGCTAATGTTCTCAAAGATATTTCTTCCAGGAATAAAGGCTCATTGCTCCAAAGAAATAAGGCAAGGCAAGAGACCTGTTAAGCGATTCACAATAATCCTGGCGCAAATTTTGTAAAAAATAGAACAAAGGCTAATGGGGCGGAACTTATCAAAACCTGTAGGTGAATCCAGCTTCGGTATTAAAACCAAATATGACGCCGTAAAAAACTTGGGAAGATGCTTGGACGTAAGGAATTCCAAGACTTCATTCCACACATCAATTTTAACCACCACCCAACAACTTTTATAAAAACCCGAACCAAACCCATTAGGACCCAAAGTGCTATGAGTCGGCATGGAAGTCAAAGCATCAAACACTTCCTCTATTGTAAGTGCACGAAGAAGGAAGACATTCTCCTCCTCTGAAATGACGGGATCAATAAGATGCTCAAGACTAGGCTGCTCAACCAGTGGTTACCCTTGAAGAAAAGAAGAAAAAAAATCCCACTACAACTTGGTGAATGCTTTCCAGCGTCTCAAAAACCACCTCATTCAATCGCATATCCATCACTCGCTTTCACCTCTTGTTGGCTAGGCAAGCATTAAAACATTTTGAGTTTCGGTCACCATCAGCCTACCATTTGAGCTTGGCCATTTGTGCCAATCTCATCTCTTCCCAGCGCCTCCAAATATCCAGGTCTGAAGCTACCAGATGTAGCTCTCTCTCCAAATTTTCCTCCCAATTTAATTGAAGCTTTTGCTTACTGTCCTCAACCTGTTTTTCAAGAGCATCAATACGGCCCAAAGTATGACCAAAGACCCTTTTATTCCACTCCCTCAGTGCCACCTTAGTCTTCTTCAATTTCATAACCAAAATCTAAATAGTCGAACCACCAACCCGAGCAGCCTAAGTCGTCCGAACACAGTCCAAAAAATTATGGTGATCCACCCACATCTGTTGAAATCAAAAAGGAGCTGGACCATAAGAGAAAGGATCTTTCTTGGACTCAATGAACATGGGAGCATGATCTGACGTAGATCGCGGTAGATAGGACCAAATAGCATTTGGAAATAAAGCAAGAATGGAACTGTCCATGAGAGCACAATTAAGGCGTGCCCAAGAGCGGGCAAGGCACGATTGCCCATTGCACCAAGAATAATCACTCCCTTTCATAGCCATTTCAATCAAACCTCCTTGATGTATCCAATTATTGAAATCCTCAATAGCCATAATAGGACGAGGCCTACCTCTCCTTCTTTCTGAGTCATTATGGATAATATTAAAATCACCAAAAAAAACACAAGGGTCTAAACCCAAATTATTAGTACTGAATCATCCCACAGGTAGCGCTCCGCCATAGTACATTTGGCAACTGAAAGCAAAAACTTATCAGCTCCTTCACCTGCTATAACGGAAATAAATTGCATGCCCATCCAAACCAAGTTCATCTCAATAGTACTATCCCAAAAAATCCAGATTTTCCCCCGTTCAGCCTCATTAGAAATAAACTTATCAAATTTCATAACTCGTGCCAATCTATGAGCACCCTCAAGATTTTGAAAAGGTTCTAAAACAACAACAACTTTTGGCTTCAACTTACCAATCAACTGCTTTAATCTACCTGTAGACGTCCCAACCCACCTAATATTCCATACAAAAATGGAATCAATCATTGAGAGGGGTTTGAAAATTGGGCATGGAGCTTCTCACTTTAACAAATATTTTTTTCTTATACTTCTTCTTACCTTCATTGGCCTCAGACTCTGTAAGATATTCTTTATCCTGCAAGAAGACCTCAGGTTGTAAGTCAGGTTCCCATTCTAAAACAATAGTCTCCAGAATGAACGTCTCCTCAACTGGTGCATCAGTAGGTTCCACTTCCCCGAACTCCTCAATCTGCACCACAAACGGTTCCACCCCCTCACTGGCCATAATCACAGGGACCTCAACTGGGTCCACATTCTGTTTGTCATAACCAGCCATTGAAGTCTCCCCCAGTACAACATCCGTAAAAGTCGTGGCACACATTGGGAAGGCTGGTTCCGATTCAGTTTCCTTATTGAACTTTGTTTCTGAAAATAACAGAGTATCACCAACAGCATCAAACGACACCACCGACGATTCCATACCAAAAACCGAATTGCCTTCTTTCTCATGGATTACCAGAATACCACCCACGGGATTAGACGGAGGATCATCCGTAAAGTCAGATGGGTGCGGCACAAATTCTGCCACAGGTTCCATAACAATCAATGTATTGTCTTCTTTCACGGGGATTACCATAATGCCACCCACGGTATCAGATGAAGGATCATCCACAGGGTCAAATGGGTGTGTCACAACTTCTGCAACAGGTTCTGCAACCTCTTCAGTTGGTTTTTTCCCTTTATTCCATTCCCGAATATTCCCATTCTTCTCAGTTTTTTCCACTCTGCACGTCTATCAGCTATGACCTTGCATTCTGCATTTGCAACAATAGGCAGGGAGTGTTTCATAAACAATCACTTGCTTCCTACTAGAAGTCAAACCTGGTGCCCCAATCTAGAAGTGAGTCAGTGGTTTCTTCGCACCGTCCATTCTCGTAGCGCAATGAGTTGGATTATCACGACGTATGAATGTCCCAATAGGAGCCATAAAAATATTCAAAACAGCTTCACGATAATAATTTGGAGGAAAACCCGGAAGAGAAATCCATACCGGTACCCTAGAGGGCTCTTCGTCCTCATTAAATTCTGGTGTCTAGCTAAAAGCACGATAAAAAATTCCATTGATTTCATAAAGCTTTAGTAAAATCGGCTTCATTAGCCATACGCACAAAAACATTACGAGGATGCAGCATGGAAAAAACCATCGGCGTGGCCGAGAGACCCCAGCGGCTGTGAATGAAGGCACATGCGGCATCCAGCAAAGGACGCTGCTTCAAGAATTTGAGAACAATTGAGTAACAGAATGGTTTTGCAGAACGTGCGATTTCTTCTTTGGAGAACTGAAAATAAACCTCACCATCAACCATCTTCGGAGGTCAGGGTGCCAGCACCATCTCGGGGATGGGCTGCGGGACAACAACCACCAAGTCAGCAAAGGAAGGCCGACCTGTGTCACCATCAGCGACTGCCATGCGAACTTGTGCGGCCAAAGAGAACTCCCTAATTGCCCGTAGAGAGAAAAAAGGGTAAAAATGGAAACTCCTTTCTTAACATAATTATTTAATCTTATAAGAAATCTAATAAATATTAATATCATTTAAATATTCTTAACATATTTCTTAATTTTTCTATTTAAAGTATAACATAATAATTTTATTAAAATCCTACTAAATAGACAAAGGAAATATTAACTAAAATATTAGGCTCAATAGTATACTCTAGTAGGTGACAGAGGAGAAGTTAGTTAGTCTCCATTATTCTCGTGTGGAGTAAGGGGAAATGAAGTTGCCATTGACGGTGGAAGTGAAGGTTGAAGATGGAGGAAATTGAAGTTGAATGGGAGTGATTCAGGCTAAATGATGAGGAGAGTAATCCGATAGCAGTGGATTCGGGAGATTTGGAGGAATTACGCAAAAAGGGGGAGTGGAGCTTAGTTGGAAGAATCTGTTCAGATCGAACTACTGGTAAGGAAACTGTGAGGAAGATGATGGAGAAGATTTGGCGAGTTAATATGAGCATGGAATTTATTGAGATCGAAACAAATGCTTTTGTGGTGACTTTCACAAACCGAGGAGCTAGAAACAGAGTTCTTGCTGGTTGTTCATGGCTGTTTGACAGCTATATGTTTGTTTTAAAACCTTTCGATGGAAGCACACAGGCTCATCTCTTGGATTTCGCAACGACAATCTTTTGGATCCAGATGTACAATTTGCCGCTGGGTGGAATGAATTGCAAAATGGGGGAAGCAATTGGTAAATCCATCGGGATGGTTTTAGCATTGGAAGGTGAGGAGAACGAGTTGGCCTGGGGTCATTTTTTTAGGGTGAAGGTGGAGTGTGAGCTTACAAAACCTTTAGCTCAAGGATGAATAGTGAGTTTTGAAAGGAAGCATCTCTAGATTCCCTTTAGGTATGAAAAATTACCTAAAATTTGCTTTCGTTGTGGTTGTATAATGCACTCTAAACATGGGTGTTTAGGTGGAGAGGTGGGGGGTATACATGAACATGTTGATTCAAAACAATTTGGAGCTTGGATGAGGGCCTCAACTGTTAGACGTAATCGAGTTGAAGGCAGCCAAAAGCATTAGCAATGAGAGGGAGTTCTACTAATGCTGATCAGGGGGGAAATGGAGAGGGGGTGACAAGTGGTGGTGTATTGAGGGAGGATAAGGGGAGTATGGAGGGTGGTATAGAGATGACAGAGGTGGCTGAGATGACAGAAGGGGTTGAGAAACAAATGATGATCAAAGTAGAAAAGGCCTTGGAGCCAAAAATAGTGAGTTCAACAGAAGATCCTAAGGAGGTTTTCTCACCTGCTACTACTGATAGTGAATCCTACTCAGCAAGCTTGAAGAATGATAATGAACAAGACAGGGGAAGAACTAGTAGCTGGAAAAGGAGGGCTCGTGTCCATAAAGCTCATGGTGAGTCTAAAACTTCTAATTTGGCTTTCAAAAGAAATGTTGTTGGTAATGTAGATGAGGTTGGGTCTATGGAGGGAAGGGGGAAAAGATTGAGAAGGGGAGTTGGTGAGATGGGAGGTATGAATTCTAACTGTATGGTGGAGGTTGCTAAGCAGCACCACCAAGACCAATGAAAACCTTAGTATGGAACTACCGTGGGCTTGGCAACCCTCGGACAGTTCAACACCTTAACCTTCCGGTTAAGGAAAAGAGGCCTGGTTTGGTTTTTCTGATCAAGACAGTGGGGAAAGCAGGAAGAGTAGAGGGATTAAAAAACAAGTTAGGAATGGAGGGCTATTTTGTGGTTGAGTCTCTAGGAAGGAGGGGAGGTCTTGTTCTCTTTTGGAATAGTGAAGTGAAAGTGGAGATTATTAATTTTTCTCAATGGCATATTAATTCTATTGTTAAAAATGATAATGTAGAAGAATGGAATTTCACTAGTTTTTATGGGCACCCTTGAGGCAGCCAAGAGGAAGTTCACCTGGGAGTTGTTGTCTAGGTTAAAACCTAGTGAGGGGAGAGCTTTGTGTGTTGTAGGGGACTTTAATGAGATTTTGACACAAGGTGAAAAGAAAGGGGGTCAGTTGAGACCTGAGGGTCAGATGGGGATGTTTCGTGAGACTTTAGAAACAAATGATCTCTTTTATATGGGTTATGTGGGGGACTGATTTGCATGGAGTAATGGTCATGATGATCATGCCTTTACAAAAGAGAGACTTGACGGATATGTAGCAAACAAGGAATGGAGAGGAAGATTCCAGTTAGTAAAGGTGGAAGGTCTGGTTGCAAGGAGTTCAGACCACAAACCTATGTTAGTGACTGAAAGAAATGAGAGGAATGGGGAGAGGAGAAGAAGAGGAGGAGGATTGTGAGACGGTAGTGAAAAAATTTTGGGAAAAGAAGCAATTGACACTTGAGCCCATTCAATAGGTGTAGAATCTGTTACTAAAATGCAGTGGTGAGCTAACAAAGGGGTTGAGAAAGAAGGACAAGGAAAGGGAAGGGAACATTGAGCAGTTAACAAAAGAGATTAAAGAAATGCAAGATGTGGAGGGTCCTGAGATTGTAGTTGAACTAAAAGAGCTTAAGAAAGATGTTGGAAAATTGCTTGAGCAGGAGGATCTAAGATGGAAGCAGAGGGCAAAGATGAATTGGTACAAATTGGGAGACAAGAACACAAAATTATTCCATGCTTGTGCCAATCAAAGGAAGAAAAGAAATAAAGTGCTTTTTGTGAAGGATGCTTAATCAATTTTGAGAATTGAGGAGGATGAGATTGTTGAGGCTTTTAAGAGACATTTTTCTAAAGTGTATAGAACAGAAATCTCCACCAAGAAAGGCTGTTAAGGAATGTATATGCCCCCTCAATAAAAGAGTAGCAAGATGTATGAATGAGGAGCTGGAAAAAAGATTCAGTAGGGAAGAAGTGGAGGCAGCTTTGAGAGATATGGGCCCTCATAAATCTCTTGGTCCAGATGGCTACAATGCCTGTTTGTACCAGAACTTATGGGGGACTGTGGGTGAAGAGATCAGTAAAGTAGCTTTGAGTTTTCTGAATGATGGCAAGATTGAGAAATCATTGAACTTCACATACATAGCATTAATTCCAAAGCTGTCTGAGCCTATGAAGGTGGGGGATTTTAGGCCAATAAGCTTTTGCAATGAGCTAGTACTTGTGTAATGTCTTGTACAAGCTCATTGCAAAAGGTGGAGGAGCCCATGGAGGGCTATGGACCTGTTAAAGGAGGGGCCTGTGTGGAGGGTTGGTAATGGGGAGAGTATTAAAATATGGGGTGATAGGTGAATTCTTCAACTGTCCTCATATAAAATACAATCTCCAGTCAAGTGCTTCACTGAAGTCGATAAGGTGGCAATGCTTATTGATGGAGAAAAGGGAAAGTGGAAGGTGGAAGTGGTGAAAGAAGTGTTTAATGAAGTTGAGGCTGGGATTATATGTGGTTTACTTGTTAGTAAAATTGGTAGATCAGATAAACAAATTTGGGCACCTTCTAAGAGTGGGGTTTTCAATGTGAAATCTGCTTATCATTTTGAAATGCAAAGAAGGATAAGGCTGCTAGGGGAGTCCTCGAAGGTTCCCTTTGAAGATGAAGGATGGTGTGATATTAGGAGATTAAAAGTCCCAGGGGTTACAAAGATATTCATTTGGAAAGCCTTAAATACTTGAAAATCCTTGTTGTCCTATTTGTAATCAGTATTGAGAAACTATCTATCATGTTTTGTGGAGTTGTGGTGCAGCAATGGATGTTTGGGCAGATGTTAGTAGTCCAGTTCTGAAATGGCCATCAGAAGAAGTGGATTTTGGGTTTGTATAGAGAAAAATGACACAGTCTCTGAGAATGGAAGAATTGGAATTGACTGCTATAGTTTTGAGAAATATCTGGTTAAGGAGAAACAGATTTATCTTTGAATCATGTTTTAATAGCCCTGCCAGCATTTTTAAGCAAGGTGAAATGACAAAGGCTGAGTATACGGCAGCAAATAGTACAGAATGCCCAAGAAGAAACCTTGCAAGAAGAGAGAAGGTGAGATGGAGGAAGCCTAGGGAGGAGGTGACAAAACTAAATTGGGATGCTACATTTTTTAAGGATAGTAAGAGGATGGGAGCTAGAATTGTGTTTCAAGATCAAGAAAGGGATATTCTGCTATCTGCTTGTATCCCACAGTCAAGTGTTATGTCAGCAACTCAAGCAGAAGCTACTGCCTTATGGAAAGCTATGAAGCTATGTGATGAGCTGCAGATGGGGGAAGTTGAACTAGAAGGTGATGCTTTATCATGCATTGTAAAATCTGTTAATAATAGAGATGCAAAATTGGGAGTGGGGAGGTTAGATAACTGAAGATATTTGGGCCTTGTTACACAATAGACCCCAATGGCTAGTTACTCAAACACTTAGAGAGGCAAATAAAGCAGCTGATTATCTAGCAAAGCTTGCATTGAATGTAGATGAAGCGTTAATCTGGATGGAAGATGGCCCTGAGGGTCTGTATAGTTTGATTTTACAGGGCAAAATTGTAGCTGATTCTTCTTAATGAAATACAGAGGTATGTTTTGATTAAAAAAAAATACTTTTCAAATTCTTTAAACATTTTCTTATAAAAATGAGCCTATGACTAATATATTTATTTAATAAAATTAAACTCAACTTGAAATATTAAGCCCAATTCAAATTCAAATAAAATGACGTAATAGTCTCCATAATTATCATATACTTAAGTGTAAGTTTATAAATATAATTTATTCTTAAAACAATCATTCAAGATACTAGATTAAAAAGGGCATATTTGTAATTTTATCAATTAACACCTGTTGAAAACCTAAAACACAACATATATCATATGAAGACATTGAATAGAAATAGAGGCTCGGGAGATAGGCATGCGATAGAGTTGAAACTCACCGAGGGGAGGAGCTGCATGGCACGGTGGCTTTGGCGGCTTGAGGGGGTCACGACGGCGCAGCTGGAGGGTCCTAGTGGTGGTGAAACACCGAGAGAGGGAGAGAGAGCTGGCGGTAGAGCTTACCGAGAGGGAGGAGGAGCACGTGGCTGAGCTGGGTGGCTGATGGTCGTGTGCTTACCGTGAGGGAGTGGGTGCAACCGGGTTGAGTTGGCATGCAGAATCTGGAACCGTGGGTGGTACTCTGACTTCCCTTGAAGTGGTGTTGGCGTGATCTGGGCAGGGAGGTTGCCGCGGTGGTTTTACTGTTTTGCATGACTGGGTAGCTACTTTCTCTTGGTTCGAATGTCAAGGTGCAGCGGCGGAAATTTTTGCGCAGCCGGGATAGTGCTCTGACGTCTTCTGTGGTGGCTGGGTTGTGGCTCGACATGGAGGGAGCAAGTGCTCTGTTTCTTGGTGCGAGAACAAAGGACTATCATGAGGTTGAGGGTGGTTTCCTCTTCCTTGAGGTGGCGTCGGCGTGTTCTGGGCAGTGTTGTCACCATGGGTGATGGTTGCTACCTTGTGGGTGCAGTACAGTGTCCTCGTGGTTGAGCTACAGTGAGGGTGGGTTGTGAAAGCAAAGGGTGTTGTGCGTGAGTGAGGTCTAGCTTCTCCATATTTGTTTGTGTTTATTTCTGGGAGTCTAGGATGAGTTTTATATAAGAGGCGGAGGGAGATATCGTGAGTGATAAGGAGATTGGATAAGTTGGAGTTTGGAGTTGGTTTTGCTCTAAGAATCTTATTCAAACTGAAAATCCAACAATATAGGAATACACGCATGGGATAGGGAAAGAATTTCAAAAAAAATAAACACTATCTAGAAACCTATCTTAAAATATATCTCAAATTAATAA
Source organism: Juglans mandshurica (assembly GCA_022457165.1). NCBI lineage: Eukaryota > Viridiplantae > Streptophyta > Magnoliopsida > Fagales > Juglandaceae > Juglans > Juglans mandshurica. Next base: position 39,184,563 of record CM039619.1, read on the forward strand.
AATAAAAAATTTAATCCTACTTCATCCATAAAAATGTTAACCGAAAAAATAACCTAATTATCAAACCCAATAAAATATCCGTAATTATCCCTAATAATATAGGATCGGGTCGTTCCAAACTCCACTCCTTATAAAAGTTCCGTCTTCGGAATTTGCTAGACCTCAAGCAACCTACATACTTGTCCATCACATTCTGTTCATGTTTCTATTTTAGATCTTCGATCATTTGGTCAAGCCTAACATTTCAAAATTTAAAACCTCAATTATTCATTCCTAAATCTCACATATTTTCCTAATCCTTTTACACGTGCACGTACTATCAATGATCACATGCTTCAGAAGTAGAATAAAAGCCTAAAGTGTATACCTCGACAACAAGATTGATCAAAAACCTATTAATAATACCACACAAACCATTATCTTTCTCCAAATAAAAATGAGTAACTGTCTCCACATAAAATAATAAATAAACTTTCCACATACAATGAAAAATAAATCTCCTCATATAATAATAACCTCAAATAAATAGCAATTTAAAATTCTCCAAAGTTCAAAGTCTACAACATATCTCAATTCTAAAATTCTAAAAAATGAAACAGTTACTAAGGGTCCACATCTCCAATTATAAGCATAGCAACATCAATTAAACTTCCAGATCAAACCTCGACATCTCGTGCTATTCTCTAATAATGCCGACCAAATCATTACAACTTTAATGTGCATGTCTAAGGCATACGTGTACTTAAATCATGTTCTACTCGTAAACCTTAAATTCTCGTACCTCAAAAATATATTGACTTCACAATTTCTTTCAATAGCTTTATTGTTACCTTACTCCGCTACACATGAGATTCTTACTAAAATCTTTTGTCCACTATTCATGCTAGGCCAGAGAATCATATCACCTATAATATCCTTCCATCTTTTGTAAATCTATATCATAACTCCAAAATCTACTAACAACATTCCCTAATTTCCTTAAATAAGACTCCATCAAATATAAGTCATCTCCATCCATTCTCATGAACAAGATACACTATCAATCTTAAAATAAAAGTTTCCCAACTTCACCTTCCTTTAATCAATTACATGGTCATAACCAAATTGCCACGCAACTCTAGTACACATAAGTCTCGTAAAATTCTAGATATCCATGCTACATGAAATTCCTAGAGTCAGATGCCATAATCTAAAGTAACAATTAACTAATATTTCGATATTGACATGAACAATAATAATGCCTACCATAACTACAATAGTGCTAACTAGTAAGAGCTATAAAATATCCTCCCACAATAAAAATATCTCAATAACTCTCGAGCGGGCCAGGAGCAACCTAGTGACCTTATTCTAGAATTAATGAAATACATTTTTTTTTCAAAACTTCTACAGAATCTCTCGACCGGCTCTGATACCAAATTGTAACACCCACTTCCCGTAGGCTAGGAGTGTCACGTGTTTTTCATAAAATAAACCCAGCCAAGAGATATCATATTTAATAACATGAAATTAGCATTTATTTCATAAAATATTTGTCTAATAAAATGTCTTCCAAAAACTTAAATGAATAAACCGAATAAATTTATGTCATAAAAGAAATTTTATTCTAGAAAGTTTGAAACTAAATCAACTGCTCCTTTTAATCCTGCACTGGCCTACCCTACATGGAGGAGGTGATGGTGGTGCCCTTACCGCCAACGATCAAGGTCCCAGTTATGAAGAAATATGACGGAGGAAGAGACCCTCTCGAGCTCCTGGAAATGTTTAGGGCTCACATGACGCTACATAGCATCCCATACAAAGTAGTGTGCAGAGCATTTCCACTAACCTTGAAGGGGCCGACACGCATATGGTTCGAGTAACTGGCACCTAGATCGGTGGACAGTTTTGGCAAGCTGGCCTGACTGTTCCTAACTCAGTTCATGTACAGTCGAAGGAGGTGGCGTCTGGCCTTCTCACCATCAAACAAGTAGAGGATGAAAGCCTGATGTCCTACCTATCCCGGTTCAAAAAAGAGCGAATGACCACCGATGACCAAGATGAGAAGATAACCTTGGCGACACTTCTGGGAGGAGTTTGGCCACAATCCCAGTTTATGGCAGAGCTAGCAAGGAGGACTCCCGCGACGTTGCGAGAGTTCATGGACTAGGCCAACAACTTCATCAATGTAGAAGACACTCTTCAAGTGATGACGGAGCCGAGAAGAAAGGAGTTGGAGTTAGCGGAGAAAAGGAAGAAGGTCCCAGCTAAAGCTAAGCCCCACGAGAAACTGGGGAAGAGCTCCCAAGAAAAGAGGCGAAAGGAAGTCCCAGCATGGGGCTAGGACTTCGATACGACCGGCCCACATTCACCATCCGTGAAGCCGACACCTCTGCCGCCCTAAGAGAAGATGACCGGGGTATAGCACGCTACTACTGCACGTACCATAGGTCTATCTCGCGTAATATTGGGGACTACTTCTCCCAGCAAGGGAGGAGGGAAAATGCAGAGCAGGAGAGGCAACGACAACCCCCGGCCCGGGAACTGAAGCAAGAAAGAAGGGGAAGGTCGAAAGAAAAGAACAGGAATTGAGGCAACCGGCATAGGAGGGAAGATAGCCCCCAATGGCGACCATTGGCGTGAGAACCACAGCAAGTTCATCCTCGTTCTCTGCAGTAGTAGGGGCCTTCACTTGGGGAAATTCGAACCATAGCCGGAAGGTTTGCAGGTGTGGGCGTTTCCTCCTCGAGCAGGCAAGCTCGGTACCACAAGGTGTACTCGGCCAAGTACCATCCCACCAAACATCGAAAGGGTGACCCTACCCCTGTCATCTCCTTCACGAAGGCCGACAAGGAGGGGGTCCTGTACCCCCACAATGATGCGTCGGTGGTCACTATGCTCGTCACCAGCTTCACCACCTACAGAGAACTCATCGACAATGGGAGTTCTACAGACATCCTATTCTGGGAAGGTTTCACCAGAATGGGCGTAGATGTTGCTCGGCTGCAACCGGCCCCCATGCCACTGAAAGGCTTCTCCAGAGGTATGGTTCAGCCCGTGGGAACCATCACATTGTCGGTCCTCATTGGTAGCAACCCCTACACGGCCCCTGTCATGGTTGACTTCCTGGTGGTAAGGACCCCGTCATCATACAACGCCATCATTGGAAGGCCCACTCTCTACAGCTTGCGAGCCGTCACATCGACTTACCATCTCAAGATGAAGTTCCCAACAACCCAAGGAGTGGGAGTAGTCCAAGGCAAACAGTTCTTGGCAACGGAATGATATGTCCAAGAGCTAAAGCAAAGGGATGGTGGGCTCACCGCGGACAACATTAGCATGAAAGAATAAGGTCACGCACCACTTGAACAGACCTGGCAGGCCTTTGTTTAAGACTCGCCCTACCGGACTCAAGGGGGAGTAAGGGGGTGTACAACCCTAGAAGGAAGAATGAACGACAACCTCCTCGACCAAAAACTCTGCTTCCTGCTGTCTTATAATATCTTTTTCTCTAACATGTAATTTTTTGATATCTAATGAAAGACGTGATTTTTCAGGACAGTTTAAAACTCCTACTTCAAACTTTCATATTATCAGCAAAGTGCCAAAAAGACAATTTGAGACTAACAAAATCTGCAACGACAAAGTCATCAGCAGATTATTGTCTACCTCCCTACGGGATACCATAGGGAAAGGTAGGCCTAAAAGTTGCCTTATCAGTCCCGCAGTGGAGTGCAAGTCAGCCTTCGGATGGCCCAAAGATGAAAAGTTACCTTCCTTGCTGGAGTCAACAGGCGAGTGCGGGTCCAATCAAAACTACTCGAACAACATACCTTCTTGTAGGGTACCATAAGGAAAGGTAGCCCTAAAGGTTGTCTTATCCCTCCCACAGTGGAGAGCGGGATTAGCCTCACGGCTCCCCGAATGAATTACCCCATCCTCTGCCAAAACGAAGAGTGGGATCAGCACTAGTCTGACCCAACACTTCCCTTCCCTGCGATATCAACAAGCAGGTGCAGGTCCAATGTCAAACTGCCCTAACAACGTACCTCCCGCTGGACCACAGGGGGAGAACTAGGCAAAAGGTTGTTCTCCCCTCCTGCGAGGGAGAACGAGTCATGCCCCCCCAGCAATCCGAACAACTTACCCCGACTCCTACCGCGGTGAAGAGCAGACCAACTATATCCCTGTCCGAACTTACCACCTCGCGAGATACCACAAGGAAAGGTAGGCCTATGCGTTGCCTTATACCTCCCGCGATGGAGTGTTGACTAGTCCTTAGCTACCCGAAATCAAAAAGTTTACCTTCCTCATAAGCGCCAATAGGCGGGAACAGGTTCAGTAACAGACTGTCCGAATGACTTACCTCCTAGCTAGATACCATAGGGAAAGGTAGGCCTAAGGGTTATCTTATCCCTCCCGCAGAGAAGAGTGGGTTTAGCCATTGGGAGGCCCGAACAGTTACCCAGAACTCTGCTGCGAATGAAGAGTGGGTCCACTGCCAGCCTGGCCCAAAATGTTACCTTTTCTTGTGATGTCAATGATCGGGAGCGGGTTTCATAGCAGACTACCCAAACGACTTACCTCCCTATGGGATACTATGGAGAAAGGTAGGCCCGAGGGTTGCCTTATCCCTCCTGCGCAAGAGAGCGGGATTAGCCTCACGGCTACTCGAATGCTTACCTCGACTCCAATCATGGTGAAAGAGCGAATTGCCCCAGCGGTTGTTTGAAAGAGTTACCTCCTTGGGGAACCAAAAAGGGGCGGGTGGCTTGAGGCATCCCAACCTCTCCCTAATGGAGTGCGGACCTTATCTTTTGACTACCTGACGTAAACAAGAATCTCCTAAGAGGAAAAGGCCATCACGTGGAAAGCCACACAGGGTCGACAAGCAGAAGTGGGCCAAGTCTATAAAACGCCCAAGCAATGGAGCAAAAGGTACGGACATCAACAGCGCGAAAAACAACAAGCATAGTGCAATATAGGCCAAAAGACTCAGGTTTGCAACATTAACCATTATTTCCAAAAGAGTAGTGATAACAGTTTTACCTAACATGCAGGATGGATCGAAGTGATGAATGAAGGAAGATGGGTATAAATTGCCCGGGCAGCCCACGTCGCTGCAGATGAAGAGTCAAGCCGAAGGCCGCCTTTGTCCCTCTACTGCGGGTCATGGGACCAGCCCTGCTAGAAGATTGCACGATAAAGGAACGATAAAGTGGGAAAGTAAAAGAGTCAGGTGGGGTAAAATGCTACAGGGAAAAGAAAAGAGAGATAAAGACAACCAACACAAGCCATCAAGGCCCTAAAGAGACCAGCTACGTGACAGAGGCCACCAACTGGCAGGTCGCCAGGAACAGATCGGGTACTGGCGGGGTGGGCCGCAAACCACACTGGAAGAAAGAATGGAGTGTCGACAAAAGACAGTCGGGTACAGCCAATAAAATAATTTGTGCAACGGTAAACGACTAAATTTGACAAGTACGACGAAAAGTTGGGAAGGCATCGAAATCCCAATAGCGCGACCGTCCAGCAAAAGCAAACAAGTACAACACAGACGGATAAAAGCTCGGCAAGCGGGGTGGGCAAGAGTCCTGCAGACTCCCACGCCAAAATTCCCCCATGCCAGTCATAAAAACATAAAAAAGGAGAATGCTCGAAGATAAGATGTAACGAATACGTTGATACAATGAAAGAACAAGATATTTTCATTAACTAATTTTATATACAAATCGTTGGGCGTCACAATATAGGTACATAGATTCGGCCAAAAGAAAAAGAAAAGGAAGAACAAAATAATGGGGCCGCAAAACTCTCAGAGACTAAGGCATGGAATCGTCATGTCTCAATGTCGGGAGCACTATTCTAGGGAACATCAGGAGAAGGATCGCCCGTCTCGGCAACGATTAGAGCAGAAACAACGGGACCTGGGAAAGCATCGGGCATCTCTTTCCTTCCCAAGATGTAGTTGAATTTGAAGGCCGTTGTGTTTGCAGGAATCTTGGCAAGTTTAAGGCCCTGCAAGTATTTCGCGAAAGACCTCGAATGCAGCTCCGGACTTTCGAAAAGGTATTCCTGCATCGACCTATGGCCCTCGACAACACTGTGCCCCTACACTTCATCACGAACTCCCGGGAACAACTTCAAGCACCTATCTAGGGAAAGGGAGCCAACTCCCACTTGCGATAAGTCATCCCGAAGACTCTGGTTAAGCTGCTCCAGTTGTTCCTTCTCCTCCTTCACCTTCCTCTTGAGCTTCTTCTGGCGGCGCCCCAGCTTCCTCTCCCTCTTGCGCTCATCCTCCAGGCCAAGCCGTGTCCTCTCCAGCTACCTCTCCTCCCTTTCTCCGTGAACATAGCGAAGGGAGGTGTTAGACATCAAATGGAGGCACATGATGTCACAGGTTCTCTTGCACATTGATCTCTTGACCGTCCACAACAAAAGCCGCCAACTGTGAAGTACCCTGGCGATTTAAAAAAAAAAGAATGTACAACAATAAGTAAGGGGAGACTAAAAAACAAGAAGAATGGAAAAGACGAGAAAGAAATGGCCGAACCTCGTGGAGGAAGTTGAACAAGCACTTAACGACTTGATTGATGGCCACCTCATAGCTCCTTTCCATTGCCAGTCGGTCACTTCAGGTGGAGCAGTTTGACCTTCGAACGAACCTTCCGGCTCGGGGTCAATTACAACATTCAGAAAGCGATCACCCTTTAATGGGAGCTTTGCCTGGGGGGCGGCTCGTCGTGCGAACCCTCGCTGATTATAACATCCAGAGGGGAATCACCCCTCTAGGTGCTCAACCTGGACGAGTGGCTCAGCAACCGGACTCCTCGAACCCTTGTAGACTATAACATCCAAAAGGGATTTGCTTCCCGCGTGGTCCACCATCTCTACCGAAGGAGCAACTACCAACAGTGGAGCGAGACGAAGAAGGTGGGGAGATCCATGAAGAAGAACGCTACCCCTCGTCGACTCGCCTAAGGTGTAACGCCCCGTCCCCGAGGGTCCGGAGAGTTAACTCATATGACCTGAAATCATCTCCAATAATACTTTTAAAATAAACCAGAAACTCCTTAACATATTAACCTATTTGTTCAATACACATATCCATGTTCCTACATAAGGGTACATCAATGGTGCCTCATTAATACACATAAAATTTCCCACAAGGACTAGGAATATCCCTTACTCAACATACCAAAGCCGCATAAAATATCAACACTACCAAAAGACTCTCCAACAGCCATTGTACCCTAAGGCACTTAGTCTTCTATGGTCAACAAACTTGCAAGCACTCCCTATTTCGGATTTCCAACTGTTGCCTCAAAATTATCTGAAATATATTATGGAAATAGGGGTGAGTTATCAACAACTCAATAAGCAGAGAACATATACTAGTATGCAAACATGAGCATTTACAGATTTCATAATGCAGAACAAAACACTTTTTATTTTCAGAACGCAGAGTCAGAACATGTTATCAAAAATATCAGAGTGAATGTTCACAATATTTTTTATTAAAATTTCCCTTGGCATAGCATAACTGAAATATCATATCAGAACATAATTCCATATTTAACCCCCGTGGTAGGGTTGTGCAAACCCCAGCGACCAACCAAGCAAAAACAGAATGTAAATCTTCCCCTTATCATTCTCGGAGCCCCGAGTGTGCACATAGAAAAGACCACGCAGAAAACTACTTTGTTTCTAAAGTGGGTGCACCAGAAACAGAAAATTTGGTACCAACCCAAACAGAGGCCACAGTTTTACACCCGTGGTAAGGTTAGAGCAGAAACAGAATGTCATGACAGAGGTTTCAGAAATCACATCTTATCATATCAGAGTACAGAACAGTTTCAGAACATAACAGAATCATATCACAAAAATATAATTTATGCACAAAATTTCATATTCGCTCTCTTTTGCACAGTTCGGAAGCAAAATGTCAAAATAAGCTCATGTCTGCACTAGTCATGACAGAAATTATTTTCTTCTTATACAGAATTTCATGAGTAATGCAAAACAAATAACTGAGGTCGTTTTCAAAATTTCCTTTCATAACAAAACATGCACATTTTCAAAATTGACCTCAGTCTATTTTATTTTTTAGTCTTTCAAAAATTCCTGAACAAAGTCAAACAAATATTAATCGTCACCTATAAAAATCATGTAATTTCTGTAAATTTTCAATCAATCACGTATTTCGATATTTAAACCTAAAATGCTAAAAGAACCTATTTTAGATCCTCAAAACCTAAAATTCTCATAATTCCTATAATACCACCATTTTCTAAAACCACCAATATCCACTTAATCGAATTCGTACCGAATAAGAGATTTAATCGAACAAGTATTTAGACATTTACGGAACTCAATAAAAATTAATATTTAAAAATATCTAAAGTACCAACAACATATTATAAATTAATAGAATACTTAGACTACTTTAAAAATCTTATAAAATACGCCATGCAAAACTCCTATCTTAAAATAGGTTTACTTCCTTTAGTTAACAATATTATTAAAATATTTTCTACAAAAAAATAATGTTTTATGAGACTTAAAACAAAACTCATTTTAACATAACAACAAAAAAAATAAATAAATACCTTTCATCCGAAAACATATTTCTGGAAAGTATATGGGTAAAACTAGTAATAGAACTCAACTATCAAGTTAACACTTTATATATCTATATAATATATATATATATATATATATATATTATGTATGCACATCACTTATAAGAATAAAACTAGATGCACACACAATACACGAGGATAACACCCAGTAAGCAGTGGCAGGGGCTTACCCAAGGGAAACCGAGGCACGCATGGAGCGGTAAGGGGCGACGGGGCCGGCTGGAGGAGCTGTGGTGGCACGGCAGAAGCGCGGTGGAGCTTCCGTCGAGCAGCGCTGAGCAAGAGAGAAGAGAGGGAGAGGTGAGCGAGAGAGAGGGTGGAAAGAAGCAGATGCTCACCGTGAGGGATTGCTACGGGCTGAGGTGGTCTGTGGGTGTCCGGCGTCCTCTTCCGTGCTGGTGGCGAAGGCTTAGAGTGGCTGGTGCAGTGCAGTGGTTCAGTGGGTGGATCTCTGTTTCGGGTGGCAAAAAACAGGGGAATAAACTTTTGGGTTTTCTATGAGAGGGGTGGCTCGCGGTGGTGTTAACCGTGGTGGTTTTTGTGAGGTGGGATCACAACGTGGTGGAGCTCTCGGTGGAGGGTGAGTGCAACGGCCTATGGTGGCTAAACTACTCTGTTTTTTCGGATATCAAAAATAGAGGAAGACAAGGCTTGAAAGAGGCTTCAAGGGCGCTAGGCGGCAGCTTCATGTGGCTGGGCACGGTTGGGCTGGTGAACTAAGAGAGGCTGAGGTACTGACGCGGACAGTGCTTGGCGGCGTCGCGGCACGTGGATTAGCTTTGGGGTGGCGGTTTACTGGAAGCAAATCGAGCCCTTCAGTTTGGTGTCTTACAGAGAATGGTTGTGGTCTGTACTGAGGTTGGGGGGTGGAGGCTCAGATAAGTATGGAAGGTTGAGAGCGTGAAGAGGGAGCAGCGGCACATATACTAGGGTTGAGTTGTTTAACATATAAACATATATAGAAGATATAAATATTAAAGGGAAGACCTAGAGGAAGGGGATGAAAAGGGTATGCATGAAAAAAGAACCATGCGACGTGTTCTGGGTACTCCCACGGGACTGAGCTCTTTAGTCTAAATAATACATAAATAAATAGACTTGGCCCACAACTTTGATCATGCATGGGGTTACTGTATAGGTTTTACTTAAGTTTTGGCTCTCGACTCAACCTAAAACAAATTCACTTATCCCATAAAGTTTTCTGATGAACATCCACTTAATCCATTAAAGATTTTAAAACCTAATTATCAAACCTATTAAAAAAATTATAAACCACCAAAAATATCTTAGGCAAAATCTCTTTTCTAAAAATTGTACTCGTAATCCCGAACGATTTTCATAACTATAACCCAAAAATCTTGTAAAGTGGCTTGGCTGGCCCGGGTGTTACATAAGGTGTCCATCTCAACCTCGTCCATGGACACCTCAACAGTAGCAGCCAGCAATGACGCCATGAGAGGATCACTCGCCGACACTTTCGTCAGAGTCACCAAAGCCACAGGGCGGCTGACCTCTAGTGTAACAGCCCTCTAGAAATTTATTGGTGGAATTTCTATAGGTTTTAGGATACTCGTGAAAACATCGTAAGTTTTCACGATTCAACCAATCACGTAGGTTTTAGTCTGTCAATATAGTCTGAGTTATCACTCACTTTGGAAACATAAGTGTATTTTTTATTTATTTGATGTAGTTAGAAGTGTCAGATTGAGTTATGGTTTGCACCATTAGACTCAGTTGATTATTTAGAATTTTATGGCGCAATAATCTCATTTTCAGTTTTCGGACGAAGCACTTATTCGAAAATGCGTTTTGCTTATTTCGAGGCACTTCGGGACTGAACTTCAATAAACTAATTTCATAGTTAGGTTTGTGTGAATATTTAGGATTTTCCAATGCAAAGTTTATGTTTCACTTTCCCAAAGTGAATAGTAGCATCTAATGTAGTGTTTTCAAAATCACAGTGTGGAATATCCAAATTAAGTTAAAGAAGTTTTATTTGGACACTTGGCAAGATCTTAGCCACACTTGGTGAATAGTATTGGACACTTGACACTTTATGAAGGAATCAAGGTGTGAGATCATGCCACCAAAGTGAGGCCCTATTCTTTTTTCATCTGATCAACCATTTTGTGCCACACCAAAGAGGGTTTCCACCCTAGTGAAACCCTAAATAGTTGGAACCCAGTTGAAACCCCAAAATCTTGGTTGAAACCAAAACCCTAAACGGTTTCCCCAAACCCTAATGTTGGCCTCCAAACCCTATTTGATCCAATTTCTAGCATTGTGTTTAATCACTTGATTAAATCACTTTCACATGCTATTAATTCCTCCAATTTATATTATGACATCATTATACAATCCTTTAAACCTTGGAATTTTGATTGGGACAAGAAAAATTGGATTTGGGCTTGAGAGCATCCCAAACCCTGACCAAACCCTCTCTAAACCCCAAATTGAAGCCCACTTGGTTAAGCCCCACGAATTTGGCCACCTTTGCAAAACTTCTTGAAGAAGTTTCCTCCCCACATGACAGGCCATCCACTGCCCTTGGCTGCACTCAATAGGGCCTTGATGTGAGAGGGGAAATCCACCTCATCACTCTCCATACCACATAGCAGCAGCAGGCAATCCTTGCCCCTCACTATTCTTCACTTTATGTGACATAGGTACCTCCAATCAATGGTCATTCAAGCCCATACCTCCCCCCTCCAAAAGGCTAAAGTCGTGCAAGACACACTTCACTCCATTTCATCACTTTTTCACCCCATTCTTAGAGAGAAATCCAAAAGAGCTCTCTCGGGCATATTTCTGAGTCATTGCATGGCAATTTTCGACCATTTTTAAGTATTTTCTCACAATTACGCCTTCATGAAAGTTGTTCTTATTTGAGTTTAGTTTCTATGAATGTCTTATTTGTTTCATTCCATGATCATTTGATTTGTCAAAAGTTATTTTAACCATAGAAAGGTCATTCTAGGCGTTAAATTGGAGAGTATGTTATATTTTGGCGTTTTTGACCAAGCTAATGGATATATCTTAGTCCAAAAATTTTATGAAGTGTTTTTAACATGTGTTTTTGAATTTCCATTGAAGATTTTTTTGTATGACTAAAGCTTTTGATGAAATATTTTCTTAGATATTGAAACTTAGAAACCGGAAGTGGAAAGATAGTTTATGTTTCGGGAAAGTTTGAATATTGCGTGGTTTAATCTTACTCCACTAGCTTTGATATTTTTATTTGATGATTCTAAGCCCCTCTTATATGCATGTTAGGATGTTGGTTTGAAAATATTTAGTATTAGTTTCAAAGATATGATTTTTCTATGCAAGAGGATTTCGGTTAGACCTAAGATTTGATGTTTTTGGGTTAGATTCACGTTTTATTGATTTTTACCTATGTGATTTTAAGTTTGATGGTTTGAACTTCTTTAGGACACGCTTTTAAAGCAGGTGATGTTTTATTTTGAAGATATTATCATTTTAAGCCATCAATCAAGATATTGATCAAAGTAAGGAAAAGTTTCTATTTTGGGACAAAGTGTGGAATCGAAAGCTCCAAGTATTGTTTTGTGATTTTTGGTGACTTTTGTTTGATGATTTAAAGTATGGTTGATCTTAGGATGATGTTATGAATATGTTAGTTGTAGGTTTTGATTTTTTGGAATTCTTGGAGATGTTATGATTAAGGTCAAAACTTGTGATTCAATGGTTTGCCTTTTTGTTCAAAAGTTTGGGGCTTTTTACAATAAGTTTGGTGTTGATTATTAGCTTTTTTCATAACGGATGTTTTAAGTATGTTTCTAAACTTGGGGTAGGGAGATATTTGTTGCAAAATTTTGTTTTAATCATGAGTTTTGAAGTTGGAAGAAATCGCAATAAAAATCAAGAGAAATAGCCTATGGATGTCATAGTGAGTTTTCCAAAGTTGTGTTTTGTTTTAAGTTTTTCTAAATTGATATTTGAGTTTAGGACAAAAGTTACATGAGGAATGTAAATTTTGGTGATTTTTAGAGTTATGATGCAAAACCCTTTTTTTTCCTCTCTTTTTTGATGAAATATGATGCAAAATCCTTAAGTTAGGGATAGAATGGTCATTTTCCTACATGCAACTGGAAAATTGATAATTTTACAATAAAATAGCTTTTTCCATATTTCTAATTGTTAGTGATTAAATTTCTAGTTTTTAGAATCATTATTCACAGTTCCTCGTAATCGCGCTTGAATTCTTGTAGAACACAACAATCAAGGTAAGTTAGCTCTTAACTTACTATTAGTTTACTGTATATGTATGATGGATAAGGGAACTACAGTTATCTTCGTATGTTATCATATATGTCGTGTCATGCCACATCATTACATGTTCATCTGTTACACATGATGTATACTGTCACGAAATACTTATCTGTTATATAATATATTATGTCATGCATTCTTATATGTTGCAAATATGGCATGTCACATTTGTCATCTGTTACATGTATTTCATGTCACGTAATATTCACTATTACACGTTATGCCATATTACAAAATATTTTATGTTACATGTTATGTCATCCTACGAAATATTTTATGTCAAGTATGTTATGTTTGTCATCTTATTTTTGTGTCATGTTACGCTATGTCAGGACTTCTGTCCTTTCGTATTCATGTCAAGTTTCATCTCGAATATTGTTTGTGTATTCGAGAACAGTCACGTTTCATGTCAATCACGACCCTAAGTAATAGGATGGGGTAATATCTTAGTGAAACTCTTTTGTTTACGTTGGAGTGTCTAAATAGGTGTAAAATTTTCTGGGTTTACGAAATACAGTCAACAGTTTGCGAATGAGGTCAAACTAGTTGGTCACCGTAGCACGCCAGGCACTAACGCCAATGGATCCATATTTCATTTTACTTGTGTCCACAACAATTGTGGCACAAATAATTCATGGGGCCACAATAACTGTGGAGCATACACTACGTGAGACACAACAATTGTGACACATAAAATATGTGGGGCCACAACAACTATGGAGTACGTATTAACGCACTCACAACTGGTGTAGATACCTGTGTTGTGATGCTGTAATCAGCAGGAACACATGGCTCAAGGGGACCCGTGTAGCACCCTTATGGTCACTTTATTAATTAAGTCTATTGAACAAGATGTCAAATTCATGTATTTCATGTTCAAGTCATATCTCATGTTACGTCATGTTTCAATTCACATTCATGTCTAAGTCAGTTCACGTTCAGGTCACGTCAAGTCAAGTCTCATTTTCAATTTCATTTCATTTCAAGTTTCCAGTTTAATTCACGTTTCAGTTCAAGTTATGTCAACTCATGTCATGTTATGCCAAGTCACGTTATCCTTATTATCTCATGTCATGTTATGTCAAGTTATGTTATGCTTATTATTGACTTAGATTATGCATTCATGCCTTTACTGCCATGCATGCATCATTAACTTGCGTGGAAGTTTCCTGTTAACATGCTAAAATTTGTAATCAAATCTTACCATAGTAGTCTCAACTACCATTCCCCCTGAATAGTAGGCGATGTGTCAGGATTAAAGCAGAGAGCGAAGACTAGCAGACTAGAGGAGGTTGACTAGATGCCGTAAACACGACACAGAGCTTACAGCTTCCATAGTTAGATTTTTGGACAATATTCTAGCCTCGTTAGTCGAGTTGCGCGAGTTACTCGACTAACTAGATCAATAGTGTATTTTGGTAATGTAATTAGGGAGTTCGGTCTCCCATGTTTTAAGATTACACTCTTTTGAGACCCGTACTGTAATCATGGATGTTTATTTTGTCAAATATGCATGGATTATGTTTTAATTATTTGGGATATTATCTATTTGGTGCATAGTATATTGTTCAAGAAAAAAAACTTTATCTGTTGCGAATATTGTATAATACTAGATGCATGTTGGGAACATTGCATCTTATATGTCATGAACGGAGGCAGGTAACCTTGTGTGGCATGTCCCAACGCTTTAGATGTCCGTCCGATCCCAAGCGGAAATATGGGGGCGTCACATCTGGGATAGCTAACTCTCGCAGTGGAGGATTCAAAGCTCCATAATAGGGCCTGCTGTCAACCCGGGCACCCTCCCGATAAGGTTTCTTCCCCTTACTCAATGGAGAGGGTTTGGGGAGCGCTTTCGACACTGTGATATTTGAAACATTGGACTGAATGCCACATGGCGCTTACCCTAGAGGCATTATTCACTCCAAAAATGGTAAAAATAACTTCGCACCATAAAATCCTAAATACTCTTATGAAACTAAGAGTGTATTTCATTTCAAAAAATTCAAGTTCTAAGTGCCTCGAACAATTCAAAATGCATTTTCGAATAGTTGTTGTCCGGAAAATGAAATTTTATTTTATTGCAACATAAAATCCTAAATTTTCCTCCGAGACTAATGGCTTACACTGTTTCTAATTCTCACACTACTAAGTACCTCAAATAAATAAAAATTTCATTTTTGACAGCACAGTGAGTAGTAACACTAACTATGCTGGCCAACTAAAACTTGCACGATTGCTGGATTCATGAAAACTGTTCCTAAAGCCTAAAAAAATTCATCCATTGAATTTTTAGCCCGCTATTACACTGTTGTCTGTACTTTGTCAACCTAGAGAATTTCACATCCAATTTAAATATTCCAGCATGGGCAAGAGAATTCCACTAAGATAATTTCTCATCCTAGCACTTGGGGTTGTGATAAAAATAAAGGACTCATGCATGACTTAGACGTAACTCATGACATAATCATGTAATAGATGACATGGCATTCGTGACATGTAACATATAGCATGACATTCATGATATATAACAGATAAACATGTAACAGATCACATGGCATTCGTGACATGGAACAGTGACATGACGTTTATGTAACGGATAAACGTGTAACATGTATTTGTGTAATAGTAATAGATAACACGGCATTCATATAACAAATAAATGTGTAACAGATAGGCGATGATATGGCATGGAATACGATAACAACTATAATAAGCATAAATGATGTGAATATAATAGTAGCAATCTTATCAGCGCACATGTGCAAATATATTGAGAGTAAGTTAGAAGCTAACTTACAGTTATGTCGCATAACGAAATGCGACATGAGATATTTTTTAGGGTTAGAATATCCCACTAAATTCTTATAAACATAAAACTTACTAACCTAGGGCTAAAATTGCAAAGTGACACCTCTACTTGTGAGAAATTACAATTTTGCCCCTAAAATAACGATTTTGCGATTAGACTCTAAAACTTTCCAAAATTTATATTCCTTAAGTAGATTTTGTCCTAAATACAAATCTGAACTAAAAAAAAATGAAAACTAATAACAACTATGAGAAACCTACTTAGGCCGATTCATGTATTAGGCCAAAGACATAATTTTGTTGCTTCTTGTCTTACCCACAATCTAACATGCTTAAACTGATTTGAGAAACTCTCAAAAATCACATTCTGGGTTAGAAAATCATGCTAATACACCAATTTACACATTTCATGAAATCGTAAACTCACTAAACCATAGAAAAAGCCAAAACATTAAGATTAGGTCAAATAAGGCCAACTCTGGATGTTCTTGGTCTAACACACTCATATCAACTCTAGGGACTCCAGAAGTCCATAAATAAATTTCCTAACATGATCATCATGAAAACTTAAGTCATAGCATGCTTGACTAAACAATAAAAAATCACAAAATACACTTAGAACAATTGGTTTGTATAAAAACCATAAGACCGAGTATAGCATGCTTTTGACTTGAAACAAAGTGACTAGATGCTTTATTTTTATCCAATAAATCTTGAGGTAACATAACCATTTACCTCACATTCAAGTCCTAACTAGATCTAAGCATTAAAAATTGCATGTCATGGCAACAATTTCATCCAAACAAACTCTTAATTGAGTTTAAACCAAACTCTTGCAAGTTTATTAACATTTCATTAGAGATATAAATCAATGATCACCAAAAATAAACTCTGAATCCATAGATCAAGGACTCAAGAATATCATATATAAAAATCAAAGCCATAGGATCAAGTTTTTAGATCCAAAATCACAACCTAAGCCAAAATAGAAACTATATTGAGTCAATCAGTTTCTAACACTTTGAAATCATACAAAAACTCTTTGAATCCAATCCTAACTTTCATATAAATACGTTAAAACTTCACCAGATCAAAATCCTCCCAAGATTTCATAATGAATATCACAAAACTTCCATAGATCTACACAAACATCCAAATTGTCATCACCAAAACCTTTCCATCATCAAACTCATCTTTCACCCATCAAAACTCCAAGAAAAAGTCACCTACACAAACCCATGTAAACTAGACTCTATGATAAACAAAATACAAGAGGATTGAGCCAAGGAAATTAACTTACAAAGCTCGAAATGAAGAACAAATAAACTATCCATAACCTTTCGCTCAACACTCTCTCGGTTTGCTCTTGGGAAAGAAGGAAAATGAGCTAAATGTGGAGGCAAACAAGCAAGGGGCATGGGGTATAATGAAGAGTTGACATGGGGAGGTGCTTGTATGACCCTTGGATGGGAGGGTGGCAATTGAGAAAGAGGAGGAAAAGGGGCTGCATAGTAGCTGATTTTTTGCAACTATTCTAGCCGAGTGGGTGGGGGCTAACGTGGGGTGGTTTGGCAAGAAGCTTAGCCAAATGGGATTGTTTCAGTGGGACTAAGTGGGGTTAACCAAATTGGGTCTAGTTTGGGGTTTAGTTAGGGTTTCAATCATTGCATGGTTCAAATCAAACTTTTCTTGGTGTAACACCTCGCCTAAAAAGTCATTAAGACTTAGCCATTAACTCCCTTTTTTTTTTAGTAAACAAGTGTCAACCTTCATTAAGAGAGGACTTACAAAGTTGATTTGAAAAACAAATCAATTACAAGCGTTAATATCTCTCCAGTACACTTTCATGACTGACATGGTCTAGTCCTGACAGTAAATCTCTAAAGACCTAAATCTTTAGAGAAAATACCCCCTCTGTCCAAGACAGAGATTACAAAGCCCCATACCCCGACTAAGCAGGGTAGGGTATACCAAACCCCAACAACCCCGTCAACGCGGAGGGGGGACTAATAGTCCATTCGGACCAAAGTCCGAAGGTACTAATTTTTTTTTTTTTTTTTGGATTTTTATTAACCTAGAAACTACATTACACAAAGAAAACTACAAAGAAAAAACACTACAACAAAAAAAAGAACACAGGGGCTGCTGTGGCGCGTGCAGTACACACGCCACTCTGGGAAGGGAACCGCCAGTCGACCTTGGAGATCCCGGACTCACAGACTCCAGAAACGCCGCACGTGCTGTTGGCAGAGGGCTCCCGGGTGGTGCGTGGAGGCCACGCGCCGAAGGACGCCGAAACTTCGAGCCGCGCATGCGGGCTACTCGTCGCTCCGTTTGGTGCCGCATTCGGTGGTCTTTAAGATTGGCGGCAGGGCATCACCATGGCGGGGCGCTTGCTGGCCTGTGGTGGCGGGAAGACCCAGATCGGCGCTTCACACTTATTTCCCCTGACAAAACACAAAAACACAAAACGAAAACTACTTAGAAGAGAAGGGAAGAAGGAGGAGGAGGGTGGGAGGGGAACGGAGCTGAAGCTCACACCCCTCAAGCCGGATCTGCGAATGAGTTTTAGGTTTCAACTGTGAGAGAGAGTTAAATGAGAGAGAGCACATTGAGATTAGTCATTAACTCCCTTAATCCTAATTAGCATAGGATTGCAATTTTTTTTAGTTAATTTTTGCTTGAGAATCACATTTGGGGTTTAGTTAGAAGTAGTGGGAGATTTATGGTATGTTATTTTTAGAATTATTTTCAAGAACCAATAGGAGTTTGACACTTGGTATCCTTAGTGGGCTAAGCAAAAAAGTTAAGTATGGATGGATTTAGAGGTAAAGCCGATAGTATTTTATCTTGGATCCCCAATCACTAAGGATGTGAGGGGCTAGGAATAAGGCAATAAGCCTAAAGTTATTTGGATACATAGGCCCCTCTTGGAAGGCCTTGGATATGTAGGCCCCCTTTTGAAAGGCCTTTGGGCCTAAGTTGGTAATAATAGAGGCTCTTGGCCCCTTTACTAGATAGACATACCATTTTGACCCAATTTTAGTAGGACTTTGAGACTTTGTATAAACACTCAAATCTGGACATAAGGCCCACTCAATAACCCACACCCAAAAGCCCACTTAAAAGAAATTTACACATATGGCCCCTCAAGCCCAACAAGGCCCAAAAGCCTTGTCTTCCCATTTTACACTTCTATTTGAAACTCACATACACCATACCATTGGTTTTTCTCAAGCCCAAGTAGTACCCAACGCCCCTTAGGACTCTCATTTCTTCATAATTAAGTTTTAAACTTGAGTTAGGAGCATTAATCAACTTACACATGATTAGTGATCTCTAAACCATATTTTAAGCTTGATTTCCTTTTTAATTATTTCTCATTTTTTTGGCCTACACTTTATTGATTTTATTACTATTTTTCATCATTCTTAAACTAAATTAGAATTATAGTCTTGATCCAACACATGTTAAATGAGGCAAAGACATATCATTGACCAAAACACCACAATTGGCACCTTAATGCATCACTTTATGCAATGTACTAATTTCATTCTTGACTCAAGGGTATTTTTGTCTTTTTACCCCTCACATTATCCCCCTTAGTTAAGTTTGAGTGTTGGTCATTTTTGCCCCAAGGAAACCAAACCAAAGTTTCCAACCGGTTCCATTGGAGGCCAAGTTAAAGCCAAACTAAATGGGTTGAGTTTTGTTGCACATCTGCACTTGGTTGAACCACCACCACACGCCACCTCCCTCCTCTTCCAATCCCCCAAGAGCCCCTCCTCTCATCATGGTGAACCTTGACTCAAAGCCACCCCAAGTAGAGTCAAAACCGATTGGCTTTTGTGCAAGACACCACTCGGCAACCACCCCCACTTCACCCTCTTCTTTGAGTTGCACACACATCACTTCGCAGCCAATCCTTGATGAGATCATGGTAGTATAGGACACTATTCACACCTACACAAAGATGACACAAATCTAGAAGCTTGCACTCATCATCACCACCGCCCACTCCACCAATCACAAAGCTCTCCTCTAGCCAAGGCCGGCCTCCCCCTCCCATCTTGAAGACTATAAATACCTCCCTTCATCTCCTCACTTCCTCACACCACTTCTCAATCCTTCTCTTGATTTCTTCCCTTCCTAGTGTGCAAAAGAGTGAAACCAAGTGAGTTGTATGAAGTTCTTGAGTGTCTTGTGTTGGGAGCTTCAAAGGGCCATGATTTTGTAATTATTCTTGCTTAATCTATTGATGAGTATTATAATAACATATTAGGCTTTAATTTCTGCCATGAGAATGAATTTTGATTGAGTTTAAATAAAGTTTAGCATGCTAAGTTCAAAACTGAGTCAGATTTCAAGTTTTGTTGTAATTAATTATGTTGGGTTGCATTTTTAGCCATGGCATGAATTGGTATGATTTTATATGATTCATAAATGTCTTAGGATTATTTTGGAAAGTTTAATTTCGAAGTTAGACGCATGCCACAATAGGCTTTAGTTCTATCTTGTGTTGATCATCCAAGCATGCACGGTTTTGGTTAATTTATGCTTAACTTATGAAGTTTTGATTTATTTTACCTAGGCTTGAATAGTGAACATTTAGAAAACCTTGTTATTGGGATAAGAAGGAAAATGCATGATTTAATTCCAGTTTTTCAAACTTTTCTTGATGAAAAGGACTAAGAGGTATCCTGCGTGCTTAAGGGTTAGATTAATAGTGATTAAGGACTTGAGCCATGTTTTAGTGTTGGGATGAACTCGTATGGCCCATGTATAAGTTTTTAGTTTATCCCTAATGTTATAATCATTATTGGCACTTGATGAATTTGAGTACACATGCATCAATAGAGGTGGAATAGTTGAAATCACATCTTGGCCCCAAGGAATTTCATGCCACAGGTTAAATGGGTTTAGCATAGTTACACTTTGAATTTTACAATTCTAAGGGCATAGATGATTTAATAATATGGAGATTATGGGGTTTGTGAATTTTGGTTAAATTTGGGGCCTATTTGCAAATAGTAAAAAATTAGGGCCTTAGTGACAATTTTTAAAAGTTTAGGGGTATTTTTGTAAATACTAGTTCTTGAACCCTTTTGATTATGAACATCTTCGTTAGTAGTTCAAATCCTAACTTAGTACAACTTTCATTACAGCCGCTACGATTTTTCCAAACTTAGACAGTTTGTAAGTTGGCCTCTAACTTATACCTTGATAAGTTATTTATGATTTATTGATAAATGCCATATTCATGTTATAATTGTCATTTTGAGTATGAAACATCATGTTATATGATACGTTGAGTACATGACCACTAGCCTACATGACGTGAGATTTTTACAATTTTAGCTTATTGCATATAAATGTCATTTTCACATGAAAGCTTGCTACATATGCACATATCATGAACTATAATTTTTCAAGTATAGCATGAAAATGATTTTTTTCACGACCCTAAAGGCTAGGATGGGGAATTATCCTAATAGAACTCTTATGCCCACTCTGGACTGAGTAAAAATGGAGTGGTAACCCCTAAGTTGATGAAGAGCAGTCAACGGGTTTCAAATGGATTCTTTTCAAAGAATGTCGGAGCGAAGTCAAATGTTATGACACCTAATGCTCATGGGTGTACATGTTATGATGTTATGTTATGTTACTAATTCATTGAGAACAAGTCTATAGACAACATAGTTTCAACATGAGTTGTACTACAGTCACCAGCAAGTACTCACAGTGCATATGGGGAACTGTGACGATACCATACATTATGATGTTAATGATATGATTAAATATGACTTGCTCTGAATGATGAAATGTTATGTTTTTGGCAGTTAAAGTGAAAAATGGTTCTCTGTAAGAAAATGTGTCTTACATTTTCTACAAAAATTGAAGAATCTAGATGGGAGACATATACTGATTTTTCAGCATCACACGAATTTCATATTTATTATTCATCATGCATAATTTATCTTTGTGCACGTTGGTTTTCTAACTTACTGAGATTTCAAGTTAATCTCACCCCTTGTGAATCCACTATCATTCCACTTGGAATGATAGAAGTTGTGTCAGGACCCGACGATGACCAGATGGACCAGTGGATCCAACTGATTAAAAAGGAGCCGGATCGTGACAAAAGATTAGACCTCATCTTGATGTTTATAGCCCTATCCCTTTGTGCATTAAAACACAAGAAGTAATTGATTTAGCCATGGAGACTTATTATTAATTAGAATAATTGTACTGAGATTATGCTAACTTATAATTTGAACTTATGATGGTTATGAATGGCATTGGGATGTTTTAATTTATTCTAGCAACAATACTTCTTAGTCACCCATTTTCCATTGCGGTTATTACATATTGCTAGATGCATTTATAGGATTCATTGCATATTAACTGTCATGAATGGGGGTATGTAATCTTGTGTTACATGTCCTGACGCTCTGAGTCTTCATTCCATCCCAAGCAGAGGTTGAGGGCATCACACTTGGTTAAATGAAATTACCAAGATTTAAGGGAGTGGTTAAGGGTGTAAGAGGGTGTAATTGAGTCGTTAAATGCATGAGAAAGTGATTTAACTTAGCGATAAAACACTTAATCAAAACCTTGTGGTTTAGGGTTTGGAAACCTATTTGGGGTTTCAGTTTTCTCCAAGGATTTATGGTTTTGGATTGCTTCCAACTTTTTGGGTTTCCTTAGAGTTGAAACCCTCTTTTTGGTTGACCAAATAATGTTTGGTGTAATAGACATAATCACATCGCTTGATTTACACTTCAACACTTACACATTTGTCCTCCACTTAACATGTGTCCTAGGGTTTCCAAGGGATGGTCAAGATTGTGCTATGAGTCTAACTAAAATGTAATCCTAGTGATCTAAAGTGGATTTAGACATCCTACATAGTGATTTGACAGCTATTTGAACTAGTTGCCATGTGACACTCCCCTAGGTGTTACTATTCACTTGAAAAATTGAAACTTTTATTGCACCGTAAAATCCTAAATATTCTTACAATTCTAATGGTACAATTCATTTTGTGAAAGGCTAAACTAGTCGCTGATGTGCTAAGTTGGAAGTCAAGATCAATCTAAGGACATGGGAAGTTCTTCACAAGTGGATTTGCTTCTTGAAGGGAAGATGCAATTATTGGTAAAGGGCCCAGCTTGTGTGCATAAGGGCCCAGCCCCTATGCCCTAAACGGCGCAGTTTTGGCAAGAGCCCCTCGGGCTTCATCTCTTTCTCCCTCTCCCTCTCCCTCTGTTGCGCCGCACGAAGACCCCTCTCTTTCTCTTCTCTCATCTATTCTTCTTCCTCCTCCTGTTGTTGCATACCCATGAGCTCGCCACCCTCCTTCTCCAGCCAACGTTGGCCACATGTCCCCCACTGCAAAGCCCCTCCATTGTTGCCTGCACCACCTTCCCTAACCCCAATCATTGAGTTTCTATCCTGGTTTTTCCCCAACCCCTCTCTGTGATCTAAGCCCCTTTTTCGCCATGGAAGTGGCTCACCATCGCTCGAAGCCAATACTTGCATGCCATGTGTGGGTCTCTCGCAGACCCCAAGCTATTCACTACTCCCAATCGCAGTGGTGGTTGAGATTGCCGAGGACCCCCATTCGACCTATAAATAGGCCGAGCTTCTCCCTTTCAAAACCATCTCCAAGCTTCCTCTCCCTCTCTCAAACTCATCACCATCGTCTTCCTCTCCCTCGAACACCCTTCCCAAATTCTTTAGGGCTATTTTTTCCCTAGAGCAACCGTACCCAGCCGCCCCAAGCTGCCTTCTCAAGGCCGCGCAACCACACCCGAGCGCCCACCTCTCCCTTTCTGTAGTCTTTATCTCACAAATCCACCCAACCCTAGAGTTGTAGCCCATCCCTGCCTCTGCTCTGCCGCTACCTCGCCGCTACTCCGCCACTTTTGGTGTCACCTCGGTGAGCCAATCTACCGTGTTGTTTAATTTAATTTTTGCTTTGCCTTTTGACGTTTTACTAACTTTTTTGGGTGTCCATTCGCGTAGTGACAGGTGCGCTTGTCCAATCGCAAGACCAGTAGATCGACGAGCACTCGATCTTCCAGAAATGCCTGACCGAGTTGTAAGTAACTCTTCAGCGTGACCCTTGAGTTTAAGATGTGAGTTTATCACTAACATGGCTTACAGTCTGGTTGTGTTGGGATGGGCCTTGGGCCTAGTGAAGTGTTGGGATTGAAAATCGTATTAGTGGTTGGAATTGGGCGATGGGCCCGAGGGAGGATGGGATTACGCGTGTAGCTTGGTTTGTGAAACTGTGAATATTGTGACTGTTGTAATGATGTATATTGTTTGATGTGTGTTATTTCATGTCATCAAATATACTGTCTACATGCATCTGCATATTTACCTTTATTAATATTTTTCTTGATTATTTAATTGTGTTGTGTTCTACCATGTGGCGTGATTTGAAAATTGGGTTTTTGGGTGCATTCATATCCAACCCCAAGCCGATATAGGGTATTATCTTGGTGGAGCTCCTCTGATCACTCGGAAGTGTGTAAAACTGAGTGACGTCCCCTAGGTTGTCGCCAGGCTATAGTTGGCTCGACCAAGACGGTAACGCTCTTGGCATGATTTCGTGGCCCCTCACTGGTGGGGGCTAGAGGATGCTTGGTCACGTATGTGCTGGGTGCGGTGCACGGACGTTACTCGTGGTGTGACGAAGGGAGCCAAGGTATGCGGATGGTCCATAGGGGAGACCATGGTGCATGTGGTGCATGCATAATAAATGGTTGTGTTTTGGGCCAAAAGGGTTTTTGGCGTGAGTGTTCTGTTTAAATGTGTTATTTTGGGAAAGGGTTGAAAAATCTCTTCGTTATTGCGTGTTGTTTTACTTACAGAGATTGCAAAATCTCACTGTGCTACTCCTACCTACGGTTACATAGACTTTGATGCAGGGGAGAGTTTGAGCCAGAGGGATTGGCTCTGCCGAAGGAGTGATTGCTGGAGCTTTCTATTTTTCTCCCATATTTTTCCTGGGACTTATTATCGCTTTGTTTATATTTTTCGCCAGATGACTGTATAACCTCCTGGAGGATAATTGCTTTTGTTTTTTAAATTTATGGTACTTAGCTTGACTACCATTTATTCCTTTCTACTACGTTTCTTATTGTTGCACACTTATTGCAAGTCGCACACACTAGCACTTGGCAATGAGGTACGTGATCCATGTGGTCATCATCACGGTGTCACAACGTCCACCAAATCACACATAGGGGTCGAGGGCGCCACAAAACCCCTATGTTTTATTTTGGGCGAGAGTGGAACCTTATTATATAAATGACGAAGAGTGGTTCTAGCTAATTCTGAGATCTTGGAGAAAAACTAGTTGAAGCCCATTCCTCGCCATATTCCATACATACTAGAAGCACCAAGATGTATCGAGATCTCAAGAAGAACTTTTGGTGGGAAGGAATGAAATGAGATATTGCCAACTTCTCGAAAAGTGTGCCACATGTAGACGACTAAAGGTTGAGCATTAGAGACCAGCCAGAAATTTGTAGCCCATACCCATTTCAGAGTGGAAGTGGGAGAACATAACAATGGACTTCGTGGTCGGATTACCCCAAACCCCTTGAGGTAAGAATGCAATTTGAATAATCGTAGATAGTTAGACTTCATGGTGTACCTAACGACATAGTGTCAGATTGGACCCAAGTTTTACGTCTCATTTTTGGAAAAGCTTGCAAATAGCAATGGGCGTGAAGTTGAAATTCAGTAGTGCGTATCATCCAAAAGCTGACGGATAGTCAGAGAGGACAATCTAAAGAATGGAGGATATGTTGAGAGCCTATGTATTGGACTTTAGAGGCTCTTGGAAAAACCATGTCCCACTCATTGAGTTTGCCTATAATAATAGCTACCAAGAAACTATACAGATGAGCCCCCTAGCGAGGCCTTATATGGAAGTAAATTTAGATCGCCTTTATGTTGGGATCAAGTTGGAGAGTCTGGAATAATTGGGCCTGAAATCATATAGCACATGAGAGAGAAAATTAAGCTAATATGAGAAAGAGTGGCTACGTGCTAGACTAGGTAGAAGAGCTATGCCAACGTAAGGAGGCAGTTGAACATTGAAGAAGGTGATTGGGTGTATCTCAAGGTATCACTTGAAGGGAGTAAAGAGGTTCGGGCTAAGAAAATAGCTAAGCCCAAGGTACATTGTACCCTATCAAGTATTAGAAAAGCCAATTCCAATAGCATATAGAATGGCGCTACCAGAGGAATATGAAGGGATCCATAACATATTTCACGTTTTCTCGTTAAGAAAGAGTTTTAGGAACCAACAATTCCGAAAGATTGACCCAAAGGTTCCATTGCAACTGAACCTCACTTATGATGAAAGGCTTGTACAAATGGATGATCGTACACTGGAAGGAGTAGGTTCTATGGTCTAAAACCATACCCTTGGTCAACATGCAATCGGGAGATACGGGAAACAAGGATTTTCCATGGGCAAGTGAGCGGGTCACGCGGGAGCAGTTTCCATATTTATTTGCATCGCAGTAAATAACCTAGAGCGTACCAAGTGAGGGTAGAGTAGTCAAACCGAAGGCAAGAGCACAACTATAAATGAGCCTTCGAACTGCTTTTTAGATGCTTGACTAGAGACGCACTCCAGTTTGTTTCCCCAAATCTTTTTCGTCCCATGGAACACCAAATGCTACTTTCTTCTTCTTCCTTTTTTTGTCTTCCGTATGCATATCCCTTTTTAGCTTTGCTCCTTGTGTGTTAGTGAGATCAGTGAGTGAGTGATGGAAAATTAGTGTGTGCGTGAGTGAAAACATAGAAGGGATGGGAGAGGGGCTCACCTCCGTTCAGCACCTCCGATGAGGAGACTCGACGGCGACAACAATTTTGAATGCCCACAAGTTGCTGCACGACCGTAATCACCCACAATCACAGCAATTTCGTGGAGGAGGGAAAGGGAAAGTGATATGCACTTAAGGAGAGAGAGAGAGAGAGTGGTCGGTTGAGAGAGGTTTGAATGTCAGGAAGGAAAGGTAGTTGCACATACGTGGGGGAAATGCAATTGACAGAGAGAATAACTCAAGGAAGAAGAAACCGAATTGAAAGAGAAAGAGGGCTTACCGAACAAGGTCATTCTTGGGTCTTCAGGCTGAAATTTCATGGGCTTGGGCTTGGGCCTGGGTTGCTGCCTTGGGCCTTGGGCCCGAGTATTACATCCTCCCCCTTATAAAAATTTTGTCCTCGAAATTTGTCACAAGTTGTCAAGATCTCTGTCGAGCAACTGTTGATACTTGACTCGCATTTCATCTGCTAATTCCCAAGAAGCCTCACTGATAGCATGATTATTCCATACCACTTTAACCAATGGAATTGTCCGATTACATAGCACTTATTCTTTTCTCTCCACAATCTGCACTGGCTCTTCCGTATTAGTCAAATTTTCCTAAAGTTGAAGAGGCTTGTAGTCAAGAATGTGAGTGGGGTCGGATATGTACTTCCTCAGCATATATACATGAAATACATTGTGTACCCCTGAGAGTGCTAGTGGTAAGGCTACCCTATAAGCCCCTGGGCCAATCCAATCAACAATCTCAAAGGGCTAGACATATCTAGGGCTTAACTTGCCCTTCTTCCCAAATCTCATGACCCCTCTCATCGGTGCAATCCTCAAGAATACCTTATCCCCGACTTCAAACTCTAATTGACGACAACAATTATCTACATAACTTTTATGTTGACTCTGAGCTGCTCTCATTCTACCTCAAATGGTCTCTATCTTCTCTATTGTTTTTTGTATGATTTATGGACCCAAAAGTTGTCTTTCCCCTACTTCGTCCCAATACAAGGGAGATCTACACCACCTAACATATAGTGTTTCATAAGCTACCATCCCAATGCTAGCCTGGTAGCTGTTATTATAAACAAACTTAACCAAAGGCAAGTGTCGTACCCAAGTTTCAGTAAATTCCAACATACACGCCCTCAACATGTCTTCCAAAATTTGAATGGTCCTTTCTGACTGACTATCTGTCTGCAGGTGAAAAGCAGTGCAAAAATTTAACCTAGTGCCCATGGCCTCCAGTAAACTTCGTAAGAATTTTGAAGTGAAACGAGGATCCCTGTCCGACACAATGGACATCAGTACCCCATGCAATCTCACTATCTCCTATACATATAGCTCAGCTAGTTTCTCCAACTTATAAGAAATTTTGATAGGCACAAAGTGAGTGATCTTCATCAAGCAGTCCACTATCACCCATATTGCATCCTGCCCAAACAGTGTCCGTAGTAGGCCTATAACAAAATTCATAGAAATATGCTCCCAATTCCATTCTAGAACCTGGAGTGGTTGCAATAACCCTACTGGTCTCTAATGTTCCACTTTCACCTCTTGGCAAGTTAGGCACAGTTCCACAAATTTGGCAATCTTCATTTTCATATCATTCCACCAAAAAGACACCCTCAAGTCCCGATACATTTTTGAACTACCTGGGTGAACTGTCTAAAGAGAGCGGTGCGCTTCTTCGAGGATAATTCTTTTTGTTTCTTCATTGTCTGGCACACAATCTGCCAACGCCTGTTGGTCACCAGTAACAACCTCAATAGCAGCTCTTTCTAAGTCCATTAATAAGTGGTGCTGAGTGGTAAGAGTTGCAACTGCTGGTCCCATTGACTTCCTGCTAAGTGCATCAATTACGATATTAGCTTTGCATGGATGGTAGTTAATGGTGCAGTCGTAATCCTTGATTAGCTCAAGTCATCTCCACTGTCTCATATTCAGTACCTTTTGAGTGAAGAAGTACTTCAAACTCCTGTGATCCATATAGATTTCACATCTTTAACCATGTAAATAATGCCTCCAGATCTTAAGTGCAAAGACAACGGCGGCTAACTCCAAATCATGTGTGGGGTAATTTTGCTCATATGCCTTCAATTGTCGTGAAGCATATGCTATAACTTTCTCGTGCTGCATCAATACAAACCCCAAAACCAGCCGTGAAGTGTCACTGTAAACCATAAATCCTCCTCTCTTGCTAGGAACTGTCAGAACTGGAGTTGTCACCAATCTCTTCTTCAATTCCTGGAAACTCGCCTCACACTTGGTAGTCCACTCAAACTTATTATTCTTCCTGGTAAGGCCGATAAGATGAACCGCTATTTTTTAGAAAATGTCAATAAACCGACGGTAATGTCTAGCCAAACCCAAGAAACTCCTAACTTCATGCACATTGGTTGGTTGAGCCTAGTTAACTACTGCTTCAACTTTCCCAGGGTCTACTGAGATACCATCCTTCGAGACTAAATGTTCCAAAAATGAAATAGACTCCAGCCAAAATTCACACTTCTTCAGTTTAGCAAATAACTTCTTATTCCTGAGTGTCTCAAGTACCTGTCTCAGATGTTCTTCATGTTCGGTTTTGTTCTTGGAGTATATCAATATGTCGTTAATGAACACTACTACAAATTTATCCAAGATTTCATGAAATACCCGATTCATCAAATCCATAAATATGGTTGGGGCGTTAGTTAGGCCAAAGGGCATGACCAAGAACTCATAATGACCATACTTGGTCCTGAAAGCTATCTTAGGCACATCCTCTGTCTTGGTCTTCAATTGACGATACCCCAATCTGAGATCACTCTTGGAAAATACTTGAGCGCCTTGCAACTGATCAAATAAATCTTCTATGTGAGGCAGCAGATATTTATTCTTTTTGGTCACTCAGTTAAGCTCTCTATAATCAATACACATTCTCATTGATCCATCCTTCTTTTTCACAAACAAGACTGGAGCTCCCCATGGTGACACACTGGCCTAATAAAACCTTTTGTCTAATAAATCTTGCAACTATTTTTTGAGTTCTGCTAATTCAAATGGTGCCATTCGGTAAGGGGCTTTGGAAAGAGATGTCGTGTCTGGGGCTAGTTCAATGGTAAACTCTACTTCCAACTCAGGTGGCAGTCCAAACAAATCTTCAGGAAATACTTTCGAATATTCTCTCACAATAGGTATCTCCTCTAACTCTAATTCTTGCTTTGGCCCATCCACCACATAGGCCAAGTACGATTGACACCCATCACGTATTAACTTGCCAACCTGAAAAGTAGATATAACTGGTGGATGGGCACGCACTTTGGAACCCATAAACCAAAGCTCTTCTTCCTTTGAAAATTTGAACACCACCTCCTTCTTAAAACAGTCAATACTGGCATAACTAGAAAAATAATAAGTTTGAGTGGATTACAAAGTCTAAGGAGAGTTTCCAGTTCTAACAGTTCCCAGTGAGATAGGAGGATTTGTGGTTTACAGTGACGCTTCACAGTTGGGTTTCGGGTGTATATTGATGAAGCACGAGAAAGTTATAGTAATACGCTTCACAGCAATTGAACGCATATGAGGAAAATTACCCCACACATGATTTCGAGTTAGTCGCCATTGTCTTTGCACTTAAGATCTGGAGGCATTATTTATATGGTAAAAGATGCGAAATCTACACGGATCACAAGATTTTAAAGTACTCTTCACTAAAAAGGAACTTAATATGAGACAGAGGAGATGGCTTGAGCTAATCAAGGATTACGACTGCACCAATAACTACCATCTAGGCAAGCTATTGCCGAATCTAATGCACTTAGCAGGAAGTCAATGGGACCAGCAGTTGCAACTCTTACCACCAAACACCACTTATTAATGTACTTAGAAAGAGCTACTATTGAGGTTGTTACTAGTGACCAGTTGGTAGCCAGTTTGATTGTTCTACCAGCTTTTATAGATAGAATTAAGCATGCCCAGAAATAAGATTTAGGGTTAGCGAGATTGGTGGAAGAAGTAGAAAAAGGGAATAAATCCGAGTTCAGCATTTCTGAAGATGGAATATTAAGGTTCGGAAGTAGATTGTGTGTGACAGACAATGAAAAAATAAAAAGAATTATCCTCGAAGAAGCGCACCACTCTCTTTACACAGTTCACCCAGGTAGTACAAAAATGTGTCGGAACTTGAGGGACTCTTTTTGGTGGAATGGTATGAAAAGGGAGATTGCCAAATTTGTGGAACAGTGCCTAACTTGCCAACAGGTGAAGTGGAACATCAGAGACCAGCAAGGTTATTGCAACCACTCTAGATTCCAGAATGGAAGTGAGAGCATATTTCTATGGATTTTGTTACGGGCCTACCACGGACACTGTCAGAATGCAATATGGGTGATAGTGGACTGCTTGACGAAGACCGGTCACTTTGTGCCTATCGAAATTTCTTATAAGCTAGAGAAACTAGCTGAGCTATATGTACAGGAGATAGTGAGATTGCATGGGATACCGGTGTCCATTGTTTAGGACAGGGATCCTCGTTTCACTTCAAAATTTTGGCGAAGTTTACAGGAGACCATGGGCACTAGGTAAAATTTCAGCAATGCTTTTCACCCGCAGATGGATCATCAATCAAAAAGGACCATTCAAATTTTGGAAGACAAGTTGAGGGTGTTTATGTTGGATTTCAAGGGAACCTGGGTACGACACTTGCCTTTGGTCGAGTTTGCTTATCATAACTGCTACCAGGCTAGCATTAGGATGGCACTTTATGAAGCACTATATGTAAGAGGTGTGGATCTCCTTTGTATTGGGACGAAGTAGGGGAAAGAAATTTTGAGTCTAGAAATCATACATAAAACAACAGAGAAGATAAATACCATTCGAGCCAAAATGAGAGCAGCTCAAAGTTGACAGAAGAGTTATGCAGATAATCGCTTATACCCGACTTCAATTGGAGTTTGAAGCTGGGGATAAAGTATTCTTGAGGATTGCACTGATGAGAGGGGTCATGAGATTAGGGAAGAAGGGCAAGTTAAGCCCTAGATATATAGGGCCCTTTGAGATTCTTGATCGGATTGGCCCAGTAGTTTATAGGGTAGACCTACCACTAGCACTCTCAGAGGTACATGATGTATTTCATGTATCTATGCTGAAGAAGTACATACCCGACCCCACTCACATTATTGACTACAAGCCTCTTCAACTTCGAGAAAATCTGACTTATACAGAAGAGCTGGTGCGGGTTGTGGACAGAAAAGAACAAGTGCTATGAAATCTGACAATTTCCTTGGTTAAAGTGGTATGGAATAATCATGCTATCAGTGAGGCCTCTTGGGAATTAGAAGATGAAATGCGAGTCAAGTACCCATAGTTGTTCGACAGAGATCTTCACAACTTGACACAAATTTTGAGAACAAAATTTTTATAAGGGGGGTGGATGTAAAACTCAGGCCCAACGCCCCGTAACCTAAGCCTAGGCCCACGAGATTTCAACCTTGAAGACACCAGAACGACGTCTTTCGGTAAGCCCTCTTTCCCTTTCTATTTGGTTTCTTCTTCCTCGAGTTATTCTCTCTGTCAATTGCATTTCCCCCATGTCTGTGCAGTTACCTTTCCTTCCTCACATTTAAACCTCTCTCAACCGACCACTCTCTCTAAGTGCAGATCACTTCCATTTTCCCTCCTCCACGAAGTTGTTGTGATTGTGGGTGATTACGGTCGTGCAGCAGCTTGTGGGCGTTCAAAATTGTTGTCGTCGTTGAGTCTCCTCATCGAAGGTGCTGAACGGAGGTGAGCCCCTCTCCCATCCCTTCTCTGTTTTCACTCATGCACACACTAATTTTCCATCACTCACTCACTGATCTCACTCGCGCACACACCGATCCCCTCACGCACTCACTGATCTCACTCATGCACACACTTAGACTCTTGCTCACTCTCTGATTCTCACTCTCGAACTCCTTCACAGATCACTCCTCCAAACCATGTCATGCCATCGCAACCGCTTGTGTCATCGCAATTGGATCCTCCACGCACCGGTAAGCCCACGTTTCTCTATCCCTCTATGTTCATTATTCCACCTAAATTTTGGTATCTAATTTTATGTGTATTTTTAATTGTGTTTATTTTAATTTTTCCCTTGCCAATCGAATAGTCATGCGACACATTTCTGTCCGAGTGTATTCGATTGCCTTTAAACCCTCATATAGTAACAGTGTAGAACAACAGTAAGACTCACTCACTCATTCTCTGTTTCTAATCAGAATTTTAGGCTTCTTGTCGACATTGTTACGTGGGATATTTTTTTTATGAATTATGGTTGCTGGATGGTTTTTGTTAATGAATGAAGTTACGTGAGTGTTCGGGGTATTTATGTACTTTGTGGATTATTCTGGGTTTGAGTGGTATTTGCTTGTGTTGGTGTGGGTTGTAGTGAAGGAATAAGATACTATTGAAGTTGAGTGGTCGATTGTTAGGCTGGTGTGTTTTTGCTATATTAAAAAGGGGCAGTTGGGTTGATGAGCATTGTGTTTTAGGGTGAGACGTGCGGCTGGCCAGGTTACTATATAACTGTTATTTGGATTGATCAATTGGATGTATTGGTGTTGTGTGCTAATTTGTTTGAGTTTAAGGAGATTGTCAGAAGTTTTCATGTGTGTGATAAGAAATGATGGAAGTTGCTGGGAATTTTTTTTAACTGGGTTATGTTTGAATGGTAGGATCTGCAAATGGTATGGTGTTCTGTTATGTAGCTGGCTGGGAGAAATGGTTGGCTATTTGGGGCATTACGTGACTAGTTTGTCGTGATGTTGTGGAGTGGATTATTATTAAGCTATAGGGGTTGATAAGTGGTTGTTGGGTGGAGATTACTTGGTGGTGCTAGAGTGTAAATATTGATAGTTTGAAGAGGTGGCTGTTCAGGTTTACCTTATGGTGGATTCTAGATTAAAAAGGGACTGGTTTGGGGTTTTGTTAAATAAGCATAGTGGTATACTTGTTTGGGTTATTAATTGTGCGGTAAATGTTTATTGTTTTTGGTTGTGATACGGCTAGAGTGTAGATTCGAGACGTAGATTATACACGAAAGTCAGGTAAGCGCAGTTCCTATACTAGTCTTTGCATTAAACAAAATGACTAAGATTGATTTTGAAAATATGCATGTTTGTTTTGAAAATGAACTTGAAAACAACCTCAAATAAGTGTTCTGCATACTCATGAAATCTGTATAAGAATGAAGTATTTTCTATCATGACTGATGTAGACATGAGCTTATTTTGTTGCATTCTTTTTCTGAATTGCACAAAAAGAGCGAATATGAAATCTAAAAAATTTTCTTTGCTTAATTAAAATGTTTTGGATTATGTTATTTTGAATATGTGAAATGATCTAAAGCTATTTAGTACTCTGTTCTAATACAATGTGTCATCTAAAAACCTTGGCATAAATGTTCTGATTTTGTATCTGATTATAATCTGGTTCTGATGTTTATGTTCTATTCCGTTAAGACCCTGCCATGGGTATAATAGTGGCATACGGCCCCGCCACGATTATAATGGTGATTTATATCACTACTACGAGGGTTAAACATGGTATACAGCCCCGCCATGGGTATAATAATGGCATACGACCCCGTCATAGGTATAATAGTGGCATACGACCCCGCCATGGGTATAATAGTGGTTTATAACCCTATCACGGGGGTTAAATATGGTATACAGTCCCGTCACGGGTATAATTGTGGTTTATAACCCTACCATAGGGGTTAAACATGGTATATGTCCCGATGTGATGCTCTGATATGATATGAATATGATGTTTTAGATTTTTATATGCCCATGGATTTTTTAATAAGATAGTTTTCTAAAAGATTCGCTCTAATATTTTGTTACATGTTGTGATTCTGTAAAACTGAAAGTAAATGTTTTGTTCCGCATTCTGAACTTGATAAATGCTCATATTTTCATATTATTATATGTTCCTTGCTTACTGAATTGTTGATAATTCATCCATTTATCTTCACAATATTTCAGAAGTCTTTGATGGTTCAGCTGAGGATCAGTAGTAAGGAGCATGGGGGAGATTAACTGAGGATAGTTGTTGAGTACCTGGGGGTACTAGTGCTATTGGTGGCTTTCGTTAGAGTAATGCTACGTACAGTCGTGGAGTGTGCAAGCACTGTATAGTCGCTTTGAAAAAGAATGGGATCCACTATTAAAAAATTAATTTCTTTTCATGTAGGTCCAGTATTTATTCACTTTTTTCAAAGCGACTGCACGGCGCTTGCACACTCACGACTGCAAGTATCATTTCTCCTTTCGTTAATTAGTAGATGTATTTCAATATGGTTAGATGATTGTGGAGACTATGTAAACCCTACTTCATTTTATTACGTTAATTGAGACATGTGGAAATGCTGATCTATTTTATTTGTTTTATGGTATTAAGGATTGGATATGTGGATATGTGTGGTTAAATGAATTTGAAGCGTTATGTTTGATTTGGAACCTTGGAAGTATATACATATTGGATTTGGAAAATTTATTAGCATTGTTGAAGTTGATTATCAGGAGACAGGTGCTAACTCCTTGGACCTCCGGGGTCGGGGCGTTACAGTTGATATCAGAGACAGGTTTGAGGTTCTGCAGACTATAAACATATGAGGTTTAGATATCTATGGGTTCTTAGGAAGTAAATTTCAGATTGGAAGTGTAGGAACTTGAGGACTATAAGGATGATCATGTGGATGAGGTTTACGATTATAGATGGTAATAAGAGTGATATGAGTTAGTTAGAGATATGGTTAGGAATGGGTAAAACAAGAAAAATTTTGAACTTGTTTTAAATAATTATCAGATATATATATATTTGTTTATACATACATTTTTTTTCATTTATTTAATTTTTGTTTTTATTTATTTTTAGAATGTTTCACCAAGTTTAAGCTTTCAGGATGGAGGATGGTGTCTCGTCGTCGAGTCCGAAGTCTTGAAAATTTGAACGAAAACAACATTGATGGGGGCTGCACGTTTGAGAAATTTAATCAGACGCATTCTCCCACCTTTGATGGAAAAGGCGATCCAAATGCAGCGGAGGATTGTTCAAGACATTAAAGAAATATTCAATGTTTTAGAGTGCACCGATCAATAGAAAATTCGGTTCGCAGCTTTTAAATTAACTGGAGAAGCGAAGAGATGGTGGAATTCTGAAAAAACTATCAGGGAAGCTGAGGAGACAGGAGTGATTAGTTGGCCTCAACTCAAGCATAATTTCTTTGACCAATTTTTCCCTAAAGTGGATAGGGAAGCTAGAGCTCGAGAGTTCACCATAAAGTGGATAGTGGACAGGGGACCATGACTTTGCGCCAGTATGCTGCAAGGTTTGCGGAATAAAGAGGTGTTGAATTATAAGAACAGAGGAAGAGAGATACTCCACAAGGATCCTCTAGTATGGATCAAGGGCCATGGAAGAAGAGAAATGAGGGGAGCAGCTCAAGTCAGAGACAGATTCAAGGAAGTCACAACTAACCCCTGTAAGTTCTGTAACCGCATGCACACTGGGGAGTGCAAAAAGGAAGTGGGGTCATGTTTCTAATGCAGTAAGGTTGGTCACTTCATTAGAGAATGTCCATTGCTTGCGGAGGACAACAAAAAGCTCAACCCACCTCAAAGCTTTAGGCCGAACAACCAGGGCAACAACTAGCGGAGAACTATGCCGGCACGAGTGTTTGCTTTGATGCCAGAAGAAGCTAAGGACAAGAATGACGTAATCACAGGTATAATCCCTCTGATTCTCCTATTAAGTTACTATTTTGTTAAAAATTTAGGATTACTTATCTATTTATCTCTATGGATTATATGACGTAATTACAGGAATTATTCCCCTTTTTCTCAATAAAGCTATTGTTTTATTTGACTCTGGGGCTACCCACTCTTTTATCTTAATGGATTATGTCAAGTTTTGCCCAGTTGAAGCTGAAAAGATGGATTACAATTTGATAGTCTCAGCCTCAGCAAGAGATTCATTGACCTACAACAAGATTTTGCATAAATGTCCAATAACGGGAGAGAAATGCCAGCTAACCTAATAGTTTTTCTTATGATTGGGTTTGATGTGATATTGGGAATGGATTGAGCTTCCAATTATGCCAGTATTGACAGTTTTAAGAAGGAAGTGGTGTTCAAATTTGTAGAGGGAGAGGAGCTTCGGTTTATGGGTTCCAAAGTGCGTGCCCTTCCACCAGTTATATCTGCTTTTCAGGTTGGCAAGTTAATACATGATGGGTGTCAAGGGTACTTGGCCTACGTGGTGAATGAACCAAAGCAAGAATTAGAGTTTAAGGAGATCCCTATTGTGAGAGAATATCCGAAAGTATTTCCTGAAGATTTGTCTGGACTACCACCCGAGCGGGAAGTAGAGTTTGCCATTGAACTAGCCCCAGGCACGCCACCTCTTTCCAAAGCCCCTTACCGAATGGCACCATCTGAATTAGCAGAATTCAAAGAACAGTTGCAAGATTTATTAGACAAGAGTTTTATTATGCCCAATGTCTCATCATGGGGAGCTCCGGTCTTGTTTTTGAAAAGAATGATGGATCAATGAGAATGTGTATTGACTACAGAGAGCTTAACCGAGTGACTATAAAGAATAAATATCCGCTGCCCCACATAGAGAATTTATTTGATCAGTTGCAAGGCGCTCAAGTATTTTCCAAGATTGATCTCAGATTGGAGTATCATCAATTGAAGATCAAGACAGAGGATGTGCCTAAGACAGTTTTCAAGACAAGGTACGGTCATTATGAGTTCTTGGTCATGCCTTTTGGCCTAACTAACGCCCCAGCCATATTTATGGATTTGATAAATTGGGTATTTCTTGAATTCTTGGATAAATTGTAGTGGTGTTCATTGACAATATATTGATATACTTCAAGAACAAAACAGAACATGAAGAACATTTGAGACAGGTACTTGGGACACTCAGGAATAAGAAGTTATTTGTTAAATTGAAGAAGTGTAAATTTTGGCTTGAGTCTATTTCATTTTTGGGACATGTAGTCTCAAAGGATGGTATCTCAGTAGACCCCATGAAAGTTGAAGTAGTAGTTAACTGCGCTCAACCAACCAATGTGCATGAAGATAGGAGTATAGGTCATGTGGTTTGGACCTTCATTTGGGGCGTTACATTATCCCTTACACCACGCATCAATATATGATTTTTCATTTTTGTCCTTCTATTTAAACACACATATTTATACTTATTATTCAATTAGTGAATAATGCACTGAGTATTACACCAAGAGAAATTATATTTGTCGTCGTAAAGCACATAAGTGTCACGTAATCCTTTTGAAAAAAGTGAATAATTACAGGATTCACATGAAAAAAAACTAATTATATAATAGTGAACTCCACTCTTTTTCAAAACGATTGCGCGGTGCTTACATACTCCACAATTGTATGTAGCATTACTCAAGCACAAAACTGATCTCCGTCAAGTTACAAACCTATTTACCAACCTATTTACCAGAGACACCCCAAATGGGTTGGACCCTAATTGTACACACCAATTAAGTCACACTCCACTCATTAAACATACAACCAACCCATGCGATGCTCACACACCTTCAAACCCGAACCACCTTCATGGGTACATGGACTTATGACTAAGCCGAAATGCACCTACAAGTGGGACATGAACTCATATTTTATGTATCCTCCAACACTTCCACCCATGAGACCCTTGTATTATGATCAAATGTCTAACTATTCCATGATTTTGGACCATCAAGCCACTCAATCACATGCACATGCATGCACATACACAGTTTCTTCCTAACTTCCGTATACTCCACACCCAACTCGGTTGCACTTCATGCAATGTTATGTTATTGGTTCAAACAGATGAAAGAAGGGAAAAAAGAGTCATACACCTAGCGAGTCGCCAAGGTTGCTCGAAAAGGAGTGGAGGCCGTGTGGGTTGCGAGATTGACGATGGCGTTTGGAGTTTAAGTACCCGTGAGCTATGGTGGCTGCCTGGTGGAGCAGGGTGGCTTCGGCTTGCTCCTAGGTGGTTGTTGGGACTGACTACACATCACACATGAGATTAAAATTTAGAGAGGAAGGGTTGAGCCAAAGTGGTGTGGTTTTTATTCATCAAAGTAGAAAATATATCACTTACCGATCTTCACACTTGCCTACCGCTTGTGCGTGGTAATGGACTGAGTTTGGCGGTTTTGTTTCGTCTCTAGATGATTACGACATGGTAGAGGGGTTAGGGAATGGAGGTTCAATAATGGGCAAGGGACCATGGATGGCTTTGTGCGTGCGGTGAGGGGTGATTGAAAGTCGCATGTACTTCGTGTGTGCTTGGTGCAGTAGCAAGGAGACCAAACCTGGTGGTTTCTGGCGGTGCACAAAGGGCTCGACGGTGGGTGTTGGAGTGAAGCTATGGCCTGTGGCAGAAACTCTAGGGTTGGAATGAGGCTACGTGATGTATGAAGATGCATATAAGTAAATGGGTCTGCTCTGGTTTAAGTTTAGGATAAGGATAATCACTTACAAACTTCCTATCAACAAAACATTTCTCTCCCTCTCTCTCTAAAAGTCTCTCCCTTCTCTCTAAACTCTTCAAAAAACCAAATCCGGCTAGAGGGGGTGGGAGCTTCTACTCCACCCCACTCCCTCCTCCCCTCCCCACCCCCCTCCCTTCCATTCACTTCTGTCCACTTTTCTTCCGATGTTGTGCTTTGTTTTTTTGTTTTGAGTTTTTTCACCGCTCCCCCCCCCCCCCCCCCCCCCGGGCTCCATTCACTTATATCCATTTTTCTTCCGGTATTGTGTTTTATTTTTTTGTTTTGTGTTTTTTCAGGCCAAATAAGGGAGAATCATCGATCTGGGTCTTTCTGGCAACCAAAGACTACACACGCCCCACCACAGTGTTCCCCAGCCGTCGATTTGTAAGACCACCGAACGCGGTGCCAAACAGAGTGGCGCGTAGCCTGCACACGTGGGTTGAAGGTTGGCGCGTGGCTCTCACGCGCCACCGAGAGAGCTTTTTTACGACGCCAAGTGCGGCATTTTTGGGACCTATGACTCCGAGACTTTTAAGATCTATCGTTGGTCTTCCTCCCAGAGTAGCGCGTGTCCTGCACGCGCCACTATAGCCCCTTCTCATGTGTTTTTCCAGTCCAAGTTTTTATTTTGTTTGCAGATCGGGTTTTTCCAGTTCTTCTATATATTTTGCAGTTCTTTTTTTTTTATAAAAATAATAAGGAATAGGCTATTGGACTTAATGTCCATAGCAGCAGAGTCTTGTTCCTCCTTTTGGAGGAGTCGGAGATATAGTAATCCTCCTCTTTGGGAGGATGAAGACACTACTCCTCTTCTTTTGGAAGAGGGGTCATTCAATCCTATTTTTACAGAGTGTTCTTCTCTGTTATGAGAGAGTTTATAGAAGTTAAGACAATGTTCATCACAAAGAAATTTATGTGG
The DNA here is from genome assembly GCA_022457165.1 of Juglans mandshurica. Lineage (NCBI taxonomy): Eukaryota > Viridiplantae > Streptophyta > Magnoliopsida > Fagales > Juglandaceae > Juglans > Juglans mandshurica. The sequence continues at coordinate 39,224,603 of CM039619.1, forward strand.
GGGGTGCCCCAGAGCAAATGCATAGTTTGGCTTGTAGTCCAGGTTTTTTTCCTGTATTGATAAGTCACAGCTGTAATTTCGATTTCATTTAATAAAATTAAGTCTATTTCCATCAAAAAAAAAAACTTCCCATCGTCCTTTTATTTTTTTTTATTATTTTCTTTTAACCGATCGAGTCATGGATTATAGGGACCAGGTCATGGGGTTTTTGTGTAGATGGTCACGGTTTGGACCTTAATTCTCTGGTCTTGGTCTTGGTCTTGGTTCCTCAAACACACATAATAAACTTGGCCCATGGGCCTGGGTCACTACCCTAGCCCAGATTCATCTCAAACTAATTATAAACTTAATAACTTAAAGCCTTAAAATCTTTTAGGGTCGGATCCCAAACTTTCTCCATCTACCTCAATAAAATAAACAATTAAAACCTAATAAATTATCCAAACTTCTTGTGCTAAGCTTCCCTAGAATGCAAGCCTAAATAGAATGATCACTTATAGCTAAATATTTAACTAACATGAAATAATAACTTAAAATCACTCATAAAATAATAATAATAATAATTCCCTAAATTATATCGGGGGATACAAACATATCATGTTTTGGAGGAAAAAAGAGAGGCTAGCCCTATTAAGAAGGAAAAATATCCCTTCAAGTAGGAGAGAAAGAGATACATGAAGTGGATCTTATAACATTTATTGTTAGAGAAATGATAATTGCAGTCGTGAGTGTGCAAGTGTCGTACAATCACTTTAAAAAAATGAATAAATACGAAATCTACATGAAAAGAAAATTAATTTTTTAATAGTGGACCCTACTCTTTTTCAAAGCAACTGCACAGCACTTACGCACTCCACAACTGTACAATGGTAAATCTACTTTACATATCGATCTCTCTTTCACTTAAAATCTTTAAATTTGAGAAAGAACTTAAAAAGGGACTTTGATCATGATCACAATAACATACATACAATGGTAACTAGTACTTGTGTAGTCTTTATAACTGTAACTCCATATATAATTACTAGTTCACGTTAATTGCTATTTAACAAGTTGTAGCAGTAGAATATGCTACAGTTGTTCGACGGAATGGCTCGATTCTAATATGTACAGACACTCATTTGATGCCAAGGTTAAAAAAACACTGATTTGATAAGTTAATCATGTTGACCTAAATTGTACCTATGATGACCTAAAGTGTACCTATCATACCACCATTATATGATTTGGAAAACGAATATATATAAATTAGTGTTTGGAAGGAAAAGAAAAAGAAAAAGAAACGAAAGGGGACTATTGTTGACTGTTTGCTTAATTTGTATTGAAGTTAAGGGTTAAAACTTAAGCCTAATTGGTTTTTTGTCAAAAAACAAATGAACAATAATTATGTTGCTTTTACATTACAATTCTGCTTACACTGCTGTATGTGCACACCGCTGATCTGGCAAAATGCCATGTCAACACTTCCGGATCTTTGTTCGGCAGAGGTTTATTTTATAGAAAAAATTACTATGCCACCCAAAACTTACTATTCCATTTGACTGCTCAGTGATTTTGTTTTCTTTTTTTTTATTATTTAATGATGAAGAAAGTAATTATAAATATATTGATATTTTTTTTTATTTTTTAAAAATATTAAAATATATTAAAAAATGTGAATAAAAAAATAAAAAATAAAAAGTTACAAAAGCAACTAGCAGTATAAACGACCGCTCTTCTTTGATATACTCAAGGTAAAATGTCGCTTCAAGTTCTATGTCCCAAAAATTCTAAAATTCAACTTCATCTAATTTCTCAGCAACCAAATGGAGCATAAGCATAGTTTTGGTTAAAAAATTATTAGAAAAACTCCTAAGAGCTCAATTTAATCATGTTTTGTTGCAACAAACTCTAATTCCTTTCTCTAGCAATGCGGAGAGAAACCTCTTAGCAGACACGTCGAAGATCCTTGAGAAGAACAACAAAATTCACAAATGAAAAGACGATCTCAAAATCTTTGTCACTATCTCTCGTCTCTCAACTTCGACTGCTCAATTCGCAAATCCAAATGGGACAAATCATCCTCTTACCCAACCGGTACTCTCTTTCTCTCTCTAAATAGTATTACCCTAATTCATTTTAATCATGAAGGAAAATTGAAAAAAATCTATGGTTTTGATCTAAAGGAATACAACTACATAGATGTAATAGTGGAGGGGGAGAGATTGTTGATCGATATCGATTTCCGATCAGAGTTTGAGATAGCTCGATCAACGGGTGCATACAAGGCAACCCTGCAATCCCTGCCGTACATTTTTGTAGGGAAATCGGATAGGTTGGGTTAGATCGTGTCGGAGGCAGTGAGGCAGAGTTTGAAGAAGAAAGGGATTCCTCAGAAATGGAGAAGGGGCAGTATGAAGGGGCTTAGAAATTTTTCTTGACCGCACCGTTTTCAACAAGACGCAACGCTGCCGTTTCATTTAGCCACGCTGGACGCCGTGCACGGGGCATGACTTTAGACTTTTTCTTCACATTAAGAGATCTGCTCTACATCATCCTACAGTCGGCGCACACTTCACATGATCTTTTTTATTTTTTTTTTTACACTAAATATATTGAGTGTGCACCGACTATAGGCTGCAGCAAATATTTTTCCTTACATAAATGTCCTACTACTCAAAATTGCATAAAAGTTGCTTCCAAATGCCGATGCATAAACCATTGTAGTGTGTATCAGTTATGCGACAAACCAAACGTCCATCATACACTAAATCCAAAGCATTGAATAAAGTTGCAAAACAGAGATACACCTAACACATACTGTCCATGAAAAATTATTTCATAACAATAACCAAAAAAATAAAAACATCTCTAGGAAACCAGCCCATATTCAAATCTCACACTGTAGCGCCTGCAACGATAAGAGAGAAGAAACATCAACACAATCTAGATCTGAATTCTCAGAGATCATTGAAATTACACACAATGGTGTTCATCATAAGTCTAGTCATAATAATACTGCCAAGGGTATATTTGTTGCCTTAAAAAAATGGATAAATCTGAAAAATTAATTTTTTTAATAGAAAACTTTACTTTTTTTAAAGAAACTGTGCGAGATTTGTAATCATAAGATTGTATCTAATATTACTCAATTTTTTAATAATAAATACCTCGCAAAGACATTTATAGAATGTGTGTTAGACTCATTGGAAATTAACCATCCAACTCGAAATTAAAAAAGAATTGAAGAAAATCACAATTAATTAACCCCACGAAGGACACCTTCCTGGATGGATTTATGATTGGAAATATTAAATGTGAATAGTGACTGTAGAAGGGACCCGTTACAAGTAGACGATCATAGCATTTGGAAAATGACAGTAAGGATGGATTCTTTGTTGTGTACCCACTCTGGTCTCCCTTCTCGTGCCACTCAAGAGTAGTTACAAGGAGAAGAGGTTGAAGGAGTGAGTATAGTACAAGAAGAAAGCTAAAGTTTTAGGGTAAAAAGGCTATAGAATGATTTCTGGGCATAAAACACCTGGGTCACACTATTGATATAATGGACATGAAGACATTGAAACCATATATATTCACAGCCCAGACGACAGCAAAAGAAAGGGTCAGATATAATTCTATCCACATTTTGGTCAATCTGGCTGTTCCTAATTAATTAATTTTGTCCTAATTAATTTGTAAATAGGTCCCATCTTAGACAAGAAGATATCAAGACTAGGGTGGGGGACATCATTTTTTTCTCTCCCCACCCTCCCCCAAAAGGAAATCATGTTAAAACATTCGGACATGGGATATGGTCGTCCTGGTACCATTATATGTCCCAATCATTTGGCGTTCAAGATTGACAAGATTAGGCTAGGCAGGTATACATTACTACGTACGTTCACGTTTCAAACTACAAGGCATGTGTAATGATTATTATAAGTAATACTACTTTTCATTCTTGATTTATCTTCTTTAATTACACTGACTAATGTGGCATATGTTGACTGTATGCTCTCAATTTTCCAAGTTAGAGAAGTTGGGGAGTGAAAATGGGGCTCTAGTAAAATTGATGATGAGAAATATTACCTTGAGTTGGAAGCAGGGTGAGGGATCCATTGCTGACAGGTCCTACTTCACCAGTCTTCTGCCCATCTAACTTCTGCATCTTGACATCAAACTCAGGATGGATCTTCCTCTTCAACATTTTCTTCATCAGCTACATTACAAATATAAGGTTAACCCAATACACTAAACTTGGCAAAAATTGGTAAAGATAAAAACAACATTACTCACTCGTTGCAGAGTTTGGATTGGACGTGAATCCTCTTTAATTCGAGGAATGAACTTCTTAGCAAAAGAGAGGCCATTCTTGGTTCTAAGCACTGGTTTTTCACCCGAATTTGGGACCTTTTTAGGATCAAATTTCCCTTCAACATGAGCATCAGCCAAAAACAGATCAGCCAGTGTTATTCTTTCTCCTTTCTTTTTCAGTTTCGCGCCTCTCTCCTTGTCCAATTCATCAGTACTGAGTTCTGAAGACCCCAGAAATGGAGTTAGAGGAACAGTAACATCGACAGCCATAACCACCTCAGGTCTAACAACGTTGTCATGATCATGATTTAATTCGAAATCCTCGAAGTTGTGTCCAAATGTTTCGAACATCAATGGATTCAGTTCTTCATGTTCGACATTTTCGCTGTCATCATCACCAGTAAAATCATCAATCGAATACTCTTCTTCTTCTTCTTCTTCTTCTTCTTCTTCTTCTTCTTCTTCAGTACTTCTAACATCTTCTTCCTCACTTTGCAGAATCAAATATTCCTTTCTTTTGTTGAAGGGTTTTGGATAATCGAACCCCAACGTTCCAATTGTTAAAATGTCATCGCTCCAACCATTATCAAGCACATGATCAACATTATGAGAAACTTGTTTCAGTAACGCCTGCTTGTCAGTTTTATTTGTAGTCAACTCAGTGATTTTCAAATTTCCAGCAATCTCATCTGTGAAAAAGTACAGAATGCAGATAGATCATGCAAACAAACTTTATGCCAAACTGAAAAACGATAAAAGCCAACAGTGATATATATTATATTCCACAAACTGATGCATAAATTATTTACCAAAGAGAAAAGCAGCTTCAAAATAGTATTAAATTAAGAGAGAGATTAGGAAATAATTAATCAAACCCTTAAGGACGGAATGATGAAACCTCTGGTGTACCCAGTTGAAGATCTGTGACAGAGAAAAAGAAGATAAATAGAGAGAAGTGAATTCAAGTACACCTAAGAATAACATGTTAGAAATACAGAGAGTGTAGCAGAGAAAGTGCATGTTTCTAGATAGTAGTCACCTTCATTTTTTTTTTGTTTTTCTGCTGCAAGTTTTGAGTGAGTCTGTGGTACAAAAGGAAATGTCAAAGTGAGTGATCATGAGGGGGAAGTACTGATTATGGGGAAGAACCAAAAGGAGGCAACCGGGAAGGAAGAAACAGATGACGACACGTGTCCGGAGAAAGTGGGGGCTAGGATCAGCGATGTTTGTGTTGCGCGTGGCATGTTCGACGAGCCACTATGTTGGATCTCTCTGGCATGATCGATGTGCCGAAATTCTCGACAATGATATGCTTAATCACCCTCTCTCTCTCTCTCTCTCTCTCTCTCTCTCTCTCTCTCTCTGTTGGAAGGCCTGTACTCCTTTAATTAATAACTATCCATCATACCAGCTTAATAAATATATTGCTATACTTGAAAACAATTACGATTTATCGCGTCCTTTTTTTAATTTCATCCCTATTGTTTCTCTTTTTCTTTTTTTTTTTTTAAGAAATGATATTTACGGTCGTGAATATGTAAATATCGTGTAATCATTTTAAAATAAATAAATAAATATGAGACCTATATAAGAAAAAATTAATTTTTTAATAGTAGACCTCACTCTTTTTCAAAGCAACTGCCATTTGCACACTCCACGACTGCATGTAGCATTACTCTTTTTTTTTCAGATGATCGTCAACAAAATAGCCAACTGGTTGCTGAACGGGTCGAAGCTAAGCCTCATTTGTTTTCACAACTCCTCTCAACTAATCTTATCTAATTATTATAATTTTTTCAAATTCCTACGCAAAATAAAATAAATAATTCAATTTTTTCAAATCTTAAAATAAAAATAATATTAAAAATATATATTCTAATAATATTATATTTAATTTTTAATTTTAATTTTAATTTTAACTCATCTTATTTTATCAGCGAAAACAAATGTCACGTGCGGTTATTGGATTATACAACTAGGGTCATGTATCAAGTAAGTAGAAAGAACCTGAGTTGGTAACAAATACAATATGGTAAAAAGCACTTCCAGAATCAATAATTAATGTCTTGTAAATTTGTAATATACATGATAATAATGTTCAGGAGCAGACGGTGACATGCAGTCATATTTAGCTGTTACATCCATCTGTTGAGGAGCTCATTCACCTTAACTATAGCTATATTGGTTATTTCATCATTTATCACAAGCATGGAAAAGTTAGCTGACGTGGAGCATCTTACGACATAGTCATCATGGACACAGTTTTCTCCAAAATATTTATAAAATTGAGAAGATTCCAATCAACATTACATATTTTTTAAAAAGAAAATATTAGTAGTCTCTCAACTTCACCATTCAATCTTGCTCATACATTTTAATTTTTTTTTATTTAATCATTAAAGAAGTAATTATTAGTAAAATTATATATTTTATATTTTTTTTAATGATTAAGAATGTTTAAAAAATACTTTAAAAAAATTAAAATAAAAAAAAATAAAAAAACAAAAAACGTATAACTAGCAGTATGTTGAACGGTCCGCTAGCATTATCTTTTTTAAAAATTTATGTTAAAGAGTTTTATAAAAATATCCCTCATTTAACACATTGTTATAGAATGTGTTGTAGAATATATTATAGGTAAATCATTTTCCAAATGGTAATGGTCAAATTAAGAAACGTCCGTGACATATGTTAACATATATTATAAACATAAGTATAATTGGTAATTTTACACGGTAATCAGACCCAGATTTTGACCCTATACTTCACTTTATTAATTAAATATTTTACATATTAGACTTATTTATTTAGAGAAATAGACTCATATGTGAGAGATGGTATTAAAATATATCATAAATATAATAAATTATCTCTTCCGATCATCTTCACTTTTTGGGACAATCGATAATTTTACAACGAAAAATTATACTTGCAGTCGTGAGTATGTAAACGTTGTGCAGTCGATTTAAAAAAAGTGAATAAATATGGGACCCACATAAAAAGAAATTAATTTTTTAATAGTGGACCTCACTCTTTTTCAAAACAACTGCATGGCATTTACGCATTTCATGACTGTATGTAATATTACTCTTTTACAACATCTCTGCTACACTGAAAAAGACAATTAGATCTTGATCTTCTAAAAGAATAATACTACTCTTATCAATGATTTCTACCGCTTATTTTTACCGTTGTGATTTTTTTATTATTATTATTTTTACGTAATGATTAAATAAGTATTTTTTAATAATATTATAAATTTTTTTATTTTTTAAAAAATATTTAAATATGTGAAAATATAAAAATAAAAAATCTTAAAACCAAGCTGGGAGCTGTAGTGCCACTCCTTCTGAAATCACATACAAAGATCAACTGTGAATAAAATAAAGTAAACGTGAGATGTAATAAATGCACGCCTCCACAATTCCTTCTTTCACTGAGTGAAGGTAAAGTTTTCTTTCTCTAAGTTTCTTTGTAAACCTAGAGGTTTTCATCCTTCGGGACTGCTGTCTGTGAAGGCCAGAGAATGGAAGGGGACATCTCAAAAATGTGTGAGAATCTGAAGCTGACGGAAGAGGAACAGGAGGAAGTGGCGATAAGTGTGGAAGATGTGAGACTCTCCGCAACAAAAAGTAAATACTGCTTTGTAATTTTGGTAGTGGCTGAAAAGGAGGCTAACAGAGGTGCGCTCAGGAGTACACTAACCCGAATGTAGCAGGTTGAGGGTAAAGTTCTATTCAAAGAAATAGGCAGGAATAAGTTCCTGGCGGAGTGTAAACAGATAAAAGATAAGAGGAGGATAATGAAGGGTCATCCCTGGTCCTTTGACAAGAACTTAGTTTGCATGCAAGATTGTGAAGAATCAAAGTCTTGGATGGAGATGAAGTTTTAGGAAGAGCCCTTCTGGATTCAGTGTCTGACCTGCCTTTTGTAGGTATGAACTCTAATACTGGCGTTAATTTATGTAAAGGGGTGGGAACCTTGGTGGATACCGATAGCAATGGGCTTTGTTGGGGTAGCTTTTTTAGGGTTAAAGTCCTCTTAAACATCACTAAACCGTTGGCGAGAGGGAAGTTTATCAGTTTGGAGGAAACCAAGTATTGGATTCCGTTCAAATACGAGAGACTACCAAACTTTTGTTACCAATGTGGGGTGATTAAACATGATACGGGCATGTGGGAGAGCATGGATAGAGGGAAGTCGAGCATGGAGAGCTTCGGTCAATAGTATGGTCCCTGGCTAAGAGCAAAGCTGAGATCAACCTTGACTGGAAGTAACCAAGATAGGAAAGAACAGGGCAATGGTAGGAGCTCGAGAGTGACAACAGGAAAGAAGATGACGGTAACCAACCAGGAACAGAGCCACAAGGAAGGGAGGTTCTCGAGGCTGAATATGTGGAAGAGGCTCAGGGTGTAATAAAAGGAAGTCTGGGATTGTGTCCTAGCAGAAGAGATCCTACTGGCTCGAAAAGGCAGACTAACCCTGAGAACGTGGAAGGACAGGAAGTGGTTTCCAAGTTGGCAGGGGTAAATACATCTCTGGGAGGACAAGAGCCTGCCTCGGGATCAGAAGAGCAAAACCTCTCGACTTTGAGAGAAGTCCCCATTACTTATTTAGTAAAGCACGTGGAATTTAACACAGAATGTGCACCCATTGTGTCATCTACCAAACCAGTCTCCCCAGAAGACAAAGCACAGACTGAACTGAGAGGATCTTCTATTACAACCCGTTGGAAGAGAAGGGCACGTGATGGACTCGATACGGGGAGTAAGAACATCATGTGTGATATGGATATTGACAAAGCAAAGACATGACAAAAAAGGAAAAAACTACATGCTCCATCTGGAGAGGTGGGCAAGAAACTCAAACACAGAGTCGATGGAGAAACAAAAGAGGGGTATAGCAAGGCAGTGGCTGCTAAGCAGCACTGCCAATCCCCATGAAGTTCTTATGCTGGAACTGCCGAGGGCTTGGGAACCCTCGGACAGTTAATGAACTTCACTTCCTGGTGAAGGAAAGAGGCCCGTCAATAGTATTTTTGTCTGAAACCAAGAGTAACAGGTTCAAAATAGAGAAGATAAGGAACAAGCTGGGTTTTACTAACAGCTTCATAGTGGATAGCATTGGGAGGAGTGGTGGACTGGCATTATTTTGGAAAGAAGAGGTGGGGGCTCAACTACAATCATATTCAAATAATCACATTTCTAAAAATGTCACTCTTGATACGGGAGGGCAAACCTGGATGTTTTCAGGCTTCTATGGAAACCCAACTATAGAAAAGAGGAAAGAAAGCTGGAGACTTTTGAAAATGATGAAACCCGAGGACCACAAGGCATGGATCTGCATGGGGGACTTTAATGAAATATTAAGTAATGAGGAGAAAGTGGGGGCAGCTAACAGATCATTTTCTCAGATGGAAGCTTTTAGAATGGCCCTTGATGAATCCGAGTTAAGTGATCTGAGGTATATTGGCTCAAAGTACACTTGGTGCAATAATAGAGAAGGAAGAGGTTTCATAAAAGAAAGGCTAGATAGAGTGCTAGCTAATGGTCACTGGCCTATGCATTATTGGAATAATGAAGTTCATGTTTTACCTGTGATGAACTCAGATCATACCCCACTACTAGTTCTTTGTGAAAATGAAAAAGGTGATACTAGTAAAAGGGCTAGATTATTCAGGTATGAGGCATGTTGGTCATCGAGACTGGGCAGTAAGGAGTTAATTAAAAACGTCTGGCAGTCTAGCATTAGAGGGGAGAGCTCAGTGGACAGCCTCAAGAATGCTTTGAACAGAAGTAGAAGGAGATTAGTGGCATGGAACAAACATTCGGGGGGAAACAAAAGGAACCAAATAAAAGGAACAAGGCTAAGAATCCAGGAAATGATGAGAATAAACCAAGGTGATTTCAATGAGACCATTAAGGAAGTACAAGACGAAGTGAATATGCTGCTAAAAGAGGAAGAGATAAAATGGAGGCTAAGATCAAAACAAAATTGGCCGAAGGGTGGTGACAAAAATACAAGTTTTTTCCACAAATGTGCTTCCGAGAGAAGGAAAGTTCAGAAGATTTACAGGATCATTAATGAGGATGGGGTCTGTGCAATCAATCCAGAAGGGATATGTGAGACTTTCCAAAAGTTTTACAAAGACTTATTCAAGACTTCAAACCCGAGAGACATTCCTGAAATTCTGAAAGATTTGAACCCAGTGGTGACCCCTGAGATGAATTCCCAACTCACCAAAACATGTACATGGGAAGAGGTTAAACAAGCATTATTTGAGATGAACCCCTTGAGCTCCCCAGGCCCTGACGGATTCTCAGCAGGTTTTTACCAAGATCATTGGGAAACAGTAGGTGAGGGGGTTGTCTCAGCTGTAAAAGAAGTCCTTGGAGCTAGCGGGAGGATGAAAGACCTAAACGAGACATACATTGTACTAATTCCCAAGAAAATAAATCCAACAAAGGTGGTGGAATACCGCCCTATTAGTCTCTACAACGTAGTGTACAAAGTAGCCTCAAAAGTCTTGGCAAACAGAATGAAGGCCTTCCTGCCAGCATTGATCTCACCTGCGCAGAGTGCATTTGTTCCTGGTCGATTAATCTCCGATAACATAATAGTAGCTTATGAGGTTATGCACTCCATGAAGCACAGAATGAAAAACAGAAAGGAGAGCTATATGGCAATGAAGCTGGACATGAGTAAGGCATACGATCGTATAGAATGGCCTTTCTTGGAAGCTGTCCTCCTTAAGATGGGATTTGAAAAGATGTGGGTTGATTTAATCATGCAATGTGTGTCCTCAGTCAGGTATTCCTTATTGATTAATGGCACACCTCAGAACTTTTTCTCACCAACGAGAGGTTTGAGACAAGGGGATCCTCTATCCCCTTATCTCTTTATTTTATGCACTGAAGTACTTGGTAATAATCTAGATGTAGCTGAGAAAAAAGGTTTTATTTCGGGTTTCCCTTTTGCTAGAGGCTCCTTGTTGGTAAATCACCTTTTTTCGCAGACGATAGTCTGTTATTTTGCAAAGCTAACGCATTGGAGTGGAGTAGAATGCATGGGATTCTCAATTCTTATGAGATAGCTTCTGGCCAAAGTTAAACTTGGAGAAATCTTCTATCTATTTCAGCAAAAACACCCCTGCACTCGCTAAACAGGTGATCCTGTCGACAGCCAAAATGAAGGAGGCAAGCCATTTTGAGAAGTATCTCGGCTTACCATCTTATGTGGGAAAGAACAAACTCTCCTCTTTTAGACCTATCCTGGACTCCATCAGATCCAGAATGAATAATTGGAACGTGAAGTTTATCTCTAATGCAGGAAAAGAAGTACTTATGAAGTCAATAGTGCAAGCCATTCCATCATACTGCATGAGTATATTCAAACTCCCCAAGGCTATCATCAAGGCAATTAATTCTCTAATGCAGAAATTTTGGTGGGGTAGTAGAGGAGACAAAACAAAAACCCAATGGTTACCTTGGAAACTGCTAGGGAAGAGCAAAACAGAAGGGGGTCTCGGTTACAGGGAGTTTGATCTCTTCAATCGAGCTCTATTAGGAAAACAATGTTGGAGACTGATCCAACAAAAGGATTCTCTAGTGGCTCAAGTCTTAAAAGCCAAGTATTTCCATAGAACTGATTTTTTGCATGCAAGAATTGGTAGCTGTCCATCTTATGTCTGGAGAAGTATGATGGAGGCCAGACCAGTCCTTGAAGAGGGTTTGATATGGCGAATTGGGAATGGAAAGGAAGTCAACATGTGGAGGGACAAGTGGATCCAACAACCAACCTCTTATAAGGTTCAGACTCCTCGGGTTGAAGAAATGGAACACTGGACAGCAGACAAATTGATAGATGACCAGACGAAAAGCTGGAACTTGGACCTTCTGAAGAACATGCTCAGTGAGGAAGATATTAGCAATATATCTAAGATTCCTATCAGCTGGAGAGGTATCGTGGACAAACAGGTATGGAGATGCACCAAAGATGGTTTATACACTGTGAGGAGTGCATACCATCTTCTCGGGGATATGGAAAAACAGGTAAAAGGACAAACTTCTCAATGTGTGAATTGCAGAGAGAGCTGGTCTCATATGTGGAAGTTAAAGGTCCCTAATGCAGTAAAAATGTTTTTATGGAGAGCCTGTCACAATTCTCTGTCGACAAATCTTAATCTTAGCAAAAGGAAGATCAAGGATTCAAATCTTTGTCCAGTGTGCAAAAGGGAACCTGAGAGTGTAATTCATGCACTATGGTCATGTGTTGTAGTGCAGGATGTATGGGGAATCTGCTCAAGGAAGCTTCAGAAAATGAAAGTCAGTTTCCATTCTTTCAAGGATTTATTGAGTCATCTAGAATCAAAAGTAAGCGAGGGAGACTTCGAATTTTTCACAACCACAGTGTACCAAGTATGGAAGAGAAGGAATGAACTGGTTTTTGAGAAGAAATTCGAGAACCCATCCAAGCTCATCCATAACAGCTACCAAACTGAGAGATTTCAAAGATGCAAACGCAAGCTGTCCCTCCAGACATAGTGACAGACCCCAAGCAGCAGAATGGACTCCTCCACAAGTGAATGGCTTTAAGGCAAACTAGGATGCGGCTGTTGACAGATCAAGGTGCAAAATAGGCATAGGGGTGGTGGTGAGGAACTGTGAAGGTAAGGTAATAGCTACCATGAGATCTCAAAGGACCTTGTTTCCGGAGGCAAAGCTGGCTGAGGCTTTGGGGGCTCTAAAGGCAGTAATCTTATGCAAACATCTACAGCTCCAAAACCTCATATTGGAAGGTGACGCACTCAATGTGGTTCAAGATATTAACATAGAGAGAAGAGACTGGAGCACAGTAGGTCTATTGATTCAAGATATTAAAGCAGAACTTAGAGGACTGAATTCTTGGTCATTTCATCATGTACCTAGATCATCAAATTGTATGGCTCATAGTTTAGCAAAGGATGCTGTAAAACTCTCTGAGGAGAGCATCACTCTGGAGGAAGCCCCTCCATGTATCCAACATTTGCTGCAGAAATGAGAAACAAGTTTGGTTTCAAAAAAAAAAATAGACCAATGATCCAAACAAGGCTATGTAAGTAAATTAAGGAGAATTACAAGCAATTATTCTGATAGTACTTTTGTTCAAGATTTTCACTACTGCTATTTCTATGTCCTTGTACATTTGGCCCTATCCTAGGAATGCAAATACCTAAGTCCGCTTGTGAGGCCTATGCATTGGTTAGATGTGGAGCCGATCTTGATATTGAAGACTTGGGTCAAGGAACCTATCGATAGTACCATATAAGGCTGATTAAAAGTTTGAAAATTCAATTTTGAATTCGTCTCCTCTCTAATTCCGTACCGACTCTATTCCGACGCTAAAAAAACAGAGTCAAAGTTAGATTTTTGTTTTAGTTTTTCAATCAGAGTCAAAGGTGTCGCCAGAGCAACTCCGACTACGATCCGATCCAACTTCGACTTTATGCTCTGACTCCAACTCCAAACCCGACTTTGATATTATACATGTTAGAGCTATACATGATGCACATGCAAGCCATGCAGACCCAAATGATAATGCTACGTCCTCATCTTGTGTCACAACAGATCTCATACCCATACATGTGCACTCAAACGAACCATGCAGAGCACTACCACCTCCTGCAAGAATCTTCTCAACAAACCATCCTTTGTAGTGACTATCACTCATGTAACGGTAATACCTCTGTGCATAGCACCAGCTGTAATATTTCTGTTAGAATAGAATATTCCTCACACATACTCTGTATAAAAGGCACAAGCCCTCACTGTAATATTTGCTCAATGAAATACAAATAGTAATTTCAACATGGTATCAGAGCTTTAAGCTAGGACTCACTGTCCACCATGTCTGCGCTTTCTTCTTCCTCTACCCTTCCTTCTTCCTCTTCCCTTCCTTCTTCCCTACCCAAGTTTTCTCCTCTAAGTTCAATTAAACTCACGCTTGAGAACTACCTTCTATGGAAGGTCCAAGTCGTCCCTTACTTACGAGGGCAACGTCTGTTCAAATATGTTGATGGAACATGTTTAGCTCCTGCAATGACACACCAAATCCCGAATATGAAGTTTGGGCTCAGCATGATCAACTGGTCATGTCTGCTCTTATATCCTCTCTTTCTGAATCTATTATTGCACAGGTTGTTGGTTGTGCTTCTGCAAGGCAGGTTTGGCTCTCTTTAGAGTCCACATTTGCCTTTTCATCTCAGGCACGGATAATCCAGACGCAACTTAAGCTTGCCTCTCTTAAAAAGGGCAACGATTCTATTCAAGAGTGCTTTAAACGTGCTAAAATATTGGCTAACACGATGAATGCAGTTGGGTGTCCTCTTCCCACCGCAAAGTTTGTTCCCTATTTTCTCGCTGGGCTTGGTCCAGACTATGACGCCATAGTGTCCTCTGTAACTGCAAGGCTTGATCCTATTTCTACTGAAGAGCTACTTGGTCATCTGCTTGCCTATGAGGCTCATTCAGCATCATGCAACCACGACTTCACTTTTCTCAACCCCAGAAGCAACTGTCAACTACTATGCTCGAGCACCTTCAAATTCTAGTCAAACCCGTGGTTTTCGTGGTCGTAATAATCGAAGTCGTAGAGGACGTTTCAATACAAATTGAGGTCGTAGCTCTCCTGGACACTCAGGTAATTCCTTCTCTGGTTCATCTTCATCAGTAACTGATTCTCATCCTGTTAGCCAAGTATGTAATAGACTTGGACACATAGCACTTAAGTGCTTATATCGCTTCAACCAAGCCTACATGGCCTCTGCTGCTCCCTCAGCCCATTACAGTTCATCCCTTCAATCTTTTGATGGTGCCTGGTATCCTGACACGGCAGCTACCAATCACATGACAAGCAATCTTGCTAATTTAAATCTATAGTCTGCTGAACATCTTCACATTGGTGATGGTTCCCAAGTCCCAATCTCTCACACCGATTCTGCTACTTTTCCTTCCTCTTCCTCCCAATTCATTTTAACTAAACTTCTTTGTGTTCCTTCCTTTACTAAAAACCTTGTTTTTGTTAGGCATTTTTACTTAGACAGTGATTTTTACTTTCAATTCTTTTCTGATCGTTTTTATGTAAAGGAATGCACCACGGGGAGAACTCTACTTCAAGGGACAACCACTAATGGACTTTATACATTTACAACACAGACTCATCAAGCCCACATAAGCTCTCTCACCTCTGTTCCAACATGGCACTCAAGATTAGGTCATCCATCCAACAAAATCGTTAGAGTCATCCTCCATCAACATGGACTTCCTTTTGATCCATCTTCTATTTCTCAGTTTTGTAATGCATGTGCTATGGCTAAGCACCATCACACACCTGCTACTACTAGATTTACTAAGTCCATAGCACCCTTTCAATTTGTATTCAGTGATTTGTGGGGTCCTTCCCCCCATGTCTCAGGCTAAGCTTTCGTTTTTATATTACCTTTGTTGATGACTATTCACACCATACATGGTTCTCTCCTTTACAAGCAAAATCTCAAGCATTATCTATTTTTACTAAGTTCAAATCCTTCGTTGAATTACAATTCAGTGCCAAAATAAAACAACTACAAACTGATTGGGGTGGGGAATTCCAATCCTTTACTGAAATTTTATCCACTTCGGAATTAAACGTCGTATTACTTGTCCCCATGCACACACGCAAAATGGAATAATTGACCCTATTAGCACATGCTTCCATTCCTCTCAGTTTGTGGCCTTATGCTTTTAAACATGTAGTCACGTTAATCAATATGATGCCCTTCCCCTCTCTTCAACATCACTCTCCATATTTTCTACTACATAAAACTGAACCGGATTACAAAGGCCTTCTTGTTTTTGGGTCAGCCTACTGGCCCTTAACCAGGCCCTTTAATCAGCATAAATTTGACTATCGGGCCATACAATGTGTTTATCTAGGATCAAGCCCAGCCCACCATGGCTCCCTTTGTTATCGCATCCCTACCAAACGAACCTATGTCTCCAAAGACATTCGGTTCAACGAATGTTTCTTCCCTTTTGCCCATCCATCCAAGCCGACTTCCCTTCCTGAGCCCACTTGTGTGCCACTTCCTCTCCCTTTAATTCACACAGGCCCCACTCAAAATCAATCCATCTTAGGCCCACCACCCTTCTCGTCTTCTTCACTCAGCTCTACTCCATCTCAGATAAGTCCTCAACATGTTCAGCAGCCTGTTCGATCAATTACGACAAGATCACAAACTGGATCAGCTTGTCCATGACAGTTTACTGACGACGCCATCACATGGCCTCCTCCTCGGGCTCACCTTTCCACCACCCTCTGTATACCCGAAACTCTATCCTGCTACTCCACTGCTCAAAAACACCATGAATGGCGCAAGGCTATGTCAACTAAGTTTAACGCCTTGCTCAAAAACAACACCTGGATGCTTGTATCACCAACTGAGGCACCGAATGTCATCTCTTGTAAGTGGCTTTTTTGGACTAAACACAAAGTTGATGGCACCATCGAGCGACGGAAGGCTCGTTTAGTAGCCAAAGGATTTCTACAGAAATCTAGTTTAGACTATGACCAGACCTTCAGTCCAGTCATTAAGGCAACCACACTTCGCTTAGTACTGGCTCTTGCCATAACCCATAGTTGGCCCATTCATCAGTATGACGTTCAAAATGCTTTCATCCATGGTCCACTTTCGGAAACAATGTTCATGGCACAACCACCTGGATTCAGTCATCCTCAATTCCCTAATCACGTGTGCAAGCTTCGGAAAGCAATTTATGGTTTAAAATAGTCTCCTTGTACTTGGTATTCTCTTCTCAGCCAAAAATTAATTGATCTTGACTTCACCATTTCGACTGCAGACTACTCACTTTTTGTCAAACGCCTTGGGTCCAAAGCACTTTATGTGTTAGTCTATGTTGATGACCTGCTTGTTATGGGGATCGAAGCAACACATACTATAGATGGTTTGTTGCTCACACATAAGAAATACATTTTAGAACTTCTACAACGAACCAACATGGCCTCAGCAAAACCAATCAAGAACCTATGGCCACATCAGAAAAATTGTCTCTGCACACTGGCAACCTCTTTGAAGACCCATCACTCTACCGGAGTACTGTTGGTTCATTGCAGTACCTCTCTTTCATGAGGCCTGATCTTGCTTTCGTTGTGAGCAAGGTCTGTCAATACATGCATGCTCCACGAGTTCCCCATTGGAAGGCAGTTAAACGAATTCTCTGGTACCTCAAACACACCTCTCATCTTGGTCAGTTATTCAGCAAGTCATCCACCTTGAACATTAATGCCTTTTCCGATGCCGATTGGGCAGGGTGTCCTAACGACTGACGATCCACCAGTGCATATCTTCTCTTCTCTGGTTCCAATTTGATCTCATGGTCATCTAAGAAACAGCCAACGATCGCAAGGTCCTCCACCAAAGCTGAATTCAAAGCTGTGGAAAATGCCACAGCTGAAATTATTTGGGTCCAACATCTCTGTAAAGACCTTGGTATCAATCTAGACGCTGCACCAACATTGCACTGTGATAATCGAGGTGCCATGTACCTCTCATCAAACCCGGTGTTTCATGCCCGAACAAAGCATGTGGAGATCGACTTCCTCTTTGTCCGAAACAGAGCTCTAAATAAATCCTTATCAGTTGCATTCATTTCTGGAAAGGTTCAGTTAGCGAACTTTCTCACCAAGTCTACGCTTAAGGCAGCTTGATTTGTGGGGGACTATTAGAGCTATACATGATGCACATGCAAGCCATGCAGACCCGGATGATAATGCTACATCCTCATCATGCATCACAGCATATCTCATACCCATACATGCGCACTCAAACGAACCATGCAGAGCACTACCACCTCCTACAAGAATCTTCTCAACAAACCATCATTTGTATTGACTGTGGCTCATTTAACGTGAATACCTTTGTGCATAGCACCAGCTATAATATTTATGTTAGAATAGAGTATTCCTCATACATACTCTGTATAAAAAGGCACAAGCCCTCACTGTAATATTTTCTCAATGAAATACAAATAGTAATTTCAGCAGTACATATGTTATGAAATATCTATTTATCTATATATTGATCATATATACTAGTATAATTATATAGTTAAACAACTAGAACTTATATAGTTAAATTCAATAATATACTAGTATGAGCTAATTATTATAAAATAATATACTACTGTAATATAAATAGACTAATAATAGTTTAGTATATGTATACATTATTCTATTACTACCATACATAATCAAGTATAGAAATAAATTAGACATTAGTATTGAAATAAGTCTAGCTACTTTAATAAGTTAATAACACATAATACTAATTTACTAAAGTATAATAACATGTAATTAGACACTAGAAGGTCTAGTATATAATTAAGTTAAAAATAAGTTAAACACTAGTATAATAACATGTTATACTAATGTATAATAACATGTAATTAGATACTCTATTATAAGTCTAGTAAATAAATAAATTAGACACTAATATAGAAATAACTAATAAGTCTAGTATAATAAGTTAATAATACATAATACTAATTTATTAAAGTACAGTAACATGTAATTAAACACTAGAAATAAGTCTAGTATAGAAATAAGTTAGACATTAATAACTGATATGGCATACAAGGTAGTAGCTGAGTTTTAAACTCATGATTTTTTTACTTAGTTGCTAGGCTCCTATTATATTTATTGTTAATACTTTTTATAATTAAATATTTATTGTAAATATTGATGTGGAATGATCATTAACAGAGGCATCTTGTTGATCTTATTGAAAGAGTTTTGGTTATGTTTTTAGTAAACTTGAAATTTAATACCATCATCGGTGCTTAATTAATATTTGTCGAGTTTACTGCATTTCGCTTTTCTTTCCATAACTTTCTTTTCTCTTTCCATTAGAGAGAGAGAGAGAGAGAGCCTTTCGCTTTAGCGTGTTAAAACATGAAGAGGAACTCGAAATGCATAGACAGTTTAGAGAAGAATCTCATTCTCATTCATCATATCAAATGACACATGATCTATTGCTATTTATACATTACAAAAGCTGAAAGAAAAAGCTCTAAAAACTAACTTTAAATCTTCTATACATTCACAAGAAATAAACTGCAACTTTTATGGGCAGTATGGTCTAGACAGTGCTTTATGTCAAGTTCTTGACACTTCATGTGTGTAGCCATGCTTCTCACAAATCTTTTCAGACTCAAAGCTTTCTTCCTTTTTGCTGCTGTCTTCTGCTTTTTGTGTGCTGCCGTGTGCTTTATTTGCTTTTGTTGCTGCATGAATTTCTTGAGTGTTGCAGTGTACTTCATGTCTGCTTTTGCTGCTACGTGTGTTGCAGCTTTGATGCTCAGTGTCCTCATGTCCTTCTTGCTTGCAATTCTTCTCATCACATCTTATTTTGTGAGACTCCCCCTCAAGATGGGCATAGATGTTTATGATTCCCATCTTGGACAATAAGAAATTAAGAGTAGAAGCTGATAGAGCCTTAGTGAAAATATCTGCCAATTGAAACTTTGAAGTTATGTGGACTGGAGTGATGATTCCAGCTAGGACCTTTTCTCGAACAAAGTGGCAGTCCAGTTCTATGTGCTTAGTTCTTTCATGAAAGATAGGATTCCTTGTGATGTGGATGGCTGCTTGGTTATCACAGAACAAGAGAGCAGATTGTCCATGGTTGATATTGAATTCTTTTATCAGACCAAGAAGCCACATGATTTCACAACATGTGGAAGCTAATGCCCTATATTCTGCCTCAGCTGAAGACCTAGAGACAGTTATTTGTTTCTTTGATTTCCAACTTATCAATGAGTCTCCAATGAATACACAAAAACCTGTAACAGACCTCCTAGTCTCGGGGCAAGCAGCCCAATCAGAATCACTGTATGCCTTTAGGTGCAAGGATGATCTTGATGACAAGAAGATGCCTTGGCCTATGGATCCTTTGAGATATCTTAGAACTCTATAGGCTGACTGCATATGAGTTTGTGAAGGCTTATCCATGAATTGACTCAAAACATTCACAGCATAAGTGATATCTGGCCTTGTAATTGTCAAGTAAATGAGCCTTCCAATGAGTCTCCTATAGGCTGTGGGGTCTTGCAGAATTGCATTTGTGGTGTGGCTTAACTTGTGGTTTAACTCAATGGGTGTGGAGACTGTTTTGGTGCCCAGCAGCCCTGCATCTTCCAAAATTTCGAGTGTGTATTTTCTTTGACAGATGTTGATTCCAGAAGATGATCTTGCAACCTCTAGGCCTAAGAAATATTTGAGGGTTCCAAGGTCTTTGATTTTGAATTTGCTGTGAAGGTAGGCTTTGAGTGAGTTAACTTCATCTTGAGAATTACTTCCCACTATGATGTCATCCACATACACTAGGAGTGCTGTGAACCCCTTTTGACTAACTTTGGTGAATAAAGAATAGTCAGACTTAGATTGACAAAATCCAATGGAAGTGAGGGAGTTAGAAAATTTTGAGAACCATTGCCTTGATGCTTGTTTAAGTCCATAGATGGACTTATTTAGTTTGCACACTAATTTCTCCCCCTCAATCTGCTCTCTGTTTATGTGGTAACCTGGTGGCAGCTCCATATAGATTTCCTCATTAAGATCCCCATGTAAAAATGCATTATGGACATCCATTTGAGATAAAGACCAGTTGTGAATGGAAGCTAAGGCAAGGAAGACACGAACTGTTGTGAGTTTAGCCACTGGACTGAATGTTTCTTGGAAGTCAAAACCTTCTCTTTGGGTATATCCTTTGGCAACAAGTCTTGCCTTGTGTCTTTCAAGAGAGCCATCAGATTTGAGCTTTACTTTGTAGACATATTTACAACCAATGACATTTTTTTGGGGGGGAAGGGAAGTGACAGTCCAAGTGTTATTGTCCTCTAAAGCACTGAGTTCAGCTTGCATGGCATCTTGCCAATGTTTTATTTTCACAGCATCACTATAGGAGTTAGGTTCAGAGAGTAGGGAGAGGGAAACAGAAAATGATTGGTGAGATTGGGAAAGGTGTTTGTATGTGAGGTGATGATCTAGTGGATGAAGTGTAGAGGATGAAGAGGATGTTTTGAGGGGTATGGATTCTGCTATTTGGCAATGGTATTGGTGGAGATAGGCAGGTTGATGCCTATCTCTAGTGGATCTTCGAAGAGGTATTGATGGAGGTGAAAAGGGAGGTGAAGTAGCAGGCTGAGAAGGTTCAAGATGAGGTGGTTCAGATTGAAGAGTAGAGTGGTCTGGTTCAAGATGAGGTGGTTCAAGATAAGGTAGTTCAAAAGATGGTGAAGCCAGATTTTGAGAAGGTGAAAAAGATTCATCTGGTGGTGGAGGAGGTAACACCAGATTTTGAGGAAAGGATGAATGAATGTCTAAAGAGGAATGAGAAGAGGTAGTGGAGGAGTGAAATGGAAAGATAGACTCGTGGAAGATCACACTCCTAGAGATGAAGGTGGAATGATTCTCTATGTCATAAAGCTTGTAGCCCTTTATGTTTGCAGGATATCCTAAGAAAATGCAAGGCCTAGCCCGAGGTTCAAACTTTGTTTTGTAGTGCTTAGGAGTGCTAGCATAACTTAGGCAACCAAAAACTCGAAGATGATCATAGGAGGGTGGTGATGAAAAGAGCCTTTCATAGGGTGATTTATTTGAAAGGAGGGGTGTAGGGATCCTATTGATGATGTAGGCTGCTGTCAAGATGGCATCTCCCCAAAAAGGAGTAGGTAATCCAGCTTGGAAGAGGAGTGCCCTTGCAACATTCAAAAGGTGTTGATGTTTCCTTTCAACAACACCATTCTGTTGAGGGGTATACACACATGATTTTTGGTGAATGATGCCATTGATTTTATAAAAATCAGCCATGTCAAATTCAAGGCCATTGTCAGTTCTGATTTTCTTGATTTTGCTATTGAATTGAGTGTGTATTAGCTGGAAGAATGATTGCAGGATAGGTCTTGTGTCTGATTTCAATTTCATTAAAAAAACCCAAGTGATTCTTGAATAATCATCCACAATGGTTAAAAAATAGTGAAAACCTTGAATTGATGCTTGAGAATATGGACCCCATATATCACAATGGATTAAATCAAAAGGAAATGAACTAGTGGATACACTTGGAAGAAAAGGAAGATGTTTCTGCTTGGCCAAAGGACAAATTTTACAATGAGGCAGGTCATTGGACTTTACATTAGGAACAAGAGAATGGATTAAACCCATTCTTTGTGAAGATAAATGTCCTAATCTAAAGTGCCATAGATCAAAATCCTGTTGAACAGTTGCTTGGTTGACTCGAGCTTGATTTGGAAGATTTAAGAAAGGTTTGATGTTGCTGTCTTGAGAGGGAGGCAGAAGATGATAGAGGCCATCATGAACTTTAGCAAGTCCAATCGTCATCCATGAAGAGAGGACCTGAATGAAGCAAAGATCCTTTAAGAAAAACAGACATGTATCTGGTTTTTGAGTGAGCTTGCTAACTGAGATGAGATTAAAGGTGAATGAGGGTACACATAGGACATCAGTCAGAAACAAAGAACCCGATAGCTTAACAGTTCCTATGTGTGTGACTTGAGTCCTTGTACCATTTGGGAGTTGCACAAATGCTTGTATGCAAGGAGAAAATTTATCAAGGAAAGAGGTAGAGCACACCATGTGATCAGTGGCCCCTGTGTCCATGATCCATGGTGTGGCATAAACATCAGATTGTTTAAAGTGAGCAGAAGAGTTGTGGTTGCAAGGATTCACATTATTGAAATGAGAGTAATTACTTGGCATGGAAAGAGAGGAGAGACAATGGTGATTACCTGCTAGGTTCGAGTAGGATGTGTTTGAGGAATTTGGTTCTGGAATTGCTGGTTTGGTAGGAGCAGGAGTAGGCAGTATAGGTTGGTTCTGTCCTGAGTTGAGCTGAGGAAATTGAGCATTGACAAGATCCATAAGATGCTGTGCTTGTGCTTGAGAGAGGTTCAATTGAGAGACACTTGGAACAGGTGCATCATGGCTTGGGACATTAATCTGAGCAGCAACCTGATTTGCAGAATAAGGTGCAGCAGAGTTGTTTCCAAATCTTGGTTTGGTGAACTTGAAGTTTGGTGGGAATCCCACCAACTTATAACATTTTTCCTTTGTATGTCCAACTTTGCCACAATGGTGGCAAACCAGGTCTGACTTGTCTTTTTTCTTTGGAAATTTTTGATAGGCAAGTAAGGCAGAAGATTCTGAGATGGGCAAAGCTGTATTCCTTGCTTGCCTTTGCCTTTCCTCTTGCAAAATTAATGAAAAGGTTTTATCCAATGAAGGCAAGGGACTTAACAAAATGATTTGTCCCCTCACAGCATCATAGCTGTCATTTAATCCCATTAAAAATTTAAAAACATAATCCCCTTGTTGAACTTCACCAACATTTTTCAAGGCATCACAGGTACACTTCCCACAGGAGCAACATGGAAGAGGTCTATAGGTATGCAACTCTTCCCAAATAGCATTAAGTTGAGTGAAGTAATCACTTACAGAGAGGTGTCCTTGTACAATGCCACTCAACTTGTGTTGGAGGTGATAGATCCGAGCCTCATCAGGTTGTGCAAAACGCTCCTTAAGCTTGTCCCATACTTGTTTGGCTGAAGTCATGAAAAAGACATTAGATGCAATGTCCTTTGAGACAGAGTTTAGGATCCATGCAAGAAGGATGTTGTTGCATCTTAGCCATGAAACATAGGAAGAATCTGATAAATCAGGAGTGGTGATCGTGCCATCTAGAAAACCTGATTTGTTTTTTATGGAAATAGAAAGCAGAAATGATCTGCTCCAAGAAATGTAGTTTGAACCAGTTAATGGGGGTGAGACAATGACAGTGTTAGCATTGTCACTGTGATGTAGGAAGAAGGGACTATTTTGATCTTCAAGGGAAGAGGGAGAAGAAGAGGAGGAAGATGTCATGATTATTGAGATGAAGTCTGTTTGCAAGTCAAGGAAACACAATAGGAGAGATGTCCTTCTCTGATACCATGTTAAAACATGAAGAGGAACTCGAAATGCATAGACAGTTTAGAGAAGAATCTCATTCTCATTCATCATATCAAATGACACATGATCTATTGCTATTTATACATTACAAAAGCTGAAAGAAAAAGCTCTAAAAACTAACTTTAAATCTTCTATACATTCACAAGAAATAAACTGCAACTTTTATGGGCAGTATGGTCTAGACAGTGCTTTATGTCAAGTTCTTGACACTTCATGTGTGTAGCCATGCTTCTCACAAATCTTTTCAGACTCAAAGCTTTCTTCCTTTTTGCTGCTGTCTTCTGCTTTTTGTGTGCTGCCGTGTGCTTTATTTGCTTTTGTTGCTGCATGAATTTCTTGAGTGTTGCAGTGTACTTCATGTCTGCTTTTGCTGCTACGTGTGTTGCAGCTTTGATGCTCAGTGTCCTCATGTCCTTCTTGCTTGCAATTCTTCTCATCACATCTTATTTTGTGAGATAGCGACGTGAAAGTTCTCGAACATTTATTGGACCCAAAAGAATCAACTGCTTTTTAACCACCGTATATGCCTTTTGGTTGAGTAAAAAAAGAAAAGTCCATTATTTTGGTTTTCTTGTAGTATTTAAGGGAGAAAAAAGAGAAAAAAAAAATAAGGTTAAGAGATAAGGCCAAAAAGAGATAAGGCCAAAAAGAGATAAGGGAAGTTAACTCAGACTTCTAAAATGAAATAGTTTCATAAGGCAAAATGACTCAATCACTCTAAAGAAAGAAATATATCTCTATAAAAAGAGGAGATCTCTACAAATGAAGCGGACTCTCCACGACTCCTCTACGCACGGATCCACCATGCACAATGAATCCAAAGGATATTCTCTCCGAGAAGGCATCATATTCAACCTCCTGAAACTCTAAATTCTTCCATTGTATTGAGAAATGTATGAGGCCATAAGAGATTGTAAATCGCCTATTATAGTAGATTTTATTTGTATACATTTATTTATTATTTATTTCATGAATAAACGTGAAGAGTACGGTATCGACGCCCGAACCATCATCGTGAGATGGGGATAATTCTCTCTCTCTTGGTGCAATTTTTGGCATAAACACAAAGTCTAGGTGGAATTCCCCAAAAGAGCTTTGCCAAAGGGAAACATAGCCATAGAATAAGAGAATTAGGCTCTGTTTGGGCTAAGAATATCCTCACTACTATTTATTATTTTATTATTATTTTTTATTTATTTTTTACTATTATTTATTATTATTTAATATTTTATCATTACTTTTTTATTATTACTTATAAAATATCTAAAATCACCTCATACCCAAACGCAACCTAAATATATTGTGAAGTCCTAGTCATTGTACCGTGTACTGCTTTTTGACCCATAGTAAGTTGTCAGATAGCAGCAAAGCCTCAAACCAATGTAGGATGCTGAGCATGCATGGTCCCTCCAGGCTTTCTGGGGTCTACAGTTGCTGCTAAAGTGCTTCGGATTATTCCCATTCAGATGTGGTGTGGGTGATGTGGCCTTCGTTCTTCTTGATAACAAAGCAGCTAGCTTAATTACATCTCGTAGGTCCATGTCATAATAATCGGCTCATTAGTTTGTCAAAAGGGATATTAATACATCTTTATAGGAGACCATATTACAGTACCAACTCTTTTCCTGACTATCTTCTCTGCTCTTCTTGCCCAAAACTCCTAACCAGCAGGCAGTAAGCTTCCCCTTGCTCACACCAGAACACCTAAAACTTACACGCGTGCCCTACTCATAATCGCAAACCGCCGATCTACTAGACTGAAAAAGCCATGATCGACAACGTCGACAAATATATTGGAGAGATGCTTCATTCAGCCAAATCAAAGTAGTCCATACTTATATGGGCATGTTAGTTAATCAACAACCTTTGTAGTGGTCTTTCTCTTGGCATTTGGTCGTCTAAGGAAACTCGAGATCGCACCATTAACTTACCTCGATTTGTCTTTTTATTTTTCATCTGCATTTATGGATGGATCTGTAATTGGGTTCTTGTTGGGTTCTTGTTGGCTGTCCCACCCCCTCTTTTCAAAAGAAGTTTGTCCAATGAATCGAAACAGATCATGTATCGTACAGAGTGCTTTGTTATGGACAATGGCTTTTTCCCCAGCAGAACTGCATGCCCCCTCCCCCCACCCCCGTCTAATATCTGTGGCTGTGTGGTTCTCTTCCATTGTTTGATCCAGGAATTTAATATAAACAATTAAAATATTAAAGGGTGGGGTTGGGGGAGACAAATATCATATCACCTTTCGAATTTAAGGGTTTGTGTGAATTATTTCGTTTATATAAATATATATATATATATATATATATATAATAATTTACTACTTAGAGTTTAGCAAATCGGTCTGTAGATTTTTAAAACTAGCAAAAACACATTGAAATAGATTATTTTAAAAATTCAAAAAAAATTAGCAAACACTTGAAACAAAAAAACTAAGAAAATAATTATTAAATAATAAGAATTAGATTTTCCCTCAAAAGAAAAACTTAAAAAACACTTACAATCAAAAGTGAAACAAAAAGAGAAAATTTTGGAGAAACCAAATAAATTATTTGTACAAGTGAAGAAAAATTGTAAAACAAATTTCAAAACAAAAATCTAAAAAATTAATTTAAAAACTAGGAAATAAAACATTATATATATATATATGGGAGGGGGAATCAACAGTCTTGAGGAAAAGGGATTGCTTTCCCCTCCACGAATTGAATCACCACCACCACCCTTGCAATTAAAGTTTAGAGAGGGGGAATCATCCATGGATGGAAACTTACCCTCGTAATGACTTTTTTATGTTTTAATTTCATTTTTAACATTTTAATATTTTTTGCTTTATTTTTTATGTTTTATATATTTTTATTTTCTAGACTTTCTTAAAACTTTTTACTTGTTTAGGTTATTACAATTTTGTAGTTACCTTTTAGTAGTCATTTTGTTTTTAATTTTTAGGTTTTTAAATTACTTAATTAGTTAATGACATGGTTGACGTGGTAGCTTTAATTATCTTTGAGAGAAAAAAATATTTGCTGGGTGTGTAAATTACGCACATTCACTTTGAAAAAAGTGAGTAAATATGAGACATGAAAGAAATTACTTTTTTAATTTTAAATTCCAAACTTTTTTAAAAAAAAGTACGCGAGATTTGTGCATCCCAAGACCGTAACTAGCCTTACTCTATTTTCAGATTGATCAGTTATGAAATAACTCTTGGATTTTTAAAATTATTTTTATAGTTTTATATTAATTTTTTACGACATTGCTAGTGTACTTAGTACTTTATTGCCACGTGCAAGCTTCTCAGGCCTCGTTTGTTTTTACAATTTCTTTTAACTCATCTCGTTTCATCTCACTAATCATTGCAACTTTTTTAAGTTCTCACACAAAATAAAATAAACAATTCAACTTTTTCAAATCTCAAAATAAAAATAATATTAAGAAAATATATTCTAACAATATTTTATTTAATTTTTAATTTTAATCGCAACTCATCTCATCTCGGGGTGGGCAGTGGGGCCCCGCACTCTGCTGACCCACCCCGTTCGCCCCGCCCATGCGAGGCGGGGGTTTCGGCCCGCTCAAGCGGGGTGCGGGGGCCCCCACCTGCACCCCAGGGAAGCTGTGGAGGCGGGGGACGGAAGGGGCAAAGCCTCACTCCACTTTTCCCCCACCCCGCTTAATATATATATATATAAATTTAAAATTATATATATATATAAATTAAAAATTATATATATATATAAAATTAAAAAAAAAAACAAATAAGTAAAGTGAAACGGCGCCGTTTTGTCATGGACAAAACGGGGCCATTTCACTTAGGGACTTGGTAAGCCTCAACTAAAAGTGAAACGGCGCCACTTTTAGTTAAGGTTTCCCCCCACCCTCCCCACGTCTGTTTCCCTTCTCATTTCTCGAACTCTCCTCTCTCACTTTCTCTGAGTCTCTCGCGCGCGCTCTCTCACAGTCTCACTTCTCAGTCTCGCAGTGCCAGTCTCTCTCTCTCATTCGAATCTCCCTCTCGCACGAGTCCACGACTGCACGAGCAGCACCACCGCCGCCACTTCTCCGTCTACGTCTCTCACTGGGATTTCGCCGCCACTCAAAGGTAAGAAATCCGAAACCCATTCTTTTTTTTTTTTAGTTTTGGATTGGAGATTGGAGGAAGGTTGGGTTGAATCGGAGATGGAGGATGAGAAAATTGTGAATTTGTGTGCTGTTGAGAAATTTGTGCATATGTTTGATTCGTGTGTTTGTTTGTACTTTGTGTGTTTGTTTATTTTTGTTTGTTTGTTTTTGTTTGTTTGTTTTTGTTTGTAGATTAGAACCCTAAATTGATTTATGGTTCCAATCCGAAACTCTAAATTGAGTAAGGGGTTTCAATTGAAACCCCTTAATTTTCAATTTAGGGGCTTCAATTGAAACCCCTAAAATTTTTGGGTTTCGGATTGAACCCCTAATTTGATTTAGGGGTTCAATCCGAAACCCTAAATTGAGTTAGGGGTTTCAATTGAAACCCCTTAATTTTCAATTTAGGGGTTTCAATTGAAACCCCTATGTTTTTTTAAAAAAAATAGATAAATTTGAAATTCACATTAATAATATACCTACAGTTTTTTTATAATTATTTTACTATTTAAATGTCCATAAACTAATATGATTGATTACTTATTAAAAAAAAAACTAATATTAATTGTACCACATCATTAAAAAGTATTTTCAATATTACATAATTACTCTTTATTTTAAATAGAATTACAAAATAGTTGTAAACTATTTGTAGGTTTATCTTTAATGGCCCAAAAAACGCATATTATAAAACAGTTATAACTTATATATGAATATGGCTTGTTTACGTGAAGAAAGATAAGTCTATTAACTATTAAGTTTATTTAGAAACCAATGTTAATGGAAATAATAATGTGATTAATAAGTACATGTTTGGAATTATGTCGTGTGTTGATTGATTTTATTTTTTTTTTTATTGTGTTGTGGAATCAGGAATGTCTTCTCAAAGGGATTTCACTGATAGTTCTCCCACCCCTACTAGTACTCATGCCCCTTCCAGTACCCCTGCCCTAGAACCTAACCCTACTCTAACCCCTGGGAGTGGGAATACACTTTGCCCCGCCCCTAAGCCCACACAAAGCAAGAAAACTGTTTCCGTAGTTTGGTCTCATTTTACCAAACTAGAGGGTGGTGACCACAATAACCTCCAACCTAAATGTAATTATTGTGAGAAAATATATGGATGTCACTATAGGAAACATGGTACATCCTAATTAAAGATCATTTTAGAGGAACAATGCAAGAAGAGTCCAATATTAAGATCCTTACAGGAGAAGAGTCAATCAAGACTAGAAATTGGACTGAAAAAAATGGCAGATGGGAGTAGTGGGGGTCCAACATTGAAGGGGTTTACAAAGTATAATACTGATGAGTATAGAAGGAAGTTAGCTCGTATAGTTATCATAGACGGACTACCTTTTCAGTTTGTGGATGAGAGAGGGTTCCAAGAATTTGTCTAAGAATTGGAACCTAGATTTATGTTTCCTTCTCGCCACACTGTGGCAAAGGATATTAAAAAGATGTACTGGAAAAATAAAGATGTTTTGAGAAGCCAATTGGCGGGTTTGGTAGTTTGCCTCACTACCGATACTTGGACTTCTATCCAAAATTTTAATTATATGTCTTTGACTGTCCATTTAATTGATTATGATTGGATTCTTCATAAAAAGATTATTAAGTTTTGTCAAATAACTGATCACAAGGGTGAGACAATTGGGAAGGCCTTAGAGGCCTCAATAAAGGAGTGGGGGTTGACACGGGTTTTGACAGTTTCGGTTGACAATACCTCGTCTAATGATGTCGCCTTGGGATATATGAAGACTTATCTTAAAGAGGCAAATAAGACATTATTGGGTGGTGAATATTTGCATGTTAAATGTTCTGCACATATCTTGAATCTAATTGTGACTGAGGGGTTAAAAGATGTTGATAACTCGGTTGCACAAATTAGATTGGCTGTGAAATTTGTGAGGTTTTCTCCTTCTAGATTGGAGAAATTCAAGATTGCTTCGAAAACTGTGGGCATAACATCAAAGAAGGATCTTTGTACTGATGTTCCTACTAGATGGAACTCAACCTTCTTGATGTTGGAGGCGGCCCAAGAATATAAAAAAGCCTTTCAATTATTGGGTGATGAAGACATTCAATATGTCAAATACTTTGATGAGCACGGGGGTTTGGGATTGCCTAATGATGATAATTGAGAGGTAGTTGCTACATTTGTTGATTTTCTCAGGTTTTTTTATGATGTCACGTTAAAGTTATTTGCTTCTTTGCACCCTACATCCTATGAATGTTGTCAACAAATATGTAGGGTGAAAGAAGAATTAGACGACATGTGTAGGAGTTCCAATCTAAGGATGAGGGGGATGGCATTGACCATGAGGGTCAAATTTGACAAGTATTTGGGAGATTTGACTAGACTAAATATTTTGTTATATGTGACTACTATTCTTGATCCCCGTCTAAAAATTTCAGGCATGTTATATGGTTTGGGACTTGCGTATGATCAGGCATGGACTGATCTCTTGGTGAGATGGCTCGAGATACCCTTTATAGATTTTATGATGAGTTTAATGCAATTAAGGGTGGTACTGCATCGACTACACCTACACCTACATCGTAGATTGGCATGGACTAAAACCCTCGCACATAATCTCACACTAGTCCATCAATCTACGAAGGTGGTTTCAGAGTTAGACAATTATTTATCAACGGATATTATTCAAGATGATAATGATTTTGACATATTAGGATGGTGGAAGGCAGCATCAAAGAAATATTTCATCCTTTCTAAGATTGCCCATTATATATTGATCATCCCTATTAGCACCGTTGCCTCGGAGTCTGCCTTTAGTACCGGAGGGCGCATATTAGGTCCTTTCCGTAGTTCATTGTTTCCTACAACTGTGGAGGCATTGATATGCACACAGAGTTGGACGATGTGAAATGATATTTATGTTCCGGATGTTTTAGATTTTAAAGAGACCGACGAAGAGGGTGGTGATCAGTCTGGATCTGGACCATCTACTAATTATTGTTTTTATTTTATTATTTTGATTTATTTTTATTCTTTTCAATTTCATCAGTATTAATTTTAGTATTGATTGTTGTAGCAACACATGAGACAACTCAGACAATGTCTACCTCTACTGCAATATGAATATGTGCAAGCCTCAAAATCAAAGACTACCCATCCGACTACCCCAAATGTCACAGTCAAAGACCCAAACAGCTGGCCTCTTTTTTTAAATTATTAATTTCTTAGAATTTTGAATTTTGAATCAGATGTATGTATTATGTATTTGATTTGTAATTTTGTAATATTGATACAATGTCCCTTGGACACTTTTTTCTACAATGTCCCTTGGACACTTTTTTCTTTGTAATTTTGTAATTGTTTAGACTTTCCATTTTATTTTTGTAATAGCTTAGTTATTATTATTATTTATTAGTTTATTAGGTAGTAGACTTGTAGTCTATAATAGTACTTCATTAGTCTTAATTATATAAAATTGTGTATGTATATATTATTTTCATTCATGATTCATGAAACTTTTTTTTTTAAACTCTTTTTTTAAAAAAAAAAAACAAAAATTTCTATTTTTATGGGCCTAAATGGGCCATTTTAGGCCCATTTCAGCAAAAATGGCCCAGAAACCGCTTATGGGCCTTTATTGTTACGGCATTAATATCACTCGACAATTGTATTGTTGGAAATATTAAAAGAAATTAGGAGAAAATACTTTATTTAGATAAAGTCTCTAATTCTAATAAATCCTGGGCGATGTGATTACCCTTTCGGTCTAAAATTATCAAAAAAATGTGGCCCAATAGGGCCAGCGAGAAGAAGATTATTTGTTTTAATAGAGTAGGCCCAGATTCTATTGTTGGGCTTGCCTCGCCATCGGGTGAGGTCATATTTTTCATGTACATAATCAAAACTTCCATCCAACATAAATTTCTCATCCTTCATGAAAATGAATTCAATAATGAAACATTGTCTGCCTCCTAGTAATTTATTATTATTATTTTCCATAATAATAATAGTAATAATAATTAAAAAAAATGCTTCCAACGCACTTATCCATCTGCCAAAATTATTTTTTCTTCTCAATAATTTTATTTTTCATAATCAAAAATACAAAACCAAAAATGCTCTCACAACAAAAATAAAAAGAGAGAAAAAAATCATCTAAAACAATTCTTCCCAAACATACTTTTTGTGGATCTCACCATTTTCAAAAACACCAAAACAGATTTTTCTCTTTCTAAATATAGTTTCTAGGGAATATACTGCTAGAACTAATGAGTCGTGCTACACCTATCGAGGGTGTAGTCTGACAAAATGTCCCGATAAGGTTAAATATATTTTTTTATACATTTTTTTCTATCTTTAAACATTTTAGAAAAAAAAAATTACAACATCATTAAAAAGTACTTACTTAATCACTACATAAGAAAAAAAAAAGTATCCGTAGAAATGCTCGAACCCAAAATGGGGACCCAAGCATTTCTCAAAAAAAAAAAAAAAAAAAAAAAAAGGAAGTTCATCTGAAATGTTCTCTAATGTGATTACAGTTTGAAAAAAAGTATCCAATCCCAATAAGGCAAGTTTCTATATAATCATCCCATTCTATCTAAAGAGCAATGCTACGCGCATTACATTACAGATTTTATTACATTAATTTTATAAACTGATGTCACAATTTGCAAACTCAGTTTTCATGACTTTTGTTTAAAAAAAAAAAAAAAACCTTATAGTATTTTTAACATTTTCTCTAAATAATAGGCTAACAGCCTCACCTTATATGTACAGGAAATGCAGTAATAGAATTTCCTCAGTTCTAGTAACCTCTAACTTGAATTCTAATTTGGCATGTTTTCTAAGAAATTTTAACAAGATTTAATGAGTCCATTTTGTTAGTCTGGATACAAAGTTCAAGATAACTTTGTTTTATGTGGTTGACAGTATTTCAAGTGGCAGCCATTACCAAGTTTTTGGCATAGAATCATAGTATCTCTGTCATTTGTGAAGGATATTATGTTCTTCTCTCTCTTATTGGAATTCAACTTCTCTCCCTTGGATGATTGTTGGAGTTCTTTAATATTATTAGAGAAGATAGTGAGAAGTTAGGAGGGCTGCAAATACACCAATCTGCTAGCACAAGAACTTGAAGAGATGTGGTCCATCACTCTTCAAGTTTCAAAGGATGTCAACACTTATAATTAAAAAATATAAAAATAAAAATAATATTAAAAAAATAATATTATAATAATATTTTATTTAATTTTCAACTTTAATCTCAACTCATATCATCTGATCCAAACCCCTATTACACCAGCACGAAATTTTGAGATTGTATAGTGTCTGATATTAAGAAATAAAGTTTCCGTCTATCCTATTATACTACTTTTACAAAGCGTTTCACTATCTATCTCTTAGATTGTAAGATTTTGATTGGGATAAATTTCCCAAACTTGTTGTACGAATCTGATTATGGTTCGACTTGAGTTCGACGACTTCGTTATTATTCCTATGCATTGTTGAGTTTCTATACCGCATAAGCTTGTTTTATCACGATCAACAAATGGGAATGGCCAGTTTTTTAATGAAATGAATGGGAGAAGATAAACATGTGAAATTTCTTCACAAATCATTCCCTTCGGACTTGGAAACTCTTTAATAAGATATCACAATTTGCAACATTAGTTTAGTTAGTGGCGCCTTCCATCCTTTGACTTCGTTTGGAGTTCATTTGGGATCATTATAATTAATATACGGTAAATTGGCATCCAAGGCCTAAACACTAACCATGCGATAGAAACTACCAAGCTGGAGTATGGTAGGAGCAAAGGAAATTTTTAGTAGAACAGTGAAATACGTAGAGATTGCTAAAAGAGAGATTATTTTCATCAACCTCCTGTTGATGGCATCCTCAACACACTAAGTTGAGTTATAAAATAAAATAAATAAATAAATAAGACCTACGGTGTGTGGAGAGTGCCGGCTGATGTATAGCTAGGCTCTTGCTAAAAACAGGAGAGGAAGGGCCTAGATAGCAGGAAGCCACAAACAGTCCCTCGAGTCAAGTTTGGACCACAACAAAAATCTTAGTTCCATTAAAGAATGTAATGAATCATTTTACGGCTAAGAACATTGGCATGGCTTATGCACCTTAATATACAAAATCACATCTTTTGAAAATTGATTTTGCATATTGAGTATGTATCTTTAAACCAAATAATTAATAAAATATTTGGAGTTTTCTAGGTTTTTCAAGTGCTGTAGAACAATGGAGAGCTGTTCCAGTGCCTTCGTAGTCGAAGAAAGAGAGAGTAAGGAGAGAAAAGTATTTGAGAGAGTTCCGTTGGAGAGAGAGAAATAATAATAATAATGTTTGGGAAGTGAACAGTGTTTCTTCAAAAAATTGAGAAAAAACACTGTTCATAGATATGCAAAAATTTAAAGATGAATAATACAATGCAGATGAATTTGAAGAGATATTATGCAAATATAAAGATGAATAAGAAGATGCATAAACCACTGCCAATGCTCTAATACTAACAGTTTAAGACAAATCCATATTCGAATTCGAGTTCAGGGCCTAGTACATGATAAAATACATGGGAATAATCAGAACCATCGACCTACCAACCTGGATGGTAATTAACATTCCCACTTGATTCCAGTACCTTGTTTCCCTTGCAGGATATGCTGTGTTTGGAAGATAAAATCACCTCAATCCATCTCAAACAAATTATTTGATTGGAACCACTACTTTTTCACTTTTCATAAAAAGTTAAAACTCATCTCAACCTATTTCATATATTCAAACACATATCTCAACCTATTTAAATTCAAACACATCTTAATAGAACCCACAAAATACTATCATTCACATATCAACTCAGATCATCTGAGATCACCTCAACATCCAAACGCTGCCTAATATTACTCATTGCAAGTATGGGTTTCCTATAAATAGATTATTATATAATTATAGTAGGAGCATCTTGCTACAAAGATGTCGTTCACTAATTTATATTTAAATCTACATAACGCTACACATTTGACTTCTTGAGAACTAAAATTAGTATTGATGAATATGAAGGATGTGATTATAAATGTCAAGCTACTAAAACTGCTTAACTAGACACTAATTTTTAATGATATGACATCCAGTGATAGGATGAGAGTACTCAGTAGCCATACTCCAAGACTAGCCAAGAATTATTCAAGAGATAATAATGTCGTCCCTTCCAAGTTCCTGCTATTTACCTAAAGACCGAAGGTCAAAAAATGGAAAATTATTTTTTAAGTTATTTGTCTGTCACAGCATGCGCAAGTAGTATTATACCCACACAAAGAAGTAGTAAAGCAAGATTAACTTATCAATGCATACAATTCCAATATCTGATAAATAAAAAGCCCAAGCAATAAAACATGAGAATGTGGATATAACTCCAATTGGTATATAATACTGCTTTAGGAACAAAGGGTATGCAACAGGCACACAGAAAATTTGAGATAAAATGTACGTTCTTTGGAATATAAACATATAAATTTTCTTGATGTTTATTGGATTTTAGTGATGGCTTATAGGATTTACTATAAACTATAGAACATTATTTCAACTTCATTGTCTTCCTTAGGAGTATGTAA
Source organism: Juglans mandshurica (assembly GCA_022457165.1). Taxonomy (NCBI): domain Eukaryota; kingdom Viridiplantae; phylum Streptophyta; class Magnoliopsida; order Fagales; family Juglandaceae; genus Juglans; species Juglans mandshurica. The sequence goes on from CM039619.1 coordinate 39,260,685, forward strand.
TTAAGAAAACATAATTTTATGCATTTCGAGGAAAACAGAAGCATTATTCGTGTCTACAAGGAAAGACACATCAATATATCCAAGCATAATAATCTTTAAAGATTTTAAGGAGTCCTAAGAACTAGACCATCCAAACGTAATGTTACAGTTTTGAATGTGATCTTGGGTTTTGGAGAACTAGAGTTATGTTACTTACAAGCTGGTACCTATACACATTTGCTATTGAACCCATATAATTAGATAAATACTTTAGCCACAAAGAGATCCCACAAACTGACATGACTTGATGTGATACGTTAGATTGTAAAATTACTTTTATTGTAAAGTAGATCTAACGTATCATATGAAACCATATCAGTTTATGAGTTTACTTTTATGAAATCTCTTTGTGGCTGCAGCACTTCTCAATTAATTATACAAAAAGTCAAAACACCACTTACTACAAGCCTCCACATTAGTGCTTCCAAATAGATATTTTTTAGAAGAATTAACATCCTTTCATGAGCAATAGTATCAAAGCAAATTACTGATATCCATCAGAATTCTATGATCCATATACTTTTAATGGCCTGTTTACAGTCACAATCCTGGAAATTGGTGGGTGGGATGGTGGATTTGAGTACCTATGGACAAATACTTTAATTTTGCACAAGAACTGAATAATAGCAAATTACACGTTTACCATTGAAACAAAATAAAAACTAAAAAATCTTTCTAAATGCCTGTAGATGAATTCAAATTTTTTTTTTTATAAGTAATAAGGTATTTTATTTATCAAAGAATAGGCATAGCCCCGGTACACTAGAAGTATACATGTGAATACACCTATTTAGGAACTAAAAACAGTTACAAGGAAATCATGGAAGCTGAGACCATGCAAATCTAAAGCAATGGCCCACATAAATAGAGTCTTCCACATAAAATTCTAAACTCTTCTGAGGAACGTTCATGATCCTCAAAAAGTCTATCATTTCTTTCACACCAAATGCACCAAAGAATACATAAAGGAGCCATCCATTTACATAAAGGAGCCATCTATAATAATAATAATAAAGTGTTTTGAGTTTAAAGATGACATGGAGACCCTAAATAGATAAATGCTTCCATTTACATACATAAATGTATATCTGTGGCAGAACCAGATATGCAGCTTGCAGCAGCAAAATGATATTAATAAAAAAATGGGCATTGGTCCAGAGAGTTTTCTTGGACAGTTTTCCAGCCCATCCCAATCATGCAGAGGACAAGCACATACCACATAAAAAAATGGGGAGTTGTAGTTTACAGTGATTTTGTAAGGCAAAATGTGAATACAATATTTAGTAAAACCATCCCACAGTCAAGCACGCCTTATTCCTTAATGTGGCTTATCCCTAAAGGTCAATGTGGTTTTTTCATGTAAAGAACATAGACTAGAAGGTTTTCACCTTAATTCGGTGAACCTGATACAGCCACATAGAAATTCTTTACCCTAGAATCTAAGATATATGTTGTGCGGCCCAAAAACAAGAGAGATCACCAGGAATACCTGACAATTCAGGGCCATGTAGTAAATTCAAAAACTTTGAAGACGATATCAAGTCCAGTGGGGATCTGGGTCACAAAGAGGAGAACATTCAACACATTGAATGCAATATGAAGATTTCTAGCGGTCTCATTCCCTTTCTGCATTGCAGGTACAAGAGCCGCAGCGGCTGCCCATAGCACTGTAATGGCTGTTCATAAATTATATCAGAAAAATCAGCTTAAATATCCACAAAATGCAGAACAGCGACCTGTATATTCTCAGATCTAGAGCCTTTTCTCAACTAATAGCTGTTGGCTAAATGTGAACTACTTGCCGTTCTGTTCAATTTTGCAAAAACTGCAAAGCATTAGATTTACCTGCACCAGAAAACAAATGGGGCCCTGGAAATAGCTTTCCTGTCCTAAACCATGTGTTTACTCCTCCAAAAATAGACTCGAACACTCCAAATCCTAACAGTATCGACCCTGCATTGAAGTGCCTATCCTTGAAAGACCCTTTCAGCAACTCCTTCCTCTCCTGAATTTGACAAACCAAGAGCTCAGTCACTCCTAGAGTGAGCGTTATACATTTGTTTTCAATACATAAACAGCGTAACTCAAAACCCATTTCTGTGACAAAAATAAAGCTGCCAACTTAATAGTCCTAGAAATATTGCAATGTCATTTAAATAAACATTTTGTAACCGGAAATTCCATTCAGACGAGAATGTTATCAACGATTCCTATCCTTATTGTCGAGCAAAAAGAAAACCGACATTGTTAATACTACTTAAATTTCCAAACCTAAAATGCCTTTTATTTCAGAGGAATTTCCAAAACAATATCAGTTACAAGGTACCTACCTCAGTGAGTTGTTGAATTTTGAGGTCAACCGGAGAAGGTGCCGCTTCCACTGCTGTCCCTTCTGGAGTAACCGGGGTAGGCTTCACCTGCTTCTTGAGCTCATTAATCTCATTTTGTATCGTCCGGACTCGCCGCCATTGCCAACCCAAATACCCAGCCCACAAAGTGTAGAAGAACAAACCACCCATCACAATGGGGTGAATGAGTGCAAAGGACCTTCCCTCAAATATTCCAAACTCCCCACCAACAGCAAGTGCATCCTATATAATCAAATTCACCCCCACCAAAGTCAGAGTACTTCAAAGTTTACAATTTTAAAACGAAAACTAGAAAAAGCACAAGAAATCTGAAATTGGGGTGAGGGTACTTGCCTTTGGGTCTAGAATGAATGGTATTGCAAGTGCTGTGAGGGGAAGAGAAGCCGATTTAAGAGCATGGAAGAGTGGCTGTGGGTTGCTTGCCGAGTCTTTGGAGATGCACGCTTTTGTTGGGTTGGATGGAATTGGCAGTTTTGAGTGGGAGTGCAGCGGCTTCTGGGGAAGAATAGGGAGCCTGAGAAGGCTGAGAGTGACTGCCATTGCCTTCGGTCCGGAATTGTATTGAGCAGAGAAATTAGACGTCGACTTTGTTCAAGAAAAGATAAGGAACTGAGATTTCAAGATGGGGTTTGAATTCATATAGTCGGTCGTCTCTGCTGATCTTTAGTGACTCTAATAAGCGGACCCCACTGACGTTTTTCCTCCTCGTGGAAAGCAAGACCCAAGAGTCGTCTACGGGAAGTTGGGAACTCGGAAGCGTGCCGAACAAATGAGAGGCTTCGGATATCATCTTCAGATTCTTCACCAATCACCTACCGTAGTGTTGTTCCATATCTATTATCCTAATACCGATTCTTCTGATAATTTTTTGTATATCATTTCAAATCTTAATTGCCATTTTCAAATTCAATCATAGAAAAATTGTAATACAATAAAAGTAAAAAAGACCGAACCAACAAGACTGATGTCTAAATAACCATCAGCGGTACCATATTATAAATTCCTGATCGAATCGGTAATCTTCATTAACAGATTCAATTTATGTAGTTTCCCTTATCAAATTAGAAATTATTAAAGAACCATGCGTTACACTTAGGATAGGTTTGGATATTTAGTTGAGATGAAATATAGAAGTTGAATAAAATATTGTTAGAATATTATTTTTTTAATATTATTATTGTTTTGAAATTTGAAAAAATTGAATTATTCATTATATTTTGTGTGAAAATTTGAGAAAATTGTAATGATTAGATGAGATGAGATAAGTTGAGTTGTAGACCTTTTTATATCCAAACCGAGCCTTAATAGGGAGCTGCCGAAAATATTTACGGTATTTAAACTTATATTTAATTATCAAGTAAATCATAAATACAATGGTTAGAAATCCATGAGCTTAATTTCTTGGTGTGAGAAGCATTTTTAAGTAACACTATTATATTGATTGAAAATTATTATTCTAGATTTTTTAGTGGGTGTGAATTTTGTGGAGTCAATTATGATAAATAAAATAAAATAAAAAATCCTATCTCCTTAAACACCCTAATTGATTCACAACTCACAAGGTTATACATTCAGTCATTTTATTATCACTTTTCTCATTATAATTAATGTGAGATTGAAAAATAAGTATAATTAAAAATAATTAAGATTTTTACTGTTTTGTTTAACTAACAAAACTAATGGATTCTGGATAGACATTACACACACACGCGTGTATATAATACTAAACTCAACATGGTCCAAAATAAGTATTGGCTACAAAATTCCAAGCAAATTAAACTCAAGTTTCTGTATCTACATCCGCCCATGGGCTTACTGTCATCAGAAAGGGGGAAAGGTAGGCCTATACTCTTAACTTTCTGCACAAAACCTTGGCTAGGCCCAAACTTGATAATGTTGCATGCACAACCAACTATATCTGTATAAACGAAAATGCTAAATGTACTTAAAAAAAAACTTATAAAAAATTTATTTCTCTACATGTCAGTTATTGATATACTGAAAATCATGAAATTTGAATTTCAAAAAAAAAAAAACTAACAAAATGAGTCTTGTAAGTAAAAATATAAATAAAATTGCAAGTACATGTAGCACTACTTATGTATTAATTATGAATAATTCTTCTCATCAGCTACTATTCACTACCCAAGACTCCACACCCAATGAAAAAAAAAACTATCAAGTGTAGAGTGTCGGGATGAATAGTGGCTGATGTATAGCAAAATTAAACCATAAATTATATACACCATCCAAATGAGCAATTTATTATCATGGGCTGCTGACATCCACATATATAATAAAAACATGTTGTGGCTTAGAAAAGAAAAATTGAGATTTTGGTTGATGTGTTGTCTACCAGGATTGGTATCTTTTTTAGGTAGTCATCTGCAGCCACAAGTACCAATTATGAGGACTCTCATCACCTGCCCTTCAAACTTCACTTTCGGCTCAAGAATATGCCACTTTGGAGAGCGTGCAATCCCTCCATGGGGCAGGTGCCGTGGGGTGTCATCATCAAGCTCCTTTGCCGTTGCTTTTAAACCCCAAAACATATATATAAATAATTTATACATAATTAGTCTAAGTTTAAATTAACACCTTATCACAACTCTTTTGCAGCGTCACGTAATTAAGTTGGTGTGTTGTATTTTAAGTGATCATTATTTATATATAATTAACAATTTAAATGGAGAGTACTCACTTTAAATATATATATATATATATATATATATATATATATATATATATATAAAGCTAGCAATGCTATCCAAAAGACAAAAGAAAAAGGAATTGCATGCGGTGCAGAAGAGTAAACCACAAAAAAATGTGGTGGATTGCAGATGCGAAGATGACGATTTTAATAACTAATATCGACAAGCATACAACTTGTACGTACATGTGGCTCTACGTACATGGAACAGCTTCACACATCGATCACACAACTCTTACGTACGTAAATATTTATTGTTTTATATGCAATTCATACGTACGTAATTATGAAATTGTATATAATATTCTATAATATCCCATGCAGGTCCACATAAAGTCTGAACCACTCGTGGACAATACCGTACAATATTGGACACAATCAGAAGCTACAAACTCCTATCTATTTTTATAATTTATGTGCGCATTTTATAAGATTGAATGGATCGAGTTATATATTCTTTGGTACGGAAAGTAGTCTTTAATTGTTAATACTCTTTGGATTCACATAAAAATATAGCATAAATCCCCCATAAATTAACTTAGTCTGAATTAAGCAAGATACTCTTTGAGTTAAATCAAATACCTAAATATTGATAAATATACTAATAGAATTTGTAGTATCAGGGCGTTAATATTCACATAATTGTATAACGGTAGATTCTATTTCTTTTCTTTTTTTTTTTTAAATATGTAAAATTTGTACACTTTAAAACTGTATCTAAATATATTATTCCTAATTAATATTCTTAATACTACTAGTGGTAACCTAACCTTTATTCCCCTTCCAAAGCATATGCAATATACTAGTTGAAGGATACATTTACACATTCTAGTGATTACATTAAGCTAGCTTAGTGATCTCAAGAGCTTAATCACTATCAAAATCAGGCTAATCTATTCGAATTGAACCAGTTCCAAGTAAATCTCTCTCTCTAATTATGAAAAGGGTTAAATAAAAATATATTTTTTATGTTATGATCTCATGCGATAAGTTATTAATTAAACTAGTAGTGTAATGTTTAATGTTATATATGTAATAAGGATATTTGTAAATAATTAAACTCTAAATTAATTAACAATGAATCGCTACGTACATGATTAACCTTATATATATATATATATATATGCTGATCTTATGCGTCACGTATACAAATTCTGTCGGTATTAGTATCAAGATTCAAAAGTAGTGAAGCCCTAGCAAGCTAGCTAGCTAGAAAACTTTGAAAGTAATCCAAAATCAAGTACTGATCAAGGATATTAATTAATGGGGTTGACATTTGGCTGGCTAGCTGTTCGTACTATATATGGGGAATATATTCACATCTTCATTTTAGCATTTATTTATATGAAAGCGAGCGCGCTCGGAGAATAAAGAGAGTTGCGAATTTTGCGTACGTACGTGTGTGCGTGTCCAGGTGGAAGGATTGCGTTAGTAATTCAAAAGTCTCGTCAATTTAACTCCGTGTGGATTTTGTGTATGCCAAAAAACATTTTAATTAATTAACTCCGTGTGTGCGCATTAATATATGAGTGATCTGTGATTTAACCGAATAAAAGACACGTATATACGTTGCATATATATATAGGCCTGTTTACAAATTCTTCATCATAAAATATATTATATGTCACTCTTTATTATATATAACGTAGTAGCTAGCTAGCTAGTGTCGACATGTATATATATATATATATATATATATATATATATTATTTATGTAATTTCAAATCATTAATGTTTATTACTTTTAACCATTAAGATATATAGATTAAAAAAGAAAAGAAAGATAATCATGTGTACATAATCTTTTAACAATATCATAATTTTAAGTAATATATATATATATATATAATTTTTATTAATTAATTATTAATTTAAAGTTACAAACTACAAAGTATATTCCATGATATCAGAAGATCGAAAATCCCAATGCTGACATGCATGCATTTAAAAAGATGAAATGATCAAAGAAATAAGTTATGATTTGATCATGACTTTCTGATCTATCAAACCCCTAATTAGAGGCTTATTCTGCCTTAAGAATTTGACTGATGCCACTTGGTGTACGTTCGCGCCCGCGTTGTACACGCTATGCCTTTTAAAAAACAACACCAAATATTAAAGAAAAATCCATGCATGACTTTCAGCCCCTAAATCTTTAAGCATGCAGTCTTATATATATATATAGTATTAATTCAGATGTAGAAAATTTCAACAAGAAACTATTACTTAGATTACTTGGTCGTTTGGTAAATTGTCACCAAGTCAGAGATTGGAAACCGAAAGAAAAAAGGGATATTATATATATATATATATATATGCTTTAATTTGATATTATAAAGCTAGCTAGCCTTGCCTGCCTTGGACAACAATTAATTAATTAATTAATTAATTAATTATAATCTCAATATTTGACTAATTTATAAGCTTATATATAATATAATACTTACAAATGGCTCAACTCTTCTTCCTCCACTTATAAGCTGCAACGAGCGGTATAGTAGTAGCTACTAACCTCTGATCTTCACGGTTACATGCGGCTCATGCACGTTTACTCAAAACATAATAATAAGTAGTAATCGGGCAAAGAAGTTGGATTCACGTACGTAATAAGTAGTTTCTCTCGTGATCATGATCATCATCAACTCCGACGTCGTACAACGTTGGCTTTATATATATATATATATATATATATATGGCCGTGATCAGATAGCCCCTGATCTAGCTCTGATCGGTTGGCCTCTTTTTCTTGCATGACCGACCTACAAATTATTAGCAAAAAAGAATGAGAAATACTAATATTGCTTGCAATGACATGGTCACGTACATAGCCGGCCCATATATGATATATTATTAATATATCTGCCGGATGCGAGTGCATGGGGCTCTCCGATTTCGAGGGAATTTAGGATTCCTGCAATGAGAAATGTTAGATCATATTCTACTGTACTTCACATAATTTATTTTTTTTCTTTTCAACCCACCACGTTAAGTGTGTTGGGACTTCTTCACACAGTAGAGTGTGGAGAAGATTTTTTCTCCTGCAGTACTACTCCGACCTTCACTGGTTGGTACAAACTCTTACTTTGTTTCCTCCCCTAGTACGTAGCTATAGCTATGGCTAGCTTGTTCATAGTCGTCGTCTAGAATCAAAGACGTTCACGTTTACTAAATAAAAAATAATCATCGATCCTTATATAACAACGTACTGAAAAATAATTGAATTACATAGGAATACATTATTCCTAATTTACTGATCGAAGGTATATATATATATATATATATATATATATATGCCTAATTTTTCCTTCATTTTTTCCACTATTCTCAACAACTAACGTACACACACGTACGTACATATATATATATATATATACACACCTGATCATACAAAAAAAAAGCCAAATTTAAGCATCTCTTTAAACCATTAATTTTTTATCAAAATTTCATCCTACAATTAATAAATTTAAGAAATATTGAAATCCCTACAAGTACTACAGCTAGCACACGCTATTATTGGACAGCTACTGTCAAACCAAACAAATATTGAAACTCTCACAATTACAGCACACATGACTGTTAGTAGACAGCCCATATTTGATTCTCTCATCTCAGCTCTCTCTCATCTCCCTTTCGGCTCTTTCCATCATTGATTCTCTCATCTCTCATTCATTTTTCTAGTTTTTGTTTTGATATTTAATTATTTGTAATGAGACACTCAAATTTGTAAAATTTTTTTGATGGGATTATGAAGTAAAACCGACAGAGACAATATCAATGAACCCACGGTAACCGGTTGAAATTACGCTGGCCGGTTTTACTCCCCCCCTCCCCCCACCTCATTTGGCCGGTTTTACCTCTAGTTATTCATACTGACTTATAAATAGAATTTTTCTAAACAAATTATATTAAAGATATGTCTTCGACCCAAATACCCTTAAATGCATCACACATTATCGAATTTTCCATTTTAAATGGCGCTTTCAAAATTTCCATTCGTTACAATATATCCCAAAATTGTGAGGCAAGCATCATGGGTTTCTAATTGAGATAATATTGGTCATTGACCCTTTACGTAGTCTCACAAACTCTTCTGAATAAAGTTGGGCGAACTTGTCAAGAAAATGCTTTTTCTTAATTAATGGAAAGAAAATGTAATAATTTTGATAACCTAAAACTAACTACTATCCAAATTGCATCCGGAGCCTTAGATGAAGTTGGAATCCAAAGATATATTCCTACTTTCATTTATGAATGGTAAGTGGTTGCAATAATCCCAAACATACTGATGTTTTATCTTCACTTGTTGGATAGTCAAACATTATTAAAAAGAGAAAAGCTATTCAAAATCGGCTAGGGGAACCGTGGGGGAACCGCTTCCCACGTGCCAGAACTGAAAACGGCACCATATTGTTTCTTTTTGGGTTTTGTTACGTACAACCGGCATGCGCAAACGGGATGCAATCGGCTGTACATGGCAAAGCTTATGTGAAAGAAAAATAAATAAAAAGAAAGCAAAAAGGCTACAAGAATGGAGGTCCTGCAAAAAGCAAAAAGGCTACGAGAGAGATCACTGAAGCAACTAGCAGACATCGATCCAAAAAATAATAGAAGAAAAACAATACAAGATAAAGAGTAGCAACCAAAGCAGTGAATTTCAAATCTCCACAATCTTCTTTTACCATAAAACACACAACTTTCCTAGCTTTTCTTTATCCTTTTGTTTTTTTTTTTTAAACAATCATGTGTTGCTTCTTGTATCTTGAAGGACCTCGACCCCAGTTCTGAGATCCTCACACTAGGACTCACGGCCATGGAGCTAAATCTTGAAAACCCATTGACTAATTTCCACGAACCCAACTCCGACACAATCGCTTATCTCTTCCTTCTTGAATGTGATCACATGCCACTGGAAAACTACTTTCAGAGTCTCCAAACCAACGGTTTTTATATTTCTGTTCAACATGAAATCATTGCTGAAATTTAAAAGGTGTTCATTCTTTTGCTCATGTTAATTTGTTGGGATATCTTTACCTTTTTATCGGAAGAGGAAAACCTATGATAAAGGATTCGTGGAGACCAGATCTGAGTAGAGAAGAGAATGGGTTGCTCTGAGTGGAGATGATGAAGGGGGCTTCGATGGTGGCTTCGTGGAGACCAGGTCTAGAGTGGGGAAGAAGAAGGGAAGGGGTTGGCTTCGTGGAGAAGACGTGGATTTTGAGAATTCAAATGAAAAAATCAAAATTTGTAAAACAGAAACCATGGGAGAATTGCTAATACACTATTTTCTTTGGATAAATTAATATACTAATTTTTAATAAAATGCAAAAGGAAATCAAGGGAGAGGAAATCCCAAAAACTGAAAAACAAAAAGCCATAGATGAAATGTCTAAAGAGAGAGAGGCGAGGTTGCCCGGGGGAGAGAGGCGAGGTTGCCCGGGGGAGAAAGGCTTGCAGTCAGTAGGAAGGAGAGAGAGGTGAGGTAGCCTGGGGGGAGAGGCTTGCAGTCGGTGGGAAGGAGAGAGAATGGGCAGAGAGAAAAATGGGTATCTAGCACGAGCGAGGGGATAAAATGAAAAAGAAGGGGGAGTTTTAAATTTTTACCCTTTGCGGCGAAAATGTATACTTTTTGTGGCGACTATAGTTGCCGCAAATAATTTTAGCCAATTTTTCCATCATGTGAATTTGGTAACAAAAACTAATTATTTGCCACCAAATAAAACTCGCTGGAAAAAATTATGTCCCAAAAACCACTATTATTTGGCGAAATTATTTGCAGTGATATCATTTTCGCCGTAAAAAGTAAGAATTAGCGGCACTTTCTTATTGGTCAGAAATGAATCATAAAAATTAATTTTTGAGACAATTTCTTTCCCTGCAAAAAAAAATGGTCGCAAAAGGTGACTATTTGCTACCAAATAAAACTTGCAAGAAAAAATTATGTCCCAAAAAAATATTATCTGTAAACTTTTTCTAATAAGCTTAATTTTGTTGGAAAAGTAAAAAAATATAATGTGCAAAATTTTCTGATGATCTTAATCGGTGAGAAAAAAACCTTTAATTTTTACAAATTGTAACTCTTGACAAATAAGAAATGGTCTAATATAATTATTTCCGGCGAGATTTTTCTGACGACGTGAATTTGGTGACAAATTGTAATTATTTGCAATCAAATTGGATTCGCGGGAATTGTAAATTTTTTGTGGAAAAAAGTCTTAAATTTTCATAGATGAAAACTCGTGACAAATAAAATTTGGTCCAATATAATTATTTGCGGCGAAAATTTTCTAACGATGTGAATTTGATAGCAGAATGTAATTATTTACTACCAAATAGTATTCACGGGAGTTGTAAATTTTTAGTCACCAACCAATTCCGTCACTAATAAATGCATATGTCATCGTAAAAAATTATTACATGCAAATTTTTTCTGATGAGCTAATTTTGTGGGAAATAATCTTTAATTTTCACAGATTGTAACTCGTGACAAATAAAATGATCCAATATAGTTATTTGCGACGAGAATGACGTGAATTTGATGGTAAAACGTAATTATTTGTTATCAAATAGTATTTTTGAAAAAATTTTATGTCTCAAAAACTAGCATGCACTGAGCACATTTGAAAGGCAGAGTTTGAGCAGCCAACGAGCAAGTACGTAGTTAGTGGCCAATAATGCCCTTAGTTGATGGCCAGTAGTCCCCAGTTCTCAACAATTTTTGCTTTTTTTTTTTTTCCTCTCATATGCTTTGGCTTGAGTGGGTTTAATTTATTAAACGAGTAGACATGAAATACTTAATAATTTTTTTTTGACAAAGAGTGGGATCGTATGGTAGAGTTGAAGAGGTAGGAAGAAAAAAAAGAGAATGGAAGAAAAGTAAAGAAAATAAATTCTGAGTTAATGCTCTCATGTTTTGGTTTTATAAAGAGGCAGACTTTTTTTGAAAAATCATTTTCTACTAATTATTTTACGTTAAGTATGTCATCTTATCGTTATAATTAATAAAGAGTGGGAAATTTGTGGTAAAGGTAATAGCTAGAGTGATCTCCTATGTCTCCTTTATAACTTAATTAATTATTTATCAAAATGACAATATATATATATATATATATATATATATATCATTAAGAATTCAAAGGCCAAATGGTAGCTAGGGGGCATTTTAATGGTGATGCATGGATAGTTCATAGAGTCACTTAAGATATTTGGATTATAAAATTATATAATTTTATCTCTATAACTAACCCAATTGTAAAAATTATTTGGATTATAAAATTATAGAGAATATTCAACCGAAGTTAGACATATAAAGAAGTATAATGTTGTGTGTAATCTCGTACAAATAATAATAAATAATGCCTGACTTATTTTAGATGTCTATTTTTACAGAGTAATTCTACATACAACCGTGAAGTGCGTAAACGTAGCGTAATCTCTTTGAAAAAGAGTGGAGTCCACTATTAAAAAATTAATTTTTTTCATGTGGGTCTCATGTTTTATTTACTTTTTTCAAAGTGATTACGCGGCCGTTGCACAATTCATGGTTGTAAAAATATTTTATCATTTTTACATGAGTAGTACTATATGTATTTACAATTTTATGTACATAAATACGACTCGTATTGTCAGTCTTTTTTAAAATTCAAATTTTAAATTTTAAATTTTGTAACTTTCAATATATCAATAACTAACACAAAAAAAAAAAACTTTTTTATAAGCTTTTCTTAATTAGAGTTAGAATTTTTCTTTTTACATAGTAAAAGTCTAAATCCTAAGATTATGATAATAACTCTAAAATAAAGATATATAACACTATTTTAAAAAAAAAAAAGAAAAAAAGAAAACCAATTATATCATGTTAGGACGTGTGGGTGAGCAGCAAAATGGACCGTGGGCCGTCTTGATCAAAGAAAGCGAAAAGATCTGCCGCGGGCGCAGTGTATATTGGTGGCAAATAATATATGAAAACTGATAGCATGATATGATTGGAGATTATATTCCATACCCGACACTGAGAGGGAAGCCAAAGCCAGCGAAACTCCATAAATAACATAATTTATAATTACATATTTATTTATTTTTATAATATAATATAAATAAATAAAGAAGAAAAATCCTTTGTAAACTAGCTAGCACTTGCAGACTCTGGCTGGAAAGTTGCTCGAAACGACGGAGAAATAAATAAATAAAAGGCGATTTTCTCAATATTAACATCCCAAAAGTTAAAAACTTAAAACCAAAAGCTCTCCTCTTCCAGTACGCTTCCTCCCCCTCACTCCCTCTTTCCCTAGGACCCTCTGCCTACACAGCTCTCTCTCTCTCTCTCTCTCTCTCACTTTTACCCTGTAGACTTGCCGGCAAGTTGCCGTCTTTCGGCAAATACATATATATATATATATCCACACACACTTCTCCATACATTTGAACTATTATTTCCCATCTTCTTCAGTACTTTTACACAAATCTTCAAACCCAAGTTTCTCTCCTCCTGTCGCTCTCCCACAAGCATGGTTTCTCCTCCCATAAAAGTTCTCTTTTCGTCCAAACTTGTTCTTTAGGAACAACCAAAGAGAAAAGCGTGTCTGAATTTCTGCCTGATCAGTACAGGCCAGACACGATGATTCTTCGAAACCTGGTTCTTCTTGGGATTACGATTGTTTGTTTTCTCGTGGTGATTCGGGTGCTTCTGTTCAAGACAGGATTGATTTACATCGTGAAGAAATGGTGGAGATGGATCGAAGATTGCTTTCATGTGCACCAGTTCCTCAAAGTACCCGAATTTAATGAAGGCATGCAGGAGAATCAGCTTTATCGGAAGGTTTCCCTTTACCTTAACTCCTTGTCTACCCTCGACGACTCCGATTTCACCAATCTGGTCACCGGCAAGAAGCCAAACGACATCGTTCTCTGTCTCGACCCCAACCAGACCGTCGACGACAACTTTCTCGGCGCGATAGTAACCTGGAGTAACGGCGACAAGGTCGAGAGAAAGGATTGCAGAAGCTTCGTGTTGAAGGTCAGAAAAGCGGACAAGCGCAGAATCGTCCGGCCGTATCTCCAGCACATCCACACGGTGGCTGATGAAATCGAGCAGAGGAAGCAGCGAGACTTGAAGCTCTACATGAATGTTAAACGAAACGACGACGATGGCATCGGCGTCGATCATCATCCCCGCGGTGGTGGCAACGTACGGTGGAGATCCGTTCCCTTCACGCACCCTTCGACTTTCGATACCATCGCCATGGAAGAAGATCTCAAAAACAAGGTAAAGTCCGACCTCGAATACTTCCTCAAAGCCAAACAGTACTATCACCGACTTGGCCGTGTTTGGAAAAGAAGCTTTCTATTATATGGGCCGTCGGGAACTGGGAAATCGAGCTTCGTGGCCGCCATGGCGAATTTCATATCCTACGATGTCTACGTTATCGATCTCTCGAAGGTTTTGAATGACTCGGATCTGAATTTGCTTCTTTTACAAACGAAGAGCAAGTCCATCATTGTAATGGAAGAACTCGATCGGTTTCTGAAGGAGAAATCAACGGGTGTGAGCTTGTCCGGCGTATTGAACTTCATGGACGGGCTATTAAACTCGTGCTGCGCCGAAGAGAGAGTGATGGTTTTCACGATGAACAGCAAGGAACACGTTGACCCAGCTCTGCTTAGACCCGGTCGTATAGATGTTCATATCCATTTTCCTCTCTGTGATTTTCTGGCCTTCAAAACCTTGGCCAATAGCTACTTGGGTCTCAAGGATCACAAGCTCTTCCCTCAGGTGGAGGAGATTTTCCAAAGCGGGGCGAGCTTGAGCCCGGCCGAGATCGGCGAGTTGATGATTGCCAACCGGAATTCTCCGAGCCGGGCTATAAAATCGGTCATCACGGCTCTGCAAACCGACGGGGACGGGAGGGGGGTCGGGAACGTTGGGGGGAGGAAGTCCGTGGACGAAGCCGGAGTATCGTTTCGCAGTAACGAAGCCGGCCATACCGTTCGGGAGTTCCGGAAATTCTACGGTTTCTTGAGGATGAAAAGCAACAAAGTCTCACATTCTCAGTTGCTCGATGACGACTCGGCGCACAAGGTGGAAGGCGACACGACCGCATCCGAAACGCCGAAACGTTTCGGGTAAAAATATCGATCTACCCTACGTTTTTTGGACATGTCGAATCTCCTTTCACTAGGTTCACGACATGTAGCATTAAGTTAGATAGACATAATATTCTAGGGACATCATTACTTTGGGAGCCATGAAAAAACACAAACACAAAAAGCAAAAGGCTTTAAAGCCAAAACCACTATTTTTTATATTTATTGGTTGGATGTTTTGTTGGATATAAAATCTCAATTGATATATGATTCTGTAATGTTTATATATATATATATATATATATATATATATATATTAAAGGGTTGATGGGGGAGTAAGTTTGCTTTTGGATTGTCTTGATCAGTTTGTAAATAATGACAACATAGGCTTGGTTATTGATAGGAATAGGATACAGCTGAAAGACAACACCTGCTTCCTTCCTTGATGTACAGAGTGAGTTTGATTAAATTTGTTTTGTTTTTCTTTGTTGTGGGAATAAAATCATGTTACCAATTCCAACGAAGTTATTAGGTCATTTGAGTGATGAATCTTTCTGGTAACTTTTTTTTACTTTTTATTTTTTATTCCGAGAGGGGTCGAATCCAAGACCTCCAGTTTGGAGGAGGCTTGGATGTTATGCCATTAGGTCATATGCCTTTGGCCTTCCTGGTATTTATATTTGAGTTTTAAAGCATCATCTAAGGACTTTGTAGAGTATTTTTCTGTAGAAGAAGAATGTTCACTTCAGGAAGTTCTTTTCCAGTGTATACATGTGGATATAGCGGAAATGATGCAAGTAAAGAGATCATCTTTTCTTTCCTTTTTTTTTTTTTCTCCTCAGATAACGAATTTTGCTTGTTTTTACCTTAAAATATCCGGGATCCAAAGGGTTTCCTTGAGATGCTGTCGAAGGAATCCCCAAATACTCATGTCTCAGCACAAGTTTTGTGAAGTCCTATACTAAAGTTGAGTATATGAAACTAAACACGAAAAAAAAAAAATGGAATCAATCTTTTAACTTAAATACTTTTTTTATATTTAGAAAAAAAATAAAAAAAATCTGTTATTTCTTTTTCACTAAACGGTGCCATTCCCCTTCCTGCTCAGAAAAAGGTATCTGTTTTCTTGCTCTCATCATTGGTGATGATGTAATTTGTCCCCATTTGATAAAGTCAATTTGTCCTAAGTCACTGAGTCAGCCGATAATCGTTCATTTTCTTCCTCTATTTAACTATTTATATCAATCCTTGACATCCATCCTCTGTTTGCTTTGTTTTGCTTTTATAAGCATGACAGTTGGTCTCACTTCTGCAACTGAAGAGATCAACAAAACTAGATAGGCTTTTTATTGTGAGTAATTTTACATATAATCGTGAAATCGTGAAGTGTGTAAATATCGCGTAATTATTTTAAAAAATAGTGGAGTCCATTGTTAAAAAAATTAATTTTTTTAATATGGATCCCATATTTTATTCACTATTTTCAAAGCGATTATGCTGTGGTTATATAATTCACAATTATAAATATATTTTCTCTTTTATTATATTACAGTAACGTAACTGTTAAAGGGTACGTTGCAATTGCACGTCTTGCCGAAAATATCAATGTTACTCTTACTTGTAGATTTTGTACCTCTAGTTATATGGATAACTTTGAGGGACACTCATTAAACCAAATATCATTTTCCTTATATGTGTATGTATAAAATATTTAAAGTAATTTTATATATTTATAACTTAAAATAGACAAATCACTTAAAATATATGGTGTGACGTCAAAATGTATATAATTGGAATAATAAAATCGAAGATGGAAAACAACTGACCGATAAAGAAAAAATGCAATCATGGAGAATCATAAATTTGGACTAAAAGCAGAGTGCCTAGCTGGAATGGGCAAGCATATATTCTGCCACCCTATACTGGTCTTCCACCGTCGGTCGCTGATTGAGTTGTTCCATAAATAAAACCATTTCAAACCATTCAATTCCCAATTTACTCATATTCTCAAATAATAATAATAATAATAATAATAATAATAATATTATGCAGAATCTGTGTAGAAATTATTGAGTTAGTTGTAGAATCATAGAAATAGTTAAATTTATAAAATGAAAAAAAAAAAATGGAATAAAGCAGCTTATACTTTGAACCATAAATAGAATCTTTAATAAATAACAATATTAACGCCTTGCCGCACACTTGATAAATCTTGCAAATTTCTGTGTTACCGATCTATGAGAAATCTCCCAAATTCTCTAATGAAGATAATACTAAAAAATCTGTATATGATATGCCAATGTATAAGGGTGACAATATGTGATATGATTCGTGAATTCAACACGAATATGATATTAAATTAATGATTTTAGATTTGATATAAATGGGTTCGGGTAAAAACAAGTTGACTCATTAATACACGATTAATAAACGGGTCAACTCGTTTAATTCGAAATCAATTAGCAGTAACCCGTTTACATTTTATTTTAAAATTATAATTTTATTATTGTTGAGTTGTTATATTGATATTTCTCAATATGTATATTTTTTATTGTTGGAATTGTAATTCTGGACCTATACTCATATTTATTATTAATGGGCTTGTAATATTGATTTTATTATAAGCTAAAATCTGAAAAGTATTAATATTTTTTATTAATTCTAAACCTATAAGGCTATACTCGTATACTAATATTTTTTTTTTGAGATATTGTGGCTAATAATAAATATAAATTTTAATTTTTATGTGAAATTATATTAATCAAGTCAAATGTGTTATGCATATTAGTTCAACTTATTTACATGAAACATATTGAAATGAGTTATATTATGTTGATTTATTTTTAATTAATTATTATACGAGTAAAAAATAGTGACAAGATACGACTCATTATTTAAATGTGTCATGTTAGGATTTGAATGTCTAATTTGTTTAACTTAACGGCCGTGTTCTGGTTGATCCATATAATTAAATAGAAAAATAATACTTGCAATCGTGAGTGTGCAAGCGTCGTGCAATCGCTTTGAAAAAAGTGAATAAATATGAGACCCACATGAAAAGAAATTAATTTTTTAATAGTGGACTCCACTATTTTTCAAAGCGATTGTACGGTGTTTACACATTCTACGACTATATGTAGTATTACTCAATTAAATATTTATGATTTAACACGTACGATATGAACAAATCGTCACCTCCTACCGACGTGCGTTTACAAAAACTAAAAGATGCTTTTAACTTTAGATGAAAATTATTAACTTAATTAGATATATTACCTTTCTCTCAAAACTTTAATTTAATGGTGAATATATGAATATAATTTGAATCATAGAATGGGGAGAGAATGATGTTCCATGGAGAATAAAGTGGTTGTTAAGAGGTTGAGGTGAAAATAGTGTTAAAAAGCAGATTAACCAACTGATTGCACCAATAATGCGCATACTATTCTCAATTGAAAGCCACTACGTCATTGAGTTTTGGTGATTCCTTATGTTTGTTGAAACATGTGGTTGTTAATCATCTCAAACCGCGTACCTATGTTATATGCTTGTTATCGAGTGTCAAATTGAAAGTTTTGGACACAATTCCACTCATATTAAATATTATCTAATATTATGGATCATAGGAGTATTATAAGAAAAAACGAGTATTTATGACGGATTATTTGTTAGAATAATGATTATTTATGACGAAAACACTAATTTTAGCATAAAATAATCATTTTTACAAAAAATAGCATACTACAAATAATCAATTTTCTTATAATGAAGTCTCGAACGAAAGAAATAAAAAAAAATTACTTTTCAATTTTGTCATTCTTAATCATACTTGAAATTATTTAAAAAGTAAGGAGTTTAGAGATGACACACATTGACTCTAAAAAAAATTAAAGGATTTTCTAATTTTGTTATTTTCAATCACATTTTTATTGATTATTATTCAATGTTGAATAAAGAAATATATTTAAAAATAAAAAAAATTAAAATAAAATATAACATTATTTTTAAAGAATTAAAGAACAAAACAATTTCCTTAAAAGAACGTTAAGAAGTTGGTACCAAGCACAAGCAAGAGCACATGACCACGCATGAACATCGACGTTTGTTTCACAAAGATGCGTGCATTGCGGCCAGATGCTAATCAGGTCTGACAGTCAGAGTGTTTTGTTTTGTCCGGAGATGTAGCAACAAGAGAACCCGTTACGACATGGGTGAAAGTTCCATTTTTTTTTTAATTTTTACTTTGACACATGTCAAAAAGGAACATGATGTCATTGACGTTGTTACTTCTCAAAAGACGAAACCATTCATTACAAAATGGGTAATATTTTGGTGGTTGTCGGAAGAAAGAAAAATATCCTTTTTTCCCCCCAACTTTTTTTATATTCTCTGGTTAGTGATAAGTTATACATATGCAACTCTCTCTTTGGCTTCTTAGTTGTCACCAAATCACACCTAATTCATCATTACGTTTGGTTTGATTTTGAAGGATGTAAATTGGGTACTTGCCCAACAAACTTCTACTTCACCAAGATGACAAAACAAATACACCAAAATATTCACAACTAATGATGGATACAGATCTTTTTTTTCTTTTCTTTTCTTCTCTTCTCTTCTCTTAAAGATTTTAGAATCGTTCGAGGGTGATGCATGCTCGAATATTTTCCGTCCTACCTACACCAAGCTAAAATGGTTTTTTAGTACACCTAATTCATCATGTATAGATAGATTGTATACATTGTTAGAGATAATATCAATATCTATGACAATACTTGATTTGATTATTAGTTTTGTCTTATATACATACTTGATTTTTAATTATCATGAGACTTTTATTATAAGAATCTCTACTTTGTATTCATTTTACTAATAAATAATAAAAAATAAGGTCAAATCAAAAAAAAAAATCTCATTTTAATATTGTACTAGGATTGGTAGAATCTCATTTTATATTTTCGATTTTTGTCATGAATCTAGGATTGGTAGAATTTATATAATTTATAATTATATGATATGAAATTGTATTAATAAATCAATCATTTGGATATGCTTAATTCTAATATAAATCGAAAAGAGTTATTTTAATCTATTCAACATAATTAATTTATTAAAAACGTTGCGTCGGTGAGACGATATAACACTTTTATTATATGAAGTTGTTTGACATGTTTAATTAAATAAATCGAGTTAGGGTTGAGCCATATGGGCTCGTACCATAACTATATGACTCAACCCTAACTTGACACAACACAAACTTGATTTGTGAACTCGAATTGCTACACGTAATTGTTGAAACTACATATATTCTAATTCAGATTATAGTCTTTTTTAATGTGCTTTGTGTAATTTTCTTTCATAAGGACATAAAATATGAGCATGAATGGATAAAGGCTGAACTTTGTTAGTTAGTGTGGATACATGAGTTCCCCATGCCTAGACCTTGTATTTAAGTTACTCCTCCATCTAAAACCAAAAACACAGCGTTATGTTGAAATGATGGAACCTCTTTTACCTCATGTTTTGGCCTATTAATGTTAAGATCTATGCAACTATTTGGAAGACATTCTATGTGATGTCTGCCCTAGGGCTGCGTTTAATGCTTCCTCTACGCTCTTATTCATCGTTGTTGACGGCTTCTTACATGCGATGCCTGGTTCTCTCCATTTTGTTTTCGCCTAGTTTGGGAACACAAGTATTCTCAGCTATTTTCAGATATTTTCTTTACAAATATCATTTAACACACAACATTTTTTAATTTTTAATTTTTAACTTTTTCATCTAATTAATACTTAATTATTACAAATTTTCTAAACTCCCAAACAAAACACAAAAAAGCAATATAAATTTTTCAAATTTCAAAATAAAAATAATATTAAAAAATAATATTTAGGTAATTTTTTAATTTTATAATAATTTTATTCAAAATTTTCTATCATTTCCTAAAACTCAATAAAACATCTTAACTCAAACCATTTCGTTATTATTCACAAATTAATTCACTACTATTCACATATATTTTGAGACATTAATTTTATAATTTTTTTATTCAATTTTTTTCTCTATCATTTTTACGTTAATGCCTCACCTTCCAAGAGAAAAGATATTTGCAACCGTCACGTAATCGCTTTGAAAAAAATGAATAAAACATAGGATCTACATGAAAAAAATTATTTTTTTAATAGTGGACCCCACTCTTTTTCAAAGCGATTACGCAACGGTTGCACACTTCACGGTTGTATGTAGAATTACTCCACCTTCCAAACGTGGGGATCTTACTCACAACCTATCTCATAGGTTGTTTGTTTGTCTCTCCACCAATTCTTTGTTATGTCGCTGTGAATCATGAGTTCGCTCACCGTCAAGGCAAGTTCAGGATTCGATCTCACCTGCCAATTGGGTTCTTCTTGGGCTGGGCCGTTGGATTTTCATGGGCCTCGGCAGCCCATATTTCCAGCACTCCACTGACGACGGGAGAACATAGTTGAGACCTGAGAGGTTTGGTTATTTTCACTTTTTTTTTTTTTTTTCCTGGTTCCAAAAAGGGTTAAAAAAAGGTAGAAGAAAGAATAAAGAAAGATAAAGCTACAATTGAGTCTTCTATTCACCACCGCATATCCTATACTTTATGAAAAACACTCTCATATCTTATGAAAAATACATCCACACTCTATGAAAAACTTATAGATGCGGAGTGTGAGAGTGAATAGTAACTGATGCATAGTAAATCCAGTGAAAATTATTAACCCAGGCCGACCAACAGGGCTGCTTTAAATTCTGGGCTGAGCTTTAACATCAAAGCCCATGTACATGCCAATGCTTGCTTGATCAGCTTTCCCTCGAAATGATTTCCAGGTCTAAAAAGAGAGTAGCAACTTCAGTGAAAAGTTGATATTAAATTCTGTGGTTTTTTAAATGACTTAATTACACTAAATTATTTTCAATAATACATTTGAAAATATAAAAACAAATTTTGAAAATGGTCAGACCATCTGATCTTGAGGGTGGACAGCTAGCTCCAAATTTCTTTGTTTTTTATTTTAATAATTCGATTCATTGCAAGTATACTTTTTATTTTTCCACAAAGAACTGATGTGTCAATTTTCTATTAATGGATATAAATGACCTAATTAACATCATGCCTTGATTGAAGTTAAATTCAATGAGTGGGAGACAATTAATTTATGTTACTAATAATTATCTACTAGAAGTGCTATAGGATTTTATAAAAGTAAACCCACAATCTGATATGGTTTCATGTGATCTGTAAGATATACTTTATAATAAAAGTAAATTTACAATCTGATATATCACGTCAAGCCACAACAATTTATGTGTTTATTTTTATAAAATTATGTGGCTAAAGTATTTTCATTACCTAATGATCAGAGTGAAACGAGTATAGGTGTCCAAGGAATTAGTCGGGATAAATAACCTTAGATACCTTTATATCATTTTGGTTCATAATCCAATTTATATTTTGAATGATCTCAGATTTGTTTCCCCACAAATATTTAAAAGGAAAAGGTCGAATTGGCCTTTCCTAGTACATTAATAGTATAATCGTCCAAAAGATACCCACAAAAGACATCATAATCAAACCCAATGATGCTCTAATTTTCTTCTTATTATATGAACACCTAACAAGAGCATGCAGATAATTTCTTCATCTCACTAATTTCCAATTCAGAACCCGAAATGACATCAATCTTGGATCCTTTAAGCCCAATGGCATCACCAACACCACCGTTGGATCTTCCATTGCCACATTCCAAAGTCTTTTTAGAAACCACACCATAGATTTCTTCTAGCAGTCTAAAAAATGCAGTGTCCACGTTGTCACCACTTAGGGCTGACGTCTCAGAGAAAAAGAGGCCTTGGTTTTCTGCAAATTCAATAGCATCTTCAGTGGGCACAGCCCTCAGGTCCACGAGATCGGCTTTGTTGCCAATGAGAGTGATGACGATGGAGGTGTCTGCATGGGCCCTGAGTTCCTCCACCCACCTCGCAACGTGATCAAAGCTGGGTCTCTTTGTTATGTCGTATACCAGCATTGCCCCTAGTGCTCCCCTGTAGTATGCACTTGTCACGGCTCTGTACCTAGATATTTTGGTGAATTGTACACAATAGTAGATTTTAAGTTTTACTTGTGAAATTATGCATGGGCATTTTTCATTCATAGACATAGATGAGTAACTTCGTATGTTTACTACTTCAATGGACATCCTCTTAACCGTGTCACGTCAAAAAGTGTGAAATAAAACCACGAAAAGATTTTATAAAAATAGAGGATTGATTGATGACGATGGTGGGGCGGGCCCGAGAGGCACCGCTTCTTTGTCTGTATCCCCTTCTCATCAAATGTGGCCCTCTTGCCAGTCTGCCTAGGTGCCAATTCATCATTGTCCTAACACAACTATTTTAATGCCTTGTACCTAACATTTACATGGGATTAATTTTAGCATCCGTGTAAACTCCACGAGTCCATGTGCAGCTCATGTAATGTTGCAGACATTCTGTTTTCGTTTGGTTGGGAAGTGAATGTCTACCCAAGTGCAGGAGATGACTAGTGGCTTTCTCGATCCGGTAAAGGATTGCTTCGCGGCAAATGCTTGAAAACTTCTTTTATAATATGATGACAGATGAATCTT
Source organism: Juglans mandshurica (assembly GCA_022457165.1). Lineage (NCBI taxonomy): Eukaryota > Viridiplantae > Streptophyta > Magnoliopsida > Fagales > Juglandaceae > Juglans > Juglans mandshurica. The sequence goes on from CM039619.1 coordinate 39,284,531, forward strand.
CACACACATACTACAGCCAATTAAGTCTACTTGATTCTACCTACTGGCTATAAATACTTAATAATTTAAATATCACCTTATCTAATTCTACAAGTGCCTAATAATTTTCCAGTTATTGCAGGGCAGGAGCATTCTCCGATCAGCATAATGTTGCTAGATCCAATATTCATGGAATGTTAAGAATTCAGACAATGAGATATGATCACGAAACAAATCATTTGCTAAGTATGGCGAGAGAGAGAGAGAGAGAGAGAGAGAGAGAAAGAGAAGCAAACCTTTCTTGACCAGCAGTATCCCAGATCTGGGCCTTGATAACTTTGCCCTTAATGGTGACAGTCCTGGTCTGGAACTCAACCCCAATGGTGGATTTGGAGTCAAAGCAGAACTCGTTCTTAGTAAACCTGGAAAGTAGCTGACTCTTACCCACAGCCGAGTCTCCAATCACCACCACCTTGAATACATAATCAATTTTGTCATACGCATTCTCTTGGTAACTCTCAGTGCCAACCCCATTCATCTCTTGATTCATTTTCCCCACCTAGAACACCAAGAGCTGGAGCTGTATGACACTTGGAGACTAAATTTGATCTCAGTCCGAGTCTTTTTCAGTCTTGGGAGGTAAGTAGCAGTAAGTAGAGAGAGAGAGAGAGAGAGAGAGAGCCGGACAAGACTAGGTCATTCTTAAGTGCAAGGGTGGAAAGGGCAAGCTAAGTATGAAGTATGGTCTTGTCCTTGTCTACCCTTTTAATGCTTTATCTCAGTGGACGTACCATGCATTAGTTATATTTTTATGCAAAATGATTTAGCATGATTTGGGGGCAAAACACTGCCTGCCAAAAGCTGTTGATGGATTAGGAATTCTGGGGGGGTTTTGCCACTTTGATTAAAGTGCAAGTTATGTAATCTTGGCAGCAACCGCAATCCACGGCATTATCCACACGATTAGTGGCCCAGATGCTCCCTCTTTTATGATTGTTTGAGACGTGTTACCAAGTTGATTTCATCTTCAAAAGCCAAGGAGGTAGGCCCTTAAACATCGTATTTCTGCATTCTTAAAAGCAGAGCTTTTGAACATCAATTGTCATGCATACTTACATCCCATTTTTTGAAGATTTTATTCACTAATTTGCCAATTATCATTTATGATAATGTTGATCATCATTATCTTCAATAAAATGCTTTATACCATCCGTTATTGTTGAATTTGACAGATCAAAATCTCAAATGGCATCTAATGAAAGTTGGGTCCAAATCTCTTATTTTAGGCTGCGTTTGGATGTTGAGCTAAGTTAAGTTGAATTGAGTTCTTTATAAATAATAGTTAGTTGAGATGGTAGAGTGAATTTTGTAGGATCCACCTAAAATGAGTTTAAATGTATTTATGAGAAGTTGAAAAAGTTTATAGTTCTACTTGTAAATATGTTTTGAGTTAAGATGAGTTTAGTAATTTGAGAGTTGAGTGTTTGAATATTAAATTTAACTTAAAATTAGATTGAACTGAATTAAACTCAGATGAATTTAACAAAGAAACGGTCATGCAAGTGAGATTGCTGAGGATTTTGGATTGGAATGAGTATCCCCACCATTCCCTGACCCACAATACTAAACACAAAAACAGGAAACTTCTTAAAGCTGTCTTACGTGAGTGACATGTACAAAGTAGAGCTCCTAAATTTTGATCTTTCCACCGACAAAATTGAATAGAATGACAATCCTACGAATCATAAAACTATGGCCCACATCTTTAAGAGTGGAATGTTAACTGAGGGAGAGCTCTCAACTAATGCTCATAATTATGGCGACCATACATGCAATTTTTTTTTTTTCTGCTCTTTTTCCCCTTTCTGGTTGTTGTGGTAAACAGTACATTTGGTATGCCAAATTGTGGCAACTACACAGTTAAGATCAATGGCTGAGAGAGGAGAGATGAAAAATCCAAGCTCAGTCAATTTTCATAGCGCAATGTTAGATGCTGTTGCCTGGTTGCTTGCTCGTATATTTAACCATAACTAGGCTTTTTACCCTGTCTTGGTTTGGTCAACAATCCATATAATTGGAGGTGAGATACTTTTTTTGTGTGCATATTCTAACTACCGTCTAGTGCCTATGTAGTGCATTGGGGGAGAGATATGAGAATGATTGGGTAATGAGATAAGATGAGAATTTTATCAACTATAGTGAAATAGTTTGTAAATAATAATGAAATTGCTTGAGTTAAATAGATTTTATTGGGTTTTGGAAAATGAGAGGAAAAACTGAAAAAAATTGGATACAAATTATGTTATAAAGTTAAAATATTGTTAAAATATTATTTTTTAATATTATTTTTATTTTAAAATGAGATCATCTCATCTACGTGTCCAAATGATTCCTAAGTTTCAACCTCTAAAAATAGGGCGAACAATCCAACAGCTCTAGCTATGAGGAAAGATTCGTAAAATAAAAGGGGAAATGGTCATGAAAGATAAAATTAAAGTTACATAGGGAGCTAGTGAAATACTTGTAAGCTATTCTAGACTTCTGTCCGCAAAAAAGCATCTTAAACTTGGACAAGTAAAACCTCACTTCCATGATAACAAAATGAATTGAAACACATTACTGCAAATAAATTGAAAAAACAAAAAGAAGACATGGCCTTTAAAAGCCAAAACTCTTTTTATCACTATAAGAGAAAATGGTATTTGTTGTGAGCAAAATCGCCTCGAATAGAGAAAGTAAAATAAGGTGCTGTTTGGTCCAGTTTGGATATATAAATACTCTCAATCTATTTCATCTCATCTTATTTTATCATTATAACTCTCTCAAATTTTTATATAAAATATAATAAATAATTTAATTTTTTCAAATCTTAAAATAATAATAATAATATTAAAAAATAATATTTTAACAATATTTATTTAACTAATCTAAAATTATCTCACTTTATTTTATTTTATTTTATTTTATATTATCTTACCATCCAAACGAGTGAATCGATCTGAACTCTCGGCAAAAGAGATAGAGAGGCGGGTGGTCGAAATAACACTTACCTAAACCTAAAATGCCAGGACTAGGCAACAGGCTGACAATAGATAAGTCCGGCTTAATTGGCTTTACATAAAAAAAAAAAAAATTAAAAATTACCAAGCAGTAGTGAAAAGTGGAGAGACTTTGTCCGGTTTAGATTAATTGATTAATTGATTTTATTTTATTTAATTATTATAATTTTTTAAAATTTTCACATAAAATATAATAAAAAATTAAATTTTTTCAAATCTCAAAAATAATAATAATATTAAAAAATAATATTTTAAAAATATTTTATTTAACTTTTATATTAATTCATTTTATCTCAATTCACTATCCAAACAATATCTTAAAATGTGAAGTGTGAAGTGGGCAGTAAAGGTAAGAAAACAAAAATAAAAATAAAAAGTAGACGTGGCCATTTATGAGAAATTCACTTTGTCCATGAGAACAAGCGAAATTGTGTGTTTTTGTGTCACTCTTCTTCTATTTACTTGAAAAGAACTCTAAATTCAGTCAATTTGGCGCACCCCTTGCGCAAGAATTGACATAGTATGGCAGGTGTTTAATAAAACGGTGCGTCTTGGCATCAGGAGAAGGGCTAAGTTGCGGAATGGGCAGGGAACAAAATGCTGACAAGAATGAGCTCTTCCGGCTTTGCTTTAACGTTCGTCGCCTTTAAATGTAAGGGAGACCATCCAAGATTGACAGCATCGCGGAGGGAGTTGTACACGATCATGTCTTCGAAATCGTTAAAATGGAATGACAATTCTCCTCACTGTTCCGTAAGGAAAGGGAAGATACCACCATATCCGGAGTTTCGGTGGCTAAGATGAGGAAAGCCAAAGTCACCCAAGATAACAGCTTCATTCATGTCTGTACAATCTAAAAAGCTCAAGAATGGTTAGAGACTCGTAAGACAGAGTGGGTGCAAAGACAGCAACACACGATTCGTTCATGAGTTGTCATGTAACTTCTTGTTGTATTGTCGGTCATAGGACCTTTTAGGTAAAAAAAAGTCCTACATCGTTCCGGCCCAAAAAGTTAACCCTCAAGAAAAATGAAAAATAATAATATAATAATTGGGTACGAACAACATTATTCTACGCCTTTTTGAGTGCAAGAGATTGTTTCTGGGTTCTTTTTGAAACTGCAGGAATTTAAGGGCCATTGTCGGAGGTTAGAGTGTTACCGGTCAAATTTAATTTTGGATAAAATTTAAAATCGAATCGGTATGTATCGATTTTATATTTTTCGGTCTAGTTAAGTTTTTCGATTTTTTTAAAATATAAGTTATAAATTTATGTTCTAACTTACAAATTATAATTTGTAAATTATAACTTACATATTTAAGATTAATATTTTATGTTATAATTTATAAATTATAATATGAATACTCTATGATCACACAATACTAATATCTCCTATATATATAAGTGGCTATTTAACAGAGCCTAACGGAAATTCTTGTTTTCCGTTAGTGCTCTGTTAAATCACCGTTAGAGCAACAACTTCTTCCGCAGAACAACAGCTTCTGCCTGCAGAACAACAGCTTCTGCCTGTGCATAGCAACAGCTTCAACCTGCAGAGCAGAAAAAGGATGCAAATAAGATGAAACTGCTGGACTGCATAACTGAAAGCAGGAAAAAAATAAACTCAAAATAGCAACAGCTTCAACCTGCAGAGCAGAAAAAGTAGACAGCAAAACATAAAAAAAGTTGTTCAACCCAAATAAGCAAAACATAAAAAAAGTTGTTCAACCCAAATAAAAAGCATGCAACGAAAATAAGATGAAACTGCTGGACTGCATAACTGAAAGCAGGAAAAAAATAAACTCAAAATAACCTGCCTGCACAACAGCTTCAACCTGCCGAGCAGAAAAAGTAGACAACAAAACATAAAAAAAGTTGGTCAACCCAAATAACTGAAAGCAGGAAAAAAATAAACTCAAAATAATCTAATACTCAATGGATAATATGAAAAACTGCAAAACTGAGCTTTCACACCTTTGAAGTCTGTTTATTGGCAGTGTTAAAAAGCATGCAACGAAAATACATGAAACTGCTGGACTGAATAACTAAAAGCAGAAAAATAATCAAGCCAAAATAATCTAATACTCAATGGATAATGTAAAAAACTGCAAAAACTGAGCTTTCACATCTTTGAAGTCTGTTTATTGGTAGTGTGGCACGCCAAATACATTACTAATATGGAATCTTTTTCCTAGCTAACATGAGTATATGACTACTTTCTATGAAAAGGCAATAATAATTTATTTGAAACTAAGCTTATCTAAATCAAATCTTTACTACCTATGTCACAGTATATGCACCACTTTCACCACTTCCATACGTCACATTTGTTTCAAGATAATCAACATATTTTAGACTACTAAGCTTAATGCTTGCTTAAAAAAATCTGTTAATCTAACCCCATATGTTTAAAGACCATGTTTGCTTAAAGACCATGTTTTATTCTGTTAATGCTTGCTTAAAGACCATGTTTTATTCCATATACACTACTGATATGGCACCTCATGATTTAGATTCCTAAAAAATACACTACTGATATGGCACCTCACTTATTAACAAATATTCCATATACACTACTTATATTCCTAAAAAATAATTTATTTGAAGTCTGTTTATTGGCACCTCAAATACACTACTTATATTCCTCGTGATCATGCTTTACCTTTGATAAAAATGCATGGAACCCAACTGCACTGCAGTTTATGCATTTGAAAGGGACTTGTCAAAGCATGTTTACTGAGAAAGCAGGTTCAACCTGCAGATCAGTAAACATGCACAGGAAAACATAAACTGTGCATGCTGACATATCTGCCAAGTTATAAATGATAAAAATAATAAACCCCAAAAAAAAACATACAACGAAAAAACATCAAAATAGTCAACTGCTATAACTGTCAAAACCTAAAGGAGAACTGCAAATTTGACTAAAGGATATGAAAAACATGAAAGTGGTGGACTGACATTTCTGTCAAAACATAAAGGTGAAAAATAATAAACTTAAAATAACTTGATACTCAGTGGATAATGTGAAAGACTGGACTAAAAGATAAGAAAAAATAGGCATACAACAAAGAAGGTGCCAAACAAAAGCTGCCAAAAAACAACACTGCCAACAGCAAAAAAAAATTGCATTATCAGGCAGCCATACTTTCTTCAAAAAAAAAATCATGTCAGAAAGATTTTGAAAGATAAAATAAAAATTTACACAAAAACTGTACTCTTGCTGAAAACAAAACAACATATGCATGCATATTTGATGAGTTTTTTCCATATATGGTTTGGGAGTTTTTTTCCCTCGTGTCTGGGTTTGTTGGTTTTTCAGTTTTTACTTGGTCTTGCACTTTATAAAGATGATGTCTTTTGAGAGGCCAAACTAACCAAACCCAGCCACATATCCATTGCCTCACTTCGAACTAAACAAATCCTGATCTTTGCTACTCATACAACTTCACTTCCAACTAAAGAAATTCTGGTATTTGCTAAGGATCAAGCAAATTGTCATAGGTGAATAAGAATCAGTCAGATTGTGGTGTTCTCTTCTCTTCCATTATTTCCTTTAGCTGTTTTTCTATGTTTATTGCTGGTTTTTAATGTGATGATTTGTTTTTCAGCTGATTTCCCAGTTCTGTGAGGTGTTCTTGGGTGAGGATCAACTGCACATTTCTGGCTCTTATCTTAGTAAGTGTGTGTCATTATTTATTTTGTCCCCATGTTTGTTATGTAATTTGTTTTTTCCTGTTTTATTTACTTATTTATTGTTCTTTTGTTTTATACTGTTTATGATGCAACACTTTCATTAACGAAAGTGGTGCATATGTTATTCTGTTTATTCATTAATAGTACGTATGTATTGTGTGCTTTAATGTTATTTATTGTTATGCAAAACTTATTTTAGATCAAGTGATTTAATTCATGTTAAGATTTGTTTTCATCTGATTTCCCAGTTCTGTGAGGTGTTCTTGGGTGAGGATCAACTGCACATTTCTGGCTCTTATCTTAGTAAGTGTGTGGTATTATTTATTTTGTCCCCATGTTTGTTATATAATTTATTTTTCTGTTTTTTATGGATGTTATGCAAAACTTTTGTATGTTTACAGTATTTTAGATCAAGTAGTTTAGATAAATATTTTTTCTGCTTTATTTATTTATTTATTGTTGTTCTATTTTACTGTTTATTTATTTATTTATTGTTGTTCTAAATTCAACCTAGATTGTTTAGTGAATAACAATCCTCATAATGGCTATATATATATATATACAGATTTCACCAATTAACAGCACACGCCTAATTACAAAACCCTAATAACAGAAACACAGACACAATTATTAAATTAAAAACCCTAATAAAACAGTTACATAACAGCACACGCCTAATTACAAAGCACGTTTAAAAGAAACACAGACACAAAAATCTTAAATTAAAAACCCTAATAAAACAGTTACATAATATCATCAACCAGATTTAGATTTTGAGGTATTTTAAAAACCCTAATAACAGAAACACAGACACAAAAATCTTAAATTAAAAACCCTAATAAAACAGTTACATAACAGCACACGCCTAATTACAAAACCCTAATAACAGAAACACAGACACAAAAAATCTTAAATTAAAAACCCTAATAAAAAAGTTACATAATATCATCAACCAGATTTAGATTTTGAAGTATTTTAAAAGCACAAAAAAAAAAAAATACTTACCATGGGAATCGAAGACAAAGGGTGAGGTGAGGCCACGGTCCGCGCGAGGGTGGGTGAGTTCCGGGAGATGGATATGGCGGCGCAAGCCTAATAAAACAATTAGGGTTTTTCATCAACCCGATTTACATTTTGAAGTATTTTAAAAACATACAAAAAAAAAAAATAATAATAACTTACCATTAATCGAAGACAAAGGGTGAGGTGAGGCCGATGGACCACGCGAGGGTGGGTGAATGGCGGCGCAAGGTTCAACAACAACACTTAGGTCCGTGGAGAGGAAAGAAGAAAGAAGAAGAAGAAAAGATGGGAGAAGGGACTGGGTGGTTCGTGCGGCGCATCAGAGAGCGGAAGAATAAGAAGAAGAAGAAGAAGAAAGAAGGAGAAAGAAGAAATGGCGGAAGGGAGGGGATGATTGGTGCGGCGCCGCATGAAGAAGAAGAACAACAAAGAAGAAGAAGAAGAAATGGGAGGGCTCGGGTTCGTCTAGGGTTTTCATATTACATAGATGAAAACGACGCCGTTTCGAGGGCTGGGATTCCCTACATAATGCGCGAAAACGACGCCGTTTCAGAAGCTAATTCACTTCCTCTTATGCCCGAAAACGGCGCCGTTTTCGGATGGGCTGGGCTTGTCTATCTCTCATACGGGCTGCGGGCTGGGCTTGTCTATCTCTTATACGGGCTGCGGGCTGGGCTTAAAATCATACCCACAAATCGGCTGGGCTCCCCTTTTTCTCATACGGGCTGGGCATAAAATCATACCCACAAAACCCAATTCAAATAGATAATTATAAAACCACTATAAAAAGCCCAAACTCAAAAAAAAAAAAAAAATCAATACCGGCAATAATAATAATTAAATCAAAATAAAAGGCAATAATATATAAAAGACTATCACAAATTATATTTATAATTGTAAAGTAAAAAAACACTTCGCAATTTTTTTTAAAAAAAATAAATAATTACATTAAATTTTTATAAAAAAATATATATTTTAAAAAAATGATATTTTTAATATGGTTCACTGTTTTTTTATAAATGACTTAGGTGTAACTTATCTATTTGGAGCCAAAATTATTATTCTTTAATTTTTCGTCAACCTAAAAAGGAGGCAAAGAATACATATCTTTATTAGTCGAAAGTGAGCTTTATTAGACCTACTCAAAGAAAAAAAAATAATATCAACAATAATAATAATTAAATCAAAATAAAAGCCAATATAATATATAAAAGACTATCACAAATTATATTTATAATTGTAAACTAAACAAACATTTCGCAAGTTTAAAAAAAATAATAAATAATTACAAGATTTATATAAAAATAAATAAATAAATTTTTAATAACAGCTCTTACTCTTTTATAAAATAATTGCATTACGTTTAGACACTCATAACAGCATTAAAAACTATTTTTTGAAGATCATGGAAAACAACCATCAAAGAGAATCCCGTATAAAGATTTACCAGAAGAGAAAAAGGAAGAAGTCCGTAGAAAACAGAGAGAAAGATATGCTAAAAATAAAGCGTCTAGAAGCAGTTCTATTCAGTTAAAAGAGTCAGCTTCATTTAGGGATGATCAAATGACTACGTCAATTGATGGACCTTCAAATGATGATGTCCATCAAAAAGTGTCAAAGAGACAACGAATTTTCCGCGTTGATCCTGACATCGGAGAATCGGCTTCATCTCATAAAGTATGCGTTCTTTCTGATGTTAATGTCTGTGTGGTTGATTCAGAGGCGACTTCATCATTAAACAATGTGGTGAATCGTTCTGATTGTCCGAATGATTCTATGGATTTCTTGAGACGTAAATCAGGAAACACATACATAGATGAAACAACCATCTCTAATCAGCTTTCGATTCAACAGGTTTTCCTGAAATTATTTTTTTATTTTCCTTAAATTGAGCAGTCTTATATTCTTTTTCATTGAAGTCTCGAAACATTCTATTCAAATAGGCTCCATGTGTTGTTCGGGAAGAGTCAACATTTGAAACAAGTATACCGCCACCTTGTAGGGGTAAGAAACAAGTATAATTATACTATTCGTTCTTCTGATTCTATTATCAACTCTTGCCACTCTCCCAATAGTGTCTTTAGTTAGATCATTCAAAGAATTCGATGGGTTTACACCTATTGTGTTGTGTTCATTTTTTAACTCAATAGGTGGAAGGCATCGCCACTCTGTTGGACTTAGACAATTATTACAAGTCGTGCCATCTGAAGCATATTCTTTGCCATATGTGCCATGTTGCAGACATTGTAAAGCAAAACGTTTCTATCATGAAACAAAAGGATTTTGTTGTGCTGATGGGACAATTTCTTTGGTCACAAATGATGTCCCTGATCAGCTCTATGATCTTTTTACCTCCGACACAGATGAAGCCGTGCATTTTAAGACTTATGTTCGGACTTATAATAACAAGTTTGCGTTTACATCTTTTGGAGTTAAATTCGATAGAGATCTTTGCAGACGAAATAGAGGGATTTATACATTCCGAACTCAAGGACAGATCTATCACTATATCAATGATTTAGTTCCTTTAAACGGTCGTCCTTCTTATCTCCAATTGTATTTCTATGATACTGAGCATGAATTGGAAAATCGCATTTCTGATTCAGACAGAATGAATCCATCAATTATATCTCAACTCATCGATATTCTTCGCATCAATCCATACTCTGTGTTCTTTCGGTCTCTTGGTGATTTGCCAAATTTGGAAAATCAAGTAATTCATATAAGATCAGATACTGGCGTAGATCAGCGTGTATTCAATGCCCCAACATCTTCACAAGTTGCAGCAATATGGGTTGAAAATGAAGATGCAGATCAGTTGGGAGGACGGGACATTTGTGTCTTCAGTCATTCTGGTGGAAGTCATATAGTTCAGTATTATTTTGGCTGTTATGATCCACTTCAGTATCCACTGTTATTTCCTTTTGGGGATACTGGTTGGCATCAAGGCATTCGTAGGGTCAATAGAGGAAGTGTATTAATACGTGATGAAACAGCTCAATCAATAAATCCTCACCAATCAATGTCAGCAGAAGAGTTACTTACAAGAGAACAACGAGGTGAGAGTATAATCTTAATCTTCCTATTTTGTACTTAGTTTGTAGACGTCTAATTTTGTAATATTTCATTCTTCTTCAACTTTTGTAGCATTAAACAGAAAAATCAAGGACCCTATTGTTTCGTGTCGTGAATATTATTGCTACAAATTACAAATCAGAGAGAATATCAGATCAATTTTGTTGCTGTCTGGTCGTCTATTGCAACAATATGTTGTTGATATGTATGTTAAGATTGAGACGTCAAGATTAGATTATTTTCGTGCCAAACAACAACATATTCGATCTGAGTTATATCAAGGGATTGTTGATACCATTACGCTTGGGGAGACTAATGCTTCTAATGTTGGAAAACGAATCATTCTGCCTTCGTCATTTATTGGAGGTCCAAGAGACATGCGAAAAAGATATATGGAAGCAATGGCTTTAGTTCAACGTTATGGAAAACCAGACATTTTTTTAACAATGACATGCAATCCAAACTGGCAAGAAATTTCAAATGAATTACGCCCCCATGAGGAGAGTCAAAATCGGCCTGATTTGATTGCTCGGGTCTTTCGTGCCAAATTAGAAGAATTAAAGGATCGATTATTCAAAAGGCAGATATTTGGAAAAGTCTCAGCATATGTTTATGTTATTGAGCACCAAAAAAGAGGGCTTCCACATGCTCATTTTTTGATTATATTACAGAGGGATTGGAAACTCTATGCGCCTGAATCTTTTGATGAGATTGTATCGGCAGAAATACCTGATAAAAATGCGAATTTGCATTTACATAATGCTGTTGTCAAGCATATGATGCATGGACCATGTGGGGTGCTGAATCCAACAAATGTTTGCATGAAGAAAAATGGTTATTGCAAAAATCAGTATCCAAGAAATTTTGCACCGCGTACAACTGTTGGAAATGATTGTTTCCCAATATATAGGCGTTCTGACAATGGAATAACTGTGAATGTGAGAGGTCATAATTTGGATAATCGTTGGGTCGTTCCATATAATCCATATTTGCTTGCAACATTTGACTGTCACCTTAACGTCGAAATTTGCTCCACGGTAAAAGCAGTCAAATATCTATATAAGTACATTTACAAAGGGCATGATCGTGTTGCTTTTAATTTGGTTTCTGAACAAAACGATCAACAAATTGATGAAATCCAACAATTTCAATCGGCCCGATGGATTGCTCCACCTGAAGCTATGTGGAGAATATATGGCTTCATTGTTAATGAAATGTCTCCAGCAGTGTATAGCTTACATTTACATCTTGAGGATCAACACCAAGTAACTTTTCGAGCAAATGAAGACTTAATCAATGTTCTCAACTCTGATCGGTCTGCAAAATCGATGTTAACAGAATTCTTTGCATTAAACCGAGTGGATGAGAATGCGAGGATGTTGTTGTACAAAGAATTTCCAGAATTCTATGTTTGGAACCAACAATACAAAGAGTGGACTTGTCGAAAAAATAAAACTGTTATAGGTCGAATTGTTACAGCAAATCCATTTGAAGGTGAGAGGTATTATCTACGGATATTGCTAAATCTTGTAAGAGGACCTTTATCATTTCAAGATCTTAGGACAGTTGATGGTGTTGTGGCTCCAACATTTCGTGAGGCAGCAACTATGCGTGGTTTGCTACAGAGAGACAGCGGTTTAGAAGATTGTTTACATGAAGCATCTGTATATCAAATGCCATCCAGTTTGAGACGGCTTTTTGCAACTATATTAGTTTATTGTAATCCAACCAATCCGAGAGAACTTTGGGAACGTTTTGAACAAGATATGTCAGTTGATTTTACGTCAACTGAAGATTCTATGTTCAATGTAAGAATGCAAGTTTTGCGCTCAATCTCCTTTACACTTGAGTCAATGGGAAAAAACATTAATTCGTTCCATCTTCTCGATGACAATATTTGTTTCGATGATGACCAATTCGAATCTAGGGAAATTGATGATGAATTGGCTGTTGAAATTCCAGAAGAAGATATTGCTGCATTAGAAATCCTTAATAGTGAACAACAACATGTTTATAATGAAGTTTTGGGAAATGTTTTTTCAAATAGAGCTGCCACATTCTTTGTTGATGGCCCTGGTGGGACAGGGAAGACATTCCTGTACAAGGCACTTCTTGCAGCAGTAAGATCAAGAAAATTAGTTGCTCTTGCAACTGCTTCATCTGGTGTTGCTGCATCTATCCTTCCTGGAGGTCGAACAGCACACTCACGCTTTAAGATTCCATTAGATACTGATGAGCATAGCATGTGTTGTGTCAGTAAACAAAGTGCCCTTGCAAAGCTGTTGCGTGTAGCAAATTTAATTATATGGGATGAGGCCCCAATGTCTAGAAAACAACACATCGAAGCATTAGATAAAATGCTACGAGACATTAATGATTCAGAGTTAACATTTGGTGGAAAAGTTATCGTTTTTGGTGGAGATTTTCATCAAGTTTTACCTGTGGTTCGTAAAGGAACAAGACAAGAGCAAATAGACGCCAGTTTGGTTTCTTCCTATTTGTGGCCTACATTCATCAAGTTTCATTTAACTGAAAATATGCGAGCAAGATTGGATCCAATTTTTTCAGAATATGTGTTACAATTAGGCAACGGAGAGCCACCAATTACAGTTAATGAAACTATCAAAGTTCCTGATGGCATGCTTATTTCGTATGAAGATGACTGCACTTCTTTGAATCATTTAATAGATGCTGTTTTCCATGACATTCATGAATATTCAATAAATATTTCAGCTATGATGAATCGGGCCATATTAACACCAAAGAACAGTTATGTTGATGAAATAAATGCATCACTGATTCATAGGTTTCCTGGTGAGCTTAGACGATATTATAGCTTTGATGAAGCAATAGATGCATCTGAACAGTCAATCATGGAGGATTTCTTGAATACTCTAACTCCAAATGGACTTCCTCCTCATGAATTGTTACTGAAGATAAACTGTCCCATCATGTTGCTTAGAAATATTAATCCTTCAGAAGGACTTTGCAACGGAACACGCCTAATCAGTCGGGCTTTTGATCGAAATGTCATTGATGCAGAAATCGCAGTTGGACACCATAGCGGAAAAAGAGTCTTTATTCAAAGAATCCCATTCTTACCAAATGTTGATGAAAATAGTGGTTTTCCATTCAAACGAACTCAGTTCCCTATCAGATTAAGCTTTGCAATGACTATAAATAAGTCACAAGGGCAAACGTTGGATTTTGTTGGGATATATTTACCTCAGCCGGTTTTCTCACATGGTCAACTATACGTGGCTTTATCAAGGGCTAAGACTGCATCTACAGTAAGGGTTTTAATACGGCCAGTATCGACTGAACGATCAGAAAAGAACTGCACAAAAAATGTTGTGTATACAGAATTATTAAGATTAGCATGTTCAGATTAATATTATATAGGTAATGATCCAATTGTATAATTTCAGTTTAACTATTTAAACAAAATTACACATTTAATAGAATTCTCTTTTCCTGTATGTTTAATATTGTGTTCTTGAAATATTTATTGTGTTTTTTAATTTCCTTTGCAACTTTCTTTTTAAATTTAGTATTGGGTTTATTATACTTACATGTTTAATATCTTTGTATATGAACAGATTTAAAGATGAGGACGGTTTATACATCGATAAAAGATATCACTCCACATACAAGAAATTGGAAAATAAAAATGATCGTGGGAGAGAAGTCATCTAAACGAACAGGTCAACGCTCACCAGTAAAGTACCAAAACCTAACGTTGATTGATCCAGAGGTATAATATTTATTTCTATCTATTGTCTTTTATTTATGCTCAATTATTCATAACAATTTTTTGTTCGTTTCAATTTCTTATATTGTACAGGGAAATCGAGTGCAAGCGACAATGTTTGATAAAGATATTGACTCGCGAGATGATACTTTACATATTTTTCGGTCATATTACATCAGTAATGCATATGTGAAGCCACTTGATCCGAAGTATAGAATTGAAAAACATGAATACCAATGGATTCTAAATTCTAGAACGATAATTGAGGAAGTTCCGCAAGATGAAGAACAATTGGAGCCACCGAAGTACCAACTCGTTCCATTCAATGAATTAGACGCTTACAAAAACTCAATTGCAGAAATAGGTAATTAACTTTTTATTTTAGAATATTTGATTATCAATACATTAACAATTTAAATCTTATTGTTCAGATATTTTGGCTGTTGCAATCCACATCAAGCCATGTAGAGAGATAACTTCAGCATATGGACCGACAACAATTCAGGAAATCTATGTCATTGATCGAAGGTAAAAATATTTTTGGATAGGTCACTCTTTAGAATTATGTTTCGTTCTTTATTTCTTACATATTCTGATAATTCTTTTTTTTATTCCAATTTTGTAGTTTAAACCCCATATGTTTAACTATGTGGGGTCAATTTGTGCAAGAAGAATGCAAAAAAATCTCAGAACTAATAAAGACAAAGCCAGTTATACTTGGAACAGGAATAAGAGTTGGTTCTTATAATGGTATTTTTAATAATTAACAATATTATATTTTCTTTTATATTGTATATGCTTGCATTAATTATGATCTTTATTTCGAATGAAGGATTGTCTCTTTCATCGCGTTCTAAAAGCAAATTTGTGATCAATCCTATTCTTCCTGAGGCAACTTCATTGCAAGAGTGGTAATTATCACAAATACATCGAAGCATTTGTTTTCATACTACTTGAATATTGAAATCTCCATATTTTTATTTTCTTATGTTATATTTGTTTTTATAAATTTTAAGGGCGGTGGTTAATGACTTATTACTTGAGAGTATTATTGCAAGATGCTTGACATACCCGTCAACATCTCTGTCTTCTGTTGGTATTCGAGAAATAATCAAGAATTGTGATGTTGCTGAGTTCATTAAAAGTTTACAGCCCATGCAGGTAAAATCCTATTCTTTGTAATAAATTCAAATACTTATACAATCAATTCACCTAAAAAATTGTTTTAAATATAATGCAGAAAGCAAGATTTTGGATAAAGGCAAAGATAATTGTGGTTGATTTGCGCCAAATATTTTTTTACATGTCATGTATTGGCTGTAATAAAGGAACTGGGTATGATTACAATGATACCTTCCTTTGTTATCATTGCAAACATCAAAGCATTTCTCAACCACGGTATGTATCTTTCAAAGTTTTTGTTTTGTTTGACAATTTATTTGATAGATTTAATGTATAGTTTTTGTTGATTCTAACTTAAATTGACATTTCCATCAAATTTATAGTTGTCGAGCATATGTGGAACTTGATGATGGCACAGGAAGGCTATCTGCTGTTATGTTTGGTGAAGCTGTTGAGCAAGCATTCGGTTGTTCGGCAGTTGAACTGATGAATCATACTGGTGATGTATGTTTTCTTGTTTTCCATTGCTTTTATTATTGTGAGTAAAAAAATCTATCTTAGATTTTTTTACATGTTTACTACATTATTTTTGAGCATATTGACTTTCCTATCAAAAAAACAATTAAAAACAAATTATAACAAAAATTATTTAAATTGATTTTTATATACTTATCTGTTATGCCAATTTTATTTTTATTTATAACATGTATAGTAATTTAATTAAGAACATTGCATTTAAAGATTTGTGTTAATTTACAAGATATCAATTTTTAGCACATCTATTTTTAAAATTTTTATTAATCACGAAAGCCTATTAAAAATTTTCTTTGCAGGAGCATCTGCCATATATAGAAAATCTCGTAGCAGAAGTTTCACAAAAAGAATGGATGATTGAACTTTTGGTTGACCCCAATCGACTCAACCAACAGCAACACAAGAATTTCAACGTCGTCTCTATTGATGCAGTACAAGATGACAAGAATGATGCAGCGTAGTAAAAATATCAATGGACTCATATTTTAAACTGATATTTTTGTTAGTTTTGTATTAAACTTATTGGAGACAACTTTGCTAAAACTATCGATATTATAAATATGTGTTAGATTATGTTATATTCTAAACTAATGTCTCACCAAACTAGGCAAACGTGCTTTGCACGTTGTTCCGACCTAGTATATATATATATATATATATATGATCAAACAATACAAATATATACAATGTTTGCTGCATAGTGCACTGATATATGATATATAATTTATTATATATAAAAATTTCATATATAATTATATATTATATATAAAAGTTTAAAACTTATATATATACACATAATATTTTGTATAATATATAAATTATTTTTTAATATTTTTATATTTTTTTTTTTAACCAGTCCAGTCCAGTCCCGAAAACTATGGAACTAAAACCTGTCTGGATCCAACTAGTTTTCATAATATAGGAACCGGTTCTGGACCAGATTAATTCAAAACCGGGTCCGGTCTAGGCCGGTTTTCAGGTTTAGATGAGTTCTTCTATACTTAAGCCTATACAGTAACAAACACCACACACTGCCTACGTGGCTTTTATTTTATTTTATTTTTTAAAAATTGCTACAGTAAAACGAAGATGTTTTACTCAAAATTGAAATTCCCTTTCGAAACAGTGCATTCGAATATCATCTCTCCCACTCGGTTCCTGCATTCCCGTCCCTCCTTCTCGGTTCCTGCCGTCGTCCGCGTGCCATCTGCCGTCTTCTAGGTGCCGTCTGCTTCTGCCGTGCCGTCTGCTCAAAACCCAGCCTTCGAATCTCTCTCTCTCTCTCCAGCTCGGTTCCTCCTGATCCTCTACCGCTAATTAACAAGGTATGTATAGGGTTGGGACCGATCAAAAATTGAAGATCTATTCTTTTGAGTTAATTTCTTGTGTACACTGTTCTCAGATTAAGTCTAAGAAATAACCATTTAACAATTAAGCCTGACCAGTTAATTTAATTCACACATCATTGCGACTTGTAATGCAACACTCTGATTTTTGCTTGTGCCGCCATTTGTTCATGTCCATATTATTCAATAGTCAGTATCATGTTGTTCATCTGATCCTCTTCATGTAAAGGATTTGTATAGCTATAGAAGTATGTTGGATCTGCTGTATGGAGCTCATGTTGTAAATGTTGCTTCTTTGGTTGTGCTACCATTTATAGCCTTTGGATTTCCCTTTGATTTCTGTTTCAAGAACACTTTATATATGAAGTGCTTGCTTTCCTTGACACTCAGTGAAGGTGCATAGCTTCTTTGAATGCCCCGCCAATTAACAAGGTATTTATTTGATTTTCTTTTGAGCATTGCATACAATTTCCACTTGCTAAATTACCTAAATTAAAGTGAAAGTTACATGGAAAACTCTTTAATATCCAGTTGATGCATGTCCTCATTTACTTGTTGAAAAAAGATTAAGGAGCATTGCATACCATTCTCATTTACTTAAAATGTCATCAGTTAGATGTATGTGATGCAAGGATAAAATCATAAAATTACTGATTTTGAGATTTTGGACAGATCTAAACCATATGTTACTCTCACAAATGTAGCAGTAACCAAAAGTATTTTTTCTAGTAATGTCGATTTAATATTATGATAATGGACTAATAGTTTTATTTTTGTAATGTCAATCTAAAAATTCAGTTGAAATATCTTGATGGACAAAGAGGAAGATAGAAGGTCACCCAGGCCTTCTACACCAGTTCCACTGATTCAGGTATGATACATTGGTCATTCATAAAAGGAAGGTGTCTCGATTCTAATAATTAATGTATTTTTATTTGTGTATTGTAGGTTTCTCTTTGTCCAGAAAATGCTTATTACCCGCCATTTATGATTCATCCAAATGCATATCCGAATTCATATACATACGCATGGGGTAGCCAGGTACATTCCCTTTTAAACTTTCAGTTTTTTTCCTTAAGTTCATTGTTACCCGTTCTAACAATGTGCCTGATTGCAGCCCCCACCAATGCCACATTTTCCATCAACGTTCATCTGCCCGCCGTCGACTAATGCAAATGAGTCAAGTCGTGTTCAACAAACGAACCAGGTAGATTCCTTCCTAATCTTTTTTTTTTCTTTTATTTTTTTATGTGTGCATTTTTATCCGTTCTAACATCGTGCCTGATTGCAGCCCACACCAACACCACATTTTCCAACAACGTTCATATACCCGTCGTCGACTAATGCGGAAGAGTCAGGTCGTGTTCAACCCACGAACCAGGCAGATTCCTTTCTAATCTTTTATTTTTTTATGCGTGCATTTTTATTCGTGCTAACACCGTGCCTGTTTCAGCCCCCACCAATGCCACATTTTTCATCAATGTTCATCTACCTGCCGTCGACTAATGTAGAGGAGTCAGGTCGTGTTAAACAAACGAACCAGGTAGATTTATGAATTTTTTTTTTTTTTTTATGTATGCATTTTTATCCGTTCTGACACCGTGCCTATTTCAGCCCCCACCAATGACATATTTTCCAACAATATTCATCTATCCGCCGTCGACTAATGCGGACGAGTCGGGTCGTGTTTAACAAACGAACCAGGTAGATAGATTCCTGAAGAATTTTTTTTTTTGGAATCTGTGCATTTTTACTCGTTCTAACACCGTGTCTGTTTCAGCCCCCACCAATGCCACCTTTTCCAACAATGTTCATCTACCCGCCGTCGACTAATGCGGAGGAGTCGGGTCGTGTTCAACAAACGAACCAGGTATATAGATTCCTATATAATCTTTTTTTTGGAATGTGTGCATTTTTACCCGTTCTAATACCGTGCCTGATTGTAGCCCCCACCAACGCCACATTTTCCAACAAGGGATATATACCCGCCGTCGACTAATGCGGAGGAATCAGGTCGTGTTCAACAAACGAACCAGGTATATAGATTCCTGAATAATTTTTTATTTTTTTATTTTTTTATGCATGCGTTGTTACCCGTTCTAACACTGTGGCTGATTGTAGCCCCCACCAACGCCACATTTTCCATCAACGTTCATGTCGACTAATGCGGATTGTTCAGACCATGTTCAACAAATGCCATGCACTCCGTCGAGTACCGGAGAGGACTCGACAAGGTTTGAAAAGACCGCAAGTAATCTGGAGACTGCAGAGACATTGGCATTTATATCTGGAAGTGAAAATAATGTTGGAGGTACTTCATTAGACGTAGAGACAGAAGTTGATGAGATAAATGAAGAAAGTTCTAATCATGACCAAGTTGAGGAGGAGCCCAAACCTGGTATGAAGTTTGCCATTGATCATGAGCTTATGGTGTATTACATGCGATATGCCAAGCAACAAGGTTTTGGTGTTATAACACAAAGGACGAAGAGAGAGGCTAATGGGAGGGTGAAGTATTTAACGATTGGGTGTGCACGTGGGGGGAAGTACCATCCTAGTCATAGTAGTATCTCGAGGCCACGTCCAACTATTAAAACGGATTGTAAGACAAGGATAAATGCTCACTTGGTAGATGGTACTTGGGTGGTGACCACTGTTAAGATTGCTCATAATCATAGTACTGTCAGTCCACAAAAGTCTAGATTCTTTAGATCACACAAGTATTTAGACGAATATAGTCAGAGGATGCTTGATTTGAACGATAGAACAGGTATTCGAATGAACAAGAATTTCGGGGCACTTGTTGTTGAGGCAGGGGGTTTGAGAATCTACAGTTTCAAGAAAAAGACTGTCGAAATTTTATTGACAAAGCCCGACAATTAAGACTGGGTAAAGGTGGTGGTGAAGCACTGACTGAGTACTTCAAGAGGATGAGATTGCAGAATGATGGTTTTATTTATGTGATTGACGTGGATGAGGAGTTGAGACTTAGAAATGTGTTCTGGGCTGACGCACGTAGTAGAGCTGCGTATGAGTATTTCAGAGATGTTATCACATTCGATACGACATACCTAACAAATAGATATGGTATGCTGTTTGCTCCATTTGTTGGTGTAAATCATCATGGGCAGTCTATATTGTTAGGGGCTGGCTTGATTTCAAGCGAGGACACAAGTACTTTTGTGTGGTTGTTTCAAGCATGGTTGGAGTGCATGGATGGTCGGGCTCCAAAAGCGATCATAACAGACCAAGACCGAGCCATGAAGGCTGCTATTGCGTTGGTATTCCCACGTACTCGCCATAGATATTGTCTATGGCATATAATGCGAAAACAGCCTGAGAAATTGGGATCTCAGGCTGCCTTCAATTCTGGGCTGAAAATTGCAATCCAGAATGCCTTATATGATTCACAGACATGTGGTGAATTTGAGGAGAAGTAAGGGCAATTTATTCACAAGTATGACCTAGGTAAAAATGCATGGTTACAAGGGTTGTACAATGAGAGGTCGTTTTGGGTACCGGTTTATCTTAAGGGAGTTTTTTGGGCTGGCATGAGCACGACACAGCGTTCTGAAAGCATGAATGCCTTTTTCGATGGTTTTGTGCATTTTGGTACAACGTTGAAAGAATTCGTCAATTAATTTGACAATGCATTAAGGAAGAAGGTAGAGCTCGAGACGACAGATGATTTCAATTCCTCCAACCAAACCATCCCATGTTCATCCGCATTGAAAAGCAGTTTCAGTCTGTATATATGAATGCAAAATTTAAAGAAGTCCAAAAGGAGGTGTGGGGAATGATTTTATGTAATTGCATACTTATCAGCAAGGAAGGTTGCATTTCCACCTACGATGTTTTAGATGAAATCACCATTGATGATGACCATGTCGAGAGCATCAAGTACACAGTTTACTTTAACGATGAGGAGGTTGATGTGAAATGCACCTATGCGTTGTTTGAGATGAGAGGAATTGTCTGTAGACATGCATTGAACGTTTGTCAGATGAATAAGATTCATGCGCTACCAGAAAAGTACTTGTTGGATCAATGGAGAAAGGACTTAAAGAGGAGATACACAGTGGTAAAAAGTAACTATGATGACTTGCGACAAAATGCAGATTCACGGAGGTATGAGTTTGTGGTGAAACGATGTGTGAAATTAGCTACCCGTGTATCGTCGAGTGATACCCATGTTACTGCATTCATGCGCCACTTGGATGAGTTTGAGAATCAATTTAAAGGATTAACACTTGAGTCCAGTTCAATAAAGGTAACAGAGATTGTAGTCACGGACAAGGGTAAGAAAATATTAAGTCCACACGTTGTCAGAGGGAAAGGGAGGCCGCCAACAAAAAGGAAGGTTCCGCCTGTTGAGAAGGTTGCGTCCAAGCGAAAGAAGAAACAGGTAATTCCTTTTCTCCAAGTATTTATTATGTGCATTGCTTTCCACCACATGCATATTTCTTTCTAACGGATATATATTTTGTGTACTTGAAACTTATTTAGACACGCAGGAAAATATTTGATGATACGAACCAAGATTTTGAGGTGTCGGAAGCTCCTGCAAATGTTGAGGTAAACTTGACTCTTGTTGTCTATTAATTCTATATTGCTTCTCACTGCAGTCATAACTACTTACGCATGGCGATTTAAATTTTTTTTTTTTTACTTTAATGTAGGAGCAAATACCCAGTATAGCGAAGGATGATTTTGTGGTTCTAACTCAGTGCAGTATTGTCACACAACCAACGCCATCGGGCAATGAGTAGCTGAAGTGATGTATTTTTATGTAGTTGGAGCATTTTTCTGTATTTTTATGAATTTTTAGAAGACTTTGATGTATTTATATGCATTTTCGAAGTGTGTTGTGTATTTCTATGGATCTTGGAAGACTTACGTATTTTTATGGATTTTTGGAAGTGTTATGTATTTTTATGGATCTTGGAAGACTGTTATGCATTTTTTATGGATCTTAGAAGACTGTTATGTATTTTTATAGATTTTTGGAAGACTGTTATGTATTGTTATAGATCTTGGAAGACTGTTATGTATTTTTATGGATTTTTGGAAGACAATTATGTATTTTTATGGATTTTTGGAAGACTGTTATGTATTATTTTGGATTTTTGGAAGACAGTTATGTATTTTTATGGATTTTTGAAAGATTGTTAGGTATTTTTATAGATTTTTGGAAGACAGTTATATATTTTTATGGATTTTTGGAATACTGTTAGGTATTTTTATGGATTTTTGGAAGATAGATATGGATTTTTATGGATTTTTGGAAGACTGTTAGGTATTTTTATAGATTTTTGGAAGACAGTTATGTATTTTTATAAATATTTGGAAGACTGTTAGGTATTTTTATGAATTTTTGGAAGAATGTGATGTAGTTTGGGTATGTTTTGTATTTTTGTGGATTTTGGGAATAAATGTGATATATCGCCACCTATATTCGGTGTTCATTAACGTGAGTTTAGCCTTGATTAAGAAACAATATATGTGTCATCTCAAAGCAATATAGTAAAACAGTACAATGAACAACAGGTTTCCAACACAGGCATTAACATTAATACAATTAGTACAATTAATATACATTAATTCGTACCATCTATCTACAATTTACTTCTTCAAAAGTACATTTATAGTCCAAGGCAACCAAATATTATTACAATTGATAACACCCAATAAATACATAATAATATTCGTGCACGTCTATTCTCTACGAGCTGCTTTCCAATTTTCTTCTCTTGCTTGTAAAGAACATTCTCTCTCTCAACAAGTTTATATTTCGTTTTCTGAACTTCATACTCGCGCAACAGTAAATCGTCCTCCATTTTTCGAGCTGCATTCTCTCTTGTGCGTATTTTTTTCTCTACCAATTGAAGTATATATGCCCATATAAAGAATTGACTCATTTCTTCTCCCTGCATACAAATTGTTAATTCCAAGATTGTTAAATATGCCAAATTAAAAAGTACTACAAAATTATGATAAACAAAAATATGTTTTACTGTGTTATACTTCGGGCAGGCGTAAAATTTCATTCCAGGATTTTTCTTAGTATGGGAGGTCTTCAATGGGGCTTTCAACCCACACCAATAAGTTGGTGCTTTGATTTGCAACTCATCAACAACACATGATGATTGACTCGAGGCCATAGGTGATCTAAATGAAACATTGAGCAAGAATTATTGAAACATTAATTAAACACACATGATGCATTTGAGCAACTACTAAAACATCGTTTAAATGCAAGTGGTGCATGAATGCAGTAACATTCGGTCACTAGGTGGAAGTCACTAGGTGCAACCTCTATAGTTGTCTTCTTCAAATCACTGGTATTAATCACTTTTAGTCCATGTCCATTGTTTCACGAACTGATTATAATAATATAACTAGGTATTTGAGAATCAATAATAATCATAACGTAATACTCTCATCAACTCAGCAGTACAAAGAAGTCCAATATGATTATATATTATGGCTAGCAATAAGCAGGTATTGTGTTTTAATTTGAAGTAAACAGCTTGTAACGTGCATGCATACCCTCAAAAACTCAGCAGTACAAAGAAGTCCAATATGATTATATACTATGGCTAGCAATAAGCAGGTATTGTGCTTTAATTTGAAGTAAAAAGCTTGTAACGTGCATGCATGCATACCCTCAGAAACTCAGCAGTGCAAAGAAGTCCAATATGATTATATACTATGGCTAGCAATAAGCAGGTATTGTGCTTTAATTTGAAGTAAACAACTTGTAACGTGCATGCATACCCTCAGAAACTCAGCAGTACTAAGTAGTCCAATATGATTATATACTATGGCTAGCAATAAGCAGGTATTGTGCTTTAATTTGAAGTAAAGAGCTTGTAACGTGCATGCATACCCTCAGAAACTATGATCTCCTTCTCACCCATTTTTGGATCAGTCAATTCAATTAATAGCTAACTATATATGAATATGATATGCAATTGTAAACCGTCCAATTCTTCTATATTCTTGCTGAAATTAACCTCTCGCGCTTAATTAATTACTAATTTGTTGCCAATATATATATAGACACGTATTTTTAATTTCCTCACTTTATGTTTTTAGATGTTCATGATTCCCTGATCTACTATATTCATATAGTTATATGTTCATTCTATTATTTTGTTTTCCTTACATATTCTTCTAATACACTGCCTATCTTGTTCAATTTGAAGTACAAAGTTTGTCTACATAATATACAAAGATGACATTTGAGATAATAAAACTAGATGTTAAAAACATTGGTAGAGTATCTGAATGCACGAGCCTTACTAAAAAATTAGGCAAATGCTAGAATCTTAACTCCAGATCACTACTGGCAACGTACAACACTGAAAACACTACAGAAAAAGCGCATCACTGACTCTAATTTGTTGCCTTCCGAATTACCTCACCCATACCAAACAATTAGATGTTCTCCACAAAATCAATGAAAATCAATAACCTACGAAAATAACATCAATTCAACCCAAACGAAATCAACAAAATAAGAAAAAAAAAAACAAATTGAAAATAACATCAAACTTTCACCCATAGATCATAGATCCACCTTTCAGCAACCATGCACTTGTTCAATCAAATCCAAGGAAATCCAAAAATGGAGTATACGAAATCTACTATTGAAACCCAAAAAAATTGAGCAAAATAAATGAGAAAAATCAAGGCTAGGGTTGATCATAGATCCACCTTTCAGCAACTATGCACTTGTTCAATCAAACCCAAGGAAATCCATACTTAAGCCTATACGAAATCTACCATTGAAACCCAACAAAATTTAGCAAAATAAATGAGAAAAATCAAGGCTAGGGTTTTCGATCGTACCGTGTTGTTGGTAAAAAATGTTCAATATAATAAATGAGAAAAGCTCTTAGCAGCTGCTGGAAAGAGAGCTATGGGCAATTTCAAAGGAGGTTCGCAGATGGAGATGGGCAGATTACGTAGGTGAGATTTCAGGGGGGGAGATTTCGGGAGTTAGATTTCCGAGATGGGGAGGGAGCGATGGAGACCAGCCATGGAGACGAATACGAATCACGATTTCAGGAGACGAATACGAATCACGACTTCGGGAGTTAGGGCATTGAGATTTCGAGGGAGAGATGGAGACGATGGGGGGGGGGGGGGGGAGAGAGATTTCGGGAGTTAGGGTACAGAGATGAGGGGTATTTTGAGGGATTCTATTTCGGGACGAAGGGGGGGAGACCTTTCGAGTCGAGTGGGATTTAGGTCTCTTTGGACCGGTTTATAACAGACCGGGTCTGCCACATCACTAGGTGTGTGGAGTGGGAGATAGACCGGCCTTAGAGTAGATTAATTGTAAATCTAAACCCCTACCGGAGGCCAGTTAGATGCCCCTAATGTTTTATTTGGGCGGAAGTTTGGTTTTTTTTTGAGCCATCTTCAGAAAGGCCGGAAAAAGGGTGATATTTCCCCAATATTTTTTTCTGACTTGAAAATAGAAGAAAATGAGAGTTTCCGAAACTTTCTTTCATATCTCCTACACTAGCTAGCAATTACAGTGTACACCATTTGCAGCGGGATCTGAATAAACAAGAGAGAAGTAAAAGATCCACAAAATGGGATGCGAAAATGGGTGATGAAAATGGGGAAACGAAGAAAGGGAAGATGGATCTGGACTGAAATGTGGATTCCGTCCTTTCTCTTCTTTTTTTTTTCTTTTTTTTCTGTTTTTTTAATATAAAACAATTGCCATATCAGTGGTGTCCACGAATTCGTCCACAAATTCGTCTGTACCTAGAACTGTTTACTTATTGCTCTGAGTATTAATTTCGTTTTTCAATTTTATAAACCTTTTAGTTGTGCTTAGGTGAACATGAGAGAAGGTATTACTAACTTATAATGAGCTCGAGAGACAACATTACTCTCAGTCTTTGGATCTCTGCTTTGTTTGAAGAGGGAGGTATAATAGACCCAGCAACTCAATACATGAAGCTCTCTAATATTTAATTTTAAGCTCTTTTTATCATTTAAATGTTGAGTTTTTACTTCCTTGCAGAAGGTCATGACAAGCATTACTGATACAGCAGCTTTTGATTGCTTGGTATATTTTTACTACAATTAATTCAGTTTTTGAATTTCTATCTATATATGGCACAGATATTAAATGCTTGTGTTGAACTGATTTGAAACATGCAAAAGGAGGTCTTGAGTAGTAACTTGCATATATAATATGTTAAATTGAACATGAAGGAGCTCTTGGAGACAGATTTGCACATATTTATTGACTTGGTTCAAACTTACATGATTGGGCTTTGGCCTTGGTGTAGCCAAACTTGCATGTACATATTTACTTACTTTATGTCCTTTTTTTTTTTTTTTTTTTCTTTTACTGAAACTTGACATACTGACTTGGATTTTGTTCTTTGCTTGCTCAATCAACAGAAACTTGAGATATTTCTTCAAGGATTGGATTTGGTAGGTTTGGATAATGAGATGAGAATTTTTTATTTTTGATGAAAGTTTAAAATATTATTTTTTAATATTATTATTGTTTTGAGATTTATTTTAAGTTGAATTGAGATTTGTTTTAAGTTGAATTGTTTATTATATTTTGTATAGAAATTTAAAAAAGTTGTAATGATAAAATGAGATGAGATGAGAATTTTATGTTTCACCTTACTTGCTAAACCTCTATAAACTAATATTATTTTTTCTTGAAAAGCTTTTAGGTAAAAGAGCCTTTAAGTTTTTTTTTTTCTCTCATAAAAATGGGCAGCTAATATATTAATATGGAAAAATTTTATTCTTCATTTTCACACATTTCACATTTTTTTTATTTTTTTTATTAAATATGTGGTATATAGATGATGAGTAGAAGAATTCGATAAGTTGAAAAAGAATAAAATAAATTTTAAGATTTTAAAATTTTAAAAAATTTTAAAAAATATATATAGTGTGTGATGTGTGAAACTGCATCTACACATCTGTTTGCGGTTATGGTCGTAGCGGCAATGGGCGAAGACTGAAGAGTCCTTGGAACTTTTGACGCTTGCGAGTGAGAGGGGCTTTGGGTAAAAAATGTTTCTACTGTCTACTTGTACAGAAGAATATGAACACTGCATTTGAAATTTGAATAGAGCAGCGGCGGTACGCTGTCTACTCTACTCGAGATCGAGACTCGAAATTCGTCTTTGTCCGAAAGAGCAGACCTCTCCGTCTCCACCATGTTGCGTCTAAGCCAGTCTCACCACCGCCTTCTCTCGGCCCGCGACACTGTCTCTCGTTTCCGTCAATTCTCCACCGTCGATCCCGACCAGACCCTCCTCCAATCCTACACCGTCACACCCCCGATCAAACCCTGGCCCCAGCGGCTCTACCCCAAGCGCCTCGTCGCCATGGTTACCCGGCAGCAAAATCTCGACCTTGCTCTCCAGATCTTCCACCATGCCTCCAAATTCCACCCCGGTTTTTCCCAAAATTACGACACGTATCATGCCATTATCAGACGCCTCTCCCGCGCCCGCGAATTCGCACCCGTCGAGTCATTGCTCTCGGAGCTGCGTCATTCTCAAATCAAATGCGGTGAAAACCTTTTCATCGACGTGATTCGAAGTTACGGCCTCGCGGGTCGACCTGATCCCGCGTTAAAAACCTTCCTGCGCATCGAAACGTTTGGTGTCCAGCGGTCGGTGAGGTCGTTGAACACACTGTTAAACGCTTTGGTTCAGAACAAGAGGTACAATTTGGTGCATGTATTGTTCAAGAACAGTAAAGCGAGATTTGGCGTCGTGCCCAATGTGTTCACGTGTAACATTTTGCTCAAAGCAATGTGTAAGAAGAATGATGTGGAAGGTGCAGTCAGGGTTCTCGATGAAATGCCTGCTATGGGAATGGTACCTAATTTGGTTTCTTACACTACGATTTTAGGTGGGTATGTTGCGCGGGGCGATATGGTTAGTGCGAGGAAGGTTTTTGGTGAGGTTTTGGATAGAGGGTGGGTACCTGATGCGACAACATATACCGTTCTGATGGATGGGTTGTGTAAGCTAGGGAGGTTAGTTGATGCAATTAAGGTGATGGATGAGATGGAGGAGAATGGGGTTGAGGCAAATGAGGTTACTTATGGGGTCATGATCGAGGCTTATTGTAAGGAGAAGAGGTCGGGTGAAGCACGCAACTTGCTTGATGATATGCTTGAGAAGAAGTATATACCGAGCTCAGCGCTCTGTTGCAGGGTGATTGATGTGTTGTGTGCAGAAGGGAAGGTTGGGGATGCGTGTGAGTTGTGGAAGAGGCTTTTGAAGAAGAATGTTACTCCGGATAATGCTATATCAAGTACACTTATACATTGGCTTTGTAAGCAAGGAAAGATATGGGAAGCTAGGAAGTTATTTGATGAGTTTGAGAAGGGTTCTATGCCAAGTGTTTTGACTTATAATATGCTTATTGGGGGGATGTGCGAGAGGGGGGAGTTGTGTGAGGCAGCGAGGTTGTGGGATGACATGGTGGAAAAGGGATGTACTCCTAATGCCTTTACGTATAACATGTTGATTAAGGGGTTTTGTAAGGTTAGAAATGCAAAGGAGGGGATTAGACTTCTGGAGGAGATGCTGGAAAAGGAATGTCTGCCAGACAAGTTGACGTACTCTATATTGATTCGGGGGCTTTATGACTTGGGAATGGAAGAAGAAGTCATAAAGATTTTTTCAATGGCCTTGTCAAATGGAGTAGTTGATGATGATTCTTGGGGTCTTTTCTTTATAGAGATGGTTGATGATCTTGATGGTGGGATTTGTGATCTTAACAGAATATTAATGGAGAATGCTTCTTAAAAAGTTTATTGAATAAACAGTCAAGCTCAAAGACATGAGGGTTCTCAAATCCTTGGGAGTAGGGGGATGAGCTCAGCGTATGAAGGCATCGGAGGCTTTTGCACCAACGTGGTGAAGAGCTCTTATCTGGCTCTAAGACTATCCAATAGACTATCGGACAGTACCTTAAAATGGTGGAGATGACCGAATAATGGAGTAGTTATCTCCTTACATAGGTAGGTAAGATGTTGGGTTTGAAGTTTGAACTCCCTCTCTTGGGAGTCCTAAGCATATGGTTCTTTTATAGCCTCCTTTGACAGAGTACCGATTATCCACCCACAACAGTCAATCCCACGTACGCCATTGGATGAATGCTTCACTGAGTTCCTTTTCGACAATAGAGGCGGCCGCATCAGATGATTGCTTGTATTGTGGTGGTGGTAAACTCTCACTTGTGAGGTGTCCAACAAGGTCTTGGCTCTCAGTAAGGGCAAAATTTGTTCCCTCCACAGTAGTTGTCTTGTTTGAAGCGTAGAGTGACAAAATTACCTACATTCTAGGGTAAAAGAGGCCATAGGAGGAAGACTATTTAAGATTTGATTTTTGGAAGAGAATTGCTACAGACACAAAGAGATTATACAAAAGTAAACATACAAACTGACGTAGCTTCATAGGATCCGTTAGATCTATTTTATAATAAAAGTAACTTTATAATCTAACGTATCACAACAAACCACATCAGTTTGTGGGTTTATTTGTGTGTAATCTCTTTGTAGCTAAAGTATTTTCTTTTTGGAATTCTTCACACAATCCGAGAATGCTTTGAGTCTTTGAGAGCTTTATTGATTTATATAATGCAATTACGAAATAAACAGTGTAGTACAAACTGTACTGACCACTTTTGGAAGGATCTATACAAAGTGAAGGTAGCGTTTAATGTTTAATCTAATCTGTGCATATCTTGTGCTAAGAATGATAGGATTTGCTGCCTTGATGTTTTGTGTTGTCATATGAGATATATTGATAGAGCATAATTAATGAAAATATATTTTTGTAGGGATTTACTTTCTTGTATATCGTTACTGTCCTTGATTATTGCTAATACCCTGTACATTTTCACTGCATAAGAATCATTTTGTGGCTAGAAAGTCGGTGAAATTAATTAGCATATTACGTAGTAGTCTTAGAGAGTTGGTGATGCTTTACTTTCAGCGGTCGAAAACAGTCTGTGGAGAATGAAATTCATCCATCTTGACAAACTCTAGCAAGTAGGAATGGGATGGTGAATTTCAGTTGATGGTAAAGCGTAGTAATTTTTTTTTTTTTTTTTTAATATTCTTCACTTGTGGACTAATTGCAGTTTTGTAGACAAGCAATAAAATTATTTGTTGCAGTGATCGACCCTTGAAATTCTCAGGTACCTTCATTGAACGCAGTCACTAAGGTGGGGGGTTAGGAGTGTACAATAAAGCTGCTTGGCTGACCCGGCCGGACTCGAAAATAACCTACCCAATAGGAAACGGGTTGAAAGTCGAAAAATTCACTTATATTTCAGAAGTTATCAAGCCGACCTGATACCCCGATAATCTATCCGAATTATTTGAAATTTGTGTTAAACGATATCATTAAACTTTATTAAAATAAAAATATAAAAAAAAAAGGTCGGGTTGGAAAACCGTTTTTGAATTCGGAACAATCTTCGGGTTGGAAATTTGGCCGGACTTTTTTGTTCAGAAATATTTTTTCCGGTCCAGAATAATTTCGGGTTGTGGAAGTAAAATTTTTTGATTTGGTAAACAGTCCTAGTGTGGGATCCTCAGTGCATATAGAGTTCTCAATACCTAAGATTAAAAAAGAGGAGAGCATAGGTGGTGCAATCATATTTTCTGGATTGACACTAGAATTAATGTCTCAAAATGTATTATGAGTATTAAAATTTAGAGATTTTAGTCCAATCTTGGTGTTAAACGGAGGTAATTAGATGTAACTCAAACAGTTCTCAAAATCACTATTAGAGTCGCCTAATGATTTCCACATATCAAGTTTAAGAGAATAATTATTGCTCCAGGAATGATAGCTGTAGAGAGAGGAGATTATTAGATGCACTCCAAGACACACAAGCTTTAATAGAGAAAAAGTAGACATTTCATTTAAGGTAGGATTATCATTTGTAAATAGTTTAACCACTATTTAACAATGCAAATAATAAAGTTCAAATAAAATAGATATTCCTCGTCTCGAAATGTCCTTAAGGTACCATTTGACCTTCTTCTCTCCCATCTTTATGTTCAATGCGGGTATGCAGTCTCTTTGCTCGTCTCTTACTCTCTATTGCCTTAATAGATGACCAGTGCCAGAAATCGATAGTGCAGCAGATATGCGGTTTTAAGAACCCGTTTGATTATAGAGATGAGATGAAAAATGAATAAATAGTAATGAGATAATTTATGAATAATAGTGAAATAGTTTGAGTTAAGACTTTTATGGAGTTTTGAAAAAGGAAAGAGAAAAAAGCTGAATAAAAAAAATATATAAAGTTAAAAGAGAGTTAGAATATATATTTTTAATATTATTTTTATTTTGAAATTTGAAAAAGTTGAATTGATTTTTGTGTTTTGTTTGAAAATTTGAAAAAATTGTAATGATTAAGTAATGATTAGATAAAAATGTTAAAAATTAAAAATTAAAAAATATTTATGTTTGAATGATGTTTGAATCTTAAGATGAGATGGTTTCAAAAGAAAAAAGCTGGAGACAGTGGGCTAGTGCAAGCGCTGGACAAACGGTGCTGACGTGGAAAACAATAAATGATGCCGTTTTAATTTTATTAAGTTTGCCCCATTTCCCCAGCCCTCCCTCCTCTCCAATTTCGACTCCTCTTCAGACCTCTCTCTGTGTTTCTTCGATATCTCTCCCCAGTTGCCCCTTTTGTCCGCCCGGCCAAAAAACAACTCGAAGATTCATTTGAGACACTATTACACTCTCGTGCCGCACTTAAAATTAGAAAGTCAAATTCTCCAGAATGTTTTCTCAAAGAGAAACAAGTGCCCAAATGTAGTAGGTTGCAAGCTTCACCATGCAGAAAAGAACCCCAAAATCACGCTTCGAAAAAAACAGAACTTTAAGAGAGAAAATATGTGGAAAAAAAAAACCCATATAAAAAACCCACTCCCTCACCAAATTAAAAGTATCATCACTCACAAACACCATTCATACCCAAACTTGTCTTTCAAAAACATTATACAGAGATAAGGAAACCCATCTAGGCCAAACGTCAAAGCAAGCTTCAAACAGTAGATAGTAAAGACCTACCTCTTTGGAATAAAAGAAAAAGTAGAAGAAGAAGAAGATCAACACAAAAGCTTCAAGCAGAGGGGCCTCTCACACGGTAGAAAGACCTACAAGAGGATAAACATTTTTTTTCCTCTCTTTTATAGATTTTCAATGCTGCATTTTAAGTGGGTGCACTGTCACTGGTAAGGTAAGGGAGGTAATCGCGAGAAGAAACAAAAAGACGAGGGGATATTTCCAACAAGGCATTTTGGTGGTGCTCTACAATGATTCTTCGATTTCGAATTTGTTTTTGATTTTGGATCTCTGTGTGGTTGGTAAAGTTTAGTGATGAGATGCAACTAAGATATGTGCATCTGGCAAACATGGGTGATTTGAGTAAGAAAGTTAATATGCTTCACTGCAGCTGACCAAACGAGATGGGTTTTCTCTGTTTCTAATTTAATTCGTCTTCGTTTTTATCTTCTTTTTTTTTAATAAATATCAGCTGATGTCAGCCACATCAGCCGACTGCACAGCGTCTACACGAGATGACTGTGTATAGAAGAGCTGGTTTCAAAAACTTGTCAAACCAAACTAGGCCTGTTCTCACTGTCACCTTGGCGCATCCCGCAAGTCTATTTTTAGGTTGGTCATAGAGAGCAACATCGTAAATACAACCACAATCCTTTCCTTGGGATGAAGTTCCCACAACTCGAAATCATGACCTTTGATTTTAATTTTTGTTGATGGACTATGAGCGGTCAATTCACTTAAAATTGTTTAGTATTTAGGAAGAGACTCTCAAACTCTTTTATGTTAATTTCTAATCGGCTCTCTCTCCTTTTACTCTCTAGAGACTCGCACCTAGCAAAATTCTAGACCACATATTGTGTAATCTTTTATTTTTCAATTTTTAAATTCTAGATTCCCAGGCAAAATGCCGAGCTACTGTTTTATGAAGCCCAGCGACCACCACGTGCCTCACCACAGGATTCACAGGCTGGTAATCTTTCGGACGTCCGAAGGCTTTCGTCGAACGGAGCAGCGCTTGAGTCACACACACGGCTCAAAGCAGCGCGTGAGATTCACATTATCATAGATAGAAGGTCGTCCACTCTTTCGAATTCAAACAAATATAAATGGAGACTAACTTTCATATTACTTCTGTTTTGTACGTGTTTTGCGCCTAACAACACTTCCCGTCACCTACACTTAGAAATTTAAAGAAGGCCTGAAGGATATTAAATGTTTCTTATGTCTAAGTCAGATGATTGAAGTAATCAATGAAGGTTCTTCTAAATCCAATTTTTCGCATACCCTGGTTGAGAGCCACGCACCCTTTGTTATTTATAGAGTAGAAAAAGATAAGCCTAAGCTCATGTAACTATTATTTATAATGGAAAAACTATGTTAGTAACTGTTATTCATAGTGGAAAAACTATATTAGTCTTTCTAATATTTTAAGTCAATACATAGGTCGATATGGGCTGGAGTTGCATTGTTAAGGAAGTTGATAAAGGGTAGCCAAATTATAAAGACGACAGCTTGCTACAATTTCATTGTCGAGGTATAGATCATATCCCTGCGAAATCACCACTTGTCCCAAAAGTTTAACCTGATAGGAAGATATAGATTTTACTATTTATTTTATATCTTAACACTTCCGCTCAAGTGTAGACCAGACTCTCCCTCAATGGGTGGCCGAACACGTGAAATATTTAATTAAATGAGGGTAGAGTGTAGAGTCAGATTTCTAACTCAAGACTTTTGCTTTAACAAACAATATCTATTCAAACCCCCTTTACTTGTAGGAGCACATCTTGGTTCTGCCGATTATGTTATGGCCGAACTACATCAACCTATATTAAGCTATTGATGACAATTACTAGAAAAGCAAAATGCAGAAAAGCTGAAATTCTAGTGCCTAAAGTAGGGTATTCCAAAACTTTCTTGAGCATATAAGCCAAGGACATGATTTGGAAGATGAGAAACACTAGAAAAAGAGCCATCAATGCCTGCTGGCCCCAACTTGGTTTTCCTATCTGAAAACATGAATAATTTCAAAATGTGAATAAGGATGTAAAGATAGGATGTCTTCCCATAGCTGAAAGTACCTCCATGGTGGCTGAATTTTTTGCTTAAATTAATTTGCTACAAAAAGAAAATCCATTTTGTTAATAAGATCCTGAGTTTACAACTAAAAGCATACCAACAAACCAATTTTTAGAGCTGATATCTCAGTAAAAACATTTGTGCCAATGCCTAAACAAAACCAATAAGCATATATGAAACAATCATCCAAGGAAAGATCTTAAGACATCTCTATAGTTGACTATCCTAGAGTTATCTTTGGAAGCACAATCAATATTCAATTTAAGCATACCAGAAGGAGATATTTGCAGATGGTACCTATAGGACAATTGCCAATGAAGAATAATTTCTATTGTTACCAAGATAGCTAACAATTATATGTAGAATCATCACAAGCTTGTGAGCATTAATGCAAGAGAGGCAAAACTTCCTCTACATGGTAGCTTAAGCTCCTCATCCAACCTCCTCTATCCTTGATGCTAGACGGAGAGAGGAATCGGCGACTGCCCAGAACTTGTTGGTGATGTCTTTATCGACGAGATCATCCTACAACTGATAAAGCTGCAATAAAATGGTGAAGGTGTCAAACACTGGAGCTATGACGGTCATTGTTGTGAGGACCGTGCCAAACAGAGGGAAGAGATCCCCTCACATGGGCAAAATACTGGCTACAAGGAGCAGACCAGTGAGCAACGTGTAGCCGGTCAAGGAGTAAGGCGAGCAGAACGTTGTAGAGAGCTTGGCAGATGCAGTATAGCATAAGACGTAGAAGGATGGGTTGACCGTACCAAGACGAGCAATGGATGAGGACAAGCTCGATGTAAACATGAAGGCCTCTAAGATAACACTAAGGAACTTAGAGGGCGGTAGGTGTCATACACAGTGGCCCATACTCTACCAAAGACGTTACATCTGGAGTGAGTCTATGGAAAAAAAAAATTACGAACCTTCAAGCTATACGTTTAATCTCAGAGACATGGCTTAGCACCACGTGGGAGAATCTTGTTAGTGGAATGACTATAGGATTGGACCCAAGGCAAGCTACAGGAACATGCATGCCTTGTCCCATCAGTCACTCGGTTTCTTTAAGTCTAGAGAGTAGATAGACGGTTAAGATAGCTCTCTCATTCAAGCATATCGAGATTCAGAAGGACGTCAAGACTGTGACTGATAGTTTTGTCATATATAAGGCCTTCAATAAGAGTCAAACATCTCACTTTTGAAATCGTAAAGTGTTCATGCTTTCTTCTTGCCAGAGTCATAAAGTGTGACACCCCCAACCTCCACTTGTGATTTGATGGAGATTTGGAGTATCAAGACATACAACATATGGTTACATATTCTCGTTCATAACAGATAGTATACAATGCATGTTATGAGTAATTTAGCAGTATACAATAATCGCAGTGGAATTAAGACTTTTAAAAATTTTGCACCAAAATAACTAAAACATAACTTCATTAACGTTTATTCACGCCTCATTTAAAAAGCTCATAACATGAGGCGGGCACATAGTACTTATAAACAAATGGAGAATATATCTCCTTATTCAAGCCGTGGTTGGTGGGAGTTTTAAGACAGAACATTTTTAGAGCATCTCTCTGATGCGCTAAATGGCTTGCAGGATCGTCTTGAGGAACATCATGATCAACTCTAGCTGGCAGTCAGGGTATCTCTTCCTCAATCATCATTAACCAGGAGTTCATGTTCATCACCATGGTCAAGTCCTGCTGAACTTTCTACCAATCCAAAAGGAATGGTAGTTTGGTCATAATAGAGTATTCATTGAAATCTCAGTAAGTTAGCGACCAACACACAAAAAGATAACATAGACATGAAAGATCATAAATATGAGATGCTTGCATGGTATGCAGAGAAAATATATGCTTTCCATTGGGGTTCCTCAACATCTTTTAGAAAATTCAGAGAATATACTTGCTTTTCTAGCCAGATTCCTCAACATCTTTTAGAAAACCCAGATACACATTTTCTTACAGATAACATTTCATTTTCTATTTTTTTCCTTTTTGTTTCTTTTCTTTCTTAACATATGGTCATATCACGGCTCCCCTTTCTTTACCGTGAGTACCTGCTGGTTACCATAGCCCAAATTCTTGGGACAATGTCATCGGAGCTGCACAGATATATTCAATGCATTCATCATACTTCAATACTTAGGCCGTTTAAATTAACCATAGAAAGAGTATTCATTCGTAGTAATACCCACAACATTAGGCATCATGTTCTTATGACAACACCTTAAAATCCTTTAAAGAGGACCCAGTCGATGTTCGTTGACTGTTATTCATCAATTTAGAGGTTACCACTCCATTTTTAATCACTTCAGAGTAGACAGAGAAGTTTCACTAGGATATTTCCCCATCATAGCTTTGAGTCATGACAAAAATAATTTCATGATATTCTCACGATAAAACATATTGGCTGACATGTGCTTTTCCTTTGAACAAGTAATCAAACTTCAAGTAAAATATCATATCTTTTATGCATCATGCCTAAAGAGTACTTGTTATGTAAAAGTTCATAAAATTATCGCATGACATATAGAAACTGATTGCTCATGAGATAGTGCAAGGTAGTTCGTGATAAAAAAATAACATTTATACATGAATGAAGCATTTATACAAAGTCATATAAACATTATCCAAAAGTTAGTTAGACGCCAACTTACTAACTTCCTGGGTATGTGAAGTTGATGGCTGAAACAAAAGATGTGTTAGGAGTTAGAATCTTGATAATTATTAAGAACTAGCCATGCTTTCAATCAAGTAGTTTTGCTAAACTTAGTGACTTCTTAGCTAAGGCCGTGGCCAATTCCAAGGCAAAACACCTTATATGATGGTATTTCTTAGGTATAGCTGTGGCATGTGCTTTGTATCAAATTTAAAGAAATCAATGTTATTGCTTATGCTAAGTGATCAAGCTTACTTCTTAGGTTAAGATCTAAGTGTGCACCAACTCTTTGCATAAAATTCATATACTCATAAGTGAAAAATCAAAATGTAATTGATACTAACCTCTTTATGCCATTTAACTCAATGCATTAAAACCACTAATAACCTCAAGATAGGAATGATGATCAACCCAAGATAGAGCATGTTGTAACTAGATTTTTAACTTTATAACCATGGCATACGAAACACTTATGATACTATCATCAAGACCTATTTTGAGCATGCACCTTCATACTTAACAATATGCTTTGCTCATGAATCTATCAAGACACAAGTATAGATTACTTACAATCTTGGAGGTTCTCCTACAAGCACTTGACTAGGGCTCTTTCTTCACTCTTTTTGAAGCTCTTTCTTTCTAACTCACTCAATAGCTCTTGTAAGTGGTGTGAGGTGAAGTGAGTTAGGGAGGGTTGTATTATAGGCCTCTTAAAGTGTGACCGATCACTCAAACCATGCCTCCTACCATGGTGATTTTGGCTAGGTTAGCTAGAAGCTTCCTCGTGGGCTTTCTTGAGTTCAACTAGGGGAATCTTTGGAGCTACAATTCTGATTTGGTGGGACGTGGGATGCAAGAAAGATATTCAAAAAATAGTTTATGGTTTGGTTTGGTTGGGTGGTAATCGGTTATCGCCATGTTTCTTCAAAACTGTGACTCTTCATGGTGGATTTCTCCAGCCAGCTTTTGCTTCTTAGGTTAGCTGAATGAAGAACCAATCTTATCCATAGGATTAAGAGAGAGAAAAGGTATAAGACACTTAGTCTTAAGAGATGGAAGAAGTTGGAAAAAGAAGAGATGAGGTGTTGCTTTCCGAGATGCACCACTTGGCTTCATCAATGTATTTCTTATTCTTACTTCTTCTTTCATTCTATGGTTTCAACTTGAGGTGTAGGTGGCATGGGATAGGAGAATACCATGGATTCTTCAGCCATGCTTGGGGTTACGAAGGTGGTAGTGGAATAGTGGAAGGTTTGGAAAAGAGTTCATTAATGAGATCCGGCTAGGGGCTAGGCTATAGTTCCCTCTTTGGTTGGATCTTAAGGATACTTTCTTTGCTTTTTTTTTCTATTTTCAGATCTGGTCTCTCCCTCAAGGTTCTCTACTAGGGTTGTGATTCTTCAGAAAATATTTTTCAATTTGACTCATGTCGTTGGTTTCATGCTAGAGATATCCAATTACCTTGTTTTAGACTTGGAGTAATGTTCAAGTTGTATGACATGTAGTTAGAGGGTTTGACATGAATCAGCTTCTCTCATAAATTTAGGGTAATGTGTTTAGAATTTGTTTTCAGGAGGTGAG
This sequence comes from Juglans mandshurica, assembly GCA_022457165.1. Lineage (NCBI taxonomy): Eukaryota > Viridiplantae > Streptophyta > Magnoliopsida > Fagales > Juglandaceae > Juglans > Juglans mandshurica. The sequence continues at coordinate 39,323,553 of CM039619.1, forward strand.
GTGTTGGTAAGATATAGGAGGTAGACAAATTCAGATTTGATTCCAAGAGGTGCAAATTTGGCCGAATGAGGTAGTTTGGTGGATTTTGGTCTTTGCTTCTTGAATCTTTGACTTTGTGAGGCCAAATGACATCTAGGCATTAAGAAGTTTCCTATCACTTGCTTGGGACAAAGTATATAGCTTGGAGAAGAGTTTTCATCAACCATTGGCTATGTGTGTTGATCCAAGTAAGGTTTATAGTGTGTATGTCATATGGGCGTGTCCTTCATTTGTGTCACCGTATTTTCTTTTTAATATTTCAAGTTCATAAACAATTCAGATGGTAGGGCTAAGTTTGTGGCACATATTTCTACTAGATTTGGACAAAGAACGTAGAGGTATGAATTTGGAATCATTCGGATGTGTAGGTCCTAATGTTTTCGGCATGGCTTGCTTCATGTGACTATGCCTTGGTCTCATTAATATCATTTTAACTTAATTAATTATGAAATCCAATTGTAATAAGTTTAAATTAAGTTTTTGAAGAATTTCCTTACAAGGTCTTAATGGCCGATTGCCTCCTAGTGTAATTGACCTTTGGTCTTGTTTTACAAATTTTTAGATTTTTGTCTCTTAAAATCTTGGAAGAGTAATACTTGGTGACTAAGTAGTATCTTGGGCGCCTACTAGGAAATTTCCTAAGGTGAGAGGTGTGGAGCAAGTTTCCTAAACTTGGCCTCTAAGTTGGGCAATTGGGCCCTAAGTTTAGTGTATTGGACTTAAGTTTAGGTTTGGCTTTGCCTTATTCGGCTTCAACCCACTTGGTTGGGCCTAGCTTTAGGCCTCAATTGGGTCTAGGTCCTTTGGGTTTGGGCCTAGTTTGTGGGCTACTATTTGGGCCTTGGGCCCATTAAGGTCCAGGCTCCTTATTTGGGCTTTGGGCCTAACATTGGGCCTTGTCTCTTGGGCCTATTTTAAACTTCATCCTTAGTTGGTTGGGTCATTTATTTCTTTATGTCCCTAACCCGTTTTTCCTAACTGAAGTCCTTAAGGTGGTTTGGGCTTTAGCCTTAAGTCGCTAAAGATAGTAATTTCTATAACAAGATTCATTATCCATAGGGCTTTTTGGTAGACTTTAGTGAGGTGTTACATAAAGAAAGCAAGTGACTTCAAAACTTGCAATAGAAGAATCGGCACTAGTGCAACCGTAGTGTTACAGATACTATTTAGGTAGGTTAGCTCTTACGACGATATTGAGAATGTGGGCTAAATTTTTGTGGGTAAGTTTTTAAGTTCACGATTTGCATATTCTGCATCTCATCACCTTCTTACATAAAAGTGCATTATTTTCCATTATATTTATTGACTATCTTTACGTTGAGACATTAAGATGAGTTGAAATGTGATTTCGGATATGATTTGAGACGATATGATTCTTAAGTGTTGTGTCTTATCGTGTGTCGAATAATCATGAATAAGTTGAGGAGTCCTTGCGCCATTCTTGCGGCCCGTTTCCATAAATTTCATGCAGGTAGAGGGATTCCTCATGATCGGGGTGGAACATTTTCGTATTAGCCTCACTTGATAATATGGGTTGAGAGAGTCCTCAGGTTGATCATGTATAGTATCATTTGTTATGTGTTGACTAGGTAGAGTGATTCCTTGAGTCAAATGGGTTGAGTGACTCCTCATGGTTTGTTTTGGTATGAGTTCACGCGTTGATTAGGTAGAGAGATTTCCCATGTTGAACGGGTGGAATGATTCTCGATTGGTATTTATGTGATTCTCGCCGGGGGCAAGGGAGAGGGCGAACCCCTTATCCATCCACCCCCTGCCCTGCCCAAATGGGCACACGGCCCATTAGGCCCAAAGTTCAAAACACTACCTAGAACCTGTTTTTGAGCCTAAAAACAAAGTTTTTAAAACTGTACCGTTTTGGCTAGAATTTTTCGTGCCGGAACAGTAACCAACACAGGGTAAGTACCTATTCCGTCTCAAGTCAAATTTCGACCGTTTCAGTCAATTTCGATCAATTCCGACTGGATTCCGATATTTCGGCCGGAATGGTTAAAGCAATTGTCCTTTTGTAAATTAGTTGAAAATGAGGGATAAAATTGTATTTTTATAGCCCAGTCAACTACCCCATCTTCTGATATGCCCTTCCCGTGCGAGACTCCATCCAAAAATCCCTGCCAAAACACTTTTCGACGTTTGACACGTCATCCATGTATGACACCTGATTGGACCAACTCCATCTCTGGACGTCTAGTAAAAATTTATATATGTGTGTTTTTAAAATTCTATGACACCTAATTGAACCATCTTAAAATTGGGACAAAAGTTCAATTTATAATACTTTATTAAAATTATGCATCATGCAGGCAAGTCGGTGTGTTTATTATGGTTTTAAAAATAAAATAAACATACCAATAAATATGTGTTTTACATATATGTTTGTTTTTAAGATCAGTTCCTCTTCGAACCGGCGATGCCTATCTACAGACTCCATCGACACCCAATGGAAAATTGACACATCAGAAAATTCCATAAGAAGATGGTGCACCTCATCACACAGGATCTAAAGCAAAAAATTTTCCCTCCCTCCCGTGAATATCTATTTCGCTCAGTGAAGAGAGAGTGCCTCCAGACCAACACGATTTTGCCTCCGACGCCGACCAATTTTTGCAGCCACCTCACCGTCACACGTCACACGCCACACGGGTGAAGAAGCACAATGAGTGATTCTAAGGTATATTTTTCTTCTTTGAGTATCCATCTTTTCATTCTTTTCCTTAAAAACGTCGGATTTAATTTGTTTTTGCGGTGTTTCTTTATGAATGTTCTTACTTTCGTTAAGTTTGGTTAAAAGAGAGATTTAAATTTTGGGTGGTTGCATTTATGACGAGTGGCTGTAAGGAAAGTTGAACTTTTTGCATGCTTGAATTGTCTCTCAGCTTATGCATGAAAGGGGCATTGATAGGTGTCTATGTTTTTACTTGTTTTTTTTGTGAATAGCAATTTACAAGTTTCTCTTGTGGTTTTGTTCCCAAGATCTGAAATTTTCAAAGTTTATTCTGAAAAGTTACTTACTATGATGGATTGTAAATTATATTTTATGTTTATTAATTTATTTTTCAATTTTCTATTCAGGCGAAGCTGATCTTTTAGAGAATCTTTTTAATAGATAACGTTATTTTCAAATTTGTTTTGCAAATTATCACTCTTTGGTTTTCCATCTCTCAGTTCTGCAAATTATCACTCTATAGATTAAAGGATCTTATTAATTGCATTGTTTTATCATGCTTGAATTGTCTTGAAACTTATGCATCTTATGTCGAGTTCGGATAGTGATGAACTTGAGATACTAATGATTAGAAACTGTCCTCAAGTTGAAAATGAAAGTATTGAGGCTGAAATCATGGAAGAGCAATATGATTTGAATGTGAGAGATGGAATGAATATGGAAGATCGTGTAGATCAAGTGAATTTGGAAGATGGAGTGAATGTGGGAGATGGAGTGAATGTAGAAGATGGAGATGAAGTCAATGTGATTTCCACTTCCAGTAGTGGAGTTTTTGAATCGTTCGTTAGAAAGGAATTTGATGAGGTAGAAGACACCCAAGCATTTTACAAATCATATGCAAGATGAAAAGGTTTTGTAATGAGAACCAACCATACTCGATTATCAAAAGAGGACATAAAACTAATTCTAGTAGACTATGTTTGCACAAGGGAAAGATTTAGGCGTGAAAGTCTCAAACAAAAAGAACGAAAAATTCATGAACCTGCTGAAACCAAGATTAGGTGTAAAGCAACGATGTGTATAAAAAATGATGGTGAAGAGTGAATAGTATATAAGTTCGTGCTTGAACACAACCATGCGCTACTCACACCGAGAAGTACTAGCTTGCTCCGTGGATATAGAGGAGTGATACATGTCCAAAAAGAACTCATTCTCAGTTTGAATGAGTCCGGTGTATCGACAAGGATGATAATGTCGGTGTTGAGCAAAGAATTAGGTGGTGATTTTAACATTGGTTGTATTGGTAAGGACGTCGAAAATTATTTAGGAAATAAAAGAAGAAAATTGTTTGAAGAGGGAGATGCACAAAGATTGTATGCCTACTTTCTTGATCGACAGTGTAAGGAATCTAAGTTTGTGTACTCCATGCAGGTTGATGAGAATGAGTGTATGTGGAGTTGTTTTTTGACAGATGCAAGATCAAGGTCTACTTATCAATATTTTTGGGATGTTGTCACATTTGATGCGACATACCTCACAAATATTTATAAGATGTCATTTGTGCCTTTTCAGAAGTTAATCATCATCACCAAACCATAATGTTTGATTGTGCGTTGTTAGTCAATGAAACAATTGAATCCTATATGTGGTTATTGAGAACATGGCAGAAAGCAATGTTTGGGTGTGCCCCTTCAACCATAATTACTGATGATGACAAAGCTATGGCCAAGGCCATTGCAGAGGTACTTCCAAATACAACTCACCGGTTGTGCTTGTGGCATATTTTACAGAAATTTTCAAAACATTTGGCACATATCTATAACAAGTTTCCAGACTTTCAAAAAGAGTTTTGTCACTATATCCGTAAGACAATAACAACTGATGAGTTCGAGGAGGAATGGAGTTCAATACTGGTAAAGTATGGTTTAATAGGTAATGATTGGCTGCAAAATCTTTATAGCCGACTAGGTAAGTGGGTTCCAACTTACTTACGAACCACGTTTTGTGCCGGTATGTCAACCACGCAAAAGAGCGAGAACATGAATAAATTTTTCAAAGATTATGTTCGTTCGAGCACAATGGTGAGTGACTTTGTACATCAATACGAGAAAACTTTAGATGCACATTATTTCAAGGAGAAATAGAAGGATGTGAGAACGAAATCGACTAAAGTGATTTTGAAAACCTATCACATAATTGAAGAAGAGTCAGCCAAAGTCTATACAAGGAAGTCTTTTATCATCTTTCAAGACGAGCTATTCAATTGTCAACGGTACAAAACAACCAAAGTTCATAAAGAGGGTGAAAATAAGATGTATGGAGTGACACTAGGTAGCAAAGAAAAGCCTATTTATTATGTGACTTCGAAGAGTGGAGAAGTGACGGCAATATGTACATGTCATATGTTTGAGTTTCTGGATATTCTTTGTAGACATATCCTATGTGTCCTTGCCAAGAAAGAGAAGTTAGATATGTTGTCACATCACTATATTCTAGAGAGATTGACAATCAATGCTAAGAGTTGAGGTATACTTGAAATACCAAATTCTTAGGGGCATGTAATAACACAAGAAGATCCAATCATGCGAAAAAGCAAGTTGATGATGCAAGTTTACGATATGCAGAACTTGACTCACAATTAAGTCAGAGAATGAACCACCTCTCTCTTACCTTACATGAGGTCCACAAGGAGTTGTTTTTTATGGAAGATATTGTCGAGAAAAATATAGAAGGTGGAGACATGTCAAAGAATGATTCCTATATATTAAGATCACAAATTGTATCAAATTTCTCACAAACTTTATAGGATCCTCAACGGGTGCCAACGAAAGGACGGCCAAAAAGTTTGAGAGAAAATAACCCAAAAGAGACTCAAACAGTGAAGAAAATGCGTTGTAGCATTTGAATTGAGGGTCATGTGAAGAATACTTGCCATTCAGTGAGATATAGTACTTATTAGCGTTTTTACTTATGTTTTAATCTAATAACTTCATTTTTTATGATTTATTGTCTTTTATGTAATGATATTGGAAATATAACTCACAACATATCACAAATCATGGATCTTCAAGAATAAACATGAGGTTAGTGTTTAAAATATTTTGTGTATGGAATATGATGATGTTGTTTGCAAACTTTTTTTTTTTTTTTTTGTGCTACAGGTAATGAGAGTGGAGATAAAGGCTTGTTAGAGTGCATTCAAATGCTTATTTTAATGAGATCGACAGATGAAAAATAAGTTTTTTTACTCATCATTCATACACCGCATACTTTTTCAGAAAATAAAAATAAAATTAGGTGTATAACATAAGAATGATGAGCATAATTTTTCATAAAAAAGTATTAGGGAGCGTTCAGCATTGGTTGCAAGACGACATAGCATGGAGTTGGGCCTTCGGAAAATGGAGATTGAAGGAGACTCAAGGTAAGTAGTCCAAGCCTTGCAAAGTATTGCTTGCATTTGGTGCAGATATGGGCACATGATAGATGAAGTAAAAGATTTAGTAAGAGAGATAGAATGGAAGGCAGAACATGTGAAGCGAGAGGTAAACGGTGCAGCCCACAGGTTAGCAAATGAGGCGGCACCAAATAGAAACTGTCCTGCCCTGTACATACAATCAATCTATAGTCATAGTTGAAGTGGCATAAATTGAGTATGAAAAATATTTCTTATCACAGAGAGAGAGAGAGAGAGAGTTATCAAACTAGAACCTCAAGGATACTGTTTTGTAACTGCAGAGAAGTGGGTAAAAACCTCTGGATATAAGTAAGGATGCAAACCCTTTAAATTTCTTTACGTCATATACTTTTATACCCCTAATGTTAATGAACAAACCTGACTGGTGTGCCCTTCTCAGTATCAACTACTACAAGTTTGAAGATAAATATATTTATGAAAGAATTATAACTAAGACATCCCACAGAATGGTTACTACTTCAATCAATGTTATCCTGAATGAAATTACTTACACACCAATCATGGATCCGAAACTTTATCATTCTGTCTTCACCTTGGCCCCTATCCATCTTTGGTTCCTCCATAATAATTTAAGAACCTCTTCAAGAAGAATCACAGGTGCTGAAATCAAGATGACCAAAACCCACTCCTTCATACTCAATGGTACAATACCAAACACGTCTGCCAGAAACGGAACATAGAGTATGAGGCAATGAAGTCCAAAGGACACTGACATGGCAACCAAAAGCCAAGGGTTCCTCCAAGGTGGCATTTTGATCAAGCTGTTGTCTTCCGAAAGGGCATTCAAGGAATTGAACATCTCAATTGACACTAGGACAGAAAGTGATAGTGTCATTGCCTTCACTTTGCCGATGGAAAAATAGTCACAAGGGTCTGTAAAAGTGATCATGCGGCCACCAGAAATCATGAATGGACTCACAGTGAAATTTGACCATGTCGGGCAATTCCCCCAATTGCGAAGCTGAGATAATTCAACTAGTGTGTGCCCATCGCTGACAAGATTGATACCCATAAAAGATGGTTGAGTGTACCACAAGATGAAGATGCCAACGGTTGCAATGCCCACATACGAACCAATTAGCTGCCATTTGGGATGCATAAATGTTAGTTAATTTAGACTATTAACAAGAAACATTGGTTAATTGAGGTGTAGAGTGAACTTCTCAGTTTTGGTGGTTGTCATGAAGTGAATGGTAGAAAGTTATATCCTGAAACGCACTTCTCTTCCATATATGTTATCTGGGAGATAATTTTCTTTGTTTCCACTTGTTTTAAAGCTTCACATTGACATGATTTTCTCAATCCAAAACTTCATTGCACTCAATGATCTGAAAATTCAGGATGTTTTAAAACGTATGTACAGGAAAGAGAGACTGGCAGCCACAGTGAAAAACACCGCACAGGATAGGGAACTCTTCCCAGATAATGTGCTACTTTAGAAGTACGAAAATTATACTTGCCTATAATGCACCATTTGGAACAATATTGAAATGACTTCTAAGGTGAATGTGACTGTGTCTGTAGATAACTATTTTATACTTGTGAGTTTGATGCATGAAATGCAATTACGCATGCACATTTTTGGCTGTCTAATAACCCAAAATTTCCATTTTATAAAATAGAACTGTAACGGGAATTATATTTGTGCCACTGTGATTCCAATTGCAATGTCATGTAACCCAGTTCAACCGCTATTGCAATCACCCTCTCCAGTACCACCTAACTAGCCACTCCCATTGACAGCACATGGTAGATAGAATATTTTATGGAACTATAACTTATTAGCATTAATTATTACATAGAAAGTACCTTTATTGGATTCTAACTCTTTATTGATATCATCCAGCTATAAGGGGACAAAAGACTCACTAGGCTATTACACCAGCAAAAAGGCCATCAATATTTTCCATTAGTTGTCAGTGCGTGGAAACACAATAACTTGGTAACAAAATGGGATAATTGCCCTAAATTTCATGGAATCTGAAAGCACCGACTTATATTCAACCATGTGGTTTGGAAAATTCTACTTGCTCAGATAACAGAAAATTGCATACAAGCTAGGACTAGCATAACTTCAGCCATACAGAAGTTGGAAGTGAAATGAAGTGAATAGAAATCAATACTAACCAAATAACGGAGAAGAACCCAAGAATTTATTAAAGCATCATCACTTCTGCGGGGTGGTTTCTGCATTATATCAACATCAGCAGGGTTGAAACCAAGAGCAGTTGCAGGAGGGCCATCAGTAACCAAATTCACCCACAGGAGCTGCACAGGAATCATACATTCTGGTATTCCTAATGCAGCTGTCAAGAATATGGATATTACCTCTCCAACATTTGATGATATCATGTACCTGTGAATTGATGAAATTAAAATGGCTTCCCTGCATCATCAAAAGGGAAAAGGTGACAAACTAAAAGATGTACCTGATAAAGGCTTTCATGTTATTATAAATTGAGCGACCCTCTGCAACAGCTGAAACAATGGTACTAAAATTATCATCTGCCAAAACCATATCTGAAGCTTCTTTTGCAACCTGTAATGTTAAGCATGGAACATTATTAACGTATGACCATAATTCTAAAAGAATATTTATATCCATATTACAAGGCCGAAGTTGAAGAGAAAATCAACGCATCTATCGTAATTAAAGGACAGGATCATCTCAGTTCAAAGAAAATCTAACAATGGCTAAACCTTGGATGGTAAATAAACCTTTAGGCTACACGAAAATGGCTTGGTGGCACCTCCTCACAGCAGAAGGTGAGCAAGGGAGGGAGGGAGAGGTAACCCACAACAGAAAAGGAATTTCAAAGAAGCCCTAAGGATGAGTTCATTATGTTACCTCAGTCCCAGTAATTCCCATTGCGATCCCAATGTCGGCAAGTTTAAGTGCAGGTGCATCATTTACACCATCTCCAGTCATTGCAACAATCTCCCCCATCTCCTTCAGCGTCCTTACAATTTCTTGCTTATGGCTAGGCTCAGCCCGTGAGAAAACCTTCCCTCCAGGTTTTGACAATGTTTCAATTTGTTGTGAAGATGAGAGAGCCTTAAACTCTTTACCTGTTAAACTTCTCCCTCTAAGATCCTCACTTTTAGAAAACAAATTGATTTCCCGACAAATGGCCTCAGCAGTGCACTTATTATCTCCTGTTATCACCATAACCTTAATCCCAGCTCCTCTACAATCTTCAATTGCTTTATGAACTTCATCACGAGGAGGGTCCTGTTCGACTCAGTTATTAAATGCTTCTAGTTGAATAATACAAATATAACAATTTGTTAATTTAAGTGAACAGCACAAGTAATGACAGATACTCACTCTTAGACCAATGACCCCGACAAAAACCAAGTCACTTTCAATTGAGGAGTAGCAAGCCGGATCAAGCAACTTCTTGTGGGAAGGATGACTCTCCGCATGGTAGTCAGAAAACTCTCCCAAGTCATCCTTGTATGCCAAACCCAAGCATCGCAATCCCTTTGAACTCATCTCCTGAAGTTTCAAAAGCAACAGTTGCCTACAAGGTTCATCCACTGGAACAAGGGATCCATCAGCAAGTTGAACTTGTGAAGTACGCTCCAACAAACTCTCAACAGCACCCTGCAATTTCAGACTAAATAAATGCCGTCTGAAGGAACAACTCTAGAACACTCAATGTATTCAAAGATTACACTGGGAGAAAAAATTATGATCAAACCAGTTTTCTAAAGTTGCACTTCCACTTTCTCCAATTCTTTCCCTAAAAGTAATTTTGCTGGGTTTACAATACTTGATTTTATTTGTGCAAGAAACTTACCAAAAAAAACCCAAACTCCTGATTTTAAACACGGCCTATATTAGCCATTTTCCATTTGATAAAAAAGTGGAGATAGTTCTTAGGTGAAGATAAAAAAAAATAGATAAATAAATAAAACAATCACCTTGACAAGAAGTCTGTTATGCCCAGTTGGCTCCCGGACAATAACACTCATTGACTTGCGAATGCGATCGAATTCCAATGTGGCAACCCTTTTTGATCTTTTCATCCACCACTCACAACAGCCTGTTGCAAGCAAAAGTGGATAGACATAAAAAATTTCGTAGTTATCATGTAATTTATATCATTCTTACAGACAAAAAGTTCTTTTTTCTGCTTACCTAATTTCACAATGCTGCTGTCAATCAAATAGTTTGCAGCAAGTTGTGCTTCACGAATTTTGCTCCTCACCTTGGCATCTGGAACTCCCATCTTTTCAACCAAAACCTTAAGCGCTGCCTCGGTGGGCAAACCTGTAGCTCTATAGAGACGGCCATCAAAATAGATCCCAGCATCATTGCAAACAGCACATATTTCTGCCATGGCTTGCAAATTGGCATCCATATTGTAGCAAGTCCAGTCAACAATCCCCCCATCCTTTGGATCATAGGTAGTGCCATCAACATGAAAGATTCGAGATGCAGTGGTTTTCCCTCCCAAAGTGAAGAATTCTGTCACAGACATCTGATTTGTCGTCAAGGTCCCAGTTTTATCCGAACAAATTACAGTCGTACATCCTAGGGTTTCTACACTTGGAAGTTTCCGCACAATTGCATTCTTTTGTGCCATTTTCCTCGTACCAAGAGCTAAACAAGTTGTAATAACAGCAGGAAGGCCTTCTGGGATGGCAGCAACTGCAAGGGCAACAGCAATCTTAAAATAGTATGTACACTTCTCAAAGGAAAATCGAATATTTGCTGGCGATCCATCCACAACATCCCATGAGAAGAAGTTTTTATAGTTTATCACCCACACAATGAGGCAAACAAGCCCAATTGCTGTAGTAAGCCTGCTCCCAAATTCATCCAGCTTCTTCTTCAAAGGGGTGTCACTCTCTTCCTGAGAAGCCTCATGTATTTGCTTCTGTATCTTCCCAATTTCAGTGTTCATCCCTGTACTAACAACAATACAGAGACAGCTCCCATTGACAACTGTTGTGCCTGCAAAGACCATATTTTCTTTAGCTTGCAACTCACAGTCATCCAGAAATATAGGATCAGTGCCTTTCAAAACAGGCACAGCTTCCCCAGTTAATGAACTCTGCTCAACCCTAAAAGTAGTGGTCTTCAAAGCCGCAACTCTCATGTCAGCAGGGACTTTGTCTCCAACCCTTAGTTCCACAATATCCCCTGGGACAAGTTCTCTAGCAGGCAATTCGGGCACAAAGTACCCATCCCTTAAAACCTTTCCAGATTCACATTGCATCTCTTTGAGGGCCTCAAGTGCCTTCTCAGCATTAGTCTCTTGCCAAACTCCAACAATTGCATTGAGGACTAGAATCAAGACAATCACAAACGGCTCCACATAGGCTTCAAATCCAGACTGTCCAAATTCACCCCCATGCATGTAAGCTAGAATAAATGATATGCAGGCTGCAACTAGTAGTATCTTTACAAGCATGTCATCAAATTGTTCTAATACAAGTCGCCATAACGGCTTCCCCTTCTCTTTGGCTAGCTCATTCCAACCATGCCTCTCACGCCGCTTCTCAGCCTCATAAGTGCTCAAACCCTTATCTAATTTCACATTAAACTCTTTCAAACACTGCTCCACAGACCATGACCATGCAGGGAATGGTTTTTCGCCCATTGATGGTTCTATTTGGAGTTCAAATTCACTAGAAACGGATATCCTGATCAAAATTGTCTTGAAGTCATATCAAATTCCTAAACAACAGTTCAAACACGAAAAAATGTCAGCAAAGCATGAATCATACACATTCAAAGTTTATGAAGAAACTTAGAAAAAAAAAAAACAGAACAACGTACGGCTGTTAAATTATAATGCCATAAACAACGTTACAACAAAGGAAATTCTCCATGGACAAGTATTGTTCGAAATAAATTAGAAAACTAGCATCCACTTTTTTTTTCTCGTCTGCAGCAGCCAATAATAAGGGAAAAAAAGGCATCCCCTGCCGACCAAACCTCCGAAAGCACCCTTTACAGATTAATAACAGGGGAAAAACCAGCGACAATTACAGGCTATAACAACTAAAATTGCACGAGTTTAAACTTCTTTATACCAGAGCCAACGAGCCAGAATACAAGAATCCACAGTAAGGAGTGGCCCTAAATTCAAAGACAAAGGGAGAACAAAAGAGTCCTGAAGACCGGCCCCGTGAAGAAACCAAAATAAAACAAAACAACACAAGACAAAACTGGCCAGCAAGAAAAGTTCCCACTAAACTACACATTAGCCTTAACAACAATGATAAATGAAGCCCAAGATCAGATTCAGAAAAGCATTGAAATAACAGCACCAAAGACACTCCAATGACCTGTGCGATTCACCAAACCCAGAGTGCAAAACAAGGAAAAGAAATGAACCTAATAAGAGAGTAGAAAAAAAAAAAAAGCGAAGTTGACGGCTTGGAGAGAAAGCAAGGCCCAAAGAAAAATTCTTTAAGACCTCTCAATGAGAGAGAGAACTGAAAACCTTGTTGAACACACACAAGAGAATATGAGTGGTTGAACCAGTTCTCTATTCTAATCTTCTTCTTCGGCTCTCTTCTTTTTCCGGTGATTTCAGTGGGTTTGGAATTTGGAATCTTTTTTAACTTCGCTTTCAAAATTCCTCTTAGAAACAGTTATTGAATTCAAAAAGAACTACCTGCCCCCAAAAAATATTAAAAAAAAAAAAAACTGCTTTTACCCTAAAAAAAAAAATTATATTAAAAAAGCATTTTAGTATGTTCGTTTCTCTGTCCTTCGCTAGTTAAATTCCTTTCAAAACTGCAGATCGTGGATATGTTGCAGACGTTTAAGGTCTGAGAAATGATACATTCAGTTGTGGAATATGTAAATGTTATACAGTTACTTTAAAAAAGAGTGAGATTCATTATTAATAAATTTTTTTTATGTGGATCTCGTATTTATTCATTTTTTTCAAAATGATTGCACGGTACTTGTATACTCACGACTACAACTATCTTTATCATTAAGACATACTTCTTTTTCTTTTTTTATACATTTTGAGAATAGAGTTTTCAAACCTCAAATCTCTATTCTAGAGATTGAAATTATGTCAATCAGACCACAAGCGTTTGGTATAAGATATAATTCATGTTATTATTAAAAAGAAAAGAAAAAGAGAGATATAATTCATGTTGCCGACTTGCAGCCGCATGGCAATGATTATTTAGGTCACATATATGGATATACGTTGTTAGGACTAATGATAGCAACATAACTACCTTACATGCAGTTGTTTTTCAAACATGTTTTAAACTTTAAAGCAGTATTTTGATAAAATGATAATATATATTATAAATTATTTAAAAAAGAAATAGTTCTAAAAATATTTTTTAAAATAATTATAATTTTTCATAACTGTACTCTATTTAAAATAAAGGTATAAGTTTATTATTTTCTTATTTATATTTTAAACCACAAAGACAATAAAACAAAAATAATAACAAACGCAAACCAAAACCAAGAAGTACATGATACATGTCTGTGCGCCCAGCAAAAACAAGTAGGGTCAATGAAACGTAAGACAACTATCCGCGCTCCAGCAGCTTGATTTTAATTATGGGTGGATCTACGGCCACCGCTGCTGAGAGCTACTGTTAGTTTAATATTGTATATTTTGTTTTTTACATATATTTTTAATAGTTTTTAATATTTTAAAAAAAAATCACAACATCATTAAAAAATATTTACTTAATTATAAAATAAAAAAAAATATTAAAAAAATAACAAAATGTAGCGGGAGTTATGAGAGTAGCTTTACTCTTTAATTATATATATAATTTTTCATTAATTTAAATATTTGAGAATAAGTGATAATTTTACATAACAAAAACAAGTAGTGATTCTTAAACGTGCCCCACTCATATTTTTAATTTTTAATTTTTTTTTCTTAATGGTTAAGGAATTGATTATTAATGAATTTGTATTTTTTTTTAATTTTTTCTTAATGTTCATGGATTTTTAAAAAATGCTTAAAAAAGAAAAAACAACATTTGCACTAGTGTGCATATTTGGGATGCACATTTGATGTGCACCATAATATTATCCTTTCACATAATATCATAGCAGAGATTCTAAATTCGAACCCTAGTCTACACTCTACTTTATTAATGATCACATAATATTCTACGTGATGGAACCACTCATTGAGGAGGAATCTGACTCTCTATCTTCAAATTTTGAATAATTTGAACTTGGGCTACAAGTGTTTGATCCAATTCACTTTTAGAAAAAGAACGAAGACTCTTCCCAATCAAGTCATACATATATCATCTATTTATACATCTTATTATTTAAGACGTTTCAATATCATTGAATAAGTAATTATTAAATATTTCTGAAATATAATTGAAGTGATATTTACCATTTATCACATAACTTCATATTATTAAGATTACTTATATGAGCATATATTTTTAACAATATGACATTTTATAATTCTAGAAATTATATTTTTTACCTACGTAGAGAAGAGCATCTAATAATTACTCAAAAATATTGAAAATGATATATATAACTTACTAATTGGTGAAACTTTGTAAGAAACAAAAAAGAATGTAATTTTGGAACAAGCTCCGTAGCTCAAATAACTTTTCAAGTAATTATTAATTATTCATAAAATGTAATTGAAATGTTATTTAAAACATACACATCATGAAATATTAATAAAAATATTTATATAACAAAAATCATTTAATAATATTTATCATAATACCTCGTTTGGATAGTGAAATTGTTTCATTTTATCTCATCTAATCATTACAATTTTTTTAAATTTTTACACAAAATATAATAAACAATTCAACTTTTTCAAATTTTAAAACAATAATAATATTAAAAAATAATATTTTATTCAACTTTCAACTTTCATCTCTAACGTATATCATCTCAACTCACTATCAAAACGATACAGTCTTCAAAATTCGAAGTATCAAATAATTATATAATATATAGTTTTGACTTTATTAGCTGTATATTGTTTTGTTTAATGACACTTGGGAAAAAAGTTTATAAGATTGAGGAGTTGAAGGGGACAGTCCGCCATATTATTTAGCTTTTGTAATGCGACAAATGCTCGTGTACATATAATAAGCAATCTTTGTTTAAAATAAAAAAATAAAAATTATGATGCTCAGAAAATGAGAAATGTTAGATACAGTTTTAAAATGTACAAGTCTCGTGCATTCCTTCTAAAAATAAGTGGTTAAATTTGGAATTTATATAAAAAAAAATTAATAATAGACTCTATTTTTTTAAAAGAAAATGCACGAGACTTACATACTCTAAACCTGTATTTAGCATTACCCTTAGAAACAAAGTAATGCTATTTCTTTGTTTTACCTAAATCTAAATTAGCATATCGGCATATTAGGGATCGTTATCATTAGTTTTGTCAAAGGAGTGGGACCTCTTTATTTCTTTTTGGTAGTTTCTTTTGTGGACATTAGCTTTAACTTAAAACAAAGAGTATAACTAAAGAAAGTAAAATGGCGGTCCAACTTTGCTTTTCTTATTGATGCCACATTAATATTCCTAACTTCAACAGAGAAAATGATCTTCATCATTAAGGAAAGGACTAAGCTTTTTAAATTAAAAATATCGTAGGATTTACTTTATATATCTTTTTTTTTTTTACTTTAGATTTTATAATTTGAATAAGAACTTCAAAAAACATATATAAATAAATATACACATATTTTTTATGGAAAATAAATAATACAAACTAAAAAGCTTGAGATGTATCATGTAACATCATCCATTATAATTAATTATAATACAATGTAACTTTGGGAAACTCTCAATTTATAATTAACGTGGAAAGGTGAGGGGATACCAATAATATTTTGAAAATATTTGAGAATTATGAGAATTTGTTTGAGATTAGGTTTTGACAAATGATAGAGAAAAAATTAAATAAAATTTGTTTTTAAAATAAGTATTGTATTAGAATTTGTGAAAGCTGATGGATTAAATTAAAGAATTGTTTGAATATAATTTTTTAATGTTACCTGTATTTTGAAGTTTGTAAAAATTATACTAGTTTTTGTGTTTGAATAATAATTAGGCAATGATTAGAAAAAAAAATTAAAAATTTGAAATCGAAAACTTTTCTATATTTGAGTGATGTTTGAAAATGAAGTTACTATAAATTTTAAGAATTTTAGAAATTTTGAAAATTTTCATGCTTGCCAAACATGTCTATACATTATAAAATTTTAAGAAATCTATGTTAAATTGAATACAAACAACTCATCTCATCTCATCTAATCATCACAATTTTTTCAAATTTCTATACAAAATAAAATAAACAATTCAACTTTTTTAAATTCCAAAATAAAAATAATATTAAAAAAATATTCTAACAATATTTTATTCAATTTTTAATTTTAATCTCAACTCATCTCATCTTATCTGCGAAAATAAACGAGGCCCTATCAAGATGAGAGTTATAATAGAATTGAGTAATGCTAGATACAAGTCTCAAATAGACAAGGTTCATACAAGCCTTTTGTAAAACAATGGATCTCACTAATAAATAATAGTTTTTTTTACACTTTTTTAATGTGAGGTCTACTTTTTTATCAGGGCTTGTATGAGGTTTGTCTATTTGAAATTTGTACAAATCATTTCTTGATAGAATTCTACCAGACAGGAATTCTGAAAAGAGAAACACTACTCCCATCAAATTTGTATACCGAATTTTTCTACTTAATTGTATTTTTATTTTTTAAAAATTTTTTTCACTTAAAGGTTAAGAAAATATTTTTTAATAAGTTTGTAAATTTTATTTTATTTTTAAATATTTAAAGTGATTTAAAAAATATTTCAAGAAAAAAGAAATTACACTATCATGTACCCATTTGATACCGAACTTTCAATGAGAGTAGCAACGCTCTTTTGAAAAAGGTTTTGCAATACATCATCCTACACTACACACAATATATGTTTTAATTTTAATTTTTTAATTTTATTCTATTAAACTAATTAAATTTTTTTTATTTATCATCCATATACCATATATTAATAAGGAATAAAAAATTATATATAATATGCTGTATATAAATTATGAATATAATTTTCCTTCTTAAAAATCTTGATCCAACTTTAACAAAACGTTGTATCATTAAATAATTATGTCTTTTTTTTCGCACTAGAAATAATTCAAATTTGACACGTGTATTGGGTCAAAGGGTTCTAAGATTTCTATGCTTTTGTCATCAGAATCTCAGATATGCATGGTTCGGTCCGGAAGGATAGTTTGTTCAATTTTGGAATGTGATTATTTTAGATCGAAAAAATCTATACAACCTCCCATCCTCCACACACCATACATTTTTTAAATTTTATTATTTTTTTCTTTCATCAAATTTTTAACATATGAATAATGAATAGAAAAATAAAATTATTTTAAAAAGAATAAACTCAAAAAAAAATTTTAAAAAAATATTAAAAAATATAAAGATTTAAAACAAAGGTGGTGTGTGGAGGTTGGGAAGGTTGTGTAGCATTGTTCTTTTAGATCGGACTGGACTAGACCAAGACCGGCCGACTGGACTCCGATATTATACATATGTTATAAAATATGTATTCATTTATATATTTATCATATATATACTAGTACAGTTATATAACCATAATTTATATAGTTAAACTCAATAATATACTAATATGAGCCAATTATTATAAAATAATATACTTATATTATAATATAAATAAACTAATGATAGTTTAGTATATGTAAACATCATAGTATTACTACTATACATAATCAAGTATTGAAATAAGTTAGATACTAGTATTTAAATAAGCATAGTATAATAAGTTAATAACACATATTAATTTACTAAAATATAATAACATGTAATTAGAAACTATAGTATAAGTCTTTTATAGAAACAAATTAGACACTAGTATAAAAATAACTAATAAGTCTAGTGTAGAAATAAGTTATAAATAAGTTAGACACTAGTATTATATAATAACATGTAATTAAACACTAAAATAATATGTGATACTATAGTATGATAACATGTAATTAAACACTATAGTATAAATCTAGTATAAAAATAAGTTAGATATTAGTATAAAAGTAAATTAGTTGTGAATGATTTAGTTTTAATTTTTAATTTTTTGGAAATATTGAAATTTGAAAGTCCACAAGAATTTTTTTTTTTTAAAATGGGCAAAATATGAAGCTAAAAAAAAGTCAAAAAAAAAATTCAAATCTAACTCCGCTCCAAAAAGTTAGAGTCGGAGTTGGATCAGAGCTTACACAAGTCGAAGTCAGAGTCGGAATTCGAATCTGAATTCTAACAAAGTCGGAGTCGGAGTTGGATTCCGACTAAATCGGTGCTCACCCCTAATCTCAATGATCAAATGGAAAGTTCTTGGCTATTGCGTAATACTGCATTATGGGAGCTTGACTGAGTCCATCACCAATCATATTAGAGCACTCTCATTGAATTAGTTAAAAGATAAATCCAATGAGTATTTAGTTATTAGAAAGTAAAATATGCTCACAATGGATTAACTAAATTTGGAATTTAGCTACAGTAACTTTCAAAAGTTTTTCCAAATTTGAAAGTTACTGTACATATATCAAATACATATTTTATTAATTATTTCTCTCTCACTTTCTTTCTATCACATATTTTATCACAATTGGTATATTAATTTGAGTTAGTGATATATTAATTTAATAAGAATATGATTATTAATTAATATATAATAGGTAGAATAGTAAAATATAATAAAATAAAATAAATTAATAATTAAAAAAATTAAATATTTTTGAAATTATTAGTTATTCATTACTATATAGTGAATAAATATATAATCTAATGTGGAGATTTAATGTGAATAACCAAAACCAAATTCATCTTATATTATTTTATTGTTATATAATGAAAAAATAACTATTCCAATATAGAGATTTATGTTAATGGAATAGTTAAAAATCAAATTTCTCTTATATTCATAAAAAATGTCATTTAACTTTGACTAATCCAATGAAAGTGCTCTAAGGACATGGGCTAGGGATGTATGGCGATGGTTGGTTATCTCTTAAAAACAACTAATCAATGCAAACAATGTTGGATCCAAACCGTGTTGCAGAGAGATAAAGAGCAAACCATGTTGGACATAGATAAAAGATAAAGAGCGGCTCCTTCCTCATATGCTTCTAGGATATAAATTCTAGATTCTAATAGTAATAAAAACTTTGAAGAAAAATTTAAGCCTCAAGATTCAATACAAATAGCACTATAGGAAAGCCCTTAAGGCATTTTTTTTGCCCAAGAAAAATCTCCCTTCCGATTTAAATCTGGTATTACAAAGATCGGGAAGAGAGAGAGAGACTGTGATTATCTCCTTATGTCCGCTTGTTTTTCTTTTTTCTTTTTAATAAAACAACTCCACGTCACTTGTTGTGCAGAGTGTGCAAAATAAAGGGGCTTCCCGATAGTAGAACTGAATTGATAAACAATAAAAGAAATCCATCGTAAGTTGTGACAAAGAGGGATGGGTTCTTTGATATCAATGTGATGTAATCCATTATTGTCATAGAAGATGTCTCTCTATACATCAGTGCGTAAGAGAAGTACTAGTACCCCTCTTAGCAAGAATTGAACCCCATAACCTAAACGTTACCAAGGTGACAATAAAGGGAGACTCAAAATTAGTACAAGAGGCCATACAAAACTCTTTTATTAATTAACACCAATTGGACAATTGATCCCATCATTCAAAACACTGTAAACGTTCTGCGTAATGCAAACACTTGTAGACACGACTTGTCGAAGCAAACCACTAGTGTGATATCCCATATGATATGGATAAGGGTAGGTGGTGTATGAGATCTCACATTACTTGGAAAGGAGAAATTCTTGCTCTTTATAAGGTTCCAATTGAGCTCCAATTGTATCATTGACTAGTTCTTTTGGAATAGGGGTGGGCAGCGGGGCCGGGGGCGGGGCCGCGCTGCCCCGCTCCGCTTCCGCCACGCCCCGCTACCCCGCTTTGCTTCCGCCCCGCCCCTCATCTAGGGCCCCTAGCGGGGGTGGGTGGTGGGGAGGGCCCAACCCCGCCCCGCCCCCGCCCCCATTTTTATATATATATATTCTTAAATATATATTTATATTTTAAAAATTGTTATATAAATATATATTACAATTTGTTAGACTTGTTCACAAAATATACATTGACAAATTTAAAAATTACATAGTTTAAAAATTAATACACTACAATTTACACAAAATATGCATTGACAAATTTAAAAACTACACAGTTTAAAAATTAATACACTACAATTTACACAAAATATGCACTAGCAAATTTAAAAATTACATAGTTTTTAAATTATAGTCATATTTACAAAATTTAAATTTATAATTTGGATCTAAAAATGTATTTTTAATTACTTTTGTACTTATAAATAATTTTTAAATAAAATAAAAGTAGTATTTTTTTAAAGTGAAAAGAGGCGGGGCGGATGGGAATCTGCCCCGCACCCTGCCTTCGCATCCCGGGGGCGGGGGACGGGGGTTAAAACCCCACCCCCCGCCCCATGCGAGGCAGAGTGCGGGGAATGGGTGCCCCCGCCCCATAGGGGGTGGATAAAAACCCTATTTTGGAGTATAGACAATGTGGTTTGGGCCTTCCATTAGGGAGTTACAAATGGTATCAGAGTCTATCCCAACCAGAAATGTGGGATTTGAGCCATGCCACCTACAATGGACAGGCCCGACGAGGACGTCGGGAATTTAAGGGAGGTAGATTGTGATACCCCATATGATATATATATAAGGGTAGATGGTGTATGAGATCCCACATTGCTCGGGAAGGAGAAGTTCTTGCTCTTTATAAGGTTCCAATTAGGCTCCAATTGTATCATTGACTAGTCCTTTTGGAGTATAGGTAATGTGGTTTGGGCCTTCTATTGGGGCGTTACAACTAGATCCTCAGAAGGAAACACTCCAATATTTTGAAAAAGATCCTCCAACCGAGCCGCCCATAGTAGCTTGTAAATATTGATGAACTTTCCCTTTACTTTTGCTTTTATTTTCATTTGAATTGTACAACAAATTTGATCGCCTTATAAAAAATCTATTCTCTATAGATAAAGAGAGAATTTGAACTTTTTTCTTGGCACTTGATTGGACAAAACTATCCTCCAATTTATATCGGCTTATTCGATTACCCGTTTAATAATTAGGCCTTATTCTTAGATGGTTAAGGATCTATGGTCCCAAGAACTTACGCCTAAACCTTGAGAGGAAAGCCTTCTTCCTTCCATCCGAGTGCGGGCAAGAACCATCGAATCGACTAACAAATGTCCATGTGTAATCTCTAGTCATCTATTACATTGCCTCCACCGGATGGCCTCGACATGGCCATCTGTTGTTTCTAACTACCCCCAAAGCGTTGTATATATAATCATCTTACATTTGTCCAAGGAGTCACGTGCTATCGTTTGGTCAAGTGCATCAATGCAGTATTGCAGTCACTTTTTGCTTCAAATCAAATTGTAAATTTCTTCCATCTTTACCCTTGCCATCCACCACCCAATTGGAAAGCTCTCACTCGGGATTGCCTCCATCCGAAGATGGTTAAGAATCGACGGTCCAGAGAAATCACGCCTAAACCCAGTGTGAAAATCATTTCTTCATTCAATCAAAGCACAAGTAAGAACTAGCGGATCAACTTGCAAATCTCAACGCGTATCTTTGGTCATCTATTATAGTGCCTGCACAGGATGCCCACGGCATGGTCATATGAGAAATTACCTCTTCTTGCTGGTGATAAAGTTAAAATCATCTTCAAAACCATTACTGTTGGGGATAACGATACATAGTGGCCCCCTCTCACAGAACCACCATAAACCTCTCACTACCTTAGAAGAGATGGTCATCCAACAATACTTTGCCATTTACCATCTGATTAGCACATCGGGCATTAAGATTAACCATCAAGCAATCAACATACAAACACAGAGCTCGCTGTGCTCTAAAGCTAGTCCATTGCTGCCCTCCAACAGTCAGACCGAAAAACAGAAGGAAAGTATGCTCTTACTTGGGATTATCGAGCAATGCCTATCTCCACAAGACCCTACTCGGGATCACAGATTGCCGAGTAAGGCCGTCTTCATAAGGCCCTGATCGAGATCACCAAGTGGGAAGAAAATATGCTCTTGCTCTAGATTACTTCGAAAGGTCGTCTTCACAAGACCCTAACGGGGATCGCTGAGCCAGAAGAGAGTATGCTCTTGCTTGGGATTCTTGAGCAAGGCTTATCTCCACAAGACCTCGCTAGGGATCATTGAACAGGAAGAACGTACGATTTTTCTCAGGATTGCTAAGCAAGGCCGATCTTCATAAGAAGATTAAGCCCTTACTTGAGATTATCAAGCAAGGCCATTGCTCAGGATACCCGAGTAAGGCCTATCTCCACAAGACCTTGCTCATAATCACTAGCGGGAAGAAATTATGCTTTTGCTTGGGATTACTGAACAAGGTTGATCTTCATAAGAAGCTACTCGGTATGATTGAGCAGAGAAAGGAAATAAGTCATTGCTTAGGGTCATCGAGCAAGGCCAATGCTCTTGCTTGGGATTATCTAGCAAAGCCGACCTTGGACCTCCACAAGACTCTGCCCACACCAAGTGGGAATAAAGTATGCTCTTGCCTAGGTTTATCGAGCAAGTCTGATTTTTACACAAAGCTGTTCGAGACAATTGAGCAGAAGAAGAAAATAAGTCCATGCTTGGGATCATCGAGCTAGGCCAACTTCTAGCTTGCGATTACCAAGCAGGATAAAATGGCCCTTAATATGAATCATTGAGCAAGGCCGATCTCCATAAGACCTTGCGACCTTGGTTTGGAGAGGCAAAATGCACTCCCGCAAGTGATATCAATTAGATGCTAAACTTGACGTTATTTTAAAGGTTCTATCTAATATTGAATAATAGCTTAAAGTATATTAACTTACATATATTATTTTAAAACAAAATTTGAGTCATCCATGTGTATGGTACCTAGGAGTACCATTAACATACATGTAACATGTTGATGTATTTTTTCATTAAGGTCGGATGCCAACAGTATGGTCGAACGACTCACGGTGGTGCTTGGATGGTGGTGCGATGCTTAGATGTCCATGCATGGTTTAAGCAGTAAATGAAGTAAATGAAATATAAATAGAGTGACATCAAAATTTACTGTGGTTCAGCATTAAAACCTATACCAAAAGGATTATTTTAAGGTGGAATTTACGAGTTTGCAATAATAAATTTACTTAATAAATTTACTTTAATTTGGCATGTTTTGGTGTTTTCTGCCTCAACAAAGAGAATTTCAAATATCTTTATTATTATTTATTAATTTTTACTCGATAAATCGGTACATTTTCCATCGTATTCGTTAAGAGCGGTGCTCACCGCTCCACTTGACTGCCAGGTGAAATTATCCCTTTTATTTTTTTTATTATTTTAAAAATTTTAAAAAAATATAAAAAAATATTAATACATTAATAGTTATTTTTTTAATTACTAAGTAAAAAAAATTTTAAAAAATAAAATACATGAGATATTAAAATAAACAAAAAAATTGAATGGAAAAAATAGCATTTGAATTTCCATCCGTTAAAGACTTGAAGTCCACTACTACCCTCTCTAACCGTCAGATCCCCGCACGATCAGACGGCCACGAGTCACGAGAATTGGGACTTTGTTCGGCATTATAAATGGCCCCTCCAAGTGCCAAAACACACAAAAACCCTATTCTCTTTCCTAGGGCTTTGTTTCTCTTTGAGACGAACCGAAGGCTTTTGAAGGTACCTCTCTCTTATCCCTGGTAGCTCTTTGTTATTCCTTGTTTTCTTTTATTTGAAATCTTTTCGTTGTCCTCCTTTTCCTCTGCTTGGTTTATCAGAAAAGACAAGAAAAAGTAGACAAAATTTCCCCCTTTTTATGCTTTCCGTTGATTTCTGGTTCAGAAGAATATATATATTTTGCCTTTTCCAGAATTTTAATCTGTTTCCTGGAAGAAGGGAAACAACAAACTATTTTTTCCCCTTTTAGATTTCTGAGGAATTAACGGAGCCATAGGCTTATCGTTTTCCCCCTTTTACCTTATTTTGGGAGATCAAAATTTTATTGGATAGGTTGCGACAATGAGGCCGGTTTTCGTGGGTAACTTCGAGTACGATACTCGCCAATCTGAACTGGAGCGTTTGTTTGGAAAATACGGGAAGATCGAGCGTGTGGACATGAAATCTGGTAAGATGTAGTTGTTTGTTTTTTATGTGACCGCATCCAGCAATGTTTTTTAAGCAATATGCAGGCTTGTAAGTGCATATATGCAAAGGTAGTTGTCGATGTTACATTGGACATAATCATTATTGTGGAGTTAAATTTCTTCTAACTTCTCTGAGCTTATGGTTTTTAACAAGGAAATTTATACTATTCATGTGGAGGTTGTGGCTCTTCCATAGCTGAACTCTATTTTTCATTATAATTATGTAAAACTTCAAAAGTTTAGCGAAGTTCATAGCTGGACTTGTCAACTCGGGAGTTGCTTTTTTGTTTATTTAGTGTACCTCTCCCTCTGGTTCCTTCTTCCAGTTTCTGTCTTCAATTATTTGATTAATCAGTTTTAAGACAATAGTGTGCGAGTTTTGTCGGTTTGTTGTATTCTTTAGGCGACTTTTTGAGCTGTGGCTGCTTTCTTGCTTATTGCGCACAAGGATATCCATCATGGCAGTGTTTATTTAAAAAAAAAAAAAAAATCAAACATCAATTCATTGGATATGGGTATGAAGCTACTTGTGTAGTGAGCATATCCATTGCCGATTTCCTGATGGAAATGAATGGGATCCACAAACTGTTCAATTTCTTTGGAGAAAACCTCCATATTTAAGTGTTTCTTTTGACGCAGGAACCTCTACTAGTGGAAAATTTGCTGAGCTTCTATCTGGCTCGCCAACATCTGTGCAAAATACTTATTTTGGGAAGGAAACCTTCTTGCTTGCCTGCTCTCCTTCCTCACAAAGATAGCATCATCCTGCATTTTCTACACTCCGCTCAATCCTTTACTCACCCACTTCATCGCTTGCCATTTACCACGAACTGTCTAGTGGAATCAGTCAATTTATTATGCCATTTCTACCAACAATGATCATAGGTGATCAATGAAATCTGTCATGCAATGCCAACAACTGGTTATAGTGGGATCAATGAAATCTGTCATGCTATGTCTTCCATTACTGAACTCGTGCTTTCTGAAAGGCGAAACATGCTTAGCAGTGACATCTCAGAATTGGATTAGAAATTTTTACATGCAACACTCTTTAGTTCATCATGCAACTCCTCTACAGCCTTATGTGCATCAGCCCCTGACTGAATGCAGGTGTTGTACTTTTTGAGTTTTGGCCAGGGAAAAAGAAAACATAATACTAATATACTGCCAGCTGACTGTGTGGTATGCCGTTACTGTTCATTGTAGTTTTGTCTCTGATTTTGTTTGTTTTGTTTCTGCAGGTTTTGCTTTTGTTTATTTCATGGATGAGCGTGATGCTGAAGATGCCATTCGTGGCCTTGATAATAGGCCATTTGGTTTTGACAGGCGTAGGTTGTCAGTGGAGTGGGCTAGGGTACAGTGTTCTTACCAGTATCCTGTTTTTGTCATTTATATTTCTATGTTCTTGAAGTTAGCTGTATTTTTTAACCATTTTAAATTTAGTATCCCTGTCCTCCTGATCATGATCAGTTTATTTTTCCAGGGGGAACGTGGTCGGCCTCGTGATGGATCTAGGTCCGTGGCAAACCAAAGGCCTACTAAAACCTTGTTCATAATTAACTTTGATCCAATACGCACAACTGTGCGTGATATAGAAAGGCACTTTGAACCTTACGGAAGGATTCTTCATGTTCGAATTCGACGGAACTTTGCATTTGTTCAGTTTGAGACTCAGGAAGATGCTACCAAAGCACTTGAGTGTACTCACATGAGGTTTGTAACATGGTTTTTTCATTGCATTGCTTTGTTAACTTGTCTTTATTACGGTATTGTGACCTATCAAACCAATGGGTGTTGTGTCATTTTGCAGCAAGCTTTTAGACAGAGTAGTATCTGTTGAGTACGCTTTAAGGGATGACGATGAGAGCGGTGACAGCCATCACGATAGCCCTAGAAAAAGAGGTTATAGTGGGCGTGGGGTTAGTCCTTACAAAAGGTCACCAAGTCCAGTGAATCATAGACGCCGGAGTCCTGATTATGGTCGTCAAGGTAGCCCTGTTTATGATAGGTACAATGGTCCAGCATATGACAGGCGCAGGAGTCCTGATTATGGCAGGAACAGGAGTCCTGAATATGGCCGATTCCGGAGGTAACTTGTAATTTAACGGTGCAATGTCCATATAATTTTGTGAAATTTTGCATTTTTATTACTTTTGTTTGGGGCAGACTTTACTTGTCTTATATTTAAATTGTTATTGAATCTCTACTTGCAGCCGATCGCCTATACGAAGGTCAGGAACATGAAAGAAAATCCCGTTACAGGGGAAGTTAAAAAAAGCTTTAGCTCGAATTATGGTACTCTTTAGCTTTTGGTACGTATTTGAGATGGAGAATTTCTACATGTTACATTGATATTTTCAGTTGTAAGATTTGAGAAGTAGCACACTTGTATGTTTAGTGTGATTTGCTACCTAGAAAAGAAAGGTTAAAGTGAATTGCATTTCGACTTAAGCCGTTTGCAGTTGTTTAGCAATGACATCGGCTGGACGCCCCGAGCCAATGTGTTTTGGGATTCTTAACTTTGATCCGCGGCTGTTAAAATTCTATTCTGATCCGAGAGAAATGAATTTCCTGTGAAAACTGTTTAACTTGATGAAAGCCGACTCTGGAGATAGGAGGGAGCACAACTTTTGCTTTTACTTGTCTGCAGTTGTTTCTCATGCATTGTAACTGAGTTTTCTTTTTTGCTTTTAGTGCTGTAGACCAAAATTAAACGAGTAGAAAATATATAAGAAATATAAAAAAAAGAAGTTCGTGCTACCTACCTTTAAGGGGGGGACCATTTGCAGCCCTCGAACACGAACTAGAGAATGTGCCTCGCCTAATCGTATTTGAAAAATCTGAATAAAATATAGGATTTAGATGAAGAAAATTAATTTTTTAATAGTGGATTTTTTTTTTTAAAGTGATTATGCAGCGTTTACGTATTTCAAGATTGTATGTAGAATTATTTTAATTTAAAACTATTCTCCAACTCCAAAGATTTGTTTTCTCATCTTTTATGTTATATTATCAAACAATTAAAAATCTTCTGTATACATATTATATGATAAGCATAAGGGTACGTGGTTTATTATTGATTAATCTTTTTTAGAGTATATGTTATGTGGCTTGGACCGAATTCTATAAAATTTTGCCAAGATTGACTTGATATGATTGTGTCATCACTGGTAAGTATTGATTTTGGTAGTTGAAACATCCAAGTATTAATTTAAGGGTGGAAAATTTATTTTCTTTCCAATTGAACAACTCAACGTGCCCCTGAATTAGAAGTGCCACCCCACCTTCGTCCACCTAATACCATCGGCCGTCGTAATCGTCAAACGCGTCGCTACACGTACGTTACCGTTGTCATGCATGGCCGCCATGTGCCGCCCAAAGGCTCCAGCTCTCGATGCTATTTTACTTCTAAATGACTGTTGATTGGCTCATTGGCCAAATGACCATGTTAAGCAGCTTTTCTGTTTTTTTTTTTGTCTTTTTTTCTTATATTTTATTAAGAAACTTTCGGATACGTTTGGATGTTGAGATACTTCAATTAAGTTGTGAATAAAAATATTTTATGGGTCTTATAGAAATAGGTTTAACTTTTTAGTTGATGACCCCCCAGCTCATATATGGACAATTCCGATATACATCCTAGCGCTTATAGATTCTTCTTCAGCCGACAAAACTACCTTCGTGAACAGTTCAGAAATTATGGCACCAAATACATTAGGTTTCATTTCCAGATTTGTCTTTATTCATCGTACTGTAATGTTTGTTTCGGAGCATTGAGCTCTTTTTCACTTAACAAATGATTATATGTTCTAAAGCACAAGTTGACTGTCACATCGGATATCTGCAGCTACGGAACATTACATTAGATGGGTGATGGCAAAATCATCTCGGTTGCATGATTATCATAACATCTGATTTTGGAATCCCCAACCACCATTAATGAATAATCGGTTCTTCTGGAGATGTGTCTTGAAAATGAGAGCTAAAAGCAAATCACTCTGGTTCCTAGCTACTTCGTACTTGTTAGCTAGCATTTAGCAAGATGCATGTGGTCTAAAAGCTCCGAAATATGGTCCTAATTTATTCTTCCAACGTCTTATTGAGAGTCTAGTCTTGACCAATTTTAATCCAAACATTAATATTACATACCCAGACAAGAAAAATATTATTATAACACAAGATTTTAAGCCCCATTTTTCTAATTCCCATCCATATTCGATCGATCTGATCATGTTGATGACAAAAGCTGTAGCCTGCATCAATCTTAACTATCGGACCATATAAATTTGATAATTGTCTCCCATAGCCAAGTTACAGAAACCAGAAGAACAGTCTTTTTGCTGCTACAAATATTGATCAATGCGCAATCAAGCTGAAGATTTCCTCAGCTCTTGATCAAGCGACTTCTCGAGCCATGCCTCTGCATCTTCCATCATGCCGGGGCTCAGCCTCACCATCAGAATGCAAAACTCAGTCTCATTAAGCACCCCATCGCCGTCAAGATCGCCTTCTTTAACCATCCCCTCCGCGTCCTCTTTGCTCATCCCCTCCATACCCAGGAGTCCTGAATTTTTTCTTAGACTCTCGGGTGTTATCAACCTCCTTTCTGGGTCTGCTAGAAGCTTGAATCCCTTGCATAATTCGGCCACAAAGGCCTCGACGTCTAGCTTCTCTGCCATAACTGGCAGCAAGTCCTCAAATTCCATCTTCATGGTGGCTTTCATGTTGTCCTCCATTGTCCTGGTGATG
The DNA here is from genome assembly GCA_022457165.1 of Juglans mandshurica. Classification (NCBI taxonomy): domain Eukaryota; kingdom Viridiplantae; phylum Streptophyta; class Magnoliopsida; order Fagales; family Juglandaceae; genus Juglans; species Juglans mandshurica. Next base: position 39,352,790 of record CM039619.1, read on the forward strand.
AAAGAAGTTTCCTAGTTGACTGGATTTTAGTGGTGGTGGCACAAAGAACAGCTCAAAAGACATATAACAGTAGGTATATTGAAGACCCCTGAAGCCTTTATAAACATAGAAAGTTTCATTGCTTTGCTTTTGAACTATAAAGTCATGCTAGCTAGGCAGGTCCAAAAACCGAAAGATGTGACCTTAAAAATCAAGTTCACACATCAAAGGTGTGGAACTCATGCAATGGTCCATATGAAAAGTTTATTGTTTTGATCTACTGTAGATATAAGACACGTGTGTGGTGTTGATTCTCTCACTTTTCATAGTCAATGGTACTGCCAATCACAGGATAAACTCTATATATATATATATATGCATTTTCTTTTATTCCTTTTTAACAGTTTCCAGGAAGGTGCAATTGGAAGCAGAATATAAGTGAACGATCTCGTGGACAGACGTAATCTTCAAATGGGACGGAATAGCTTAATTTGTCAGGAGTTTAGCTTCTATGAAGCTTCCTTTTCTCTTTTATCTATTCTCTATCAATTTGATATTTTGGATTCTTCTCTGCTTTGTTTTGGTCCATGAAATGTGCCGTCCTTTTCTTTTGTTTTTCACTGACGTCCGAACTTATATAAGATTGGGTTTCCGGTTCTTAGCCTGATCAGGCCCTGAGCCATTGGTACGTAGCTTCCTTTTCATTGTTATAGTAAAAATCTATCTACTATACAATGCTTTAATATACAAGCTCTCGATGATCCATCTATTACAATTAGAAAGGAAAGACGACAAAGTTGGAGAGGAGGAAAAAGGAAAAACAGGCACTCAAACTCTCCCGACAGAGCTGTAATGTCCCAATGGAAAACCCAAAACCCAAATCACATAGTTTATATTTTAAAAAGACAAGTCAATGATATAATTGGAGTCCTATTGAAACCGTAGCAAAAACTTTTTCTTTCCAAACAATGTAGAATCTCATTCACCACCTACTTTTATCCTTATTACACGGGTAATTACATTAACCGTTGAAAATTCCATTCTTTTTGCTGTCATTATCTTTTGTTCTCCTCTTCTTCCTTTTTTAATGCACGCTATGGGACCTAGAGCAGGTTTTGTCCACATTATTGTATGCCAAAAATAGGGTTTGCAAGGGTACATACATAGAACGTGTAGCTAAGAGATTGAAATTTTCTTAAAAAACTGATTACCAAGCCATGCAAGGGTGGGTTAATACTCTTTAACTTGACTTGATGGCGCTATCATGCATGCCGGAATCTACATAATTCGTCTTGTTTGTAAACGCCACTTTCTTCTTCCTCCTCAGTCACTGCTGACATCATACAATTTGGCTCCATAACCACAAAATCCATACACACACACACAGCATATGACATATGATCATTGATTGGTGCCGTACGTAGAAGATGAAGTTTCGTTCATATATATATATATGTCATGTGTGTGTGTGTGTGTGTATATATATGGTGGCATTTGGCATCCTGCATTTTCCACGATATTCATCAATTTTGTCATTGCTCTCAATACTGTACTTACATTATTCTGCATCAAGGATTCAAGCAATACTGGGGTCGTCATGTGGGCGGCCAGAAAGAACACGAATTTCAGACACGTACGTGACAGAAAGATCTTTCTGTCATTAGGAGTATTTATTGAGTAGTTTCCAATGCCGTCCATTAATTATGTATTTGGAGTCTCCTAATAAATCTAAGTGTTGTAGGCTGAAGGTGAGGCAACGTAATTTTCAAACATGACCAGCTAGGGTTCAGTTTCAAGTCCCCATCCCCAAACCAGTAACGTGATGGCAATCCACTAGTATGATGCTGGCTACCAAATTGTCCTTCCTTCTACGCATATCTCATCTCATTATTATCTTGTTTATATTTTTAATTAGGGCTCATGATTTGGATCGAGTTTAGGCGAGTTGAGCTTGTCTGAGCTAGTCATGATTTAGAATAATTATTATCATCAGTCACTATTCACTATCTTACACTCTACAACTTAGATAAAAAGAAAAAAGAAAAAAAAAGCTATCAAGCCATGTACGTGTCTGATCTCATTACTATCCCACACCTCACAACTTACTATTCATCACCCACTATTTATCACCCACCATTCACTATATCGGTCCATCTTCTAGTGATACACAGCTGCAAAACCATCCAATACAGGCCTCACTTCAACCTTAGTATCAGGACCCAGACCGACAAAAGCCTTCCATATTCTTCTCTAAGTACACCCCTATCTCCACTAGCCTCCTATTTCCCTGGGCAGCTACAATTGACATTGGGCTTCAATCTAGGAATAGACCTTTACCATTTTAAAACGAGTAATGTTATATTCATAAAAGAATTATATAAAAACAATTGTATAAATTAAAGTAGTTTCATCTGATTCGTTAAATTTACTTTATAATAAAAGTAATTTTAGAATTTGACGAATCACATCAAGGTACATTAGTTTGTGGAATTATTTTTGTGTAATCCCTTTGTGGTTAGAGGATTTTCCATTTTTATAACCCTTCAAACAACTCTTAAGTTTTTAAAAAATAAAAATTTAATGGACAACATTATCTCAATATAAGAAAATAAACGTAGAACTAAGAGCATTTATATAATAAAAGAATAATTCTATTTGGAGGCCTACTACAACAAATATGGATTTTTCTCACGAAATACGATCGTGGCAAATAGTAGGTTGATGACATGAAAACTGTCTGTGGGAAAAAATACAAGTCTTTTGTCACGAGATCACGTTGGCAAGTAAAACTTCGTGGGAAAATAAGATTTTGCCACGAAATAAACACTTTTTCCCATGAGAGTCACTCTCGGGAAAAACTAATATTTGTTGTAGTGAGCTAAGCTTTTACACCACACATATATACGTGGTGTAGTTTGATTTAGAAATAAATTTTATAAATCTTACAAATCAAATCATGTTATATATATATATATATATGTATGGTGTGTAGTATAAACTACAAAGACATTCAAATAGCAGTACTACTCATGTTATGTTAAGAATATCGGTAAAAACTGATCAAAAGTTTATTTCATTAAGCTAATTAATTATCAAGAAAAGTAATTAATAGGTGAAATAGGTGAAATCATTATTTAGTTGATCAACCATTTTTTAGTCAACACGTAATGGCTTCCTTAATTTTTTTTTTTCTGCGCTGCTGCCGGATGTCCGGTAACGACACCCAATCAACTACCTAACTCAAAAAAAAAAAAAAAAAACTTAGTCCCGTTTAGATTGAAAATTCATCTCAACTCATCATTATAATTTTTTTTAAATTTTCACACAAAATATAATAAATAATTCAACTTTTTCAAATCTTAAAACAATAATAATATTAAAAAATAATATTTTAACAATATTTTATTTAATTCATCTAAAACCATCTCAACTCATCTCTGAATCCAAACAGTACCTTAATCACATAAGTGTCCACTTAACCAAGATTGAGTATTTGGTGGTCAAAGCTCGAAGGTGAAGATGAGCATTATCTTATGATTCTTATTGCTATGCTTCAATTTTCTTTGTTGATCTTTTGTCCAAGCTGTTTCCTTGCAAGAGTTTTTCTTAGATAGACAATATTTTTTAAGGAAAGCATCTACAAGGATGTAGTGTAAAATTTAGTTTTACATCCTGATTACACTACATAGGAATATTTCACATTCTATTTAAAAAATAAAAAAAAAACATTCCACCGTAGAAGCGGTGGCCGCAACCCATCAAGATGGGCGGAGATACACCATGCTTAAGGTGGATGCAGACCTCCACCATCCCTTGGGTTGCCAGCCATCCATGGGCTCTCTCTTGGCCAGCCATTTTGTGTTCTGTTTTTAATATTTTAATATAGATAGTTAAGTAGATATTATTCTATATTTCAACCTTTGATTGAAGGGTGTAAAGATCTTGATTACATTAGCACTTGATTGATCATAAATTCTACTTTCAAAAGAAAGAGGGCTAAAACCAGCTTTTTCTCAATCCTTTTTCTTACTATACAGCAGCATGCCAGTTTCAGACCAATCCGGCAAGGACATTGACAGTTACAATACTAATGAGCAAAAAGATGAAGGAAGAACGGATAATCAACAAATACATGAACTTTTTTATATACTTATAAACGAAGTTAACATGGAGATCCTCTCAGAGTACAAAAATTTAATCCAAAGAGGGACCACAACTTATACAAAGAAAAAAGAAAAAACATCCAATACTTGGTTTCCTGTTAACATATAATCACGGCCCTTGAAGAGTAATTTCAAAGCACCTTTTGGATAAGCCTGAAAACAATCGAAGAAAACAAGGAAAAGAAAAGAGAAAACTGCACTTACCTTCTCAATCTACCACTCCTTTTTTCAAATGACCACCAAACAATCAAAATGATCGTTTTACCCTCCAAACTACCACCTCCATTGTAGTTTGTTCTCCGCCACACATCTATTTTCATCTGTCTAATGATTTGATTTTAATGAGGAGGTGATTTGTGTTGAAGAATAATTCCACATTACTTGTAGACAAGGTCTTGGACATGTTTATAAGAAATTCATAGGCTTAACTCATCTTATAAAACTGGTTCTATAAGAGAGGATTGCTCATTCCTTATAAACATGCCCAAGACCTTGTCTACAGGCAAAGTGAGATTATTCCTCAACAATTTGCACATTATGTATCAAATTGGAGGGCAAAGTGATAACTTTGATAGTCCAGTGATCAGATTACAAAAAGTAATGATAGTTTTGACTTTATAGAGCCAAACTTTTCCAAAAAGGAAACCTCAGTAATATGCTATTAATCAATGGACAGTCAGTTTCTTCCTTGCCATCCATCGCCTTTTGGTGGCCTCCAATGCTTCTTCCCTCATCTGAGAAAGTTCCTGAAACAAGTTTTGATACTGTGACTCGATTGCATCAAGTTCCAACTTTAGCTCCACATCTATATCTTTGTCTTCCAAGGACAGTGACGAACAGCTGCTTGTTAAACTCATCATTTTGGATTTTCCACTCAGAACAGGAAATGACAACTCTGATGTCTTTGCAAATTCATCCACAACGCACTCTGTGCCACTGCTATCCATTCGTTGGAATCTGCAGTCATCATAATATGTATCCCCAAGCTCTAGTTCAGAGAAAGACCAACTTAATCGTTTGTGACTTTCATCAATATTACAATCAATAGATTCAGCTGCGTTTCCATGTTTGGTTGAAGATGCTTCCACCAGTATATCTGAAGCAACTGATGCTTGTGAATGTTGATCCTCGAAATTAGCCAAACCTGGAGAAGAATTATAGTCGCCACGGCAAATGGTACTGTCAGCATTATTGCACACGCTACCTTCCTCAGCCTGTACTCCACCATCCTGAGGACACATACTTAACTCAGACAGAACATCTTGCTCAACCACCAACCCAGCTGGACCACCAGTTAGCATTGAATCCCATTGACAAGTCATTAATGTTTTTCCATCTTCAATGACTGGGGAAATGCCACATGGAGTTTCTGCTCCACTTGAGGAGTAATCAGATGATGGCTTCCATCCAGGAAGAAGTTTCATGATTAAGTAATCAATAAAATCAGATATGAATGCCACATCATGATCTGCCAACTCCAGTTGTTCAACCATCTCGCCAGCCACTGAAAGTGCAGTATCTGTATCAAGATAAAAGAGGAAGTGTATATTCCTCACTCGACCTGCAAGAATAAATCCAAATACCTGTTATGAAACTATGAAACAGGAGGAAAACGAGCAAAGTGTATTTTTACTTCCAACGCTCCCCAGCTAAAAATGAGAAAGAAGTGTATACTCACCAGAAGAGTCTGCAATACGCAAGGTCAATGATACTGAGCTGTCATCATTTTTCTTCCCTCTTAACCTAAATTCATTGTTCTTATTTTTCCTCTGAAATTCCAAAACTGGACAGCTTGGACTATCATTGTTGCTTCCTGTACACGTGCTTAAAGATAGCTGCTTATAGTCAGAATCTATGTCCATGGAATGAGGGCCGGACTTGGGTAAACTATTTGCTTTGAGACTTTGATCAGGTAACTGTAAGGGATCACGAATTGGTTCCTTTGGATTCTCAGCTCGGAGGAAATGGTCTTGGAGAAGCTCCTTTGCTGACAGTCTCTCAGATACTGAAACCAGACATTTCTCTATAAATTCCTTAATTTGGGGATCACTCACCTTACTGAGTGCAGCAGGTTTAATGCCCTACAACAAAAATGCATCAGTGTACATACTGGATGTTAGCTTATAGGTTTCATAGTAAAACACCTAGTAGATGGTATCATGATAGGCCAAAAGTTGCTCAGCTTACCGAGGTAACTTTCTTATAGATTTGAGCTGGGTTTTTGCATTCACTGTATGGGTACTCAAAAGTAACCATCTCCAACATGCACATCCCAAATGAATATATGTCGACAAGTTCATTGTATTCTTCTTCATATAGCTCAGGAGCCATAAACTCAGGAGTCCCTAAAGGTAAGCAAGGGAAAAATGTTCACTTCTTTTTAAGTCTATCAGATAGAAAAAGGAGGATGAGAAGGAAGTACTTTCTTACCAATCACACTTTGAGCAGTAGGTTGCTGCATTAAAAGTGCCAACCCGAGGTCTCCAATCTTAACTTCTCCATGATTTCCATTAACAAAAATATTGTCACATTTTAAGTCCCTGTGAATAACAGGTGGATTGTGACCGTGAAGATAGACTAAACCTAGGAGAATCTGCCTTGCCCAATTCTTTATGGCCTTTATATCCACATTTTTATGCTTCTTACGATATCTGAACACCAAGAGGTATCAATAACATAAATGCAGCCAGACAAAAACAAAAAAGAAAAATAGGAAACAACCAAGAGAACATACTGTCTCAGGCTTCCAGATGTGAACAGCTCAGTTATCATATTCACAGTTTTCTTCTTATCATCCACCCAAGAATTATAGAACTTGATGATATTATCATGTTTCAACAATTTCAGCAGATGCACTTCAGAATACAATTTTTCCAAATCTTCTGGTGACTGCAAAACATCATCAATCCTCACTTGGTTCCAAGCAACTTCTATTCCATCAACTTCATCAAATGCCTTAAAACTACAAAGAAGAAGTCAGGAACCGCAAGTACAACCACTCTTCTGTTTGGAAATGTTTCTCCCCTAAAATATTTTCTTTGAAAATAGATCAAAATAAATAGGGGGAGAGAGAGAGAGAGAGAGAGAGAGAGTAGGAACCATACACAGTTTTGAAAGCACCCCTGCCCAAGACTTCATTGTACTGTAACAAAGGAAAAAACAAAAAGTAAAGGGTACATCAATATAAGAAAATTAGTGACCAAAGAAACAAAAGAAAAAAAGAAGAAGAACGAAATGACCACATTTTCAACAAGAATAAAATGATTTTTTTTTATGCCAATAACAAGCTTCAAGGTATTATTTCAACTACACGCTTGATAAACTATTTTGATCAGTGCAGCTTGTGCTTACATAAAAGAAGAAATCAAAACATCAAATATAATGTCATGCCTCAAGTAAGAATCATACGTATAATTCTAACAAAGAAAGGGTATACCCATCAAAGCTCAATTTATGGTAATGCCAACTACATGTGGAACCAATGGCATGGAACAGAAGGCAGGCTCCAATCCATTTTATTATGGGTAGCTTACATGAATCAAGGACATGAGCCATTTGATCAAATTACACATCTCGCACCTCGAATCTCGCATCAAAATTACAACGTTCCAGTTTCTCGATGGAACAAATTGACCCTCAGAATATGGCAATGCATACAAAAGCTAATGAAAACATCTTTTTAATCCTGTTTAAACTAGGATGACATCACAACTCAATAAATCTTTGGGTGAGAAGTTTCTTCCTCTCCTGTCTAATTGTGCTCAACTCTTTAATTCTTCTTCTACCTCAAAGACAAGACTCAACAACTTTTCTGAGAATAAATAATGTGTATACTGTGTGTATATAATATTAGTTGTTTCGTTTCACTCATACAATATCTAATTTAATTCGTTAATCCCAATAATGAATAAAAAATAAAAATGAGGATATCAATTCAATGTACTCAACCTCTTTTTTCTATCAAAGACAAGAAGAATGGAATATGGAATGTTTATGTTTCAATGAATCGCACTTATAGACACATCTATATGCTATATAAGACAAAGCATGAGCTTTGCTCTCAAGAAACCACATCATTAACTGTTCCACTGTTATTATTAAACAACTAATGTCATAAAGCCACGTCATCAAGTCATCATTTGTTATTATTACATTATAATGTTACAATCTTATAAGATAAAAATATTATATCCAATTAAATTGCTATTGTTATTTTAAAATTACATACTATTAATTTTCAAAGGATGGAGTTTTGCTCTTACAGAATCCCATCATCAATTATCCCACTATAAGTCATTAAGTTAAATTATAAACAAAAATTTATTACTAAATTTTAATTTTATTTAAAAGCGAAATTATTGTATAAAAATGAAATATGTAATTAAATTTCTATTAATTATTTAAAAAAGCCATCTTTAAATTTTTCTAGTGTGTGCTTTTTTGTTTTCTCTACCAATGCCCTTTTTACTTTTGAATATTATATAAATAACTTTTGGTCCCTCTTTTCACTCAAGCAAGTTTGTGAGGTTCAAAAATTAAGTTGCTTAGCCAAATTTTGGAGATCAAAGTACTACCATTGAACTTTTTTTCAGAAGTTCTATTTATTGCATAGCTGTCTTAGTAATATAGAGTTATAAAAAAAACTTAGTTATATAGAATATATATTTTAAATAAGTTTAGTTATTCCTACGCATGGTGTAGGTTTACGACTAACACAAATAACATTTGAAGTACTCCTCTTTTAATGGTAATAAAGCTTCCAAACTAGAAAGCAAAAATTATGGCAAGTTTAGTGAATATTACAATTTACTTTTTTTTAAAAAAAAAAAAAAAAAATCATCTCATGGCAATCTGCATATGACCACTGCACCAACTACCATATCCAGTATAAGAGAAACAAATCCTCCACAAATTACCCCCCAATGGCTAGGACAGCCCATACACTTTAATATGTTTTTCCATTATTTTCACATATAAAATCGGATCTTCTAATCACTGGTTTCTCTATCAAGGAAAATTCTACTAGAAACACCCCACCTGTGATACCCGAGTAACATTGCCAACCTGACAGACAGTCAAGCCAATCATTTTATTTTATGGTTGATGTGACTGGTATATCAATACCTACCACGTCAATAGTATTATGCTGGTGTTACATTCGGAATTTTAGGAGTAGAAATCACCTACATAAATAAGAACTTCAGCAATAACTCTGTAATTAAGGAGAATCAACACAAACTCAACTGCTCCTAGATAATAAAAAGCGCTTGAAATATAAACATGATTTGTGCTCAATAATAACACAACTACTAACCCCCAATATATTTAAGAAGAAAACGTCCTCATTTTTGAAGAATTGACAACAACTAAAAAAGGGAAAATCTGCAAATTAATGCAATGCAATGGTAAACTGTAAACAATACCCATCATACATAATTTCAAACTAATAAAATCATAAACATAAAAACCAGAATTTACTAACATATCCAATCCAACAAAATGCCAATTCATGGAATTAAAGGTAGCCATTTGATTAATCAAATACCCGAACGTATCGACCGGTCGGATCCTTCTCTAAATGGTCCGCCACGGACTCGGGAAGCTCTGCCATCGTCCCAAACACTCCAGTATTCGGTGGCATCAACAATCCAGCACCAGATGTCATTCCTACCAAGACCAAAACACCTAGCAGAACAACAAAGATTTAAAAATTTTATTCTCTCCTGGTTTTCAATTGTAGGCAATCTAGCCTTTTCTTTCTTCTTCCTCCACGTACAATCAAAGCAATGGCCGCAGATCAAGCCCGAGAAGAAATTGACAACGAAGATGATCTGAGAAGGCTTCGGAGGCAATGCAGAAAGACTCGAATGCCGACTGCGAGTGGAACCGCCATTCGAGGACAGAGGATTGAGGCCATGAACCCGCCGAAGGTGAAACTGAAGCTGAATTCACAACCCCAACTTCCATGCCACACATTTTACTCATCCTCGCATCAATCCTAACAGGACCCAGCTCTTAATTATCATTTTCTTCACCCCAAAAACTCCCCCCAAGAAAAAAGAAAACAATGCCCAAAAAAGTTGGAACCAAAAAGAAGGATTGACTCAATGAGGTGCAAATGGACTTCTTAAAAAAATCATAAAACAAAGCATAAACCAAATGGGTTTGTGCCAGAGATAGAGACAGAGCGGGCGGACGGCGGGGGGGAAGTTGTTGGGAATGAGAGGAAACGAGGTTGAAGTAGCGAGAGGTGCGTAAGAGAAGGTCGGAACAAACACTTGGATGGTTCGTAACAAACAGGTGCAGAGACTACATGGTTATTCAATACGACGTCGCGTCGTTGGTTTACACGTCCTTTAGAAGTACAGCCGTCGGGTCCTTTTTCTTTAAATTTGTTGGTAACTCTCTATCGAGATTTGAGTTGGATTTACCTCTCAAAGAAAATCACTGCAAATCTAATTATTTATTCATTACCAATGGATTATTTATTTTTTAACAACATTTATTTTGTGATTATTTTCTTGGCTGTAAATCAAACCTCTGAATATCAAATAAAAAAATATTTTATCCACAAAAAAATTATATAAAATTAATCGCATAAACTAACAAAACTTAATACAGTTCGTCTGATTGTAAAATCATTTTTATTGTAAAATAGATCTAACGAATTATATAAATCCACGTCAGTTTGTGAGTTTACTTTTATAATTTTTTTTTAAAAACAGATAGACAAATGAATTGTGTCCAGTAATATTTATTGAGTATTTATTGCTGACCGTCAAATTATTAGAGGTAATAATAAATTTTGTTGGATTCACTTCGATCATTTATATTTAAAATCCATAAGTTCACAAGAGTGGATATTTTTTTCCCTCTTGATAAACTTGTTTGCTTAGTAAAATAATAAAATAACTAAGCCCATCATTTTGTTTTTTAAATTGGGGATCTAGTAAATCATAATGATTATTAAACCTTTTTTTTATCTAAATGATAAATGAATATCGTTCGTCAATTTTCTATAAGGTCATAAGACTCAATCCAATTCAGATGCTGATTATGTTATTTGGATAGATCATATTACATTTAAATTGTAACAATTAATTTACAACATATTTTTAGATTACATGACTTAGCAAAAAATATTTCAGTATTTTTAGTTTATATATAAAACACATTTTGAAGTGACTTACATTTTTACAATGTGATAGTTGCATTTGTAATTTTTTTAGTGTATTTTTCTTTAGATTTTATTTATGTTGGCTAATTGCTTTTTATATGCATGTTTTAGGTTTTTAGTTTTAGCCCTTAGGAATGTTGTTATGTGCAATTCTTAGCTAATTATTTTTAACTTTTATATGGTTAATTGGTTATATGCATGTTATTTTGGGTTCTAAAACTCATATTTGAGTTAAAAAAAAAATTATTCATTTAGGTTAGAAAAACCAACCAGTCCAACAAAAAGCCCAAAATCGAATCGCACATATAAAATCGAACGAAAACTGAAAAATCAAAAGTTTCTGTTCTCTAGATGAACCAATTGGTTTCAATTATTAGAATTTCAAAACGGACTTAGACCGGTTTGATTCAACAATATATACAAACCCGGACCAAACAGAACAAATTACACCCCTAATAACTATTACACAAACTTATTTTACAACCAACAAAAGTCAGTGTTACTTTATAATAATTACTAGTTTTGTTAAAATTCTAGAATTTATATAACTATTTTCCATTTAAAATAAAAATGTAAAATAAGTCATAGAATGGTTCTAGATATATTATTACTCATATGGGAATCTTCTATTGAAGATTAGCAACTCAGCGTCTCTCTCCCCTCCCTCGTTCAAAACATCAGAGGATGATCATTGTCCCAATTACCATCCGCTGTCGACTTCCTAATTGGAAACAATTTCTCTATCTACAAGGATTGTAAGGTAACGTCTAATACAAGTTAACTTGTCTTGATAAATCCATATAGGAAGGCTACATGGATTCAATGGTGGTAGAAGGTCAAGTGGGGGCCGGCATGTGTTCTCCTCGAGTGTTTAAAATTGCCATCTTTGCTGGTTTAATGGGGGTGGCAGTTTTTGTAGTATTGTGTTAAGTCATGGGTATTGACAATATGGTTAACCTAAACCCGACCCGTTTACTATGGATTTTTTCTAAGATCTCCTTAAAGTGATGTTGAGTTCAGAGAACAAAGTTGAGAGGAAGGCCCAGATTTGATCCTAGAAGGAGAAAATTTGAAATTGAGGATTTCTCTTGCTTCTCTAGTGATGGATGGTTTGCTATTTCTGTTGAATTGAATGGAGGATTTGGTTGTGCTTATTTTTTTACCTGACCAGGAGGAGTATAGTTGAGGCAGTCAGAGAAGGCTTGAGCATTTTGGATAGTTTCTGAGCCAAATAGGATGAGATCTCTGGGAAAAGCAAATGAGGGAGAGAGTCCATTCTTACTAATTCTAATACCCTTTATACATCCTAGTTGTTCTATTTTGCGAATGAGCGTTAAAAAGACTTCACTCCCTAGGATGAAAAGAAAAGGAGATAGAGGATCTCCTTACCTTAGTCCTCTTGTTGGATGAGATAATCCATATGGGTTTCCATTGATCCCTACTAAATAGGAGATTGCAGTGATGCATTCCTTAATCTAGTGGATCCAGGTGTGATGAAATCACAGACTAGAAAGGATGGCAAACAAAAATTCCACTCCATAAAATCAAATGCTTTTTTCATGTCAATCTTAATGGCCATAAGACCTTGCCTCTCCTTTTTGTTTTTCAGAACATGGAAGACTTCCTGTGTTAAGATGACGTTTTCTTGGATAACTTTTCCTGGGAGGAATGCAATTTGGTAGGGAGATATGAATTTATGCATGACCTGTTTTAGTCTGTTTGAGAGGATTTTTGCAATGATATTGTAATAGACATTAGAGAGACTGATTGGTCTGAATTGATGGACTATGCTTGGGGAATTAGTTTTTGGAATTAGAACTATATGAGTATGATTCATCACTTTCAGAAGATGGCCCGAAATGAAAAGCTCTTTATGGCAGCATTAAGATCATCTTTCACTATGTCCTAATACTGCTGATAAAAGAACCTGTAAATCCATCAGGGCCTGGGATTTTGAAAAGGGCATTTGTTTGATGGTGGAGGATATTTCATCCTCAGAAGGATTTCACAAAGAAGTGTGTTGTCTGCTTCAGTTATCTTGTCAAGAAATAGATTATCTAAATCCTTAGGAATGGGAGGGAAAGAAGACTGAAAGTTGTTTTGAAATGGTCAAGAAACATTGATTGAATGTTTAGGGGGTTAGAATCCTATTGATTTGAAGAGTTTTTCATACAATTGATATCATTTGTTTTTCTTCACATGGTGGATGACATGTGGAAAGATTCTGTGTTCAAATTAGTGGTAGTGAGCCATTGGATTCTTGATTTTTGGTGCCACAATATTTCTTCTCTTTTTAATTGTTCATTTAGACAATCTCTGATAATATCCTCTTGATGAGTAAAGTTGCTTGAAGTGAATTGATGAGTGTATGAAAGTGCACTCTAAATACCCTATTATTGGACTAAAATGCTAAAATGTTAATATAAATTATTGGAATTAATATGTATTCTTAAATTGAGTTTCTATTTACTTTGGATACTCATAAACATATTTTTATGTTTAATTTCAGAGTCTATAAAAGAGTAAGTCCAAACCCATTCAAATTCAAAGGACTTTCAAGTGGGCAAGATGTTGGAACAACCTAAGAACTTTCAACTTGTGTAGGACTCTTCAAATAAGGATAATGATGGGGTTTGAGAGTAATTCGATGCGCTATCAGGCAGAATGGACACACTTTAGTATTTGAGTAATTCTACATACAACCGTGAAGTGCGTAAATGCTGCGTAATCGTTTTGGAAAAAAGTGGGGTCCACTATTAAAAAATTAATTTTTTTCATGTGGGTCTCATGTTTTATTAACTTTTATTAAAGTGATTAGGCGGCGGTTGTACAATTCATAGTTGCAAATATATTTTCTCTTAATATTTTAATCATAACTTTTTGCTCAGATATCGGATTGATATGAGTATTGATGCGTTGGAAAGTTATCTTAAAGGGCTACAAAGTTATCTCTAATAAGGATTTCCAAATTTGAACTCCTTAAGCACGTACGTGGCTGTCAAATTGAGTCCTAAAATTTAGGCGATTTTGTGCACGGGAGTATGAAAACATTAGGGTTTATTTCCTACCCTATTTAAGTACATCGTTAGCCGAAATTGGAGAGTTCAGAAGAGGGGAGATGGCTCAGTTTGAAGGAGGAAGATCTGAAATTAATTTCCATGGCCGCTGTTTGCTCTATTTTTCTCTTGAGATTTTTGTTGTCCATTATATTTATGGGTAACTAAATTCTCAAGTAGGGTTAGGGATGAACTTGCACATTAGATGATATTTTTAATTTATTTTTGATTTTATCTATTTGATTTTCAATTACTAAAACTCTTTTGTTTTATCATTCTCAATTCATTGTTGATGTTTTCTTTTCCGAATAATCATAGAATTTATTCTGTTTATGGATTCAGTCATACTTTTTCTATTGAATGGATTAGCTCTTTGATTATGTTTGGATCAATTATTTATCTATATTGATTTAATTCTTTGCTGCAATATCGCTTCCTGAGTATATTGTCGTCGTTGGATTTTTTCAATAGTGATAATAATTTACGTATTTTAAAAGTGGTGAATGATTTTTCATAGGGTTACAATTGTTTTTATCTTGGTTTATAAATCTATACCTTCCGATTGGGAGTTTTGAGAATTGAGTTCCCAATTAAGTTATTCAATGAATTAAGAATAATTAAAATACCAGATTTGTAAAAGGAATTCCCAACGCTTTACTGTTTGTCAAACTTGAGTATTTTTTCCGTTAGTCACTTTGCTTCACTTTAATTTACATTTAAAATTAATCTTTTTCCTCCATTAATCATTTAATATTTTTTTTAGTTTTTTGTTCTTTCTACTATTCTTTTAATTTGTCTCTCTGTGGAATCGACACCTTAAAGCTGTAATACAACTACAACGTTATTCTTTGGGCGTAATCATGAATTGAGATTGAAGTTGAGTCAGTTGGGTGGACGCATTTTTTATGCTTGTTTGGATGTGTCCAAAAGAGTTAGCATTCTAGAGTTTGAGTGCTTTTTTCATTGCTTTGAGTTTTTGGGTAAGAATAAAAGATGGGGGAACCATTAGTCTGATGGTCCCAAGCACTTTTTATCACATAAGCACAGGTTGAGTCGCTTACCCAGAATTCTTCAAATTTGAAGGTATTGTAAACATTGGTTCTACTTTGAGTGTAAAGAGTAAGAGGTGAATGATCATAAGCATGTATTGGAAGATGGAACAACTTAGCATCCAGATATAAAAGAGTCCATTGTTAATTTGCAATAGCTCTATCCAATCTTTCTCTTATATTGCTAGAGCCATACCGATTGTTAGGCCAAGTGATTTAGGGCTAGAGTACCTAAGATCCACTAATCCATTATTATCCATGTATTACTTAAGGCCACTCGAGTAGGAAGCTGAAGCAAATGGTCTTCCTCCATGTTTTTAGATTGATTTAGGAGAGAATTAAAATCTCCTAGTCCTAGAATGGCACCTAGATATGTGATAGTTATGGCATTCAAAAGGTCCCAGAAGTGAGATTAAGAGTTATACTGAGCAAGATAATTACTAACATGAGTAACCACGACACATATACAGGATCACAATACACTAACCAGGATATTATATTACTAAGACATTCACAGGTTCTACATCCACCCCCGGGCGCCACATTAGCAAAAGGCCACCCATTTTCCCTTGACAGGGTACATGTCTATACAAGGAAAAACCTAGACTATTTAAAACACCTGAATTTTTTACATCATTCAAAATTGTCAAGTTGGTGACTCCTAATGTGAGCCCTAAGAGTTCTTCTTGCAGAGGGTCAGGCTAGGCCTCTTTAGTTCCATGATAGTATTTTCATTTCTGGTTTGGAGGCAGGTTAGGCCTCCTCGGCCAAGCTGACAACTTTAGTTAAAAACAAAGGAGAGAATGTTTACCAGCAGTAGGCACTACGTTTGGCTTTTGATATGTTGAGAATTTTCGACTATACTTCTTGTTCTTCCTAGTTGGTCCTTCTTTTTTGATTTCGTGCAAATAAACTGCTAGGGGTTGATCTTCTTCATTGTTGCTCCCATTGTTAGCTTCAATTGGATCTTGCTTGTTGGTTTGCTCTTGGGTCTCAGTAACATGAGGGTATATGTTGGCATAGGTTCCTCTTTTCTTTGGAGGGATCTCTCTCTCTTGGTGATCTAATACCCTCTTTTTTGTAGCTAGTAAGATTTTTGGAGGGTTGACTGTGATTTTAGAATTGGTATCAGTGGCTCGGGAGATATTAGAGGATGGTGGGTGATGGGAAAAACTGTGTCAAGGTTGTGAAGTTGTCTATAGGGGTGGGAAGTAGATTCTCATTCAGGGTGAAAGAGGATACGTCTTTTATGGGAGTGGGCTTTGGACTGATCCTTATGGGAGTGGGTTTGATTGGGACTTGGTGCACTGTGGAGATGGGTCTATCAAATTCCGATTGCTAAGCATGTTTTGCTTGAGGGACTAACCAGAACAGAAAGGGTTGGGCTCTGTTGATGGATCGGACCTGTCAAGTTCACAAATTGGGCTATTATTCTCTTGAAGATAGCTGGGCTTGGGATGAACATATTTTTTTCAGCTGGAAGTGGCGGTGTTGTGTTTGGGAGTTCAAGGATGGGCCACATTAAGTGAGAGTGAAGTTGTTGTGATATTTCGGAGTCCAGGGGATAGGGTTGGAATTGATGGGTGTCATTTGGTTGGCTGTGACGTCCCCAACCCCTACTTGGGATTGGACGGTGACTGAAGCGTCGGGACATATAACTCAAAGTTACATACCCTTCGTACATGACAATTAAGATTTAATGCATCTATAAATCTAGCAGTATGCAATAATTCACAACGGATAATTCTTTTAACTACATAAGGACGATGGCAATATAATAATCATGGTACCGAATGTAAGCATCCCAAAAGTTTAAACTTTTATAATTGTACTCCAAAATAGATAATTGTTTTAAAAGACTCCCAAAACACGGGACTATCAAAAATATTGTTTTCACAAAAAAAAAAAAAAAAAAACCATAAGTAATTTATTGTTCCTACTACTACTTTCATGGTCTTTTTTTTTTTCCTTTTCTAAAGGTGCTTCTTTAATCCAGCTTCTTCCTCTTCGGTAAAAACTGGTCCTTGTCCTGATTCTTTAACCTCTTTGTCACTTCTATGAGCTGCAAAGAGGGCTCTGATGAGCTCTCATTGGTCTTGGGCACCTCCTCGGTGTTCATGAGTACCGTCTTCTTCCGTTTCATCATGGTAATCTAAACCTGTAAAAACTTCTACCATTCTGGGTGGGAAATGGTAGTGGAAACTACCACAGTGAGATTTCGAGAAATCTCAGCAGATATAACAAGCATATACAAGTAAACCACAATGAATGCATGGACATGAACTTTGACGTAAAAACTTTGACATATGCAACATAGACTTCTCATAAAACATCTTTTCAAATTTTAGTCATCTTTACACAGGTTCATATCATTTGAGCTCGGGTACTTGTTCTTGTTATAGCATATCATGCCATTCTTATAATTTCATAACATATCATGCCATTCTTATCATTTCATAACATTTTCATATTGTGATCATATCACATCGTAACATATCATGGCATGTCATATCGTATCATAACATAGAGCTCAAATACCTGGTTCATTTCATGATTCACATGGATGGATACCTCATGGCTCCCCTAAGCACCATTGTATTTCCGCTAGTTGCCGCATCAACCAATGATCCACTTGATTGAAGTGACTATGTCATAACATAAACATATTCTATTACGGCAGTTCGCTTACTCCGCCTTCACGTATGGCACCCACTAGCTTTAGGTGCAACCTCGCTCAGGTATCCTTTCCTTAAGGAACCATTCGAGGCCCATCGATTGTACTTCGTCAACCCATGGGTCTCCACTCAACTTTAAACACTCCAGAGTGGACAGTGAGTTCCACTAGGGCAGTTTCCCGTCCTAGCCTTTGGGGTCATGCTAAAACGTACTTTGATTCTTTTCTTTTTGAAAGCATAGACTCCAATGCATGAGATATAAACACATGATGTTACACTTTATCATCCTCATGCAACATGTACAACCCAAAACACATATAGTCCAATTCCCAATATGCATCTCATAATATGACTTGAAAATATTAGAACATGCAATCATATGATGAATACATGTAAACATAGTTGAATCATACTTATCCAACCACAAAATAGATTCGGATTCCCTTGACATAGCTTTGGCCAAATCATACAAGTCCTCCAAACATGGTTTTTCATCACAACACATATTCTCATGTTTCTACACATTCATATATCCAAACAAGTATGCATAGCACATATACATGTCAAAATCGAAACCCTAATGTGGCATATTCGAAATACACTTTAACAAACTATCATGAAAACATAACATCTCATCCTTTTATCAAAACCAAGCATACATATAACAAGATAACAAGATTCAAGCAATGATAAACAAATAAGAGTTCACGAAATATATGCAAGTGTTATCAAAAGTAAGTATAAAATAGCAAATCTGAAATATATATATAAAATACATTAGAAGATGACTAGAGAAATCCTAGGGATTTTGAAAATGCTTTCCCATGGAATAAACCTTAGAATCCGAAACCCTTAAAGACAAAAAAACCCTAGCCTTTTTTCTAAGTGGTGGCCGTGGCCTTCATTCCCTCTACACTTCGTGTTCAAGAGCTTGAAACAAAAGAATATTTTTGGGTTCTTCCTTCTCTTGAAGAAAAATCCTAGTTTCTAAAGTGAAAGTGTGTGTACATGTGGGAAAGACCTAGAACCGAAACTCGTTGGTGTTGTTTTCCCTCTGGGCCGTGTGTGTATGTTCAAGAAATGGTGTAATGGTTCTTACCTCCTTGTGTTCTTCCTCTAGCCGAATGGTTGAAGAAGTATTCTTGGTGGTTTTCAAAATGGTGAAGAGAATGGTGACGTTTGGTTGGTGAGAAAGTATGAGAAAATGTAAGAACTAGAGAGCAAATAGTGGTAGCCGAAATCCCTTAGAAACAAAGTTGAGAATTTGAGCAAAAGACCTCCCAACTTTTTGGCAATGCCCTTTTTTAGAAGCCTTTATCCTTTCTTGAAATACCAAAGGCTTGTGCATGGATACCACTTGGCATCTAGACAAAAGGGTCTCTTCCTTTTCCCTAAGATGGCATTGGAAAGCCAAAAGCCTTTCTTACATATGGTGTGTGGCTTCCTCAAAACCGAAACCCTCTCTTGCCTCACCTTCCCATTATGCCCTTCCTCACCTATCTAGGTTCAATGTACTTGGTGGCAAAAGGGTCAAAACACGTAACCCAATCCTCCTTGAACTCTACCTCGTATGCATGGTTTCCATGTGGCAAGTGAGTGTGTGTTCCTTGTGTTGGCCGAAACCCTAACTCTTCCCTAGGTGATATTTGGCCTTCCCCAAGCTTGAGCCGTCGCCCCCTCTCTCCTCTCTTGCTCTTCCAATATTCTTCTAGAACATGTCTCTTCCTCTTCCCAAGTAAGATCTTCTTGGAGCTCCAAAGGTCTCTTTCTCCATGCCTGACAAGTGTTAATCTTAGGAAAGGGGTCCTTGCATGTGGACGTGTAAGCCCTAACCCTGATGACCTCATCTTCCACTCACACCTTCTAGAACCTCATGCATGCGGGACAAGTGTCACACTTGCCATTTTCCTAGGTTCCATTCTAGAAAAGATCAAATTGTTCCTATTGTGCCATCTGGTGCCTCTACTAATCCTTAGAAATCACTTTGGGCTTCCAAACCCTAATTCTAACCTATTTGGCTGAAATCCACATAGGCCTTTTTGGGCTTTTTCCACTCCTTCCTCTTATGGGCTTTCTAAGTCTAGAACTCTAAGGTCCAAAATAAAACATACCTTAAAGCTCTCCTCTAACACTTAACATCTTCAAATAACTAAAATAAATCTTCAAATAAAATAGGAACGGGGACTTGGCAAAGTTCGGGTTCTCACATTGGCTCAAGCGAATATATGGGACAACTGATAAAGGACTCCCGCTGCATTCTTTTAAAGCATTTGTCTTGTTGTTCTAGATTTGGGCCAGATCTCCACCACGTTGCACCATCTGTTGGAAGATTTGACTATCATGGAAGGTTTGACTTTCATGGTGGAGTGAGTTTGAGCTTGATGAGTGCAGTCCACTGGGCAAGAACTAGAGAGATTTTCCCCATGCCGTTGAGATTTGCATTGGGACGACTTTTTCCGGATGCATCTTTTCTTTTCGTTTGCCATTTGTGTTGTTGGATGAATTTTTCACCGATGGCTCCGGTCCTTCCAAGGGTCTTCCAATTTTGACTGGAGGTAGAGTGGGCCTCTTGCATGGGAGCAGTGCTGCATGCTCTTGGTGTTGTATCTCAAAAGGATTGCCTCATCTATTGTTGTTATTCGTGACTCTCATCCATGGACCATACAACTGACGGTCTTGAGTGTTGTTGAGTTATGGACATGCCTGTTGAATATGACCTAGCTTCCCACATGTAATAGAATTCTAATAGGCGCTCATATTTGAAAAATATCCTAATTGTTAATCTATTTGGACGAGAAAGATCAAAGCCTTCAGGGAGAGGATTATTTTCATTGATCCCCACCATTATCCTTAGGAATCTTCTCAGTGCCACCCCAAATATATAAGCCAAGTCAACCTCTATAAGATTGCCCAAAACTACCCTATTTTTACTGCATTCATTTTTGTCAGCATTTCCAGAGCAATCAGTGTATTTGTATCCAAAAGATTGACTAGCTTAAAGGAATTTCGTAAATACTAAGCCCAAGGGCCATTGACGAAGTACCATATGAAAGCCTTTGAAATTCCACGGGTGGTTTTCCAGAACACGATCTTTCTCTTGATTTGTTGGAAAGGTGAAGTGAAATGTATTGACATCAAGATCTTCTATCGTGAACCAATAACAAAGCTCTAGACAACTTTAATTGTAGCATGAAACATTTGCTTGTTGAGAGGCTTTGAAGAGACCAGCTTCCCGACCAGTGCTAAGTTTGAAAAATTCTTTAATGCTTCTGGCTCCAGTTCTAGCTTTATATCATTCCATGTTAAGGCTTCTACTTGAGTGATAAAGTTTTTCGAGTTTTGTTTGATGGGATGACATACCATGAAGTTACGAGAGTTAGAAAGGTTGGAGAGATAGAAATGGATGGAGTGAGGATGAAGATGGTGTGTCGTTGAAGATGATCATTGAGGGGAAGGAAGGTAATGAGGAATACTGCTACAAAGAGGGGAAAATCTCACCGACAGAGAGATAGAGATAACTCATCTGGAGAGAGAGAGAGAGAGAGAGAGAGAGAGAGAGAGAGAGAGAGAGAGAGAGAGAGAGAGAGAGAGAGAGTTGGATAGTTTTCTAATGGGCCTTCCCGTTACTACTCCTGTTATTAGACCTCCCATGGCCATGGGCATAAAATGTGCCATTTCGTCATTGATATTGCTCAATACTATTGCTGCCAACTTGTTGGTGCCAACATTTCCTTTATTGTCCCCGGGGTATACATACTTTGGAGACGGTGGTTATTTTTGTGTGGTTTTCCCTCAAGTAGACTCGACCTGCTTAGCTTAATAGAAGAAAATTACACTTTCTATTCTTCCTCGTGTCATGACCCATATTTTCTTTTTTTACAACCTTTAAATATTTTCTTATATATATATATATGGCCATCCAAAACTTGAATATTCATTATAATCTTTCTCTCAAAGTATTCTATCATAAAATCTTACCGAGAAAAAAAAACATAAATGTCCAAATCTTATCATCCTATCTTCATGTTCCCGTCTTAATGCATTTTTCTATCCTACTGAGTTTTTCCGTCATATATTCAATTTTCCATCCTATCTTTATTTTTCTGTCCTATTGTATTTTTCTGTCCAATCTACAAAATTTTTTTATCATTTTGTCACCAAGAAGATCCCTCGGTAGTGACCACATTCTTTCTCTACGTCTCTCATCGAGGTGGCGAGCTCTTTGCTTTTCAGAGCACTTGCCTGGGATACTACCACTTTGCTTCCATTGTGCTCACCTAGGGGTGATCACTCTAGATCTCGTGGTGAGTGCCTAGTGGCGAGCACTTTTCTTTCGGTATTGCCCACCTGGTGGCAATCACTCGTCTCTATTACTGCTTGATTGGGATGATGAGCATTTTGGTTTCTTTGGTTATTTCCATGTTCCTCGTCAACATGTTTATTTGGAGCGAGCATTATTCCTCCCCACATTGCCCGCCGAATGGCAAGCAATTGTATCCATGGTGCTCGCCTGATGGTGAGCTCTTTGCTTGTGGTATTGCTCACCTACTACCCGAGGTCTATCCCTCTTTATGTTCCTGGCCAAGATGGCAAGCACTATCCCTCCCAATGTTACATGCCGAGTAGTGAGCAATTGTACCCTGTAATGCTTGCCTAGTGGTGGGCACTTTGCCCACAATGTTGCTTGCCTATCACTCGAGCTCTATCCCTTTTTATATTCCTCGCTGAGATGGCGAACATGATCTTTCCCTATATTGCTTGCTGAGTAGCAACCAGTTGAATCTAATAATGCTTGCCTAGTGACTAGCACTTTGCACGAATGATCCTCAGCTAATAGAGGAAATATGGCATTAATGACTGAAACGATGGATGTTTCTTGCCTAGCAAAAATGACTGAAAAAGGGTTACAAGATGTTCTTGAATATAAGAGTGTTATAATGCATACCAAAATTCTCTCTTTTTGGACAGAGGCGGTACTAATCCTACCCATCCTAAGGATAAACTCCACCCAAATTCACATCTTCATGAGACAGGTCCTTCGTAGGAAAGTTTGGAAACTCGTTTCCTAGTGGAGGGGCGGGGATCACTATGGTGGGTGCTGCTGGGGGCTGGCATATGTATTGCCATTGGTCATTAATTATTCTTAAACGGGTGTCTGTCCAGGAACAGACTCGCAAACTTTCGTCAAGCATTTGGATATGATTATCTATAATGATAGTGATTGACACACTTGAAAAATTCTTAGTCGTGGTTTTCTGCTATAAAGTCTCATCTATTAAAAAAATAAAGGGGAATGGGTGATTTCAACAACTCAATAAGTGGAATAACCTGAGTTGAGAGGAATACCCTAAGATCTTCGACGATGAGAGTGAGTATGACTTCTATGACACGTCAAATGTAGAGTATGTTCACCTAGATGATGAAAATTTGAAAGACAAGTTAGAGGAAGAGAATGACAACTTAAAGTATGATTCGGAAGAAGATAACCAGGAAGAAGATAATGATGAGTTGGAAGAGAACTTAGAGAAGGTTTGAAGAAGGTCCAGAGGAGGAAGACCCGGAAGATGACCTAAAAGAGGACTTAGGAGAGGATGAAGAAGAGTGGCCAATAGAACACGAAAGCCAGAATAAAATGATGAGCTAGATGATGAGTCAAAGGAAAAGGATGATGAGCCAAAGATAATGTAGAAGAGGTAGGAGATGATAGCAAGAGGGCATTTGGAATAATTGGGACCTATAGCGTGATCTTGATTATTGGTTAGATAATTGTAACCTCAAAGAGTAGATGTAGTCCATGACGAGATTCCCGAAGAACAGACTGAGCATGAGATAGATTAAAATATACAAAGTCCTATGGATGTCGAGTTATTGAGTTTGGTTAGTTTTGTTGGTTGATGTTTATCTTATTTTTCATTTGTTATTGCACTATTTGTTGGAATATTTTAATATGGACTATTGGAATGGGAATCTGAATTTTTTGGAAATAAGGATTTTTTTTATTAGAAACAGTGCCATGTGCATGTGTAGTTATCTATAAAGGATGATGAAGAAGAAGAAGAGTTTGGAGGCTGCATGGGTTATATTTAGAATGTCTCATGTACAAGACATTTGGCAAAGTTCTTAGAGTGTGCAAAGAAAATGTGTTCGTTTTCAAGGTGAACAACGTTAGGATGACTAGGGTGAAGTGATATTTGAGTAACCACTAACAATTTTAGAGGGAGAGCCTAAAACGGGTGATGAAGAGAAAATCAAATTTGTCTGTTTTTGAAGAGTGGCTATGGTTATAGAAGGAAGGGGGAGAATGTCATCACCCAACAAATTTTCAAAGTAAAAGCCCAACCCTAGCCAAAAAAAAAAGGAAAAGAAAGAGAAAATCTAGAGCAAAACATGTATTTTGGTCTCATCTTCTTCCCTATGTTTCCAACCCTTCTCCTTCCCATTATTAATCTTTCCTTTCATAACTCCCTTTAATACTCCACAATTCCCTCACCATATCATGCAAGTCACTTGGTTTCCATCATCAATTTTATGTCTCTCTCGGTACCATAAAATAATAGGTCTTTATATACCCTCCATTACTAAAACTCATACATTGCCCCACTCCCAATATCGGTCTTACTCTGTCATTTTTGCTAGCGTCACCCTATTACTTAGGCTTGTCACTGCTCCAAGTGCATCACAACACTGCCATCGTTGAGTCACGTGTATTCTCTCTCCCATTTTCCTTTTCACCAAATAGTGAGGATTGGTTTAATAAATTTTGCTAGTTAAAGTGTACTATAATGGTTAATTTAATTATATATATTGCCATAGTTTTCCATATGAAGATAAGTACTCATATACTAAAGGAAGAAAAAAAATTGTTGTGGTTGTTGTTAGGGATAAAATCAAGCCCAAGGAAGAGGCCAAGAATTAAGGCCAGTGATAAGAAAAGTTGACTCATACATAAAAGGAAAGGGTTTCAAAAGGCAAGTGATACCCAGTCACTTCAAGTAAGGAAAGAGACCTCTGTAAAGAGAGAGAATCTCCTCAGATTTGGACAAACTCCATTACGCAGGATGACTCTTCAAAGCTCCTCTCCAAAAACAAGCCATCTTCTTCAACCTCCAGATCCTCTAAAACTTTCTCTGTTGTATTGAGAGATATGTGAGGCCATGAGAGACTATATAATCACCAACATACTGAATTTCTCCCCCAAACGACCTGTGGACGTAGGGTTTTATAGCGAGCTATGTAAATCTGTGTGCCTCTCCTTTTATTTATATTTTATTATTTATTTATTGCTTATTCTTATGGATATATGTATGAGCCCATATCGATGTTGAAATCATGTTTGTGGGCTTTTTGACCACACCAACGTGGCTCGAACCACCTCCGTGGGCCAAGAATGACTCTTTCTTCCTTTCTAGCCTTTGATTGATTTTACGTATTAACAATTGCAATATATACTTTTCTACTTGTGGAATCTCTTCTTTTAGAAACAAAATTCCAAGATGGTGGTAAAGGATAAAAAATATTTTATTAGGGTTTGGATAATTTATCAGTGATTGGGGAAACAAGCTAGATTTTCGGGAAGTTAATATTTACATATTGAATTTGTTGTTAGAGAAATGATATTTGTAATGCTAGGTTGTTCAAGCCCCGCGCACTCCCATTGAAAAAAGTAGAAAAATCTAAAACCCACGTGAAAAATTCATTTTTTTAATGGTAGACCCCACCTTTTTTTAAAAAGAGTGCGCAAGGCTTCCATACCTTAGGACTGTATCTGTTGCGGACCTATTTCATAGCTCTGCCAATAACTTCCAGTAACCAACAATCAAAAGGTAGGTGGGGCTGGGTTTATCTAGGGACACCTCCGATACTTAAGTCAATATATTTGCTTGAAGAATATTTCAAATTTTGGGGTATTCAGAAGTTACCTCAGGCCTATTCTTTGACATTTATTTATACGAGCTGGTGAGGGGTGAGAGAGGCTTGCCTCGTTGCTTAACCTTCTCTGATCTTCACTGAAATCCAACTTGTTAGAGTTCTAAATCAGCTGTTACATTGGGGGAGAATTAATGCCATGGGGGAGTATCGGGGGTGGATATCGCACCAAACATAACCTTGCCTATTCTATCAATAATTAGTTATTAATGATAGTTGAAATTGAATTCTGTACTGGCACGCTACGCTTTTTGGCCCTTTGGTCGTTGATTACGGGCCTTGGACCTTTGATGCACAGGTGTCTCTTGTTCGAGGGTTTGGCCCACTCTTTATAATTCTATTCGGTCCTCCAATTACCCCACAAATCCCTAAATTTCTATTTTATCTTTTAATTATCCCCTTTAGTTTCGAGTATCTGCTCCATCAATATGCCTCCTCACATTTGGGATGGCATGTGCCGGTTCATTCTTCACATTTTTTCATGCAGTGCAAGTCACACTTGTCGTGATTTCGTTGGAGTCATTTAACCGTCGCTTCTCTTATTTAAACTCCCATTTTCATAGTTTTTTCTTTTTGCCATTGCATTCTTTTCTTGAAACCCTAGTCGATTCTTGCAGTTGTACTCTCCTCTAAACTCTAAGTTCTCTCCTTTCTCTTCACCTTTGCCTTCTTTTTTGTTTCAATGGCTCCATGCAATACTTTTCATTTTGGTTCTCGTGACTCTTGCTCTTCCTGCCCCAAGGCTTCTTCAAAAGGTCGAGGGGGCCAGTTCTTACCACCCAAAAGACTTCAAGGGTAGTTGTTGGTCCGCCACAACTTCTCAAGCAGATCTGGACTTTGTGAGGGACTCGTATAGAGTCCCTGATTCAATTGTGTCGGAGGCGCCTGATCTTGATCGTAGCGTAGGTTACTCGAAGGATTCGCTAGAAGAGTGGCCCTTCTCATGAGCCTGTTCTTGATGGTGTTACGTCTCCCCTTTTGTCGTCCAAATTGGGACATTATGGATTAATTAGGTTTAGCCTCGGTCCAACTTCATCCCAACGCCTGGAGGATGTTATTGTTGTGTTGCGTCGGGTGGCGTTGAGTCCTGGAACCGCTGTATCTGGTGACTAAGAGTCGATTGATTAGGCTCCATCTCCCCCTAATCGCACAAATCTAGTCCTTGATCAACTAGAGGAGGTGGAGGAGGAGGAGGAGGAGGATATTGACATGGAACTGCACTCTACATTTTTGGAGCCCGTACCCGAGGGGTTTGTGGATGGATCACCTCTCTGAGGTGCCATTTGAGATTATGGAGCGCATATATCTAGCCTCGAGGAACTTGGCCGAGGTGCATGAGGCTCGCGAGGAGGTGCCTTCTCGGGGCGGTCGTGATGCTTCAACATCGTCCATTGCTTCCACCACATCTAGCGGGAGACTCCCAATCTTCCATTTGATCCTCGAGGGTTGTCCTGAGATGACCCTTCAAGTGTGGAGCTTAGTGTTGGCGGAGAGATCTTTTTGTCTGCTAATCCTACCCCACCTTTTAATGTTTCACCTCTTGGTGGGAAAGTTTCATCGCTTGCCAATTTGGAAGGGGCATTGGACCTAGTTCTTCTTCCAGGCAAGGGGAAGACGAAGAACCCAGTCCAATGTCCCTTTACCCTAATACAGACTGTTTTTTGTTTCCTAGGGGTTGATGACCTCACCAGTTAGATCGCTGACTGCCAACTTTTTTAGAAGACAAGGTTCGTGCCCTTCGTGCTTACGCCGAAGAGACTAGCCAAGTTATCTCTTAGGTGAAAGGGACAAGGTTGCAAACACTTGATCTTATTAGGAGTCTCATTCCCATATGTTAGAGGATGATGTCTTCGGTCTCTGGGATGAGTTGGTCGCTTTGCACCAGGATCTCTGTAAGTTTGAGGAAGAGGTGTCTAGGTACCACTTCGAGGCCAAACTTTTGGAAGAGGGGTGCAATAATGGGCGAGATATGCTTCAATGCCTAGAGCATAAGCTGTAGGAAACTAAGAAGCGTGTTGCTGACTATGCTAACAAGCTGGCCAATTCGTTGAATGCTCGTCGAGAACTCAACGCAACTCTTAACTACCCTCGTATTGAGATGGCTTAGTTGGAGGCTTGATACGAGGCGGCCAATAAGGACCTCAAGAAGCATAACGAGGAGATCTTTATGCTCAATCGCATCATTGATATTCACAGGAAGAGGTCTGGTGACTTCGAAGAAAAAGCTGTCGCGTTGGATGTTGAGTCGGAGGTTTCCAGGGAGGAGGTTGCCCGTCTTTCTCCTTAGCTCATAGCAGCTAGGGATGTCCGTGACCAAGTATGGGGATTGGGCTACAACTATGGTATGAATAGGTTGAGGAGCTACCAGTTGAAGAACCCCCGTACAGATCTATTGTTGCTGAACTTGGACTCTATTAGCCCTAGCCTTGCCGTCTTCCACTTCATTGACTCCTTGGGTTGAGATTAGGGGTGACAATATGTGACACGACTCGTTAACCCAATACGAACACGACACGATAAAAGCAGGTTATGGTTTAGGTTAGGATTTAGCCTTAACGAGTTCGGGTCAAAACGGGTTGACCCGTTAAGACACGATTGCTTAATGGATCACTAACGGGTCAACCCGTTATGACCCGTTATGATCCGTTAAGAAAATTAAATTTACCTTTATACCCTTAGACATAAAGGGCAATGATGACGCTCCACTTTCTTCTTCAAGTTCTAAATTTGTTTAGATCTGTGTTTTTAATTTTTTATTATATTTGAGATTATAACATTAATATATTTACATTGTATGTTTTGTTTTTTATATTTGGGATGTAATTTTAATAATGAATATTATTAGAAATTGTGTGGATCATATTTGTATGGATTGTAATTTTAGACTTGTAGTTAGTTTTTTATTTTTTATAGAAATTATTTATATTTAAATATTTATATAAAATCAATCAAGTCAAACGGGTCGTATCGTGTCGTATCGTGTTTGTTCAACCCATTAATGTAAATGGACATTAATGGGTTGAAACGGAACGGGTCGTGTCGTATCGTGTCAATTTATTTCTTATTCATTAACGAGTCATAATGGATCGTGTCATGTCAACCCGTTATCTTACCGTGTCATGTTCGGGTTTAGAATTTTGACACAAAATCCTTAACGGGTCGTGTTTGTGTCAACCCATCAAGTGTAATGTATATATACCTTGACACGATACGAACACGATCCGTTAATACGATTTGACACCCCTAATTAAAATGTGATGCCCGACACCTTTCCTCTTCACCTCAGAACCCCTGATGATAGTTGTTCTTCTTGTATTCTATTTACTTTTTGAACTGCTATAACTATTTTTCTTAGCATTTCACATCGTTTTGTCTTTGGATTGGGCTTTTTTTGTGTCCGTTTTGACTTTGATGCTCTTTCACACCTTTATATTGATAGTTGAATTACTGGACACTTGCTGTTATGACCTGCGTTTGTAACTTCTTCGTGTTCATGGTAGAGGGACTGTCATCGCTCATTAATTGATGTGCCAATGCAATGACAGTCGGCTTGAGGGCCGATTGGCGTGGCAAAATTCTATAATTGCCCATTAATTGCCCGTTAATTGCCGTGGCAGGGCACTCGGCTTGACCAGTTACAATGAATATTTCTCAATCTAAATTTGGACAATTTTATAATTCTTAATATCCTAAATGTAATACTCGTGAAATACCATTAACATGACAAGTATTAATATACGTGCCACATCGGTTATAAGAATAAGAGTAATTTTACGTACAACTGTAAAATATGCAACTGTCGTATAATCGCTTTGAAAAAGAGTGAGATCCATTATTAAAAAAATAATTTTTTTTTCATGTAGGTCCCATGTTTTATTCACTTTTTTCAAAGTGATTACACGACAATTGCACAATTCACAATTAAAAATATTTTTTCTCTTTTTCCAAATCAAACCTTTGTTGTTTCGACTCTCATATAATCTTTTAATGATATGGTGCGGTCCAACACATTCCGAAGATACGTTGAAGACATGGCTTCATTTGTTTTCACGATGCATTTCATATCATCTCATTTTATTTAATTATTATTAAATTTTTAAATTTTTTATATAAAATAAAATAAATAATTCAAAATTTTTAAATTTTTAAATAATAATAATTTTTAAAAAATATAGTTTAATAATATTTTATTTAATTTTTAATTTTTATCTGTACCTTTTATGAACTCTCTCTAACTATAGTTAAAAGAAGGTGAGAGATAAGGTATAGCTTGGAAACATAGCAAAGAATCCGAGGGACAGAAAATTCCTTTCCCCTCTTAAAATGGCGTCGGTGGCATCAAACATAAGCTATATAGAAACGTGACCACATAATACATTGTTAAAATTTGTTAAACCCGTTGAGCTTGCTAATGAGCGTGATTCTTGACGAGGACGGCAAGCCCTTCGTAGAGTCCTAGTCAACGTAGGAGGGAGAGAAAAAAAAGTGTAAAAACATGGTCGATCGTCGTCATCATCAGCATCTTCATACAGCATTGGGAAAGTTCGTTCATCCGTCTTTTTGGTCAGCCAATCATTTGTTGCCGCACCCACATGTTTATTGTTTTTTAATTTTCTTTTGGGATTAATTTTACTCTCAATTTGTTCCTTCAGAGGTAAGCAGTAAGCACAAGCCGTGGATTTAGAGCTTTAGAGCATAGCAGAGAGAGAGAAAGAGATGGGTCTGCTCACTCACAGAGTGGAGAGAAGTCAGATCAAGCCCGGCGACCACATCTACACTTACAGAGCTATCTTCACCTACTCCCACCATGGTCTCTCTCTCTCTCTCTCTCTCTGCATTCTCGATTGTTTAAGTTTTCCAAAATTTTCCAATGTGGGTTCCTTATCCAATTCATGACACCGGGTTTTTCTTTTCTTTCCATTTTCTGGGGAGGCTGGTGTTTTTGTTCTCTCTTCTTTGTGAATTTACTTTCGGGGGATTTCATTTTAGTTTCTCTTTTGTCCCCAGAAATATGAATGTGGGTTTCTTCTTCATTTTTTTTAATGTACGTTTCCTCTGTCGATATGCTTTTTGGGGTCCAACCTTTTCTTTTTCGTCATAATAATTGTCGTTTGAATGGTGTACAGGGTAGTCATCTTTTACTAGAGATGAAAGTTTAATTCGCAAAAAATGTTTGACGTGTCCCTTAATTTCCGCCGCTTGTCATGATTTCCAAAATTAACGATTGCTTTGTGTTTTTGGGATATTGGAATGTGGATTTACTTTACTTGCAAGTATATGCTTGGGAGTTGCTTGATTTCTTGAGTATTTTGTCCATTGACTTCTAGGATGAGAATTCTTCTATTAGACCAATTTTTCCGATTCTTGTGCTGTTGCAATTTATTACCATTTAACCGGATGGTTCTCACAGTCGTCACTTTGAAGAATTTCTCCTTTGACTTCTGCATTGATGCGTCATACCATATTCTGTGTAGGAGTACCAGGGTCATCCATAATTACATCGTCTAGTATGTACTGGTAATGCTCTTTTTGGTGTCTATGAGAATGTAGGATAAGTAAACCAATTAATTTTACCGATTTTGGATTTTATTTCTTTATTCATCTGAATCTTGTACATTTTGCTCATTGGAACTTGGTTGTTTTATTATTTGATGGGAAACACGGTAAATTATATGAGATTATCTATTATTTGTGAGATCTTGCCATCCAATCTGGCTGACCAGTTTAATTTATGCAAATTTGAGATATTTCAAGGTGGCACTTCTCAAATTCTCGTGCTGATCATATGACGAATTAAGATTTTCCTTCGTGTAATTGAGAGCTCGCTCTAGGGCTTCATTGCTGGTGGTTTGGGATAGTTAGCAGCAACAATATTTTACATTCACTGAAACGATAGTCACATGGAGGGTAATAGTAGTTGTAAGTGATATAACACATAGAAAAATCACTAGAGTTCTGTAACCTCTCTGATGCATATCATATGCAAAGGGGATAGCTTAAGAGTAATATTGATGCCCCTTTATCTCCCTTCCAGTGGGTTAGTCAGGGAATTCTTTATGAAGTTTTCTTGTCAAATGCCGGTAACCTCCCTTATTAGAAAACCATGTTTCATCCACCATCACTGAGAAATCTTACCACCACAAGTGCTGAATACAGGCTGATGAATGTGAAGCTCTTTCATTTCAACCAATTAATGCATGAAAAAGTTTTAAGCTCACTGGCCGTCCCTAAAGTTATTTTGTCTTCATGATAACGACTTCATGTCATAGGGTAGCTTCTTAGTCTACCTATTTTTGTAAAATGATGGGAAAGTGATGAAAAATTCTACTGATCAGTCTAATATCTCTTAACAATGATATATAATTCCAATGCCACAAATGGAGTTTGGAAGATGTAGGCTCACTCTTAAGGCTCCTAACAGATAACTTCAATTGAGGGACTTATCATAGGAATTGTAGGTGAAATATTTTAATTTCTCTGTTGTATTCAATCTCTACAACAATAATTGTAAAATCTATATCCATATAATATATGATTTTTCAAGGCGTGAAGTTTTGTTCCTATGAAGTCATGCCTAACATCTCATTATATTTTTAGTAAATGATTTTTAAATGCTATAAGCCATTGAGTTAGACTTATTAAATGAAGATTAAATAAACACTTAGAGAGAATGCTTATATGTAAGCTCTTTTTGAAATTTTTTGAAATATTTGGAAAAAAATAACATTTAAATATGCTTGGGTTTTTATGGGGTTTTGTGAGAGTGGTGGCACCTATTAGAAATATGTTGGAGTTGAACGTATTTTTAATATGTTTTTATTGGGTTTCGAAGGAAGTTTTGTGAGCTGATTTGAGTTTTATGGGTTATTTATTTATTTATTATTATCATGGAAGTTGAAGTAAGATGGTTCGATAAAAATAAATTTTGAGAGTATTTTGGTTTGATGAAAACAAAATCACTAATTTATTTCTTTGAATTCATTGTTATAAGTGAATGTATGTTTTCTCGAAATGCTAACAAATTGAAAACAACATTCTACCTTGAAAGTGTCCTAGAGCATGATTATGTTTTCTCTCTCCATTTTCTTCTCACATATGATCCCTTAATTATTGTGATCGTATTGAAATTTGGATTTAAAGAGTGGGCTTCCAAGGTAGAATGATGTAAGATATTGCAGTGAAAGAAACGTTGTCCTATCATTTCCCTCTTATAATATTTACCGAACTTGAAGATAATAGGTTGTTTACCTGAATGTGGAGGTAATCATCTTTGTCTTCGTCATTTGCATTCTCAAGGATTCTTCTACTGCTGATACTTTCTGTTTCAATCTTGTTACATATGTTCTCCACATAATTTGCAGTGTAATTCTAGTTCAGTTTCTCAACAAAATATATAGTTCAGATCAGATAAGTTGTCCCTTTTTGGATTGTACTTGATTATTCGGTGCAGGTTACATGTATAATCTTACTTTTATGCATTGTGACGGACCTAGTGATATGCATTTGTAATTGGATCATTGGACTAAATGCTGATGGAAATTTTGATCAGCTTTGCATTGTTTTATAATCATTGTGACTTGCCTGCTGCATCCTAGTAGATGTACAAATATAAAATGAAAGTTGATATATCATCCTTCATATTTTTTTTTTTTTTTATGTTAGGCCTGGTTTGGATAGACAGTTCAGATGAGATGAGATAAAATATTTTAAATAGTAGTGAGATTTTTTGAGTTAAGATGAGATGATATAGTATGTAAAAAAATGTATTTTTAGGTAGTGAGACGAAATGAGATAGTTTTGACTTTTTGAGATTTGAAAAAGGTGTGGGTCCCACTGTTTTATAGAGCACCCAAATTGTGCACTGTTTGCTCCGCTTTCACTGTTTACGCACTGTTCATGTCAGTTTGATTGGTTTTATACTTTTATTTACGGTTCATTTAAGTTGATGTTTTGAAAACATAAGAGATGAAATATTGTGTTTGGATAGCCAAAACTATTGTACGGTACAACTCCAGATGAGATGTTTTCATCTGTATTGGCTAACCAAACCGGGCCTTAGTCTCAGCGTCCATTTCTGAGCCCAAATATTCTGTTCTCCACCCTTGCTGCCTCAGGAACCCTTGTTGACAATGAAGTGTCAGAAATTTAATGAAGTGGGTTTTATTCTTGAGTGCTGCTATACTCACCGCTCCCAGCCACCGTTGGGAGCTACCGTTATTTATAGGATTTTATTTTATTTGTTTTTTTATATATGTATTATTTAATATTTTTAAATATTTAAAAAATAATAATATTATTATTAAAAAATATTTTTCTTAATCATTAAGTAAATAAAAAAAATTAAAAAAAAATTAAAAAATCAAAGCGGTAGAGTTGAGCGGTAAAATAGAGAGGGAAGAGTAGTATTATCCTTTATTCTTCTAGCAAATACAACTGTACCTTGACAAGCTCTTAAACAGCTGACAATAAATGGCTTTGTACTTTGACTCATTTTGTGGTTGGATTAAGCTTAATCATAAGCCATATTGAATGCATACCTTGCAGGTATTTTTGTTGGGGGAAGCAAGGTGGTTCACTTTAGACCTGAGAGGAATTTGAATCCAGGGGTTGGGACATCTAATGATTCTGACTTGTATGATTCGAGATTGAGCCTCCCCTCATCTTGTTCTACCTTTCCCGACTGTGGATTCAGGCAACCGAACAGTGGTGTAGTCCTCTCTTGTCTGGATTGTTTCCTTGGAAAAGGATCTCTCTATTGTTTTGATTATGGGGTAGCCCCATCTGTATTCCTTGCTAAGTTGCGGGGCGGCACATGCACCACTGCAGCATCTGACCCACCGGAAACGGTTATCCATCGAGCTATGTATCTCCTTCAAAATGGATTTGGAAATTATGATGTGTTTCAAAACAACTGTGAGGACTTTGCACTCTATTGCAAAACTGGTCTTCTGATAATGGACAAACGGGGGGTTGGAGGAAGTGGTCAAGCTTCTTCTGTCATTGGTGCTCCATTGGCTGCCATCCTTTCTTCTCCTCTGAAGTTGCTAATGCCAAGTCCCGTTGGTGTGGCTACAGTGACGGCTGGAATGTACTGTATGAGTAGATATGCGACTGATATTGGGGTTCGAACTGATGTGATCAAGGTGGCAGTGGAGGACTTGGCTGTAAACCTGGGTTGGGCACATCCTGAAGATGTAGCTGATGACAATGGGGCTAACCGGCTGATTGCCGGATAGTAGAAAATTTCAATCTTGTTCATGTGACACTTCAGCATATATAGATGATTTATGGTTGGGGTTGATTAGCATTTGTTGACACTGATAAGTAAAACTTCTGATGTGGGTGTTATCTTTCACACTGCACCACCCCAGTTCCTCACCCTCCCATGCTCTTTCCCTCAAACATTTCGGTAATAATACAGTGCTTTTTGGTCTTGTGTTGTGCATGAAATGATATATTATGCTCTGTTTGCCAAATAAATGAAGGTAGTAGCGATGGGGCAAGATTTTTTCTTTTTTCATCATTTCCTTTTCTATTTCTGTTTCTTCTGCTTTTACCTGTATGTGAAATGGCAAAATTGTCAGATCGTATTAGTTCAATGGTCTATGAAAATAATTCAACATCAAAGAGCCAGGGATATATATGTGTGTATAATTTGTGAATAGCAAGTCTATTGTTCTGCCACCTACGCTGAATCAAGTGCTATGGCTACAATATCCACCATCACCTATTGGCCATAACATTGTATACCTCTTAAGGACTAGGAAAAGGTTGCAAAGGTGTGTATGATCAGGGACGGTGAATGATAATCAACTCAAGCCAATAAAAATTCTTCAAATGATTGGAAAAGTGAAGCCATCATAAGTCTTATGTTTGGTGTCAAACTCCTCTTAACCTATCTCAAATTTCAAACAAGGTCTCATTTGTTTTCAGAAAACATCTCATCTCATCTCATCTAATCATTATAACTTTCCTAACTTCCAATACAAAATAAAATAAAAAATTCAACTTTTTTAAATCTCAAAATAAAAATAATATTAAAAAATATATTCTAACAATATTTTATTCAACTTTTTAACTTTAATTTCAATTCATCTCATCTCCTAAAAAAAACAAACCCTTAATTTATTTTATACATTCAAATACATCTTAATTAGACTCAATAATATTATTATTAACATATTAATTCAGATTATATAAAATCACTTCAGAATTCAAACGCACCATGAACAGTATAAACACTTTTTAAGCTGACTATGATTTGATACATTTTAAAAAAGTGGTGGGACACAGTTATAAATAAAACTATGTTTGGATATTAAAAAATAAAAAAAAACTTGAAACGCGGCTAGCCACCCAGAACGCTCTAGCCGCCATGGGGGGGGGGCCACCAAGGAGGCTCAGATCGAGGCAACCATCAATGGTGGCTAGGGTGGCTCCCCTGGTGGCACCAACGGTTGGTTGTGTGTGCAATGTGCTTTTTTTAAAGATTTTTTTTAAATTTTTTTTTATAAATTTCTTTTGAAGTTAGAACTTTTGAGTTTTGGGTATTTGAAAATAATTAATCTTCTCATCATCCATTAAGCACTATCCACACCCTATACCCTATAAAAAAAGAAAAAAAAAGCTGTCAGGTGCAAAGTGAATAATGGTTGATGTATAACAAAACCTTTTAAAAAAACATGGCATCTTAGGGATGTTTGGAAACAAAACTCATCCCATCTCATCTCATTTTTTTCATAAATATCATTCAAATAAAAATACTTTCAAACTAATTATTACAATTTTTTTAAATTTCTAAAGAAAAAATAAAAAATAATTCAACTTTTTTTAATCTCAAAACAAAAATAACATTAAAAAAAATTATATTTTAACAACAATTTAACTTTATAATATTTATAATTCAACTTATTCTCTCATTTTCTAAAATCAATAAATATTTAACTTAAATTATTTTACTATTATTCATAAACCATCTTTAAAGGGGATAAACTATCTCAAGCCCAAATAAGCAAGGTCCAACCCATCAAAAAACTCTCACTAGAGAACAACAGGAGAGAGGAATAAGGGACAAGAAGAGGACAAGAAAGAAGATGTCAGAAGAAAAATAATGAAGGGAAAGATAAATGAGGAAAAAGCAAGTCAGGCACACCTAGTATTGTTTATTTGGATTCCAACCCCAAAATTCAAATATATCCGAACTGGAACTTGGGTTGAAACCCGACCCGGATTAATCTAAATCCGACCCGAGCATGAACCCAGAATTCCAGATAATTCGGTTTTAAAAATCCGAAACCCGGTTTCCGGATTGTGTAACCGTTGTCTTTTTTTTTTTTTTAAAAATGCTGAACGTCTTTCTCTGCCTTCTGTCTTCTAAAGCTTTGTCAGGTCAGGTGATGGGATTTGCTACTTGACTTTCTTGTAACGATCGTTTTATTAGGTACTATAGTAGTTAGCAACGTCATTTTTTTTTTTTTTTTTTTGTAATTGCCAGCTCTTTTCATTTTCAGGTGATGAGATTTGCTACTTAACTTTCATGTACGGTCAATTTATTCAAGGGTATCCGTATCGCAAACCTCTATTCATCGGCAAACATGGTTTATTCAAAGTCGGTTAATACTTGATTGTATGCTGTGCAATGGAAAAAACACGGTTTTTACCATTTCACCCCCAGTTCTTTCAGCTGCTCGTATATCTCACAAACCTCTCAGTGTTTTGCTTTTTCTATACCTCTTTAATCTGTGGAGCGTTCTTCTGATCTTTGAAAAACATCAAAACATTAAATAAAAAAACATTAAATAAAAAAAATAAAAAACATTAAAAAAAAGAAGGGTAAACTCAAGTTTTAGACTAGGTATACCCAGACTTTTCTATGCGGGTACCAGTCTAGATTTCTTTTGGGCCGAAACCCGTAACTGGAACTCGATTATCCAGGTTTCGGACTGGGTCGGGAAAAAACCCGACCCTGATGATCAGGCCTAGGCACGCCAATGATGAGTGGAATAAAGCTGACATCCCCACCACTCCTAAGGCTAGGGATAAAAAAAAGGGATTAGACCGGATGAGAAAGGGAATTTCTTCAGCTTTTTCAACCTAGCAACGAGAGCTGCAACAAGAATATATCTTCCAGCAAATAGATCTCCGACTTCCATTGTACAATGAGAAATGAAAGACTGTAAAATACTTATGTTATAATGGATTTTTTCTCTTTAATTGCCAGTGGACGTAGGCATTATGACGAACCACGTAAATATGTGTGTGTGTGTCTCTCTCTCTCTCTCTCTCTCTCTCTCTCTCCTTTATTTTTCGTACATTGATTTTCTATTCATCGCCATGAATGTACGCATCGATGCATGACAGCCATACCGGACCACTGGAGAGGGCCCCAGGCCATACAGATTGAGGCCCGAAACGATGTCGTGAGCCTGGAATGATTCTTTTTCCTATCTGACATGTTATGTGGTTTTTTGGCATTAACATTTGACACCGTCTGTGGGATCAACTGATTCTCTACACTGGAAGATGGAGAAGGATATTTTTCGACTTTTGAAACTTTCTTCGAAGGAGCAGATAAATTTTTCCTAGATAAGTGTTCTCAGCTTCTCGCCTATTATTTTATTAACAACATTGTTACCAAAAATTGCCTTTCTTCGCCCATGCAGTTAAATGCTTTGTACATTTAAGTGCACACTGCATAAAGCACATGCACCCATGAAGAGAGTTTCTCGGCCATATAATCAAGTGTATTGTGCATTTGAGTGCGCAGTAATGTGACATGCACAGTGAGCTTATGTGCTCTATATGTGTAAGCAAGCACCCATTGTGCATGGCATGCACAAGGGTATTATGAGTGCACATTACCGTTCACCCAAAAGGTCCACGACGGCCAACCGTGGACAAGATGGTTTCTGTTTCAAACGTTCTGGCCCTCGTCAACGGGGGTCATGCACAAGGACGCTCATGACAGCCTGTTATGAGCCTGGCGAACCTACCGGCGGCCATCGTGTGGACTGTTGGCCCATTCTCTCTGATGTGCCCAGGTGGTCCCTGACAACAGAGGCAACGTCTGTCACCCCAATTGTGCGGTCGACACCACCCTGCCCAACACAACCATGGTCTCGGTGAGGCCTCGACCAACCCCCATAGAGGCGGCATCCGCCATTTAACACGTGCACGGTAATGCATGTGGTCGAAGTTACTCGGACACGACCATCGCGTGGACCGCCGGCATCGTCTCTCCTCTTTGGGTTATCTGCTTACATGGAGACCGCACGACAGGCAACGTACAACGTCGTGCACCCGATGGGAGCCCATCTCCTAGTGGCTCTTGTGGGTTAGCGGTTGCTCGCTAGTTACCACTAGGATCGCCGGCGATCTTTGTCGCCGACAAGGTACTCCACGGCTGAGCTTGCTCCTTGGCCGACCCTGCAAGCAACCAGCTTGCCATGCCCCCGTGACAAGCGCCACTTTGCACAGCCATGCACGTACACAAAACTTGCCTGGCCATCCCTCTACTTGCCCAAGGTGGGTTGCCTGGCCATAGAATTCCGAGACCAACCATGACTTGAACGGCCATGGTCCTGCCATGCACCCCTTTGCCTGGACACATGTATCAGGGCCCGAGCTTGGAACTCCTCAGCTAGCTCTTCCCTCAACTGGGGCTTGCGTTGCTCGGCCACCATGGCGGGCAACTCCCTGCCCGATCATAGGATGACCAACACTTGAGTCGCTTGACCAGTGTCTTGCCCAGCACTACACTCGTCGGTCAAGACCCAAACTCCTCGACAAAAGTAAGCTTCTCGCCAACCTTGCTTGGCCAGAACCTGGCTTGCCCCAGTGCTACTCCGTTAGTGCATTGCTAGGCCAAGTCTCCTCGATCACAACAGAAGCTCGACCACACGGGGTACACGGCTCCAGGACGATGCTTAGCCAAAGTGAATTTACTCGGTGCATTGCATGAGACATGCAGCGGTCAGTACTTCATACTTGCCCACAATGACAGTTCCTTGGCCACGTACATCTTCCACTCAGAGTTACTCGGCCACATGCACCACATCCTTACTTGCTTAGATTCATGTATCAAGGCCACACATAATTCCTTAGACATGACTTCCTCGGCCTTAGTGGTTCTCTGGCCACACAACTGCACAACAATGAAGCTCAGACATGAAGTCTCTCAACCACTATCAACACGACCCGCCGCATGGAGTTACACGGTCAAAGAGAGATGCCACAATGATCACACGTTGCATTTTCCATGCAACATCCAACCCACGTGATCAAAGCGGCACAATATGTGTTGATCAATTTACTTGGTGTCCCACGGATTTCCAACAAAGATTCGCATGCTCCAGACAGTGAAATTTGCTTGGAGATGCGGTAAAAAAAGAAGAGAAAAACACAAAAAGCAAGCAGCAGCGGACAACTTCAGTCAAGTGAAGATCAGCTACAGCGGCAGCTAAACTTCTCCAGGTTTGTCTCCCTCAAAATTTATGTGAATTTTATTTTTACTAACAAAATTACTTCCTGTGGTGTGAAACACTGGCTACATGGCCCCACTCGGGCATCGCTTGGGCGTTTTGATATGCCTCCATCAGAATAAATTGCTTGGCAGCGTGGGCACCCAGGTTTTCATCATCGTTGAAACGTGGCTGACCACAGGAGTCGGGGATACGCCTCCAACCTTCGCCATGCTCTAGCAAAGCGATTCAGATTTGCAAATCTTACATTTGTGATTTGGGTTATTTACACTAATCGAGTTAGCTTTTTTAGCATGGACAAACGTATTCTTCAACAAAGCTGAGTCCCTTAACTCACAGCGATACATAAGTTGGACACAAGTCCCTTGACTTGCCAACCCTCACTCCAACAAAGTCGAGTCCCTTGCCTCGCCACGAAGTTGGGCTGGGCACAAGTCCAATGACTTGCTAGACGGATAGTCGGACACAAGTCCCTCGACTTGTTGAACTTCGTGCCATCAAGCTGAGTCCTTTAACTTGCCACGAAGATGGGCAGGGCACAAGTCTCTTGACACTCCCAGACGGCGAGTCGGACACAAGTCCCTTGACTTGCTGACCTTTGTGCCATCAAGCTGAGTCCCTTGACTTATCTAGATGGCCAGTCGGACACAAATCCCTCGACTTGCCAACCTTCGTGCCATCAAGCCGAGTCCTTTGATTCGCCACGAAGTTGGGTAGGGCACAAGTCCGTTGACTTGCCCCGACGTTCAGTTGGACACAAGTCCCTCGACTTGCTGACCTTCGTGCCATCAAACCTAGTCCCTTGAATCGCCACAAAGCTAGGCCGAGCGCAATCTTGACTTGCCCAAATGGTTAGTCGGACACAAGTCCCTTGAGTTCTCTAGACGGCTAGTTAGACACAAGTCTCTTGATTTTTTGACTTTCATGCCATCAAACCGAGTCCCTTGACTCGCCACGAAGCTGGGTCGGAGACAAGTCCATTAACTTGCTGACCCCAGCGCCAACAAAGATGAGTCATTTGACTCGCTCCTGGATAGCAATACCAGCACAACATGTTCTGTAACAAACACCGAGTGTTACACCTGTGCCACAATTGCTGCCAATGGGTTACATTCGGGAATGAGCCTCCAAGCTCCACAACCGCCTTGCACGGGATACCTTCGAGAATGAGTCAACGGGCTCGATCACTGCCTAAGATGGACCCAAAGGGTTCCCGGGCTCCCTAACCACTTAGAGCGGGTTACCACAAACAAACATTAATAACGAAATGGAACACCAACTGCGATTCACATCGAGGGGCAAAAACCCGCCAATGCCATCGAAAAAAAAAGACCTCATGCAACCTACCAGGAAAACGTTTATAAAAATGAACTAACGGGCGGGAAAGGTCGTCTACAGGCGGGTCAGGTTGCTCAACTTCCCAACCTCCTTCGCGAAGAACTCACGGTAGGAAAAGGTTAGGGACCGCCCGACCTCCCAGGTAACCAATAGTCGTGTAGGTCACTTGACTGCCTGATCCTCACTCTCAAATTCGAGCTCCGTGCTTGCTCTTTAAGCGGTCGAGTCCATCTCCCATCAAAGCCGAGCTCCACGCTCGCATTTTATACAGTCGAGCCCATCTTTGGCCAAAACCAATCTCTACGCACGCACCTTATGTAGTCCAGCCCATATCTAGCCAAAGGTGAGCTCCGCGCTTGCACCTGACAAGGTTGAGCCCATCTCCCGCCAAAAATGGACTCCGCACTCACACTTTAGACGGTTGAGTGCACCTGCCATAATTTATTTCTTTATGAATTTCAGCAGACTATTTTATCGTATATTTTATCTTAGAAATTTTTAAGACCTTCATTTCAAGCAAATCGACCTTAAGAATCGCGGGCAACTGTAGTGGATAAAATATCCCAAGCCCAGATAAACTAGGTCCAACCCATCAAAGGGTCCTCACTAGAGAAGAACAGAAGGAGAGAGGAATAATAGACAATGAGAGGATAAGTGAAAAGAAGATGTTAGAGGGAAAATAAGGAAGGGACGGAAAAGAAGAGAAAAATGAGAGATGAGAGAAAGCAAGTCAGACACACCAATGAGGAGTGGAATAAAGCTGCCATCCTTCACCACTCCCAAGGTCGGATAAAAAGGGATCAGACTAGACGAGAAAGGCGATATCTTGAGCTTCTTCAACCTAGTGACAAGAGCTCCAGACTGAATATCTCCTCAAGCAAATAGATCTTTGACTTTTATTATACAATTAGAAATGAGAAATTATAAGAGACTGTAAAGTACTCATATTATAGTGGATTTCTCCTCCCCAAACGTCCGTGGACGTAGGCATCATGCCGAACCATGTAAATCTGTGTGCCTTACTCTCTTTTATTTTTTCTACATTTATTTTCCATTCATCGCCATGGATGTACACATTGACGCCGTACAACTGCACTTACCATTGCCGAGAGCTCCAGACCATACCGATCGAGGCCTAAAACGTTGCTGTGGGCTGTGAATGATTCTTTATCCTATTCCGGCATGTTATACTATTTTTTGGCATTAAAAATATTATTACTATTCACAAAATTCTCATCTCATCTCATTCTCCAAGCTTCCTCTAGACCTAATTTGGATAGTAAAATCCTCACAACTCCTCTCATTTCATCTCAATATCCAAACACTACAAACACAAACACTTTTAAATTTCAAATCTTTAATTTTTTTTATCTAATCATTAAAATTTTTCCAAACTTCTAAACAAAATAAAAAAAATAATTCACTTTTTTTAAATTTGAAAACAAAAATAATATTAAAAAAATAATCTTATAATATTTTTATTCAACCTTTTCTCTTTCATTTCCCAAAACTCCATAAAACATATTAACTCAAATAATTTTACTTCTATTTACAAGTATGTTTAGAATAGAGGGAAAACTAGTACGGACACGAGCAATTTACAAATATTTATTAATTCGACAATAAAAATATTATTGTTTTTTTAATTTAATTATACCTAAGATAAAGCAATAGTCAACAATTTTTTTTAAAAGATAAAGTTTATTATGAACTTGTGCACGCATCATTTGTCTTCTAATTGTGTCCCTATACTATTCTTGATATATAGTATATATATATATTATCCATGTACGTGGTATATAATTTTTCTGAAATATCGATTATTTGAAATCATATCATCGACTATTTCATTATAGTTCTATTAAATGAGTTTAAGTAATATATTATTTAATATGCTATTGAATATAAATTATAAAATAATAAAATAATAATTTTAATTTATATTAAATCCTAAAATGAATGAGAAATAAAAGTTAATTAAGTTACTAATTCACGTTTAAAATTAATAGCCTCTTAGATTTCCTAATGGATGTATTTTTCTCACTTGTTCTTTTTTATTTTTGTAATGACTAGATTCATGAATGTTTCTCGATTTTAAAATAAGTTAATTGACCTTTCAGTTGAGATGCTTGATCATGACCATAATTACTTTGATGCACTATTTAAAGAGTCATTGATGATCCTTCTCTTAACTCAAGTAAACTCAGTGAGGTTTCTCATCAATATATAGCATAGAAACAAATGTGAATAAGGAGAGTAAAGATGCAATTAGTTTTTAAACTAAAGTTTTGGAGATCAAAGTGTTACGTACATTGGCATGAACTCGTTTAAAAGTTATAGTCGTTAATTATTATATATATATATAAGGATTATATAAAAGGATTATATAAAAGTAATCCCACAAACAGACGTGCTTTCATGTGATCTGTTAGATCTATTTTACAATAAAAATAACTTTACACTCTGACAAACTATATCAAGCCACATCAATTTGTAAAATTACTTTTGTGTAATCACTTTGTAACTAGAGTATTTCTATATATAATGGGTTTATGATATGTTGATTTGAATTACGTACATAGAGTACTTTTATTTTATCACTTTAATTAGTTATGTGTCTATCTATAAAGTGATCAGCACTTCCACTCTTCTATCAGACTTAACCTTA
The DNA here is from genome assembly GCA_022457165.1 of Juglans mandshurica. NCBI lineage: Eukaryota > Viridiplantae > Streptophyta > Magnoliopsida > Fagales > Juglandaceae > Juglans > Juglans mandshurica. Next base: position 39,397,301 of record CM039619.1, read on the forward strand.
ATATAATTTTATTTCGAGTCCTGATAGGGTGCCACACAACACTAAGTACTGTTGGGCGTGCTCTAGACAAAATTTTATTTTTTAATTTTTTTAATATTTTTTAAAAATATAAAAAAATAACAATATACTAACAGTCACTTCCTAATTAATCATAAGTAAAAAAAAATATTAAAAAAAAAATTAAATGCATGAGCATCGAGCGGTGAAAATAAGGGAACAAAATGAGACGGCATAATAACTTTATTATTTTATTTTTTATTCTAAGAAATCTCTATATATATATATATATATAAAATAGAGTGGAAAGCATATATATAAACTGAGCCAGTTACTATCAAAAGACAGAAACTTCATTTTCCCGTTACCCATAGAGAAATACTATTCTTCATCTTAAATTTTGTGGAATCTTCGTAGTTTCATCATCTTGTGCATCCGAGGTTGGCTCCTTAGTGGTTTTCTTTTGACTGGGTTTTTCATCCATAGCAATCTTGAATTTTGCAAGGCCTGCCAACTGGTCTACTGCATTTGCAATTTCTTCGACTCGTGCTGCAATCTCAATCAACAAAGATACTAGAGTTGCCAACGGAAGAAACTCCACGATAAGTGGTAAGGTTGTTTTTGTGACGGGTTCCCTATTGGCTTCATTAATGGGAACTTCCATTGTTGACAGCTCTGTGGGTTCAGTGACAGAATTAGGAACAGATTTCAATGCGTCTTCAAGTTCTTGCACAGCGAAGTTCATCTCTCCAACCAAGAAATCTATCTTGGATGATTTGGTGGTATTTTCTATTGTAAGGGCCAATTCCTTTAGGACATCTGAAGAACAGGAGCTCAATGCCATGCATGCATCCCTGAGATGCTTCTTCAGATGCTCTGGTGCCTGTAAAAAAGCACAAATATTATTGGAATTCATATTGCAATTAAGAATAACTAAGAAAATATTTTTGGTGGTTAAAATGTGTAAACAAAATTACAAATACCATTTAAATCAACAGTTTTCCTAAGAACCTGACGATTCTTATTCTAGCTAAGAGGTGGTTAACCTGATTTTTTGAGTTTACGGAACTGTTGAGAGCCTCGACGCAATAGGCACAGTTACGCATTGTGGCCCCAACCTTGAGGTATTGTTTCCATGGATGTCGGAAGTTGAACCGATCGTGCCCAGGTTCCCATATTGCCAACTTGGCCTAGAAAATTGGAAAAAGTAAAACGATTGAGCAGTCAAGTTGTATCACTGCTAGCAAATTGACCCACTAGGCCGAGATTTAGTTAGCAGCCCTACCATGGATTCTTCAGTTCCCTTGCAATTAAGCACACATTTATAGCCTTGCATTCTTTTACTGCCATCTTTCTCTCTTTCTGGCACAGCTTTGTCTTCCTCGAAGTACTCGGTTACACATCCTGTTAAATTTAAAGTTGACAAACAAACAGCACCCCCGATATCTTTTGTAAAATATATTTTTCTTTAAAATATAAAGAAAGATGGCAATCCATTCTATTGGATCATCTATTCTATTTCTACTTTACATTCAGCTACAGTAAATCATTTACATGTATTGGTTAATTACTGTTCATTCTTCTAAATAATTTTTTATTATTTCTCTCTTATTTCATCCTCTTTTCTTTTTATCTTATTTTCATTTTATTTCTTTTATCACTTTTGCACAGGCTCCACTCTTTTATCTCTCATCTACTCTCTAGCACTCAGTTTATACTCCCTTCAACTTTTATGCATGCATAAGTTTTGATATTGTTAATAATAAAGGCATATATTTTTTTATCGTTTTATTCTTTTTTTTTAAGTAATTTAAAATATTACATTATACATAAAGAAATATTGCAAATATATGATGTATAGAAAAATATTTGAAATATATGATGTGTAGAAAATATAATATTTGAAATAAATAAAAAAAATTAAAAAGTATAATATTTAAATGATATATACAAAAAATAGATAAGCTAATGTATGACGTATTATAAAAGTTAGTATGTAAAATAGATAAAATAAGTTTTAGTCACTACAAGAAAACTGCTTATTTGTGGCCATTTAATTCTAGCTAAATGACTATTTACAGTTAAAATGAGTCTGTTTTGGTCACAAAAAACCTTTTCGCCGCAATTAAATAGCAATAAAAGCCCATTTTTCTTGTAGTGAGTGATGTATTTTTATGGATAAGATAAAGAAGCAATTGAGAGTGCTTTCTTGATTTGGAAAATAAAGAAGAAAGATATCCTCGAGTCCGGAGAGACTCAAGTACAAGAAAAATATACACGACTACAACATTTATTACTGTTCTTATAAATTTTTTGAGGAGCATTAACTCGATTCATATGTCAATTTCTCTCCAATTTGTAACGCTCAATGTTCTGATAAGAACTTAAAAGAGATATTGATCTGAAAATTGGAGTGTATGTTCATGAATTATACCTTCAAGGGAGTCGGCAAGTTTTCCAAGGTTACGAAAGATCAAGAGGTGGAGCTCAGTGCCGGACCAAATGGGATAGACGAGAATGGTGATAAGGATGCAAAGAGAGGTCCCAATGGCAATAGTTGATAATCTTTGGTGTCCCAACTGAAACACTTCATCCGCACGATACCCAGAAACTGAAACTAAGCTGAAGGTGAGGATGAAGATCATGGTACCATAGTCAAAATGGGTTTTCACAGATGGAATAAATCGAGAGAAAGTTGCTGCCGAAGCTGCATGCAACCAAAATTACAAAGGAAAGTATTAGCTTCTTTATTTTTTTCCAGGAATTCTCAATTGCCAAAGAAAATTATCCAGGAAAACACATGCACGTACGCATGTACCTAAGAAGAAAACTGAAACTCCAACAACTATGGGCTCAAAAGTTTCTCCTGATTTGCATGCAATCCACTGAACGCCTAAAGCAAGAGATCCAGCAAGAAAAGTCCCTATTACTCTATTAACGCACTTGTAGAGTGTCGCACCTGCGCCGTAATAACGTTATTTATGTAATAGATCAGAAGTGATGATGCCTACAAAAGACATAGAAGAAAAGCGTATCTAGGAACTTGAATGTATTTTTGGAGTACTAACCCACATTCGATTCAAAAACAACGACAACCGTCATAATTGCCCACATAGCATTCCCTCCAAGACCGTCGTACAAAGGCCTCATATAGTAAAAAAGTGATACGAGGAAAAGGGTCAACCCTAGTTTGACACCATGGATGACTTTCTTAGGTTCTGCAACCCCTAAATTCCAAGCATTTTCTAAGAACCTCAAAACCATCGAGATGAACCTGCCAAGAAGACCCTTTAAACCAACCCAAGTTTTGTCCAGAATCCCAGATTCTGGGACCAACACCTTCGATTTCCCGTCTGGGAAATTGATCCTCCATTCCAGATTCTCGGACAGGTCATTTTCCTTCACCATTTTGGACAAGACTAAGAAAAATTATATATGGATCGGAGGTTGCTGCTAGGGAGACTTGATTGCCATTGTGTTGGACGGATTAGGCTGCTTTTATGGTTTCTGTTTCTTACAATATGGCTAGGCTGCTATGGTATACGTTGTTGCCAATCAAGTGTGTGAATTATATATGCAGTCGATAGTGGTGCTTGATTAATCAAATTGCTTAAAATAAGTACTCCACGAGTGAATCATGAATCTGTGATTATTGTAGCACGAATGCCTTCAATTAGAGGAGAACAGAAAGTGCGAAGATAAATTAAATAAATTGATAGGCGCCTGATCTGGTGGTGCTTTCTGTCCTTTTAGGGCAAGTTTGTTTTGGCAAATCATTTATTTGTTAGGATTTAGACATAGTTGAGTTGAGATGATTTGTGAATGGTAATGAGATGATCTGAACTCACCTCTCAATTCAAGCTCCTTCAATAGGATGTTGTGTAACGTGTTGTGTACGACGGCAGCTATCACCTGTAGAGATTTAGCTCCGGTTTGGATTGGAAACTCATCTCTACTCATTATTATAATTTTTTTAAATTTTCACACAAAATATAATAAACAATTCAACTTTTTCAAATCTCATAGTAATAATAATATTCTAAAGAATATTTTGTTCAACTCATCTAAAATCATCTCAATTCATTTCTGAATTCAAACAGGGCCTAATGATCAAATATGATATTCCAAGTGCAAAAATAAAATAAAATAAAATAATAATAAAAACAAAAACAAAAACAAAAACAAAAACAAAAACAAAAAACATATATAAACGAAGAAACAAAATGGAAATTCACATTATTAGGTGGACATACGTACTGAAAGTTCTGCACACAGATGCGTATTTCGATTTCCCACGTTAGATGTTTAATTATAATTACCATACGAAGATGGGTTAAATAAATGATTTAATTTGTTAGCCTTTCAATTCCCAATGGTTGGTCACTATTTTAAAGATGTTTTTATAAGTTTTAGTTTTTAATTTATTTTATTATAAATCATGTGTATTTTGGTTTTGCGTGGATGAATCTATTTTACTTACCATAAAAATACTGACGTGACACCTTTTGGTTGAAGAGTGCAATAGTCACTATTTTAAAATTAATTGATCTTCCTAATAAAGTATTAAATGGACAAAGGTACAATTGTTTAGTGATTTCAATAACTAATTAAGTTATTTCTATAGGAGTTTTATTTAAACTCTCTGTCTCACATACCCAGATTTTGATAGGTTTAGAATAGCTCAATACTTATCACTTAATTGATGAGTCACAATGAAATAAGATTAAGTCTAATGAGATAAGATTAACTCTATAAGTAATCATAGTGAGACATAAAGTCTCTAGATTTCTTAATGGTTAGAAGTCTATAAGTAGTACTGAGAGGTTAAGGGTTCTCACTTACAACATCGTTGTGCCTTTGGCCATCAGTAGACACTCGGATGTAAAATTGTTAGGGTGATCCTTCTCTTATACTTAAGTCAAATACTTTATCAAAATGTAACAGAGAGATGTACATTTTCTAACTGTTATTATTTTATTATCATGGATTATAGAAAATCGAAGATCTAATTATCAATATTTATGTTAAAATATTTAACACGTGGTATCAGAGCTTTAGGTTATAGATTTTTTGTGGTCTCGATAAAATATAGATTTGATAAATTTATGATCCCATTTTATGTTGATATATTTCTGTGAAAGAAAAACTCCCACATAACTGTTCACAATTCCACGAAGTATTAATGCATTTGCTTCAATCTTTTCTTTGGGTTTATTTATTTTCTCCCTCATTGTTTGCATTGCATGTGTTGGTAGTTGAGGAGCCGCTGTATGTGTTGAAAGTATACGGTGAAAGATGGCCGAAACCCCGATCGGTTGATAAGAATTTTCTTTGAGTTTTCGTGGATACAAAAGAAAAATCAGAGAGTTAGAGCCACTGTGTGGGGACTAGAGGGGGTGGCACAAGGTGGTCGGAGTGCCATGTTGGCACCCCGGGATGGAAAATCGTCGCCACCACCGTATAGATTCTCAGTATGGCAGCTCGATCCATCTCTGAGATGTGTTTTTTTTTTTTGGAAAATAATATTATGAAGTACAATGTTTGGTGCCGAGAGGAGGCGTAGAACCTCCTCGCCAGCACCTCTGTAACGGGGGCAGAAGGCTTTAAAGCCCATTGGCCACGACAGTATTTTGGTAAAAAAAAAGGGGGAGGGGGGCAGTGAGTTTGATGTCGACGGCAGGAGGAGGTTGGGGACACCATGTCGTCCTCTCCTCGCCGGCAACGCCCCCAGTTACGGCAACCTAGACTTTGAAGAACTCTGGTGTGGCGTCTGCTGAAGGAAGAAAAGAGCCTAGGGTTTCTTCTTTCAAAACAGAAGGGTTGGCCTGTAGGGTCGGGCTGTAGGGTTGGGCAATGGGCTTCGACTCAGTTCGGGATAAAGAAAAGAAAATCCAACGGGCCTGTATAAATGGGCCATTGTTGTGGCCCAGCCCAATAAAAGAAAAGAAAATTAAATTAAATTTTCTTTTATGTTCATGTTATTATTGTTAAATACATGTATTAAATTTTATTTTTCTTTTATGCAAATACATGCATTAAATTTTATTTTTCTTTTATATGCATGCTATTATTGTTAAATACATGTATGTATTATGCCGTATATAATTGTTTATCTAATATGAGACAAATAATTTACACCCAAATTAAATAAAAGATTGGTTGCCTAAAGGTAGAATATCATTTTCTTAAATTTTGTTAAAAAATCATTAAACTTCATAGTAAGGTGGATATGGTGGAGTGAACAATTTGTGTGTCAAGATCTACTCCCAAAGCAAGATTTTGATGACACTACTAGTTCATCCATTAAAGTAAAATTAGAGTGAATAATTTGTGTGTATCTACTCCAAAATGAGGATTTTGATGACACTACTAGTTTATTTATTAAAAAGAAAGTTGAAGTGAACAATTTGTGTGTCAATATCTACTCCCAAACGAGGATTTTGATGACACTACTAGTTCATCCATTAAAGTAAAGTTGGAGTGAACATTGTGTGTCAAGATCTACTCCAAAAGAAGATTTTGATGACACTGCTAGTTCATTCATTAAAATAAAGCTGGAGTGAATAATTTGTGTGTCAAGATCCAGTCTCAAAGGAGGATTTTGATGAGACTACTAGTTCATCTATCAAATTAAAGTTGGGGTGAACAATTTGTATGCCAAAGTTTACTCTCAAAGGATAATTCTAGTGATACAGATAGTTCATCCACATAATTTAAAGTTGGAGGGAACACTTTGTATGTCAGAGATTACTCCCAAATGAGAATTATGTTGATACAACTAGTTTATCTATAGAATTTAAAATTGGAAGAAACATTTTGTGTGTTGGGGTTCACTTCCAAAGGAGGGATCTCGATGACACTATCAGTTCATTCATAATGGCTCAAATTTTGTTATTGTTTGTGAGTCTCGAACTCAAACCATTAATATGATTAAAATGTTTTTTTTGCAGTAAGTATACGAATATCTTTACAACGTTTCCTGTATAGAATGGATTCTAGTTTAGAGAACCATGAGCATGCCAAATTTACACTAAGAGTTTTAGACCCTAGTTTAACTATTCTAAGTCTAATATAAATTATTATTAAGAGTAATGATAAGGTTAAGAAAAGTACAATGTTTAAGAAGACTGAATTAGTTACTACATATAAAATGATAGGAATTTCTTAGTTTTGTACATAATAGTTTACTTCAAAGGCATTATTATTTCATTAAAGTAATGAGATATGAATAAATTGGTAGCATGGTTGTTAGCTAGATACAAACTTATTTTGCTAATTTGTATGAAAAATAATTTCTATCTTTTGGAAAAGGAAAGAAATAATGGTGATGAAAATATAAGAATCGTGTCAACTGAAGTTTGAAAGAAACAAAGACACATAAAGATTTAAGTGCCCTATGCATAAGATTATGATTCGAAGGGATGGGTAAACCTTTTTCTTATATAAGTTTCGAATTAGATCTTAGACATGTTTATACATTTTTATTAGATTAAACTTGAGTGCAAATGTTCATATTTATTTTGTCTGTATAAGTTTCAAATCAAACTATATAAATGTTGATACTTATTTTAGTGGCTGAACTCGAGCACAAATGTTCAAATTTTTAAATTGTTTCAAAATGTCATTTATGTTTGTTCCATTTTTCCTTCCAATAAAATTTTTATTTTTCATGCTTTCATAATAGTGCTTTTGTTAAAAGCTTTTCCTTTTAACTTATGAGACATGTATTGGAACCGAATAAAAAATGATTTATGAAATTTTTTTACAATTTCTGGAATAGAATTTGAAACATAATTTGTGACATAAAAGTTTGGAGAATATCTCCAAGAAATTTTTTAGAGATTAGTAAATAAAATATTTTCCGTATTTTGATTTTCTAATCTCAGGATGTGTGTTGATTTATATTAAATGAATGCAAATAAAAAATATAATGAAAAGATGGTACAAAGAATAGAGAGTTTCTTGAGATAATACATATAGACGTATGTAAACTTTTTTTCTCTATAATATTTGATAGGTAGAAGTTTTTCATTACTTTTATAGATAATTTTCATGATATGAATGTATCTATCTGTTACATGAGAAGTCTTAAACCAATAGTAATTCTTGAGGTACTTCTCATGAGGAGGAATTGTAGTTAGATAGAAATGTGAAAATCATTTAATTGAATTGAAGTAGTGAGTGTCAAGAAAAGTATTATGAGTCAAGCTATAATCATGACCTATTTTGTTAACTTTTTGAAAAGATGTGCAGAAAAATTATTAAAGACAATGACATATATCTTAAATTGTGTTCCTAGTAAATAGTCTCAAAGACTTAGTTTGAGTTGTGGAGTAATTGGATACATGATTGGCATATATATGTATGAATAGTTAATTTAAAGTAAGATTTTACAATCCAAATGAAAGAAAGTTGGTGTGAAGCCCAAGATTATATGTGTTTTCTTTAGTAAAATGAAATCCATCATGTTGTTTAAGTGGATTTTTGTTTTATATGTGGGTGTGAGAGACATGCCCAGCATGTGGGTGTGTGTGTGTGTGAGCCACCCTAGCCTATGCAAGTGAACCCAGCTCCTTCCCTATAAACTATGTCGTTTTAGCCTATAGGAAGAGAACCCTAAAAAATTTTCTCTTCCCCCTTCTTCTCCCTCTAGGGCCACACACCCCAGTCCCCCCCCTCTCTCTCTCTCTCACATTTTCTTCTTCCCGCAACTTGTAAGCCCTGCAAAACTTTCTCTCTCTCTCTCTCTCTCTCTCCCCCATTTTCTTCTTCCCGCAACTTGTAAGCCCTGCACAACCCTCTCTCTCTCTCTCTCTCTCTCTCTCACACACACACACACACACTCGTAGCCATCTTCCCTCTATGCCGTAGCCGCGCCCCACACCACTGTCATCGGCAATGTCTCAAGCAACCACCCATAAGGCTTCATTCTCCTATCGCGGTGATGTTCTAGCAACTGCCCCGTTGTTGCCCTTGTCGTTGTCATGCGCCGCTGTTGCTCACCACCGAACAACCTTAAGCCCCAGCATATTCCTCTATCTCGGTCATGCCCTTCTTCCCATAGATCTCTCTTACTCACACTCACTTTTCCTCTGTTTCACATCCTCTATTCCCTCGATCTAAACGTTGCTGCAATCAACCACCAAAAGCTGCACCCCAGCTACCTTTCTTTCTCACGGTACCCCACATCCCTCCCTAGTTTCTCTCGCTTGTGGTTTGCCTCTAGCCACTGTGCTAGGGTTCCCGCCTTTTGTCATGGTTCTTACTGCGCCATTCTCCACAATTTTGATTGTTGGCACTATGAAATTCAGCTGCATCGCCGAGCTTTTGAACCCAGCTACACCGTGGGTCGCCACTCCCAATAGCTTCCTGGTGGCAGTTAGACCACCCCCCACCCTTTCCCCTCTGCTTGACCTCTTTCCCCTTGAAATCTACCCAACCCGTGCCTAAATCTCCCTTTTAGAGTTTGGAGCTGCCGCCCAACTCCACCGTCTGCTACAAGATTCCCTTCGTCCACCCTCTATTTTCGTCAGATCTGCCACCTACTATATTTCCAATTGTAGAGTCTCATGTGTTGCCCAGATCTGTCGTTGTCCATCGTGCGCCACCGCTGCTGTCGCTGTTGTGGGAACGCACAGACGAGATATCTTAGACAGCCTGCTTGATCATCCAAGATTGCCTTCCGCGTTGTAAGTAAAATCCTAGACTGACCCTTGAAATACTGACACTGGAAAACTGTGTTTCTATTATAGTCTGGTTTTGTTGGTGGAATGGCCAAGGGCCTGTAGAGCGTTGGGATAATAACTGTAGTTGGTGATGAATTATTGGCTGAGGGTCAGGTGAAGCGTTGGAAATCGATTGTAGTTGTGAAAATGTGGATTTTTGGCATGCGTAGCATTTTCTGTAATTATTGAGAATGAAATTGGTATTGTTAAATTTTTGGTAAGGTAGAAAGATCTCAAATTTTTCCTTTGCAGTGAAATGTTTATATTTTCCTATGTTTGTATTTTTGGGTTTCATTGTATTGGTTTTATTTGCTGAGATTGCGAAATCTTACTATGGTGTCCCCACATGCAGTTCTACTCCGCAGAACCTTAGACTTTGATGCAGAGGACTGTTATGAGCTTGAAGGACCAGCCTCACCTGAGGAGTAAAGACCTGGGGACTTCTTCTTTATGTTGTTGATGTGATGTTGTTTTCTTTTATCTAGTTGAATGACTGTATTAATTTATGGATTATTTTGTTTGAGTTTAGAATTTAAATTTTTGGTACTCTTAGCAGTTCAGACTGCCCCTTTTTGGTTCTCTGCTGCATTTATAACTGTACACTTTTAAGTTGCATGCTTGCACACACTTGCCTTCACGTTGCGCTTGGGGTGTGTGATCTGTGCAGTCAGCACCTAAGCGTCGCGATTCCCTCCCACACGTGGGGGTCGAAGGCACCACATGTGGTATCAAAGCTTTTATGGCTCTGGATAAATCCATAAGTGACTTAGGTACAGTACCAAAAATTCTAGGATTAAATCTTTGCACGATAGGCTTGAGAATCTGTGTAGTTAGACTTAGTTTTTTTTTTTTTTGCAACGTTAGTTGGGATTTTTAGTATGATATGCATGAACCTTTATTATAGTCGGTTTGAACTTTTAGCAATTAGGCTTGGATTTGAAATATTGAAGCTTGAAGGGAAATGATGTGATCTAGTCGATCTCGTTGGGGTAGAGACAAAAGTGACAAGTTGTTAATAGTAACATTAATTAAGATTTTAGATTCTATAGAATTTATGAAACAAGATATTTGAAATCCGAGGTTGTGGATTTTGTAGACTTCTTATATGAGTTAATTCGATGTGAAGACTTAGACTTTTGCGGACTTTGTGAAACGATTTGATAATAGTTGGGGTTTTAGAATTTGCAAGCTTTAAGAGGAGGTTTTATTAGATTAGTGGTTTAGAGTTATTAACTTTAAGGAATGGTTTCTAACAAGATTTGAGACTATTGGTTTTGCAGGCTTTGTATGCAAGTTTGATCTAATCTAAGTTGTAGATTTGGAGACTTTAAGAAATGGATTTTTTTTTATAAGAATCAAATGTATCGATTATGTAGAGTTTTGACAGTGGATTGTATCCTATATAAAGTTGTAGAATGTATTTGTTTTGGACAATGATTATTTTTGGACTTGAGGTTATAGGGTCGACAGATTTAGAAATGAGTTTTATCACATTCAACAATATTAGAAATGAGTTTTGTGGATTCTAAGGATAAGTTCAGCGGATTGATGGAGAAGATATGTTGCGTAATGGTGTAGGTGATCAATAGGATTGGGTGGACTAGATTCTATCTAAGGCAAACTTTGGTTATATCTCGGTGGACTCTAGTGGTGATTGTTATAGAGTTTAGTTACTGCTAGATTATGCTAGTCGAAGGTGATGAGCATTAAAGTATATGTTGTCAGGTTGATTGTCATAGGGTCGATTTGCTTAGTGTTTGACCTTTCGAGCTCGTTGCATAATTTAGATGGGATGCGTGAACTTTCGATTAGATAGGCACATCCTAGATGAAGTTGGGTGTGAGGATACTATCATCTTAGAATTGATCATTAGTATATGTGTACCCAACTACCTTATTGCAACTTTCTGAGTTCCATTTCAAATCAAATTCATTCTTTAGTCACTTGGTGGAACAACCTTTTGTGATTAATTGTGACTTCATTCATTAGATCAATTTTCTTTCACTGATTGGAAGCCTTCGAGTAAATCCCAACTTTCACCACATCACGTTTGACTTATTACCGCTTTACTTTGACGACTCTACCTTATCTCCGGCATGGGCTTGACTTAGTCTATGAGATTCTAAGTTTTTAGATCACTTCAGGAAACCGTTGGAAATGATGTTCTAGGTAGACTCTTTTAAGCGTTAAAACCTTACCCATTGATAGGTTGATATTGTTTTCAACATTTGGAATGCTTAGGTTGATTGGTAGTAGAATGTTGTAATTGATCACATGTGCATTTTTGTGGAGTATTGGTTTTGACTAAGGATGCAAGAGATCGGCTCCTAATTTATGTGAGTGGGTATGAATTTCATAGAGTAGGGGTCTTTGTCTCATTTAAGCATGGAAGGGGTTGCTTGGGTAGGCGTTGAAGTGGTACAATAGTGTTAAATTCAAGAAATTTTAGCCTTGGGCTTTTTGGTGAGGTGATCTGAGTGTGCAGCCAAAGGGTGATACTTATGAAATGATGGTTGGTTGTAATTTTTGTGATTATTTTTAGGAATTAGTTGTGACTTGAGGTCACATAGGGATTTAAAATTTGAGGCTATACTTTACTTTGGAGATTGAACGTTTGGTTGGGGGAATTATGGACATTCATGGTTAACTAGAGAAGAGATTGATACGTCACCAAAGTGTGGTGTACAATAAAAGCTTGGAAGTTGAAGCTTAGGCTTTAACAATGGATAACCTAACCTAATTTATGAGGTATTGAAGCATTAGGATCCATGGGTGTAGTAGAGTTGTTTCTTGTTGAGTGGAGATTTTGAACTGCATGGCTTGTCATGAGGTTTTAGACGTGATATACTATTGGAAGAAATAGTCATGCTAATACTAGAAGAAGTTATGGAAGTAAACACAAATATTATTAGCTTGATGAGCCCTTCTTCTCCCTCCAACACCGCACACCCCAGCCCTCTCTCTCTCTCCCATTTTCTTCATCCCGCAACCTGTAAGCCTTACACAACCCTCTCTCTCTCTCTCTCTCTCTCTCTCTCTCTCACAGAGCCATCTTCCCTCTCTGCCATAGCCGTGCCCCACACCACTATCATCGTCGATGTCTCAAGCAGCCACCTGTAAGGCTTCATCCTCCTATCGCGATGATGTTCCAGCAACTGCCTTGTTGCCGCCCTCATCGTTGTCATGTGCCGCCGCTGCTCATCACCGAACAACCTGAAGTCCCAGCAGATTCCTCTATCTCGGTCATGCCCTTCTTCCCCTTACATCTCTCACTCTTTCACTCACTTTTCCTTCGTCTCACTTCCTCTGTTCCCTCAATCTAAACATTGCCACAATCAACCTCCACAAGCCACACCCCAACTACCTTTCTTTCTCATGGTACCCCACATCCCTCTCTGGTTTCTCTCGCTTGTGAGTTGCCGCTAGACGCCTTGTCGAGGTCCGCACCTTTCGTCATGGTTCTTACTGCGCCATTCTCCGCAATTTTGACTGTCGCCTGTGAAACTTAGCAGCATCGCTGAGCTTTTGAACCTAGTTACACCATGGGCCGCCATTCCAAGCAGCTTCCTGGTGGTAGTCAGGCCACTCCTCACCCTTTCCCCTCCGCTTGACCTCTTTCCCCGTTGAAATCTACCCAACCCGTGCCTAAATCTCCCCTTTAGAGTTTGGAGCCTCCGCCCACTGCCACCCTCCGCCGTGAGATTCCCTTCATCCACCCTTTATTTTCATCAGATTTGCCACCCACTATATTTCCAACTGTCGAGTCTCATGTGCTGCCTGGATCTGCCGTTGTCCATCGCGCGCCGTCGTTGCTGTCGCCACTCCTAGCTCTACCATATGACACACACGCACACATGAGATACCTTAGACAACGTGCCTGATAATCCAAGATTGCCTTCCATGTTGTAAGTAAAACCCTAGACTGACCTTTAGAATAATGACAATAGAAAATTGTGTTTCTATTGCAGTTTGGTTGAGTGGCCAAGGGCCTGTGGAGCGTTGGGATAATAACTATAGTTGGTTATGAATTGTTCGTTGAGGGTCAGGTGAAGCGTTGAGAATCGCATGTAGTTGTGAAAATGTGGAACTGTGAAATTTGTGTTGTTATACTATGTTTGTTGCTGTACTTTGCTATGCCATGTCATCCAATAATTGCTTGTTCCATAATTGTGTTTTGTTTATTGCATGTCATTAAATTGTATGACTTGTGCTATGTTTTGTGGGTGTGCGTACCACAACCCCAACCTGAGATGGGGTAGTATCTTAGGGGAGCTTCTCTAGTCACTCGGGAGCGTGTAAACATGAGTGACATTCCCTGGGTTGTTGCTAGGACAATGAGTTCGGTCGAGATGATAATGCTCTCGTGCTGACTTCGTGGCCTTTCTACCGATGGAGGCAAGAGGTACCTAGTCATGTACGCACGAGCGCCTGGTGCGGAGCTGGGCATCGTTTATTACGAAGTCACATGCATGGTTGTTACCTATGGTGTGGCGAAGGTAGCCAGGGTGTCTGGATGGATCTTAGGGGCAACCATAGGAAATGTGGATTTTTGGCATGTGTGGAATTTTCTATAATTATTGAGAATGAAATCGATGTTGTTAAATTTTTGGTAAGGTAGAAAGATCTCGAATTTTTCGTTTGCTATGTAATGCTTATATTTTCCTATGTTTGTATTTTTGGGTGTCATTCTATTGGTTTTATTTATTGAGATTGCGAAATCTCACTATGGTATCCCCACCCGTGGTTCGGCTTCGCAGAACCATAGACGTTGATGCAGAGAACGATTTTGACCTTGAAGGACTGGCCCCACCTGAGGAGTGAAGACCTAGGGACTTCTTCCTTATGTTTTGATGTAATGTTGCTCTCTTTTATCTAGTCAGATGACTGTATTAATTTATGGATTATTTTGTTGGAGTTTGTAATTTATATTTCTAGTACTCTTAGTAGTTCAGACTACCCCTTCTTGCTTCTTCACTACATTTATAATTATACACTTTTAAGTTGTATGCATGCACACACTTGTCTTCACGTTGTGCTAGGGGTGTGTGATTGATGCAGTCAGCACCTCATCGTCGCGACTTCCTCCAAATCACACGTGGGGGTCGAGGGCTCCACAGTTGGATTGTATAATAGTTAATGGGTACATTATTGATTACTCAGGGAGATCCAAATGATTTAGGTTGTATTGTCTCTATTCATAGTTTGAATTTTGAGAAAATTGAAATGTTAAATTTGTTACGTTGGAAAAATCAGTTGGAGTATAGAAACTAGAGATGTGATTATCGTGAAGTGAATTCTTGTACTTCAAAAATGCTTGTAGTTCATTTTTTTTATTATCTCAATGATAACATAGAACAACAAACAAATGATTATCTACCTCATTAGAGAAACAACATTGAAGAATTGGCCATGGAGACATCAGAACAGAGAATCTCATATGATATTCTTGATTTGATTTTTGGTTAGGTTACGAGGTATATTTTTAAAATTTGAATTTGACATAGAAATAAATGAAGGTTCGCGCATGTTTGGACAATTTATAAAAATAAGTGATTTTATAAAAGACCAATGCATAAAAGAGGGATTAAAATCTATGAATCAATGTAAAGTCTGTAATTTCCTCTAAATTGTCTGAAATGTATAAAAAGTTGAATGTAAATGGGTGTTGGAGACAAAACCCTGACTTTAAAGGTAATGCTGAACAATATAAAGTCAGACTTGTAATTAAGGATTTCACTTGGAAATGAGCATTTATTAAAAAGAGATTTCTAATAAACCAGAAAGAACTCATTAATGATCATTATGACATTAGTAGCTCATTATGGTATAGACTTGCATCAAATAGATGTGAAAACAATTATAGAGAGAAAATCTGAAGTCTACAAGAAATGAATAAAATGATTACTTAGAAAATATAACAGATTTTTTAAAAATTGGTATCTGAAATTTGATAATACCAATACTTTTTTTGGAATTGAGAAAAATATTTATTGTTAATTTATATACCTTAAGATCAGTGGGAGTGTATTTGTATTTATGGTTATGCATGTGTATGACATTTTGGCCAGTATAAACCGTGGTTTGTAGTATGACATTAAAGTTATGTCTCTAAATTACTTTAAAAATAAAATTTGTGAATGATACATCATTTGTAATTGTGATTGAATTTTAATACCAAGACGATAACTATTAAGATTGTTTCATTATAGTTGCATAGAGTTTTGGAAGATTTTACATGAAGAATTGTTGTTCGATAAAAATAAAATGTGACTTGCTCATTATTTTACAGTGTCCACGAGTTGATTAAGTTGTTAAGGAAATTCTGTATATGATTGTTATAATAAATCTGATGATTGCACAAACTTATATAAGGTTGAATATTAGTTTTTCAGTTGATATTCTTGGTTGTTGCCAAAGTAACCCAATGATGTTTGACCCAAAAGCTATGAAAAGAGTGCAATATTATTTGCAAGAAATTAAAGACTATATTATTGCCTTAAGAAGAACTGATATTCTTAATGTAATTAGATATTTAGATCCTATTTTGTAGGTTACTCTAATGATGGAAAATACAGTTAGGGTTATGTATTTTACTATCTAGTAGAGGTATTTTATGGAAATGTATAATGCAAAGATCTTACTGCTTCATGTGCAATAGGGACCGAGTTTGTGGTATGCTTTGAGGCCACAATGTTTGGTATCTGACTGAGGAAATTTATTTTAGAACTTGGAATTGTCAACTTATAGCCAAGCCGCTAAGAAAATATTGCAATAATTTCTCAGAATATTTTTTTTCTAAATGATAAGTATTTAATGAGATTTTAAATACCTAAGTGTTAAGGGGAAAATGCAGAAATAAATATGTCCATAACAATAGTGTATTAATGATTATACTTTAAACGACATGTTGAAAAGATGGATCATATGATTATATCCATGATGTGAACATGTTAAGGAAATCATTGATATGCTGAGTATTTTGTTACTAGACATTAAAAGATATCTATTATAGTTATTTCTGGTTTCTTGTCTTTCCACTTTATATGTATACTAAGCGGTATAGATGAATAATGACAAGATAATGTTTACAATAGACATGAATTGGAACCCAAGACATTATAGTATAAGCCTTAATTCTCTCAATTAAAGATCGTATTTAATTAAGTTAATGGTGTTGTGGTACATGGAAGGGAATTTGTTGGTCATATAACAAAAGATCGCTATGACTCGCATTGGTAACTGGTTTGACATTGATATTACGAATCTCATGTAATGTATTTTGAACTATGAAAGTTTTCTAGAAATGAATTTGTGCAGTATGGTTAATTTTCTGTAATAAACCCATAAGCGGAAAATATTATTTTATGGGCATATGAGCCAAGTGCGAGAATGTAAGAGTTTTATTTAAACTCTATGTCCCACACACCCATATCTTGATAGGTTTAGAATAGCTCAATACTTATCATTTAATTGAGTCACAATGGGATAAGATTAACTTTATATCTAATTAAAGTGGGACACAAAGTTTTTAGATTTCTTGATGGACAGAAGTCTATAAATAGTACTGAAGGGTTAAGGGTTCTCACCTACATCATTGTGCCTCTAGCCATCAGGAGACATTTGGAGGTAAAATTGTTACGGTGATCATTCTCTCATAGTCAGGTCAGATTCTCTATCAAACTGTAATGGAGGGAGGTATGTTTTCTAACTGTTACTATTTTATTATCGTAAATCATAGAAAATCGAAGATCCAATTATTAATGTTCCTGTTAAATTATTTAACAATTTCTTGCATAAGACACATAAACTCATGTAATGTAAGATCATTGATCGACTAAAAAGTTTAAACTTTAATTCTCCCTTACCCCAAAATTGTGAGAATAGTTTAAACTATATATATTGCTTAATCAAACATATATTTATTCTTATACCTAATTCACCAACACTTTATTATACCCCACCGTTGCATGTATTTGGCATTGAAGATGTGCTAAATATATGAGGTTGTAATTCCACTTTCCTACATGCATCACGTTCCATATAGCATGCATGCATGTGTGTTACTAAAATACTCTAACGTTAATTAATGCGGATCAAACACCAAATATATTATAACTTCCTTATCAATATATATTGGTGTGTCTATTTTATTATTATTGAATGAGAGAGAGAGAGAGCCTAATTATACTGTGTAGGACTGCGTTAAACTAAATTCGATCCCAGCTGACTCGACAACTGCTAATAAAGCAGTACTGCAGCTGCAAAGATACCCATTGAGTTGTTGTTTTCTCTTCTGCTGATCTCTAAAACTCATGATAGAACCTTAGTTAATTATTTTTTCAATGCAAAATTAGGTCATCATGATCAAGTCAAGCGCCTGGCCACCAGCTTTAACTTCTGAATGATATGATCGATCTTACTCTATTCATGTGTTCTTAATCTAATTGCTAGCTACCTGGTGATCATACTCACTTAATATATGCTTAATTATAGATGGTGATCAATTGTGCGCTTCTCTCTCTTCCCCCTATGATAGTTGCAGGTACTACAGGAAAAATGAACATTTATGATAAATTATTTGCGATGAGAATGATTATCATCTGTCATTTGAAGTTCTAAAGAGATAAAAAAAAGCAAGGAGTCTATCATATATTCTTTATATATATATATATATATATATATATATATATATATAATATAAGAAAATGATAAACTTACAAATGAACTCTTTTATAACTATTTTACAATTATATTTTAAATGGCCGTAGCATATAAGTAATGCAAAATTAAATTACGTTCAATAAAGTATCTAAATTACAATATTATTAAGTATTAAATGATCAAGTTGCAAAATAGTTATAAATTTTACTGATCACCAAAAAAAGAACTCCTTATTTTATATACTTGACATGTACAGAAGTATGCATGCATGCATGCACGACCGAGTGGCCGGATTGATATGGTTGAAGCTTATGTGGAACATATCACAAAAACGAATCTCTAGTCCTTAAATATTAAATATTCCCTAATTGCTATACATCACATTAAGATCTAAAACATGCAGATAATAGTGGCGCCCGCGGCTTTGTACTGGAAATGGAATTAAGCCCATCGACTTTTCAAATTATTAGATTTGGTGGTAGCTAATGGTCAGAGCACTATCAAGCCCTATAATGGAGTTTATATAGATATTGTATCCCTGAATCGACTTATAATATTAAACCTATCTATCCTGATTATCTTAATCATGCGGGCTTACGCGGACCGACCTACCTACCTCAACAACATTAATAAGGATTAACATGAGTGATAATAAAAATAAGATCAAGGATTATAAGTCAGTATATATTATAATTAAAGCCTCTTGGATCATTAATTATAAAGGGTAAAGAACTTCATTCTGCCTCATAGGCAATGTACAATCTTGATCTTCATGCTATTTCATGATACTCGTCGTTTGAGATCAATGACTTTGATATATAATACCGTTTGTGATGACTTGAGATTTTCTCGTATATATCATATTTGAGTCTATATTTAAAAGGAGCTAAGGACTCGTTTGGTTGCTATAAATAATCAGAGTCTCCTAGAATCATTATAGAATTGCATGAACCATGCCCTCTCTCTTACGTAATATGAGATCCTATTGATCAATACCTTAATTTCCATATTCGGCCTGTGATATTATGATTCTATTAATGTCTTTTTCCGAAACCTAAACAATACTTGAATTCTAAGAAAAGGGAAGCTCCCTCTCCTGGCTACCATACACCTGGGTAGGGATCTGGGTACCTGCCCAGGTTAACCTAGGCCAGTACTTGGAAGAATCATTTGAAACCCGGATATCCGGATGGACCAAATTTTGCAGAAAAAATAACTTTTTAAAATTTTTTTTTTAAAAAAAAAAATTGGGTTGTACCCGAAAATCCGTGTATCCAAGTTGAACATAACTTATTTTTTAAAAAACATGAACCTTGATTGCGGGTACCGAATTTTAAACTCGGCACCCACCTCATGTATCCATTCCTGCCCTCGCATATGGGCATGTGGGCAATTTGGTTATCGGCGTGGGTAAATACTCCCTCCGAAACCCGATTATCCGGATTCCATATTGGGCTGAGAATAAAACAGATCGGATGAATAGTACTACAGGATCATCAAGTTCAATATATTGCGCGCCTGCATGTACGTCTTGTGAAGGCTTCAGTGAAATTATGTAATGTATTTTACCCGGGCATATAGACAAGATGTGTACCACACAATAACCCATCGATTCTAACATTTGTTTTAATTTCAATATCAACTTAGTTTCAACTTTCTTCCAAGGTCCATATTTGTGCCAATAACTAATTCACACGACCCCTTCGTCTTCTCCTTCCTCCTTCTTGATTCAATCCCCATTCCACATGAAGTATCTCCAGAACAGAAAATCTCATCAGAAATCTCATTTTGGACTAACCAAGATTGTACCTAAAAGGCTTGTGGTACCGGCCTGATCCACCCGTTTAACGTCGTTGGGCTTTGAACCGAATGGAATTCGACCCCTCCACCCCCGATCAATGTGTAGTGATGGAGGTCGAGTTCACGAGTTCAGTCTTGTATATATGGGTGTTTCGTGATTTGCTTTATTGAAAAGAAAGTACTTGTTACAAGGCAACCAATTAAGAACCATATATCTATAAGTGAATCTCTATTCTTCTGATTTGTGAGTTTATCTCTTTTAACTATTGTGACAACATGTATGTTTGGTTCCCTGTATGACACGATTGATTATATTTCCTACTTCAGGTCACTTTTCAATTCTTTCATTGGAAGAAAGGAACTTCATTTGCCGAAAATCATAACGGGATTATCTACCACTGATTAAATAACACTGAAACTAAACATATATGCACGTACGTCAATTTGTATGGCATCAAAGTTTTGTTCAATGAGTCTGGGAAGGGTATTTCCTACCCAGCCCATTCTATGTAGACTTGGGCCCAGTAACGGGGCCAACCCTGACCTAAGTTTAATTATTCCAAGGCCTTAGGACCAATAAAAGGGTCTGAGTCCTCTACGTCATACGGAGAAGAGTACAAAATGCGGGAAACTACACACATGGGACAGACAGGACACGCCGATTCTGACACTCTCGTTACGCTTAGCATTAAGGAATTACATCATTGGGCCAACGGAAGATGCCGACGACCCTCCAATCTCTAACGAAGGGGACCAAAAGTGATTGTATTGTTCACCCACAATCGGGACTTGCCCAGGAAACCACGTTGCATTAATAGTGCAAATCCAGAAACCACGTCGCATTAATGACCTGCTGGAAGACCACACCACATTAAATGCCCAAACTATTACAAACATGGGCGGGGGACGACTGAACCCTGACAGGAGGGACAAAATGTCTCTCAAGGGACTTGGTATAAAAGCCCCACCCCAGGTACAAAGAACTCTCTTGGAACTTTGGATAAAAAAAGCCATTACTATATCCACTGGGAGGCTAACTTAAGCATTGGATCGAGGTTCCTTGAACAACCTCGAGCCCACTTTCTTTTTTGTGTTTGCAGGTAATGATCTTGACCCAAATTGCTAGAGCTTTGTCTAAGCGTACGAAACACAACGTTAACAGAATCCATTGCTAATCGTTCGAAATAGAGCTGCACATTCAACGATGAACAATTGTTGGTACTCATGATGAGTGTTAGATAAAACTTACAAAGAGGAAGCATCCACCATAAAATATATTATAGCAATTGATCACCTTATAGTGCTTTTAAACAAGGGATAGTCTTTGATCTGTAACAAACTTGAAATAGATACAAAAACTACTTTAAGGAACTAACACATTCCATTTTGAGTGCAAATACCTTTACCTTATAGTAATTTTCAATCAGGTTAATTAGATATAATAAATTACTAACCAATCTCTATTAAACACCATATTAGAAGCAACACACTTGCAGACGTACAGAAAAGTTTGATTAGTTAGAGTCAGAATGTAACACCCAATTCCCTTGGGGTTACAGAGTAACGTATGAAATAGAGGAAGTAGAAAAGATCCACTTTTATAAAAATAATTTGTACTTATAAAATTAAAAGAGAGTCAACGGAAGCATTTGTTAAAAATTTCTCAAGTCTTTTCTACAAAAAAAAAACATATAATAAAACCTCTGTACATGATCTAGCATCTGCCTTTTCTCCTTGAGCCAAGTCCCATCTTGCAGCCTCAAACTTCACTTTAAGCATCACCTGGGACAATAACACATTTAAAACAAAAATTAATCGAATACTTGGTAAGAACTAGCTACTTCATATTGTAAACATATAAGAACATACGTTTTTATTCAAGCAATAAAATTCATAGTAACATTTAGTCACATTTAATCACATTAATATTGATGAAAAATGCTTCTTGCAACCGGCCTGTGCAACCGGTGGGAAGTTTCCACATCATTAAATGAAACGTTGTGTTTTATTTTACATTGCAGCAGCCAGAGAAGAAAATAAGAGTAAGTCAGACAAAGGAAATGAATGGTAGAAAAAAAGAGGAGACTTAGAACGACATTGATCAGCACAGACCCATTAGCATCGATCTCCCTCTCTCTGATCCCGATCGTCTCAGACCCATCGTGGTCATGTGGCCAGGTTCATCACAAACTCTAAAAATCTCCTTTAATATATGCAAAACTTCTTGTATTGGCTGATCTGGGCATTTATGGGTTGCTTCCACTCTTTTGTCTTTTTCATAGTCTTCTTCCTATCCTTCGAAATGGGTTTCGGCATGGCTTCAATACCACCTTTCCATCGAAATGCCTTCACTCAAACAACGTTCTTCTTCCCAAATAATTGAAATGCTTACAGTGTAAATTCTGGATTTGGAATTGCCCCAAAAAATCTTGGTGGAAACAACGATATCAGAGCGCGGCAGTAGAGATTTGGCCTCCTTGACGTCGAGTTGGTTGCTGAATCTGACCCAGGCCCCATACGAGAGCTGGCTCACCTTCAGCCCCAATTTCTTGTACTGCATTTTTTTTTTTTTTTTTTTATCGCTTCTTCGCGGAGAATTGCTTTGCTATGCTTGAGGAAGGAAAGTGACTTGCTGTTTATGTTCCAGCTTCTTTTCTTGTACTTCCAGCCGTTTACATTGCAATAGGCAAAGGACCATTTTTATTACTTATGAGAGTCTCGGCTTGAGTCCTCCAACTGCGTGAACAGGGGTGTTTTGATTTGCTCTGCTCTTTTAATTTCTCTGACAGATGCTGTCGTAGCAGTCAACCGGTTATAAGGCGGTTGCATACTCTGGTTGTACGTAGCAATTCTGAATATTGATATATCAATAGTGCTACAGGTACACGGCAAGCGTACCTTTTGCGTAACCGGCTATTACGTGGCATTAAAAAAAAAAAAAAAAACAAAAATTGATTCAGAGAAGTGAAATGCCATCACGAGCGCGAAAACTAGATCTAAACGAAAAGAAGAAGAAAAACAGCAACCCAGTGCATTGTTCATCGATTGTCTACTTGCCGTCGTCGAACCCATCCCAGAAGAAACTGGGTCGTTGTGCCGTCGAGCCTTCATCTGCATCGGTGGTCGATTTCTGTGTTTGAGAGAGTGCCGTCGTGGGTAGACTAAGGTTTGATTTTATTTTTCTCTGTTTTATGCTTCTATTTTTTTATATCTTTGAACAAAGGGTAGACTGAGAGGTTTGATTGTATTTTCCACTCTTTGATTCTTGAGCGAGGTTTGTCAACCTGGATTATTGTTTATAGAAACAAAATGGATGGTTTTTTTTCCCATTGCAGTTCTTTACATTGAAGGTGTGTAATTTTATTTTTCCCCCTTTTGGCTATGGGTTTTGTTCTCACTGCAGTTCTTTTTCCTACTGAAATGCAAGCAAAAATGGACAAATAATTTTTGCACCTGGACTGTGAAGTAAAAGCGAGAGCCACATTTTATTTGTTTTATTTGTGATGTTTTTCACGTACAAGCTAGTGCTTTTGAGCGTGAGGATGCATATAAATATATATTTCATGTTGATTTGGAGAGGAAGAAAGCAAACGCAGCTGGTCCTGAATGGTGTTTATAACATTTGCAATATTAGCTTGGAAATAGAAACAAGTAGTGAAATTAATTGTCATATGCATTTGTAAAAGAAAATAGAATGACCATCCAGTCAACATGAAAATCTAGTGTCTCACACGATTCACTCTAGCAGTTTTGTTTATTTTAGGAAAGTTTTGTTTATTTTAGAGTTTTTCATTCAGGATGGACTAGTTGTATGGCCAGTTTTAATTCCTCTTGTGGAATCATGCAGTTCAATCAACGGGTTCAACATGGAAAAAGGGGAAGAACACCCATCGATGCTAATACCATGTAACTCAAATCTCCCAATCGCGGTATGTTATATTTATATTTGTAAGACTATGTTGAGTTGATATTTATTTCCAAAATACATAATAACTTGTATACATTTGCACATTTTAAATCTAAAATCAGTAGCCTTCATAAAAGATTAAAATTTCTCTTAACTATCACTGAAGCCTTCCAGAAAACTGAAAGATAACAAAAATCATAGTTGATAGCACTTAAACTGACATTTAGACATAATCAGAGAATTCCTAATGAAAACGACCTCACTTCAAAACTGTATCTTGGCGGAGCTCTGTACAAAAGACGGGAAAACTTTTAGTTCAGCTCAAACACATTCTCTTTTCTCAAACATGTTCTCTTTTATAAGGGCTCACCGCATAATATGTGAAAGGGTAAAATCATCTATTCCATCAAATTGCTCAATTGAAGGGAGAAATAAAAACCTAGCACATATGCAGTGGATAGGAAAGAGTTTTAAATATAATAATCCCATTTGGGGTGTAGATTTGCATTCAGAAAACGAACTTTGCACATTTTAAAGAATTTCTCTTAACTTCTCCTTTCTTGTAAAGAAGTAAGCTACCATTCTAGTATTAGCAAAACTAAGTATTTAAACTACTGATATTATTCACAAAGTAATAAAAAGTCGTATGCTTAAAGATCAAGGAATAGGGAACAACAAGTCACTAGTGGAAAACCTTAACAAAACAGAAAAAACCAGTACATTTCATACTTCATGTGTATCAAAGCATGCATATTGTTCAGACATTTGAGAATGCAATAAGAGTTTTTCTGCTTGAAAGCCAATGTGGAAGACATCCTCCACACCTCATATGACATGTTTTAATTTGCAACAGAAGTTTAACATTTATTCTCTAGCAAATCAAATCTTGCCATATCAACAATGTGGAGGGTGTGTCCTCCATACTGCCTTGCAAATATGACATATAGCACGGATTTTACTAAATGGCACGGATTTGAATGGAGAGGACATGTTCCCACAACAACTTTTGGTCACACAATATACATAATTTCCAAGCAAATAAGAATGATTTTAGCTGAATCCATCAAATAGCACTGACATATATGACAGGGACAGATCCATTATAGGCATGGAATACAAATCCGACTCTTCTAATTGAGAGGACATTTATTTTTCGCTCTTTTTGGAGAATGCTAGTTACCCGACTCCTCTTATGACTACAAGCTCCGTTACAAGTAGAAGAGTTGAAAACATAGGGGATGTAGTTGAGGATGGCATTGCCGGGATATCTCAGTTAGAGGATGTAGTTGATGGTGATACGATTGAGGAGCCACAGTCGGGGATGGAATTTAATTCTTTTGAAGAGTTAATGAATTATTATAAGTAGTATGCTAAGAAATGTGGGTTTGGGGTGATGACAAGAAGGACTGAGAAGGGGGATGATGAGACTGTTCGATATCTCACCCTTGGTTGTGCCCGTGGTGGGAAGGCTCGGAATAGGACGTTGAATGTCGCCAGACCACGTCCGACAGGAAAAACAGAATGTAAGGCAAAGATTAATGCCTTAAAAGTTGATGGAAAGTTCCGATTAACAACAATTCATAATATCCATAACCACGGCCTGAGTCCAAAGAAATCTCGCTTCTTTCGATGTAATAGAGAAGTGAGTGACTCCGTAAAAAGAGTCTTAGATATCAACGATGAAGCTGGCATCCGAATGAATAAGAGTTTTGGATCTCTCGTCGTTGGCGCTGGTGGATTTGAGAACCTTCCATTTTTGGAAAAAGATTGTCGGAATTATATCGATAAGGCAAGACATCTACGACTTGGGAAAGGTGGTGCTGGAGCACTTCAAGAGTATTTTTGTAGGATGCAGTGCAAAAATCCCGGTTTCTTTGCACTGATGGATTTGGATGATGAAGGGAGGTTAAAAAATGTCTTCTGGGCAGACCCCCGTAGTAGAGAAGCCTACCAATACTTTGGTGATGTGGTCACATTCGACACTACATACCTGACGAATAGATATGGGATGCCATTTGCACCATTTGTTGGTGTAAACCACCATGGGCAATCAATTCTGTTGGGAGCAGGATTGATTTCTAGTGAGGATACGGAAACTTTTGTGTGGTTATTCCAGACCTGGTTGAAGTGTATGGGTGGTATAACTCCGAAAGCTATTATCACCGATCAGGACAGAGCGATGAAAAATGCAATTGCTGTTGTCTTTCCAGAAAGCCGACATCGACTTTGTTTGTGGCATATACTGAAAAAAGTTCCTGAAAAGCTTTCCTCCTATGCTTCCTACAAAAGTGGGATGAAAAATGCATTGTTGAAATGTGTTTATGACACCCAAAGTGTTGAAGAGTTTGAGAAATCTTGGGATCAGTTAATTACCACTTACAATTTACATGAGAATGCCTGGCTGAAAAGTTTATACACTGAGCGTGAGCATTGGGTGCCGGTCTTCTTGAAAGAGTGTTTTTGGGCTGGAATGAGTACGACGCAGCGCAGCGAAAGCATGAATGCTTTTTTCGACGGTTATGTTCATGCTAAGACAAACTTAAAAGAGTTTGTCGACCAATTTGATAGTGCATTGAAAAAAAAAATTGAGAATGAAAATAGCGCGGACTTCCACTCATTTAGCGTTACCATTCCATGCATATCTAGATCTCCAATCGAAAAAAAATTCCAAGAGTTGTACACAAATGCCAAATTTAGGGAAGTTCAGCTGCAACTTACCGGCATTATCGATCTGGATCCAGAGTTACTTAAAAGGGATGGTGCAGTAAAGACCTATCTGGTAGAGGATGAAGTTCGTGTGGAGGAGTTTACTAAGTTGGTTAAGTATTTTGTGGACTTTAGTCAAGAAGATGTAGATGCAAAGTGCTCTTGTGGTTTATTTCAGATGAGGGGTATATTATGCAAGCACATCTTGGCTGTATTTAAATGTAACGGGATAAAATCCCTACCAGAGAAGTACATTTTAGATAGATGGAGGAAGGACATCAAAAGAAGATACACATTAATCCATAGCAGTTATGACGCAGGTGATCAGCGGCCAGATGCTAGCAGATATTCAAGTCTATTGAAAATCTGTTACAAAATGATTACTCATGCAGCGGGATCAAAAAAACATACTGATGATGCCACACAAAAGTTATATGCTATGATTGACTTATATAGTGAGAATGAAGAACCCCCATCGTTGACCAATACTGGTTCCAATGTTGATTGCACGACAAATGAGACAAACATACTGGATAGTTCAAAGCAAGTACTCAGTCCAGTAGTTGTTAGAGGGAAAGGTAGACCCCCATCTCTCAGAAGAGCATCCAGGATGGAGAAAGAAATGCGGAAAGTTAAAGGAAAGACGAAAAAAGCACCAATAAACCGGAAACGTAAACAGGTGCACTTTATTCAATTTTAAATATACATGTTTATGTGGGTTATTTTATTTATGCAAAAACTAACAAATGGCCAATTCTACTTGTTTATTAGAGAGATGAAGGAGATACACCAGTGCCAAACACATGCAGGAATTTATTTGGCCCATCAGAGATAGATATATCCAATGTTGGTTACTTGCAACTATATCATTTTTTTATATTAATATTTGAGTTCTTATATTTATGTATTGATTTTTGTTATTTATGACCAGCATGTTCAAGACAGATTAGTTAATGTAATTGGTGGATCCCAGCTGAGAGAAACAGTGGTTGGGAGTCAAGAAAGTGTAATATTTCTTGACTTTTTAGATTCAATTAGTAAGATTGAAATGACACTAATACTTGCATATTAATCCTTACAGATGCAATTTGATTTGGATGGATCACAACCGATGTCGATTGGGTTGGATGGATCACAACTGATTCAACCATGGTTGGGTGGACAAAAGAACTAATTTACATAATATTTGGATATATAGTTTATGTGGTTGGGTATTTAAACATTTTTGTTGAAATTAAATTGGATATGGGGCTGTTGAGCCATGTAATCACTGAATGGATATGGGTTTTTTGTAATCACTTTTTGTAAAATGGGACCATGGATGGATATGAGCCATGTAATTACAACTGGCCAATATTATGGGACCTGGATGGATATGTCAACTTATCTGCTTGCTGTATTTCATTGTTTAGTTGTTAGCTTATGATTATCTTATAACATTGAGCTAGATTGTCAGTTTTGAGTATGTGCTGCTATTGCATTATTGGACATGTTTGTGTGTCACAACTTGATCTGTGTGCCTTCTCTTGTTTTCTTTCTGTTTGGTGTCTTATGGCTTACTTAAAATATATAAATGAAAAAAATTGTGATGTTGATCTGCACATTAATTTTTATAGGTATCAAGGAATCTGACACTGGATTAGCTGTATCAAGTCATTGTGATGTTGATCTGATAAACAATGGATTTTTTATAAATATGTGTTTATGGTGCCTTTTTGAAATTTCTGTTTCATATTTTATCCCTTGCAAGCGTGCTAGAACAGGATTTTATGGGGATTCTTTGGAGTCGGATTTGAGCAGACAAGATGCCATCTTGAATATGTTTAATTCATACTATCATGCCAGTAACAATTTAACTCATACTATCATGCCAGTAACAAGGTGAAGCCCATGTTCACCACATCTTTTATCTCTCTTCTTAATGATTTAAATGCCAAGGAAGTTGGGGCTATTGAGGAGAAAGTGGTTGAGTTTGGCACATATGAGGTATTATGGCAGACTGGAAGGCACCACTCATCTATCCATCCCAGCTTGCTTAATTTTTTTCTTTTCTAATATTATTATTTTTAATATTATTATTTATAATCTAATTTATTATTTGTTTCCTTTTCATGGTTTGTTTGTAGGGTATGAAATTGCTTGCGGCTTCTTTGCAATCCAAGACTGTTCTGACTGATATTTTCATGTCGAGGCCATCTGAAATAATTGGATTGGAAATTTAAAGGGCAAGATGAAGGCAGTGTTCCATCTTTTATATATGCTGATCTCTTAATTCTAGCAATCCAATTAGCAGCAATAATTGGATTGGAAATTTAAAGGACAAGATAATCTCTTGTTATAAGATTATCTTATTTATTTCTTTGTTAAGAAAGAGTTTCAGGTGGTTGGCATGCATGCATTACTGATGCTTGCTTCATTCACATATTATTGGGAATGAGCTTGTTCAGAAATATGTTGGGGAGGGTGCTCGAATGCTTGCTTCATTCACATATTATTGCAAGTATTCTCATCTAACAAGTCTTTTTCTGCTGCAGATGACACATTCAAAAAAGGCTTGTATTGTATTTTTTGATGAAGTTGACAGAGAAAGACTTCCTTGATGCCGTGAACAAAGTCATCAAGGGATACCAGAAGTTTAATGTGACGCCCAAGTACATGGTCTACAACTGAGCATTGTTGTTTTGCTTCTTTCCCTAAGAAAAAACCTTGAAAGCACTTGCCACACATTTTGAAGTGGGGATGATACGAAGAACCACATGGTTCATTTTGCGGGTTGTTATAGTTAACATTTGGAACTTGCATCTGCTCTGCTCGGACTATATAATTGTTTCTCATGCTGCATAAATTTTTGGCGACCAATACTTTTTGTATCTTCAGCTTCCGTGAATGTCACTTTGTAAATGGCATAGGTTAATGGAAAGATTAAGTATTTATATTTATGTCTAGCTATCAATGTGGACTTCCTGTTAGGCTATGGAGAAACATGACCAGCATAATTGACATGCGGTCTTGGACTTCAGGGCAGATTATCTTATAGCAAGTGACCAATGGTTTTGAGATAAAATACATGTTTTTTTCCTTGCTTAGTAACTGAAACACTGTCCTACTGTCCTGCTTGACTCGTAGTTAAATGTTGCTTAATAACTACAAGTCATTAACATAAAAATATCAAACACAGTAGCTTCATCCAATACTCATTAACATAAAAATATCAAACACGGTAGCTACATCCAGTTTCTTCCACAACTCATTAACGTAAAAATAAAAATACAAAAATGACTTACACTTTGAAAATATTCTGAGTGTCTTAATCTACACAATCATACTAATCCGAAGTCACTTATCGACGACAACACAAATAACATGCTACAACAAATGTAAATGCCCAATACACCCGGAGTAGTGTGCGTGAACGTCTTAATTCAGTTTCGCGTACAACAAGCGCCATCTCCTTGTTCACAACCTCCTCATTTCTATGGGATAGCTCCATCTCTTTCATCTCAATCTCATCAGCTCTTTTACATAGATCAATCTTGCTCTTTTCGATATCATCCAGTATTTTTTTCAGCTCTTTCTTGGTTCTTAATAGTTCATTGTGAATTTCTCGAAGATCGGACTTCTTGTATTCATCCTCCTCTACCCACTTGAAATACTTACAATATGGTAATCCCTAATCATTTTAAACATATTTTGGAAACATGTTAGATTCATATAATATATGGAATTTTATTAACATGAATGTAGTTACCTTTGTGTTGTACTTAGGACACCCTAAGAAGGGTCGTCCTGGATTTCTTGTAGTAGATGAGTATCTCACTTGGGCTTCAACTTCACAAAAACATAATGGTTGACCCATACTTCGTTTACCAACAGATGAAGAAGAGCCCGTGGTGGATGATAACATATTCTTAAATTTAATCCAATACAATTTTCAGAAAAATAGAACAACCAAGTGAATAATTAATCACCATTTTAGTTGCTTGCTACCATAAATACAGTAAGCAAAAAAGATTAAAATGCAATTTCATCCCACCTTAACTCAAACACAACATAGCCCCATCCCACCATTTAGAGTTGACCACATATATACTAACAACATGATCTAAGACAACAAGAAAGAAGCAGATGCTAATTATAATATACTCATAGTATCAATTTTAAACTTCATGTTTGGACTGCATAACTAATGCATTTAGAGTTCCATAACTAATGCATATAGAGTTCCATAACCTTCATGTTTGGACTGCATAACTAATGCATATCGTTGCAATTGTCCATAACACTTGGCTGCCTAAATATAGCCTCTCATTCAATACCACATGATTACACAAGTTATGGTTAGGGTGAGGGTACGGTTTCTGGAGATTGGAGATACACTATAGGTTAATAATTACTACACACATGAGTTATGCTTATTTGTTTCAGGAAACACTTTCAATCAATATCACAAAGGAAAATTCAGATGCTATGTGAATGTTAGCACAAGTATAATAGGACTTTTCAAGGGAACACTCATCTATTCCTATACAAAACAATAAAACCCACAGCAGTAGCAATGAAGAAACAAATGCTTATCAATTAGTACTGAAGTCTCCACATGCCAATTAAACTTGAAATCATTGCTTCACCTATGTCAAACTGAAGGGAGAAGAAGAAATGAAAGGAAACAATCAAGAAAAAAAAACAGAGTATATACCGATGCAATTTCGAATCTGAGAGGTTTCAAATCTAAACAAATTTCGAAATCAGCTGGCAATTTCGAATCTAAATGAAATGATATTTAGAATCTAAAAGAATTTCAAATGTAAAACTTTAGGGTTAGGGTTAGGGTTTTTGTTTCCGTGTAAACCTCCTCATAGCCAAACCCTAGTTGGTGATTATGGGAACAAAGAAATCGCCCATCAAAGAAACACTACGAATTAGCTGATTCGGTTTAGGGCATACGAAGAAGATGTGATATAGAAGATGAGAACAACCTGAACCTCCCTTCGTGTTTCGTCTTCCTGCACGTCGGTGGGGAAGCTTGTTTCAGCCAAAGATGATGACCACCCATCGTACCTCCCTGCGTGAATAGTCTTCGTAGCTTGCTTGCGAAGCTTGCTGTCTTCCTTGCAGGGTTCCATGGTTACGTACCTTGCTAAGCCGTTACTGAGGTGAGGGAAAACGAGGTGAGGGTTCACGAATGTCGATTTGGGTTTCTGAGGATCTGGGAAAACGAACGAGGTCACATTAGGTGAAGTTTTGCCGAACGCACCGTTTCACTTAATCTGACGTGGACCCACGGGTACGCGGGGGGTACCCCTCCCGTGTGCAAGCAGCTTTATTGTTGATATATACATTCCTCAATCATACAATTTGGTCATGAATTAACATTTAGGGTACGTTTGGGTAGTGAGAAGTGTTGAGAATGTTTGTGAATAGTTATGAGTAGAAATTGGAGTGAGTTTGTGGGTCCCATTGAGAGTATTTTGAGTTGTTTGGATGTGTGAAGTATGTTGAGTTGTTGACTTTTGAGTAGGTAGTTGAAAAATGTGTGAGTCCCATAAATATTATAGTGATTTGATTTTTAGTAATAAATGTTATAATGATTTTATTATAGTAATTTTTTAATATTAATAAATATTGTAGTGATGTTATTTTACTTTTATATATAACAATGATATATATTATAATGATTTTATTTTTAATTTATATATAATAGTGATAAATATTATAATGATTTTATTTATATATATATAATAGTGATAAATATTATAGTGATTTTATTTTTTATTTATATATTATAGTGATTTTATTTTTTATTTATATATTATAGCGATTTTATTTTTTATTTATATATAATAGTGATAAATATTTTTTATTTATATATTATAGTGATTTTATTTTTTATTTATATATAATAGTGATATGTATTATAGAATGTTTGTGAATAGTTATGAGTAGAGATTGAAGTGGGTTTGTGGGTCCCATTGAAAGTATTTGAAGTTGTTTGGCATGTGAAGTATTTTCAAAAGTACAAAAATACTTGGAAAGTGTTGAGGATACTCTAGTACCCAAACATAGCCTTAGTCTCATTCAACCTCATACATTCTCATCATGCCTTTGCATTCTTTCTTCTTTAACTTCATATCCAGTACAGACTCTCCCATGTGTTAGAGTTAGCGACCCTTGTGGTCATGACTCATTCTGTGGCTACTGAATAAGGATCTAGCATGGGTCATCACTAGGTCCGTTGCTAGTGATGCCTTCCGGCATTGCCATCTGCCCCAATCTTGTGGTACCGTCTTTACTGTCATGGCCCTTAAAGCATTTTACCACAAACAGTCAAACATGCATTTCAATCAATTTCCTTTCCTTTTCATTTAGCCTTTCATTTCCTTATCTTTCATTTGTTCAATATATAGTGATACTATATATATATATATATATACAGTCAGAAACATTCAATTCATTTCCATTTATGCATCACATCTAGTAATAAGAGTATACGTAATGGTCCACACACACACACACACACACATATACCCTTAAACATGTACATATAACATAGTTTACAAAAACGACATTTATGTTTGCATAATATGGTAAGAAGGGTATGAACATAGTCACTTACCTCGAGCCTCATGAAAAACTAACCTTTATGTAGAAAATCTCTTTCATGTAGTCCAGTCACATTCACGTCACTTGACACCATTAAATTAAAAGCTTAGAATTTCATCTAAAAAGACTACCTATGACTGACCAGTAATGCATCCTCATATAATTTCCATTTGATCTCATAATTATTCAAATATCCAACTGGTAACTCTAGGGGTGGGCGGTAGGGCCCCACCGCTCGTTTACTTGCCACCCCTCGTCCGACTCTTGCCTGCCTGAAAATGGGGCCCGAGCTAGGCCCTAGTATGCCCAGGGTCTCCCCTATCCGACTCCCTTATATAAATATATATATATATATATATATATATATATATATATATACGCGTGTGCACATGCACACATATTAAAAAAAAATAAATTTCTTTAATAAAACGATGGAAAGTCCCAAAGTGACACCGTTTTATTATAAAATCCCATCCCCCATCCCCAAGCCTCCTCTCCTCTCTCTCTCTCTCTCTCTCTCTCTCTCTCTCTCTCTCTCTTTCTCTGGTTGGTGGTTCACTGGTTTTTGTTTGGTTTTCTCATCTTGGGTAGGAGGTGGGCGGGGTGGACGGATGACCGTGGGGGCCCAATCAGCCCCCGGCTTCTGGACAGGGCACCCACCCATGGGGAGTGGGCCTGGGTGCCCAACTCTCTCCCCCTGCACATGCAGGGCAATGGTGGCCCCTGTTCGGGGGATGAAGGTAGCACTAGGTGACTCTATGTCAATTTATTACCATATTTCAAATGGTAGTTCCAAAAACCATTAAATTTGAAAATAATAGTGACCATCTTTCCTTTAACTTTAAGGCCGTAAAATTCATCTGTAATATATATTCACTTCAACTCCATCACACCTAACTTACCATATTGAGCAGATGCCTCAAACATACAAATCCATAATTTTATGTAAACTTATGATTTCATGGAAGTCCATTATGCTGAAAATCATCGCCATGGCCTAAAGTAATTCATCCTCTTAAATTTATTATTTCATCAAGCATGCATACATAATAATTATCAAACTACTATATGGGTCATATATGAAACTCCATGACCCATAATCGACAATATTTGATACGTAACCATTATTTGGGCCCATGTATTCAAACTAACCGTCAAAACCTCATAATAATTATACATCTTAATTTTACAGTCCAAACAATTCATCTTAATTTTATTAAATTCTACAATCACATTAACTCAATAAATTAGTCTTACATTATAGCACATGGAGCTGCTTGCAGTAAACCAAACACTTCAAAACATATGCATAAATCTAAATGATAAAGAAATTCTTAGTGAAAAGAACATGGATACAACTTCAATCTCCAAACCATCTCTAAACTAGAATTTTGAAGGTTAGTAAACTTTGTACACTCAAAATCTAGTAGATACGTTTGATTAACACAATTTTGTACACTCAACATATATAAATGATAGTTTGCCATTCTACCTAGTACATCTAACATATAAAATGTTTAAAATCTCATAATGCAAATTTGTACACCCAACGATGACTCTAGTCCACAATTATATATATATATATATATATATATTTATATTTAATAATTTATATATATCTAACACACAAGTTACTTACAATCTCATAATACAACTCTTTACATTGAACTACACAGTCAACCATTCCAACCAATACATCTAACAGACAAGTTACACCATCATTTTGCTACACATATTGTATATTTAGGCCTCGTCTGGGGAATGAAATGAAATGATAAATCTATGAATAGTAGTGAAATAGTTTGTGAATAGTAGGAAAATGGTTTTAGTTGAAATGTTTCGTTGTTTTAGAAAATGAGAGAGAAAAAGCTGAATGAAAATATTATAAAGTTCAGACTTTGTTAGAATATAATTTTTTAATATAATTTTTATTTTGGAATTTGGAAAAGAATTATTTTTTATGTTTTGTTTGAAAGTTTGAGAAAGTTATAATGATTAAGTAATGACAAGATGAAAATGTTGAAAATTTGAAATTGAAAAGTGTTTGCGTTTGAATGATGTTTAGGAAGGAAATAAGATGAGATAAGAAGGATTGAGATGAGTTTCCAAACGAGGACTTAAACTCAAATTACCATCTCAAATACAACACCTATATATTGATCTACAACACATTATATATACAATGTCAAAATACTATCTCAGCACTACCACTGCATAGTTTTGCTACACCGCTTTCCAATACAAACTCAAATACAGTACCAAGGAAGATGGCTCAACTCAAATACACCAAGGAAGATGACTCAAGTATTGTTATAATCCCAAACCTACACCAAATAGTATAATGAATTAGTTTTTTTCTTAATTTTAATTAATGTTTGTAAAAGGAATATGATGGAAAGGTTGATAATTACAGATTTCGACATTTACATCTTCAATTGTAGGAAAACAAGTAGAATCTTTTATTGGGGTATATGTGGAGACTGGTTTTGGAGCTGAAAAAATGTTTGCTGAAAGTTGGCTCGACAGTTGGCTCGAGCCAAAGTTCGCTCGACGTCGCTCGACATACCGCTCGAGTGACTCTCAAGTCCGAGAGCCCCGCTTGACACTTAGCTTGAGCGAGACAGAAACCCTAGTATTCGTTTGACACTCCGGTCGAGCCAATGTTTATTTGGATGTTCGCTCGAGGTGCTTGACACTCCGCTTGAGCGAAGTACGCAGTTTTTGCCAAATTAGGTTTCCAACGCCACTCACTATAAATATATCATATTAGACTTGTGTTGGACGGCCTCAAGCATATTTTGAGAGAGAACAATTGTCTAGTAAGTGCATATTGTGTGAGAGAGCAAAAAGCCCTAGAGAGTGTGAGTTGAGATTGAGTAATTGTAATCTCCTCTGGTTAATAAGATTTATGTAGTTTTGTGTACGTAGGCAATTTGCCGAACCACGTATATTGTGTGTCGTGTTCTTGATTGTGTTGCTTTTACTTTATTTGACATCGTTAGTGTGTGTGTTTTGCATAACATTTCACAACAACTAGTATCAAGAGCCAAGGTTGGATCTGAAGGAGAATGATGGCTGGAGATAAAGTGAACGCACCCGGAATCGAGAAGTTTGATGGTACTGATTTTGGGTACTGGAAGATGCAGATTGAGGATTATCTATATGGGAAGAGGCTCCACCTTAGACTATTGGGAAAGAGGCCGGAGAGCATGGCTAATGCTGAGTGGACTCTGTTAGATCGACAGGTTCTAGGTCTTGTTCGGTTGACTTTGTCCAGAACAGTGGCACACAATGTTAGTAAGGAGAGAACCACGGTGGATCTCATGACGACTTTGTCAGGTATGTATGAAAAGCCGTCTGCGAACAATAAGGTGCACTTGATGAAAAAATTGTTCAATCTGAAGATGTCGGAAGGTATGTCTGTAGCCCAACACTTGAATGAATTCAATACGATCACAAATCAACTGTCTTCTATAGAGATTGAGTTTGATGATGAGATTAAAGCATTGATTCTGTTGGCATCGCTGCTAAATAGTTGGGAGGCCGTGAGGATGGCTGTGAGTAGTTCAGCCGGCAAGGTAAAACTGAATTACGATGACATACGTGACATGGTGCTTGCTGAAGAGGTACATAGGAGAGACTTGGGAGAGTCCTCGGGTTTTGGATCAGCTCTGATTGTTGAAAATAGGGGTAGAGGATATGACAGGTGAAACTCCAAGAGTAGAGGGAAGAGCAAGACGAGATCTGGGCAGCAGATCATCTGCTGGAGTTGTGGCAAGCCGGGCAACATCAAGAGAAACTGAAGGAATCAAGAAAGTTTTGATGATGATGCTGTGAATGTAGTGCAGAAGAAATTCATGATGCCTTACTTCTTCCAATGCACAGTCCGATTGATGATTGGGTGTTGGATTCAAGGTCTTCATTCCATAGCACTTCACATCGAGAAATCATGCAGATTTATGATGCTGGTGATTTTGGGAAGATGTATGCGGCTAATGGAGAGGCATTGGACGTAGTGGGAGTCGGTGATGTGTATATCACACTTCCAAACAGGAGCATGTGGACTTTATAGCAAGTTAGATATGTTCCAGATTTGAAGAAAAACCTGATTTCTATGGGACAGCTTGATGATAGAGGTTTTGCAGTAGCGTTCTCTAGAGGTGCTTGGAAGATCAGTAAGGGTGTGCTGGTCCTAGCGCATGGTAAGAGTGCAAAAAGGCATGGTAAGAGTGACCATATCTAATTCTTTGTATTTGACATCATGGTCCAATGATATGCAGGAAAATACAAGAATGTAAAAAGGTAGGTTTGATAGTGCGAAACATGTGAGGAAACCAAAGGTAGTCAGCTTTGCCATTCCTCATGAAAGCTTGGGAAAGTTGGCTAAGGTTGCCAAGATCGGCTCGAGACCGGATACTCCTAGTGCAGTGGGAGTTGTGAGTTGCCTTATGGATGTGCTGACTAAGGGCGATGTATGTGGAAGACTGAAGTCGGGCTTGACTTCAGTGCGTCTTCTAGCTTGAAGACAAGAGCTGTGAGTTGTAGAGATGGTAAGACTTGGCTGGAAATAGTGGCTGGCATGTGGAGACCCAGTCTCCAAGTGGGAGATTGTTGAGATATATGTGGAGACTGATTTTGGAATTGAAAAAGTGTTTGCTGAAAGTTGGCTTGACAGTTGGCTCGAGCCAAAGTTCGCTCGACGTCGCTCAACATACCGCTCGAGTGAATCTCAAGTCCGAGAGTCCCACTTGAGTCCCGCTTGACACTTAGCTCGAGCGAGACAGAAACCCTAGTGCTCACTCGACACTCCGCTCGAGTTAATGTTCATTTGGTTGTTCGCTCGAGGTGCGCTCGATACTCTGCTCGAGCGTAGTATGCAGTTTTTGCCAAATTAGGTTTTCAACGCCACTCACTATAAATATATCATATTAGACTTGTGTTGGATGACCTCAAGTATATTTTGAGAGAAAACAATTGTTTAGTGAGTGCATATTGTGTGAGAGAGCAAAAAGTCCTAGAGAGTGAGAGTTGAGATTATTATTAAAACTCATTTTTATTAAAACTACACTAAGAAGTTTACATCTTTTATAAGCTTTTCATTCACTACTTTCACTTCATCAACTGCGTGGTATATAAAAATTGCACCATCTCATGTCAATAGAACAGAGAAACAATATAATAGACCCTCAAACTCATCTTGGACTTAATAAAATTTGCTTTTGTATAAACTGTTTGAAATTGCGTAGGATTTAGTGAAAAGAGTGAAAATCAGCCGTAGTTTTATTCTCAACCTTCGTATTAAAGGCAATCTCATATTGAGCAACAAATTGCTTCAATGTCTTCTTCACACTAACATAGTCATTGAAGAATGTGTTTATGTTCTCACTTCACTGTATACTAGACATGCGTACTTCCAAAGGCTTTTGCTTTTTTTAATGAATGTCGATGCCTATAGATGGCGCACCTTCCAGGCGGGTAGCCTTTGACCCCGTCCCCGTCCCTGTCCCCGTAATCGTCCCCCATGAGCAAGTACCCATATTCAGATGTTGGGGGCAGATTGGCCCCCAAGGCCGTCTTCCCACCGCCCACCATAAGGAAGGAGAGAGAGAGAGAGAGAGACTTGGGGCTGGGGGAGAGAAATTAGTGAGAGATGGGGACGAAGCTGGGGCGACGACGATGGGAACGAGGCTGGGGCTTTTAAAACAGATATAGAGAGAGACTAGAAGGGGGGGAGGTTTTAAAATATAACATAAGACAAAAAGACATTATTTTATTAACAAAATTATTTTATTAATATATATTGGGACATATTCACTAAGAAAAAATCTTCTTGCTAGCGATTTCGTGCACCAAACCGTACACCAATGTTAAATGTAAGGTATTTTTTTATTTATTTTTATAATAAAAAAATTATGTGAGTGTTGGTACGCAGTTTGATGCGCCAAACCACTTGTACCTACCAAATCCCATTCACTAAATAGAAGGGGCTAGACGCTGCAGGGGGGGGGATGCGGGGGCCTGCCGTCCAACCCTACCAACCATGCATTATTGTGTAAAGAATATGTCCCAAGAAATTCATTGATGCTCAAAGTGTCATAAACAAACTTTTGGCATTGGTTCGCATTTATTGAGTCCATAATTTGGTCACTAATGCACTCTAGCCAAGATTCGAACAACTAAGTAAATGTATTTGAATCATCGCTTAATATTAAGCCATAACCAAGTATAATTAATTGCTGGTAGTGATTGACTCCCACAAAAGGTGTAAACGGGATTTTATATGTCTGTGAAGTATGTTTTGTCGACTATGATGACATCTCTAAAATATTCACATGTGAACCTACTTCAGGAACCCAACCAAAACAAATCTTGAAGTAGGCATTCATCTTCCACATCTATTACATATTAAAAAACATCAATTTTTAGCTGAGTTGAGTTGGTGAATTGGTTTTAGAGAGTTTCAATACCTCTTATCTTGAGCTGAAATTGTCCTGCTTCACGAACGTAGTTACAGTCATCTCTCTCACCAAATGTCAGATTCTCATATCCAACTCCCCACTTCAACTACAAAAGAATTTTGTTTTTTTTTCTCAAACCTATACTAGCCATTTTATTTGTTCTCTAAGTTTTTTTCAACTCGTTATCCAAGTTCTTGTAGCTTGTAATAAATCTTTTTTTTTTTGGGAACTGAAGATATGCATGTTCAAGCACAATATAAGACAAGTAAAATCCTTCATAAAGGCTTATAGTTGCATTTGGCGAACACATGTGAGTGTTAAATATCTTAATTTTCTTATTAGGACTGATTTTGGAACTTCTTCTTGTCACATCAAAACTCAGTCCTTTTCCATACTTTGTGTGATATGCCCACACTTTTTCAAAAGAAAAAATTGTGACCCCCTCAACTCCTCGCTTGGGATTTGATTGAAATCAAGGCGTCATGACATGTAACATTAGTTTCACACCCTTTACGCTTATGACAGTAAATATGCATGAATCTAGCATGTGCCAGATAAAATACATCCCAATCCAAAAGCTTTCATAGTAACCAAAAGATTTTATATTACAGATCTTACGTCCTTTAATAGAAAATACTATCATCATTTATATTCATTCCAACTCCTCAAGGTCTGTCTGCACTTCTTAAAGATCCTGTTTAGCGTGCTTTGCAACACAATCTACAGTTCCAAAGAACGAGACCATAGCTAGACTACCAAAGTGAGATGATAAAATCTCAGTAAGTACTCTTGATATCAAGTAATGAAAGTTATCAACAAATATGCAAATGTTGCTTTATTTACTTTAAATCACCCCATGCTTTATCTTCTGTAGTTAATAATTTGAAAGTGTGGTACTTCGAGACCCTAGAGACATCTTTGAATCTCTTTATGTCCATTGGACCAGAGACCTTTATACCTAGAGACATGTCTGAATCTCTTTATGTCTACTGGGCTAGAGACCTTTATACCTAGAGACATGTCTGAACCTCTTTACGATCGCTAAACTTGGGAAATTTATCCCCTCAAAGTCCAAATGCGTCTACTCGACCAGAGACATTTATCCTCTCTGAGTTCAAGAGCGTTGTTTGTCCGCCATTAACTCATAAATTTCCATACCATTCACACACAGATGAAATTTCATAAATAATTCCATATCTTATGCAATAATGTCATATTTATGATAACTAATGATTTTCAATGATAAGATAATGCAAATCGTTCATGCTAAACATCAACACTTAATAACTTGTCATTCACAGTATATTGCAGAATGGAGTTCGAAGGTATGTTACAGCTTCTCTTTAGTAAAAGCTGGTCACGGTGTTTGTGGTTTAAGTTCCTCGACGAAATGTGACGCCCCCAGATTCTGCTTGGGATCAGACGGATTATGAATTGTCGGGACATGCAACACAAGGTTACCTGCCTCCATTCATGACAATTAAAGATGCGAGCACCTACCATGCATATAGTAATATGCAATATTCACAGCGGATAATTTTTTTTCTTGAGCAATAATATGCACCAAATGAGATATATTCCAAAAACCTTGAAACATAATACGTAAACATGAAAGTGATAGTCGTTAAAGATTATAACATGAGTCCAAAAGGTCTGTAATCACAAAAGTATAGGAGACAAAGTGTAACATCCCGTCTAAAAAGCTACTTAGGCCTTGACCTTAGTAGCCTTAATCCTAGTTAATTAGAAGTTGGGCTATTTGAGAATAAGAACAATTTTGAATACTTGAGTTGGCAAGAGGGCCATATACTCTGGATTTACTAGAATTATTAGAAGACTCTAGTACAATATTGATTTTTAGGAAAATGAAATCTTTGGAGCTTGGTTGGGTTAGTAGTATTATTGTAGAGAACTTTTAGTGCTTTATTAATTTTAAGGATAAAAAGCTAAGAGGCCCATAAGGGAGAATTTTTAGTGCATATTGGAGGTGCCACGTTAATGGGCTAAATAATTTGGGTTAAATATTTGATGGAATTTGAGAATGCCCAAAGAGTGGTTTACTAAGGGCCCAAGCTTTTTGGGTATAAAGGCTTAGGCAAGACAATAAGACTTTAGGGCTCTACTTCACTAAAGATGTGATGGGCTAAAGATAAGATGTTAAAAAACCTTAGGCTCAACTTGGGAGATATAAAGTTTTACGTCTTTCTTGGAAGACACTAGAAAATTAGCCCAATATAAATGACGTAAAGCCATTGGGCCTTAGTAAGAGTGAAGGCCTTAGACCCAACTTGGAAGACATAAGACTTTAGGCCCCACTTATTAGATACAAGACTATGGGTCTAATAAGTTAGACCCATAGTCTAATAAGTTAGACTATGGGTCATTGGGCCTAACTTAGTTAGATTTAAGACTTTGGCCCAATTGAGGAAATACCCAAAGATAAGGACCCAACCTAGTAGGCCTTTGAGTCCATGGATAGGCCCTACAAATCTGAACATAAGGTCCATATAATAACCCACTCCAAAAGCCCACATCCAAGGCTTGCACTTTTGGCCCAACAAAAGCCCAACCCTTGAAACCCAAAGCCTTATCTTTTATTTCATTCTTCTAATTGGAGCCCACATACGCCATACATTGGATATTCCACTGATTTTGAAAACACTAATCCAGGTGATAACAACGAGGCTACAATTCACTCCGAAAAAAGGTGAAAATAAATTTGCACCATAAAATTCTATATATTCATATGAAACTAGGAGCGTACTTTTCCGTGAAATTCAACTCTTAAGTGCCTCGAACAATTCCAAATGCATTTTCGAACAAGCATTATTCTGGAAATAAAAAATAGTTTTATTGTGCCATAAAATCTTAAATATTACTCTGAGACTAAATCTTAAATATTACTCTGAGACTAATGGTGCAGACTTTTTCTCATTCTCATGCTTCTAAGTAGCTTAAATAATTAAAATTGTGCTTCTAGCACCATAGTGAGTGGTAATCTTAACCATGCTGACAGACCAGCTAAAACCTCTGCGATTGATCGATTTATAAAAACTTTTGAAATTTTTACGAAGTTCCTAAAGTCTAAAGAATTCCTCGGTTGAATTTCTGGTGGCTTGTTACATGCAAGAATATATTCTTCTTGTAAAAAATGTTGGTCGGACTCTTACTCTCTCCCATATGCATTCTCCATCTACTTCTATCTCAAGGTGTCACTCTCAGCCTCCGATTTACTATCAGGTGCAAGGAAGATACTAACAGGTGCAAGGAAGAAGAAAGAAAACAGTGGTATCTGCTCTGGTGCTTGGGTGAGATATTCGATCAAGAGAAAGCTCATGCTAAGTGTTGTCCTTCCATCTATATATAGTCTTCAACCACATTGACAGGTGTACTATGCGTTGTCAAAAAAGCTATGAGCTATCAAGAGATTCGATGTGAGGTGTAGATAGAAGTGAAATGTTGCAGATCATGATTTCCGATCGTCCTTTCTGTTAGAGAAACGTGTTTACTGTGCACTTAGATCGACTTCAAGGAAAGCTTAATTCAAGTGCTAGGCGACTAACATGTAGCATGAAAATCCCAAGCATCTCGACCAAAGGGTAGCTCGATACACTAGACCAAACTCATGAGAGGGGCGGGAAATGCATTCTGGCAGTTTCTCGGAAGACTCAGACGTGTAATTCTGTGCATTTGTTTGATCATTTCGAGGAAGAAACTTCAATTTGGTCGCCCTAGTCTTAGCACTTAAGACACTTGTTCTCCTAACTATGTCCGTCCTAATTAACCCTTTGTTACCTGTTCGGTATTGCCTATCCCACATTCTACATTGCTCGATATTTACCTGCACCAATCCTTTGCCCGCAAATAACTTTGCTCAGCCAAGTACGTTGCTTAGTCGCTTGATGCTTGTCCAAGTAAGTTGCCCAGGCACTCATTGTTCGCCCAAATGTCAACTTGGTCACCTTGTTTTTCCAAATAAATAAAATCTCATTTTCCTCAATTTTCTTCTTAAGTGTAGACTAGCTAAGACCGTGGATCTCACAAAAGCCATCTCAACTTTTTGTTCTTTGACTTGACTATTTATATCTAATTATATGCAATATAAGATTTTAACATGGACGAGAAACTGAAATTGAAAAAAATAAAAAAAAAAGCCGAAAAGGGAATGCTGGATTAAAATGCTACCTCATATTAACAATTACATAGAAAATTGTTCTAAATTTGTAGAACATAAAAATATTGCAAGTTAAATATTTGAACACCGAACTTAAGTGCTAATAAATTAACAACAATTGAACTGTTGAATCCAAGTGTTGGTGAAATACACAATAATATAATAAAAATTACAATGTAATTAAAATTAAAACGAAGCCAGTTTGGACTGAGGCACGGAAATATCGCTCTCTTTAAGGAGATTCAAGCCCTCTGCGGTGTACAAAGTCTCAAATTAACCGGTGCAGCAGAAATCTTTTTGACTTGACTCCTCCAGGATATAACAGCCCAACTGATCGTCGTATAGCCCGA
This sequence comes from Juglans mandshurica, assembly GCA_022457165.1. Lineage (NCBI taxonomy): Eukaryota > Viridiplantae > Streptophyta > Magnoliopsida > Fagales > Juglandaceae > Juglans > Juglans mandshurica. The sequence continues at coordinate 39,441,679 of CM039619.1, forward strand.
ACCAACTCTGCACAAGCGGTTGAGCCCAAAGCTCCTCTCAAAGAACACATTTCTTTTATCTGGAAAATCTCTCAAAAATATATACTCACTAAGTATATTTTTGTTTATCACACTTTTTGTCAAATATTCTACACACAAACACCCCGTAAGACTACTCAAATATATACATATATATGTATATATATAAAGTGTATTAGACAAAAAAGTGACCCAAAACTTAAAGGACGTAAACGGAAATAACATTTATTAAATAAGACAATATTAACATCTACAAGCCTGTTTAAGAAACGTTGAAGAAACCATTAAGGCAATAAAGCTTCTTGAAAACCAAAACGGTATGATCACTTAACTCTCTCCATTCCGCTACTGGCAAATCAAGAGAATAAAAGCAAGTTTAAAACCGTTAAAACAATAAATCTCATAAATCCTAATAATTATTTTTAAAAAATATCAACATTCCCCCACTATTTTTTAAAACAATATGAATAATAAGACTAGAGATACTTCTAGATAAAGAAGGATTATTATGTATCATGAAGGTGTGCTCTGCATTGAACCCTCACTTAGTGAAATAACAACCTTTACTTCAGAGTCAGTAGTGGTCTCAGATTTGAACTATGACTGCTTAAGGGAAATAAAGAATTATTACTCACACATAAAAATCCAGGTGTTGACATAAGCTTTATTAGCCAGCACATTTCGGCCTTGTGCTCATCCCGGTTTCATGAGTGTATTTGAGAATAAACCCAAATCTCATAGAGAGCGGCCCCACTCTCACACTCACATAGGTGAAATCTGTCAAGGATGTTCCTGTAATTCTTACACCCTACTCATAAGAGCTACATAATTTCATTAAGAGTTTCTTTCAAAAACTCATCCTCCATAACATTACAGGATAAATGCACTCACATCATAGGAATGAGAAATAAAAATAATAGTGCATTTCTTACGACCATCATATGATTCATTTTTCCCATTGAACCCAGTTCTCAGGATCTCTGGTCCCCGGGTTGGGTATCCTCATACATGGCTCTTGAATTATGGGTTTTAATCTCATTCCCCTCGATGTATTTCTGTTCATTTCTCTTGTCAAAGTTTTGTATAGTGGATCCACATTAATAACACCATCAATAAGAAAAAATCTCACATTACTGTATTTTTCTTCTAAATGATCTGAATTTACCATTATAATAACAGTTTTGTACTCTATCAATTATAGTAGTACTATCCCAATAAATTAATAGATTTTATTCCAACAAAGGAATAAATCTCTCAACAAATTTGCTTCTTTATAAAAGCCAAAACAATTCAACTCCATAGTTGACTTATCAAAAATACGGCAGCGCCAAAACATGCAATAAAGCACTTAAATTTTAAAACGGCTTGATATTAGAATCTGAACGTTAAAAACTTTTGGTTATGGCATTAAATCCAAGATTAATACCATATCTATACGTTTTAAAGAAAGCTAACCGCAGCGAATAATAGTGGCAGCCGACGTAAATATAAAATCACTTAGAAAAAATTCCGCTCAACTTAAATGCACTGAACAAACATGCATGAACGTACATTTAATATAAAAAAAAATTAAAAATATTCGGCTTTACTCCCATAAGCTCAGGAAAAAAAAAATCTGAAGAAAACGTTGGGGCAAAATCTTTTGAAAACAAATATTATTTTCTAAAAACTTTAACCCCCCACTAATTTTGGATTTTAAAAATAAACTTTCTTTTCATAAAAGAATACATCTTACTCAAAAAACACTTTATTCCAAAATGAAGAAAAATGAACTGCTATTTTTATTCCAAATCTGAGAAGTACATAAGTAAGTGTGCCATAATATTTAAAAAATAATGCACATAAAAAAAAAAAAACATACTATGCTTTATTCTTAATATTCAATTTAAATATCCCATCACAAGCATAGCCCTTGCCCACAAAAACTCCATTTTTTGTAATAACATACTGATTAGATTTCATAGTTTGTTTGAAGCCCGCTTTGTTGAGTAAAAAACTCGACATCAAATTCTTCCTCATAGACGGTGTATAGAGAACATCTTTGAGCATCAATATACGTCCAGAGGTGAATTTCAACTCAACCTCACCACTCCCAAGAACTTCGGTTTTACTTGAATCACCAAGCATTATAGTCTTTTCTTCTTCAAAGGGAGTAAATTTTTTGAACCAATCTTATAGCAGACATGCCTATTGGCACCAGAATCTGCCCACCACCCTTCAACAAATTGAACCATGTTAATGTCTGTGACCATTGCTACAAACAGCTCCTCAGTTACATTAACTTGAGGATTATTATCTCGCTTTTGAAACTTACAAATTCGAGCAAAGTGCCCAAATTTGCCACAGACAAAACATGCTTGATTTTGTGAAGGGGGTCCTTGGTTCTTATCATTTTGGTTTTGAAAACCTTTTTTGTGAGGTCTACTAAATTTTTTGAAATCTTTTCTTTGCGGCTTCAAAAAACTATTTCTTGTATTTTGACCTTTGGGCAAGCTACCATTTTCAGAAATTAAATTTACCTTCATTACCATTTTGAAATACCAAATCATCTTGGCCTCTTGCTTCCTCCTCTACACGAATACGTGTGATTAATGTCTCCAAAGAGGTCTCCTTTTGTTTATGGCGCATCGACTTTTGAAACTCTCTCCATGAATGTGGTAATTTGTCGATGATGCAACAAACAATTAGATTATCTCCAATCTTGATACCTTCGGATCGAACTTCAGCTACAACCATTTGAAAATCTTGTGCTTGCTCCGCAACGGATTTTCCATCTACCATTTGATATCGAAAGAAGCGACTTGCTGCATATTTCTTTGCTCCGGCTTCTTCAGTATCATATTTACTCTGTAAAGCTTTCCAAATTTTCTTCGCAGATGTGTAAGTAGTATTGTAGTAATCATAAAACTGATCAGCAAGACAATTTAAAAGATAGCATCGACATTTATACTCATCTTTGGTATATTTCTCAATCTTTTCTTCATGAACTTTCACTTGTGTTTCAGTCATGTTCTCGGTAGTAATCTTACTAGGATTCTTTGCAGTGAGAACATAGGAGACGTTGAGAAGACTTAGATAGAAGAGCACCTTGCACTTCCATCTCTTGAAAGAAGCTCCTTTGAACCGGAAGGGCTTGTTAAGATCTCCAATGCTTTCTGTGGATTTTTCAGTCGTAGGCTCCATGGATTGAAATCTCCTTAAAATTGTTGGTGAAATACACAATAATATAATAAAAATTACAATGTAATTAAAATTAAAACGAAGCCAGTTTGGACTGAGGTATATCGCTCTCTTTAAGGAGATTCAAGCTTTCTGCGGTGTACATAGTCTCAAATTAACCGGTGCAGCAGAAATTTTTTTGACTTGACTCCTCCAGGATACAACAGCCCAACTGATCGTCGTATAGCCCGAACCAACTCTGCACAAGCGGTTGAGCCCAAAGCTCCTCTCAAAGAACACATTCCTTTTATCTGGAAAATCTCTCAAAAATATATACTCACTAAGTATATTTTTGTTTATCACACTTTTTGTCAAATATTCTACACACATACACCCCGTAAGACTACTCAAATATATACATATATATGTATATATATAAAGTGTATTAGACAAAAAAGTGACCCAAAACTTAAAGGACGTAAACGGAAATAACATTTATTAAATAAGCCAATATTAACATCTACAAGCCCGTTTAAGAAACGTTGAAGAAACCATTAAGGCAATAAAGCTTCTTGAAAACCAAAACGGTATGATCACTTAACTCTCTCCGTTCCGCTACTGCCAAATCAAGAGAATAAAAGCAAGTTTAAAACCGTTAAAACAATAAATCTCATAAATCCTAATAATTATTTTTAAAAAATATCAACACCAAGTAGTGATAATCAACATTTGAACACTTGAATTTAAGCACTACTAAGTAAGTGAATGCTTTAGACTATTAGTATATATTGTCATACTTTTTTAACTTATGAGTGCCGTGTCTTTCTCGTCTCATCTATGTTTCTATGACAGCTAGCTTAACTAAGCTAGCGAAAAATCATGGCAAATCATGGTGAATGATCAACTAACTTGTTTTTCGTCATTGAAATAGTTACATAATGATAAAAAGAATGAGATATATAGAACCAGTTACAACAAATCATTACATTTGCAAAAACGTCACTTTCAATTCAACAGTATTGTAGGCCAAATTTAGTATCCAATGGAGTTCGTCTACTGTGAAATCCTGCCACGTACTAAAAGCCAATAAAATCAGCACATGAGATATTGAATCACAGATCAGAGAGAGAGACGTATATATTGGCTATGTTTGGCTGTGGGCAGATGATCATGATGGTATCTTGAGGTGGGTGCATGTCTTGTGGTGGTTTGTAGTGGCAGTTCATGTATCGTTGAGACAGAAGCACGATAGTGACTATGGACAAAAGCACGAAAGGGGAGGTGATGCGAGACTTGACTGGCATCCTAGGTGTACTTGTAGTTATTGATGGCAGTAACGATAGAGTCGCTGTGGAGAAAAGTGTGGCAAGGGGCTAGAGGAACACGTGTAAGGTTGAATGTATAGATCTTGAAAATGAGATGACATTGTTCAACTTCTTTATATATATAAAGAATAAGTCTACATAGAATTTACTGTTCACGCAGCAGCCATTGCACGCATTACGTGTATTTTTTATTTTTGTCTCAAAACGTGCGTTTTGAAGATCCATTTTGAGAAAAAAACCCATTCGAATTCCCGTGTCCGCCATTTCGGTGTCTTCTACCTTCAGAGCCCCCTCTTCTCTTCAACTTCCTCTCCCATTCAAAATCTATAGCCCTGGGTTTCGTCTCTTCAGCAGTGGCTTGGGTTTCATCTCTATTGTTCTGTGTCTTCTACCTTCAAAGCTCGTCCTCGCCCCTCCTCTGCTCTGGGTGCTGCTGCCGCTTCGCCGTCGCCCATCCTTTGCTTTGGGTCATGCTTCACCATCGCCCCTCCCTCTGTGCCCAGCGTCGCTGCCCAGCTCCTCTCTCCCTCCCTCTCTCTCTCTCTCTCTCTCTCTCTCTCTCTCTCTCTCCCTCCCTCTCTCTCTCTGTTTGTTTTTCTTGTGCATTTATTTTTGTTATGAATCTGCGCTTGTGTTGTGTTGTGGAGTGGAAGATCTCCACTTCGTTTGTTCTTCTTTATCTCGTTTTTATCGACAGCCATGACTGTTAATGATTTGTGTAGTTATATTTTCGAGCATTTTAATCTACAAGCTCTTTCTCTCTCTCTCTCTCTCTCTTTGTTTTTTTTTTCATTTCTTCCTGGGCATTTTGGTAGGCTTGTAGGCTTTGTTTTGTGGTCTGAGGGAAATTCCATTTGGTGAAAAAGCGGAGGGAGAGATGAAACCATTGCATATGTTTGTTTAGCAATGTGCTGTATATAATACGATTTCTTGTATTAAACCATTCCAAGGCTACTGCTGAAGAGACGAAACTCAGGCCACAGATTTTGAATGGGAGAGGAAGCTGAAGAGAAGAGGGGGCTCTGAAGGTAGAAGACACCGAAATGGCAGATGCGGGAATTCGAATGGGTTTTTTTCTCAAAATGTACGTCATCTGATCTTCAAAACGCACGTTTTGAGACAAACAAAAAAAATACACGTAATGCGTGCAATGGCTGCTGCGTGAACAGTGGATTCTATGTAGACTTACTCATATATAAATGATGTTGCAAGCTGATGTTGTTCATCAGGTCAACTAGTTGTAAATAAATCGTAAAATGTGTTGTACGTCTATCACTATCACCCAGTACTCATATGCATGGTTAAAGCAGGATGAATGTCCCAACTAGGGTTGTAAGTCGGACGGTCCGGACCGAGAAAACCGACCGGACCGACCGGTTCGGTCCGGACCGGACCGAGAGTATGCATTCTCGGTTTCGGTCCTAACAAAATGAGATTTTCGGTCTTCGGTCCGGTCCCGGGTTTAGGGGTTTTCGGACCGGACCGACCAAAAAATTAAATTATATATTTATATTTTTTATATAATAAATTATGTAATTTTCAACTAACCTACCACATGGTCTAATTAACCTATCATCAATTTACCACTAACTAATTAGTAATTTAGTAGACATCTACAAATACAAGACTACATCTATCTAGATTCTACATTATTAGATAACATTTTTTAATATATCTAAATTGTAAGTAAGTATAAAGCAATTAAAAATTTAAAAGTAACTAATGTAAATTATAATTAACTTCATGATTCATGTATGACATGAATATCAATTAACTCACCTATGAGTCTATGACTAATTCACCATTAACTAATTTATAAGTTATAAGTTAGAACTATAATAAATTGTAATACATTGACATACTCTAAATTAGTAATAAAGTAACAATTAACATCATCAATATAATTATAAGTTTATAACTAAACTAAATTTATAACTAAATCAATGTAAGTCTATAAGTTATTATAACTAGTAACTACAAGTCTACAAGTCTATATATAGTATCAATATAACTAATACTATGACTAATGACTAATGAGTATGAGTAATGAGTCTATATGATATACCACTGATTCACTATGACTCTAATTTATATTAGTAATTTAGTATAGTATAGTCCATAATTTAGTATCCATGTGTTATTATATAATATATATTCCATAATATATAACATATATAATTATATTAATAGTATCACTATTACTATTAGAGTATAATATATAATATTATCATTAATTATTTTTCAATGAGTTACAAGAATAATCACCATTAAATAGTTTAATTAAATTTACTAATTTAAATAATTTTTTTAATTAATTTATGTGCCAAAAAGATAAAAAAAAATCACAAGTTTAAAATTAAAACACATCAAGTTTGGAAAACATCAAACGGCGCCGTTAAAAATAATATTGGACTTAAACGGTGCCGTTTAAGTCCCAACCGGTCCGAATATGCATTCACTGGTTGCGTGAAACGACGTCGTTTCACGCAACCTTTTTTTTTTTTAAATGAGTGCAAGCTTACTTAAACGGTGCCGTTTGGGTTCAAATTTAACTCAAACGGCGCCGTTTCCTCACCCCCACTTCCCCAGTTAGCCCCCGGCCCCCAACCCCCCACTCCACGGGCCACGATATTTCCCAATTCCTTAACCCTAGCAGCCGCACGACAACCCCCCTCTCCAGCAGCCCAGCCCCTCCGTTCGGTCCCTTGAAAATTCCAGCCGGCAGTCCATCGTCTGAGTCGTCTTCGTTGGGTCCCCAAAAAATTACAGCCGACAGCCCCACTCAATCGCTCTGGTGCTGCCTCAGGCTTCAAAGCCTCACTCTCGGTATGTTTATTTTATTTCATCTACTTGTAATTCTCGCCTTCTCGGTATCTTGATCTTGAATATTGTGAATTTGTGGGGGTATAAAATTTCGGATGCCCGAATATGAAACCCTTTTTTCCTCTTGATTTTATTTATTTATTGGCCCTCTTGTTTGGTTGGTTAGAAAATTTTTTAATGGTGAATCGGTGATTACTGATTACAGAAAAATCACCTGTGTTCTATCCTGAATCGGTGGTTAAAAAATTTATTAACCCGAGAACCAATAGCCTGGAAATTATTGGACTCGTGTTCTATCCTATCAATTTTAGAAATACCCAGGCAGCTGGGTTCCCCCGGCCCCAAATGAAAACTTTTTGGAATTGTGATTATATTGTAGTTGATTGTTTGTATTAAAATAAATTGAAGTAAACTTCATTTACAGCTGTTGAAGTGATTCTATGTCCCTTTCTGTTTCAATAGCGATAGAAAATAGAGATCAAGGTTCAGGTTGGACCATCTGATTTTGAGCTTATATTTTCTTAAGTTGCCGTGTCATTGGACCATGTTGCTCCCTTATTTCAAGAGTTCTTCATTCTCTCTCTCTGTTCTAATGCTTGGCTCTTTGGAAGATTAGTTCTAGCTGATGCCTGTGATATGACTTAATATTGTTCCAGTGAAGATCTAGCTAGCCATTTATCTATCCATTTTTTGGCTCTGATGCTCATAGCACATCCACCATCTCTTTGTGTGTTAAGACTGTCATACATTACTATTTAATTTCCTTGCTACTTCTGTAGGTAGAATCAGTCGTCATTTTATGTTACGCCATAACATAACTGTTTCCTAATTTTATAGGTGTGATAGTTTGTTCCTAAGTTGCCCATCACTTTGGCTAGTTGTAGTCCTGAAGATTCTACATTTAAAGAGGAAAAAAGTTCCATCACTTGCATTTTCACTGCATCATCTTGACATGCTAGTGATTAAACCTGCTGCAACTGAACTATTTTTTTCAGTGAATGTATACCATTCTGTATCCTAAGATATTATCTTCTTCTTTTATTGTTTTCGTTTTTCAACTCCTGATATTTGATTTCTTTTTATTTTAGTATAATGTCTTCGTATGATATTCTTTCGTTTGTAAAATTAGAGGGCATGTACTTGTAGTTCTTTTACCTTGTTTAACATTTGAATTAAGTTTTACCATGCTAAATCTGCTTAAATTCGATGAACTACTGATACATGGGTATCCATATGTAAAACTAAGGCAAAAGTACTTTGCTCATCAATCTACCAATGCAGTTGTGAAACATTCAACTGCTTCACAGCAGTAATGTGAATGCAAATGTGAACTCCTGATCTTAAAAAATTTTCAGCCCTTCTTCGCTTATACTTTTCCAGCAAACTATGATATCTTGTTTACATGGATACATCATGAGAATCATCCACTGAATGAAGAAATATTTCATCTTGGCCATTTATTTGGAAGATATTTTTCCTAATATGAGATATTGGTTTTCGGCTCCGGGTTTGGGGTTGAGTAGGTGAAAACCACCATTCTCGGACCATGACCAAACATTCAAATAAAAAGGGAAAGAAGATGAGGTCCTGACTCAGTCCGCAAGTCCATTTTCATTAACACAGCTAAATGCAGTCTACATCTGATTCAACTTCGTATCCTTCTGAATAGTCAATAGCGTGACACTCAGTGCCAATCCAAAAAAGAAAATTAACCCATTAATACTGTTCTTTCCCATGAGAAATTGGACCACAAAAAGGGAAAAGGACCCTCAGTATTCTGGCCAAAAATGAAAATTGACCCATTAATGTTCTTTCCGGAATTGCAAACGCCAGCTAGTCTGCTTTAATTCCCTGCACAAAACCAAGTCAGGTCATGACTTGTTCTCTGGATAAAACACTGCCATGACTTGATTGTACCAAAATGTACACTAATGCAATGAATTTTTGGTTGTGTTCTTAATGCTTCATTGACTTTCTTGTATCCCTTTCTAGCTCCTTTTTATGTAACTAAGTGTAATATGTCTACTATTTATTGATTATATGTTATTTTTATTTAATTCCATTTCTTTTTTTTCTAGATGGAAACGATTCCAGAATTATTTCCACATGATTCTACTACAGATGAAGTAGAGTCAACACAGGCTACACATGGGCAAGGCATTCCTCCACTCCCACCCAATGTAAGTGATAATACTACACATAGTGGTAGTGGTAGACATAGGTCAATGGTTTGGGATCACTTTACAAAAATACCAAAATGTGATCCAAGTAAACCTAGGGCTGCATGTAATTACTGTGGTGCTTCGTATGCATGTGATACGAAGACCAACGGTACAAAGTCCATGAAGTATCATATTGAAAAACAATGTAAGAAATGTCCATTGAGACATACAGATAAGTCTCAAACTACTCTCGGTTGGAAGGCGGGTGTAGGAAGTGTTAGTGGGGAATTTGTGCCCATATCATTTAGTGTTGAGGCTTGCAGACAAGCCTTAGCAGAAATGATTATTCTTGATGAGTTGCCCTTTAGGTTTGTTGAAGGGGAGGGTTTCAAGAAGTTTATGCTCATTGTTTGCCCGAAGTGGGTCGGGATTCCATCTCGTGTTACGGTTGCGAATGATTGTTTTAGTGTGTATATAAGGGAAAAAAGTAAGTTGAGAAGTGCTCTTCAAGGGCAACGAGTTTCCCTCACCACGGATACATGGACATCCGTGCAAAACCTCAACTATATGTGTCTCACTGCACACTTTATTGATGATAATTGGAAACTACACAAAAGAATTCTTTCTTTTTGTTTGGTTGAGAATCACAAGGGTGATACACTTGGTAGAGCCATAGAAATGTGCTTGCATGATTGGGGGAGACCGAAAATACTTGCAATCACACTTGATAATGCAAGTTCTAATAATGGAGCAATTTCTTATTTGAAGAAAAAAACCAAGTATAGGAAGGACACTGTTTTGGAACATGAATTCTTGCATGTTCGGTGTTGTGCCCACATCCTAAACTTAATTGTCCGTGAGGGGTTGAGGGAATTTGATGAGTCTATTGTGAAGGTCAGATGTGTTGTGAAATATGTTAAGTCCTCACCTCAAAGGTGGACTACATTTAAAAAGTGTATTGGGTTGGAAGAAATTGCAAGCAAAAGTGGCATTTGTTTAGATGTACCAACTAGGTGGAACTCCACCTATCTTATGTTGGAGGGGGCTTTAAAATTTCGAAAAGCTTTTGAACGGTTGGAAGAAGAAGATTCGGGATTCCTTAGTAGTGTTGGAGACGATGATGTCGATGATGATGAAATTGGTGATATAGTGAATAGGAGAACATCAAAGAAGTTAGGGCCTCCCAATAATAATGATTGGGAGAAGGTAAAGTTGTTTGTAAGGTTTCTTGAACTATTTCATGATGCAACTTTATCTTTTTCGGGGAATCAATATGTAACTTGCAACTCTTTCTTTCTGGAGTTAGTTAAAATATCTGATGCAATTAAAGTGGAGTGTGAAATAGGAAGCCCTGTGGTGGGATTAATGGCCACAAATATGAAGAAAAAATTTGAAAAATATTGGGGCGACTTAGATAATATGAATATGTTGTTGTTTGTTGGGATTATTCTCGATCCTCGGTATAAGATGCGATATTTTGACTTTGCATTGGAATGCATGTATGCCAATGACCCCACAAAAGCGGTTGATTTGAGTTGGAAGGTGAAAAATGCTTTAACCCGCATGTATGAGGCATACACTGATAATGACGGAGGCAACAATTCTGATTTACAACAGCAGCACAAAAGTCCCCCACGTGAAGAAGTAAATTCTACAGATGGTAGTGGTAGTGGTAGAGTTGATAGGACGGCAGAAAGAATGGCCATATTCAAGCAGCTGTTACAGTCGGAAAACACTTTAGGGAGCAAGAATGAGGTTGATAGATACCTAGCTGAAAGTTGTGAGGAGGCGTTCCCAAGTTTTGACATTCTTATTTGGTGGAGGGTTAATTCAGTTAGATATCGTGTACTTTCAAAAGTTGCACGAGATATATTCGCAATACCGGTATCTACAGTGGCCTCTGAATCTACATATAGCACGGCGGGTCGTGTCCTTGATCCTTTTCGAAGTAGTTTATCTCCGATGATGGTTGAGGCTCTCATTTGTACACAGAATTGGCTTCGTTCTTCTTCTATTCCAATCAACCTTAAGACTTTAATGAATGAGGTGGAGGATTTTGAAAGACAGTTGGGTATGTTTCTTACTTACTTCATTTTATAACTTTTTTTTATAAGTACAACATTTTATAACTTTTATGAGCTATAATACTATATGTTATGTAAATTTATATAATTTGTTTTATTTCATTATTGTATAGAACTTGTTCGGGACGGTGACAATTCTATGGAGGCTTCAAATACAATGTCTACAACCAATGCAAGTTAATGAGGTGAATCTATTTTAGTTTGTTAGTTTTCAATTTTCACTTTGGCTATTTCCTAATAATTTCTTTGTTTACACTTTACAGAATACTGTGAAAACTGAAAAGTATGCCAAGCCAAAAGATGTAGAAAGCTATGGCTTATGAGCTGTCAAGAGAAGAATTATCTTTATTGTAATTTGTATTTAGAGCTTTTAATTTTTCAATTATTTGGGAATTGTATAATTTTTACTTTTCATTATAATTTATCTATGCTTGGGAATGATTTTTTTTTTTCTTTCTTAATTTTAGAAGCCAAATCTGCTTGGAATGTTATTTCAATTTTCTTTCATTATCTAGTATAATTTTTAGTTTAACCATGTTTATATTGTTTGGAATCTTTGGATGGATTAGTAGTAAGAAAATCAAGTAGCTATTCATTTTTTAAAGTTTTTTATGGATATAGACAAAAATTTTTTTTGTACTAAAACCTTTTATTCAAATTTATTCACTGTAATTTAGTTAGCATATTGCTTGGCAAGACAAGTATTATTAATTTCTTATATTGACAATTTTTTATGATTATTTTTATTTTCCCTTTAAGTTCTTTTGTATTTTTTGGCTTCAAATTGGATAAATTGTTAGTGGGCTTTCACCCTTGGGCCGAAAAAACAGAGGAATAAAATTGGGCTTTTGGCACCATTGGGCCGAAAAAACAGAGGAAGAAGATTGGGCTTTTGGCCCATCCGGTTAGGATTGGACCGAATAGGACCGACCAGACCGGACCGGACCGAATTGGACCGGACCGGACCGGTCCTTCTGCCTATTCGGTCTGGTCCAGGGTGAAAAAACCCTGGACCGAATTAGTCCGGTCCGGTCCATAACACCACCTTCGGACCGACCGGACCGGACCGAATTCACCCCTAGTCCCAACATATATAAATGACCCAAGATAAAGTGCCAATGACCAGTAAATGGGAGGCTATGCCAAAGTTGGTGCATACATGCATATATACATACATATATATACATACAAACATACATATATATATATATATATATATTTACGGTATATTTGTGTTGCCCATACATCTAGATATAAACAACATATATATATATATATTATATACACATCATTTTTAAAAGAGAAACGCTACAATTATAAAATAATTTCACAAAAATAAACTCATAAATTGATATGACTTCATATAATATGTTAGATCTACTCAATGATGGAATTAACAATTTTCATGAGGGGCCAACTAATTTTCTACCTTGTAATAAAAAAAACAAGAGATTAAAAAATCATAAATACATAATTATATATAAAATTAGATCTTGATAATGTGCTACATACATAGAAATAAGATTTAAAAAACACGACTTAATATATGTTTTAGATTTCTGATGACAATATTTCATTGAATAATATTCATCCATTATTATTTTTGTAATGAAATATTTAGAATATGTTTTCTTCATAGAAACTATCGAGTGATCTTTTAGGAAGTCCATCTTTTATTCTAGTATGTAATCTAGTTTATCAACTTTCATGTGAAATCTAGATATTTTCAAGTCACATTAATCATATAATGCTATAATTGAGACCTTAAATAAATTTTTTCCTGCTGAATGAAGTCTAGAGGATAAAACCTCTCAACTACTTTTCATATAGATCATCAACCTTAAATGATTTTCTTGTATTTTAACTTTAGATTTCATATTAAGAATCCTAATATATTGTATAATAAAAAATTTTGATATTCATATCAATAAGTTTATTATTTCCCCTAAACAAACATAGTTTTAATTCAACTTTGGTTGGGCCAAATCCTTGAAAATAAATAATATATAGAAATTATACAAAGTTTTAAGGCTATAGAAAAAAATCGGAGACATTTCTATCTATATTGAAATTTTAGAAAGGTTTAGAGAGCATATGAGGAATATTATAGGATTTTTTTTTTTTGAGGGGAGGTGGGGAGGGGGTTATTTTCTATATTTATAGAATTTTGTGATAACCCGGCTAAGCTAAGTCCTTACTTGTCACTTTTCACTTCTAAATGGGCTTAAGCCCATTGGTTTTAAGGGAGCTAGGGTATGGGATTTGCATTAAACCATATCTTGTGTAGGTGTAATAGGCACCCAAGCACAAGGAAAAAGCCCAACACTTGGTCATTACGACCCTTTTAAGGGATTAGGGTTTGGAGTGAGGAGAGATGTTGTGCCCTTTTGCATGAGAAACCCTTGAGTTTCTGTAAGCCATAATCATTAGGCTCCTAGGAAAAGGGAGTGTCATCTTTTCTAAGAGACATCGCCACTTGTCTATCCTAAAATGAAGATCTAAGCTTCTAGAAGAAGCCATGTGAAGTAGGAGGGAAACCTTAGGGTTTCAGCTCACCTCCCACCATGCCACTTGGAAATAATGCAATCTCACTCTTTAAGTTCATTGTATCCGGACCCAAAATTGGAAGAAGGAAGGAAGGAAGAGAAGAGGATTTCAGAAAATCCAAGGGACACACCACGCTCATTATTTTGCAACGTGGCATTCATGCATAGGAACTCTAGAACATCTAGAAGAAGCAGTCACGAGGAGAGTTCAGTTTTCTAAGAGACACGCCACTTGGCAAGCATGCAAATTAAGATATGAAGTTCCTAGAAGAGCTTAGGGTTTTGGTCAAATGGTGTACACACCACTCACAAATAGCTTGTAGAAGAATCTTTGAGGCTTTCAAGAATGGCAAGAGACACGCGCCCACTTCTTGCCATTTGGCAACTATGCATATGTTTATCCCTAGGTTCATTGCATCTAGACACAAAACGGGTGGAACAAGGCTTGGAATTTCTGTAAGGGAGGCACCACATGTCCTCCATGCAAAGAAGAGCTTTAGGTTTTCAAGGGAAAGCAATGATGAGGGAGAAGAAGAAAAGACTTTCAGCAAGGGATAGAAGAAAGGGGCCACTTAGCGCCCATGCAAGGTATTTCTGAAGACTTTTTATTTTTTCGGGAGTTAGTAATGATAAGAGAGAGAATGAGTGTGGAACAAAGAGCATTTATGAGAGGGGCATTGATGACCGGCACCCCTTACCCATGCTAAAGGAAAACCAAGAGTCATTTTGCTTCATTTTAGATTTTCTTTTCATCTCATCTCCTCTCTATCTCACCTACTCTAGAAGAACGGAACCAAACACAATTTTCCTTTCATCCAAACACCTATTTCGTACAAGCAAGGATTGGAGATCCATGAATACTTTGTGGGAAAGGATTGCATGGTAAGAACCTTCAAGCTTCTATCTCATTAAGGGTTTGGGTCGAAGACGTTTGGCCTAAGGGAGTTGAAGGATGTGTCATGGGCTTGTTATGAAGTCCCACAGGACAAATGAAGTATTTGGTTCGACCACAAGAAGGTAACCATGCATAACCATGTTTGGTATGGTTTGTCTAGGGTTTATCTTTCACACACACACTTGTGTTCTTTAAACCGTGTGTATATAAGTTATAAGAATCACAAGATAAACTTGTAGTTGTTTAAGGTTAAGAGCATAAAACCCTAGTCCACGCCACCCATGTTTGGTTTAATGATTGATTCCAAAGTCTTATGGTTTGAAAATATGCACTTGCACGCTTGCTTGATAGTCCACACTTGCCTCTAACTTATTATTGGATAATGTATCTATGTTTAAGGGTAAATTCTGCGTCTTGATTGTTCAATTTATTATGAAATTGCTACTTGTTACATGCTATGATTTGTGTCTTATATGTGCATGCTATGTTCAAATGTTTTTGTTCAAATGACATGTTTAGAGTTTTGAGGAAGGGTATATGTTTTATTGAATTTTCACATGTTGTATACCAGTATATGTTTTGGCACATTCTAATTCTTTCAAACTATACGCGTGATGCACTCTTTCCATATGGCAAAAGTACATGACATTATTGCATGAAAGTTACATGGTCACATGTCTCATGTTTTTGGATTGTGCATTAAAAATAGTTTTGTCACGACCCCAATGGTAGGATGAGGTAATATCTTAGTGGAACTTTCTTGTAAAGCCCCAATGGAAGGCCCAAACAACATGACCTATACTCCAAAAGGACTAGTCCATGATACAATTGGAGCCCCATTGGAACCTTATAAAGAGCAAGAACTTCTCATTCCCAAGTAATGTGGGATCACATACATCACCTACCCTATCCATATCATATAGGGGTATCACAATCTACTCCCCTTAAATTCCCGACATCCTCGTCGGGCCTATTAATTGTCGGTGGCACGGCTCAAATCCCACATTTCTGGTTGAGATAGGCTCTAATACCATTTGTGTAAAGCCTAGCATAAGAACCCCGCTTACCTGACTCTTGCATCGTATTATCTATGCCTTGAATTCGACCTCTAATAATCTCGTGACCTATTGATAGGAAACAAATATACACTAAGTGTTAAAATGCCATTGACACTACTTCGATCTAAATAATTAAGACTCATGATCCCAAACCATTTTTCAGCAAAATAACTCAACTTAAACAGCCAAATAATAATTTGGACAGCCCACATTTCAACCCAAAATACCATATACCAACTTCAATATTGACCTATACACCCACCAAAACCAACGTCCACTCAAATAATCAATAAATCAAACTCATTTCAGCAGCCCACAACTCCGAGCAACCACCAACAACTCAACCAAAACAGCACTACACATTAAACTTTTTTCTCCATTCACTACTCCACAAAAAGAAAATCCAACACTTCTAAATATTAATCGACACCCAACAAGACCCACTACTATTTATTTCTAAAGCACAAATCCATCAAATCAAATTCTATTCTTCTTACACACGTAAACAGGTGACTAAGAAAGTTTACAACAATATCTTATACCTAGCGTCGTGTGGTGATCGGTGAAAGAAAGGAGCGATGCAACACTGTCTAGAGATGAAAATAATTCCCTGTGATTCAGTAAGAAAGTCAGAATTTTGTTTCATCAAGAGAAAAAATTACTCAACTATGTGAATAACTTACGGTTGGAGGCTCTACGGTTATGAGAAACCGAGTAGAACAACGTAATCATGGCACTACAACAAACACGAAGATGCACGGAAAAATCCACCAAACCACGGACTGTACCAAACTGGAGGAACTCTCGGAAACCCAAGTATGAGTTTTCACCCAAAATCGCTGCACCAAACTCACTGGAAAGTCACTGAAATTCACAGGAGGTTAAGAGAGAGGAGATAAGAGGGGGCGACTGTTGAGAGGAAACTAGGGTGAGAGAAACAAAAGCAGAAAGAAACCGTAAAGATGGGGAGAATAGATATTGGGTAAGTGAAAATCGGCTGGAAGAGAAACAAAAAGGAAAACTGAAAAGAGAAAGAAAGGGAGAAACTATCGGAAAGGAGAAAAGAAAATAAAAGAAAAGAAAATAATATAAAAAAATAAAAGAAAGCAGGTGGGGGAAAAATTATCTACCTAAACGATGACGTTCAGGGAACGTGGGCCACGACACTGGGTCTTACATCTCTTGTCCATTTTGAAGTGATTAAATCAGTGTGGTGAACCCTGAGTTGACGAAGTACAATCAACAGATTTCGAATGGATCATTTTTAAAAGATTTCAGAGCGGAGTAGCCACACCTAACACTAGTGGGTGCAATACATTAAAAATGCGGTGAAGGCGAATTGTGAACTGACGTATCATATGGACTCTGACGTACTCACACTCGGTCAAGAGGGTTGGCAATATGATGCTGTAACTAGCAGGGAGCCCACGGCTCCGAGGGATATGGCTTAATGATTACAAGTGATTGACATGAATCGAAACTGTGATAGTTTGTTACATGGTCATTTTGATACTTGAGCAGTGCTACACCCACCGAAGGTGTAGCACTAGACAGGTCCCGATAAGAGCAAAATAATTTTTTTATTTTTGTTCATTCATTTTTTTATACCCTTAAACATTTAAAAATAAATAAATTTCACAATATCATTAAAAAACACTTCCTTAATAACTAGGTAAAAAAAAAAAAAATTGTTGGGACCCAATTGTCGGTTATTGATACTTTGTTATATGATTACAAGGTCAATTGTTTTTTGAAAGAGAATACGTACAAGAAATAAATGAGTTTTCAGTCAAGGTCATATCCATGCTCTTGCATTCATATTCATGGTTTGTCTTATACATGCTTATCTTATCTTCTTGTATGTTATTGGTTTAACTTGCTGAGATTTTTTGAAATCTCATCTTAGTAGTTTTGATAGAGATAGACGACAGCGATGGAGAAACGCAAATGTGAGGATGCCCCAAAGGTGAAGGAGGTGGTGAAGAGCCCTAATCGCTCTGCGAAACCAATGCTAGTAGAACGGCTTGAGTCGGTCAAGAACTTTATATGTGAAGCACTAAAGCCTTTTGAGGACCTGTAGAAGATTCTCGATAAGGTGAAGGTCAAATAGGACATCTTCCAATTTATGTTAAGGAACAATATGATTTTTGGATATTTGGATTTTGCAATCACAAGGGTTATCATTTAAACCGTTATTTTTTATTGGAGATCTTTTGAACAAGTAATTTAGGATTAATAGTTACTTTTAGTTGGTAACATATTGACACTACAAGAAATATCGTGTTTTTCCATGAATGCTATTAGTGGTAAAAAAAAAAACATCATTTTTGTGGGAAAACTCTATTCAATCAATTTTATTCATGGAAGGCTCGTGGGATAAGTCGCCACAAAAAGTATTTTATCCCACGAAAGGTCCAAGTCGTGAAAAATACTAGGCCATTTCCAAGACAAATCCCACGAAAATAGCCTACTAAGCTCGCCACAAAAGCACGTATACATTCATCATTGCTTGTGGAAATAGGACCAATTATCGCAAGAGATACTTGTGGATATTAGTATTACCCACTAGAAAATTTGGTGGAAAAAACTTCTTCCGGCAAAGCAAATGTATTTGCCGCGAGATGTATTCGCGGTAAAGGCTAAAAGAATTCAGAAAACAAAAATTGTAAAAGCAAAAAAAGATGAGACTGAGCCAAAAATAATCATAATTATAAGCTAAACAAATATATACAAACCTTGGAGATTCAAATTGACACTAATAACAATTTCAAAAAAATAACTAAAACTGTGTTAACATGTTTACAACAAAAACTCTTAATGAGAACCCAAGAACTCATCCAAATCTGTGGAAGAGAAAAACATAACAGGCCGTATAGTTATACTTGTTAAAGCTAACTTTGAGCAAACCTCATCGTCTAGAATTTTAGGAGGCAGAACACTTGGGGTGTCCAACACATTCAGATTGGGATGGCTACCAATCTGAAAACAAAAGCAACAAAAAAAGAAAAGAACATAAATGATTAGAGAATGATAATAAGTAAAAATGAGTATACATAAAGTAACTACTTGATTCTATTATTCCCACTTATTGCAGAGATCGAGGCTAAGAAATACTAAAAAACAAGTAGCTAATAATCTTTTCTCTCTTAGTTTCCAAATGCAGTATCAGAGGGATTGATGAGAAGGGATAATTTTTTTCCTTTTTATCTCTCTATAAGGTGAATAATAGGATTTAAACATTCCAATACATCCTTATGGTTGCAGATATAACCAGAACCAATGGCTACAGATTTTGGTCATCTAAGCAGGGATTCCACTAACAAGTTCAACCAAATAGTGAATCAACTGTTCAAATTAATGATAATCCTGTACACTAAAAGAATAAGAATAACCAACTATACAACTAATACCACATTCTAATGTATTAACAGATGCCAAAAAATCTCCAATGGGAAGTGAGTACCTGCTACAACCATCCCTTGTATGCCCCTACTAATATGTACATGGCTCCAACATAACTTCCAGAAATACAATGTTTTATGTACATGGATCCAACATAACTTCCAGAAATACAATTTTTTATGACTTGATCTTACTTAGTTGTTTGAATTGTACAATTTTAGACATGTGGGTTTGAAAATATATACTTAGATTATTTGGTTTCCATAGTAATTATATGTAAGTCCTCTCTGATTCTCTCTGGAGAATAGAGGTGGTGTCTCGAGTTACTATCATGGACAAACTCCATGAGATGTGGGAGAACTTTCAGTTGAATGAAGAGGAGGGAGGGTGCGACTATAGACATTGAAGAGGGGATCCCTGAAGTCCTCCGTAAAGGTGATAGGAGTTTGATCAGTAAGATTTAGTTGGATCGGCATATTGGGAAGAACATAGTTGAGACTACTATGGCAAAGGTGTGGAGGCTAAGCAAACCGGCCATCTTCATTGAGATGGGGAAAAACATATTTGTTATCACTTTCGCAACACATGCGGATAAGAATCGTGTGATGAATGGGAGGCCATGGTTCTTTGATGGTCAAATGTTTGTGATGAAGGCTTTCGATGGGTATACCCCACTCAATAAAATGTCTTTTGATGATGCTGTTTTATGGGTCCAGTTCCATAATCTACCACTGTTTGGTATGTCACGGGAGTGTGGGGAGAGGATGGGAAGTTCTTTAGGAGTGATGGAAGAGGTTGAAGTGGATGGGGTTGATGTGGGGTGGGGTAGGTTCCTGCGAGTCAAGATTTTGTTAAATCTGAAAAAACCTTTGGCCGAGGACATACTATTACTTTGCAAGGTTTGAAAACCTGGATTCCTATCCAGTATGAGAAGTTGCTGCGTTTTTGCCTGCAGTGTGGAAGGATTGTTCATGAGGAAAAAGGTTGTCCAGTTCCTATTCTTATGGAGACGAGCAATAGGCAGTTTGGAAGCTGGCTTCGTGCAGAACCGGGAGGTCGGAGATTTCGTGGCTCTAGTCAAACATGGAACAACTCGCTGACTAAGAGTAGTCTGGAGGGGAAGGGAAGGCCACAGTGGTGGAGGGTGGTGAAGAGGCCGCAGTTAATGCCATGCAACATAGAGAAGATTCTGCGGATCATTCAGTTATGGCAAAGGATTGCACAGCATGAATAAAGGAGGAGTTCAACAGGATCCGATGCAAAATCAGGTTGAAGATCAATGCAATCTAATGCAACGATCAATCCAAATCGATTCGGAGCATTTAATTCAGGAAGTTGATGAGCGTGGGCCTGCAGTAACGGATATATTGGAGGGAAGCGGATTTACCGGTATTTTGAATAATATGGAAACTGTTAATTTTCGGGTGGGCCAGGAGGAGGAAAGGGCTCATTTAGCCTAGGAAGATATGGTTGATGAGGCCCATCAGGTGACTAAAATGAAGCCAAGAAGATCCATTCGAAATACGTGGAAAAAACGTGCTCGACAATCAAGAGATATAGTTGAAAACCACCTCATGCCTGGAGGGAAGAAACGTCCCCTTGAGGAAGGAAGCAGTGTCTCTTTATGTGACCCCCCGACCCCCTCGTACGGCAATGCGAGAATCGTGATGTCGGGATGATGACAACATGGGTCACGTATCCCAACGATAAGTGCCAAGTGTGTGTACATAAAGAAAGTGTACAACAAAAATGCAACGGATAATTTAAATACGGCGACTAAGTACCATAATTGTTTAATACAAATATTCAAAATAAATTACCTTTAAAAAGTTATACAGTTATCCGTAAAATAAAGTAAAAAACCAAATACATAGACAAAAGGGAAACAAATCCCATAATCCAAAAGCGTCCACATGTCACTTCCTTCACGGAGCCGATCCGTCAGGCTCTTTGTTCTCATCTGCATCAAAATCTACAATACCATAAAACAGTACCGCAGGGTATCGAATACCGTGAGATTATGAATCTCAACAAGTAATCAACCAAGCAACCCAAGAGATAAAAATGCATTAATGCAACCAACAAACATGAGTACATGACGAAGCACAAATGTGACCCAAAACCTCATTTTCCCCGAAATTGATTATTTTTCAACGCACGCCAAAACCATATTTTGGCCCAAAAATATAATCCGACATTTTTCCAGAAAATGATTCACACACAATCAAATCCTTTATCGGACACTATAGGAGGGAATCGCAGGCGGGACTATACCACCGTTCTTGCTTAGCACCATCCCTTCTACTTGCACTGTAGGCGGGAATCACAGGCGGGACTCTACCACCATTCCTGCTTACCACCATCCCTACCACGTGCACTGTAGGCGGGAATTACAGATGGGACTCTACCACCATCCCTACAGTTCATTTCCACACAATGAGTACCTATCAGAGCACTGTAGGTGGGAATCACAGGCGGGACTATACCACCATCCCTACAGTCTCTTTACTTTCTCTCACATGAAAATCCAATTTTCAACTATATACATGAGCATGAATGCAATTACACGAAGACTTAGTTTTCATTTACAAACATGAACATACGTGCAAACGCATATGACATAACACAAATGTTCAACAGCCATCAAAACCCAACATAATCCAATCACACAACTCCATCCTCTAATCCAACTGACCCCTTACTCCTCGGACTCAGTCCGGCACAACCAACCAAATCACAATAAATATGAGTTAGTGCAAAAATACATTTAAATCACGAAACTTCTTTGAGAAAATACTTACAACGCTTTATTAAAATTTTCGAAAGATCACAGAGGTGCAAGAGGTAGCAGCACAGCAACGGAATAGTGCAAAATGCACTGTGGCCGTGGGTCTCAAAGTGCTAGCTTTTGAACGGGGACAAACGAAGACTTGAGATTACAAGGGAAGGACTTAGGGATGTCGGTGAAGCTAATGGTGGTGGTGGTTGGCCAAGGGTGGCGGCTTAAAGGGTGGTTGAAGGCCAAATTGCTCAAAATGGAAATAGAGTTGGTGGAGCTTCACCGGTGACGAATCGAAGCTGGGGATGGGTGGGTTAGGTTGCTAGGAGGTCAATGAAGATGTGGTGAAGAAATGGTGGCCGGAGGTGGCTCGACTGTGGCGCGCAAACACAAGAGGTGCCGCAACTTGAAGTTGTGCGTGGGGGCTCACGGCGGCGAGGGAGGAGCTGAAAACCGAAGGGGGAGGTCGCCGGCTGGAGAGGAAGAGAATGGGAGGGGTGGTGTCGACGACGGCGGCCGTGGTTGGAGGGCGACGAAACTGACGGTGAGGGAGGTGATGCGCACGCGGGAGAGAAGCAGGGGAGGAAAAAAGAAAAGGAAGAAAAAGAAAGAAGAAAAAGAGAAAAGGGAAAAAAGAAAAGAGGAAAAAGAAAACGGAAGGGAAAGAAATGAAATCCAATTATTCAACTCGGAATCTTGAAACTAATCCAACGAAAATGATTTCAAAACGACAATTTAAATAAACTAATTTAAACACAACGGCTAAATAAAAATAAAATAATTAAGTCCCACAATAAGCTAATTTAAAATAAAGAGCAATTTAAATGCATAACAATAATTAATATTAAGGAAACATATCAAAATAATTTTCAAAAAATAAAAATCATAAAAAATAAACCAACTAAAAAATTCGACAATTTAAAATAAGAGAATAAATTTTTTTGAATTAATAAAAGTAATTCTTCAATTACAAATACACTAAAATATGGGGTGTTACATCCTCCCCCCTTAAAATAAAATTTCGTCCTTGAAATTTGTGAGGTCAAACATTAACGCCAGGGCAGGATACAAGATACAGCCCAGAACACGCTCGAGGTATACATACCATCAAAAACTCCCAAACAGACATGAGTAATGCTCTCTCCTGTCTACTCCTATAGGCGATTCCATCATACTCGCACTAGTCCCCTAGTGACAAATTACAGCAAGTATTCCTAGGGTGGCTATGTTATCCAAAATCTCATTTTCCACAAGAACCTTAATACAACCTCCAGTAATTTCCAATGATTAATAGCTCCATTCAATAATCTGAGCCGACCTTAATCGACTCCTATGATATAACTTCCAAACCTTCCTTGTATTCAACAAGTTGGTAACCTATTAGCCACTTCCAAAGTTAAACATCAATAAGCATTTCCATCATCCATACATATTCCCTCAAAATCAACAAGAATCATATCCTAAATCCACACCACGAAACGTTTAATCTCTAATTACAAGTATCATCTCAAATTTTCACATCACCAATAATCCCTTAAGATCAACACAAGATTTGAATCCTTAATTATATCACAAAATAACACCATTGAGTACGAGGTAGCTCAACACCTACTAATAAAAAAACTCTTATCATATTTTGGTAGAAAATTCTTAATCTCCCAAAATCATGAATTATTACACACTTTCCTCAAAATCACCAAGAATTCCTTCCTAAATCTGCACCAACTATTATCTTTAAATTCGATATGGATCAAATCCCAAAACTTGCCGCTATAACCTCGAACTAATAACAATCATTATCCAAACTAGATCAATACCTTTAATCCTCAAAGAAATACTCCCCTTGAAAATCCCTATATCAATAACTCAACTCTGATCAACCCCATTTAAATGGTCGCAGACTAACTAGTCTCCAAAATAAATCAAGTTAGCAAACCAAGCTTGCGGAATTAAAAACTTAAATCTTATTACAAATCAGTCTTTCCAATCTGCAATTCTAAAACCTTAAAACTATATTAGAATCACATTCTGAAATCTGTAAAATCGATAAACTTATATCGAATAATAAAATAATCGACTCCTGAAGCCTTCAAATTCTAAAACATTAAACGATAACAAATCATTTCTTAAAGTTTGCAAAACCTTAAACCTTTGGTGAAATTCTCGTAAATCTATCCTTAGAGTTTGTTGAACTTACAACCTCCTATTCTAAAGCCTCATGTCAAATATCTACGAAATCTAAAACCTCAATTATCCTACTCCCCAAAGAGATCACCCAAACCAAACCATTACCTTCAAGCCATAAGACTACAAAAGCAAACCAAGTCAATAAAAGTTCAAGCCTACTACACTAAATATGTATACCTAACAATGACATTCTCGATCGTACCATCTTCCTGTCATAGCATAACCCTTAACCCCACTTTCAACTCAAAACAAATTAAAATATAACTATAGCAAAATAAATTTAAATATAACAAGATAGCATGAAATAAAATAGAATAAAACCAACAAAATATAAAAAATACAATAAATTAAAACCATTAAAATAACATACTTCAAACAAAATAATTTCAAATCACAACTTTAAAATTTTCTGGTACTGCACCTGAGGAAATGTGGCCTTACCTAGAGCCGAACTGCTCTGATACCACCTGTGACGCTCCGACCCCCTCGTACGACAACGCAGGAATCGTGACGTCGGGATGATAACAACACGGGTCACACATCCCAACAATAAGTGCCAAGTGTGTACGTGCAGAAAGTGTACAACAAAAACGCAACGGATAATTTAAATACGTCGACTAAGTATCATGATTGTTTAATACAAATATTCCAAATAAATTACCTTTAAAAAGTTATACAGTTATCCGTAAAATAAAGTAAAAAGCCGAATACATAGACAAAAGGGAAACAAATCCCATAATCCAAAAGCAACCACATGTCACTCCCTTCACGGAGCCGATCCCTCAGGCTCTTCATCCCCATCTGCATCAAAATCTACGGTACCGCAGGGTATCGAATATCGTGAGATTATGAATCTCAGCAAGTAATCAACCAAGCAACCCAAGAGATAAAAATGCATTAATGCAGCCAACAAACATGAGTACATGACGAGGCACAAATGTGACCCAAAACCTCATTTTCTCCGAAAATGATTATTTTCCAACGCACGCCAAAATCTCATTTTGGCCCAAAAATATAATCCGACATTTTCCCAGAAAATGATTCACACAAAATCCAACCCTTTATCAGACACTGTAGGCGGGAATCGCAGGCGGGACTATACCAACGTCCCTGCTTACCACCATCCCTACCGCGTGCACCGTAGGTGGAAATCACAGGCAGGACTCTACCACCATCCCTACCGCGTGCACTGTAGGCAGGACTCTACCACCATCCTTGCTTACTACCCTCCCTACAGTTCATTTCCACATAGTTCATTTCCACAGGCGGGACTATACCACCATCCTTGCTTACCACCATCCCTACAGTCTCTTTCCTTTCTCTCACATGAAAATCTAATTTTCAAATATACACATGAGCATGAATGCAATTACACGAAAACTCAGTTTTCATTTACAAACATGAACATGCGTGCAAATGTATATGATATAACATAAATGTTCAACAACCATCAAAACCCAATATAATCCAATCGTACAACTCCATCCTCCAATCCAACTGACCCCCTTACTCCTCGGACTCAATCCGATATAGCCAACCAAATCACAATAAATATGAGTTAGTGCAAAAATACATTTAAATCATGAAAATTCTTTGGAAAAATACTTACAACGCTTTATTATAATTTTTGAAGAATCACAGAGGTGCAAGAGGTAGCGGCACAACAACGAATAGTGCAAAATGCACTGTGGGCGTGGGTCTCAAGGTGCTAGTTTTTGAACGGAGACAAACGAAGACTTGAGATTACAAGAGAAGGGCTTAGGGATGTCGATAAAGCTAATGGCGGTGGTGGTTGGCCGTGGGTGGCGGCGTAGAGGGCAGTTGAAGGCCAAAATGCTCAAAACGGAAATGGAGTTGGTGGAGCTTCACCGGTGGCGGATCGGAGCTGTGGATGGGTGGTTTAGGTTGCTAGGAGGTCAATGAAGATGTGGTGAAAAAATGGTGGTCGGAGGTGGCTCGACGTGGCACGCGAACACAAGAGGTGCCGCAGCTTGAAGCCGTGCGTGGGGGGCTCACGGCGGTAAGGGAGGAGCTGAAAACCAAAGGGAGAGGTCGCTGGCCGGAGAGGAAGAGAATGGGAGGGGCGGTGTTGACCACGATGGCTGTGGTTGGAGGGCGACAAAACTGACGGGGAGGGAGGGGCTGCACGCGCGGGAGAGAAGCAGGGGAGGAAATAAGAAAATGAAGAAAAAGAAAGAAGAAAAAGAGAAAAGGGAAAAAAGAAAAGAGGAAAAAGAAAAAAGAAAAATGAAGGGAAAGAAATGAGATCCAATCTTTCAACTCGGAGTGTCGAAGCTGATCCAACGAAAGTGATTTCAAAAATACAATTTAAATAAACTAATTTAAACACAGCGACTAAATACAAATAAAATAATTAAACTCAACAATAAGCTAATTTAAAATAAATAGCAATTTAAATGTATAACAATAATTAATATTAAGGAAACACATCAAAATAATTTTCACAAAATAAAAATCATAAAAATAAACCAACTAAAAAATCCGACAATTTAAAACAAGAGAATAAATTTTTTTGAATTAATAAAAATAATTCTTCAATTAAAAATATACTAAAATACGGGGTGTTACACTTTATCAACTAAAGGGAGAAAGTGAAGTAGATTGTTGGGGCTATCCAAAGGTGTTTTTGTTACAATTGTTACTCCATGGTTATAAGATGTTGATGAAAACTCTTTTAAATCAGCAGAGGCTATTGAACAGCCCTGCCGAAACCAATGATTCTCCTTAGATGGAACTCTCGTGGGCTTGGGAACCCACGAGGAGTTCGAGTTCTCGCTGACTTAGTCAGAGAGGATGATCCCAAGGTCTTGTTCTTACAAGAGACCAGATGCAAGAGCAATAGAAAAATTAAAATTCAAATTGGGTTTTGAGAATTGTTTGGCAGTAAGTAGTAAGGGGAGGTGTGGTGGCTTGGCCCTATACTGGAAAAAAGAGGTTAAGGTGATTATTAAGAATTATTCCAAAAGTCACATTCACGCTTCCATCCATGACACAATTGAGGAGGGGAAAACTTGATTTCTCTCTGGGATTTATGGACAACCTGAGGCTCATAGGAGACATGAAACTTGGGATCTTATTAGGTCCTTGAAATTACCAAGAGATCAGGGTTGGCTTTTGATGGGAGACTTTAATAAGGTTCTGAGCAATCACGAGAAAAGTGGAGGAAGAGAGAGTTCAAACAGATAGATGCAAGCTTTTCAAGCTATAGTTGATGAGTGTGAGTTAATGGATCTGGGCTTTCAGGGTAATCCATTTACTTAGTGTAATAATAGAGAATCTGGCCAATGCATTAGTGAGAGACTTGACAGATGCTTGGCTAATCTAAAATGGAAGGCCTTCTTCCCCATGGCTAAAGTTATTCATGGTACTGCAGCTTATTCTGACCATACCCCCATTAAGTTACATGTGCATTCTGCAGGTATCCAGAGGAGGGGAAAAAGACCATTTCGTTTTGAGGTTATGTGGGTGGAGGATAGTAGTTGTCAAGAGGTCATCAAGGGTGCTTGGCTGGATAGTGCTGGGGAAAGAACAATGGAAGGGGTGATGAAACAGATTAGTAGATGTGGTGAAAAGTTAGAAAGGTGGAACAAGAACAATTTTGGGCATGTGCAAAAAAATCTGGAAAAGGCAAAGCAGAAGCTCCAGAATGTTTAGAATGCAGATCCTAAGAGCCTTAATCATGAGGCTATTAAGAATGCTAGATCAGAGGTGAATAAATGGTTGGCAAGTGGGGAAATCATGTGGAGACAAAGGTCGAGAGTGCAATGGCTAATTGAAGGGTTTAAAAATACTAGGTTCTTTCATCATAAGGCATCACAAAGAAAAGCAAAAAATATGATCAAGGGAGTGAGGGATTCGAATGGAAGCTGGCATGTGGATGAAGCAATAGATGAAGTAATCCTTAAGTACTTTCAAGATCTTGTCACAGCATCTACAGAAAGTGGCAGTGTTGATTTTTTATAGAATCTAGTTGGAAGGGTTACTACTGATTTGAAACAGAAACTTGACATGCCTTTTAATCCGGCAGAAGTGGATGTGGCTTTGAAGGAAATGAATCCCACAAAGGCCCCTGGTCCTGATGGTATGGCCCCTCTGTTTTATCAAAAGTTTTGGCATATTGTGGGAAGAGATGTGACCTGTGCTGTCTTACATGTTCTAAATACTAGTAGCTTCCCCCCATGTTGAACAATACTTATGTCACTTTGATTCCCAAGAAGAATTAGGCTGAACTAGTCTTTGATTTCAGGCCCATAAGCCTTTGTAATGTCATTTATAAGTTGGTGTCAAAAGTGATTGCAAACATACTGAAGAAGATTTTACCACACCTGATCCCACATTCACAGTGTGCTTTTGTACCAGGGAGATTAATCTTGGATAAATGTCCTAGTAGCTTATAAGCTAGTCCATTTCATTCGAAGGAAGAGGCAAGGAAATAACTGCTTCATCTCTATTAAACTAGATAGTCTATTAAACTAGATATGAGCAAAGCATATGATCGAATAGAGTGGAGGTTCCTTGAAACAGTAATGCAGAAAATGGGTTTTGGTGCTAAGTGGGTGAAGCTGGTTATGACTTGTGTGAGGACTGTTTCATTCTCCATTTTGGTAAATGGGGATCCAAAAGGTCTTATTTATCCCACTAGAGGAGTAAGGCAAGGAGATCCTATCTCCCCTTACTTATTTCTATTGTGCACTGAGGGACTTATATCTTTGCTACAACAAGCTGAGATGAATGGAGCAGTAGAGGGGGGATTCAGATATGTAGGAATGCTCCTATTGTAAATCACTTAATGTTTGCAAATGATAGTGTCTTGTTTTGCAGGGCCAATTTACAAACAAACTTGAATATAATGCAGCTACTAGAGATCTGTGAAAAGGCCTCTGAGCAGAAGGTGAACAAGGACAAGGCTGCAATGGTTTTTAGCAAGAATGTCATAGCTACTCAACAGTCAGAGATCTTGCAGTTTTGGGGAGTGATGCAATGCCAAAATTATGATTAGTATTTGGGGCTCCCTTCTATGGTGGGTAGAGGAAAACACCAAGCTTTCTCTCAGCTTAAAAACAAGGTTTGGCAGAATCTTCAAGGGTGGAAGGAGAAGATCCTGTCTTAAGGAGGGAAAGAGGGGCTTATCAAGGTTGTGGCTATGTCAATTCCAACATACACGATGAGTTGTTTTAAACTTCCTATCTCTTTGTATTCTGAATTGGAAAGTTTAATTGCAAAGTTCTGGTGGGGGCAGAAGGGAGAGGAGAATAAAATAAGGTGGGTGAGTTGGAGAAAGATGTGTGAATCAAAAGCTAATAGTGGGATGGGGTTTAAAGATATGAAGACTTTCAATCTAGCACTCTTAGCTAAGCAGGGATGGAGAATTCTTAAAGAAGAGGATTCATTGCTTCACAGGATCTTCAAAGCAAAGTATTTCCCCTCATTTGATTTTAAAGATTCTAAGTTAGGTGCAGCCCCTTCTTATGTATGGAGAGGTATTTGGGAAGCAAAAAGTTGGCTATTAAAGGGCTGCAGATGGAGGATAGGAGATGGAAAGACTATTAATATATGGTCTGACTATTGGATGCCTAAACACAGACTAATCCCACTTTCAGGCTCTATAACTCAGACACAACTAAACTGGACAGTTACAGATTTGATTGATGAGCACACAAGATGGTGGGATGTGGAGAAGATTAGAATATTTTTACCTCAAAGTGAAGCCCACGAGGTCTTGAATATTATATTATCTGCTGAGAGCCAATTTGACACTAATGGTCAGTATACTGTAAAGAGTGTTTACAAGTTGTTCATGTCTGTGTGTGAAGAAGGGCAGGTGGGTGAGGTTTCATATAGGGAGGAGCAAAGGAAATGGTGGAGGAAACTTTGGAAGATGAGAGTATCTAATAGAATAAAGATTTTTGCTTGGAGGGTGTGTAAGAATGGGCTACCAACTCTGAAAAATCTCAAAGCAAGAAAGGTGGTGGGAGATGCTAAATGCAGATGGTGCAAGGTGGAAGAAAAGGATATTAATCATGCTCTTCTATATTGGTCAAGTTTAAAAAATGTTCTGCAGGTACAACTCAGTTTTTCTCAAGATTTTCAAGCTCATCTATATTTTTTGCAAAACTTGGCTCACTTGGTCAGAAGGAATAAACAAGGAGAAATTGAGACACTGTTCCTATGTGCTTGGGGGCTATGGTATAGAAGAAATCAGTTTCTCTATGAGGAGAAAAAATTAAAACCAGTAGAAGTCATGGATAATGCGTTGTCAGGTTATAGTGAATATCAATCTGCACTAGAGAATCAACAGCAAGGATGCAAACCTCATTGTGGTTGGCAACCCCCAACTACATGAGTAATGAAGTTAAATACAAATGGTGCTTTTTTCCATGATTTTTGTAGATTAGGTGCAGGCATGGTTCTTCGAGATAAGGTTGGCAGGGTGGTCTTCACAACAAGCAAACCAAAAGCTGAGATTGATGATCCTATGGAGATTGAACTATTGGTCGTGTTGAGGGGTCTTCAGATTTGTCTCCTGTTGGGTATTATTGATCTTCAAATTGAATGTGATGTCATGTTGGTAGTTCAAGAACTAAACAGAGAGCAGGTTTCTATGTCTATATGGGGAAATTTGATTCAAGAGAGAAGGAGGTTGATTCTTAGATTTCCAAAAGTTCCAATACATCATAAAGGCCGTTTGGCCAATTCTGTAGCCCATAGTTTGGCAAGATATTCATGGCATTTAGATGATATAGTGATTTGGTGGGACTGTTTTCCAGAGTTGGTTTCCCAAGTCATTTGGCATGATGCAATTATGTAATTCTTTTTTTGAGGAATAAAACAGTTTCAACATTGTTTATCAATATATATATATATATATATATATATACTTAGATATAAACACCTTTTAAGTTACATAAAAGTGATAAGTTGTCTACTTTTCATTTTATCATCTCAATAATGACAAACTCACTTGAAACAAAGGCCCAGAGACTGCTCCCCTTCTTCAAATACATGCTTGAAAGAATCTTTAAATATAGAACAACCAAAACCTTCAGCTAGAACAAGAAGGCCACTGGTTAAATATTGAAGTAATTTCTTAATTCATTTATTTATTTTGCCCCTAAGAACTACAACCATGTAAAAAAAAACAAACTTAAAACATATCAAGGAATATAGAAACTATAATGATCAGTTGCAAGCATACAAAGAAATGCATCACTCTTTATAATTTATCAGTCAACACATTAAATATACAAAATTTGTCCAATTACAAACTTTCTCAGTCCTTGAAATCAAACACCATATCATTCGACTACACACACATACTCAATACAAAGTCCAATTAAACTCCACATAGAACATCCAACACATCCCCATATATACTTCACAGGACATACAACCACAACACAACTACACATTTAATCCTATCACTTCGCACATGGCATCTGGCCACTTCACAAACTGTGCAGTAATGCCCATCGCTTCAAATTGCACATCCATATCACAACTACTCCACAGGGAACCGTTTACAATAATCCCACCACTTTACAATCACAACCACACCACAAACGTCACACTTAATCCCCATAACTTCATACTACACATAGTCACACCACAAACACACCATTCAAAGTCCACAGTTCACAACACATCACATTCACTATAATGATACACAAATCACAACCATATTGCAATCTACATCACAACTGCTACTTCACAAACACGACAGTTCTAAATGTAAGGGATATAAAATATACCATAAATCGGGGTTTTGATCTAAGCATGGAAGAGTTGGGTTGTTGACGTTGGGGGCCTTGGTTGGGTCTCATGGTGGAAGGTTCACAGCGAGGGAGAGAAGAACACAGTGGCATTTTCGGCTTGTGGCAATGCACGGACAGCTACCAAGAGAGGAAGACAAACCGGGGGCTGAGTGTGGGTTGATCAGCGTAGGGGAAACTGAGAGAGGGACGTAGAGGAGCTGTCTATGGCCATGGTGTTGTGCCGTGGAGGATGGTGGGAGCGGAACCCTAGTTTAGAGAGAGAGAGATGGAGAAGAGAACAGACAGGATAGAGAACTAAGAGAGGGAGAGTGAAACTGAGAGGGATGAGAGGAGGTGGTGGTGGCGCCGTGTCTGTGGTGGCGATTGAGAGAGAGGGAGAGAGAGAGATGGCAACGTTGAGGGAGTGAGGGGTCGAGGGAGAGGATTCGTGCTTGGACGGAGATGACGTGCTTCTAATGGCCAGAGAGGGTGCTGGTGACAGTAGCGCTAGCTAGTTTGCAGGGAGGGCCATTGGGGAGTTTTCGGCTTTGGGGGGAAGGGGGGGTTGATAGCGCCTAGAGGGAGGGGGGGAGAGAGGAGTGGAAATAAGGAAGGGAATTAGGATTTTATTCAAGTGATCCTAGCCCTACATTCTAACTCTAATCCAAGGGTGGAGATTAAAAATAATTCTTTTTAATTGTTTTATACGGAATACTTATTAATTTGCGGCAACAAGAAGTCTGGGAGCAACACGAATTATGAACAAAATCTAAGGGATATTATGATTTTTCAAAAGATCTAAGGGGCCATGACCCCCCAATGGATCAACAGGGTTCCACTAGTATTGAATCTACTTTATAATAAAATTAGTTTTATAATCTAGCATACCACAGTAAGTTATGTAAGTTTGTGGGTTTACTTTTGTAAAATCTTTTTGTAGTTAAATTATTTATTTTTTTTAAAATGAGTTCTATGAAGTCTACAAACAGAGAAATATAAAAAACTATTTTACAAACTTATGTGACTTGGTGTGAAGTGTCTATCAATCAATATGTAAGATAGTCTTTTGTAATTTTTTCATAGATCGAGCAATATTTCCTTTCAAGAAACTTCAAAATGCATCACTTTTAAACATTCCTTAATGCATTTTCATATAACTGATCTAAGCATGTCTCATAGTAATTGAAACTTCTCTCTTGATCAGAATGCTATAACTTTGTGAAGGTATCGGTCAATAATTGTTCTTTAGTCCTGCATGCGCTAATGTATTTTGCAAGGCATTGATAAACTGGACACTTACTTACAATTAATGCATGTAGAATTAATAGAATGATTTTTTTTCTGGCTTTGTACAAGAGGCACGGATAAGCGGGTTCATAGAGATTAAGTTAAATATACTAAATTAAGATTTCAACGGTACTAATTACCTTTACATCTTCATATCTAGATTCAAAGAACATAGAACGCGTGCCTCATACGTACACAAGCCAAGGAAATACACCATCTTTAACAGAATTTCTTCATGAACATTCATTACTGATGCATCACTCTAGCTGGTCTAGGCCAGGTTGTACAATCTACGCACTACAACAAATTTGAGATTTTGGGACGAAATTATTTAGGGACGAAATTTTTTTCATCCCTAAAAGTCATTTTTTGGGATGAAATTTAAATTTCGTCCCAAAAAGACGATGAATTTAGAAAATCGTTCGAACGTCAAAATAACCGTTCGAACAGTATTTTCTGCGACGAATTAAATCGTCTAAAAAAATTTCTCCCGTTCGAACGTGAAAAAATACATTCAAACAGTAAAATTTGGCGGAGAATTACTTTATTATGGCGGGGAAGTTCAAAAACGTTCGAACGAGAATTTGTTGTGTTCGAACGGAAAATATTTGGTGGCAAATCCTGGCAGGAAGGTTTCTAAACCGTTCGAACGGAATATATTTAGTTAGAACATATTCAAGCACCACATTTATACATTCGAAGGTATAATATTAATCTCGGTACGAAACTGAAAATATAAAAAATATCTATCATATATACAAATTCATTAATTAATTTTATGTAATTAATTTTAAAATATTTTAATGATTTCTTTTACGTTAAATAAGATTTTTAGTTAAATAAATATTATCAACCACATATATATTAATCAACCAAATAAAGCAAATTATCAAAATACCATATATATTGTTCATAATTACAACAAAAGAAAATATAAATAAAAGATAAAAACTATTGTGATGCGAGGTCTTTACATACATCCTTGACTGCAGCTAATTGTGTCTCTACCTGTGTCAGTCGAGTACTAACTGTGACCTGAGTTGCATTATTGGCATTAATCGCTGTATGTAACTCATTAACCTCTGTACGTAACCCAGAGACGGTAGCCATAATCTCTGTACGCAACTCAGACATGGCAGTATGCACTGCATCAATCACTGCTGATGTGTGTACGCCGATCTCAGCACACAATATGTCAGCCATCTCCTCACGAATATATGTGCGTGATGTCTCAGTCTGTGTAGATGTCTCACCAGCCGATACTCCAATATCTCCCGACTGCGCATCTCTCTGAATCTCAGCTCTGTCAGGAACAGCCCCACGAAAACGAAATCTAGAGTGTCTCGTGCTCCGTGATAGGGTGGTGCTGTTGATCGATGTCATCGGAAATCGGGAACACTCGGCAGGTTCGGACACAACCCCGGCATGTAGCAAAAATCGAGTGATGAGGATCCCAAACGACAGTATATCTGTCGTAATGAACCGTGCCTCTGATCGGATCCTCTCAAATATATAACCAACGAGGTCGATTGGGATGCCACGAGCGACCCGTATCATAAATCTCGCTCGATCCATGCCAACCTCGGTCTTGTGCTGCCGTGGGTCAATATTGTTGGTAATGATCAAGTTCATAATCTTGAAGAAAGAAGATAAATTTGCCTGCCTAATACTCTTGGAGCCATCGTACACTGGAGTATCTGGACCAACAATCAAGTCTCTGACCTCGTGATCAGCAAGTGTATCAATTTCATCTGTGTAATCTGGTCCCTTGTCCTGAGACATAGCTGCATCACCTGAAGGACCAGACTCTCTAGGCGGCAGGTTTGGATAGGCATCAAGAAGCCTAGGAATACCCAGATATGCAGCGAGTCTGTCCGCTGAAAATATAACAGGAGCTCCTCGGACACAGATCCTATATGCCCATCCATCGTCTGGATTAGCAGCACCGAGCTCTTTATAGAACTCAGTAACGATCTCAATGAAGGAAACGAGCTTCATTCCTTCTTCTTGCTGATCTAAGATTGGTGCCCAACCACGATCATTGAATACTGATGGGAGGGAATGACCCTCCCATATAAGAGCGACAAAATCAGACAGTTTTACCTGTCGCTCAAGTAAAACGGTCCGCTCTCGAACTGTTTGGATAGAAGGTTCTCCTGATCTACCACGTTTACGGCCCCGATAAGACATTATTATAATCCTGAAATTTTAAAAATAAAATATACATTCAAGATTAGTGATAAAATCTAATTACAACTAAAAGATTTACAAAATTATATACTAATAGCAATTTAATAAATTAATTGATAGAACATATAATCAATTAAACGATGAAAACAATTTAATAAGCTAATAAAATGTTAATGGATTGAATTTAATAATTAGCTTTCGAACGTCTAAATATATGGTCGAACGGACAATTAATAACGTTCGAACGTGTCTATCAAGTTCGAACGTACAGGTTTACCCATTCGAACGGACTGGTTAATACCGTTCGAACGTAAAACAGATCTAACTCGGCCATGGCTGAGTCAACTCAGCGGCCATGAAAATACTCAAAAATTAATCGATTCCGTGGTTTCTTCGTCTAAAAACAAAGTACTCTTCATTTCTAAACATCCTACGATAGATTTATGATGTTCTACGGTAATTATTGATGGAAAAATGTAATTTTTTTTAAAAAAACAAATAAAACCATAAAATTATAAAATAAACGGTAAAATGAGTTTGAAAATACATACCTTTACTTGGGAGGAAAAGTGTTTGACGTATGTGCTGATCACGACGGCAGACGGCGGTGAATGTAGTGCGTTCAAACGTTTTCTCGCTTTTTCAAATGGTGGGGACGGCGGCGTGAGAGAAATCGCTGCCCGCGATAACTTATACGTGCATAACCGTTCGAACGTTAATAGTTAAAGTTCGAATGTTAATATAAAACCGTTCGACCGTTACTATTTCACGTTCGAACGGAAGTTTTGGAAGTTTATTAAAAAATATATTAAATATATACTATATTTATATTCCTATAAATTATTATAATATATATACTATTATAGTAGATTGTATATACTGTAATATATATGTAATATTATAATATATATTATAATAGTAGAATACTTTAAATGAAAGTATAATAACTTATAAAATATTTTTTTATAGTATAATAGTAATATATCATAATACTTTACTATCAAAGTGTTATTTATGATATATTAATATATATATATAGTACCATATAATAGCATGTAGTACTATATGGTATGAGTTTATACTTAACTAATATATGTCATATTATATATTCCATTATACTTTACCTACTAAAGTTATATATGATATTATACAACATATATATATAGAGTATAGCTTACTAATATACTATCATCTTATAAATTTCTCTACATTTTATTATGTGACCTTAGTATATTTGAGGCTATATAGATGTGAGTATATATTACTAATACATATGATCTTAATAATATATATGATAGTATAGGTCACTATATATATATATGATAATATATATTACTATATATACTATATATTTAGTATAGATTACTATATATATGATAGTATATATTACATTATATATGATAGTATATATAACTAATACATATGATGTTATAGTACTTTTCATTTAATGATGAAAAAAGTTATATTTAAACATAAAGGATATGTGTTCGAACGGTACTCGTAAACCGTTCGAACACATATGTTAACGTTTGAACGTAAAAAAAACATTCGAACGGACAAGGCAAATGGCGGGAAAACATCCCGCCAATTAAAGATAGCTGGATTACCGTTCGAACGTAATTTGTTATAGTTCAAACGGATTATTGTAGTGGTGGGAAAATATCCTGCCAATTAAACTATAGTATCATCTAATATGTCTATATATATTAATGTTGTTCTTTTATTCAAAGGTATAATAAAAAAAAATATAAATAAACATTTACAATACCGTTTGAACAGTTAGAAATTAAAGTTTAAATGATTAATTTTCGAGCGGGAATAAATCAATAACGTTCGAACGTGAAAATTAGGAGGGAATTTTCTCCCGCTTAATATTTTCACGTTCGAACGGTTAGTAAATAACCGTTCGAACATGATTGTTCTTCAAAAACACGACAGAACCTCACAATTCTGTTTCTCTCCTCTTGCGTGCAAGGTCGCTCCGTGTGGTCACCTGAAGATTACCCTTTCGCATATCAGAGATATTCTTTCTCAAACTAGTCCTTAAGCTCAAAAAAATTGTTCATCTCACTCCATTATTCTCGGATTAATACTTGTAGAATAGTTTGTGATTATTCTCGGATTATTTCATTTTCATCTTCTAAAATTCAGGTATTTCTTTTAAAATAGAAATGTATGGTTTGAACTTAATATTTTGCAATGTTAGAAAGTTGTATGCTTTGAGATTGTTGTTTGTGTTTGTTAGAGTTTGTAATTAATGGATTTTTCGGCGTTGTTGAAGACGACTGGAATCTGGAATGAATACGTTCGAACGGGTTAGGATTACCGTTTGAATGTATTCATTTTGTTCGAACATAGGTTCTCATCGTTCGAACGGGTAATGACATTACATCAATAACGTATACAGAATACAAATAGTTTGGGATATATATAAATTATATGTACTACTAAATCACAAATAATTAGGACCAACTACCATTTAATATTGTTAATTCTAAATAAATAAAATTAATATTCAAATTAAAATACTACTAAATCTTTAAATTAAAATATAAATAGTTAAGATTTAATAATACTTAAATACTTAATTCTAAATAAATAAAATTAATATTCAAATTAAAATACTACTAAATCTTTAAATTAAAATATAAATAGTTAAGATTTAATAATACTTAAATACTTAATTATAAATTAATAAAATTAATATTCAAATTAAAATACTACTAAATCTTTAAATTAAAATACTTAATTATAAACAGGTAAAACTAATATTTAAATTAAAATCTGGAATAAATCTTGAAATAATACCTACTAATTATGTTTTTGTTGTATTGTTGTATAAATAATATGTTGTTATTGTTTGATATATATTAGCATATTTTGTATTGTTTATTCATCAAAATAAACCTTAGACCCGTTCGAGAGTTATCAATCCGGATGAATGCTTGATTGATAACTCTTGAATTGTCCAGAGTGGACAGTTTGGGATTGTAAGATCATTCTCGCAAACTATAGAACTATATCTGTTGTCGTCCAACATTATGATTTTGGTAGATTCATCCATTGTTCTCTGGATATGCAGTTTCGGTGATGGTGCAACAACGTGTTAATCGTCAGTGCACATAACTAAACGAGCATATTTGGAGAACTATGGGGAGATGCTGCCGAAATTTTGTTGGACGTGACAGATAATAGATCATAGGTTGGCGACTATGATCTTACAATCCCGAACGGGATAGGACCAACTACCCGGTGAAAGGTGGCATACTCATTAATTGGTACATGATACATGGTTGTTTGCTGATGCATTACAATATTGTTTGTAATGAATATAGTCGGCATGGATAAGAGTTGGATGAGAGTTAGTGATCGATTGGGTCAAAATTACAATGTATATGCTGAAGGTGTTAAGAAATTCTTGGAGTTTGCATTGGGTACATGTGATAGTGATGGGTGTATCAGATGCCCATGCAGAGAATGCAGGAATTTGCGTTCTCATAAGATAGACTTGGTGAGAGAGCATCTGTTTGTCAAAGGTATTGATAAGGGTTATACTGATTGGGTCTTACACGACGAACCATATCCAACTTCATTTGAGGCTCCACATGAAGAAGAAGAGATCGATGAAGATGTACAACCAGAGATTGTTGGAGATGATTACGATGAGGATATGGAGGAAATGTTAGGTGACATCAGTGCAGGAATGTTTATGGATCAAGGTGACACGGACACATCAAGCTCAAATGATGGGGGCCATAACACTTTTGCACATTTGTGGAATGATTCACAGCGTGAGCTATATCCAGGATGCAGAAGACATAGTAAGTTGTCGTTTACCATAAGATTGCTTCACATAAAATCAATGTGTCAATTATCTATTAAGGCAGTCAATATGTTACTTGAGCTGTTTAAAGAGGCACTGCCGACAGACAATACTTTACCTCGTAACTTCTATGAAGCAAAAAAGTTGAAACGAAGACTCGGATTTGATTACAACGTAATACATGTATGTAAGAATGACTGCATATTATTTTGGCGAGAGAATGAGCAGTTGAACGAGTGTCCTATATGCCACGAGTCTAGATGGACATCGGACAAGGCAAATGTTCCGCAAAAGGTCGTACGTCACTTTCCATTGATACCAAGATTACAACGATTATTTATGTCACACGCAACGACTGTAGATATGACATGGCACTCATAAGATAGAGTAAGGAACGATAATATTTTGTCACATCCTGCTGACTCCCAGGTGTGGAAGGAATTTAATCAGGAACACCCATGGTTTGCTGAAGAACCGCGTAACGTAAGACTTGGGTTGGCAACAGATGGATTTAATCCTTTTGGAAGCATGAGTACTAGTCATAGTACTTGGCTAATTGTACTTATGCCGTATAATTTACCACCGTGGAAGTGTATGAAAGATCCATATTTCATGATGAGTTTGCTCATCCCAGGTCCGAGGTCACCGAGAAATGATATAGACATACACTTACAACCATTGATTGCAGAATTGAAAGATTTGTGGGAGAATGAGGTTGTCACATTTGATTCGTCAACATGCAAGTCGTTCAAGATGCATGCTACGGTGTTGTGGACAATAAATGATTTTCCAGCTTATGGGAATTTGTCAGGTTGGAGTACTAAGGGGAAAATGGCATGTCCAACTTGTAACAAATATACCAAATCTGAATGGCTTACGTACGGGAGGAAATTATGTTTCATAGGTCATCGTTGATTTTTACCTGGTGACCATAGATGGCGTGGAAATTCTAGAATGTTTGATGGAACTGTTGAATGGGGCCAACCTCCACCATATTTGTCTGGCAAAGATGTACTTGCACAATTTATAGATGTTGGTTGTAATGAATTTGGTAAAAAACAACGAAAGAGAAAACGAGCTACGAATGAGTTGAATTGGACAAAGAAGAGTATATTTTTTGAACTCTCGTACTGGTCGAAGTTAAAATTACGACATAGCCTTGATGTCATGCATATTGAAAAAAATATTTGCGAATCCGTAATGGGAACATTGAAATGCAGTTGGGAATAAGACAGGAAATGCAGTTGCAAGAAAATGGTTCGTCTGTCTACATGCCGATTGGGTGGTATACATTGTCAAGGAATGAAAGGGTTACATTTTGTGAGTGGCTAATGAAGATCAAATTACCGGACGGTTATGCCTCGAATCTAACAAGGTGTGTGAGAACAAATGATTGGAAAATAACTGGATTAAAAAGTCATGATTATCATATTTTCTTACAGCGTATCTTGCCTATTGGTATCCGTGGGTACTTGACCAAAGATGTGCGCGTGGCTTTGACTGAGTTGGGTGCATTTTTTAAAGACTTATGTGCTAGGACGTTGAATGTAGAAGCTTTGGATAGAATGGAATGAGAAATTGTCATAATATTGTGTAAGCTAGAAAGTATTTATCTACCGTCATTCTTCGATGTCATGGTTCGCCTAGCCGTTCATTTGCCACGTGAGGCTCGACTTGCAGGACCAGTTCAATATAGATGGATGTATCCCATTGAACGATTTCTTGGAAAGTTGAAACGTACAGTGGGTAACAAGGCCCGTCTAGAAGGATCAATTGCAGAAGCATATATTGACGATGAGTGGCATACCTTCTGTTCCAAATATTTCCACGGAGTTGACACTCGGTTTGATCGGCCAGAAAGAAACTTTGACGTTGACCGAGCAAAACAACGGAATATATTTTCTGTGTTTTCCCAACAAGTTCGTTCAATTGTGCATGGTTATGACTTGTGTGGAAGAGAGTTCGAGAAAACTCAGTGGTACGTGCTGAATAATTGCCCTGAGATAGAGAACTACTTAAAGTAAGTTATAATTTTTTCTTAATTTAAATTGCCTCATTACTTTCAAAAAAATACAAAATATAAAATATTTGTGGTAATAATCAATTTCAGTGATCATATTAACGTGCTCAAGGAACTAGGAGTAAATGATATAAACCAGAAACATGAAGAGGAGTTCCCGAGATGGTTTGAAGAACGGGTAATGAAATTACATATGCGTTACTCAATAACAAATGAAAAAATATTAATTTCAACTTTGATATAGTATATGATTTACTCAATATGTAGGTTGTACAATTGCATGCGAATAATCCAAATGATATATCTGATGAACTGTATGCATTGCCGTGTGGCCCATCGAGACGCGCTGCTCGATATTCTGCATGTATTTATAGGGGAAGTAGGTATCACACATTGGATCAAGATTGTTATAGGAAAACCCAAAATAGTGGTGTCCTAGTCGAAGGAAGTCATGATGGAGAAAATATTGATTTCTGTGGGGTTATTGTTGATATAATTGGAATGAAATATTTGGGAGAGCTTGCGGTGTATCTGTTTAAGTGTGATTGGTGGGATTTAAGCAATTCTCGAACTGGAGTCCGTGATGATGAATATTTTTTGAGTGTTAATACATAAAAAAAATGGTATGAAGATGATCCTTTTATTTTGGCTTCTCAAGCATCTCAAGTATTCTACTTTGATGATCCGAAGTTAGGAAATCAATGGCGAGTAGTTCAAAAATATTCTCCAAGAAATATATATGATATTATCCCTCAGGTGGAAGGACAAGATGAAGAAGAAAATGACTCTTTTACTCAAGAAGCATACCAAGAGAGTCAATCCGCCTTAAATTTGTTTGTGGATTTGAGTCAGTATGAGATGATTCCATTAAATAGAGAAGATATTGAGGCTGAAATTGTTGATGCGACAGTTGAGGAAAATGTTGAATCATCTTAAGTATCTACAGATGATGAGAGCGAATTGTCAAATGAAACTGATACAGATTCTGATTGACCAATTATGTGTTAACATTACACTTGATGACAAATATTTTACTTATTGAATGTATCAGTAGTTTGAAATTATGCCGCCAAAGAGGAAGGAAGTTCACAACCCATCTCCACCTGTTCCTAGCTCTCCTTCAGACTCACCATTAGAGATTGATTCTACAGAACAAGGTAAAAATCTAATACTCATAAAAGTTATTAATTAAGGTCCTATAATAGAGATATAAATGAAATTGATTACAATGTTATATTTTATAGAATCTACAGTACAATCTCGTCAAGGTCGAGGCACCACTAGAGGGGTGACGTTGGAAAAATATCGGAAGGTGGGTAAGATCAAGGTTAACATTCCTAACGACTGGGGGCGAAGGACAACCAACAGCTTGGCTTGCATCACATGTGGGTGCTCTTACACGAACTTACGTACCTTTGGCAACGACTTCATGGAAGAAAGTCCCCCAAGATGTTAAGGAGCTTATCAAGAAGCGTTGTTTGGTAATGTGTAAAACATTGATTTAGTAGAATAAATTTCTATATTTTACTTAAATTTAGAATATTATAAATGATAATGTGTTTGTGACTATTTTTTTAAGGATGATTTCGAATTAAATTTTGGTCGGAGAGAGGAGCGTAAGACTGTGGAAGAGCTTATAGGTAATGCATTCCGCAAATATAAGGCGAGGTGTCATGAGCATTATAATAAGTTTGAGAAGAAGGAAGATGCACGCCAACATCCTTTCCAGGATGTCCGACCTTTTAAGTGGGAAAAACTTTGTGACATGTTTGAGGATCCATCATATTAGGTATAATGAAATTTAATTATTTTACTTGTCCTATCTATCATTTCGCTTCATAATATTTTCAATTTCTTTGCAGGAGCGAAGTTCTATAAATAAAACAAATAGATCAAAATTGAAGAGTAATAATCATGCAGGCTCAAGATCTTTC
The DNA here is from genome assembly GCA_022457165.1 of Juglans mandshurica. Taxonomy (NCBI): domain Eukaryota; kingdom Viridiplantae; phylum Streptophyta; class Magnoliopsida; order Fagales; family Juglandaceae; genus Juglans; species Juglans mandshurica. The sequence goes on from CM039619.1 coordinate 39,485,143, forward strand.
CATCGCCTTTCTAATAAATTGGTATTGCTATTTTTTTTATTGGATATAGTTAATTATTTGGATGAATCATAATGACTTTATATCTTAACACATTTATTGTAGCAAGATTCAGATACTAATTATGATTTGACAAAATTATATGCTGCATCGCACACTGATCGTAATGGAGAGTGGACTCATCCTGATGCCCGTGAAAATTATGTAAGTTTTATAACCTGTTTTAATTAAATATATTAGAATATTTATGACGATATTAATTCTTTATCTTATATATGGCTAGGATAAAATGGTTGCCCTACGTGCTGAATCTGCGTCAGATCAAAATTCTTCAACAAGTGATATTGAGATTTTTACACAAGTCTTGGGTCAACGTTCAAGATATTTGAGGGGTTTGGGTCGTTGTGTAAAGCCTGGTCCCTCTTCCTCTTCTTCTGGGAATGCATCTATGACTTCTATAGCGCTAGAGAATGCGAATTCCAGAATCGAAGAATTGACTGCAAGACAGCATGAGTTAGAGGCTCAATTGGCAAAACAAGCAGATATGGAGATGCGCCTCAAACAACATGAAGAACAACAAGAAGAGTTTAGAAGATAGATGCAACTCCAAATGCAGCAGCTTATGCAACAGTACAGGCCTCCAAGCAACTGATGGATTTTGGGGTTATTTATTTATGTACGAACAATACCCGTCTCGACTGTTATTTATTTAGTTTGCGCTTATTTTAACACTTTTGTGAGTGTTAAACAGTTTCTAATGTATTTTTTCAAATAGTATGAATGTCTATTTGGTTTTCTATTATTGATTTAAATTAAAAAGATATCGTTCGAACGAACGTAAAACGTTCGAACTCTATGTAACGACAATAGCGTTCGAACGTAAACGTAATGTTCGAACGAAATTTATGTTCGTAGAGTTCGAACGATCACACAACGTTCGAACATAACTAATTTTAGTCTTGTTCGAACATAGCCTATACCGTTCGAACCCATATACCGTTCAACCTGACCATTTAACGTTCGAACGAATTCATGTGTGTTCGAACATATTTCGAAATCGTTCAAATATGTCACTACTGTTCGAACTTAAAATTTTTTCCGTTCGAACTATTTTCTGGGACGAATTTAAACCGTGACAAAAAAAAAAATTCGTTCGAACATGTTCAAACGGTTTCCTTCAATTTCGTCCCAAAAGAAATTTTTTGGGACGAAATGGTGATTTTCGTCCCAAAATACCTTTTGGCACAGTGATATTGGAACGACTTTGGGATGAATTTTTTTCGTCCCAAAAATTTTTTCGGGACTAAATTGGGGTCTTTTGGGACGAAAATTTTTGTCCCAAAAGACCCTTTCTGTTGTAGTGACGTACGTACCCAAGGATTGAATTTCTCCATGAACTAATTTTGACTAGGATTTCTGCATGAACTGATTTTAACAAGGCTTTGTGGTACTGATGCCTCTCCGTTCGGTTGCTTGGAGTGTTTTGCTGTTTACTACAGCTACGTTCACTATTGTACTGCTTCGAATGTCTAGATACTTTAACGCTAGCTACTTAAAAATACAAGTAAGATAAACAAGTAAATATATAAGATTATTCTTTATGGACAAAAATACCGTGAATTATGGATTTCTTAGTGGAGAAATGGTTTTTCATGACGATCGATGGCCCTGAGAAATGTTTGGTGGTCCTCTCAACAATAAAAAGAGGTGGGCTCTTCAGAAATTTCCCAGTCTTTAATTTATGTTATTTTATTGAAAGCAGGTGGAGTACATGCAAGTAGTGATGATGGTTCAAGGAAATGGATCGATGTTAGGGTCCTCTAAACTTAGTGGGTGTCTAAAATATTAGATTACGGCTTAGTTAATGGGGCAGGTAAAGTTGTTTTTGAGTACAAATTGCTTTTGTAGTTTTTCCTTAATGAACAATTTCCTAATTATTTACTTGGTATATTGTTATTTCTAATAATATTATTACATGGAACGGGTAGTGAGAAGTGTTGAAAAAAATTGTAAATAGTAATGAAAAAGTAATAATAGATTAATATTAAATAGTTGTGAAAAGTAAAAAAAAAAATAATTAAAAAATAATAATAAAATAATGAATAGTAGTGGAGTATACTAAACATACCGCTCGAGATATTGTTAGTACAAAACGTAGACTTAGAATTTTATTTATTTATTTTTGTTGGGGAACAATCTAGTTAGTTGCATTAAATCTTTACAAAAAGTCATGTCAGTCTAATGCCCTGATCATTAATTAAGGTCCTCAAGGTCATGAATCAGGCTGCATAAGTAACGTAAGTTGGGAAGAGTACAAGGCACCATCATTTCAATAGCAACCTAACACTGGAATTAAATTAGCAAGTTAAGAAAGCACGCATTGTTGGTAACAAACTCACGCAAATATTTGGAATCAACTAATAATAATAATGAAAACATTCGAAATTTAAAGCGCCATAAGGCTTCTGACAGAAGAATATATGAATACAGGCCATGTTGCATAGGAAAAAAACCAAGGCTTACATTCACCTTTTCTTCTATCCTTTTGAACCCTTCCCAAGATTAAAATCAAAGATCTTTAAAGCAGAGTACTCGAACGATATGTATCCTATCTCCTATCTGTTAATTATGGAAAAACCTTAAACAAGTAACTACTACCAAGTGATAAATACGTGCAAATTAAGAAGGAAGAGGAAAAAGCAATTTCTTGCTTTATATGTCCATTTGATTTACCAATATCCTCCATTTAACATTGAGCTCCAATATCCAGTTGAACTCCCTTGTCCCTTTTTCTGTTCCCCTTCGTTCGTGGTTGAAATCTGCTTTGATTCTCCGAAAGGATACAAAAGCTTCCCACCATTATTCTCTTGAACCCCATACGGCCTACTTCCAACTCCATCAACAGAAAAAGTACCAGGGGTAGGTTTGAATTCTTGGAAAGGGTAACCGGATGAGTAAAGTGTGCTTGAATCGATCATTGGTGGTGGGACAAAAGTATTCGAACCCCTCGAAGCAATTCCAGTCCTTAGCAACTCCAAAGCTGAAAGAGGAGTACTAGAGGATGCAGAACCAGCAATTTGCTGATTCCTATTGTCGCTTTCAATTTTGGGCATGACTTCAACGTATTGGGTTTCACCATGATATCTTTCATAAGTTGGGAAAGCCAGATTAAGATCGTGGCCTTTCTTGGCACCATTGATAAGGTTTTGAGAAGAAATCTGCGAGAGACTTTGTGGATTATGATCAGGAATCTTTGAGTTAGAGGTAGAAGCTGCAGGTGTATATTTCTTGTTTTTTCTTGAACCTCCACCAACAGGAACGTTCCTGAGAGACCCACCTTCTGTCCAATACCTTCTACACGTCTTGCAGAAGTATCTTGGTTGGGTGAGGCTGTAGTTGTTGTAGTAACAGAATTTGGTGTTGGTTGAGTTGCACCTTGGACAATTCAAGTGCTCCTGAGGCCTTGTCCTTCTCTCGGTCAAGGGTCTTGTGTTAGGAGCTTCCCCTTCCATGGCCTTCACCAGCTGATCTTCTTCCTGAAATACCCATAGAGAGCGAGAGAGAGAGAGAGAGAGAGAGAGCCATAATTATATATATATAGTGCATCACATACAAATCTAAAGCATCATTATATGAATTAACAAGTTTTCTCAATAGATCTAAAGAACTATATATATGGTGTTTCTACATTAACAAGAACAAATTAAGGATTAAAGCGCATATATCTACGTGTAGATTAAAGACTGATATAACAAGTGGACAAGCTAGAAAAACAAAGTAGGTTTCGAAAGCATAAAGGAGAAACTAAAAGAACAACTAATAATAACAAATAATACCTTTTCTCCGTTTCTTTAAACCAGTTATCACATGTCGAAAAAGCAAACAAAGAAAATTTTCGGTGCTTTTCATGTTTGAATAACAGATTAAACGCTCCGTAACAATAACTCCAGAACAAATTAAAATGATTGATTAAGCAAACAGGCTTGCAGTAGTACAAGTGCCGTTGAACAGATGATGCATAAAACTTAACAACAATCTTTCAGAAAACAAGAGGAACTTGATCGATCGTCGTTAGCCTTGAATACATGAGCAAACAACCCTAACCCAGAATAAATGGCTGTGCACACAAAAATATAAGCAAGGAAACAAATCCACCCACCTTTGCCCATTGAGCAGTACCATCCATGAAATTAGAGAGAGATCAGACACAGAGAGAGAGAGAGAGAGAGAATTCACCGCCTTTGTCTGGAGCTGCTGATCTATGTGGAAGAAAGAATGTTTTAGTTTTTTGTATGATGGCTTATTACTTTATGAATGATGAAACTTAAAAGAAGAGATGAGTTTGTTTTGACCAGACCTATAAAGTATCATTAAATTATTGTTGTTTCACGTAGGAATTGTTTGTCTGATTATGTTTGTAATTATTTCCTTTTATTTTTTAATATATATTTTTGGGAAATAATTATGAGGGTTTATTAATGTGTTGGCCGGGTAATTCCTCTAATTTCTTCAGCTACATGGGTTTAGTGGTATTAAATATATAGTTACTAGTTTTTCAAAACAGTTTTCGTGATATTACTCGATCATCTTGTACGCCCATGATCACATCTCCTGATCATATTCGAAAAAATTAAAAATTAAAAAATCAACAGACATATATTCTCTTTTGAACAATTATATTTAAAAGTTTTTACACCACACACTATCCACGTACGTGACATAATTTAATTTAAAAGATAAATTTTAAAATTTAAATCTTACAAATTAAATTATGCCATGTAAATAGTGCATGTGCGCGTGTTGTAAAGGTTTTTAAATAGCACTATTCATTCTCTTTTACACATGCACCGACTTTTGAATTCCCTTAAGATTTATTGGCCGTATATTCTCTTTCGCAGTGACTTTACAAGGAATTTGTTCCAATTAATTTCTTTCATACAGGCTTTATGATTAAATATTCCCTGGTCTGGAATATATTAACTTCTGGCCGTAGAAAGTTTGTTTGTTTTCTTAATGAAACTGTAAATCTCATGCATGCCATCCCAGGTGCATGCAGCATGCATGTCATGTAGTTAATAACTTAGTGCTTCTTTTTGAGAGAGACCAAGAACTGGATATGGTGTTAAGAGGGATTTATACCCTCCAATAGTCAGACAACACATCACCATATATTTTAGAAAGATTAGAATAGAACTAACCTCACTTAATTAATCCCATACAATCCCACTCTGTCTCTCTTCCCCTCTCTTTCTCAAGTCGAACGCTCTTTGTGCTCACTCTCTCTCTCCTCAAGCTACACCCCTCAGTCTCTGTCCCCTTCATACTATGTGATGTAGACATTGCAGGCGCTTCTGCTTAGAGCTGATTGGGCAAACTCTCTTTCCTACACAACTGAAGGGTAGATGGCTCCGTAAGAAGGTTCTTATATGTTGTCAATGCACCTATGAAACAATATTTTTAGCCTTTCGAAAACTTTATATACCAGTCCAAAGAAATTACATGGCCGGGTGTCTAGGTCTTTTTTTCCCCTTTCTTTCACACTATTCTTTTTCAAAAAAATTGTTGTCTTCAATTCGATTTGCACGTGAACGTCTTATATATCCTTCTGTATTTATTTTTTTTTAACAATCACTACTGTTAGCTGTGAGCCTCACAATTGATCAGAAGTAAAAACACTAAAAAGAGAGTAATATAGACGAATAAAATGGTCATGGGAAGCTGTTCAGTTTACATTTTGTATAAGAGCTAGCGTTGCTACTCTGCCGTCTGAGTATTACCGCTTATTGTTATAATCGCTAGTTGCTTTTGCAACATTTTTTTTTCATTTTTTTTATTCACGTTTTTTTAATATATTTAAATATTTTTAAAAAATAAAATAATACACTCAAAATCAATTTCTTCATTATTAAGTAAAAATTAAAAAGAAAATCACTGAGCAGTCAAATGGAACGGTAACTATTGGACGGCATACTAGTTTTTTTCTTTGTATAAAGGCGGTCTTCATCTATCTGGAGAGAGAGAGACTGAGGGAGTGTGGATTGAGAGAGAGAGAGAGAGAGAGAGAGGAGATGGGAGAAGAAAAGAGAGATATGTATTCATGTATGGATTAGCTGAGGCGAGTTCTATTTTAAATTTTTTAGAATGGCGATATGTCATCCGATCATTGGAGGGTATAATGTTTCTCTTGACACCACATCTGGCGTGAAATTATTCTCTTTCTTTTTTCATTTTTCATGAAGACGATCATATTCATGTTCATCAGTGTTTCAAAATTTCATCCCGAAATCAAACCAAATGGGCCGACTTGACCAATTCTTCTACTCTTCATATTTACTTATTAGGTACTTAGAAACACACCAAATTAAACAGCTCTGATCAGAGTTTTAAGTTCATTACAAGGGCTAGCTAGCTGTCTGATCTAGATTCTTCAATTTAGATCAGAAAGCCCTTGAACAACTTAAAAACTCTTAATAAACCATGAGTTTGGAAAAAAAAGTTAAAAAAACTATCTTTTCAAGTGATCATCTTTATAAGTAGTTTGAGAGATTAGAGATACATGCAAATCACCCCGACCGCCCCATATATAATAATTAAAGTGATAATGAGTAAAAAAAAAATCAGAATGAAACGTCTTAAATAATAAACTAATGCCTAATTAATTCTTTGGGTAACAAAAATTTTAACTAATTTCCATTAAAAAGGTTTTATATAACTCCAAAAAAATATCTTAATAAGATAGCTAGCTTGGTATATATATATCTCATATATGTAATATTGAAAGAATTAATACAAAAACCCAAATAACAATAAAACTGAAATTAAACCAAAGAAAAGAAATTAAAGGTGAAAATCTTGATTTCTTATTTACAAAACTCTAGATATATTTTTAACCAATCCGAACAGTTTCATTTTGTCAACATGCAAATAAGTCTAGTGAAGATTTCTTATCTGGGGATGGAAAGTGAAAAGTTGGTAGAGGGAAAAGAAATTAGGAAAGGAAACTAAAAGGAAAAGGAAAGAAAAAGAAAGTGTGAACAACTTTTGTCATGACTGGCCGAGTCTATATAAAAAGGAAAAATGAAAGTTGATGGAAGGTGAAGGAAGAGACAAGATGCGACAAAAGAAGCGCATCGTGGAGCCCAGATAATGCGCGTTAGGATGGAAGAGAAATCTTTATGCTGGGTCTTCTTTTCTTTTGCGATGGTGACACGGCCTATATATATATATATATCATGTATGGCTTTTGAACTTTTGAATTCTTCCAATACTGGACCCTGGCTAGCTAGCTAGGCCCCATGCTGAATCTCACTTGCAATTTCATGCCCAAATATTCCATCAATTAAATTATTTAATTTTAACGGTGGAAAGTTATTTCACGTGTGCGTTAGATGATCATTTCTCTTTAATCTTGTAAAAAATGGGCACCATAGTGAGCACCTATTCTCTTTCTCTTGGAGGTTATAAGACCCACTTCATGAGTCTTTATAGTTGACCCTTAATGGCCAATCGAGAGTTACACTTAGAAGTACTATTTACATAGCCTCTCCCCCTTTTAGATGAGAGGCTTAATGGCTTGTAGCACAAAATGTGTAAATCTCTCTAAAAGAAATTATCTCTAGTCCCGACATCTAGGTTGTGAAATTTGTGAGTGTTGCTCTAGCTAGTATTACCACATAGCATACTCCACTATTGATACGAGAGGATTTCGGATAAACAACAATTATGATGAAAAATTCGTGGAACAACCACACTAGATCGCTAGGATTTGTCAACGAGGTAATATCGCTTCATTTGATCTAGTATTTCTAACAAACTCCTTAATTAATTAGTAGATTAAATATACATACTAAATTCAAGACTTTTGTTATAATATTCAATTAGATCATCGTTTGTCTCTAAAATGTAAGCTATGGAAAGAAATTAATTTAACTAAATTATTCGTATTCCAACCCATTTCTTTATATTGTTGATGTTTTTTGCACAATTTAATACATGAAATTCGTATCTAGTGATAAAATTGTCTTCCATATATATGCTTGTGGATGTTCTTAGAGGTTCCAAGCAAACAAATCCAATTAGAATCTTATATAAGTTTGATAATCTAAGACTTAAAACATCATTGTGAAGAACCCGAGATATAGAAAGGTGCAAAGCAATTTTTTTATTTCCAAATTTTCTTCATTAATAAAACTTTTATAACCTTATAAATTCAATATAAGATGATCTATATGTTAGTAGTAAGTTTTCATTAAATTTCATACCTTTAGTAATTTTAATTATTCACTTTAATTAAAAATAAATAAAATAATATTTCAAAAATAGCACAATAACAAAACTCGAGAAATAACTCAACTTTGCTCGAACTTGTTAAAGAGTACAAGCAAAGATGAAAAAATAACACAACTCAGATTGAGCTCGTGTTTTGATCTGCTCGATCAGCTCGATTGATGAGCTTCCAACTCGAACTGAAGTTATTTAAATCATGCTTGACTCGATAACCTAAATGATCAGCTCATCTCGGATCGATTACAACCCTAGTCATTTGGTTTGAATCCCCATCGATCCTCTTGAGCCCCTTGCAAAATTTGGATGCTTCAACCGCCCCCAAGAGCATGATCTTCCACTGTACGTAGGATTTGTGAGATAATCTATTGGTTTCAACTTTCATAATTAGTGTTAAACCTTTTCCTTCGTTATCTCTAACGATCACCCCCACCCGAACTTCTTGCCTTATATATCCAACGCAATAATGTCCCAGTTTACTTTGACAATCTCCTTTTGCGGGGACTTTGATCAATTTATTGCCTCTTCTTGCCACCATCCAAGATGACTTGGGCTTTACATTAGGTCTTCCATACTTATTTAATGTAGGCTTTTCCTTCTCTATAATCTCTCGTTGGTGTAAGATCTTGCCTAGCTTCATGCATGTATTTCCTTGTTATGCTTGTACCATATGCATCTGGTCACCGCTCCTATCAACTCCAATATTATTGTTTCTTGATCTAGCTTCTCCATACTAGGCCTACACATAAATTTTACAGTCTGGCATACCATAGCAAGCCACATCAGTTTGTAAACTTTCTTTTATAAGATATTTCATGTGTATACTAAACATTTTTCTCTCTCTAATATAGCTGAAACTACATCTTCAAAATCATCATATGACACCAATATCTGCTCAATTAATTGTCTCCTAATGGTCATCATATATTGGACATATCGGATAATTCACTATTTTTCTCACAAACAAATTAGGTTGTTTTGGTAATTAGGCATTAGCAGTACAGGCTCTCCATAAGATCAACACATGAGTAATTACATTTGGCACATTCAGTTTCTAGATCGCTTCATTGGGTCCTTGATTTGACAACACCCTTTTTTGTTTTGTCATATTATTAATTTATCGTTGTAGATGATAATCACTTTTCACTATAAAAGTTAGTTCACATATTGCTTCCACATCCTCTTCTTCAAATATGTTCTTTACTTACTAACGTTCTACCAACTTATAACGATCCAGTCTAATATTTTTAAAGTCATGATATAAATAATTTTATTGAACCTAAATTATGTTTTATTGGACATGTTGGAAAGCCGAGTTTTAATTTATTGGATAGATTTGAATGGGCCATAGGCCCAAAATTTATTTTGGTGGATTATATAACTTTTATAAGCCTAGAAATATTATCAGACAAGTTGTGCCAAATTTTGAAATTAAGATTGGCCGTTAGCTATGTTAGATGACTTACCCATAATATTATAGACTAGACAAGTTCTAAAATTTAGTTCGACTCTTAAATAGGCTAATTGTTCCTTTGAAAGCCCAAAGCATGGACACAACCCAAGACCCAAAGACCCAAGAAAATGGCCAAGCCCATTTACTCGGCATCCAAGCCCATGTATAAACCATACACGAACACTGCTCATCATCTTTGCCTCCACTACAAATTGAGTACTTCCACTCAACCGCCTACTGTTCATGCAACCTCCAAACACTGATTTTTTTTTAATTAAAATGATGTGTTTATGTTTCTTCTTACATTTCAAATTCTTTCCCAAACCCCCCCCCCCTCCCAATTACGTCTTCCCTCCCCACCACGACGTTACTCATCCCGCGTCTTCTCCCCCCCCCCCCACACGTTTCTGGTCTAGAATCTTCCCCAGCCCGATATACGTTGTCCCACGTAACCTTCAACATCATCTTTCCCCCACCACCCAGCTCATTGCATTGTTCTATTTTTTCACAAGGGTAATAAATAAAAGAAAGTATTTTTTTTTCTCTTTTAGTTTTGTCTTTTCATTTCTATCATTTTGGTTTGTTTTTGTGTTTAATGGATCTGTAAGTTTGTTTTTTTTTATTTGTGTTTTTGTTGAGTTTTGTGGAGGTGTTATGTTCTGTTTTGAGGGATTTGTGGGGCTTTTTGTTCTGTTTTGTGGGAATTTTTTGTTCTGTGGGAGTATTGTTGGGCTTTTTATTCTATTTTGTGTGGGGGTGTTGTGTTCTGTTTAGGGGGTTTGTGGAGCTTTTTTGTAAAACTTTTGTGTTATGTTTTTCACATAGAAACAAATAAGCAAGTTGATGTTTTTAATTCGTGAAAGCTTGTAAAGTCCAGATATAAATGCAAATCTAAAGAGGATCTTAAAAGCTATTGTGTTGGGAACAAAAAAAGAGTTTGTTTTTGGTATGTCACCACAAGAAACTGGTAGGAATGAATCACCTGTTGTTGGTTTATCAATTAGTTACAGAAGGAGAAAAAAAGTAATACACTATAAAAGACAAATTTGTAGGATTACAACTTGAATCCCGTTCAACCAAGGTGAAAGAGAACACAATCACTGACAAAGATAAGAAAATATTAAGCCCTCATGTAGTTCGGGGGAAAGGGAGGCTGCCAACAAAAAGAAAGGTACTACCAGTGGAGAAGGCTACAACAAAGAGAAAGAAGAAACATGTATTATGTTTTGTGCAAGTACTTGTGTAAATATTAGTTTATGTGCATGTTACTTTCTGACATAAACTTTTTTGTCAAGTTAGACTTGCAGGAAAATCTTTGACGACAAAGCACAATATAGTGACCTCCCTGAATCACAAGTTGGTGGTAGTCTTGCGAGACTATTATCCCAACTTAATGTAGTACTCTAATACAACCAATGCCACCGTGCATGCCCCATGGGAGGTAGTGCAAAACATTGGTTGCATGAATTACTAGAATGGGTATTTGTAAATAATTGAATAGGGTATGGAAAATATTTTTGGTGTGGTTTCCATACTAAAGGGGGTATGAAAATGATTGTAAAATGATTGAATGGGGTTTGGGGGATTATTTTTGTTGCGACTTACTAGAGCCGGTATGGAAATGATTGTAAAAAAAATGATTGTAAATTTTGTTGTGAATCGGTATGGGAAACATTATAAATATATTTTAGTTCATCATTTATGCACTACAGGTTATGGTTACTACATTTTGCTTGGGTATTAATTTTTTCTCCACTAAGATTATGATTGTGGTTGTCGTTAATACTTTGTAAGGGGAAAGGGAAAAATAAATAAACTGGCTCATTTTTTGCAAGTATTTTGCATGTGCAGATTTGAAATGGTGCACTGGTAGTGTGTGAAATAGTGCACTTGGTAGTTTGTGAAATGGTGCACTAGGTAGTGTGTGAAATTGTGCACTTAGTAGTATTTTGCATGTGCTCGCTGGCATGCTTAGTGCAGTTAAGCCAAGATGTTCTACAAGTATTTATGGTCTTTTTGTGCACTATGAACAGATTGAGAAGATTTGCAAGTGTAATGACAGATTTGACAGAACTACATTTTCACACATTTATGCAAGGCTACATTTTAACAACATTTTCATACATGTACTTCATATTCATGCAGCAATAAATCATCCTCCCTCTTCCGAACTGTATCCTCCCATGTTAAAATATTTTCCTCTACCAATTGCAATATATCTGTCCATATAAAAAATTTACATCTTGCGCCTCCCTGCATAGAATTCAAAAATTTCAAGTTTCAAATATAAGAACTTTGTACATAGATTCAAGAGGTATGGAAAAAAAATTGAGAAATTAATTACCGTGTTATAGTTCGGGCAGGCATAAAATTCCATTCTAGGATTTTTTTCATTGTGGGAGATTTTTTTTAGGATTCCAAAAGTAATGACAGATTGAAGTAGCAGGCATAGACAAAAGTGAATCGGATTATGGTAAGAAGATCCTCAGTACTGCAAACACTAATGCCAATACTAATCCTATGCCAAACAGCCACAAAAATGGCTAACAATATGCTAACAAATATGCTAATCTTGTACACAATGCCTTACCTAATAATATGCTAACAAAACTGCCAACAATATGCAATGGCTAACAATATGCTCAAAAATTCTGATTCATTATATTTCTACAAATCCACACAACTTAAGCACAAAAAATGGGAAAAAACTTAGCCAAAATCTACACTACCAAACTTCTGTTATGAACCTTTCCTTACAATACACAACCAAACACTATTGCCAATACTAATCCTATTACAAACAGTCACAAAAATGACTAACAATATGCTAATCTTGTACACAATGTCTTGCCTAATAATATGCTAACAAAACTGCCAACAATATGCAATGGCTAACAATATGCTCAAAAATTCTGATTCATTATATTTCTACAAATCCACACAACTTAAGCACACACGAAAAAAAAAAAAAAACCTTAGCCAAAATCTACACAATCAAACTTCTGTTATGAACCTTTCCTTACAATACACAACCAAATACTACTGCGAATACTAATCCTTTTACAAACAACTACTGCAACTCCATTCAACATCACAACAGAAACATTCATTGCATTTTCCAAAACAACTCAGCTTCATAACAACTTAGCAACTCCATTCAACATCATAACAGAAACAAAAGAAGGTCCATTCCATCCATCCATTCAACACAACATTCATTCATTACACTCATTACAATACGTATGACAACAGAAACATTACAACTCAGCATCATAACAACTCAGCAACTCCATTCAACATCACAACAAAAACAAAAGAAGGTACATTCCATCCATCCATCCATTCAACACAACATTCATTCATTACATTCATTGTATTTTTCACATTACAACAATTTCCCAACCAGGTTCATAACAACTTCACAATTAGTGTACTACAATAAACTTAGACAAAATCTACAAAAAAAGTGAAAATTCGTACACAAAATCCACAATACGCCAGGAGGGTATGTTTTACATATACTCTTCTTATCCCACACTACGCCACAAGAGTACACACTCTCTTCCCAATCCACACGATGCCACGCCACCATTACAGCACAGTCCACAACACTACACAGCACAGTCCACAACCCTGCACAACACAATTCCCAACTACGCTCCACACTTCACTACACAGCACATCACATCTTCATACTACACAGCGAACTCCAAAAATACTAATAGCACAGTCCACAACCTAACCAACCAACCAACATATAACATAAATAACGAGGGATAAAGGGTTATACCATCGACGAGATAACCCATGCGTTGCTCGCTGATCATCACGGTTGATGACGTCGGAAGGGTCGTACGTGGCGGCTAACCCACGTACAGTGGCTATCCACCATGTATGGTGGCTGTCCACCACATAAAGTAGCGGTTTGGGCTTGGGACTAGGCTAGGGGAGGCCCAGGGAGGCTAAAGGTGGTCTCAAGGCGGCTAGGGTGGCAGAGCACGGCGGAGCCGTGGGAGAGTGAGAGAGAGTGAGCATGCATGAGGGGTAGATCGGGGCTATGGGTGGTTGGGGTAGGCTGATGGTGGCCAGAGGAAGCTCCAGTGGTGGTGCGACAGCCTGGGTAGCCACGCACGGAGGCACAAGGGTGATAAACCCGTGCGTGAGGGGGAAAACGCCACTGCGTGTAAGGGAGGCTATGGACCTTGGGTCAAGCGGAGGAGGAAGGCGGAGGGAAGGGGGAGCTCATGGTGGTGCTTGGTGGCTGTGAGTGGCACGTACGGCAGCGCAAGGCGGAGAAATGGGTTTTACCCATTTCGGTTGCTTACCGTGAGAAGAGAGAGAGGGTTGCGCGTGGGGGGGCTAGCTTTGGTGTTTTAAAGTACATTTAAAACACTGGGCGTACTTTAGAAATTACATAATATCTTGCGAGACACGCCATTGTGGTTTAGCACGCATAATGAGGCTGGCAGTCGTTAGAGAGAGGGTATGTGATATTGGGTTACATGTCCCGACACGTCAAGCTCAGTCAAATCCTAAGTGGAGTTTGGAGGCGTCACACTAAGTCTCCAAATGAGAAATTTTCTTAGTAAAGGACATGCTTTCCATAAGCTCCTCCAAGCATAAGATGGATTATTTCCAATCTTTGCATCTATGATCCCTGTTCTTCGAAAGTATTTCCTTAGATGATTTGCATAGCAATGGATTCAAGACTCTTCATGATTCTCCATTCCTGTTTTGCTAGAAGAACTATGTTGATGCTTTGAATTTCAAGAAAGGCATGACCTCCCATATTTTCCTTACAGCTAAGTTTGCTCTAGATTTTCCAATGAATCTTCAAGACATTTTCATGATATTCAAGACAACGTAGTTTTGTATTTATAACCCTCCTCTTTAAAATGGTCTTTTAACAAATCAGGTTATCTAATTACAACCTGGATAACCCAATACCCAGATTTTTATAGCCGGGCACCCACCTAGGTTTAAAATAGTTAAGTCAGGCACCCAAACCACTTTATAAGCCCTGATGCAAATCCAAGTATAGCAAGGTACCCAGATCTGCATTTGGGCTTACATCCATAAATGTGAAGGAGCACCCTTCTCAATCTGTTTGCAAGTACCTTTACTATGATTTTATATAGCACATTGTATAGGCTTATCGAACGGAACTCAGTTATCTTCTTTGGACTTTTCACTTTCGATATTAGTACAATATGAGTGTAGTTAATATCTTGTAGGCTTCGGTTTGAATTTTGATAAGCTAGAACTGCATTTCTAATCTCACTTCCGTAAATTTTTCAGTATTTCTTATAAAATTATGTTGTTTATCCATCTGGTTCTAGGGCTTTTAGTGAATCCATCCAAAATATTGCCTTTTCCACTTCCATTGCTGAAAATCTTGTGTTAGATTTATTTTCATCTCATTTGAGCCCACTCTTCTTGTTGGATTTGAAGTCTCAAAAAGATTTTTATAGTAAACAGTGAACACCTTTCCCATCTCGGCACCAATGGGGAAGCATCCCCCATTTTCATCATCAACTATTTGAATTGTGTTCATTCTTCTTCCTTAAGCTACATATTGGTGGTAAACCTTTGTATTTCTATCCTTGTCATGTTGTGGCCATATTTACTTTTCTCTTTGTTTCCATTATAATTCTTCTCTCCCTAAAATTTTATCCTTTCAACCTTCCTACCTCCGTTGTATCATCTTCACTTTGATTCTTTTGTTAGTCTTCCAGTTACTTCTTCTTTATTGTAGTGCTGCCTTTGTATCATTTCCTTTTGTTTTGTTCCATTATGTAAGTTTTTGTTTGCAACCATTTAATTTCTTCTCTTAAATTGTCATTTCATCTCACATATCCCTTTTTCCATTATTCCCATATAATAATCTCCTCACATTTTGCATATGTAGTCCAGGCTTCCATGAATTCGTAGAAGTATCTTCTTCCTTTCGGATTTTTCTCAATATCTTTAATTCCTATTGTTACAATTACCATTTAGACATTCAGTCAGCCACATAACATTAGAAGGTATCAAGGAGTAGGTAAGACGACGGCTGCCAAGGTATACTAAACATTATATCAAATATTAATAAATCACGTTCTCTCTAGATGAAGCATTATATGTTGTTCTTCTACTCGATTATGTTGGGGAAGAATCAGCTCATGTTCGAATTGAGGAAATGAACATAGTCGCACTTGCAAGAGTGGCAAATGTCAGAATATAAGGGATGTTAAAATAAAATCCTATGTTGAAGTAGTTTGAGTCGATGTAGATTAGAACATGTCAATATATCATTTCTCATCTTAAAGTTCTACAAAAAAAAAAAAGGATTCTCTCTCACTTGGTAGGAGAAAGAAACTGTGATCAAGATTATATGGATGAGTAAATAATATTATTGATGACGTCCCAACTGTAACACCCCACCAAAAGCCTATCAAGAGAACTACAAGGGTAGTGGAGAATGGTCAATGTTAAAAGAATTATTATCTTTGTGGGCTTAAGGACCAAACCATAGCATCATGTGGATTCTAGTTAGAAGGAAAATGGGCTTAAAGCATTTAAGGGTAGAGGATCCAACTCCTAAGGACAAAGGTTAGAACGGGCTAAGGTAAAACCCAAAAGTTAAGACCCAAGTTTAGATCTAAAATTTGAATGGACCAAAAGCCCAATATGAAGCCCAAGTTTGGGTCCAAACCTAAGCCCAACCCAAGTGGGATGAGGCCCAATAAGGAAATCCCAAACCCAAGCCTAACCCAACATGCCAAATTTGGGGCCAAAGTTGCCCAACTTGAAGACCAAGTTTAAAGAAACTTGCACTACACCCTTAACCTTAGGAATTCAACACCTTGGACCATATAACCATTCAAGGTGGCGCCTAAAGTAATACTTGGCTGCCAAGATCTTCAAAAAATCCAAAAGACAATTTCAGAATTTGGATGACCAAAAACCAAACCAAGGATCAAGTCAACAAGCTTATGATGACAATCGGTCACTAGACCTCAACCAACCCCTAAAGAAAGTTTTCTGAAAATTTTAGGCTTAATCTCTTGAAAATTAGATTAAGCATTAATTGACTAAAACTTAGATTAAGCAATGATACATGTCATAGCCATAAGAGGCATGCCTAAACCGAGCACTCCACAACAAGTACAAACCAGGTACATCCAACGAATGCCATCAAGTGCTTTATCTACTTTGAATATAATTTTGTGCACTAAAGCCTAGCCCCACCACCTAAATAGACTTAGAAACTTGAACCATGAAAATAGGACAAGGGACGACACATTCTTACACAATCACATGAAGTACAAGTCACTGGAGTCAAACCAGACATCAACTCCTCTTACACATTCCAAATAAACAATGGCAACACCTCTTTAGACCATTTGCTTTGTCTCCAAGCAAAATGAATGATAGACTCCAAATAATCAGATCTCCCTTGGCCCCCATGAAGTCTTTGCTCAAGAGATGGAGGAAGAAAAAGACAAAGAAAGCCAAAAGACCCTATCTCAGCCGATTGACACCCTTAGCATCAAATTTCAATCTTCTATCTTTCACTTGCCACCAAAGCTCCACCCTTTCAAATTACACTCATACACATTTAATCTAGGAAAAAATTGCAACCCATGTCAAGTTCCCTAGCGACATGTCAAACTCTTGCAGCCCACTCCAAGCATCAATAAGTGCAATCGGATACCCCTAGAGTAAGACCATCGGTTTGAGTGAAGGATTGAAAGGAAAATTTTGAAAGTGCACAGCTCTAATTTAGGACATTGAGGGGGGGATTCAGATCTGCAAAAAATTCATAGGCTACATCCCTAACACACATACAAAGAGGGAACTTTAGCTCTAGCTCCTAGCCAAATCACCATGATGAGCATTCTTCCAAACCATTTCCTATTCCCCGCCATCTTCTTGATTCCCAAGCAAGGATGAAGAAACCATGGCTTTCAGCCATTACTTGACACCTAAACTTTTGTTTGACTCCAAAGAGTTAAAGGAAAATTGAAGAAAGATATGAAGAAGCCAAATGGTTCTTCTCGGCTAGCAACAACACTTCACCTCTCGTTTATCTCTTCCACCATGAAGACATGTGTCCCTCACTCTAAACTCTTTCTTGTACAAACAAGGAACCATTTTTGTACCAACTAGGGCCTTAGAACCAAACTAGCCAAGGAAACTAGTGGTTTTAGGCGATGGTTTTGAAGAAAAGAAAGGAACCGATCAAGATCAAACTAAGTTCACGAGAGCTTACTAAACTTCTAAAAATTCTTGCACCCCACACCCCCACAAACTCATAAATGATTTCATCTTAGTGTAAACATAAGATTCCATAGCTACACATAAGAAAACAAGGGAAGAACATCATGATAACCCTAGTCAAGTTCACCATGGTAAGACTAGAAGTAAGTTGTCGGGTAACCTATGGTTTGAGTGCTTTCTTGAATGATCTTCTTCTTCTAATGAAGCCTATAAATTGCACCCTTCATACCTCACCTCACCTCACACTTCAAGCAAGAGAATTTGAGTGATATAGAGAAGAGGTTTCGAAAATAGGGAGAGAGAGAGCTATAGCCGTGTACTTGGAGAGAAAGCTCAAAGTGGTAAGTAGTCTATCTCAAAGTTTGATGAAGTGATGGATGAACATGTTAAACATGAATTTGTGATGCAATGAAAATTGATATGTGAAAATAAAGACTATGCATGCTTGGGTTAAGTTTTGAGGTTAGCGTAGTAAATTTATGATGTAGTTGCTAAGTGATCATGATATGAGATTATAAACATCAAAGAGAATGTTGGTTTTGATATGCTATGCTAGGAAATGAATTAATATCTTGGGTTGATCATCAGTTATGCTTCGGGTATGAGTATATGCCATGATTTAGACATGAAATATCATGATTCAAAATACTAGAAAGTTGTATAGAAGATTAAAGTTATAGAATCACTTTATTGGTGAGATTTGAAGTGTTGATGGGTTAGGTGTATAGTTTTTAAATGTATATCAAAATTCTAACTTGTAACACCTCTTGTTTCAGCCACCACCTTCATAAATTCAAGAAGTTTATAAGTTGACCTCTAACTTACTCTTAAATAATATTTATATGACTTTGTGTACACACCACATTCATATTGTAAATTCTCTTTTGATCATGAAATGTCTAGCAATACCTTATGAACAGTCCATCACTATACGACATGTGTTAGTCATTATGAAATTTTGCATAAACAAGTACTCTTTCGCTTGATGCATGAAAATATGACATTTTACATGAAGTGTAAAACTTGTTACAAAAGAAGCACATGTCATCAAACATGTTTTGTCATGAGCATAGCATGAAAAACATTTTTATCGTGACCTAATGCTAAGATGGTGGGTTATCCTAGTAGAACTCCTCTGTCCACTCTGGAGTGATTAAAAATTGAGTGGTAACTCTTGAATTGATGAAGAACAGTCAACGAATTTTGACTAGTTCCTCTTTAAAGGATTCCAGGGCGTTGTCGTCGTATAAATACGACACCTAATATTGGTGGGTGCCCATGTCATGGAAAGTATAATCAATACATTGAACTTATCTATGCAGCTCTAATAAGGTTGTCCCAAAAGTTGAGCTAGGGTAACCAGCAAGTATTCACGATGCAGATTGGGGAGTCGTGATGTTACCATATGTTAAGAAAGAAAAGAAATGAAAAGTGTGAAATGTTCTCTATAAGAAAATGTGTAGCTGAATTTTCTGAAAGATGTTGAGGAATTTGGAATGACAAGCAAATACGTTCTTTGCATCTCATACATTCACTTCATGTTTATTATCTGTCATGTCTATGTTATCTCTGTGTATGTTGGTTGTTAACTTATTGAGATGTCAAGGAATCTTACTCTATTAGTTTCAACTACTATTCCATTTGAGATGGTAGAAGTTGTAGCAGGACCAAATCATGGTGATGAATGCAAACCTCTGGCTGAGAATGATTGAAGTAGAGTTAGATCCCGATCTCCAGCTGGAATTGATTGTGATGTTTTAAGAAATGGTCCTACAAGCCATTCAACGCATCAAAGAGATGCTCTGAATTACTTTCTATTTGAAACCCCTTTTAACCAAGATCTATCTCCATTTGTTTTATATATTATGTACACACCCCATACTATAGACAATTAATGAAGCTTGAATGATGGTTGTTTTTATATAATGTTATGTTTTCAGTTATTCTGGTACTAAAATTTTTACGACTCACAATTCTGCTGCAATTATTACATACTGCTAGACATATTATAGGTTGCATTGCATATTATCTGTCATGAATGTGGATATGTGACCATGTGTTACATCTCCTGATGTTCCAAGTCTTCGTTACATCACAAGCAGAAATTGGGAGTGTCACAAGGTGGTATCAAAGTAATTACTTCTCTAGATAAAACCACATGTCATAGGGATATTGTACCAGAATATAGGCTTTAATCTTTAGTGTCTGTAGGCTGGAATTTTAAAATTAAAAAATGATACAATATATATCTCAGGGATTGAGAACAAAATGGCACGTGACAAATGAGAATGAAATAACAATGAATCCAACAATCGAAGGGAGCAAGACATCCATTGGATGGAGGACACGTATTGGCAGATGCAATATGCCAAATGGTTGAAACTCTAAGACAACAACTGGAGTTGTTTCTTAGACAAAGTCAACAGTAGTCGTAGCCCCAAGCTGAAAGACAAGAGAGGGTTGAAAATAGAGGTTGCTTTTTTGTACGATTTCTTGTATATAGTTATCCAGATTTTGTGGGAACAGAGGTACCCATGAGAGCCAACAAATGGTTGCTAGATCTTGAAAGGAATTTTGAGATCAATGGATGCACTGAAGTACAGAAAGTACATCTCTTACAAGAAGAAGCAGGTATTTGGTGGAATACCAAACGGCAACTCCTGATAAGAGAATTGGGAAACATAACTGCCCCAACTTGGGACAGATTCAAGGAAGAATTTGATAATTGTTTCTTTCCAGAAATGACTAAGCAGCAAAAAGCATAGGAATTTGCCTTAATGGTACAAGGAAATGCTACGGTGAAACAATATGCTACAAGATTTATGTCGCTTGGAAGGTTCGCTCTTCATTTAATAGCCACAGAGAAAATGCAGGCTCAGAAGTTCCAAGTAGGCTTGCAACTTGGCATCAGGAGTCATGTGGCTTGCTTTCGTATTGAAAACTTTCAAGAACTAGTGAACATAGCCTCTATAGTTGAAGCTGGGTAGAGAAATGCCTCAACTCACATCAATCTAGAAAGGAAAAGAGCTTCTCCATTCACTACTGGAAGGAGTAGTGATAAAAGGAGGATGATGCCAGGAATCAACAAAGGAAAAGATATAATAACCGCACCACCTACAACATTCCAAAAGTGAATGCAGGTTAGGAACCTGCTTAAGATGTGGTCAACCAAGTCATATGATCCATGATTGTCCAAATAATGCAATAGGAGGAGGAGTCATCACTACCACCAAACCAAAGCAGAAGCCACCTACACAAACCATAGTGTATACTGTTACCCTAGGCGATGTGGATGTCAATACTCTAAAAGCTGAAGAAGCTGAAATCATTACTGGTATTTTTTTCGATAAACACCCCTCTTTAATAGAAGGTTTATTTCCTTTAGGTCTTTAAGTACATGGTAGTGCTACTTTAAATTAGGTGATATTCAATTGTTGGGATACACAACTTGTGTTCTATTTGATTCGAGAGCAACCCAATCCTTTAGGTCAACAGTGTTTGCACGTAAGTGCAATATGCCTATAGAACTACTACCTCAAAATGTGATAGTCACCATTCTAGATGGAAGTACAATCCAATGTAGCAGAGGAATCATGAATTGTCCTATGAATATTGGTGAGAGACTCCTGGAAGAGACTCCTGACAGTTTGATCTTATATTAGGGATAGATTGGCTATCTAAGCATGTCGTAAAGATAGACTGTCGAAAGAAAGAGATAGAATTCAATATCCCAGGTGAGGATATAAATCTTTATATGGGAAAACTTATAAGACCTATACCCCCAGTCATATTTGCCTTGCAAATTAGAAGATCAGTTGTAGCTAGTGATATGGTTTATTTGGCAATAGTAATTGAGGAACCCAAAGGAAGTAGGGTAATTCAAGGTGAGATCTTTCCTGAAATATTCACAGATGATTTACCAGGATTGCCTCCAAACCGAGAAATAGAATTCATCATCGAATTAGAACTTGCAACAACTCCCATATATAAAGCACCCTACCATATGGTTCCATATGAGCTAAAAGAGTTAAAAACACAAATAGAAGAATTGCTAGAGAAATGGTTCATTCAACCTAGTTCTTCACCAAGGGTGCACTAGTATTATTTTTCAAGAAGAATGATAGATGTATGAGAATGTGCATTGATTATAGGGAATTAAACAAGGAAACTATAAAGAATAAGTATCCATTACCCCAGACTAATGGACCCCATGTGGTTACCAATACCAAAATAAGATAAACATAAAACATAGAAGATAAAACAGAATATGATAAAAGTGTATTGTATTGGCTTGAAAAGATTGTACATGGCAGTGGAATATATACATGAAAATGAATTGAATGTAATCCCATGAGTTGTGGGATATAAGACCATTGTACAACAACAAAGGAAATGAAGTAATGAGTTACTTGATTTACGATGGTTGACTTTCTTTACTGAAGATTGCTAGGCCATGATTTTCTTTGGAGTGATTATCGGCTTGAGCAGTGGGTCAAGGTGGACAAGGGATAGTGCCATCTGAGTTGGTCCGTGGCTTGATGATATTATTCTGAAGTGGAGTGCGCATGGGATGAGTTTTATGAGCAGGTGGCGGTGGTGAATGGTGACATTTGGTGTTGGTTGAGAGTGTTGGGCAGGTAGTTGCGTAGGCACAAAATAGGCTTGTTGTAGAGAGGAGCGTGTATGTGGGGAAGAAGAAGATGATGTTGGCACGTGACCATTAGGAGGTGAAGTATGGATGGGCCGTGGGCTTGTAGAGAGTGGAGACCGAGGCTCAGAATTGGAGACGCCAACTTGGACTTACAAAAAAAAAAAGGAAGTAAGACAGAGGACTTACTAGCACCACTAGTTAGCCTTGGCTGGGTCTCTTGAAAAGGAAACCGGAACTCATCAAATTGAACATCTCAGGAGATGGAAATCCGACCTCTAGGATGATGTAAATTGTTGTAGCCTTTATGAGAAGGGTTGTAGCTGAGAAAAATGCAAATTTTGGATCTATAATCCAATTTGTGGGAATTATAAGGACACAAGTTGGACCAATAAACACAGCCAAAAGTCTTGAAAAATGTATAATCGGGCCTAGTAGGAGACAAGCAAGAGAGAGGAGACTGAGTTTTAAGAATAGGGGATGGACGATGATTAATGAGAAAACAGGCAGTATGAAAAGCATCAGTCCAATATTGGCGAGGAACACTAGCGTGGGCCATGAGAGAAAGCTCAGTTTCAACAATACAATGATGTTTGCATTTAACAAAACCAAATTGCTCATGGGTGTGAGGATAAATCAATCGATAAGAAATACCAATTGAACGAAAATAAGTATTGAGATGACAACATTACCCTCCCCAATCAGTTTGGATCATTTTGATTTTGCAATCAAATTGACGCTCAACAAGCATTTGGAAATTAAAAAAGGTACTCTTTACATCAGATTTACGAACCAAAGGAAAAAAAACCAAGTGAATTACTGAAATCATCAACAAATTAATATCACATAATAACAATATCAATCCACAAAAGGAGCATGGCAAGATCCCCAAACATCAGAAAAAATGAGATCTAGAACATGAGTTGACTTATATAGATGGAGATAAATGAAAATGAAGTTTGTGAACTTTTGCTTGTTGGCATGAGTCACAAATAGAAACAATTTTATTAGCAGAAATAGGTACTTTATTGGAAATAAAATATGACAAACTAAACGGAAAGAAGGATTGGTAAGTTTGCAGTGCTAGGTATCAAGAGAAGCTCGTTCCCCAACGAAGGTAGCTTTGGAGGATGATGATGAAGATTGTGGAGAGAGGAAATAGAGCCCATCTTTAGTTGGTCCACAAAGCAGAACATTCATTGTTTTGAGATCCTTGACAAAGAAAAATGGTGAAATTTAAAAAAGACATTATTATCGGAAATAAGCTTATTAATAGAGATTAGATTCTTTTGAATGGAAGGGACATGTAAGAGTTGACATACAAACAAGGATTTAGGAGAGGAAGAAATACGGGAAGCACCTGTGTGATGAATAGGCAAACCAACTTCGTTGCCTACACGAATCTAATTAGGTCCAACATATTCATTAGCCCAAAGATTTAGGCTATGTTTGACTATCAAAGTATTCTCAACACTCTCCAAGTATTTTCGTACTTTTGAAAATACTTCACATGCCAAACAACTTAAAATACTCTCAATGGGACCCACAAACCCACTTCAATCTCTACTCATAACTATTCACAAACATTTTATAATACTTATCACTATTACATATAAATAAAAAATAAAATCACTTTAATATATAAATAAAAAATAAAGTCACTATAATATATAAATAAAAAATATTTATCACTATTATATATAAATAAAAAATAAAATCGCTATTATATATAAATGAAAAATAAAATCGCTATAATATATAAATAAAAAATAAAATCACTATAATATATAAATAAAAAATAAAATCACTATAATATTTATCACTATTAAATATAAATAAAAAATAAAATCACTATTATATATAAATAAAAAATAAAATACTATAATATATAAATAAAAAATAAAATCACTATAATATATAAATAAAAAATAACATTACTATAATATTTATCACTATTATATATATATATAAATA
This sequence comes from Juglans mandshurica, assembly GCA_022457165.1. NCBI lineage: Eukaryota > Viridiplantae > Streptophyta > Magnoliopsida > Fagales > Juglandaceae > Juglans > Juglans mandshurica. The sequence goes on from CM039619.1 coordinate 39,509,760, forward strand.
AAATCATTATAATATTTACCATTATTATATATAAAAATAAAATAAAATCACTACAATATTTATGAATACTAAAAAATCAATGTAATAAAATCATTATAATATTTATTACTAAAAATAAAATCACTATAATATTTATGGAACCCACACATTTTTTGTAATACCCCGTATTTTTTTTTTACTGTATTTCTAGTTTTAGTGAAGGATTATTTTAATTAATTTAAATATTGTTTGTCTTGTTTTATAATTTATCGGGTTTTCTCGTTGGATTTATTTTATAATTTTTGAAGTTGTGAAATTTACTTTGATGTGCTTTCTTGATATTAATCAGTGTTTGTAATTAAATTTACTCTTTAATTTTTATTGTTGGGCATTTATTACTTTATTTTATTAATATTGAGTTGTAGTGTTTTTAATTGGCTTTTATTTATTTTTATTGTTTTTTTTTTCTTTTGTTGAACTTTTCTTTTTCGGACTGGGCCTGTTTAAGTTTCTTTTAGTTTCTTTTGGGTCCCAAGTCATTTAGCGTAACTTACCCGTAGCGTAACTTACCCGTGGGCCGAAATGCATGGAATGGACCTGTAAGCCCAGCCCGACGCACCAGGAAGCAGTTTCACTTCCAAATCGCATGCACGTACGTGATCTTCTAGGGTTTTAATCAACTAAATGCATGTTTTCTCTCTAAAGTAGTGGCCGCAGCAACCCGTGCAGAGCTGCACTCCACCCTGCCGTCAACAACTACACTGACCTTCACCCCGCACCGTGCACTTCTGCAGTGCACCACTCACGGCCAGCTCAGGTCAATCTCGGCCACGAGCATTAAGATCACGACAAGAGACCCTTCCACCGTGAGCCACTCCTTGAAAGCCAATAACGCGTAGGTCCACCGCACGGAGCCACCCTGCCCCAGCCTCACAACCACCACCGAAGCTCTTCCACGCCGCAACCCACACGGCAAGCCCACTGCACGACGGAAGACGTTGTTTCACTACCACCGAACGACCCCTGTTTTTAATACCCGAAACAGAGCATTGGTCATACCGCAACTCCTCCACGCCGGTTGCCTCAGCCTCAAGCATCATCAGGACCCAGCCATCGAGCTCACCACTGTCGACCTCCGCCTAGCCTGTTTTTTTTTTTTTTGTCTACCGCGCACCACCTCGGGCTCACGGTGAGCTTCACTCTCTGTCTCTCTCGTGCCGAGCTCTCTCTCTCTCTTTTCGTATGGTTCCTCTCTCTCTAACCAGTGTGCTGCCGACACCCCCAGCTCCGTATGCGACCGCCCAGCTCGCTGCCTTCGTGCCCTCCGTCGCGTACGCAGCTGCTGTGTTATTCAAAGAAGTTAGTTTTTACGTAAGTGTTTCATGCTTCTAAGCTAATTTTATTTAATTATTCTTTTACCCTTTGAACTACAAGTTATGCCAAGTGTTTTAAAATTTGTATCATGTGTTAATAAACTTTTGTTTTTTTTTTATTATGATTACAAAAAATCATTTAAATATTTTAGCATGTTATTAAGTAAATATTTATTTTAAGAGTAAATATTATTGGTGTAATGTTATTTTTACACTTTAGATATAATTTAGTCTATTCAAAATAGTTATGGCTTATTTTTAAAATATTTTTGGATAATTATGTTATCTAGTATTAAACTTTATAGTTTATTTTCATTAATAAATAGGTCAACTTTTAAATGTTTTAGTCAAGGTTATTAAATCAAGATTGATGATTTTAGAAAGTGATGTTTTATAATTCGAGGTTATGAGATTTTAGATTTTGAGGAGTTAAATAGGTTATTTTAGGAGTTTAGGTTTATATATTGTAATATGTGATTGATTGGAAATTTATGGAAGTTACGTGATTATTTTTATAGGTGATGATTAATAGTTGTTCGGCATTTTTTAGGAAAATTCTGAAAAGCTAAGAAGTTCAGGTAAGCGGGGTTCCTATGCTAGACTTTGCATAAAATAAAATGAACTAAGGTGCTTTTTGGAAAATGTGCATGTTTTGTTTTGTTATGAAAAGAAATCTGAAAATAACCTCAGATATTTGTTCTGCATTACTCATGAGATTCTGTTTAAGAAGAAAGTATTTTCTGTCATGACTAGTGTAGACATGAGCTTATTTTTGACTTTATGTTATTGAACTGAAACAAATGAGTGAATATGAAAATTTGATAAATTTTGCATGTGACGTGAATATGTTCTGAATCTGTTTTGGAAAATGTGAAATGATCTGAATATCAGTATTCTGTTTTAATATTATGTGGCATCTAAAAAACATTTGGCATGACTTTCTGATTCTGTTCTGACTCTGATTCTGACTCTGATATGGTGATTCTGATTCTGTTTTGCTCTGATATGTGGCCCTATCATGGGATATAATAGTGACCTCTGACCCTGTCACGGGAGATAATAGTGACCTCTGGCCCTGTCACGGGATATAATAGTGACATTTGACCCTGTCACGGGAGATAATAGTGACCTCTGGCCCGCCATGGGATATAATAGTGGTTTTCTGTTCTGAGTGCAATCGCTTTAGTAACACGGTGATTTATGTTCTCCTTGGCTTTTCGCAAGATGCACAACCCTACCACGGGGGTTAAACATGGTCTCTGTTATGATATGATATGATAGAATGAAGTTGTTCAGTCATGTTGTGCCAAAAGAGTCTTTGAATATGAAAAGTTGATTTCTGAATATGAAATATTTGAAAAGTCGCTCTGATTTTCTGATAATATGTATTTTTTTAGATTTGCATATTGATACTGAAATGTTTTGTTTCTGCATTCTGAACTCTATGAAAATGCTTATGTTTACACACTAGTATATGTCCTCTGCTTACTGAGTTGTTGATAACTCACCCCTTATCTCCAATTATTTTTCAGATGATTTTTGAATAGACCAGCTAAGGATCAGGATTATGGAGCATCGGTGAGATGATTATTTAAGCATAGTGGATTACTCATAGAAGATTTCTGAGAAGTGACAGTTTTTATTAAGAGACTTTGTAGTATTCTGATGACGTTATATTTTGGAATTTATAAATATATTGATGAATTGTGAGTTTTAAGTTATAGGGAGTAACTCTTCGATCTTTGTGGGATCGGGTCGTTACATTTTTTAACTACCTACCCAAAAGTCAACAACTCAAAATACTCTCAATGGGACCCACAAACTCACTCCAATCTCTACTCATAACTATTCACAAACATTCTCAACACTTATCAAGTATTCTCACTACCCTAAAGTACCTTTAGATTGCACAACTCAGAAGTAAAGTGATGAGTAGTAGCAGTATCAAGGTGTCAGGCTTGGTCAGTGGGACCATTGTTTGTAGTCATAAAAGCTTGATATTGATTGGATTGTTTTGCTTGATAAGCATGGTCAAAACTATGATAACACTGCAGTGCAATGTGTCCAAATCGATTGCACACTTGGTAGGTGGGGTAGCTTCCATTAGAGGTGGAATTATTTTTGCCACGTCCATGTCCACTAGAGCAAGAATAATTTTGATTTGGATTTCGTGGGTTGAAACCTGAAGCTTCAAAAGAAGCAGATGAGCCACGACCAAGACCATGATTATTGTGGTTACGAGAGACTGTATTGACCGAAGCTGTGGCCAAGTCAAGAGCTGCATGTTGTTTTTCGAGACAACCTCATAGTTAAGGAGATGGACGTAGACTTTTTGAAGAGACCTTGGATCAACACGAGTGGTAAGGGAAGTGATTAATGGATCATACTCAAAACCCAAACCTGCAAGTATCACTACAAGAAACAGGGTCTTTTCCAGCGCTTAAATTCGCTGCAAATAACACCATAAATCGCTGCAAATACTTTTTTGCAGCGACTTATGCTGCGCCGGACTTTCGTCGCAATTGTAGAGCCTTTTAAAATATTCGCCAGCGAAATGCAAAATTCGTCGCCAAAAATTTTTATTTACAGCGATTTTTTTCGCTGATAATATTATTAATTTTGCCGCAAATAACATTGGGATTTCAGTCTGGTTTCGTTGCGAAAAATTATTTGCAGCGTTTTATATCGTCGCTAATACACAAAAAATCGCTAGAAATACCTTGATATTATTTGCAGCGTGTTAAAAAATAGCCTTGTATATTATTTTTTGCAGCGGTTAAAATCGCTGCAAAAAAGATTGTGTCTTTCGCGTCAAGTAGTAGTTGTTGTAAAAGGATATTTGCGGCGATATTTAGTCGCCGCAAATAGTGTTCTCTGAGAAAAAATTATTTGCGGCGAGTACATTTCGCCGCAAATAGTGTTTCAGAAAATTAAAAAAAAAATCCACGCCAGCAGAATTTTACCTTGCAGATGTGTAAGGAAAAATTCTTTTAACATTCTCTTGAAAGATGCCTGCCCCTAATATGACCATATTATGATCTCCTTAACTCAAATGAAAGGACTATAATATATGCTTAAGAATAAAAAAACTAAAACCAAAAAATAGTAAATAAACTATGCTTGAGAATGAAACTCACCATTCCACAATATGATCCTAGCCTAACTCAATAACTGAAATATTAACCAATAAACAATAAACCATTAATTTCTCAATAGTAAATGGAGATGATATTCTTTCAAGAAGAACAATCATTTCATTTACTCTATACCCAAGTGTCAATTCATTTACTCTATAATAGAAACCTGATCCTGAAATTTTTCCTCTATTCTTATGCCTACAAACAATAGCCAAAACCAACCCTTGGCTAATAGAAAATTAGCTTGGAGCAGATCTCACATAAATATCCAAATCAAAAATGGGCCATAGATCATTTTAAAATCAAACAGGCAACAATGGCAACTAGGCATTCCTTTAAAAAATCTATGATCAGATAATAAATTTACTAGTTTACTAAGCAAACAGATATAAAGCACAGCAAGCAGGCCCAGTAAAAATTACCGTCGCTATCATTACCCACAAGATTCACTTGTGTTACTCTTACAACTCTATTATCATAATAAACACCACCATAACTTCGCATACAAGAAGGGGAACTGAATACCTAGTGAATCTCCAAGTATTTGTGTTAGTGTTGAATTTTCATAAGGAACAACATCCTTCTTTGAGGTCAAAGATGACAAAACATCCCCCAACCTGCATATGCAACAGAAAACACAATAAGAAGAGAATGACCACAGCAAATAATGACAATCCTGCATGCCGAGATTATGGCTGCTACAACTTATACAAAAGAATTGAACAAAAAATTGCCGTCTGCAGCCTCACCCACGACACCTAGAACAATTGATCATTAGATGAACATGGTATGTTGGTTAACCACCCAAGTATATACTACATGGGACTACCAATCGTTGTGCTTGGGATAGGAAGAATTGTGACCGAAACCAATGGGAAGTGCAATTGCCGGTAGTCCAATGGAAAGACATTCGTGTTATGCCAATAAGCAAGCAGCCAGTCCTCTTTCAAGAACAGGACCAACGTTAAACCAGTGGGCTACCTCCTACAACTTCAATCCTCACCTTTGCATTACCCAACCAACAAGAAAAAAAGGATCTACCATCTGACAATTATATAAACATCAATAGTGTATACAATCATTCTGATTTGACGGCTCTCTCCATTTCACTAATCAAATATGGAAAACAACTCGCTTATTTAAAACACTTACGTACTTTCTTCTTTTTCTTCTTTTGATATTAAAAAAATGCAAAGTGCAACTCTACAACATAAAGACTTTCAAGAATCATGTCCTAAGTTTTGGGCTTTGCCTATACATTCATTTCTAATAAAGTTTCTTCTTACTTATCAAAAAAATAAAAAAAGAATCATGTCCTAAGCATTTAATGAGATAGTAAAGAGTAGGTTGTGAATTTTCTTTAAACTGATTCGGCAAAGATGCAAAAGGCTTCTAGAGTTTCCTAGACAATAGGAATTCATTGCAATCGAGGGCACACCCTACTGGAGAGGCAGTTCAGGAATGACAACAATAACTCTGAACTAACTGGATAAGCATCTCACTTGAAAACTTGATACTCTTACAACAGCGATGTGACAGGATTCCACTTTGAAAGACAGATGGCTTATAATGTTAGCCAAAATTATGTTAGCTCAAAGCATAACCGCAATTTAATAAGGAACCATTATATAATTTAAAAGAGTTGCATCAAGAACAATTTTTTTTTATAAGTGAGTTGCAACAAGAACAAATTAAACTAAAGTTGTGCTTTTTCAGCGCACAAAGATAAGATCATACAGGTGAGAAACATTGAATTTTGACATGTCATCTCCCCGGCTCTGAAAAGCAGCCTTCAAGATTCTAGAGAATTCCAATGGGTTATCAACTCTTTCCCGTACAAGTTCTATAGAAGATTCTGGTGGTCCCATTAGAACCTTTTGCAAACTGCCCCCCGGTTAGCAACCACCGAGATGGGTGGTCGTGGTGGTTGCTCGACGTGGAGTGGTGGCTCGGGAGGAGCACGGTGGCGCTGGGGAGAGCTGGTGACCGTGGGTTGCGAATAGAGCTGGGGAGAGAGGGAGGGCCTCGGGCTGCAGGCCTGGGCGTGGAGGAGAAGGGGACTCCAACGGAGGAATGGCGACGGCATCGAGGTGTGGGTGGTGGCGAACGGTGCCCCAAACGCCGGCGATATAGAAAGATCCGAGAGAGAGAGAGATGTGAGGCCAAATTCGGGGAAAAGGAAAGAGATCGGCGTGGGGCTGGGGGAGGAGGGGGTAGTCGTCGAGGTGAGGTGGGGGCGGCGTGGTGGGATCATTGGCGCTGGGTTGTGGGCGGCGGAGGCTTGAGGGAGAAGAGGGATTGGGGAGAGAGAGGGGGGAGGGGGGCGAGGGAGAGGCTAGGGCTGGAGGGAAAGAAATGAGGGGAAAGGGCAGGGCGCGGGTTTTAAATTTTATTATCTTTTGCGGCGCCTTTCATTCGCCGCTAATAAGGTTTAATTGCCTCAGATACTTTTAACGGCGATAATGGTTGCCGCAAATAGGTTCAATTGCAGCGAAACCTCTAATCGACGGAACTATAATGCTGCAACAGCTAACAAATCTTTGTTGCGGCGACAAAAATCGCCGCTACAGGTTGTTAAGTCGTCACAAAAAGTGAAGATCTCCATTCTGATCTCCATTCTGATCTACAGGTTTTTACAAAATTTTTTGCAACACTTTTAAAATCGCTGCAAAAGCCTGATACATATTTGCGACGATTTTTATAGAATAAAATCGCTGCAAAAGGCCACTTTTGCAATTGCAGCGATTTAAAAATCGTCATAACAAGTTTTTTAATATGCCGGCGATTTGTTTCGTCATAAAAAGTTAAAATCGCTGCAAATGATCATATTAGTATTTGCGTCGAATATGTTCGCTGCAAAAAGTAAAAAAATCGCTGTAAAAGACCAATTTTAAAATTTTATATAAAAAGCTCCTGACGATCTAAAAATCGTCGCAATTAAAGGCTTTTTGCGGCGATTTTATTTCCAACAGTCATAAAATCGCTGCAAAAAGCCTTTTTTCTTGTAGTGTATATAGCTAACCAAATCACAGTTAGTAAGCGGCTAGCCAATCAATTGTGGGTTAAAATGGAAGAGGTATTGTCAAGAGTGGAAGTAGAAATCATTGGTGGAGGTGGGGTCGAGAGCCATCAACAAAGAAAAATAGTTGCTAGCCATTGAGATAGGGAAGAAGCTAAGCTCACCACAATAAATAATTTTTATGGGTGAAGTTTATGGTAATATGAGAGATGTTGGGCACTGAAAGAGGAAGATGAAGCTATAGTGGGAAAAAAAGACGTAGGTTTGTTATGGCTCTAATACAATAAAACAGAAGATAATAAAAGTGTATTGTATTGGCTTGAAAAGATTGTACATGGCAATGGAATATATACATGAAAATTGATTGAATGTAATCCCATGAATTGTGGGATATGAGACCATTGTACAACAAGAAATGAAATGAAGTAATGAGCTGGCATCATATACGGTGGTTGACTTTCTTTATAACAGATTGCTTGGCCACAATTTTCTTTGGAGTGGTTCCCTGCTTGAGCAGTGGTATGCTAACAGAAGATAGAAATATCTTAGGGCTGGTTTGGTCCTCTGAATTCATTTCATCTCATCTCAATATCTAAACGCCACAAATACAAACACTTTTCAATTTTAACTTTTCGACATTTTCATCAAATCATTACAATTTTCTCAAACTTCCAAACAAAATACAAAAAGCAATTTAAGTTTTTCAAATCCTAAAATAAAAAATAATATTATAATTTTATAATAATTTTATTCAATTTTTTTTCACTCATTTACTAAAACTCCATAAAATATATTAACTCAAACTATTTTACTATTATTCATAAATTATTTTATTATTATTTACAGATCATCTCATCTCTTCTTGTTTCAGTATCCAAATCAGGCATAAGTGAAGGCTTTTTCATTCTTCTTGGGAGACATATGACATCCGGTCTTCTTCACTTTCCCGCCCTACTGCACGCACTCTCATGCTAGTTACGTGGTGCAATTGACTGCATGTCATCTTAGAGCATTGGCAATCGCCTAGCAAGTTCAAATTTTAGCTAGAAGTTCAAGTTTTGACTATAGCTTTAACTTTTGGCTAGGTGAATTCACATTGAATTAGTCATCTTAAAGTTAAAATAATAATATAATATTATATATTTTAATAATATTTTATAAAAAAAAATATTTTGTAATATTTTACAAATACACTTCATATATTAATTAAATAATTTTATTTTTACTTAAAATTATTGTTTTCCAATTACCTGAGCCATAATTTGTCCCTCTACTTAAAATCAACCCTTGTGTCCTACTGTTTGACATAAGCATACATATAATTCTAGACTAAATAACATCTAGGGTCAAACAAAACCTTGGGAGACAAATGATATGGAGACAATGATCATCAATGTACAGTAAAAGCTTCTCCCAAATTTGAAATCGGTAATAATTCGAAAATGAGCAAATTATAATTACGTATGAATAAAAAACCAACAAAGTGAAATTGAGACCGCTTTGACAACCAAGGACAATGGGACTAGGATGGAATATATTTGCACCAGCTCCCTTAAAGAGAGATTTGGGACCCTCATTCTTGAGGATTTGAGAGAATGCATCAAAGGAACTCAAGTATACCTCACCAGATGTCATCATCATTCTTCTATGGACAGTGTCAATTGGATAGGATGCAAGGCTAGCACCATTCGTGATTACCCAACCAAGAGCAAAGCTAGCAAAGAACAACTTCAGGAATTATGACCATTATATGTGAGATTGCAATAATGTTAGTACGAGAATCATACAAAGTTAATATCCACATTCAACTCACTTTTTCATACATTTAGAGCAAATTATTTAAGATAACCATGCCTTTGACATACTAGTTCTTACTAAGGTAACTTCAAATATAAGTATGAAAGTTATCTCATCTCATATACACATCGTGCGTAACAACCGAAAGAAAGTTCAAGTTATATCTAGAATTATACATTTAGTTAGAGCTCTTAGGAATCTTGTGAAGTCTAGTTCCACCTAGTAAGAAACAATGGTGGGCTTTGGCACTCAGTACACCTTTATCATGCTCATTCCTTTCTACCATAGATCACCCACCTAATGGGGGACCTAATGGGTATAACACAGTTACACTGTAAATTAGTAGAACAGACATTTGTGTAGTTCTACTTCATGACTTCATTATAGACCTAGATTGAATTTTGATAAAGGAATCTAGTTTTTCTTTAAGAGTCACAAAGCACATCACGTTCAATTGAGGTTTGATGCATACTGAGAATCATAGGAGCAACTTCTCAAAATTAAAAGCAATATAACCTGTTTGTAGACATGTGGAATAGGATTTCTTTGTAAAAAAACAGATTGATTTTCCAAGCTCAACCCAAAACAAGAGCAATTTGGATTTCTTTGTAGAAAACCAGATAAATTACAATGAACCAATACCCAGAACTATCGAACACCATTAACTAAGAATAAATAATATTTCAAACCTCAAGAGGGAAAGAGTCCAAAACTCTTAATCAATGTCTGTAAGTGTGAAAAGGCCGTTATTAGGTTTCAAATATTAAAATCCTTCCCTGCTATTTGGTTGTTATAAAACAAGGTATTTATGTATTAAGCTACGAAGGAAACAACAAGATAACTATGGCATTGAGACAAAAAGCCCAACGGCCTAACACCCATAACGCATCAAATCCTGTACCTTCACCTTGAAGGAAAGAAGCACCACTTGATACGTCAAAGTGATGGGCCACAAAATGCCTATAAACCAACTTTGTATATGAAAATAACTTATTCGTTCATATTCGGCCACTGTTAGAAACATTGAGCCTAAACATCACAGAAATCTCAGAAAAGCCAGTTTACAATCCCAGTAAATCTCTTACATCTATATTCTTAAAAAAAGTTCATTCAAACCATCCACAAAGCTAAAATACATTACCCATCACACCAGATCGATGTTATACAAACTAAACTTACTTTCAGAATAAGAAGTCATGGAAGCCATTAAATTCCAAGAAACAAAAGAAAATCTCCATATTTATCATAAAGCAACAACAATGCGATGTCAATAAACCAATCCAAAGTCTACTACCAAAAAAATGAGCCTCAGATCCACAGCAACAAAAGCAACGATCATACGTAGATCTAATAAAACTAACCTGGGAAAAAGATATTAAAGGACTTGTGAAACCACAAAAGAATTTGAAGAAAAAGGAAGAAACAGATACGAGAAAACTTAGAAGAAAAAATAGAGAGACTCGGTCCATGCAAAAAAGGCTAAAATCAGAGAGCGAGTAACAGTTCGCGTTCCTTGGATTGTGAAAGGAAAAGAGGCAACGAAATATGGTTTGAATGGCCAGGGCATGTGTTTTACTTTTAAAGGAAAAGAGAAGAGGGAGAGGAGAGACCGAGAAAATGCATAGAGAAGAGGTAGAAAAGAACGAGGAAGAGAGACTTACCAACACAGGCCTGGAAGATGACGTCGAAGAAGACGATCGACGGAGAGAAGGGGATGGAGGAGGAAGCTTGCGGGTGAAGAAGGGTGAGGCAACAGAATGTTGGGTAGCTTTCGAGATGAAGAGAGAGAAAAGAACGAGGGAAAGATAGAGGGGAGGTTGATGAAATTAATAAAATAGTATGATGGAGGGTGAACAGTGTCTCGCCAACAATGGAGAGCCTCTAAGAATTACTATAGCTCATATGTTGAGTTTTGGACCATTGGCTAGTCTAATGTAGAAGCTTTTTGATAAATATAGTCAAATTATGGACTTGCATTAGTATTTGGTTAGGCCATTACCAATGTTCTTAGACCAGTAATTTATAGTGATCGTGGTTAGAAAGAAAAATATCTTCCCTTGATTTTTTTTTTTTATTTAATTTGTTTGATATCCATAACTTCGTTTTTTTTTTTCCCTTGGCTCTCAGAAAATATACGTCAAGCAATAATAGAAGAGGAGCATCAATACATAATAGCTACGTGGGTTGATGCCAAGCGCGCAGTTATACACATGATGACTCAATGATTTTTAGCTACCATGAGGCCCATATTCTTCATTGAATCACACTAGTTATGTCGGCACGTGGAGTTGCCGCAGAAGGGCAGATAGCCAAGAAAGGTGGTTGGGTTCGTACGTGCAATTTGCACAGAAAATAATAAGGCAATGTATATATAATAGATATTTAATATTTATATAATAATATATATTAAGAATATAACATAAATTAATGTTCTAGCTTCGCAAAAATTTTAATTTATAAAGGGGAGCAAGGATTGAAGACTTCGTGCTCTTCAGAGCATCCATCCGTCTCTATTTGCTTAAATTGCTTCCCTGGCCCTGCCTGTTTCTCTCATCATCGTCATCACTTCCTCCACTCACGATATGAAATCAGGTCTCCTCTAGAGGAACAGTGAGAGCTAGGGATATCAAGCAAAACAGAGTAAGATGGGAAGGGCTCCTTGTTGTTCTAAGGTTGGGTTGCATAGAGGTCCTTGGACTCCTAGAGAAGACACATTGCTTACTAAATATATTCAAGCTCATGGTGAAGGTCATTGGCGATCTTTGCCCAAAAAAGCTGGTAATTAACCTCTTTTAAATTACTGTCTTGCTCTCTGTTTTTCTTCTTTATCTCCTTCTCCATACACAAACAGATGAGCAACAAAGTATACTTTTCAATTCCCTTTTAAAGAAGTACCTGAATCATTGATTTTTTTCATCACATTTTGGATCCTCTCTCTCTCTCTCTCTTCCCCTGTACCAAGTCCTTTTGGATAGGAAATGACCATATCTTATTTATTGATTTTTTTTTTTTTTTTTTGGGCTAGAAAGCCACGTTAGTGATGATATTTTTCTCATTGTTTCAAGGAAATTTTATTATTATTATGATCACTGTCTTCCATTCTTGTTCTTTAAAATTACTTTTGTGTGGATGATCAAGGCCTGCTTAGGTGTGGAAAGAGCTGCAGACTAAGATGGATGAACTACCTAAGACCAAACATAAAAAGAGGGAATATCACCCCAGATGAAGATGACCTTATTATCCGATTACATTCCCTTCTTGGCAATAGATGGTCTCTCATTGCGGGCAGGCTTCCTGGCCGTACTGATAACGAGATAAAAAACTATTGGAATACCCATCTCAGTAAGAGATTGTTAATCACTGGCCGAGGGAATAGTACTGACCCTGATACCAACAAAAAATCGACGGAACCTGGCCATGAATTGAAGAGGAAGAGCAGCAAAAACAGAAACAAAAACTCCAACACCAACAAGAACAACAAAAGCAACAACAGGAAGATGAAGAACAAAGGCATTGCAAATTTAGAGTGCGAGAAGCAAAAGGTTCATCTCCCCAAGCCCACAAGGATCGCTTCTTTTCCGATACCAAGAAATGAAAGTTTCGATTGCAGTACAATCAGTGGATCTTCGGGCCAGGAAAGATCAGAAGATATTCTTTCTTTTGGTTCAAAAGTGGAAGGTATTCCTTGGTGTCATTTGGAAGGTGTTGCTTGGAATGGTTTCAATGATGGGAGAGACCAGGAAAATGGGGTTGGCTTTCTTATTGGTGGTGGAGATCATCATCATCATGGTCTTGTCAATAATGGCTCAGATTTTGAGTGCCAATCAGCTCATTTACCAACAGGAGATGATCACAACTCACTAGAGAAGCTGTACGAGGAGTATTTAGAGCTCTTGAAGACAGAAGAAAGCCAAGTTGAATTAGATTCCTTTGCTGAATCATTATTACTGCTCTGAAAGAAGCGGAATGGAAACAAATTACTAAATTTGCAAGTCAAGGCCGGGCTTCGAGAATGAAAGACAAAAAAGAATGGTTGTTTGAATCAAAATAATATGGGTTAATGTTTCACGTGCTTACCTTCCGACCAACTTATTAGGTTAGAATCGATGGTTTTTCACTTTTCATGTCTATGGAGTCATAAATAACACTATGATCATGATAGTGATATATCATGTGGTTGTTCTTGTCAAATATTTTCTTCCATTATTTGTTTTTTTTTTTTTTTGTGTGTTTTATATTTTGTTAGCTAGGTGGGGTACTTGTTGCATATTACATGTATAGCTATATATATGTGTTATATAAATAGCGTGGTAATTGACACCAATGATTTTGCTTACATCATGAGTACGGGTTTAGGCCGTTAGACGGTTCTTGAAGCATATTCTCACGATACTTTGAGCATGTGCTTGGATTGTATAATTGATTGGTCGAAGGATACTATATATTTAAACCTATATGAAAATGAAAGACAACCTTAATTATAAATGTAACGCCTCAATGGAATACTCAAACCACATTATCTATACTCCAAAAGAATTAGTCAATGATATAATTAGAGCCTACCTCATTGGAACCTTATAAATAGCAATAATTTCTTATTCCCAAGCAATATGAGATCTCATACACCACCTTCTATTATTCTTATCATATGAGGTATCACAATCTCCCCTCCTTAAATTCTCGACGTCCTCATCGGGCCTATCCGTTGTAGGCGACATGGCTCCATTTTTGGTTGGAATTACCTGGCTCTAATACAATTTGTAACGTTCCAATAGAAGGTCCAAATCACATGGCCTATACTCCAAAATGATTAGTTAATGATACAATTGGAGTCTCATTGAAACCTTATAAATAACAAGAGCTTCTCATTCTCAAGCAATGTGGGATCACATATACCACATATCCTTATCATTATTATATGAGGTATCACATAACAATAGTGTATAAAGCTAGAACAAGTTATAAATGCATTGAAATTTGCTATTTGTAAGCCTGTTGTGAGATTAATTAATCTTAATTGTGTTCGGTGTATTGTTAAAAATTGATTTTTTTTTCTTAATGAATTTAAGATAATTATAAAAAACATTTATATATATATAAAGATAATTGTGTAGTACTTTTTCATTTTTCTTTTCTTTAAAGGTTGGTTAATTTATGATGTAATTGATGCTCTAAGTTAATTTTGGTGGCCCTAGACAGAAAAAACCAAGGAAAATTACATACAATTAGCTTTGCAGAAAGAGAGAAGAACTAAATCTATGGAATTATATATATATATATATATATATATATATATTCTGCCCCCTAATTTTGATCTCCTCTTCTTAAGTTCGCTAAATGCCTAAATCTATGGAATGCTATAAATCATTACAAAAATACAGATATATACATGTGCACACAGTCTTACACAGACAGAATATTATTGTACGTGGTACAGATCAGGATCTTAGAGGACAATTATCGTTGTTTTTTTTAGGCCCATTTAAAGTGGCTAGATGAGCTTGTGACCAGCTTGTTACGAAATTGGTAGATGAGAATCGAGTACTGCATTTATTTATAACTTCTAGCTACCTGACAGAGAATTAACAAGGAAGAAAAGAAAAGTTCGTGGACGGCAACAAAAGAGTTCTGTCACTACTGTGGCAAAACTGTGTCCAGCGCTTTGAGATTTATTTATGACCTTTCGGAGTTCAAGAAAACTTAAAAATAAAAAATAAAAACCATTAATTTCAAATGGTCATGAGTACGTGGTTGCATGTGAGCCGAGCACCGTGAACGACACGCACAAGTAATCCGACTGGATTGGCCAGTTTTGGAACTTTTCAAAGAGTTTAGGCACAACGATTTAACCAGAAAGCTTATTTAAAAACCTAATAATTATGATCATGTACTATTAAGCTTTTTTAGATAAAGATCAGAAATATGTCATTTTTATTTTTTATTTTTGTCTCCTAGCGCAGCTGAGGAGTTTGTCTCTTGCTGCATGTGGCCATGTTTGTCTTCTAGTCTTTTGACTTGAAGTAGTGTAGTTAGGTGCTTCGAATCTACAGTTCAGGAGTGCAATGGAAGATGAAATACTGGAAAAATGGAGCAAATTTCGCTTAACTGAAGCTGAACAAAGAGATATTTCAGTTAAAATTGTCAAGTTTAAGATGAATTGAGATTTGGTTTGTGAGACAAGATCACAGAGATGAAAAACAGAGAAGATGAACTGGAAAATACTTTCATGAATGAATTAGATGATTAATTACAGAGTACTTGAACTATATTTATACAAGGCAAAATGAGAAATAACAGACTAACTATAATAACTAACTCTTCTTCTCCTCTTCCAGTTTAACACGTGTAGCTTTAGATTTTAACTCCATTTGTTCAATCCGTGAGGCTATATTCCAACACCCCCCTCAAGATGAACATGCATATTTAGGATGTTCATCTTGCGGAGAGTATAATGAAATAAAAAAGAGCCTAGAGGCTTTGTTAAAATATTTGCCAGTTGCAATCTTGAGGGGACATGGAAGAGCTTGATGATATTTTGTTGCAGTTTCTCTCTAATATATAAGATGACAGTCTATCTGTATGTGCTTTGTTCTCTCGTGTTGGATTGGATTAGTTGCAATAGATAATACTGATATACTGCCTGTATAAACCAAAGTTGGCTGGTGGTGGTTGATATTTAGGTCCTGTAGTGCATAAAGGAGCCATTGAATCTCACAAGCTGTTGAAGCAAGGGCCTATATTTTGCTTCTGCAGAAGATCTGCTTATTGTAGCATGTTTTTTACTCTTCCACGAAATTAATGAATCACCCAAGAAGATGGCAAAGCCTGTTACACTCCTTTGAGTGTCAATACACCATGCCCAATCACTGTCTGAGAAAACCTTGAGCTGCAATTCTGATGAAGCTGGGAAGAATAATCATTGTCTAGTTAGTTGCCTTCAGATACCTGAGAACTTGAATGACTGCTTGGTAATGACTAACAGCTGGTTTGGCTAAAAATTGACTGAGAACTTGGACTGAATAGCCAAGGTCAAGTCGAGTTATTGTTAAGTATAACAATCTCCCAACTAATCTTCTGTAGACTGAAGGATCTTCATACAAATCAGAATCTGAAGCAGTGAGCTTTAAATTCGATTCCATTGGAAAAGCTGCAGGTCTTGCACCAAGAATTCCAGTTGGTTCAAGTATGTCTAGAACATACTTCCTTTGACAAATTGATATTCCAGTTTTAGATCTTGCTACCTCCAATCCAAGAAAATATTTGAGTTCTCCCAAATCTTTAATTGTAAACTTATCAAGTAGAAAAATTTTGAGCAGTTGTATTTCAAGCAAGCTGTCACTGGCCAAAAGAATATCATCTAAATAGACTAGGAAAGCTATGAAGGATGATTCAGACTTCTTGATAAACAAAGAACAATCTGAGCTACCTTGAGTAAAACCATAATCAAGCAATGTTGTGGACGGTTTAGCAAACCATTGTTTAGATGCCTGTTTCAAGCCATAAAGACTCTTAAGAAGTTTATAAACTTTATTTTCTCCTTTGACAACCAAACCAGGGGCAATTCCATATAAACTTCTTCATGCAATTCACCATGTAAAAATGCATTATTAATATCTAATTGGTGAATATGCCAATTTTTAATAGCAATTATAGCAAGCAGTAGCCGAATGGAAGTAATCTTTGCTACTGGAGAAAAAGTGTCAAAGAAGTCCAATCCTTCTTGTTGAGTGTAGCCTTTAGCTACCAATCTAGATTTGTGTTTTTCTATAGTTCCATCTGCCTTATACTTGATTCGAAATACCCACTTACAACGTATGGTCTGTTTATTTTTAGGAAGAGTAACAAGATCCCAAGTCTTATTTAATTCTAAGGCATTTATTTCATTTTGCATTGCAACTTGCCATTTAGGAATTTTAGCAGCCAATTTATAATTGTTGGGTTCTTGGGAGGCTGAAAGGGATACTATAAAGGCTTTATGAGAAGTGGACAATCGATTTGCAGAAAGAAAATCATATATGGGATATAGAATACCTTTATTAGGAGAGCAATCAGCAATAGCAGATGAGTGAGTTGCATTTGGAACCTGTAGTACCACAATAATAATCCTGCAAATAACTTGGCACTTGTTTAATTCTTGAAGATTTTCTAAGATGTTGTGAGGCTATTTGAGGAACAGATTCATTGTTTAAAGGTAGTTGATGGATTGTAAGATTCTGATCTGAGGTGAGGTTTTGATTTGATGTAAGATTCTGATTTGAATTAAGGTTCTTACGTGAGGCTAGATTTTGATCAGAATGAATATCATAAGAATGAAAGTAGAAATCTAAAGCATAATTTGTTGGAGGAAATAAGAAGGTATGTGTTTCAGGATTAGATGGAAAAGCCTTGAAAGGAAAGACATTTTCATAAAAGACTATATTTCTTGAGATGAATACCTTATTGGTGTTAAGGTCTATTAATTTGTAGCCTTTTATATCAGAAGGATAACCTAAGAATAGACATTTTGTAGCTCTCGGGTCAAATTTATGTCTATGATTTGTGATTGTTGATGCAAAGCAAAGACAGCCAAACACTTGAGGTGAGAAAGATTATGTGGTTTATCAAATAGCATTTCGAATGGTGTTTTGTTTTTTAGAAGAGGGGTGGGAATTCTATTTATAATGTGTGCTGCAGTTAACACACAGTCACTCCAAAAGGTTAAAGGCATGTTTGCTTGAAACATTAAGGCACTGGCAGTGTTTAATAAATGTTGATATTTCCTTTCCACAACTCCATTTTGTTGTGGAGTTTCCACACAATTTCTTTGATGTATAATGCCATTGTCATTATAGAATTGAGTCAAAAGGAATTCAGGTCCATTGTCTGACCTTACTGTTTTGATAGGAGCACTAAACTGTGTTTCTACAATTTTGCAGAAATTTTTGAGAATAGAAGGAACTTCACATTTCATCTTGAGCATGTATACCCAAGTACAACGTGTATAGTCATCAACTATAGTAAGGAAGTATTTGAAACCAGAGTAGGAAATAACATTGAAGGGACCCCATATATCACAATGGATCAAGTCAAACATTTTATTTGGACTGGTTTGAGATACAGGAAATGAAATCTTTCTTTGCTTTGCTAAATGACATACATCACAAACATTGGTAGAATTGAAAGATATAGATGACTCTAGTTGTCTAAGAAAATGTAATATTGAGTTAGAAACATGGCCTAATCTGTAATGCCAAGTATCTAATTGATTTTGGGTAATAGCTGAGACAAAAGATGAAGATTTAAATTTGGGTTGATTGCAGGTAGCAGCTTTTGAAGTAGCTTGAGATAGGTGGTAAAGTCCATGTTTCTCAAAGGCAATCACAATCATCTTATTTGTTTATTGGTCTTGTAAAAGGTAGTAGGAGTCAAAGAAAGAGACAAATATTAGATTGATTTGTTAGTTTAGAAACAGATAGTAAATTGAATGAAAAACTGGGAACACATAACACATCATGCAAATATAATGTGTTTGAGAGACAAATATTGCCAATATGTGAAGCTGGAACAGAGTTCCCATTTGGCAAATTAATAGAGGTATTGATTGATTTAGGTGTAGATGAATATAATAGTGGTGAACAGATCATATGATCTGTTGCACCTATATCCAGAATCCATGTGGATACATACTGTAAAGATGAAGAAACAGAATAGCAAAGGTTTGAAGGTTTACCAGAAAATTGAGAAGTAACAATGTTTACAACTGGTGAAGTTGTTTGTGTAGATATTTGAGATGAGTTAGAATTTGCAAGTGCTAGCAATTTATTGAATTCCTCATAAGTTAAAGAAAAATTTTGATTCTTGTTACTGTTTTGAATGTAGACCTCAGAGGTTGACATAGCAGGATGAGCAGTGGGTGGATTTCGTTTCCCTTTTGGTCTAGTCCAGCCAGGAGGGTAACCATGAAGTTGGAAATATTTCTCTACTGTATGTCCATTGTACCCACAATGAGTGCAATATAGAGAAGATCTCTTATGTTTGTCTTTGGAAAATTTCGATGGAATAGATGGCTGATTATTCTGTTTGGCAAGCAAAGCATGAGTTTCATTGCTAACAGAATTATTGAGTTGTCTCTGGCTTTCCTCTTGAAGTAGTAAAGAGAATATTTTTGCCATACTTGGCAATGGTGAAACCATAAGCAATTGGCTCCGAATTGAAGTGTAGGAGTCATTTAAGCCAACCAGGAATTTTAACACATAATCAGACTGTTGTCTAATTAGCAAAAAATAAAATAGGTTGCAGGTACATGTTGCCATCTTTCCACAGCTACAAGTTGGTAATTAACATACTCATTCCATAAGGTCTTGAAAGAACTAAAATACTCAATGATTGATAAAGAACCCTGACTAATAGAACTTAGAGATTTTTCAAGACGAAAAACTCTCAGACCATCACTTCTTAAGTATCTTGTTTTCAACTCTTTTCAAAGATCAACAGCAGATGCAACATAAAGAAGACTGTTCCTTATTTCCTGGGAAATATAATTCATTAACCACAAGAGAACCAAATTATTGGCACGCAGCCAAGTAGTATGAAGAACACACTGATTAACAGGAGGAGCAAGAATCGTACCATCAATGAACGTTGCTTTGTTCTTGACTGTTAGAGCAATGGTGATTGATTGACTCCATGCGATATAGTTATCACCAGTAAAGATTTCTAAAACAAGTAATGCACTAGGATTGTCGCTTGGATGCAAGTAGTATGGACTTGATGAATCATCCGAAGGGTTGATCGTGTGATGAGAAGTATGAGAACTGATAGAATCTTCTTCGTCAGAAGTCATTTCTAGGATTTCTCCAAGAAATGCAAGAAAGTAGGTAGAAGGAAAATTACAAAAATTTCAGAGCAAAATCTTTGTAAGGTCGCGGAAGCAAAAAATGATTTTCAATCGGATACCATGTCAAGTTTAAGATGAATTGAGATTTGGTTTGTGATAAAAGATCGCAGAGATGAAAAACAGAGGAGATGAACTGGAAAATACTTTCATGAATGAATTGGATGATTAATTACAGAGTACTTGAACTATATTTATACAAGGCAAAGCAAGAAATAACAGACTAACTATAATAACTAACTCTTCTTCCCTTTTCCAGTTTAACACATGTAGCTTTAGATTTTAACTCCATTTATTCAATCCGTGACGCTATATTCCAACAAATATCAATAGTGACTCTGGTGCAAAGGAGGGGCACAATGTTTAGTTAGTTTGGTGGTTTCTGAGAGACAACTCAATAGGGATGCCTTCAAGACGTGATGTGGTGTTCAAAGAAGTGGGTGACAATATGTTTGTTTTTGAATTTCAGTGTGTAGAGGATCTCCAAAAAGTTCAAAGAGGCAGACCATGGTCCTTTGGTAGGCACTTGCTGTGTTTGAATTCATTTGATGGCAATGCAGCTCCAAAAACTATTGATTTTACGAAGGAATATATATGGATCCAGCTCCATAATATACCTTTCGGTGGAATGACTAGAGAGGTTGGGCTGCAGATTGGTGGTTTGGTAGGGGATGTGCTGGAAGTTGATGTAGACATTGGTTGGGGGCCCTACCTCAGAGTGAAGGTGGCCATCAACATCTTAAAACCTCTTATGCGTGGCATTAACCTTAGCATGGGTGGTACCAAGACTTGGATGTCCTTTCTATATGAGAGGTTGTCATCTTTCTGTTTTAAGTGTAGCAGGATTAGGCATGAAGTGACTGGTTGTGATGTGATGAATGGATCTAATCTAATGCATGGCTCTTCTAATAAGCAATATGGTGCATGGCTTAGACCTCCATCTGCAACACAGTCTTCTAACCTGCATGGAGAAGATGATGATGTGGACACCAATCAAAGTAGTAATTGGATGCTATCAAATAATAAAGAGCATGGAAAAGGCAGTTGCAAAGGAATGGAACCAACTGGAGACAATTGTTATATCAGTAATAAGGTTGGTCTTGATGGCAATGAGGAATCCTCTCAAGGTTGCCTTGTGCAGTCACAAAAGGAAGGTTTAAATGAGGTTGAGACAGCTGCGGTAGCTTAGCAGGAAGGTATCCTTAATAAGACAAGCCTTCAAGAAGGAAATGTTGAACAACTTTCCTCCTTGATATCTACTGCAGTAAACCCTAGGTTGGAGGTTGACTGTGATATGCCTGGTCCCCATAAGACCAGGAGTTGGAGGAGAAGGGCACGTGATCATCATATGAATATTACTGGGACCAAATCAAAAGGCTTAATGGACCAGGTGTGCACTAATTCCAGCAATAAAAGGCCTCGAAGAGGAGGGGGTTTGATTGGAAAACTGACTAATAAAAAGAGTAAACTTTTGGTTGATGAGGTGGAAGAGATCAATCACACATTGGCAGTGGCTGGGTCCCAGTCATGCCTAAACCAATGAATTTTTTAAGTTGGAACTGTCGTGGGCTTGGGAATCCTCGGACAGTTAGAATTCTTAGTCACTTGACTAAGGAAAAGTGTCCCAAGGTTCTGTTTTTAGTTGAAACAAAATGCTCTAAAGCCAGAATGGAGGAAGTTAGAAGGATCCTAAAGTTTGATGGATGCTTTGTTGTGGATAGTGTTGGGTGTAGTGGTGGGTTGGCTTTACTTTGGAAGTCAGATTGGAGTGTGAAGATTAATAGCTATACGAGATGGCATATCAATGCTTTTGTACAAGTGGAGGATGGGGGTCCTACTTGGCTGTTTACTGGTTTCTATGGCCACCCCATTACAGCCAAAAGGGAAGCTAGCTGGGAGCTTTTGAAACCACATAAACCCGCACCATATATGCCATGGTTGTGCATAGGGGATTTCAATGAGATCATAAGCCAAAGTGAAAAACTGGGGGTAGCTTAATGCACTGTCTTACCTGTTGTTAAATCTGACCATTCCCCACTGCATGTCAATATGTCAGGCTGTCAAGAGGGAGGATAAGGAGTTGTGTTTAGATATGAAGCAGCTTGGGCTGCAAAAGAGGAGTGTGCAAGGATAACTCATATGGCTTGGGGAAAAGGCACTAGGGGTAGCATTGAAGATGATAAACTGAGGCACAAGCTTTCTAACTATCAATCTACCTTACAGAGGTGGAATACAAGTGTCCAGAGGTTGGAGTCAAAAGATCTCAGAATGGGTATGTCCACGGTAGGTGCTCTTGAGGACCATGGTAAGGGAGAGTATATTGATCATGTTAGAGAGGTGCAAAAGAATGTTGAGCAAATCCTAGAAGTAAAGAACACTAAATGGAGACAAAGGGCTAAGCTACACTGGCTGAAAGTAGGGGACAAAAATACTAAATTCTTTCACATGCAAGCTACCCAGAGGAGGAAGACCAATACCATCAAAAGCATCAAGGACCAGGCAGGTAATGAGGTTACTAAACAAGATTAGATTGGTGAGGTCTTTACACAGCATTTATCCTCCCTCTTTACTACCTCTAATCCTTCTCAATTTGAAAACTGCTTGACTGGTTTACAAACAAAGGTTACTCAATGTATGAATGATCATCTTATGAGCTATTTATTGAAGAAGAGGTGAAGCAAGCTATTTTTCAAATGAACCCATTGGGGGCTCCAGGCCCTAATGGATTTCCTGCTCAATTCTATCAAAGCCAATGGGAGACTGTTGGGAAGGATACTACCAGTTTTATCCTTCAGTTTCTAAACCATGGGAGGCAACTCAAATGGATCAATGACACTTTGATCTCTCTCATTCCAAAAACCAAAAACCCTCAAAGGGTTACAAAATTTAGGCCTATTAGTTTGTGCAATGTGGTGTACAAAATTATCTCAAAGACCTTGGCTAATAGGCTAAAAACTGTCCTTCCTGAAATTATCTAAATGAACCAAAGTGTTTTTGTTCCTGGCAAGCTCATTACTGATAATATCCTTGTGGCTTATAAAACTCTCCATTCTATGAACACTAGGATGAAGGGAAAAACAAGATTCTTGGCTCTTAAACTCGACATGAGCAAAGCTTATGATTGAGTTGAGTGGGCCTTTCTTGAAGTTCTTATGCTCAGACTTGGTTTTTCTCAAAGATGGGTTTCCCCTGTTATGGTTTGTATTAATTCTGTTTCTTATTCTATTTTGGTCAATGGTAAGCCACAAACCAGCCTTCTAGGGGTCTAAGGTAAGGGTGATCCTCTCTCCCCTTATTTATTCATTTTGTGTGCATAAGCCTTATCCTCACTATTGTTCCAAGTTGAACTGAATGGGAGTATATCTAGTGTTCCAATGGGAAAGGGCCCTATCAAGATAAATCATGTATTCTTTGCTGATGATAGTATCCTTTTTTGCAAATCTAATGTGGTTGAATAGTGTAGAATTTCTAAGATTCTGAGTATCTATGTTGAAGCCTCAGGTCAAGTCTTAAACAAGGATAAGACCTCCATCCTTTTCAGCATGAATACTCCTAAACTTACTCAAAGATCCATTTTGAGCATTGTTGGGATTAAATCTACTGGTTCTCTTGAAAAGTACGTTGGGCTCCCTGTTGTGATTGGAAGGTCTAAAATTGGTGCTTTTCAATCCCTCATCGATAGGACTTGGGCAAGAATCTCTAATTGGAAGACAAATGTGCTCTTTGCTGCTGGTAAAGAGGTTCTTATTAAAGTTGTACTTCAAGCTATTCCTACTTATGCAATGAGAATTTTTCTGCTGCCTCATTCTATTACTCAAAGGCTTAATAGACTCTTGAACAAATTCTGGTGGGGCTTTAATGAAGATCACTCCAAGATCCATTGGGTGAAATGGGATCAGGTTAGCAAATCCAAGGACAAAGGTGGACTGGGTTTTCAAGATTTCAGAAGTTTCAATGTTGCTATGCTATCTAAACAAAGTTGGAGGATGCTTCAGAATCCATCATCCCTTATGGCCCAAGTGTTCAAACAAAAATATTTTAAAGATAACAATGTGTTGGAGGCAAATATGGGTTATAGTCCCTCATATGCGTGGATGAGCTTATTTTCTGGCCTGAAGTTGCTCAGAAAAGGACTTTTTTGGAGAATTGGTGATGGGAAGAGGGTGAAGATTTGGAGTGACCAGTGGATACCAAGATCCTATGCTTCTAAGGTTTTATCTCCTAAGGTGTCTTCTGGAATTATCAATGGGTTTCTGATTTAATTGATCCTGCTTTGAAGACTTGGAAAATCAACCAATTGTATGCTCTATTTGAACCTTAATAGGCTGCCTTGATTCAATCCATTCCTGTTAGCAAGGGAGGCAGAGAAGATAAGTTGACCTGGTTGCCCACGAAGAATGGTTTTTTCTCAGTAAAAAGTGCATACTATATGTTCAATGATTATGAAACTAGCTCTGTTGGTGAGACATCCAGTGGGAGAAGGCAAAAAGAAGGTTGGAAAGCTATATGGAATATGAAGATTAAGAATGGTTTAAAATTTTTTATTTGGAGAGCTTGCAAGGAAGCTATTCCTACTCTGTCCAATCTAGTGAAGAGGAAAGTTGTGGAGGAGGATGCTTGCCCAGTATGTGGCTTAGTTTCTAAAAATTCAGGGCATGTGTTGTGGGGTTATCCTGCTGCCAGTGATGTTTGGAGTCTGAGTAGTAGAAAGATCCCAAAGATGGCCTTCCAAAGTGATTGCTTTGGTGACATATGGAAGCAATTGACCAATTGTTTGGAGTAGGAAGAATAAGTGGAAGCTGTTGTTACTACAAGACTATTATGGATCAGAAGAAATGAGCGAATCTTTGGAAAGGGATTCAGAAATCCAATGGCTCTCAATAACGCCGCTAAAGAAGAAGTTTTTGCCTACAGATCTGCAAATCACCATGTTAACATAGCAGCTAGTAGAATTGCACCTTTACAAAATTCATAGCAAAAACCAGCTGAGGGAAGGATAGGCATTGGGGTAGTTGCCAAAGATTGTCAAGGCCTGGTTGTTGGTACTCTACAGGCTCCTAGATCTATGAATGAAGATGCTTTCTCTGCTAAGGCATATGACTTTCGGCTGCAATTTTTTGCAAAGAAATGAGACTGCCTAAGGTCATACTCGAAGGAGATGCATTGCAAGTTGTCACCATGGCAAACAAGGCATCTACATATCTAAGTTTTGGTGGTTTACTGATTGAAGATGGTCAAGTGTCTTAAAAACTCTTATTTCATGGTCTGTAGTTCATATAAATAGGAATGCTCATATGGCAGCTCATATTTTGGCAAAAGTTGGTCTTGATCTTGATGAAGACATGTATGTTATGGAAGAAATTCCTCAATGTATTCAATCCACTATTTTAAGTGAGTTGATGTAAGTCTTATGTTATTAATGAAATTAATTTTTCATCTAAAAAAAGAAATATGTCAATTTTTTAAAATTAAAATTTAAACAATATTTATGTGCATGTCACATGATGCTGTACGTACACTGATATTCTTTTTTATAGACAGACTGATCCTTGATCTAGTTTGGGAGATCAAAACTATATGTCCTTTTAAAACAAAGTCTTAACACCAATGAATTAAATCTGATAGTTTTTGTCAAGGATGGGAATTACGTGTTGCTAGCTAATGCATATATGATGGAGAAAAGTTCGCACGGTAAACAAATTCGAGTTTAAAAGTAGCATTAATTTTGATGAAATATTTCCCAAGAGGGATCAAATCTATAATATGAAAAATTGATAAATATTACGAGTAATAAATAGGCATGGCATGTTATATAAATGATATGACTTAATGCAATACGATAGATCTACTTCACAATAAAAGGTGTTTTACAATCTGACATTCTACATGCAGTCATGTCAGTTTATAAATTTATTTTTATAAAATTTTTACCTAGACCACCCTGCATTTAATAATATATATATGGGTGTATTTTGTGGTGAGATATCTGAGAAAATAGTACTAGATCTATATAGGAATCTTACAAAAAAAACTTAAAAAATGATATGGTTTGAGGTGATACGATAGATCCACTTGATAATAAAATGTGTTTTACAATTTGATATATTACATCAACTAGTCATGTTAATTTAATTTGTAAATTTACTTTTATAAAATTTTCATATAGACCAACCATTTCTTTAATTTACAATTTATGAAAAATTAGCTATTCTAGGTATGCATATATATATACATGACCAATTGAGTAGCAAATGATTATCTCCTCAAATGAAAGTAGAAGATGATAATTTCATTAATATTTTACGGTTCAATTGAAATTTTCCATGAATTACCACCCCGTATAAGTTTGTTGTTCTTAAACTTTGTGTGTCTCTGCAATTTAATTATAACTGTCTTTTGCTTTTATTCCTCTCTCGTAGAGGTCTTTCTCCTGTCTCGATATAGGTACGTTTTCCTATTTTTTCTGAAGTGGTTGATAGAGCTCAAGGGGATTTGCAGAGAACGCTACTTGAAAGGACAGGCTTTGGTAATCTACGAATGATGAATGAAGAATTTGAAGAACTATACAGGAAACTCTCTCTCTCTCACACAGAAAAAGAGTGGGAAGAGATTCTAGTGGAACCCAAATCGGCATTACAATCACGATGAGGGGAAAAATGCTTAATTATCTCCCTTCTCACAGATCGGCATTACAACAAAGAAGTACTCAGGATTACAATGAGGAGAGTTTGGAGACCTGTCAAAAAGATATCGTTCAAAGACTTGGGATAAAAACTAATGCTAATAAAGTTTGAAGATGACAGAGACAAAATTTGAGTCAAAAGAGAAGGACCTTGGTCTTTTGATAAGAACCTTATGTTGATGAAAATACTGGAAAGAGACCTATAGATTAATAAAATCAGGATTATTGAAGCCTCTTTTTGGGTAAGATTTTATGATTTACCGTTACATGCTATGAATGAGCGTTAGATTGGAAGTGTTAATGGCACTGAAAATGTTGATATAGAATAGGGTGATGTAGCTTGGGGGAAGTATCTCATGATCAGGGTGAAGCTGGACATAACACAGCCTCTCATGCGGGGCAAGCATATCAATCTTGGAAAGCCTGGCTCCTGAGTGGTCTCATTTGCTTACGAATGACTTTCCAACTTTTTCTATGCCTATGGAAAGTTAGGCCACAACCATAGGGAGTGTACTTTATGGTAGACCCAAAAGGAACCACCGTAGGAAGACAACATGCCATTTGTTCAATGGATGTGCACAGGTGGTGCAATGGGAAAGGGAAGAGAGCATCAAGATCAGAAAGGCAACTTTGATCGGAGTTCCTCACCGGTCATATCATCGAGGTCTGTTTGGAGGAATGCACGATTAACGATTGAAAAACTGTGTGAATCAGATTGCAAATCTGGTTCTGAGGATCCCCGTGACGTGATTGTCAGAGAGGTAAGTGATAAGGAAGGAAAGTTGACCCATGATGAGAAATGGACTATCAGGAAGGAGGGACAAGGGATTTCGAAAAACTCCATGAATGGTAGAATCCCAACAAACACGGAGATGGGAATGAAGGCACCAGTTATGGAAGAGGAGAGTATTGAGGCTGCTAGTTGACTCTAACGGATATGGAAGAGCACGTGCAACAGAAGGACTTGAACTTAAGGCCACTGTGCGATCGTTCTGAGATGATACATAGGGCCCTTAAGGAAGCCCATTAGCCCAACTCATTATGCAAGCAAAGCCCAAACGTGGGAAGAAGTGACAACGTCTTAAAAGAACTACTATACCAAATAACTCCCAGCTGAGGTGAAACTTGAGAGAGAAGAGAAAGGAGCCAAGTCTTGAGGAAACTGACATACAAAGAGGTATGAAAGTCCAAAATATGGGGATTGAGAAAGAGAAAACCATACAAATACGAGTAGTGGAGGCTGGTTCCTAGTCCCACTGAGCGCAATGAAAATTATAAGTTGGAATTTTCATGGGTTTGGGAACCTACATGGAATTCAAGTTCTTCATGACTTAGTTAGGAAGGAAGTTTCCGAGGTACTGTTTTTTCAAGAAACCATATTGTCTGTTAAAAATATGGAATAATTGAGAATCAAAGTGGGTTTTGAGTGCTGCTTGGCAATAGCAAATGAGGGTAGAAGTGGGAGGTTGGCCTTAATGTGGAGAAAAAAAGTCCTAATTACTATAAAAAGCTTCTCCAAGCATCACATAGACGCTATGGTGAATGTAAAGGGGGATTAGAATGAATGACACTTAACATGCATATATGGACATTTTTGCTTATTTTCCCTCTCTTTCTCCCTTTTCCCCCGATAGATTCTTCCATCCTCTTCAGTTTTTCTCTTCCGCCCCCTTCACTTTCTTTTTCCCTTTTTACGCCATGTCCCTCACTTCACAACCACCATGCACCTCTCTCTATAACTGCTCCCTTTCCCTCTCTCTGTGCCTCACTCCCTCACATATTCTCTATTTTTTCTCTCATCTCTCTCTCTCTCTCTTTCTCTCTCTCTCTCACACATTTTCCCCTTGCGTTTTAGGTTTGGTGTTGCACGCTGCCACCTCCTCGATCCTCCTTAGGTCCCGATCGCCGACAAGCTCTTTCGCCTGAATTGGTTGAAGCCAGTAAGCTCCTAGTCTATTTCTCTCTTTCTCTAATTTCTTTCTCTCTTTCATCTCTCTGGTTGTTGTAGTTGTTGTGTACCCACGTTGCCACAGCAATCGAGCCACCTACTGTGATGTTGTAGCAATTCACTGCACCACAAGGCCCACTGCCTCCCCCTTTGTACAGTCTTCCTCTTGGCAAGCCCCTCTCTTGGTCCCTCTCTCGTGTCATCCAAACCAGCTTGGGTTCCCATTGCCAACGCCAATATGTCTCTCATCGTTAATCTCTCTTTCTATCTCTCTCTTAGTGTCCCTCTCTCTTCCAATGTACCTCTCACCGTATCTCTCTCTCTCTCTCTCTTTCTATCCCTCTATTTCTCTATTTATTACCCTACACCAGAGACTGATTTTTTGTTGATCACCTAGTGCACCAACACCACTGCTTTTAGGGTTCTTGCTGACGAGTTTCCTCTCCTGAGTTCGACATCGACATACACACACTCTCTCTCATTTTGTGTTGAACGACGACAAACTACCGCAACACGATTTGGGTTAGTTATAGTCCCATAATTGCACTACTAATGTGTGACTTGTATGTAGGTGTCTCCTAAAAGGTTGTACTGTCTTTGTTTGTGTGTTTGAAATTGTGGAGATTGTGAATACATAATGGGTTGGTGCGTGAAGGTTCTCTTGAATGTAATGTTGGAGATTGAGGAAGGAATTGACTTGTAACTGTGGACTATATGATTGCTTGATATGTTGGGTTGTGGGATGTTTGGGTGTTTGACACATAGGGAGTCTCTAGTTTGTGATGTTGTAGTAGGAGGATACTCAATAATGTGGTTGTTTAGGCTGTTGGTTGACATGTCGGGAGTCTCGAGTTTGTAGCGTTGTGGGCAGAGAAGACTTAATGGAGGATGTTTGGTTATTGGGAATGTCGGATAGACATGTTGGGAGTAAATGCAAATTTGCTTGATAAGTCGAGTGTACATTGTTTTTTAATATGTGGACTGTTTGTACAACATATTGGGAATGAGTTTGTGAACAGTAGTGAGCTTGTAGTAAATGGTTAAGCAAATACGAGGAGGATAGGCTAATTTTTAGGAAGTTGTGAATTTCTTTAAATATTATGATGCATTTATGCATGTTGAATATGTAGTTTGGGTTATTGATTTTCGTTAGTGAATTTCTTTAAATGTTATGTTGGATTTATGAAATCTGAAAGTTGTATACTTGATGATACGAATATGACCTGCATTTGTACAGTATTATGTTGTAATATGACGTTGTATCTGAAAACCTCTGGCGTGACATTATGTTCTGCTTTCTGTTCCGACCTTACCACTAGTGTAAAATAGTGGCCTTTGTTATTGTGTTGGTACCAACATATCTGTTTCTAAGTGCACCCTCTTTGGAAATAAAGTGATTTTCTACATGGTCTTTCTTGTGTACACACTCGAAGCTTCAAGAAAGATAAGGGGTAGAAATTGTTCATACTCTTGCTTTTGGAGTTTGAGCTCCTCGCCTTTTGGGATCTAAATGTTCCTTTCTTCTGCCTACAATTAGTGCTTGTATAGTGCTTGAATAGACAATCCATCTCAAGGATGGTATATATCAAACTAGATTCCTTTTTACTAGGGGTATAAACTCAAACCGGAAAATCGGTTCGGACCGGACCGGTTCAAAACCGGTTCGGACCGGACCGGTTTTGAACCGGTCCGGAACCGGTTTTTAAAATCTAAAAACCGGCCAGTTCCGGTTTCGGGATTTTTTGGACCGGACCGAACCGGACCGGACCGGTTGAGTAAAAAAAATAAAAAATAATATTTTTATATATAAGTTTTATACAAAATATTTTTTTTATATATTAAATATTAATATATATATATAAGTTTTATATATAATGTATAATTATAAATTTTTATGTGAAATTTATATATATAATATATATAATTATATATATTCATATATGAAATAATTTCTTATTATAATTTATAAATTATTACATAAAATTTTAATACTAAATCACTAAAAGTTTATAACTAATACTAATATATAACTTATAACTATATCAATAGTCTAATATTAATACTATTATATAGTCTAATATATTAATAAAAGTATAAAACAGTTTTTCTTAAATTAAATTTTTTTTTAATAAACAAATTTTTAATGACAAATTGTGAAACTTAAATTTTAAAAAAATCGAAAAACCGGACCAGACCGGACCGGACCGGAAACCGGTAAAACTGGAAGTACCGGTTTAGGAGGATAACTGGTGCGTAATCGGTTTTGAAAAATACAAAACCGGTACATACCGGTTCGGTCATAGATTTTATCAAAAACCGGACCAAACCGGACCGGTTACACTCTTACTTTTGACTAACACTAATTTGGTAGGGATTTTTCTTGTTTACCAAGATGGGGCAATCCTTTACTACCTATCTACAAAGTGTTGTGTTCTCTACAGAAATTGATATTATCTTACTCATTTATATAATTGATATATATGAGTTTTTTGCACCAGAATTAAATAATACACATGAAATGTCGCCCAAACGTATGATAACTAGTCTAGAAAAGCTATGAAGCCTAAGAAATAACACGAGACCTATAAGTTATCCTTGTTGATAAACAAAATAACACTATTAATTAATCATCGATCAATCAAGTTCGTGTCAGGTTGACTCAAGCCAAACTATGTTCAACCCAAATCATTATATTATGTGTCGAGTTGTATTAAAAATATGTAATACTAGAGAGAAGCCACTATAGCAGTACACACTTTGCACTCACTGCATGACTGCTTCTAGTTGATTGTTCCCAACACTCACTTGGGGAGATGTGTGGTCTAGATGATGCCACATCATGTGTGTAAAATAGATGCTCTCAATAGTAGTTTCTATCTATATTTATTCATTAAAAATCTCTAACCCTAGTTATGTGAGCTTCTTTAGTGTATGACAATGTGAAGAATTTATATGGAAATTATCAATATCTAAACTTATGGGACTGGTACTTTTAGTGAACCCATGAAAAAGGTTGTATTGCAAATGCTTATCAAATGTGATCAAAGGAAAGTTGATCCTAAAGGTTGGATCGCAAAAAAAAATCAGATGTTTAATCTTAATGTTGTTATTTTGTGTCAGCTTCTTGTAAAGTTGGTTGGTCATGTAAAAAATTACTAACCCTAGTTATGTGAGCTTCTAATTTAGTGTACCCTATGACAAAGCTGGTTGCATTGCAAATGTCTATCAAGTGCGATCAAAGTAAAGTTGATTCCAAAGGTTGGATCACACACAATCATCCATTGTCAAAATGGTATGCCAACAAGTGAAATGGCTTGGAGAATGTCAAACGAACGCTTCCTAGAAAGCTTCCATTTGAGAGTACCAAGTGTTACTATTTCTCATAGAACATTTTGAATGATTTCTTATGTAAAAATTGCATGTTCACAAAAGGATTATGCGGCTCATGATGTACACTATTTTTATCATCTTCAGTTGTTGTTGAGATGTCAAACTTTATACCCCTAACATTTTATCATCGCAACCTGTATAGCATATTAAAGATGATAACACCAAGAGGTAACCTACTTCATTTAACTAATTAACCAAGTCCATGTGTAACACCCGGGCCAGCCAAGCCACTTCACAAAAATTTTTGAGTTTTAGTTAAAATCATTTGGGATTTCGAGTAAAATTTTAGAAGAGAGTTTGAGCCTAAGATATATTTGGCGGTGTATAATTTTTCTATAAATTTGATAATCAGGTTTCAAAGTCTTTAATGGATCAAGTGGATGTTCATCAAAAATTTTATGGAATAATTATATTTATTTTAGGTTGATTAGAGATCCAAAACCTTATGATTAAAACCATGCAATAATCTCGTTAAGAGCCCAGCCGTGAGATCGGGTCCAGAATTCATTGCACGGTGTCAAGCCATTTTTATTTCATGCGCGTTCATCCCTCCCTTTTTAATTAGGTTTGTTCTACTTTCTACTTATAGCTTATATATAAGTTTTAACTTTTCTCAACCCTAGACTTTTGCCGCTGCTCTTCCTCTTCACGCTCTTAGCCTTCCATACTCATCTGAACCTCCACCCCCAACCTCAGTGCAAACCACAACCTCTTCTCAGAAACACACCAAACCGTAAGGCTCGGTTTGCTTCTAGTAAAACTGCCACCCGCAAAACCTATTCACGTGCCGCAACTCCACCAAACCCCGTCCGCGCCAGTAACACAGCCTCTCTCGGTCCACCACTTCAGCCGTGTGCCACCACCCACTTTAAGCAAACCACCACCCCAGTTCATACTTTCAAAAAGCAGAACATCATACACCTGTTTTCTCAATCGAAACAGAGAGTCCTTGCCACTGGACAACCACACCTCGCGAGCCACCAAGCTGTCGCCACCGTGGAAGAGCCACCCACACGCACGGACATAAGGGCCTCGAAAATCCTCTGTTTTAGTTGCCTAAAACAGAGCAGTGTCCAAGCTGCTGCAGTCACGCTCCACCGAGAGCTTCACCGAGCTGTGCCTCCCCAGAAACTGCCGGCGAGGACTTCCCATCACCCCGGTCCGCCGCACGCTGCCTCAGTTTTCCCTTGGTAAGCTCGCGCCACTTCCGGTTGAGGGTCCTTCCCTTTCGGTCTCTCCTTCATTCTCTCACCGTCCCACTCTCTCTCTCTCGGTTTCAGCTCTCTCTCCCCCTCTTCCCGTGCGACGCCGTCGAGGAAAGGCACCACCACCTATGTCCAGCGTCTGTCGCACTCCCACGGTGTTGTTGCCTCAAGTTTCTTTCTCATGAGTATGTCCCTACCGTCACTCGCATTTTTGTCTCTTCTGATTTTAGTTTTTGCTGTTAATAACAGTTACTTAAAAAGGAAATGGTGGTGGTCTCGAGTAACTGGTAGGAGAAGAATGTTTTTACCGTTTCGCCCTTTTGTTTAAAACATCAACTAAGTTGGTTTTTTTTTTTTAACTGAAATGTGTTTCGGATGAAGGGTAGTTATCTATTTATGTATTTTGTTGTTATGTTAAAATGAGTTTTGGGTTTAAGTCTCATAAAACATTATTTTTGTGTAGAAAATATTTCAACAATATTGTTAACAAAAACTCTAATTTTTTTAGAGAGGAGTTTTGCATGGCGTATTTTATAAGACTTTTAAAGTAGTCTAAATATTCTATTAATTTATAATATATTGTTGGTACTTTAGATATTTTTTTGAAGATTACTCTTTATTGAGTTCCACAAATGCCTAAATATTTGCTCGATTAAA
Organism: Juglans mandshurica; assembly: GCA_022457165.1. Lineage (NCBI taxonomy): Eukaryota > Viridiplantae > Streptophyta > Magnoliopsida > Fagales > Juglandaceae > Juglans > Juglans mandshurica. Next base: position 39,543,820 of record CM039619.1, read on the forward strand.
TCTCTTATTCGGTACGAATTCGACTAAGTGGATATTGGTGGTTTTAGATAATGGTGGTATTATAGGAATTATTAGAATTCTAGGTTTTGAGGATTTAAAATAGGTTCTTAGGTTCAAATATCGAAATACATGATTGATTGAAAATTTACAAAATTTGCGTGATTTTTATAGGTGACGATTAATATTTATTCGGCTTCGTTGAGGAATTTGAAAGATTAAAGAATCCAGGTAAACGGAGTCCCTATGCTGGATTTGCATAAAAATAAAATAGACTGAGGTTGATTTTTAAAAATATGCATGTTTTGTTATGAAAAGAGATTTGAAATACCTCAGTTAATTTTTTTTGCATTACTCGTGAGATTCTATTTAAAAATAAAGTATTTTCTGGCATGACTAGTGTAGACATGATTTATTTTGCATTTTGTTTCTGAACTGTGCAAAAGAGAGCGAATATAAAAGTTTATGCATAAAATTATGTTTTGTGACTTTCTAAAAACTCTTTTCTGTTCTAAATATGTTCTGTACTCTGATATGATATGATTTCTGAAAACTCTGTTATGTTCTAAAAACGTTCTGTACCCTGATATAATGAAATTTCTAAAAGCTTTTGGCATGACATTCTGAATCGGGATGTGGTTTGTGGATGGTGACTTATTTGACCTACCACGGGTGCTAATACTGGCTTCTGTTTGGGTTGGTACCAACTATTCTGTTTCTAGTGCACCCACTTTGGAAACAAAGTGATTTTCTGGTGGTCTTTCCTGTGTGCACACTCGGGGCTCCGAGAATAAATAAGGGGAAGATTCACATTCTGTTTCTGCTCGGTTCGCTACCGGGGTTTACACAACCCTACCACGGGAGTTAAACATGGCATCTGATGCGATATGATGCTCTGGTACGATGGTGGTCAGTTATGCTATGCCAAAAGAATTTGAATAAGAATATTTTTGAACTTTCGTTCTGATATTTTTATAACATGTTCTGACTCTGCATTCTGAAAATAAAAAGTGTTTTGTTCTGCATTATGAAATCTGTAAATGCTCATGTTTGCATACTAGTATATGTTCTCTGCTTACTGAGTTGTTGATAACTCACCCTCGATCTCCATAATATGTTTCAGATAATTTTGATGCAACAGCTGGAAATCAGGGATAGGAAATACTTGCAAATTTTGTGGATCATAGAAGACTATGTGCCCTAGGGTACAATGACTTTTGGAGAGTCTTTTGGTAGCGTTGATATTTTATGTGGCTTTGGTATGTTGAGGATTGGATATTTTTAGTCCTTGTGGAAAAGTTTATCTATATCAATGAGACACCACTGATGTGCCCTTATGTAGGAACATGGATATTTGTATTGAACAAATAGGTTAATGTGTTATGGAGATTCCGGTTTATTTTAAAAGTATTATTTGGAAATTATTTTTAGGTGATATGAGTTAACTCTCCGGACCTTCGGGGCCGGGGCGTTACACCATGCCTACCATATGAATGGTACGTGCATGTTTTCAAAGGATCTTCTACACGTACAATTTCTCTTTTGGAGAATGCCCTACATATTCTTTTTTCTTTTTTCCTATTGAAACAGAAAATAAAAGTTCACTTTAGATTTTGAACAAGATCAATTTTAGAACTAAGACAGGAAAAGAAATAGACACATGAAATAATTTATAGGGCATGCATTTAGCACTATCTTGAGTAAATTAGCACAAAGATCAGAACATTAATATAATTATAGAGTCAACTTTATGTTCGCTCTAGGCTCAAGGTTTGAGTGAGGATTTTATGAGCTTAGTCTCCAGTTTTGAATTATCAAGGAATCTTCTTTTTAGATTTTTCATTTTTTTTTTCCATAGGATTTCTAATGCAGAGTGCATGGCTATCAAAGGCAAAAAGAGCTTAGAGGACAAGAATGATTTATAAAGAGGAGAAAATTATAGAAGAATAGTAAAATCATAGTTCACTCGAGACTCACTGATATTTGGTTAGGGAATCAAGAAACAAGACTTTGCTAAATGTTCGCTACATGTTCTGAATGTTGCGTCAATTTGTATTAGAGCCAGATGCATTACTAGCACTAAAAGCTTGATTCAATTTTCTGGCATGGCTAGTCGAGAACATGTGTAAGCTTTTGATTTGCTAACACGTCATGTTTGTCACATGAAAAAAATGTTTCGTTAGCATTTTTTTTATAGGAAATAGACTTCATTTCATCCATGAAGGAAGTTACAGCTGTGACTAATCAATACAGAGAAAAACTCTGAATACAAGCCAAACTACACATCCATTGTACACCTCCCCGCACACAAATTTCTTTGCGATGGGCATTGTCTAAACTTCTAGAAACTCTCATAAGAGAGTATCACTCTATGTAGAAAATAGAGATAAAAACCATCCCCACCTCCAAAAGAGGAGGAGGGTATCCCAAACCACCCCATCCTCCAAGAAGGAGGGGTATCCAAACCACCCCATCCTCCAAAAAGGGGAGGGGTATCCAACGATCCTGCTATGAACATAAGTCTAATAGTCTATTTCTTTTATCCATCCCATCCTCCAAAAGAGAAGGGGTATCCAACCAAAACTACTATGGACATTAGTCCAATAGCCTATTAATTGTAGATGAACAAGAGTTATTAATTGCGATTTGTAAAAATTTTAGATATCAATATTGTGAATGTCAAAACCAAGTTGCAATTTGCAAACCGGCGAAACAAGTATTGAATTTGTAAATTACTCGTGTATTTTGCTTCCAATCCTTTTAAGAATTAATCTCCTTGTAAGTATCATGTTTTTAAGGAAGTGAATTTTATTATATATCTTTTCTATCTTTTATATTTATTCATGCATATGGTCGGTTATTATGATTATTACGATTATTAGCAAGTATGGACAAAAATGTTTTTAAAACACAACAAAAATTTGCGACATTCTTGATTCTTCCACTTCGACAAATTATAAGAGAATTCTTTATTTAAGATGGTCAACCATTAGAAGATGTTGTTAATACTTTAATATTTGTATTAACCAAGTATTTGGTTGGTGATCCTATTCAATTTAAAAAAAGAACTAGTGATTTGTTAATTAATTTAAGATGTTTGTTTCTATTACTCATAATTGGTATTTGAGACCCTTCAAAACATTCTCATATTAATATATTAAGTAAGACAGACTCACCTGTATTATCTAATTCTGAAATCAGTAATATTGAAAATCAATTTAAAAATTTAGAGTTGCAAATAAATAAGATTAAAGGAGATCATGTTTATAGTTTTTCGACTGGGGATTCTAAATATCATGTTTCTATTACTCGTAATTAGTATATGAGACCCTTCAAAACAACCTCATATTAATGTATTAAGTAAGACATGAGACTCGCTTTTATTATCTGATTCTGAAATTAGTAATATTGAAAACCAATTTAAAAATTTAGATTTACAAATAAATAAGATTAGAGGAGATCATGTTAATAGTTTTTTGGCTAGGGATTCTAAACATCATGTTGGAGAAGAACAATTATTAATATAGGGTTGCTCTCATGTATATGGTTGGTTATACCACGTATTGTTATTATTGTTAAGCTATTATTAATATATATTATATTAGTAAACTATATAGTATATAGTAACTATAGTGTGTATATATATATATATATATTATATTAGTATATACTATATCCATATCAAGAGACGACAAAATGATGGGTTAAACTTAGGAACATGATTTATAAAGCTCAAGGGTGCACGTCCTTTGAAAATAGAAGGGATTACACTAAGTTCTTCTTCTCTCAACTGCTTTCCGTTTCTAGAAAGCGAGTGAGGTGAAGCCGTTAGTCATCTTCCTCTTTGGAGGAATGGAGGATTTCTTTGCTTGCAATTGTGAGCAGAGTAATGTGATGGAGGATATGGAGGAGGTCTGGAGGAGGTTGAAGTTGAATGACGAAGAGGAGATTTCGATTGAAGTTCAGACGAATACGATAGGGTTGACAAAAGCAAAGGGCAAAATGAGTTTGGTTGGGAAGGTGTTATCGGATCGCAGGATTGGAAGGGAGGTAGTCAGATTAATGATGGGGAAGGTGTGGAAGGTAGGAAAACCACTCGAATTTCATGACATTGGGAGCAATTGTTTTGTCATTACGTTCATAAATCGCGGAGATAAGATGAGAGTTTTTAGTGATTGTCCATGGTTGTTTGACAACCATCTGTTTGTTCTAAAGGATTTTGATGGGGAAATGCAACCTAATAAGATTGACTTTGATCATGCATGTCTCTAGATATAGATGTTGAATTTACCTCTGAGTTACATGAACAAGGAAATGGGAGAGTTAATCTGGAGACCAATGGGGGAGGTGATGGAGGTAGATGTACAGGAAGATGGCTTGGCTTGGGGAAGGTGCTTAAGGGTGAGGGTGGAGTGCGATCTTAAAAGGCCTCTAGCCCGAAGAGAACTATTGTTGTGGATGGGAAGACTAGTTGGGTGCCATTCCAATATGAGAAGTTGCCTAGACTGTGTTTCAATTGTGGGAGGATTGTTCATGATAAGGAGGGTTGTAAGGAGAGGGATGGGAACTCGGATCAGTATGGTGTTTGGTTGAGAGCTTTACCTCAAATTAAGAAAGGTTCTACTAGAAGCAAAGATCAGAGAGGGGTGATCATAATGAGCAAAGATCAAGATCTAATAAAATGGAGAAGGGAGTAAAGTCACAAGGGGGAGGGATGGAGGATGTGATAGGGAAAGAAATGGAGGAGTCGAATGAAGGATTGAAAGTTCAACCTCAAGTGATGCTGTCTGTGGTGAATGAGGAGAGGTAAGATACTTATGCAGAAGGGAAGGAGATCCATAATGTTGAGGTTGAAAGTAAATTGCAGATGGAAGGGAGGAGTTCTAATATTGAGGTACAGATACAAGAGAATAAAAGATCTTCAAGGTGGAAGAGAAGGGCTCGGGCTAGGCCTGAACCAGGTAAGATTGCTAGTTCAATTACTGCTTTAAAAAGAAGCTTTAAACATGGGGAGGAAGGTGGTGAAGTGATGATGGAAGAGAAGAGGATGAGAGACAGTGCATGGTCTGTTTTGATGACAGGCTAGGGGTGGTGGGCAGCCACCACCTGGCATTATGAATCTTTTATGTTGGAACTGCCTAGGGCTTGTCAACCCTCGGATAGTTCAGGACCTTAGCCTTTTGGTTAAGGTTGTTTGTAAAACAAAAACTAGATCTCATAAAATTGATGGTTTACAGAGGAGATTGGGTATAGAGGGTGGTCTGGTGGTGGATTCTATGGGGAGGAAAGGTGGTCTAGTGTTGTTCTGGAAAGAGGAGAGAGGAGTTAAAGTGATTAATTACTCGAGTTGGCATATTATTGTGCTTGTAAAAGGTGATAGGAGGGATAGAGAGTGGACTTTTACTGGATTCTATGGGCATCCTGTTGCCGGAAAGAGATATCTATCTTGGAAATTGTTGAGGAAGTTGAAGCCATTAAATGATTCAGCTTGGTGTGTAGGGGGAGAGTTCAATGAAATTTTGTGGCAAGAGGAGAAGATGGGTGGTAAGAGGAGGGCTGAGAGTCAAATTAACCTGTTTAGAGAGGTGTTAGAGGATTGTGGTTTAGGGGATATTGGCTGCTGTGGGAAGGGATTTACCCGGTCAAGGAAGCATAGTGATCAGTCCTTCACAAAATAGAGGCTTGATAGGTATGTGGTGAATGATAGATGGAGGTCTATGTTTAAGGAAAGGAAGGTTGAGGCCTTGATTGGTAGGTGTTCAAACCACTTACCCATATTACTCTCAGTGAGCAAAGAAGGATGGGAAGATAATTCCCATTTAGGTTTGAGGCTTGTTGGATAAAATAGGAAGAATGTGAAGAGGTGATAAAAAGAGGTTGGGAGATGGGACAATCAAGAGTAGAACCTTTTTCAGAAAATTCAGTCTAGACTCAAGATTTGCAGTGGTTCACTAACTACATGTTTTAAAGGGAGAGATAAGGAGAGAGGAAGGGAGATTGTACAAATTTTTGAGAAGTTCAAGAATATTCAAGAAAAGTTAAGTCGGCACAACATGGAGGAATTGAAAGCACTACAAGAGAGGGTGGGATGTCTACTGGAACAGGAAGATGTTAAATGGAAGTAGCGTGTAAAGAAGAACTGGTACAACTTGGGTGATAAAAATACTAGATTCTAACATGAGTGTGCAAATCAGAGGGAAAAAAGAAACAAGATTGTGGCTATTAAAGATGGTCAGGGTGTATTGAAGGAAAATGAGGAAGGTATTGCTACTACTTTCAAAGATCATTTTACTGAGATTTATGCTAGTTCTAATCCCTCTGTTGAAGCTATTCAGGAGTGTATTGGGTCTGTGGAACCGAAGGTAACAGAATCTATGAATGATTTTCTGGAGAAAGATTTTCAAAAGGAGGAGGTTGAGGAGGCTTTGAGAATGATGGGAGCATTGAAGGCCCCGGGACCTGATGGTTATGGGGCATGTTTCTTTCAATCTTTTTGCCATGTGGTAGAAGATGATTTTTGCAGTGTAGTGTTGGGTTTCCTGAATGGTGGCAGTTTGCTTAATGCTATCAATAAAACTTTTATAGCTCTAATTCCTAAAGTAAATGAGCCTAGCAGTGTGAATGAGTTCAGGCCTATTAGTCTTTGCAATGTTTTCTATAAAATCATTGCAAAGACTCTTGCAAATAGGCTTAAGAAGGTGTTGGATGATATTATTTCAAAATGCCAGAGTGCATTTATTCCTGGGAGGTTCATTTTAGACAATTTCATAGCTGCTTATGAGATGTTGCACTCGATGAAATGCAGGCAAAGAGGGAGAGTTGGAAGTATGGAAGTTAAACTAGATATTTCAAAGGCCTATGATAAGGTGGAATGGGGGCTTTTGGAGGCTGTAATGAAGAAGATGGGTTTTGGAGAAAGGTGGACTGGACTGATTATGAAGTGCATTTCTTCAGTCTCATATGATATTCTTGTAAATGGTAAACCAGGTGATTTTACAAATTCGACAAGAGGATTAAGACAAGGAGATCCATTATGTCCTTATCTGTTCCTGATCTGTGCTGAGGGGCTAAGTGTTTTGCTTGAGCAAACCAAAGAAAGAGGTGAAGTAAAGGGAGTTGATGTGGCTCAAGGGGGGATGAAATTGACTCATCTGTTATTTGCAGATGATTGCTTAATATTTGGGAAAGCTTCATGGAAGGAATGGAAGAAAATCAGTGGGATTTTGGAGGTGTATGAGAAGGCATCGGGGCAGTGTTTGAATAAGCACAAAACAACTATTATGTTTAGTCCTACAGTTGGTGCTAAGGTAAGGGCAGACATCATCAAGGATTGTGGAGCTAGCAAAATAATTGTGAGAAGTATATTGGTTTGCCAATCATGGTTGGCATGTCAAAATACCAATCATTCAGCAGCATTAAGGATCGAGTTTAGCAGAAATTGAGTAATTGGAAAAACCAATTTTTGTCTCCATCAGGAAAAGAAGTGCTTTTAAAGACAGTTATTCAAGCTATTCCAATATATTATATGAGTGTTTTCAAATTGCCAAAGAAGTTATGTCAGGAGATTGCATCTCATATGGCCAAGTTATGGTGGGGCTTTAAGCATAAGGACAATAAAATTCAGTGGAGGAGTTGGGCAAAAATGGGAGTCTCTAAAGTTGAGGGGGGTTTGGGTTTTAGAGAGTTGGAAGCTTTCAATAAAGCTCTTCTGGCTAAGCAGTGTTGGAGGGTGGTGATGAACCCTCAATCTATGGCTGCAATGATACTAAAGGATAAATATTTTAAAAGATCTGAAATGTTGCATGCTTCTTTGGGTTTTAAACCTTTTGCTATATCGAGGAGCTTGTGGGATTCAATGGGATTATTGAAAGATGGTTTGGTATGGAGGGTGGGGAATGGGAAGACTATAAAGATTTGGAAGGACAGGTGGATTTCTAAGGCTGTAACTTTCAAGATACAATCTTCTGTGAATCTGTTACATGCTGAGGCAAGAGTGGAGGAGCTGTTTGCAATTGATGGAGGATGGAATGAGGAGTTAGTGAATCAAGTTTTTAATGAAGATGAAGGATGAAGCTGCTATAGTATATAGGCTACCTGTTAGCTTTTCAGGATTCCCTGATAAATAGATATGGGCTCATTCGAAGAGTGGTTTGTATAGTGTTAAAAGTGCTTATCATGCTGATATGAAGAGGAGAAGAAGGGTGAATGGGGATGTGTCAGAAGAAGCTAAGGAGGCTTGGAGAAAGCTATGGAATCTGAACATTCTAGGGGTTGCAAAGGTATTTGTGTGGAAGGCTATTACTAATTGTCTACCAACAAAGAGGAACTTAATGAGAAGGAAAGTTCTAAAAGAGGCTTTATGCCCAGTCTGTAAGAGGATAGATGAGTCTGTTTGCCATGCGTTGTGGAGTTGTTGTGGAGCAAGTGATGTGTGGGCTTGTGAAAGAAGTCCAGTGCAGAAATGGCCTAGCTGTGAAAGAGATATGCTTGATCTCTGGTCAAAATGGAGTACAAAACTAGCTCAAGATTAGCTGGAAATAATGGCTGTGATTCTGAGAAGAGTGTGGCTAAGAAGGAATGGGGTGGTATTTGAAAATAGTTTTGAGGATCCTTCTGCTGTTTTTAATCAAGTTGTTGAGTGCTTGCTTGACTTTCAGCAAGCTCAGATTGGAAAGGGCACTAGTCAGAGATATGGATTTCAAACTAGTAGAACTATTAGATGGAAATCACCTGTGGGGGAGACTGTTAAAGTTAATTGGGATGCAGTATGGAAGATAAATGAATATAGATGTGGGATTGGGGTTGTAATTAGGGACGGCTGTGGAGAAGTACTGACCTCACTGTGTTGTCCAAAACAAAATGTTGCTGATCCTGCTGTGGCTGAAATATATGCACTTTGGTGGGCAATGAAGCTTTGTGAAGAATTAAATTTCAGTATGGTGCAACTGGAGGGAGATGCTTTATTTGTGGTTCAAGCCGTGAATAATAATGCAGCTTCATGGGAGTGGAATGGCCAACTGATAGATGGATTGAAGATTGTTTTGAAGAACATAATGCATTGGGTAGTCTTGCATGTGAATAGAGCTTGTAATAGTGTTGCACATATCCTTGCTAAAAGTGCTTTACATGTAAATGAAGAGATAGTGTGGATGGAGGACTATCCTCAAGAGATTAGAGAATCGGTAGAAGTTGATAAAGTTTGTAACTCAACTGATTCATGAATACAACATACAGATTTACTGATTCAAAAAAACAAAAAAGGGATTACACTAGATTTGCAAGCCTTAGAAGCTTGTATCTAGTATTACTTTATTATTATTATTTCTAGGTTGTTTGCAAAATTAGTATCTATGTTTTCACATTTTTGCAATTTGAGATTCTGATTTTCAATTTTTAAAACATTGATAGAAACTTGTAATTCAATACTTACATTAAATTTATAGTTAAAAAGTAAACGGCGTGATTGACAAGTTGTGTCCGTATGCCATGTATCAATCTCTGATTGGCAGACATTGATATTGATGCTGTGTCAGCAAATCAAAGAGGCATGTTGTTAATTATTTAATAGAAAATTGCCCAAAATATCAGTATGAGAGTTTCTTATAGTTTATGTATCAATTTTTTTAAAGTTAAAAAATTGATATAACAAATTGTAAAAACGTAAACAGTTAAATACTAATTTTACAATTAACCCTGACTATTAGGGAAGTAAAAAAAAAATTGAAAAATCGGTCGAACTGGACCGAACTAGTGATTTCGATCTGGTACAATACTAGTTCTTAATAGTATAAATCAGTCCTAAATTGATGCAGTACCGATTTTTATATTTTGAAAACTGATTTAAACCGATCCGGACCGGTATATATATTTATAATTTTTTATATTATATTATATGTCAAATTTTTAATTAATATAACATGAGATTCTAATCTTATTATTCAAGTCTATTAATCTTATAATATAAAATTAATCTTATAATTTTTAATATAACATATAAATATTAATTTTATAAAATTAATATAACATAAAATTTTAATCTTAAACGTAAACATTAATATTAAGTTATTAATATAAACTTACTGTTAATATATATATATATATATATATCAATGATAATACATTTTTGGCATAATAAATTATAATATATATTCTTTCTGGAAATATATTTCTACACATTTGATCATATATACTCATATAAAAAGTCTATAACTTATATAGACTATAGTTAAATTCTATAGTACTATACTAGTATGTGTTAATTATAATAAAATAATGTACTTATACTATAATATAAATAGATTAATAGTTTAGTATATATAAACATTATATTATTATTAAAATAAATAATCTGTAAAATTGGAAAAACCGAACTAGATCGAATCGAAATCGAAAAAATCGAAAGTTCTGGTTCCGGTAGTAAATCGGTCTTGTATCGGTTCTTAAATTTTTAAAATCAGTGTATACTTCGGTTCTAAAAAACCGTACAAAACTATACCAGTTACACCCCTACTAACTATTAGAAAACAACTTAGAACACCTGTTTTGAGTCTATGACCATAGAGCAACCATGTTCTTAGATAAAATTATCATGATTTTATTATAATAGTTCTATTTTAAAAGATGACCGAAAAGAATTGTGATAAAGGTGGTGGAAGGATTGGCCTACGGGCCATCTGCTCATCTATGGGGAGACTTGAGAGTGCGGCCTATGGTAACCAAAAGTGGAAGACGACAATTGAGAGAGCACGGTGACTACAATGACAAATGGCAATGGAGAATGGAAGATGACACTTGAGATAGCGGCTTACAACAGCGACGATAACAACAACTAGCGACGGAGAGTTGAAGACGACACTTGAAAGAACGGCCTATGGCAACAGTGACTTGATCAGAGATGGCGATGGAAACTAGTAGAGTACTGAGATGAGAGATAAAGAGATAGTCGATGCAGAAATAGAGCCGAGAGAGTTAGAGAGGGGAAGCAAATCGTCAAGGGGGAGGGAAGAACTCTAACTAGGAACAAAAATAATGTCATTTAGGGAGTTTTAAAAAACTCAAAACGGTGTCGTTTAATATAACTTTTTTTTTTTTAATATATATATATATATATAGGACAATACTACTCTGCCCCCAATACATACCTCTGGGCATGACTGCTAGGCATTCTGTCTTCTTTTTTAACATTATTTAAACATTTAAAAACACACAAATTCATTGTAATAACTTTTAAAAAAAATTTAAAAATAAAATAAAATATACTAGCGATCAAACCCAGGGACAAACCTTGGGGACAAAGTAGCATTTTCCATTTCTAAATTCTAAGAAGTTAAGAACACTTCTGCCCAATAGTCAAACTCCAAGCCTGTGTTATTACTGACAAAAGACACTATTCCTGAACGAGAAATGATAGATCTAGTAGGAATGCCTAGTGTGTATTTGCATTCGGCTGGCCGCACTCCAGCTAGGGACTTGCATAGCATGGGCATGGAGCCTACCCGCACCAAGAAGGCAGGCAGGCGGTTTGGATCAATGTTTTGAATACCGTACCGGATGGCGTACTGGTCAAGGCACTAGAACGAAATATTTCGATACCGGTATCGTTTCGTATACCGTTTCGGGATAATCGATATATGAATAAATTATATATATAAATATATATAAAAATTATATTCCAAAATAATAGTCTATATACGAATAAATTATATATAAATACCTATATATATAAATTATATATAGTCTAATCTAAATTGGGGGTCAAAAAAATAAGCTTGTAGTTTGGAAAAATGAAAAAAAAAGTAAAGGCCAAAATACAGGCCGGTACGAAACACATATGATACATGTACTGGCCACTGGGCCGGTACAGTACGAAATTAAAAACACTGGTTTGGATAGAAAAAAGAAAGAAAGCGGGTGCCAAGTGTGGATGCCCACCCACTCAAGATACACCCACCCGCATGCATATAATATAGGAAAATGCTAGCTTGCCTCATGTTTTTGTCTCTAGACTTGATCGCTCATGCATTTTAATTTTTTCCTTAATGGTTAGGAAAGTGACTACTAGTGTATTTTTATAATTTTTTTTAAAATGTTTAAAGATCTTTCCAAAATGTATGAAAGAAACAAAAAAAAATAAGTGCAAATGCATTAGGGAGAACGCCTAGCGATATTTGCTGGGCGGCCGAGTAGCAAAATCCTAAAATATATATGGAAAATTCTAATTAGCTTCCTCAAGTATACAACTCAAACTTACGAGTGTATTTCGTTTCTAAATGTAGCCTTAGTTTTGCTACCATTGGATTCCTTGGAGGACTTGCTCTGTTTCATGTCTACCTAATTGCTATAAACCAGGTTTGTTTGGTTTAAGCCAAATTTACTTTAGTGGAAATGATCAACATATCATGAATTATTTCATGGTTAAAAAAAAAAGCTATAGCCAAATTTGTTGGAAGATATTTTTTTGTATATCGTTTTTTTCTCAATCTTTTTTACAAGTAATTTAAAATTGGACATAATTTTTCTCTATTCTTTTATATTTTGAATTAATGTCAATTTTAGTTTGATTTATAAATTTGGTTTAATTTAAAATGAGACATATTAGGTCACATTCTATATGAGGAGATATTATAAATATTAAATGATAAGAGTATATCAAGAGGATATCGCTGATATACTTGGCAAACAGATATGGGAGATCATTAAAGATCCTTCATCCTTAGTGGCTCGGATATATAAAACTAAATACTTCAAGGATGGTCAGTTTGTTAATGCTAAACTAAGGGTTTGCCCTTCTCAAATATGGAGAGGCTTATGGTCAGTCTTGGACCTCGTTAAGAGAGGTATGGTTTGGAGAGTGGGAAATGAGAAAAGTATTAAGGTGTGGAAGACAAATGGCTACAAAGTCCCTCTACTTTTCAAGTACAAACAGTGCCTAATAGAATTGATTCTGAGGCCACAGTTTCTATGCTCATAGATGAAGAGAGACAGGTTTGGAAGAAAGAGATGATTGACGAGGTGTTTAAACAAGGTGAAGCTAGATTAATTTGTAGTATTCCTATCAGCTCAAGAAATGCAGAGGACAAACTGGAGATTTTCAAACAAGGGTGTCTTTTTAGTGAAGAGTGCCTATTTCTCTGATTTAGGTAATAAAAAAAAAAAAAAGAACCATGGAGAGTCTTCAAGTGCAACCTAAGATAAGGTTCAATGGTATAGAATCTGGAAACTTAGTGTTATTGGAAAGGTGAAACAATTTATGCGGAAATTTTTAAATAACCTATTACCTACCAGACTTAATCTTGCTAAGAAAAAAATTTTAGATTCTTCTCAGTGTTCGATCCCGAAAACCTAAACCACCATTGGTTTTGGAATCACCAAGTCTAGTCCAACTTCTCCAATGAATCCCTCTTCCTTTTTTTTTGTGACTCCACCAAAATTTAGCAAGTAAAAATTCAATCTCCTTTAACAAAGTCCCAGGAAGTCTAAAAACACTCATTGTATAGGCAGGAATTGCTTGCAAAACACTTTTAATCAAAATTTCCTTACCTGTTGTAGATAGAAATGAAGTCTTCCAACTGTTTATCCTCCTCCAAATTTTCTCCTTTAAGCTCCTAAAGGTATTGTATTTTGACCTTCCCACCACAATTGAAAGGCCCAAATATTTATTATAGTTATTACAAGAGACACCATGAGCATGTTGATTAATGAATTCCTTTGCTGCAGTACTGGTATTTGAGCTGAATAAGATAAAGGTCTTCTGTTTATTAATAGTTTGCCCAGATGCTAGCTCATATTGTTGTAAGATGCACATAAAATTAAACCAATCCTCAATTCTTGTGCTGCAAAACACTACACAATCGTCAGTAAATAAAATGTGATTGATCCTTATGCCTCCCCTAGTTACTGCTACACCTTTAATCCTTCTATTCAATTCAGCTTGTTGCAGCAGAGAAGAAAGCTCTTCAGCACATAACAAGAATAAATATGGGGATAGAGGGTCCCCCTGTCTCAAACATCTAGAAGGTATAATAGTATCCCCTGGAGTCCCATTAACCAAGACTGAATAGCTGACAGATTTAATACAGGCCATTAAAAGGCTAATCCATCTCTCACTGAACCCCAATTTCCTTAACATGGCCTCTAAGAAACCCTATTCCACCCTATCGTATGCTTTAGACATATAAAGCTTTATAGCCATATTGCCTAACTTGCCATCTGTTTAGACTTCATAGAGTGAAGCACTTCATACGCCACCATAATATTATCAGTGATTAATCTTCCTGGAATGAATGCACTTTGGTTCCAGGAAATGATTTTTGTTAACACCTGCTTTAAACTATTAGCAAGAACTTTAGAAATCAACTTATATAGGACATTACATAAGTTGATTGGTCTAAATTGATGCATGTAGGTAGGGGAATTAACTTTAGGCACAAGTACAATGAAGGTATGATTTAAACCCAGCAGAAGGAGATGTGTGTGTTGGGGGTATGGAGATAGCCCTGTTAAGAAATGGAGTGGGAGTTATGCTGATTTCCCAAGTTTGTGGTCTGATTTTCTTGATAGATTCGATAGTGATAGGTTGGAGTTGATCTCTGATATTTGTTACAAACTCTGAACTAGAAGGAATCAATTTATTTTTGACAACCAGTTCACCGGTCCATCAATGGTGCTAAAGTCAGCAGCTTCTGATATAGAAATGTTCAAAGAGGCAAGAACTGCTGCAAGTATACAGGAAGATAATGGTTTTTCAAATCAGGCCGCAAGGCCTTCATGTGGTGCTAGAAGAGAATGGAAGGCTCCTACTCTAGGTTGGATGAAAGTGAATCTAGATGCAGGTTTTGATAAGGTCCAACAGAATATGGGCATTGGTATAGTCATTAGAGATTTATCAAGTGATGTACAAGTGATGCTTGCGGCTACCAGATCCTTTGTTCCCACTGCATACCTAGCTGAGTGCTATGCTCTTCTAAGGGCTGTTTCTTTATGCCAGGAACTGGGTTTTGAATCAGTAGAATATGAAAGTAATGCTAAGAATGTAGTGGATGCAGTCAATGCAGATAACTCAAATTTTTCTTAGTCAAGATAGATTATTGAAGACATAAGGCACATAATGGCTTGGCATCAAACTTGAAAACTATATTTTATTAGAAGGGAAGGCAACAAAGCTGCCCATGTTATGGCAAAGTATGCTTTGTCTCTAGAGAGTGAGTCAGTCTGGATGGAGGAGGGACCAGACGTGGTCCTTCCTAATATTGTTTACGATAATCTTGTAGTAGTTGATTTATGAAATAAAGGTTATCTCTTTTTTTTTTAGAAAAAAGAAGAGGATATCGTTAATATTTGAGAAAATATATAAAATTTATTAAAAAATTAAGAGAAATGATAGTTGCAGTCGTGAATGTGCAAACGTCATGTAATCATTTTTAAAAAAAATGAATAAATACAGGACCTACATGAAAATATATTTATTTTTTAATAGTGGACACTATTTTTTTTAAAATGATTGCACGGCGCTTGCATATTAGTATTACTAAAAAATTATTATTTATATAATATAAAAAAATAGATAAATTAATGTAGTATCACAAGAGTCTGTACGGACAGGAACAGAGTAGCAGCTATGGAAGCCGTAACAGGGCCATGGAAGCAGCTTCTTCTGAACGCATTGGAGTCGAACTCCCACCTCAGGCACTCGTCCTTCTTTCAACTTGTACGTTGATTTTTATTCTTTTATTTTCCTTTTTCAAGCCAAATTTTCTGCAATTGTTAATCTCGTCGATGTTGCCTTTTGCCGTGGTTTTTAGGCCACCGTGGGATTGAATGGGAGACCTTCGAATCGCACTGTGGTTTTCAGGTGATCTCAATGGTTCTCTGTTTCAATCAGTTGGAGTTATGATCTTTTTTTTTTTCTTGGTTGTTGGCTTTCAGAGGACTTGAAGAGAACACTGATAAGATCCAAATCCACACTGATTACCGAACTCATAAGGTTCTCATATTTTATTTTACTATCTATTTTATTTTTCTAGGCACTTATTTATATTGCTTCTTATCAAAGATTTCAACTCTTTTTACTTATAAAAAAAAAAAAAGGATTTCAACTCTTTTTTTTTTTGGGGGTTTTCAAAGTGCCTGGAATTTATATGGATTTGAGTGTGAGTTTGATTGAGAGTTAAGCTCCTGAGCTCCATTTTTGGCTTAAATTATGCAAATAGAAGTTCTCGTTTTGTTGCCATTTTCCATTCCAATTTGTTTTTCACCGCCCATCCAAAGCCTATGCAGTAGTTTTGTTGATATCAGTATTTCGCTTCATGCCCTTGTGTGTATATTTTCAGTATTCTAGTTTTGTGTTAATTGTGATATTGATCATTGGACTTCATTTTTCGGCTGGCAATGCAGATTGAAGAGCTTAGGCATTGCCCATATGCTGAGGTAATTATTCCCTAAGCTATCCTTCCAAATTTAGTGTTAAAAAAAATAACTTGCTTTTAATTTGTTTGTACTTCATCGCATCCACATTGACTGCTGAAGCTCCTTCCCTAGTGCGTTTATTTTGTGTTCTTAAGTTTATCATAAACCATATTTGATGTTAGATATGCTGGTATTTCACCGACTCTTGGGAGCAATTCCGGGTCAATGGAAAAATTGATATCCTCGATGAATCAAATCCCGATCTCAACAAGCTCCAGGTAAGACTGTAATCTTTTCATAATTTCAAGCTCATTGTAAATGACAGGTCTTGTAATTTCCATGATAGCATAGAGATTCTTGAATTCATCCTAGGTACAATACAATCTATATGATTTATTCCTCGCATTTTGTAATGTGCTCATCAAGTGTGTGCATTTGATGGTACATGCTGATGATAATGGTTTGCTAACTTATTACAAGGTTCAGATTGTGCTAGTTATGGATTTTATTATCACATACATCAGTGACCTGGTAACTTCCTTATTATCATGTTTAAGTATAATTTTGTTGTGGGGATTTGACCAGGTAAAATACATGTTTCTATTCACGGTTTCCGGGATTCCTCATCATAAAAAAAGTTTAATTTTGTCGTGTAAAGCTTTGTTTTGCAGCTGGTATCAACATTTGCATTTCACATTACATTTTTTGCTAACTGCTGATGTAAGATAAGACAGATAACCAATACTGTATCATCTTCAGATGTTAAAAAGGCTTCTAAACTTATAGTTGCTTTGAACTATGAGGTACTCAAATGTGCTCAATATTTTTAACTTCTCTTCACTAAACCTGAAAATTATGTGCTTACCACGTCTCTTTATGTTGTTAACTCTTGAAAGGACTGGTGAAAAGTAGGGAGATGAGTTGAAGTTGAATATAGAAGATCCCATCAAATATAACCTGTGTTTGGATATTGTGCTCTCAATCTTTGTATATTAAGGTTACAATTCAACAGAGTATCCTAGTTTAGAGTCTTTGTCTGAAGCATAATGCTAACGAAAGGTTTCTCAAGTAGATTCATATCAAATAGCATATGAAACATTGTGTTGTAGCTTATCTCATGCCTTACTAAATTGGGAAACCCTAAAAGCCTTTCTTCTCTCAGGCAAAAGAATGAAAAGTTAATCTAGGAAACAAACTACTTTAGTCGCAAAAGCTATACTGTCTTTGCTTGAGATTCACACTGGTCTTTACATGAGATAAACTCTGGGATAGCTTCTATCCTAAATAAAGGATAAACAGTTAATTGAGGAAAGGGCTTCTTAGGTCACAATATGTAATGACCCAGCCCAATAATCCTAAGGTCATGATAATGATAATATTTATTGGGCCCAAACTATATTTAATGAGCCATATTAGATAAGCCCACGAACGATAAATTATTGAGCTTGATTAGAAGTTTTTATTAGGCTCAATAACTAGGTTAAACCCCATTTATTATTTATTGAATGAGTTAGGCTCCTTTTTGAATTTTAAAGATCAACCATTAGAAGTTTATTTCAATTTAAAATATCATCGATTGAAATCCCCTACGCAGTCTCAGTGACTGCCAATCCTACATTGAATGAATTACTAGATCATGTTTTTAAATTCAAACTCTCTTCTTTAATCATCGTGACCAAGTCCAACTCGAACTCGTTGGCACCCTCTCCCATATCTCTCTATAAATATCTTCCATTCCTTGTGTTATTTGGCAAAACCATAAATCTCGGTAAGTGCAGTGGCCAAACCCAAGATACCAAGTCCATCACCGTGCGTGTCCCATGTTCACCACGCCAATAACCGACTGCCTCATTCCTCTCACCGCATCCCTCACGTTTTCTCTCTCCTTTTCTCTCACGTTTATTTTCTCTCAAGCTCTCAGTTAATCTATTTCTCTCTCTAGCTAGTGCCGAGCCCATGAAAGGAAATCAGTCGCGCCCCAAAAATATCGGATTAGCGTTACTGGGTAAGTAACTTTATCATAAATTAGGATTAGCATACTCTAGCTAGTTATATATATTATTATTAAAACCACTTCTTTTGAAGTCAATGTTTACGTACCACGCATGTCATGATATTTGTAAGTACGTCATTTATCATGTTTCATTCTGCATATTATAGTTACGTATATATTATGCATCTCACATTACATAAGATATGTAAGTTTTCATAAGATCAAGTGTAAGATAAGCTCAAAACAGTTAATCAGATAGTTATTCAGATGCATGGTACCAATGCAATTTATGGATGGATGTGCAAGCCACGGATCTAAGCATGAT
The DNA here is from genome assembly GCA_022457165.1 of Juglans mandshurica. Taxonomy (NCBI): domain Eukaryota; kingdom Viridiplantae; phylum Streptophyta; class Magnoliopsida; order Fagales; family Juglandaceae; genus Juglans; species Juglans mandshurica. The sequence goes on from CM039619.1 coordinate 39,562,539, forward strand.
CCACCATAGTACGCTTGTATACTATTAATGGTTCCCCTTGTGGCCACAGAATGTGGGGCCGATGCACAACCTCTTACACAGGGTTAAGTGCGTGGGCTAGTATGATAAGTATGACAAGTCAGATAAACCAAGATAAGTCATGCATATCATAAGGATATGTATGAATGATCATATTTTAATTCTCAGCATGAAGTATTTTATGAAAAACATTATGTTAAATATGTTTACGTTATGATGGATTTCTTACTAAGTTTTCGACTCATTTTAGTTATTTTATATTTTTAAACCATCCCAGGTTAGAATATATATGAAGGTAGAGCTACAAGACGAGACTTGGTCCAGAGAGGCGTGACAATGGTCTAGATCATGTACATAGATTTTAAGTTATGATTTTTATGGCATGGACTTTGAGAAATTTTAATAAATGCTTCTACGCACTCTTTTTTATGATCTCATCTTTCAATAAAGAATGATTTTATTTATAGAATTCTTGTACCTGACGCTTTCTTCAGAATAAAAGAAAATATTTTTAAGTCAAGGTCAGTAGTAGTACTCCGGCTCCCATGATTTTCTAAAAAAAATGAAGTATTTCTTAATTGTGGGGAGTGGGGTGTTACAGTTGGTATCAGAGTCTAGGTTGAAAGATTCTGTAAACTTTTCAAAATAAAAAAGAAGAAAATTTTTTGTAAAAAAAAAATCTAGGCTAACATGTCCTGCTCTTCTGTAGTAAGTATCTTGGACTCATGCACCTACTACGTAAAAGAGTTGTAGAGCATGAGATATGGAAGTTTCTAAAGGCAAAGGTTAGGAAGTTTTGCTTTTAAGATTAATGGTGCATATGTTCATTAGGAAATAGCCTTATAATTTGTGAAGTTTTATCTAAGGAAATTAGGAATGAATTTAGAGAATTTTTTAAGTCATGACATAGATTTATGTATGGCGTATGGTATTTCATGATTGGCGGTAAATATCTTATAGTAACATGATTTTATCGCCTAGCACGAGTTGTAAGATTTAGGATCTGAACTTTGAAGAGTCTTAGGTTACGATTTATTTAGGTTATTATTTTAAGTGGAGAATTTTATTATTATTATTTTATGTGGAGAGTTTTATTTATGTGGAGATCGTTAGTTACTATTGTATGTGGAGTTAAGATAATTGATGGGTGAATTTATCAATCCCATTGCTAAGGTTGATATTTGTTTATGCTTATATTGAATTTGGATTATATGATGGTTGACACGTAGCATGCTAACGTGTACGCCTATAGAATTAGTGAGGCATCAGACCTAAATATGAGACGATCATAATTTTTTTATTATTAGGTTTGACTAATGATTGAGGAGTAAAGAGACATGAAAAACATGTGGGGGATAAATATGTAAGTTATTTGAGGTCTAATAAATTTCGAGGACGGAATTTTTATAAGGAGAGGAATTTGTAATGACCCGGCCCAATAATTCTAAGGTCGAAATATTGGTAATTTTTTTTGGGTCTAAATTATATTTAATGGGCCATATTGGATAAGCCTACAAGCGATAAATTATTGAGTTTGATTTGGAGTTTTAATTAGGTTCAATAACTAGGTTAAATCTCATTTATTCTTTATTGAATGAGTTAGACTCCTTTTAGAATTTAATGATCGGCCATTAGAAATTTATTTCAATTTAAAATCATCACTGATTGAAATCCCCTATGCAGTCTCAGTTACTGCCCATCCTACATTGTATGAACTACTAGATCATTTTTTAAATTCAAACTCTTTTCTTGAATTATCGCGATCAAGTCCAACTCGAACTTCTCGGCACCCTCTCCCAAATCTCTCTAAAAATATCTTCCCTTCCTTGTGTTATTTGGAAAAGAGTAATGTTAGATACAGTCGTAGAGTGCGCAAGCGCCGCATAGTCTGTTTGAAAAAAGGTGGGTCCACTATTAAAAAATTAGTTTTTTTCCTATGGGTCTTGTAGTTATTTACATTTTTTAAGAGATTGCACGGTGTTTGCACACTCCATGACTGCAAATATCATTTCTTTTTGGAAAAACCGTAAACCTCCATAAGTGTAGTGACCAAACCCAAGATACCCAATCCAACACCGTGTCTGTGCCATGTTCACCATGCCAATAGCCAACTGCCTCATTCCTCACACAGCATCCCTCACGTTTTCTCTCTCCTTCTCTCTCACGTTTGTTTTCTCTCAAGCTCTTGGTTAATCTATTTCTTTCTCTAGACGTGACAGTGGTCTAGATCATTTATAGCGATTTTAAGTTATGATTTTTATGGCACGGACTTGGAGAAATTTTAATAAATGCTTCAGCGCACTCTCTTATGATCGCAATATTTTAATAAAGAATGATTTTTTTTAATAGCATCTTTGCACCTGATGTTTCATTCAGGATAAAAGAAAATATTTTTAAGTCAAGGTCAATAGTAGCACTCTGGCTCCCGTGATTTTCTAAAGAAAAATGACATCTTTCTTAATTGTGGGGAGCAGGGTGTTAACACAATATGCATGGTGTTTTCTTATAACATTCACACTGGAAATCTGGTTATTATTGGGTGGGAATAAGTTAATGGAAAGGGAAGGCTGAATATGGCTACAGTAAAGGTTGACAAGAAGTAAAAGTTTGAGGATAATGTGTCATTGTTAATTTACTTGTCAAGTATCAATATCCATTGGTTGTAAAAAGAGAAGGCCAGTTCGGCATTTAACAGATTTCAAGCTGCACAGTGATAAGCGTTCAGTTTAAATGGGCTGCCTTTAGAAAAGGTCTTCTAACATGCTGTGAAAGTGAAGGAAAAGAACTAACTGAAAGATGGACGACTTTGTAAATGTAGAACTTACTTCGAAAAACTTAACTATTGTTATAAAATTTAAAAAATATTATGAAGCATTCTAACTGCTATGGGCATGAAGTTGCATTGTGTTTCAAACATTTAGGATACTTCTGGAACTGGAAGCTTGAAAGTTCTGAGAATTTTAAAGTGAAAGGAACTGAAAAAATAAGTGTTTTAAACTTGTGGCAATTTTTAAATGTTCTCTTTTGAATAATCTGTTAGAGAATTTGAATGTTTTGAACCCTATACCATCATCAACATACTGTCACCTCAATTCCACTCACCAAAATGCTCTTACAAAATTTTCACATTCACCACAACTCCTTAATAAAATATTACTTCTATGAATTCAGGCACGTCAAAGTCAAACAAAATTTAAATAACTTCATGACAAAATTTAAATGAATTCAACTCCAATGTTTCCACAAATAAAACCCTCACCAGGTCATTGCCTGATAAATTTTGGCTCCCGTTAACACCAGTCAAATTCAATACGTTTCTTTGGTAAGTGAAGTCACTACCTTCACCATGACAAAGTCTGGCTAAATCCCAATTTTTTTTCAACATATAACTTTATAAAGAATATGTTGCATTTGCATGGTTTCTAGGGTTCCTCATCATAAAAAATAATTCTGTCAAACCCATAGTATCTTAATGTAAACATTAATCAATCCCACAGCTGTCCAGGCCAGATCCACCATATTCCATCGCTATAATCATCAAACTAGTTATCACCATACATGAACAAAAGTCAGGTCATTTTTCAAACTCTTTTGTGGAGATTTCCTGAAGGGTTCAAAAGCAGCTGGATCCATTATGGAGACTGGAGGATGGCGGTGCCCTGTGGTTGGGGAAAGAGGGAATGTGTTGCAGGTATTTTGGCCTTGTAGAAGGCCACCTCAAATTTCTAAGCGAAACTGTGAAACCTGGCTTCCAACAATTTTGGCCCTGCAGATATTATATTGGGACTATTTTTGTGTGAACAATGTGTTACTTGCATTATAAATTCACCTATAGTCACTCTTTGACTTTCCTTCAAGCTTAAATGCTAATGTTATAAATTGAACTCATACAGCAAAGAGAAAAATCTTGGTACGCCAGTTCTCTGAAATCAAGACTGCAGTATTTGGGGCCTAGTCCTGGTCTTCCCTGTCTAAGCGAACTGCCAGACCAGGAATTCTTGGATCATTCTGCAGGTCCAGTTGGTGCATTCTGTCTGCTGGTTTTAGATCCAGATCAGGTTTCCTAGCTTCTATACTCTTGTATTCATTTAATAATTTTCTTTTTTCTGCTTCTTAATTTGCTGAAATTCAAATTATGTGCAGGTTGATTACTTGAATCTGAAGAGCAACCAGAGAATAAAATTTACATCTGGACTGAGTGTGAATGGAGAAAAGTGCTGGACTTCACAGAGGATCAATCCATAATCTATGCTTTGTAACTTTTGGAGTCCAATATGAAGCGTGGTTTCAATTTAGAAATCTTTTATGAAATTTGTTATAAAGATCTCTTTTTCATGATCCTTTACTAGTGCATTATATAAGTTTAGATTATAAGAATAAAATGGAGATACATTTTTGTATATATGACTTTTCATTGTGATTCTTTAGTCATGTCTACATCAAGCAGTACAATATATGACTAGTACTGAAACAGCTAAGACTTGTATTCTTACCTCTTTGATGAAGCCTTTGATTCAACATTTTGGTTGTCAACTAGCCTCCCATGCAAAGCATCTTGCCTAAATGAGCATCCCATTTCAACATTTGAAAGGACATGATTGGTGGAATACCTGTCGGACATTCCTAGAAGTGGTATCTTTCCTACCTTAGTTCGCGGAATACTCATTTGAGCAAGAGGCTTTTCTATGGAAGGGTTTAAATAAATGTCCCCTGCTGGGGCTATAAAATGACTGAACCTATATATAGCAGTGAATGTCACTTATCTGCCCAAATGTATGTTTTCCTGAGTGGTGGTTGTACCAGCCTTCCAATGTATGGATGGTAGGATTGTCGGATATGCTTTCTATGCTATGAAATATGAGAGATTGTGCTGTTAGCTGAACTTGTTGCCTGAACAATATTTCCTGGTTTCCCTAATCACAATGCTATATATTACTTTTCACTATTTTCACTACTATTCAATATTCTATCATTACTTTTTCACTACTATTCACAGAATATATGAAAATACCTCACTATCCAAACGCAACCTTAGTTTCCCCATTGAGAACTGTGTTTCTGCTGACGAGTTGCTAGAGGAATCCTAGGAAATATTAGTTGCTTTCAGTACAAATATTCTTTTACAGTCTACAGATAACTATAGTACTTCCCGAGTTTATTTTACTGAATTAAAGTACTACCCGTGCTTTAGTAATAGACTGATATTTTTCATTTTTGGTTAATCTGTTGGACTACATATAATTTACTGCTTTCTTTTGGTTCTCAATCTCTCTAGAAGAGTTTGAGACAAGTATGGTCTTGTGGTTTCTGTATAAAAATGAATGATGGTTCTGAATTTATTAGGCGGATGATACAACTTGAAACGCCCAGATCTGTGCTTTATCGATCATGTTATCTTGTGGCGGTGGGATGACAACTGATGCAAGATTATGCTTGGTAGAAGCTGGCCATGGGTGGCTTGATGCGATGCAACTACTGGAAACTAGATATTTTTAAGGTATGCATCAATCCCTATAAATTTACTAACCTTTCGGAGTAGTGATCCTAAATCTTCATTGTTATCAAATGGAAGTATACCATTTGACCCTCAACCATGGGTGGGTGCTACCCACCCTTCTTCATTTAGACTTTTGCCAATAAAAGGAAAAATCAGGTTCTTTGTCTTTTCCTTGACCTTCTGGCATGGGACAGATAATTAGCTAAAATTACCATGTTATATTTATCCTCTATTATATATCACGCCTACTCTTTTTTTTTTATTATTATTTTTAATAGTATTTAAAAACTTTGGCATTGGCCTTCCAATACGGATTGAAAGCTTATAAGTCATGCTCCGATGAAGTGCCTCACTGCCTGCTTTGGACAGGTGCCTTGGAGTTATTAGATTCTTGCGACTCTACTTTTGATATCTTTATATAAAATCTGGAGTATATAATACATGACTTATTCCCTATGTGATTTATGCTGTTTTACTGGCACTAGTGGTTTCTAATAATTTCAGGTACTCCCTAGGTGGTATCCTGTTGTTCAAATCGAGTCATTTTACGAAGTTCTTACTTTATCAAAGTCTATAATGAAAATTAGGTAGAGGGTACATTCGCTTACTGAACTTCTATAATGTGATTAATTTTAGGGCCTTTTCAGCTGCAGAATAGCTTCCAAGCGTTTCCCTCCCTCGTACACGCACCCCAACAGAAGTCTTCTATGTCTAGCTCTATCTCTCCTCAAAGCATCTTTGCATTTTGACTGTCGCGCCGTGTTCTGCTGTCTATGCCTGTCGCGCCCCCCTTTTTGCCAAAAGTTTCGTGCTTCCTTTTTTTGAGGGTTACCTTCCTATGCTCCATAGATTCTCAATAATTGTTCCAAGAGTTTTCTCAATAATTGTTCCAAGAGTTTTGCTACACACTGCCCACTGTTCAGAACACACTGCACACTTTGCTAACCTCGTTTTTTTTTTTCAAAAAACTGTCGGGAGCAGCCGATAGCATGTTCACGCATCATCCAAAATACATCTTAAGTGTCAAAGTAAATTGACAAATTTATCCCTAAACAAATTGACAAAGTCCCCCTTCCCCCACCCGAATTTGAAAAGTTGAAAACACTCCATTGCTACCGGGGGTTGATCTGAGCTGTGATGGAGAGGGAGGAGGGAGTTGCCGTGACTTGGGTTTGGCGGTGGGGGTTGTTGGGAGGTCGTGCGGCTCGGTGGTGGTGGCTGGGCTGGCTTACGGTGGCAGGCGGTGGCATTTCGGGTCTAAATCCGTGTGAGACCCATTTCGGGAGTGGAGAGGACGCTGCGCATGGGGGCTGCGCATGGAGGCTTGAAGGTGGCTGGAGGGTTGCGGTGTGAGGGAGAGCCAGTGAGGTGGTCGGTGGTGCTGTTGGGTGGCCGACAGCGGCGGAGAGAGGCCGAACGCAATTCGGTTGCTTGGAGAGGAAGGAGTACGCGGCGAGGCGAGGGAGGAGTACACGAGCATCAGCGGTACCGACGGTGGGGCTGGAGGCTAACAATGGTGGTGGTGGCCAGTGACTGCAGGTGGCGCAAGGCGGGGTTGGGTGGGCTGAGAGAGGGCATCGGGTGGGGGTAGGGCCTGGTTGGGGTGGGGTGGGGTGAGACAGGGTCGGTTTTGGATTTTAAAAATTAAAAAAAAAAATGTCACGTGTGCTACGAATCAGCCGTGAACAGGGGCTGATCCGTAGCACAGCTCTTTTTTTCTCTTGACTCTAACCTAAATGTGCGTCTCTTCTTCTCTCAAAACAGTCCCAATGAGTGGCGAGACCCACAACCGCCCATTATTTTATAAGCCAAAGCAAAAGGGAAAAAGCAAAAGAGCAGATTGGGGAGGGAGGGAGAAAATATCCTCGTGGATGAAAAGGAGAGTTTTCACTAAGAGAGGGAGATAGAATAATGGGGAGGGAGGGAGGGAGGAGAACTAAATGAAATTGTGAGTTGGCAAAAAGAACCGGGTTGGTTTTGGGTGTGCGGTGTGCTTTTATTATACCGGCTGCAGATAAGATTTTTCCTTCCTTACTGGTGTTCCAAATATAGATTAGTTACAATGCACACCCTTAGGGCTATACACCGATGGGCTCGGTGTCGGTTTCGGCGTAAAACTGAGACACTACTGACGTCTGCCATGGGTCTATTGAACCGGCCGAAACTGTGGGTTTGGGAAGAGAAAAATGATCATATCGGTCTCGATGTGCTTCGGCGCGGTCTTCGGTCTATCGTCGGCGTGTTTTGTGAAGGAGGAGGAAATGAGGAAGAACGAAGAAGCATCGCGCCGTCGCTGTCATGGAAGAAGAAGAGAGTTGCAGAGACTAGAGAGGAAGAAGACGACGCGGGGAAGAAGAAGAAGGGTGTGGGGGGGTTATTAATTCATTTTGAAATGGCGTCGTTATATTATAATTTTTTTTTTTACTTTTAGGCTCTAAAACGACGCCGTTTTATATACATATAGTCAAAAAAATAATTAAATAGATCGGATCGGCAGGTTCAGCGGTTTTCTAGGGGTTCAAACCGGCGCCGAATCGCTGATATCAGTTTTCCTTTAATTCCTCTCGACTGCCGACCGGTTCTTTGCTGGTTCCGTGCTCCAGCAGTCGGTATGAACAGTTCACGGCCGGTTCTGGTGGTTCCTGTACAGCCTTACACACCCTAGGTGATTCCTGTACAGCCTTACACACCCTAGTGCTGATGGACTTCATTCCTTCAGTTCAAAACGATCTTTATAATAATATATTTTATGATTTATTTTTATTTTCTCATTGTAATGTTTGATTTTGATGTTTGTCAGGGTATCCCCTTCGCCATTATACCTTTTAATTAATCTAATTTGCCTACATATGAAAAAAGAAGTGTGAACATGATGAGGTGGCATGTGATGCTTATGAAAAGAATGTTTCCAACTATTAGGGTGCAATATTTTTGTTCAATGATCAAAATTATGTCCTGTCTGGACTATTCACGCCCTTGAACATTAGTAATGACGTCAAGCTATTCCACTTTTTTTGAGGAGGATGGTGACTGTAAGTAATTCGGTCCGGACCGATAAAATTGATCGATTTTTTGGTCTAGACCGAATTATAGACCGATCGGTCTCGGTCCCAAAATATGTAGACCGATGACATTCTGCACGGTCCTAGGGTCTATAAATTTTAGACCGGACCAGATCGAATTGGACCGAACTCCTATATATTTTTTAAAAATATTTTTAAAAATTTAATATATTATTTTTATATAGTAATTATATAAGTTAATGATGTAATTTTCATTTAATTTATTATCATTGATCATATAAAATATAAAATAATATAAGCTATCAATTAATAATAAATCATAAATAATGTGATAATTTATGTTATTATATGTAAATAGTTAATACATCATACATACTCTACTATTTACACTTAATTAAAATAATTAGGTAATTTTTTTTAAATAGTTAAGTTGCAAGCAAGTATGAATAATCTATGTACAATGAAATTATTTTATAGTCATTAACATTGGCTCGAGCGGGGTGTTGAGCGTGGTTCGAGTGAATACTGGAGTTTGTATCTCATTCGGGCCCACTGTCGTGCGAAACTTGAACGAACTCATGGGTTGAGTTTTGCTTGAGCCCACTGTCGAGCACATCTCGAGCGAACTCACGTTTAGAGCTTCGCTCAAGCTACAGTCGAGCGAACTCATTATTTTCTAGATTTTTCAGCTCCAAAACCAGTCTCCACCCCAACAATTAATAATTATGCATACTAAAGAGTAAAGTCTAAGTTAGTAAGTGATACTATCAACATCATAAATATAATCATAGTAAAATATTTTTTTAATTAATTAGTTACATAATTTACATTAATAATTCACTTAATTTTAATTTAGTAATTTCAATAACTTTTTTTATTAATTTATTTGAAAAAAAAGATGAAAAAATAATAAAATAATTAAGTCGAACCGAACGGACTGGACCAGACCGGACAGATAGCTACCGATCTGGTTCGAGAAAAATGATGGACCAGAAAACTTCATTCCATCGCCGGATCAGACTGAATCAATTTACACCTGATCTAGTGATGAGAAAGTATCAGCATAGACCCCTTTGTTAGGCCTCCATTTATTTTAAAAGTTGTCCCAAAAGTAATTAGTTGATTGAAGTAAATTTAATTATTTAACTTAATCTTAACACTTTCTATGTATGAACTAGACTTCTCCTTAATAAGTAGGACAATGATATACCTATAACTATTTTATAACTTATTTTACGATCAACCAATGTACTTGTCCCAATTCTTTTAAAATAATTCAGATTTTACATAATTACTGTCAATTTAAAATGAAGTTTTAAAATATCTGTAAAAATTTGTAAGTATCTCGTTTTCTAAATAAATGGATTCAATAAGTAGAATATTTAATTAAATTCGATAGATTATAGGGTTAGAGTTCGAACTTTGACTTTTGATACTATGCTAAATAATCATGTCTCAAAAACTTATATTAACAAGAATGGATAAATTTAATTATTTATATTATATTCTAACACTTTCGATCTATCAGCATAGTGATGCTTGGTGAAAAATAATGCTAACAAATTAGAGTTGTGTTTCAAGCTTCATATACTTAAAAGTTTTGTGTACAGCTTGAAGAATTTCTAGATTAGGCTATTACTGTAGAGGAGATCATTAGATTTAGTCTCCAATAATAGAAAAGTTCTTCTAGTTGCTATCATTTCGAGATGAGCTGCAAATTGGTGACAACAATTGAAGTAAACTTGGGTTCAACAATATTAGAAGGAGACGAGTGAGGCAACAGTTCCATTATTCTTTGAATATCTTTGGTCATGTTAATATATTTAAGGCACATTAAAGGACTTTCCTTGTGTGTTTGACAATAAATATAATTTTCATATGAAGAGTTTTATTTTTTTATTTATTTTTTTTACCATATCAAGTCATGTCTATTATAAATGAGTTTATCTATATATAAAGAACCCTATAAAAAAGTAAATAAAATAGTTAAATAAATTATTATGTCAAGAAATTTCGTGTTGTATGAAAATCTGGTGGTCCGATGCCCTCGAACTTGTCACCCTCTCTCTATTTCTCAGCCTATAAGAAAATGAGCCCAAAACCCCTAATACTATTGGCTAGCTCCATACCAAAGTGATATTAGAGCTTGGTCATAAAGGACAGGGTGCAACGTCATGAAGTTGGGAAGCATCAAGTCAAGGACAAAATCAATGAGATTTTTTATTTTACTTGTTCTCATGTAGAGCATGAGGAATCCTTTAATGTTCCAACACAACAAGAGACATGAGTACCACTAATCAGTCCCAACACAATGAGGAGGCCATAGTGATTTTCCTCACTACAATAGAGAGGAAAAGATCCTACAAGTTGGTTGTCAAGGTTAGCCAATTTGCATATTGAAATAGATTATGGACTATGACAGTGGCTTCAAGGGAAAAATTAGGAGTTTGGGGCACTGTCACAAAGTAGATTTGGCGATATAGAAGCTGGAATTTAAAATTGGACATTGCCATTACCTATTATAAGCTATGAGTAGGTGCTAGGTGTACAGTGGCTTAAAAGGTTGGACTCTAGTTTAATGAGTAATGCTACTCATCCATCATCCATTTTACTATCATCCTCTCATCATCTCATGATGTGGTATTAAATGATTGGAGACTATTTACTATGTTTCACTTGTGGACCTATCATTTTATGTGATTTGCAAAATTAGTACCTAGATTTTTATGTTTTTGCAATTCGAGACCTCAATTTTCAAATTTCGCAAAATCGATTTTTAAGTTTTCACAATTTTGCAATTCATGACCTTCATCGATCTCTCAGTAGAAAATTAAATAAAAAAGTTTTTAAGTCCTATGAAAGTAAACTATTGTCTTAAAATATTTAACTTTATATGAAAATCTGGAGGTCTAGCTCCCTCGATGTAGCCATTTCCATACTTTTTTTTTTCTTCAAACACTAATACCACTAGGTTCATACCCTAAACAGCGCATCCCACAATCATATTAGGGTTCCAACCTATACAGAATAGAAGCAAATGTACAAACCCAATGGGGATGCTTTGATTGGTACCAGCCATAGTGCTTAATTTAAATGTGGTGAATTGGGTCATTGGATGATTGAGTCTAAGATGAACAGTAGGTAAAGAGGTTACTCATGGAATAGAAGAGACTATGGTGGATGTAGAGCAAAGTGAGGAGGAGCTTGTCCATGCATGGAGATGATGCTACTCTGGTTCTGGTCAAATGGGCATGCTGAACACCTTGAAGTTGGATGGGGATTATTTGCATTGTAAACATATTTTTCAATCCACATTTTTTTGTTGCAAAATAAAACGGGTAGGAGGGATCAATCAGAGATGCGTAGTTTTTCTATTTGAGTGTAACCATAGTAATACCCTACCTGTTAGGAACTAGACGATCAATTTAGACAACAGGAAGCTGCAAGCGCTCTCTCAATTTGAGTTTGAGCCATAACTTAGAATTTAATGCTACAAGGATTCAATTGAATCTTTAGACGGCCAATACTAGTAGTCTATAGTGAATTTATATTCAGATTTGAACCCAAGACCTAGTGCATGTCAAAATAATTTAGAGTGACAAAAGAACCATTAAGCCACCACCCCTGATGGTTTTTCCAATCCACTTTTATATTAGGGATATAAGGCCTATGGGATTGAGATGGTCTTTGGAAGTTTAAAAAATGGGATTTCTGAAGAAGTTGCCAAGAGACTGGTATTTCAAGCGAAATAGATTCTTGACTTAATAGATTAGAATGACTAAGGAATGGAAATAAAATATCAGTCTTCAGGGGTTGATTAATATCTATTTTCATGGCTCAAAGTATGAGGATAGTGTGGTGTGATGTAGTTGCAATGGATGCTCGTCATCTTTGTTTCTATAGACCTATTAGTATGATAGAGTGGCCATTCATGATGGTAAGCAAAAGCATCTACAACTTTGCTCTTTAAAAGGTAGAGATAGTTCAAGCCAGATCATTGGGGGAAGGTGAAGGAGCTCTAAGCAAAGGAGATTGTAGATGAGACAGTCTAGGAGTTGTATTTGTTTTGAAAGGATAGTAGCATATATAGGCATATATGAAGGCTTTCAGCCTTTAAGGGACATACAACACAAGAACTACTTGGTGTCTAGTCCATCTTGACTAAATGCTCACACTTCGTCCTTCAGCATTACATAGCATAAGGAGCTTAGGAGCCAGGCAAAGAATTTGATGGCAAAGATGATTTTCCAATGAATAATTCTATTTGAAGGTATTTACATCACAAACTAACTATATAACATAATTTGAAAGATAAATTTTAAAATTTAAATTTTACAAATTAAATTATACCATATTGATGACGTGAGAAAGACTTGATCTTTCAGCATTACCTATTTTGCTCACATCTCAAATGGATGGGAGGATGCCTATAGACAACCCGTCTATGACAAACATCAGATCCCATCGAATCCACTTGACAGAGTTTTAGGGGTTGGGAGAGTTACATTGGAAATCATTTTAAAAGTATTTAAAATATAAGACAGTAATTTTTAAAAAAATATTAAAAATACCCAAGAAATGTTTATAAAAGAATTTAAAACCTAGCATAAATAAAATCAACACAAATGACAAATTAACTAAAATCCTAAAAACTAAACAAACCATATTAAAAAACTAAAACTAAACATAATGAGCCTTTTTTTTTTTTTTGGTTTGACATATGACAAATCAACGCAAACTGCCTTTTTTTTATTATTTTTTTTACATTCTTAATTATTTTTTAAAAAAATTTACAATATCAATAAAAAACACTTAGTTAATTATTAAATTAAAAAAAAAAAAAAAACTATCGGGAGAAATGCTCTGACCCAGTGTCGGGATCCAAGCATTTCTCAAGACCGAAGGGATCTGCCCTCTGACAATGGGGCCTTGAGCACCCTTCCCAACTGAGGGGGATCCCAACCCAGGCGTGCCATAGGCAGGATACCAGGGAATGTTTGGGTGGAGTGTGGTCCTCCTGACCATGGGATGGATCCCTTTCCTCTCTCTTCAACTTCTGTTTTAGTATTTTTAAATTTTGTTAAAACCTAAGTTATAAGTTTATTTTTTATTTTTATTTTTGGATTTAATTTTTTTTTTCTACTTTTTCTTTAGTTATATAGCTAAGTTTGTTTTTCTTCTTTAATTTATAAGTTTATTATTTTCACTGTTGCTTTTGTTGTTAATTTTTTCATTTATTATGTTGTTTTCTTGATGTTAGTTTATTTTTATTGTGAAAAAAGATGACATATAAAGTAAAATTAAATACAAACAAATCAATCACACGACACAAAAATAATGTGGTTCAGTAACATGTCTAAGTTCACAGAGCTGCAGAGGATTTTATTGCACTAAAAAATTAAAAAATATATTTTGGGACCAAATCTCAATGTTCAGAACACTCTAAACACATATACTATTCATTAAGTATATATTTATAGTGTCAATTGACGAAAAACCTAATTTTTACTTTTTTGCATTATTTACTCGAACGAACTCTTTGTCCGACTTTCAATCGAGCAACGTGTCGAGCGAGTTTCAAGTGAACTATCTGTCTGAGTTTCGCTCGAACAACTTGTCGCATGAATATCGAGTGAACTTTCTACTGGTGCTTTCTCTCGTCGCAAATGTTGCCCTCGGACCCCTACGAGACTTTGGCCGATAAAGCAAAACGCATTCTTGTCGGGTTGGGTCATCAAATCGGACTGACATACTAACAAACCACACTCCACAAACCCAACAATTTTTCCTTTGGTTCTTCTTTTTAGTATTATCAAAATTTTAGGTTATTTTCATGTTAGTTATTTTGAAATCTCCGTTTTTATAAATTATGTGGTATTTTTAATACTCTTCTTTAAAATTAATTTCAATAAATATATATTTTTTAATTTTTAATAATATTGTTAGCGTGACATAATTAATGATGCCACGTGTTAGATAGTCAGAAGCTGACACACGGTACCCCTTTTACATATGGAAATTTTCCTTTAGTTTTCTATTAAGAAATAAATGGATAAACTAAAACAAGAGTTTGTTTTTTTTTAATCAAAAGATGTAATGTGTCAAACTTAAAAGCTGAGGAAATCTTTTGCAACAAGTGAAAATACAGAGACTGATTTTGCAATTAACCAAAAATCTTATTCAAACAAAATTTCAAATCTACCTACTCGCTTTTACAAACCCCAAATACAAAGCATATCTTAAGAAATCTTTATCCAAACAGTTTTTCATTTTCCTTTCAAACTTTCACAAAACCTAATACAAAACACATCTCAGTTTAAAAGAAAAAAAAAAATCAATTTTTACTAACCAAACATGTCCGAAGAGTTCAATTCCTAAGGCCTGATCAATTTTGGGTCATGCAGTAAACCCCGAGCAGGGGAGGCTGAGAAGACGTGCGACACATCAGAGTGCTGAAGCCATCTCTCTAAAATTAACCTAATCCGCGTCATGCATGATACGACTTAGGTCTCGTTTCACTTTCACAAAAATTTTCATCTCATCCAATCATTATAATTTTTTCAAATTCTCATATAAAATAAAATAAACAATTCATTTTTTCAAATTTTAAAATAATAATAATATTAAAAAAATATATTTTAGTAATATTTTATTCAATTTCAACTTTTATTTTAACTCATTTCATTGTGAAAACAAACGAGGCCTTAGGCTCCTACAAATTAATGTTCTTTAGTTGGGAGTTGTTGCCCCCATGACAATTAATATTGCCAAAGTAGAGACAGCAAAGATTCCAGTCAAATGCTAATTGCTTCAATCTCTTAACTACTAATTAATCAGCATTATTCCAAGCCTGATGCTGAGCGATGGATTACAAGTGCAATGGATTACTAGTTACTACTAACTATACAACTATTTTTTTTTTTTTTAATGTTAGAATTTAGAATTTTTCATAATGGTCTTTCATTTAAAACAGAGTTGTAATGTACATCATTGCTCAAAGAACAAAAGGAAAATTAACTTTTGCAGTTTTATTGATCATCAAATTAATCTGTTTGCTCTTTGATCAGAACCACAATTACATGTTCTAAAAGAAATGGATCAACCTTGCACACATTACACAACAGTTGATTGATTAGTGAGATTTCTGAATTATCTAAATGCAGTTTAGCACCGAGGCAGGTCTGCCGGAGGGTGAGGAAGTGTCTCCAGATTTCCTTTCCCATTCTTCACGATGAAAGCTGTGCCTAATCCCCACGACTGATGTACATCTAAGTGACAATGCATGAACCAAACCCCTGCAAAAAGTTGTACCCACACACACACACATATATATTTATTTAATATTAATTAAAAAATAAAAATAAAAATAAAAGAGAGAAGAAAAACCGACAATCTTTACCTGGATTGTCAGAGACAAATCTAATTGCAGTCCATCCACCTACAGGAACTCCAATGGTGTTCATGTAAGGTGGATCAACCAAGTTGAAATTTGCAGTTTGTGGATCATAGTTCCCACTGCCATACCCTACAACATAGAAGCTAAAGCCATGGAGATGAATTGGGTGGTTCTCAGTGGTGACTGTCCCAGTGTCCTGCAAAATCAGCTGCACTCTGGTCCCATATTCCAGGACCATGACCCTAGTCCCATTCAAGGACTGTGTGTTGTTGGGAATATTATTAGGTGCTCCATTTACAAAGTCATAGTACTCTATGGGTACCCCAGGAAAGTCGTCAGTAAAAGAACCATTAATCTTTCTATAGTAAGCTTCCAAAAGCGAAATCTTGGGCTTTATAAAGCTTATGTTGTTCATGGATGCCGCCATGACCCCATTGTTAAGGCCTTGACAATTTTGCTTGGGTGTCTTGGAATGACATCTTTGGACATTTAGTCCAATGGTGATGAATAAGTTTGTGTCAATTTCTTTAGGAACATTCACCTTATTCAGGCTCCTTAGCCCATCCATGACAGTCTTGACAGCAAGATTGTCACCCACTCTTGGGAGTTGAGCAGGTAAAAAAACACTATTAGTTACAGCACCCGAGTATTGGAAATGGGCAATGGCTAATATATTTTGGAATGCAGCACCTTTTGCAGAACTGTAGGGCCCCATGGCCATGGAATACTTTTCTATTGGCTGATCTGCAGTGACAAGGACGTTTATGGTCTGGCCTGGTCCAAGCATCACACGGTCTGTGGTGAATGGCTTTGTGTATTCAGCATCAGCTTCAACAATGGTTAGTTTGTGATTAGCAATTGCAAAAAAGTTCTCCGAGTTTAAGCCTGCGTTAATCAGCCTTAACAGATACGTCTTCCCGGGAACCACGTCGATCTTATACACATCTGAAATATAATTCAGCATTCATATTCTTTGATCAGATCATAAGGAAAGAGAATTATGATTTATGCATATATATATATATATATATATATAGGTGTATACGCACATATATCTAGCTAACCACAAATTTGATAGATTAAATTATGGTGTGTCGCATAAGGTCTAGCTTTATGTCCTCTCACTTGGTCACAATCATATAGGTCAAAAGAAAAAAAAAAAAAAAGCAATAATAAAAGTTGATTTACTTTTTTCTGCTATATATTGTGTGTCGTGAGATACTTATACATTATCTATGCGTGAAAGAGTTATGCTATTTACTTATTGATGGGTATAAAGCACACCACTTATTAGGTAAGTATTCATTACAATTATAAAAAAGAAAGTCAAAACGCCAATATCTTTGTATACTAACTAACGTGATCATGAGCTTTCATGACATCTTCTGTATGTTTAGTATGCAGAAATGCTTTGGGACCAAATTTGGATCCCGTATGAGTTTTTTTTTTTTATACTTAGTGATTAAAGAAGTGTTTTTTAATGATGTTGTGAATTTTTTATTTTTTTTAAAAGTGTTTACGATGATTAAAAAATTACATGAAAAAAAGAAAATAAAAATAAAAAACTGAAATGCACTATTCGGTGACTATATTCGGGACACTATTTCGGTGATTGTAGCACCGCTCGTTTAGTATGCGAATATAAAGTGGTTGCAAACAGATTTTAAACAGCGTGTAAGTGACACTAAATTCTGTTTAAAAAGCTAGTTATAAGTGAATTAATTATATGATTACTATTCAAAACTTTGAGTACCATTGTTGGAGCAATTGTAGTTTGGGCCAGGGTGACCATTAATTGTATAAGCATCTGCCACCGGAGGACTTCCCCCGCTTGCTGTGGTGTTGCGCTCAAGTTCTACCACGTCCTGATTCCAATATTCCCCTAATGTTCATATTAATTCCAAAGCACGTTATCCATACATACCAAATAAGAATCAGAAGCAAGTTTCATTCAACACCAAAACAAAAAGACAAAAAAATGGCTCTGAGAATATTGTGTTAGAAGATCTAATTACCTAGGATTATGATATGCTCCTCATACGGGTCCTTAAATGGGAAAGGAACCCCAGTTTTAGGATATACCACGAAAGCACCATAAACTGTAGCCCTGAGCCAAGAAACATGAGCGTGCCAGAAAAAGGTTCCCTTTTGCTGCACCAATGTGAACTCATACGTGAAAGACTGTCCAGCCTGAATTGGACATTGTGTAATGTACGAAGGCCCATCGAACCAGCAGGATAGTCTTTGTCTTATTCCGTGCCTTAATTGTTAGATTATTATATAGAGCCAAAGAAAACGAAGGAAGATTCATATAAATCAGCACTGATATAATATACGGGACGTACTGTCTTTAAAAGGTGCGGTTGCCATTTTTTGAAATTGAGGGGAAAGCATTAGGGTTTTTACCAGTGGATTGTAGTGTTGTATGGTGTCTCATTGGTAATTTTGACAATAATTCTATCATCTTCTTGGGCATATATCACTGGTCCTGGAAATATTCTGTTCACCGTGACGATGTTCCTGGTGTTGCAAAGTTTTGTGATTCTCATGCTTTGAACCTGTATACAATGTGTATGTCATTAAAAGTTACCTTCAATAAAAAACCAGCCCGAAAGTATATATAGAGAGAAGAACACATAAACAATGAAGTCTGAAGCAGGAGATCACGATCGATGAAGTGTGTGTGTAGCAATATATAGTACTGGCAGTGACCTTGAAATCATAGAACCTGGTTGAGCATCCACTAGGCCATTGTGCCGTGACATGCACAATGTAAGAATAAGATACCAAGCTTAACCATAGCATAAGTACTGAAGTGGCTAAGTTGGCCATTTTTCCACACACCAGAGAGAGAGAGAGAGAGAGAGAGAGATGGATTGAAGAGCTAGATGAGGGGGAGTGAAGAGGAGCCTTTATTTATTATTGAGAGTGCAAATGTTGTCTTATTTTATTTATTCACAGGGGTTTTGCATAGTAATTGTATAATGTTTTTCAGCTTTCATGATTCCTCTAACATGGATTGGTGATAATAAGTGTTGGGGGCGTGATTATATAATGTGAAACCCTATGTGGGGAAGGCTCTCTCTCTCTCTCTCTCTCTCTCTCTCTCTCTCTCTGGTATTATCTTCTTTTCCTTTCTGACACATTTTCCCTGAGAAATCATATCATTTGACTGATAAAATAAGCACACCAGCTTCTTATTAAGACTATGTCAAAAGCCCACCATGACAGCTACATGCCCTGTTCTCTTTGTAACCAACTTAATAATTATACTACATGCATAATCCTTTTCCTTTACTTTTATTTCTTCGAAAAAATAGACATTCATGTATACTGTAATTATATATTTTTCATGAAAACTATGACCTTGATCGACAGAACCTGATTTTCAAACTACAAAACTCAGCTGCTGCACCTTTAGTTTTTCGTATTTGGTTACCAACCCTGATAATTCCAATCCAAATGAGACATAATATTAGGGTAACCATGATGGCACGCTCTTTAATGTCTTGACATTTCTACTGATCTGGAGCAGTTCACTTTTGTTTCTTTGTGTCTTTGTGTAGAGAGAGATCACGAGATATGAAGGGTCGATAAAAGCATTGAAAAGACTGAGACTAAGACACCCCCCTAAAAAACGAACGATCTTTTATTTTTACTTTATGCACATAGTACTCATATGAGGCAAAAGGTGAATAAAGAATGGGTTTTATGTGTTGTGTTTTTATTAGACATGTTTCTTCCACTCAATCATAAGCAAAGCTGGCGCACGCCTTCTCATCCCCAACCCCAGCCACCTTTAATTTGTACCTGGATCATTAGACATGATCAGGATTTTCCCAAAGCTGCTGTCGTTCTTATTATTCCTAGTAGTTTATATATACCCTCTCTTTTCTTAAAGCAAAAATCCACAGGATTTTCCCAAAGCATGCTAAGCTAGCTAGCTAGCTAAGTACCGTTTTGTTGTGTGTTTCCCTATTCTATTAGTTACTTAAATTACTGTTATTTTTTCGTATTTATTATCATTAACCCTTTATCTGCTTCTGAATTGCACTTATTATAAACTGACAAAATTTTTCAGATTAAGAATCACAAATCACCAATTGTACTACATGAATTTGATTACAGTAGTACGATTCATGTGGGATCGATCGATTCAGCATGCATATATGCGGTGTTCAGACAGAGATCTGGCTGCAAAATAATATCAAAGTAATTGCAGATGATTCATGTTGGATTTATTTACATGATTGGGGGCTTAATCAATTATTGAAATCCTGTTCATAGTGTGTCTAAACGGCCTGTATGGTAATAATATCGATCTACTACAACTACTAGTACTACTACGTACATCTACGTAGCCAACAGCATGCGAACTGCTTCTGCTCATGTTCTAGCCACAAAACGAACATGAGTACTGTAATTAAACTGGTATCTTTATTTCTTCTTCTTCTTTCAATGTACGTATGTGGCTCGATTGAAGCTGATCTAACAAATTACCATAATAAAAATTGCTAATTTTATCGAATTAATAGTTCCAGCCCATTATATATATATATATATATATTAGACGAAAAATGAGCAACAAAAATATGATTGTGTCCAATGCAGGCCATGATAATTTGTAACTTCACAATTACGCTGCAGTCCAGCGTGTGGTGGTGTGTCAGGTCGACACATAGGACCTCCAGAGGGACCCTCTCTCTCTCTCTCTCTCTCGCGTGGAATTATGATTCATGAGTTATATTATATATATAATATAAACTCACAACAAATTAATTAAGAGGTTTGTAATTATGTGAGCATGCAGTTAATTAAACTCAAAATTAAGTCCATTATATGAAAATTAATTAATGAGAGAGCTAGCTAACTTATAATTATGTAAGTCTTTTGACAGAATTTATATTTTATTTCCAAAGCATATATGATCACGGCCATCTACTAACCAGTTAAATAACTTTGGATTCTAAATATAGCCATAGACATCTCTTAGCTTAGGATGCTGACTCATATCTAATCAAAAGTTTTCTTTCTTCTTTTTTGAAAAAAGCATCAAATTAGTATAATATATATTAATCTAGCTAGTTCAAGTTCAATGGATTATATATATCAAACGATGGTAAGTTTAAAATCAGAGATTGTCCCTGCCCCATAACCCTAGCTAGAAGCTAGTCACTCTAATATATATATATATATATATATATATATATATATATATATATATTTAAAAAATAAATAAATACAGTCACTACAAGAAAACTACTTATTTACGACTAGTTAATTCTAAAGAAATGATTAGTTACAACTAAAATTGGTTGCGAATAGTCTTTTGATTGCAATATATATATTAATCACAAAAGTTCGTTTTTCTTATAGTGAGTAGAATATTACGTTGCAGCAATAAGGGCGGAAGAAAGTTTTTTCAGGCAAAAATCTTGGGTTCAATGGCTTAACTCGGGAGATCAAGCTACAATCCAAAAGAACAAAGGAAAGATACCTCATATAGTCTTTATACCTGTACTCGATCAACCCTTATTAATGTCTTTGGCCTGGTAATTCCGTAAGCAAGAACATTTGTTAACACGTACTTATAACCTAATTTTGATGGTTGAAGCGATCGACTCTCTCTAGCTAGGTGTGATATTATTCCCACTTATAAATTAATGTCACTATAAGAAATTTGACAATAGCCGCAAAACACCTATAAATCGCGGATATAAATTATTTTTAGCGAAAATTTGCTCGCCGGACTGTATCCGCAATTGTCTAGCGCAAAAAAGAATTTTCCGACTGCAAAAAAGAATTCTGCAGCAATGTTAATTGCTGTTGCTGCAGAATTATGGATTCCATGCTTGGTCAGCTAATTGGATGACCTTGGTAGCTAGCTATATTGCAATGTAAAACGGCATGATAAATTAAATGAAAATAGAAAAGTAAATAAGACACGAGTTTTGCATGATTCGACTTTAAGGCATATGACTGGAAAATATTCCACTATGAAGATGTACAAATTGCAAACTCAATCTCCATTTTTTTCTCTCTATTAATACAAGGTCCTTATGCTTGTGCTTTGTATTTAATTTGTTGGTGCGCGCGGCGCGTGTAAGGAGAATAAAATTAAGAGGGCAAGCTAAGCAGTAGCTAGCACTTGTGAAGAGTAAGATTCCCAAGTAATAAGCATCGCTTATAGAGTTGTTGAATTAGGGATCATTAGAACTTATAGAATAGAAGGCGGCGGCATATATAGAGGCCAGTATTAATTGTAAGCAACTATTTCTGAACTGCATTATTTCACGTCTCTCTCTTTTTTTGTTTTTTTAAGAAGAGGACGGTACCCTAATTTTATTGATTACCCTCGCTTGTGGCGGAGGAAAACCGTGGTTACAACTTGACACTTGGAGGATACATATAAACTATAAAAACCAAAACTTAGGAGTCAAAACCTTTATAATCATATCATCCAAATACAAGGCCAAAATAAAGACACGTAACCTAAATCAAAACAAACCAAAGACATTGCAACCTGCAAGAAAAAACAAGCTAAACAAAAAATATTGAAATTAATCAAGCCAAAATAAAACTTACCAGACACAAACCTTACGAGACCCTCAAATATGGCAGACCCAATTTGTCTATGCGAAGAAGACCTCTTAATAGACTAGGCAACGTATGATATTCAGACCAATCAGATTTCAAACCCTCAGTCCCACACTTAGCTAGAAAATCAACTACAACATTTCCTTCACAAAAAATATGATTCACGGTATAATCCAAGCAATTAAGATATTCATGTAATTCATCCTCGAAATCTTCTAAATACCATATATGACAATCATCCTTAGTAATCCAATTAACCAACAATTGAGAATTAGTCTCTATTTGAACACGATAAAACCCAAGAGTGTAACACCTTCGAATGCCTTCGAATAAATTTATGAATTCAGCAAAATTATTAGTACTCGGACTCAAGGAAACAGAGTAGGCCAGAAGTAACCTGTCATTATCATCCCGAATAACTCCCCCAGCACTAGAAGTGCCTAGATTCCCAAAATTATTACCATCAGTATTAAGTTTAAACCAACCCCACCAGGGCCGAGTCCATCATACCACCCAAACCCTCTTAGTCTTAGGAAACAAAACCGGGATATCCAGTCTATTCAAGATCTCAATATCCTGGGTAGAAATAGAAGACACTTTCATAATTTGGTACATAATACGATGGAGCCATAATTTAATAGCATGCCAAACGAACTCTGCTATATAAACCTTATTCTCATACTGGGCTTTACAGCTCCTCTCCCAAAGTTTCTAAGATATAATAGAAGGAAGAAGACCAAAAATTATTCTCACCTGTGAAGACCTACCCACAAGGCTAAACAAAAAATTTGTTTGTTCCTTCCAAGTGTAGAATGAAGCCATATGAACCCCTAATTGAGTAGCCGTTAGGCACCAAATGTGTCTACCAAAATCTCTCGTGCAAAGCACACGATTCAAATCCTCTATAATAGAGCCACTTGACAACAATTAAATTTAGAAGCCATTGGAACACCCACCATTTTAATATTCTCATCAACACTAGGGCAATTATTAGCAGCCTTCCACATCATAATGGAAATCTTCTTAGGGAGATTAGTGTGCCATATCCACTTAACCCAAGGTAAAGGAGGCACCTGAACCCTGATACAATCCTAGGCACTCTTAGTAGTAAATTTGTCCTCCTTGTCTTTCAACCAAACAAGCATATATTGACCCTCCTTCCGTCTAGCCAGAAAATCATATAGATCATTTGCTTTCTGATGGCCCAATAAGCTATTCAGAAGAGAAATATCTCACATATTCTCAATAAGGGAAATAAAGAATTATTACTCACACATAATAATCCAGGTGTTGACATGAGATTTATTAGTCAGCACATTACGACCATGTGCTAATTCTGGTTCATGAGTGTATTTGAGAATAAACACAATTCTCTTAGAGAGCAACCCTACTCTCACACTCACATAGGTGAAATCTGTCAAGGGTGCTCCTGTAATTTTAATACCTTGTTCATAAGAGCTACATAATTTCATTAAGAGTTTTTGTTTTTAATTTTATATCTCATCCTCCAAAACATTACTGGATAAATGCACTCACATCATAGAAATGCGAAATAAAATAAATAGTAAATTTCTTACGACCATCATATGATTCATTTTTTCCATTGAACCTGGTTCTCAGGATCTTTGGTCTCCAAGTTAGGTATCCTCATATATGGCTCATGAATTTATCTGTTTTAATCACATTCCCTTTAATTTATTCCAAACCCTTTCTCTTGTCATTGCCTTAGTCAGTGAATCTGCAAGATTATCACAAGACTTAACATAATCCACGTTAATAACACCATCAGTCAAATAAGATCTCACAGTACTGTATTTTCTTCTTATGGATCTGGATTTTCCATTATAATAACGGTTTTGTACTCTACCAATTGTAGTAGTACTATCACAATGTATTAATATGGGTGGAACTAGTTTTTCCCACTAAGAAATTTCAAACAATAAATCCGTTAACCAGTTTGCTTCCTCACTTACTGAAGCTAAATCTATAAGCTCAGCTTCCATGGTTGAGTTAGCAATAGTTATTTGTTTTTTAGACTTCCAGCATATAGTACAACCACCCAAAGTAAAAACAGAACCAATAGTGGAAAGAGAATCACATGACAAAGTGTTCCAATCAACGTCACTAGAGCCCTCAATTACAACATGATACTTTTTATAAAATAAGCCATGGTTTTTTGTACCAGATAACTATTTCACTATCTAATCCATTGCACACCAATGATCTCTAACTGGCTTACTAGTAAACCTACTAAGTACTCCTACTGTATACACAATGTCAGGTCTAGTACAATCAATCGCATAACGTAAACTTCCAATCATGCTAGTATATTCCTTTTGATTAATCACATTATCATCATTTTCAATAGAAAATACATGAACACTAGGATCAAAAGGAGTAACAACATACTTGGATCCAACATAATTATATTTCTTTAATAATTTTTCTACCTAATGCGATTGATCAAGAAAAATACCATCACATGTTTTGGTGATTTTCATACCCAAAATAAAATTAGCCTCACTAAGATCTTTCATATCAAAATGATTTCTAAGCATATTTTTGGTTTCACCAATAACATGAAAATTAGAACTAAATATAAGCAAATCATCCACATAGAGGCTAATAATAACGTGTGATTTGCCCTAAGATTTATAATAGATACATTTATCACACTCATTTGACTTATAATCATTCTCAATCATGCAAGAATCAAACTTTTCATGCCATTATTTAGGAGTCTGTTTTAAGCCATATAGAGACTTTTTCAACTTACACACTTTGCTTTCTTGATCAGGCTCTACAAAACCTTTGGGTTAGTCCATATAAGTTTCCTCATCTAGATCGTCATTAAAAAATGTTGTTTTAACATCCATTTGACGAATGTTTAAATCATAAATTGTAGCAATTGCAATTAAAATCTTATAGAAGTTATTCTAGTAACTGGAAAAAAAGTATCGAAAAAATCAAAGATTAGTTTTTTGTTTAAAACCTTTTGCAATAAGTCTGACCTTGAATTTTTATATAGTTCCATCAAGTTTAAACTTCTTTCTATAGGCCCATTTACACCCTATGGTTTTACAACCCTGTGGTAATTCAATAACTTCCAAGTTTTATTAGAAATTAGTGAATCCATCTCATCAATCACAACCACTTTCCAAAATACAGCATCAGGTGACTCTAAAGCTTCTTGTAAAGTATTTGGACTTTCCTCGATATTATAAATGTAATAGTCTGGGTCAAAATCCTTTTCAATTCTCGTTCATTTACTCCTTGTTAGTTCAAAGTTTTCTTGATTTTTGGAGGAGTAGAAGAACTTGGTTCATAAAGCACTTTGTCTAGATTCTTGACCCCCACTATTTTTTTTATTTAAAAGGAAATTTTTCTTCATGAAAATTGCATCACCCGATTCAAAAATCAAATTATTTTCAATTTCAAAAACTCTATAGGTTGTATTGTGTATCGCATATCTAAGAAAAACACAAATGGTAGTTCTTACACTCAGTTTGGGTCTTTCGGAATCTGTTATCCTTACAAAAGCTAGATTACCCCAAATTTTACAATATTCCAAATTTAGCTTATACCCTTTCCACAACTCAAAAGGTGTAGATTTTGAATTTTTATAAGGCACCCTATTTAACACATGGCTGATAAGTGTGATTTTTATGTTATTTTTATTACTCTACTATTTATGAAAAGTGTCATTTTTCCTTCAATACTATTAATTTTATTTTATTTCTATATATTTTTCTTTATTTTCTTGGATTTGAAGCAATGAGAAGATTTAGTGCTAAATGAGAGCATTTTGGTACAAAAGAAGAGACTACGGATCCAGACCGATGAGAGGCAGCGAGATCTGAAGAGAGCCGATGAGATTTAAGCGAGGAAACTCGCGACCAGAAGGCGCGACCAGAATTCGCGACAAGAGTTAGGCGATAAGCGAGATATTTTACCTTCTGGGAGAGAAGACTTGGCGCAAGGCTCTGGGCGACTGGATTGGGTGACCAGTCTAAACGACCAACTTAAAAGACCAACCTAAACGACATCTTGGGCAACAACAGTATGGTTTGATGACTAAAAAGCCTATGATAAGAATATGATTGAAATTTGTTATAATTTTTAGGAAAAATTCTAATTGCTTAACTCTAATTGTTAATTCTTTACTTGATCTTAATTTGATGTTTTCTATGTTCAATGAATGCTTCTTATGATCATTAATTGTTTTCAGTACCTAGAGAAATTTTATTTGAATTTTATGAATTTGTATGGTCTCGACTTACTTTAGAACTTTTTTTATTACACTCGAGGCGAAATCCTAGACCGAATATTACTGGAAAAATGATTTAAGGCATTTCAAGCTTACCTGTTTATTATCATTATCCCTAGCCACCCCTTTGAACTTTATTGAATTATATTTTGGCCTTATATTTTTCTTTCTTGTAAACCTCATATTCCCTACCCTATTTGAGCTTAAACACTTATTTTCATACCTTTCAAGAGAACTAAGTATACACAAAGTCAGACTCATAAGAGCATGAAAGGCAAGAGAAGTAGATGGTCTAAGAGTAAAGTTAATTATAGTCATATTATCAAAATCATAAGTTTGGAAGTGTGAAAAGTCAACTCGTCCACTGTGTGACCAACAAGAAAGGGCCGACGAGAGTCATCCACAAAGGCAGTCGAAAAGGTATGGAATACTTCCATGAAAAAAAAACAAAAGAGAAAAGAAAAGAAAAGAAAATGTCCGGCCTGCCGCATAGACGGGTAAAGAGAGAGATATTTGACAGTACAATAAAGAGAGGTATGTTGAAAGATTCACAAGGATTGAGAAGAGATGTTTGTGTTAGAAGGTAGAATGGTCTATCTGGTTGTTGGTGTTCAAACTTAGGTTCTCTTGCTTTGTTTGAATCCTACATTTTCTTTGTAGCCTCACCTAGTCTTATATTACAAGCTTAATAAAGACCTATCGATCCCTGGTAAGAGTTTATGTTCTACATTAGTGGAGAGTGATTTGAAAAGCAAGCCTAGCTGTGAAATTGAGTTTTGAATTAACTTTTGGAACTTGATTGATCGTGAATGATTCATTTGAATTATAGATTTTAGGCAATCTTTGATGCAATAAATTTTATATTCAATGCTTATTTTAATTGTCTTTCCTTTCTTCTTTGCCCAAGGGCAAGGAAAGCTTAAATTTGGGGTATTTGATATGTGTGATTTTTATGTAATTTTTATTACTTTTTCATTTATGAAGTGTCATTTTCCTTCAATACTATTGATTTTCTTTTATTTCTATATATTTTTCTTTATTTTCTTGGATTTGAAAGAATAAGAAGATTTAGTACGAAATGAGATTATTTTGGTACAAAAGAAGAGACTATAGATCCAGACCGATGAGAGAGCGAGATCTGAGGAGAGCCAAGGAGATTTAGGTGAGGAAACTTGGGACCAGAAGGCGCAACCAGAATTCGCAACCAGAATTGGTAACAACAGTTAGGCGATAAGCGAGATATTTTACCTTATGGGCGATAAGACTTGACGCAAGGCTCCGGGTGACTAGAATGGGCAACCAGTCTAAATGATCATCTTAAAATACCAACATAAACAATATATTGGGTAACAACTAGTAAAGGCGAGCAGCTTTACCGCTCGGTAGATTGGCGAGAGAAGTCGTTCATCTCGGTCTGGAACCTTACATCTTGGCCATTGGGCGAGGAGACCAGTTATATTCAGCGCACACAACATCTACCTGGTGTGACTCTTCCAAGTTCCGCAATCAATCTGCTAACCACCAAATCCTCTTGAACTCCGTAAATCAAGCCGCTTATTTCTGAATCTTCCATTTTAAATAATTCTATTATTCTTGGGATAATATCTTTTATATTAACATTTATCATTGAAACTATTTTCCAGATCTTTAGGCTAGATTGTAGCCGCATTTATCTTGTGTCTGGATTTGAGTTTTGACATCTATTTAATCTCGTCTTGTGGGATGAATAGAGGAGAAGAGAGTCTGAGTTTAGAGTAAAAATATTCTAGAGTTTATTCTTTGAGTTTCTTTCGAGGAGGTGGATCTAGAGGGTAGGGGCGAGAGCCGCATGCTTCATCAACCGACTCCAACGAAGAACACCAGTTTTATTATTTTTCTTTTCAATTTTATTATGAACTAATTCTATTTTCTAGAGTTTTGATGTAGTTTAACATTGAACACACAAGTTAGATTTTAAGTTATTTTATTTTCATGATTGAGTGTTTATTCTTTATTCTTAATGCTTGCAATTTTCTAACTAATTATTGTTCGATCTATTGAATCACAATGAGACCGAGAGGTGATTTGTGATTAAAGCTCTAGGATTAAGCACCATTAGTGGAGTGAAAGTAGAGATACTTTATCGCGATTAGTGTGATATTTAAGAAAAATCTAAAGAACTTAATAAGTCTCCAATTAGTTAAATTCACATAGAGATATAGAGTTATTAGTTAGAGATATTTTTGGTATTATTCGAGAGAAAATATTGAATAGCTAAGGAATTTTTATCATCAACTTGGGATAATTGGAATTCTATAACAATGAAGAATAAATTGTGTGGAATTTCCTAGGTGAAATCAAACGCTCTCAATCTCTTCTTATTATCTTTAAAATCTTAATTTTAATGCTATTTTCTTCAGTTTAATTTAGATAATCTATTTTTCAAATTTCCTTTTTCTAAATAGTAATTAATTTAGAAAATTTTAATACTCAATAGTATAATTATTCCCTGTGGGTTCAACATATGTTTTCTTTAAAATACTTACTACTTGTTACGATTCTGTGCACTTGCAAATATTTTCAGCACAAAAAGTTTTTGAAACAATCAAAATTGCTTCACCCCAAAAATTTGGAGGAGCTCCTAAATCTATAAGCATGGCATTCGTCAACTCAATCAAAGTTCTATTTTTCCTTTTAGCCACACCATTAGATGCAAGTGAATATAGTGGAGTAGTTTCATGGATTATTCCCAAAGACTTAACAAAACTATTGAATTCATTTGAAACATACTCTCGGCCTTTATCACTTCTAAATCTTTTGATCTTTCTACCAAATTGATTTTCAACCTCGTGAAGGAAATCTTTAAAATTTTCAAAAGCACCACTTTTATTTTTTAATAAATAAATATAAGTATATTTTGAAAAATCATAAATAAAAGTGATAAAATATCTATTTCTTCCACGAGTTAAAATTCCTTCAAACTCACAAGGATCAATTTGAATTAAATCTGATAAATTGGTATTTCTTTCAACACTTTTATGAGGCCTTTTTGTAATTTTCGCTTGACTACTAATTTCACATTTTTGAAAATCTTTTGTCAGTTTGGGAATTAATCCTAAACTACTCGTAAATGCAATGTATCTACTATTAATATGACATAAACGAGCATGCCAGAAATTCATAGAAGAAAGCATATAAACAGAACCGATGCTTTATTCTCAACATTCAACTTAAACATTGCTTCACAAGCATACCCCTTGCCCCAATTATTCCCTTTTTAGTGATTTCATATTGATCAGATCCCATAGTCTGTTTGAAGCCAACCATGTTAAGCAAAATACTTGACATTCATTTCTTCCTTATAGATGGTGTATAAAGCACATATTTAAAAGTAAGTACACGTCCAGAGGTAAAATTCAACTCAACCTCACCACTCCCAAGAACCTTCAGTTTACTTGTGTCACCAAGCATTATTGATTTCTATTTATTAGGAGTATATTTCTTGAACCACTCTTTATCATAGCAAATATGCATATTGGCATCGGAGTCTGTCCACCACCCTTCAAAATATTGGACCATGTTTATGTATGTATTAATTGCTACAAGAGCCTCCTCAATTAGATTAACCTGAGGAACATTTTCCCGTTTATGAAATTTGCAAGTTCAAGCAAAATGCCCACTTTTGCCATAGACAAAACAAGTTTGATGTTGTAGGGAGTCCTTGGTTCTTATTCTTTTGGCTCAGATTACCCTTGTTCAATCACAAATTTTAGAGTCATACAGAATTCAATCATACTCAAATACATGCTTGGTAAGAGAATCCAACAACTCAAGACTTATAAAATCACAAGTAAAATAAAATAAATAGCAAACTCAAGACTTATAAATGACTATTGTAGTTTACACCCCCAAACTTAAACTAAACAATGTCCTCATTGTAATTCAAAAGTAAGTAAGAAAGAATGGAAGGAAATGAACACTAGAAAAAATACTCCTCGCAGTCCCAGCCTTCCAAGTTGCAAGTCTCAGTGTCCAAAACGTGCCAAAAGCTGAAAAGCCTGCAGTGTTCCATCCTCCTGCTTCTCCTTTTCGTCTGCTCTCTCTCTTTTTCTTTCTTTTTTTTTTTCTGTACATTCCATAGCTTTTTTTTTTCGTTCATCTCCCTGTCCTGCGTTACGTTTCACTTCCCTTTTTTTTTTTTTTTTTTTTTTAAACCCACCTATGCCGTTCTTCTTCGGCAAAGTTAATTCAAAAACCTTTTCGAATTCAAATTTCGTGCTTGCCAAAGTCAAACTCGAAGTCTCAGCATTGGCCCCTTTTCGTCCGCATGCCAAAAGCTGCTATTCCATTTCGTGTATGTGTCAAAGCCACCTCTCAACCAAGTCAAACCCTCGCCAGTGTATATCCGTTCAAGAGCCCAAAAATCCCACGCAAGCCACATCATTGGTCTTCATTCAAAATCAAAATAAGTATACGTATTGCATGCATTTTTCTTTTTTTATTCAGCAGCTCCTATATTCAAATAACATCTTCATTTAAATGAGAGAGTTCTTAGATGATAGACTTGTAAAATTGGGTCTTCATTTTCTTCAAATCTGAAATAAATTTAAATAATGACAATAA